>OY720165.1:29589782-32314081 GCA_963082805.1 Hemicrepidius hirtus
CACAGAAAACTCAAAAAATGACACTTAAATTTTAATGATAATACAGGAATCTGTAGTTACCTAGCAACGAATTACGCGTCCTTACCAACCGCGCGCTTTTGAAAGAATTTGAATTATTTTTTATTTTTTTAATAATTCAAAGCTTTTTGATGCCTTTTCGCTACTTTCCACACGAATTGGCAATAAATTTTCAAGGAAAAAGGAAAGTATGTTCTACAAAAATCAAGGGATTTTCTTTATTTTAACACCCATTAATCGTATTCCTAGAATAATATATTTATGGTCAATTTAAATGTTTAAATAATTGTTTCTATTTTAGATATGATGTGGTAAATATTAACTTATCCAATAAACCAGAATGGGTGTACGATAAAAGTCCTTTAGGAAAAATTCCAGCGTTGGAAGTAGAAAACGGTGATGTGATCTACGAAAGTTTAATAATTGCAGATTATTTAGACGAAAAGTACCCTTCCCATCCTTTGTATCCAAGAGATCCACTACAGAAAGCGAAAGATCGTCTTCTTATCGATCAGTTCAGTAAAGTAAGTAATGGAGGGTCTTAACCTACACATTGCATTTATAAAATATATATTTCCTAATACCTACTTATTCTTTTTTTACGATTTATTTAGGTTATCAGCACCATGTATAAAGTTATTTTGAATACGGGCAGGGGTTACATGGACGATCATGAAAATGTAATCATGGAAGGATTAGCTAATTTTGAGAAGGAATTAGTTGCAAGAGGAGGACCATTTTTTGGTGGAAACAAACCTGGAATGTTGGATTATATGATTTGGCCATGGTGTGAAAGGGCAGACTTGCTAAAATTATTCGGCAAACAATTTATACTTAAAAAGGATCAATACAAAAAACTGGTAATAACTTTTCATTATTATGTGATAACAAGAATAATAATATTTCTTATTTTAGATGGATTGGCGTACTTTAATGAGAGATGATTCGGCAGTGAAGAAAAGTTATTTAAATACCGATACGCACATTAAATATGTGCAGTCTTATCGTGCAGGTGTTCCTGAATATGATTTGATTGTTTCGTAAATTATTGGCATTTTTAAGCATTCTATATAGTCAGTAGTGCTTAAAACTGCACGATATTTACTTATACTAAGTCACTAAACTTAAAAAATTCTTTACTCATAATTTTTTCCTATTAAATAAAATACAAAAATTGCATTTATAATTGCCAGTATAGAGATAATTATTTTTTTTATAAAAAAAGGGGCCTTGTTTTACTTATATCTGGTGTAACTTTGAAAGTATAATTTTTATCGTTTACATACTCTTTCTGGGCAATAATTAAAATAAATATCCTAAGTAATCATGTACTTATCACAATTTGCAGCTTTTATATAATAAGTTTATTTTGTTAATTATTAAAAAGGGAGAATGTTGTTTATTTTTAACATTATTTATAGCTGTTGCCTAATATTGACTAATACACGCTTAAGAGTAAAAGTTTTTGCTTCCATTTGTGATTGTATACAATTAGATAATATTATAATTATTTATTTGATTATTATATCATTATTTTTTAAATGTAGAAAATATACTTTTGTATACCACATAAATTTCTTTAATGTTATTATAAAATATTTTTTATATTACACACATCTCCTGTCCTAAAATTTATAAAAAATATCACTTTGATGGAAATTTATAGAGTACAAAAATCTCTATCCAAACATGCAAAAATATACAGGGTGTTATATATAAAATTATCGAGACATCACTTTTTCAAATTTGAAAATCATTGAACTTTTCTTTACGTGCAATTATTTCGAAAACGGTTTGTTTTAGTGAACCAATTGGTGAATAAAATTTGTAGAGCACAAAAATCTCTATCCAAATATGCAAAAATATACAGGGTGTTATATATAAAATAATCGAGATATGACTCTTTCAAATCTGAAAATCGTTGAATTTCTCTTTACGTGTAATTATTTCGAAAACTGTTTGTTTTAGGTGAACCAATTGGTGAATAAAATTTGTAGAGCACAAAAATCTCTATCCAAATATGCAAAAATATACAGGGTGTTATATATAAAATAATCGAGATATAACTCTTTCAAATTTGAAAATCGTTGAATTTCTCTTTACGTGCAATTATTTTTCGAAAACTGTTTGTTTTAGGTGAACCAATTGGTGAATAAAATTTGTAGAGCACAAAAATATGTCCAAATATGCAAAAATATACAGGGTGTTATATATAAAATAATCGAGATATGACTCTTTCAAATTTGAAAATCGTTAAAATTTCTCTTTACGTGTAATTATTTGGAAAACTGTTTGTTTTAAGTAAAACAATAATTGGTGAATAAAATTTACAGGTGATATAATGCAGTTTAGACAACTAAATAGAAATTGTGATGTAACGGAGACATAAATAGGTTGTGCAATGTAGGTATCCGAAGTGATATATTCAAGACCGATAAATGAAAGCTGTGATGCATTTAAATATTGAAAATGATTGTTGTCATGTGTTTACTTGGCTTTTAATACTAGAAATTTAAATACAACTTATAATAAATACCTCTGGGTCTCAAAAATATTTTGTTACAGCAAAAATCTACTTGGCACAAAATACTGGAAAAAGGACAGGCTTTGGATAACACATTTTAATAATACAGAATTATTTTCCCTTAATTCCTTGTAATATTTTAATAAACTGATGATATTTTCTCTACAAATCTTCAAACGTCAAAGATTTTTGAGGCTAAACGTGGTTAAACTGTCAAACTTGTTGGAAATAAACATTACTGTGTGTCCTTTTCTAACATAAAGACTTGGTAATATGTCTTTCTTTTTCTAATCAGGTTTGCAGGTTGCAATATTTTTATTTAATGAAAACCAAATACCTATCCGGTGAGTTGGTGTTGTGTACTCATTCAAACAGCTTTCGTTAAAATGACTGTGATCAGTGACCCCTTTTTCAGTTCTTGAGACCGGAAAATCTAGTTCACATCAAGTGCAAGAAACACAAAAGAATTTTTTAAAAACCAAATGGCTAATGCAAAACCTGAAGGAGGAGGAGGAGATACACTTCCAAAAATTGGTAGAGTTACTGAAGTTTGTAAAGAATGGACAGTTCGTGAAGATGGGGCTCTAGCTTATCGTTTACAAAACCAGGAAATCAGTGAACATTATCAAGGTAATAAGTTTCGTAATGCTGTAGTACGGGAAGATTTCCCTCGTGCCCTAGATGAACAAATACGAGAACAACAGCTTGCTGAACAAGCAGCTGCTGTGTACCATCAAATGCTTGCAGAACAAGAAGAAATTGATAATTTATATGCAAAGCAATTAGCAGATAAAATAGAACGTGAGGAAAGGCTTAAAAGACGTGCATTGGAAGTACAGGATGAGCATGTTGTACGTCATATCATTGATAAAGACTTTGGGGGTTATCCCACACCTCAATCTCCCCAAAGACCCATAACCACGTCTCCACAAAGACCCACCATGACATCATCTCCAGGTACTCCTGAAAATTATCCTCCATCACCGTTTCATCCCGAAAGAAATAATTATCAAGCAAATACACCAAGACGGCAGGCTTTAGCAATGCCTTTACCTTGTGATAATATCATTTTAGGTCCTATTAATCATCTTGAAGCCTCTCATGAACAATATTTATATACGGAACCGTATAAAGACTCGGAAGATCTTGTAAATCAATTTGATCGAATAGATATAGCAGAAGTGGGCTTACCTTTAGATAATGAACGTGAAATCCAAGAACAAAAGGATGCTTTATTAGCAAGGCAGTTACAGCAACAAGAAGATGCAAGTGAAATGTCTCAACTGAATCGGGATCGGTTATTAGCAATCGAAGCTCAAGATAAAGAATTAGCAAAATTGTTGCAAGAAAGGGAGAGGCAGAAAGCAAAACGAGCTAGGGAACGAGCAAAACAAAAAGCTTTAATGAAAAAACAACAACAACAAATGCAAGAACAGGATATACATCAAATTATGCCGGATGATTCGTATTCAAATCCGGCCGATTTATTACCAATGCCTCAAGGTAAAGGTTATAGCAGTAGTATACAAAAATATCCTCTTAACGAGCCTGAAGATATTAATTATAGTTTCCCAGTGGATGTTATACCTCCGAAAAGTCATGATTTTAATTTAAAACCAAATTACTCGCCCAGAAAAAATTATGATACTCAATATAGTCAGGATTCAGGAAAAATATTTAACGGTGTTAATTATCCAGGAGAAAAAATTAACAACGATGTTTTACAACAACCGATTAGACCCACACAACTTGATTTAAAAGTGAATTATCCAAGTAAACCTCGTTATCCTGACCCCGAATCTGATACTCAATCTCCTTCACATCACATGAATATTGCAATGGCAATTGATCCTACTTATAGCCGTAGAAGCCAACATTCAGTGCCTTATTGTGATACCTCCTCCAGTACTGTTACCACAAGCACTTCTAGTAGCAGTCCCGGTATTGTATTACCCCCTCCAGACATATCAGAACATGAGGAAGACTCCAGTCCTGTTCCACCATACATGCCTATACAGGGACAAAGAAGAACAGCTTCGTTGGAGAAAAAAGCTAAGAAGAAGTCCAAGGACGGATGTAAACAACAGTAATTGGTACAATTTTTCTGCAGAATAATAAAATATTATTTTTATGGGGATGTAACCCTTTAATAAGTGTTTCAGAAATAGACTTTATAAAACGGACCGATAACAAAATTAAAAGCTTTAATTTAGAACAAAATTTTAATTAGTGCTTATGACGTAATAAATGTTAATTAGTCTTCTAGGTTTGAAGTTAAGTGCTATTTCTGAATCACAAAGAATTCAATTTTATGTTAGCTTTAATTAAGAAATATTTAATGAGTAACGGAATACTCAAAATTGTTATATTCTAATGGGAGTTTCTTTCATTTTTAATAATCTACAGGTGGACTCATCATAATAGTGAGTGGAAGTAGTAAAAAAGATCATTTTCCTTGCGAGAGAAAGAAATGAACATACGTAAGTGTATCTCTTTCTCTCACAAGCAAAATTATCTTTTTTACTACTTCCCCTCATTGTTGTTATAGGCCCTTCTGCACTTAGGCTAAGTAAATAACCAAAAATTCGTCCACATTAGCATTTATATGCAATAATAATACACATATCTCGAATTTTTTTCGTTTATGGTGTAGGCACTATTTCCTAATTGTAAATTTTTTTATTACAATTTTTATATTTTACAATTTAATAAATATTTTGTAATCTAAAGATTATTTATTCATTACATATTCACTGATACCAAAACATCCACTTTGCTTTTAATTATATGTACTGCAGGTAAAATAAATTCATTACAAGCACATTTTAAACCGGATACGAAATCGAAGGCACCGATTCTAGCACTACAGTGTTTGCATTTAAGTTTTCCTTTTTCCCAGTTTTCCTCTTCTATACTAGTTCGAATCCAATCTGGCAAAGAATCTTCACTAACAAATAAAAGGTTTTCGTTTGTAACTGTGGAACATGTTTCGATTTCCTTCGACGAAGTAAGAGGTAAATTATGAGCATTTAACAAGGAATTGCAACCTAAGCTATCAAACAACGTACCTCTACATTTTTTACATTTGATTCCATTAAACATTATTAGAATGACCTTAGAATTATTATTTAATTTAAAAATTTTTGTTGCAAATTTTTAGGTTATTTTCCTGTCACTGTCACTTTTGACGTTTGACGACATGTAAAAGCGCGGGGAAGTAACAAGACAGTCAAAGTTAAGGTTATAAAGTAATTAATTAGTGTTTTTAATTGAAGAATGGATTTATTACAAGATCCAGAGATAAAAACTACTTACGAGAAGTGTAAATACAAAGTTAAGTTATGGGAGCATCAGTTTAAGAAACAATCCGGAAGACTTCCTTCGAAAGTATGTAATAAAATTATTATATGATGAATTATAGTATTTGTATGTAAAAACAGTGTCTTAGTAGTCTCTGTAGTATCTATTTCATATTTAATAAAAATCTAGTCTTTCTTTTACAAGTCGGTTAAATTTTTCCGTTTGTGCCACGTTACGAGGGGGCTTTCTTTATTTATTTATCACTTCTTTGCCTTTGTCTTACCTCTATTTATTATACTTCCCTTATGTTCTACTACAATTAATTTACCTTATTTTCCTGTAGTTGGATATCCGTGAAGCAAGTACTGAAGTTCGCAATGCCTACAAAACGTATTTTCATTTAAAAACCGCAGCTCTAGAAGAAAGTCTTATGCACATTGTTGGATTTGATGCTGAACCCCAAGAACAAGACACAACAGAGTTTCAGAAACCTCTTGATGAAAGTGTAAATATTAAAATTAATTCTAATATCAATTCAAAAGACACTTGGGGCACACATCTTAACAAACAGGAAAGTGCTAGCACAAGTTCTAGTAAAGCAGAGAAATTAAATGTAAATTTAAGTTTCTCTCAAAAATTATTTGAGGGTTCAAAGTCTTCAAAACGTCTTCCACGTAAATCCCTTTCTTTTAATCGTAAAAAAAGTGAGTCGGATACTCTTAAACCCCAGTTCCTTTCACAGCCTGATTCTTCCATGTCCTTTACAGAAAATTCTCAAGTCATAGCAACCCCTGAAGAGATTAATTTTCCTAATACGGTAATAAATTTAACCCCTTCCGTTATTTCCCAACCCGTAAATATTATTCAAAGCGTGATAGGTAACAATTATAATTATAAACCGGTACGGAAATTAGATACAGGGTGGATTAAAAGAATAACAGAAAATGCAGGAAGTGATTTTTTGGATCGGGATTTAATTTCTACCAATAACGAAGGTTTAGGAATTAATTCTGATGCGGTGCAAGTTGATTATGATAGTGACGATGTAATAGGGAATTCTGAAGACGAACAAGATACTTCTTGTAGTTTATATCATGTTGTTAAGAAACGTAAAATTGTAGATAATATTTTGGTCCAGGAAGAACCGAAAACAAACCCTGTAAATGCTTTAGTAACTGTCGACATTGCCCCAAAAAGGCTTAATTTTTCCAATATCTTTGATAACAATAAAAATAAATTTCAACCGGATAATGTAGCTAAAAATGATGATTTGAATACTAAACCTGTCGATGAATACGAATTTGAACAAGAATCCAATGAGGAACCAATCAAAAAACCTGTAAATCGTAAAAAGACCCTTAAAACCCCTGCCCCGGATAAAATTAAAAAAGAATCTTTAAGGAGATCAAGGCGAAGTCATAAACCCCTTATAGATATTCCCCAACAATCGGACACAGAAAATGAAGATCCATTCCATTCCGATAATGACTCAAATGATCCTGAATTTGATTTAAATAATCCAGAGAATAAAGGTTTAGGGTTCTTAAACGATAATAACGAAGATGAAAGTCATGAAGAAGTTAAAAAACCTAAAACAAAATCAAAAAAGGGGGAGAATTCTACTCGAAAATTAAAGAAATCCCCTAAAATAAATCAAACAGCTACAGAAACAGAAAATTTATCTCAAACTTACGAACTAGAATATTCAATAAAACCAAGGATTGTAACAGTTCCTCGAATAAAAAATATAAAGCAAGTTGTAACGAAAAGAAAAACCAAATCCAAACCTTCAAATGAGGATGATAAAGAAATTAACGAACCAACGAATGTTAAAAAAAATCAATTACAAACGAAGCTTGAAAAAAAAGTAGAATCAGGTACCCTAAATGATAATTATGTACAAATTAACTTAAAAAAAAAAGTTTTTGTACGTGGAAAAAGCACAAGAACTTTTAGTAAATACAAAAAACAGCAATGGAAAAATAAAAAGAAAGCCCTGTATGGTCCGGACATGGATATGGGAGGCTGTGATGGTGGGTTCTTAACTTGTTTTAATTGTGGACAAACCGGACACTTTGCAAGAAACTGTAAAGCCGGAAAAGGGGATTCTTTATTACCTTACCAAGACGAGGAAGACGTATGTCCTTATCCAACATTAGAAGAAGCGGCCAAAATGGCTAAGGAAAGTGTTCTTGCAATTAGAAAACCAAACCAAGTAGAAAATGAGAAAAAGGATGCAGAAACAAATGAAGTAATCCCAGGAGTTGCTTCAACAAGCGAACATTTGGAAGATCAAGATGAATTATTCGATGATGATGATGATGCTGATTTGTTAGCGGAAACTGAAAGGCTTGAACAGGAAATTGCAAAAATTGATGTACAAAAATATGTTGATCTCACAACTTATGTTCAACCGTATTATAATTTACAAGATGGACAATTAATAGGTTTGTGTTATTATTATTATTATTATGTATTCACAAGTCCACTGGGGCGCCCCACTGACTAGGTTGGATGCAGTTTGAGAATTATTTTGTACAAACCCAGTGGACTGTGAATACAGACCCTCAGCTGTTCGGTCCCTGCTATCCGTTTGTCTGGGCAAGTACATCTACATTTATTTTTTCAGCAACTCCACAAGAAGTTTTCAATACCTTACGTAAATTTGGTCATGAAAGTTTCCGTGAAGGTCAAGAACTAGCAGTAATGCGAATACTTTCCGGAAAGTCAACTCTAGTAACTCTAAGTACAGGCTCTGGTAAAAGTTTATGTTACCAACTACCCGCTTACCTTTATGCTCAAAGAGAACCATGCATATCCTTAATTATTTCACCTTTAGTTTCTCTTATGGAAGATCAGGTCACTGGAATACCAGGTTTTTTAAAAGCTGCATGTTTACATACAAACCAAACTAAGACGCAAAGGGATAAAATTATGGAAGCTATCAGTATGGGAAATTTAAATATTTTACTTGTTTCTCCCGAAGCTGTTGTTGCAGGAGAAAGATCTTCAGGTCAGTACAATGGATATTCGTTAATAAAAAATACAAGCGGACCCTCAGTGACCCAACAGCTGAGCATATGTATTCACAAGTCCACTGTTAGTGGGGTGGCCAGTGGATTTCTGAATGCATATGCTCAGTTGCTAGGTCACTGAAGGTGCTGTCGCTATTCAAATTGGCTGTGCCTTCATTGAAACAATTACAGGTTTTGGATCCCTCCTCCGTCAGCTTCCCCCAATAGCCTTTGCTTGCATAGATGAAGCTCACTGTGTCTCTCAATGGTCGCATAATTTCCGTCCGTCCTACTTAAAAATTTGCAGGGTTTTAAGAGAACGTCTTGGTGTTAAAACAGTTCTTGGATTAACAGCAACTGCTACAAGAGCTACAAGCGATAGTATAATCCGACACATTTGTATTCCTGATGGTAGAGATGGAATAATAAGCGATATTCCTCTTCCTGACAACTTGAGATTAACAGTTTCTCGAGATTTTCAAAGAGATCAAGCACTTTTAGCTTTGTTGTTATCAGAAAGATTTTCAGAATGTAAAAGTATTATCGTTTATTGTACAAGAAGAGAAGAATGTCAACGTGTTGCTACTTTTTTAAGAACTTGTTTGAAAGAGCAAAAAGTGGTTGATACAGGAAATAAAAAGAGAAAGAGATTTAATGTACAAGCAGAGCCTTATCATGCTGGAATGTCGGCTAGTAGAAGAAAAACAATTCAAAAAGCTTTTATGACTGGAGAATTACGAATTGTTGTAGCCACTGTTGCTTTCGGTAAGTAAAAAAATAATTGAAGTTTATTTTTAATCGTTTTTCTTTAGGGATGGGAATAAATAAATCTGATATACGTGCTGTTATTCATTATAATATGCCAATGAGCTTTGAAAGTTATGTCCAGGAAGTTGGAAGAGCTGGTAGGGACGGATTACCAGCACACTGTCATTTGTTTTTGGATGCACAGGTTTGTTACATTTGTTTGAATAAAATCTTCCTTGTAGATATTTTTCGTGGATTTTCCTCCACTCCACTTCTTATTCTCAATTTTTTCAATCACTTACACTATCCCTCTCCCCTCCTGGGACTCTTAAATAATTACAGTAGGTATTTATTTGTAGGGTAAAGATGAAAACGAATTACGTAGACACATCTATGCAAATTCCACAGACAGACATGTAATCCGTAAACTTCTCCAAAGATGCTTTGTTCCATGTTCATGCAAAACCTCTTGCCCGAGACATGAAGTTGCATTTTCAATCCAAGAAACAGTTCAAGCACTTGATATACCGGAAGAAAACATAGAAACCCTTCTTTGTTATTTAGAATTACATGACAGACAATACGTGGAGCTCTTAAGCCATGCTTATGTCACCTGCAAGGTAATTTCGTATGGAGGCCCGAATGAAATCAGAAAAGCTGCTAAAGAATGTCCACCTCTTGCTATGGCAATGGCGTTACATAAAAAAACGAATGATAAAGATGATAATATTTTTGAATTTCCCGTTGTTGAAATTGCTTCGGCAATGGGGTGGGATAGTGGGATCTGTAAACATAAGTTAAAGAACTTGGAATGGGTCACAGGTAAATACAGGGTGTTTTTTTTAATATTACAAATTACCCTTTTTTTTCTTCTTTTATAGAAAATAATCAACCAAAACGTTCAAAACTAACGGTTCAATTTTCAAACTTGGGTTTTCGTTTGTTTTCTCCTGGAAACTTACCGGATTCTGACCTAGATGAAGCTTTAGACAGTTTATACGGGCGAGTTAAGGAACAAGAACGTACATCAATGCTTCAATTATACGGCCTACATACAACTCTAACATCTGCTGCAAACGCAACTTTCAAAATGTGTATTTCAGAAGAAATAACAGAAAACGAAAAATTATTGAAATCTAAAATAAGGGAGTATTTTGAAAGTCCTAAACCACTTGAATTATTACCAGAACCGGAAACGAAACCTTTAAGGGAAGACCAAATAGTGAGTGATGTTCGTTCACTTGTTTGTATGTACCGGGATAATTCATTTACTGGAAGAGCTGTTGCGAGGATTTTTCATGGCATACAAAGTCCTAATTATCCAGCTGTTATATGGGGACGGTGTAAATTTTGGAGAATACATTTGGGAACTGATTTTAATGCTCTTTGTTTAATTGCTACTAAAGAAATATTAAGGATGCGGTGAATTGAAGGGTATGTACTTTTATTTTTAATTTATTGTTAATTAATAAGTTGACTGTTTATGTGTTTTTTAATAAATGTATATTATGGAAAATAGTTAAATTTTTCTGTATAAAAGGTGTATTTTAACAATTTGCATGTTTACTTTTGTTATTAGAGACTTTTAAAACATTCTACAGCTTTGGCTAATGATTTTTGCAATTTCCCTCTTTTGGCGGGAAATTTGAATAGCGCGGCAAATTGAAAATACAAAATTTGCCTCGCTATTTCATTTTATTCTATATAAACGGTGTTAAGCCTCGTATTTCAGGAATTTGAATGTTTATTTTTGTTATTAAAGACATTAAAACATTCTACAGCTTTGGTTAAAGAGTTTTGCAATTCCCCTCTTTTGGCGGGAAATTTGAATAGCGCGGCAAATTCAAAATACAAAAAATTGAGTTTATTAATAAAAATAGCTTGTCTATAACATCCTTTATTTAAACAATAATAACAATTATAGAATCAATAATAAAAATAATATAAAATATTTAATCTAAATTTAACTACCGCCTTAAAGTAGTTAAAACAGATTTTCTTGTGAAAAAGGTTAAATAATATTAAACTTTCTTTCCCAAAGCCTTACTCACTTTTACAGCGCAATCTTTTTAGACTTAAACAGGTAGATATATCTAGTTGTTAATTAAAAATTACGCAACTAATTACAATATGGAATTAATTGTCGAGCATAGAGCAACGTTACTAACTAATAGACACATAAGAAATGCATCTATCCACTATCCATATTATACCAAGTTTAAATATTGTCCCATTTGATAAGAACCAGTTTGGAATATCCTGCACTTGTGCTTATTAGCATAATTAATATTTACTTAAGTTGCAATGTGTATTTACATGACAATACCTTGAGCATAATCAATGCCATACTTTATAAACTTATAATTACGTTTATCCTGTATATTTGTAATTTTATTCACTGAACGTTCGTCTTTACAAGTTGCACAAAATTCACTTATGTAAACATGAAGAGGACTCTGATAATAGAATCCTTTATTAGAGAGCTTCTTGTTCTTCTTATGGGCCCATACATGGAGAAATACTTCAATGAAGCTTATCAACATACCAATGAACGGGTAGAAGAACAAAATTGTGGGTAGTAGGAACATAATACAAGGTACCACATCATTCTTATGTAAATTATATTCTTTGGGTACAACATGTTTCTTGGTGCTACCAGATTGTTGCAACCGTGACGATTTTGATGGAGGATTCTTGTTCGGTATTCTAAATTTTCTTGAATTATTTTGTTTCTCTGGCATGTTACGGTTTATTTCAGCTTCTCCAGTTTCTTTGTTTACTTTCGCAGCTGCTGGCATTTCACCGGTTTCCTTATCACGAAATCTTTCTCCTGTTTCCCTGTCCATATTGTCGTGTTTGCATTTACTAAACAAAAAAAAAAGTAAATTAATAAAGAAGAAGAAATTTTTCTACATTTCTTTAAGAGTTCCCATTATATGGGGCTAACAGATGACCCTAAACTTCCGATCTACATTACTCAAATCCCACTTTTACGTTCTAAGTATGAGGAGACAAATTTTCTACATAAATAATGATGTTTTTTCTTTATAAAAACAGGTTTACAAACAAGTTAATTAATGTAAATTATGGGTTATTAAAAAAAGAGTCAAAAATGTAGGTATTTTCATTCCTTGCCAGTTATCTAATGTTACACAATATGTAATAATCTAGACGTCCTTGACAATTATTTTTATACTATATCCAAATTTAATTTCATTTGAACAAATAATAAGAAGTGGAAAATGGTTTGTTTTATACATTGTTTGCAGAACGTTTAAATTAAAACTGGTCCCAGTGTAATTATTTAGAAATTAACAACTTTTTTGATATTCCTTTAAGCTAATTTTTTGTTAGTCTTGGTTTTTCCTATTTACTATTAAAAAAAGTATATTAAGAGTTAAATTAATCCATGATTGATTTATAATCTCATATTCCTATCTTGTGGTAATAAATAAATATTTATCGTAGGTGTAGTATGTCAGGATTTAAATATCAAAAGGTGAATAAATTGGCTGGTTATTTGTTGTTATCATATCCGGTTGATAATTTTGTGTCATATTTCGAACAAGAGACTATCCTTATAAGCATAAATCGTTGGTGCCCAAGTGCTAAAGTAATTTCGGTAGAACACGAACCTGAACTTCTTTTTTAAAGCTAAAGAACTGTAATTTTTTGGGAAAATTCCTACTGATAAATTTATTGTTCAATAATTTTCAGTTCCTATACATTTTAAGAGTTTTCTGGATTAACCTGTTCAGGTTATCAACTAAAAGAAGTTTTTCAAAATAATAATTCTTAATAAAAATCTTTCCCCTATTAGCACTTCCACCTATACAAGTACATTCTACAATTATTTCTTAGGTACTTAATATTACATGTTTTCTTTCTCTCTCTATCTCTCTCATTTAAATTATTTTTACTTCCAAACATTTACTTCTTGGTATTTGCTTATATGTCCAATATTTGTATATTAGATCATTATTACATAAAGTTTGCTAAAGATGAATACTAAGGAGTAAAGGAGGATATTATATAAATAAAACTTTTTTTTAACTCTTTGACTTAAGAATTGTAACATAAATGGGTTGGTTATTTCCTTTATTAATCATTATCAAATAAATAGATCTATAAAGTATGAATGAACTTTGACATGACTTCCAGCCATTGTTTAAAATACCACCGTTTTATTTTTAAATTTATGAATTTTCAATTTGTTGACGTGTCAATAGAATTTACAGCCACGTTGGCTTGTGAATAAAATTTTCCCCTAAGTTACTAGCTTAACTGTGTCGTTACTGTGAATTTTATTTGCCTTTAATTTGTAAAATAATTAAATATGGCACATTGGTGAAAAGCCTTTTAAATTTCACTTTGTGGTGAAAAGCCTTTTAAATTTTAGGGAAAAGGTGACTGCATGAAGTAAAGCAAATCTTTCTTCCTTATTTTTGTTCCCTTAGAACATTACGAATGTTATTCTTTCTCTGTTTAATTATGGGAAAAAATTAACTTGGCATGTCTTGCAATTAAAAAATATTAAGCTGCAAAATAAAATTGCTTATCATAATTTGATGAAGGTCGTTACAAACAATTTTTTATATAATAAAAGTACACAGCATTAAAATTGTATGGGAAAAAATCTATAAATAGATTGCTAAAAGCCAAATATTAAAATAGGCATCAGTAATAATTAAGGGTAATGAGTTTTAATTACAAGAAGAAAAAGGGAAGCTATTTATAAACTCTACTGGTATAAGTAGGAAGGAGAATGTACTCCAGGGCTGGAGCACCCAATGAAAATGATTATTGTGTGCTGGACACCCAATGAAATTTTAGGAAACATTAAAAATTCATGTAAACAGAAAAATATAAATACAGCACAGTGGGGAAAAGCCTTTTAAATTTCACATTGTGGTGAAAAGCCTTTTTAGGTATTTGAAAAAATGCAAGCAAAATTATAAAAAGTACAAAAACAGGAACAAAAAATACCTATCTCGTGACCTCCCTCTATATGAGACATCCCTAATCGGCTTACATAAATATTAATCGCTAAATAAGAAGGGTTTGCTTGCTAAAAATCAAAATCCTGGAGCGTTGCGAAAATTACCGATAAAAAAAAGTTTATAATCGCAGGAGCCTCTGTAATGCAACATTCTTGAACATTTATTTTAATGTTCACCCTGTATATGGTGAAATAAAAATTACATTTTAAACGATTTCAAGTGCAAAATAAATCCCTAGGCTTTAAGAAAATATAAAAAATTATAACTAAATAGAGGAAACGTCTTTAGTATCCATCATTTCTTAGATAAAATAATTATTATTCATGTTTTGAAGCAATCATAATTAAGAATGACAACAATGACGTGACAATTTTGTTGCGTTATCCTCTTTAACACAATTACAAGAAAATATAATTTGTTAAAACGAAAAATAAATTTAGAAAAATATTTCATATACAGGGTGATTGCAAAAAAGTTAAATGTTATTAAATGAATATTAATGCGCAGATTTGGCAGAATAGAAAAAAAAGAAGTAGGTAGTAAGCTAGAAAAAATAAGAAACAAAAAATTATGTAATCACCCTGTATACCTATAACGAATAAAAAAATACGTATGGAATTTATTTAAATTTATATCAAGTCCAATTATGGGGATCAGTTCAAGAGGCCCCACAGTAAATTCGCAAAACTTTATCAGTATACTTACTCATTCGATTTTAAAATCCAATTTTCGCCACTCGTTTTTTTATTCACTTATGTTTAATATCAAACTAACATAAAATCTTAACATATTTTGAAAATAAAAATTATTTTCGCACTGACGCAATACAATCACTTCCAGCGACACAACGTTAACTGTTCGCAATCACAGAGCTCTACATCAAAGCAAATTATATCCCTAGTGGTTTATTCTACAGGAAACATTCTATAGCTCTCTCTAATTAACAATATTCTGCCTTTGATTGTTGTTTAAAAATAAAATACGTGTCTTACACGAATCTAATCTTTGTTATTAAATATTTAATGTAGTAATAGGTAAGGGTACTCGTTATTTATTTTTTTAAATTTTTTATCAATGGAACGATTGAACTATCGCCAGTTGCTTTTTTTTAAATATTGTTCATTGGTTGGAGATAAATCAAATCTAGAATGGTCCAGTTTTGTTCCATAATTATCCTTTAATTTCGGATTTTTTACTTAGAAAAAATATTATCAAAGCATCCGGTTGTCTAAATTATAATTAAGTATAAGTGGTTCGAATCCCGTTAGTCCCTTAAGTCCTCAAATGTTCAACACAAGCGCAAAATAATTCCTTAAAAATTAATTTCAAAATAATTCTATACATACAGGGTGTCCTATGAATACTGAAACAAGCTTGAATTTTCTTTCTGATTCAAAATACGAACACCCTGTACTTTTAATTTAAAAAAATTAAGTATGAGGCTAAAGTTTTTCTTATTTATAGTTGTATCGACATTAAATCAATACAAGACTCGGTAATTAAAGTACTAATTAATGTACTGGTTTATTAACAACCTACGTAGGTCGTACCACGGGAAAAACGTGTAAGTAGGTACTCGGGATTAATAACTGATTACTTACAATTAATAGATTACCTACCTATCTTATGCGTGAAGGTGAAATCAGATAAAAATTATAGATTATAAATGAAAAATATCAAAACACATTCCTAAGAAATAAATAATAGGAGTTATTTTTATTTCTGAGCCATGATTCAAGCCAATAGGAAAAGCAAATATGAAAATAATTTAAATTTAATTTTTTTATCTACCTACCCCAATATAGGTACCTACTCTACAGTATTCTTTTTGTCAATAAAGATAACAAAAATCGATTATAGTTATTGGGGGGGGGGGGCATTATTTCCAAATATTTTCAAATTTTAATCAAGACAATATCATTTAAGTACTGCCTTCTTCTTGGAAATGTAGGAGGGTAGAAGACACCAATTTTCTGATTTTTTAAAGTCATTGTTGCAATTATTTTTAAATTTTTAAGAATATAAAACAAATACCAAAAAAAGTTTAATAATATCTTATTATATTATCATGTCAAACATCCACACGTGATTTCGTTGAAATGCGTGAAGGTCATCCAGTGAATCATTTCACCTGATGTTGTAATTACCATAATGGCATAATTATTCAAAAAAAAGACTCCCAACTACAAATTTGTTATTATTTACCAAAACTTAATAGGTAGTAC
Source organism: Hemicrepidius hirtus (assembly GCA_963082805.1). Taxonomy (NCBI): domain Eukaryota; kingdom Metazoa; phylum Arthropoda; class Insecta; order Coleoptera; family Elateridae; genus Hemicrepidius; species Hemicrepidius hirtus. The sequence continues at coordinate 29,606,611 of OY720165.1, forward strand.
TACAAACTACAAACATTTTTTTAAGCTTTTTTGGCAAAGAACTGTTAGGAGACGAGTTTTTTGAACACATTAATATAAAAACCTATAAACCTATACCCTCTATAGGCTATAGGTCTAGCCTATGATTTACATCAGACCTCAACCTTGACATTACCTCCGAAGGTCACCACTAAAACTCATTATCTTGAATCCTTCTTCTCATAAAAAGGGGTTTAGAATACTTAGAACTAATCTACTCTATATTATGGCCAAGAATTTAAGGTCAAGGAGAAGGATCCATAGCCTCTTCTTCCATTCGGATGCATTCTACCTCAAGTTTAATAAAAATCAATGCAGTTTATGCCCATAAATGAGTGTACCCTACTATACTGAGTGTTTTCTTATTATAATTACTACAGATAATAAATCAAGAAGATGTAAGGTTTATTAGAAATAAAAGAGAGAAGATAAGCTCAGATAAGCTCATGACCTTCATTTCAAGGACAAGGACAAATTGTAGGGAAAGATAAATTTAGTTTTCTGATTTTTCTAACATTCCTATTGCATAGATTAAATTGTTATCATACTCTAGTAGCTATTTATCAACATTTTTCTTAATTCTGCAATGTTTAAATTTTTTTTATTAAAATTCCTCGTGACGTCATTTAGTGATCATTGTGAACCTACCTTTTTGTGGTTGGAACCTTTTCAGTCAAATGTCACACGTCATTTTTGTTGACGTTTAACTGTATCGAGTAAACAATTTTAAAATTGGGTTTGCTTTACGTTTTCTCTTCTAAAATATGATGCAGCACCAATATTGGATAACGAAGAAAAGTGTACAGCGTAAATTGGGAAGTAAAGAAGATGAATGCATTGTGTCTTCCGATGCAGAATTGGATGCAAAACTGGAACTATTTCGTTCAGTATCGGAAAGTTGTGTACAACTCCAACGAATTATTGACCTTTACCAAGAACGGCTTTGCTACTTAGCCCAAGAAGAAAACGCTTTAGGTAGATACTTAAAAGAATGTGGAAAAAACGAAAAGAATTCTAGTGCAGGACAAATCATGTCAACCGCAGGTAAAGCTTTGGCATATACGGGTCATCAACGCCTTACAATTAGGCCTCCACTAGTGAGACTGCATCATGAAGTAGAAACATTCAGAGGTCGAGCCGTATCTGATACACGGGTAACAGTATTGGAAATGGAAAAAGCCCGAACTGAATACCGAGCCGCTTTAAGTTGGATGAAATCTGTTTCCACTCAATTAGATCCTGATACAGGTCATGGTTTAGAACGTTTTCGTAAAGCACAAACATATGTTAAATCTTCAAAACAAAGATTTGATCGATTGATGCTCGCATGTTTACAGAAAGTGGATTTATTAGCTGCAGCACGTTGTAATATGTTCTCGCATGCTTTGATTTCTTATCAAAATGCCATATCCACATTTTCTTCCAAAGCAGCCGATACACTTTTACTTGCTGGAGCAAAATTAAACAGTGTCGAGCCTTATGAATTTTGTGTGGTATCGGAACTTGCAACTCCACAAGATAATAAGGACGATAAGGATAAAAATACTTTTTTTAATGCAGAGTATACGGATGATAAATCCAATGAAATGGACAAGCATGAGAAATTATTAGAAAATCTGTAAGTATTCTTTTCTCTTTGTCTTCAAGAATCACATCCACCCTTATTTCATTTTTTAGGGATGAATTGGAATCGGAAAATGCTTCAGAAATCAACAATCTTTTGGGGGAAGACTTTGGTTCTCAATCGAACGTCCCAGATGAAGAAGACAAGTCTCCAGTTTCAAATGTGGCTTTATTGGAAATGAATCTGTCCACCAATACCGATTTATTACGTGATTTTATGCCATCTCGGTTAATACAAGAGGGTAATTTTAATTTCACCCTATCAGAACCTGCAGGGGATGATTTAAACCCAACCAAAGATTTACAAAACATTCCAAAAAGATCAAAAAATGAAAAGACTGAAGCACAAGTGTCGTGGTTGAGTTTGTTTAAAGAATTGGATCCTTTAGCAAATCAAGATGATGGTAGTATAACTAATTTTGGTTCAGGCGATAGAGCTTAAAGAGGAATAATATTAAACCCCAGTGTAAGAAAGGAATCTCTTGAGGATCTCTTTTTATTAATTTTAAACATATGCTTTTATGTACCTTAAGTGTTTTTATCATACAGTATTATGTTCTGTGTAATTTTATGTAATATGAAATGTTTCGCTAGTTCATACCAAAGTTATTGATTTTATTAAATCGTCAGAATATATAAATATATTACTATAATTATTATTTGATTATAGATATAATAATTAATCTTTGATGCAACTATGTAATCAAAAATGAGTAAGGATCGGAAAGGATTAACGTTTTATACTTGTGGCTTGCCAAGTAATTGAAACCACTCTGTATATGCATTGAAAACCCAAGGGATTCCAGGATTGGGATTTTTTAGTCATCATTTGCCGTTTTTAACCATTTTCTGATCGATTTTCCATGACCTGAACCCTTTTAAAACAAATTATACGACGTACCCTGTATACAACGTTTTAGGGTTGACAGTTCAGACTGTTTGGATACTTTACAGTATGCTTTACAGTTTGCCAACCTGTCAACTGTAAGTGATCAACAAACGTCAAACTCGAGCGTATTTACAGTATTTTTTCCATATTTTCCAGTATTTTGATCAATTTTGCTTATTATTCAACGTCTAAACACCGTACAAAATGACTTCTTTAGAAAATTTGGAAACTCAGTTGGAATTATTTATAGAAAATGTTCGTCAGATTCATATTATTGTCAGCGACTTTCAACCTCAAAGTCAAACTGTTTTAAACCAGAAACTGTAAGTTTTCCATCATTCTAATTACTCTAAACCCTTAATTTTATTTATTTTCAGTCAATCGTTAGTCCATGGTTTGCAGGAAGTCGATAAACTTAAGTCGCAGGTACAAGATGTTCATGTCCCATTAGAGGTGTTCGAGTAAGTTATTTATTCATTATTAAGCTTAAATCTTATGGAATTTCGTTCTAGTTATATTGATCAAGGACGTAATCCACAATTGTACACAAAAGATTGTATAGAGAAAGCTTTAGCTAAGAACGAACAAGTTAAAGGAAAGATCGACGCTTATCGGAAGTTCAAATCAAATATCCTAGTTGAATTGAGTCGAATATTCCCTAATGAACTTAGTAAATATAGGGCAATACGAGGAGAAGAATGATGTGGTAATTATAATCTCATAAGTTGAATTTTTTTAATTATTAATTTGTAAAGTATGGCAAATTGTATTGAACTAACATTAAAAATGATTTATTCTGAGTTATTTAACTTTTAATGGAATGAAGAATTATTAATGTTGATTAGAAGAGTTTAATATAGCTCTTTCTGATAAATACTTCGATGGGTGACCTGTACGGCCAAGATCAAACATACTTTTATGTAAGTAGCGTAAATTTGAAGCTCGTCTTATTCTGAAGTACGATGTAAAACTGTAGGGCATGTATTGGGATAAAATCTTTGGGTAATTAAAAATAGTATATTAAGTATTAAGAACGGTAAGGACATTTTACCGATCGAAGACAATAGTTTGGAGGAGGAGCGCAGCGACGACTCCAATTATTGTCTGAGATCGGTAGTCCTTAACGTTCGTGATGCTTATGACGTTTTTTGCGCTACTGAATCCGGTAAAAAGAATTTTTAATAAATTAATAATTAATACAGATTCAAATGCGATAATTGTCAGTCTCCGCATCACGTTGCCGTATTGTCGATTGATATATTGCGTTTCTATAGCAATCTGTAAACAGTTACCGCCATTGCAGTTTTTTGTGAAAATTATTTGGAGTTCCGTGCTAAAAATTAATGAAAATGATTCAGAAAACGAAATAGAAGAAGCTTGGAATGTGGGGTGTTCGGTTCTCATTCCTGATAAGTCCAGAGAGACGCTACGAAGATACCTACAATCATTTTAAAAATTGGTGTACCAAGAAAAGTACAAATATTGATGAAAAATCTTTGCTGGCGTACTTTGTTACAAGAAATGAGAAATTAAAAGCTCCAGGATTTGTTTTAACTAACATTGGAAATTGAATTCATTTTCTTTAACTAAACTGACATTTGTGACTGACATTAATTTATCAAATTACATGGCACATTCGTTTTGAGTAAATTTACTTACCGTTCTAGAACCCCAAAGTATTTTACCGACGACTTTATCCTTAGCAACTAGTAAACATAACTTACTGTCTTGGAAACAGCCGCGGTAAACAATAAAATAGAGCACAGTAGCGCAAAATAGTATATTAAGTATTAAGAACGGTAAGGACATTTTACCGATCGAAGACAATAGTTTGGAGGAGGAGCGCAGCGACGACTCCAATTATTGTCTGAGATCGGTAGTCCTTAACGTTCGTGATGCTTATAACGTTTTTTGCGCTACTGAATCCGGTAAAAAGAATTTTTAATAAATTAATAATTAATACAGATTCAAATGCGATAATTGTCAGTCTCCGCATCACGTTGCCGTATTGTCGATTGATATATTGCGTTTCTATAGCAATCTGTAAACAGTTACCGCCATTGCAGTTTTTTGTGAAAATTATTTGGAGTTCCGTGCTAAAAATTAATGAAAATGATTCCGAAAACGAAATAGAAGAAGCTTTGAATGTGGGGTGTTCGGTTCTCATTCCTGATAAGTCTAGAGAGACGCTACGAAGGTACCTACAATCATTTTAAAAATTGGTGTACCAAGAAAAGTACAAATATTGATGAAAAATCTTTGCTGGCGTACTTTGTTACAAGAAATGAGAAATTAAAAGCTCCAGGATTTGTTTTAACTAACATTGGAAATTGCATTCATTTTATTTAACTAAACTGACATTTGTGACTGACATTAATTTATCAAATTACATGGCACATTCGTTTTGAATAAATTTACTTACCGTTCTAGAACCCCAAAGTATTTTACCGACGACTTTATCCTTAGCAACTAGTAAACATAACTTACTGTCTTGGAAACAGCCGCGGTAAACAATGAAATAGAGCACAGTAGCGCAAAAAAGTAAATAACGTATTGATCTTTATTATAAAATCAAAGTAGGTACAATCTTAATTATTACAAGAGGGTACTTATTCTTTAGACCGGTTAAAATTCTTGAGTTCCCCAACGTATCTGAAACAAAATATTAATCATTAAATCTTTTCTTTTACAATTAACATAGAGGGTAAAAATACTTACATCGTTCCTAGCTTTAAGTTTCCTGTCAATAAGTCCAACAAGCGTTTCAGATCTAACTGATAACGAATCAATCTTCTCAATAAGTTGTTGGTAGGGTGAAAGTGGTTGAGCTCCCATAACAACGTGTCCCAATTTAGAATCAATCTTAGCATCCAATCGGGCATTACGAATTAAATTCACGATCCAACATTCAGCTTCATCAGGATTCATGTTTAATTTTTCGGCCAACATTCCAATACTGATACATTGATGGATTCGACAGAAGGTTTCAAAAATCATTAACCTTGCGTTTTCAACAAACTCATCCAAACAGGAAATCAAAAAGAAATCATTAAACAAAACGGTTTGACATTCATGTAATTTCTGGCGAGCGCCATCAAAATCAAAGTTTACATATAAATGTTCCAAAAATTCGGTGATTGGGTCACGGTAAGTGTAACTTTCTTGCTGGATTACTTTTACCAAATCTTTAAGGGCTGATCTGCGACCACGGTTAATTATAACAGCAGTGGCTAAGTAACGTAAAATATGGGGACACATTGTTTGAATAGCATTCAAGTAATGGGGTCTGTATAGAAACATTTCAATGATTAATTCACGTCCCATTGCATGATTGAAGAATACAAAAAGTGACCAGTGAATTAACCAAGTCCTTTGTTGAAGCAATTGCAAACTATTTCCACCGAAATGGTTTGGACTTGAATCAATATATTCACGTAACTTGTTGAGGTCTTCAAGGGCCGATTCCCAATTCTGAACAAGAATTTCTGAAGCTAGTTTTCCCCATAATACACTTAAGTAGTTCTTGTCGTTTGGGGGCAACACCAACATGCAGAAGTATAAGTAGGAGGTTGAAACAGAATAATTACCGCATTCGTATCGGTATTTTGCTAATTTATGGAGACTTTCAATCATGTCGATTTCAAACTGTAAGAAGTATGATTTTTTGATTAATATTTAAACTTATACACAGGGTGAAGTATAAGAAATAATTTACTTCTTTTGCGATACTTACATTATAATCTTTTGCCAAGAAGTTAATAAGGGTTTTAGAATCCCTCATATTTTCCATATTCTTCATAACTTCATCATTAGCCATTATTTGTAATATAGGTTCAACTTCTTGTTGTAGTTCTTGTAATTGTGCTACGACATGTACACGACGTTGTTTTAATTCCTAAAAAAATAACCGATTATAATTGTTTGATTGTAATGGGTCGTCTTAGTATTTATATAAACTCCCTGGGACCTCCTAGCACTTAAGCTACATGAGTAATAAATTCTTTGGGTACATACCTCGGGTACTTCGTCCTTTGGATACAATTGCCTTCTAATATCTATAGCGTAATCAACCATGTTAGTTTTGCTTAGAATATCCAATTTGGCTTTTAATAATTCCGTTTCATCATAAATCTAAGGGAAATAAGTTTAATTTAAGCTTTCTTTAACCTTAAAATTGTTTCGAACATACCTCTTTAGCGGAAAGAAATTCTAGAAGTGGAAACACCAAATGCCTATCTAAATATTGTCCCATACGGGATGTTAAATCAAATTTTGCCATGATTTATCACTTAATTCCTATATTTTTATTAAATAATACAAAAATACTGCTTCAAAGCCACACTACAAACTTATGGTGTAAATTACACTTTGAAGTTGGCGACAAAAAAGAAATATTCCAGGGTTGGCATTAACATTTATTTATTTATTAAAATAATTTAAAATTACAATAAATTAAGATTGTCCTGTATATTTTTCGATAGGTTCATATTTCCATTCTGTTTCTTTTAAAAATTCCAATTCTCTACGAAGATTTTTAATTCCAGCTTGCTGGAGCTCCTGCAAACTTTGATTACAGCTAAGTTTTACTATTTCAAAAAACTTTGCAGAAGTTTTAGCAGCTGTGCTTGTGGAATCTTCATTTGAATCATTTTGTCCAGGTGAAGAAAGAACAGTTTTTGGTAGATTTGAAGTCATAGCAAAATTTTATTTAACCTCCTACAGTGACAAGTGACATTAGCATCGGCCTCGACTCCATCCCTTAAACAACCTAAGAACAAGAAAGTAACTAAAAAAAACAATTTAAAAGTCCTTGTGACGTTTCTATGACGTCAAGGATTTTTTTTGACGTTTAAACTGTCATCGTTATTTATTAAAGTTTCAGCATCATTTTAAAAGCAGTGAGTAATGTGTAAGTACATGCGGTCTGTTCGTTTAATTTCTCAATAATAAACGGATCAGTGTTCAAAAAACCATGGCAGTAGCAGCAGTGGATAATAAACCAGAGCTAAATCAAAATAAAACACTTTTAGAAGAAACATTTTATGTCCTTACAAAAAAGAACTCAGTCTTCCGGGTAAAACTTACAAATTCTGGGTTGTGTTTAATTAAAGAATGTGAAAATCAAGTAAAAACACAAACAATACCTATAAAAGATATCATAGGTTGTCGATGTTTACGTAGTAAAAAACAAACCCATTTCTGTGCTTGCCAGTCCTTGCCACAAACCTCTTCGCTTAAAGTAGTTGACGAAAAGTCTGGAGAACACGACGATTCTGATGTTAGTGCTTATTTGTATATATACGCTTATATTTTAAGAAATAATCGAAGCAAACGAGAACGGACCACAATAACTTTAAGGTTCCGATCGTTTGATAAATATGAAGATAATTATAAGGAAGCACAACGATGGAGATCTGTCCTAAAGAAATTAATACGAGGTGAGGAAGTATCTCGTATAAATATTGCCGATTATACAACAATTAGTCATGTAAAAGAAGATCGAAGGTTGTTAGTTTTATTAAGTCCTAAAAGTGGTTCAGGAAAGGGGAGAGTTTTATTCCAGAAGAAAATAGTTCCTATTTTACAAGAGGCTGAAGTGCCATATGACCTCCATATTACAAAATATGCCAATTATGCCAGAGAATTCGTGAGAAGTTGTAATTTATTTCAATGGAGCGGGATTGTTGTGGTAAGTAAAAAGAAACCCTTATTTTTATCTATTGAAGGGGATCAAGGGCTTAAGAGTTAAATAAATAACAAGGAACAAAGTCATTAAATACAAACAAGGAAGGTAGTTATACATCAAGGGGTACAAGGACGAAATAGATAACAAGCTTGCATGTCTGTGCAGTTTAATTTAATGCAGAAATGTACCAAGGTGAACATGTATTTTCTGTATAAACATTAATATTTATTACACACCTTTAATTGTAATTAAGTTTTAACATTTCGGTTTCAAAAGATAAAATTATCGGTTTGGTAAATAAAAAGTTTTCCTTCCCCCTCCCTTCTGGTAAACGTTTAACAATTAATTTTGATAGAATTGAGACCCCAAATAATTAATTTTGAGCTTAAAAACTCTGACCTTGACCCTGCATGGTTATCAAAAAAATATTCCAGCATCATGAGGATAGATTTTTTTATTGAAGAGGATGTAGTACTCGACCTTTGAAATTATCTCATGCCAAACAAAAATGTTGTAATCATTAACGATGCAAAAAAAGATATGATACAACAATATAATTGTTTGAATAATTTATGTTACCTTCAAGGATATTAATTGCTGTTCTGTTAATTTTTTTATTGATTATTTTATTGTAAAAAGCGTAAAGAGACACGTTTTTATGTTTCACAGTACATTGGGAATGTCACTTTCAATTCCCGAAATAAGCAACATTAGTCCAACTGGTTTACCTTTAACCTTTAACACACCTTGGTGCAGTCTGACGACATAAAACGTTCACCTAACACTCAAAGAATACTTTTAAGATCATATAGGCGAAATTACTTCTCTTTATTTCATTGTAACCGGAGCTATGCATGACTGATGAGCCATAATACGACCCAAACATCTCTAACGCTGCTCCTGTTGCAGTATAGAGCAAAACTATTTTTGAACTTATTCCTAAGAAATACGTGCTCCTGTTCTAATGTGGGACACCTAAATTAGTTTTATTGTTTTGAATGTGGCTGTAAGAAGCCATAGTTGACTGATGAGTCCTAAATTAATTTATATTTTTATTTAGGTTGGTGGTGACGGAATAGTTTTTGAAGTAATCAACGGATTATTTGAACGATGGGATTGGTCAGAAGCTATAAAACACGTGGCTGTAGGAGTAGTTCCAGGTGGTTCCGGCAACGGTCTTGCCCGTAGCATAGCTTACAGTTGCTCAGAACCATACGGTTCTCCAACACTACCAGCTGCTTTAGCAGCAGTACGAAACCATTACCAACCTATGGATTTAGTACGGGTGGAAACAACTTCCCATATTATGTTCTCATTCCTCTCTGTTGGTTGGGGTTTACTCGCAGACATAGACATCGAAAGTGAAGGCCTCAGAGTCCTAGGCGGACAAAGATTTGCCCTATGGTCGGTTGCACGATTAATTGGATTAAGAAGTTATAACGGGAAGGTTTATTACCTTCCGGCTGACGATAACCCACCTCCACAGAACATGGAAAATATTTCTGGAGATGTTGAAACTAAATTTGAATTACCTGCTGAAGTACATTTGGAAACTCAAGCTGGTAGACAAAGGTTGGATTCATGGTATAGTGCGGCTTCAAGGAGAAGTACATATTTTTCTACAACGGGAAGTTCTTATCAGTCAACAGCTGAAAGTAGTGGAGGTAAGTGCTGAAAATTGTTAGAATTATGAAATAATTGTAGGCTGTGAAGAGGTGTACTCAAAAAATAAAAAATAAAATAAAATTTAGACTACGATGGGCAAACCGTAACCTAAAGTGAGGTTAAATAATTTTTCTGTTATTTCTTGTGTATACCTGATCTTTCTTTGTATTCTTACATCATTTCCAAGTATTTCCTCTGAATTTTCCGTAAATAGTTCTGTGTATTTGTTTGGTATTTCCTAAAATATTCTCTGTATTGCCTCCCGATGTTTCATTGACCGTTTCCGTTAGTCCTAATAACGCAATACCTTTTCCCCATTGTTTTTAACAGTTCTGGTTGAATTAACAAGCGAATTATTTTAGATTCCCTAAACAAACCCCGTATGTATGGTCCAGCGTCTCAACTTCCATGTCTTACAGCTCCTTTACCATCAAACTGGAAGTGTATATCAGGAAGGTTTATAATGGTCCATGCTTCATACCAAACCCACTTAGGTTCAGATTGTTTCTTTGCACCAGATGCAAAATTAAACGATGGTGTAATCTGGTTGTTGGTTATCCATTCCAACGCAAGTCGTTCGCAGATGTTCCAGTTCCTGTTGGGACTTAGTATTGGTGCTCATGCCAATACCCATACTAATTGGAACGGTGTGATAGAATTAATCCCTGTGCGGGCATTCCGAATTGAACCCGACCTCAACGAACAAGGTTACATGACCGTTGATGGTGAACAAGTGGAGTACGGACCAATTCAAGCTGAAGTATTTCCGTCATTAGCGAGAGTTATGGTTCCCTGATCAAAGCATTCCTTAGGCAATTTAGAGAATTTTAATAATTTAAGTAGGAAAAAATGTTCAAAGGTTGTGATTTTATCTACTTTAGAGCCACTTGTTATTAGTGTCGATTCTTTTTAGCGCTAATCACTTGTTGTTATCAGTCATGGCCAGTTATACAAAGCCTTGATTGTTTTTTTAAATTATTATTCAAACGTTTATATAGGTGGCTTTTTTTTTAAACGATCTGAGTGGTCGAAGAATATTTTTGATCACTTAAATATTTCCGGTACTCATAAGTTTATTATAAATTGAATCTTATAAGGTGTGGAATCATGTTTTAGTTTGTGGATATGGAGAAAGATAAGGGTTTAAATTAATTTTGAAGCTGTGGATGACTGATGAGCCCTAATAAGATCCTTATAAGAGTTCAATTATTTATTTAATAATGTACAGAATTTGATTTTTTTCTTGTAAATAAAAAAAATTGTATACGTACTAAAATTAAGAATTGGAAAAATACTCGGTTTTGTCAGCAATAAATATGACATCAAAATCCAAGTGCTGTATTATCAAAAAAAAAAGAAAAAAACGCTAGTCTTCTTGCACTATTGTTAGAATTGTTATCTTCCAAGCTTTTAGCATTCTAGTAGGTATGATTAGTATGAAGAGTGATCGTATATTTTAAAACACCCTGTATATCTTTATTTACTCCAGTACCAAATTTTATGATAAACTTAATTGCGTAATATTTTGCGTGTGGATTTTATCTTCAATTTATTTTGTAATATCCATGTTGATGGTAAATAAGGACTTATTTTTAAAACGCAATCGATATGGGTCGGTTAATTTATGATCACTTTTGAATTTTACCTACGCATTTGTTAAACTTGAATGTACTACTTCCATTTTTCGTATTAGTTTTACATTTGAATTTTTAATCTTCCCAGTTTAGTATGCTTAGAAAATATGGGGTGAGGCAAGGGATTTCCCCTAAAATTTGATGCATTCAATTGTTTTTTAGCTTCAAAGCCAAATTGTTTGGTTTTATACCTTCAACTGTTTTAATGCAGCCAGAAATTTTTTTCTACCTCCAAACCAAAATTATTTCTTGTGCCTAAACTAAGGCAGATAGAGAAATTAACGAAGGGGCAATAAATGTTAAATAAGATTGTCTGGTTGTAAAAAATGTTTTAAAGGTATTGGCCAAACTGTTCAAAAAATATGAGCCTTTTTGACCACTTGGAACCGCGATTTATCACGTATTTTTTTAACGGTTTGACTAATACTTTACAAACTTTTTATACAGGCAGACATTTTTATTTTAAACATTTATTGTCTCTTGTAAAATTTCGCTATCTCTCATGGTTTAGGCAGAAAAAATAATTGTGTGCGGTAGTAATGTAATGGGGTGCCACAAACCAAATTATTTTTTGTGCTTAAACTAAGGCAGATAGAGAAATTAATGAAGGGGCAATAAATGTTTGAAATAAGATTGTCTGATTGTAAAAAATGTTTTAAAGGTATTGGCCGAACTGTTAAAAAAATATGAGCCTTTTTGACCACTTGAAGCCACGATTTATCACGTATTTTTTTAACGGTTTGGCTAATATTTTAAAAACTTTTTATACAGACAGACATTTTTATTTTAAACATTTATTGTCTCTTGTAAAATTTCGCTATCTGCAATAGTTTAGCCAGAAAAATTTTTTTTGTACCTTTAACTGTTACAGTGAAGCAGATATCTTTTGTTTTCTACCTTCAACTGTTTTAACACACCCAAAAAATGTTGTTTTCTACCTTCAACTGTTTCAATAAAACCAAGTGAACTATTATTGCATTTATAAAATAATTATTTTATAAAAACGATCCTACTTGCCCTATATATATAGCTTTTGTATTATTACGAGCTCAATATTATGTACTGATCTTTGCCATTTACCTAATCCAGGATGTTTAATCAAAGTTTTTTATAGCCAAATATAATAATATTAATGGTAGTTTTCAGTGAAAGGCTGTGACAATTATTTATTAGATGTCAATTACCATTAAAATATTTCTTCGAACTAGAGAGACACCATAATTTTTATTAAACGCAAAGCATTTATAGGCAAATTTGATTTTAAATAAATAGGCAGATATTTTTGTAATATATTTATTATTTCAACAGTCTTTTAAAATAATTTCTTTATTTATATAAGATTCTTGCATGATTGTAAATAAAATACTGTTGATGTTTGTAAAAATTAAAACAAATTAAAAAATAGAAATGTTATAATATACAATTCTGTGATTTATGTTTTCCACTGTTGTAAAGCAATATTAAAAGAAAACAAATAAAGGTTTTATCAAAACCTTATGTTAAAGTAAAATCTCTTAATTCTTTCTGTAGGCGTGACATTTGATCATCCACTTCCTCTTCCGGTCCTGAATTTATTGACAATTTGATCAATTCCAAATCATCTACCGTTTCTTTAGTACAATTCCAAACACCAACACACGAAAGATCTTTTCTCCTCCACATTGAAATCATTACGTCAACAATCTAAAACGAAAATATTATTTTATTTAATAATTACTACATCAAGGGCCCTCCACGGGCAAGAATCTTCTTGCAAATACCTTCATCCCCCAAAAATGCTATAAAATAAAATCTTAAATTCCACAAACCTGTTGTAACTGATCCCGAAGTTGAATCATTTCAATGGCTCCCGATTTCCAACTGCGCCTTAATATCTGTAATTTACTTTCAGCAAGTTGTAAAGGATTACGGCCGTGTAAATCAAGTGATCGTACATCAGCACCTGCATTTAACAATAAGGTAATCATTTGTAAATTACTCATGCATGCTGCTAAGTGCAACGGAGTATTTCCAATTATATCCTGGGCATTCGGATCGGCGTGATATTGTAAGAGTAATCGTACAACATCTGTGTAACCCCTACTAACAGCCACATGTAAAGCACTCCTTTGCTGTCTGTCTACGACGTTTGGATTCACTCTTGTTACAAGTAATTGTTGAACCAATTCGGTGTTGTTTGTACCCACTGCAGAGAGTAAACGATTTTCGGATGGGGTTAAAATTTGGGTTTTTTTTAATACAGACTTTAAAGCTAGCAGCATTTCATCTTTGTTTAATCGTTCTTTTGCTTTACACATGACATGTAAACTTTTCTTTGGTTTATTTTTTATATCCATTCGTAATTCACTATCACTGTGGGAGGACATGCTTGTATTTTCTTTTAGGTAACTAATTAAAGGAAATTTAGAAAATCGTATGGTCAGATGACATTAGGTTTTGTTTACAAAACAGAAACTATCCATTGAAACTATCCCAGGGTCTGATCTACTTTCACTTATTTTTTGTTTTTGTTTTAGGTGACTGGAAGGGGCACAGCAAGGGGGCCATAATCAAGAGGGGAAGCAGTAGAAAAAGGGTTTGATTTACCCACAGTGATGCCTACAGGATTGTTCATAAGGTATTGTACAGGATATTCTATATTTTTCTGTTGTTCCTTCTTCAATGTGCTTTCTTTTTACATTTTCACATACTATCTTAGTCTTTTCCATCTTCCCTCTTGCTCTCTCTCCTTTATTCCTGTATTCTTCATTTCTCCTACTTCCATGTATTATTTTGTTCAAATTGTTTGAAGCACCCTGTATAGTATTTTACATCTGACACTTCGCTACGTTTGTGTCCATACGCATGCGCACGAACAAATTTTTGAACGGTCAAGGCCTACTTTTTTTACTGTGTTGTGACGCGTTCATGTATAATTTAAAGTTATGTAACTCAAAAAAGTGATGAAAAGTGCTTAATTACTGTCTTAATTTTTACGTTTTAAGTTCAAACTTGTGCAATAACACCCTGATAATGTTTTAACTTAAGTATTATTTTTATTACATTGTTTATGTAACCTCAATCTAGTTCCTATTTTAATCATTTTTCCTTAGACCTACTCAGAAATGTTGGAAAAGTGGTTAATTATTGGTGTAAGTGGTGTGACATGTGGTGGAAAAACCACATTATCAACACAGTTACATAAAATCATACCGAACAGCGTTATGATATCCCAAGACGATTATTTCCTCGATGTTAAGGATCCAAAACATACATGGATTTCAGAATTGGAGCACATTAATTTCGATATCATAACTAGCTTGGATATGGAAAGAATGTATGAAGATATAAAGGAGCTGCTTAAAAATCGACCATGCGATGTCGGGGATAAAAGTAAAAACGGTTTAAACTTAATCGAATTTACTAATACAAACACCCTGGAGAAGATCTTATGTGAAAAAGTAGAAGAAACAGGTATGAAGATACTTATTCTTGAAGGTTTTTGCATATTTAATTATAAACCAATAGCAGATTTATGTAGTTTAAAATATTATTTCACGTTAACAAAAGACGAGTGTTACAAAAGAAGAATTACAAGAGTTTACGAGCCACCAGATTGTCCCGGATACTTTGAATTATGTGTATGGCCTGAGTATTTAAACCTTTTAAGAGATGTTAAAGAAAATGTTGAAAAAATTAAATATTTAGATGGTACATTAAAACCACCCTTGGAAGAAGCTTTAAAGGATATTTACCTCCTTCTTTAACCATTTTATTCTATACCTTGGCATACTCTCTATATGTATTGGGGAAGGTTGTGATAAGAATAAGGGCTGTATTCTGTAATTTTTTTAATCTTTAAAGTACCCAGTTTAGTTTGTAATAACAGCAATCGGGGGAATTCTTCAATTCATTCATCGAAAACCACTGGATGGAAGTTGTTTTTAATTTTAATGGGTTAAGGTCTTGGTATGCGGATCCCTGGCAGCTCGTAGGATCAGGTACGTCCCCCTAATTGTTCGAATTCCAATCCCCAGGAAGTACAACGACTGTAAGAAGATAAAACGGCAAGGAGTTGATTATTCGATGAATTTAAGACCTTTCCCGTAACTAAACTGGGTTCTTAAAGTTACAGAATATTGGACCTTGAGAGCATTCCATGTACTATTTCGATTTATATACAAATAAAATTTTTTGAATCATTATTTTTCCTTTTTCCTTTCCTCCCTTAGAAATAATTGTAAATTTTATTTAATAAATAATTACAACAAATGAATTTAGTTTTAATTTTTTTTTCAGGTGACAAATGTAATTATTTGAATAAATTTATAATTGATTGTGTTTTTATAATCCTGCACGGATTATATTGGATTTTCTTCTTTTGAATGGTTATCCATATTTTAGCGAGTATTTTTATACTCTTGCGTCTTGGAAATTCGTTTTTCTCACATCTTTTTTCCTCGTGTATTATTTTACCTTCCTGCGTGTACTATCTTAGTACAACTTGTACTACCTTTAGGGAGTGCAGATTTTTGCAATGCAGAATTTTCTGCTTTGCTACCAACGATTTGTACACGTAAGGTTATAGTACAACCCGTAGACTTTGTATTATAAATTGTAGTTTAAGGTCTGTAATACAGTAGGTTCTTTTTTAAGGGCTCTGCTAAGGTAACAAAGGTAATCACCCCATTTTGATGGGTTTGGGTAGCCTCCTTAGGCATTTTATTTAAGTATTTTGGTTGAATTTGTTGTGATTATCTTACAGTAAGGAAGCTCAAATTTTTTTAACCGTTAGTCCAATACATCTAAAGCTTTTTTTAACAGACCAACATTCTTATTTTAAACAATTATTGTCTCTTGTAAAATTTTGCTGTCTCTCATGGTGTAGGCAGAAAAAATAATTGTGTGCGGTGGTAATGTAATGGGGTGCCGCAAACCAAAATTATTTTTTGTGCCTAAACTAAGGCAGATAGAGAAATTGGGGAAGGGGCAATAAATGTTTGAAATAAGATTGTCTGCTTGTAAAAAAAGTTTTAAAGGTATTGCCCAAACTGTTCAAAAAATATGAGCCTTTACAACCACTTGGAACAACGATTTGCCACATATTTTTTGAACGGTTTGGCTAATACTTTAAAAACTTTTTATAGAGACAGACCTTTTTATTTTAAACATTTATTGTCTCTTGTACAATTTCGCTATCTGCCATAGTTTATCCAGAAAAAAACTAATTTTGTTCGATGTGCCGTAGGCCATGCACTGCAACTTCAAAATGTTTGAAACGAATTGAAACTTTTTTTACAGATAAACATTCTTATTTTAAACATTTATTGTGTCTTGTAGAATTTCGCCATCTTTAATAGTATGGCAGAAAAAAATAATTTTATACAGTAGTCGTGGAATGGAAAAATTTTTTTTGTGCCTAAAGTAAGGTAGATAACGAAATTTTACAGAAGACGAAAAATGTTTGAAATAAGAACGTCTGTCTGTAAAAAAAGTTTTAATTTTTTTCGAACACCTACAGGGATGTGCCGGAAGTATGCATACCAAGACTTTTGACTCATTATAATAAAATAATAATCCTTTAATGTTTATACTAGATATCTTCTTAGTTTTTGCTTTGAACAGTTTTAAGTAATTATCGTAAGAATAAAAGTTAATGCTCGGGGAAAGAAAAATACGAATAGCGATCATAAAAATAATTTTATTTGATGTGTAACCTGTTTTTTGATTTACACACTATAAAAACTTGTTTACAAATAAATAATGAAATACTTTCCTTAGTAGTACACTATTCCATATTAATTTTAAATATAAAAAAAATTAACATTCCAAAATTATAATTTTAAACAAAAATTAATTCAGTGTTAATGGCAACTGGTAGTGCGAATGTGGATACAGTAAATTACCATCATATTATTAGGCCTCATTTCAATTACATATTATAATAGCAAAAACGTATGTAAAAGATCACTTTGCAAAAAAGGAAAATTATAATAATCACAGACTTAACTTGTTACAGAAATTATTTAACTCCTACGACATTTTTGATGGTCAATTTTAATCAAATGTTAACAAGATTAAGGAAACACACTTTAAAGAAAAAAAATCAAAAGAAAAAAGTTATATAATACAGCCCACAGAATTAAGTTCATTGCTTTCATATTGCGTAAGTGCTTTTGCTTGGTTGTTCATCTTCTTGCATCCCAGTGGCTTTCTTTACGTACTGAGGGTTTACTTGAATATCTTCATCCATAGCTAAAATTTGTTTGTCAAGTTCCATGCATAGCTGGAGCTGCGATTCCAAATCTTTCAAAACTTCTGGTCCAGCATACTTATCTGGCTCATCTCGAAATATCACCATACCATCTTTTTGGTTTATTGTAGCATATATTTGCTCATCTTCAATCTAGAATTAATAAAATTTTTAAGTCTGTTTTAAAACAGAAATTTTAATACTTACCATGTGTAAAATATACCTTTCGGCATCGGCAGAACCTGGGAGTCCAACTCTACTTGCAACGTCTGATAAACTTAACGTTAAAAAGGTCTTTGTTAATCTCTGAATATTTTTTTTATATAAAACGGATACTACTTGCTTTACCAATCCTAAATTATGATCTCGCATGAAGACCTAATAATAAATAATCAAATGAGTTAGCGGAGGGGATTTAAAACAAAAAAAATACCTCGTTATGCTTGTTAAGTACTGTATTCAACTCTGCTGAGTTATTCGAAGCGAATGCGTTTGTAAGCTCGTGATAGGGCTGAGATAGAGGTTTTATAAATCGGTTAACCACCTGTGAAGCGTACTTAGGGATAACGAGAATCTGTTGGATTTTAAACTTTAACTTTTGGTGAATAATAATGAATATTTAATATACGTACCTTTCCATGCAATAAAAGAGAGACAAGAATGTATTTTTTATAAGCTTCAAGCATTATATGGGATACAGCATGTGCAGGTGTCGTAATCGCTACCTCTAAAAAATATAATGCACGATCTAAATTGCGAACCGCTAAATAAATCATTCCACCGTAGTAATAATATAAAAGAAAATATTTGGCATCAAACTGTGGAGCTCCACTTTGGTTTTGACTGTGAGTATTCTGTTAAAAAAAAACATTTAGTACGGGAAAATTTAAAACGGACACCAGGCTTACTTCTTGACAGATTCCAGTAATATCAACCTCTAAAACTTCCAAAGCTGGTTTAAAACACTTCGCTAATAAACACAACTGGCACAAATCGGCATGTATCGAAGTAAGTTGTGTATCAAACAACTGTAACTTTGAAATAGCTTTCCGGAGCAAATAAATCCCTTTCATTGGTTGTTTCAATTCTATCAGATTAGCCGTCACTAAATGGCAAAGTTCCGCAACTAAAATTAATGTAATTTTAAGAAACGTTAATACAAAATTAAATAACTTACAAGTTTCCGGTGCCAACCTAATTTGTTCTCCATTACAATTGAGAATAAAATCTTTTGCTTGATTAAATCTGGTTTCTTGAACGTTTGCTGCGAGGGGCAAATTATATTTTGCGCAAAGAACTGCTAAGACTCCTAATGAGTGTTGTTGTATATCTAAAGTTTCCAGTACGTTATCCAAGTGGGGGCCATTCTTTACTAGCGTTTCGTTTAATTTATTTAAATAATCGCATAAATCTCTGTAATTTCCTGAAAAGAAACATAACCTAAATTACATGTTTGGTTTAGGGGTAGTAATTTACCTTGGGATGAATATGTTCGCACTGTATTAACGAACTGCTCCAATGCAGAAGCCATTTATTTTAATTTTAAAGAGGAATAAATTATTTATCAACGAAATCTGCAAATTAAAGAAAAATTTAGTATCACCGGTACAGTAATCAGTTACGGCGTATGCACCACCACAACTTAAATTCACTTTGGCTGTGTCTTTTACCCCGTCAAAATATATTTCTCCCAATTTTTGAAATATATCCTTGAAATTCAACCCTTTTTAAATTAAAACCAATTTGGAATTTGGGCTTAATTTATTAAGCTAGGAAATTGTTTATTTTAACCCGCTTAAGGAAAAAATTTTATAATTTTTGGTTAAATCTGGCAACGGTGTATCTGAAAAACTGTCATCAATGTAAAGCACGTTTGAAGTTTATTTTTAAGGTTATAATCATGCAATGTGCACCGTTTTAAAATCTCAAATTTCTTTTTTAAATTTGTGCTTTAAGCCCTAAAATGGCTACAGAAGAATTATTAGAAGAGTTTTTAGGACATTTTGATAATTACAAAAATGTTGACGAACTTGATGTAAAACAAAAAATTTGGAGAGAATCAATCCTCGATACCTCACTTTGGAGCAAAATACATGAATATTTACTGGAAGATGATGCTCTTTCACTGTTTTTTGACTCCCTTAATGAAGAAGACCGTGAACGTTATTTTCGGTTCGGTGTCGAATGCATGTTTAGTTTTGTCCAAGCAAATTTTACCGGACCCGCATTGAATAATTTTATGGAAACATTTTTGAAAGAAAATACAACTGCTATCGATTATAGAAAATATTTATCAGTGAATAACGAAGATATAAATGTAAATACAAAATACCCAGTTTTATTGTATACTGCGAAACGTATTTTTATATATTGTAATTTTAATCCAATACTAAACTTATGGTGGCAATGGCGAGCTATAATGATTCATCAACATGTCTTAGAAGAATTGAGTCAAGTTTTATATTCTCAAACCGATTCGCTTTGCAAAGAAATAAAAGAATTGCAATTAGAAGGCCGTATAAAAGCCAAATTTGAAATCGAACAAGCCCAGTTGTTTATTTTATTTCGAAATAGTGGTAAAGCTGAAACACATTTGGAAGCAGCCCGGAATTTGTTGGGAATTAATTATGAATTACAAGGAAAATTGGGGAAAAGGACTAAATTTCAACAACAAGATATAGCGCAGTTAGTTTTGCAAGTTGCACTACTTAAAGATGATAGCATTGCAAGACCCCAGGTTCCAGAAGTTGAAGTTCCGAAAAATGTAGCTCTTGATGACGAGGTATTAATAGAAATATTTTTTATTTGTTCTGTTTCTTATAAATATTTTTTGAAATAATTCCACGTATAGAAAAATTTAACGATTTTTGAATTTGAAAGAGTCGTATCTCGATTATTTTATGTATAACACCCTGTATATTTTTACATATTTGGATATAGATTTTTGAGCTCTACAAATTTTATTTACCAATTGTTTTTCTTAAAACAAACAGTTTTCAAAATAATTGCTCGTAAAGAAAAATTCCAACGATTTTAAAATTTTAAAGAGTCGTATTTCGACTATTTAATGTATAACACCCTGTATATTTTTACATATTTGGATAGAGATTTTTGAGCTCTACAAATTTTATTTACCAATTGTTTTTCTTAAAACAATCAGTTTTCAAAATAATTGCCTGTAAAGAAAAATTCCAACGATTTTCCAATTTGAAAGAGTCATATCTCTTTTATTTTATGTATAACACCCTGTATATTTTTGCGTATTTGGATAGAGATTTTTGAGCTCTATAAATTTTATTTACCAATTGTTTTGCCTAAAACAAACATTTTTCAAAATAATTGCACGTAAAGAAAAATTTAACGATTTTTGAATTTGAAAGAGGCGTATCTCGATTATTTTATGTATAACACCCTGTATATTTTTACATATTTGGATAGAGATTTTTGAGCTCTATAAATTTTATTTACCAATTGTTTTTCTTAAAACAAACAGTTTTCAAAATAATTGCCCGTAAAGAAAAATTCCAACGATTTTCCAATTTGAAAGAGTCATATCTCTTTTATTTTATGTATAACACCTTGTATATTTTGGCATATTTGGATAGGAAATTTTGAGCTCTACAAATTTTATTTACAAATTGTTTTTCTTAAAACAAACAGTTTTCAAAATAATTGCCCGTAAAGAAAAATTCCAACGATTTTAAAATTTTAAAGAGTCGTATTTCGACTATTTAATGTATAACACCCTGTATATTTTTACATATTTGGATAGAGATTTTTGAGCTCTACAAATTTTAATTACCAATTGTTTTTCTTAAAACAAACAGTTTTCAAAATAATTGCACGTAAAGAAAAATATAACGATTTTCGAATTTGAAAGAGTCGTATCTCATTTATTTTATGTATAACACCCTGTATATTTTTACATATTTGGATAGAGATTTTTGAGCTCTACAAATTTTATTTACCAATTGTTTTTCTTAAAACAAACAGTTTTCAAAATAATTGCACGTAAAGAAAAATTTAACGATTTTCGAATTTGAAAGAGTCGTATCTCGATTATTTTATGTATAACACCCTGTATATTTTTACATATTTGGATAGGGAATTTTGAGCTCTACAAATTTTATTTACCAATTGTTTTTCTTAAAACAAACATTTTTCAAAATAATTGCACGTAAAGAAAAATTTAACGATTTTCGAATTTGAAAGAGTCGTATCTCGATTATTTTATGTATAACACCCTGTATATTTTTACATATTTGAATAGAGATTTTTGAGGTCTACAAATTTTGTTTACCAATTGTTTTTCTTAAAACAAACAGTTTTCAAAATAATTGCACGTAAAGAAAAATATAACGATTTTCGAATTTGAAAGAGTCGTATCTCGATTATTTTATGTATAACACCCTGTATATTTTTACATATTTGGATAGAGATTTTTGAGCTCTACAAATTTTATTAACCAATTATTTTACCTAAAAGAAAGAGTTTTCGCAAAAACTCAATGACGTCAAATTTGACTAGGTATGGGTTCCATTTAAAAAAAGGAACTTGTATGTTTTATTTTAAAAATGAAATAATATACGATCTTGAAAATATATTTTTCTAATACGATAATAATCAGTTATCTTTCTTGTCAAGTCTCTTGTGCTTTCCTTTTGTCTACTGTTAGATACCTTACAACATGTTAAGATTGTTGTCACCCTGTATATGCTATGTATTTGTTAATTTATGGTATAATTACAGAAAAAATAACATGTTTAACACTCTACAGGTTCGTTTAGACACAATCAAGTATAAACAAGCCAATGAGGACATAGTAATTCCGGACACGGAACAAAAATTACTTCTTACAGCAGTTCAGGAGATGATTATCTCAAAACCACAAGACAACCTTTATTATGAAGAAGTAAAACCATTTATAGATCTTCTTTTAAGCCAAAATAATACATGGGCAGTGAGAGCTAAAGTCCTCCTCCTTCGTTGCAAATTAGAATCCTTACACAAGCGTACAATCGAACGATCTTTAATGCAATGTGAGGAAGTAGTTAAAAGCATTAATAAGGAAACCCCTCATCCATTAAATCGTATAGGTGGAATATTTTCGACTGGTTTTCAACCAACGTGGAAGACTGAAGCACAATTTGCTGAAATAATGTTGAATTTAGGATTAGTTAAAGGTAGTTTAGATATTTATTTGGGTTTACAACTCTGGGAAGATGTGATCGTTTGTTATACGGTACTTAAATTGCGTCATAAAGCAACTGAAATAATTAAACAACAATTGGATGCGAATCCTACGGTTAAATTGTGGTGTTTATTGGGTGATTCTACGGATGATGTTAGTTGTTACGAAAAAGCTTGGGAATTATCAAAAAAACGTAGTAGTCGTGCGCAACGCCATTGGGGGCAATTCCTTTACACACGCAAGCAATATCTTCAATGTATTCCACATTTCGAAAAATCTGTTAGTATAAACCCTTTACAAGCCGTTGTTTGGTTTAATTATGCATTCGCTGCGTTGGAAACCGAAAATTGGCAAACAGCCGCTACAGCTTATAGGCGTTACACAACTTTAGAACCGGGGAATTTCGAAGCTTGGAATAACTTAGCTAAGGCTTACATAAAATTAGGTAACAAACGTGGTGCCCATCAAGCACTTCATGATGCGCTTAGATGTAATTACGATAATTGGAAAGTTTGGGATAATTTAATGGCTGTTAGTGCTGATATAGCACATTTTTCGGATGTTATCCGTGCTTATCACAGACTTCTAGATTTAAATGGAAAACATTACGATATAGAAGTACTCGGTGCGTTAGTTTACGGGGTTTGTAATAACGTCAACGATTCTGAAGGCCGTCCTGCGAATTTACAATTAAATAAAGCTCGCGAACTTTTAGGCCGTATTACCTCTCTTTATCCTATCGAAGGACATACTTGGGAATTATATGCAAGTTTGGCCCCGACAATTCTTTTAAGGGCACAAAGATTGCAACGTGCTTTAAGGGGTTTTATGCAAGCCGGATGGGAAAAAAATCCTGTTAATTGTCAACAAGTGCTTTACGTTTGTCATAAATTAGCGGAAGTTGCGTTAAATGAAGAGGTTGAACCAAAAGATTCGCTTATTAATTCGGTACGGTTGAGTTTAACTTCAGCTATGAGTGTTATTAAACGACAAGATTTTGAAGATATACGTAGTTTGTTCGAGGAAGTTAATGCTTGTTTAGCCGAGGTTATTGAGAAAACTAAATCTGCCGATAATGTTGAGCCTAAGAAATAAGTTTGTTGTTGTGTATTACTTATTATTTTTTTTTTTTAATTTGTAGTTACAATTCCATTTTGTCCATGAGATATTTATAGTTTTGTAAGTCTTACACTTGTAGACAAATATAAATATTTAATGTTTGTTATATTATTACGATTTAAATTCTGAATCGTTTTATTCATTTATAAGTGTTTTGCATAAATAAAACTTTCTTACAACTTTACTTACTCAGGTAATTATTTTATTTTGTAACATTTTAGAGCGTAGCAATATCTGATGTGCCTGATGATGGTTCCCAGGCCCAAACTATTTAGATTAGACAAAAACTTTTCAAGAGTTTCTTGTAGGAAATTTTATTCTCTACAACTTTGATCTGGTATTATTTTGCGCTATCTTGTACGGTTTTCGCTATATTTACATTTAAAGGTATTTGTGTGTCTTGATGACGCCCCCGCCCCCACTTTTTATTTTAATCGTAGTCGACTGGATTTTGACTTTAAAAATTTTTTTATTCCTACAAAAAGATGCATCTTGGTGGTTTTCATAACTGGTAAAAATTTTAAATGGATATTGCTTTAAAAAAATTATTTCGTCGTATTCATGGAAAATCCAAAACGGTGTATACTTAATATCTAGGAAGAGAAGCACTTTCTTTATACTTCCTTCTCTTTTTAGAATGTTTTATGCCAAAACAATATATATTCAATCATTTTTAATTGTCCCTTTCCTTTTATTCCAAAATAAAAATCCTCCAGACCTTTGAAGAATGAACATAAAATATGCATACGTTTAATATGGTTTTATTTTAATATTTCAAAAAATTACATTATATAGTTTAAATAATGGCTTTATGTACAGTTGAAATTACATTTAAATTATCTACAACTTTATCAACAAATTTATAAACCTGTAAAGTGTTTCACAACAAATAAAACTGGGAAAGATTCACTTTACAGAACCCAATAAAAAATATCAATTGAATTTTTTAAGCTTACTGATAAGTTGTGGATCATTTTAAATCCTTACAGAGTTAATAGAAAGTATTAATACTATTTAACAATTAGACTAGCGTCTGCTAACTGGGTATCTTTTTTATGTGTCCGTAATTCATCCTCGACATACCGATTTAAATCATCTAAAGGCCTATAATAAATATGAACAATTTGCGACCCCGCAAGCATTGAAAGCATTGCTGCTGATAGGAAAGCCATATATTTAGTCCACGAAACTCCTGCAGGCATCGTAATTATTTATTTTCGATATATAATTGTTTTTCAACTATATTCTTGGCTTGTCTTCGTTTAAATGTTCTATCTGTAATATAATTATTGTTAATTTTACATATTTTAAGTGTAATTTGTCTTAAAAACTTACAAAAATTGGTTTCGCCAACTCTCCAGTTGATCATTGAAAATTCCAAGGCAGCGCCAAGAATGAAAAATAATGGTAGAAATCGATAGACCCCAAATGTGTTTTTACCAGGCCATTTGTCCAGTAAACTTCTTAAACCAGAATTATAGAGTTTCATTGAATTAATTTACAGATTATGAAAGATAAAAAGTGTGGTTATATCATACTCATGTCACTGACAGCCACAGCTGACAGCTGTCACTTGTGACAGCCATGCTTTGCGGAATATACACCCACAATATGAATTAATTTATAGGGTGCTACAAAATATAACGCCGTAATATTCAAGGCAGTACTCAAACTTAAAACCATTAATCACACCTGAAATGCATTCTTATGAAGGCAACTTGATTGATTTTACTAATAAATATTAATTAAATGAAATATTTTATTAATCTCTTATTAAATTTTTATACAATGCTTGTTTTTTAAAAAATGTAACGTCTCTGCCTTATTTTAAATAATGTTTATTAAGAAGACAAGCATGGATCTTCGTTTTCATCAGTAGGAAGATTCTTATGAAGTGTTGTAACAAACTGTTCAAGGGGGCAAAAATGTTCACAGCCTGGTATTTTTACGGGTGTAGGTTCAAAAGACGTATAATCATGATAGAAAATCTGTAAAACATTACAAAATTATTCAATCAAAAATAAATAACGTTATATATTTACTTTAACACCATCAACACCATTTATTTCATGAAGTTCGACTAATATAAAGGACCCATATGGTGGTACATGAGGAAAATATACTTCTAATGCGTTTAGTACATATGCTACATTCAATTCGTGTCCTGAATAGAGAAATAATTGACGACTTTGTGGAGCTAATTTATTATTTATCTTTAATTGCATGTTTTTTATCATTTCTTTTACTAGGAGACCTGTAATTAAAATTAACCATTACTCAACCTTCACCTAAATGATTCTTACTACCCCCTTACTGACCCCCAGATAATTGTTTTAATGGTGTAGTAGCAGATGATATAATGTATTGATCAATTGTTGCTTTTTCCATATATTTGGGAAAGACAGTAGTTGTCCATGCTGGTAATTCCAAACCCCATTCTTGCTACAAAAAATCATTAACACTTTGTTTTTTTAAAACAATTAAAATTTCACCTGTGTTGTAAGTTGAAAATAAAGCAAACTAACATCAAGTGTGGAGTTGATTAATTTTCCAGTATGTAGAGTTAAATATTTATATAATTCTGTATACTTTTCTTGTGATGCTAATCCACTTGGTGATCCTAAATAATCAACATAATGCTTCACGTAATTTGGACAATAAAAGAGTGAAAGGGTTAGAAGCTAAAAAAATATAAGTAAACAATTTTTGAAGGGCTGATCAGTGATACCAATGATGGAATGACGTTCCTGGAGGACAGTCCAAACAAACTACGTCAAAGACATATCACGTGATCTTCGTGGAGGGCGCTGATTGGTCTGATGGTCACATGATACGACTAGAAGTAAATTTGTTTGTATTTCCTTCCAGGAATGTCTTATTACTTACCCTATCTTGAGCAAATGGGACGTAATTGTAAGGGATTGGTTGCCAATTTAAATCCGAATCCCATTCTAATTCGGTATGTTTCGGTGGGAATGAACCTGCCAAGACTAGTTCCAGTGACATTTTAGTTCTGTTCATATCTGTGGTAATAGCATTGAGCACATCTGGGGTGTAGAGATCGTTTAGGAAGTTCTTGTATCTTTTTCTTAAGGTTTTGCCTATCATGTATTCTCTTTGTTTTCCTCTCTGAAATGATCGGAATTTAAAAATAGGCTGTAGGGGCCAGAGATCCGCATAACGAGACCTCGCTTATTACAAACACACAAAGGTCCAAACTATTAAAGGTCCATAGACCACTTTAGATAAAAATTTTTGTCAAAAATTAAGGCAACAATGGAAATAATAATTCAACAACCTATGATCCGTTATCTCGAGTTAGATATATCTAAGACTGATGATCTATAGGGCTTTGTCTCAAAGATTTAAAGAATGTTTGGGGTCAAAAATTATTGATTGCGGGTCTGATAGATCAAATAAAAAAGTTTGCTCTATGATGGAGTTCTTGCCTGATAGGTCTCCGGATCTAAACCCTTAAGATTTAATTATTTTGATTATGGTTAGGGAAAGTATTACTCACGTTAGTTAACTCTCCAACCCCATATGGATAGTATGTTTCATTGATATATGGATCGTTAGGGTAATTAGTGCTTCCATCGGTGGTTCGATCCCCATGTCGAAATAGCTACAAAAAAATCTTATTATGTAATACTTAATTTAAAAAAAAAATGTAGGTAGTTGTCCTTACAACTTGAACCAACTTTAGTGTACTGCCGCTATTGTGGGGGGTACTTTTTTGTGGATAACTGGAAACCACCCCAAACGAGATGTTAACAAAAATTAAAAAAAATACAAGTTTATAACGCCGCATTTTGTTCTACACTAAAATAAAAAATATTATCTATTCTATTATACTTTTGATAAGTATTAGGTAGATATTACGTGGTCTTATCATAATCGCACTTTATATATTTTTTTATAAAACAAATCTAATTCGCGGTACTAAAACCAGGTATGAAAAATTCTTGTGTAGTAAATATAAGAAAACAAAATTAATGTTTAATACTGTTATATAAGCATAAGTAATGATTTTATAATGACTTAACACAATAAATTAAGGTAAACTTTAAAAAAGGAAAGAAACACTCATATTGCATAAGTACAGGGACGTACCTTAATTTTTTATTACCAAAAAAAATTAATTAGGTTCATAATATCCATGAATAATTAATGTTTACAAAAATAATCAACATGTTATTAATATTTTTTATTTAAGTTAAGATAGCACCCTAAACCATGAAAATGATATTTATATCTTTAGTATCTACTCTGCCACTGGGGTCTCATAAATTATTTTTGATTAAGCTGCTAGTTCAGCTAGCAATAACAAACAAACTATAAAAAATTGGTACCTAGATCTAAATAATCGTTTACAGGGTGATTGCATAAAAATTTAAAATTAGATATTTTATATAGACAAAATTAAAACTCTAATAAGATTAGTGGTGTCTATTCTTGTGAGTAAATAATTTATTACCTTGTAGCCAAATACCATTACAGTCTTGGTGTTTGCACAATTACAATTGAATTTGAGGTACTATTACAAAATTTCAATTCTATTCAAGGTAAATTATTTAATAAACACGAGTTAGTTATTCATCTTCATTTATATAGAACCGGCAGTTTTAATTTTTTTGTTCTAAGAGCGGCACGAAAGTAACATGATTACATATTGTTTAGGTGTTTGCTATTTTATATACTTTTATATCTCAAAATTAACTTTCTTAAGCTTTGGAGATGTTAATCGTTTAGTATCTCTTCGGAAACCCCCGAAAATTTTGAAAAACAGCATCTTTTAATTAATTCATATTTTGTTCGTGTCGGTGACGAAAGACGCGGTGCGGTATCGAAACAGGGTTTGAATGTGTTGTATTCGGTACCTTCCAGAAGCTTTTTGCAAAGGCGGAACTTTACCGTTTCCATAGAAACGGAACAGCGATTTTTCAAAGCCGCCTCTACTCAAAACACCCCTAAAATAATTCAGATCTCTCTCATGTCGGTGACGCAAAACGCGTCGCGGTATCGATACGGGGTTTGGATATGTTACACCCTGTTGTTACTCCTAATGTTACTGTATCTCTAGCTAAAGGGTAGAGGAGAATGTATTTACCACAGCTTAGCTCATCACGCGAGGGTGTAGGTAAGGAGATAAAATAAACTTTGGGCGCCAGTCAATAAATCATAAATTAATAATGTAACTAAAGGAATATGTATTTTATTATAAGATATCTAAAAAAATATTGAATACAAAAAAAAGGAATAACAACCAGTTGTTTGTACCTAGTAATAATTAAAAATAAGGAAAGCAAGGTTGCGAAATGGCTAAATCAATCATTACCGATTTAATGACTACAAAAAAAACGAAACGTTACCTAGGGGTCGAAAGTACTTTCAAGCCGTTTAATACCGTCCGTATGCGTATCATAAAATAATATTGAATACATAAGCAAACGATAAATAATGTTCGCAAGATTGTCCTGTTTAAAACTGAAACCATGAAAATAAAGAGGCACGAAAGAACTGCTTCTTATCTTACAACCGAGTTGTACTGAATATGTAGATTTATAAATTAAATTGCTACCAAAACAAATTAAATGACCATTTGGTAATATAAAGATAGATTAGGTTTACATAATATACAAGTTATATACAGATTATATACAAAACTTAGCTAAAACCAGCTATTTGTCATAAATATGAATAATTCTTTGCAGTACACCCACAAATGAGGTTGTAAAACAAAATATGTACTAATTAAAGTTTATCTGACCTTAATTACAGATGCTTAGATCCAACAGATTACCAGACTTTCCAAAACTTGTTACAGGTAATATGTCCAGGTATTACTGGTAAATCCCCACAAATCCTTCCAATATTAGGATAAAGAATTCTTAAAATATACTTAAAATGCTAGTATACAGAATTTTGCCTAAAATAAAATGATAATATTTTAGTTAAAGAAAAGCAGACCTCATGGAGGAACATACCTGACATCCACAGGCAACTTTAAATGAACTGGATCACAAAATTTATGTATCAAATCCTTTCAACGAAGTAGATTAAAATATACCCAAAATTAACGAAGGTATAACTTATTAAATTACTTAATAAAGTCTCTCGATGACCTTTAATTTTTCGGAAAACAATTCCATAGAAAAATGGCTGGACAACATGAACAGATCGGTATCAAAACCTCTCCAAAAATGAATAATTGAAGTAGGGACAAGGCCAAGAAGACACGCTTGTGCTCATGACAAGAGATTACAAGAAGTTTCAAAATAACCACAGAATAGGAACTTAACCAATAGGATCTGTGACAAAACCATAGAAATCTTGAAAGGTAACTTGTAATATTCCCAACCAGGAATTCAAAATAAAATGTCAAAATCAAAATATTCAACTATACTAATATATGTACAAGGAAAACTAAAGAATTAACGTAAATAATCTTTAAACGTTACACTACCCCCTCGCCACATCCAAAGTCTCTTCTGATCCTAAAAATGGTTTCAAGTCTTTGATGTGCCATATTCCAAGATCTTTCTTATCAGAAAAAGATTTCAATCGGTACGTCAGAAGACCTGTCACTTCTGTTACTTTACACTTTATATACTTTGGTGCAAATTTTTTGTTAAAAGACTTACTAGCATCCGATAAACAGTAATTTCTCTTCCAAACAATATCATCTTTATTAAATCTTAAGGGTCGTTTGCGTAAATTATAATACTTGGCGGTTTTGTTGTAAGCTTGTTTCAATCTCTCTACCACTTCTTGATGAATAGATGAAAGTTCGTTGACATCTTTGACTAAAGCTTCCAGTTTCTGAATATGCAAATCTTCTTCTTTCCAATTTGTAATATTCCCATAATACTCTCCAGAACTAGGAACAGAACGTCCAAAAGCAAGAAAAGAGGGTGTGTAACCGGTAACTTCGTGAACAGCATTTCGGATAGCGTGGGCAATCTTGTATATTTCCACATCCCAATCTTTGTGATTGTCTTTAATATAAGCACGGATAGCTGTACCGATGACACGGTTAACACGCTCGACAAAATTAACCTGCGGGTGGTAATGGGCGTTGTACCATACATTTGGAACCTTATAACGGGTTAAAAATTTCTTAAATTCAGAACTTATGAACTGTGGTCCATTATCCATCATGAAGATTTGAGGCACCCCATAAATAAGGAACACATCATTTTCTAAAAAATTAATTATGCTTTTTGAAGTAGCTTGCCTAAGGGTTCGAACGAGTACAAACTTGGTTAACCAATCGCACACCACAATTAAATAAACGTTTCCCTTCTTGGATCTAGGAAAAGGTCCCATAAGGTCAACAGATAAGCACTGAAAGGGATAGGTAACTTTCTTCTCTCCACCTAGTAAACCTGCTCTTAAATTCTGGGAAGATTTACTAGCAGCACAAACTTCACATTTTTCAATATACCTGGCAATATCGGACTTCATTTTGGGCCAGTAAAAATTTTCAGCAATTTTGCAAAAGGTCTTATGAACTCCAAAGTGAGCAGAAGTAGGGTCGTCATGATAACGTTTTAATAATTCGCTTCGTTTGGACGATGGCACTACTTGCTTCCATTCTAATAAATTTGAAATAATATTATGTCTATTTGGCACAAATTTAAATAATACATTATCCTCTAATCTCCAATCCGGGTATAATTTGGGATTATCATTAATACGATCAATCATTTTAAAATACCACTGGTCTTTAACACATTCTAGGGAATTAATTTCAATTGGTGCTCGCGACAATGCGTCAGGGACTACATTCTGTTTTCCTTTTCTATGTTTAATAGTAAAACTATATTGAGCCAAGCGCATGCTCCATCTTGCAAGCCTGCCGGTAGGTTCTTTTATATTATTCAGCCACAACAAAGAGTAGTGATCAGTAAAGATAGTAAAATGAGTACCTTCGATATAGGGCCTAAATTTTTCAATGCCATGAATAACCGCTAAGCATTCTCGCTCGGTAACACTATAATTACGTTCAGTTTTGTTTAAAGTCCTAGAAGTATAAGCAATGACTTTTTCTTTATCAGCTTCCCCCTGGGTTAATACACACCCAACACCATAATCAGAAGCATCGCATTGAATTTGGAAAGGTTGCGAAAAATTAGGGCTGGATAAAATTGGTGAAGAAATTAAAAGAGTTTTCAGCGTTTCAAAAGAATCTTCAGCTTCTTTATTCCATTGTATTTTTTGTTTCTTGGAACGACCAATAATAATATTCGAAAGAGGAGCAGCGATAGTTGCAAAATTTTCCACAAACCTCCTATACCATGATGCCATTCCTAAAAATCTCTTCACTTCAGTGACAGTGGTAGGTTTTGGATAATGAGCAATGGCTTCTATCTTTTGAGGATCAGTGTGCAAGCCATTTTGATCAATAACAAACCCCAAATAAGATAGGCTAGGTTTGCAAAAGTAACATTTATCAAAATTAATAGTGAGATTCGCTTCTCTCAAACGTTTATGAACTTCGCGTAGCATCTTTAAATGTTGTTTAAAAGTATCTGATATAATAATTATATCATCTAGATATACAAAAATGTTTTCTCCTAAGAGGGAACCAAAAATATTATCCATAAGACGTTGTAGGGTGGCAGGAGCATTAGCGATACCAAAAGGCATGACCACAAATTCAAATAGTCCTCGACGAGGTACAGTAAAGGCGACCTTCTCACAAGAGTCTGGATGCAATGGGATTTGATGAAAGGCTTGTTTTAAGTCAATAGTAGTTAGATAACGAGCATCACGTAATTTATCCAGAATAGTATTCAGGAAGGGAAGGGGATAAGCGTCTTTTTTTGTTACTTCGTTAAGTTTGCGTCCATCAAAGCATAGACGATAGGTATCTTTCTCCTTTTTCTTAACGAGAACCATGGGGGACGACCAAGGGGAGTTGGAGGGACGAATTAAACCCATCTGTAATAACCGGTCCAATTCTTTGTCAGCATGAACTTGCATTATCGGAGATAAAGGGAAATGTCTTTGTTTTATAGGTCGACTATCACCTGTGTCTATAAAATGCATTACTTTATTTGTTTGACCTAAAGTTCCAGTAGAAAGCTCTTTAAATAGTTCAATCGTTTCGTCAAGGGCGATCTTTTGATGGGGTTCTAAATCATCAACAGACCTAATAGTTTGCAATGAATAAACTTCCGAGACGGTAAAACAGTCTTGAATAAAATCTGTTTTAATACCAAAAACATAACAAAAATCTACTCCCAAAGTTAAGCAGGAGTCAATACTATTAGAAACTATGGCAGTAATGTTTTTAGTAATTCCTTCAACAGAAATGGGTAATTCCACAGTGCCTATAATGGATTGAGAGTAACCATCAGCCGTTTTCAATGATGTAACAGCATGGTGTCTTCTTAAGGGGAGATCGTATCGATCGATAAGATAAAAACCTTTCTTTCCCAACACAGATTGGGTAGCTCCTGAATCAAATAACGCGTTAATCGTATCGGTAAATATGTGAATTGATATATAAGGTCGACTATCCTGGCAAGGATGAGAAAAAGTAGCAGAAATTGTTTTAGAAGATTGGTAAAAATTTTTCACGGTCTTTAACCAAAGGGGCCAAGTTAAGGAGTCAGCCTGAAAGAAGCTTAATGGGGAAGAGGATTGGCTGAAACGTCCTCTCCTGTGCGCGCGTTTTTTGGATGGCATTTTGGGCATTGAGCAAAATATGTATCGGAATTTCCACAAATATAGCAGAATATTTTCCTTTCGGCACTACAAGTATGGTAACTGTGTCCTTGCGAGGCACCCGGTATACTCAGGCCAGTAGCCATCCCCACCTACAAGGTAAAACGTCACAGTCCCAGGCGGTGCATCTGCGATAATTTGCATGCACGCGTTTGCATTTTTTACTTCCAGTTGAATGTAATAATTAGTAGTTGGTACCTATATCGTAATATTTTTGTGGCATTTCATTTTGAAGTATAAGATTACCTATACAAAATAATAATGCTGAACAAGTGTTGCGTACCAGCGTGTAGGAGCAATTACAAGAGTTGGGAAGGGAAAGTTACATACAATGTTCGCATTCCCAAAAGATGTAGATCGTTCTAATTCTTGGATGCGTAAAATAAAAAGGGATAATTATGTATTAACAAAAAACTCTTTTGTTTGCGAGAAACATTTTGACGAGAGGTTTATTGTTCGAGACGATACTGCAACCAGAGCGGATGGGACGGTTTTAGTTGTTAAAAGGAAAATTCGTAAACTAACATCTGAGGCAATTCCTACAATTTTTCACGATGCCCCATCGTATATGTCCTAAAATTAACGCCAAAAAGGAAAACTCCATCTGAGAGAGACCAAGACAGAAAGAAGAGGAAACAGGAAATCGATGACAGTTTGAAAGAAAAAGACATAATAATTGATTTGAAAATCTTAAACTTAATGTTGAAAAAAAGATTCAGAATTTTCTAGAACATGAGGTACTGGCAGAAGAGTTCATATGTTTATATAAAACGGACGTTAACAGCAAAATTCCATACATAGTTTATTCAATTTATAAGGTTTGTCAAAATTTATATACCGAAGTTTGTATAAAACACAGCATTCTACAAGATGGCAAAATAAAAAATATTTTGGGAAGTACTTTTACTTGTGATGAATGGTCTAAGCTACAAAACATTACCCATTTAAATTCATTTGGAAGCAACATTACCGAACCAAACTGTGCCGAAATTTGTGTTGAAAAAGCGATCCAATACTTAGAAATAATACATAATTTAGAAGAAGTAGACTCATATATGAAACAAAATCACTTTTCTGAAAGAGCAACTGGGTCTGTTATATCTTACGAAAAGGATTTACTTAGCGGATATGTTGATTTGGGCATATACGATATATTTATCTTTTCCCGGCGGCGCTTATTTAAAATTAAGAAAATCGAATATGTTAACCATACCAAATGGAAAATATCTTCAGGGAATGACATCTAAGTTGGGTCTGGAAAACACAGGTAATTAAATGTGGGCATTTAATGCTACACAATATCGTCCCACAGCATTAAACGCATTGGTTGTGTGCTGTCCGAGCGGCCTGGGTTTGTGACGTCATACTGTTTAGCCTGGCGGCCTGAGTATACCGGGTGCCTCGGTCCTTGTCTATGACAGTTCCAACATAAAGTGGTAGTCTTTGCAAAGTTGTGATATCTTCTAGTTCCGGAAGAATTTCCACTAACACTAACTACATTCTTCTTAGCTTGAGCTTGTACTTTAACTGTACTTATTTCTGGTTTCTTAATAGAAATAGGACGGTACATTAAATCAGGTTCTAACTGTACAGATGGTCCAGCAGAAGGATTGCGGTATTTTAAATTTTGTATTTTTGTTTCTTCTAACCGTTTACATAAAGAAGTTAGTTGATCAATTGAAACTATAGTAGTTAAAGAAAGTTGAGTAGCGTAAAATGGTTGTAAGTTGCGAATAATATATTTCAGTTGTTCAGCTTCGGAAGGATGTTGAGTTAGTCTATCGAATAAATTTTGCATGGTGGCAATAAATATAGCTGGCTTTTCATTTTGACCCTGCTTACGTAATTTAATTTCTTCCCACAGAGCGTCATCGAAATCTGATGGTAAAAAATCAGATCGTAATTTATCAACCAATTGTTCCCAGGTATGTACGCGGTTTCTAATAGCCCTAAACCATACAAGACCTTGGCCAGTAAATAAATCTACAGCACTATCAAAAAGTTCTGGTTTCGTAACTTTACGAGCTACGCGCAATTCTTCAACTCGCTGTAAGAATGAGTTTACTCCAAAAGTAGTAGTATCTCCAGAAAATGATAAGTTCCATTTGCAAACCGGAACTGATTTAATATTATCTCGAGCTACTACACTACAACTAGGGTTAGCTTGGGATTGAGACATAATTTTCTCTAATTCTTTTTGTAGATGATTAACACGCATATCTAATTGAGATTTCTGCATTGGTTCAGGTGGTTCTTCAGATTGAAAGGGAGCGTGAATGGGTGGTTGAACATTTGTGTCTCCAGAAAATGAAACGCGACTACGAATTGTGGAATGGCCTAATGGGTGGCTATCATGATTTGAAGTATTTAAATTTTCTTGTTCAACTTCATTACTTGGTTTAAGATTGACAGTCATTTCACAATCATCAAATAGGTTTCCTACGGTATTTAACATGTCCATGCACTGTGCAACAGCGACAGAATGTTCGTCACCTAAGTCTTGTTCAGGTTGTAATCTATTTAAACGGCCAAATAAATGCGTTAAGCGAGTATTCAATCTATTTAAGTCTACCTCAGCAGCTTCCTCATAAAATTGTTTCACAATGTTTTCAAATTCATCTAACTTCTTCTTACAAACATCTAATTCTATCCGTACGTCATACTCTACGGGGGTGTAGGAATTAATTAGAGATGAATTAAGTTTCTCCAGAGTAAGTTTTGCCCTCAAAGTTTTTCGTTTTTGGTCTACCGACATATTCTCAGGATCTACATTACGAAATAATAACTCGTAAGCTAACTCGTCGCTTCTTAACGCATTAACATTCATTTTGAATATAAAAACCGGTTCTTTAAAATAAATTTATCTAGTACAAAATCTCGGGCCCCACGATCGGGCGCTAGTGTTACTCCTAATGTTACTGTATCTCTAGCTAAAGGGTAGAGGAGAATGTATTTACCACAGCTTAGCTCATCACGCGAGGGTGTAGGTAAGGAGATAAAATAAACTTTGGGCGCCAGTCAATAAATCATAAATTAATAATGTAACTAAAGGAATATGTATTTTATTATAAGATATCTAAAAAAATATTGAATACAAAAAAAAGGAATAACAACCAGTTGTTTGTACCTAGTAATAATTAAAAATAAGGAAAGCAAGGTTGCGAAATGGCTAAATCAATCATTACCGATTTAATGACTACAAAAAAAACGAAACGTTACCTAGGGGTCGAAAGTACTTTCAAGCCGTTTAATACCGTCCGTATGCGTATCATAAAATAATATTGAATACATAAGCAAACGATAAATAATGTTCGCAAGATTGTCCTGTTTAAAACTGAAACCATGAAAATAAAGAGGCACGAAAGAACTGCTTCTTATCTTACAACCGAGTTGTACTGAATATGTAGATTTATAAATTAAATTGCTACCAAAACAAATTAAATGACCATTTGGTAATATAAAGATAGATTAGGTTTACATAATATACAAGTTATATACAGATTATATACAAAACTTAGCTAAAACCAGCTATTTGTCATAAATATGAATAATTCTTTGCAGTACACCCACAAATGAGGTTGTAAAACAAAATATGTACTAATTAAAGTTTATCTGACCTTAATTACAGATGCTTAGATCCAACAGATTACCAGACTTTCCAAAACTTGTTACAGGTAATATGTCCAGGTATTACTGGTAAATCCCCACAAATCCTTCCAATATTAGGATAAAGAATTCTTAAAATATACTTAAAATGCTAGTATACAGAATTTTGCCTAAAATAAAATGATAATATTTTAGTTAAAGAAAAGCAGACCTCATGGAGGAACATACCTGACATCCACAGGCAACTTTAAATGAACTGGATCACAAAATTTATGTATCAAATCCTTTCAACGAAGTAGATTAAAATATACCCAAAATTAACGAAGGTATAACTTATTAAATTACTTAATAAAGTCTCTCGATGACCTTTAATTTTTCGGAAAACAATTCCATAGAAAAATGGCTGGACAACATGAACAGATCGGTATCAAAACCTCTCCAAAAATGAATAATTGAAGTAGGGACAAGGCCAAGAAGACACGCTTGTGCTCATGACAAGAGATTACAAGAAGTTTCAAAATAACCACAGAATAGGAACTTAACCAATAGGATCTGTGACAAAACCATAGAAATCTTGAAAGGTAACTTGTAATATTCCCAACCAGGAATTCAAAATAAAATGTCAAAATCAAAATATTCAACTATACTAATATATGTACAAGGAAAACTAAAGAATTAACGTAAATAATCTTTAAACGTTACACTGTACCTTCCTGAAGCTTCCAGTAAAGGCGGATCCCCACCGTTTTCATAGCAACGGAATTGTAATTTTTCAAAGCCGACTCTGTATAAAACGTCCCTTAAATAAATCATATCTTCCTCGTGTCAGTGACGGAAGACGCGTCGTGGTATCGGATCGGAGTTTGGATATGTTCTACCCCGTATATTTCTGAAGCTTCCCATAAAGGGGGGAGTCCTACCGTTTCCATAGCAACGAAATTGTAATTTTTCAAATCCGACTCTGTACAAAACGCCCCTTAAATAAATTATATCTTCCTCGTGTCGGTGACGGAAGACGCGTTGCGGTATCGAATCGGGGTTTGGATATGTTGCACCCTGTACCTTCCTGCAGCTTCCTGCAGCTTCCTGCAAAGGCGGAGTGCTACCGTTTCCATAGCTACGGAATTGTAATTTTTTTAAACCGACTCTGTACAAAATGCTTCTTAAATATGAATCATATCTTCCTCATGCCGGTGACGGAAGACGCGTAGCGGTATCGAATCGGGGTTGGGATATGTTGCACCCTGTACCTTCCTGAAGCTTCCTGCAAAGGCGGAGTGCTACCGTTTCCATAGCTACGGAATTGTAATTTTTTTAAACTGACTCTGTACAAAATGCTTCTTAAATATGAATCATATCTTCCTCATGCCGGTGACGGAAGACGCGTAGCGGTATCGAATCGGGGTTGGGATATGTTGCACCCTGTACCTTCCTGAAGCTTCCTGCAAAGGCGGAGCCCTACCGTTTCCATAGCAACGGAATTGTAATTTTTCAAAGCCGCCTCTGTACAAAACGGGTTTTCCCATTTTTGGAGAAGTTACTGGTTTCCAGCCATAATGCCCCCCCCCTCCACGTAATAAAAAAAAGTAATAAACACTATTTCTGTCGATTTGTATACATATATTTAGAATATAGATTACATTTATTTACAACACCGAACAATTAAAAAATATATACAAGCAGAATAGGTGGTAACAGTAACAGCGAAAAATAAAATAGGTTCTTTTGAATATTACAACAGATTTTTGTTTTTTCTAATTATCTAAAAGTTAATACTAAAAATTTTAATCACGTTTCGTCATTAGTCTTAAAAGCAGCATTATCAATGCCATTACCATTCTGTTTCACTGCTGGAAGATGTAAAACATCCTCGTCTTCCTTTTTTTCCACATACACGTACCTCATTGCCATTAAAGAGAACACAAAGATGTCAAGTAACATAAGACCAGCATACAAAAAGAAGGTATTTGACTGAAAAAAAAATAGTTTGAATAAAAATATTAAAGTGTTATGTAATATTCATACTTGTTCGTCAAATGGTTGTGCAGATTCAATGATTACCACGATGAGATTACCAAAAGCTGTTGTTAATAACCAACATGCTTGTAATACAGATTTCATACTTGTAGGTGCTTGCGAATAAGCAAATTCTAAACCAGTAATTGAAAACATAATCTCTGCCATTGTTATAATGATGTATTGTGGTAGAAGGAGCAATATATGGACTGAATTGGGTTCGGTTACCGTTATTACTGATACAGTCTAAAATAAAAATGAAAATAGTTTATAAGTGCGTTTTAGATCACCCTATATAGTTAGTCCCTTTGAAGACTACTTTATTGATGTAGGTGTATGTTTGGTTGCATAACTATACTTACAAATTCATCGGCTTTGTTAGGATTTTCATTGGCAATGAATGTATAGACCCCTCCAAGGTAAAATGACTGTGTGGTAGTAAATTTATCCCCTATTTGAATTTTATATTCATCAGGACGCATATCATGGATATCTAGCACAGAAGTATTGCTTTCAACTTTCAGTACATCCTCTGGATTTATAAACTTTATGTCAAGGACTCTTTTATCTTTGGTACTGACAAGAGATCTAAAAAATCAAATTATTAGAAACAAATTTTGTTAATTAAATTTTTTTACCTAACACTAGGGTTTCCATTACTATTCTTATCCACATTATCTGGAATTTCTATGGCAGGAGCATTAATTTCATTGAAAAAATACGCTGTCGATTTTTTTTCATAGACATTAAACTCTCCATCACTGGTTGAACATAAATCTCCCACATGGTACTTATACTTGGCTATATTATTAACAGCTATGTCAATATTTGTATAAGACTCTAGGGAACGAAGTTTTATTGGGTCCCCACTGAGTCCTGTAGCTGTAATTTCAATCTCACACGAAAGACCATTGTAAATCCTCAATTGTCCATTTCCAGGAGTAGGAAGGACAGGAAAAGTGTTTTCCAATGCAAGACAAAGGCCCGCAGAAACAAGAAATGAAAGAGCAGCAAGACAACCACCAGCAACAAGTCGTTGAAGAGGGGTAGTCAAAAAATGGCATTTATTGAAAAGAGGATATATAGCGTACTGGAACAATGGAATAAATGCCAAAATCAAAAGAGGGTTAACAACTTGCATCTGATCGGGGAGTATAGTCATAAACCCAATATCACCATTCATTCGACGTGCCATAAAAGTCCATCCTGAACCTTGTTGGTCAAATAATGCCCAAAATACTGGCAATGGAATGTACAATACGAGAACTTTAAGAAGAGCTTTGATATCGTTTACTTCTTTAGCACCATGGACTTCTACTGCATAATCCAACCAATGATCTTTTTTTACCCCCTTTGACTTAAACTTGGTACTTATAGCATTCTGAAACAAACCAAATATTTAATCAGTCCCATTTAGGCGGGTTTGTAATTAGTGCGTACTCGTGTCAGCGAGAACCAATAGAATTACTCGATTTTTTAAAACGTCGCAATTCTATTGGTTCGCGTTTAAACGGTGGCGCTTTGTATTACATACTTACCCCAATACATTTGCTGACTTTAACAATCATATTTCCTTCAGGCTTTCTTATCCTGTACAAGGGTTTTCCAAGAGCGAATACAACTAAAAAGATAATTATTACCAATGCAATTTATTTCAGTAATTTTTAATACTTACTGATGGACACAATCATCAAAATTCCTGGAATAGCAAAAGCTAAAGAATAACAACTATCTTGATCAAAACATTTAACATCTTCTCGAAGAATAGGAGTAATAAACGTTGAAATTAAACTTCCAGCATTAATGGAAAAATAAAACAAAGAAAAGAACATGGCTAATTGTTTTTCTTGTTGTGGTAAAACGAACTGATCTCCACCAAAGGCTGAGACGCATGGTTTAATTCCTCCTGTACCTATAGCTATTAGTAGCAAACCAAGTATCGAAATTTCTCTGGCAGGAAAGTTTAAAGGTGGTGTTGCAGCCAAAGAAAGGACTATGTTACCCGTTGCGTATATACAGGATACGTATAATATCGTTCTAAATTTTCCAAGAAAACTGTCGGAGAGGATGGCACCAAAAATTGGGAAGAAGTAAACCAACATCGTAAACGTATGATAAATAACTGTGGCATCGCTTTCGGGGTACAGTAAAATATCCACGAGGTAAAGACTGAGGATAGCTGGAAAAGAAAAAAAAAATGTATAAGCAAAATTATACATAAAAGTAAAAACAAATTAATTTTCGGTTATAGGATTTGAACCTACAACCATTATGGATCAAACATTGTAATTGGACGTTTTAAATCCTCCCCCTTCAGCCCCCCAATCATATTAGTATGAAATATATTTGTCTTTAAAAAGTGATTGTTATGCAACCAACCATACACAAGCGTAAATGGGTTGCCATTGTTGTTAGGAGCTTCCATAGAAAGGATAAGATAAATTTAATGAACAAATACTTACTTCGCATTCCATAGTAACTGAATCTTTCACAGAATTCATTGCTGACGATGAAAAATACAGACTTAGGATATGGAAGTTTCTGAAACAAAGAAAAAATTTCTATTAGTATAAATATTAAAAATCTTAAATCATTATTCAAATATTTAAGACCTGACGGTACTTTCTTATTTGCGTAACACTTTGGGTTATTCCTGACCCAATATAGACAATCATTCTTTTTTTGATCGTACTGTATATACTGTTTGATCTTTCGAGTAGGTACACGTGCACTGAAATTTTGAGGGTTGATAAAAACATTATTATCTGGTTGTATTAATAAATTTTCCCATAATTGTAATAGCCAAATAATTTATTAGAGAAGCCAAAAACCTATTAAGTGTTTTGTTTTTCGTGCATAAATTTTGATATCAAACACCTCAGTTGTTGATGTGTAAAATTTATTATACTGTACTCGTATCTAATCCGTTTTATGCATTTTATAGGAGTTATGAATACGATAAGACCTCCATTGTTACGTTTCCCTATAAAAATAAATTCAAAAGGTGTGTAGTCAGGAGATCTGGGAGGCCAGAACACATAAGCCATGTTTCACAATGCTATAACTCAGTTGTTTGTAAATATTTTAAAAAATTCGTTTAGTACTTTTATATGGAGAAAAGTTAGATAAATCTAAATAACAAAAAATATACAGGGTGTACCATTAAAGAATACGTTGAAAATTGCTATATCTCCGTAACTAGACATTTCTCCGTATTTTTAACGACAGGATTAGATCTAGAGGAAAAAATACTACAAGTTTGCTTATTTAACCAAATCCGTATCTTTAAAAATAAAAAAGTTAGCCACTTCAAGAACACGCTGGGTGATACAGTGTGATCATAAACAAAAGGAAGCTTACCTATTGTATATTGATACACGTGATAATTAATTGGCATAGAAATATATATTTTTCTACAGTAGAAGAACGTTAGTAGATCTTGTTAGGGCTCATTAGTCAGGTATAGCTCAAGTTCTAGTGGATTATACTCAAAAGGGGCTTTTGAAAGTTTCAATTGTGTTTAAAGGATACAGTTGTGTCGGAAATTGCGATAATAAATAAAAATCCACCTACGTAACTTAATTGAATCAATATTTTAGAAATACAGTGATTTATGGCACAATTGTTTAAGAAATATTTTTAATGGTATTAATGCAAACTGTATTGGGAATGTGTACGAGAAAAAAAACACAACAAAGTAAGGAATTTTACAGTGGGATGACTCAAGTTAACAGAGCATTGTTTATTAATGCAAATTTATTCAATGATACCTATTCTGGTTAAACTAATTATTATAACGCATTTTTTTTTAAATATAGAACGAAATAAATCATAATCCATGTATGTGTGATGAAAATTGGTTGCCCATGGACTACCCTTTAGCCATATTGATAAGTCTTAGCGATAAAGATAAAAAACAGGCATTTCCTTGATAATATCTCTAAAAAAAATAAATATTTTGAGCCTTAAAATTATATTCAGACTCCTGTTATTAAGTTAATGACTGCAATTACCGTAAAATATTTTAATTTGGAGTATTATCCAAGTTTGGTGAGTTTTTTCTTGTTTTACAAAGAAATTACCT
Source organism: Hemicrepidius hirtus (assembly GCA_963082805.1). Taxonomy (NCBI): domain Eukaryota; kingdom Metazoa; phylum Arthropoda; class Insecta; order Coleoptera; family Elateridae; genus Hemicrepidius; species Hemicrepidius hirtus. The sequence goes on from OY720165.1 coordinate 29,650,109, forward strand.
CTAGCAAAAAATTCTGTCTTATATACAAGGTAGAGCGAATTTTCTGGGAAGAAATAGTAACAATTAATATTAAAACAATAAAAGAAACCAAGAGCTAGTTAACTAAAAGAAGGTCAATTGACCAGACAGACAAAAACCAAAGAGGTGTAGGACAACAAGTGAATTAACGGAATGCCGGCTGCTTAGAAATCTTAATGGCGTCTAAGTTTTTTATGACACATATTTAGTACAGTAACCCGAAACTCTAGTCTAAAATTTAATTCAGATCATTACCAAATAAAAAAAATATTTATAGAGAGGGAATAGATATAATATTATGGTTTCGGATTTAATCATAATATTTCTGTAGTACAAGGGAAAGTTAGTGAATAGATTATAAATATACGGAGAAGGGGTTATGGAGAAGTTTGGGGAGTGTACTACCGAAGAGCAGCGTGCTTTTGCGCAAACGTTTTTGAAACGATAGGAAACGAAACTAATTAAGTATGAGAAAGTACTTTATTTTTATTATACAAGTATTTGGTTAAAAAAAAAAACGACACGAGGTATTTGTTTATTAAGTCGAGGTTTGATATTCTAGTTTGTCGGGTTTTTGAAGCTTCGTGTGTTTGTTGTTAATACCACAGGTATTAATTTATTCAAGACTGACACGTTTTATTAACAACATGCTCCGATACTGACAAGATCACAGTTTGTATTCTTAAAAAAAATGTGGGTAAGGTTAAGGTTTTCTAAATATCACCCTGTATAGCGGAGTTGGTTAAATTAATTTTGGTAAAATTTCGACAAATAAAAATTTTAAAATAAATATTTATTTCTAATCATGAGAAAGTATAATTTGCGTGCCATCGACAACTAGTTACAAAGCGCATCTTAATTATCGGAATATCATTAGAAAATTAGGAAAATCCCATGAATAATTTGGAACGAACCAGTGTAAAGTACACAGATGGAAATCCACGAAGAAACAAAAAATTAAAGAAGTATTAGGCATTTGAATCATTTTTAAACTTTTCCATTGTCTTGAAAGTAATGGAATAACTTAGGAGACAAAAGGATGTGTAGTATAGCCGTGGATTACATCATTCACAACCTCTTCACGTTGCTGGATGATTATGTCAATTAAATCATTACACGCTGTATGGTTTATGTACTTGTACTTTAAAAACGTTTGTTTTAAGATACTTTGATATCCTAAACATTCAATTTAAAAATTAAAAAGAAATTGTAGGTTCCCCAGGTTCCAATATTTTTTTCTAAAGAAAAATGTTGTCTATTTCCCTGCAAAGGGTTGCGACGGGGTTGTATGAACAAGCACGGAATATCACAATAATTCATAAGAATCCAGTCAGACCACTACACCACCATAGCTTAATTTGATTTTAGTCTCACGTCAGCCGTTACGCTCTCGTTCGTTAAAAAAATACAGAGGATAACTTATATGTCTTCCCTTAACGAACAAGCGTAGGGTAATACAAACTTTTATAAAAATTGTGGGGATTTCAACCCCAATTCAAGACAACCGCCCAACCCACTACGCCATCAAGGTTTGATAAGAAAAAATATTGTCTCTTTTGGTCCATTCGGTGTAGGTGTATGCATTCCTTTAACGAAAAAGTAGACAGACAGAAATTCGTAAACATTGTAGGGATTCGAACTCCATACCCAGGATAAAAATTCTTCCTCCAAGTAATAATCTTATGTTTCACCCCTATTTACGGTGGTGGTAACTTGAGTTGTATGGTTTACTTTAACTAAGAAGGCACCGATGATATAAAAATTCGTAGCCCTTGTAGAGATTCGAACTCCATACTTTTTGATTTCCCTTTTGTGGTAGAAATTTGATTTTTTTTATTTCTAGCTGTTTTTATGAAATTTCTTGTAGATAAGATTTGGTTTTACTTTGATAACCAGAAAATTAATTTTATTTGAATTATTATAAACAAATTATTAACTTGCCCTACATTTGAGGTACTTTATAGTACGAGTCAATAATTTCATTTCGGTTAAACGGACTTATTAACCCTAATTTGGTTGATGTAGTGTAAATATGAATCTGCGAATGTAAACATCTGTGGTAACCTTTTCAACTTTTAACAATTACGATTACAAGTGCTAGAAATAGCGTTGCTGGTTAACAGATAACAGATATATCCACATAGGAATCAACCCTAAGGCATTTACCTGTTTCTGATGAAACTCCGGGAATGCCATTTTATTTTCCAACGGTAAATCCATTTTGATTTTTTTTTTAAATTTTATTCAGAAAACATTCACAATATTTTATCGTAACAACTCAACATTTTTTTTCATTTTCACTTGAATTTAATTTTTTTTAAACATACATCAAGGAAGTTTTGAACCAAAAAATTCTTAAAACGAGATGTTTTTTGGAAAAATTTGAAAACGAGCGCAAGTCGGACCGCTTTAGTACTCGACAGTAACGCGGCGCGGCTATTACTGACAGAAACTCTTTGCGAGGTACGCTTTCTAGTCACCGACAGGACTGACAGGCGTCACAGGTAACCACGAGATTGTTGAATAACTGCTGCACCACTAGGTCATCGACATCACCAATAAATAATTATCTTCTGATTGGCATCTTCAAGAAATATTAAGAAAGTTAAGAAAGATTTTTTGAAGATGAAGGTCAGTGTCTTCACTTTTATGTTAGAAACATCATCACCAAATGCTAATCCTTTTAGATAATCAACCTGTTTACGTTCGAAATGCGCAAAAAAAACCAGCGGGACATTTGGGCGCGGCTATTTGGGCGTGGTGGTTTTTTGGCGAAGAATTTTTAGACCACTCTCTTCAAGATTCCTTTCGGTTTCAATGTACGATTTTAGATCGGTTGGAGAAGGGGTTGTTTCTAGAATTGTTTCAGGAAATGGACTTGATTTGGTGTTATTTTTAGTCTTCCCCATAAGGGTCTTCCTAGGAGAAGACAGTTCCATTTAGGGGTTGTTTTGGTTTAGAAGGACAATACTTTTTTCTTCAGAACTTATTTAAGGGTTGTCATAATGTTGCTTTCGTCGTCTTCTTCTTCTGTTCTTCCTTCTCCTTCTTCTGTTCTTTCTTCTTCTTCTTCTTCACAATTTCCCAACAAATCATATCCGATGTCGGTTTCTTGATTTTCAGGCAATTTCTTGGAATTCACGATTTCAGGATCGGTACTAAAAAAGGGTTATTTTCAGGAGTGTTTCAGGAAAAGGATTTCTTGGTGTTTCCATAAACATTCTACTATGAAGAGAAGGTTTCCTTTTTGATCTTTTGCTCTTTCGTCTTCTTCTGCTCTTTATTCCTCTTCCCCCTCTTCTGTCTCCAAGGGTAGGTTTTGGATTTTATGAGCTCACCATCTCTTCTGGAACCATTCCTGTTTCCAATTTATCACGCAATTAATTTACAATTGAACAATCACGATTGTTATTTGATCCCACAGTTACATTAAAATAAAAATTAATAAAAAAAAGGTCAACAATCGTAGATTAAAATCCATCACGATTTCATGCTAAAATGTGTTGAATTATGAATTAACTGCATTGATTTTTACAAGTACAGAAATAACTTTATTGTTTTTATGAAATGGAAAGTGTTTATGGATCATCGACATTGCTATATGGTTATCGTGACTGCTGGTCATTGTACGTTTCGCCAAAAACTTGTCGGAGTTTAAAGACGCATAAAAAAGTCGCATAGTTAACATTGTTTCTTGGATGTTAATCGATGGACGAGACGTTTCAGTATAATTTATCTTGAACAGGATCTTAAAATATACAGGGTTGTGCAAAATATTGAAATTTTTGACCCTTCTTCGCATTATTCGGAATAACACCGCAGGGCAGTTGCGTGATCAACTGTTGGTGAGTAACGACACCACGGTACCCGATGTCTCTTAGGGACTTGGTTCCCTTCTTTCCTTATTTTAAGACCTTAGCTATTAAGGATTAAATCGTAAGCGTATCACTGTCTCTCAAATTCTCCCAATCGTTTCCATTACTGTTTGCCCCCTTGGTTTAAATTAAAGTGGCCCACCTTACAAGTTCGCTTGGAATTAAGGAAAATGACGAATAAAATTTAGATTTTTTTCAGAATGAAAACTTAACTTTTGATATGCTTGGATACTTTTGAAACGAGTATATTTACAAATCCAATAAAACTTAAGAATTTCTTGTATTATGTAATCACCAGTTATTGCAATCTATGTCAATGCCAGCATATTGCGAATCAGAATGTAGTAGTACTGAACTGTCATAGAATTTCAGAGCATTCTAACTTAAAAAAATTCACTAGCGATTGAAAAGGAAGTTTTAAAGTCTTAATGGGTTCTCCTGAAAATATTGTACTACCCCTCAAACATGACTGAAAATTTTGAAAAATTATTACCAAAAAAACTGGCCACATGATTTATTTTAAATTTTCTATACTTATGCAGCTTGGTATTAGGTATATTTTCGTTTTTTGATTAATGCTAGAATTTCACTGTGGCGCCCTCTACGAGGTTTTGAAAATCGGAAATTGATGCTCCTATAGCTCCTTTATTAATCAAAATATGAAAAAAGTTTAAATACAAAACTTATTCAGTATATAGTTGTGCATTCTCCTAAATTAATATCACGTATACAGGGTGTTTGCTTTTCACAGTACAATAAGCAACTTTGTTATTTTAAATGAAACACCCTGTATATTATTATATAATTGAATGCAAAATTGAATTGTCTATCACATAGTATAAGGTAGTCATATAGCTAAAATGAACGGTTGATGAGAAAATCGCGAACTTCCGCTGCGTTAGTAAATTAGATGCCTGTCTCTCTTCTGTACGTATCGAACCCGTATACTCTGGTGTTTCTCGCTACGCATTCAAGTGATTTCCAATGTTGCCTCGCGAACTACTGTTGAATACCAAAAACGTTTATTTTTAGTATGGGAAAGTCCAGGGGAGGTGCGGTGCGCAACTCCACTCTTATAGAAGTTTTAGAACGGAGACGATTTAAGGGGAATCGAACTCGTTTGCTTTTGGAAATATCGTTACTTCATTGAAGGTGCCAAAAAATCAATGAAAACTGTTACTGTTTATTATTAAAAAAAATCAATAGGTACAGTACGAGTGCATGCCCCCCTAATAAAAAAATTGATATTGTTGGAAGGTCTAGGTCAGGGTCTGGATAACATAAAAACGATTGAACTTCCTTGTAAATAAATAATAATTTTAAATACCAAATTTTTAAGTTAAAAAAAATTTGAACAGGACTTTTTTCTTGAATGCATAATATTGTTTTGATTCTAAAAATTCTTGTAAGATTCCTAAAACTACTAAAAATATTTACCTTTTCCTGATCTTCGTTGTCAAGTCTTCCAGCTTTTGTCAGAGATTTATTGTCCAATTCTGAAAAAAAAATCAAAACTGTAAAATACAAAGAAAAAAAATTCACGGAATTGTTAACACAAGATTTAGCCTGGCCAGCTTAGTTACCCGACTTTATCCCCAAATGTTTTGTAGCCTGATACACAAATAAAAAATAACGCGTTATGAAAAACGTATTAAAATTAATCAGAAAATTCCTTTTCCCGCCTTTTACGTGTTTCGTAAATTAAAGAAAAATTATTTGGGTCCTGAAATTTCATTGACACGCTTTCGTTTCCTACAATTATCGGATTCTATATTTATCGAGAAATAAAGCACTGTCATGGTTGTAAAAAATTTATTAATTGTTAGAAATTAAGTCTTAAATTCCTAAAACAGCGCTATACAAAATATTTAATTACTAATTCCCATCGTTTGAAAATTACAAGCGACCTCGACGTCTTATGGAAGGTTAAGCGATGATTAATAAGTTTGCTTTTAATACACTTTATTATCAGTTCGCTGTCAAGAGTTAGAAGAAGATACTGACACTGATCTCAATCTACAAGGAAAGGTCACTATAATATCATGATAAAAAAAAATATTAAAGTATAACAAAATTTAATTATTATAAAAAAAAATACAGTTAGTTGGCCTGTTGGCCAATCAAGTAAAACAGAATAAATTCGGAAAAGCGTTTATAAAAAAATGAAAAAGAAGTTCGGATTCGTGTTCTACATTTACTTTATCGCTCCTTGTATCCTACCAAAGTAATATTTATCCAGTGGGTAATTTTCTAATTTCAGAACACTTTGTATGTGTGGGTGTACAGACAAATTAATTTCTAGACAACAAAAAAAAATTGAAACAGGTGCTTGAACTACATGAAATGACGTATTAACATTTAAATTAGACGCGACATAAACCTGTCTATAATTTATTATACATTTAATACATTCCTTATCTTTGTAATATGAGTAATCAAATATTTATTGTAGCTTATTGTTGGCTTTAGATCATCTCATTATATGTAAAAGAAAAGACTCTATAGACCAATATAAAATGCAATAATATAGATAAAAAGAGCGGTTATTTTTTCACCTTCATTAATCGATCGAGAAATGTCTGAAGCAATAATTAAAAAAAAATTGGATAACTAATAATGGTTACACCGGAAGTAATAATAAATTTTCAAAAATAAAATGGACAATAGAATTGGTTCGTCCTGTATATCACTCAAGAATGTAGAGTAGTAGATCATTACTTCATTTGATTAGTAGATACAAATGAATATAAATGTATTAACAAGTACAGTATTTTTTTCGATGCCTTTAATTACATGACAGGACATTGACCCTCCGATATTTATTAGAGATTAAGATCTGTTTTCTAAGCTTACGTTATTAAATACCAATGGCAATTATTGGCAATATGAGAGAGACAGAGAGACGAAGAAGACAATAAAATGTTATCTATACATCAAGATAATAATTTGCGAATACGAAACGAAATAAAGTGGAAAGTTAGTTAGGAAGGGAGGGGGAGAGTGGAAATGAAAGCCAAAAGGGATAAATATATAATAACAGATAGACCGAATCAATAAATTAATAAAAGAATTAATGAATGAATGAATAAAATACTGAATGAAAGATTAGCTTAGCGTGTAAACAAATACTAGAAGAATTAAAGTTCTAAGGATTAAGAAAAATCGGTTGAAAAGAGAGTTAGATTTATGAAAATTTGGCGACTAATAAAAAATCAAAATTAAAAAAAAATTTCAGGAATCTGAAAATTTAATTTTTTTTCAGGAATATTCCTGAAAAAATTTGTAGGTCCAAATTTAAAATCGAATGAAAAGAGAGTTAAGGGAATTATTTATGAAAATTTGCCGATTAATAAAAATTACAAATTTAGAAAAAATTTCAGGAAACTGAAATTTTTTTTTTTTCAGGAATATTCTGAAAAAAATTATCTGTACAGATTTAAAATAGATTGAAAAGAAAAATAAGAAAATTGACGAAAAATTTGGCGACTAATAAGAATTTTTCAGGAGCCTGAAAACTGAAATATTTTTCAGGAATATTCTGAAAAAAATTAAAATCGGTTAAAATAGTTTTTGAAAATTTAGAGACTAATAAAAATTGTCAGGAACTTGAAAACTTTTGCAGGAATATTATGAAAAAATGTGTATTTCCCAATAAAAATAAAATGCGCCATTAATCAAGAGATAAGCCTATCTGCAAATGGTTTTGAAGTGGTAAAAATGAACAAGTCATTAAAATAATCATATTTGCAAAAAAATTAATAACAATAGCAGATAAGTACTTCTACTATTTTGAACAATAGCTTTTTTTTATCTCTCTTTTGCGCCGACCAAATATCTTCGGTTTGGGTATTCATACGTATTCTGATCTGATGAAATATTCTCTATAAATGGGGTTTATAATCAAGGTTACTTTTTTTAAAAGCACTTGCCAGATTAGATTAAAATCGATTTGCAAATTGTGAAGTTAATTAATTTTCCTGTCACTTAATTATTGTCGAACCAATGGTAGCTTATCTATTTTTTTTTTGAATAATAATTAGTACGAAATTCTTTAAAAATAAAACAAGGTTTTGTTAATAAAAATGTAGACCACAATTTTTTTTTGTTAAATTATGTGATATTTCAAAAGTAATTGGTAAACGCACGCGATGATAAATCAGTTAACAGTAACAAGACGAAAAATTATTTTTTGTCATGCTGTAATTATACAGGGTGTACCTAAACTGTCTAACCAAACTGAAATCACCTATTCTTTTATAAGCCAAGTAAAAAGACCTTTCGTTTGCCGTGCTTTGAAATTTCGCCTCATCTTTTTCCACTTACGTTGAGTACCCTGTATCTAGATCTACTTAAATATTGAGACTTTTAATGTAATTCAGATTTAACCACTCCTGTTGTATATTTTATAATGCTACAATGGTATGTCTCATCTTAGTAGTTGGAAACCCTGAACACGGTTCAGGGTCATACATTCAACAGTGCCTTGATATCCAAACATTATAAAGATTTTTTTTTACAATCCTGTATGAATATAATCTTCGTTAAAATACCATTTAGTACATTTCTAACTGATATATAAGGTGTACTAAAATTATTGTCAATGCGTTAAATAGAGCGCGCGCATATGATTAGTCTGACGGTTCCCAAGCCCAAACTATTAACGTTAGACGAAAACTTTTAAGGAGTTTCTTAAAGCAAATTTTATTTTCTATAACTTTGATCTTGTATTATTTTGCGCTATCTTGGGCCGTTTTCGCTACGTTTCCATTTAAAGATATTAACGCTACTAGCCTCACACCGGGTACGATTTCTTAGCCTCGTTCGCGCGGAAAACTTTGTAAGGAGTTTATATCTAAAAAAAAGTAAAAAAGGAAACAAAAAAAATGGAAAACGTCTATGATTATACAGTTTACCAACATTGTATTACGCATTTACATCGCTACAAGTTATAAACAAAATTTTCCATTCTCCTTTTGTCGTTGTTCTAGTTTGAATTAAGGTTAATACCGTACACTTCGAAAAATGGAAAGCATTTTGCATAATAATTAATATTCAATACTTGTAGCTAATCAGTTTTGGTCCGGTTTATAATTTTTCTTTCTTGTCTATGCAACTACATTTCTATTACTATGTAGGTTATACAAACTGATAATTTTTGATAACATTTTTCTTACCTTTTTGAAAAATAATGTAATAGTAATTTTTTAAATGTTTTATCAATAAATGCCAGCTAAGATATCTTAACAGATAAATAAAAACAATATTTTGAAATAATAACGAAAAGTTATTAGACAGAAAAATAGAGCAAACGTGACGGTTTCAAAATAAATTCTACAAAATAAGTATGGATTTGTTTAACTTAAGTAATTTCCTTTAAATATCAATAATTTAAATTTAAACATCCTGTATGTATGATTTATGAATTTTTTGAAAATTGGTTTTCTTTGAATATTTCAGAACTAAAGGAACAAAGGAAATTTTAGGGTCGGTTGTTATTAGTAAGGAACAAATATTGCACAAATTTTTGTTACAGTAGATTAACCAGCGACGTAGTTACAGGGTGGGTAAGATCCCTTTTTTGAAAAATATAAGTTACGCCACTGACTAAATTTAATTTTTTCTAAGATCTGTATTTAAAATTCAATTTAGAACATAAAAGTACTCTTGAATTTTTGTCGTAGAATTATCTGTTCTCGAGAAAATTAACATTTAGTTTGTAAATGTGTATGTTTCATGCGTGAACTTGCACATGAAACATTAGCCACACATTTATAGACTAAACGTCAATTTTCTCGAAAACAGATAATTCTACGACAAAAATACAAGGGTACTTTTATTTTCTAAATTAAATTTTGAATTCAAATCTTGCATAAAGAAATTAAAATTCATCAGTGGCGTAACGTACCCTTTTTAAAAAAGGAAACTTACACATAAAAATAGGTGATCCACTTTAGCTGCCTTGTAAAATAAAATATCGCTTAAGTACAGTGATGCATGGAAAATAAATTTGTGATGCGTAATAAAATATTACTATTGTTATAGGTATTTTGTTACCCCGCAAGTAAGTACTGATTTTCTTATCTTGGTTTGAGATAACTGAGATTGTGATGTTATTCTTAAATTCATGTTTTTCAAATCAATATTTTTTATTCGTTATTGTACCAATGCGCAGATTCGAAACCTGGAGAAGTAGGTACCTCAAATCTCTTCTTTGATGTTTCCTATCCCTCCCCCTTCATAGGACATTTCGAAAATTATGCTTGACACATACAAATCCCTATTTAGTTTGTAACCTAAATACCAATTTTGCCCACGTTTAAAAAAATTATTTTACGCTCTTCAGATTTATTTTAGGATTAAACAAGGCCACGATGTGGTAACTTCTTTTGTATTTAAAAAAATGTTAGTTAAAGGTTAGGAAGATATTAAAGTGTAACGTACATTATTGTACTTCCTCGTACTTTAAAAGGAATTATTCTGTAGTTCTGTAGCTATACGATTATTTTCTCCTGTATAAGGTATAGTCATATTTTGAAAGTAAATTTTCTGTTGTCCAAAACACGAAGTACGAAGAGTAAATGAATTAGAGCTAACATCCAAGTCAATGCGTTAAACGGAGCACGCGCATGTGTTTAGTCTGACGGTTCCCAAGCCCAAACCATTCATGCTAGACAAAAACTCTCCGGGAGTTTCTTATAGGAAATTTTATTTTCTATAACTTTTGTCTTATACTATTTTTTGATATCTTGTGCCGTTTTCGCTGCGTTTCTATTTAAAGCTATTAACGCTACTAGCCTCACACCGGGTACGATTTTCCAGCCTCAGTCGCGCGGAAAAGTTGCATAGCCTACTGAAATATATTTATGTGTTGGATGCTTGGATGGAAAAGAAAAATTGGGAAAACTTTCCCACATATTTTTCGCAGTTATGTAAATTTAGAACACGAGTGGGCGAAATGCCACTTGTTTGTTTGTTTGTTTATTCGGTTTATTGGTGCAACTTTCACCTGCAGCTTGTTTTTGCAAACATTTTTATGTCAGTATACTTATAATGATATGCACGGTAGAATCGCGTTTCTTTTTCTTACTTTCTCATACATATACAGGATTTGGCAAAATCTGTGGCGCATATGGGACCCCTTACTCAAACTTTAATTCAAAATAGGACCTGAAGGGTTGAAATAAAATTGACCTGTGGGGGCCCCTTAATTTTGGAAGTTGGGTCCCACAGGATCTTTTCTTTGGAATATTTATTTACAAAATACTGCGGCCCCTTACGTTTTTTTTGCACCTTCCTCCTTGAAGTAGGGCCCCGATTTTTTTGGTGCACTGTTTCGATAATTTCCATACATCCTGCGTAACAAAAAAAATAAAATCGGTAAACAAACGAAAGTGTAATAATCTTGTTGACTTGATGTGGAAGTTTAACTGCTGCCTACCGATAATAACGTTTTTTAATTAAAAGCACTTAAGTTGCTTTCGTTTCATTCCTGGCTGTTTACGAATGAGATAAGTATATTTTTATTTTGACATAACAAAGTCATAAAAAAATAAAATCATTGCCTCTTCATTACAAGGGGGCACGTGGAAATATTTGTAGCCGATCAATAACTTCAGGAATATTTGTTTCAGAAGAGAAAAGTATTATTTTTTAATTTTGTCTCTTTTGCCTAGCAATAATTAAAATTTCTACCTCATTTTCTAAAAATATGGTCAATTTTTGTCCTCCCCATTTAAGGAAATATCCTAAATTTAGGAATCGAACTCAGAACCTTTCTAAGGTTGAATGCACTCAAAACTTTCTATTCTCAATTTTTGTTTAGCGCAATACCCTGGCCTTTTAGATCGTCAGACTTGATTCCTGTACCTTATTTTTGCCAATCATTTCTTAATTTTCAAACTAACACAAAATTGTTGGAATTTCTTTAAAATAATAATAATAATAAATTAGAGCGTACCATTTCGTTCTTGAAGTTGTTGCTCCGCTTCTTTTTCCTTTTCGTTAGACATTTTTAAGCACTACACTTTTTCGACCACGTTCGAATTATTAGACGTCGAACTTCCAACTGATTTACCTAGTAATTGTTAAATTACAATCAAGGAAAAAACTCGACATAGACAATACACAATCGTATAAGTACCAGATAAAAAATATCTCCCAGTGTAAATCATTTGATTGACTGATTATTTTGCAACTGTATTTATACTATTTAACAGGTGACTTATCAATTTATTGTTCAAAGGGCTGAATTAACAAGTACTTGGAAATTATTTACATAATATCTTTAACTTGGATTTGTAGTTCGTGTCTAATCATAAAAATTTTTCCTTGAATTCCTCGCATTTTTGCATTAAAACCTAATCATTGTGTTTGATACCCAATATGTCCCATTCTATACGGAAATATTTACGTGCCAACATTATTATTACATAAAAAATATTTTTGGATCAATAAATATTAGATGATCTTGAAAAATATATTCAAAGATCAAGTTCTAGGTGTAACTCCTTGAAATATGTTTTGAAGGTCATAAGAAAATTTGATAAAATATATTTTCTCTTTCGAATTTTGTTATAAGACATCTAAATGTGAAACTTCAATTTTCTTTCCAATACCAACATTTTGACCGTCATTAATATTTTATTTCCCATGTGGGGAAGAAATATGAGAAAGTAAAGCTATTGGGAATTTAGAACAAAGTTCAACTTGTGCTTTGTGCTCATATAAGAATATTACTCGAAGTTTGGAGGATATAAATTAATATTTTGTACAAGGTCCTTTATTTTTTGTTATACTTTTCGACCAAAACTTATACTTCTATAGATAAGATAATGTGGAATGCACTTAACTTGCCCTTAATTTTTTCTATTAGAATTTAAATCAAGCACGTGTGTCATAAATTAACGTAAGTCTGAGATCTCTTCAGTTGTTAAATCGCAAGGGTCACGAAAAATTTGTTTATACAGAAAATGGTCATATTTACGAAAAAATGTTTCAGATAAAACTTGAAGGACATGAATTTTTCTATTAAAAAGTTTATATGCAGTTTTCTTGTGAATTCAGTGTTTTGTTAGAAAAAGTGGGTTCAAAGGTTTTTCATTATACGCTGTTAAGGCAAGGGTTACAAAAGAATTCGTTTATCTGGAAAATGGTTAGATTTAGGAAAAAATATTTCAGCTAAAACTTGAAGGGTGTTAATTTTTCTAGAAAAAAGGTCTACAAAATTTTTCTCTTCGGCGCAATCGTTTACCAGAAAATTAGGATCAAGTGTTTTCCACCAAGACATTGTTCAAATAAATTGCAAAGGGTTCCAAAAAATTAGATTATTTGGGAAATGATTAGGTTTAGGAAAAAATGTTTCAGATAAAACTTGAAGGGTGTTAATTTTTCTAGAAAAAAGGTCTACAAAATTTTTCTCTTCGGCGCAATCGTTTATCATAAAATTAGGATCAAGTGTTTTCCACCAAGACATTGTTCAAATAAATTGCAAAGGGTTCCAAAAAATTAGATTATTTGAGAAATGATTAGGTTTAGGAAAAAATGTTTCAGATAAAACTTGAAGGGTGTTAATTTTTCTAGAAAAAAGGTCTAAATCATTTTTCTCTTCAGCGCAATAGTTTACCAGAAAATTAGGATCAAGTGTTTTCCACCAAGACATTGTTCAAATAAGTTGCAAGGGTTACAAAAAATTAAATTATCTTGAAAATGATTAGGTTTAGGAAAAAATATCTTAGATAAAACTTGAAGAGTATTAATTTTTCTACAAGAAAGGTTCTTAACATTTTTCTCGTTGGTTCAATTTTTTTCTGGAAAAACGGACATACAGGTCTAAATCAAAGGGTCAGGAATAATTCGATGTCGGTAATTAAGGAAAATACGAAATTTGGATTTATATTTGGAACATCCCTTTAAATAATAATTTGGATAAATTTTATAGTAGTTAAGGTTTATGGAAAATCTTTCAATAAATTATTACTGGATAACTTGTGCAACCTTGTAACAAATTGCATAAGCAAATATGCAATTATAGTTCGACTTTCTCATGGTTCCTTCTCTGAACACACAGTTTTTCTATGAATTTCTATAATTATTACAAAATTACCGACCCATAATTTTTGTTAATTTTTACTAAAACTGTGTCAATGGAGCAAACCTTAAAAATTATAAGTTCGTTGACCGTAATGATATCTAATTAGTTAAAAGTTTTGTTTAAATTTACCTTGAAGTTCCTTCAAGCATCATTTTTATAAAACAGATTTATTTTCGGGTTTATCAAACACTAACTCGTCGTAAAAGACTACATTCAAAGTAATAATTGAATTAAGACCTTGTTGCGCACTTAAAAAAATAATTCTTTACACTTACACGTAATAGAAAACAATGCAAATATTCCAATTCTTAACGCTTATTATTACTCTAGAACTTGAATTATTTTACTGCCGTAATTCATATTAAGTTGATAACTAATCAGTGTTAAGGTCGTTGCATCATAAATTATAAAGTATACTTAAACGTGTGTCCATAACGTCAATGTAAACTTTAAGTATATAAACTCTTACTATAATAATTATTATTATATAAATATTCACTTAGATAAGATTTTTATTTCCATTAGATTAGAGGAAACCGTGTTAAAATTTATTTGAGTCCGGTTCTGTTAGAAAGGGATTTAAAGGTCCGGATCCTTGGTTCTTTTAGTTTCAATCAATTTTGTGGAATTTTTCAAGAAAAAGATTGAGGCCGACGTAGGTCAGCGATAAAGTGGTCGGGTTTTTAAATTAACCAGAAAAACGTCTTGATTTCAAATCTCCTACGAGATAATTTTTCTAAAAAGTCTAGTCCATGGGAGGTAGTGATTTTATCATAAAGCAAAAAACGTATGAATTAGGTACTTGTTACCCCAATTGTTAATCGAATGATAATCGTATTTAATAGGAAGGGAAACAAGATGGGTATCAAATAAAACCACGACCTCTTGATTCGAGTCTGAGATGCCACTCCAAAATCAAGAAGGTCGTAAATAAAACAATCGTATTCTACTAAATACAACTTATATTGTTATCAATATTACAAAAGATCAGAAACCTGATTTTAGTCTCACAGTTCAATTAGCTATGATCGATCTAGCTTGTAAGACAGATGAGGGTTGCATCAGCGGAACTTCTTCGTCTTCGTTCATCATATACACAGAACTATCTGCTTCCATTTGTACAAACTTGTATTTAACAGCCATTTCGGTAAATACCATCATATCTGCCACTATCAATACAGCAAACAACATAAATTCGTGTGCCTGAAATTAAAAATAAAATTCAGCAAGAAAATAATTATTTCATCATTTCATCTTCAAAAATTTATTGGTCCATTGTTATTAGGAATAGAAATTTGAAATTTGGTTTAGATAATCTTTAACTCCTTCCTGAAAAACGTTTAAAATTTCAGATTGCATAAATTCGTGTGCCTGAAAAAAAAATAAAATTTAGCAAGAAAATAATTATTTCATCATTTCATTTTCAAAAATTTATTGGTCCATTGCTATTAGGAATAGAAATTTGAAATTTGGTTTAGATAATCTTTAACCCCTTCCTGAAAAACGTTTAAAATTTCAGATTGCATAAATTCATGTGCCTGAAATTAAAAATAAAATTCAGCAAGAAAATAATTATTTCATCATTTCATCTTCAAAAATTTATTGGTCCATTGTTATTAGGAATAGAAATTTGAAATTTGGTTTAGATAATCTTTAACCCCTTCCTCAAAAACGTTTAAAATTTCAGATTGCATAAATTCGTGTGCCTGAAAAAAAATAAAAATCAGCAAGAAAATAATTATTTCATTATTTCATTTTCAAAAATTTATTGGTCCATTGCTATTAGGAATAGAAATTTGAAATTTGGTTTAGATAATCTTTAACCCCTTCCTGAAAAACGTTTAAAATTTCAGATTGCATAAATTCATGTGCCTGAAATTAAAAATAAAATTCAGCAAGAAAATAATTATTTCATCATTTCATCTTCAAAAATTTATTGGTCCATTGTTATTAGGAATAGAAATTTGAAATTTGGTTTAGATAATCTTTAACCCCTTCCTCAAAAACGTTTAAAATTTCAGATTGCATAAATTCGTGTGCCTGAAAAAAAATAAAAATCAGCAAGAAAATAATTATTTCATTATTTCATTTTCAAAAATTTATTGGTCCATTGCTATTAGGAATAGAAATTTGAAATTTGGTTTAGATAATCTTTAACCCCTTCCTGAAAAACGTTTAAAATTTCAGATTGCATAAATTCGTGTGCCTGAAAAAAAATAAAAATCAGCAAGAAAATAATTATTTCATTATTTCATCTTCAAAAATTTATTGGTCCATTGTTATTAGGAATAGAAATTTGAAATTTGGTTTAGATAATCTTTAACCCCTTCCTGAAAAACGTTTAAAATTTCAGATTGCATAAATTCGTGTGCCTGAAAAAAAAATAAAATTCAGCAAGAAAATAATTATTTCATTATTTCATTTTCAAAAATTTATTGGTCCGTTGTTATTAGGAATAGAAATTTGAAATTTGGTTTAGATAATCTTCAACCCCTTCCTGAAAAGTGTTGAAAATTTCAGACAGAATTTGTTTAAAAAAATCGAGCTACGAATTTTCAAGTTTTAAGCAATCGTTATTTTTCATTTTATCTTTATTCCCTTGGGAATAGAAATATTGGTGTATATAATCCTAAAGCATTACAAAAGTTTCAGGAATGTAACTTACTTGACTTTTGAAAAACTTAGCTTGTGTAACAATAATAACCAGCAAGTTTCCAATGGCTACGGATAAATACCATGCAGCTAACGTAATAGTCTTCAAACATTTCGGGGCCTACACTTCAGAGAATCATATTTTATCAAATTATGTATTAAAACCAACTTATGTACTTACTTGAGTGAATGAAAATTCTAATCCTGCTACTCCAAACATTATTTCCGCTACTGATATAAGGAAATATTGGGGGGTTAACCATAACATGTTAACACTGTTTGGGGGGGACATTATGTATAATTTTGCAAACTAAAAAGGAAAATTTTTATTAATATTTCAAGACCTTAATATACAGGGTGTCCCATTGTAAGCTACATGAAACTTTCTTTCACTGGACACTCGGTGTGTTTAACGTGTTACGCGCATGCATGTTTGGTTGCATAACCACGCAAAAATTTGAGTTATACAGCTATGACTTGTTAGAAATAATTTTTTTTATTATCACAAAATCCACTGTAATCAATAAAATCAGCAAACAAATAAATTGTTGTAAGATTATCTTGTTTGTAAGATACTTGTAATCAATTATTGTTAACTACTGACGCAATTTTCTTTGAATTTAATTTAAAAAAAATACGTTAGCTCATAGAGTACCTAAATACCAACGACATACTGTCCTCAGCGGCACAGAGAGTCTAAAGTTTAAGATTCGGTCTAAACTCAACATTCTAATAGGTCTAGGTCTCGGAACGCGGATTCCTGGCTCCTCATTGAGCTTAACCTTTCCTATTGTGCGAATTTTGCCTAATTAAAAAATTTACCTTAATTAAACCAGCTTGTTCTCGTAAAACTAAAGTGTAGACACCGCCTAACTGCAATCTTATATTGTTCTCGTATAATTTTTCACTTTCTTTACATTGTATTCTGTAATCATATCTGTAACAGATTTGTTGATTAACCCTTTCAATCTCCATCCTTTTGTTTCTTACAATCCAGGAGTTAGCTCCATATACCCCGAAACAGCGAGATTTTCCAAAGGGTGGTCACTGACGAAATAAATATCTTTTAATCCTGCTGCGTTTTCTAATGCTATGGTAATGTTGTGAAGGGCTTGGGAACTTCTGATAAAAGCTAGTCTGGAAAAAAAATAGTATTGTTATTAAAGAGTATCGTGAGGGTGGCTATACCTACCTTACTCTGGGCTTCCCACTTAACGACTTTTTAAAGTCTACAGGATCAGTAATATAGGCGGAAATTTGATTCTCATCGTTAATGCCGATAATAATGGTGTCAATCTGGGAAATAACCCAAGAAAAAAATAATCACGCTTCGTGTTTTACGTAAAAATTTACCTGTAACTCAATTGCGCGTACTTTCATCTCGAATTCATGCCTTTGGAGTTTTAAATTTCCACATGTTAATGGTGCAGAAACGGTAATGGTATATTCGGTGGTATTACGAGCAGGAATATCCTTAAAAGTGTATTTTTCATCAGCATATAGTTCTTGTTCACCGTTAAAGGGATTACTAATATAAAGAGTACAAGGAAGAGTATTTATGAAATTCAACGAAGCTTTGTGCTTATCGGGTAGCTGAGGATAAGTGGTTTCCAATACAAGTTCGACAATTCCCGCTGATAAAAAGGCAAACCCTGCTATTAAGCCCCCTATCGCCATACGTTGTAGGGGACACTCCAAGATGTGAAGTTTGTTAAGAAAGGGACAAAAAAGTCTGTCGAATACTGGAATCAAAATCAATACGATTGCTGGATTTATGACTTGCATTTGATCAGGCAATATTTGAACTCCAAATACTGTTCCATCCATTCTTGATGCCTAAAATATAACTTGATCATGTAGGAATCAATTTTTATAAGCGCTATTTTTATTTTAAAGCGTGTAGGGTTTCAAGTTGACGTACTGTAAGATAAAGCAAGTGCGAGCTAACATGTTGGCAATGCGCTAAATAGAGCGCGCGCATGTGTCTTTTTAACGGTTCCCAGGCCCAAACTGTAACTGGTAAGACCAAATACCAGAACACAAAAGACTCCCCCAAAAAAACGGCAGCATAAAATTAAGACGATACTAAATTTGTAGTGGAGACACAGGGGGCGGGGCGACAGTGGCCACAGAGAGAGCGGGGTGACAGTGGTGACACAGGGGGCGGGGCCACACTAGCGACACAGGGGACGGGGCGATATCATTCCCAAAACCCTCTAATCCATTGTTGATACTAACCTGAAAAGTCCATCTTGAACCCTGTTGATCGAAAAGGGACCAGAAAATCGGAAGAGGTGTATAAAGAACAAAGACAGCAAACATAATTTTCATATCATAAATAAGTTTCCAATCAAATTTTCCACGAGCATAGTCTAACCAATGTTGTTTGTTTCGTTCCTTGCTTTTAGATTTTTGGACCATAGCATACTAAAAGAGTTTCATTAAACCAAAAGATACAAGTCTTGATTATAAAATAAATAAATACCAAGGCACAACGTATAAACCGCAAAATAACATTCTGTTTCGGAGTTTTTAGTCGATAAAAAGGTCGTCCCAATATAAACAAAACTAAAATAAATTTAGTTAAAATTTTTTTTCTTGAAATATCATTATTTAGTACTTACGTAAAGCTAAAAGCATTAAAGCAGCAGGAAATCCAAATCCAAGGGCGTAACAGGTGTCTTCACCAAAACAAGTCACCCCTTTTCTTAATATCGGTGTAAGAATCATCCCTACAAATCCTCCTAAGTTAATACTAAAATAAAAAATGGAGAAAAACTGTCGAAGTAATTTTTGCTGATATGGTAGATAAAATTGGTCTCCTCCAAATGCTGCAACGCAAGGTTTTATACCACCAGTTCCAGTCGCTATTAGACCTAATCCCAATACTGTTAAGACTCTGGAAAAAAATTGATTCATTAAAAGGGTTAGACTAACCCCTGGATATGAAATGGAGTGACTGTCTGTGGACATGGTACCGAGGTCTGTGTAGTACAT
Source organism: Hemicrepidius hirtus (assembly GCA_963082805.1). Lineage (NCBI taxonomy): Eukaryota > Metazoa > Arthropoda > Insecta > Coleoptera > Elateridae > Hemicrepidius > Hemicrepidius hirtus. The sequence goes on from OY720165.1 coordinate 29,669,741, forward strand.
GATCCGAATTTATAAAATTTTTCATTCAATATTTTTTCAATCAATTTGCGCTGAAATGGATACGACTAAAATAGTGTCATAGAACCCATACTGTGGGTTAGAAGAAGAAGAAGATAAGAAAAAAGTAAAAGAAAATTTCCCCATTGTAATTGTAACTTTTCATTTTATAGAACATTTGGTTGGATGGAATGAAGTGACTAACCCATGTGTTGCACCTTTGATAAGGCCACCGTAGTCGGGATATAGCAAGCGTTCGGAAACTGCAGTCATGGTGAGCCATATTTTGTAAACCTAAGGTTCTTTTTTGTATCCGGAATAAATTCGGTATTATTTAATTCAAAATTTCAACTTTTTGAGCGGAAAAACCTTGAAAGTGCATGAACCCGACCAAAACTTTCCCAAAAATGGGATGATATAATGGAATGAATCAGTGATAATATAGAAAATGGGTAGGGATACCATTGTGTAGGTACTAACTAACAAATGTTTGCTGTAGTATCGCGAAAGGCCCAACGCGTGTGATCACGGTTATATGGACAAATATTTTTGCTGTGACAAAGAGATTGTGTGTGTATTTTGGACAGTGCCTCAATGGAGAGCTTGCCATGGATCTCGGGTAGGATACCAGCAACCTTGTAAGGTAAATGTCATTTTTTTACCCTTCTGTTCTTCTTAACTGTGGCAATTAATGTAAACCAATTAATTTATAATGGCGACGTTGTTTTGATTTGCTTATCGTCGGCGTGGGTGCGAGGTATTTTAGCCGTAGTCATCCGACACCCTTTGTCGGTCAATTCCGTGTACGATTGTCGTTTGGAGGTCGAGCGTTATCTTCTAACATGATTCAGAACTATTTCAGCTTGGACTTTATTTTAAGATTGAATATTTTTTTCCTGTTTAAACTTGTTTTTAAGTTAAAATAATGACAGATAACGATTGTTTGTTAACGTCTGCAGAAAAAAATTTAAAACCCAAGTGCGATATTTATTTAAAATAATACATCAACTTATGTGCAAGATTATTTTTCAATATAACGCCATGTCATGTGTTACTAATTCCATTGAATTAAAAAATGCAAATAGAATAGTCGATTTTTCGCTTAAAAAATAATTTCCATTCATTAACATATTTTCATGTATAATTACTTAAGGGAACTTATCTTTGATCTATGATTCTCGTATATTTCTGTAAATATCCTACAAACATTTTTTTCTATATAAAAGCATAGTCGTGTTAATAAAATTAAAATTTTTATGGTTTAAAAGTGTGCAGAATTTCAAGTCGACGTTCTGTAAGAGTAAACGAGTGCGAGTTAAGGTGCACTCAATGCGCTAAATAGAACGCGCTGATGTATCTTGTTTAACGGTTCCCAGGCCCAAACTATTAATCTTAGACAAATCTTTTCTCATAGTTTCTTATAGGAAATTTAATTTTCTACAACTTTGGTGTTATACTATTTTGCGCTATCTTGCGGGGTTTTCGATGTATTTCCGTTTAAAACGATTAACGCCCGTATTTTACGTGTCTTGCGTGGTTGACGTCGTCACGCTCTATTAGCCTTAAAACGGATACGTTTTTCTAGCCTGATTCGTGTGGAAAAGTTAAGACTATAAACAAATAAACAATAAAAAGTTTAGTACCTAATCCCAGTTTTGATACATTTCGTAAATATTTTTTGTTCAAAGGAAGAATTATTATTTTCTAAAATACTTACATTGGTGATATTCCAAAAGAAGGTACAGCAGCTAGACACATTATAACGCTGCCGGTCAAATAAATCAGAGAAAAATACAAAATTGTTCTGCAAAAAGAAGGGAAACAGTTAACCTTTTCCAAACTAATGATGGAGTACAAGAGTCTTGTCAACGAATTCTTAAGGGAATTAATTTTTTGACCCCATTACATATCGATCGCACCTATTCTATTTTTAATTGCAATTAAAATTTTCTTTAAAGGTCAAAAAGTTGATTTAAAAAACTGTAGAAAATATTAGAAATTTTTTCGATTTTTTATTTTTTGGCTGCACCTCGCCCTATTTACCCATAGCTCCCACCCTTTCTCTCTGCTAAAATATATTATCCTTTCTACGCCTCTATCCTTTTCTCTTGCCCTCTTTCCCTATGGCTTCATCTTCCTTCTTTGTTTTTTTTTTAAATATTCCTCATTCTCAGTCCTTTTTCTTCTTCCTCATTTCTTCCCTTCTTTCCTACCCTCGCTCCTTAAAACATTTACGTTTCTTACCTGTATCGTCCTAAAAAACTATCTGCGCAAATAGCTCCTGCTGTAGGAATTATGTAGCAAACCATTATAAAAACGTGATACATAACAGTAGCAGTATTTTCTGAAAACAGCAACTCGTTTCTCAAATACAAAGATAAAATTGCTAAAAAATAAAAAAAATAGATTATTTCCCAAAAGAAAAATCTTCTTGGTTAAGATATTCTTTGGAAATCATTATTACGGTTATGAACGATGGGGTAGTGGTTCAGGTCGATCCCCTCAAGTGGGGTGGGTGGGTTACCCTTTAATTTCTGAAAAAAATTGAATACTTACTACGTAATCCACAAAAAGAAAATCGTTCACAAAATTCTGTGGCAATAATACAGAAAATTGAAGTAGGATACGTATTTCTCTAAATAAAAAAAATATTATTTGCGTTGTAGATATTATTTTAAAAGGATAATTATTATCTACCTCCATTAAAATCTTGCATATTTTAAAACACTGGTAGTAAAGAAGAAAAACTTTTCGGGTTAGATTGTCCTGTCACTTTTCTTTAATAAAAATTATTGACGTTTCTTTTTAAAACAAAAAAAAACGCTTTAATTGTTGATTATGAAATTTATTAGAAAAATTTACATTTATCTGACATTGCACATTAATTTGCTTTACATTTAAAGCTTTGCAAGGATGTATATGTGCCAAAAACATAATATAAGACATCTTCTAAATTACTATAATTTTTCCATTTTTTTTAAATTATTATTATACAGGGTGATTCAGTAAGCTCGAAACACCTATGGGAAAATCTTTAAAATATATTTTCAGCGGGCAGTTCCTGAAGGGGACACCAAACTCGCATTTTTCTGCGAATTTTCTCGAAACTTTCAAACGGAAAAGTACATTAATTTTATCATAATCATGAAGAGGATAGAAAAACAAAGAGAATGCAAAAAACCGGAAGTCTCTAGCATTATTAGAACCGAAGTTATGATCGAAAATGCGATTAAAAAAAATTTTGCCGAAATAAGTCATGGCTTGCTTGATTTAATTTTTTTAAAGGATTTTAAACGTCAAATTCTGATTGTACTTTGTTTATTTTTTGTTGATTTGTCAAATGTCAAAATTAAAACAAAGTAGAATCAGAATTTGACGTTTAAAATCTTTTAAAAAATTAAATCAAGCAAGCCATGACTCCTAATGTTCCCTTATCACATTTTCTTGTATAACTCCGTTTCTAGTGGTCCTAGAGACTTCCGGTTTTTTTCATTCTCTTTGTTTTTTTATTCTCCTTACGATTATAATAAAATAGATGTGCCTGTATATTTGAAAATTTCGAGAAAACTAATCGGTTCTTGTTCATGGGCGATTTCCTATACAAAAGTCGGTCTTAATGAATCGCCCTGTACATTTATATCTGCATCCAGAAATTAAACTAAATGTAGAAGAAAAATTAAATTTCACTCGAATCTAAAGAAAAATGTATTTTTCAGTTAGGATGTCTTAACAAAAAAAGCATTAAATATTTTTTTAAACGTCTATTAGATTCTGATCTTTAATGAAATGTGATTTTTTCGCTTCTGAATTCCAATTCACTTTAACAACCTACCTTTTAGATGAATTTTTGATATACTTCACTTTTTAAGTTCAATTAAAGAGATCAAAGCGGATATGAGACAAAAAATAAATGGATCCAATAGATTTTTTTTTAATAGTACGTTTATGTTGGAGCAATGATAACCGATAAACGCGACTTTTGAAGACATTTCCCAAACGTTAGAACGTAAACTTAATGTAGATGCAATTTTTTGAATTAATTTAGGCAGGATTCGGAAAAGGTTTTGGTAAAATAATATTCTACACCCTTGGGGTACAAGGTCAAGGTAAAAATTCCTTGTTTAAACTACACCACTCCTGTAAGTGCTTAACTTAAGGTAAAGCAAACAATTTAGTGATAGTTTACACATAATGGCTAAAACAACAAATGTATTTGCAAACATGACGTCCAGAAGCTTTGCTTTCCCTTGTCATGTCCCTCAACAACAAAGCATTAAATAATTCAGGGGGGATGACATCACACTAATACCTATAAACGGCAAAGTGATAAAGGGTGGTTAAATTAATTAATTCTCAATTAAAATCTAATTTCTGAACGCAGATCTTTGTTTCATATAAATCATATTTTTTGTATTTCTACTTTTTTTATATCACAACATTTATCGTGTTATTATAGTATAAGAATAATACATATTTCCATTTAGAATACCGCTTATAGCCTCCAAATTTGGAGATAAAATTAAAATAATATTTTGTATATAAAACAGACCTTTTAGTTTTGTTTAATTGTAAGTTCAAAAATATAAAAAAATAAAATATAAAAACCCATCTATATTCAAAAAATAATTGGTGTACACAGAGATTTTCCTAGTCCTTGGCCACCACGCTCACCCGATCTCAATCCAAGTCAATTTCGCGCCAGCTATCATGTAGGTATATAAAATTACTGTTACATCGTTTAAAAAAAATCTGTTTTATATAATGACAAATATATATAGTATGTACACATTAATTTATAAACATTCTCATAATTAATAACAATTAAAAAAAAATTGCACAGTGAACACAGATACAGCTAGAGTACTGTTATAATTATGTATAATATGTATATTTTTTATATAACAGTATGTGTATGTGTGTATATATAATAACATTTATTTTGCACAATATTTTGGTGATTCTGGACAGTAAATACATACAAGTATTTATAAAAACATCATAAGAAATATTTTGTGTTTCAATCACGTTTATTTATTGCACCAATATTTTTTTTATTCTGTATTATGTATAATATAAGAAATGGTCAAAGACATTTGAACACCCTGTATATTATATAATAGTTCGTTTTCTAATCATCGCCCTAAAAATAGAATAAATGGAGAAATGTTTTTTTTGACACTATTTGTATTGAATTATAATCGGCCATTGTGTATAGCGTATACAGGGTGTCCAAGATAATGGGGACATACATAGGGATTTCGTAAACGGTAAGAGATAGAGATTCGGTTAAATGGGAAAAAATGTTCAGCGTATTTTTTTTTATTTGATTATTATAGGCAGTATACAGGGTGCGTCATTTTTTCATCCTAATAAAATTTATTCTTGATATAATGGGAGGGGTAGTACTAACTCAACACGCATAGTACGCCACTGGTTGGTTTCAGTGCTTTAAAAAAATTGTCACCACCTACGTACTGGCATTGAAAATGTCGATATTTTAGATTTAGATTAAAGGGAATCACATTATGTACGTTTTCTAATGCGAATTTGATTACCATAAAAATAAATCTTGACATTTCTATTTCCTTACTCGGTTCCGCTATTTTTTGATCGCGAAACCTTAGCTTTCTATACTAATTTCTTTTTTTTATCACGTAATAAAAAAAAGTTCTCTTATAAAAACAAATTGGGACACCCATTAATTTTGATATACAGGGTGTTTCATATAACTTTCATTGGTATACAGACAGGGTTGAGGTCGGAGGAGTTCTACAGATGAGGCCACTTAACTTAAACGTAACGATGGCTTCCACCGACGTTTCGTACTTGATTACACGAAACATCTTCAGGGCTCTTGCTTCTACGAGATCTGGAAGAGATCCGTAAAGGGCCATAGCCCTGAAGATGTCCCTTGTAATGAAGAAAGAAACGTTGGATATTTGTACTTGGGTTAAAAATAATGTCTTGAAAGTGGTTTTCGAATATTAATGGTTTAGGCACAATTAATAAAAAGTGATTGAAGCACAATTAAATGCAGAAGCGATCACATTTCACCAACAAGCCGTTTCACACATTAGTGGTCCCGTATCACAATGTTTATTATAATTATTATGTCTTATCTTCGTTAGAGAGATCACAGTTGGGAAGAAGGCAACACTTAAATGCTGTTTACAACCATGTTTTAGTTAGTTGTCTTAGTAAACTGTCGCTGAATCTCTTATGGTAGATACAATAGGTAATGCATTTGCTTTTTCTTTTTAACGTAAAAAAAATATTTCGATGAAGAAATTGTCAGAACAGGTTGGCCGAATGTGTTAAGTGAACCTCCATCGAAATTAATTTCTTGTACATGTTTTTTTTAAATTATAACACTAAAACATGGAAATTTTTATTTAGAAAACATTTACAGTAGCCAACAATTGAATTATTGGCAGTTGGAGTGAGGAAAGGGAAATACCGACTTAACTTTTAGCATTCGTTGTAAATAACGGATTTCTCCATGAAATAGTCACGTAATACAGAAATCTAACTATTTTAAGACTTATTTTTTCCTTAAGATTACAACTGCCAAGTTCTTTGTTGGACAACAATGCTTACGAACATTCAGTACAATGGAACTGTGCCGTAATTACTATTAACCGTAGCCTTAAGTCGGTACAATTTTTTTTGTGCTGTTATTACAAAGACTAAAGTGAAATTTGATTATAAAATACATCTTTTTTGATAAATTCCAGTATTGTCTACAAGTCAAAATAATAAAGCATTCGATAGGCACTCAGGGTTTAGGTCCGCATTTTCCTAAACTATCAATCATAAGAGCGGTCACCTTTTTTAACGGATTTCCAAGTGCAAATCGTTATTTAAATGTTTCCTTGCATGTAAACTGAACTACATGATTATCAATTCTGAAACCTCTTAAAACGTTATTTTTATTTAATTCCTAAACACCCTGTATATTGGGTACTTCTTTCCATCAGAAGTTTAGATTAGAGAAAAGTTGCAGAATTGTATGGCGCTTGCGAAATTCTATCGATTTGCAAGATATGTCCAAGAATTTTTGAAATTTCCTGAAAAAACTGAAATTTTTCTTTCCTGAAAATAGTTCGTCCGAGTTACAAAGTCGAGTTAGAGAAAAGTTGCGGAAATGTACGCCGCTTGTAAAATTCTATCGATTTTCAAGATATGTCCAAAAATTTTTAAAATATCCTGAAAAAAATTAAATTTTTCTTTCCTGAAAATTGTTCGCCCGAGTTACAAAGTCGGTTAAATTAGAGAAAAGTTGCGGAAATGTGTGCCGCTTGCGAAAATCTATCGATTTTCAAGATATCTCTAAGAATTCTTGAAATATCCTGAAAAAACTGAAATTTGTCTTTCCTGAAAATGGTTCGTTCGAGTTACAAAGTCGGTTAAATTAGAGAAAAGTTGCGGAAATATACCCCGCTTGCAAAATTCTATCGATTTTCAAGATATGTCCAAGAATTTTTGAAATATCCTCAAAAAACTGAAATTTTTCTTTCCTGAAAATAGTTCGTCCGAGCTACAAAGTCGGTTAAATTAGAGAAAAGTTGCGGAAATGTATGCCGCTTGCGAAAACCTATCGATTTTCAAGATATCTTCAAGAATTTTAAAAATATCCTGAAAAAACTGAAAATTTTCTTTCCTGAAAATACTTCGTCCGAGTTACAAAGTCGGTTAAATTAAAGAAAAGTTGCGGAAATGTATGCTACTTGCGAAATTCTATCGATTTTCTAGATATCTCCAAGAATTCCTGAAATACCCTGAAAAAACCGAAATTCTTCTTTCCTGAAAATTGTTCGTCCGAGTTGCAAAGTCGGTTAAATTAGAGAAAAGTTGCGGAAATATACGCCGTTTGCGAAAATCTATCGATTTTCAAGATATTTCCAAGAATTTTTGAAATATCCTGAAAACTGAACTGAAACTGAAACACACATTTGCAAACTAAACATCAATTATCTCAGAAACAGATAATTTAACGACAAAAATGCAAGAGTACTTTTATTTTTTAAATTAAATTTTAAATTCAAATCCGCAAAAAAAAAATTGTCCAGTGTCGTAGCATACGGTTTTTAAAAAGGGGGCATCCCGTAATCACGCTGCTGATTAAATTATCTTAACAAAAATTTGCAATACTATAATTTACAATCACCTTGTATAAAAATCAAAAAGGGAAATTGGAAGATTTCCAAGTAATTCAATCATATATAAATTGATTTTGAATAAAATTTCCTCTAAACTCTACATTTTCCATTGTAAACCGTGGAAATAAAATCCTATAATACTCGATGATCTGCGAACTAGTGCTGGTCCCTAAAATTTCCTTTTAATGGTCGTTGTCAGTCCAAACAAACTGAATTTATTTATTGTCTGTTAAATTTATATTAATTCGAAATTATTTTTATTACCTAAGCCATTGTTCGCAGATTTTTATATTTTTTTGTATTAGAAAAAATTAAAAGAGTTCGTGGCCTACTTTTTTATTCAGCACCATTTTATGCTTTCGAGAAAATAAGGAAAATCAGAAACTTCGAATAATGGGGACGCGATAAAAGGGACCTACAGTCTCGAAACAATACATTTATTGCTGTTTTAATGCGAATATGATTAAGTTAAAAAAAGTAGACCATAGAATTATATAAAAAAGAGAGATTTCAGAATTGATTATCTTCTAAAAAGTGTGATTTATTTTTTTAGTCAATACCTCATCATTTTTGGTATCTAACCACGTTACTAAAAACTAGTAACTATTTAAATAAAACATTACTCATTAGTTATTTTTTAAATAAACACAACAACCAATACTGGTAGGTAAATGCGGCGTAGGTAATTTTCTTTAGATCATTAAAAAATGACTGGAATTTTTTTAGGACATGGACACTTGCTTGTTTTTCTGACACATTTGCGCATAAATATTTATAACAATTAATTTAATTGCGTCCTGGATCCATTTATATATTGAACGCTTAACACACACAAGTACACACGACTCCATTAAAAATGAAGCGGGGTTATGCAACCCAAATGACCGGTTTATTTTTAAATGGAGTTGCGTTTACACCCACACATTCAAATTTTTTTCTGTGTGGTTTTCAATTTAAATTACACATTTGTATAATATTATATTTTAAAAGCTAAAATTAACACTTAGATTATGGCACACACAAGCGTTAAAGGTATTTTTTTTTACAAAATACAATGTGCAAAGGGACAGTGTCTGTGGACGGAGTAAAGCAATTTAAATTAAATTTCTTCGTTTCTTTTTTTTTCTTTTTTAACTTTAAATTTGTGCTTTATTTCTGATATGACTCATTTGACAAGGAACTTAACAATTATTAAAACATTAGCAAATGTTATACCATGCGATCAAAAACATTTTGTTGTTAATGTTGCCATACTTAAATATAAAAAACTTTTCTTCCTGTTCGTCCTTGTTTTAAATTCAGATGGTTTATACTGTACACGAGATACTACTTATATACCTATTTCAGGCATATCAGTCTTTTGCATGTTTTTTTTACATTCATATTATTATTATTATTATTAAAGCTTAGGGAAGGCGTGCAAGAAGTATGCATAACGTTTGATATCAGGATCCAGGATGCATTTATCCTCTTTTATAAGGAATCTAGAATATATTAAGCTAGCTACGAGAAAATTCTAACTAATACTTTTTTTTTCGTATGTAAAAATGTCTTAAGAATTTTTTTTAATTAAAAATATAAACGCACATTTAATAATCATTTTTAGGAGTATTCAAGGAATGTTTCAATATAAAATGTTAAGTCTCTTTTGAATTTTTCTTAAATTAGTAGTAAAAAGTTTTAGCTTCTCGCTTGATGTAAGTAACATTTTCCACGATTTAGCGAAGCCCTATATGTAGTAGATAATGAGAATTATTATTTGCCAAGAAAATTATTAATATTATCAATTTTTAGCCTTTTATTATAGGCCTGTGTTACTAAAATAATATACAGGGTGTTTCAAAATTATCAAATTTTTTGAGCTATTTTTGTAAGAGAAAAAGTTGAGAAAAGAGCATCAAAGTAATATTTTTTTAAACGTTGTGATGGTTCAGAAATAAAATTTATTCCAGCCCTCAATTAAGAAATTACGCCAAAAAAATTTTTTTCGTACAATAACATAAGGAAGTATGATTTAATTTTGAAACACCCTGTATATAAGTAAAAATGTAGGACGTGTTATTAGAGATATGTCTTAAGATAACAAAAGTAATCAAAGGGAAAACTGTAAAAAATCCTTTTCTCTCCGAGTATATCGTGGCCACCCAACTCGCCTGACTTGAGTCCTTTTTCCCAAATAAATCATTTGACGTATACGTCGACGTGAGCAAATTGCAGCCACCAAATTCATCCGACCGTGCAGAAATGAAAAGCAAAGTATAGTTCAACAAAAAGGCAAACTGATAAGGTCTGGCGAATTAGGCGGCCTTACATATTGCAATATTTCCTTTCAGTCTCTAACGTTCTTTTTATTAAGTAAAGGAGAAATTTTGTTTTCGATAACTGTCTTTATTGGTATTGGTGGTAAAAAGACTTGGGAGAAATATTTTTGCAAGGGTTGCTTGATCTTTTGGTGATTAATAATTTTCTGGCAAATTTTTGATGATGAAGTACAAAAGCGAAAACTAATACACGTATCCTTATTTCCTATAAAAATCTGAAGTTACTAAATCCAAACCCCCCTGCTATAGCTCTCGGAGCAAAAATCGTCTCATCATAATTCGTAGACGTCCCTCCCATTTGCTCGACCAGTGGATCGTTTTGATTGCCCCTCACGACATCGTTGAGGGCTACAATACATGTTATAACCAGGAATGATGTGAACTCGTACATCTCCAGAAGGTCTAACACCTTCGGGACGTTGTCTTCGTGAAAAGGAAACGGTGGTTTTGCAGCAACAGTAATGGAATAAATTAACGTAAGCGCCACGAAAGTGCCTGTTTACGATACAGTATAAAATGCTATTCACGCATGATTTGCTGATAGCTAACCATGCGAAGTTGTAGAAGATACTGTGGGGAACTGTTCGAACGGTGCCTACAGCCAATACCACTCCAAATGGTAGCCAAAATACAATGAAAAGCAGAAAACTGTACATGTTAGTTTGCATAAGAGCGTAATCCCAGCTAAAGATAACAGGCGGTTTGAAGTTGGGTCTTGATTTTGCCCTACGAACTTGATAATGAGTCCGCATGTAGCAAAAGAACGATACAGTAAGAGGCACAAATATAAACACTATCGCTACCGCGGTTTGGTAAGCAGCTAAACCAGGATATTTTCTGGTACAATAATCAAAAGAGAGATCTTTTACAAACTGGAGACCGGATATAACAGCACATACACTCCAGAATATAAGAAGTACTGCTGTGATTCTTCTTGGTGTTAGTAATTCATAGAATGTTGGGGAACTGCACAAGCGGGCTTGGTTTTCTGCGGAAATAGCCGCAAGCGATAGGACAGTCACCAAAAAGCAAAGAGCTGCCAAAAACCATTGGAATCTGCATACCACAAGGTTGTCTTGGAGACCGGCAAGGATAACCACTGCTGAAGCAGGCACCACCAATCCAGATACAAGAAGATCTGCTAATGCTATGTTAACCACAAATGTGTTTCCTGTAAAGAAAATTAGGATTAGGATATAAAACACGATGTACATAATTTAAGGATGTGTGTCGTCAATCATGTTTGTCCTTTAAACATCTTTGGAAATTATAAACAACGCGCAGGAGGCTAACCCAGTTCGATTTCAAAGCACGGTAAACGAAAGATCTTTTTACTTAACCGGAATACGTAGAAGGCGGGAACTCCAGAATATTGTCTGCGTCACTTAATTTTCTTCCCGTTTAAACACATCCCTGATCTGTATACTACATCCTGTTATGGGACATCCTGTGTAGGTCGCGTGATTAAATTTATATACAGGGCAAATCAAAAAAATATTTTCAATTACTTACCTCGTTTTCTAAGGTAATCATCGATCATAACAGCACTTATCATGAAAACATTTCCAATGCTGCCTACGGCTGCTAAAGATGCTAAAATGAGAAGTCTCGCCACTCGAGACCAATCTCCACTTAACGTCACCGGCGAAACGTTCTCTGCTCCAAGAGTAACTTCTGTCATATTAGATAGCATAACATCCAGCTACCTGTAGAAAAAAAAAATGATAAACATTATTAAGAGTCTCGGCAGGCGGCGATTAAGAAAAATACGGGATCTAACAAAAATTAAGTGATATATACGTCAAGAAATAATTTTACATTAAATGCGCCAACAGAGAAAAATTGTAGGGGTTGGAAAATATAAGAGTGAGGAAAATGACAAATGGGTCGTTTAAGATAACTGATTTGTTTTTATTTGAATAAATTATCGTTTGAATAATCAAGGGTGCCTAAGAAATTTTTCTGAACGTCGGTGTATTTAACACCCAGGTCGGGGAATAAACCACCCGTAGAATGTCCACTAACGTGCAACGACACTGAACGCAGTTTTACATCTTTCCCAGAAGATGGCGCTTGCATGAAATCTTACCACGGCCAACTTCATTAATGACAGCTTAGCGTAATCTGTCATTAATGAAGTTGGCCGTGATCTTACCTAATCTTACCCTTATCCTATCTAACAGAGGCCAACTTTATCAAAGCGGCTTCGTGTTTATTTAATACAGTTGGCCATGATCTAACAGTTATTGGAAATAAGTCATCTTTTGAAATTAAAACTTTTTGATGGCGTTATTCAAAACTTCAATAAACCTGGATTACGTATTACTAGCTGCGTAATGGTTTACTAAAACGCGTAGGACTTGCAATATTGATTTTTTTAGATCTAAAAGAAAATAAATGATGATATAATACTTGTTTACCCCCAAGGGAGTGTATTAAGTCCTAGCAGAAAATACATCCGTGGAATTAATATTCGAATTGGTGTTTATCCTAAGGGACTAAACAGAGCGTTGGAAATGAGGGACTTTTATTCGGTCGTTCCTCTTTACAACTTTTATTTTAAAGGTGAAAACCCGATTAATGCGGTCACTATGGAAATATGAATCCCTAAGGTCGATATGATACCCGCATCCACTAGTTCTTACACATTTTTGTTTCACAACCCCGCAATTTTAACCTTAGAGCCTTTATTTTTTATCCTTAGCGCATACGAAGAAGATTTTGGTGTCGAATCAAATAATTTTTAGTTCTTGGAGGTACTTTCAGGCCGGCCTGAAATCTAAGGTAAATACGAGGGTGGACAACATTCTCAGAACTCAGTCCTTATCCATTTTTGTTCCCCAAACCTGCATTTGTGGCCTTAGAGCCTTTTTTATTTATCCTTAGTGCAAGACGGAGAAGATTTTGATGTCGAATCAAAAAATTTTTACTTCTCGGTTAGTCTGTTTAGGTCGGCCTGAAATCTAGGTATGTACGAGGGTGGAGAACATTCTCAGAACTCAGTCCTTACCCAATTTTGTTCTCCAACCCTTAGTGCCTTTATTTTCTTTATCCTTAGCTCAAGACGAAAAAGATTTTAGTGGCGAATCAAAATCATTTTAGGTCGGCCTGAAATCTAGGTATACTATACAAGGGTAGAAAATTGCAGTTCATGACCAGATAAGACATTTTAAAATATTAAAACCCTTTAATATCCGATTAGATCTCTTATCGTAATAGTGACTAATTGGTCCGATCTTTTTTTATCCGTTTATCGTTAATCCAGATCAGACGTGTGTGTTTATCCTTACAACCTTTTTCCATTATTCTTTATAAAAGAGCTTTGTTTTCAAACGCACTAAGCTTATTTAAGCATCCCCTGTATCGTCCCTATCTTTACAGATTATATTCATTACGGCGCCTGCTGTCTTTATGATGGTATTAGATGTTTCATCTTCGTTTTGTGATGCCTTTCGTCCAATTTAATTCTTACAAGTCCACGCGTTTGAAGTTGCGTTTTGAAGAAAAAACAGGGGTGAAAGGATCTTTCCTTGTTTTAATATTGTAAGGGAATATAACGTTACAAGATTGTCTGCAACCATAATAGGGTTGTTTATGTCTAAATTTCTTTGAATTGATTCTGGATTGTAAGCAAAAAAATTTACATGCTGCAAGGTCAAAATAGACGAGTCCATTGTAATAAGTTCAAACAAAGAGAACATCAACCCTTTCGATTTGCAGTAAGGACAACTGCATAAAAACCACCCCCGTTGAGAAAATAAATTCCTTTATAGTCTACAAAAATTTTCTCTCTTAGAACTGTAACTTGATAAAATTAATTCCAAGTACTTAATCAAGTATGAACTTTCTTCAAGTATGGAGTTGTTCATCCAGAATTTATTTCTTAACTTTATACAACATACCCTGAGAGTAAAACCTAAAACGTACTATTACAAACAAAATTAGAAGATAAAGTTTAGAACTAGAAAAACTTATACGAACTTTCCAAAGTTTAACCACAGTCAGTAGTTTACCCAAACTTTAGGGAAAAGACAAACATCTTTCAAATATCAAGTTGTAAGGCAATATTTGACTACAGCTAACTAATTCAAAATTCTGGAACATAATTTCCAAATTATTACACAATGTTCAGTTGAAAATACGTTTTTAAAAATTTGAAGAAGAAAATCAGATCACGCAACTCGAATATGGTCACGTAATGAACCAAATTGACTTAAAGTTACCTTACTAGGAAATCCCATGATGATTAATTGGCATTTAATTATCGAATTGCAAATATAGTTTACGTGGCAAATTTTCTATTTGAAACTATTAGCTGTCAATGGATTTGCGATGATAGAGTGTGCGGATGTGTCCAGTCTGAAGGTTCCTAAGCCCAAACTATTAACATTAGACGAATACTTTCTAGAAGTTTTTTGTAGGAAATTTTATTGTCTATACCTTTCGTCTTATACAATTTTGTGTTATCTTGTCCGGTTTTTGCTAAATTTTCATTTGAAGCTATTAGCTGTCAATTGGCTTGATAGGGTGTGCGGATGTCTATAGTTTGAGGTTTCCCAGACCCAAACTATTGACATTAGACGAATACTTTCAAGAAGTTTTTTCTAGGAAATTTTATTGTCTATAACTTTCGTCTTATACAATTTTGTGTTATCTTGTCCGGTTTTTGCTAAATTTTCATTTGAAGCTATTAGCTGTCAATGAGCTTGATAGGGTGTGCGGATGTCTATAGTTTGAGGTTTCCCAGACCCAAACTATTGACATTAGACGAATACTTTCAAGAAGTTTTTTGTAGGAAATTTTATTGTCTATAACTTTCGTCTTATACAATTTTGTGTTATCTTGTCCGCTTTTTGCTAAATTTTCATTTGAAGCTATTAGCTGTCAATGGGCTTGATAGGGTGTGCGGATGTCTATAGTTTGAGGTTTCCCACACCCAAACTATTGACATTAGACGAATACTTTCCAGACGTTTTTTGTAGGAAATTTTATTCTCTATAACTTTCGTTTTATTCAATTTTGTGTTATCTTGTCCGGTTTTTGCTAAATTTTCATTTGAAGCTATTAGCTGTCAATGAGCTTGATAGGGTGTGCGGATGTCTATAGTTTGAGGTTTCCCAGACCCAAACTATTGACATTAGACGAATACTTTCAAGAAGTTTTTTGTAGGAAATTTTATTGTCTATAACTTTCGTCTTATACAATTTTGTGTTATCTTGTCCGCTTTTTGCTAAATTTTCATTTGAAGCTATTAGCTGTCAATGGGCTTGATAGGGTGTGCGGATGTCTATAGTTTGAGGTTTCCCACACCCAAACTATTGACATTAGACGAATACTTTCCAGACGTTTTTTGTAGGAAATTTTATTCTCTATAACTTTCGTTTTATTCAATTTTGTGTTATCTTGTCCGGTTTTTGCTAAATTTTCATTTGAAGCTATTAGCTGTCAATGGGTTTGATAGGGTGTGCGGATGTCTATAGTTTGAGGGTTCCCAGGCCCAAACTATTAACATTAGACTAATACTTTCCAGAAGTTTTTTGTAGAAAATTTTATTGTCTATAACTTTTGTCTTATACAATTTTGTTTATCTTGTCCGGTTTTTGCTAAATTTTCATTTGAAGCTATTAGCTGTCAATGGGTTTGATAGAGTGTGCGGATGTGTTCAGTCTGAAGGTTCCCAGCCCCAAACTATTGACATTAGACGAATACTTTCAAGAACTTTTTTGTAGGAAATTTTATTCTCTATAACTTTGGTCTTATACAATTTTGCGATATCTTGCATGGTTTTCGTTGCGTTTCCATTTTAAAGTATTTTACTTGTTTTGATGTCGTCACGCGCCACTAGCCTCGCAGCGGGTACATTTTTCTAGCCTCATTCGGGCGATAAAGTTTTCAAAGTGTTTGACTACAGCTAAATAATTCAAAATTCTGATACATAATTTCCAAATTATTACACAATATTCAATTCAGTTGAAAAGAGGTGAATAAAAATTTGAAGAAGAAAATCAGATCACGCAACTCGAATATGATCACGTAATGAACCAAATTGATTTAAAGTTACCTTACTAGGAAATCCCATGATGATTAATTGGCATTTAATTAAGGAATTGCAAATATAATTTGCGTGGCAAACTCATGAAGCTAACTACCCCAAATTAATCACGATCCGAACTAGGGAAAAATTCCAAACTTTTAAATTACTTCCTTCGCTTTAACACAGACCACGATTAAGATTAACTTATCAACAAACAAATCAAGTCGCTTCTGTTTGTTTTGTTTCAAGATTAAAACATAATCCTGACTTCAAATAATTCAACCCTTTGCTTTAAAAATAAAACTTCCTCCAAGATCGTTTTAAACGTTTGACACCCCCTTTCTCTCTTAGAAGTGGTGCCTGCAGGGTGGAATACCCTTGTCCCTATTTCAGCACTCCCAACCACTGTCAAATTAAATGTTTAGCATCCCTCTTTCTGAGAAATTTACCCGCCGGGAGATATTCTCCCGTTTTCGTTAAAGAGCTTCGTTGTCAACAGGCTGTTTATAAGATGCTACTCTACGATTAAAGAGCCCTAAGGGATGGTAAAGGGGTGCGAAAAGAGCTACTTTAAAGTACGGATTTATCAATAAGAAGGTGTAGGTTGCTATAGGATGATGACGTGGAATTTAAATCTGTGAGACTGAACTCTCTCTTCATCTTGAACTAAGGAAAAATAATAAAGGCTCTAAGGGTAAAAATATAGGTTTGGGGAACAAAAATAGGCAAGGACTGAGTTCTGAGAATGTTGTCCAGGTAACAAACAATAATAATTATTGTTTGTCATTTATTTAATTATTAAAATCAGTAAGCAGGGGCAAGAGCGCTAGCAGTGTATAATGGGTTGCCTATATTGCAATGAATATAATAAATGGACTTCACTGTATAAACGTGTCGACTTTTAAAGAGATATATCATAATTTAGAATGCTTTAAAAAAATTCCTAATCAATATGGGAAAAGATAGAAGGGTTGAAGCGTATTTTTTTCTAAATATTTCATCCCTTAGACATGAGGTAAAACTTCGAGTTCTATGTCGTATAAGACGAGGGTTAATAAAAATTCCTTGCTTTAGAAATATATTTACTTTAAATAAAAGATAACTCGATCAATACCTTTTTTTTTGTAAACACACAGTATTGTACTTGAGACATCGACGAGGGTGACACAAATTGTACTATAAATATGGTATGTTAATGTTAAGTACAATATAATACACGAAATGATAGTACAATCGATCGGGGGTTGGCTTCCTTGTTATGCTTAAATGGAGTGCACCAGATATGCGCCCCCTTCAACAGGTTGCCATGGTTGCGAAAAAGCTGTCGTTTCAGCAAACACATTGCTCTATGTGGACCCGTAAATATTAGACTGTTATTCCACTTTATTATAATAAAGCTTCTTAGAAACTAGGACACTTCCTTTTATACATATCGTAATATGTCTGAAATAAGTGATTTGTGCATCCCTTAAATCTTAGACACTTGCATATAGCGCACGTGTTGAAATAAAAAGAAATAAAACATTAAAGGATCAAATAAAAAATTGTTAAAGTAATTAGAAAAAATATAGGGAAAATGTCTTAAAATTCAAAAACAGTCGCAGGACTTTTTTAGGACCCTTATTGGGTCTTCTAAATGTTTTGTTATATCATGCGAAAATAAAGGGATGAGACATTAGATGAATATTAATATAAACAACATCTCGACGTCTTTGTTCAGATTTTGTTAGGGTTGAATTAAAAATAGGGTTGGAATAAGGCCAAAGGATAGTACACAATAGGAAATTTCAAAGTGATTAATGATAAAATGAATCCCTGTATATGGCATCGGGCAATAAAAAAAACTTTTTCAACCAAAAGACTATTTATAAAATTACTTTGAAACTTAAGGACGCAGAAACTGTATTATTGTATTAGAAAATTCATCCCCTTCACAAAAAGTTTCACATCAGACATTCCGCGTTTTAATGTTCTGCAATTTTCTTCCTTTTACGTCATTGGAAGTAAATTATAAGTTCTAATTCTGCTCTATATTATGCACCCCATAAATTGCACTACCGGGAATAAGGAGTGTCAACAACACTACACCCCCATATATTAAGCAAGTTTCATGCTGCAAGCAAACTCTAGTACATATTTAACGAATAACGATCAAGATATCGTATACCTAATTTACTCGGAAAATTAAATGAAACTGTTGGGAAGGTTCGTAAGGGTACACTCCCTGGATGAAAGGTACGTGATATGTTTGACTTTGGGGTTGACAACCCGTTCCGTTTAATACTTCTCTGACTTGCATTCAACCCCAGATTCAGGGTTTAATTATAAATGCTATTGATTGGTGTAATATTTTAACAAGGTTGTGTTTATACGCCCTTTATATTCTCTCTCTTCGGAACGTAATTTCAAAGGGGTTGTGGAAAACATGTTTTTCAAATTTATGTTCAAAACGCGCAGTTGATTAATTAATATTTATGTAGGTAGTATATGCGATTTACTATTTGATAAACATTCAACCCCTACAGGGAAAAAAATTCTATAAAACACTTCGTTATCCATTTAAAGGGAGGAAAATGTCATTGCCTTTTATGATTCCTGGAAATGATTCGATTTTTCATGGATTCAGGCTTGTCAGGATAACATATTCTGTTTATTCCAACCCCTAAACAAACGGAGTTATATTAAATAGACTTCACGAAGTGGTACGGTATGGTCCCATAAGGAAAACCCCTAGAGGGATAGGAAATAGAAAATATCAACAGAACGTATAGATCAAAGGAGTGTAAAGTTCAAGCGTCAAGAGTAGGAAGGAAGCAATCAAAATATTCAAGCGAAGTGAATGTGTTTAGTGTGACGGTTCCCAGGCCCAAACTATTAACATTAGACTAATACTTTCTAGAAGTTTTTTCTTGGAAATTTTATTGTCTATAACTTTCGTCTTATACAAATCTTGCGCGGTTTTTGCTAAATTTCTATTGGAAGTTATTAGCTGTCGATGGGCTTGATACGGTGTGCGGATGTGTTCAGTCTGAGGGTTCCTAGGCCCAAATTATTAACATTAGACGAATACTTTCTAGAAGTTTTTTGTAGGAAATTTTATTGTCTATAACTTTTGTTTTATACAATTTTGCGATATCTTGCGCGGTTTTTGCTAAATTTCGTTTTGAACCTATTAGCTGTCAATGGGCTTGATAGGGTGTGCGGATGTGTTCAGTCTGAGGGTTCCTAGGCCCAAACTATTAACATTAGACGAATACTTTCTAGAAGTTTTTTGTAGGAAATTTTATTCTCTATAACTTTTGTCTTGTACAATTTTGTGTTATCTTGCGCGGTTTTTGCTAAATTTCCATTTGAAGCTATTAGCTGTCAATGGGTTTGATAAAAACTGCGGATGTGTTCAGTCTGAGGGTTCCCAGTCCCAAACTATTAATATTAGACGAATACTTTCAAGAAGTATTTTGTAGGAAATTTTATTCTCTATAACTTTGATCTTATACAATTTTGCGTTATCTTGCGCGGTTTTTTCTAAATTTCCATTTGAAGCTATTAGCTGTCAATAGGCTTGATAAAGTGTGCGGATGTGTTCAGTCTGACGGTTCCCAGGCCCAAACTATTAACATTAGACGAATACTTTTCAGAAGTTTTTTGTAGGAAATTTTATTCTCTATAACTTTAATCTTATACAATTTTGCGTTATCTTGCGTAGTTTTCGTTACGTTTCCATTTAAAGAGATATTTACGTGTCCTGATGACGTCACACGCCACTAGCCTCGTACCGGGTACGTTTTTCTAGCCTCATTCGCGCGACGAAGTTTCCAAAGCGTTTATTTTTATTTAAAAAATTAAAAAATGTTCTACACTTGAGTAAAAAATAAAATGTAGTATAAATCCCTATTATATTCCATGGCCAACCCTTATCGAAATTTTTGTTGATGCGTTTAATGATCCATCAATCTTCTTCTGACTAGAGTGATATTAAATTTTAAATATTCAAGAAGTTTATAAATAGAGTTCCAATAAAATTATCGTGGGAAAAACTAATTTGTTGCGAATGTACTTAATAGAAGATTCATTTGATTTGTTACGACACGCTTTCATAAACTTCTGGCTAATATTTTGTTAGAATATTGACTTTCTTGTTGACCGTTTGTTATCCCTACATTCTACATAATGTAATCTTACGAATACGGATCATAAAAAAAATCACCCTGTATGTATTCAATCTAATTATTATCAAATATTGATCATATAAGTTGATTTAAATGTCGATAACTTGGAGTAACCTATAAAATGGGTATTATGGCCCTTGAGGTATAAATTTTTAAAACATTTTTGTCTGCGTTGTGTTTTAATTAAAATCCGCATTTTCTTTTTGTTATTTAAAATTAATTTAATTTATTCCAAGACGTTTTAGTACTTATTATGGTTTTTTTAAATAAAAAATTCATTTGCAAAATCAACAGTTGCTGCAGAACAACAAAGACGATCGAGCGAGCTTTACCCATTTTAATTAAAAACTTTCTAGATGAAAACCACCACCATCCGTTTCAAAACTTAGGTTCATAATTGACCCAGTTTTATTCAAAATCAATATTTTCTCAATTTAATTAAAAATAGAAAACTTTTCTTTCTTTAAATTTTCAAAGTTTTAGTTTTTTTTTAATAAACAGACTTTTGCGTGACATTTTCCTAAGAGATTATAAATTAAATATTAAGGGTAGGTATAAGTCATAAAATTTTATATTTCAACAATAAAAAATCAGAAAATAATCCCCCCCAAAAAAGCAAGCACTGTGAATAAATTATGTCCTTAAGCTTTAAGGTGCTTTTTTATGGTAAAAGAGACTCTTTGGCATCGGATATAAAACGAGCTCTTATTAAAAAATAAAAAAACTTCAGCACTTATGCTTTTTATTCCTTTGATGTTTAAATATTAACATTATAGCACTGTAATTCAAAAACTCGGCAATCGGGTGGGGATAGGTACCCTTACCCACTTACCCCTACTGTCTCTTTTTATCGTCTGCGCATATTGTCATTCTTGTTACATTGGACAAACTGTACCTACCGACTCTCCGAAAACATTTTTCTTTGAATTTCGATTATAACTTCCTTCCCCCCCCCCCACTTTTAAATAATTAAACAACATACATCAGGTTTAAGAATAAAATTGGTGTAGTAAAACAAGGAAGGGTAATGAAACTAGAGGCAATTTGGATAGTAAAAGTAAACAAAGCCATAAAGCTCTTAAAGTAAACGAAGAAAGGGTAAACGTATAGTCGTGTAAGTCTAGTCCAATTCGTTTATCACAAACCGTCCTTGATTAATACGATTTGTCGTACAACCCGGACTATCTTCCAAAGGGTTCCCCCCTCTTTCAATTTAATTAAACCAAACTCCAGAGAGAATAAAAGTTAATTAAATGAAAGTTCACGAAAAAATAGACATTCACATAGAGGGAAGAGAGAAAGAATTAATCCTGAGATATTTGCGAAAGAGAGCGAGAAAGAAGGAGGGGAAGGGGGTAGTATAATATGCTAGCACTTAAAACTTTGTAAAGCTTTTAGATTCAGAGTTTTATCGAGTAGTTGTTTTAACAAAAATGGGTTAATATGAAAAGGGAATGTATACAGAAAATCAAAATAAACAGAAATTAAAATAGGAGTTGTTCAATAAATCCTCTTAGACGTTTCTTCAACCACGCCTGCTTGTTGGATTAGAAAATACAGATTTGGGGGACAATTTAGATTAACAGTAGAGTGATAGCATTGTTAAGATGACAAAACGTCGCGAGTTCGAATCTCAGGCGGGGTATACCCCACTTAAAAAAAATTAAAACTGTCTAGGGATTTTCATGATTTCGTCTTTGATAGGAAAAATACGACCTTATTATTTGGTGCGCCCCCCTTTTAATTAATGGTTAATGAAAAAAAATATATCTACCCTCATCATCCCTAAAAATTAAAAATCCGTATTTAAAAAAAAATGTTGATGAAGCGCTGAAAAACATAAAAATAATTCTTGGGGTAAATTACAGTTTCCTTTAGATGAAAAAACAACCCCTGTGGTGAATTTAACTACATTTTAAGCGAATATACCCTCCTGGACCGTTCTTAAATTGAAACCCCAAGAATATATTTTTCCATTCGCGGTTAAATCAATATTTCAAGTTTTTATGCAGAATAAAAAATTTTCTGCATCCCTTTGAAATAAATATAATACTGGACCCCCGCACCCCATTACAGGAAAATATTTTCAGGGGGTTGAAATATTTATCAAACAGCGAGATATTTTTTGTGCAGATTTAAGTCCCCGCTGGGGTAAGGTAAAATTTATGCCGTTACGATCCCTGAAGATCGTGCATTGCCAACCGGGTTCACACCGCCCAGATAAAAATCAACACCCTTATAAGAATTAAATCCTTCCCTTTTTCTTTATAATTATAAAATTGGGTGATAAAAAACTTGTTTTAACAACACTCTATATACAGGGTGTTTCCAAAAGTTTAATTATTGGATCTTATTATTTTTCTAGTTCTTTTTTCGCGTTTTTTATCCTGAAAAAAATTATACTTACAGGTGTTTTTCATGAATGAAGCTTAATGAAATTTATTTAACTGAATTTAGCTGATGTATCCACTTTTACAAGCTGCTTTCAAAATTATCTCCTATTTGTGACGTGAAAACTTTTGTAATTACGCAAGGAATTTTGAGAGGGGAGATGAAAAGTTATCCTGATGACGCACCTCCATATTATCACCATTCGATTAATTATAAGAGGGTGGTCAGTAAAGGGTTGTAGAAATGAGAAAATATTTTTTAAAGAATTTGAATTTGAAAAAAATGTTATGAGTGGAAAATCCGATTAGGAAATGAAAAGTGGGGAAATTATAAGACTCAACAGTTATGTTTTTCAAGAAAATATTTAGTAAAGTACCTATTAATAAATTTAAGTACCGAAACGTGTTCATAAATTTCGTAAACTTAAAATTAATTACTCTTGAGTTAACAACGTGTCGTTTCAATTTCCTAACTACATTTTCATTTCTACAATAGCATGTGAATTACACAATTTAGATAAATATCAGTTGATTCGTATAGTACGCGGAATAAAACATCCGTAGGAAGAAAAAAATATTTTATTTAACCCTCCTCGCGTAGCTATTTAAATATTCGACAGGGTACATTAAAACGTATTAGAAAGAAAATCGATTGATCAAATAATTACGATATCCAGACAAAGCAAGGTAGAAATACGTTTTGAAATGTCATCTTCAATCCCAGGAACCATTAAATTTCAAAAAGGGTGGAAATTGTTTAAAAAAAACTCACCGGCATAAAAAGAAGTTACGAGAACCTACACATTTTTAAATTGTTTTTCAACGTATTAACTAAAACAACACTAGCTTGACACTTATCACTAAAGTTCAATGGATCGTTATCAGAAAGCCGGTGGTTGGCAGAACGCACAGAGACGTCCTAGTGGTGGAGAGACGCTTCGAGGCGTCTAGGCGACAGGCGTCTGTCTGATATTCTCTCTCGCATGCGCAACTTACACTTACTCGAGGTTTATATGTTCAAAATATGCTTTTCCGTAATTAAACTGCACGTGCAGGTTGTCATACCTCATCAAGAAAGTTTTATTTGTTCAAAAATCAATGGAAAACGTAACGACTGTGGTTTACCGCTTCCAACTCTTTATTTTATGCCTTCACGTTTAATTAAACACTCAGTATAATTTAATACGTGAGTTGTTAATCAGCTACAAGCCTACATTATCTCAAATCTTGCGTAGGAAAGTGTATTACGACCAATATAATATTTATGAGTAATAGTACACCACGGTTACCCCTGCAATATTTTTGACTATGCAATACATTTGTGAACCTCAAACTTTACGTTTTACATACCGCATACATTGGCAATTAAAATATATTCCAATAAATGTGAATCCACAATAAACTTTTTATATTTTTTAATTGCAAAAGTATCTTTGGATTGTAAGGTGTGTTGCCTATTCTGGTAAAACCTAAGGGGTTGTATGATAAATAATCACCCTGTATAATATTTCACGTAACTATTCTCTTACGTTTTTTAAAGTTTTTATGATCCTGTTGTTTTATATATCGAAACGAACAAGAAAAAAATCGATGATGATAACAGCGGCGTCACAACTTGCGAAACAAGAAAGTGAAAGTTTTATTGAATAATCCTGAAGTTTATAGGATTTAGTATTTTTTTTATATCACTTTGATGAGCATACACAACCCTCGGGTTAAATAAACGCCTAGAAACTTTGTGTAGGAATCGAACCCACGTGTTGTAACGTCAAAGCGTTAAGACCTGATGATTGCTTTACTCTCGCCCACAAGGCTCTTTATAATATGCAACTGGAATGTTTAATTTGTTTCGACTATAATGTCAAGATGTGCGAGATGAATAATTATATAATTAAATTTATTTTACTGAGATTTATTGCATTTGGGATTGGATTTTTTGTTTCCTGTTAATTTATGAATTTTTAAACTTAATGTAGGATAATATTTTACTTCTCCGGGGATGGTTTTTGAATCACCCAAGTCAAGAAAGGAATAATTTTATTGATTATTTTTCTGGCGCCTCCACCATTTACGTAAAATCTAGAAAACGATACTTATGTGTCGCCTCTTCCATTTTATGTAAATTAAACTTTAATTTCTATAAAAAAAGAAGATAGTCTGCCGTTTTACATTCAGAAATATCCATCGAACAAGTTAAAAAAAAGGGAAAAGTATTTAATTTAACAAAATTGCAATGCGCCTAAATGTAGGCAACCAATGTAGCATAGGTGATGCGTGCGCTGTTATCTTGGTTGCCTAGATTTAGGCGTATACTATTTTTTTGAATAAAAACGACGATTTTGTACTGGAAATGTCCGAGTCGCTACGGAATTCGAATCAAAAAATGCGTTTAGAATGTTTTTATAGCTGTATGATAGCTAATAAAATAAAAAAAAGTTACACAATAAGGAAATTACGGAAAATCCCGTTTTTCTTGAAAATTTCAGCTGTGCCATTAAATAATAGACATTGAAATTGGGCTGCCCTATACAATTTTATTTCTAAAAGAATAGTCAACACGTAAAATTTATTACTTTTTATTAAAATGAATAAATAAATAAAAGGATTTAATAACAATTACTGATTGTTGTACTTTTTTCAATTAATGTGATGTTGCATCATATTATTGGACTGTAAAAATAATAAATTAGAAATATATATGTATAATATTATACCAATTTACTGTATTATTTACTAAAAATTAAAAACTTATATTTATGTAAAACATTAAAACCTACTACACAATACTTCCTATAATTAGACTTGGCTATGTATAAGGACATTACGTATGTCAGAAAATGTTTCTAATTTATAAATTATATAATTAACTTATTTACAATATTTTATACAAACTAATATATTGAGGGCTGATCTCCTGAAAATTTATTTCCTGAAAAAAAAAATTCTATTAGAAAATTATTATTATTATTACATTAAAAAATTCTTAATAACAGAATCAATTACAATTAGAAACTCCACAAATTATTTCTGAAACATTTCAACCTTTTCTCTAGGAAACTGTTTTACTTTTCAGATAAAAAAAACTTTAGAATTATTGAACCTAACGCAATCTTACCAATGGAAATATTAGTTGATTACACAAGACAAATCTTCTAGGAATATACAAGGTGTTTATTAGAATTAGAACATTTGCAATTTAAGATCCCGTTATTTAAACCTCCAGCAGATGCATAGGCGTCGCTTGAACAAGGGCCGCGGGGGCCCCACGCGTGGGATTGTACCCAACCGTGCTTTTTTGGACCCAGGATCAAATCCTGCTTGCTACTCACGTTTTTTTTTTAATTTTTTTAACAGTGTGTGTAAAAACAAGCATTTAAGTGATTTAATTAGAAAGTTTTCATACCCTATTTAGATATCTTATCATACTTTCTGCACTGTTATTATGAATAATGCTGAATTCAATTTTTTTTTGTTAAATAAAGTCCGTAAAGCGACAGTTTCGTGACCTGTAAACGTGACTGACCAATTTTTGGCTCAAAATCGATTTTAGAACGGTTTTTTTCAGCACGAATTTGTCTTACACCTGCGGCGCATTCTTACCTACCCCCAATCTATTAAATTCCATGGAATTTCATAAATTCGACGCCAGTGAGCACATGCATTGACAATCCACGTATACATACCTCAAAATTGTTAAAAATAAACTTCATCTTTGAACATATTTGGGAATTTCTTTTTCATGTCTTCACGCCACGCAAGATCAGTCGCCGCAGAAGAAGCATATCTATGAACAGTTAATAGAATATTAAAAAAAAACACAGTACTAGGAAAAAAAATTATCTGTAGGAACAACTTCTCCGGAAAATTATTACCTGAACAAGTACACAATTTCTAAGAGAAATGTTTCTATATAGAAAGTTCTGTTATTAATTTTTTTATGTTGTTTGAAAAACAGTTTAATATTCAGTAACATCTTTTAATAATAATAATAATAATAATAATGTAGTCAAGGGCGGGCGTTGCGCAGACCTAGAATCGCGAAACTCTTAATCTGCGACCGCGGAACAGGTAACCCCATTTCGTCCCAGGTGTTTCTATTTCCTTCTGATGCCCCCAGTAGACCTTATGTAAAAAATACAACAGTCAGGGGCGGACGTAGCGCAGGAGTAGAGTCGAGAGGGTTTCGCCCATAGGTGTTTATTTTGTCTTTTGCCGCTCCCCGTATGGCTACCGTAGAGGTAGAGTCGGAAGGGGTTAAATTTCGAGGAACGAATAAAACAATGGACTCACCTATTGTAATTACGCTGCTCGGTACTTGATCTTGAATTCGAGTGATGTCTACTACTTCTGCTGCTTCTTGCAGAACTGGACGATCTCTGCGACGACGAATACCTTTGATCACTTGAATGTGGTTGATACTCCATCCTCCTACTACTACCTTGATGACTGGACCGACTAGACTCCCGATTAGAATAAGGGTAAGATCTTCTACTTCGATCCGAGTAATACGGGTAATATTGGGAATTACGACTTTCTTCGCTACCACTATAGCTATTATTTCGGTTCACTGGCGGTTCTTTTCTTACAACATTACTTGACCTTCTTATAGGATTAACAACACCAATTTGTTTGACTGGTGTTATTGAATCAGGTTTTTTCGGTTCCAAATTAAAAATATTATTGGATATCGCACGCGTCGTTGCAGGACTTGGATCCAACAAACTTTTATTAAAAGTCTCGTTTAAATTTTCATTTTTGTTTTGTTTTGGTGTATTTTTGATTGTGTTAATATTTCCTTCTTTAACTAATCGATCAAATAAGTCGTTCATGGAATCAGGTTCTAAGGGTTTGGATTTTTTCTTTAATGGGACATCATCATCCGAGTCTTCAAAAATACTAGTTTTTGGATTGTTAACGACGTCTGGTTCGGTATCGGATATCTTACAAGTTCCCGTATCTTGCGATAAAGGCTTGCATGTAGTTTTTAATTTAACTTCAATTTCTTTTCGTTTTTTGGGTCTCGGAGGGGAAACTTCTCCCCCGTCTTCTTTTTTCTGTTTAGTTTTTTGTGGTGGTAATTTTAAATTTCCAAGCTCAACTCCAAGAAGTTTATCTATGGAGGAATAATCAACTCTTTCGATATAATCAACAGGTTTTCTTTTTCTACGTTTAACGTTATCGATCATATCGCTATGGCCTTTTTGGGATTCTTTACCAAGAGGTTTGTTTTGTACCACAATTACATCATTTGTTTGGGATTTTGCATCCTTAACATTACAGGTTTCCGTTTTTATTTTATCGGGACTACAATCGGGTTGTTTTTGCGGTTTATCATGTCTCGTAGGAGTTTTAGTTAAATCTTCTTCTTTAGGTTGTTTAGTTTGGGTTTTAACGTTTAATTTGTTTACGTTTTCAATGTTTAATGGAATATCTTTTGGTTGTTTATTATTTGACCGACGTGTCTCTAATTTTTCTTCTATAAGCAACCTAGTTAAAAATAAAATAATTAGGACAACCCTTGAATCAAATAAGGCGGTACATGTGGCGAAGGAAACAAGAAGAATGAATACCAAAGCACACGTACCGCCAACAGAATATCAAAGCACACGTACCGCCAACAGAATATCAAAGCACACGTACCGCTAAAACCAAAGCACACGTACCGCCAACAGAATATCAAAGCACACGTACCGCCAACAGAATATCAAAGCACACGTACCGCCAACAGAATATCAAAGCACACGTACCGCTAACAGAAAACCAAAGCACACGTACCGCCAACAGAATATCAAAGCACACGTACCGCCAACAGAATATCAAAGCACACGTACCGCTAACAGAAAACCAAAGCACACGTACCGCCAACAGAATATCAAAGCACACGTACCGCCAACAGAAT
Source organism: Hemicrepidius hirtus (assembly GCA_963082805.1). Lineage (NCBI taxonomy): Eukaryota > Metazoa > Arthropoda > Insecta > Coleoptera > Elateridae > Hemicrepidius > Hemicrepidius hirtus. The sequence goes on from OY720165.1 coordinate 29,698,710, forward strand.
ATCAAAGCACACGTACCGCCAACAGAAAACCAAAGCACACGTACCGCCAACAGAATATCAAAGCACACGTGCCGCCAACAGAATATCAAAGCACACGTACCGCTAACAGAAAACCAAAGCACACGTACCGCCAACAGAATATCAAAGCTCAGGTACCCAACAGAATACCAAAGCACACGCACCGCCAACAGAATTCCAAAGCACACGTACCGCCAACAGAATACCAAAAGCAACATACCACGCCTCTTTCAGGGTAACAGAGAGTTATGATCGAGCCTTAAACCGGGTTCGTGATTGGCGCCCACGTATTTCGAGCAATTCTATTGGTTCTCGCTAAACCGCGAGACGCGGCAATTACGAACCCGACTTATACATTAAGGCCCGGTTTATTCACCTACCAGTAAAGTCCCCACTAACTACTTGGCAATTAACTCTATAGGTTACCCGGGTAAGAGGACTAATATAGTCCTGTTACCCGGGTAACCTATAAAGTTAATTGTCAAGTAGCTACTCGGGACTTTACTGGTAGGTGAATAAACCGGGCCTAATAATAATAAAAATAACTAACCTATTGTGTTTGTTTGGACCAGACCCATTCGAATCTTCTATAATACACAAGCTTCTCTCCTTAGCCGGGACAATTGTATGTCCTTGGACAGTCTCTACAATGGTGTTGTTGGTAATACCAAGATCGGCACGCACTTTTAATTTTAAAACATGATTATCCGGTTTATTATTTAAGTTAGTTTCAGGTCCACTTTCTTCACTTGTATCCACACTTTTACGATCACTTGGTTTTTTGGGTCTTGGTGCTGAAACCCTTGTCCTACTACTTGTCCGAACAAATCCCACATTAATGGTAGTTGGAGTAGGGACAGGATCAGAATTATTATTATCATTTTGTTTTAGTTTTTCTATTAAAATATTGGTGGGTTTGGGGATTTCTGTTGTTTTATTAGAGCTTCGTGGCTCTTGGATTGAAGTTGTAGGTTTGATAGTCGTCACAGGTCTTGGGGTTGGAGAGACAACACTAGGTGCGTTATTTATTTCTGTGTAACTCTTCATTTGTTGTTCGGAATATTGAGGTATTCGCTCGACGATTACTTTTTTATTACAGGGATTATTAAAAGTCGTTTCGTGTGCTACGGGTAAATAATAAAAATTTGTAAAGTCGGTTTCAAAGGATACCGGTTCGGGTACATCATTTCCAAAAGAAATATTCGAATACTCAACATTACATTCCGGATAGGAATTAATTTCTTGCATTGGAATAAAATTACAATCCGATTCTAAATTCGTCATAAAATTATTACTGTTAGTATTAGTCGTTTGAATATTTTCATTTAATTCCGTTTGAAGAGGTTGAAGTAAATTTTCTTTACTTGACTCGTAACGCTGGGTAGGTCTAGTCATGTTATTTAAATTTTGTATTCGGGTTAGAACCGCGTTCATGAGCTCGCTCATATTTTCCACGCTCATCGTCGGTTGTTGGAATTGATTGATATACACCTCACTATTCGGTTGTTTAAATTCCAATTCAATATTTCCACTTGAGTTGTCATCGTAATCAAGAACTTCTTGTTTTAAATTTGTTTGGTAAAGATTATCACAACCTTGCGGTAAAGGTGGGCTTGATTCCCTTGCGAGGGTGTTTCCAATTAAACACTGTTCGAGTAATTGAAAGTCTGTGCTACTATCCACAGGGGATTCACTTAATTCTTGATTAAGATTGTTTTCGGTAAGGGTTGGAATATACGGTAAGATATTATCATCAACTAAAACGTTTTCTAATTCAGGAGTGGGAATTTCTTTGCTGTTTTCTGAAGAATTATCACTTTCATTATTATCACATTTACCACTAAGTAAAGGATCACCAACACTATGATAATTATGATCGGTGCCGCGAAAATAAATAAATCCCGTCTTATTAGGTTGATTACTCGGCACTTCAGTATTATTACATAACGCAACGTTTGAAAATATAACTGCGATAAGGTTATCGGTTGTTTCACAAGACGTGGATGTTGATGAGTTAACAATTACTTCTTCTGGTTGTTTGTCTACATCAAGATTTGTTTCAATTGGAACTGAATAATTATTTATAGAATGGGTAGAAGAAGTACTCGGTACTGCATGGTCTTGGATAACAGTTTTAGAAGTTGTTGATATCGGTACGATTATATTTTTGTTACCATGATCTTTAAAATGTAAAATTTCATTTGGAACCGTTTCAGTATCCGGTATTTCTATTAAACTGTCCTCATTAATTAATTCAACCGGTGTATGGGATCTAATATCCAATAAGTCATCATTTTCTTCTTGTCTTGAGTTTGTATCTGTTTCCTCCAATGGTTGTTCATTTGTAAACACTAATTCCGGTAAAGAACCGTCACTTTTAGTAAAACAACTGTCTTTAAAATTATTTTCTGCAGTTTTGTTATCTGGGGCAATGTTTGCTTCTTCAGACGCATCCGTTGTAATATTTTCGTTATGAAATTCTGGAACTTCTAATATTTCATTTGGAACAGTTTCAGTGAAAACAATTTCTGAACTTTTTACATTTCTAATGAAACAATCTTCTTCGAGAGCTGCATTTATTTCGGCTACAGAACTTGGAATTGTTACACAATCTTCTTCCTCCACGATATGGGGTTGTTCTTCCATCGTATGAAGTTTTTCTTCCGCAGTATGGATTTCTTCTTCCATTGTATGAGATTTTTCTTTCACAGTATGACTTTCTTCCATGGTATGGGATTGTTCTTCCATGGTATGGGGTTGTTCTACCATTGTATGCGATTTTTCTTCCACAGTATGGGCTTCTTCCATGATATGGAGTTCTTCTTCTATTGTATAAGATTTTTCATCCACAGTATGGGTTTCTTCCATGGAATGGCATTCTTTTTCCATGATATGGGATTGTTCTTCCATGGTATGGCATTCTTCTTCCATGGTATGGGGTTGTTCTTCCATTGTATGCGATTTTTCTTCCACAGTATGGACCTTTTCCATAGAATGGGATTCTTCTTCCATGGTAGGGAATTGTTCCTCCATGGTAGGGGATTGTTCTTCCATGGTAGGGGATTGTTCTTCCACTGTATGGCATTCTTCTTCCATGGTAGGGAATTGTTCCTCCATGGTAGGGGATTGTTCTTCCATGGTAGGGGATTGTTCTTCCACTGTATGGCATTCTTCTTCCATTGTATGCGATTTTTCTTCCACAGTATGGGCTTTTTCCATGGAATGGGATTCTTCTTCCATGGTAGGGAATTGTTCTTCCATGGTAGGGGATTGTTCTTCCACTGTATGGCATTCTTCTTCCATGGTATGGGGTTGTTCTTCCATTGTATGCGATTTTTCTTCCCCAGTATGGGCTTTTTCCATGGAATGGGATTTTTCTTCCATGGTAGGGAATTGTTCTTCCATGGCAGGAGATTCTTCTTCCATGGTATAGGGTTGTTCTTCCACTGTATGCGATTTTTCTTCCACAGTAAGGGTTTTTTCCATGGAATAGGATTCTTCTTCCATGGTCGGGGATTGTTCTTCCATGACAGGGGATTCTTCTACCATGGTATGAGATTGTTCTTCCATAGTATGACATTCTTCTTCCATGTTATGGGATTGTTCTTCCATGGTATGGGATTCTTCTTCCACGATATGGCTTGCTTCTTCAATGGTTAGCGTTTCTTTATTTCCTGTTTCTATTTCTTCTTGTGCAATTGAAGATGTTTTGTTAACTTCCACATTAACTTCTTGTTGACAATCGCTGAATTCCTTTAAAGATTTATTTCTAACTTCTGAAGAATGGACGATGACTCCGCTATGGTCAATTGGTTGACATCTTTCTCTTAACGGAATTGAGAAATCAATGGCTTGCTCGAAAATGGTGTTTTCAGAACATATTTGAGGTGAAATGGACAGTTCCATGGTAGATACTTCTTCTTTTTCAGGCACATGTTCGGTTATCTTCCTCTTTTGGTAATTTCTGTTTTTCAAATGTTCAATAATAAAATCAATCCTTTTTGGATCCTTCTTCTTTGATTCGGGTCTATCCCTTTTTTTACTTGAAATCTGCTTCGTTGGTAAATTTGTACTGTAGACAGGTTTTTTATCCTTGGATTCGAATTTCTCTTCTTCCTTGCCTGAAACGTCCATTACGCATTCACTTATTAACGATTTCTTGGTTTCTGTTTCAATCAAAGTTTTTTCCCGATTTTCAAGAGTTTCTTCCATTTTTTCTGTAAATATTTTCTTCGAAATAATTACAGTCTCGGTATTTAATTTTTCATTTATTCTTTCATCCACCAAGATTTCTGCGTGATTTGTAATAATCACCATTTCAGAATTGATATCTTCAGGGCTTTTTGTTAACACCCGATCGTCGCTATTTGAAGCATCAACCACAACGGAGTCTTGCTTTGGAATTGGGTCTTCAATAGTTTCAGTATCAGCTAACACTTCTTCTTCTTCTTCATGATTTTCTTCCATTTTTTCCAAATCCCTTGAAGATTCTGGTAAATTAACAGTTTTTATGTTAGCTTCGGATTCCGTTGCTTCTTTTTCTTGTGTTTTTCCCAAAGTACCCTCCGAGTCTTGATTTTGGGTTAGGTCTTCAATTTCTTCAGAGACAGTTGGTAATTTTAGTAATACAACAGTTTCGGGGTCAATTTTTGGTTCTTCTCCCCTTTTCTTTCTCAAATCTATCCCTTTGGAGTCTTCATTTTGGACTAACTTTTCATTTTCTATTACGAAACATTCCTTAGGTTCTTCTTCCACCCTTTTTAAGTCGATAATCAAATCTGCACAATTTGATTCTTGAATTTTCTGAAAGTCAATTGATGGTTCTGGTAATTTAACAGTTTGGTCCTTCTTTGGTTTTTCTAATTTTTCTTCATTTTCCGGGGTTGATTCAACATTTTCTGCTTCACTTTTCTTCATTTCTTCTACCTTTTTCTTTCCCAATTCTACAACTTTTGTGTCTTGAATTTTAATTTCCTTAGAGTTTGTTGATAAATCTTGCAAGTCAACTTGTTTTATCTTGGTTTCCAACTCCTTTGGTTCTCTTTGCCTTTTTTTCCTCAAATCTTTGAAATCTTCATTTTGGACGTTTCCAATTTTTTTCAAGGAAACTATTTTAGCTTTAAATTTCTTTGGTTCCTTTTTCTTATCTGACTCTGCATTCTTGGAATATTTTTTGATTAGATTCTGAATTAATTCATCTTCACTTGAAAGGGAATTTTCTGATAGATCAAAAGCCTTCTTGGATTCTTTTTTCTTTTTAGAATTTTTCTGCTCTTCATTTTGGATGAGAATTTGTTTGGTGTCCGTTACAAGACGATTTTCTGTTAATATCACTTCTTTTTCCTTTTTCTTTTTTGAATTTCCATTAGATTCTTTTTTCTTTTTGAAAACTTCGCCCTCGGGTTCTTCATTTTGGATTGAATCTTCATTCTTCTTTTCGTTTTGGATTAGATTTTCAACTTTCTTTCTTTTGAAGTCGTCAGATTTCAAATTTTCGACTAGATTTTCCGTTTTCTCGGAAAAATTTTCTGAGAGTTCTGGAATTTTCTTCAATTCTTTTTTCTTTTTCAAGTCTGCAAGTTTGGATTCCAGGATTTCAGTTTTCCCAGAGGGATTTTCCGATAATTCTGGAATTTTCTTCGATTCTCTCTTTTTCTTGACGTCAACAGTTGTAGATTCCAAATTTTCCTTTTTCTCAGAGCAATTTTCTAATAATTCTGGAATTTTCTTCGATTCTTTCTTCTTCTTGACGTCAACAGTTGTAGATTCCAAATTTTCCTTTTTCTCAGAGCAATTTTCTAATAATTCTGGAATTTTCTTCTTTTTGAAGCATTCGGTTTTAGATTCCAGATCTTCCTTTTTCTCAGAATAATCTTCCAGCAGTTCTGGAATTTTCTTGGATTCTTTCTTCTTTTTTGTGGTTTTGGATTCCAGATTTTCAGTTTTCTCACAGGATAGTTCTACAGTTTTCTTGTTAAAGTCTTTACCTTCGAGGTGGAGGTTTTGAATCACGTTTTCAGGTTTCTCAGAAATATTTTCCAATTTTGGACTTTTCTTCGATTCTTTCTTTTTCTCGACCACTTCAGTTTTGGATTCTACATTTTCGACCAAGTTTTCCGTTTTTTCAAAGCAATTTTCTGATAGTCCTGGACTTTCTTCCTTCTTCTTAGATTCTTTAGTTTTGGATTCCAAACTTTTGACCAAATTTTCGGTTTCTTCTGGATTTTTCATTAAATCATTTTTGAAGATTTCACTTTTTGCCTCAACATTTTTGACTAGGTTTTCAATTTTCTGAGGGCAATTTTCCGATAATTCCAAACTTCTTTTGGATTCATTCTCCTCCTTGAAATCTGCAGGTTTGAGTTTTAAATTTTGTACCAGATTTTCAGTTTCTTCAGAAGAATATTTTGATAGAACGGGAATTTTCTTCGATTCCTTTTTCTTCTTGCCGTCGTCACCTTTGAGGTTTAAATTCTGGGTCAGATTTTCTTCAAAGCAATCATCTTCTAATAATTTTGGACTTTTCTTCAAATCTTTCTTCTTCTTGGAGTCTTCAGTTTTGGGTTCTTGAGCTTGAATTAAATTTTCAATGTTCTCTCCATTACTGGAAATGCAATTTTCAGATTTTTCTTCTTCTTCTATGTCTGCTAGGATTTCCTTTCCTTTCTTCTTCTTTAAATCTTCACTTTGTAGGGATTTACTTTTGGATTCAACCTCGATTTTGTCAATCTTCATTGAATTGCAATTTTCTATTGGTATTAGAAGATACTTCTTCAGTTCTTTTTCCTTTCTTTTTCTTGAAGTACCAAGCAGGTCTTTTTGTATTAAACTTTCTTTAGTCTTTTCTTCGATTATAGCTTCATGGTGAACTTTTATTTCCGTAAATTTTTCTGGTTTGTCACTTTCTTCATTTTTCTTCTGGATAGGTTCTTCTATTTCCATGTTAATTAGAACTTTTTCAGTTTCCTCTTCTTCTTTTCTTCTTCCATTTTCTTCCAAGTGGTGAGTTTCAAGAATTAATTTTTTATACGTCGAGTTTTTTGTGTCTACCTGACAATCTTCTGAGAATCTTCTTTTCTTAGGTATTTTTCTATTTTCTTTTGATAAATCTAATGGACATATTTCAGTTGTACTTACCGTAACCTCTGTTTCAGACAAGGAACCATTTTCTTTAAGACTGCTTTTAATTTTTGAACTGCTTCTTAAAGATCCACGTCTTTCTCTTGTTTTAGGTTCCATATTTTCTGTATTTTTTGAATCAAGATTTTCAATTACATCCCCTTTCTTATGTTTTTTTGTTAAATCGTTTTCATTCTTCAGTAGAAAAACATTTTCTTTATTTTTTTCTATCCTTGGTTTCTTCTTTTCAGTTTCTTCTTCAGATTTGTGGGTTTCTGAAGTTTTACTTGAACTTCTACTACTCCTGTGACGTTTATGATCCGATCTTTTTATATCAGCAAACACTTCAGTTGATTCTTCATTAATTTTGAACTTATCCGAGTCGGAAGGGATTTTATGAGAAGGGTTTTTTGATTTTTCTTTTGAATCCGATTTATCATCTCCTGCTCTTGATATTGACATACTTCGCCTTGAATGTCTTCTGGTTGAATAAGTGGAGTCATTTTTAAGGTCTTCAATTTCTTCTTTTTGTGTTTGTTTCGAAGATCTTTTATCATTTCTTGAGCTACTCCTTGAATTGTTTTCTTTTGGTTTAGTAATTTCTTCATTGGTTGATTGAGAAAATTTTTCTTCTTTTTTAGTGGATTTTATTATATCGGGCTCGCGTTTTGGCGTTTCCGGTTTTTTTCTTCCATCATAATACGTGATTATACTATCTTCCACAGAAAATAATTGTAATTCTTTTCCAATTTTTAATCTTTCTTTGTTTGGAAATTTTTTCTCCTCGCTCTGTTTTGATTTTACTTCCCTTTTTTGGGTTTTATCAATTTTTACTTCTTTTTGCTTTTGGGAACGTGTTTTAGCTTTAAATACTTCTTCTTTATTTTTAATTTCACCTGAAATTTTCTTTCCCTCATGTTTAATGCGTTTGTCTCTCTTGGAGGATTCGGATTTTTCTAAATGTTCATATCTTTTTTTATGTTTCGATTCGGATAATGATCTGCTATCGCGTTTATCACGTTTTGAAGGGCTATCTTGACTTTTTGATCTTTTCTCGGAAATTTTTCCTGCTTTAGGTTCGATTAATTTTCTTTTATAGTCATAATTGTCTGGTAATTTTTGTAATTGGACGTAAGGATTTTGAAACGCCTTTAAAGCAGCTTTGGTAAGGACCCGGCGACGATCATTTCTTTGAGTACCATCCCTACTACTGTCTGATTCTTCGGTAATTCTTGCACTGATCTTATTCTTTTGTTCACTTAACGAATTTTTTTCGGTTTCCAAACTTAGCACCTTATGTGATTCATCACTAACGAATGATTCAACTACTTCTTCTGTAACTGCTTCAATTTCATAAACAGCAAGTAATGGAAAGTTCTCATCAGGAAATACTTCTTCAATAATTTCCCTTTCGAGTGTTGGCATTGTTCTTACATCTCGATAACTTTCGAATTCGCCTTGAAAACTTCTTTTTCCTTTGTCTGTAATTCCCCGAGATTCCACTTTTTCCAATACAGGAGGAGGTTGAGAAAAATTATTGTCTTCATCACTTTCGATGTTTGGAAATGTTTCATTTTCTGTTGAAACAATTTCTTCATGGATGGGTTCTTGAATTATAATTTGAGGAGGATTAGGCACTTCGTTATTCTCACATGTTTGTATTTCTTCTTCATTCATGTTTATATCAGGCTCGCAAATGTCTTTCATTGCCTGCTCTTCTAAGTGATGGGTGTTAATATTTTTTAGTTCACGGTCATCCGGATTTTTTACGGAAGGTGTATTGGGAATTGTTTCCATGGTTGGTTGTGATACATTTGTGCTACAATCTATGGTTACTGATTCAGTGCCGATTTCTTCTTCCAGTATAGGTTCTGGTGTTTGTGTAACACAATCTACTGTTGTTGGTTCTGTCACAACTTCTTGTTCTCCAACACATTCAACTATTTCTGGTTCTGTAACACATGTTCCTACAGTCACTTCTGCTTGAATAACAAATTCTGGTGACTCTGTAGCATATTCCACTACTTCTGGTTCTGTAACACATTCCACTGCTTTTGGTTCTGTAACACATTCCACTGTTGATGGGTCTGTAACACTTTCACTTATTTCTTCTGGTTCTGTAACACATTCCACTGTTTCTGGTTCTGTAACACATTCCACTGTTTCTGGTTCTGTAACACATTCCACTGTTTTTGGTTCTGTAACACATTCCACTGTTTCTGGTTCTGTAACACATTCCACTGCTTCTGGTTCTGTAACATATTCCACTGTTGATAGGTCTGTAAGACTGTCGCCTGTTTCTTCTGGTTCTGTAACACACTCCACTGGTTCTAGTTCTGTAACACACTCCACCGCTTCTGGTTCTGTAACACATTCCACTGTTGATAAGTCTGTAACATTGTCGACTGTTTCTTCTGGTACTGTAACACACTCCACTGTTTCTGGTTCTGTAACACACTCCACTGTTGATGGGTCTGTAACACTGTCGGCTGTTTCTTCTGGTTCTGCAGCACATTCCACTGTTTCTGGTTCTGTAACACAATCCACTGTTGATGGGTCTGTAACACTGTCGCCTATTTCTTCTGGTTCTGTAACACACTCCACTGTTGATGGGTCTGTAACACTGTCGCCTGTTTCTTCCGGTTCTGTAACTGACTCCACTGCTTCTGGTTCTGTAATACATTCAACTGTTTCTGTAACACATTCTACTATTTCTGGTTCTATAACACATTCTTTTGTTTCTGGTTCTGTAACACATTCCACTGTTGCTGATTCTATATCACATGAATTAATTTTCTTTTCCATTTGTGTTACTGTAACATATTCCACTGATGTTGATTCTTCTGTAACACCTTCCATAGTTGATAATTTTGTTACACATTCCGCTGTTTCCGACTCTGTAACATATTCTACTGTAGCTGTGCCTGTATCACATGAACTGACACTCAATTCTTCTGTTGATTCCGTTACACATTCCACTGTTACTGTTTCTGTACCACATTTAATAGTTTTTGATAATTCTGCCCCTTCTTTTTCTTCCTCTTCTATTACAGAATCCATTTCTTTTCCAGGAAGCTTTAAATTTTCACTTTGTAAGTTATTTTCTTCACAGGGAATTTTTGGATCGATCTTTTCAGAAGAGTTTTCTCTGTGATTCCGATTAGCATTTTCTGTTTCTTCAATCAAAGAAGGGATTTTCAAACATTCTTCACTCATTTTTTTAGGTAAAGAATAATCTACGACTGAATTTTCTAGTATTTCATCTGATTGGGTTTCTTCTATATTAGATTCAACATTTTTTGTTTCATATTTGTTTATAATAATATTCTTCTTACCATAATTCTGTCTTTTTTTAACAGGCATTAATAAAATTGGTGTTTTGTTTAAAGAAGCTTTCCTTCTATTTTTCTTCGGGGTGAAATGTATCGACTCATCATTATTTGATGAGACAGTATCCGTTTTATCTTCATTTACAATGTCTTCTTTTTCTCTTACAATAATAATATTATTTTCTATCTTAGGAAGTGAATCACTTTGAATTTCTTCTTCTTTTTTGTTTTTTTCTGTCCTTATAGAATTTTCTAACTCTTCCGTATGTGTAACAGGATGTTTGTTAATTTTTCTTGATGAGTCTACTACGATTTCTTTCCAGATTTTATTTTTATCCGTTTCGGTACTTAGATAGAACCCTTCAGATATGTTATTGGAATTTAATCTTTCATTAACAACACACGTATGGTCAGTATCTACAAATTTTTCAGCTTGTTCTAGGATGTCGTAATTTATTCCCGGAAAATCTTTTTCCGTATCCGGAATGCTAATAACAACTTCATTGTTATTGCTTTGTTTTCTGTGGCAAACCAAGATAATATTATCTTCAACGGTATCTTCATCGAATATAGGATTTTTTGTAGTAACGTTTTCATTAACTAAACATATCAAAGGTTCGTCAAGACTTTCTTCATTTTCTGTCACAGTTTCCGGGATTAAATTATAAATTCTATTAGGGGTTGGTGTTACAAGACTTTCTAAATTCATGAATGCTGATGGAATACATTTGGAATGGTTAATCGAATAATTTAACTGAGCGCTACTACTTCGAGTAACTCTTCTTGTAATCACGTCAACTTGATTAGTTTTCGGTTCTGTAATTAAATCAGATTTTTTGTTGGGTTTTTTCTTAGGTTTTTCGAGGTTTTTGTTTGTTTTTGTGATTTTTTTACCCTTCTTTTTATATCCTTTTCGTTTCATTTCGGTATTTTCCATTTTTTCTTGTTCCGCAGCAACAAATGCCAGGACATCTAAGTTGTTGGAACAATTATGATCAGGGAAGGCTGTGCTAAATTCTTCCACATACTCTTCAATGTCTTCACAAGATGTTTGGTTTTCAAAGCCAATTGTTTGGGGGGAAGTATTTTCCGGAAGAGAATCTTCTTTTTTTGTGTTTGAACCCTCGGAATTGTTTTCTTCTTCACTATTTACTTTTTTAGATTCTTCTTCGTTTGGTTTAGAATCAGATAATAAACTTTCTTCATTTATCGGTACTGTAAGTTCTTGTTCTTCAATACAGGTTTCTTCTTCTTCATTTGTTTTTTCAATTGGTGTTGTGTTTTTGAGGCAGTCTTCATTATTAACAGACGGAGTTGGGAGTTGATTTAATTGTATTTTTGCAGCACTAGTGTTAATAAAACTTTCTTCTGTGGCAACAACAAAACTAGAATTTGCTGTTGTAACCGAAATAGTTTGAGCATTGTCTTTTTCAGGAATTGAAGATTTCTTCTTCTCAAGATGGATTTTAAAATGGTCTTTCGGGGTTGGTTTGGTTTGAAGAATGTCTTCTCTTGCTTCAACTGTGTTTTCCTTTTCCAAAATGGCGGTGATTGGGAAAGAAGAAGAATCACTTACATTATTGGATATTAACGGATCATTTTCTATTTCTTTTGTTTTATTATTTAAACTATCTTTATTTTGTTGCTTCTTCTCATGGTTGTTGTCTTGATCAATAATTGTTTTTTTAATAGGAACTGTATCACTAACACAATCATCTGTATCGTCGTATTTATTTAAAATTTCATCTTCATCTTCAATTTCATTATCTGATATGTCATCACATTGAAGTAAAGCGTCTTCTAATTCAGAAGAGTTCAGTAAATGTTCCCTGATTTCAATGTGTTTACGAGGACTTTGTAGTTCTGAGGATATGGTGGAGTCGCTTTCAAGATTCAGTACGGAACAACTGCTGCCGTCTTGTATAATTTCAATATCACTGTCACTGTCATCTATTACCAATACACTGTTGCTATTAGAAATATTTGAAATCCATTGTTTATTATCACAAGTAGTCGAGGTAGTATTGAGCTGGATGTATTTATCAAATCTATCACTAATATTGCTTAAAGTCCTTTCTGAAATTTGTACATTAAAATCGTCAAATACACTTTTTTTATCTTTAATATTTAGTTTTTGCACTTCCGGTCGAAAATATACCATAGAAAAGTCTTCGTCAATGAGATCAATGGTCATTATCTTTTTTTCTGTGTCACAACATGAAGTTATGTTGTATTTTTCTTCAACTTCTTCCTCTTCTTCTTCTTCTTCGTATTCATCTTCTGTTACTTCTTCCTCTATTGGGGAAGCAACCTGCTAGAAGACATTAAATCAAAATTTAAAATATTCCTAGAAAATCGGAGAGTAGCGCTAAGGGGTTAAATTATAAATCAAATTGTAGCCTTGGGTTTTCTCTAAAGGATAGGAAAACTTGAAATTTTTTTCCAGGGCCGTTTTGGAAAAATTAATTTTTCAAAGCGATTAATTTTTTTTTTCAAAGTCACGTCAATATTTTAAAATATTCCTAGAAAATCGGAGAGTACAGCTAAGGGGTTAAATTATACAGCAAATTACAACCCTTGTTTTTCTCTACAAGAAACGAATATTTGAAATTTTTTCCGGTAGCCGTTTTGGAAAAATTAATTTTTCAAAATGTTTAAAATTCTTTTTCAAAGTCACGTCAACATTTTAAAATATTCTTAGAAAATCGGAGAGTATCGCTAAGGGGTTCAATTATACACCAAATTGTAGCCCTTGTTTTCCTCTACAAGATAGGAAATTTTGAAATTTTTTTCGGCAGCCGTTTTGGAGAAATTAATTTTTCAAAATGTTTAAAATTTTTTTTCAAAGTCACGTCAACATTTTAAAATATTCCTAGAAAATCGGAGAGTATCGCTAAGGGGTTAAATTATACACCAAATTGTAGCCCTTGTTTTTCTCTACAAGATAGGAAAATTTGAATTTTTTTTCTACCGTTTTGGAAAAATTAATTTTTCAAAATGTTTAAATTTTTTTTTTCAAAGCCACGTCAACATTTTAAAATATTCCTAGAAAATCGGAGAGCATCGCTAAGGGGTTAAACTATACACCAAATTGCAGCCCTTGTTTTTCTTTACAAGATAGGAAAATTTGAAATTTTTTTCAACGGCCGTTTTGGAGAAATTAATTTTTCAAAACGTTTAAATTTTTTTTCAAAATCACATCAACATTTAAAATATTTCCTAGAAAATTGGGGAGTACAGGTAGGGGGTTAAATTATACACCAAATTGTAGCCCTTGTTTTTCTCTACAAGATAGGAAAATATGAAATTTTTTTCCACGGCTGTTTTGGAGAAATTAATTTTACAAAACGTTTAAATTTTTTTTTCAAAGTCACGTCAACATTTTAAAATATTCCTAGAAAATCGGAGAGTATCGCTAAGGGGTTAAATTACACACCAAATTGTAGCCCTTGTTTTTCTCTACAAGATAGGAAAATTTGAAATTTTTTTCCACGGTCGTTTTGGAGAAATTAATTTTTCAAAATGTTTAAAATTTTTTTTCAATGTCACGTCAACATTTTAAAATATTCCTAGAAAATCGGAGAGTATTGCTAAGGGGTTAAATTATACACCAAATTGTAGTCCTTGTTTTTCTCTACAAGGTAGAAAAATTTGAAATTTTTTCGGGAGCCGATTTGGAGAAAATAATTTTTCAAAACGTTTACAAATTCTTTTTTCAGTCACGTCAACATTTTAAAATATTCCTAGAAAATCGGAGAGTACAGCTAAGGGGTTAACAGCCCTTGTTTTTCTCTACAAGATAGGAAAATTTGAAAAAATTTTTAGCAGCCGTTTTGGAGAAATTAATTTTACAAAACGATTAACATTTTATTTTTCAAAATCACGTTGAAACTTAAAATATTCGTAGAAAATCGGAGAGTACAGCTAAGGGGTTAAATTATACACCAAAATACAGCCCTTGTTTTTCTCTAAAAGATAGGAAAATTTGAAATTTTTTTCGGCAGCCGTTTTGGAAATTAATTAAATTATTTTTTTTAATTTTTCAAAACGTTTAAAATTTTTATCAAAATGTTTAAAATTTTTTCAAAACAACTTTATGACTTTTTATTACATACAATAATTATTTACAAATTTTATTTTGTTTTCAGCAAACTTACATCGACTACTTCTTCTTCAATTTCATCTTCCGAGACATCAGGGTTTTCCAATTCATAATCCCGGCGTTGAAAGTAAGTAACTAATTTCTGTACTTTGGGCACTTGAAGCAATTTATCTACAGGAGATGTTCCATTTTGATTGGTCACTTCACTAGCATCGTCCAAAACATCCAATATCCTCATCAACTTACTAAAACGTAATAATACAGAAAAAGTTTTCACTTATTTAATAATCACTTACTTCATTATTTTTTCTATAAAATTCCCTTTCTTTTTGTACTCTTCTTTAACATGTGTCATAACATAAACTGTATTCATCGCACACATTTCGTCTAGAATTCCGTCATCATCTAAAGTGTCTCTTTCTTGCCATGTTGCCGATTCTTGAAGAATAGTTAACAATAAAGATAAAACCCTTTTTTCTACTTCTTTTTGATAGTCCGGTGAAGGATCCTCTTGACTGTATAAAACTTCATATTCTAACTCCACATAACGAACTAGTAGGGCATGTAATTCTCGGGAATTAGGAAACTTTCTACTATCCTATAATAAAAAAAAATTAATAACACCTTGTTACTTGCTTAAAATTAAATTTACATACACTTATCTCTCTGGAAGCAACCCCCGATAGAAAAAATATTTTTTTGTGTATATCTTTCACAAAATCAATTGTTTCTTGAATAGGTTTCGGAACACCGTCAATGTACCTGTAATTACATGCAAACTACATTTGTTTTGTTTTTTTTTGTATTCAGAAAAAATATTATCTAATAAATTGAATTTATTTTTCCAAAAAGTTTTTGAAATGAATTTCTTGGTTGATGCATCTTGGAGTTGATTCTTCTTGAAAGTTTCGACTGTCCAAGGGTCCATCTTCAGGCTATTTCTTCAAATGCTGGTCAAGATGATTTTTAGAAAAATTAGAATGAAAAATATTGACTTTAGTAAATGGAAAAAAAATTGTTGCATGCAGATTTTACTTTTAAATCAAAAATTAAAACTGAATTCTGTTAAAATAATTTAAAAATTGAAGACAAATTTTAAAAAAATCTTCATTTTCAAGCTTCTTTTGTTTCATAGCTTCGGGACCATCCTCTTTCTTCATTTTTTTCTGCTCTGAACAACCTCTTCTGTTTTTTCTTTTGTTACTCCTTTATTCTTTACTTATTTTAAATTACACCAGAGATAAATACAAAAGTTCATGAGCAAAAGGCAATAATTATTATTTAATAAAAATCAAAGACGCAAATATATTTAACGGAATCTTAAAAATGATTGATTATGTAAAAAAAATTAACTTTATTTGACAAAAAAATTGTGAAATCCTGTAATCAACAAGCACGGTAATGTAATCAAATATAAAATAGTTTATCAAATTTATTTCAATAAATACCTTCGTAACATATCGGTTGTTTCATATAATTTCGAACGAACCATAGGGTCGTCTTCATCATACTCGAGGAGAAGGAGTTGGTTTCGTAAAAGTACATAATCTTCATAAAAACAATCTTTAAAAAAAAAAAGAATAGGACTTGGTTTATTAGATTCGAAGATAAAATAAGAGAAAAACTTACTTTTGGATGCTTTTTTAAACCCCAGACGATTGAAATTATTGCAAAGAGCAATACAAGGATCAATTTTTGATTTCCCACGATTATGGCAATGCGCCATTGTATCTATGAAAAAAAAAACAGTAAACATTTAATTATAGACCTCCCTACTCTACATTTTTATTTTTTAAAAGCTTTAGTTAGGACGTATAATGAGCTGTGATTCGTTATGAATACAGAAAGGTGCCAGAGATCGGCATCCCAAGACAATTCTACAATAGATAATTAAATTTAGAGCAACAGGGACCTCCCTACTCTACATTTTTATTTTTTTAAGCTTTAGTTAGGACGTATAATGAGCTGTGATTGGTTATGAATACAAAAAGGTGCCAGAGATCGGCATCCCAAGACAATTCTCCAATAGATAATTAAATTTGAAGCAACAAGGACCTCCCTATTCCATATTTTTATTTTTTTAAAGCTTTAGTTAGGACGTATAATGAGCTGTGATTGGTTATGAATACAGAAAGGTGCCAGATATTGGCATCCCAAGACAATTTTCCAGTATATAATTAAATTTTTACCCAAACAGACCCATATTCTACATTATTGTATTGTGAAAAGCTTTAGTTAAGGTGCTCTATGGACCAAAATTGGTCCAACTGGAAAAAGGTACCAGAGATCAGCATCCCAAGACCTCAATACACTACAAACTACAACCACAACACCCAATAATTCCATTCTGTCTCTCTAACCAACTAAATTTTTTTTAACTATATCTTGTAGGTAATATACAGGGTGTTCATAATATTAAAGCACACATTAGTGGGAAAATTTACAAATAATTTTTTTTATACGGTAATCACGAGAATATACCTTTTAATTATAAGAAATTTATTATCATTTATTTATATTTTCCTTCTATTGGAAGTAACTTCAATGTCATCCAGCCATTGAATATTTCTGATCCGCCAAGTGACTGCGCCTAGAAATGGGATGATCTGTGCGCTGACTGGCAGGACACATTAAAATGATCGCTGTGATGCTGGTTGTAGAGCAATGTTACAGTTTAACTGGAAAAAATTTACAAATCACATGCTGTAACATAATTGAGATTACAAGTAATCGTTATTCAATTATTATATGCTTTTGAAAATGACACTTTACGGTTACGTAGTCATGGACTGGCCTGCTATTAGCCTTAAACTCTATTGAACGCCTTTAGAGTCAGTTTGTGGCCCCAGAAAATGCATGCCCAGTAAACATTGCATCTTTAATAGCTGGTTTTATGTTCCCTCTCTCATAAAGAGCTTGGTGGGAAAACCACGGACACGAAAACGGTCACAAAAGCACAAATAATCGTCTCAGTTTGCAAGTCATGTAAAAAAAAAAAGCTGTGATTCTACATTCCATGGGGGAATCACATCTGCAATAAGAAGAGTTACAGCCGATTGTGTTCCCTTACTTATAAAGACCCTGGTGGTCAAGCATTAACCATGGAGTTCACAAAAATATTTGTCACGTAAAGTCCGATGTAAAGTAAATAGAAATAAAACAAGAGCATGAGTTATATATTAATTCAACAATAAAAGCGAGGGCAATTAGAAGGATACGATTCTTTAGTAAGACGGAAAATTTTGAATACAGAACTTCGCAGGATCGTAACAAGCTTGTATTAAGCCGTTTCATTATTAACATTAGATTTATATTGGATTTTTTAATCACCACTTCACTAACGTGGCTTACTTTAATCGTTTAATCTGAATCTTGGTTGTCGTTTCAAATTTAAATCTCCAGTAAGTATTTTAAAACCATTTCTGCAATTACGATACTGTTATAAAGCTCCAATAACGTTTCTTATAGACATTCCACAAGGTTTTCAGTTTTTTCAGGGAAGATTATTGACATAATAAACTTGTTCGGGAAAGTTTTCAGGTAATTATTGAAAGGTCAAAAGCTAACTGTAAATAAATAAAACAGTGTTTTTAGGATAGAACCTGTAATTATTTGTTAACTATATTATTGTTATTACCTTGTGAGTCAGAAATTTAGTATTGTTAAAGGAAATACACAATAAATATTTAGATCTAGTCCATAGATTCCACAGAACATTCTCCTTAAAGGGTCATTATAAAGTTATGCAAAATGAAAGGAAATCAAAACACTTACCTAAATGTTATGAGTTTATTCGGTTGTATATTAAAGAATATGTGGAAAATAAACAGTTCTTGAATAAATTCCTGAAAATTACACAAATTTTGGTATTAAAAGGATTGCTATCATGTTTTGTTAAAGCATCCTTTTCTAGGGGCAACTTCTAACAACCATACATAAAATTACCAAATCACAAGTTAATTATATCGAGTCGAATACTGAAACTTTTAAAGCTTAATTTAATAAAACAAGAAGTTTAAATGATTTTTTTAATGAAAACCAAGACAGAATTTCATGAAATTCTGAAATGTTTAACGAAAACAAAAATAAGTTTAGGGTGTTTTTATTTGGTGTGGTTGGTGCCTCGCACATTTTCTTACGTCAACCAATGAGGGATCAGAAGAAATTGAGAGCATTTACCTTCAGCTGTGAATTGTTCCCCTTATGTGACATGGCGTCTGAGAGGAAAGTTAGAAGTTAAGCGGGTTCAACCGTCGAAGTTGTTTTTATGCACGTATGACGAAGCGGCTTTTGGTAGAAGCCCCAAATTATTTCTAGAGACTTGCATTGATGGTAATGCATGCAAGGAAAACGCAACGGATGAACGATGGGTACGAATTCCCCTGTATTGGGACCCACCAATCACAATTACAGGCTTTCTTTTATAATTTACCCTAAAACACTTGAATTGCACCCCAATTTTAAGTTTAATCAAGTTTTTTTATGTTCACAGGTACTTCGAAAAGCATCAGACCCATCCCTATCAGGTAAAGTATAAACAAATCAATTTTACCCTTCCCACATTCCTGAACTCTTCCGCAAAACTATTTCCCTACTTTAAACCCTTAAAAACCCTTTTAAATCACTTTAATCCTCATCAAAATTAATAATTATTCCAAAATGTCAATATTTTTCTCCCTGAAAAACTTTGGGAGTGCCTTCAAAAATCTTGACATATTTCCAACAAGTTTAACCTTGTACCCTATTAAAACTTTCGGAAAAACCTTAATTCCTCCCCCTAAATCATACAATTATCAATCCTAAGATAAAATTAAACAAAAATAAATAATAAATTTAGAATAAATATGGCTACCATTGTAGCTGTCAACCCAACCTTTTGGACAAAGTTTTTTTAATTTTTCCTTTTAACAAACCTTAAAAAAAGTCATTAACATGATTTAACATACAATCCCCCTTAGAACTCGAAGTACAATTCTTCAAAAAGCTACGGATCGAGTGGTGAACGTTACGAGAGAATCCGGGACTCGCCTAATGGTAACTATCGGTCAGACAGCCCCGATTCGCAATCTCCACGTGATAGAGACAGGGTGTACCAATCTAAAAGCTCCTATATACAGAAAATACGTGAAAAGGAGAGAGAAAATAGAGACTATAAGGCATCCCGGGATAAGTATTCAGGTGCGTATTAAATTTTCAACAAAACAAGCCTTTTTACAAACGTTTTCTTGATCTCTTAGACTGCGCAAGATCACCAAAGGATAAACGCAGCCGAGATTCTGAGTATAGGACCAACCACGATAGGAGTGACGACAAAGCTGTTCTACACGCTGGGGTAAAACCTTCTCAAAATGCTACATTGCGGGACCGGAAACCCGTACACAATAATTGTATGGAGAAGGTAATGCCTTTTTATACGTAAATACAAATGTTCTAAGGGGAAACTGCTTTATTTTTTTATCCATTTCAACAAATTACATTTTTATTACATTAAACATTTTTACAAAAATTTGAAACGTTTAAAAATAGAGCAGGATTGATGTAACTTCATTCAAACCCCTAGAAAATGAACCAAAGTTTATAAATTAATTATAAACCTTTGATTTAAAATGTTATGATCACTTTGGCCGAGTTATTAACTCCCAGAGCAGCTGATCCACGATCAAGTGTCACGGATACGATTATTCGTAAGAATAATTCTATGACAATTAATCATGGATCAGCTGAACTGGAACTTTGATCACATAGGGCCAGTTGTATCGACATAGTTTAACTCACCGTCCAGCTGAACTACGATCAATTGTCATGGATACAATTATTGTATCAATCGTATCCATGACAGTTGATCATGGTTCAGCTAAACGGGCAGTTAAACTACGTCCATACAACCCGCCCTTAGAAGAGATAAAAAGGGTGGAAAATAAAATTAAAGCAAGAGTACTCATTTATTGGCAATCCTGGTGGGATAGTGGCTCAGAGGTTTCATATCTTTCCAAAAACTCTTGTCAAAGTTGATGCTCCAAGTTTCCTAATTTTTTATTCAGTGACTTCCAATATAATTGTAGAGAGAAGATCGAGAAAGAATTACAAGAGTCGGTGACTGGTCAGAACATATCAGTTCATCCGGTAAGAAGTATTATTACAACTGTAAGACAGAGGTCTCCCAATGGGAGAAGCCTCGAGAATGGATCGAGCGAGAGCGAGAAAGAGATCGCTTTCGCACACGAGACAGAGATCGAGATTCTGATCGCAATTACAGCAGCTCCGCTCGTTCGGGTATGAGTAAGTTGTTTTTTTTTATTTATTTATTCTTCATTTTAAGGATTTAACTTTTATTTTCTTTTGTTATAGGACATGACAAACATTCCAATTCACGCAGTGTCAGTATCAGTAAAGATGGAGCAAGGGAAAGTGCTACGGGTAGCCGCCACTGGAGCAGTGGTAGCAGTCGAGAAGACAGTGAAGCACCAAGCCGGGATTCACGTACATCTCGAAAATATTCTGATGATAACATGCAGTCTATGCAAGATATGGATATCTCACCAGGGGATAGTACACCCACGTCCGAGGTATCATACACCCATCAACCCAACTCGACCCAGCCTTGCCCAATGGAGCAAAATTCTGTGGGTCCTGTTTTACTAGCGACAGCCTTGCCTCGTTTAGTTTCACATCCAATGCAATTACCTTCTACACCGACTACCACTAGCCGACCAGAAGCATCACCAATAGCTAATGTTCAGAGCACACCTGTGATGGTGCCTCCTCCTTCAAGTGTTACAACATCAAATGCACCTGGACCGCCCGTTACTTTAACTACACTCCCTCGAAATTTATCCCAAATCCCTACTACACCTGAAACAAATGAAGTCAAGACGCTACAAACTGTACATAGTGTGCTTGTGATGTCAAGACAGAGTAGTACAACTGGTGAAAGTGCACATACACACCCTCTTACTGTTGATACTAATCATAATGGGCCAATGGGTGAAGGACCACCTACTCCTACACATTCGGAAACTCCAGACTGTGCTAAAGGTGAGCAATTTTTTTTAATATCAACTCCTAATCACGGTTTACTGTACTAACCTTGGAGACTTTTATAACTAAACCAGCAGTATTTTAACGCATAAATTAAAAATTGGAGGGGGGGGTCTTGGTGGCCTAGAGATGTGTCTCTGAGCGACCAAATAATACCAAAGCTTGGGGGGCTTCAATCTCGACAGCAGCCATGAAAATGTTCTGTTCCATTCTTGTAAAATTTAAAATGTGTATAGGGAGGGAGGACTAGCCTTGCTATTACTCCTTTCTGTTACACCCAGGTGCTCATTTGCGGCTTGCGACTGTAAACCTTCTGAAAAGACCACCTCCATATAGCAACTAACTAAACAAAAGGTAAACCACGTGGGAAGTTTGGTGTATATACATAGTCTAGGTAGCCCCTGGGAGGTCTGGGAAGTCTGGATAGTCCCTGGACAGTCTGAGTAATCTCTGGGAAGTCAGGGTAGTCCCTGAGAAGTCTGGGTTGTGTTTTGAAAGTCCGGGTAGTCTCTGAGAAGTCTGGGTTATGTTTTGGAGGTCAGGATAGTCTCCGAGAAGTCTGGGTGGTTCCTGGGAAGCTTGTGTAGCCTCTGGGAAGTCTGAGTAGTCAGTGGTAAGTCTGGCAAGTGTGAGTCCCTGGGAAGTCTGGGTAGTCCCTGACAAGCCTGTGTACCCTCTGGGAAGTCTGGATAGTCCTTGGGAAGTCGGAGTAGTTTGTGGGAAGTCTGGGTAGTCCCTGGGCAGTCTGAGTAGTCTGGGTAGTCCCTAGGAAGCCTGTGTAGCCTCTGGGAAGTCTAGATAGTCCCTGGACAGTCTGAATAATCTCTGGGAAGTCTGGGTAGTCCCTGGGAAGCCTGTGTAGTCTCTGAGAACTCTGGGTTGTGTTTGGGAAGTCTGGATAGTCTCTGAGAAGTCTAGATAGTCTTCGAAAACTCTGGGTGGTCCCTGGGAAGTCTGCATGATCTTTCACATTGGGTAGTTTAGTGTACACAATTTTTTTACCGTGGTTTACCTCTTGTAGCTAACTGAGGACTCTTCCTTGCTTTCTAATCTGCTGCTGTAATTGTTGTTGTTCCTATTCTTGTAAATTCGTTCAAGAAAAAAAAATATTTGCATCCAAACCCGTTCTTTTGCGTCTATATAACTCCCTCCGCATTATTTTATAAAAAAATAAAGAATAAAAATAATTCATAAATAATGTGTCTTTTTACAGTAACAGCTCCAGTCGGGAGTCCTCCACAGAGTGGCAGTCTCTCCTCATTACAAGGTGTTTCTAGTTCATTACAAGCCCTAAGACCACAAGGTCCCTCCATAACACCTTCGTTAGCAAACCACTATAGAGATGATTTAGTGAACCACGTCAGAGGGTGGCCAGCAGACATACTGGAGAAACAGGTAATAAAATATTTAATATACAGCATGACCCATAAGAAAAATACTCGAGAAATGCATAACAACACCTTTTTTATTTATTTTTATTTATGACCTTAAAACAGTCTGTAGAAATAGAAAAACTTATTGTTCTAACAATATCGTACTTCTGGAATACCCGGTTGAATATTAATTGTGAATTTTGTTAAAGGCTGAAAAATTAGCTCAAGAGGCACACATAATGGGCAGTATACAATGTGCAAAAGTATCTGCAGAACTTAAATCTGCAAGATCTATAGTTCGTTTAACTGAAATTCAAGCCACATTACAGGAACAAAGGTAAGTGCTACTTTTTTGTTAATACAGGATGATCAAAAAATGTTTAGGCGAAAGACGTTCTTCTTGAGGGTATACTTAGAAACATAGTAGAG
Source organism: Hemicrepidius hirtus (assembly GCA_963082805.1). NCBI lineage: Eukaryota > Metazoa > Arthropoda > Insecta > Coleoptera > Elateridae > Hemicrepidius > Hemicrepidius hirtus. Next base: position 29,722,118 of record OY720165.1, read on the forward strand.
AAGTCCCGGCCCTACAATTAAAGTCCTTTGAATAAGGTAGCCTGGTGAAGTCTCTGAGAATCCTTGCTAGGTTTTTCTCCACCAAGAATGCTCTTTGGTTCTCGGAAACATTGTAGAGAGGTTCCGACCCTTCAATTAAAGTCTTGTGAATATGGTGGCCTCATGAAGTGTCAAGAGCATCCTTGCTAGGCTTCTCCCCACCAAGAATGCTCTTTGGTTTTCGGAAATATTGTAGACAGGTCCTGACCCTTGAAATAAAATCTTGTGAATATGATGGCCTCATGAAGTGTCAGAACATCCTTGCTAGGAGGTTTCTACCCACCAAATCTGGTGAATAACGTGGCCTTATAAAGTGTCGGAGAATCCTTGCTAGGCTTCTCCCCACCAAGAATGCTCTTTGGTTTTCGGAAACATTGGAGAGACTTTCTGACCCTTCAAATCAAGTTTGGGGAATAAAGTGGCTAGGTGGTTAGACTTGTTGAATCTGTTTTATAAAATTTGTGCATAATTGTGTGCGACTAAATTCCTTAATTTGTTTCAGAATATTGTTTCTACGTCATCAAATAAAAACATTGGAAGAAATGAAATCACAAAATTCGTTTATGTCGGATGACTCGTAGTGGTTGAGTATATCACAAGAATTAGTGTTAATGCTAAACATTTTATTTAAGTGAAAAGTATAATGCATAACATTACTTTACAACCGGTGTATATTTATTAGTTTTCTACACTTCTTTGTCGGTTTCCAGAGCCTGCAGGTGTTAGAACTTGTTAGGACCCGTCTGGCATTTTATTTAATAATTTAGAAAAGTTAAAGACTATAGGTAAAAGTTCTGAATATGTGACTTTCTATTTGTATGTATTATAATGGTTTTATCTTTTAGCTTTAGAAAAAATAATATACCTAGTATAGTCCTTTTCGTAAACTCCTAGATGTACATTTTCGTCTGCTGAATGAATGAAAATAAAATGTTAAGGTTTTATTTTAAAACAAACTATTTACTATATTTTTTAAGTATTTTTTTTATTCTTATCGCTTATTTGTATATACAGAGTAACTGAAAATAATTGTTTTTATAACTTCCTTCACATTACAGTTTTAGTCGTTTAATATTTATATAAAGTTCCCTAGTTTAATGTAATTTTTGTGTTTGTATTCTAAATAGTATATTTATTTATTTTTATCCACACCAGTTTCTTTTTAAGCACTTCTTATATTATTCAATTTTTTATATCAATTCTTCTTGGGCAAAAAAATTAAAGTGTGGATTCTAAGATTTAGACTGAACTAAAGGGCCTTTTTTTATTTGAAGCTCAACATCTTGGAATCTGCATTCAAAAATTCCGACCATAGATTTTGAAACATCCTGTTTACTGGTCAAAAGCTTTTTCTTAATGGATTTAATATTTTTCCCGTACTATTTATACTGTTATGATTATTTTGAAAAAATTCCTTCAAAGTTAAAACATAAAAGTTACATTACAACGATTTTTTTGCACCTGATTATTGAACTGTAACAAAACCTTTCCCTAAATGTAAAATGGCCTATAGATTTTTGTATTTTTTTCTTGTGTTAAAAAAAACCTGAATGTGTTTTCAAGATCGGGTTCTATTTTGATCACCCAATTCGAAAAATATGCAAAATTCAGGTTTTTCTTACAAAAAGATTTGTTATAGCTTAAGAAATTAATTTCAAAATTCACCAAACGATGATGTACAAGTGAGGAGGAGCAACTGTTTTTTGAAAGGCACATAAATTGGTCCGATTCTTTTTATTTAAACAATCCTCATTTGTTATTACTATTTTACTTTACTTCACATGTCGTTTATTAATATTTTTACACTTAATTGTTATTTATGAGAGGGGTATGTGATAACAGTTAAAATTTTGTTTAACTTCATTGTTGATGCATCTTATGTAACAATGCTGTATGTACTTTAGTTATGAAAATTCTGTAGCACTTTTGTTTCTGTGTGGTTGGCTAATGATATTTTTTTTAAGTCGAATTTAAGACGGAAAGAGTGCTGAATGAATAGCTTCAGCATACGTTATCGATCGCCCAATATCTATGCCTTCAATTGAATTAAGCACAATGTTTATTTTGGCTGAGGATCTTTTCTGTATAGTTGTCTTCATGTATTTTGCGTGAGTGTCACTGTTATATAATTCAGATGTTCCAAACAAATAACATTAAACCTTTTTAAAAATACTTGTGTTTGTGTATTGTCCCACCCCTTCTGATTTCTTTAGGAAATTCCCAGAATACAAGTTTCTCTTTTATTATCACCTGCAACTGTTCTTGGATGTGTTTGGATATTTTTGTATATTTATAATGTATAGTGGTAGCCTCTACATTTAAATGACTGATAGTACCCCCCTCCAGTTGCACCCCCGTTTATGATAATGCATGTTTTTGTACCTTCTCGGTTCTTGAAATATTTTCACAACTCGTTTCTTTTTTATTATCACCTGCAACTGCTCTTGGATGTGTTTGGATGCAGCTAGTTTCATTACGATGTGTCTTTGTGAGAATGATGGAAATTAAAAAGGCTTTTCCCCACCTACCGATTTACACATTTTCTTGAAAGAAATAATCATGTCCTCCTTCAAAAAGGGTTGGAAGGAAGTTTGGCACATTATTTCCATGTGTAGTATAGACTTCAAATTATTTTCTAGGAATTTCCCAACGAAATCAGGAGGGGTGAGTTGCAAAAAACAGTACGTAGAGAGGGACAGGTGAGGACAGGACGGGCAGGATGATTCTTTGAAGTTTTTTAACAAGGATACCATGGATAGGACATTGATGAATGTGGTAAGTGAATTTGAAGCAAATTTGAATTAAAATTCACTTTGATAAGGGGGTAAAGTTTAAGTCTTAAAGGTGTTAGAGAAATTTTTGTACTATAAAGGGGGTTGGCACACATATCACAACTTCTTTACAGTATGAAAGGTTTTTTTATTGTTTCTTGTTTATTGTTATTTAATGTTGGGAAAATATGCCGCACCCTGTATATTAGTTTGTAGTGGTTTGTACAACATTTTTGAAACGGCGCGAATTTTTTAATTATTTTTATATTTTTGAAGGCGCCCTCTGTTCAAATCACATTGAACTTCCAGTTCCAATTCTGTTTTTTCGGGAAATTTCGTTTCGCACGGTTGATAAATTAGGATACTTGTTACCGACATGCGGATCTGTCTATTCTCACGCTGTTTCACAAAAAATAAAAAAGTTGTCCGTTTTAGGCAATAAATGTTAATTTAACTGACTGTCATTAATACTGAAGCAGTCCGAAAATCAAAACGGGCAACTTATTCCATATTAAACGTCCTAATCGGTAAAATATTGGTTTGTTATTGTCACAGGTGCGTGCGAGTAGTCACAGCCAAATTCAATCTTTTCTAACCTCAAATAAATTAAAATTAACTGTCATAAAATTTGAATTTCTTTGTGAAGAAGAATTAATTTGGTTGAATATTAATTCATATTTGTGTTTTACAGTTTTCAATCATCAGTCTCGCCAAGGGGCGAAAGTCATCCCCGTCGTTCCAGCGTATCTATTAAATCTAAAGAATAAATCGATCCTCCGTCTTGCAACAAGCACCAACTTGTTTACCGGTAAGTTTTAATTTTGGTTCATATATTTTTAAATCTAAACCTCCTAATCCTTTTGTGCTAAATAATTGCGCTCTGAATGACTTCGGGTGTTGGTGTTAAGCCTTGGTAGTAAGAAATTCAATTTTGGACGACCTTCCGAGACCTTTTTTCTATCATCCTACGATTTAGGAAGCGGGGTGTTATATCACATTTGTAAAACGCGTCATCATTATAAAGGAATTATTTTTGAAACCCTTTCCTTCATTTTAATTCTAAATTTAATTGTTAGTGGGTAGGTAGCTCAAATTTTTAATGAAAATAATTTTGGCCATTTTCCTATTGGAAATTTATTATAAAATATTTATACCTAGATAATTTCAACAACTTGATTTCTCTTTTTGGTTACTTATCACATAAATTGGTATGTTAATATAAAAACCGAGCAATGTACTAATAATAAAATTGTTTCCACATCAAAAAAAATTGTTAGATCATTCAAAAACATCGAATATATTCTTGTAACAAAGGACTGGTCCTATTTATATAATCTAAATGTTTATGTGAATCATAAGTTTCTATAACATTATATTTTTATTGCAGTTCAGTGTTCAAGAATTGCTGCCAGTATTTGGATGTCTGAGAAGGGATCACCGCAGTCCGGAAGTGTTTTAAGTGAACTCTTGTACTTTTAAGTGTAGTGCGGAAATGGGGATTTGGTTTCGTGTGCTTCAGAAGAGGACGGACAACAAAATTAAGGTATGAAACCAATTTTACACACAGCAGTACGGCCAGTAGTTAAAACTCAACGATATTTTTATAAAATACAAGAACTGTTACACACACATCACCTGCACTTCAGATCAGAGGGTTCTAGATGAATGAACCATAAGATTTTTGGAAATGATTTTTTTTCAATCAAAATTACATTACAGACTAAACAGTTTTTTATTTTATAAAAAATTAAATGCTTACTTTTATTGCTCGTAATATCACGCTCGTGCGGGAGTGTTTTTGCATCAAATGGTGGCAGCGCTATTGCTGAACCAACCATTACCGTATCGAAGATTAGGGTTGTAAGGTTTTTCAGGAGCGATCTTAAATTTAATATTTTCCAGGTACGGACCTATAAAATAAAGAGTTTGTATAATAAACGTTTCCTTTTTGAATTTTTTTTTAATTTAATGGGGCTTTTCTTTAGATTTTTCGCGATATCCGGTTAACTTTTGTGTGTCGGTATCCCCTACCTGTTGTATGAGACGACTATTTGGGCCGACCGCGTTCTTCGTTTGGCCATGTTTGGCGTGTATTACGAGTATAAAAGGGCATAACCCATTAGAGCGGTTTTAACGTTAAACAAATACTTACACATTAAATAAAATGCTTATAAGCATTTGCATTAATTTGGAAATAAATTGATGCTTGCGGCCACACACAACAACACAACATTTTTTTTTTGTAAAATCAACTGCAGATGAGTTTTAACTGAACGCCCCCGTACACCATACAAAACAGGATGAAAATTCAGGAATACGTTTTTGAGTTTCTCGTCTTGATTTGTTTTCCCCCTTCATTATTGAACTTCAAACTGGCTTTACTGTTGTTGTTTATTTTGGTTTTTGGGGACCATTTTTAGTAATTTTTTTGAAATACGGTATGACTTGATTAATGCCGCTTGCCTCAATTATAACGTAGTTGGTAATAAGTTCCGAAGCAAGAACCACTTTTCAATGCGTAGGAGTAGATCTGGGGTGTACTAAGGTTACTCTGAGATGCTTCAGTTGGATATCGTGTGGACGAGTCGGAAGCTGTCGATGGGATGCGCCCCTTTGCAGTATCGATCCCAGGTACGTGCTACCGGTTGACAGCGTTTTTTAGTTGTCTGCAGGCTTAGTATCGTACGGACTTCCTCCTGTTATCATCAGGAGACCATAGGAGCCTCGGCTTCCTATTTCTCCGATGGGGATAGTCCGTTTCTGGAGGACCCTCCTTAGCTCCATTTGATTTTAAGTTAGTTCGACTCAAGTTAAGCCTATTTGGCTTTTTGCTCCGGTCAGTTTAAAAACTTAAAATAGAATGCATTACTTTGTGTAGCTGACAGATTCTGGTGGGGTGACCTTCGGCGAAAGGACGGGGGCATGGGGGATTTTGGAGGAGCCGCGTAATGTACCTACATTTCAAAACTACTGAACTGTTTCGTCGTTCTTGCGTGCTATTTGCTATTGTGTCCCTATCCCTATTGCAGTACAATTTTTTATATTCATCACCGTGGGGGCTCGTGGGCACTCAAACTATACCGTGTACTACTTTGCCAAGATGAATAAAAATTTTAAACTTCATTTAGTAAATAAAAAAAGGTCCTTTATTTGTATTTATTGTATTTGTGTATTATGTACAGATAAGCTGCAAAAATATTACCTATACAGGGGATGATTTTTGCAATCGGAAAATGTTCTTTTCTTTTTAAAATTAATCTTTTAGGTTCTTCGTAAGTCTTAAGAATTGTTAATTGATGATGGAAGGCTTTTCTGGCTGTTTGCGATAAAATTATAGGTGACTTTTCTGAATCCAGTGAGAATTGCTCTGAAGCGATGGATTACACTTACACAGCCTCCAGTAAGTAAATTTACTACAGGCTTTGTTTAGGGGCAGATCAGTAAAGTCTTTGTTTGTTTCAGGTGCCATTAGGGCATTGGTCGCTGCTTTGCGATAAAATTAGTAGGTGATGGTTCTGAATCCAGTGAGAATCGCACTGAAGCGAGGGGTTACAAAACCCCGGTGAGTAAATTTACAGACTTTGTTTAGAGGCAGATCAGTAAAGTCTTTTTTTATTTTGTTTCATGTGTCTTTGGAGAATCGGTCGCTGCGTACTGTTCTATTGCCAGGGATGGTTACAACGTGATGTTCTGGTCGCTTAAATTTTGATCAAGACTGCAAGGTACTACTTCTAGTTTCTTTTATCTATAAATAATTATTTCAAAATGGCAAAGGCAATTTAAATAAAACACCCTGTATCGTTCTCATTTACCTTGTATTTATTTATTTCTAACGTTTCGCGCTTTTAAATTCAATAATTTTATTTCATTTCCAATTAAACCAGCAATGGAGACGCACTCCCTTTAAATTTACTATTTTTATACATATTATTGTAAGAATATATTATATTATTGTAAGTATTATAATATTGTAAGAAAGAGACGGAAAGAATTCATTGATAAATCGACCAACCATAGCTAAGTACAATTTGTCACGCTTTTCCGTCACCACTTTTATATGTCTCACACTCTCTTACCCATATATAGTAATGTGTTAGACAAAGATGAAATTATAAACGTATTCCAAAATAAATTGATGTGATTCGAAATTAAATGTCAGTTTGATAGGTCGTTAGGTTAATTTGAATTTTATAAATATTTTGCGATATTAAGACTGTACAAATTTCAAAATGAAGCCAGGGGATGATTTGAAAATATGCAAGGGTTGTTTATATCATAATAATCATCTATTTTGATCAAAAAAATATTTAAGAATTGCCATTGCCAGAGTGAAATTACCCATCGATCGGTTTAATACAGGGTTCTTTTATGTATATTTATTATTTGCGTATTCCTGGTAGATGTATACACGTTGTCCCTAGAAATTTTGAATACGAGTAATGTAGGCACTGCGATTTTGTTCTTCTCGATTATTATAATAGATTGCCATGGTTGTTTATTACCAATTAGAAATTACTATTTATTTCCCGTTGCTTAGTGATTTAAAATATTTGACTCGACTATGTAAAAAGTGCGCGTGGTAACTAAGCGCCAAGTAATGCATTCTAATGTCCGTATTCAAAATTTCAGGGGACACCGTGTATACAGTGAAGTCCATTAAATTGTGCAATACAGCTATATTGCAAGTTAAATGGACCGACCACTTTTTTATTTGAATATAGGCAACCCATTATACACTGCAATCACTTTTGCCCCCTGCTTACTGATTTTGATTATTGGTTGTTAAATTACAGTGTTTTTTTTCGTTTTTAATAAAGAACAAGATTTAAAACTAACGATTTATTGAAAACATGATTTATACAGACGAAAAAAATAAATAGAAATCTGTATACTGTGTCACTCCGGATTATCGGATTATCATTAGGTAACGATAGGAATCATTTTAGTGTAAAATACCCTAACAGACCAGTTCCTAATGTGTCTACAATATCAAGAACATCTAGAAAATTTGCAAGTGCAGACTGTGTGGCACAACATCAAAAAAGAAATCAACGTAAAACAGCAACACATGAATTTGTACACATTTCTATTTTTTTTTGGTCTGTATAAATGATATTTTCAATAAATCAGTAGTTTTCAATCTTGTTCTGTATTAAATATTATTTCAAAGAGTTTACTATGTGTTACAGGTAGTTACAGTGGAAGGCACCTCAACGCTAAAGGATAAGAGCATTACAAGAATGGGCAAAGCCCGGAATCGACCACCACAAACGTATTCTGTATTATAGTATTAATAAGAAATTTTCTGACTGGTCTTAACTTTCAAGAACAAATCTTGACAAAGATTAAAACTTTAAGCTTTTATTTGTTTTAAATAAAAAGCATAGTTCAGAACAGTCAGACATGCATGGTTGTTGATTATAATAATAATTTATGAGAAGATATGTACAGGGTGTTTCACAAGACTCTGTAGGTGATAAAATAAATGCATGTTTGCAGATGCATACATAGATATTGCATGTAGAAGACCCCACTATTTGTTTAACATTACCTTTCGTTGTTTAATGATATTTTTAAAAGCTCTCTAGCTTAAATTTGTGATTAGTTTTTTAGCTAGGAATTATTGAATGTGTTTATTATGCCCGTTTGGTTTGCAAATATTGTTTTCTAACTCACTTTTATGTAAAATTTGCCTTTTACCTAGTTAAAACTTTTTCAAGATCTCTTGAAGTAATATTTTGTTCATTTTATTTAATAATTCACTTACTTTAAGGTAATATTGTGGATAAATTGAAGTCTTTGTATGTGTTAGGTACAATTTTAGGGCTTACGCATGGAAAATATTGTATTTATAGAATGAGTAACCTGTAATTATTTGTCAGAAACCGTTCTAGATTAAGTAAGTAATATTTCTGGGCTTTATGTTGCAATTAGCATGATTTGTATGCATCTGTTTATAAAAATAATGGTAATTTTATTAACAATGTTAATAATTTTTAATATTCTAAATAAATGCTTTTAAATTACAATTTCTAAAGTTATTTTCTGTCCCGCCAATATTCAAATTTGAATTTGCCGCACTTCCCCACTCCGATATTTCACACTAAACAAGTTAACCAACCTAAATTAAGGTAACCAGATTACTCCGGATACCTCCTCGCAACTGCTATGCTCCTGATACTCGAAATCGAATTTTAGCTTATATTACCCGACAAGCCTTAAGAAAATTTGTTGAACTGCTTTAAAACTTCAACCAAAATCTACTTATTTCTGATCAGGATCACAGGAGGTAAAGAAGATTGTATTCCTATATTTTCCGGTCAAATAAAATGCTTAAATTTGTAAATTAAAATTTTTTAAAAAATACCAAAACACGATCCTCTTCACCTCCTGTTATCCTAATACAAAATTTCCAAATTTTAGTTGAGATTTAAAGCTTTTTGAATTTAAAATTTAACAACCCTTTTTACCTCCTGTGATCCTGATACGAAAAATTCAAATTTGAATCTAGAATTAAAGCTTTAATAAAATAAAAGAAAAACATCTTCTTCACCTCCTATGATCCTGATACAAAATTGAAAAATTTTTGTTGCGGTTTGAACAATTTCTTAACGCCTTATCAGGAAATATAAGATAAAATTCGATTTCGGGTATCAGGAGAATAGAATGGGCGAGGAGGTATCAGGAGTATCTGGTAACTTTTATTTAAGTTGGCTAATCTGTTTTATTTAAGTTGGCTAACCTGTTTTATTTTTGGTTTGAAATATTTGAGTGGGGAAATGCGGGAAATTCAAATTTGAATTTTAGCGGGAAATATAATAGATTGAAAATTTTGATTTTTACAAGTGATTCAGTTTAATAAAATAAACATTTCTAGATATATAATGTATGTTTAATTTTATTCAAGTTAAAATACAGGTTATTTTAATCAATAAACAACTAATTTCTAAGGATTAAACAATATAAAGTGCGAATAATGCAACAATTTGATGTAAAAATATATAAGATTGCTTACTATGTAAAATTCTGGAAAAAAAAAGCGTAAACAAATATTTCTTAAGAATATTACAAATACAGAGGTAACATATTTTGTAAAATATAAGGAACATTCCTCGTAATCAGTCTCTCCACTTCAATACTTGTATTTGAAGTTCATCTTCAGCAAGTATTTAATATTAACTTGCGCCACATCGTATACAATGTATCTGGATTAGTATTAAGGAAAAATTAATACACAGAGCGTTTAAAATATACAGACATATCAATTCAAAATTTAAAAATTGTCTGTAAGACCTTCAAAAAACTTTTTCTTTGACTATTTCTGAGCAAAAAGGTCATAAAATTAATAACAAGGTTTTTTTCTTAAAATAAACATTAATATTATATATTTTTTCTAATAAAGGATACTCATTGTAAAGCAATGAACTTGCATCAGGTCTGTTCATGTTAACACGTTCATGTTGCACGTGAACCGTGCCATAATAATTTCCTATTGTGTAGTTTACGGAATGGTTTGAACCGTTTCTCTTCACCTTGACGTTTTACTATAAATACGTCTTCGATTTCTAATCCATAACTACCATGAGTAGCTGCATGAGTATTTTTGACGTATTCCTGGATAACTTGGAATTCTTCTGCTTCACGGTCGGGGATACCAATTTCTGGATTTCATTAAACTGTAAGCAATTTCCAGTTCCATAAGATTCTCCACCATGTCAATTTTTTGCTAAAAAATAGAAATTTTAAGGAACAAAGTGGAAAGAGGAAACAAAAGTGCTTTACCTTGATCATTTCAATGTTGTCAATGATTGGAGGATCGTCAATTCCGAATGAGTGTGGAACAAAGGTGTAGAAACGGTTTGAAGCGTCAATGAAGCGGGCACGAGACCCATCTGACTCGACCAATTGTTGTAATTCTGATAAGACGCCATAAGCATTTTGAAGCTGGGTTTTACTTAGTTTTCCTGTTGATCAAACAAAAGTTGCATTATCAGAACTAAGCAGTTTTCTAGGGGATGAGGGATGTTTGGCACATATTTTTCTAGTCTTTAGCCTTCATATTACATTCTGAAATTTTCCTAAGGAAATCGGAGAGGGTCAAAAAATCTTCGAAAAAAAAAGGAAAGACTATAGTCTTTGCTCATTTTTGGGAAAAAAATTTCACCCCTTCAGATCTCGCCCCGATTTTCCCAGAATGTTATTTGGAGGGTATACACTTGGAAATTATGGGGCAAACTTCCCTCACCCCTTCCCACTGCTCCACACCTGGCTAGGAAACGTTCAGAATTGGGTTGTTCCAGAAAACTTTCTGAATTTTATTGAACCAGATCGGAGGGGATGGGGGATGTTTGGCACATATTTTTCTAGTCTTTAGCCTTCATATTACATTCTGAAATTTTCCTAAGGAAATCGGAGAGGGTCAAAAAATCTTCGAAAAAAAAAGGAAAGACTATAGTCTTTGCTCATTTTTGGGAAAAAAATTTCACCCCTTCAGATCTCGCCCCGATTTTCCCAGAATGTTATTTGGAAGGTATACACTTGGAAATTATGGGGCAAACTTCCCTCACCCCTTCCCACTGCTTCGCACCGGGATAGAAAACGTTCAGAATTGGATTTTTTCTGAAACCTTTCTGAATTTTTTTTGACCAGATGGGAGCGGATGAGGGATGTTTGGCACATATTTTTCAAGTGTTTAGACTTCATATAACAACCCTGGGAATTTTAGAAGGAAATCGGAAGGGGTCAAAAATTTTTCCAAAAAATGAGGAAAGACTATAGTCTTTGCTCTTTTTTTGGACATTTTTTTCACCTCTTCAGATATGGTTCGGATTTTCCCAGAATGTTATTTGGAGGGTATACACTTGGAAATTATGGGGCAAACATCCCTCATCCCTTCCCACTGTTTATATTTGAAATAATTTTGTTTCAGCTCCATTTAGTAACTTTCTTGGATGAATTCAGCCTTTAGAAGTGATCGTCCACCAGACGGCCGCCGCCCACCGTCCTGTGATAAAGAAGAACCCCTTTTCGGGTTGCATATACAAAAAAGTCCTTTACAGGACTAACAAACGTTATAAAAAAGATTTTCCTAAGAGAAGCAAGCGCTAGCAGTGTGAACGCACCTTTAGGTAATAAAAGTTTCAGTGTGAACGCACCTTTAGCCAATAAAAGTTCAAGTGTGAACGCACCTTTAGCTAATAAAAGTTGCTGTGTGAACGAACCTTTAGGAAATAAAAGTTGCTGTGTGAACGCACCTTTAGCTAATAAAAGTTCCTGTGTGAACGCACCTTTAGCAAATAAAAGTTGCTGTGTGAACGCACCTTTAGCTAATAAAAGTTCCTGTGTGAACGCACCTTTAGCAAATAAAAGTTGCTGTGTGAACACACCTTTAGCTAATAAAAGTTGCTGTGTGAACGCACCTTTAGCTAATAAAAGTTGCTGTGTGAACGCACCTTTAGCTAATAAAAGTTGCTGTGTTAACGCACCTTTAGCTAATAAAAGTTCAAGTGTGAACGCACCTTTAGCTAATAAAAGTTGCTGTGTGAACGCACCTTTAGCTAATAAAAGTTGCTGTGTGAACACACCTTTAGCTAATAATTGCTGTGTGAACGCACCTTTAGCTAATAAAAGTTCAAGTGTGAACGCAACTTTAGCTAATAAATTTTGCAGTGTGAACGCTCCTTTAGCGAATAAATTTTGCTGTGAGAACGAACCTTTAGAAAATAAAAGTTGCTGTGTGAACGCACCTTTAGCTAATAAAAGTTCAAGTGTGAACGCACCTTTATGTAATAAAAGTTGCTGTGTGAACGCACCTTTAGCTAATAAAAGTTCCTGTGTGAACGCACCTTTAGCAAATTAAAGTTGCAGTGTGATCGCACCTTTATCAGCTAAAGGTGCGTTCATACAGCAACTTTTATTGGCTAAAGGTGTGTTCACACAGCAACTTTTATTAGCTAAAGGTGCGTTCACACTGCAAAATTTATTAGCTAAAGGTGCGTTCACACAGGAACTTTTATTTGCTAAAGGTGCGTTCACACAGGAACTTTTATTAGCTAAAGGTGCGTTCACACAGCAACTTTTATTAGCTAAAGGTGTGTTCACACAGCAACTTTAATTTGCTAAAGGTGCGTTCACACAGCAACTTTTATTAGCTAAAGGTGCGTTCACACAGCAACTTTAATTTGCTAAAGGTGCGTTCACACAGGAACTTTTATTTGCTAAAGGTGCGTTCACACAGCAACTTTTATTGCCTAAAGGTGCGTTCACACTGCAAAATTTATTAGCTAAAGGTGCGTTCACACTGCAAAATTTATTAGCTAAAGGTGCGTTCACACAGGAACTTTTATTTGCTAAAGGTGCGTTCACACAGCAACTTTTATTGCCTAAAGGTGCGTTCACACAGGAACTTTTATTTGCTAAAGGTGCGTTCACACAGCAACTTTTATTGCCTAAAGGTGCGTTCACACAGGAACTTTTATTTGCTAAAGGTGCGTTCACACAGCAACTTTTATTGCCTAAAGGTGCGTTCACACTGCAAAATTTATTAGCTAAAGGTGCGTTCACACTGTAAAATTTGTTAGGTACCGTTAAAAATTTCCTGACAATTTTCTAACTAGCTGCAAAGCAGTGGGAAGGGGTGAGGGAAGTTTGCCCCATAATTTCCAAGTGTATACGCTCCAAATAACATTCTGGGAAAATCGGGGCGAGATCTGAAGGGGTGAATTTTTTTTCCCAAAAATGAGCAAAGACTATAGTCTTTCCTTTTTTTTTCGAAGATTTTTTGACCCTCTCCGATTTCCTTAGGAAAATTTCAGAATGTAATATGAAGGCTAAAGACTAGAAAAATATGTGCCAAACATCCCCCATCCCCTCCGATCTGGTTCAAAAAAACCGATCTGGTTCAAAAAAATTCAGAAAGTTTTCTGGAACAACCCAATTCTGAACGTTTCCTAGCCAGGTGTGGAGCAGTGGGAAGGGGTGAGGGAAGTTTGCCCCATAATTTCCAAGTGTATACCCTCCAAATAACATTCTGGGAAAATCGGGGCGAGATCTGAAGGGGTGAAATTTTTTTCCCAAAAATGAGCAAAAACTTATAGTCTTTCCTTTTTTTTTCGAAGATTTTTTGACCCTCTCCGATTTCCTTAGAAAAATTTCAGAATGTAATATGTAGGGTAAAGACTTGAAAAATAAGTGCCAAACATCCCCCAACCCCTCGCAACTGGTCCAAAAAAATTCCGAAAGTTTTCTGGAACAACCCAATTCTGAACGTTTCCTAGCCAGGTGTGGAGCAGTGGGAAGGGGTGAGGGAAGTTTGCCCCATAATTTCCAAGTGTATACCCTCCAAATAACATTCTGGGAAAATCGGGGCGAGATCTGAAGGGGTGAAATTTTTTTCCCAAAAATGAGCAAAGACTATAGTCTTTCCTTTTTTTTTCGAAGATTTTTTGACCCTCTCCGATTTCCTTAGAAAAATTTCAGAATGTAATATGAAGGGTAAAGACTTGAAAAATAAGTGCCAAACATCCCCCAACCCCTCGCAACTGGTCCAAAAAAATTCCGAAAGTTTTCTGGAACAACCCAATTCTGAACGTTTCCTAGCCAGGTGTGGAGCAGTGGGAAGGGGTGAGGGAAGTTTGCCCCATAATTTCCAAGTGTATACCCTCCAAATAACATTCTGGGAAAATCGGGGCGAGATCTGAAGGGGTGAAATTTTTTTCCCAAAAATGAGCAAAGACTATAGTCTTTCCTTTTTTTTTCGAAGATTTTTTGACCCTCTCCGATTTCCTTAGAAAAATTTCAGAATGTAATATGAAGGGTAAAGACTTAAAAAATAAGTGCCAAACATCCCCCAACCCCTCGCAACTGGTCCAAAAAAATTCAGAAAGTTTTCTGGAACAACCCAATTCTGAACGTTTCCTAGCCAGGTGTGGAGCAGTGGGAAGGGGTGAGGGAAGTTTGCCCCATAATTTCCAAGTGTATACCCTCCAAATAACATTCTGGGAAAATCGGGGCGAGATCTGAAGGGGTGAAATTTTTTTCCCAAAAATGAGCAAAGACTATAGTCTTTCCTTTTTTTTTCGAAGATTTTTTGACCCTCTCCGATTTCCTTAGAAAAATTTCAGAATGTAATATGAAGGGTAAAGACTTAAAAAATAAGTGCCAAACATCCCCCAACCCTTCCTATCTGGTTCAAAAAAATTCAGAAAGTTTTCTGGAACAACCCAATTCTGAACGTTTCCTAGCCAGGTGTGGAGCAGTGGGAAGGGGTGAGGGAAGTTTGCCCCATAATTTCCAAGTGTATACCCTCCAAATAACATTCTGGGAAAATCGGGGCGAGATCTGAAGGGGTGAAATTTTTTTCCCAAAAATGAGCAAAGACTATAGTCTTTCCTTTTTTTTTCGAAGATTTTTTGACCCTCTCCGATTTCCTTAGGAAAATTTCAGAATGTAATATGAAGGCTAAAGACTAGAAAAATATGTGCCAAACATCCCCCATCCCCTCCGATCTGGTTCAAAAAAATTCAGAAAGTTTTCTGGAACAACCCAATTCTGAACGTTTCCTAGCCAGGTGTGGAGCAGTGGGAAGGGGTGAGGGAAGTTTGCCCCATAATTTCCAAGTGTATACCCTCCAAATAACATTCTGGGAAAATCGGGGCGAGATCTGAAGGGGTGAAATTTTTTTCCCAAAAATGAGCAAAGACTATAGTCTTTCCTTTTTTTTTCGAAGATTTTTTGACCCTCTCCGATTTCCTTAGGAAAATTTCAGAATGTAATATGAAGGGTAAAGACTTGAAAAATAAGTGCCAAACATCCCCCAACCCCTCGCAACTGGTCCAAAAAAATTCCGAAAGTTTTCTGGAACAACCCAATTCTGAACGTTTCCTAGCCAGGTGTGGAGCAGTGGGAAGGGGTGAGGGAAGTTTGCCCCATAATTTCCAAGTGTATACCCTCCAAATAGCATTCTGGGAAAATCGGGGCGAGATCTGAAGGGGTGAAATTTTTTTCCCAAAAATGAGCAAAGACTATAGTCTTTCCTTTTTTTTTCGAAGATTTTTTGACCCTCTCCGATTTCCTTAGGAAAATTTCAGAATGTAATATGAAGGCTAAAGACTAGAAAAATATGTGCCAAACATCCCCCATCCCCTCCGATCTGGTTCAAAAAAATTCAGAAAGTTTTCTGGAACAACCCAATTCTGAACGTTTCCTAGCCAGGTGTGGAGCAGTGGGAAGGGGTGAGGGAAGTTTGCCCCATAATTTCCAAGTGTATACCCTCCAAATAACATTCTGGGAAAATCGGGGCGAGATCTGAAGGGGTGAAATTTTTTTCCCAAAAATGAGCAGACTATAGTCTTTCCTTTTTTTTTCGAAGATTTTTTGACCCTCTCCGATTTCCTTAGGAAAATTTCAGAATGTAATATGAAGGCTAAAGACTAGAAAAATATGTGCCAAACATCCCCCATCCCCTCCGATCTGGTTCAACAAAATTCAGAAAGTTTTCTGGAACAACCCAATTCTGAACGTTTCCTAGCCAGGTGTGGAGCAGTGGGAAGGGGTGAGGGAAGTTTGCCCCATAATTTCCAAGTGTATACCCTCCAAATAACATTCTGGGAAAATCGGGGCGAGATCTGAAGGGGTGAAATTTTTTTCCCAAAAATGAGCAAAGACTATAGTCTTTCCTTTTTTTTTCGAAGATTTTTTGACCCTCTCCGATTTCCTTAGGAAAATTTCAGAATGTAATATGAAGGCTAAAGACTAGAAAAATATGTGCCAAACATCCCCCATCCCCTCCGATCTGGTTCAACAAAATTCAGAAAGTTTTCTGGAACAACCCAATTCTGAACGTTTCCTAGCCAGGTGTGGAGCAGTGGGAAGGGGTGAGGGAAGTTTGCCCCATAATTTCCAAGTGTATACCCTCCAAATAACATTCTGGGAAAATCGGGGCGAGATCTGAAGGGGTGAAATTTTTTTCCCAAAAATGAGCAAAGACTATAGTCTTTCCTTTTTTTTCGAAGATTTTTTGACCCTCTCCGATTTCCTTAGGAAAATTTCAGAATGTAATATGAAGGCTAAAGACTAGAAAAATATGTGCCAAACATCCCCCATCCCTTCCTATCTGGTTCAAAAAAATTCAGAAAGTTTTCTGGAACAACCCAATTCTGAACGTTTCCTAGCCAGGTGTGGAGCAGTGGGAAGGGGTGAGGGAAGTTTGCCCCATAATTTCCAAGTGTATACCCTCCAAATAACATTCTGGGAAAATCGGGGCGAGATCTGAAGGGGTGAAATTTTTTTCCCAAAAATGAGCAAAGACTATAGTCTTTCCTTTTTTTTTCGAAGATTTTTTGACCCTCTCCGATTTCCTTAGGAAAATTTCAGAATGTAATATGAAGGGTAAAGACTTGAAAAATAAGTGCCAAACATCCCCCAACCCCTCGCAACTGGTCCAAAAAAATTCCGAAAGTTTTCTGGAACAACCCAATTCTGAACGTTTCCTAGCCAGGTGTGGAGCAGTGGGAAGGGGTGAGGGAAGTTTGCCCCATAATTTCCAAGTGTATACCCTCCAAATAGCATTCTGGGAAAATCGGGGCGAGATCTGAAGGGGTGAAATTTTTTTCCCAAAAATGAGCAAAGACTATAGTCTTTCCTTTTTTTTTCGAAGATTTTTTGACCCTCTCCGATTTCCTTAGGAAAATTTCAGAATGTAATATGAAGGCTAAAGACTAGAAAAATATGTGCCAAACATCCCCCATCCCCTCCGATCTGGTTCAAAAAAATTCAGAAAGTTTTCTGGAACAACCCAATTCTGAACGTTTCCTAGCCAGGTGTGGAGCAGTGGGAAGGGGTGAGGGAAGTTTGCCCCATAATTTCCAAGTGTATACCCTCCAAATAACATTCTGGGAAAATCGGGGCGAGATCTGAAGGGGTGAAATTTTTTTCCCAAAAATGAGCAGACTATAGTCTTTCCTTTTTTTTTCGAAGATTTTTTGACCCTCTCCGATTTCCTTAGGAAAATTTCAGAATGTAATATGAAGGCTAAAGACTAGAAAAATATGTGCCAAACATCCCCCATCCCCTCCGATCTGGTTCAACAAAATTCAGAAAGTTTTCTGGAACAACCCAATTCTGAACGTTTCCTAGCCAGGTGTGGAGCAGTGGGAAGGGGTGAGGGAAGTTTGCCCCATAATTTCCAAGTGTATACCCTCCAAATAACATTCTGGGAAAATCGGGGCGAGATCTGAAGGGGTGAAATTTTTTTCCCAAAAATGAGCAAAGACTATAGTCTTTCCTTTTTTTTTCGAAGATTTTTTGACCCTCTCCGATTTCCTTAGGAAAATTTCAGAATGTAATATGAAGGCTAAAGACTAGAAAAATATGTGCCAAACATCCCCCATCCCCTCCGATCTGGTTCAACAAAATTCAGAAAGTTTTCTGGAACAACCCAATTCTGAACGTTTCCTAGCCAGGTGTGGAGCAGTGGGAAGGGGTGAGGGAAGTTTGCCCCATAATTTCCAAGTGTATACCCTCCAAATAACATTCTGGGAAAATCGGGGCGAGATCTGAAGGGGTGAAATTTTTTTCCCAAAAATGAGCAAAGACTATAGTCTTTCCTTTTTTTTCGAAGATTTTTTGACCCTCTCCGATTTCCTTAGGAAAATTTCAGAATGTAATATGAAGGCTAAAGACTAGAAAAATATGTGCCAAACATCCCCCATCCCTTCCTATCTGGTTCAAAAAAATTCAGAAAGTTTTCTGGAACAACCCAATTCTGAACGTTTCCTAGCCAGGTGTGGAGCAGTGGGAAGGGGTGAGGGAAGTTTGCCCCATAATTTCCAAGTGTATACCCTCCAAATAACATTCTGGGAAAATCGGGGCGAGATCTGAAGGGGTGAAATTTTTTTCCCAAAAATGAGCAAAGACTATAGTCTTTCCTTTTTTTTTCGAAGATTTTTTGACCCTCTCCGATTTCCTTAGGAAAATTTCAGAATGTAATATGAAGGCTAAAGACTAGAAAAATATGTGCCAAACATCCCCCATCCCCTCCGATCTGGTTCAACAAAATTCAGAAAGTTTTCTGGAACAACCCAATTCTGAACGTTTCCTAGCCAGGTGTGGAGCAGTGGGAAGGGGTGAGGGAAGTTTGCCCCATAATTTCCAAGTGTATACCCTCCAAATAACATTCTGGGAAAATCGGGGCGAGATCTGAAGGGGTGAAATTTTTTTCCCAAAAATGAGCAAAGACTATAGTCTTTCCTTTTTTTTTCGAAGATTTTTTGACCCTCTCCGATTTCCTTAGGAAAATTTCAGAATGTAATATGAAGGCTAAAGACTAGAAAAATATGTGCCAAACATCCCCCATCCCCTCCGATCTGGTTCAAAAAAATTCAGAAAGTTTTCTGGAACAACCCAATTCTGAACGTTTCCTAGCCAGGTGTGGAGCAGTGGGAAGGGGTGAGGGAAGTTTGCCCCATAATTTCCAAGTGTATACCCTCCAAATAACATTCTGGGAAAATCGGGGCGAGATCTGAAGGGGTGAAATTTTTTTCCCAAAAATGAGCAAAGACTATAGTCTTTCCTTTTTTTTTCGAAGATTTTTTGACCCTCTCCGATTTCCTTAGGAAAATTTCAGAATGTAATATGAAGGCTAAAGACTAGAAAAATATGTGCCAAACATCCCCCATCCCCTCCGATCTGGTTCAACAAAATTCAGAAAGTTTTCTGGAACAACCCAATTCTGAACGTTTCCTAGCCAGGTGTGGAGCAGTGGGAAGGGGTGAGGGAAGTTTGCCCCATAATTTCCAAGTGTATACCCTCCAAATAACATTCTGGGAAAATCGGGGCGAGATCTGAAGGGGTGAAATTTTTTTCCCAAAAATGAGCAAAGACTATAGTCTTTCCTTTTTTTTTCGAAGATTTTTTGACCCTCTCCGATTTCCTTAGGAAAATTTCAGAATGTAATATGAAGGCTAAAGACTAGAAAAATATGTGCCAAACATCCCCCATCCCCTCCGATCTGGTTCAACAAAATTCAGAAAGTTTTCTGGAACAACCCAATTCTGAACGTTTCCTAGCCAGGTGTGGAGCAGTGGGAAGGGGTGAGGGAAGTTTGCCCCATAATTTCCAAGTGTATACCCTCCAAATAACATTCTGGGAAAATCGGGGCGAGATCTGAAGGGGTGAAATTTTTTTCCCAAAAATGAGCAAAGACTATAGTCTTTCCTTTTTTTTTCGAAGATTTTTTGACCCTCTCCGATTTCCTTAGGAAAATTTCAGAATGTAATATGAAGGCTAAAGACTAGAAAAATATGTGCCAAACATCCCCCATCCCCTCCGATCTGGTTCAACAAAATTCAGAAAGTTTTCTGGAACAACCCAATTCTGAACGTTTCCTAGCCAGGTGTGGAGCAGTGGGAAGGGGTGAGGGAAGTTTGCCCCATAATTTCCAAGTGTATACCCTCCAAATAACATTCTGGGAAAATCGGGGCGAGATCTGAAGGGGTGAAATTTTTTTCCCAAAAATGAGCAAAGTCTTTCCTTTTTTTTTCGAAGATTTTTTGACCCTCTCCGATTTCCTTAGGAAAATTTCAGAATGTAATATGAAGGGTAAAGACTTGAAAAATAAGTGCCAAACATCCCCCAACCCCTCGCAACTGGTCCAAAAAAATTCCGAAAGTTTTCTGGAACAACCCAATTCTGAACGTTTCCTAGCCAGGTGTGGAGCAGTGGGAAGGGGTGAGGGAAGTTTGCCCCATAATTTCCAAGTGTATACCCTCCAAATAACATTCTGGGAAAATCGGGGCGAGATCTGAAGGGGTGAAATTTTTTTCCCAAAAATGAGCAAAGACTATAGTCTTTCCTTTTTTTTTCGAAGATTTTTTGACCCTCTCCGATTTCCTTAGGAAAATTTCAGAATGTAATATGAAGGCTAAAGACTAGAAAAATATGTGCCAAACATCCCCCATCCCCTCCGATCTGGTTCAAAAAAATTCAGAAAGTTTTCTGGAACAACCCAATTCTGAACGTTTCCTAGCCAGGTGTGGAGCAGTGGGAAGGGGTGAGGGAAGTTTGCCCCATAATTTCCAAGTGTATACCCTCCAAATAACATTCTGGGAAAATCGGGGCGAGATCTGAAGGGGTGAAATTTTTTTCCCAAAAATGAGCAAAGACTATATATAGTCTTTCCTTTTTTTTTCGAAGATTTTTTGACCCTCTCCGATTTCCTTAGGAAAATTTCAGAATGTAATATGAAGGCTAAAGACTAGAAAAATATGTGCCAAACATCCCCCATCCCCTCCGATCTGGTTCAAAAAAATTCAGAAAGTTTTCTGGAACAACCCAATTCTGAACGTTTCCTAGCCAGGTGTGGAGCAGTGGGAAGGGGTGAGGGAAGTTTGCCCCATAATTTCCAAGTGTATACCCTCCAAATAACATTCTGGGAAAATCGGGGCGAGATCTGAAGGGGTGAAATTTTTTTCCCAAAAATGAGCAAAGACTATATATAGTCTTTCCTTTTTTTTTTCGAAGATTTTTTGACCCTCTCCGATTTCCTTAGGAAAATTTCAGAATGTAATATGAAGGCTAAAGACTAGAAAAATATGTGCCAAACATCCCCCATCCCCTCCGATCTGGTTCAAAAAAATTCAGAAAGTTTTCTGGAACAACCCAATTCTGAACGTTTCCTAGCCAGGTGTGGAGCAGTGGGAAGGGGTGAGGGAAGTTTGCCCCATAATTTCCAAGTGTATACCCTCCAAATAACATTCTGGGAAAATCGAGGCGAGATCTGAAGGGGTGAAATTTTTTTCCCAAAAATGAGCAAAGTCTTTCCTTTTTTTTTTCGAAGATTTTTTCACCCTCTCCGATTTCCTTAGGAAAATTTCAGAATGTAATATGAACCCTAAACACTTGAAAAATATGTGCCAAACATCCCCCATCCCCTCGCATCTGGTCCAAAAAAATTCCGAAAGTTTTCAGGAACAACCCAATTCTGAACGTTTCCTAGCCAGGTGTGGAGTAGTGGGAAGGGGTGAGGGAAGTTTGCCCCATAATTTCCAAGTGTATACCCTCCAAATAACATTCTGGGAAAATCGGGGCGAGATCTGAAGGGGTGAAATTTTTTTCCCAAAAATGAGCAAAGACTATAGTCTTTCCTTTTTTTTTTGGTCATTTTTCTCACCCCCTCGGATTTCCTTAAAAAAATTCCAGAATGTAATATGAACACTTGAAAAATATGTGCCAAACATCCCTCATCCCCCCCTGTCTTGTCAAAAAAAAATCAGGAAGTTTTCAGAAAAAATCCATTTCTCAAACTTTACTCGCCACGTGGTGAAAAGTGTGAAGGGATGAGGGATGTTTGGCATATGTTTTGCAAGTGTACACAATCCATATAACATTCTGGGAAAATCCGAACCAGATCTGAAGGGGTGAAAAAAATGTCCAAGAAAAAAGCAGACTTTCCTCATTTTTTGGAAAAATTTTTGACCCCTTCCGATTTCCTTACGAAATTCCCACAATGTTATATGAAGTCTAAAGACTTGAAAAATATGTGCCAAACATCCCTCAACCCCTCCCGTCTGCTTAAAAAAAACCAGAAAGGTTTCAGAAGAAATGCATTTCTGAACAGCAGTGCCTATTCTTTAAATAAGATTCTAGGAATTCCCTAAGGAGATTAGAAGGGGCGAGAAAAAATTCCAAAAAAAAGCAAAAGCAAGCTTTGAATTATTTCTACAAATTTTCTAACCAGATCGAAAGGGGTGAGGGAAGTTGACGTCGCGTATTATAAACATAATTTGCTTCCAAAATCGTAGTACGATTTAGAAAGAAGGTCTCGGAAGGTTATCAAAATTGAATTTCTTACTACCAAGGCTTAACACCAACACTTGATTAATAACGAGAAGTCATTCAGAACCCAATTATTTAGCACGAAAGGGTTAGGAGGTTTAGATTTAAAAATATATGAACCAAAATTAAAACTTACCCGTAAAGAAGTTGGTTTTTGTTGCAAGACGGAGGATCGATTTATTCTTTAGATTTAATAGATATGCTGGAACGACGCCCTTGGCGAGACGGATAATTGAAAACTGTAAAAGACAAATATGAATTAGGTAATATTCAACCAAATATATTCTTCTTTTTATAATTTTCCTGTTTCATGAAGTTTTCCCATTAAACAAAAGATCTAAAAACGGAAAGAAAAATACATTTCTGCTTACCTAATTAATAATAAACTACAGATGTGGTTAACATTTAAAACATAAATCACAAGGAAAACGTTAGCAAGCAAACACATACAGGATTCCAAACACTTTTTTTTTATTATGACGGGGTCATTACGGTTTTTTGAGGTTACATAATTGAATTGGCGGTGACTACTCGCGCGCACCTGTGAAAATAACAAACCGATATTTTGCAGATTATGATATTTAATCTGGAATAATTTTCCCGTTTTAATTTTCGGACTGTTTCAGTATTGATGACAGTAAGTTAAAATATCATTTATTCCCTAAAACGGACTTTTTTTTATATTTTGTGAAATAGCGTGAGAATAGACAGATCCACATGTCGGTAACAAGTGTCCTAATTTATCGACTGTGCGAAACGATATTTCACGAAATAACAGAATTGGAACTGGAAGTTCAATGTGATTTGAACAGAGGGCGCCTACAAAAATATGAAAACATTTAAAAAATTCGCGCCGTTTCAAAAATGTACAAACTACTAATAATTTATTATAATAATGTTTAATATTTACCCTTTACCTTTACCATTTAAGAAAAAATCCTTTTCTGAAAATTTTAGAATCAGTTTGGAACATTGGCAAGGGCATAGTTCACAAAATAATAACAGTTACTTGCTTATACTAATGTATTTTTATTAACTTAATCAAAACAAATTTTAACAAAAACTTGGCTTGATGTATACATAACTATAATTCACAAATAAAAAACTAAATTTACAGAAAGGTAAGATAATTGTTTTTTGTGGACTTATGTACAAATTTTTTTTAATGAAAATTACTTAAAAATACAGAAGCCAAGTAAAACCCTTAGCTAAACATAGAAACTGTTTTGTTGTAGGTGGAGTAGGCCAAGCTTTTCCACTAAATTATAATAAAACGATATAAATAAAAAAATAAAGGCACAGTTATGCTGAAAATTCCATTGCTATGTTAATGTACGAAAAAGAGATGAAAAAAACCAGACGAAAAATATATACATATCTTAAAATGAGAAGAAGGTACAAAATTATAAACATTTAAAACAATTATTTTTTCAGACAAATACACGTTTTTGCAGAATGAAATTTTCAGCAATGTTCTAGTAAATAACGTTTACTTTTCTGATATTTGTATTTACATTAAGCAGTCTAACTCCTTTTTGAAAAATGACACGTTTTACCCCCTTTTTTTCTTACACAACACAAATATTTACGCAACCAAAATTCAAGGAGTGATTAGCACTTGATTTTCTGAACGAAAAAATTAAAATTTATATACGTGGTTTACAAATCGTTAATAAAATAAATGTGTTGCAGAGGAATATCACTTGTACAGCATATAAAAATATTCTACAGTTCAAATAACAAATTCTTTCGCATTCACAGGAACATAAGGAGTGAGCCTACTTTATTCTTAAGAACACAGACAAAAATTATTATGGAACAAGAAAATCCCTTCAAAACCTCTAATGCACCTTGTAAAAAAATATAACGACAATAAACGTGCTTTTATTTCTTTGCGTCATATATACAGCGTGTCCATTTAAAGATTCCTTTATATCTCGTTTTTTATACATAATAGGGGAAATTGTTTTTAAGGATGTTGATAACAAAAAATTGTTTACCAGTATACAGGGTGTTTAGTTTTAGTAGAACAAGATGCAACTTTTTATTTTAAATGGAACACCCTGTATTTTATTAAATTTTTGAATCGCTTGTTTAATACCCTTTTAGGAATTTGTAAGGTTTACTGTGTCTAAAATTAACCGTTTAGAAGATATTTACACGTTTCCAAATTGTAACATCTAAAAAATATAAATATCTTCAGAACAGTTTATTGTACGTGTAGAAAACCCTATATATTCTTAAAGGTAATTACATAAGCAAGCCAAAAATGTAATAAAATACTGGGTGTTCCATTTAAAATAAAAAAGTTGCGTATTGTCCCATTAAAACTAAACACCCTGTATAATGGTTAATAGCATAGCAATATCCAATACAATTGACTTGTCAAAATGTCTTAATACCATTTTCCTATATTTTAAATAATAACCAAGATATTAAAGAATCTTTTTTTAAATGGTCACCTTGTATATGGGGTGTTTGAAAATTAAGTAACCATAGTTTAGGAACAAATTTTATAAAATAATGTCTCAAAATCAAAATTAAATCATGTTTTCAAAGTCAATTTTTTTTTATAATTTTCATAAATCTGTTCCTTAAAAAGAAATGGTTACACCCTGTATATATTAGATTTTTGTCTGTGTACACTCAGTTAAATAAACATGCGCAGGGGCCTGACCCATGAGAATATCACAGAAAGCATAGCCAATATGGCAGTTCATATAAATATTACATCATATCAATATTTATACATCGAAATTTTTTTAATAATTTTCACACTTCGCGTAAAACAGATGAATCTCTCGGTTCATCTTTAAATATCAGTATAAAATTCTAAATTCTATGGATCAGACCATGTAATATACCTACACTATAGTACACGTACAATGTAGGAATACACAATTAATTAATAACAGTTGTTTTTTTTTTCAAGCTTATGACGCAACCGTGAACATCTTTTGAGAGCACGCATTCAAAATGTCTTTAATAAATTCTAAATACGATCAACATTATATTACAAGTTTCGAAAGGGTTAATGCCTGCTTCGGATATTCACAGCCAGTCTCAAACTTCAGTATATAACTAACATTCAACAGGTCTGAAAACGCATCGTCCGAGTTAAATCATTTCTTTTTTTTTTAAGACGTCACGTAATGCATACACTTTACAAAATATACCTTAAAAGTAAGGCTAATATTAAGTGTCACGTGGACATAAACATATTTCATTGCTATTATATATTTACAAGTTGTTGCAGCAATACCTTCCTCTCCCACTCTTTTTCTATCTGTTTAGTACTACCGTATTCAACGGAAACAACTATCGTTGGGTCCGCCTCATTGCTCTAATTTTCTTACGCTGTGCTACCATTGCATTCTCTCCAGTGGGCTGTGCCCTGCAAAACTAAATGTTAATACCTTTCCTTTTTACAACACTTTCAGTTCAAGAAAGCAGATAAAGACAAAATATTCCATACTTTCCATTATAAACATTCAAAGAAAGCAAGCAAACTTTATTTAGGACCCTGGAGCCAGTCCCTAATGTGTCTACAATATCAAGAACATCTACAAAAATTGAATACGGCAAAAAATAATTAAAATCAGTAAGCAGGGGCAAAAGTGCTAGGAGTGTATAATGGGTTGCCTATACTCGAAGTGTATAATGGGTTGCCTACACTCGAAGTGTGTATTGCTGCTGGGTCACTGTTAGCTCTGTCGGTATCCGCTTGGGGTGGAGTGCTGGTATTGTCTAAATTTGAAACTGCCATAAAGAAGCTTTACTTAAACAAATGGGGGGGGGCCGTTAGCAACCTCAAAGCCACAAGAAGAGGAGAAAAACAGACAAATCTTTTTATAATATTTCATATTTCCTCAGAGGAATTCACTTCAATACTTACGAAAACGTAGGTGTTGATCCTCCGGTGAAATTAAATGTTGGTTTCATATTGGCATTAAATGCAGGAGGGGCTGCAGGGTTAACAACCCCAAAGTTAAATCCTCCTGGTGCTTGTGGTGCCTAAAATTTAACATTCATAAGCCTGTTTTCATAAAAAAAAAGTTTCAAAATACATACCGGATTGGGATTTGATCCAAAATTAAAGACACCGGATGGTGCAAGTGGTGCCTGGTTGAACTGTTGAGGTACAGGAGCAGCAACACCAAAATTAAATCCCGTCTTAACATTATTATTATTAGCAGCAGGTGCGCCAAAATTAAATCCACCATTCTGTACAGGTTGAGCTGGTTGTTGCGGTTGAGGATGTACCTGCGCCGGTTTACCAAATATATTCGGTGTAGGGGCCGCTGTTTGGAATGGAGACGGGTTATCCGCTTTTGGGGCATTAAAATTAAATCCACCACTTGGAACAGGATTTGGATTAGTTGTATTGAAACTAAATCCTCCAGGAGCCGGGGCGTTTGTGGGTGCAGAACCCCCGAAATTAAAAGCGGGTGCTGCTTTGGCCACCTCCACAGGTTTAGCAGTTTGTCCAAAGGAAAACGCGGGTGGTTTCGGGTTTTCATTTGGTTGAGCACCAAATGAAAATTGTTTAACATCTGAGGAAGGGGGTTGGAAACATGTTCCAAACGTAGGTGTAGGTGCTGGTGGTTCGAAAACAGGTTTGTTGGGTGCATCAAAACCCGTTTTATTAGGTGTATCAAAAACAGGTTTACTTGGAGCTTCAAACATTGATTTACTGGGTGCTTCGAAGACCGGTTTATTACTTGGGGCCCCGAAAATTGAAGGGGTTGAAGTACCACCACCAAATACATTACTTGTTGGAGCCCGATTCATATTAAATCCAGATTGGGTGCTTGGTTGTTCTGCAACCGGTGCAGCACCGAATTTAAATATGGGTGGTGTTTCCGTCGTTGTGGTTGGATTTCCAAATACCGGCACGGATGTAGTTTTTGGAGCAAAATTAAACAAGTTTGTGTTTGCAGACGTCGGTGGTAAAGTTGGTTTTGCTTGAGGCGAAGAAGTAAATGTAAAAGAATTATTTGGGACGGTTTGCGGGGCCGTAGCTGCAGATGTTAAAGTCCCAAAGACATTCTTATCCATTTTATTTGCATTTCCATTTAGCGGTAAGGCAGGTTTATTCAATAAATTTGCATCAGGTTTGTTTCCTGTTAATTGTTTTGGCGGGCTAAATATAATCGAAGCCGGAGATGGTGCTTCTTTTTTGGTTGCAATACTTGGTAGATCTGAATCATTTGTTGAACGCTTCAGAGAAGGGGTTGTACCAAAACTAAACCCGCCTAAAGGTTTTTGAATAAAACTTTCTGTCGGTTTTGACGGTTCTACTTTAGTACTGTCGGGTTTGATTGGTTTAGCGGTGGTTGTACCAAAATTAAAACTAGCTGGAGCAGGAATGACGGGTTGTGGTTGTGGTATAACAGGTTTTGGTTCCGGTTTTGATACCACCAAAGGTTTTTCTGTCGGTTTCACCGGGTTGCTATTAAAAACAAAACCCGTGGGTGCACTTGATGGTGTTGGTAAAGCTGGTTTTTCATCTAATTTAGGTTTTAATATCGGTTCGGGGACTTTTACGGTAGCGGTTTCCGGCTTGGGAGGAATACCAAACGAAAAAGTCGGAGCTTCCGTACTTATAATGGGTTTACTACCAAATATAGATGAAATAACCTTCTTAGGATCGGTTTTAGGTGGATCAATTTTAAATCCTTCAGTATTTGTTCCGGTACCAGGGAAAAATCCAAAATTAAAACTGGGTGCTACCGTTGGTTTTTCTTCCTTTTCTAATTTCGCGCCGGGTTTAACCGTTTCACACGCTAAACATTTAATTTTATCTGATGGGTTACGAACCATACAGGCTTCACATTCCCATTCACTAGTTTTCTTTTTAAAACTATCCCCAAACCCGGAAGAGGTTACCGGTTCTTGTTTCTTTGTAGGGTTTGGTGTTTCACAAGCAACACATCTTTCAGTCTCATTATTATTTCTAATCATACACGTTGGGCATTCCCAAGTCGAACTTGGGGGTTTGAATTTGTCTCCAAACATGTTTGACGGAACCGGGGTGGTGATCGGTCCATTAGGTTTAACGGAACCCGGTTTTGGGGTGGTACAAGCAACACATTTAGTATCGGTACTTAAATTTCTAACCATACAAGCTCCACATTCCCATTTATCTGCACTCATTTTGAATTTATCGCCGAAGCTTGAATTTTTTTCTTGTTTTTCTTTCGGTGCCTCACATGCAGCGCATTTAACCTTGTCTGGTAGGTTCCGTAACATACAGGATAAACATTCCCATGTCCCGGCGGCTGGTTTGAATTTATCCAATAAACTAGTTTTTGGTTTTTTACCAAAGATATCTTCAACACTACCCGGGAGTAACTTTGCAGACTCTTCGGTATTCTGACTTTTCCTTTTTAAGGTTATGTTAGAAGAGTCGGATGATTTGAAGTTAATTGCGACTTCTGAAAGCTTCAATTTATGTGAAACATCAGATTTAAAATTAAACATTGGTGATTTAGTAATTCCTTTTTGTTTTATAACTGGATCACTAAATTTGAAATCATTTATAGCGATTATTGACACCAAATTTTCTGCTAACACTAAAGGACTTGCGAAAGTATATTCAGTAGGGTCAGATTTTTCTTCCGTTACCAATTTAATCTCTTTTGGAGTTTCTTTAATTATTTTCGGTTCTTCTTGCACAGTTTTAGACTCGCTACAAGCAACCGTAACCAATGGTTTGGAACACGATGGAGGAAGAGGTAAGGAAAAATCAAATTTAGGGAGGGTTGTTATAGGTAAAGGAACTTCCGGTAATTTAACCATTTCCACGGCCTCGTTTTCCGGTTTATGCCGTACTGAAGAAACTTTATTTTTAATTTTATTTGTATGCTTTGGAATTTCTTCTTGCTCCGTTCTAATTTTATACTCGTCGGAATTAAGTGCAGACTTTGAAGTCGTCGCAATTTGCCTTACAGCCACCGTACTATCCTGCAACCTTTCTTTTAACTTCATTTTTAATAAATCTGGAACCGTTGGTAATTGTAACTCCCTATTCGAAGCCTTATGTTCTCTCATTAAGTAAGGATTTGCTCCTGTATATTTCGCCAATAAACCCCCTCCATCGTGTCGTACTTTCTTCAATGAAGGATTGGGAATTTTTTTAGCATCTGACACGGGTGTTCCGTATTGTTCTAAAGTATCCAATATTCTTCTAGCAGTTTTACTTAACGCTGCATTCTCTACATGTGATTGATTAACAGGTTTAATTTGCACCTGTTTTCTTGTTGCGGATGCCGAAGATTTGTTTTGCTGCAAGCCATACGCAGAAGCACCACCATATGTAGTGCGGCCATTATAAAACGGCGAATTAATTATTCGTTTGGTGGATAATGTACGATCTACAAAATTTGGGGATCCAAAAGTTGATGCGTTGAATGAAGGACGTCTTGAACTTAAGGAAGAATTTATTTGCGGACTAAGGCTCCTTTCAGCAAACAGTGATCGACTGTGACCTCCAAAAGATGCTAAAAATAAACAAATATTTTAAAATCGTAGATCTGGCATGTTGTGTGATAATTGTTGGTAAAAAAAGACAAATGTTTTAAGAAAGGAACTTTACTTTAGAATTTATTAAGAGACAAACGAATAATAAATTTGTTCCCTATTCGTAAGGGGTGACTTTTGAAAATTTCATTCGGTGCTCTACAGATTTTACTTTTTTCAGGCTTTTCACCACAACGTGAAATTAAAAAGGCTTTTCCCCAGTGTGCCCTGTAGTTTTTTCTGTTTACATGAATGTTTATATTTCCTAAAATTTCATTGGGTGCTTGCCCCCCAACGATCATTTTCATGGTGGTCCAATCTTAGCTGGAGCACCCATAGAGGCGGGGCCTATAATATAAAGAGACTGTATGGGTACCGCTAAGAGTTCTGGGTTCAATCATTCAGAACCATCACAAAGTGGTTTTCTCAAGGGGTAAACCATGTAGGAAATTTGATCTGGGAAGTCTCAGGAGGTCTTTGGGAAGCCTGAGAAAGTCCCTGGGAAGTTTCTGAAAAATCTGGGTAGGATTTGGGAACCCAGAGGATGCCCCTGGGAACTCTGGGTAGTTTCTGGGAAGTCTAGAGAGTCTCGGAAAAATCTGGGTAGTCTTTGGGAAGCCAGAGGCTGCCCCTGGGAACTCTAGGTTGGTTTCTAGAAGCTTGGGTAGGCTTTGGGAAGCCCCTAGGAAGTCTGGATAATCTTTGGGAAGCCTGAAGAAGTCTGGGTAGTCTTTTGCATTGGGTTGTTTACTGTACAAATTTTTTTAAACATGGTTTACCCCTTGGGTTTTCTTCTAGAAGTTTTAGGTCTCCAAGTTCACTCAATCTGAAAGGAGTACTTGGAGAAGGGGGAATCCCCCAGTTATTCTTCCAAAGAATTATAAATCCTTCTCTTCTGGCATTTGAAAAGGTTCATAAAATCAAAATCACAGACTTTCGACCTAAATTAAAAGCAAGAAGAATATTGTAATTCATTTTTTGGTACAAACTCCTTGAAATTTTTCCTGACTTAATAATTTGGGCGAAATTAAAAATGTAACTCCCAAGTATTGTCTCATAAAAAGTCTAGAAAAGGTAAAATAACAGAATTCATACAAATTTCAGTGTCTTTAAGCTTGAAATGTTAATTTTGTATGGGATTTATTTTATTTGGATTCCTGCCAAGTATTAAATACAAAATATTACAAGAAACTCACTGAATTTCTAAACAACACCCTTTGATCAGCCCGAAATTGCATACAAATCTCACTTTTGTCTCTCTCTAATCTCATACATTTTCCCAAAATTGTCACCAAAGTTATCACCCTTCTCCAATTTCAATAATCTTTAACAGTTCTTTAAAAAAAATTAATACTTTATGGTACAAACTTCACGATCAGTCGGGGGAAAACCTTTTTAGTCTCTTAAATTAAGAAATTAGTACCTGCACACTTTAGTAAAGATGTGAAACATATTACAGGCCCCAAAAATAAAGAATAAAAATATCAAATAAATGGTAAGAGGCTTTCAATTATTTTCAAATTATGAAATAAATCCATTCAATTGATGGAGTGGTGTGAATAAAAATGACCTTGGCAATGTATGTCTAGCCCTACGTGATCTTTGCGATGTAGACTAAAATAGAAACTAAACAAGTTACGCATGCCAAAGGAACAACACACGACTTAACTATAGTTTTTCCCCCCCGATATACAGTATGCAGGAAAAACTACAACAAAATATTAGCTTTGTTACCATAAGGGTGTTAGAATTGAACACATAATAATAATTTTTATACTTACTCGAGTTGAATAAACTGTTGGGATTAACATTAGGCGTTGATGGATCAGCATCCTTGATATCTCCTGTATTTCCTAAATTTTTTTGACTAAGACGTGGCATGGAAGAGTAACCACTCGTAGATTCACCACTATCTGAATCTTTATCACCATTAAGTAAATTCTCCGTATTATAATGCGTAGCAACGCTTGTTGTAAACAATTTCCTGGATTTAACACCTGAAGGTCCTGCTACTGGTTCCGACAAGTGATTTTGTCTCTCGGTATGAACTCTATTGGTTTCATTTACTCCGAACGTCGTTGGGGTAATGTGATAATTATTCAAGCTTATAATTGGTGAAGGTAATTTAGCCCTTTTTGAAGGTGGTTGAATTTCACAATACTCATCATCATCCTCGTCTTCTTCTCTTGGCCTTACAGTAGCTTTGTTATTGTCGTCGTTGCCGAACCATTTACTCAACGATGAAGGGAGTAATCCACTGACACGAGATTGTACTTTTTTAACGAAAGACTGAAAATAGATTGAAATTAGCTTGATTTTAGGTAAGATAAGATGAGTTTGTAAGGAATGGATAAGGTATGAGGGGTTTAATGTGTAAAAATTGTGCAAGATCAAGGTTAAAATAATAACGTTGATATTTACAAACTTATAGATGTAAATGTTGCTAATGAGGTGGAAATGAAGGAAAATTATGGGAATAGTAACGGTTGTGTACGTTCTAGTATGCTATTTGCTATTTTTGGACATTAACTAACGCGCGAATATGTACAAAGTACGCATAGTTACCTTATTTGAGCCCGGCTCGCTATGTAATGAGGAATTATTGTTAAAACTATTACTATTGTCTTTTGCCATAACTGCACGCACAATTTATCCACTAAAAAACACACTTAAATTCACGTTCTTAAAATTAAACATCTCACACTGACAATTTTCCTTGGCATGAGGAACGAAAATAACATGGCGGGTTTGAAAGGTTAATTCACAACTTCGTAAATGTAAAAGTCACTATAACTGCCAGTGGGAGAACACTACCAACCACAACAGCGGGAAATTCAAATCTTCAAAAGTTTTTATTTATTTTTATACATCCCCTTTCATCATAAATCCACATACTTTAATTATTTTTTTAAACAAACAACAATACATCGACTTTAAATGCAATTACAAAAAAAGTTATTACTTTCTAGAATAATCTTTACGTAAAAGAAATTATGTAAATATCCTTTAGATGGCAGCAGAAGTCTTAAATTAATCTTTTCAGGGGGGTACTTGTTAATTTCTTTAAAAGCAGGACCGGCTCAAAAATATTTAAGGTCACAATATAAAATTGCGCCCTTAACTTGTAATTTTTTTATTTCATACGTACAGACGCGATTTGTTTTGCAATTTTTTTATTGATTAAATTGGGCGGCAAATTCAAATTTAATCAATGAAAACAAAAATAATGCAAAGATCGCGAATCGCAACAAAAAATCGCGTCTACATGGATGAAGCTTGAAGGCCAATTTGTTTTGTGTTTTTTTTTGTTTTTATCGATTAAATTTGGCGGCAAATTTAAATTTAAAACAAAAAAAATCGTATGGGCCTTAAATCTTGTCTAACCTACACATAATTTCAACATATTTCATGGTACTGCTTGCAATATTATCATCTGTCCCATGTGAGTACCCAAGCAAAAACTCGGTCAACGTCAAAATCTCTGGCCAATCGCATGTATACCGACTTTGTAATCGCTAAATATTAATTACGACAAAAAACTTGCATTATTTTAGTTTGAAAGTTAGTATCCTGTATTAGGAAGTGTAATAATAATTATTGTTAATGTATAAAAAATTATGATAAGCACTCACACTTGAATGCAAATAAAAATCCATCTCTATTTCCATTTTATATTAGGAAAAACA
Organism: Hemicrepidius hirtus; assembly: GCA_963082805.1. Taxonomy (NCBI): domain Eukaryota; kingdom Metazoa; phylum Arthropoda; class Insecta; order Coleoptera; family Elateridae; genus Hemicrepidius; species Hemicrepidius hirtus. Next base: position 29,755,968 of record OY720165.1, read on the forward strand.
TTTTCTTCCAGAAAGTTTACATTGGCAAACACTTTTTTTTTAATTTACGTAACAAACAAAAAATCCTTAAATACAAAAAACTGATTACGATGACACAATTTAAATGAAAGACGCTTACCTACATTGATCAAATTTTTTTAATGTATTACAGGGGGGAAGCTGAAAGGACCCACCAATATTTTGTGTTTTCCCATAGATTTATGCAGTTTTATGCCTGGAAAGCGTTGCTGCACTTGTTAAGATATTCATAAATATGTAATTAGTGTTAAGAAAGTAGTAACCAATTTTTTTATAAATATTCCAAACACAATAAAAAATTGATCATTGTTTTCCCTGACAGTAAATATGTTGCTATTCCCATCTTTCCATCAAAAACGATAATAACATATAGGTAAGTACTATAGTATGTGGTGTGGGAACTAGGTATAAATGCCAGGCAATGAATACATCGTTAATAAATGTGTGAAATTTTTACATGCATATCTTTCACCTAATTTTAAAAAAAGAATCATTATAGGCAAATTACAAATGACTTTCTTTCTATCCATTGTGTACTACTAATTTTCTTTTAATGTTAGTACTTTGACAGTGTGGAAATTTCTGAATTGAGAAATTTATATTTTCTAACAAAATTTACTTTCAAAAATTCATCTGTGAAGATTTAATTTTACACAACAGAAATGATTTAATTTCTGTAACTAATAAAATTAAGTTCTTTCATATTGTTATGCAAGTTTGGATTTATCCCACGATGTACCTACTACTAAGTTTATGGTTTTTAGTGTGTAATTCATTTTGTATTGATTAATCGCAGTTAAATTAATTTTTATGGGAAATAGAAAGTAAAAGTGTAGGTAAATATTATTAAATGTTTAGTTTTAAAGTTTAACTTAAGAAAGTACAAGTAATGTATTTTTTCAGTACTTTACATTGTAAAGTACAATTACATGTTCCGGTACTTATTTTAAATTTAATTATTTTTATTATTTAATTACAGAATTAAATAATTAATTAAAATAAAATTACCATAACATAAAAATAATAAATACGCACAGTGGGGAAAAGCCTTTTAAATTTCACATTCTGGTGAAAAGCCTTCGCAAGAATATTATTTTCTATCTGTTTTAAATTTTTCCTACATCCCACGATGCAGACAATAATTTTGGTAAAGTGAGTAAAATTAAAAAAAATATAAATGGCATCATAGTTTATTGACATTGACTTAAAAGAAGTAGGACACGTAATAGCTTGAGTAATTCCAAAAACAAGTAATCTTACGAAAAAAATTAAATCGTCAAACCGTTAATAAAATCGTTCAAAAAAATTGTTTTTAAAAAAAAATTACAATTGTTAATAAATTATTTACCCCTACGTTCGATATAATTAATTATTTCCAACTGCTCTAGTAAACCGAAGATTAAAAATTGGGTGAAATAGAACAAAATAACGGAAATAAAGTCTTGATCTTTATATGATTTCTGGAATTTGCTAAAGCAGTCTAGCCGAAATAATTCCTTTACAGTTTTTTTTTTGTTACAAAATACATACCTACTATAAGAAATATCTAGGTTTACGGCAATCATTTTAGCAGTTGCGTTTATTTGCGCTAAATTAACACCGAAAGTAAGTGGTAAGTAGCTTCTGAAGGTTTTCTTCTAAATGCGTTACATCAAATTGTTATCAGATATTAAAGTAACAGTTTACGTAATTTTATAACAAAAAAGACACTCATCTAAAAAATTAAACTTAGATTAAACCACGGATTAAACATTTTTTTAAGAAAAACCGATCAGTAACGAATTGGGATAGGGAGGCCACCACGATCTCCAGACATCAGTAAAAAATCTCTAATCCCACCCAGAAATTTCCCAAAAAATATTCAACAAAGACGTGTCTAATCATGGGAGTACAACAAAGAAAACCATACCAAGTAATATGTCTAGGCTGGAAAATTATCTTTACATTTTGCCTCACAAGGGTGGAAACTGGGAAATTTTCCGAATTGTAAGAAAAACTCCTAGAGAAACTAAAAAATATATTCCTGATGTTTCAAGGATAAAACGGAGGCCATCATGATCTCCAGACTCCAGACTTAACTCCATTGGATGTCTCTTATCAAACTTTTACCCTGCGTACTGGAAAGCAATAAAAAAGAAAGCGATATGGAAATAAGCGTGAAATTAAATTATTTTCCAAAGAAAAACAATAACAAAGTTCCAGATTAATTTATCATCTGAGGTGAACTAGAAAGTGGCGATGTCCGGTCTAGTAACAGTTCCCAGGAGATGTTAGTCACATAAGTAATGAAAGTAATTATCCATACACGGGTACTGTATGTAATTGTAAGATTTAGAAATGTAGATCTTATGCCACTGTTATAATTAAAAGAAAAAAAAATGGAGTAAGCTACTAAAACCTCGACACGAGAAAGTTTTATTATTTATGATCTGGGTGGACCAAAACATGACTCAATTAATTTACTGTTTGCCGAAGAGAAATAGTGAAAAAATTCTTGTATAATACATGTCTTGAACCCGATTCCTGGCGCTGCCTATAAAAGCACTCTGCGCTAAATTACAGAACTACGATGTTAGACACCGACTTAACGGACATTTAGGAATTACTTTGAATTTAAAAATTCGAGCTATGATTAAATGATAAGTCGTAAGACCGTTGAGTTAATTTTTGTACCAGATATCCACATAAAGGTACATACCAAAACAAATAACCTCGTTCCTAGTCGATCCACCTACTTTCCTTAGCATACCGCTGACTAATGATTAGATGACTACGAACAATAAAGTTAATAATGATTATAAATGGTACGTCAAATGTATTAATTTCGATAAAGAAGTCTGATAAACTATATTTCATCAAACTTTGATTTGTAATCTCTTGGAGAATGGAGAACAAGGGAGCGAGAAGAGCGGGAAGTTTGAAAATAAAAACAATTAAATTTTTTTTTAGGAAATTTAATAGAAAACAAGAGTGCCTTGGCGAGAAAATAAATGCTATATAAGTATAGTAATCGGTAGAGTGCCTTGATAATGTCTGTCAGATTTGTAGAGTGCCTTGATAATGACAAATCTTACAGACATTATCAAGGCACTCTAGTTATCAGCAGACTCAGCACGTTGTACACTTTATGGAACCTAAAATATTGATTTTAAACTTCACATAAGTGTTATTTATTTATATTTGAAGCACCCTGTAGAATCTAAAGGCGGTTTATTAAGTAATAAAACGATGTTGTGTTATTATCAAAGACGATATCGAAAGAAATGCCTAGAAATCATATAAATTACAATTAATTACACATAAAGATTTTCTTCATATTCATATTATGTAGGTCAACATAAAAATGCAATGATATTACTAATGTACAAAGGAAGATGGTTATTCATGTAAACTTTCTTCATATTTGTACTTGACAAAATTAAAATCCAAGGTAAATAAAGATGATTCCGTAATAAGGGAAATACTGTAATAAAATTAGATTTAAAGATAATTGTATAATTATGAATATGCGCTTATGGTTTGATAATCGTTTATGATACACATACACATTTTGCAATGTGTGTGCATACATTTCAAAACCCCATTGTGTTGAATTTTATATTTAATTGTATGCTATTTTTTCCACCAAAATAAAAATACTTACATCCCGGTACACCTAATAGATATTTAAGTACCTATACAAGGTCTATTCCCAAATCTACTATACAAAATTATTAATTTTATGGCTGGAAAATGCGCGAAACGGTGTTTTATACCGCTGTCTGTGTACATGGTGCCGAGGATATTTCTATGAGTAGGTAATACATATCACGAAACGGTATATTTGCCACTGCCTATGTATATGGTGCCGAGGATTGGGTACATGGTGCCGAGTATTGGGTACATGGTGCCGAGGATATTATTTTGAGTAGGTAATACATATCACGAAACGGTATATTTGCCACTGCCTATGTATATGGTGCCGAAGATTAGGTACATGGTGCCGAGGATATTATTTTGAGTAGGTAATACGTATCACGAAACGGTATATTTGCCACTGCCTATGTATATGGTGCCGAGGATTAGGTACATGGTGCCGAGGATATTATTTTGAGTAGGTAATACATATCACGAAACGGTATATTTGCCACTGACTATGTACATGGTGCCGAGGGCTGTGTACATGGTGCCGAGGGTATTGTTCTGAGCAGGTAATATATAAAAAATGGTAGTTTCTTAGAGTTATGGGATACAAAACGCATCTGTAGATGCCATTGGAAACGGTCCTCTCTTGCAGGAGGAACTGTTGTAGAAAGTAAATTTTAAAACATTAAACAGTAAAATGGTCATTATTTTGAATCTTTTCTTTGTCGGTAGATATTTCTTCAATCTTCATTACGACTCGGTAACTAACTTTATTGCGACCCAATAAAATTATTATACTCCTATCTGAATATAGTGACCAGTTATGTTTAACATAAATATTGTAACTGTTAAAACGTTTTAAAATTCATTTAACAATAGCACTGTTTACTTGATATGGATACGTAAAAATAGCATCCCGTTAACATTCTTAACTTCTGTTGTAAGCGCAATATGTGTTAATTATTTCATTTGTGCCTTTTCATTAACCAATATTTATTTGTTGCTTAAAAAAATTTGATTTCATAACAGTCCTGGTTGAATTTCATGTAACCAACATTTTTGTTCAATGTTACTTCCAGTGAAAATAGGAAACAATTTAAAATAAAATTTAACGCATCAAATCACCTTCTTTTTTTAAGGTCTGTTGAATTAAAATGTCATTGTCTGTATTAATCGTTAGAGTTCCATAAAATTTTGTTCTGGCAATTTATCATTCTTGTCCATCTACTAGACAAAATGTTTCCAAATTTACAGACTAAAACGTACACTTTCAAAGGTATTACAGCAGAACCGAGACGTACCTACTTTATGATAGTTTTAACAAAAACTTCCTTTTATATCGTCTCATCCACATACATTATCCGCATTCTACATTTAATTTAATACAGGGTGTCGAGACAATACGGAGTCTTCGAGAGCCGTAACCAGGGGCTGTACCGTAGGGTACCGTGCCGTGCGGAGCCCTAATCAACGGTTACGGATGCGTACCATGCTGAACTGTGTGGAACCGCACTGTATGGGATCATATCGTGTCGTTCTGAACTGTAAGGGGCCGTACTGAACTGTCGGGGGCCGTACCGTGCCGTGCGGAACCGTAACCAAGACGTACGGATGTATGTCTATGTCGTGCCTGAACTGTACCTAGACTTCTAGATCCGTAACCGAGTCGTGCCGTGTGGAGCTGAACCGTATCCGAGCCGTACAGTACTGTACCGTGCCGGTGGAGCCGTAACCGAAACGCACAGATCCGTACCGTGCCATACAGAACAGTAACTGAACTCTACGGAATTACTGTGCCGTCCTAAACCGTTACTGAGACGTACGAAGCCGTCTACAGTCGTAACCGAGCCGTACGAAGCCGTTACCGAACCGTACCGAGCCGGAAGAAGACGTAAATGTACCGTGCCGTGCCATACAGAACAGTAACTGAGCTCTACGGAATTGCTGTGCCGTCCTGAACCGTTGCCGAGCCGTACGGAGCCGTTACCGAACCGTACCGTGCCGGAAGAAGACGTAAATGTACCGTGCCGTGTCCTACGCAGCCCAAAGGTTGATTTGAAGGCTAGGAAAAAACAGAAGACAGTAGAGAAAAAAATACCAACAATTCTTTCATAATCCTTTCAGGATAATTTTTTTACGGTTTCCATTAATTTCTTCCTGTCCACTTCTAGGTACTACGTTTCTGTTAGTTTTCTTCTAAATTCTCCCTCTAACTATCTTCTTCGAAGACTTCTCTTTCTCTTGACTAGTTTTTCTCTTTGAGAAGGAGCATTATCGTGATGGAAAATAAATTGGTCTGGTCTGGATATTCGTACACCTCAAGGATTCTTGGTTAAAGTTAGATATTCTTCAAGAATTTTCAGTTATTTACTTTATATTTACAGAAGGTGCGCGTAATTGGGGTAAATAGTTCCTTGTAAAATGAAAAAGTGTTTTAAAATGAAACCACATTGTACTAAATTATTATTTTAGAAATTTTCATTACGTGCTTTGCGGAAAGATGCAGCACGTAGCAGGAATATTTATTTTAAATTTCCTCTAGTTTCAGTAAGATGCCTTTCACCGTATACTTTAGAGAAACCCAGAAGTTACCGGTTTAAAGTTTCATTACTCTTCTTGAATAAACAATTTAATCATTGAACTGTGAATTACGAATTATTACGAATCAATTATTAAATTTTTTTGCTTGATCATTGGTTAAAGAAAGTACTAACAGAACTTTTCATCTGAAACTAATTTTATTATTCAAATTTATTTGTTTAACACCGAAGAATTTTATACCTAAATATTCATCCCTTTTGTTCGTTCGTTTAAAGCCGAGGGATAAATCATTATTTTATAACAACCAGACCAGACGAAAAGAATTCCTCCGTAATCTGTCACATTCCAGAAGACATGCATTCAAGATAACAAATCCATTTGTTCAGGTGTTTTGTTATTTTTATTTTATTTTAGGGTTTGTATGATTCGAAAGCTTTAAATTTTTTAAGCACCTTTTAATCTTCTTGGCGCTGATTCATTTTGGAAAAATTCCTAAGTCCATGACACAAAAAATCATCTTCGTAACACATAATGTACGACCTTGCTCTTTAACCGCTAATTGTTCTTGATAATTAAGATTGGAAAAGTTAATTTAAATATTACGTCCTTTTAGATTAGGATTGAAGAAAATTATAGAAAAAAATGTAGCACCCAAGGTACGTGAAATGAATTTTATTTTTGGTGGTTCTGGCAGTTCTGCAGCACTTAGAGACTGCCACGTTGAAACAACTGCAAAAAATAGTTTGTAAAATTTTGTCCTCGCATTTTCCTCTTTCTCTGCTTCTCCCTCTTCCTTTTTACTTTTAACCGAAGGGTATTTTCCTAATCCATATCCAAAACTGTGTCTGTATCTTTTTCTTCCTCTTTACTGTCCTTGTTTTTCCGATATCACCCGATTTGGGGAGGGGGAAATTTCCTTCAAGAACCAAGGAAGAGATTTTAGGGTGTCTTCCAATAATTTTTCAATTCCAAAAGGTTTCAAGTCTTCCAAGTCTCTTTCTAGAACTTTTCAGGACGTCCCTGACCATAGAGTTATAAAACCGAAGATGTTATCTTACAATTAATGTACTCGATCAAGTCTGTCTATGTTATGGAGTAAAAAAAAACTACATCAAACATTATTCTTGATGGTGCCAGATGAGTAACCACCGAAAGCAAACACAATTTAATTTGTATGTTACTTTAAGTAACAGTTAATACAACTTTATAGGTGAATCTTCTTGGGAGGTGGAAGAAGGCAGCGGTCTTTACTTCTTCGGCATGGTGTGGTCGGATGGCCTGGTTACGCAGCAGTCTTCAGAGTCTTGGTGAAGTCAGTAGTGATCGGTGAGTCGACAGGTGCTAACAGCGATGTTGTGGTGTCAGTGGACTTACGTAGTGCGGGTCTTTGCTACCCTTGGACTTACCGTACTTCTTACAAGGGGTAAGTTTTTTTTTAAATAAGAAAGCATAAATTAAATTTTAAATCTTATATTACGGATGTTTAAAACGTAATACCGCATGGATGGACTAAAAACTGTTATAGAAGCGGCATTTAGGTTGCGCTAATAACGGTCTTAACTAATTTATTTTTTATGACTTCCAACCATATAATATAATATATATAACAAGTTTATTTAACTCAGTGGTGACTTATAGGAATTTTAATTTGACTGCTATTAATTAACATAATCGAACTGGTTATTTTTTTTAAATCATAATTGAGCTAATAAAGCGTGATCTCTTAATAAAGTTAATAGAACCTGATTTTTGAGTTTGTTTTGCTTTGGTATTTTTTTTAAATTAAAATTTTGTTCAAGGAATTTCATCGTTTTAGGTAAACTGTTTTTTGTCTTCCACCCTTCTACCTGTTCAAAATTGACCATGACGCCAAGGGAACCAACGGACCCTATATAATACCTTTAAGAATGTAAACTATTTTATAATCGACGTCCAGTGGCGTAACCAAACATTTTTCTATTTTTAATAAAACAAAAATAATCTTTAAAATTATTTTAAAAACTTTTTGTAATTATTTTCTTGCTGTAAAATTAAAGCCCAAAACTAATAGAACGTCCGGATTCAGTATTTTTTTTTCTACAAAAATCTTCTATACAGTTTAGCTCTGAAATAATTAAGGGAGCAAATAAATGAACATAAAGATTTTTGCATTAAAATCTCTAGGATGCCCGAAATAATTTTACACCCTGTATATGCATTAAATTCGTAAGAAAAATACTGATTCCTGATTATTTTATTAACCAAAGGTCAATTGCCATGGATACGATTATTGAAACAATTTATTCGTATCCATAACAACTGACCGTTGGACGTTGCGTTGGTTATCTTAACAGGAAGTTGATAAACCGCCCCCTATGCAGTAGAAATGTGACACTCGACGCTTCTAGACTCCCAAAACTTAGACAAACCCCATGAGCTATTACTCCACCGTCTTTAATATTTTTACTTTAAAAAATTTTAATTAAAATTTTTTTTATATACAGGGTGCGTCAAAAAATTTGGAGCGACTTTCCTCTTCCTAACCAATCCATTCAAAAAACGTATTTTTATCTCTTTTAAGATCGATTTTAGAAAAATTCCATTAATACAAACATGCCCCTCAATTTTCACCCTTCTTCCATTGATTTTAATTTTTATTAACGCGAATTGAAGGACGTCTTCTTGTCGCTCATACAAAAAAATACCTTCTAAAATTCCTCGAGACGTTCTAAGTAAAATACTCGGTTAGGGTAGCTACCCTAAAAAATATTCTTGGGAACACCAACAAAATTAAACCTTTGGGCGACTGGAATAACTCCAGTTAGAGAAAATTTATAATCAAGGTGTCTGCTAAGTTCTAACCACCCCAAACGAAGAAATCCGCATACCGAGACCTCGGCCTAATAATTGTTTTAATTTTTGGAACGAAAGCAAGTCCTTTAGGCTTTAGGGGATGAAAAAAGCTTGTAGCGACACCAACTGTCTTAGATTCGGGGAAAAGCTTGAACAAAATCAAGTCCGTAGGAAATTTTGGAATGTTAAGCCAGGGTACACCAAAGCGACCCTCTGGAAGGAATCTAATACCAAACAACTAAACACAGAAAGAATTTGAGGACGAGAAAGTACCCTAGGGGTCTAGAATGCTTCCAGGTGGACAAAATTTTCACTTAGGCGTATAATAATCCAAATAAAAATAATGAGACCTCAATGAGGATTATTTTGTCCCGTAAAAAATATTTTTATAATTAAATAAAGAATGTTCTTGTAAAGGTGGATTTTATCATGTTTTGATTACGAAAAAGAATTACTATTGTATACCGAATTTGAAACTTATCAGTGTTGTAATAAAAGTACAGTTCGAATGTCGATTACTTCATATTCTTATCAAATTTATAGGCAGATTAACAAATTTTATGTACAAAAATGTATCTAAAGTTATTTTTAGACGAATTTTATTGTTACGCCTTTGAAAATTGAGTCGGCGTGGTCGAACGGGTTGAGCATTTGGCTCCGAAGTTACATCATAATGGTTGTAGATTCGAGTCTCACATGGATATAATTTTTTTTGAACCAATTAAATCTGTCTCGTCCGTGGGGGTTACTTTTTTTTTATTTAAAAAACCGCGATGCGTATTCCAGAGAAATTTATTTTAGAAAATTCGATTGTGTGATCCGAATCCACCCTCTTAGTTAAGATTCCTTCTACACAATCAAGTGTAAATTAATTTAAAGAAACGTAATTTTTTCTGTGTAGGAACAATGTCAGGTGACCCCGGATAAGAATCGTGAAGGATTTTTTATAATTAACTTAAGCAGCTTCCGTAGAATATATTATACCTACATTTTGCATTCCAAATTAAGGACGCTTTTTCATTTGACCCGAATTTTTATATAAACACTGAATTTTCTAAAGAAAATTTTATTTCTGATTACCTAAACATTTTTAATAGGAAACTAAATTTGGCAAAATGATACGAAATTAGAAATTGTTCAAATCTTTGCTTTAAATTATAGAATGGGTACGTGCAAATACAACAGACGAATACGTAAACAAAAATTTGTTGGAAAATGGGTTAAACGTGATGGAAATACGTGTAGGTAGTGTAAGTCGTCCACATTAGTACGCATGCATGATTATTACTCTACAAAAATTTCGCTTGAAACATTCAGGTGACATTATTTTTATGTAACGAGGTAAGCGACAAGATCTATTATACAAAACTTGGTACAATTTAACAAAACCACAAATATCTCCACAGGAAACATTAGAGACAATAATATCAAAGATAGAAATCTCATGTTTTCCCCCAGGGGTAGGCATCGTCTTATTAGAACACTCGAGGCTGCGCTCTTCATGCCTCTAACTCATCCTAATACAATAATTTTTTTTAACTCTGAATTCTTTAGATCTAGTCATGGTTTATTTAATCAAGTATGTAATACTGTTTTTTTTTTCTGTAACTATGCAATAATATACAGCGTGTTAATATTTTAATGCCTTTAGCCTAGAATCTCATACTAACTGTCCTTTTTATTAACGTTATTACTTGTATTTTACTAGTGCTACTTTCAAACTAGAAAGATATGCAGGAAATTCCTTATTGCAGTTGTTTATTATCATCAAAGCATTAGAATTTATGTAACAACTCATACGTGAATAAAATTGTAATTATTCAATTTAAAAAAAAATTGTCTATACAGGATTTGCAAAATAAAAGCACGTAGTCTTTAAAATATTTCACTGTTCTATAGAGTTTTGCTGGGGTCGCACCGAAAATTCCTTTTGGTTTCAAATCTGGCGATCGTGGTGGCCACAAACATAATAAAGCGGTTACGGGCTTGTATTTGAGCTCCTGGGACACCCTGTATGTGTTTTATTGTAAAATATTAAATCTATAAGGAAAGGACTAAACAAGTCCCAAGTATATATTATTATGAGATTCCACCTCGTGCATTTAGAGTTAGTTTTGTAGGTCACTAGCACATAGTGTATAATACTGTTCTTGCAGTGAAAGAAAGTTTGTTTTATGCATGACAAAGACAAAATGCACTGAATAATAAAATATTTCCTACTGGAATTACTTAGAATTATGTTTTCACTGTAGACATTTACATATTGACTTTAAAGACTATAAAAAGAAGACCACAAGGCTGTATTATAAATCGCTGAAGTGTTCGTTTACAGCCTAAGACTTTATATTATCTATTATTCTTTAAGACAGAAGCAAATGGGATAGGATAATAATATTTTAATTTAGTTTACGAACATTTAGATTTTAATTTTACGTCTTTGAGTCGGTTCGATCAGGCTCTATACCTGGACGCATAAAAAATGTAAGAACATTTTTCTTAAACCTTTCTCATTTTTGAAAAATTAAAAAAAAAATTCTTACCCTTACGAGGATTCGAACCGTAAGACGTATAGTCGGTTCGATCAGGCTCTATACCTGGACGCATAAAAAATGTAAGAACATTTTTCTTAAACCTTTCTCATTTTTGAAAAATTAAAAAAAAAAATTCTTACCCTTACGAGGATTCGAACCGTAAGACGTATAGTCGGTTCGATCAGGCTCTATGGCTGGACGCATTAAAAATGTAGGAAAATTTTTCTTAAAACTTTCTCATTTTTGAAAAGGACGCATTAAAAATGTAGGGACAATTTTTCTTAAAACTTTCTCATTTTTAAAAAATTTAAAACAAATATTTCTTACCCTTACGAGGATTCGAACCGTAAGACGTTTAGTCGGTTCGATCAGGCTCTATGCCTGGACGCATTAAAAATGTAGGAACATTTTTCTTAAAACTTTCTGATTTTTGAAAAAATAAAAAAAAATTATTTCTTACCCTTACGAGGATTCGAACCGTAAGACGTTTAGTCGGTTCGATCAGACTCTATGCCTGGACGCATTAAAAATGTAGGGACAATTTTTCTTAAACCCTTCTCATTTTTTTAAAATAAAAAAAAATATTTCTTACCCTCACGAGGATTCGAACCCTACAGCATTTAGTCGGTTCGATCAGGCTCTAAATTTATTTATTTATTATCTATCATCCCTGTGAGAATTCGAATCGCAGGGAAGGTTTTGAATACCAACTGATTATTTTTTTTATATTTTCAGGGGTTCATGGAGAAGAAGGCTGTAAATTTCCAGGAGCACCAGCACATTCCAACATAGTTTTCTCGGATGAAACTTTAGGACCGGGAACGGTAGCAACGTATACATGTGAAAGGGGTTTCGAGCTTTTAGGCCCTTCCAGAAGGGTTTGCGAACATCAACAATGGCTTCCTGAAGGAATACCTTTTTGTGGTAAGTCACTTTCTTTAGGGGATAAACGTTGTTTGATAAAAGGTTTTGGTTGATGTAGGTTATAGACTTAAGAGATTGTTACCAGACAGGAAACTGGCCTAAATTCCGCTCTGTTTCCGGTCCAAGTAAATGTACTTTTAATGATGTAATTTCTGTATGACTATTTTATGTACTATTACTGTGGAACTTGTCATGGTTATGTCTTATACTGACTGAACTCGTTTATTTCTGACAAGGTGTTATTTACAAAAGTTGCAGTTTTTTTTTGTTAAGTGAAACAATTTTGTAATGCTTTAAGATTTAATAAAACGAAACTATTAAGGACATTTTCAATTTACTGAACATCCCTTAAATACCAGAATACCTCTGGAAGAATTTTATAGACATCGAAATGGTTCAAAAAATGTCCTCGAAAAGGACAGGACTTTCAGAGAAACAGATTGTGGGGGGTTCCTAACATACCTTCAAACTGATTTTTAAACCAAAAATTGAACAACAAAATTGTAACATCCCTTATATACCAAAACACCCCCCAGAAGGTAATTAATTTTTAAACACATGAAAAAGATGCGAGTAAATTGATTTCGTTTATAAAACGTGATGAGAACCCACCCTTAAGATCACGCAGACTCCCAGAATTTTAAATAATTAAAAGTAGACTGCAAACTGTTTACGATTCCAAGATACCCCAAAATCATTGTGGAAGAAATCTCCCTTGAAAGCCCGCAGGGACGGGCGTGACGCAGAGGTAGAGTCGAAGGATTCTTAAACTGCGACAATAAATTAAATCTAGTCGCGGAACGAAGACGCCATATAGTTTTTAAAGCATAAGAAATATCTAAACCACATAAAAATTCCTCAATATCCATTAATAGGTTGACATCAATGATAAGCGAAGAGTTTAACGAGTACCGTTAGGTTACGAACTGCCACATGTTGTGATTGTAAACACCTATAAAAAGATTTAGCAAGTTCTTATTAACAGTCGATACACTGGAAATAATTTAACATTGAAATGGTTTCATTATTTTCTATTACGTTCATAACAAAAAAAAAATCGTGAGAAAACTCGGATCGAGCTTAATGAGCAATTTACGATTGATACGCCATCTGTTGATAAGATTTAAAATTATAATCAACCCTAAAAAGTAGACGAGTTTGTTTAAGTGATTTTTTAAGGGGGTTGGTTCTTCCTTGAGGTTTAGCAGAAATTAAAAAAATCAACGACTTAAAAAACTTAAGAATTTTGATCTGGCAATCTAGTTGGCCAGAAAACGTCTTGGAAAAAATTTCAATTAAAATTTTCTGGGAAAGTGTATAAAATTAAAAATTACAATGAAACTTCGAATAACCTTGTAGATCTAGTGATGCGATATTTTTTTTCGTCATTTATTTAGGCAGTGATCTAGAGTTCCGGAACAGTCGATCATGCAACGGGTTTTACACTTCAGTGGTTCCATAGATATTTAAAAGTCTACCAGTGAGTCATGGAGTTTTTAAAATTATGAACTTATATAACACTGTGTGACAGATCAGGAGATCAAGGATATGAAATGTTTGTACAGGAGCATTATCTTGAAAAGCAAGGAAATACTTCTTTGGAACACGTTCAAGATTAATTAATTTTGAAGAATTCCAATGCGGCCCAGAACTGATTTTCTAAGGGAGAGAGGACTTTCTTTCACCCCGTTTCCAAAATTATTTTCATCCAAAACTGGTTTATTTCAACCACACAACTCGCTATCATCTCGAATTTTTGCGCAACCGCAATTAATTATTTGTTGGAAATCTCTTTAAGGGAGGTTCCCACCCCACCGTATAAATTATTGATGTAGAAAGTTAGTATTTATTCAATCTTCTGAGGATTAATTTTTTGACTTTCTAAATTATTTTTTTCTAGGGGTTGGATAATATTTAAGGGAAGGGATGGTTTCTACCCCATGTTATAAATTCTTGAATTCTTTACTAATTTTTAATCCTAAATTGAATTAATCCGGTGGTTTATAAAAGCTTTTTCTTCCGGGGTTTCAAGGGGGATTCCCCTGTTAACTGAAGTCTTGGAGTAATTTCCCTACCCCTAAGACTTTTATACTGTATAAGGTTAACAAAGTAACTGCTACAGATATAAAAGACTAATCACAGCCTCTAATTACCTACAGAATCATGTGGTTTCAAATTACGTTACAATATGTTAGGGCTCGTTACAAGAACTGTAAACTAACGAGTACTGCATGTAATGTAGCAAGTAATTTAGCGGCAATCATAAATAATAATATACCATCAATAATATATACCGAAGGTCCTAATATTAACGCATGAATAATAATGCAAAGCATGCGTGACAAGCAGCAAATGTGTGTGTGTGTTCTTTTGCAAAACCCGTTACATGCCTTCTATGTTTTCTTTTAAAAGTGTCATCTTAGATCTTACCACACGTGCTGGTTGCGGTAATGATATTGAGTAATTGTATCTTTTACAAAAAACTTACCGAACGGTATGTATTATTAGGTTCATTTCAAATTACTGAGTAATATACAATGAATTATTTTAAAACTTGTTAGGAATAAATAATTTAGATAAAAAGTAGTACAATCCAGTTATGTGAACTGTTTTAAGGTTTATTCTATAGAGTGAACAATTTCGAATCTTGATTCAATAAACAGGAGTTTAATAATTGCCTGCTTTGCGTGGTCAGCCTCGACTGTACCTCTACTGTACATACAGTGTGTCCACGACGGATTGAGTGCATATAAGGTATAAATGACAAACTTTTTTAGAGTTGGATCTTCATGTTCTGAGGATCGCTCCTGCTTAGTCTCAAACTAAGATATTGAAAAAATGAGCCAAATCAATTAATATACAGGGTGTTTTCTTGGCCGAAATCTAAAAATTAGTCAAGAGTAAACTGTCTTTATTTTAGCAGATACAACAAAAATGTATTAGAAAAAGTTGTTTAGAATTAAAAGTTATTGAAGATTTTCAATTTTTATACAAATCAGCCTACTTTGATATTTTTCATCAACATGAGATTTTTTATGGTTCTATGGTTTTAATGACCCATACATGAAGAATAATTAAACAAAGTACTTGAAAAACAAATAATTATTTATTAAAAAAATACTAAACCTTATTTGTTACAAACATGAGTTCAAAAGTATTGGATTTTGATGAAAAAAATCAAAGTAGGCTGATTTGTATAAAAGTTGAAAATCCTCAATAACTTTTAATTCTAAACAACTTTTTCTAATACATTTTTGTTATATCTGCTAAAATAAAGACAGTTTACTCTTGACTAATTTTTAGATTTCCGCCAAAATAACACCCTGTATATTAATTGATTTGGCTCATTTTTTCCATATCTTAGTTTGAGACTAAGCAGGAGCGATCCTCAGAACATGAAGATCCAACTCTAAAAAAATTGTCATTTACACCTTATATGCACTCAATCCGTGGACACACTGTAGATTACACCTAATCGAATTTTGTACAACTTCAGTCATTCACCCTGTATATAATTTTATTATTAGTATTATTATAAAACAGAACTTTATGTACCTATAAGTAATCGTTTAAAATTCCCTTCTTTTTTCTTCTGTGTTTGCTGATCACACTGTATATATTATGCTAACGAAGTCAAGTCACTATTGACCTTTTTTTTCTTGCTTACATGGTGGAACTTTTATTTTGATTTAGCCATTCATAAATACGACAGTAAGTGGCTTCTTTTAAATTACGTACGATTAAGACATTTTCGAGAATAAATAAAAAAATAAGTTCTTTTGTTGTATCAAAATAACAAAGAAAACCTGAAAGATTCAGCGATGTACAGTAACTGTAAACATTTTTCAATTATTCTAGTCAAGCGACATTAAGTTTACATTAATCTAAAAGTTTAAACAGCTTAAGACAACCCATTTGAGGCGTTACAGTACGTTAAGTTTAAAACTCAAAGATGACAAGCATTTTAAGCAATAATAAATTGCACAAGATTTTTTTAAACTATCCTCTAATTTTTCCTTCAAAAAGGACCCAACCAGACCAAAATAAAATTAATTTCACTTTTCATCCCCTGTGGGTTAGGTTTTCCATGCGATTCAAGCCCGGGGATTGTGTTGGCCAGGTCATTCTTTCTAATTCATCGCTTGATAATCAAGACTGAATAATCTGACATGGAGCATTATCGTGCTATACATTAAAATATCAATCACCGAAACTTTCCGAACTCACCCTGTATACACAAATATTCCCTAATGCGATTTTTTTCAAATTTAATTCGTTTTGTTTATTCGAAAATGATTTAAACAAGACATTTCTGTAAATTAGCATGTCACGATTAATTATTCAGTTCTGGAACGTGTGGAATGCAAAATTTTATGTGGAAAAATAGTTGAGACAACATATCAATCCACAATTCATTATCTTAGCAAACTAGAAACCGTATCTAGTAAGCCGTTAATGATATAAAAACTAACAGGATCTGTGTCTGTGTCTTCAAACTCTTTATGATCGGTAGCAGACAGATGTAATGTATTTTTACCCTTGTGGGTGTATAATCAAGTATGATCAGATATTTCAGGAATAAATCTATTAATAAAATCATTAAATAAATGATGGGTCAAATTTAAATTATCTAATTAGCTTAAAAAATTAAAGTATGAAGCGGGTTCGAACCCATGAAAAAATTCTGCATTACCTATAATTATAATCCTTAACCTTATTTTGATTAAATAACAACAAAATAAACAAAAGTACAATCAGAATTTGACGTTTAAAGTCTTTCAAAAAATTAAATCAAGCAGGCCAAGGATTTCCTGAAATTCAGGAAATCACATTTTCGTGCATAACTTTTTTTCTAGTCATGTTAGAGACTTCCGGTTTTTTACATTATCTTTATTTTTCGATTCTTTTTACGAATATAATAAAATTGATGTACCTTTTCATGTGAATTTTTTGAGAAAATTACAGAAGCGTGCTGCTCCACCGTGGATCACCCTGTACATCCCAAGAACGTATTTTACGTCCAATCGTTATAATGTTCTAATCTTACTAATTTATAGGAAAATTAAACCACATGTAGTCGTTCTAACAGGGAAGTGTAATAAAAGCAGAATCGAGTCGCATCATGACAACTTAATATTTAAAAAAAAAATGTTATATATGTGGAATGTACACAAAACGACTTTGTGATATAAATATTAGAAAACGTCCTGCTGTTTAATTTATGATGGCTTCGTTCGGTTATCCAACAGTGGCAATTTCATGAAAAAAAAACAACTTTCGTCTATTACTAATCCAAAAGATAAATTACCATCTCAATGTAATTTGATGAAATGATATTCGATAGTGTAATATATACAGCTATGAATAATTAATGCCAGGGGTTATAAAATTTGTTAAGAGAAAGGTGAAGAAGATATTCACGAATCACGAATATTCTTCTGTTCTTTTTGTTTTAGGAAATTAAGTGTGGTCACAACAAACCCTTTAAATTGCTATTTTATGAACGTACTGTATGTTAATTAATGGTTGAAAAAAATGTATGCTGCATCTATGTAATTGCATGGTAAATATTTAATTAATATCTTCCATTGCTTACGCTTGCAATATGTTACTGCAGGAGGTATGAATTAAAACAACCTGTTATAAATTTTTGATTATGATTTACAACGATTTTATTGCACCAGACGCATATAAACCTAGAGAGAGAAAGAGAAAAAAAAAATTATAAATTACACTGGAAGTCAAGAAAAAATTATCAACCCAAAGAATCGCTTGGCCAGCGCAATCCCCACACTTAAATCCCACGAAAAATTGCCAGTTAAAAGAACATGGAACTGTTCTACGAAGAAAACTATATATCTCGTACTTGCCCCCAGTCCCAGAGCAAAAACCTGCGATCTTAAAGCGAATAGAATAAACTGGCCCGCATAATCACCAGACTTGAAGCCCATAACAAAGACAGTGTTAACAAAGAAAACTATATATTTTTAGTAACAGAGAGAAAAAAATTGTTTATGGTCAATAAAGTCCGCCAGCACAATCTCCAGACCTGAACCCGATGAAAAATATTATCGCAAAAGGATGTATCCACCTTTTTTTTAACGAAAAAAAATGGATCTTAATCATCTAAGAAAAAAACTAGGGTATTGTTCCTGATCGTAGAGTAAAAGTTGTCCTGTCCATAAACTCGATAGAATAGATTGACCCGCACAATCCCCAGACCTGAAGCCAAACAAAAAACACATTCCAACGGTTGTATCTATAACGCCACGTAATGAGATACTCATTTATTATTTTCCAAAAAGAATAATGTACACATCATTAATTTGCACCTTTGTTTGATGTAATAAAACGCTAAGAACTCGAGTGTTTATTCCGTTAGGCATAGAACATGAAGTTACCACACTGGACGGGTTTTCTTTAAAAAAACGTTAATTTTAAAGAATAATCCAAGAAATTAATTATACCCGTTAAGTTGTTAGAACTGTTGTAAATTAACATTTTTTTACGTGGGTATTGAGCATCTGTTTCTTGGCAAAAATATAATTTTAATTAATAACTGGACTTCATCGATTTTAACTTCTGTTCAAACATTTATTGTCTATTTTTTCCGAATCAAATTCCGCAGGAGTAAGATCAGGCGACCTTGACGGCCAGGGGCTGGGAAAGCTCCTGGAGAGCGTCTTTAAGCGTAAATTGACCGCAAGAACTACCACTTGTGAAATTGCTCGGAAATGAATCGGATAAATCATAAAAGAAAGTCCTTTAAAGCTAGACAGGATTTAAGTCGGGCGACCGTATTGGGCAGGTTTTTAGAACCCATCACATTGGCGCTTATAAAATTGATTATTTAAGTTGCTGAGGGAAAATTGAAAAAGGACAGATCTATTAAAATTCCGCAGGGTTAAGATCAGGCGAGCTTGGAGGACAGGAATGGGGGAAAACTCCTTGTTAGAATAAACATTAACCACTTTTTCTTTTTTGGTGCAATTTATTTATCCTCGTGCTGAAAGTGTAACCATTTAATATCAGAAGCGGTGACCAGCGGTCATCGACCAGATCACGTTACGGAATGCAGGAACTCTCTGAAGAGTGTATAACTGCAGAATTAATAATATTATCAGAAATCACTTTTCTTTTGCGGTGTTCGCTTGCTTGGTCGCGTGTGCTTCATGGTCAAGTACTTAACCGTGAACTTACCTACACCATTATATTAGATCAGATTTTTATTTATTACTCTTTTCCCATTTTTCCTTCATTATGCACAAGGCTTTCACAATTATTATTTATTTTTAGATTATAATAGGTATTTTTGTATCATGGCCAAAAATGAATCTTTTTCGTCTGAGTTTTCTGGTCGAGGCAATGCCAGCTACAGCGGCCGTGAAGTAAAAGCGGCCGTTAAGTAAATGCGGCCGTTAAGTAAATGCGGCCGTTAAGTAAATGCGGCCGTGAAGTAAATGCGACCGGGAAGTAGTAATTGACAAATGCTTACTACAAATTGACACTTTACGGTTGTCAAAAGATACGTAAAACAGCTGTTTTTATCATAGTCGCCTAAAAACAAATTTTTAGACCTGGTTTTTGCAAAAACAGCCGTGTTAGACCATGGCCAGCTTCAAACCCCCTCCCGAAAATTTGGGAGAATGAAGCTGGCCATGGTCAAACCTATTAGATATTAGTCCCTCCTCTTTTTGAAAAACAGTATGCGATAGACTGATATAATTTGCATAGGTTAGAAAGTGATAGCAATATCTATCGCGGAATACTAATTAGCATTCTCATTATTTTCCTGAAGAAGTGTTGAACTAGAAGATTAGACGACGCTTTTCCATAGAGAAATCGAATATATAACTCTACTTTAAAATTATAATGTGGATAAAAGTAATGAGCTGCTTAATAAATTTATAATTAGCTACGAACCGACGTTTTAATTACACAGGAAGTGGTTTTAAATTTTTTTACCGCCTTTTTAATTTTTTATTACGTGAGATTTTAAAAATTGTTTATAAAAATATGAGAGAAACCATTAGAAGAATATTTGCCAAATAGAAATACAAGACTCTGGTGGGTACCTAAACACCTTCCTATAGAATCACAGTGGCAGCTATTACGGCCAAATCTTTTTTTTCCGGGACATTTCTTGAAATGGAAATGCAAATAAATGCACTTTATTATTACATGAAAAATAGTGAAATTATTAAAGTATCGTTGACTTTTAAATGCGCTTCCGTTAGTCCGTCACGGCGCTAACGCCAAATTCTAACATACTTTGCATGCATTCTGAACAAACTAAAAGTATTTTCCCAAAGCACTTTAACCTACATCTTTTAAAGATTAGGTAGATTGTGTGCACTGAAACGAATATTAAAATAATCGAATTTTTCTTTAGCTAAACCCAAATAAAATTAGTTTGGACGCCACTGATTTTTTTTCAAAATCGCTAAGATTTTTTCAATCCGATTTTTATTATCTAACAGAAACTAATTTTATGTAATCTGGAGATTATCAAAATCGAAAGCTTCCATGGCCATGGTTGACAACATCTGAACAGTCATTTCCGCAATCGAAAAATTATTCAACGCACTGTATAATTGATAAGAAAATAAGTGCATACTTAATAGTCATAACGTATTACACAATTGGGATATAAAAATATAAAATAGTTGGATTCGTATGGTTTTAATTTTTTAGGCCGACGACATACCTGCGGCAAAATCCCCGCGGTTTGTCGCGAAGACTGCTGCGTGCAGAATTCTAAAGCTTACACCATAGCAGCGAGGTGTGGATAGATTTAAAGTTTTTAGTCGCAAAAAAACGACATCTAAGGGTGACGCTGTCCGGCTAACTTGGTTTAAGTCGAGGAGCGGTAAAATTGCCGCAAGTGTGCTGTCACCTTAAATATTAATTTTCTAAAGTTAGATTACATCGGAATCAAAAATCCTCTCCTCTTCTGTTGTATCAAGCAATGAAACACATAAACTTTGATTACTGTAACATTTTTCCAGTATGTATCATAAGAAATAAGCGTAACATGTTACAGCTGACCTACTTGGAAGAAAAATTTGCTTTAAGTTAAGTTGAAATTGAATAAAACAGGTAAACTGCATACAAGGCAAGACAAGGTCAAGATATTGGGCAAAGGTGGGTCAAATATCTTCGGTCACCACATAAGAACGGGATTTGAAGAAATTTCCATAATAAGGAGAAACTAATAATAAATTATGAATAATTTTCATATTAGGAACGTTTTAAAACCAGAAAGTCATAATACTGTTGTTTTATAAATATTAATTTTTGTGTAAGAAACAAAAAATATTGACGTTATTGGAGATTTATGGAATTCTTCGAATGTCCTAGAAACACACTAAAAAAATATAAGATTAGGAGAAGAAGTATAAAAAGTGGAGGTGCAAACCTCCCCTGGACTTTCCCATACTAAAAATAAACATTCGTTTTTGGTATTCAACAGTATTGTTCGCCACAACCGATAAACTTAACTAGAAAATTAGTATATGGAAAATTAACACAAGTGCCGATTGTGTTCATCTGCGCATGTGTGATTATTGCTGCTAGGATTAACCGGCGACAAGGAATTCCCGTCCCGCGCATGGTCACTTGAACATATCGGCACTTACTAATTTCACCTTACACTGTTTTAAAGTTCAAAATTCACGAATTTCTCATTAACCGTACATTTTAGCCATATGAATACCTTATACTATGTGATAGACAATTCAATTTTGCATTCAATTATATAATAATATATAGGGTGTTTCATTTAAAATAACAAAGTTGCTTATTGTACTGTGAAAACCAAACACCCTGTATACGTGATATAAATTTAGAAAAATGTAAATTTATATACTGAACAACTTTTATAATTAAACTTTTTTCATATTTTGACTAATAAAGGCGCTATAGGAACATCAATTTTCGATTTTCAAAACCTCGTAGAGGGCGCCACAGTGGAATTATGGTGTTCATCAAAAAACAAAAATGTAGCTAATACCAAGCTGCATAAGTATAGAAAATTTAAACAAATTCCTTAGACCAGTTTTTTTGTAATAATTTTTCAAAAATTTCAAAATTTTTGGAAGAGCGCCGTTGCGACCGTTTTTGGATTTAGTAAATAATTTTTTTTCTTGGTGTAGTACAGCCAAAGGGCTTTCAAACAAGTTGTTGCGGAACCTGATCAGATAACTGGTTTTTGAGTTACGGGGCGTTAAAGTCGAAATTTTGAAAAATTCATAGCGACCGCCATTTTGAAGTTAGAGAGTCCGGTAAAAAACTGTTTCCCTTGAATTATGCCCTTCTTTCATATCCCCTACTCAGATTTTCAAAATTCCGCTTCTGAAAAAAATGATACCAAAAAAACATGTCTAACTTCCGCTTCCGGTTTCGGATTTTTTTGAAAAGCTTATTTTGTCGATGAATTTTCGATATACCCCTTCATTTAAAATTTCATCAAAATCGGTTCACTAGTTTTTGCGTTACAGGCGTTACATACACACACACACACCCACCCACCCACCCACAGACAGACATTTTTTCTAGACCACTTTTTTAGGCTCCTGGGGGTCCAAAACGCCCATTTCCGTGAAAATCTCGATTTCGAAAATTTTCATGATATCAATACTTCCCTATACCAGTAGTGGTATGGGAAAGTAAAAAGGTTAAGGGTGTCTGCAGAATTTTACAGCTTTCGCCGCATATAATTACTAATCTAAAAGAAAGAAGAATCGACACGCAAGACGTGGAATTAAATAATTGCAAGGAAAAGGGGTTTATATTCTAAAAAACTACAGCCGCCGAAAAAAATCTAGAGTGTCGGTTACTACATTACGCGGCAATCCCGTAGGTGTGTCGTCCACCTAAGGTATCATATAAAGCGGAATCCGCACAGGAAAATGCAATACGAATAAAGTTACAGATTTCGGGGTATCTCCGCGCCGCAACGAATATAAAAAAAGTTTGTAATGTAACGTCGCGGTAACACTGTCGCAAGTGTGTTGTCCACCTTAGACTTATTGCTATAGCTGTGTTTTATTGTATTTTTTAATGTAACTCCGATTTTGCAGAAAAAAATGTAATGGGAACAAATCTAAACTCGGGAAGGATAACCCGCTGCCGCAAGTGTGTAGTGGGCCTAAGCTAAAATTTTTCGGTATCCGGAACCTTATCAAAAAAACTATAATTTCTCGATGAGACTTCCTTAACACAATTTTCCTTCAATTTCCTTATCTCTCACGGTTTCCAGGCTCAAAAATTCTCAAACAAAACCTCGTGCGACTATTACCATTCTACTTTCCTAACATATTATTTTCAATTTAATTCGGAATGTAAATATTTTATTGGAGCATAGCAAATCCCACGATTTAGACTTATTACTGGTAAGTTTTAACTAAAAGAGGGTTTTCCACGTTTTCTTTAGTAGTAAATATGACATACTTTTATATTTACGATTAGAAATTCCAAAAAAATATAGTTCAACCGGACGGAACCGTGTTACTCAAACTTCAAACAGTATTTCCTTGAAATATCTTTACGTCTTTAAACAAAAGGTATGCGTTTCCGGAAGTGCGACCTGAAGGTCGGGTAACTCCCGAAGAAGAGTCATGCTGTAAAGTAGGCCGCTATTATTAAACATCCACGTTTTATTAATCACTTGGTTATTACCACAACCTCCTTAGATTTTTTTTATGACGCAATGGAAGAATCTGGAAATTTTAAAAGACGCTCGGTTATGTCAGTTAATAAAAGTTAACTTTTCAGGAAATTTCAGGGGGTTAACAACGCGTAGTTTCGAAACAGTCCAGAAACTCCCTGTTTAAAAAATTTAGTGGACAAGACCCGGGGTACGCATTTACGCAATCTATTCTGTTCACAATATCGAGATTTTAATCTTTTTTCCAGAAGCAATCTTACCGTATAATTTTTTTTTAAATTATTCTCATTCATTAATCTTCCGACTAATAGTTCTTTAATAAATTTGCAAGTCATTATCTGTGATATGCAAATAAGGGATTGGAATTTCGCAGCCGTCAAAGAGACAAAGACAGAGAGATGAGTTTCACAAACACGTAGCTCTTCTCGTAGGTGTGTTATTCACCTGACCCTCCGGTGAACATGACATGAAGACCCACATCCTGACTCTGACACACCTCGCCCGCATTACTTTCTTTTTAATTGTGTATAAGCCGTATTTTCAAACGTTAACGCTGCATGGTTATTTTTTATGGGTACTTTTCTGGACCACGCTTGTTTTCTTATTATAAGGGGTGGTCCATATAAGAGTGCCTACCATACCAAAACGTACGCTTTTTAAACATTACGTCTAGTAATTTTAATCAGAGCGTTGGGTATGTTTTTTTTCTTTGGAAATTTCATTGCGATGTTGCCAAATCATTCAATTATTTTTTTGAAAAATTTTGGCAATCCGCAGGGAACCTTAAAAAGTTTTCCACGAACCGTAAAAATTTCTTTCAGTTAAATTTTATTAAGAATCATGAAGGATAGTCCTTCACATATTTTAAATTTGAATTTGAAATATACAGGGTGCTCTTTATAAAGGTACAAAAAATCTAAATCTAATAATTCGTAACTCGATTCTTTTTAACTGAACACCTTGTATTTTTTTTGTATTGGAATTTTTCTGGGATTTTGAGAAAATGATCACGAACCAAACTTTTTTCATTGAAAACCATGGGCTACCCTCGATATTTAAAATTTGAATAAAATTCTATATACAGGGTGGGTTTTTAAAATTAATTTTTAATTCGTTACACTCTACTAGACTCCACCCTATACCGCAAAACATTTCATAACCGTTCTAAATTTCAGTCAGCTATCAATTACTTTTCTGGTGAAAGTTCTTTAAATTACAAATCGCAAGTTTAGATTTCCGGTGAACCGGAAATAACCTTGTTTTTATGATTGAAACTGTTCTCACATTCTTTTAATTTTTATTTCTCACAAATACCGTATCTTACGTTATATCTTTGAGAATTAATTTCGTTAAGTAATATACAGGGTGTAGAATCGGAATTTCGAGGTGCTCGAATTGAATTTGAAATTCGCGCGTTTTAGGACTGTCAATAGCAAAAGCTTACAGGGTGAAATACTGTGAAGATTTATAAATTAAAAGTTTCCTAATTGATTTAAAACGATTCAAAATTGGTACTGGTACCAAGAACTGCCGCTAAGAAAAAAGGCGCGAAATTCAAATTAAATTTTTGTAGTTGTATTGAGTTTTGGAATACCCTGTGTATAAATTACTAATTTCTCTTCAATTAATAAAATTTTTTAAACTAATTTTCCTATATTTTCTGCTTGTTAGATTTTATAAATGTTAGTTTTTCTATATTTGTCCTCAATTTTAACCTTTAACGACTCAAATTAACTGGTTGAGTGATTAGCTAGAACTTTAACTGCAAAATTGTATCTCGTGGAAGTATCTTGATTTTTAAATACCTCTTAACAGTACTACTACTTCCATTTTACAGATTGTCTTTTAGATAAATTTACCACACGATTAATAATAAAACTGTTATCACATTCTTTTCCTTTATTATCTAAGCCCGATTAAATTTTATTATTTCCAAATTCTTTTAACTCATTAAAAGTAGCACTTTCTAAAACATTTGGGCTTAATAATAATAATAATAATAATAATGATAGGTACATAGGATTAGGAAAATTATAGTCTTCTGTTACTCAGATCTAATTACAAAAAAAGCAGGGTCATGGGTACCTACTTGTTCATACTTGGTTGTAAGTAAAAATATATTAATGATCCACATTCACACATTGTAAAATATAGGACACTAATTATATTTGATATACTTTTGTTAAATTAGTGGGTATTTTATAGACGGTGTTAATCAACCATAAACTAGCTAGCTATGGAGCTAATAAAATGTCATTAACGTCCTGATA
The DNA here is from genome assembly GCA_963082805.1 of Hemicrepidius hirtus. Lineage (NCBI taxonomy): Eukaryota > Metazoa > Arthropoda > Insecta > Coleoptera > Elateridae > Hemicrepidius > Hemicrepidius hirtus. Next base: position 29,782,376 of record OY720165.1, read on the forward strand.
GTCTAAATTTTGTTTTAAGGTATCTAGGACTTTTCAAATTTGAAAATAATAATTACATTTCCGTGTTTTGATGAATGCTAAAATTTCACTGTGGCGCCCTCTACGAAGTTTTGAAAATCGGAAATTGATGCTCCTATAGCGCCTTTGTTAGTCAAAATATGAAAAAAGTTTTGATATAAAAGTTGTTCAGTATATAGTTCTGCATTATCCTACATTTATATCACGTATACAGGGTGTTTGGTTTCCACAGTACAATAAGCAACTTTGTTATTTTAAATGAAACACCCTGTATATTATTATATAATTGAATGTAAAATTGAATTGTCTATCACATAGTATAAGGTAGTCATATAGCTAAAATGTACGGTTGATGAGAAAATCGCGAACTTCCGCTGCGTTAGTAAATTAGATTATATATTTATTTTTTTTTTCTTTAAATTTAAGGTTTAATTCCTTAAAAGTTATTGAATCCATAATATAATGTTTTTAATTACTCTGCGGTTTGTTTTAAATACCTGGAGGGTTACTTTTCTAACGCAGCGTTGAAATCTCCAACGAATTTGAACTGGATCCTCCTATAGCTCCTTTATTAATCAAAATATGAAAGAAGTTTAAATATAAAAGTTGTTCAGTATATAACTCTGCATCCTTCTAAATTTATATCACGTATACAGGGTGTTTGGTTTACACAGTACAATAAGCAACTTTGTTATTTTAAATGAAACACCCTGTATATTATTATATAATTGAATGCAAAATTGAATTGTCTATCACATAGTATAAGGTAGTCATATAGCTAAAATGTACGGTTGATGAGAAAATCGCGAACTTCCGCTGCGTTAGTAAATTAGATGCCTGTCTCTCTTCTGTACGTATCGAACCAATCGAACCCGTATAGTCTGGTGTTTCTCGCTACACATTCAGTGATTTCCAATGCCGAACAGTTAAAATTCGTTGGAGATTTCAACGCTGCGTTAGACAAGTAACCCTCAATATGTGCAATATTGAGGGTTACTTGTCTAACGCAGCGTTGAAATCTCCAACGAATTTTAACTGTTCGGCAATTGATGCTTCTATAGCTCCTTTATTAGTCAAAATATGAAAAAAGTTTAAATATAAAAGTTGTTCAGTATATAGCTGTGCATTCTTTTAAATTTATATCACGTATACAGGGTGTTTGGTTTTCACAGTACAATAAGCAACTTTGTTATTTTAAATGAAACACCCTGTATATTATTATATAATTGAATGCAAAATTGAATTGTCTATCACATAGTATAAGGTAGTCATATAGCTAAAATGTACGGTTGATGAGAAAATCGCGAACTTCCGCTGCGTTAGTAAATTAGATGCCTGTCTCTCTTCTGTACGTATCGAACCCGTATAGTCTGGTGTTTCTCGCTACGCATTCAAGTGATTTCCAATTCTACTTCGCGAATTACCGTTGAATACCAAAAACGAAATGTCCGAACGTCCAGGGGAGATGCGTACCTCCACTTTTTTATGTATGCCCTGTTCATCCCTTATTTTTTGTTCTAAAATCCTTCCCTATACCCTTATTCGTTCGTATATTCTACAGATCTTTATATTTGCATTTTAGAATTATTTTAATCCTATTCGTGGCAGTTCAAAAGTAAAACCATAAAATGGGTAACACATTAATAATAATTTTTTAGAAAAACGCGATAAAATTGAGGTTTCTAGGCACAATTTAACATATTTTATTTTTTTTTGTATGTTTTCACTTACACTGTGTATTATAGTCATCAAATTTCCAAAGTAGGCCTAAATTTAAAAATCATATGAGCTTTCGTGGATCAAATTCATTCCCAATCGGCTGTGCTACATTTCCCTGATTAAAAAAAATCTCCCCCCCATTTTACAAGTTTTCCTTACTAATTATAAAATTTTTTTATTAACCAACCTAAAAGATGTATAAATTTTAATCTTTAAAGCTTAGCGATAATGTCGAAGGTTAATGAGATATTTTACATAAAATAATCCTTTGTTTCAAGTCTTAATTAAGTTCCGCTTAATTAATATGAAATTTTTAAAAATTTGTTAATGTAATAAATATTATACGCAAGTATTAACAACATCATTTTGTAAGTATGTATATAAAATTATTGCAGGTTACAGGAAAGAAAGCTATTTTTATTAAAGGAAATGTTTATCATTTCCTTTTGATATTGCAATCGGAAGTAAAATTAAAAATATAAACAACATACAATGGATATACGCCTTCTTGAACTTGACTATAATTAAAGTTCTTTAAAATTTATTTCTAATTGTTTATAGTTTTATGGTTAGTCTACCAGGAAATATGAAAATTAAGGCTCGTTTATTTTGATCATGATCCCTATATAATCCAATTAGAAACTTTAATTGGACAGGTCTTTTATTAATTTTGAATCAATTTCAACTGGAAATAATTAAGATTTATTTGTTTTATACCTAACGTGTCATTTTCAAAAGCATATAATAATTGAACAACAATTTATTTCATTTCCAGTAAGTCTCAATTTTTTTTCATTTCATCAATTGAACTCCACCCCTAAAACTCCTAGCTTGTCTTTAATAAATTATTTTTTTGCAGTGTTAAACGTGGCGGCAGGGAAAGCCCCTATGCAAGTGAGTACCGAAAATGGAGGAATTCCCCAAAAAGCCATAGACGGTAGTACCAGCGCTTTTTTTAATGCCGACACATGTACCCTTACAAAATCCGAACGCAACCCTTGGTGGTATGTTAACTTACTCGAACCCTACATGGTTCAGCTTGTAAGACTAGATTTTGGAAAACATTGTTGTGGTAAGTACTTAATTTTTTTTAAATAATTAAACATAATTATTAATATATAACCATTGTATTACCAAGAAAAAAACCTCAATAGGAACACGAAATAAAGTCATTGAGGTTAATCCATAGTTCCCCAATTAGTAATTCTAATATTATTAAACAAGAAGTTTTTTTTGTGTCGGATAATGCAATTTGTTAAAAATCTGTTCAATTTGCTTGATGACAAAAACCCGTTGCGTTACCGTCACCGTAACTGTAGATTAAAAAAAAAGTAGGTACTGCAGATGGTATAAGATATACAGTATGTCCACGGATTGAGTGCATATAAGGTGTAAATGACAATTTTTTTTAGAGTTGGATCTTCATGTTCTGAGGATCGCTCCTGCTTAGTCTCAAAGTAAGATATTGAAAAAATGAGCCAAATCAATTAATATACAGGGTGTTGTTTTGGCCGAAATCTAAAAATTAGTCAAGAGTAAACTGTCTTTATTTTAGCAGATATAACAAAAATGTATTAGAAAAAGTTGTTTAGAATTAAAAGTTATTGAAGATTTTCAACTTTTATACAAATCAGCCTACTTTGATTTTTTTCATCAAAATCCAATACTTTTGAACTCATGTTTGTAACAAATAAGGTTTAGTATTTTTTTTAATAAATAATTATTTGTTTTTCAAGTACTTTGTTTAATTACTCTTCATGCATGGGTCATTAAAACCACAAATAAAAAATCTCATGTTGATGAAAAAAATCAAAGTAGGCTGATTTGTATAAAAATTGAAAATCTTCAATAGTTTTTAATTCTAAACAACTTTTTCTAATACATTTTTGTTATATCTGCTAAAATAAAGACAGTTTACTCTTGACTAATTTTTAGATTTCGGCCAAAAAAACACCCTGTATATTAATTGATTTGGCTCATTTTTTCAATATCTTAGTTTGAGACTAAGCAGGAGCGATCCTCAGAACATGAAGATCCAACTCTAAAAAAATTTGTCATTTACACCTTATATGCACTCAATCCGTGGACACACTGTATGTCTTCGACATCCGGTTTTTATATTAATTTCTTATTTTGTAAGTCTGTAACGAACAATAATATTACGTATAGGGATTAGATTAGAAAAAAAAACTAGAAGGAACTAGTTGGATGTCTTCTAATTATATCGCAAAGTGCAATTACCTTAAGTTTTTAAAATTTATGCAAAGACAGGTCAGGGAAAGTGCAACTGGAGTTGATATAACCACGTGCTATGTTATTAGAATATTCTGGCTTTCTTTGTAGAAAGTAACTTATATAGAAATTAAAGTTAATTACTAATATTAGGCATTGTTACTACAGTACTACTGTTCTTATTATCACAGATGTTAGTTTTAAAAGTAGTTTCAACTTAAATTTTTCGTTGCATGCAAGCTTTTGTTTAAATCCGAATAAGTAGCAACTTTCTTTTTTACTTCCTCCTTTTTCTTAAAGAAAAGAGGAAATTCAAAATCAGGATAATCTATAAACCAACGTAAGGGAAGGTAACTCAAAAATAATCTTCACACCAACTCCAAGAGAAATATAAAATTTATTTGCCCATCATAGGAATTTCAATGCAAAAACCTTGCTCCCCTAATTATTAAAAAATATTTTTGAAGAGAATAAAATTCTGGATCGGAAAATTCTATCGAGTTTCAATTTTAGATTCAAAGAATTTGAAAATCGCGCGCTTTTATAGTCTATTTTTTGATTCTGTTTCGTCCAAAGATTTTTCAATAAAAATCTCAATAGTTTTCATGGTCACAGACAGGAAATACGAGAAAGTAAAAAATGACAAGTTTGAAGAAATTTAAATTTAAAACTTATCTTTAAGATTGTCTTTCCTTTTCTATTAGACTAACAATAGTGCAAAATATAAGTGAAAGAGACAATTTTGGCCTAAGGCCATGCTTCGTAACTATCATTTTTGAAAGTTTGCTCTAATTTATTCTACTACTTTCCTACTCGTTTATTCTTTAGGGTGTGTTAAATATTTAACACCAAACAACAAAAGTATTTTTGAAATTTTTTAAAGTATTTTCAAAAAATTGTTTTGAGTACAGGGTATGTCGCAATATAAGGGGTATACCACGTGGGCAGTTTGGTGTACATAGTCTGAGAAATTTTAAGAAGTCCTTAGGAAGTTTCAGGAAGTCTGGGTAATCCCTGGGAAGTCTGGGTATTGTTTGAGAGTCTGGATAGTTAGGGAAAGTCTCAGGAAGTCCCTGGGGAGTGGCAGAAAGCCTGGGTAGTCTCTGGGAAGTCTGGGTAGTCTGTGGGAAGTCTGGATAGTTCGGGGGAAGTCCCTGAGGAGTCGCAGGAAGTTTGGGTAGTCTGTGGGAAGTCTGAATAGTTTGGGGGAAGTCCCTGAGGAGCCGCAGAAAGTCTGAGTAGACTGTGGAAAGTATGGATAGTTCGGGGGAAGTCCCTGATGAGTCGCAGGAAGTCTGGGTAGTCTGTGGGAAGTCTGGATAGTTCGGGGGAAGTCCCTGGGTAGTCGCAGGAAGTCTGGGTAGTTTTTAGGACGTCAGGGTAATTCCTGGGAAGTCTTTGGGAAACCTGGATAGTTTTTGCGAAGTCTGGGTAATCTTTCCCATTGGGTAGTTTAGTGTACATATTTTTTCCGTGGATTACCCCTTAGTCGCAAGAGGATGCCTGTAGATTCTTTTTTTAGATTGTTTTAAGTTCATTTAGGAGGGTGCAGTTCCGTAACGAAACGTTTTCTACTGAAATCAATCTGAAAAATACTACTCCGTATTTTCTTTTCGCGAACATAAAAGAGTTGTTGTAAATTTTTTTACAGTGTAGATAAATAAGAGTTCGTGTTCATTACCGTTACCCACTAATTATAATTTTCTAATGAGTTACTTAAAAATCCGGAACACGGAAAAATAAATGAGGGCACTTAAATATTTGTCTTCTTATGAAATGTAATGCAGATTTTCTCCTTATTACATAAACGTTTCGTTATTTTTGAAATAAGATGAGAAAAGTAAATTAAACAAAAAAAAACGTAAGACACACAGATTTAAAAGCTTGTCATATTATATTTACAAATGGAGAAAGTAGGAAAAAAGACATTTCCAGATCCGCTCGTTCAAGTGAAAGCACAGGAAAATAATTCGTTTTGCATTTTGTGGACCAACAGGTTTTGAATCTTTTGCAGATCTCTTGATTTCATTGCTTCAATGATTTTTTATAAAACTCAATTAGTTTAATCAGGAAATAAATTTAGATATTATTAAAAGTTACTACTTGGAAAGTTAAAAGGAGATAATTTTCAGAGATCAATTGTTTTGTTGCTCATACCTCGGTTTAATAATTATTGCACTAATGCATATTATTAATAATTATTAGCATAACTTTTGTCAGCCAAGCATGTACTTTCGATTATTATTATTATTATTATGGAAAGAAAGTCACAATTATCTTGCGGAACCGTCAAGCAAAATGCATTTTCCAAAGCGAATTATTTAAATTTTAGAGAAATTCTTATGCAAACTGTTTAGTAAATGCGAGTTTGTGGTGTTTAAACAAGAAAGTTTGCTTTATTTTTTACAATTGAACTATACCTAGTAGATCTTATCTACCCTAAAGACATGAGGGATTACAATACAGAAAGTAGGAATCAGAAAAATGATTTTCTTCGTCATTAACTCGGTATAAAGGAAGTGATACCTACTAGAAAAATTACATTTCTTGAAACAAAGAGCAAAATGGTGTTTTGCGATTACCACAAACGTATAATCTTTATTACCCTTTGTTAGCTTTCATTTCCAAGTACAGGAAATTTAAAGAAACTTTTCCTTAAACGCAAATACTCAAATGAAGGGACTTAAAATACCTTAAAAAATACAACAGATAACATATAGTCAATGTTAATCAACTTTTATGCCACATACCTTGCCATAGCACCAAGATTAAACACGGAGGACCTACAGTTTATCAGCGAATCCGAACAATTAAGAGTTTTAAAAGATTTTACCTCTGCTACACCGAAGATTAAAGGAAGTTTAAAATCACCCTTATTCTGTAATAAGTCGTTCATGAACGACTCGTTACCTAACGATCATCGTTAACGATCTCTGTAAACGCGGTCTCGTTCATGGTCAAGCCGAAAAATCGTTTAAATCCCGGCAATCGTTTGTGAACAAGCTTACAGAATAGGACCAATCTATCCAAGACTATCTCACGAGTACGAGGACCAACCGTTTTTTTAATCTACCCCCTACGAGCTCTAAGAATGAACGCGGAAACTATAGTTTAACGTCAGTTTCGGACGACTAAAGCCAAAAAAAGTCTTAAATAATACTTTTCTACCAGACACAATTGCTCTCAATAATCAGGGTAAGGGCATGGGGGACCTACAGTTTAACTCCGAGGACAAAAATAAATTTTCTCCAACACCCTTTCCCCAAATATCATGACTTATCTAATCTAGCGTCGAGTCAGAAAATATACAATAATAATAAATCGTTCCTAATGGGCGCGTGGGACCTACAGTTTCACTATTCCAAATTCTTTATTTTTTGTTTCAGGAGCCAACACACCAGCTACAATAATAGTACGAGTTGGCAACAATCGACCAGACCTTGGAACAAATCCAATCTGCAACAGATTTACAGGATTTCTGGAAGAAGGCCAACCATTATTCCTTCCTTGTAACCCACCGATGCCAGGTGCTTTCGTTAGCGTCCACTTAGAAGCACCAACCGCATCCCAATTATCAATTTGCGAAGCTTTTGTTTACACAGATCAAGCCTTACCAATCGAAAGATGTCCCCAATTCAGAGATCAACCGCCAGGAAGCACAGCAACATACAATGGAAAATGTTATATCTTTTATAATCGACAACCCTTGAAATTTAGGGATGCGTTAACGTTTTGTAGAAGTCGTGGTGGGACGTTAGTAGACGAAAGCAATCCAGCTCTTCAAGGATTTATTAGTTGGGAATTATGGAGAAGACATAGGAGTGATGCTAGTGGACAATATTGGATGGGGGCTGTAAGGGATAAACCACGTGGGGGATGGCAATGGTTAAAAGGTGAAGAAGTGACCGTGTCTTTTTGGAATTTACCTGTTGGTAGTGGGGATTGCGCACGTTATGATGGAACTAAGGGATGGTTATGGTCGGATACCGACTGTAACATGCATTTAAATTATATTTGCCAACATCGTAAGTATAAAATTAGTTTTGTATAAATAAAGTTCATTGTAGTAATAATTCTGTACCGGTAAGGGGTTTCCCCTTTTTTTGGGCGGATACGAAGGAAGCGTTTTCAAGGTTTAAATCTACATGTATTTGTTTTATTTATTTAAACAAATTTGTTATTTAATTTCATAGCCTCCTAGATAGTAAATTCGTAACAATTTTAAATATTTTCTGCTTCGTCAATCAACAAATGTTTGATAAGCGAAGCACCATAACGAACAGCTAGTTAGAACAATTTTTTTGCTGTATAAAATAAATATAAATTTTTAAATTATTATTCGGTGTTATCCACGGATGTTGCGTTTTCTAATGGTCCCTACCCATAGGCCCATAGATTAATTAAAATATTTCTAATGTTCCTCTTTTATTTAAGAACCAAAGGCATGTGGACGTCCAGAACAACCACCAAATTCAACAATGGTTGCTGAAGACTTTAATGTTGGGACGACAGTAAACTACGCTTGCGATAACGGACATCTTCTTGTGGGGCCTACCAGTAGGACATGTTTAGATACAGGGTTCTATAATGAATTTCCCCCAGTCTGTAAAAGTAAGTTTATAAGGGAAGTTTTTTTTATTCTAAAAACTTTTGTTTATTAGGAATCTCATGTGGATATCCGGCCGACATACCAAATGGGGAATACACTTTGGTTAACGACAGTGTTGGGTATTTAGGAAGAGTCATCTATACTTGTGAGGAAGGATTTGAAATGGTTGGAAGAGCACAATTAGCGTGTGATATTGATGAACGATGGAACGGTCCACCACCAAGATGTGAAGGTAAAAAAAAATTTCAGGAGTGGGATTAATTTTCAAACAAAACTTTTTTTTAATTACTAGCAATCCAATGTGAACTTCCACCAGGAATTGAAAATGGAATAATTAGCTCAACCGACAATGAAACTATTTATGGTACAACCATTGAATATTCTTGTAATCCGGGTTACAAATTAATTGGTACCCAACAAATCATTTGTTTATCTAACGGACAATATGATAACTTACCACCAATTTGTGAAGGTAAGTCCTTTTTTAGATAATTTAAAAAAATATATCATCTATTAATATTTTACAGAAGAATCTTCCACATCATCTTCTGTTACCATACCAAAAACCACCCATGCATCTACTATAAGTACTAGTAGTGGTACTAAAACTCGTACACGCCCTTCAAAACCATTTATTCCAACAACAATTCGTGGTATACAAGAAAGGACAAGAAAAATCACTACGGAAAAAACAACAGAAGGGACTTCTTCACAAATTCCCCAAATTATAATTGCTGGGCACCCCCAAGATAACGAAATTGCTGGAAGTAGTGTTAACGTCCAACAACAAGAAACCCCAAATGTAAACGTTCCCCTGTCTGTGGATGGGGAAAGAAGAGAAGCATTTGGTGCAAGATTAAATTTAGGTGCTATTATAGCACTTGGTGCGTTTGGAGGATTTATTTTCCTGGCTGCAATTATAACAACAATAATAATTTTAGTCCGGAGGTATGTTTTTTCTTTTTTTTTTCCCGTGTGTTACTAAAATCCTTTTTTTCTATTTTCTTTTCATTTCATTTCACCTGCATTAACTGACTTTGCGGTCGCAGTGCGGGCGTGTCAGCACGGTCTTCGCACCGACTGCCGGCCGCCAGCGCGATGCCGTCCCGATGGTACACCCTTTTAGCGCTTCCTTTCCCTGACCAACAAATAGGACGCAGGGAATTTTCACGCAACTATCGTCCTCATAGAGCTGGATATTTCTCCAACCCCATCTAGCAAGTAGCAGTCATTATCCAAGGTAGGCAAGAAACGTCCGCACTGCACCGCACGCATCGCCGCACTTTAACTTCACTATCTTTCTTATCTTCTTTGCTTTTAACATTGCTTTTTATATTTAAGTATTTGGGGTTTCTAGTTGTTTTAGTTTTTATTTAATTTTATATGAAACAATCGATTTTTTATAATTACACAAGGGGAAAGTGATGAATGGAGGCCCTAACCCGCCACATTGTAAGACAAATGGAACAACATTCTTTGAATAAAAACATTTAGTTACGAAAACAGAAGCACTACGGTATATTGGTGTCTTTCCCCTACCTCTACCTACTCTTCCATCACCCCTACCTCTGTACCATCAAATCTCTCTAACCTTCCCCCTTACTACTTTCCATTTTATCTAACCTATACCTTGGCCTACACCTACTCCCTGAAATCTTCTTGTAAAGTAAAAAAATAAATTTAGCACAGTGGGGAAAAGCCTTTTAAATTGCACATTCTGGTGAAAAGCCTTTCAAATCTCGTTTTCTGTTCTTCTAAGTAGTCTTCAACCCCCTTGTACACTACCACTGTCTTGTTTTTCATTCTCTCAATCCTCCATTCCCTCAGCGATATTAGGATTTACCCTTCTCTCATCATCCCTAGCTCTGTAGCACGAAATCTCTCTAACCCTCCCCCTAACTACTTTCCACTCTTATCAACCCTATCCCCCTGAAATTCTAGGAAATTAAATTTTTATAAAAAGAAAAAAAATTTGGCAGTGGGGAAAAGCCCTAAAATTCTAAGAAACACACAAAATAAATATGACACAGTGGGGAAAAGCCTTTTAAATTTCATTTTATGATGAAAAGCGTTTCCTATATGTATTATTTCTAAGCGAAAATAAAATATTGATATAAAATAATGACTTGTTTCTTTTACAGAAATCGAAGTGCCAAACATTATCGCCATCGTGCTTCTCCAGATTGCAATACAGTAGCATCATTTGATTCTTCAAGTTCAGAATCACGTAACGGACTGAATAGATATTATCGACAAGCTTGGGAAAACCTACATGAATCAGCAGGAAGTAAAACAGGCTTGAAAGCTGCTGCAAATGCAGGAAATCATTCTCCCTTAAGACGTAAAGAAACATTAGACGAGCCATTCAGAAATAATAATGTAGAACGGCACCGTGATGGTTCCGAATTAGTAGTCTCTGATGTATCTGCCTTCAATGGAGGTCCTAAAGCAGCGGAAAAGAAACGACATCATCATCACCATCATCATCATGATGTGCGACCTCATAAAGAAGGCAGAGAATGGCGAGATTCTAGACCTCCACCTCATAGGGATCACAAGCGATACTGACAACCTTGTATGATTATTACACTCAATGTTGAGGAATAGACAATTTAATAATATATATGAAATATTTAAGCACACTGTTAAATTTATAACACTATTGAGAGGTCATTATTCCTGTACCTACTTATAGTATTGTCTGTGTTACGAACCATATATCATGTAAATAAGGTGGTTTATTCGATTGGCAACATATTGAGTGAATTCCTTGGCCTTATCTTAAAAAAGACGTTCGGTTTTACAATTTTTCGTTACCAAGAGAAGGCTAATGTAATTCACATTTTAATTCGAGAAGGTAAAATGACAAGAAAAAAAAGGAAAAACTTATTTAATGCATTTTTAAAATATTAAAACATAATAAGAATGTCAAGATATTAATTTATATTAATTTAAGGTAATTTTCTAGAAAATTAGTGCCATGGAAATCAGGCAAACATGACTTGTATCTTTTTTTTTTTTAATTCCTTTTTTCTTCTGCATATTTAATATTTTCTCCAAGACATTGTTTTAATATTTCATGTATGTATTATGTTAATTAGTTTATAAGTATGTAAGTAAGAAACAAATATTAAATAATAAATATCTATGTAATTAAGTAGAAACTTTGTTTTTGATTTTTTTTCCGCAAGAGGCAAGAAAATTGTATTTTCCTGTCCCTGATACAGTATTAAAGTAACCGATTTACAGATTGTTAAGGCACTACCATGGAAACGAGGCTTAAACCTGTGTAATTAATAGGCGTTGGTCATGTGACGGCAACGAAGCTACCTCGGTGGGTAAGCAACTACATGCTAGTTGGTCCTGCGGTTGACCGTTTGAATTATTAGGGCGCATTAAAAAAACTGGAAAATTTTCCGCTTTTCATTTCGTATAAGGTGGGGATATTATTTATTTATAGCCAGAAAATACAGGGAAAAAATTGTAGGGCTTAAAGTATACATGAAAACAAACATTTTTTGTTAAAAAATGTACGGTCAAAAGGGTTTCCTTTCAGGGATAGGCCCTCTAAAAGATTCAAGCGCCTAAATGTAGGCAACCCAAAAAGCTACCTTATTTGAATGCATGTATAAAAATGCAATTTGGGTTGCCTATCTTCAGGTACTTCTTAAAGAATCTTTAAAGGGTTCTATTTAAAAAAAAAAACACTTTTGACCTTACATTTATTAACAAAAGTTGTTTGCTTTGTTGTGTCTTGCAAGCCCTACAAGTTTGTCCCTGCAATTCATTAACACCCTGTATATTATACCAATATTTTTGGGTTAAAATATATTTTATACACTCTCTTTAAATATTAAAATCAAAAAAAGATGGAGAACTGACCTTAAAATCCCAAAAACCAAGGAAGAAATTCGGAAATTGTAGCCTGCTTGTCCATTTCCTCTTCGCTGCAGTCTTGGAAGTCTTCATCCAATTCCTCCACATCTTAGCGAGTTCCCCTACCACAGCAATAATTGATTCCCCTCTTTTTCTTCTTCCACCATACCTCCTTCTTGGCATCTCTTGTCCATCTTCTCAAATTGTTTTGCCAAGTTCCTCTTCTGTGCGAAGTCCTGCTTCATTTTTGATCCTGTCCTCTTCTTCTGTTGCCGGATCACTCTGCTTCAAGAAGACATTTCTTGTTTCTTCTCTCATCCTTTTACCAAACATATTATCTATTTTTATTAAACAAATTAGGACAACAAAAAATAGTTTTGTTTTCCAAATATTTTATTTCATACAAAACTACAAACAACTTTCCCCTCTAAAAATTAAACTTTTGGCAGTTTTCACAGCCTAATCCAAGTATCGATATGATTTGCAATTTGTGCCCTAGCAGCCTTCAGCTGAGGCAAATCTTTATCGGATTTTGGATACATATTAGCACAATGAGCTGTCCCTGTAATTTAATTCGGACACAAAATAAACCCCTCCGATTGTACCTATAAGTTTTTATTATGAGAAATTATATTTACCTTTAATATAAATTGCTGGTGCTCCTTGATTAAGGGTTTGTGTAATTCCTAATGCATGCCATGGGTCTATAGATCCGTGAACAAACACAACATTTGTGACATCTATATCCAAAGCACCGTAAAGTGTGTTCGTTCTTTTTGCAGAGTTATAAATAAAAGAGGAATTATATTTAGGTCCAAATATATCAACACATTGTTGGATGAAAAAAGGCACCGGAAAGTTTTTTCCAAATACTTGGGGTGTGTAAGATGAGGTTTGGAAAAATCCAAACTCGGTACATGTTTGATAAGTCCATTGACGACCTAATAAAAAAAATTTAATACTCTTATAATTCAGATTAAAAAAAATTTACCTCCTTCAGCAGTTTCACTGTTCCAACTCGTATTCCTAAGATTATCAATCATCCCATCGTACTTAAAGTCTAAACATTTCAAATCGTATGCGTCTAACATTAAATCATTAACAGCAGCAAGTCTATCGACTGGAGGCCCCAATTTTTGATTCGTCATTAAATTACAGACAGTATCAATTGTTATATTCCCTGCTTTAAGATTACCTCCAATACGATTATCCTTATTATACTGGACAACCCCTGCAAAATTTCCTGAAAGTGTTTCATATAAATTCGCGACATCATTTGGATTATCAATGGATTTTTCAATCGGATCACAAAGTTTAAACTTCTTATTTAAACTTCTCTGTCCAATCATATGACGTAACAAAACGTCAACTTCTGAAGTTCCCTCCTTAACTGCTTCCACACAAGCATCACTGTTGGTACCTAAAGATTCATCAATCACTTTGAAGTAATCTGTAAAAGTATGTTTAATAATTAATGTCCGAGTCAAGGTGGTCAAAATCGTAAAACTTGCCACTAAAATCTACTTCGGCTAAAAGTGGACCACTCGCAGACATAGCCCCGTGAACCAAATGGGGGTATTTTAATCGCATCCACGCAGCAAGAGAACCTGGATATGATCCACCAAAAACAATCCATTTAGCATCTGCCGGTAAGGCATATTTTTCATTCATGGAAGTTATAAAAGTTGCCAAATCGGCAAGCGCTTGTTGACTTGTTAGGTATTGTAAATTTTTTGTACTTAAATCTCTGTGTAAAAATTAATTACTAGAAAAAAAAACTAGAAAAGTTAAGTACGAACTTGGTAGGGTGACTCTTCCCATAATAACGATGCTCCAGTTGAAAACATAAAGCTCCAAATTGCTTTGCATAATCAATCCAAGCACCCTTCGTCATCCATTTGGGAGAGGCTTCACCTTCACCACCGATCATTAAGAAAGCAGGGCCCCCGGATGATGGAGAATAATATTGGTCATTCGTATAGAACCGCTTTGAGAAAAGCAGGCGTATAAAAATTAAGGTTTCAGAAAGGTATTACGAGTACGAACCTGCTGCCATGTTCTTGTCTCTGTTGGATTAAAATGATCCAATATCTGGGTAAACCATTCTTCAGTGATTTGTAGGGTCTCAAGTTCATCTTCTCCACCGGGTAGGCCTAAATTTCCACCAAGGTGTCTTCCTCTATGGAAAATTCTCCAACCATTTAATTCATGGATAAATAAAAGGACTAGGAAATATTTGCACAGTTCCATTTTACAACAAAGACTTGTTATGAACACCACAAATACACGTAATGGATAGTTTGATAACCTCTTCACCTTACAATTTCAAAAATCTGCAAGCTGCAACCTGCAACAACAGTTTTAAATTTCCCGCGTACTTCAAATGGGAAACAGAAGATTTAAGAACTAAAATAATCGGAAGTTCTCCACAGCCATCTTTCTTTTGTGAATTTACAATACGTCTTGACACGAGGTACATAATTTTATTATTCTAAACTAAATAAATGTGAGTAATTAATAAAATTTCAATTAAAACCCTTAATATTTCAATTTCCATCCCTTACACCCTTTTAATCCCCCAAAAAAATAATTTTTTATATCTTATAACCTCAATTTAGTTTCAGCATGGCTCCTCGCTATGAAATAGCTGTAGGCCTGGAAAAAGGTCATAAAACAACTAAAATCCCAGCTGGGAAAACTAAAGCTGACAAGGTTCGACCTGCAAGGTTGAAGGGGATCCAAACCAAGCACACAAAATTTGTTCGGGAATTGATCCGTGAAGTGGTTGGTCATGCTCCATACGAAAAGAGAGCTATGGAATTGTTGAAGGTTTCAAAGGACAAGCGTGCCCTTAAATTCCTTAAGCGTCGTTTGGGCACACACATCCGTGCTAAGAGGAAGCGTGAAGAACTTTCCAACATCCTCACACAAATGCGTAAAGCCCAAGCACACGCTAAGTAAATGTAATGGATTTTTAAGTTTCTTTAATAAATATAAGAATAATTAAATGGTTTTTTTTGTGTTTATAAACTAAATTAAGAAAGTGACTCACATATAGCTCCCCGTGGCTGGCTAACATGTCCCTCAATTCTGGTAGTTCTTGCCGTTTCAAATTCCTCAATGATTTTCTTTTTTGGTAACTGCAAATTTGGGTAAGTAACCTGAGATGTTGCTACAGGAAATAGTCCAAAGGGTTGCAATAAGGAGAATACATTGGCCAAACAAAAATCCTCTTCCAATTTAGTTCAAACAATTTGCAATATTCAAAGATTATGGAACCAGCCGAGTTAAAAAAAGGGGTTAACAAAATAAAAAACTCATGAGTTTAGTATTTATTTTTATATTTGAAATAACCTTTTAATATATTTACTTACTGCTATTTTTAAAAGTACGTAAGCAACTCAAAAACTGCCGTTTACATATTTATCTTCTCGAGTATGGTTTCATTTGTTGCCTGAACTTCTATCTCCAATTCCTGTGTTCGTATAGTAAGATAGTTAATTGCATTTTCATGCAAGTCGACCATATTATTGACTTTGGAACAAAAATTTGCTGCTTTTCTCATAAAATTTTCTAAAGTTGCCGATGAATTATTTTGAACTGGTTGGAGAGTTTTCATTCTAAAACCAAATTGGCTTTAAAATATGACTTAAGTGGTTTGATTCGTTGGAGTCGAACTCCAACAAACGCAAAGGTGGAGAAAACAAATGCCGCTATAGAAATGTTTTTGTAGGTACCTTAATTTACGATATTCCGCAACTGCCTGAGTATGTGCTTCTTTCCATTTAATATTCTCTTGTATCAATGCATTTTTGTAATTTCTTGGAAATAATTCCTCATTAACAGGAATGGTAAGCTCTAAATTTTAAAAAAATAATATTTTATAAGATTCATTTTTTGATAATCACCTTCTGGTTTAAAAATTGATGATCTCCTCTTCGGTTTACGATCAACTGGGCCTTTAAAAAGAATTCAAAATAAAGTACAAGTCATAAAAATTACTCGACTTACTTTCTATTTGCAGCGAAATGTCCTCCTCCGAACACGAAGTCATTATTTAAAGAGACTGTTTTTCTATCATTGAGACAATTACAGAGCAATAAAATGTTGTAATCACAGTTAATACACCCTTTTTGATTGATTTTTTTCCCATTAATTCTTCAAAAAAAAACGTTAATTTCTAGGTTAAATTTTTGAACGTTGATTTTAAATTTTAGGTTTGAAACCAAATCTACAAAAGCGCCATCTATGACTGATTTCGTTACTAATTTTTAAAAAATAATTTGTATAGGGCATGACAAAAATAATAGGAGATAAAAAAGCTTGAAGTAATGGATCTAATTATTCTATAAAAAAGGCTGGCTGAGATTTGAGCCTTCTATACGATTGTGTTACACCAAACGGTTAATAGTCAGACATTATTGTCCTACGCCCTGTATATTCCTTGTATTGTCTCGAGTCCTGTTTTATTCAATGTATTATTCTGAACCCTAAAAACTTCTACAATTTTCCACTGCTTTGAGCCCCACCTAAGTCGTTGGGTCGTTCGGAATCTCTCACATCCTTGTCTTACTCCCTCCAAACGTTTTGACTTTTATTTTACTTCTTCAATTGTTTTGATACCCTGTACCTATTCTTGGTATTTTTTAGACCTCTTTTTACTCACTCCTAACTTCCCACATAATACTTAGGCTTACTGTTTTTGCTTACCCGCCCATTGTTGTAGGTCCACTGTTACCCCTTCCATTGTTCTAAGCTTCGTCTAGGTCCTTTCATTATTTTGAAACATATAGTACTCCTCCATTGTCTTGAAACTTGCCTTAGTCCTCCATTGTTAGAAGACTTCTTTCGATGTTTGTAACCCTGTCTTAAGTCTAATTATAATGGGTTAGCTATAAAAACAAAAAAAGAATAAATTATACTGAAACACATTTAATAAAAATCAGTTTTAAATTGATTAATCATAACAATTAATAATCATCAGCTTGTAACAATTGTCGTTCAATAACTTAGATAAAACCACACAAAATTTCAATTTTTTCGTCAGTAGCAACAAAATGTTACCCTCGGTCAACAGTGAAATTGAACCTGCTTTGCAAAACTGCACTTAATTCTCTATTCATTTATAAAATTAAAAAGTGGAACATTTAATGTTTTGTAAAGCAGTTCGAATATACATATATATCGATTAGACAATAACAGAAACATTATAACTAAATAAAGTGAAATCAGTCCTATTTAGAGGAGAAAGAAGAGGGCGGTTGTGGTATCCTTCTTGCACCTAATTCGTTTACTCCTCCTTCCTCCTCCGAGGTTTTATATGAAGAGGTAGTAGATTCTCTTGGATCTATTATAGACTACAACAAAGGAAAATTTATTTTTTTACTCACCGAGACATAAACATGTTCGATACAGACCTGTAAATTTCTTTCTCTACCTTCTAAATGACCAAAGGCTGCACTGCCCTCTGAGGAAGCCAAAGATTGTGAAAGGGGTGAGGAATGGGGACTCAAACCGGTAGCAATACTAGTTCTATCAGTTTGAGTAACAAGAGCCTCGTGGCAACTACTTGTGTCTGGTGAGATATGAGGTTGTGGCAATGAAGATTCTATTCGTTGCCATTGTTCCAAAATCTTTTCCCTCAAGGACCTATTTATTGTTAACTGGGTCAGGTACTTACTTTCGACAGCCTACCAAAACAATATTTGTTTAATTCCAGATTTTATAATTAAACTTTTTGTTTACCTTTAATTTTACATCATATTCTTCTTTAGCTTCATTTAACATACGTTTCTGTACAGAACAACGTTCTTCACTTTGATTAACGGCATGTTCTAGTTCAACTATCCTTGATTTATTTGTTTCCAAAAGTGCTAATTTTGATTCCAAGTGCTGACGCGAAACTAAAAACATACAGTATAAAATTTAAAACTATGGAATTAGCAATTATTTTTAATATAAATTTTTACAACTAATACCTGTGGAGGGGAACGGAAAAAGGGAAAGCAGGATCAGAATTTTTTGTTTGTAAGTATTTTGAGAGGCGGTCCAAGTCTAAACAAGTGTTGCAAAGAAAATGTTCTTACTCCAGGAATGCAATAATACCTGTGGAGGGGAAAGGAGAATCAGATTCAGAATTTTTGGTTTGTAAGGACCTTGACAGGCGGTCCAAGTCTAAGCAAGTGTAACAAAGACTTAATTTTAGGAATGGAATTGATTACCTACACATTTTCCTACTTCAGCAATTCTGTTAGGGATAATCTTATGTACGAAAAGTAATGAAACAAAACATTTTTACCTTTTAATTCATGGTTATAAGATTCAATAAACCGAGCGAGTTCTTCTTCAGATTTTCTTAAAAATGGCAATTGTGCCAATTTTTCCTGAAACCGTAATTGCATTTCTCCTGATATTAACAATTCTTTGTTTACTTGTTCTAATTCAGCTTTATCCTTTTCTCCGGCCCAAGCTTGTTCCTTTGCAATCTTGTAAAATGGAAAAATTATTACGAGAAGATATTTTTTATTTAAAAACATACCTTTAGTTCTGCAGTTGCATCAAGTAATGCTGTTTCCACATGTTGCCGTTTATTCTCAAATTCCACTAAGTTCGTCTTTAGATTTTCTAATTCTCGTTGGAGATTTTCATTTTGCTGCTTTAAAATTTTGTACTCTTGTTGTAAAGATATATACTAGAATTAAAAAGAAAAAAGATAGTACGAACCATTCCATACCGTTTATCATTTTTTATTTTTACGAAGGATTGTGACTCACTTTACTTTCCCAAAGGTGAACACTTTCAAATCCTTGTCTTCCTTTACAATGTTTTTCTCTTTTTATGGCTTCTAGTTGATCTTTAAGATTATCGATATCTCTCTGTTGCAACTGTACTTGGTCTCGCTATTTAAAAAGAGACAAATCAAATATCGAATATACAGGGTGTTACAAAAAATATTTTAAAATCATAATTTAGGGGGTTTCAAGAAAAATATAAGGGGTGTACTCACCAAAGCAGAATTGTGTTCTTCAAGAGCTTTAGTATTTTTGGCATCGGCTAATAAACGGCGATTTTTAAAGGCATGTGTTTCTCTTCGATGTCTCTCAAAAAGCAACTGTTGATGCAAAAGTTGCAACTGATCTTTTAGGTATTTAGTTGCATCTCTTTCTGAGCCACGAACCGCTACTTCTATATACCTTAAGAATATCAAAAATAAATCTGAATACTTAAATTAATTTAAAAAAAAAAAACTTACTTATCTAAAATCTCATAAGGAGAAACAGTCGGAAACTTATCTTGTACGTTAAAAGGTGCAGGGCTTGGAGCAGGACTAGGTTTAACATCACCACTTTCCAAGGATGGGAAGATACCCAAAAATAAATGTTCATAAGGCATCGGCCAAAAGTTCTCAGTCTGTGTTTCAGTCGTAGACAGACTTTTGTTTTGTGTCTGTTTGTTGTCACTTTGAAAGTTTTCTTTATTAGCTTCTTCATCTGCTTCTACTAAAGTCTTATTTCTATTGTCTTTTGTAGGAACCGCAGCACTCTTTTTCATTTCTGGACAGGAATTCGCCCGACGCACTGTATTACTCGAAAACGGTGCATCTTTAAACACAAAAAAAAATTTAATAAACACACATAAGTTTTAACCATACTTACAGTTGCCAGGACTGCTACCAGTAGAAGCTTCAGGTAACTCACGTTCAGGAGCACATTGGCTGTGGTAACGCAAACGACGAACTCTTTTAGCAAAATCATTCATTGATTTAGAGTTTGGCATGTGTAACCCACCAGCAGTACACGGTGAACCATGTTCTTGCTCACATGCATCTAAATCTTCCTCTGTTCCTGAATAAAAAAATTAAAGATCAATAAATCGGAAAACAAAAGACAATGTGGAGGGTTTGGGCCTCCATTTGGCATTCCAACATCCTAAAAAATAATTACAATTAACGTCAGGGTAAACAAATGAGAATTTGGTAGGAAATATGGAGTCAGAATAAAATTAAATGGCAATACGGAAGGTTGGGGCCTCCATTCGGAACTCAAAACACCTTAAAAACAATAACAATTGACGTTATAGTAAACAAATGAGGAATGTGATAGATAATATGGAGCCAGAATAAAAATAAAATGGCAATATGGAGGGTTGGGGCCTCCATTCGGGATTCAAAAAACCTTAAAAAGAATCGACAATTGACGTTATAGTAAACAAATGAGAAATGTGATAGATAATATGGAGCCAGAATAAAAATAAATGGCAATATGGAGGGTTGGGGCCTCCATTCGGGATTCAAAAAACCTTAAAAAGAATGACAATTGACGTTATAGTAAACAAATGAGAAATGTGATAGATAATATGGAGCCAGAATAAAAATAAAATGGCAATATGGAGGGTTGGGGCCTCCATTCGGGATTCAAAAAACCTTAAAAAGAATGACAATTGACGTTATAGTAAACAAATGAGGAATGTGATAGATAATATGGAGCCAGAATAAAAATAAAATGGCAATATGGAGGGTTGGGGCCTCCATTCGGGACTCAAAAAACCTTAAAAAGAATAACAATTGACGTTATAGTAAACAAATGAGGAATGTGATAGATAATATGGAGCCAGAATAAAAATAAATGGCAATATGGAGGGTTGGGGCCTCCATTCGGGATTCAAAACACCTTAAAAAGAATAACAATTGACGTCATAGTAAACAAATGAGGAATGTGATAGATAATATGGAGCCAGAATGAAAATAAATGGCAATATGGAGGGTTGGGGCCTCCATTCGGGATTCAAAAAACCTTATAAAGAATCGACAATTGACGTTATAGTAAACAAATGAGGAATGTGATAGATAATATGGAGCCAGAATGAAAATAAATGGCAATATGGAGGGTTGGGGCCTCCATTCGGGACTGAAAAAACCTTAAAAAGAATGACAACTGACGTTATAGGAAACAAATGAGGAATGTGATACATAATAATGTGGAGTCAGAAAGAAAAAAATGGCAATATGGAGGGTTGGGGCCTCCATTCAAATTAATTTTCTTACCTCTGCCTCCTTCACTTTCTTGTAAGACACTATCACATTGTCGGATACTCAAATGCCCATGTAACCCCCCTTGAGCTACAATTTCTAAAACTTCCTTATCTTCCTGACTTACAGGTGAATCAATTCTTTGAATATGTGTACTGTTAGCTTCGTTTGTTGCTATAAAACGCAAAGGGCTAGTAGGATGTAAAATTGGCGTTTTAGATCTTATTCCAGGCTCTGAGGAATCCCCTTCTGCAACCTGAAACAATTTATTTTATTATACTGTACCTTAGCAAAAAATTAATAAAACATGTGAAAGCACAGAATAAAAAGAAATCCAAACAAATATTGATGAACGGAAAACTTGTAAACATAAAAATTGATGCAATATATCTGAAGAAAAATTCTAAAGAGGAGTGTGAAAACGGAAAGAATAAGAAGAATTTGGACGTTTGTGATGGTGTAACAGATTAGAGGAGGGAAGCAAAAAATAAAAAAGAAATGGGAAAATACCAAAATCTACACAAAAAAATCTAGTACCTGTTTTCGATCCTGCATAAGTTGTTGTAACTTTTGTACAGGATACGAATCCTTCCTAGGTAATCCAAAAGCAGATATTCGGGCATCACTAGGAAAATTAAAAGGTGAAGCCTCCTTTCGCATTGGTGAAGATGGTTGTGAATGATTTGGAGTTGAACTGGATGAACCAATCGACCAATTTCTCGCACTTAATGCGCTTAAAGTTCGAACTGCACTTGTTGAAGTTAACTGGCCCTTTTGGGCAAGCCGAATATCCTATCACATTAACAAAAAGTTAAGTTTTTTCACCAAAAATAAGAAGCTTACAATTTTGTTAAGCTACCTTAACTGGAGTTGTTTCAGGAGTTGCTTCTATGGCAGCCTCAGGTGGAGAGGTACCTTCTTGAGATGAGAGGCCAATACTCGACACTAACCCCTGACCTACACCCTGCATAAGCCATGCAATGGTTATTGTTGATATTATGTTATGTATTAAATAGGAATTTTATTAAATCCGACAATGATAATATTAAATAAAGTAACTAAATAATACAGAGAATGGATATACGGGTGGCACCAAGCTGCTACTACAACTGATTTAAGATGTGTACTTAAATTATATGGTCGTTAATGAAGCCTTTGGATATTTCAGTGAAACTTAAAAATTTTATTAGTGCCCTTTCAAGTCTGTTAAGAATTTCTTTAGTACAAAAACCTGCCATAAGATAAATAATTATTTTGAGACCTCCTAGGCCGCCTAGGTCTACAGATTTAAATCCCATAAGAAAAACTCGACAAAAAACAGAACACTGAGAGGCAGAACTATTTTATAAATGCCTGTTAAAAAATTTTTTAGTACAAAAAACTGTCACAAGGCAAGTATTTAATTATTTTGAGACCTCCTAGGCCGCCTAGGTACTCAGATTTAAATCCCATAAGAAAAACTCAACAAAAAACAGAACACTGAGAGGCAGAACTATTTTATAAATGCCTGTTAAAATTTTTTTTAGTACAAAAAACTGTCACAAGGCAAGTATTTAATTATTTTGAGACCTCCTAGGCCGCCTAGGTCCTCAGATTTAAATCCCATAAGAGAAACTCGACAAAAAACAGAACACTGAGAGGCAGAACTATTTTATAAATGCCTGTTAACATTTTTTTTAGTAAAAAAAACTGTCACAAGGCAAGTAATTAATTATTTTGAGACCGCCTAGGTCCTCAGATTTAACTCCCACAAGGGAAAATTAAAGTACAATATGAGTTATATGGAAAATGGACTTTGAATTGCGGAATTCTTATGCGTACCAAGGGTATTAGTGTTTTATTGTGACAATTTGTGTTGTTACGAGTTTCTAAAATTTATTTTGAAGGGCACAAATTGAGATAATATGTTAAAAAATTATTATTTGCTTGTAAGAATAATTTCCTCGCCCTGTATATAATATTTATCTTTAGAATTTTAAGTGTTGTTGAGTGACAAAAATAGCAAGCTATTTATAAACTTGTTATTGCTTAAAGAAATAGATAAAAGTTTAATTTGAACAAATAATGACTATGTTCGTGTGACTAGTACATAATAACCATTCAGACAAAATAATTAATAATATGACTGGTGATAAAAGACATTTCCTTCCGTCTCATAATATTTTACATGCAAAACATAAAAGAATTTTAGAAATAATTAAAACATTTACCTGTAAATGTGAATGAGGAATAGAAGTTGGTACAGTAGAATCCGGAATGGGGGGTGTTTGAGAGTACAATTTTGCATTCGGACTATAATAATCTTTTGCTTCATATGCTAAACTAGCAAGAGATATACTTTTTAAAGTTTGCAAATGTGTGGATGAATCTAAAAATTAAATAAAATTAAAGGAAATTAATTATTATTTAGAGTACCAAAAGTTGCTGAATTTGTAGTTCCTGATCTTGAACGAAAAGAAGACGTTAAATAACAAGATTCATGCTGACATCTATCTCCAACATCGAGAGAGAATTTTTCACATTCTACTACTACATCATGGGCTCCCATTTTTTTCCATCTGAAAATAAAAGATAATAATTCATCCTGTATTTTTTTATAATAAAAATAATTACCTTTCTGTGGTGGTTTCTTTATCTTTCGATGCAGTAACCAGCGAGGGATGCATTTTAACAGTATCCAGCATTGGCTGCACAAAAAAAACGGATTTAGATCTGGCATAAAAAAAATTAAAGGAATTACCTTAACCGTATGCACAAAAATAGGAATATGTTCTTTGCTACGGTATTGATTCCGAAGGTATGCCAAAAAATTACAAGGGTACATTCCATAAAGTCGTTGGAAAAGAGCATACAAAGCCACTTGCATGTGTACCATTTGATCCTCCACTAATTTTTCCGGGTTACTACAATTCCATGCGGCTAAACGACTGGAAAAACTTAAATTCAAAAAGAATCTCTTTTAAGTAATTAAATTTTACCTAAAAATTTCAAATACATCTTGCAGAAAGTTACCCATTCGTGAAGGAACTATTGGTAGAAGAACTACCAATACTAGCAGTGCACTTAACAATAGAAGGATATCTGTTTCAGTCTAAAAAAAATATTTTATTAAGCAATTCTTTTTTATTTCTCTAAACCTTACCTTTAATAGTTTAAGCAGATCTCTGAGAAGCTGATGTTCAGTAATTTTATACAGCCAGGGGGGTTCTCTTCGTAAAATATGACCCAGTAAAGTAAGAGCTTGAACCTTTGCTTCATTTTTAGAACCTTTGATCGAGTCACACAGTCTACAAGGATTTATATTAAAATAATTATGTAAAAATTAAAAGGAAATTTACCTGTTGAAAAGGTAATTATGATGTGGTTCTCGAATGTTGACCAAAATTTCCATAGAACGAATAGAATTGGACGTCATATAATAATCATAAAGACCATACAACAGCCATGAATCTTGTACTGTAAAATAATGTTTTTAACAGAATATCAGGGATTTGCAACCTGCCACAGCACGGATTGTTATTGTCAAGCATGTAAAGTCTACGGAGATTATTAATATTTGAAACGTACCTAAATTAAACTGTTCGTGAAACTTTTGCATGAGTTCTTCAACGACATGGGTGTCATTGGATTCCAATTGTTGGAAAAGATCTGCTGCCATTGTAGTAGATACCATTTAAAACAAAAATACCAGGAAAGTAGAATGTCTTCATTAATATTTTGAAAGATTGGTTATAACAAACAGATGTTTGATGCATATAGACAATTTTTACTGTAAGATCTGGTGTTGAGAATCCATGGTACTTTTTGTAATCTGAAATATAAAAACCAGTCCTTATTTCATATTTAATGAAAGGGTTTACAAAAGTACAAGTGATTTATGGGATGATTTTAGGGCTAAATAATTATCCCTGTTTGAAAAACTTGGAGAACATTTTGTATAGGACAACGTCCTGATATTAAAAAAGTAAAAGGAAAAAACTGTACCTGTTAAAAAAACAAACCTTGACTACTCAACCAAACTGTGTAAAAGATTCTGGCCTATGATTCTGGCTGTCTGGTGATGGTACTTAACTGTCAGTTCGATTCTGACATGACATTTGTGCGTCAAATTCTATACTGAATATTTCATACTAAATAAATATTTCTTATACACACCATTACTTATAAAAAGTCCTAGTTGATTCATCTTCACATTTCTTTGCTCCTGTCTCGTTAAATCACAGACCTGTTCATGATTCAGAGCTAGAAAACCCCTAACCGCCAACCCAAATATGTAATTCTGAGACTTCTACCCATGGAAGGCTTTTAAACTCATTTACGAGATGGTATTCCATATCCAGAAACTTCTGCAAGGCCCTCTGAGAACCTTTTAGGCCGTTCTATATATCCCTCATAACTATAAACCCATGCTGCATGGAAGCCTCGCCATATCCACCCCATATTATATTCAAAAGTTTTACTTTAGATACCTAGATAGTCGCTCGATTCAGAAAGCCTCTTATTGCTGCGCTCCTGAACGTTGCATGTTTTTAAATGTTTTTGTAATGAATCCAAGTAACAAGATGACAGTAATAAATGTTTTCGAATCGGGATAAAGTAAATATTTTATCAACAATTTGTATTAATTTTTACTTGATATTTCATTTTAATTTTGTTCTGATTTTTTTACAGAGAACAAAATAAACCATCCAAGCAAGAAAATCTGTAAATTTTGTGTTTGAACCATCAATATCATCCATAACTTCCAAAAAGAATATCGGTATGAAGGTAAATACTGACAGAAAATTGTAAATATATTTTATCTTTTTTTTTTCTTTGTAGAACAGGAAACCTTACTCCCATGATAATTTAGTTTTACCAAAATCAATTTTATCCGAAACGTCGAGAAGTCAGACAGAGCTTAGCAAAACTAGACGAAAATCAAGTGGAAATTCTTTTTTTAAGAAATCCGCTGATATTTTACAAAGTTACAAAGGAATATTTACTAAACCTCCGGCATACACCGTTGGACATCCTGATACAATTTTTAAACAATCTTTAAGAAACTATGATGACTTTGAAATTACAAATACAGTAAAGTGGGGATCGAAACAGGAAAAATCAATCGAATCATTAAAAGCACTTACTACAGTAAGCGTTAAATTTTTTTTGCAAACGTCCACTCTAACCACATCGTCGCTCTTTTCAGTTAAAAAGAAAGAAACCACAATCCCCTTCATTTTTTGGGCAAGGTGATACCAAATACAAACTCAATCAAAAATACCAAACAGAACGTGTACGAAAAGAACCCAAAGAATTAGAAAGAAAGCCTTTCCATTTTGACCAAGAGGAATATTTAAGAGTTGAGGTATCAAAAGAAGAGGAAGAAGAGGAAACAGCAGAAGACACCGAACTTGAAGTATTTTACTCACCTAACAGTCAACTTGAAGACGACCAAGGCAGTGGAAAAGATTCAGAAGAGTCTACCACAGAAATCAGCAGAGATTTTTATATTTCGGCTGTTGAACCAAGAGTAGCTCTTGATTCAGAATTTGAAACTGAAAAGCTTCAAGCAGTTGTAGAAGTCGACAGTGATAAGGAATTCACAATGGCGGACGATGTATGATAATAAAAAGTTCTCTTATTTCCCAAAAACTTCCTTTTCGCCCTTGGCTGATTTCTGGTCTCGGCGTTGCCACGACCAGAAACTCGAAGTCGGACGAAAGGGATTAATTTTTTAGCCTTGATACAATGATGTTTGTTTGTTAAGGAATTACAAGAAGTTGAAAATTTGGTACAGCAAGCTGGAAGCGAATTGAACGAGGTTGTTGCAGAAACTATGGATTTGACCGATATTGGGGAAGAAAGTACTGCCCTGGTAGAGAGTGAAGAAATGGTAGAAACAACTATGGATAGTACAGCATTGGAAACGGAAACAGAAGCTACCGCTAATGATGCCGAAGGCGACGTTACTGAAGCTTTGGTACGTACTCTATTTTTTTATAGCTCTATGGAACTGAAGAGAAGCGTCCAGGCCCAATTCTTCCTATCTTTCTTCCTATCAGTATCCAGAAACTTGATTGTGACGGAATAAGTCCTACTAGTTTGCAGTTCTTGTTCGGGTTGCCCAAAGAGAAGCTTCCAGACACCAAAACCCAAAGTGCTGAACTCCATCTTAGGAGAATCTCCAAACCGACCTGTCTTTCTTCCTGACAGTATCCAGAAGCTTAACAATTCCAAACCAAGTCCCGCAAGACTTTCCAACAACCCCAGACTACTTTGCAGTTCTTGTTCGTGTTGACCAAAGAGAAGGTTCCAGACCCAAAATTGAATACCATCATCGATCTCATATTTGTTCTGACTAATATGGGATTTTTTCTTACAGACAACTGAAGGTGAATCCAACTTGGATGCCTCAGAGCAAGTAATGAGTGCGTCAGATACTGAAGGTATTACCATTTTGTTCCTGGGCACCCGTTCGGTGCTTTCCAAAAACTTTTAATAATTTTAGGTACCACGACCAAGGTAGGGGAAACTGGAAAGACTCCGATAGGATACGATCCTAATATCGATGCTGCTGTAATCAAAGAACTGGAGGATGCTGAACGCCAAGCTATGGAAACAGCTAAAATTATATACGAGCTCAAGCAGCGCGTAGCACAACTTTTAAGTGTAAGTCTAAATGATCAAAATGTGAAAAAAAATCAAAGTTTTATTCTTTATAGAAAGCAAAAATGACTGAAGTTGAAGGAAGAGAACTTGAAGAAAAGAACAGGCAACTAAGACAACAAATGTCTTTATTTGAGACAAAAACGAAAAAAATCCAGTTTCTAGTAGATCAAGCAAGCTTGTTTGAAAATATGTCCCCTAGGCCTCCACAAGTTGATAAGAAACACAACGAAGATATCCTTCCGAAGGTTATTATTTGTGGGATGACGGAAAATAATATGCCGAAGATTATTGTTTGTGATGATAAGAAAAAAAAGTGTTCGCCGCATCCAAAAACCGCCTACACAATGCCTCCACCTGTGGTATGTCTTCCTATTATACCTCCACAGGATGATTATTTAACGGAACCACCCATTCTCGTATTAGATATAATAACAAAAGACAGCTAGAAAGTTATAACTCACTCTTTGATCCCTAAATTACATAAAATCAATAAAAAGTGAATAAATAATCCAATGCTGTTTCTACCAAACCTTTATTAAAGAAAAAACCTCAAATATGTCCGGGTTGATACCTTTACTATAACGGGCACATAAAAATATCTTCAGGGGTGGGGGGTTAATTTAACTGAAAGACAACCAAAATATACTAAAAACCCTTTAAGGGTGTCGCTTTTTCAGATACTCCCTGAAACTACAAAAAAACTGCTTCCTGTATAAACACTCGCATTATTTCCTTAGATACTGGTAAACTACACTTAACAATCTAAAAGAACCCTTAAAAAATTATTTAACTTCTTGGTATTTGCATGAAATTCTTCAGAACAATCTTCCATAACTTCTAGATATTTTTTTCGCTGTACATCATTCCCTTTCTGTAAAACTTTGGCTATAATAGACGTCTGAGGTCGTGTAGGAGGTCCTCCACTATCAAATGTTAAATCGGAAGCTCCTCATTTCCAACCCCATGGCATTCTGGGGTCATGTAGTAAAGTTTCTGACCGTGGACAAACTATGAGCACGATTAGAAATTAAAAACATCTTTGAGAGGCTTGGAGAGAAGCTCTTCTGGGGTCAGTGAAGAGGTTTTTTGGTTATAGAGGACCTCTGAAACCGCGTTCAGAAGGTTCTTCATCGTCAGGGACGTGCAAAGACCTCCAAATGCCAGATGGGGGGGGCTCTTCTGGGACAGTTAAGATGGTTTCGGTTATGGAGGATCTCTGAAACCGCGTTCAGAAAGTTCTTCATCTCCAGGGACGTCTGAGGATCGCCAAATACCAGATGGAAAGCTCTTCTGAGGTCAGTTGCTGCTTCTGGTACGAGAAGATATTAAGGACCGTTGCTCCTTTTACGACAGGCAGGGGATTCCCTTAGATAAACAATGAAATTATTTTCGATAGTGGTTTGGACTTTGAAGACTACCCCTAAAGGTTTTTGCTTATTTTTTTCTGATTGGTTTTCATTGTTGAGTGTAGTTTACCAGTATTTAAGAATTCCAAGAAGTTACCGCAATATTGGAGTGTTGCTGAGGAGTTATTTTGTTAAAATATAAAAAAAAAGTTGATCGTGGTTCAAAGGTGTAATTTCTTGTTGATTTTAGAGTGTAATGCCACAATTTGCAAAACGTCTAAGCGAAAGTTACTACATGCAAGAAAGATTAGCTGCCGAAAACGCAGATTTAGAAGGAAAAAGGTAACCAACCACGATTTAATTAAATCCAGTAAGTAGTGAAAATTATTAAAAAAAATGAACAAACATCAATTTTTGGCATATAAATATTTTTGAAATTTACAGAATGACATCCGTTAAACTTAAAATATTCAACTGACCAATAGAACTTTAAAAGTGAAACAAACAAACAAAGTTTTTAGTGTGTGAACTTTTCCCTTAGATATAAACTACAAGAGGATCTTCTCGACAAGGACCAGACAGTTGAGAGCCTCCAACGCAAACTTAATAGCCTTCAGGGTGAAATGCGAATGGTCTGTAAAGAAAATTCCTTATTATCTGATAAACTACAACGAATTGAGGTTGGTCCGTTTTATTAAAAATCTTATAAAGATTAAAATTAAAATATTTTTTCTAGTCTTGTCCGGAATCTTGCAACAAAGGGGTAGGTATTAACTTAACAATATTTTTGATTAAGTTTTTAGAATTAAAAGTTTTCAGGACTATACCGAATCACAAGAAACACAACAACAACCTTGCAAAAAGCATCCAAAAAAGAAAATGCCTTGTGGAAAAAATAAAGGACCATGTCCTGCAGACGTCGAAGCACGTTTGCAGGAATATTCCGATACGACCCATCAATTGGTACGGATTTAATTTTTAAGGGATGAATTGTAATTTTTATTTTTTTACAGGAAAGACAGTTAAGTGAAATGGAAACCGAAGTACGTAATATGCAATCAGAATTAATTGCCGTGCAAAAAGAAAGACAGCATTTAGAACAACATAGAAGAATGTTAGCGTCAACACCACCACCGTGTCCACCCCCATGTGCCCCACCTCCTTGTGCACCATCTCCATGCGCACCCCCTCCATGCGCAAAAGTAAATTTAAAAAAAATCCTTTCAATAAATAAACCCATTTTTTTCTAGCCCCCTTGTCCTGGTCCTTGCAATCCAAATCGATCGGTAATTTTTATTTATTTTTAATTGTTCAAAAATTAGGGTTAAAATTTTAGGGAGGAAACGTAGAGCAACAATTAAGTCAATTACGAGAACAATACAACAGGTTACAAGATGATTTCAAAGCAAAACTAACAGAAGTCGCTGGATTACGTGCAGATAATGAAAAATCCAAACAGACTGTTAAAGATTCCGAAGAAGCAAGGAAGATTGCTGAGGATAGACTTAAAGAAATAGAAAAGGATATGAAAAATTATAAGACAGAGAAAAACAAGGTAAAGAAATTTTTTTTAAATTAATATTAAAATTAATTTTTTTTCTGTATTATAGTTTCTCGGTTCCAAAGAACAATTGGTGGAACAAGAGCAACAATTAAATGTGGCGAAGCAACGATTTAGAGAAGCTCAGGATGAACTCGAAGAATTAAGGGCTTTAATACAAGATCAACAAGCACAACTCGACGACTACAGAAACAAAGTAATATTAATAATAAAATTTATTTCCTTTTAAAACTCTTCCTTGCAGTATCTTCAAGCACAACAACAAGTGGAAGAACAGAGAAGACAAATCGACATGATGGAGATGGAAAATAATCGTATCAGCGAACAAGTCAATTTGGAAATTCAAAGAGTGAAGAATCAATTCCAGGAAAAATTACAAGAGCTTACACCATTACCAGATATCCTCAAAGCTACTCAACTTAAACTCCAAGAAGCACAACAGTTGCATTTATTGGCTGAGAGGAACAATGAGGCTCTTGTGCACGAACTACAAGCTTATAGAGATAAGGTAAGGAAACTCTTCCCATCTCTCTCTTCGCTCATTGGGAACCTTAGAGTCACCACGTCTTCACGTGATCCAATCAAAATCAGATTGGATCTTCTTCCATACTTCCTTTGGTCCATTGTAATTTTTATTAAATAATCGTTTAAGGCGGCAGCGATGGCGGATCAAATGGAGCGAGTACGAAGTGATCAACAATTGGGCGCAGACGAAAAAGCGACTTTAGCACAACGCGCATCTGAAATTGATCGCAAACTAACCGAAGCACAAGACGAGAACGACAGGTTAAAAACAGAACTCGCCCGAATGGAAGAAATTGCCGAACAAAACGAAAAAAGGGTTCAAGAAAAACTCCACGAAATCGCGCAGTTAGTATCCCAACTAGAAACAGTCAGGGAAGAATCCGCAAGACAAGTTGCAAGGACCAAGGATCGTTGCGAAACCGTTCGCAGATCCATGCAGAACCAAATCGCCGATTTGGAAAGGCAGTTGGCGCAAAGCAGGGCTCAAGCCAGAACTGCGCAAAAAGATCGCGATGATATTAGGCAGAAAATGCAAGCTCAAATTAATAATCTTAATGAAAATTTCGAAGACGCGCAGATGCGTATCAGAAATTTACAAGGACATGTTAATTTCTTGAAAAATTCATACACTTCTGTATTTCCGCCCAATGATGGGTTAGTTTCTGATGGAATGAATCCATGTGATTGTGGTAACACTTACTAAAATTTGAGTACAAAAATATATGTTTATATAAAAATATAAAAATCAACTTTGTGTCTATTTAACATCATATACTATAGTCTTTTATACATTTATATACACATGTACACAAATAATAAATTTTTTAACTATAGCGTTTGATTTCTTCATTTATGGTAATGGTACCAACACGACGGTGTTACTCTTTCCTCCTCATCTTCAATAGAATTTATTTCAGAAGAAATTAGACTGACTAGAAGAACGCAGGAGGTTATACCTTGTCAGCAAAAGCATAGCCAGCAGTTTCCTGGATCTGCGTCGTGCTTGCTGATTGGTTGTCGCGAATTATTAGCCGTGGTGGGGGATATTGGTAGTGGGGAGTGCTTCGTTTCTCTTCGGAATTGGATCCGACCCCGATGATTGGCTGCTTGTTGTCAACAAATTCGGGTTATTCCGGAATTGCCAGAAATGGAGATCGCGAGCGCTGATTGGCTGTCCTTGACTGTGGACTTCTCGGTGATTCAGGATTCTCCCAGAAACCCAGGATTTGGAAGGGTCCAAAATGCTATGGATCTATGGGTCCATACTTAAATTTTCTGAAATAAATCTTTTCTGTTTGTGTAATAAAATTTACAAAAAACTTTTATAACTATAAAAATATATTTCATGTAATATACACAAATTAATACATAAAATTATATTTACAAACATATTATGGTACCATCTAAGCAATTTACATGATGTTAACACGTTAAAGATGACTTAAGCCACTGAAAAAAAATTCTATTAAGATTAACAGTTGAAAAATTTACTTCTACATACCTCCGCCAAACTTAATTTAATACTTCCATTTTGTAATGGATCTTTCGCTTCAAATAGATCTGAAATTATTAAAAGTTTTAAAAAAATCAGATTGGCTGGGTAGAACTATTGCATTGGAATCAGGTGTGGGATTGTCGTCTATGCTCAATCGCGGGAACTATATAAAAAAATTTAATTAAGTTACCAAACTTACTGAATGAAACGGTTAGATGTAATATGGCAGAAACAAAATCTCCAAATCTTAAAGTTCCATCTTTGCGCATGTATCGTAAAATAAGATTTGCTAAGACGTCGCTACTTAATTGGAATCCTACTTCCACAATAGCGTCCTTTAATCGTTCGGCTTTTAAGATTCCTGTTTTTTCTTTTGTGTGGTTTTTAAATGCTGTTTGCCAATGTTTCAGACTACACATTAAGTCTTTGAAATCGTTGAATTTTAATCTTCCTGTTCCAGACGTCTGCAAAATAAAAACAAGGATGTAGTTCAGATAATCCTGAAAATTCAAGATAAAATGGAAAGAAGAAGATGGGATGAAGGAAAATTATCAGAAATGGGGATTCCTGGGGAATCCCCTCCTGCACTTGACATCTCTGGGAGGCCGAGGAGAATCTGGAAAAAGGACTTGGAGAAGAAACGTTCGGGACTCAAAGGATAATATACAGAATTCTAAGGACTGTAGCATTCTGGAAGACTCAGCAAACTCGAAAGATGGAGGTCTTGGAAGCGGAAGTTCTGAGGAGAGTTTTCAGACTTTAAAGGAATCTGAGGTTCTGAGGGAGAATCTAAGGACTTGGAAGAATCGGGAAGACATGTTAGAGATTGTGGAGAAATTTGAGGAATTTTTGGAGGCTCTAGGAAACTATGCGGGCTCTTGAAGTCTTGAAGATAAACTCGCTTAAAGGCTCTGATGATTCTGGGAGATTCAACCAACTTTGAGTTTTTTTGGGGACTCTAGGAAATTCCGCGACGGGAGACTCGACGGACTTCGGGAAACCTGAATGCTGAGACGTCTTGGAGACTGTTCTGTTTATGGGAGATCCATCATTTAGGTAGAATGCAGAATAAACCTAGGATTCTGGAAGACTTTAGAAGGCTCTAGTGATTCTGGAAAACTCTGCGACTTTAGTACAGTCGTGGAAGACGCTGAAAACTCTCGGGGTTTTTTTTGGAGACGTGCTTATGGAAAAATATGGGCCTGTAGTAAGTCTGTAGAGGACTTTATGGTTTTCTACAAAATTTGGGAGACTCTGAGGACCATGGGAGATTCCTGGACGTAAGATAGGACACCCTAACAAAATATTGATGACGACATACTTACATCAAAAGTTAAAACAACTTGTCTACAAACTTCCATCGATGCACAGCTCTTAATATAATCATTAGGTAAGCAAGCATCAAGTAGTTCTTGCAATTCAAAAGCATTCACAGTTCTATGTTCATCTGCTAATTGTAAAAATACAGCTTCATACTGACTAAAACTTTTAACATCCAAAACAGCCGGAGCTTTAACAATTGCAGATTTAATTAAAGACGGTACTGTATCTAATAATTTTAATTTTAAGGGTTTGTTAGAATAGACTCGTAATGTGAATCCGGATTCTTGTCCAGGTTCAAACGTTGTGGGTAATATTAAATATCCTCCTTGTTCTAATTGAAACCTATGGCTTACTTGTCGACTGTTTGTGTATTGCGAATTAACTAACGATTTGTTTTTTTTAAAGAAAGCTCTTCCTAACATCTCGGTTGTGCTTTTTGGTAAAGAGTAAGCTGTGAAACCGATAACTTTCGGTTCCATTATGCTATGTTGATTAAGAGATACAATAACTTCTTCCATTTCACTTAAAATCAAATGGAGTTGGGGGTTTATATGAAACGTATCAGGATTGTTCCTACAACCACCTGCTGTAACACCTTTTTGCCAACCCCCTTGAAACAATCGCATCTGCCACATATATTTACTGTGCAAACTGGGTTCATCCCTACTTGTATCACTATCCAAGTGTACCACTTCTAAATGCGTAAAAGTTTTTATAAAGTCCGCGTACGACATCCAAAATTCTCCTTCCGAAGTTCGCTGTTTAAGTCTTTCTTGTTCTGGTGGAGGAACCTCCGACCATTCTTGCGAATCATTGCACCAAGATCCCATATATTCCGCGGATTGATTCAAAGGGTTGCGTAATTTTACAAGCTGAACTGCTTCTCCACTGAATTTTTCCACCTGATTAAAAAAATTGTTTAAAAAGAAGAAACGTATTTGGGGTAAAAATAATTTAAGTTACCCTTTCAACAGCGTAAAGTCTATAATTCGTCCCGAGTTGGATACCATTGGTCATTTTTTCAGCATGTGAACGGAGTTGAATATTTGGTGGTTGAACTGCGCACGTGATGATTGTTGTCATTTCTAAAAATTTGTGTAATAGTCTTGCACAAACGGCTGCGTCTTGTTTTATAGGGATGCTTTCTGTTATCCCACCCGTCAGGTCAGCCAAACCATCGAGTAAGGTACCATATTTTAATGCTTCATAAGAACCATGGAGTCTGAAACAAAATAAAAGTTAATAATCCTGCGTTGCACTGGGGAAAAGCCTTAAAAATTAATTACATAAGTTGTACTTCCTCGTTACACTGGGGAAAAGCCTTTAAAAATTAATTGTAGAACTTATAATCTTGCATCAGACTGGGGAAAAGCCTTAAAAATTAATTCTAGAACTTTTAAACTTGTACTACACTGGGGAAAAGCCTTAAAAAATTAATTCTGAAACTTGTAACCCTACGTTGCACTGGGGAAAAGCCTTAAAAATTAATTATAGAAGTTGTAGTTCCTGGTTACACTGGGGAAAAGCCTTTAAAAATTAATTGTAGAACTTATAATCTTGCACCAGACTGGGGAAAAGCCTTAAAAATTAATTCTAGAACTTTTAAACTTGTACTACACTGGGGAAAAGCCTTAAAAAATTAATTCTGAAACTTGTAACCCTACGTTGCACTGGGGAAAAGCCTTAAAAATTAATTATAGAAGTTGTAGTTCCTGGTTACACTGGGGAAAAGCCTTTAAAAATTAATTGTAGAACTTATAATCTTGCACCAGACTGGGGAAAAGCCTTAAAAATTAATTCTAGAACTTTTAAACTTGTACTACACTGGGGAAAAGCCTTAAAAATTTAATTCTGAAACTTGTAACCCTACGTTGCACTGGGGAAAAGCCTTAAAAATTTAATTCTGGAACTTGTAATCCTGCGTTGCACTGGGGAAAAGCTTTAAAAATTAATTACAGAAGTTGTACTTCCTCGTTACGCTGGGGAAAAGCCTTTAAAAATTAATTGTAGAACTTCTAATCTTGCATCAGACTGGGGAAAAGCCTTAAAAATTAATTCTAGAACTTTTAAACCTGCATTACACTGGGGAAAAGACTTAAAAATTTAATTCTGGAACTTGTAATCCTGCGTTGCACTGGGGAAAAGCCTTTAAAAATTAATTGTAGAACTTATAATCTTGCATCAGACTGGGGAAAAGCCTTAGAAATTAATTCTAGAACTTCTAAACCTGCATTACACTGTGGAGAAGCCTTAAAAATTGAATTCTGGAACTTGTAATCATAGGCGAAACTACGGGTGGTGCCGGGTGTGCCCGGGCACCACCTAAAGAAAGTAAAACTGAAAATGCAAGCGGCCTAAAAAACGGAAAGAGTATTTATTATGTCTTCGATACTTGATCTCAACAATATTTAAGGGGTCACCGGAAACTTACGTAATAGGTATATTAAATATTATAAAGACGACCGCTATCACTTTCGAGAATTTGCTCTAGTACGGTAATACGTCGCCGTAAGTATTAATTTCAGCATTTCGCCACCGCGTCGAAAATTACACCAATGCTTATGAATAGTAAATCGTTATTAGACTATTCAATATTGATTGCTGTAAGTATTTTGCCTTCTCAGTCTTCTTTTACACATTCGAAAACCCGCTTTGGATGTTGCAGTTTAAACTTTTAAGTCGAAAATTGATCGGTTTTTACTTTCCCATACCACCACTGGTATAGGGAAGTATTGATATCATGAAAATTTTTGAAATCGAGATTTTCGCGGAAATACGTATTTTGGGCCTCTAGGAACCCAAAAAGGTGGTCTAGAAAAATATCTGTCTGTTGGTGGGTGTGGGTGTGTGTGTGTGTGGGTGGGTGTGTGGGTGTGTGTGTGTGTGTGTATGTGTATGTAACGCCTCTAACGCAAAAACTAGTTAACCGATTTTGATGAAATTTTAAATGAAGGGGTATATCGAAAATTCATCGACAAAATAAGCTTTTCAAAAAAATCCGAAACCGGAAGCGGAAGTTAGACATGTTTTTTTGGTATCATTTTTTTCAGAAGCGGGATTTTGAAATTCTGAGTAGGGAATATGAAAGAAGGGCATAATTCAAGGGAAACAGTTTTTTACCGGACTCTCTAACTTCAAAATGGCGGTCGCTATGAATTTTTCAAAATTTCGACTTTAACGCCCCATAACTCAAAAACCTGTTATCTGATCAGGTTCCGCAACAACTTGTTTGAAAGCCCTTTGGCTCTACTACACCAAGAAAAATTATTTACTAAATCCAAGAACTGTCGCAACGGCGCTCTTCCAAAAATTTTGAAATTTTTGAAAAATTATTACAAAAAAACTGGTCTAAGGATTTTGTTTAAATTTTCCATACTTATGCAGCTTGGTATTAGCTACATTTTTGCTTTTTGATGAACGCCAGAATTCCACTGTGGCGCCCTCTACGAGATTTTGAAAATCGGAAATTGATGTTCCTATAGCGCCTTTATTAGTAGTCAAAATATGAAAGAAGTTTAAATATAAAAGTTATTTAGTATATAATTCTGCATTCTCTTCAATGTATATCACGTATACAGGGCGTTTGCTTTCCACAGTACAATAAACAACTTTGTTATTTTAAATGAAACACCCTATATATTATTATATACATAGTTGAATGCAGAATTTAATTGTCTATCACATAGTATAAGGTGTTCATATGGCTAAAATGTACGGTTAATGAAAAATTCGTGAATTTTGAATATTTAGGTTGAACTGTTGATGGAAACGGATCGAGCGTCGTAGCTCAAATTGCTTGGCGTCGTTGGAAAGGGCGTGGCTTGGCGAGTAAGAAAAACTTTGTTGCCGCCTTGCCGGTTAGGTTAGGTTCGGACATGAAAATGTTTTCTTGCACGGGCTTAGAAAAATTTTCGAAAAGCTTCCCCCATTTTTAGAATTGTCTGAAACGTCTTGAAAAGAAGTGTTGGAAAACAGTCGTAGCTTAAATTGCTCGACGGCGTTGGAAAGACGGATACCTCAATAGTCTACCTACCGAGTTTCAGCATCGTAGCTCAAAGGAAAAGGGAGTTATGAGCGAAACCCGACGATAGCCGATCTGATCCGAACGAGAACGGCACGTCGTAGCTTTAATTGCTCGACGGCGTTTGAAAGACGGAGACGTCAATAGTCTACCTACCGAGTTTCAGCATCGTAGCTCCAAGGATAAGGGAGTTATGAGCGAAACCCGATGTTAGCCGATCTGATCCGAACGAGAACGGCACGTCGTAGCTTAAATTGGTCGACGGCGTTGAAAAGACGGAGACGTCAATAGTCTACCTACCGAGTTTCAGCATCGTAGCTCCAAGGATAAGGGAGTTATGAGCGAAACCCGATGTTAGCCGATCTGATCCGAACGAGAACGGCACGTCGTAGCTTAAATTGCTCGACGGCGTTGAAAAGGCGGAGACGTCAATAGTCTACCTACCGAGTTTCAGCATCGTAGCTCAAAGGAAAAGGGAGTTATGAGCGAAACCCGACGTTAGCCGATCTGATCCGAACGAGAACGGCACGTCGTAGCTTTAATTGCTCGACGGCGTTGAAAAGACGGAGACGTCAATAGTCTACCTACCGAGTTTCAGCATCGTAGCTCCAAGGATAAGGGAGTTATGAGCGAAACCCGATGTTAGCCGATCTGATCCGAACGAGAACGGCACGTCGTAGCTTAAATTGCTCGACGGCGTTGAAAAGGCGGAGACGTCAATAGTCTACCTACCGAGTTTCAGCATCGTAGCTCAAAGGAAAAGGGAGTTATGAGCGAAACCCGACGATAGCCGATCTGATCCGAACGAGAACGGCACGTCGTAGCTTTA
This sequence comes from Hemicrepidius hirtus, assembly GCA_963082805.1. Lineage (NCBI taxonomy): Eukaryota > Metazoa > Arthropoda > Insecta > Coleoptera > Elateridae > Hemicrepidius > Hemicrepidius hirtus. The sequence continues at coordinate 29,821,609 of OY720165.1, forward strand.
ATTGCTCGACGGCGTTTGAAAGACGGAGACGTCAATAGTCTACCTACCGAGTTTCAGCATCGTAGCTCCAAGGATAAGGGAGTTATGAGCGAAACCCGATGTTAGCCGATCTGATCCGAACGAGAACGGCACGTCGTAGCTTAAATTGCTCGACGGCGTTGAAAAGGCGGAGACGTCAATAGTCTACCTACCGAGTTTCAGCATCGTAGCTCAAAGGAAAAGGGAGTTATGAGCGAAACCCGACGATAGCCGATCTGATCCGAACGAGAACGGCACGTCGTAGCTTTAATTGCTCGACGGCGTTTGAAAGACGGAGACGTCAATAGTCTACCTACCGAGTTTCAGCATCGTAGCTCCAAGGATAAGGGAGTTATGAGCGAAACCCGATGTTAGCCGATCTGATCCGAACGAGAACGGCACGTCGTAGCTTAAATTGCTCGACGGCGTTGAAAAGGCGGAGACGTCAATAGTCTACCTACCGAGTTTCAGCATCGTAGCTCAAAGGAAAAGGGAGTTATGAGCGAAACCCGACGTTAGCCGATCTGACCCGAACGAGAACGGCACGTCGTAGCTTTAATTGCTCGACGGCGTTTGAAAGACGTCAATAGTCTACCTACCGAGTTTCAGCATCGTAGCTCCAAGGAAAAGGGAGTTATGAGCGAAACCCGACGTTAGCCGATCTGATCCGAACGAGAACGGCACGTCGTAGCTTAAATTGGTCGACGGCGTTGAAAAGACGGAGACGTCAATAGTCTACCTACCGAGTTTCAGCATCGTAGCTCCAAGGATAAGGGAGTTATGAGCGAAACCCGATGTTAGCCGATCTGATCCGAACGAGAACGGCACGTCGTAGCTTAAATTGCTCGACAGCGTTGAAAAGGCGGAGACGTCAATAGTCTACCTACCGAGTTTCAGCATCGTAGCTCAAAGGATAAGGGAGTTATGAGCGAAACCCGATGTTAGCCGATCTTATCCGAACGAGAACGGCACGTCGTAGCTTAAATTGCACGACGGCATTGAAAAGGCGGAGACGTCAATAGTCTACCCAGAGGCGTAACTAGCCTATGGCCGATATGGCCCCGGCCATAGGCGCCTTATTATAAAAAGGCGCGAAAATTATTGATTGAGATTTTTTTTTCATACATATCACATTCCGGTACTATTCGCGGTACGTTGTAAAAAAATAAAATTTGTAACTGGTTATTTTTTGAATTCATTCATTGCATCAAAATAAAAATACATAAAATAAATGCCCTTTAAAAGTTTAACACTCAAAATAAAAGAATGCCATAAATATCTTTAAAGCCTTGAAACTACCGAGTCCCTGGCAGCCGACTTCCGGCAAAAGATTATTGACAGGCAATAAACACTTCTAGAATTTTTCAAATATTCACATCCTAACAATAAGGTGAATAGCAGCAGCTCAAGTGTAGAACTGCATCTCAGCATCTGGGGTATCGGTATCGGGTGAATGCAATTTTAGGAATGATAAATTAGCATTCGCCTTTCGGTTTCTGTTTCAATTGTGTCTCTATATTTGTTGCTTACATCTTGTACGGATAACAAGTGCATAAGTACATATAACAAGAGAAACAGTAGTTTTAGTGACCCATAATAGACATAGACCCATAAATATAATTTTTTTAACATACATTTTCAATGAATTCGAATACTTATATTTAGATCCCATTTGTATACGCTTGTACTTATAAAAGGCGCCAGTGGCGCAGCTATGGGGAGGACTGAGGGACTTGAGCCCCCCCCCTCCAGACTTCCTATTAATAATTAAAGAAAGATAAATATACTGTGCTTCACACATCGAGACATTTCTATAGATCCTGATGATGTAGTTTCAGTTTTGCAACGACATCAAGGAAAGCGACGCCTTAATTTTGTTCTATAATTTCTTTGATTGCATTGATGTGTCAGGTATTATACATTATATTTTAAATAAAGTAATAGCTGCTTGTTTAAGTTATTTTTTAGCAATAGAAAATGAACTAATTTTCAATTTAGGACGACTATCTAATTTTGGAAAATAACATAGATAATATTTTTGAAATAATGAAATGTTTTACACTAAAAAGTTTAATATTTTGAGATTTTTTTATTTGACATCAAAATGTCTGTTCCTCAGATGCTCTTAAAATTGGCCACGCCCACTTTTGAAAAAAAAAGCATCGTAGCTCCAAGGATAAGGGAGTTATGAGCGAAACCCGATGTTAGCCGATCTGATCCGAACGAGAACGGCACGTCGTAGCTTAAATTGGTCGACGGCGTTGAAAAGACGGAGACGTCAATAGTCTACCTACCGAGTTTCAGCATCGTAGCTCAAAGGAAAAGGGAGTTATGAGCGAAACCCGATGTTAGCCGATCTGATCCGAACGAGAACGGCACGTCGTAGCTTAAATTGCTCGACGGCGTTGAAAAGGCGGAGACGTCAATAGTCTACCTACCGAGTTTCAGCATCGTAGCTCAAAGGAAAAGGGAGTTATAAGCGAAACCCGACGTTAGCCGATCTGATCCGAACGAGAACGGCACGTCGTAGCTTTAATTGCTCGACGGCGTTTGAAAGACGGAGACGTCAATAGTCTACCTACCGAGTTTCAGCATCGTAGCTCCAAGGATAAGGGAGTAGTGAGCGAAACCCGATGTTAGCCGATCTGATCCGAACGAGAACGGCACGTCGGTCGGTCGATAGCGATCGTCCAGCTTCGCCAGTTGTAATTTCTAGCCGGTACCTACTACAGAGTACAGGTAGATGCGTATCTTGGTGTCTTTCTTTCGTTCATATCGAACCTGTATAGTCTCGTTTTTCTCGCGAGGCATTCAAATGATTTCCAATGCTGCCTCGCGAACTACTGTTGAATAGCAAAAACAAAATGTTTATTTTTAGTATGGGAAAGTCCAGGGGAGGTTTGCACCTCCACTTTTTAATAAAGCTACCATATCAACCCACTTTGACGATATTTCCGCGTAGAAAAATAGGCTCAAAATTCAGAAACTTTCAGAAAAATTGGTATGATTCTTTCAAATGGCTAGAATACAGCCGGCAGTTGGATTCAGCATTCTGTTTCCATTGTCGTTTTTTTGGGTCAAACGACGCCTCATATAAGGGTCATACTGCATTTACAAAGAAAGGTTTTAATAATTGGCATAGGGCCATTGGAGCGTTTAAGAATCATGAAAGAACGAACTACTGTGCATATGCATAGTATTTAGTATTTCTTCATGGAACCATTATGAAAACGGGATCTCGATTGATATTTTGTTAGATCAAACTAAACGCGATTATTCGAAAGACTTATAAATATTGTTCTGTGTTTGGCTATAGGAGGGCGTCCTCTAAGAGGCCACAATGAAAAAAAGACCGATTCTGAAATATATGTTCGTTTTTGTTTATAAGATTATTATTTAATAAAAATTCATTTTATTTACTTTTGAATAGTCGGTGCCTTTTTGTAAAGAGATTCTGGAAAAACGATGCTACATTGATACAAGTCAACGCTTGGTTTCTAATTCTAGCTGGCACTACCAAATAAAATACTCTAGTTTCGCCTATGCTTGTAATCCTGCGTTGCAGTGGGGAAAAAGCCTTAAAAATTAATTCTAGAACTTCTAAACCTGCATTACACTGGGGAAAAGCCTTTAAAAATTAATTGTAGAACTTATAATCCTACGTTCCACTGGGGAAAAGCCTTAAAAATTAATTCTAGACGGAACTCAGAACTAGAATACATTTTTTAGAGAGACAATTAAAATTAAGTGGAAAACTTGTCCACTGTTACTTTCAGGCTTAGCCTTTTAGTAGGCTTTTAGTTCATTAATTTTAATGTTAGTTAATTGCTTTTTTACTGTTAATGGTTTAAATAAACTCGACCTATGAAAGTTTCTGATTTAAAAGTAAATAATAGAGATAAAATTGTTAATTAGCAGAAAAATATTTATTTTTGATAATATGCTGCGAATGTTTTTTCTCAACTCCAAACGATCAGGTACTAGTACTTACCTGTTGGATAATAAATAATTAAATTAATTAAACGTAGTACCTTAATTGTTATTAAAATGCATTGTATAAGTCGTATGGGTTTCCTACTAGAATATAATTAGCAGGTGAATAGAAAGCTACTTTAAAGATGTATGTAAGTAGGAAACATATAACAATTGACTTCTGGAATGCTGCATCTTTTTGGGCTAATTACATATTTTATTAATACAAGGAAGACCCAACCACAGCAATCTTGAGTTATTCTTATGTACTTTCTCATACGGTTATAAAAAGGAAGGATATACATTTATCAACATCTTGTACAAAAGATTTAAACCAATGGGAACTCGAAGGGTCATTTCCAAAAGAATTCAAAGCTAGTTTATTGACTCCAGACATTTATTTTTCTAGGTTTCGCGATAATGAGTTATAACCTGAGGCTATAGGATATTGATTGATCGTTTAAGAACACTTTACGCGATTTGTATCTAAAGACTAATTGAAAGATTAAAAAAAAAAGCGGTACACAAACGAGGTAGTAACTGTATTTTGTCTGTAAGTAAATTGGAGCACGTAACAATTCAGAAGGCCGTATATACCGACCGTTATTATTCTTCTTCTTGAGTTGAATTTCATAATTATCATTACCCAGCAGAGCAATTCTTTTGTTTAGACCTGTGTGAGCGTGAACAGGTTCGCTGGCTCTTCGCCGTTGGTATATCTTCAAAATTAACGAATTCATTTCTAGGAATTTTATTCTTTGCTTTTTTTATATCCTCAGGTATTTGGGTTAATTGGATGTATGCGAATTCCATAAGGGGCTTAGTATATAAATTTTAAAACGTTTGGTTCTCACAACTTTATAAGAAGAAAAGGTTACAACTTTCTTGTTTCAAAATTTAAAAAAAAAAGTGGATAACTAGACTAACCCGCAATGTAATTTGGAAAACAGAGTGAGAACCAATTAAATGTAGAATAAAATATAGAGGATGTTCTATTTAACTCAAATTAGGAAACGAATGGCGCAACGAAAGAAAAGCTTAGGGGTATAAGATAGAACGGGACGTGGCGAAGAACCATCACAATCCTCCGGAGGGTAACCCTTTGGAAAATCAAAGCATTATAACTTTGTTGACTAGGCTTGTAATTTTTTTTCTGTATTCTATAAGCGTTGATAATTTAAAAAAAATTGTAATGGATTAAAATTATGCGTGCTACATGCCGCGTAACATTTAAGTCTTGTTTACATGCGGTTCTCGTAAAACACGCATTGTTCTACTCTACTTATTTTAAACAATAAAATAAAAATAGAACAAACAACGATCGTTCTGTTGTTGAAATTATAACAATGCTTTAAATCTCAAATGTAATTTTTATTTGCGTCATAGATAGGTACCTACTTCAGAAGAGACTAGAGAGGTAGGTAGTAAAAATTAAAAGAGAAACAATCATTATATATACAGAGTGTTCTGTTTGATTTTTTCATTATTGCAAGGGAACGTTTCTATGGTGACCTCCCAACACAAGGGACGCCCCTGATAACAAATGAGTAAACACGAAGCGTTTGTAGAAACTGCAAAATTGTTTAAAAAAAAGAAAAGAAACAATAGAACACAGAGAAAAAAACAAAATTTCCTCTTATTCAATTGTTTAATTTTTTTTCTGAACCCTACATTCAATTTTTAAACAATTTCTAATTTATTACAAAAAAATTTTTATTATTGTTATCAAAGAAATTTGTTTTTAGTGAAATTAAGTAGGCCATGAAACACTAAAATTCTTTGTTGTTTGTTTTACAAAATAAAAAATTACTTCCAGAAGAGAGACAGGCACTAACGCAGCGGAAGTTCGCGATTTTCTCATCAACCGTACATTTTAGCTATATGACTACCTTATACTATGTGATAGACAATTCAATTTTGCATTCAATTATATAATAATATACAGTGTGTTTCATTTAAAATAACAAAGTTGCTTATTGTACTGTGAAAACCAAACACCCTGTATACGTGATATAAATTTAGGATAATGCAGAACTATATACTGAACAACTTTTATATTTAAACTTCTTTCATATTTTGACTAATAAAGGAGCTATAGAAGCATCAATTTCCGAACAGTTGGAGATTTCAACGCTGCGTTAGACAAGTAACCCTCCGCGTATTTAAAACAAACCGCAGAGTAATTAAAAAATATATTTATGGATTCATTGACTTTTAAGGAATTAAACAACAATTCAATTTTGCATTCAATTCTATAATAATATACAGGGTGTTTCATTTAAAATAACAAAGTTGCTTATTGTACTCTGAAAACCAAACATCCTGTATACGTGACATACATTTAGGAGAATGCAGAGTTATATACTGAACAACTTTTATATTTAAACTTCTTTCATATTTTGATTAATAAAGGAGCTATAAGAGAATCAATTGGCCAGTGGATGGTATGGAAAAGTAAAAAATTAAAAAAAATAATAAATGGTATTGTTTTTTCTTTAAATAACATCAAAACCAGTTTGTATATAGTATTAAGTCGTAAAAAATTTGAAGCACAAAGCAATTACACGCTGTAATAATAGCTAACAGCAAATGGAACAAAAAACAAAACGAATAACTGTGCAGGCTTTAAATAACTACTGGAGATTTCAACGATGCGTTAAGATGCAAACTCACTGTCTATTACAAATCAATTTCTTTTACTACCACCTACCTATTCGTACTTTTGCTGTGTAATTGTAAAATCAATTTTAAAACTGCCACTGGAAAATCTAAATCTCGATTATGTGAACAAGCAGTATAATACAAAAAAGTTTTCCAAGATTCAGTGGATTTTTTTGTAATTTTTTCGAATCTTTGATTAAATGAGGTTTCGGTATACGAATCTTTAACAAAATTTTGGAACACACCCCGTATATTGATTAACATACCAGAAAATTATAATAACTTGCTTCTGCTATTGATATTCAGCTCGGTGTGCTATGAAATTAAAGGGACCGTCCATGTACTATATTATTTGTGTACGTGTATGTATTTTCGGTCAACTTTCCCCAAGCAATCGTTAACAAATTTAAATTGTACCGCAAAAAAAATTTATGTAATGTGATGATGTGCTTATGAATAAATTCTAGTTCAGAACGATGTAAAAGTTTAATTAGGAGCACGTTTTAGTGTTATTGGATGAATAATTTATTCATACAGGGTGTTTCTACGTAAAAATATTTTTTTGATCTTAATAGAATTGTCTGAAAAAATTCTGCAATACCCAAGTCTAAAAAAAAATTTTATGAGAAATCCCCTGCAGTTAACGTCTAATAAGATGATACAACTTTTTGATTATGTAACCAAGATAAAAAGTGTAACAAGTACAGCCAGTACATTTCAATACCCATTACATAACTGCTGTAATAATTATTCAGTCGCAAATTACCATTTTTTAAGAGCAAGTCCCAGAGAAAGTTCTTTGCTATAGCAACCTTCATTCACGGAGTTCCTGCTGTAATTTCTCAACATTTCAGGTTTTTCATTCCATAAGCTTTGAATATTATTAATTTCATACTAGTTCTTTCGCTACTATACTATAACACCTGAAGCTGAAGTAAATTACCTTCAGAAATATTTAAAACAAGTTCTATTACGATTTGGTAAAAGGTTGGGAATTATTCAACCACATAATATCATATATGCGTCAACTTGCATTCCTTAATAAAAAGAATATACATAGGAATAATTATACTAACTCGGATGATTTACGACACTCGCTTTCACTCGTGTCGCAAACTTCATAAAAAATATTAAATATATTAATACGAATCAGACGGAGTAAGCAAAAGCGAACATAAATAGGTGGTAAGGGGTAGGAAATAAAAAACAACCATATGAGATAGGGGTAGTTTTTGATCAGGTACAGTTAGTATCTTGAAGGTGGAGACCATAATCATCGCTCTGGTGAGATTCCGCGTTGCGGAAAATAAGTTGAAGATAATTGCTATTGACGAAAAGTAGACCCAAAAGTCTGTCTGATTCAAATCTGGCGATCGAGCTGGCCAGGAAAAACACAAATGTCTATTTGGGGAGTTTAAATGTCTCAGTTAGAATTGCATAACTAAAATTATATCAACCTGTGGGATTTCCTGGTAATAAAACATTTCTATAATAATTCCAACCGGGTATAATTAAAATTCACGCAACTCTATTATTTGTTTTTTTAATACTCCGGATATTTCTCATATATAACCGTTTATTATTATTTTAGACCTATACAATGAGATTCGGGACAATCAAGCTGTGTGAAAAAAAACATGTTTGATTACGTGACTTACTTTGCATAAGCTTTTTCTAAAAGTCCTGGCCAAAAATGGTCAGAATGTTGTGCTTGGAGGAATGCAAGTCGACCATGCACGGTTGGTAAGCGGTCATCTACCAGGACTTCCGTCCATTCTCCACACCACCATATCCGAAATCGAAATACTCCAGCGTATTGCTCGTTGTTAAATGATTGGTCGGCTGGTACCACCCTGTAGAATAATCCCTTACTTAGAAAAAGAACGCCTAGACATGACACCAGCCACCTGTCTCCTGAAAGAAAATTAAAAATTTCTAAGTAACTTTTACTAATAATAATTCCATAATAAATTAGAATCTTTTAAACTATTGTTCACTCTCTCCAATATTTTTTCTGCTTAACTATCAATTTCTTGAAAATTATGCACCGCATTGTTCCGCCCTAAATATTCTCTTCTCTGATAAGTACATATTTACCTACGGTTTCATTTTCATTTCTATTACCTAAATTTACTGTCTTGTTATAATACTTTCTCCATCAATCACGGTTAATTGAATTTGAAGGAAGTTAATTAGATTTAGTAATTAACTTTTGTCATAATTCGAAAGTGTGAAGGATATGTACCTTAAATAAAATTTGATACAGAGTTATTCGTTAATTATGGACTTCCCATATAATACACGGCCGAGTTTTGGAAATAAAGTTTTTGTGGCCTAAAAAACTAAAGCGTGCGACGTTCTGTAAGAGTAAGCGAGTGCGAGTTAATGTACGCCCACTGCGCTAAAAAGGGCGCGCGCATATGGTTAGTCTGACGGTTCCCAGACCCAATCTATTAATATTAGATAAATGTTTTCCCGGAGTTTTCTGTAGGAAATTTTATTCTCTATAACTTTTATCTTATACAATTTTACGTTATCTTGGGCGATTCTCGCTATATTTTCATTTGAAGCTATTAGTGTGCGGATGTGTATATTCTGACGGTTCCCAGGCCCAATATATTAACATTAGACTAATATTTTCTAGACATTTTTTATAGGAAATTTTATTCTCTATAACTTTTGTTTGATACAATTTTGCATTATCGTGGACGGTTCTCGCTATATTTTCATTTGAAGCTATTAGTGTACGGATGTGTATATTCTGACGGTTCCCAGGCCCAATCTATTAACATTAGACTAATACTTTCCAGACATTTTTTATAGGAAATTCTATTCTCTATAACTTTTGTCTTATACAATTTTTTGTTATCTTGGGCGGTTCTCGCTATATTTTCATTTGAAGCTATTAGTGTGCGGATGTGTATATTCTGACGGTTCCCAGGCCCAATCTATTAACATTAGATTAATACTTTCCAGACATTTTTTGTAGCAAATTTTATTCTCTATAACTTTTGTCTTATACAATTTTGCATTATCTTGGACGGTTCTCGCTATATTTTCATTTGAAGCCATTAGTCTGCGGGTGTGTATATTCTGACGGTTCCCAGGCCCAAACTATTAACATTAGACTAATACTTTCTCGACACTTTTTGTAGGAAATTTTATTCTCTATAACTTTTATCTTATACAATTTTGCGTTATCTTGGACGGTTCTCGCTATATTTTCATTTGAAGCTATTTTAGTCTGCGGATGTGTATATTCTGACGGTTCCCAGGCCCAATCTATTAACATTAGGCTAACACTTTCCAGACATTTTTTATAGGAAATTTTATTCTCTATAACTTTTGTCTTATACAATTTTTCGTTATCTTGGACGGTTCTCGCTATATTTTCATTTGAAGCTATTAGTCTGCGGATGTGTATATTCTGACGGTTCCCAGGCCCAATCTATTAACATTAGAGAAATGTTTTCCCGTAGTTTATTGTAGAAAATCTTATTTAATTAAAAAAAAAGAAGATAAAACACGCAAGAATTCTGGGATGCAAAAAATTTAAAGAATCTTAAAACAATAATTTGCATTAAAAAAAAGCCTCAATAACAGATAGCGAATATAAAATAAGTAAAGTAGGCTAATCCGGTATTAAATTTCTTATACTCTATCGTATCCATTACGTATACAAAGTATTTAATGATTATTTTCTGTTTCGCCAGAAGGAAATTCTTAAACCTTTCGGCCATAAGTTTTATCGCAAAATATTACGTCCATAATGAAATGACCTTGTATGCAAAACAGAAAGAAGAGTAGGACGAGATTCTTAATTGAAAATTAATATTCAACACTTGTTTTTGTTGCCCACCACAGGAAGTTAACTTTTTAAAAATGAAAATCGTAGGAAATGCATTTTACGTGTCATGAAGAACGTGCAGAGAAGAGATAGTTTACGTGGAAGTAATAACCTTTGTAAATTACAAACTGTTAAACTCTTTGATGGGGTAATAAATTTCAAACATAAAACATTTGAAATTTATTTTAACCGCTTACCATCTGGCTTCGTTTAAAATTAGTATACCAGAAAAATGTTGTTAGGTATTTTTAGACAAACTAATTTTAGAAACCTGTTGTTAAACTTAAAAATCAAATCAGTTTCGTTACTATAAAATAGTTCCAGTTCCAATAAAAAGCCGAGGCGCAGGCGAGTTTCATTACGTGCCCGTTGAATAATATATTATTATCTGTGCTTCTTGAAAGAATTATTATCTCATAACTTGTTGGTCTAGACAAAGCATTTTAAACATGCAATAAGTCTTCATGTTAACATTTTAATTTGATGGCATAGAAAATTACAACCATTAAATAATATCAACACGCAACTAAGAATAGAATAGACTCGGGTTTTGAATTCTAATTTTGCTTGAGTATTAGCAAAAAAAAAGTGTATAATTAAAAAAGGTTTAATTAAATATGGCAAGGTCTATTACATAAGATTTTTTTATTGTTTATAGAACAAAGACGTATAGTAGGATCTAGGATCATCATCGGCACGAAAGTGCTCACTTTCGTGCCGATTGCAGGAAAACAACATTATATTTTATTTTAAATATTTTAAATTTTCTTTCATGTCTTCCTACTTTAAAGTTATTTTAGTCTGCAACAATAAGGAGACAGAATACCAAGTGATTTAACACTGTGGGTCATCAGCATCCATTGTTTATGTAGGTGCATGAATGAATAATAAGTGGTTTCGACACGCTTATTACATACATATGTTCTGTTTGATGCCCACATATGCCGTAAGAATAAAAATACAAACTAAAATAGTTTATAATATTGACATGAATAAATTAATTCTTTTGATGTTATAAGAGAACATTTAAAATAAAATTATACAACCCTTTCTTCCTTGTTAAGATAAACATTTTATACACCTGGTTGTGTTACCAATAAAAAAAAGGATTACCTTGTTACTCCTACATATTTATATTTTGCAACAGTATTAGAACTTTATTGTAGATGTAGGATTTGCTAATTGGTGTGTTGTCATTTCTTATTGTATTTGAAATAAACGATTAGAAGCCAGGTTTCAACCCCCACATCGGATTCAATGAGTCAAATATAAAGATTTATTTTCCAACACGATAATGCTCCTGGTCACACAGTAATTCCCAGACCGAAACGATATTCAAGTAAACTTCCTAATTTTCTAAGCGACCTCAATTAAAAGTGAAAATTGACTCAGTTCTTTAAAAATATAATAAACTACAGATTACACCTACAGATAAGCATTTTATGAAGATTTTAAAATAAAGGTTTTTACGAAACCAGTTCAGTGATAAAATAAAGAATAAAGTACCTCCTCATGGAGTGTAGAAAGTAAAAGCAGTTAAAAACAAATAAACAAAAATTGAATACCTGCAATCTACAACGACCTCATTGCAAGAACAATTTTAATTTTTTTGTTTATGCGTTACTATCTTTACGACAATAAAACGAATGGGTGTGTACCACTTATAAAGTATAACGTTCGCTTTATTTAAAGAAAGTGCGTTTGTGTTAAAAATATATTTACATTATATAGGAAACTCGTAATTTTAAAATGGAAAAGAAAATACATTTTGTTACAGCCGTGAAGAGGATAAAAAAACAAAGAGAATGCAAAAAACCGGAGATCTCTACGACCACCAGAACCGAAGTTATGCTTAAAAAAACTTTTTGTCATGGCTTGCTTGATGTAATTTTTTGAAGTATCTTAAACGTCAAATTCTGATTGTACTTTGTTTATATTGTTATTATTAAGTCAAATGTTTTTGATTTACCTGCGACAATAATTTATATTAGATTTAAAAACGTGTTTTTGTTTTTTCCGAATGTCATGAAAATGAAGTGATTGCTTCAAGAACGTAATACAGCAAGTAAATCAAAAACATTTGACAAAATAACAATAAAATAAACAAAATACAATCAGAATTTGATGTTTAAGAACCTTTAGAAAATTAAATCAAGCAACCCATGACTCCTATTTCAGAAAAAAACTTGTCTTATCACATTTTCGTGCATAACTCTGGTTCTAGTGAAGCTAAAGACCTCCGGTTTTTTGCATTCTCTTTGTTTTTCTACCCTCTTTACGATTATTATAAAACGGACGTGCCTTTCCATTTGAAATTTTCGATAAAATTGCAAGTTTCCCCTAATGTGGGATAAATACTTTCTGAATTACCCTCAGGAAAAATCCTGCGTAACAAATAATAAAAAAACTTTCACGGAGATCAAGGTTGCGTATCATAATCATCATAAAGACCTTCGTATGAAATTTTTGTATAAGAAGGTTGTATGGTACTTGTTATTCAAATTGTAATGGGATGGGCTATTTGTATGCTTCCTCGTATTATATCACTTTAACTATTTCCCATAATTATGTTTGCGAAAAATATGGTTATTAAAGGTCCTTCAGTAATCTAAATTTACTAGTTAGATAATCAAATTAAATTAGAAAATTACATTTAAAAAATATTATCTCTAGTCATATAATTCCTGTATTATGTTTCAAGGGCATACAAAGACAACCTTTTAAATTGGAATACAGAAAACGAATTTTAAGTCTCCTGTGGACAGAATTTTTTTATAAAGTCTCGTCCATGGGTGTTTCTAATTACACCATAGATAGGGGAACTCCCCAAAAAAATAATAATATTCTTTAAAAAAAATTAATATTTTGTAATACAAATGTTTGTAACACTAATTTAATGTTCGTAGGTTGCCATTGACGTATATCCTTGTAAAAAAAAAAGAATTACAAGATTGTTAATGTCTTTTGGCAATTGTATACTAACGTGCATGTTAAATTGACAATTTAACACTAATTCGACTTTAAGGTGACCTTTTCAAAGGTTATTTTATTTTTATTAAACGGTCACCTAAGGCTCAAGTTGTAAATGGGGCTCTAAATTAAAGGAAACAATAAAAATCAAATAAAACGCTTATATATGGTAAGGCTCGAATTAATTTTGGTCAGGTAATTGAGAGGGCTAAGTGATCCATTCTTGAAAACTGTTCAGGAGTTTAAGAGGACACCCTGTATAAATAATGTTTTTAATAAGAAATATTATAAACGAACTGTAAATAAGATTTCCTGTGTTGAAAGGATAACTATTTCCGGTACTAACGTACCTTTTAACGGTGACACATTATGTTTATTCACACCTTAATGACTTTACTAAAGCGGATATACTTGACGAGGTAAGAAAAATTTCTTAATACACATGATATAAATCTTAATGTAAGACAAAATCATAATCACCCATGGACTAGACAGTTTTTATTTTCTCAGATTAAAAAAGACGTGAATTGTTGCGTTTTGTATAAGTACGGCCCACTTTATCGCTAACCTACGCCGGCCCCATTAAAAAAATAATACTTAAAGGAGATATGAACTGTGAGGATCAGAAGGTTTTGTGTCTAACATGTAGAAAATAAAAATACATTGATCTTTATGGGATTTGAACTCCTTTCCTAACTCACTACTACTTTGTGGTATTTCACTTACCCATTTTTCCAGAAGTAATATCAAACTGAATTGGGCCATCTTGTACAAATCCAGGCCGACTACATAAATCCTGAAATTAAAATATACCTTTAGAAAACAGTTCCTGAAGTAATAGGTTCACACACATATCGATATTTATTTCACACATTATGGCCTTAAGAGTCCATATACTTTTCGGCACTGATAAAAATTAGCCGTTGTTGGTTACCTTTTTTTTCTGTGCTTAGTTTTTTTATTCAACAATTTTTTGTTCGATTTTCTTTTAGACCCTTGTCTGATACTGGCCAGCAAGGTCTCCAGATTTGTACCTAGTCATTTTTTTTTCTATAAAATATGATTTATCTAACGAGGTAGTTTATATTCCAACAGGTAATGTGTGAACATTTACAATACAATCAATGTCACCTAACCGAGGTCAAAAATTCCCAATAAATTTCTCTTTTCGACACGTATATAGGTATTATAGAGTTATATAGCAAATATATTCTTATGAACTGATGCAGAGAAATGAAAGTTATAAAGCCGTATAATTTTTACATTGAATGACCTCGATAATTATTTAAAGAAATTAATGGTAAGTCATTTAAAAATATAAATAGAGACAATCAATAACTGATAACATATTGGTAAGTAGGCTGTGATTATAGACAAACCCATAACATTACAGGGTGATCTCTAAATTTGGTTTTGGTATTTGTTTGTTGTTTCAGTTTCGACTGTCACAATGTTTTGGACCACCCTGTACCTATATTTATTTCTTTTTTGTTGTTTCTGGTTCGCTTTTGTTTGGGTTTCGGACAATTCGCTCCCGAGGATAATTCGTAAAATTATTACACCGGGGGCGAATTGTCCGGAGGCGAATTGTCCGAGGGCGAATTGTCCGGGGGCGAATTGTCCTAGAAACCTTTTGTTTGACTTTATTAATTTTTATTTCAGACCATTGTATTTTATTGTAGGCCATCGTCTTTTATTTCACTTTAGTGTCCTTTATATCGATGTCTTGGGCCACCCTGTATATTAATTTATTCGAACTGATTAGGGATCTGCTATAACCTGCTTGTACAGGAAATATTGTTTCGTAAATCATAGGAATTTGTGTCATTTTAATTAATAAATGATATTGCTGATCGGGATTACGTAAAATTTGAATGTATATGCCAAAAGGTCACCCCTGTGATATATTTCACTGCCTTAGTTATTTAATATTAAGACCAAAATATACATATTAAACCTTAAATTACCTTACGTAATGTTTACATCACTTGTGAATGTTTCAAATGGCAAAAAATTAAAATTAACATTCAATCTTAAATTTTACAGGGTGGTCCGAAAAAATGTCCTTTATTTAATTTAATATTTATTAATTTACTAGAGCTTGTTTATTTTTGATCACACTGTATTTTAAGTAAAATATGGATAGATATTGGGTTTGAATCCTCCCCCCCCCTCCACCTTACGGTTTTAATTAAGACGGTATTTGTTATAAAAATAATGATATAAGAATTAAAATAATGTAGAAAATGAAACAAGCAATAAGTTACACGCTCTGTAGGTTAATCAAATAAGAACAAGTAGGACTACAAAGGTGTGGTTTGGCCTTCATTTCACCTGTAAAGTCTGAAGAATGTATTAGAAAATTATCATCAAACCTAATTAATTATAAATTATTAAGAGAAAGTATTAAGCATCTTGTTGTCATATCAAGTTCAATTTTTTTCCTTGAACAATAATTATTAACGTGTTCGGTCAAGGCTAATGTAATCCTTAATCCATATAATACAGTGCCGTGAATAATCATTATTCACTAGTGAATAATGCTTGAAAAATATATTCAAACTGTTCCATGAATCTGAATATTTTTTTTAACTCCATACTAACACAACTCTGTGAGCTGCATGAATTAAATTCTACACCCTGTATACTAAAATTTTGAACCCGGATATCGATAGGATGTGCAACTCATGCTGTTTGATCAATTTTGCACCCACTTTTTCTTACATAAACAAGTATTTAATTAAAACTGAAACAAAAGTTCCACTTCATACTTCAATATCCTGCCACTTTTTTTTTATATCCTGTTACGGCCTTAGAATTAATCGCAAGAAAATAGCTCATCCGTTAAGGTAAAACAATAACAATACCGAGAGCTAGTAAAGTCAAAACCTGGGGTTCGAATCCTCAATGAGGTCTTATTTTTGGAATAAATCCTAGGTGCAAGAAAATCCGGGAAAGCATTATGTCTGATGGGCCTGGGAACCGTCAAATTAAATTCAATAGCGCGCTCTATTTTGAGGTACCATATCCGCTAAGAAAACCCAATTCTGGATTGAATATCTAATAGGATTTTTTTTAAATACAAAAATATCTTGAATTTCAAGAACAATTCCTGAAAACATATTTTAGAAAGTGAAGATAAATCTTAACAATTCTTGAAAGCAATAAAAAAAACATAAATTTTATACAAATATGTAGGACTAGTTCTAGTTGCGTTCTTGCAGGTTGTCTTGTATGGTGTCTGCAAGATTATTTGCTCTTGGAACCAGCAGAAAAATACTGGTATTGTGGGTTTACTTACCAGCGTAGGTATGATCGGCCATTCACTTTTAGTCAGACGTTAAAAATATCCAGAACTTGATTATAATATTCATTGCAAACTTACAGGAAAATACTTAAAAAAAATAAAAACAATAAAAATTAAATAATCGGATTTATTCGTGTCATTTTCAAAAGCATAGAATAATTCGATAGGAAATCTTAAAATGGTACAGGAAAGATCACTTCCCATTTAAAAAAATTGACAATGAAAACGTCGCAGGTACAGGTAAGGGTTATAACCAAAGCAACGACGCCGAAGAGCGGACGCACGGGCATCGCTGTCATTATCAAAAGCACAAAAAAAATGAACCTTGATTAAAGTAAAATCTCGTAAGTTGTTTTCATCCTGTGTGCATGTAGTACTAAGTTACTACCCGACACCGACAGGTAATTTCCAAGTCACGTATTACAGCAAAAGAAAAAATCCGTACACTTATCTGTAACGTTCTGGGACATATTGCAGCAGCACGTGACAATAATAAAACTTAACATTTCTTACTGAAGGTCGTCAACAACAGTTTTGTCAAGTCAAGGTAGAATATTGTTCGTTGTACTTGTATAAACATTACTACTATGGGTTTTTTAAACCCACAACCCATTGTTTTAAATTTCGAGAAACTTACTACAAACGTTTAGGAATTTTTCCCTTAAGCAGAACAGTGGCATGTATAAAAAAAATTTCTGGATTGTTACACAACACAAATTTGTATGTACATTTATTTCTACATAAAAATTCATCAATATCAATGAGGACAGTATGATAAGATAAATACATAAATTGGGTATGAAAACTTTCTCTGTAGTGATCGGTTACTCAAGTCACTTTTGTGCGGCTTGCATGAAAAAAGGAACTATTTACGAACAATAATGGCAACCTTGATCTTAAAAAATAAAAGTGTTTTCTTAATGGGGGTATAAATTTATTCATTATGGAAGAAAAAAATATTTAAATTAAATTTAATCCATGTTAGAGATGTGTATCATTAAAAATTTATGTTAAGTAGCTTCCTTCTCGTAGTCTTCCTTTTACAGAAGGCATATCAAAGAAGTAGGCGTTCATAATCTCGTTCAGTACTTTTGTTGCAAAGTGACTTGCTACGTTAGTATATAATAACTGGATAATAACCACTATCACGGCTGATTTTGTACCAGTCATTTTATTTGAATTCTTGAAGGTATTTGCCGTTCATCTCCTAGCAAGTTTGTATCTTTTATTGCTTTTATCGTACAGAGTTTAGCGATCGGTGGCGAACGCAGGTGTATTCATGGAGAACAAGATTATCTTTTTATATTTTTCTTGCATATTCATAAGAAACACTTGTATTCAATTGATAAAATTATTCACAAACTAGTAGACAGTAAAATATTTAAATTTTCAAATTAAGGTGGTACCGGTTCGAATCCTTCTCACAATTTTTCTAATTCGAAATTAAGTGTTATAATTTATATTACAGATAGTTAATATAAAAGTAAGACTTTTTGCTTAATAAACTATATCTCGCAACCTCACTGTTTCTGATATACAGGGTGTCCATTCTTTTTTTCTGAAAACCGATTTTCTTTAAATATTTCAAAACTGAAGCTAGATATGCTCACGAAATTTTATAGGCGGATTATAATAATATAGACCAAATATTGTGCAAATTTTTATCAAAATAAGTTAACCAGGGGCGTAGTTATAGGGTAAGTACACCCCCTTTTTTAAAAAATATAGGTTACGCCACTGATGAAATTTATTTTCTTGCAAGATTTAAATTAAGAATTTAATTTTGAAAATAAAAGTACTCTTGTATTTTTGTCGTTGATTTATTTTTTCTCGAGATAATTGAATTTTATTTTGTAAATGTGTGGTTCGTGTTTGAAATCGCACACCACACATTTGCGAACTAAACATCAATTATCTATAAAATGGATAATTCAGCGATAAAAATGCAAGAGTACTTTTATTTTCTAAATTGAATTTTAAATTTAAATCTTGGATAAAAATTAAATTTCGTCAGTGGTGTAACATATCTTTATTTAAAAAGGG
The DNA here is from genome assembly GCA_963082805.1 of Hemicrepidius hirtus. Taxonomy (NCBI): domain Eukaryota; kingdom Metazoa; phylum Arthropoda; class Insecta; order Coleoptera; family Elateridae; genus Hemicrepidius; species Hemicrepidius hirtus. The sequence continues at coordinate 29,840,427 of OY720165.1, forward strand.
GACCAACCCACCCTGTAACCACGCCGCTGGTTAACCTATCATGACAAAAGTTCGCAAAATATTTACTCTACACTAGTAACAGCCGCCTAAAAAATTTCATTTAGATAACTATCCTGAGTTCTGAAATATTTAAAGAAAACCAATTTTCAAAAAAAAAATTCCAACACCCTGTATTTCAGAAACAGCGAGGTTATGGAATACTGTTTATTAAACAAAAAGTGTTACTTTTATACTAAGTATCTACTGCATAAATTATGGTAATTAATTTAAAATCTTGTGAAGAGGTGAGAAGCTAACTGGCGAGAAGCCAACCAAGTCGACATGGATAGATACAACACCCTGTATTTCCGAAACGGTGAGGTTGCGAAATACTGTTTATTAAGCAAAAAGTCTTACTTTTATACAAACTATCTACTGTATAAGTTACGGCAATTTAAAATCACCTTGAATATAAATCGACTAGGGCAGGGGTGCTATGTGGTTACGATACCCTTTAATTTTTGAAAAATAACGCTACAGGAAGAGGCAGCGATTTATTTTAAAATTTTACGCTTTGTACTAATATTAAATTTCTTTTTTAATTGTACTTAGTGAGAATATTTTTAAAAGAAGACTTTTCCAGCACGCGTTTACATTTACAATTATAGACTTTGAAATAATTTTAACCGACAAAACATTAAATTTCACAAAGTCTTCAAATACTTTTTATGTGAGAAACTTATACTACTTGACAATGCTCTTGTTTTAATTAAAGAATGTAGCAATGCATTGTTAATAACTTCAACAGTGTAGGTAGAAATGTAATTTACAATAAAAAGTGGGAATTGGGTTATCTTTTGTTAAAATGTAACTTTGTATAAAATTAAATTAATTTTCTAAACATATTTATTTGATCAAGAGGTGAAAAGAAATCGAGTAATTGGAGTTACGACGTACCTACGTTATTACATCAACATCTTCAAAAGTGCATTATTTTATTGTTATTTAACATTTTTTTCTAACGGTTCCCAGGCCCAACCTATTAACGCTAGAAAATACCTGCCAGGAGTTTTTTGTAGAAAATTTAATTTTCTACAACTTTGATCTGATATTATTTTACGCTATCTTGCTCGGTTTTCGCTACGTTGCCATTTAAAGCTATTAGACGTCAATGGGGTTGATAGAACTCGCGGATGCGGTTAGTCCGACGGTTCCCAGGCCCAAACTATTAACATTAGACAAAAACTTTTCAAGAGTTTCTTGTAGGAAATTTAATTTTCTACAACTTTGGTCTTATATTATTTTAACGTATCTTGCGTGGTTTTCGAGTTTAAAGCAAAATTTTGAGTTAACGTGCTTGTCAATGGGAGACTGCAACGTGTGGTTAGCCGAGCAACCTTTCAAATATTTGACAAAGAATATTTACGGTTCCCAGGCCCAAACTACTAACATTAGAGAAAAGTTTTTCAGGAGTTTCTTGTAGGAAATTTAATTTTCTACAACTTTGTTCTTATATTATTTTGCGCTATCTTGCGCGGTTTTCTCTACATTACCATTTAAAGCTATTAGGCGTCAATGGGGTTGATAGAACTCGCGGATGCGGTTAGTCCGACGGTTCCCAGGCCCAAACTATTAACATTAGACAAAAACTTTTCAAGAGTTTCTTGTAGGAAATTTAATTTTCTACAACTTTGGTCTGATATTATTTTAACGTATCTTGCGTGGTTTTCTAGTTTAAAGCAAAAGTTTGAGTTAACGTGCTTGTTAATGGGAGACTTCAACGTGTGGTTAGCCGAGAAACCTTTCAAATATTTGACAAAGAATATTTACGGTTCCCAGGCCCAAACTACTAACATTAGAGAAAAGTTTTTCAGGAGTTTCTTGTAGGAAATTTAATTTTCTACAACTTTGATGTTATATTATTTTACGCTATCTTGCCCGGTTTTTGCTACATTTCCACTTAAAACTATTACAGTTTTATTTTTTTACCTGTCTTGCATGGTTGATGACGTCACGCGCCATTAGCCTTCCCTAATTTCCTATTTCCACGATTTCCGATTTTCATTCAGTTTAAAAATACCGACACCGAGTAGCAAATCATATTCTAATTGCTACTAACACCCAACGTGTGAACTCTCATTACTAATTACAGGTTGCACATTTCCCATAACCTTTTCCCATATCATGCTTACTTACTTTTGGTCTTTTCCACGTGAACTGAAACGGTGGTGTTTGATGATAAAAAACAGACGATTGTGTTGCAGGAAAATCTGGATCTTCCCACAATTCTCCACGCTTTAAGCACGCCCGTCTAATACGTTCGTAATCACTCATCCCCTGAAACAAATTAGAAAAAAATATTTAGAACCTCATTAACATTGTAATATGAAGATAAGTAATCAGACTAAAAAGGAAAAACTCGATAGGGGTTAAGTCAGGGCTATCAGTTGGTTCTTCCCTTAGTTCTACAATTGTGTCCAATTTAAATTATTTTTGTGTTATTCAAAGAGAAACTATAAATAGTACCTTCTTCTTGACGTGTAAGTCAAGGCTCGTTAAAAGACTCATTCGAAAACCTCCCAAAGCCTTAACTATAATTAATGTGGTAAAAAATAACGCCCATAGATAGGTTATAAAAGAAAAAAAAAGGAGAGTGAAATATACATAACAGAAAAGAGCGTAATAATCGCGTGCGCATCCTGTCATTTCCTCGGTCATCGTACTTTGGGTCAACCTAAGCTTGCATAGTTGATTATTTCAAATAATTAATCTAATAGTAAAATGATTGAAGGAAGGAGGTAGCTAATCAATGTATGAAACGTTCCTACTATAGTTAATTAAAGAGAAATAAAAACAAAATAAAAATAAAAGGAGGTAGTTATACGAGGTAGCTATATAATGGATGTTTCAAATAAAAAAGGCATATCCATTTTATTATAATCGTAACGAGGGCAGAAAAACAAAGAGAATGCAAAAAACCGGAGGTCTCTAGCATTACTAGAACCGAAGTTATGATTAAAAAAACTTTTTACTGAGTTAGGAGTCATGGCTTGCTTGATTTAATTTTTTAAACAATCTTAAACGGCAAATTCCGATTATATTTTGTTTATTTAACAACGTTTATTTAAATAACAACGAAATGAACAAAGTACAATCAGAATTTGACGTTTAAGGTACTTCAAAAAATTTCATCAAGCAGGCCATGACTCCTAACTCAGTAAAAAGGTTTTTTTATCATAACTTTGGTTCTAGTGGTCGTAGAGATCTCCGGTTTTTTACATTCTCTTTGTTTTTCTATCCTCTTCATGATTATAATAAAATTGGTGGACCTTTCCATTAGAATTTTTCGGGAAAATGGCAGAAAAGTGCGAGTTTCCACTAAAACTAGAATAGAGTCGGAAATCAAAGCAAATCATGAAGATAATTAATATCTCTTTTTCCCAGACGCAGTATTTATTAATCAGTGCAATAGAAACTATTTGTGAAAGCTACAAACTGTAAACGCAATCATTATTTTATTTAGAAGGTCTAAGTTACGTTGCCATTAAATCAAATTCATCATGCTACTACTAAAACCTTTTACTTCTTGCTTTCGATACCAGTTACCATAAAATTTTACGAAAAACTCTCTTGAGGTGTTAAAGGTAAACAAGTAAAACTATTGACCGCTGTTCTGTAACTTACAAAACTAGTTTTATATTATATTAACACATACATCGAAAAAAAAAGGATTTTCGAAACCTAAGTATATCAGGAGAGCCCAGACTTAATACGTCCTTATCATTTTTTTCAAAAAAAATCTATCCACTGTTTTTAAAACTTGTATTTTGACATGTGTCATTCTCAAAAGCATATAACAATTGAATAACGATTTATTCCATTAAAGTCAGTTTCTATTTTTTGTTTGACCTATACAGACTGAATTACAATGTGAACAAATTAATTTGTTCGTTTTATCAGAATTTCTGGCTTATTGTAAGAATCATCCTTCCATGGAAGGTTTGATTCACGGTCTACTGTTTCTACTACGCCTACTATTTTTTTTTCTTTTGAGTTTCCGCAACAAGAGATCTTAAATTTTACCTTTTCATGATCATCTTTAATCAAATAGGAAATGAACTGTGAAATCTCTAATTTCTAACTGTATTATCTACAAAGAAGCGATTGTAAAATTTCTTCACGTAATTCCATCTATTCTCCAACGCTATAAATGTAGAAAACTGGATTAAATGTAATATACAATCACCTTGGTCCCATAAAGAAGAGCCAACGTATGATCTCGTAAAGGTTTATAATAATAATCCAACCGGTTAGTTCTATAATAAATCTTCTGCTAAGAGGCATCTTTAAGACCGACCATAGAATTTGTATTAAAGAAAGAGAGAAGAAAGATTGCATTAGACTAGGATAGCTCGAGTTTTCTGAAAAGCGTTTTGCCTTGGGGAAAGATACCTACACAAAGGTAGGAAGCAACGATCGTCCTGAAAAAAATTCTTCTTGATCGATAAGACTTCAGAAAACCGACTTGTATTATTTTTAATTTTCTTTTACTCTTTTTTAGTTTAAGAATAGACTTAGCACTAATCTAATACGTCATTAGTTTAAAACAATCCGCAAACATGGGCATACCTCCTCCCATACCAATTAAGAATCCAATAGGTAACATAAACAAAGCCGTTACTTAACATCTACCTCTACTGTAAATAAAATACACCCACGACTTTTAAAAACAATGTTAGGTATTCCTTGCAGGAAAGTTATTTTTGAATACAGTTTTAAATTCCGATAAATAGTTGTGATAAAGGTCAATTCAATGATGTTGCTGGCATTGATATTTCACACATACGCAAGATCCGCCTGAAGTGACTAAAGAATACAGATTACCCAACTTTTAATTTAAAAACTTGGGTGTGAAGTTCTAAGAAACTAAAAAATTTAACCATTACATGTCTACACACATTTCTGATCGAAATTTAATTTTGCATATCCAGGGAATTCAGAAGTTCCGAGCAGTACGACAAATTTTCGGCCACCATGGCCGCCAGACCTAAATGCTATACACCTAATACGTGGATTTTTTTTAATGTAATCTAAAAATTAAATTGTGGCAGATATTGTGCAGACTGTATACTAAATAATTTTGATCTCGATACAGTGAACTGATTTCCTTTACCATAGGCAGCGATTTTAAATTTAATTTTTCATATTCGTTCACATAACCGAGCGTCTCCTGCAGTATTTTAGATATTATCGCAATGGGGAATTGATTCAGAATTATCTGTAGAGCAGGAAAAAAAATAAAGACAATATAATTTTAATGCCAGCACTGTATAAAAAGAGATGGTAAAAGGAAGATTATTTCAATTGAGATGTGTAGGTAACAACTTCCTGGTATAAGAATTACAGCTCTTCAAGAGGATTTACATTAAATCTCTGTGAACTAGATGCACTTTTAATCTGTTAACAATAATTAACAATTACTGTGAGAAAGCTGAGGTTCTTGAGCTTTAATCGGTTAATGCCTTACAGGATAATAGAAAATCTTTTCGAATCTACTGAAAATTTAACGATTTCAGGAAATCTCCTGAAATTTTTAATTCTATGGCCTAGAATTTTTTCTTTTTTATTCTTGAAAGGGGTTACAGTTTTGTGAAGTATCAAGTATTAACAAGAATAAACGATTTATTTGCGATTAGGAGCAAGGACAGCGCAGTCGTTCGAAATACTTCTAAAAACAATGAAAGGGTAATTTGTAAATCGCAAGATTAGTAACACTATATACAAGGTCATTCAAAAGAAAGTATCGAATTTAATTGTCCTACTTTTTTTAAATCAAATCGTAGACGTAAATTAGGGTAATCCCAGAGAATTAACGAATGGGTCCTGAGGGGTTGGGGGTTCTTTCACAGCCAACAATTGATTGAAGTGCAATGAGGAGCACACCAAGCCCTCAACCCTTTAGAAACATAATTACACTTATTTTTTATTAACCCTCTCTAAAACGACCTCACGAAATCTTTTATTAAATTCCACCCCTCTCTTTATTTTATTGGTAAACCACCCTTTTTTTTCTTTGCCGGGGATTCCCCAATACATTCTAATTCTTAAGGATTAACCCCTTCACCCTTTCAGGTTTTTTAAAATTGGTGCCATCTAGTGCCGAATTCTGTGTACTACCTCTTCCAGACTTTAGGGAATTCCCCTAAACGAGGATGAAAATTTATGGTTGGTAAATTAAACCCGTGTTCATTTATAGAGAATATGATGCGTGTCCTTGACGTTGACGTCGCGGGCCACGATTTACGGCCCGTGGGGTCATTGAAATTGCGCCAACATACAAGCTCGTGAGTATGGTCGTCGGTCCGCTACTCTTTCTCACGATTTAACAGGATATCAGTTTTGTGTCCTGAATTACATATCTATTAAGCCGGGTGGCCCCAAAACAAAACTGCACTGGTATTTAATGCAGTTACCTACTTCTTCTTCAAGACAAGTTTTAATGTTTCGCTCTGCTCTTCAACCTCCTCCAAGACCAGTTATTTGGATCTTCGGACAATTTCAATAAAAAACAGGACCGTAAACGGTCTTGCTTTACTATTTTTGGAAATATTAAGATACAGACAGGTTTTCTGTATGATATACTTTTTATTAACATCATCTCCCAAGAACTCAAGATTACGCTTTTGGTGGCCCACAAGGTATAGTCCTTCGGCCTGTATTATTTCTTTGTAATAAAATGGTAAAAAAATTCAATACTTTCCATGAAAATGCAATCGAAAAGAAATAGAAAATGATTAATTTTATTAGGTTTTGGTGTTCCACAAGGTATAAACCTTGGGCCTCTTCTATTTTTACTGCAATGGAGGAAAATTTCAACAAATATATCAAATAGATAAGGTTCTGTTTGGATTTTATGTCCCAGTGTAACTTTTAGATTTGTTTGTGTTTGGGGGTCCACAAGGCGTAATGCTTGGACCAGTAACATTTTGTGGTTTGGTGACCCACAAGTCTTAGGTAAATTATTATCATTTAGGAAGAAAAAGCGATTATTATTTTCTAGAAATCGAAGAAAAATAATTTCCCGCAAGGTTACGGATTTAAAAACGCATCCTCTCAAATATTAAAATTCTTGTAGCATGATTAGATAACCTTAACATTCCAAAACCCTGTGATAACTTCCGGTAATTTTTCCTAATTTAGACAAACCTATATAAAGGATGTTAGGAAATTAAGAATAAAAATTTAAAATCATTACCCAACGTGTAGTACCTAAAAGATAATTTTACACTAGACTGCGGAATTAATTCAATGTTAAAGCATTGATTTCCGTTAAACCTTGAATTTTCTACCTTTCTTTTAATATTAGTTCCATAAACAGAAGTTATTTTAGAAATTACTTAAACTTTTACTATAGGTATTATATTTTAAATGTTAATTAAGAGATCTCCGGAATTAATTCGCATGAAAGTACTTTCTAGAAATAAAAAAATGATTTAATTTCGTAAGATCCCCAAGAGTTAATTTATCACGAAATTGTAGGTTTGTAACTTAAAAAACTCAATATGCGCAACAAGTTATGCGGAAATTTCAACGCTAGATCAGAACACAAACCCTAAAGCGCAATGCTTCTGATTATTAGTTATGTAAGATACTTACATAAAACTATTAGCTTAAAAAAAATAATTAACTTTACCTTTCTTATCAATAAATTGTCCGCAATAAATCTTTGTTACTTAAGTAACATTTTTTTAATCAAAAAAAAACTCACAAAAATCACACTTTTTTTTAACCGACTGCACTGTTTCTTTTCCACATTTCTTTTTATTTTCGAACTATTATTTAATGTAACATTTTCATTAGAAATAATTTATTAAGCGCACAATAAATTCCATCACACGTGTACCGTTTAAAGCACTAGAAAGCGTGTTAGAGTCGCGCCTGTTCTTCGGCAACTGCTACGCGAACGGCAAACTACTTTGAAACTAAGTGTTGACCCCGTTCGTTGTTGCTGCGAACGCTTTCAATATGATAGGAAAATTGTTTATCCTACTTAAACAATTTCGTTTTATAATTTTATAATACCCGATTTCCACACCTTAAGATTTAAGACCACAAAAACGTTTAAGAACATTCCGTAATACTGGTACCACAGTAAAAAGAAACTACAATTTTTTTTCTTGTAGGTAGGTACTTACCGGTTATAAAATATAGTTCTGTATCCTTTATTTTGTGGATTTGATCTAGTCCAAAAGTCAAAAACCCACCGGGTTGAAATCTGGCGAGTGTGAGGGCCAGGGTAAACCTGAAAAAGGATGAAATCTAATTAGTACTGTAGGAATACGAATTAAATTTCACAACTTTTGAACAACCTTGTATAATATATTAGTAATAGTACTGGAATTTACAGAGGATGACGTTTTAATTTAACTCCGAAAAACATAAAAACTTGTCTGGCTTATGATAAAGAATTTTTGCGCTCCTATCGTAATCTCCTTTGCGTAACATGTTTTTGAATAGAAATTTTTGTTATTAATCTACCATAAGTTTCTTTGTACCTATTTCTGACATGATCCCTGTGCTATTTATTTTAATGTAGAGAAGCAAAAAATTAAAGAAAAAAAAAGGACCCGTTCTTTTTTGGTTTGGTGACCCACAGGCCATAATTATTCGGCCTGTGCTATTTTTTTTATAAGAGGCAGTAAAAAGGCTCTTAAATTTTTTATTAAAATATTCAAGCCAAAAATTATAGAAAAAAAGTGGGATTTGTTTGGGTTAGATGGTCCACTAGGGGTACCTAATGCTTGGGCCACTTTTAATTTTTTTTAACTCGTGGGCGGTCCATCAAGGGTTGAAGATTGGGCGTTTATTGTTTTTCAGGAGAAGCTATTAATTGGGCCCAATTGGAGGCAGATTCAGAATGGGATAAGCCTTTTCCATCAATTAGGGGAGGTTCAGGAATAAAGCTGGACATGATAAGTACAGGAGGAAATGGCCTGGAATTGGGGAGATACTTGTCTTTGGGGTACAAAGTATTGAACAATAAAGGGAAATGAAATGGGATGGAGGATAGGGCAGTGCTGAAATTTGCTTGGGGTGGAACTTCAGCTTAGGTGTATATTTGGTTGCCTAACAAAAAAAATGCTTGTTATTTCTTCTTTCTGTAACTTCCAAGTTGGAAACTTATGTAAGTATAAAAAATGGTTAAAATTCAGTAAATACTTTTTTTTTTAATTTATACTCAAGTAGTTTAAGCTTAGGTAATACTAACTGAAATAAAGTTCATCCTGTTAGGAAATTAGAACATGATTTATAAGTAATGTTAAGATTTTCATAGATTAAAGATATTTTGTAAACAATATGGACACAGTGGCGTGCGTAAAACCTAACTGTTTAAAATTCATTAAATCAAAATTATTTATTCAGTCTACTGTTTATACTTTTAAAATCTTTTCATCAGAATTACAATCAGTCTTTGTTACAGTTCAAAATGGAAGCTATAAAAAAATTGATATTTCCAAAAATTATTATTTCTAATTTCTCGCAAGTAACAAAATCTATCGCGAAACCACAGAAATTATTTAATGAAATACCAACATTACCCTCGATTCCATTAATCGGGCATTCATATTTATTCTTTCCTGGTGGTAAGTATAAATAATTCCCTTTTAAAAAAATTCTACAATGTACATATTTCAGGAAAATATAAATCAGAACGGTTAACAGAAGCAATATTAGACATAAGTAAAAAATTAGGACCAATATTTCGTTTAAAATTAGGTGGAGTTAATTTATTAATAACCACAAATGCAGATCATACAGAAACTATGTTTCGACAAGAAGGAAGATTACCAATTCGTCCACCATTTCCAGCTTTAGTTCATTATAGAAAACAAACGTTTAATAGTATTGGGATTGTACCAGGAAATGGAGAAGAATGGTACAAATTTCGTAACGGAGTGTTACCATTGTTAAAAACAAACACTGTTAAAGTTTATTTAAAGGAACATGAAGCTATTTCTGATGCATTTGTAGAATATATCAAACAAAATGTTGATAATGATTTAATTTTGAGCGATCTTTTCAGCCATTTATTGAAATTTACTATAGAAGGTACGTAATGGTACTTATTATATACCTACTACATGTTTATTTCATTCAATTAACTTTAATCTCTTTTGTTTTGCCGCGTTTCAACGAGAACCAATCAAATTCAAAGTTTTCAAAAATCGAGCAATTCTATTGGTCCACGCCTTTAAAGTATGATGGGTTGCATATGTAACAGGCTACTTAATTTATATTTTTTCAGCTATTTCTGTGGTAAGTCCTGGATACCAATTTAAATGCCTTACTGAAGAAGAAGAAGAAACAAAAAATATTATAAAAGCTAGCATTGATTTTATGGATGGTTTATATTCAACTTTAATAGGCCCACCCTTATGGAAAATATATAAAAATTCTGGTTACCGCAAACTAGAATCTGCACATAATGTAATTTACAGGTAAATACTTTGGATGATGGAGATAAAATAACTCTCTGAAGCCTTATACCTAACCCATTCAGTCGCCTCTTATGACAAGCAGGGATCACTGTGGATCTGTTCTGCCCCTAACCCTCAGGGGGTTTAAAAAAAACCTATTATTACCTTTTTTTGGGATTCCCCTGTGCAGATACTTGTTCCATTTCCTATGATGGTAATACTTGAGACATCTGGATTGGAAAAACTGAACTAATGTTCTTCCAGTATTTTACTGTAGGGTGTAAGGCTATTAAATCAGCCTTACACCCAACCCATTTAGTCGCCTTTTACGACAAGCAGGGATCACTGTGGGTCTATTCTGCCCCCAACCCACAGGGGATAGCACCAAAGGCTTGCATCAATTTACAATAAAGAAAGAGACGGTCCCAAATCAAATCATTTTTTTTCCTTTACAGAGTAATAAAGGATCATTTACTGAACACCAAAAAACTTTACAATGAAAATAAAAACCTTTTAATGGAAATAAATCCATTTATGTTTGCTCTATTGGATAATAAAAATTTGCAATGGGAAGACATAGTTATGTTAGCAATGGAAATATTTTTGGGTGGAATAGATGCTACAGCCACAACTATTGCTCTTACATTGCATTATTTATCTCACAATACGGATATTCAAAATATAGCACGGGAAGAATCCCTAAGTGGAAATATGAACTATCCATTTTTACTTGCTTGTGTAAAAGAAACTTTAAGACTTTCTCCTACAGCAGGTGCTAATGGTCGATTTTTGGTTCATGATACTCAAATAGGGGGGTATAATATTCCAGCAGGAGTAAGTGATTCATAATTATTTTACATTTAAATACTAGATACCGGATTTGCAGACATTGGTATCAGCTTTTAGTTCAGTTACCTCTCAGAATGAAGAATATTTTCCAGATCCATTAAAATATTTTCCACAGAGATGGTTAAGAAGTACTAAAGGATCAATGCATCCATTTGCTTCCTTACCGTTTGGATATGGGCCTCGTATGTGCCCTGGAAAACGAATTGCAGAACAAGAAATGGTTATTCTACTGAAAAAAGTAAGGAAAAGATTAGAGAGATATTTCATGGCATAGCTTGATTCGACAAAAAAATTTTTCCTGGTGTGGGTAAAGGTTACCTTTGACACATTCTAAAAACAATTGACTATACTATAGTCTGTCCTATTAGTACTAGGCATACTGATACAATACAGAATGAGTAGGAAGTAGTGTTTAATGTATTGTCTTTTTTCCAGATACTTGGAGCATTTAACTTGGTGCCAGTAGATGGCGCTGAAATTGGGATGGTATACCGTATGAACCGTATACCGGATAGGCGAATAAACATAAAGTTTGTTAATACAAATTGCTAAATATTTATTTTCATTGTACAACAATACATATGTCTTCAAAATTACACTGTTATTCGAGATATTTTATATTTACAAATTTTCTTATTTTGATATTGTATTTTCTTTTTAAATTTCATAATTTTGTACAATAAAATCTGATTAAAGCTTAAAGTGACGTTGATTTTAATTATTTAATACATACTATAGCATACAAATAATGTAGGTATACTAAGTGACGCGTGTGTTGTTTTAATTTATATTGTCGATGTTCACTATACAATTTTATTAGAAAAAGGTGCCAAATAGAATTTTCTTTCATCACCAAAGTGTACTTTTATTCAACAACATTCGCAACAATGTGATCTTAACACATAATAATATAATTTATTGATAATCCAAACAATATTTGCATCAAATTCTTTTAGCTAAAGTGAAAAACAATTATCTCAACGTCGATCAAAAAACAAAAATTGGTATACGTAACACTATTGTTACATATACCTTTAGGAATGTGAGACTCTCAAATCTATATTCTTTAAAATGGGTAACCTAATTAACTAACAACAATGTTAAATTCTGTTCCCGATTTTTATATTTAAATAAAACTTAAAAAAGTAGCTAATAAATTCTTTTTTTAACATCCAGTTTTAAAATATTTATGCACTTATACTAAGGCAGTCCTATTTTCAGCTACACTTGCACGAAAAAAAGAAGAAGTGAAGGCCATAAATAAAATAATAAAATCATAAAATAGATAAAAACAGAGACAGATGTTAAACTTAACTGTATAATAAGCAACGGTTAAGGGTTCAAATACCACAAAACGTAATATACAGTAAGAAAAAAAAATTGTTTAAAATTCACTACCGACCGATACTGGCCTACAATTTTCTAAAAATGAATAGAAATCTATAAAAAAATTAATACCTTACAATAGGAAGAAAAATAAAAGATAACTCACCCCTTGCATTTTCAACACAGGTTCTCTTTTACTTTTATGTAAGAGGCAGTTTTTACAGCACACCCTGTATATTAGCATAAGAAAATAATTTGTTCAAAAATAGTACCTATATCCAAACCAAAAAAAATTAGTATAAGGTCTGGTGACCTTGCAGGCCTTGTTTCAAAAGTTTATAGCAAGATCAAGACATACATATTTTAAAAATCAAGTTTCAAACTTTTAAAAAAATATATAAGACCTGTAATAGGTCATACAGGGTGATTCACTAAAAGCGGTTTTAAAATGAGTTTAGCGTTAAAAACCTTTTTGCTGGCAACTAGATTAAAAAACAATTAAAAAAATTAAACCAATAAGAAACTTTTTGTGTTAACTGTTATAAATAAAAAAAAATACAGCAATAAATGAAAAACGGATAGTGACAGAGCCTTGAGTGACCCAGCAGCTGAGCATATGTATTCACAAGTCCACTGGGGTGCCCCACTGACTTTAGGTTAGTTGCAGTTTGTGAATGTAATTTTCCAGCTGCAGGGTCACTGAAGGCTCTGTCGTTATCCGCTTGTTAATAAAATAATGTATTCGCACGATTTATTGGTACTTGCAGTACCAAGCAATGTAAATTATTGCACTTAATTGAAAAAATTACTAGCTAACATTATTATGGTGCACTCCTACCCGAAAAAGACAAAAAATTAAATGAACACAAATAACGAATGTTCAGAAAAACCGTAAGACAAGTTGGCTGTGGTTAGATGGGAGTTAAATCGATGCAAAGTGCAGTTACGTGCTGGCTGTGGCAAGGATCTACAGAAATTCTTTGGGGGGGGTCAAGGATCCGAGAAGTACGGAGAACCCCCACGCGATGATGTTAAACGCGAAAAAAATTTGTGTAATAATGGTAATACCTAACCTCGGGGGGGTGGGGTGGGTATTACCCACATTCCATAGATCTGCGCTTGGGCTGTGGCAACATGTTAAGTTAAAAAAAATCACAACCAACTTGACCAAACATCCATTGCATATTTTGTAACAAAACTGTTACTTGTTGTACTACTTCCTGCGGGATTAAATTGTAAAACGTTATTGGATTAAAAAAAAAAAGTTGAATTGGGGGAGGGGTTTGGCAAAGCAGTGCCTTGTTAATAATTTTAACTAATCCTATCTATAGTTCTGGCACTTTGGGAAGATACTAATTTTTTATTTATGAAAGTTTTCCGAGAATTGACGTCCGTGACATTTACGCTAAGTGCATAAACATTTCCTAACTGACAATAGGCTAAAAACAAAATAAGCAACATACGCACTAAAATATTAGAGTAGTAGAACTCGATATATAATATAAAATCACAAAATTATTAACCACGATGTAAAATGATAAACCTAACACTTGCTCTAATAACCTACCAACTACTTACGTTCATAAAACTTTTGTTTTAAAATATAGGTTGTATAAAATGCCTATGTACAATATACATATTAATATAAAAATTAAAATTATATACAATGTAAAATAAAAATGTCTTTGGCAAACACACTATTTCTATAAATTAAGAGATTGATGAAAACTTACGAAAACCTTCAGGCTAGAAAAGTATAAAGTTAAAGCCACGAGGGCCTAGTCATGGAGTCAAATGGCTGCCTCATACTTAAAGCCGGATGATATCCTGGGGGATATGGACCTGGAGGTCCCAAAAGGCCTTGATGCAACACACCAGCTTGCAGATACTGTTGGTACAAAGGCGAACTGGCATCCATCAACGGTGGTGCTTGATGTGGTGGCATAAACGGATAACTCGGAGGTCTTGGCTGAGGAGGCCCAATAAACGGATATCCAGCAGCAGCCGAAGCAGAAGGTTGATGCGCAGTCCGCGCTTGTTTATCACCAGTATCTGGTGTAGATCTATGGTGAGCTGCGGCAGCGGCAGCAGCCATGTAATAATTAGGTGCGGTTCGATAATCTTCCAAGAAATTCGGATATGTATCTTTATCTCCATATAATCCCGGACCTAAACCGAGTCCTGAAGGGGCAGGTCCAAAATTAAAAGCACTACCAGGTACAACACTTGCTGTCTTCAAAGATATTGCACTGGGTTCCATGGTAGGCGTATTTTTTAAACCCGTGTATGACTGGAAGCCCTGATTTGAGGCACTGCTGACTACTGTCTCTGCAGAATTTGTCGGGGGCGCAACTGTTTTGCTACTTTTACGCCGTTTTGATTTCTTTTCCTGCGGTTGTGGCTGTTGTTGCGGGAAAGCCGTAGGTTTTGGTTGATTCGACATATGAAGGTCCGTCATTTGTCTATTGTACATAGAAGATTGAGTAGCTTGCATGTCGTGGCCATACGGCATCGCCATGGTTGACTGACTAAACATCGGTGGTAAACTTGAAGCACTTGTAACCATCGGTTTATTGTATATATGGGGTGCCGTAAGACCTTTCTCACTATAATACATATTTTCCGTTGAAAACCGGTCAACAATATGGGATATATTTGTTAGGTTCCCTCTAAGCCCTAAGGATTGGTCAACGCTTGTGCTATAACCCGGTCTTGGTATCGACATTTCAGGTTTATAACCATCTAATGCCGGGTTTAAACGATTTTCCGGTGTTTGAGGCATGTTCAAATTATGCGATGCCTTTTGGGGTGCCGGGTTCATTTCTGCACTTCGATAATCTGTACCTGGATCCGAATACCGCATCATCATTTCACTATTCTGCATATTTTGAGGATTTCCCTGTAGCTCGCTTGGTTTTCCGGTTAGGGACGGTATGGGGGCCCTACCGTAGTTCAAATTATATTGAGGGGGATTTCTAGGAAAACCAATATCCCCCCCGGTATATCCCATATTGGTATATTTTGACATATCAATTTTTTTATCCCCATCCGGTCTTGCATTTAAATCCAATGGTCGTTCCGTCGGTACATTAATAGGATAACCCGTTTCATTATAATTATAAAGATTCGGTGCAGTACCAAAACTGTTAACATTATGCATAGCCTCCTGATTGGTTTGTTGAATCGGTACTACCTCCCTGGGTGGATTAGTTGGTTGTACCGGAGGAACAGGATTTTGTACCGAAGCCCTTGGGTTAGGGATATTTTGATGCACATACTGTTGCGGAGTACTTCGGCTACTTGGTCGTACTTCTTGGGGTTGTGAAGGCGGATTTGTTGCCCCCATGGTCAATTGACGTCCTGCCATAAGACTCAACTCATAATTTCTATCGTAAACCCCGGGTTGTTCTTGTTGTTGTAGTTGGGGCGCTTCGGATTCATTATAAGCGCGTTTTTTAACAGGAAACATGGCAGTTTGTTGTTTTTCTGGGAGCCTAGTAGGTTGTGGTTGTTGTTGACGAAATGTGTCATAACCCGGCGGTTGTTGCGCAGCAGGCGAAGGCAACTGTGTTACATTGGAGGCAGGGGAATTCGTCGGATGATAACTCGGGGAATTTGCTGTATAATTAGGAGAATTAACATTCTGAAAATTAGGGGAATGATAACTAGGAGCTGCTTTTGCTTGGTACTGATCAGTTAAAGGTTTGTTTGTATCGTAATAAGAAGGCGGGTTAGTTTGTTGTTCGGGATTATACGTCGGTGTTGTCGGATTCGTGTAATTTGAGATTTGGGAATAATAAGACGGGTTGTTATAAGCATAGGTTGCACTTTCTGTAGTCGACGAGGTATAAACATGTTCGGAATATTGCGGATAAGGACTTTGTGGGTTATCCCTTGGGCTATCCCGTGGGCTACAAGATTTATCCGGGCTACTCTTCGTAGAAACTGTATCTTGATAAAACCCAACCCGAATTTGTCCATTAACAGTCGGATACGTAGCCTTGGGCGAAACATCCGGTCTTGGAGAGGCCATAACAGGAGAAGCCCCTGAAGGGGATCGATGCAACGGAGATGGATACGGCGCCGGATATGCCCCAAGCCTTTCATCAATTCCAATTCTCGGCGAATCCATATCTTGACTAAATGAAGATCTTTCGGATACGGTACTTCCCGTACTCATTTTACGTTGTCTTGGAGCAGGCTGTGTCACCGGACTGTCGGGATTTGGTGAAATATCCGGAGGTGTGATTTTAATTTCTTTACTCTTTTCAGGAATTGTTTGTTTAGTGGAGGTTTCTTCAGTTTTTTCAGGTTCTTTTGTTTCTACTTTAGTTTCCGTTTTCTTTGGATTTGGAGGCACTTTGGGTGCACCGAATGCTTTAAACCAAGCACTTAAATTTGGTGTTGCTTTACCAGGACCTGTTTCGTTAACCGGAACTTTAATATTAGGTTTTTCTTCTTTTTTATCTCCAACTTGAGGATCTTTTGTTGATTCGGTTTTCAGATCAAACTTAGATACGAAGGTTTCGGAAGTTTCCTTTTTTGCCGGTAAATTCTTATCCGATTCCTCTTCTTTTTTAACATCATCCACGAATTTATGTTTTCCAAAACTGTCTAACACCGAACCCAAGCTTAATTTCGGTGTACTTTCATCTGTTTTTACGATTAGGGAATTCTTAGTATCTTTTATTTTCGATAAAGGTCCTAACGGGAATATATCATCAGTTTTGTTTGTATTTTGAATGTTTGAAAGTAAATTTCCTTTGCTTTTTCCTGGTTGTAATCGATCTATTGTTCTTTGCACTTCACGTTTTTTAAGGAATTTTGTTGGGTCTCTATGGAAAGTTCTTCGTTTTATATCTTTTCCAATTCCGTCTTTTTTAGGCATTGGTTTCTCCAATCTTTTACGGTAGTCGTGTTCAATTTTACTTCCAATACTGTCAAATTCTTCTGCACCGATATAATGAGAAGGGGAATTACTAGCCGAGCTAAATTCAGATAAACGAGGTGTATCGTCTAACCATTTGTTGATATCTTTAAGGGTTTGTTCTGTTGCTAACGTTAAAGCTTCTATAGCTGCATTTTTAGTGCCTGAGTTTTTCGAGTTTTCTTTTTTAATGTGTTTTTTGTTATCTGATTGAATACTGTCTGCTGTACTGTTCTCGTCTTCACAATCTGTAGCCCGTTTTTCGTTTTTAAATCTTTTATTCGCCTTTTTCTTTAACATATTTTTATGTAAATCTATTTTTTTGTTTTTATTGTCATGTTGATCTCTTGAATTGCGATTTTCTTTTGCTTTATCTATGTCTGAATCATCGGTATCTTTTAATTTAGTAAGTTCGCTTTTTGCTTTAAGTTTTTCTATGGTCTCGCGAAGTTTATTGTGTTTATCCTTTTGTTTTGGTGGTGTTGGGGATCTATCTCTAGCTTTCGAATACTTTTTGTCAATACGTTTTTCCATATTATCTTTTATTACATCTTTCCATTTGTCTTTTTGTTTTTCCCTTCCTACAAAATTAATATTTATTACTCATACAATACATTCAATTGTTTTAATACAAAATAATAAGAATTATAATTTTTATACATTCTAATCGGTCATACAGTTCGTACAGTAAAAGTACTTTGCAATTTTTTAGATTCTTCTGCATAAGACGGAAACGAATACAGTTGGGTTAAATTTATTTACTGCATATTATTAAGCACAAAATTCTGCAAAAGTGCCCAATTTAAATCTACCCTCTATCTTTTATAATAAGTGAGATCCCCATGGTTGCCCTCGATTTTAAAACACCCTGTATATCATATATAGAAAGAGCATGGCTAACTAGAACCTTAGTAAAGATTCTAAACAAAAGAAAACAATTTTTGGCTCGCCTACTTTGAGCATTTTTCAAGCCCAAGTAAATAACATCCAATGCGGAAGGTTGGAGCCTCCATTTATATTATTGTAAGTAAATTTAAGACCTCAAAAATCTACACTAAACAAAAGAAAACAACTTTTGCCTTCTCTACTTTGAGCATTTTTCAATCCCAAGTAAATAACGTCCAATGCGGAAGGTTGGAGCCTCCATTTATATTATTGTAAGTAAATTTAAGACCTCAAAAATCTCCACTAAACAAAAGAAAACAACTTTTGCCTTCTCTACTTTTGAGCATTTTTCAATCCCAAGTAAATAACGTCCAATGCGGAAGGTTGGAGCCTCCATTTATATTATTGTAAGTAAATTTAAGACCTCAAAAATCTACACTAAACAAAAGAAAACAACTTTTGCCTTCTCTACTTTTGAGCATTTTTCAATCCCAAGTAAATAACATCCAATGCGGAAGGTTAGAGCCTCCATTTATATTATTGTAAGTAAATTTAAGACCTCAAAAATCTACACTAAACTAAATAAAACAACTAAACAAAAGAAAACAATTTTTGGCTCGCCTACTTTGAGCATTTTTCAATCCCAAGTAAATAACATCCAATGCGGAAGGTTGGAGCCTCCATTTATATTATCGTAAGTAAATTTAAGACCTCAAAAATCTACACTAAACAAAAGAAAACAACTTTTGCCTTCTCTACTTTTGAGCATTTTTCAATCCCAAGTAAATAACGTCCAATGCGGAAGGTTGGAGCCTCCATTTATATTATTGTAAGTAAATTTAAGACCTCAAAAATCTACACTAAACAAAAGAAAACAACTTTTGCCTTCTCTACTTTTGAGCATTTTTCAATCCCAAGTAAATAACGTCCAATGCGGTAGGTTAGAGCCTCCATTTATATTATTGTAAGTAAATTTAAGACCTCAAAAATCTACACTAAACAAAAGAAAACAACTTTTGCCTTCTCTACTTTGAGCATTTTTCAATCCCAAGTAAATAACATCCAATGCGGAAGGTTAGAGCCTCCATTTATATTATTGTAAGTAAATTTAAGACCTCAAAAATCTACACTAAACTAAATAAAACAACTTTTGGTTATTTTTCTCTTAAATCAGATCCCCCCCCCCCAAACTGTACCTACTAGATCAAAATAGTTGAGATTTAAAGGGAAAAATCGATGTAAAATAATTTACCTTTTAATTTACTACGAGATTCTTCATCGCTTAAATGTGAACTTTTAGTATTTTTTCTTTTAGCAGTCCCTATATGACTATCAGGACTTGAAGGCCATGAAGGTGGTGGACTACTACTCCAATCATCGCGACTAAAACTGCTATAACTTCGACTGCGACTTCTTGTTCTTACTGGGCTTGGTTCAATACGTGTGGGTTTTCTTCCAACTTTAGAATCCTTCTTGTTTTTCTTTTTATTTTGTTTCTCTTCAATTTTAGGAACCGATTTTGGAATTTTCTTCAATGGTTTATTAGTTTCTTCCACAATTTTTCCTTTAGTTTGTTTTTTTTCACTTTTAACCCGATCAAATGAATCTAAAGAGTTACTTCTTTTGCTTCTTGAATCTTCCGAAACAGAAGATTCACGTTTTTTATCTGTTTGTGCTGCAAGTGTTGGTTTCCGGGATGAAGATGAAGTGGAGCTGGGTTTTTTCTGCGTCTTACTGGGTATTCCTTTATCGTCTGTTTCAACTTTAGGATATTCAACTGCAATTTCTTCATCGGATGAGGTAGTTTGATCTAAATATCGTTCAGTTGCTTTTTCAAAAACTGTTAATAAGTTCCCAACCATTTCTGTGTATTCTAAAAAAAATAATAATAGTAATTATTACGGTTTTAGATATTTTTTTTAATAATTACCATTGTCAACTCCATTGTATAGCCTGCAGTTATCGACGATAAGTTGAAAGTCTCCACGAAAACGTGAAAATGATTTGTAATAACCTGAATCGAGTCTTTCTTCCATTCTGAGGAGATCCATAGGTTTACGAATAATGGAATAATAATTAGGAGCAATTTCTTCTTCGACTGGGTCAACAAACGGCCAGGCATCTTCGTGGTTTTTTACATAATCCAAAATTTTATGCATGCCTGTTTGGAGATCCTCGTCAGTTTGACAGAATCTACAACAGAAGAATATCAGACCATGAAAAATAATTACTATATCCATTAGCACTTACATAAGAACATCAAACCTACCACTATCACACCATTTCATTATCTTGCAATTACTATTTATAAACAACCCAAGAAAAAATGTTAACAATGATTTAATGTAAGTTTTTTTTTTATTCATTAACTGTACATTCGTGAATTATTTCACTAACAAACGCATAAGCACGTAGGAGTACACAATGGAACAAGACGGAAGGTACAGGGACTAACAATTAAAAAAAGCTTGAAGTCATCAAAGAGTATTTTATTTTATAAATGAGAACAATGAGTCATAAGTTTAAAAAAAAAATAATACTGAGTTATTATTAGCAGGTAATTAAAATTTAGAGGCGCAATTTTGTACCCTCGTTTGATCCAAACGATGTAATAATACATAGGGATTTCTGGAAAAGATAAATAGGATGTACACATGCTTATGCAAGTCCAAGCAAAGCATTAAGCAGCACATCCAAAGCAAAACCTAATCATGCAAAAAAATCACCATAGGGAAATATAACGCAATGGCCACCGTAAAACAACACCCTGTATAAATAAAATTTCTTTTAAGTTATTTGATCATTAGACAGGATTTTAAATGAAAAAACTTGACCGCTATTTATAATTCTGCAAAATACAAGAGTCCGGAACGTTCAAATTAGGTCAGACCCCCCCAAGCAAAGCGGTTTAGGCCTTCAGCTAATTTCGTGGGTTTATAATCTCGAATTCCTATAAAGTGTAAACCCCTTTTACCAGGAAATATGTTCACATAAACTTGTTATTCATAAATCCATTACACAGACTGTTCCTAAAAAAGTCTACTATAGGCGAACTTTTTTATTTTTTAAGATAGAAATTCGGTTCAATAAGAAAAATTGTAGTATTTTTACCTACAGATTTTATGATCCAATCAGAAATTCGAAAAAATATCTAAATGCGGAGATACAGTAATTTTCAACTGTTTCTTAAATGCAACACCCTGTATATTTTTAGATTTTTAAATTTATCTAATTTTTCTCTAAGTAAAAGTATTTAACTACTTTTTAAAATACTTAAAAACAACAGAGTTATGGCTCGGAAACAAACCTGTGGCCCTCGAGATCGCCTGACTACACCTCCTCAGATGTTTTTAAATATGGAATCACAAAATGTGCTATTTTTAAATATTTTAAACCAGGTTTTTATTACTTTTACATAAGAGAAAAATCAGAAAATCATGAATTACAAAAAATATACAGGGTGTTGCATTAAAAAAAAAAGTTGAAAATTACTCTACAACCAAAACTTTTTCCGCATTTCTACCTATTTTACAAAATCTTCAGGAAAAAGTAGTACAACTTTGAAAAATTAGTTAAAGACCGTTTTTATGAACACACTGTATATCACGAAACCAGTTGCGTAATATTGGACTTAAAGGTACATGCTGTAATAAAGCGTCTTTTTTTTTAAATTAAAATATTAAATTCAGTTAAACTTTCTAAATTTTAACCAACACACAAGAAATTCTACAGGGTGTCGCATACCAAGCATTCTATCACTAATAACATTCACCCAAGGTTTGCCAATTGTTTATCAAGCTTGAGTTTGTGTATTGAGAACATGGTTTGTTCTATTGTTTTTTTTTAATATCCCTATGATGTCGGATAATATATGGGACACCCTGTATAATAATGCCTCCACGCAAGAGCTTATGTACAATGCTAAGGGAAAAAAAATATAAACTAAAAATTTGTATTATTCTGAGCCCAGCTAATTGAAAACTTAGAATAAAATATACAGGGTGTTTCACATAGGGAAGAAACTAAAAATAATTTTTAAGAAGAATTGCAAGTTACCGACAAATCATGTATTGTAAAAAAAAAACAAGTAGGTACTCAAATAGAAAAAAAAATCCTAGCTAAACTCAGAATATCGTAAAAAATTTCTTAATAAAAATATTATTGCAAGCTAATAAATTCTATACTCACACTTGAGAAGTTTTAAGTATCTTGCGATGAGGATTAGACACTGGTTGTATAAGAATCTGGCCAGTAGCAGAAGCTAATGAATTATTCGTTTGACGTCCTACTGTAGTTGAGCTCGCACTTACATTGCCCGATTTAGTGGAACTAGTTGAAGTACCCGTTTTTTCAGCATTACGTGCACTACTTCTGTTAGGACCACGATTAGAAGAGCGAGTAATACTTGAACCACGATCTGTAAATCAAATTTTTATATTATTTATTGATTTATAAGATACAGGGTGAGTCATTGAAATGTTCCCTTCCAAATACTTTTTTTGTTGGGTTTATGTAACAAGTTTGAAAAAGAAAATTATGCAACAGGTGTTTAAAAATGAGGATCAAGTTGGGTTGTAACTTTTTTTTCTACACTTCTTGTCCGGAGGTTCTGCGGGACCTCTGATTCAATGTGAATGGAGGAACAAAAAAACTTGACCCCACTTTTTTACTTTTATTCTTACCTCTACTACTGCTAGAGCTGTTTGAATTTTGTCTTTGTTTAAGTTTAGACTTTTTATCACGTTTTTTGTTACCAGCCATTTCATACCGACTCTTTGATTTTTCCCCCTCACTTTCTTGATCTGGTTCTTCCCCTTGCTCTCTATCTCGCAATCGAGCACGTCGCTCATAAGCTTCTTGTCTTCTTCTCTCCAAATCTTTTTTCTTTTTGAGTTCGTCGTCCTCTTTGTCGGTTTCCGTGACTGGATCAAGTTTTGCCTTTTCAGCTTGTTCTATTTGTTCCTAAAAAAAATAAACACTCGTTAAAACATTTTTCTTTGGAATTAATTATAAATAATAATTACCTGTTTACGTTTTGTGCCAAGTCGACTAGAAGTTCTTCTTGGTTGATTTTCCAGAAGTCTTTTACGAGCAAGTCTTTCTTTTTCACAAAACAATCGAGGTAGTTCCGGTAAGAAGTTTTCAGTTAATGTTCGATATAATTGTCTTTCAGATTTGGACTGTGATTTTTTAAATTTCTTGGCCAATTGAAACCAGTCGTCTTCTGTAAAACATACTACTTGCCAGATGGATTTTCCCTTTTTATTATTTTTAGTTTTAAAATCTTCACGATACAAGCGTGTTCCATAAAAGTACCAATAAGCCGAATCATTATTATCATATCCTAAAGGTTCAACCCTTAGACTATCTGCTTCTAAATTTTTCAGTTGTTCCAATACATCTTCGGCATCTAAACGAAAATCACATAAAGCATGTAATATATCTACTTTTGTTCGTAATGGTAATAATTGGAAATCTATGTCTGTATTAAACGGATTATATTGATCATGTTCCTTGCATTTTTCACGAAACAATCTTCTTAAAAACATCTGATAATTAAAAGTTGAGATTTCATTGTTGGGGAGGCACCCTATTAAAAGTCTAACAATTAGTTCTTGTAGCCATGAAGTTTCTTCTGTGCCATCAGTTAAAAGAGCCTCTTCTAGATCCTAAAACAAAGTTTTACTTCAAAATAATCATCAATCTCTCTTCCATACTCCCAGGGCATTGCAAAAATCTATAAAAATAAGTACGGGGGCCCAATCTAGCTTACACAGGGGAACTCGCAATCCGTACAAACATAAACCGTGTGAGAATTTAAATCCCAGACTTTGCTAGCACTAGAATTCAATGTTTGCATTTCGAAAAACCCATTAAAATATGATCTCGAGGAGATTGGAACCCCAAAAACTTTGTTTACGGTAATAAATACGGAATTGTTATAACTTTGCTAGTATTTATTCTTAAACGTTTTACCTCCATTAATACTTTTATTGGAATTTTAATAATCTGATGGCACTATAGTGTTTCTTACCACCTGTTTTATAAAGTAATATGTATTAGAATGATCCGAAATACCTCAATATCGAAATCCAGAAGATTAAACGCTGTTCGAAAAAGGGAACAAAAATGAGCTATGCTTGGAACTTCCCACCATGATTGTATGTCTGGAAAACATAAAAAATAACGTAAGAAACTATAACAATCACTTGTAAGGTAATTATAAGATTATAACACACCTAGGATACTAATGAAAGTTGGAAACATAACCTATACTGTAATCAATACATGTAACCTCCTTAATTCACATTAATTTCCATTAATTTCTCGACAAAATTATCACTAATTCCATTTTCACAATGATAATAGAAAGATGTAACCGTTAATTGCGTTCATTTACACCTTTAGCCAAAATTGCCATTTCTTTCTCAAACAAGCTTTGGTCGAGCTCCCGCAGTTACTGTGGGATGAATACAAAACCTATCATCATCAATTCTTAAAATTTATTTTTAAATAAACGGATTTAAAATAAATAAAGCTTGATATTTACCATTCATTATACGAAAATTTTTAATCAAAGACGGTCACGTAAATCAGCCCCCTTCGTTAGAATCAAAAACGGAAGTTCAAGCGTCTAGAAGTGCTTATCGTTTCCTATTCCAGATCAACCAATCACAAAGCTCCATTCCAGTCACATGGCATGAAAAAGCTTGTTGACATGTTGACGTTTCAAGGGTTATTTAGTTTGGAGGTTATTTTTCATAAAAAAAATAGTTTAGCAAAGTATTAATTAATTTAATAAGAAAAAATTAAATAATGACGTCTAGGACAGAGTTTCCTTTAGAAGCAGTCGGTGTTAATGGTCCAAATTTCCTTAAACACGCCTTGACAAGTTGTACGGACCCTTTAAAAGCGATCGAGGAATTTCAGGTAACTCAAACTCTTATTATCCTAATTACATTATTAAACCTTTAAAATCGTTATTAAAAGATTGCCAATGGAATACTTCTTCCTTCCTTACGTCCCATGTTACCACTGCTTGATTTACACGGTGTTCGACGTTTGGATTTCCACACATCCGTAGTAGAGGTATATAATAAATTCAATATAAAAAAATAGAATTTAAAGCTTAATTTTATAGGAATTACGAGAAAAACTAACAGCCCACATTAACGAAATTGGTCAAAAGGAGGGGAAAGAACGAGACCGTAAATTAAAAGAATTATTAGTCAAAAGCTTTCCTGTAGTTAAAGTAAAAGCTTTACGACCAATTGTTATGTGTATTTTAAGAAATACACCACAAATTGATGATCAATACCTTAAAGTTTTAGTACGTGACAGAGATTTATATAACGATACGGATACAGAAGTAAAACGACAAATTTGGAAAGATAATCAATCTTTATTCGGAGATGAAGTCTCACCCTTACTCAGTCAGTATATAAGTGAAAAAGAAAACATTTTATTCGACCATCAAAACATAGTAACACAGTTTTTTGGACCTTCACCTAAGGTAAGATTTTAAATTAAAACCCGAGCAAGTTGGCTATGATTTTCTCTGGCACAGTAATCGGATTCCAATCCCCAGGAATCATAAATAATAAAAATATTTTAGGTAAGAAGACAAGGAGAAGTGGTCCAAAAACTGGCTCACATGATCGGAAACAGTGTAAAATTATACGATATGGTTTTACAATTTCTAAGAACCTTATTTCTCCGAACACGTAACGTTCATTATTGTACCTTAAGAGCAGAACTTTTAATGGCTTTACATGACTTGGAAGTTCAAGATATTATCTCCGTAGATCCTTGCCATAAATTTACTTGGTGCTTAGATGCATGTATTAGAGAAAAGAATGTTGATATTAAACGCTCAAGGGAATTACAAGGATTTCTAGATAATGTTAAAAGAGGACAAGAACAAGTTTTGGGTGACTTATCTATGACGTTATGTGATCCTTACGCAATTAATTTTTTGGCTACTTCCGCTATTAAAATTTTACAACATTTAATTAATAATGAAGGAATGCCTCGGGTAAGTTATTATTTTTTTTAAGTAATCCCCGATTAATTAAATTCCGTTTCAGGACAACACGATTTTAATTTTACTCTTACGAATGCTTGCTTTGGGTTTAAGTGCTTGGGTAATGATCGACTCCCAGGATTTTAAAGAACCTAAATTAGACAGTCAAGTAGTGACAAAATTCTTACCCGCTTTAATGTCTTTAATGGTTGATGATCAAGTAAGACATTTATCTGGTAAACTACCCCCAGATGAACGAGAAGCTGCAATAACGGTTATTGAACATTCTGGCCCATTACCGGATGCAGTTGAAGCTTATATTCAAGAAAGCTCTGTTGCTAGTATTTTAGCAATGTATTATACTCTTCACGTAACCAGACATAAAGATCGAGTGGGACTATTAAGGATATTAACCGTTCTTGGGAATTGTAGAGACGATAGGGCTTTCGAGGACCCCTTTCTACATTCTATGGTAAACTAATAAAATATCAATTTCAAACTAAGATTTATTTATGAATATGTCATTCTCAAAAGCATATTTTTCAGGTATCCCTTCTAATTCATATGACGGATGAATTTGCAACGGCAGATTTTTCTACAGGTTTGTTTGATGAATTCTTTTTTGCTGGACTTACAAGGGATAATGTAACAAGACATCTGCTTAAACTTTTATGGTATATTTATCCGCGTTTGCCTCCAACCCGATTGCATACCTTGACTAAGGCATTGCAACCAACACATCAGCATACAGAGAAAGTTCATGCTTTGTATCAGAGTCTTCAAGAAAAAATTAATTCGCAACAAGAACCGGTATTACCCCCAGAAATGGATATTGACATTAACTCGCCATTAATGAGTGTTCCTACACCTGCACCGTTTCATCAAACATTGTAAAAATTTAAATTTAATTCTGTAGGGTATTTTCTACCCCCTTTGTATTAGTAATAGAATTATTTGCAGGAAAATAAATTGTTTTTTGTTATTTATTGGGTTACATTCATTGAAGTGCCAGGAATAAGCATACCAAGACCCCCAAATAATTCTTGCACCCTTTTACAGGTCGTTTAGGGGAACTTACTTCTGTAACTTATCATTTTTTATTTCCCTTTTCTCGATAATTTACAATTGTATCTTTAATAATCGGTAAAATATGTTTGCGTGTAAGTTTAACATTTTTTTGTTTAAAACATTTAATATTATTGGGTAAATCAACATAAATTTCCTCTAAACAAAAATCATATCCTTTTAATCCCAAAGCATTTTTTAAATTAATTATTATTTTATCCCCTAAAACTGTGTCAAGGCGATTTGAATTAAAAACGGCTATATCTCTGTAAACTTCTTGATCTACCACAAGTAAACCAATTATTACCATTGTTGTGCTGAATTTTTCTTCACAAAACAAGCTCATACCTTCAATTACTTTCGGTAATTTTAAATATTCCACGTTTAACATCGGTAAACCTGGAACTGGGAGTCCTTCCACAATTTTTAAATCTTTTGAGAGTAATTCCTTTGGAGTTAAATGCGAGACATCGTTATGGGCACTCCATAATTCATGAAAAATTGCTTTACTGTCTTGATTCAAATTAAATTCATTTTTTAATTTATCAGAGACGACTACATCTAATTCCTTCACCCGTCCTGCTTCTGTATTAAAAGCGATGGTATCGAAAATAATAACATCTGTAAAGAAATTAAGATCAATCACAAACAAGGACATCATAAAAATACTTACAATAAAGTAATTCTGCCAAAATAGGGCTTAAAGTATTCCGATTTACGTTTAACATTTGGTCGGCAATAAGAGTTGAACAACTTCCAACTTGTTCGATACGAATTTTGGTTTTATTTTCATCCCAAACAGTATTAGGATCTATAGGTCTATGATCAAATATTTCAGTAACAGAAGCAACTATGAATTGATCCTCGGGGCGGATACTATGATGGTCAACGAGACTTACGGATAACAAGCCACAATTTTGGATTTCTTTTAAATTTAAATTATCCCTTAAATAATATTTTTAATTACAAGATAAAAAATGTAAACACTGACTTACCTAAAAACAAGTAGATCTTGATTAAGTCCTATTTTTTTAAGCACGTAATAGTTTTCCGTTCTTAAAGAAAATTCATCCTGCGGTATATTAAGTATTGGTATAACTACATCAAATTGGGATTGTAGATGATGGAAATAACCAAGGGCTAGGGTTGAAATCATTGAATCTAAATCACACGATTCGTTACCCATTACAACGTGAATTTTGGTTTTTGCCAAATCGAGGGTGCCCTACAAAAATTAAATTACATATAATATGGCAATATTGTTGTAAAATAGGACTTACTATTAAATCCTTTGATTTTACAAGATATTGTATAAAAGGGTCCATTCTGGAAATAATTTCTTGGGGTTCAATCATAAAAACATAACCTAAAAAAATTAAAGTTTAAAACGATTATTAAACGATTTTAATATTAAATTGATTATATTACTTGATAAAGAAACTGTTTAATAGGTTTTTATGATAAAATTAAATCAGTTTGTACTTTTATGCCAGTTAACAGACACTAGTCCTGTCATTGATCGATTGGGGCCCCCCAATCAAGATTTGCTACCCTCTTCAAACATATTGGAGTGGAAATTGAATAAATTATAGATTTTTATAGAAATCCTAAGCATTAAATTTCATTCTATTAACTTCAAATTGGTTTCTAGCCTACAATCTGGAGGGTAAGGTCTCCATTCATGTGTTCTCGAACCTTTTTTACAATCGTAGGGAGATCAAGGTACCTCTAATCATCATTTTTAAGATTTATAACTCGCCACGAACTCCATACCCAATATTTTAGACTGTGCACGTCACTAAACAAGGTTCTAAATTAAAATCAGACTAATTTACGGTACGAATCGGAAATTAAATTAAAATTTCCTTACTTTATTCAAAAAAAATCTTTAAAAACAAATTACATGACTGTAAAAATAGGAAAATATTTAATATTAATCACATTATGAAGAAATAACACGATGATCTGATTCAGAACGACCAGCAACAGTATCACCTTTAGATTGCTCTAATGGTGCGACATCCTTCAGTACCTGAAAAAATCTCAGTATTATATTTTAATCAAATAATTAAGGGGAAACAAACCTCTTCAACTTGCTCTTTTGTAAACATATGGAAAAATTCCTTTGGTGTCATAGTCATGACTTCAACGTTAGTAGAACTAAGCTTCTCTTCCATTACTTGTTTCAAAATGGTAAGAGCCACTACTGTGGCTTCTTTAATAGTCATACTGCGATGGTACATTTCCTGTAAGCTTTGTTGAGCTCCCTCAGACCCTGAACCTATAGCTTTAGCTTCAAACTCGATAAAGGTACCTAAAACCATAATTAATTAAATGGGGAGTTAAATTAAATTACTTTTATATTACCAGAAGGATCTATATGATATAATTGTGGCCCTTTTTCATCAATTCCGGCTAATAATATGGCTACTCCAAATGGCCGCGACATAGCAGCTCCATCATCATCAGAATCTCCAAACTGGATAGCCAAATTCGATACCCCTTGTGCACAAGACTCGACCGTCATTTTCTCATTATACACGAACCAATGATTTTGGCATTCAACCCGAGCCCTACGTTTTAAGACTTTAAAAAATAATTCTAAACTGTTAAAATTTTTTACCTGTCAATCATGGTACGTGAATCAGCCATAAGACCAGAAACAGCACAACCAATATGTTTATCAACCTCTACTATTTTTTCGATGGTTGTGGCTTCCATAAGGGGGGAGGTACTGCGTTTTTCAACGGCAAGTACGACTCCCTCGTTGGTGTTTATTCCAATTGCTGTGGATCCTAATTTTATAGCTTCTATAGCATATTCGATTTGAAATAAACGTCCTTCTGGAGAAAATGTATTTACACCTCTATCATATTCACTTCTTGTTAAAAACATCTAAAAAATTTGGTTAGGTTTATTTTAATGATGAGGCAAAGTTTTTTTTACTTATACTTACGGTTTATGTGGTACTTTAGAAGAATCTATACGAACTTTTTATGTTAGGATATGAAAAACTAGCACAACTTGCGAATTTTCAAATTTTGTGATTGTCACTGTTTGTATGCTGGCTAATAAATGTCGGCTGTCAGTGTTGTAGTTAAACAAAGATTTTTTTTTTTATAAAAATCACCAGTAATTATCAATGATTTTCAATTAAAATTAAAAGTAGAACAAACAGAGAGAAAATAGGTAAGATAATGTTATTCTTAAATTCCAAATAACAGAATAAATACACAATTTTCAATTCACCCTGTATATACTTTTACCAACTGTCAACATGACAGCTGTCACTTCTGTCAAATCTAATCCAATTTTAATCGGTTTCTGAATATTAAATCCACTTTTTATGAAGAATATATACTGTAATTGTTTGTAATTAATAGAAAATTATGTCTTTAGAACAAACAGCATGTGAAGGTATCTTTATAAGTAATTTTAATCAAGTACAGTTTTAACCTATAAATTAGATCTTATTGTAGATTTGAAAGCCTTTGAAAGAAGACTTACAGAAGTAATTGCATGTTTACATCCCTCAACAACGAGATGGAGAAGTATTTCTTTATAATAACTTTAAATTCATTTATAAAAAAAATTTTTTTTAGTTGTTTTACTGGTAGTTTCTATATGTGTAGCAGCAGGTGCCGGACAATGGCTTATGGATCCCCTCACACGAGTAATACCTTTATCACAATCACTAACAAATCATCCGTTCTTCATTGTAGCCACAGCAATGCTAAGTATGATATTAATATGTCAAATTATAAGTGATTTAACTTCTTTTTTTAGTAATCATATTCCTTCTTGGCGTGCATAAACGGGTTGTTGCTGCATCAATTATTACTACAAGAACCAGGGAAGTTTTATGTGATTTTAATATGTCTTGTGATGATACTGGAAAATTAATTTTAAAACCACGTCCGACAAATATAACATGATTTTCAATCAATAAACGGTTTTCATTTCATTATTTAAAATAATAGACTTGCGTATTTCCATAAATGTTATTTAATAAGAGTTTGTGGATGTGACAGAGATAGTTAGAATTAAGTTTGTTGTGATAATGGTAATAAATAAAGTATGATAGTAATAGAACCTAAGAGTTTTTTTTTAATGCAACCTTAAAGAAGTAACGGGACACAAGGACGGATAACTGTGGAGTATGTAATTTTTGCTACCCGTTCTCACCAAATTTATTTGAAAAGAAATAAAAAGAGATAGAATCAGATACTATATTTGTATTGGTTAGTTTACAAATTTAACATGTTTTCCTTATTTCATTGAAGAAGTCTTTTATACCATTAGAAAAATCTTACGGACTTAATATGAAAACATTAGGGGGATGAAGATGGGAGTTATTATATTTTTCAGTTTGTTTTAAAATTAGGAACTATATTAAATATCTATTCACAAATTCGTTATTGTAATATACAATAAAATGTTACACAATAATACATACATTTTAACAAAGTAAAGAAAATCAAGCTGGAAGAAGATCAAAATCGTCGCTTACATGAACCATCGGAACATGTAATTCATCAATACAAGGTGTCGTTTTTGCATCACATAAACTTAATTCTTTTAATTTCCATTCCCAATCCATTTTTTGAACGGCATGTAGTGATTCTGCTTCATTATGATGTCTTAAAAGCATGTGTTCTTTAATTTTTTCCCATTTATCGTCCACATCTTGTAACCAACTTAAAAATAAACGACCGTTGTATCTTGATCTTGCATTACGATCTTTTTCTTCTTGCTCGGGTGTGATTAAATTATAAACTTCTTCATCTCTTAAAATTGTACAAACAGAAAATGGCAATGATTGGTTGGCTAATGCTCTTGCTGCTCTACCATGTACCCGTAATATTTCTTGCTCTACTGATAATACTAATTTTTCTTTTTCTATCACATGCTGAAAAATAAAATTTATAATTAGTTGTAACTCCAAGGTGTTTTGGATAGCGTTTAGGCAGTATGGGTAATTCCTACACAGTCCCAAAAATATTTTGAACAGTTTCTGGTAATTTCAAAGAGTCCCAAGATAGCTCCTGGGAAATAGGGGATAGTCTCAAGGAAATCTTTAATTAACTTACCTGCATTCGAAGTCTGTATCGTTCCTTTTCTTGATCATTGAATAGATCTTTCATTTGAGAAGGTAAAGTTGACGGATATGTAATATTGGGTGTGGTTGGGGCGGTTCCTGCCAGAACATATGTACATCTATTCATAAGGTAGTCTTTAAAACCCTGTGGAGGCTTTGGTTGTACTGGAAACAAACCCTTACGTCTCTTTTCAATCTAAAAAAATGAAAAGAAAAAATTCTTTAATAATTGTACCGTACGGATATTTTTAATTGGATTATTAGATTCTCTCTACCCTCCCCCTTTTCTTTTTTCACTTCCTCATTCTTGGTGAAGACTTGTTGTTTTGGAAACATGACCCTGTTCCCAGTTTGCTTCCCCATGTACACACTTCGCTTTAAATGAAGCTCATCATCCCCCTCTTCCTACCGGTCCCCGATTATAGCCCAAACCTCCTTCAGGGTTTTTATTAAAAATTGATTTCTTCCCTTTCCCTTTCTTTCATTCTCACATCCTCCATCTATTCCACTCCCCCGCCGCTCATTTCTGGTTATACTCTTCAGACATAAATTTTGTTAATCACATTCTTACATTTATGAAAAATAAATAAACAATAAGTACCTGTTTCCGAATATTAAGATACAACTGATAGTAGTTGGTAATGGGTTGTTCGTGTGGATGTTCAGATGTTTCAAGTTGCTGATGGGCAGGCGAGGGTGCTGGAGGCTCAAATTAAAAAAATTCACTCTCACATCTCTTTCCCTCCCAAAACTGCTTTCTAATTCACTCCTAATACGTTCCCCTCCTTTAGTATTCCCTCCCCCCTCCTAATAGTTTGTTTAAATGCAAATTATAAATTAATCTTGGGTGTCATCTTTAGTTATTTTCCCCTCGTCTAACTCCCCCTATGGTTTATACTTACCCTATCTTCTTGTACTCCCCCCGTTGTCCCCCCCTAATTTATATTTTTAAATTAATTCAATGTTTTCTTCCTTTCTGATTTTTCTCCATCCCTATTTTGTCACCTTTTCCCATCCCACTCCCCCTTATCAGTCTCTTTTTCCAGAGATTTTGTAAGTTAAAAAAATATTCAATAACTACCTGTTTCCGAATATTAAGATACAATTGATAGCAGTTAGTAATGGGTTGTTCATGTGGATGTATTTCTGAAATGACGGGTGTTTCAAGTGGTTCGTGAGCAGGTGAGGGCGCCGGTGGTTCTTTATTGGGTTTCATTTTTCTTTTCCGTGGATGCAATTCCACCGCTGTTGTGGAATTGGAATTTAAATTCGATGTTGCAGGTGTTTGTTCCGTGTCGCTATTTGTAGTAACCTATAAGAGAATGTCAATTAATTTAAAGTTTATGAAGAATTTTAGGCATCAAAATATAATGAAAATACCTGAGTATCAGAAGATTTAGATGTAAGAGCAGTAGAATTATTATGAATAGTTGAAGTTGATGTCTCTGGTTGGTTTGAAGGTGTAGAAGGGGAAGCAGATGGGGATGGTGAGTGAGATCTTTGAAGTTGTGGAGAGGAATTATTGCTACTTCTGTCGGCACTACCTTGCACAGTCCCTGACCGATGTGAACTTCGAAGTACTCTTTGATGATGTCCCGTTCGCTTTAAAAATTGTAACTCTTCATAAAATGATTCTACACATAATTATGACTTCCATGTTAGATGATTCATGAAGTAATTCTAATGATATATGGATTTTATTCTTTTGTTAAATTAAAAAAAAATGCATTCATGATTTTGTTATAAGAAAACCTTTTTTTTATTCAGCACTTGGTGACAAAGGGAAATCATCAAAGACACGTGGAGATGGCTTGGTTTAATCCCCGCGTAACTAACGGAAAGAACTTACCACTTTTTTTTTATAAAGGCATTGAAAATATTTACAGCATATACAGGGTGTCCCCTGCCTATTTTACCAATAAAGAAAATGAACAAGCGACCCCACAGCTGAGCGTATGTACTCACAAGTCCACTGGGCTGCACCTACCCTAAAATCAGTGGACTTGTGAATACATACGCTCAGCTGCTTGTTCACTCCCAGCGCCATCGCTATCGGTTTCTGGACTACTAGACTAGATTTTCCGTCTCGAACCGTTTTCACGAATATACATGCATGCAAAAGCTAACCCTGTATACTTAATGTGCAACTCTAAAGCAATTCCAAGAATCAAGAAGAACCCACAAGAAACTCCAAAGGCCATTAAAAACAAAAACACGTAATAAACAAACCTGTTCGTCTGTTCCTGTAACAGTCTCTTTCTTCTCTTCATTTTTAACCGTTGCTGCAGCCTCAGTAGGGCTTGTAGTACCTGACGTACCATCTTTATCGCTGGATTCGTTACTAGAACTGGGTACAACATACGGAAGAGCTTGGTGAGACCTTTGCGAACTATTTTTTCCATTTCTAGTTGATCCAACTTCTTGTTCGTTGGTTGAACCTTGAGGGATAACAATTTTAAGGGGCGGTACCTTTAAATCTGATTTACCATCTTCTAATTCGGCGTCGCTTACGGCTGCAGGTTTGGGACTAAGCGAAGGACTTTTATTATCAACCGAACCTTTATTTGAATTTGTAGTGTTTGATTTGTTTTGAGCACCTAATGTTTGTTTATTGGACTGGCCTTTTCCTTGACCAACATTTCGTTGTGGAGTTGTCGTTTTAGTTTCTTTTGTGTTATCCTCTTTTCGTTTCTTTCTTTTCGATTCATCATCATTTGTGGATTCTTCTGGAGTATCTGCTACTTCTGAAAAGTTTCTTTTTGTCGTTTCTTCTGTTGATGTTGTGGATATGCTTAAAGGATCCACGGCGTTATTATCAACGTCTAATGGATCCGTCGTTTTGGGATCCGGTGATGAACTGGATTCTTTCACTGCTTTAAATTCGTATACGTCTTCTGAAAGATTTGTTTTTGAAGTATCCATTGTTTCTGTTTCTGCAGTATTATTCTTTTGTTTATTTGTTTCAGTGACCTTTTTTTCATCCCTTGAACGAGGCTGTAGTCTTGTAGATACACTGGGTTCTGAAATAGATCAATTTTAATAAAAAAAATCAATATTTTAAGATACAAAATACACAAAAGAAAAAAATAATTAATGACCCTATGGTATTTTCTTGTTATTTTTATTATTTTGGATTCTTTGAAATGTTTAGGTTTTAGGGTAGCTCCTACCCTTAGCTTAGAAAAAGAATCCACACATCTTTAAAGAAAAGTATTTTACACCTTTTTTTAATTTATGGCGCTCTGAAATGTTTGCGCCCTTGGCCATCGCCTCATGGTTGCGCTATTAGATCCTGGGCGCGTACATTAGATTAATTTTTTAATCATTTAAGACACCCCTGAAATGTTTGCGCCATTGGATAATTTTATAGGGGATTCCCCTGATTTTCAAACGAACCTATAAATTCTGCCTCTAAATATTTTCATGGACATGGAAGATAAAAAAAGGAGTATATTTTATTTCAATTATTATCAAAGAGGAAAAAAGGGTATAGGCGTTGTCCCAATCACACCTTTACATTATTTTTTTAGGTGCAGCCAACACCCTCTATTGCCCCCTAGGCCCGCTACTGATTAAATTTTTATAACAACAAGCAATTATTATGCAGCATCGATTTCAATTCAAGGATACTGACGTGGTGTAATTTTTAATGAACAAATTAAAAAATTGGAACATGTTTAATAGTTAGAAGGGAAACAAAACACAAACGGGTATACCCACAAACGTTTTCATTTGCCCCATGTGGGCGTGTCTAAAAAATAACAAAAGAACATCATTATTTCTGCAATATGGTAGCCAAACACTCAACCTTTTAGAGGATATTTACCTATTAGGGGGGCATTGAACTAAAAATTAAAATTTGCAATGTGAAACAGATTTAATCGCAGATAGAACAAACAAAATGGATGTCACCTACCTAAGCAGTCATTAAAATACAGCCAGAACAAACACGTTACTGGAAAATCACTTTTTCCAACGGAGGGGAAGAAAATTCACGATTATTTCCAACGTACCTTTATAAATCTGCGATGCTCGTCGCATCTCAGGTTTAGAGCCGGTGGAACTCGGTATCTACAATGCGCTTGCACCACCACTTTACGCTATTGGTTGCAAAGAAAAACAAACCGATCCTTTATTCGTATAAACACGGATTAGACTCCCTTTGCCAAGGCCAAGATGAACAAGGCCTAGCTACACCACGTCGATAAAGTCCCCAATTTATCACTGGGACTTTCTCATCCTTCCCATAACTTGTATTTTTATTTTGTACACCCTACTTGATCTCCCTTCTTTTACGTATTTAGTACTCCCATAAAAAAATTGGGTGTACGCCACTGGAATTAGTTGGTGATCAAAAAAGGCGCCAAAAATATGAAAATTTAAATTCCATATGATCAGGAAAATGATAACAAAGAGGACCCAAGACATTTAAGATAGTTTAGGACATAAAAAAGAGTTACTTGCCAGGGATTGGTGTATTAGGGTCGAGCATAACAGCAGCAGTCCCTGGTGTTGCAGAATCAAGCGGTGTCTTTCCTTTTAAATTTTTAGCATAAATATCAGCTCCCTTTTCAATCAAAAGTTTTACCAGTTTAAGATGCCCATTGGTAGCCGCATCATGTAGAGGAGTTTCATTATCTAATCCCTTGGCATTTACATTGGCACCGGCTTGAATTAACCTGCAAGCTACTTCGTACCAACCATGATTGCATGCCTCATGTAACGGGGTCCATCCTATTATATAAAATTTAATTCTAATCAAGTTTATTTTAAAAACAAGATAATTTTACCAGCAAAATCTGCAACGTTTGGATCAGCATGATGGGCTAATAATTTAGAAACTTGTTCGATGTCCCCTTTAATTGCAGCAAGATGTAAAAGGGTTTCTCCCCTTTCATTACGATCCCTAGATCTTAAAGAAGAACCTTCTCCAGGACTCCGAGAACCGGAATTCGAAGTCATTTGCATTAACAATGCCATTTGTTGACGTTCCGACATTGGAGTTGTAGGGGCAGTCTTGTTACCCCCAAGATATCCTTTTGGACGCACCGAAGATGGCATTTCTCATTAAGAAAGATGTTTAAAGCACTTTACAATGAATAAAACTAAAAAACTAACCTAAACGGGAAGTAAAAAACATTGTAAAATGGATTAGTATTAAAAGAAAATATAACTTACTGGTTTCTTTTTGTAGGGTTTAAGGTTTTTGTATGAAAAACTCAATCAAAACACGTTAAAATTGAAAATGATCAAACTCAATCCAACTGCTACTTTTTAGGTTATCTGTGTGTCATCGAGTTTGAGGGGGAAATCTAAAGGACACTGGAATGTAAAATTAACGGAATTTGTAAAAGTATCGAAGAGTCCAGACCCGATTTATGATTTATTAGGACCTGATTTGATGGAAATTATGAATTCCGTTGAATATCATTTCTTTAGATTCCTTCAAAAAAGTTAACCTATAAGTTGAAAAGTTTAAAGTTAGTTTTAAATAGATTTTTATAGATTAAAAACGCTTAAAAGTATGTATTACATCGTTTTTTTGTAATCCTCCCTTAGTATAATTATCAACAAATGTATGAATAGTTAAATTTTAATATTGGGGGGAAACTTCTCTACCTTTGGTATACCCTTTACTTTTTCTATATTTTAGGATGGGTGATGCTAAACCCACTGATTTATCAACAATAACTCATAAAACATCAACTATATCTGCTTCACCTTCAAGAGAACACAATGAAGTTACATCCTCGCCTCGATGTTTATCCCCGGTTCTAAACACCAACAATTCGCACCGGAAATCCATTTACAGTCGTAAAAGAAGTAAAAGTCGAGTTAAGTTAACCAAAAGATTCTCAAACTCATCTGATACTAATCCCGAATGTGATCAACAACCTTTCGGACAAGAAGACTACATCAATAGAACTATTAACGACTTAGAAAACCTTAAAAGTAATCAGGTAGGAGATAGGCTAATAAGAATACAAGAATTTGATAGGAATAAGAAAAAATTTTTAGATTCCTTGTTTGTTCCTACCAAAACATATGTTTCTGATCGTAAACCAAATCTATTTAGTGATACCGATGAATTTAATTTTAAGAAACCATCAGATTCACCGATTAGTGTAAAGAAAATTAAACCCCATACAGATGCGCAAGATTTTAAAGGAATAAGCACAAATCGTGTAACGGAAAAAGATTATGTTATTACAGGAGAGGATTTAACGTTTCAGGGATTTCGTACAGGCTCTGGGAAAAATATTACCGTGTCACCTGAAAAGCTTAGGAAAAATGTAGAGTTATTTGGGGATCTTTTAGATATTAATGATGTAGAGGCATTTGATGTAGTAAATGTAGAAGAAAATATTTTTAAACGGTTTAGAGATAGGAATTCTGATAAAAAAGAAGACGTTTCTTTTATGCAGACAAGTATTAGCGATACACAACTTATTCATGCTGCAGATATTGCCTTGGAAATGATTGATTATGATGTCTTGCCTATTTCATCAAGTACCAGTAATATTAAAAATAATTGTGATGGAGCATTATCATTACAAAATTCTAAAGAAAACCAAGTAGAATATGAAATGTTAGAGTTAGACAAAAGATTAAGGACTAATATTAAGAATTCTGAAAATAATAAAAATATTAATACAGAGTCTTATAATTTTAAGGGTTTTACAATATCGGAGCATAAATTTGCAGAGCGATTATCAAATACATATTCTAAATTGATTCAATGTTGTGCTGCAAACGATTTTCAGGAAGTGACTGATTCAAAAAGGTTTAATAGAAATGGTAAGCATCTTTTAGAAGACCGTCTAAGCCCAATTCCTAGTAAACGATTTAAATTTGAAGACACCGAGTGTGGTTTTGTAAATTTAATTTCTTCATCTGAAAAAATAAATTCGAATTGCATTGATTTTTCTGACTGTGGTTTTAAAACTGCATCGAAAAAACCAATCAAAATGTTGCCTTCTTCAATGAACAATGCACAACGGATTTATAAACAAATATGTGAAGCTGGGGATACACTAGAGGGGGGTACTTTAAAAAAAAAAAAGGAAATATCATTAACAAACACTTTGGAGACTAAATCTGACTGTACAGATTTTTGTGGATCAAAAAAAATAATCAAAAGGTTACCATCTTCATTGGAAAATGCACAAAATCAAGAATCAAAAGAAAATAATAAAAGCAAGGGTTTAGAAAAAAATAATTCGGGGGGGATTCCCCTAATTACAAATAATCCTACAACATTTAAGAAGACTTCTGATTTGAAGACTGAATTTTTAAAGAAATCAGGAGAAATTAATCCTTCAGGGTTTTCCACAGTTGGAAAAAACATTAAAACATCTGAGACTTCCTGGAAGAAATTGAAATCAGAAGAAAATCAAAACGATGATTTCGAAGAATATTTTCAGAACGAAGATTTTAACATAGAAAGGTTGACTAATGAGAAGATCAAAGGAACGGAAGGGTTAGGTGGTTGTACCGGGGGATTCACAACAGGAAGTGGGATGAAAATTAAAATATCTAAGAATGCTTTAAAAAAAAGTGAAAATTTATTCGCTGATGAAGGTTTATCTTCCAATTTTGAACATGAAACAACTGCAAAGAGTTCCGGTTTTGATATAAACCCTTCTAAAAAAAATATTGAAGAAGCTTCGGGTGATTCAGGGGGATTTACAACGGGAAGAGGGATGAAAATTAAAATATCTAAGAATGCTTTAAAAAAAAGTGAAAATTTATTCACTGATGAAGATTTATCTTCCAATTTTGGACATGAAACAACTGCAAAGAGTTCCGATTGTGATGTAAACCGTTCTAAAAAAAATATTGAAGTAGCTTCAGGTGATTCAGGAGGATTTACAACGGGAAGAGGGATGAAAATTAAAATATCTACGAATGCTTTAAAAAAAAGTGAAAATTTATTCGCTGATGAAGATTTATCTTCCAATTTAGGGGATAGAACAGGAGATGCTAAGAAGGTATGTATGAGGCTCGAGGTTCACTCAGTTTCAAACCCCGATTAATAAAAATGTTATTTCTTTTTAAAGGAATTCAATGAAGACCAAAATCAAAGATCCTTTGAAGGAAGTACCATGTCAGGGGTACCAAACACATCGTACAATAAACAAAAATCCTTTGATACTCCTAGAAATTCACCCAGAATACCGAAAAAAAGATTAGGGATATCAGCCTGTAAACAAATTAAACTTTCTAATGAGAAATTACAAAAAGCTAAATGTATATTAGAAGAAGATTCAGATTGCGGTAGTTTTACAAATTCCCCAGTTAGATTTAATAAATTGCATAGTTCTACTCCGTTAAAAGAAATTTCCGGGTTTAAAAATACAGACTCTCAAGAAAAAATTAAATTAGAAAATACTGACATAACACCCGTGAAAAAAACTTATTGTAATAAAAATATTACAGGAGAAATTAAGTTTGTAGCATCACAAAATGAAAATACATCCCCGATTATTATTCGGGAACAAA
Source organism: Hemicrepidius hirtus (assembly GCA_963082805.1). Lineage (NCBI taxonomy): Eukaryota > Metazoa > Arthropoda > Insecta > Coleoptera > Elateridae > Hemicrepidius > Hemicrepidius hirtus. The sequence goes on from OY720165.1 coordinate 29,881,559, forward strand.
TAAAAAGTGATATTAAAAGTAGATTAGAAAAATTTAGTAATGAATATGAAGATTTAATTAAAAAAATGGAAATTATTGTGGAAAGAAAAAAGGCACTTGTACTACAAGAGGAATTAATTAAAAATGCCGATGATGCACATAGAAGGTTTTTTTTTTATAAAGGGTGTTAGAAAGCGGATACTTAATTAATTTTTTGTTCTAGACCAAAACCAAGTACTTTACTGTTAAAAAAAAAGTCTGTACAAAAAATTTCATTGAAGGAGTTATGCGGAAGGCTTGAACCGTATAACCGAGTTTTAAATCTTAACATCCCTAAACAAGTTTTAGAAATAACACCTAAGAATGCAAAATATGTTCATTTTAACAGGTAATTGTTTTTTTTTGTAACGTTCTCGGTTTTTATTATTTTTTGTGATTTTTAGGAAAAATGAAAAATACGAATCCGCTTTATGTACAATCGATGGAGCTATTGTTATTCCAAACACTGATAATTTTATAAGTTTAACAGAAATAAGTACCGCATTTGAAGCAATGCCTGGTGTAGATCCAAGATTATTACCGAAAAAATGGATATCTAATCATTTTAAATGGATTGCCTGGAAGCTAGCGAGTTTAGAACGGAATTTTCCAGATCTATTCCTTAATTTTCTTTCTGTAGAAAATGTTATACAACAATTAAAATATAGGTAATCAGTTTTTAATTATACAGGGTGTCTAAAAAGAATCAGTTGAATATTAAGAGAAAATTGATTTGCAATTTGGAGGGTTAACCCCTCCATTGATTACTTGCTTTAATATAACTATCGTTTTTTTTATTACTTTTTTTACATAGAAATATTTTTGTTTTAAGGTATGACAGAGAAATAGACCGAGCAGAACGTCCAGCTTTAAGAAGAATTTTAGAAAAAGATGATATACCACAAAAAAGAATGATTTTATGTGTCTCGGATATCATTGAAGTAATAGCTCTTTTATTTTATTGTTCGCATATCTTTAAGGTTGTTTTATTTTAGGTTTCCGGTAATATATTTGAGTTAAAACTCACAGATGGGTGGTATTGCATTCAAACTTTAATAGATCAACCATTATGTAAGCAAATACTTAACGGTAAAATAGTTATTGGTACTAAACTTATCCTGCAATGTGCTGAAATTTTAGATTGTGAAGGATGCCATCCTTTAGAGGTACTTTTTTTTAATAGACGACTTCTTCCTTTTAGTAACTTAATTTTGCAAAAAACTTACAGGTTCCTAGTAATGTAAGATTAAAAATAAATTTCAATTGTACAAGACGTGCAGCTTGGTATTCAAAATTGGGTTACCAACGAATTTCTGAACAATTTCCCATATCTCTACGGACAATTAACGCTGATGGGGGTCTTATTGCAATGATTAAAATGTATATAGCTCGAGTATATCCATTAAGGTTTATGGAGAAGCAAGCTGGAAAAACAGGTACTTAAATTGTATTGGACAGGGACTATGGAGACTCAATTTTTTTATAGTTTGGAGGAACAAGAAAGCGGAAGATAAAAGGGCACGCGATTGGGAAAATGGTAGAATGAAGGAAGCAGAAAGGATACATCAAAGGGTACAAGAAAATTATGAAAAAGAGATTAATACTGCGCAGAAAAATATATTAGGGAAAATAGATTTTAATAAAATTTCTGAAATTAATTCTCCGAAGTTGTTATATCAGATTTTGGAAAATACAAAAGATCCTGAAGGGTTTAAGGTCAGTAACTGCTTTTTAAGGTTCATTAATTGTAAATTCTGTAGATAGAAAATGCAGGTAACGTACAATCATGGATCAGTACTAACTTGTAGGTCCCTTCTGTAGAGATACGGCACCTAAATCTGTATTAAACGAATGAAATGTTTAATTTCAGGACAAAATGTCTTCATCTCAACTTAAAAGTGCTATGGAATATCGTTCAAACATTTATGCTGAACACCAACAAGAAATATCAAGCAGAATAGCAAAAGAAGTGAAAAATTTAAAGTCTGCCTATAGAGAAGTTACTTCAGTTTTAAAATTAAGAGTCGTTGATGGTACTGAATGTTCTAACGACAGTTTTATTTTTAATATTTGGAAACCTACAGAAGAACATTTAGAACTTCTAAAAGAAGGATTTTTATTTTCTGTTTATAACGTCTTTCCTAAGTAATATTCCTATAGATATTTATATGAAAAGGGTTTAATACATTTTTTTATAGACCAAATGGTGATTTAACTGCAAATTCGAGGACACATTTTAAACCTGAATCATCAAAAAATAATAAATTACAAAGGCATATATTTCCAATTAGTTTAACTCAACATTTAGCTCATAAACCACTTTTTAACGAGTTTGATACTGTAGGTACTGTTGTGCAAGTCCAAAAAGATGGTGTTTATCAAGACTTATGGTTAACTGATTCTTCTGGACGGTTTGTGAAAAAAAAAAATCATATTTCTGACTGTACAATTATTTAAATTTCAGATTACTTCATATACAAGTCCGGGAAGAACAAGAAAAATGTTGTTTATTAGATAATTTAATCAGAGGACAAAGTATTGTTGTAATGAATTTAATTTTTCGTAATCCCTATGATATATTCGGAGAGGCTGTTGCAAATCAGTGTACTACCATAACAGGTTATCCACAACATACATTCTTGCAAAATGGTCTTACGGAACATCTACAACAGTTACCAAAAGTAGAACTTTTTTATTATTATTATTTTTTTTTTTCATAATTTTATTTTAGGATTTAACATTTTTATTAAATGAATGTGATAAGAAGATTGAAGTTTATTTAACAAAAAATACTTCTTCCGTACTTGGAATGATTAGTACAGAAACTTTATTTGATGATAGTTTAGAAGATAACACACTTATCCAAACAAGATTGACCACTACTGATGTTGCTATGTCTTTGATAGATACCGATCAGTTTCTTTAGAATGTCTTAAACATTTAATTATTGTTCTGTTCTGTATTTGAGGAAGTTGCTTGTTTATTAAAAAAAAATTATTTGAATTTATTTTGACAAATAATTGATTTTTTCTACCAATATGTTTCACTTAAGGGTTGTGAGAACTGGAAGCAGGAAAAAAAAGGTTTCATAATAATAACAAAGGTTTATTTAGACAAAATATAAATTACGTATCTACTGGATATAATACAAGATTTACAAAATTGAACATAAAGGAAAACTCCTGAAATTTGGAAAAATTAACAATTCGTGCTGAAAAATTAATCTAAAAAAATCTTAATCTTGGTTGTCATCATTCAACTGTTCTCTTGAGAGTTCTTCGCACTTGGTACTAGTTCTTACATCTTGAAGACTAAAAACAAGGAATTAATTTATTACAACACATTGGAAACCTATTATTCATACCAACCTCAACTAAAAAAGTGTCTTGATTGATTTCCGATTTCATAAATTGGTGAGATACTCCCAATGTGTAAGGACGTCTTCTTCCCCATCCCTTCTGCCTAAAATTCCTATCATGCCCATCATTTTTAACGTACCAGTGAGGCTTATCCTACTCATTTAATACACTTTCAGAAATATCCCAAATTGAAACATGAAAATCAAAAGTCTACAAAAAATTATTGCTATTACGTACTAACTACATTGAAATTTCATTAAGAAAAGTTGTTCACAATGTAAAATCATCCCCCCATGCAAAATTTCAGAAGGAATATTTCCGATTTTTTGAAATCGAGGTTGTGTGGTATCAGCTGATTGTTTTCTGTTCAGGTAAAGTAGCTTTTCTGTACTAACTACGGCAAAACTTCATTAAGAAAAGTTGTTCAGAATGTAAAATAATCCCCCCATGCAAAATTTTAGAAAGTATACTTCCGATTTCTTCAAATCAAGCAGGTTTTATGTAGCCAGCCGATAAAGAAATGTTTTCTATTCAGGTGAAGTAGCTTTTCTGCACCAACCACGACAAAACTTCATTAAGAAAAGTTGTTCAGAATGTAAAATAATCCCCCCATGCAAAATTTTAGAAAGTGTACTTCCGATTTCTTCAAATCAAGCAGGTTTTATGTAGCCAGCCGATAAAGAAATGTTTTCTATTCAGGTGAAGTAGCTTTTCTGCACCAACCACGACAAAACTTCATTAAGAAAAGTTGTTCAGAATGTAAAATAATCCCCCCATGCAAAATTTTAGAAAGTGTACTTCCGATTTCTTCAAATCAAGCAGGTTTTATGTAGCCAGCCGATAAAGAAATGTTTTCTATTCAGGTGAAGTAGCTTCTCTGCACCAACCACGACAAAACTTCATTAAGAAAAGTTGTTCAGAATGTAAAATCATTCCCCCATGCAAAATTTCAGAAGGAATATTTCCGATTTTTTGAAATCGAGGAGGTTGTGTGGTATCAGCTGATTGTTTTCTGTTCAGGTAAAGTAGCTTTTCTGTACTAACTACGGCAAAACTTCATTAAGAAAAGTTGTTCAGAATGTAAAATAATCCCCCCATGCAAAATTTTAGAAAGTATACTTCCGATTTCTTCAAATCAAGCAGGTTTTATGTAGCCAGCCGATAAAGAAATGTTTTCTATTCAGGTGAAGTAGCTTTTCTGCACCAACCACGACAAAACTTCATTAAGAAAAGTTGTTCAGAATGTAAAATCATTCCCCCATGCAAAATTTCAGAAGGAATATTTCCGATTTTTTGAAATCGAGGAGGTTGTGTGGTATCAGCTGATTGTTTTCTGTTCAGGTAAAGTAGCTTTTCTGTACTAACTACGGCAAAACTTCATTACGAAAAGTTGTTCAGAATGTAAAATAATCCCCCCATGCAAAATTTTAGAAAGTGTACTTCCGATTTCTTCAAATCAAGCAGGTTTTATGTAGCCAGCCGATAAAGAAATGTTTTCTATTCAGGTGAAGTAGCTTCTCTGCACCAACCACGACAAAACTTCATTAAGAAAAGTTGTTCAGAATGTAAAATCATTCCCCCATGCAAAATTTCAGAAGGAATATTTCCGATGTTTTCAAATCGAGGAGGTTGTGTGGCATCAGCTGATTGTTTTCTGTTCAGGTAAAGTAGCTTTTCTGTACTAACTACGGCAAAACTTCATTAAGAAAAGTTGTTCAGAATGTAAAATAATCCCCCCATGCAAAATTTTAGAAAGTGTACTTCCGATTTCTTCAAATCAAGCAGGTTTTATGTAGCCAGCCGATAAAGAAATGTTTTCTATTCAGGCGAAGTAGCTTTTCTGCACCAACCACGACAAAACTTCATTAAGAAAAGTTGTTCAGAATGTAAAATAATCCCCCCATGCAAAATTTTAGAAAGTGTACTTCCGATTTCTTCAAATCAAGCAGGTTTTATGTAGCCAGCCGATAAAGAAATGTTTTCTATTCAGGTGAAGTAGCTTTTCTGCACCATCCACGACAAAACTTCATTAAGAAAAGTTGTTCAGAATGTAAAATCATTCCCCCATGCAAAATTTCAGAAGGAATATTTCCGATTTTTTGAAATCGAGGAGGTTGTGTTGTATCAGCTGATTGTTTTCTGTTCAGGTAAAGTAGCTTTTCTGTACTAACTACGACAAAACTTCATTAAGAAAAGTTGTTCAGAATGTAAAATAATCCCCCCATGCAAAATTTTAGAAAGTGTACTTCCGATTTCTTCAAATCAAGCAGGTTTTATGTAGCCAGCTGATAAAGAAATGTTTTCTATTCAGGTGAAGTAGCTTTTCTGCACCATCCACGACAAAACTTCATTAAGAAAAGTTGTTCAGAATGTAAAATCATTCCCCCATGCAAAATTTCAGAAGGAATATTTCCGATTTTTTGAAATCGAGGAGGTTGTGTGGTATCAGCTGATTGTTTTCTGTTCAGGTAAAGTAGCTTTTCTGTACTAACTACGGCAAAACTTCATTAAGAAAAGTTGTTCAGAATGTAAAATAATCCCCCCATGCAAAATTTTAGAAAGTGTACTTCCGATTTCTTCAAATCAAGCAGGTTTTATTTAGCCAGCCGATAAAGAAATTTTTCTATTCAGGTGAAGTAGCTTTTCTGCACCAACCACGACAAAACTTCATTAAGAAAAGTTGTTCAGAATGTAAAATCATTCCCTCATGCAAAATTTCAGAAGGAATATTTCCGATTTTTTGAAATCGAGGAGGTTGTGTGGTATCAGCTGATTGTTTTCTGTTCAGGTAAAGTAGCTTTTCTGTACTAACTACGGCAAAACTTCATTAAGAAAAGTTGTTCAGAATGTAAAATAATCCCCCCATGCAAAATTTTAGAAAGTGTACTTCCGATTTCTTCAAATCAAGCAGGTTTTATTTAGCCAGCCGATAAAGAAATGTTTTCTATTCAGGTGAAGTAGCTTTTCTGCACCAACCACGACAAAACTTCATTAAGAAAAGTTGTTCACAATGTAATATCATTCCCCCATGCAAAATTTCAGAAAGTATATTTCCGATGTTTTCAAATCGTAGGCCTTGGTGGTAAAGAAATGTTTTTGGTTCACGTAAAGTAGCTTTTCTGTACTAACTACGTCGCAATATCATTAAGGAAAGTTGTTCATAATGTAAAATCATCCCCCCATGCAGAATTTCAGAAAGTATTGCTGTGTTATGTTTGAAATATGGAGCTTAAAATAATAATAATTAAGTATTAACTTACGTAAGTTAGCTTAATGTTGTTTTTTTTTTAAAGTTACTTATAATTGATTCTCTGGTGCTAGATAAGTTGGTCAATGTGCTAGTTCATGTTATTTAAAAGTTCATTACAAGTTTTACCGACTCGTATTCATATTAATTCAAATTGGTTCCTCCGATATATAAAACGTTAGAATATGTCAGTTCGTAGAGTTGTAAAAATAATGAAAATGGATTTGAATCTAAAATAAAAATAATTTTTATTTGTGTTGTATAATAATAAACGTTAAATTAAAGAGGTACTAGCTAAGTTATTGATAAATTTAAATTACTGATGTGTTGACGATTTTGATAATCGTTAGTGTCGTTCCGTTGTTCAATTTAACTGATTTAAAATAGTAATGTTGTTTAAAATATGGTGTTTCCAGAAACTTTACTTAAGATGAGTTAGCTATTGTTGTTTTTCAATGATGTTCATTGTTGTAATGATTTGTTTAGGCCTGCAAAAAGAAAATGTTGTAAAATTTCGAATAGAATCGTTGAAAGTTATGTTTTCAAGAATATTAGTGGTTAAAAAGAAGATTTGGTAGATAAATTTGGTATCAGAAGATAGAGAATAAAATGGGGAATACATCTATATAAAATTACTTTAGAAGAAAGTTAATTTTAATCATAAAAATTGTAATTAAAAATATTGCAATTAATGAAAATTAATGTTTTCAAAACAAACAAATTTGGATATCAAAAGAAAGGAAAAAATTCAGAGATTTTGAAAATAATATTCGTTTGGAGAGAAATTAACGCGCCAGATAGTTATGAGTAATTAAAAATTTTGACAATTGAAGTTAAGGACCATCCTCTTTTGTTTTAGGAAATTATTGGAAGAGGTGGTAGTTTTGTTGATGTAACCATGACTACGATACCGAGGTATTATATAGGACACAGATCAATTTGGCGTCACTTGGTGAAAATGATTAAAGTTAAACTATATTCGAAACTAACCTCAAATGTGCTTTGAAGATAGAAATATGGCCAAAATTTAATTAAGTGGTGATGAAATGTGTTAACTGGATGAACCAATAGTAATAACATCAAAATTTGGAGTGTTTGGAGTCTGCGTAATGTGAAAATGATGTACAGGGTGACCGAAAAACAACATGTTTACCAGGTAAGTCCTAATTTTAATTAGTAGATAAAGTTAGGGAAGATAGCTGGATTTTAAGATTAATTTCATTATAAATTTGATTTGTAACTTTTGCATTTTCATAATTTGATTGTTCAGTTAAAGTTTTATAGTTGTGGGAACATTTAATATGATTTTTTATTTAATTAATTTAAAAGTTTGATTTTATAAGAGAATGTACTTATAGTAATCAACAGACCGAACAACCGAGGTAAAAGTTCATGTATTTTATTTTAAAGATATCCGGAGCAAAATTATAGCTATAACTTTAAAAATTTAAATAAGAAGATACCCTTTGCGATACAACTTTTGTTAAGGCGTTTTAGGTTTAATCACCTTCTTTTAAGGTGGGTAATCACCCCTTAAATATAAAATCACAAGACCGCAAAAGTAATTTTGTGTTTTTATTTTTTGCAGTTTCCATAAAAAGTGTTTGTGAAGTGATAGTGAAAACCATCGATGGTCAAAACCTCGCAATCAACCTGGATTATCTACAAAAAAGCGTTGGCACTAGGTAGGATTTTAGTGACAAATTGTCACTGACCAACCACGAAGAGGACTGCTGGATTGAAGCCTTCGAGAAAGTCTCATGCATTTTTTCGTTTTCCACAGCACAGGAGCTCTCTCCCTTCCCCCCCTCTCTCATAACTTCTCAGTATTAAAGTAAAATAGGGTTTTCAGGTACAGGTTTCACTGTTTCAGAGCAAAAGAATTAATTAATTATTTTGCTTTTTCCCAATGCGCGCAGCCCTCCCCTTTGTAATTTTCAGGTACCATAATTTTTGCTTTTTTTTACATTCCCATACTGAATGTTCTCAAATGTTTGTTACCTGAAATCACATTTATTGATGAATTTTTTGGAAAAAGAACTTTTTCTTTAGCTTTTCAGGATTAGGTAACTTCAAAATTTTCAAGTACAATTTTCTATTAAATTTATCATAATAGGTTTATCTTTTATTGGTGAAAAAATATATACTCATGTACATTTGATTACAAAATTATGAAATTCTTTATTAACCAATCACCTGAAGGTGTAAGACCTTTAAGATCCATCTGATCTCGAGCAGAATACTCATCTGTTACATTTATTTTTTTATTCGATTTTGCTGTCCTTGTAAACTTGGTACCCCCATCAGCATAACTCTAATTTTAACATTTTATATCTTTACGTGTCGCATCATTTTTTATCTTTAGTTTTTGAAAGCATTAGAGAGTGACCTTCAGGGAGTTACAGTATTGTTTTAAAAGTATTAGTAGTGGTTACTGCATAGTACCTACTTATAAATGTTTAAGTAATACTACAGAAAAGCAAGTTTTAGCTGGAAGTGATGACTCCTTCCGATCCAGCCTTTCTTAAGTCATGTGTACTGGGGCCCTATATTAGGCTAGCCTTGTATCACATTGTAAGTGCAAATTGGCACCAAAGTAGGACAAGTCAGGAAAGTATCTTCACGGGAATTGAGCTCACCCCGTAAAGTTTCATTTTCTTGACTTGTTACATTGTAATTAACCTGTCTCCCTGTAATGTCTCTCTCATAATCTATCAACGTTTCATTTCTTTATTTTCTTGACTGTATCTATTTTCCTTTTTGAAAATATGAATTAGAATAATTACAGGGCATCAAAGATTAACTTTCAAATAGATTTTAACCGAAATTTTAACTAAGTTAGGTCATGGTGTAAAGTGATACCTTATAGGTATTATTTTTCTGAAAAAGATTCCCTTCTAAAAATAAAATAATTGTTTATAAAAATAAACATACGATTATTTCAGCATCATCATTACATGAATTACTAGGTAAAATGGTCCTTCATTTGCATTATTTTGTGTGTTTTAGTTGAAGTTGATGATCGGAATTTGTGTAGTATTCTTGTGTTATTTTTATTGTTTATCTCACCCCCTCGTCACAGTTTAGGATGTTGTGTTTATGTAGTAATGTGGCATTTCCGTTTATCAAGTTTGGCTTGTACAGGTACTAAGAGATTAATTATTGTAACGTAAACGATTTTTTATTTATTTTTTTCCTTCATGTTAATCTGAAATGCATTACAAAAAAGTCATTTTTTTGTCATGTAAACTTTCAAAGTTGTTAAAGATTGTCAGTTATGGCTTATAAAAGAAAGCAATCAAAATATTTTGAAATAAATTAATCCTTTAATATCTGTGCAATAATTTTGTTTTGCTAACCATTTCATTTCTTACAGCTATGTGGGATGCTGTCTCCGCTAGCGAGACACATCTATTTGTTACTGTGGAGGAAACATTTTGGTGCAACGATATTATATCATAAAGCAATAACAGAGAATAAAATTCCCTCGAGGAATAGAAAAAACACCAAGAGTGTTTAAAATAAAAAAGTTCCTTTAGGAACAGAGAATATATTAAAAATGTACCACGAATGCTCTGACATTCTGGTAACAAAAAGCAAAATTTCCTGGGTGGAAACAAAATTTCCTGGGTGGAAATAAATTGCAATACTAAATGCAAATTTAACAGGAGTGCTATGACATTCCAAGATCCCTACGGGGACAAAACATTACTAGAGTGCTATGACACAGTAATAGAAAATACCAAATAGGTATAAAAGTTTATCAGGAATACCTTGCCAATCCTGTAATCAAGTTGTTGCTTGTGATTAATGGAGTTACACAATATGAGAATATCTTAAACTTTTTGTTTCCTCCACGGTGTCAAAGAGGGGGTTCTTTGAAATATATTTTTTTATGTACATTCTTGAAAATTTTTTCAGGTACTTTCTTAAAAATCTTATTGGTACTTTTAAGTACCTACCAAATATTTTCTCTGCGCAAGGCTTTTTTGCCTAACGTTTTTTTTTCGGTTGCGGCGCGACTGTGAATTACTTAAGTGCCTGTTGAAGGAACCTGAAAGTGTAGATAAGTATTTGTGCAGTAGGTATTAAGTAAAAAGTTTACAATATTATTCATAAATTTAATTATTTTTTTATTTTAGGTAGTAGGTACCTTGTACTGATTGGAAAGTAAATGTGTATAAGTTGTAGGTACCTACCCTAAAAGGGTAAAAGTTGGTACCTATATAATCGTATGTCCTTATTTTTGGTTTACAACGTCTTCCTTTCGGTAATCGGTATTTTTTTCGCCGTTGCTTTGTCACTTTTTCTTGACAGCAAACTTTTTTTCTTGCCGAATAAGACCAAGTGTTAGTTAGTGTAGGTGCCCAAGGTGTCTCATTTAAAAAACATAATGCAAGTATTGTTATTTTATTCAGTAGTACCTACATTTTCTTTTATTTCTTAATACTGTTTACTTACTCCCCAATACAGCATTCGTTTTAGACACATTCCCTTGTTTACATTTCCTAATCTCACGGTTTTGATGGAATCTGCAACCTCTTTAGTTAAGAACTTGAAATATTTGTAGCAGGTATTTAAATTCAACATTCTATACCTAAAGTTGTTTATAATTAATTTTTATATTTATTATAGCTCACAAACAACCTCATACGTTAGACAAAAATCCTGCAGCTCCAAAGATGAAATGGAAAGAGTTAAGAAGAGGGATGCCAAAACATCTGGGACAATCCTGCAGCTCCAAAGATGAAATAGAAGAGTTAAGAAGAGGGGGCCAAAACATCTGAGACAGAAAGGGAAGCTTGCAGAAGATTGCAGAATTGGTCCGGATCAACATATACACTTGGGTTAAAATTACAATTACTGTAATGTAATATTTTATTGTATAATGTAGTGTTGCTTAACTAAATGCAAGGATTTTTAGATTCAAATTTTTCCTCCCAAAGGAAGTTGCAAGGGGATTTTGGGAAGGGATTTAGGGGGTTCCCGATTTAGGTACATTCTGTTAGGTACTATGCTTGAATTTGTGTTGGTAGATGGCTACCATATTACAGTACTATACTAATGAATATTACTTATTACACAACGCTTTTTTAATTTTTTTGAAATGTTCTTATTAGAAATGAGATTTCGAGATTAAATTTTTAATGTCTAAATTATTTTCAACGTGCAGATGCATACACTAACAGAAAGTAAATATTCAAAACTGCAAATTGAATACTTGCCTTCCTTTAGTAAATATGTTTTGTTTGTACGATGAAAGTTTTAATATTTTTAATAATTAACCGAAGGAACCAATGCCCAAATTATTTTCAACGTGCAAAGGCATACACTAACAGAAAGTCAATATTCAAAACTGCAAATTGAATACTTGCCTTCCTTTAGTAAATATGTTTTGTTTGTACGGTGAAAGTTTTAATATTTTTAATAATTAACCGAAGGAACCAATGTCTAAATTATTTTCAACTTGCAAATGCATACACTAACAGAAAGTGAATATTCAAAACTGCAAATTGAGTATTTGCATTCTTTTAGTAAATGTGTTTTGTTTGTACGATGAAAGTTTTAATATTTTTAATAATTAACCGAAGGAACCAATGCCCAAATTATTTTCAACGTGCAAAGGCATACACTAACAGAAAGTCAATATTCAAAACTGCAAATTGAATACTTGCCTTCCTTTAGTAAATATGTTTTGTTTGTACGATGAAAGTTTTAATATTTTTAATAATTAACCGAAGGAACCAATGTCTAAATTATTTTCAACGTGCAAATGCATACACTAACAGAAAGTGAATATTCAAAACTGCAAATTGAGTATTTGCATTCTTTTAGTAGATATGTTTTGTTTGTACGATGAAAGTTTTAATAATTTTAACCAAAGGAAAAATATTCTCATTTCTGGTAGGATATCTAATTAATCACTTTGGTAGGTGTTAAGGCGACTTAGATTATTCATAAATTAATAAGAATGTTTTTAGTTTCTACATTTGCTTACAAATCCATACATCAGCGATTTTTTTTGGGGACTTTCAAAACAATTAGGTAGGGGATAATAAGGGGTTGGGCGAAGCAGTTCGTTTTCTTGATATTTTTACTGATACTGTTTACATGATTTGCTTATAAATCCATTAAGTATTATTTTGGGGGGCTAATAATTGAAATTATAAATAGAAGGGGGTTTGGACGAAATAGAACACCCATTGGATAAGCTGGAGATGGAACAAAGAGATTGATGATTATTTAATGGTATGTTAAATTTAAAAAACAAAAAAATGTCCACTCTCACTCACAAACAGTCTCATACGTTAGACAAAAATCCTGCAGCTCGTAAGATGAAATGGAAGAGTTAAGACGAGGGATGCCAAAACATCTGGGACAATCCTGCAGCTCCAAAGATGAAATAGAAGAGTCAAGAAGAGGGGGCCAAAACATCTGAGACAGAGAGAGAAGCTTACAGAATTGGTCCGGATGAACACACACTTGGGTTAAAATTACAATTACTGTAATGTAATATTTTATTGTATAATGTAGTAGTGTTTGCTTAACTAAATGCAAGGATTTTTAGATTCAAATTTTTCCTACCGAAGGAAGTTGAAGGAGATTTTTGGGAAGGGATTTAGGGGGTTCCCGATTTAGGTACATTCTGTTAGGTAGGTACTATGCTTGAATTTGTGTTGGTAGATGGCTACCATACTACAGTACTACTATACTAATGAATATTACTTATTACACAACGCTTTTTAATATTTTTTAAATGATCTTATTAGAAATGAGATTTCGAGATTAAATTTCTAATGTCTAAATTATTTTTAACGTGCAAATGCGTACACTAAGAGAAAGTAAATATTCAAAACTGCAACTTGAGTACTTGCATTCTTTTAGTAAATATGTTTTGTTTGTACGATGAAAGTTTTAATACTTTTAATAATTAGGTAACCGAAGGAACTAATGCTCAAATTATTTTCAACGTGCAAAGGCATACACTAACAGAAAGTAAATATTCAAATCTGCAAATTGAATACTTGCCTTCCTTTAGTAAATATGTTTTGTTTGTACGATGAAAGTTTTAATATTTTTAATAATTAACCGAAGGAACCAATGCCCAAATTATTTTCAACGTGCAAAGGCATACACTAACAGAAAGTAAATACTCAAAACTGCAAATTGGGTACTTGCATTCTTTTAGTAGATATGTTTTGTTTGTACGATGAAAGTTTTAATATTTTTAATAATTAACCGAAGGAACCAATGCCCAAATTATTTTCAACGTGCAAAGGCATACACTAACAGAAAGTCAATATTCAAAACTGCAAATTGAGTATTTGCATTCTTTTAGTAAATATGTTTTGTTTGCATGATGAAAGTGTTAATAATTTTAATTATTAACCAAAGGAAAAATATTCTCATTTCTGATAGGATATCTAATTAATCACTTTGGTAGGTGTTAAGACGACTTAGATTATTCATAAACTCATAAGAATTTTTTAGTTTCTACATTTGCTTACAAATCCATACATCAGCGATTTTTTTTGGGGATTTTCAAAACAATTAGGTAGGGGGTAATAAGGGGTTGGGGTAAAGCAGTTTGTTTTCTTGTTATTTTCACTGATACTATTTACATGATTTGCTTATAAGTCCATTAAGTATTATTTTGGGGGGCTAATAATTGAGATTATAAATAGAAGGGGGTTGGGATGAAGTCAAACACCCATTGGATCAGCTAGAGATGGAACAAAGAGATTGATGATTATTTAATGGTATGTTAAATTTAAAAAACAAAATATGTCTTGTTTTATTTTAACTTTAAGATTTTCCAAAATATACCTAAATATTTTTTAGGGTTAAACACATCCAGTTGCTGTTCTTATCTGGAAGTAATACCCGCCTAGATGAATGGAGGCTTTAACCCTCCACACTATAGGCACGTTTAGAAGATGAAATGCTACCAAAAGAAGTAAAATTGGAAGTGGGCCATGAACTGCACCCTTAGAAAATCAGGAATAAATATTGCGGGTAGGCAACCAATCGTACATAACACTCTCGCGAAGCCGAAATAATTTTCAAAGTCCCCTGACAATGCGTTACGTTTAGACAGCGTTTAGACCATAGATTTAAAATATACGTTGGTGGCTTTTGCCCATATACCTTTTACCATGCCAGGCAGCAACCCAAATAGCATATTAAGCATGCGCTGTAAGGGAAGGCAATGGCGCGTGGAATAGAGTATTCAAAGAAAGGCAGTTCAGTACGTATTTCGAAAGGCGCGCGAAACAAGCGAATTGTGAGATGTGTTAAAAAACACTGCGTTTGCTAAAAAAATTAGCAAGATTAAGTGAAATTCTAGTAATTTTGTGTTATAACACCAAAAAAAATTCAAATTAGCGTACCATGTTTTATAATTTTTAAATAAAAAAATTATAAAAGTGTTAACAAAATGTTAAGTGATAATAATTTTGATGCGAATGCTGGGTTTGAAGACAGCAATTATAAAAGTTGTTTTGCCCGATCTGTTGTAGTGAATTCTCAATATCAGAATTTAAAAATTTTACACAATCAGCAGCAGCTGCAAAAAGAAGATAATAGTGGGACGGTTGATACAAACAAGGGTGAACAAATGATTAAACCTACCCCACATTTTTCAATTGTTGGCAAATTAAGAAGGGTAAGGTGATTGATTATTTTAAATTGTTTAACGAATTTTTTAAACCGTTACATAAAACTAAACGATATTTTTGTTATGTATTTTCTTTTTCAACACACCGAAGGACTAGACATTTTTTTTCTTTAAAAAAGGTCGCTTGGTTGCCGAAAGTGTCAATCACAACGGTGTTTGGTCTCTAGCGCTGAGCAACGCCCGCCCTAAAAAAGTACTACCCACTTGGTTGCCAGCAAACAATTGTTTGCAGAAATCTTATCAATTATTTAATTTGTTCAAAGTCTGGTCTTACGTCTCCGTGCAAAATTTCTGCGCACCGTCTTAAACCAAACACAAAACTTGCTCTTTAACCACCAATTGTTCTTGATAACTAAATTTTATTGGTTCATTTTTAAGCGAGCTTATACTGAATTACACGTTAGCATCAGATTCTGTACGTTTACTGACTAGACATTGAAATGAGCTTTTAATAACTGAACTGATCTGAAACTGATCACGACTGCACTTTTTGCAGCTCTATTGTAATAATTATAATTATTGTCAACAACAAAAAATAGGAAAATCTCCCACGTATCTCAATTTAAGTTAGAAGGAATTTTCTCTGCGCTACTTTAGTCTTTAAGGGAATAAAAATTGTATTGCGCTTTTCATTATATACGGGGTGATCGCTTTAAGTACTACTCCACGTCAGTTTATTTCATAACTTTTAAATCATTTCGTTCTTTAATTAAATAAATTTAATGCATTTGCTTTTGATAATCTTCAAGATGTCCTAGACCTGATACTTCAGGCTTATTTTTCTATATTCGAGGTAACCCTTAATCAAACAAAGTTATTTGTCCTTTATAAGAACAACCATAACGAGAGAAACGTTAATTTTTTGTTTAGTGATGGTAATTGCTTTCATATACTCTTAAAATTTAACAAATAAATTAATATTCTTGTAATATTATTTTAAAAGGGTGGGGGGATTATACAGGGTGATTCATTAAGATCGAGTGAATCACCCCCTGTAATAGAGGTTTGATTTTATTTTAAGGAACGGTTGAAATTTTGAAATTTAATATTATTATAAATGTTATAGAATGAATAATATTAATCTCGATACAGTGAACAGTGCTGATTGCGTGTTTGCTATGGTTTTGCCTAAAAAAAAAACGTTGAAGAATGTTTTGTTGAACTTTATACAAACTGAAAGGTAAAACAAGAAAAAAAAACAGTTTTTTTTCTTGTATTATTATGTAACTGTATTGTTTAATTATTTATTCAATGCTTCATAGAGTTATGATACAAAATAATACATGTCCTTGTATGCAATTTCTTGTGATAATTGCATATTACAAACAGTTAACCTTTTGCTTGGAAAATCCACTCACAATTTTTTTTAACAGTACTACTACCTTTTTGGTCTGTAACAAAAAATAAAATTTTTAATTTACTATAGTGTGGAGCGATTTGATTACTAGGTTAGTTATCTCCGTGGGAGGCTGTAAACAATATCTTCAGGCTGAGTAGATTTATCTCATGAATATTTATGAGGTTGCGTTTATAGCAACTTTCATTATTAAAACTTTTTATTGCATTTTATTGAAGTTATTTAATTGGTATGGGCGTTGTTGGAATTTTTCTCTTCTATCAGCAGTAACAAGTAATTTTAAGAGCAATTTGTAATGCCTGCTTGTAAGCTTGTAAAATTCTAATCTAATTAACTTTGAACAGATTATTTTAATTTTAATTATTGGAATGTTATAAAGGAGGTTTAATTTTACAAACAAGTTTTTTTCAATAAATTGGTGCTCCCTGCGCGAGTATGAGTTCTTTAGAAAAGTTAGGAGCTTCTGGAGGAATGACAAAAAATGGTCTCGGAAATGGTACCTATACATTTTCTTAAATTTTGGAAAATACAAATATACACAGGAAGGAGGCAAGAATCAAATTTTCCTTTAAAATGCAAGTTTTCAAAATTCCTGAAAGAATGGGGAACATTTTTTTAAAATGTGGTTGAAAAATGGAACAAATTTTCTTCAATTTCAAAAGAAAAGGGGCCAAATTATTTCGAGAATGTACACAGGAAACAGAAAAATCAAATTTTCCTGAAATATAAAAGTTTCATAAATTCCTGAAAGAATAGGGAATTTTTCAAATGTGGTTGAGAATTGGGACAAAGTTTTGTAAAAAATCCGGGAAATCTTTTTAAAAAAATATACAGAGGAAACAAAACAGTCAAATTTTCTTTAAAAATTATTTTTTCTAATTCCTGAAAGCAAAAAGGAGTCGAATTTTATTTAAAACCATTCAGGGGAAAGAAACGGGATACATTTTTTTTAATAAACCAAACTTTTTCAATTTTAAAAAATAAAATTATTCTTAAGAAAATAAATTGCAGTTGAAAGTAATAAAAATAATTTAAGAAGCGTGAGATCTGTATTTTGGGGTTTAATTGATTTGAATCTAAAAAGTAATTTTAAGAACGAGTTGTTGCAATCAATCATAATTTAGGATAATAAACCACAAAGAAATGAAAATTACAAAACGGATATGAAAATCGTGAATACAGAATTTAATAATTCGTGATTTGGCAGCTCACGACCTTCACAGGAGATCGTTTTGATAACCTTCCCATGCATAATAACTTTATTTAACTGAAACAAACAAACCAGCGAAATGAAACGAAAATATTTCAGTTTTTTTCAAGTCTTCAGAACTGAAATTCGATTCTTTTTTGGTGCTAACATTAATAAATATTTGGAATTGCCTTTATTTTGAGCGTTCCATCCTTCATTATACACTTTTCTGTTAGGTGACCAAAATTTT
Organism: Hemicrepidius hirtus; assembly: GCA_963082805.1. Lineage (NCBI taxonomy): Eukaryota > Metazoa > Arthropoda > Insecta > Coleoptera > Elateridae > Hemicrepidius > Hemicrepidius hirtus. The sequence goes on from OY720165.1 coordinate 29,899,656, forward strand.
GATTGAACTTTTTTTTTAGAAACAGAAGGGATGTTATATTCGTTTCTAACCAATCTCTTTTCTCTATTCCACTCTTAGTGCCCCATCAGAGAAAATTCCTTAGCATAGTATCGACGTAGGCGTAGTCGGGGCACACAATAGCTGTGCCCTATGTACTTTCTTTTTTTAACTGCGTGTATTAGAAAGAACAAAGGCGATGTTTCTATAATAAGCCCGAAAGGGACAGTGTTAAGGACTATTTATTCTTGGCTGACGAGAAGGATAAGGAAGTGGACCCTGATCCTTTTCTTCAAGGACTATCTCTATTTTCCTCCCTTCTAGTCTTGATAATTTTTCTCTTGGCCTCATTTGCTTTTTGTTACGTTTCTATGTGATTTCTTCTTCCGTATGCTAACTTGAATGTCTTTTATATTTCCTCGGGGCGGAATTTCAATTAAATATCGAATAAAAATAAAAACTACACCCAAGTTGGATTAACTGTTAAGATTATTATAATATTATTTAACCGTTACAAGCGTCAATCATTATAACGCGACAGATCCAGCTATTGTTATGCTCCTGCATATTATTATCCCATACCTACAATTCGATCTGTATCATTATTCATATGAGTAAGTAGAAAGTAGGTAAACTTCCTTCATGTACTACATTATACTGTTATGGGATATTAATTTAAAGTTTGTATTAAATATCACTTGAATAAAAATATTACAATGTGTTGTGTTGCACAGGAAACTTGCAATTACCCACGGTAAGAAGAAAAACTTGTACTTTTCTATCGCCGTTGAGAAATGGGAAGTTGTAAAATGTTTGTGCTATAAAATAGCGGTTTCTTTAATACGCATTAGTATACGCACAGGGATTGAGGATCTCGTTACATTTTTATTGTCTCAAATTTATTGTTAACAACTTTCACTTCCCATACATAACTTAGATATGTGGAGGTTTCCGTAGTTTTACGTTTAATCTTGATTATTATTTACTGTTTTATGTAATTAATGGTGACAAGACAAAGTGAGATTAATAATTTTTGTCGCAATTAATATTTGAATAATGATAGGAGAAAATTTAGTTAGAATAGTTTGAGGGGTGACTCAAAATGAATTGCGAAACACGGTAAACGAAAGATCTTTTTACTTCACTGACAAAACCAAAGTTTCTTGACACTTTATTTTCTTACAATCTTGCATGACTAAAATGAACCTGACGCATTTTAATTAAAAAACCTCTAGGTATACCTGAGTTCATTACTAAAGTGTTGATTCACCGGAAATAATTCTTTGTAGTGATAAAAAAAAATTTCAAGCTTGTTTAGTCCTATCCTTTTTTTTTTCAAAAGAGGAATGTAATAAAAGGAAACAGAATATATACGAATATGTAATAGGAGGAGGGCATGTGAGATAGGCTATGTTTAGTTTGACGGTGTCTAGTGACCATAGTTCCGGTTAGGGTGGTTTGAGTGCAATTAAGTTTACGCTGTCTGACAGTCAGATTTCATGTTTAGGTAACCATGACTTTATAGAAGTTTGTTTACTTGTTTCAATTCAAAGGGGCAGTGCGGTTTTTGAGTGCCTTGCAGGTGTAAAGAAAAAATTTTGTGATTCACATATTTTTAAGTTCCTTTGTTTTATACCATGATCATGACCATGAAGTAGATTACAGTTTTTTTTTTATTTTGGAAAAATGGACGTAAGTACGGTTTTCCTATTTTTGTTTTTGAGTTATTAATGAACAATAAATCAGAAGAAATTTTATTTATTGCTTCCGTTATATCATAAATTATTTTTAATAAAGCACTTTATCTTGATTCAAACGGTTATTCGTACTTATACCGTAAACTGCAACTGTTTCATAACTATATCGATCAGGACAACTTTTTTAAATCATTCTACATGATTTGCAGTAAAATATTAAAATTTACTTGAGGGTATTGATGATTCCTCGCAAGCAAGGTTACTAGATCGTAATCTAACTTATTTTTGACTGCTTTAAGGAATTTGAAATTTTTGTGGTCCAAAACACTGAAGGGTTGTTTCAAGTCCACGCACTGTAAGAGTAAGGGAGCGCGAGCTAACCATCTGTCAATGCGTTGAACAGAACGCGCGCATGTGTTTAGGTTTAGGGTTCCCAGACCTAAACTATTAAGGTTAGACAAAAAATTTTCAGGAGTTTCTTGTTGGAGATTATATTTTCTACAACTTTGATTTGATATTATTTTGCGTCATCTTGCACGGTTTTCGCAAAATTTCCATTTGAAGATATTCGCTGTCAATGGGTTTGAGGGGGTGTGCGGATGTGTTTAGTCTGACGGCTCCCAGGCCCAAACTATTAATGTTAGACAAAAAAATTTCAGGAGTTTATTGTTGGAAATTTTATTGTCTACAACTTTGATCTGACATTATTTTGCGCCTTCTTGCACGGTTTTCGCTAAATTTCCATTTGAAGCTATTCGCTGTAGATGGGCTTGATAGGGTGCGCGGATGAGTTTAGTCTGACGGTTCCCAGGCCTTAACTATCAACGTTAGACAAAAATTGTTCAAGAGTTTCTTTTAGGAAATTTTATTTCCTACAACTTTTTTCTTATATTATTTTGCGCCATTTTGCGTGATTTTCGTTAAATTTCCATTTGAAGCTATTAACTGTCAGTGGACTTGATAGGGTGCGCGGATGTGTTTAGTCTGATGGCTCCCAGTCCCAAACTATTAACGTTAGACAAAAATTGTTCAAGAGTTTCTTTTAGGAAATTTTATTTTCTACAACTTTTCTCTTATATTATTTTGCGCTATTTTGCGCTGTTTTCGTTAAATTTCCATTTGAAGCTATTAACTGTCAGTGGACTAGATAGGGTGCGCGATTGTGTTTAGTCTGACGGCTCCCAGGCCCAAACTATTAACGTTAGATAAAAATTGTTCAGGAGTTTCTTTTAGGAAATTTTATTTTCTACAACTTTGGTCTTATATTATTTTGCGCCATTTTGCACGGTTTTCGCTAAATTTCCATTTGAAGCTACTCGCTGTCAATGGGCTTGATAGGGTGCGCGGATGTGTTTAGTCTGACGGCTCCCAGGCCCAAACTATTAACGTTAGACAAAAATTGTTCAAGAGTTTCTTTTAGGAAATTTTATTTCCTACAACTTTTTGCTTATATTATTTTGCGCCATGTTGCGTGGTTTTCGTTAAATTTCCATTTGAAGCTATTAACTGTCAGTGGACTTGATAGGGTGCGCGAATGTGTTTAGTCTGACGGTTCCCAGGCCCTAACTATTAACATTAGACAAAAACTTTTCAAGACTTTCTTGTAGGAAATTTAACTACAACTTTAGTTCTATATTATTTTGCGCTATCTTGCCCGGTTTTCGCTACGTTTCCATTTAAAGCTACTAACGCGCGTTAGGCGGCTCTAGCCTCATACCGGGTACGTTTTGTAAGGAAAAAATTAAAACCTATTCTAAAAAAGACCCAATTAGTTCCCAAATGACACTCTCAATCACATAATTAACGCGTTTACGTAACTTTTGAATAAATACAACAATAACAAATATTTATTGTTGAAAACAACTGAACCGAAATTTTAACTTTCTTCACTCTACTTATTCGAGTTGGATTTGAAAATTCAATAAGATACACGTTTTGATTGTTCTAGTTTTATTTCAAACTATCCGTTATCCTAACACATTCTTAAATTATATGCTTAGTTGGTTAATTTATACAAATTTTGATAAATGATAATCCTTGTTTCAAGAACAAAGCATTTTCGTTCCAGCCAACGACGCAGGTGACTCACAGGAAGAGGCAGAGACCTTTAAGTTAAAATACGAGCTATTAAAGAAGAGTTTACTGACTTGCTTACATTTTTTTAAGTGAATCGTAAGTTTACTGTTAATTTATAACTTGGTACTTTATACCAAAAAAAAAAGGAAAAGGAAAGGAAACTTTTGGTTGTTTTTGCTGTAAAAAAATCCAGTTTTATCCAAGCTAATAATTTATTCCTTGAACAACTCTTCAACATAATCCCCGTATCTTAACTTTATAAAAAATTCTGAAATTTCAATCTCGGTTATGTGTCCTTTGTACACATTATCCATCGATAAATTATTAAAATATTTTGATGGTATATTTAAGGAAGACCTCTAATGGAATTTGGATTATGATGATGCGGTCGGTTTGAGAATCCACCAAAGGTTTAGTAACGGAAAACAAACATTAGAGGTTCTTAATAGCATTTCTGTTCTAAAAATTACATAATTACGAAATTATATCTTAATAGAGGACCTCGAGACAGGTTAAACATGTTTTTTTTTGTGTTATGTTCTTTACCTTTAACCTACCCCAATTATCTTCTTCTATTTTTGCTATAATATGTCTTATCTAAAAGCAAAAAATTATTTTTAAATAAAAAGTCTTGCGAAAATTATAAAAACTGTATCCGTAACTCTTAAAGTATTTTACGACAGGAAAGGATTATTGTAACTCGGTAACTCGATATCTAATGATAGATCATTTCCAAAGGAAACTGTCGTTATTAATAGTAATGAGGACAGAAGGAAATGCTTGTAATAGGTAAAGGTATGTGGAGACATTAAAGTTGATATTATGGGGTAATCGAAAATCAAATTTTATGTCAATCTTTTTCATTCAGGAAATTATTTTGTGATTTAGGAGTTTTAAAATATTTTGAAAACAAATTCGGTGGAACAAAGAGAAAAATACATAACACTTTCATTCTGTATAATGTTTTGATTGTTAAAACCAAGGATATTTGAACGTTAATGAGATAAAAATTGTGATAATTGGTGTTCTTACATTCAAGGCTTAAGGTCACTACCGAAATTTTACAATTCAAATTATGATCATCATTAGAGGTGCAATGGCACAATTTTATTGTGTAACTGTACGCAAACTTAAAAAATTATTGCATTGGTCGATAGAAAATTTCCCAGTGCGCTTAGGAAATCTTAGGAGTTCTAGAGAAGATTTTTGCGAGTTTCCGATTCTTCAGAATCTCGAAATTCGAAAACGTTAGTCGAAGTCCCTGGAAGTTTCCGATTTCTCCATTAATCCCGTAGCTTCGAGTCGAATGCCTGAAACTTCCTTCCAAGGTTCTTAAGGTTTGCAATTTTTAATTGCCAGATTATCTCAGATTCTATAGAGCTTCCAAAAAGCCTCCAGAGTCCAAAAATTCAAATTCTGACACCAAAGTCTTTCAGAGAATTTACAGAAAGTCGTAGGTCACAGCCCCAGAGTCCCCCAAGACTCAACAAGTGTTTGAGTATCTTAGATCCTCAAATGTCTTCCACAAGACACTCGGTTCCGATTTTCGAAAGTCTTTGAGTCTCAGAAGTCCTCCGGACTTTCTGGAGTCGCTTAGATTCTCAAAATTCTTCTACGAGACACTCACTTCTCATTTTCTGAAGTGTTTGATTGTCTTAGGTCCTGAACAGTCTTCCACAAGACACTCGCTTCCGAATTTCCAAAGTCCTTGAGTCTCAGAAGTCCTCCGGACTTTCTGGAGTCCCTTAGATTCTCAAAACTCTTCTACGAGACGCTCATTTCTCATTTTCTGATGTGTTTGAATGTCTTTTAGGTCCTCAAAGGTTTTCCCACAAGACACTCGCTTCCGAATTTCCAAAGTCCTTGAGTCTCAGAAGTCCTCCGGACTTTCTGGAGTCCCTTAGTTTCTCAAATATCTTTCCCGAAACGCTCAATTCTGATATTCCAAAGTGTTTTTTTAGAGTCTCTGATTCCTTGGAGACATTCAATACAAATTTTTTTAAATGTTTTGAGTCTTTTAGTTTCTCAAACGTTTCACGAGACACTTAAGTATGATTTCCCAAAGTGTCTGAGCCTCGGAAGTCTTCCGGATTTGCTAGAGTTCTTTAGATTCTCAAAATTCTTCCTCGCGACACTCAATTCTCATTTTCTGGTGTTTGAGGGTTTTAGAGGCAGTCCTCCAGATCTTAGGCTTCGACTTTTCGGAGTCAACCGAAACTTTTTAAAATTTTCTAAGTTTTTAAAATTAAAGTCTCACCCAAGAGTTTTCGGAATCAAATTTGCGAGGTCTTACACTTTTTCTTGACAAACAATTTTTGATATCGTAATGACCTAAATTTTCGATTGGATAAGCTTGTCCAAGTATAATTATGGCTCATGGGAAAAATATTCTTCTGTTTTAACCTTTTGCAAGATTTTAATTTACAAGCAAACAACTTTAATTCTTAGTGGTTACCTGTGGGTATTGTTCAACGTCCTTTTACCCTTCTAGACAATCCTGACAATAGGTGTATATGTAAATGAGACAGGAAACGTAGTAAAGATTTGTTCGTTTTCAGACAAATATAGGAAATGTTAACTACTGCTCTATTGAATGCAAAGTAAGTGATAAATACGTGAAACAAAGACGTGAGGCTGAATTTCGTGATAGAAACTGCTTACATTATAATTTTTCTTTTGGCATTGCTGATTCCATCAATGGAAATTTTTAACCATTAATTTATTTTGAGATTTAAATAAAACATGTTTTATTGTTAGAATCTAGGAAATGCATGCCGTGTTTAAAACTTCAAAGCTAATTGTCGGTCGTGTCTAATTTTACGTCTTAAGAAAACAATTTGGAAATCTCTAGAGAATAATGACTAATTTTCCTTTAAAGAATCAATAATTAGATCGCTGAAGAAAAGGTCATAAAAGTGATTTATATGTTAATTATAATGTTGCTCTTATTTTTATCCGTTAAATCTTAAAGTGTAACAAACAAATGAATAACAATAATCTGGGAACGGAAAAGTTCAAATACCCAGACATTTTATTCTCATTGAAATATTGTTAGCAAGAAAACGGATCTCACCAACTGTGTTAAAATAAAGAACACGTTAATTTTGTTACAAGCGGTGCGAAAGTGTTCACTTTCGTACCAGGGTCTTATTTAGAAAACATATTGACTTTTTACCTGACTATCATTTCTCAAAATTAAATAATATTCTACTTTATGAGTACGGCGGTTTGGGACCCAGTCCGTTCGAGGGTGGGTTCAAATCCCGATTCCTAAATTTTTTTTTTTTTAACTTAAAACTACGTAAATTAGAAAGTTTTCATACTCAATTTATTTATTTTATAAGACTTTCTTTTGTGTTAGTCGAAATTATGAATATGAGAACGGCGGTTTGGGACCCAGTCCGCTCGAGCGTGGGTTCAAATCCCGATTCCAAATATTTTTTTAATTTTTTTTTCAACTTAAAACTACGTAAATTAGAAAGTTTTCATACTCAATTTATTTATTTTATAATACTTTCTTTTGTGTTAGTCGAAATTATGAATATTGTGTCTTTGGGGGATTAAAATAGATTTTTTGTACGAAGGATCTTTAAAAAAATTATTTGTAATGAAAATAATAGGATTCTTATACCTACAGTAGACCTTGATCTAAGTCTCACGGTCAATGTACTTTCAATTTAAACTTTAATAGGGAAAATTAAATTAATAGATAGTTTCTTCTTAAAAATAATAACTTTTTTGATGATTTAAGTATCTCCTCGTACTATAATAAGAAAGCATTGCAAATTTCGGCATTTTTTAAAGTGTAATTATCTAAACAATGAGTCATTACTACGTTTTCGTTATGTCTCAATTACTCTTTCGTAAATCATAAACTAAATTGAATAATTAAAAGTAGCTAATGTAGGCGAACGGCGTAATCAACAAGACAAATTACTTTAACCGTGAAATGGTGAAATCACCATGAAAAATCAACAGATTTCCACAAGATTACGACTTTATTAATTATAATTAATCTTCGTCAGTTCTGCTTGACCATCCCTCTAACTCTCCAGACTTAATAAAGCATAATTTTTCCCTCGATTTTTCCATTGGCACGGTTTTAATCCTAGGAAAAAAATTAGTAGAAGCCCAAAAGTGTTTGCAGGACCAAGCTCTCGTCTTCAGCAGGACTGAAACTGAAGCAGGATAGTTTCAGTCCTGCTGAAGATGAAAATTTTAATAGTTTTGGTCTAGGAGATTTTTTTAGCTTTGTTTTAATACTGAAAAAAAATGTTTGGAGAATCAAGCTCTTGTTTTCAGAATTTGGGTAGTTTCAGTCCTGCTGAAGATGAAACTTTTAATAGTTTTGGTCTAGGAGATTTTTTTAGCTTTGTTTTAATACTGAAAAAAAATGTTTCGAGAATCAAGCTCTTGTTTTCAGAATTTGGGTAGTTTCAGTCCTGCTGAAGATGAGTATTGCGATTTTAATTTGGTCTAGAAGATTTCAACTTTTTTTCGTGTCAATCTTAGTTTAATTTCCGTTTATTAGGGTACCTGTTGTCATTTCCTGTGGTAATTTCGTAGATGTATATGAAGAGAAGTTAATTATAGCTTTGTGGTTTGGCTGACATTTTTTATGTTCTGACGGGCTCAAAAATAACTAGCGTTTCTGTCGTAGCGTGACAAGTTAGTTCAGATAATTAGATTTCCGGAGTTGCAAACGAAATCAGTAGCAGCAGCAATGGCTGCCTTTTAAAAATCGGAAAATATTCGGTTGAAGAGCAAAAAAAGGAAATTTTGGTTGGCTCCGTTCTGCATTGTGGTGGTAATTTAAATAATTTCTAAGTTATTAGAACTAGAGTAATGGTATACAAGGATTACAGAAATTTTATTTATTGTCTGATACAGTCGTTGCTCTTACGGAACTTTGCTTATAACATAAATTATTCGCTTTGAAGATTTTGCGTGCTATATTGTAATAAAACGTAATAACATCTACTCTGAACGAGTTATACATTTAAAAGGCTATCATAATCGTAATATACGTAACAATAATTGTATCTTGTAACTATTAAAATTTTTATTTATCAACAAAACGGAGCGACCACTCAGATAAGTCATTGAATTTTCTTCTAAAAACATTTTTTATCGATTTGACCTTGAAATATATTTTAAAAGTGAAATTCTCAAGGTTATTCTTTTATAAAGGGGTTGAAAATATATTTAGGGGTTGACTTAATTTTTGAAAAAATCTTCTTGGGAAAGGGTTGGGATTTTAAGATCTCGACCTCTTTCTCAAGACAAGGTGAATTGAATTTAAGGGATGTTTTCGTGACCTTGACCTGTGTATTTTCAGTTTCAGTTAAATTCAGGATTATTAACTTCTTTCCTTTTTAAAATCCGAAAATATTAAAAATATTATTAAAGTGACCTTGTAATTAATTTCTTCAAGGTCAAAAGAGTTCTTGGGGAATAAAATTTTCGCTTAATTTTTTTTTTGTTAAGTCCTTTATATTTTAGGATGGTAAAGTCTGTAGACTTTGACTTTGATTTGATTTTAGAATGTTTCTGAAAGAAAAAAGATAACAGAAATAAAGAAAGAAGAAAAGTAAGTCAGTGAACATCGCTTTTTAACAAATAACTGTAAACTTCATAACTTTTGATGTATGTATTTTTCTTTTTATATTTAGGAAGTAATTTATTTTTCTGCGTAATTACGAAGCTATTATAGAAAGTAGTTTCTAACTGTAAGGAAATGTACCCAAAAAAAGCCTCTTTTAAACCTTTACATTATTTTCCTAGTGGATTAATAATAATTAAATCTTCTGTTTCGTATACTTAGGGTAAAGCTTGCGGAAATAATTATAATTGTACACTTTTCTCCATTTAAGCGAAGTGCAATTCCAGAAATTTGAATGCATACGAAAATAAATTGTTTGTAGACTCAATTTGTGTTAGACTATTTTCGTCTTGATGGGAATTTGGTTTGGCGCTGGAAATAGCATGGAAATGCAATAAGAAATTTAGGGCTTCCTTTTTTTTACTTTCTTAGTATAAACAATGACTCATTGGATTTCTAACGTACATTCTTGTACGCGGTTATTAAATATTTTTGAAGAGAAGTTGTAAAAGACGAAAAAATACAGATTGCCGATTGAGAAAAAAATGCGGCGCGCGATCGAACGGCTCGGGAACGGCGGGAATTTTAAGATATCTCAAATCTAGTAGGTAGATATATTTTGTAAAATTAGACAAAATATACAGAAGGTTAATACTTTGTAAAAATATTTTTATTTTTAATAACAACATTCTTTGCTTGTACACTCATAATACTGACCTTTTACCTTGCATATAACCCAGTTTGCCAAATATGGTAACGTGTCTCTTGTTTTAAGTGACTTTTTGATTATTTTGTTGCAAATGTTAAACTGTAATGTTTTCAGTTTCGTATCTTGTAATAAACAATTAAAGTTTAATTTATTACAGTTTATCTCTGAATACAGAAAATGGTATACGAATACTTAGACTCTATAGAGTGCAGAATTTTAATCTAAGTACAGTGAACAGTTTAGCTTTTACAATGATTTGCTCTTTTTCCGCTAATTGTTCTTATAGATAACGATATAAACCATATTTTTTTATATCTACAGAACTACGTTGTTAGACAATGATTTCGTGGACCCAATTACGAGGCGATTTATTAAATTTAGAAGCCATAGTTTTTGTATATCTACAGAACAATGTTGTTAGACAATGATTTCATGAACCCTATTAGAAGAATTATTGTATATTACGATGCGATTTATTTTTGGTGGTTCTGCAAAACTGCAGCTCTTAAGGATAAACCTCCACTGGGTTTATGGGTTTAATTAAACTTTTGAAGATTCTAGATAACAAGAAAAAAAGTGAGGAAGTATTTGTTACTTGTCTAATATAGGGTTACGGATATCTGATTACAAGTAAGTGTCTGGCATACATGCGTGGGAAGTGCAACGTTTATTTTTAAAATAATTATTTCCGCCTCATTTCCCCAAGACTAATTGCATGTCTTGGTTGTGAAGCATGAAGAAAAACTGCATACAGTTTCAGACCTAATTGCGTTTTGTTCTTAGATAAATCTTAGGCCGACATTAATATTCTGACAAATTTCTGTAGTATTTAAGAGAAAGTTTGTCAGGTTACAAAACAAGGTGAAAAGATTTTAATCTAAGATGAAGGGAAATTTCTAATGTAATGTCTTTAAGAATTGTCACTTTTCTTTGCATTTCTTAAAGACAGTAAATTATTTAGTTTCGCATAGATAAATGTTTTTAACTTTCAAGTTCACAGCTAATTAACAACGGTACATTTAACAAACATTGAATCAAAACGTGTACAAAGAAATAAGCTGTAACACAACCGTTTAATTATTTTTTTTCGTTCAGTTCCTTGGCTACAATCTTTTGTGTATTACAAGTACGAACACAAACTCCTTTTATTATTTAAAATATCAGATCAAAGTAAATTTTACCTGAGAGAGAGAGAGAGAGAGAAAGAGGGGGAGAGAGAGATAGACATGTAACTTCTCATTCCCCATCCACCCTTATGTCGAAACATATTCCTATCTCTCTTGCCACCTCACCTCTCTATTACCCTCGCTTCTATAATCATTTCTTATCCCAACACCCTTGTCTATCTTTCCACCCCGTACGTCCTGTTGTAACTCCATATCGGAATCCACCCTTCTTATGAAAAATATCTGAAAAGTTTCTGAATTTTCTTTAAGGTCTCGTACGTCGATTAGGATTATAATTTTTTTACATTTAATAAACAATTCTAAACGTGATGGAATACAAAAATTTAAATTGATATGATGTGACAGTGATTAAAAATGAAGCAAATAATAATAACATAGATAGAACACGGAAGGCACGATTTACAAACCTTTTGTTACTAAAACGACTCTATGTCAACATTTCTTCTGGTGTATAATTACAAAGTACTAATGATCGTAGGTAACTTGCGCAATTTTAAGAATACTCTACGAAGGTTGGTCTTGATCGTTCCATATAAAATATCGATTACATTACTCCACGGCCTCTGCACAAAATTGATTCCTTTTTAAGCTTTCAGACAAAAGGTGTGGCAATTTTAAATCTTTGATCTAAGAATTTTAATACAAGATTTTTACCAGGGGCGTACCAACGCATTCACTCTGTATAATATTCCCCAAAAAAATGCTGGAACGTTTCCTCCGCGTGCGTGGTTGTTGAACCCAACCATGGGACTTTATCCGGTTTAACGCAGCAGGTGCTTTATTTTTATTATATGGGTTCGATGCTAGGAAATTTCTTGAAAAGGACCTCGTCCTCTATCCGTATCTCTATTATACGAACAATTCGATTTTCTGAACAAAACCGAACGTCTGTTATAATCGTTTTAGTGAAGACTGGTACACAATCAGTCAAGAAACAAAGAAATCTTTCTGGAGATACCAGGAAATGAATGTAAAAGCCTTAAAGACAAAGTGGTAAGCCACTGTTTTGTTACATTTCAGTGATGCAACATCTGTATAACACAATCACCTTCTCTTAATAGTTATTTCATTGTAAACTTCTTTCCTTGACCAGTTGATCAATAAATTTATTGTCTGAACGTAATTGTAGGTAGCTTTCAATATTTTATTCTTCAATTAAACGTTCTAATTTATGATCAAACTGGTGTTATTTTTTTGTCTGTTAGGTTTCTTGGAAGTGCAGAAATTTTTATAAACAAAGCATTTCCGTTCTTACACTGTTATGCAAGAGGTAACATCACCAACGACTATTTCGCCCACATTGCGGTTTTTGATAGTTAACCTTGACTGGACATTTTTAAGGACAATAAAACAAAGAAAACGGTCATAAAGACGAAGAAAGCATACCCTAAAGTTAGGCTGAATTGTAGCTTTGAAATAATTAGGGGAGAAAAAAAATTTTGTATTGAATTTGGAAAAGTATTTCCTGCTAATTTTCTAGGGTTATATTTTAATCTTAGTTTCCTAAAACAAATGGGCAAACAATTGGGTTTACAGGGGAACAAAAGTAACAGGTAGGTTCCACCTGAGTGGGGAAGGGAACTGTACAGGATAACCCAGTTTATTTAATTTTTCGACCACGTACTAATCAATGGGGATTCGTTTTATGGACCTAGGTGGCCAATAGGGCTTGATTTGCTTGGAATAGGGCTATCGTTCATCTCCAAACTGATTTTGCTGCCCACAGTTATAGTAAATTAAATTTTTTTAAATCTATTTTAAAGGACTTGAATAAGTCACGCATATTAAACATTTTCCCGTAGTAAAGTTAAATACACCTGAACCTACTTTTATTTTATTTAGGTAACAAGATAGTGAAGTATTAATTTCATAAGAGATTGTATCCTCGAGTAAGTAGTACACAGATAAACTAATAGTATAAAACATTATTTGAGGATTACTTACATTGACCGAAATATGCTAATAAAAGCATTTACAAACAATTCTAAAAAATATTTCAGGGCAGTAATAAATCATTTTTTTTAAATGTTTGTTTTTTCTCAAACTTCCTGCACATTCTCTCCTTACAACAATACGTCTTTATTGTTTCATTATTTAATAATAATTTATATTTATAATGTAAAACTATAATAACCCACTTTTTAATTAACCACAGCCCGCAACAAAAATGTAAAAGAGAAAGAGCAGTTCTTGTTTCTGTTGTTAAACTATACGGACGAGTGTAACCTGAGTTGCAACAATTAAAGTTCCGTTGTAGTACAAGTTTTTATGTACAATGTCCCAACATACACTATGTATTTTTATTATTTTAAATCCTAGGATAGGTGCTTAAAATTGTAGGTAAACGAACGGTTATAAAATTTTACTCACGAACATTATGATGTTATACGTAAAAAGGAAGAAAATGTTTTGTTATACATGCTAAAAACGTTCAAAACTTAAAAAAAAATATTATGTAACTGGTCTAATTAGTTTTTAACTCCTAAATGAAGACAGAAAATACAAGGAGGTAGGTATGTTTGTTTTAGAAAACAATCAAGTTAATCCGGATATACTAGTATTTTAAACATTTCCGCCTAATTTTCTTGGGTTATACTTTAGTAAAGTTTATCTAAGTTTATCTATCTTAAAAGGTAGGTTCCACCTGACTGGGGAGGGGAACAGTACAGGATAACCCATACAGTAGTTTACTTTCCCAAGTTGTCCCCTCAAATTTGTTGATTTTCATGTCCAATTCTAGAAAAAAACTGCGATTAAGAATTTAAAACTCGAGTTCTTAATGGTAGGAAAAGGTAAATTTGATTATAAACGTTCGAAAGGTAGAATGATAGGAAAAGTAGAGAAAAGACAGACAACCTTGAAAGTTTAAATTGGAACAAGACAAAAAAAGAGATGTTGAGTAAGTAGCACAATTCAGCTAAAACAATTGAAGTTAAAAACAAAACAACATCGTTCGCTAAAAATTACATTGTAAGGGAAATTTTTTATCATATAGAAAATATTTGATCGTCTGTGCATCGTGACAGACACTTTATTTAAAAAACATTGAAAACGGTCAAATTTGCAAAAAAAGCGCATTGTTTTACAAAAACGGATCCGAAAAGGGGTTGTCTTTCTCCCCCAAAACTGAAAGAGCTTGAAATAGCTTGGAAAATGACTTTTTACTGTACTCTTTTAAAGAAAATAATCGACGCCCGCTAGATCGTTAGATTTGTAACTTTTAAGAGGTCCTACTAAGGACATGATCCTTTATATGTTCTTTCTTTCAACTTTATTCTTAAGAACAAATAATTAGTATTTTTTATAATTATAATAATTAACGAAAAATGCATTCAAAACGAGATGAAGGTCTCAAATTATTTAATAATGTTGTAGGTCTATGGCAGGTACATTCATGAATCAGCTAAGGATTACCGGATGTGATGTAATTTTCGTTTCAAAGGTTACTTGATTTGTTACCATTATAATCACTGATGCGTTTCTTTTTATTAGAAAAAATGCGCAGCATTGTTCATGCTTTAAATATTTCCAAAGAAGGAAATCGTACCCTGTATGAGGCTAGAGACGCATGACGCGCCTTTAAATGGAAACGTAGCGAAAACCACGCAAGATAGCACAAAATGGTATAAGATCAAAGTTGTGGGAAATTAAATTTTCTACAAAAAACTTTAGGAAAGTTTTTGTCTAACGTTAATAGTTTGGGCCTGGGAACGGTTAGACTAAACGTATCCGCGCCCCTAATCTTTAAATGGCAACGTAACAAAAAAATGCGCAAGATAGGGCAAAATAGTATGAGATTAAAGTTGTAGAAAATTAAATTTTCTACAAAAAACTTTAGGAAAGTTTTTGTCCAAAGTTAATAGTTTGGGCCTAGGAACGGTTAGACTAAACGTATCCGCGCCCATTGCCGCCCTAAATTTTTAAATGGCAACGTAGCGAAAACCGCGCAAGATAGCACAAAATAGTATAAGATCAAAGTTGTAGAAAATAAAATTTCCTACATAAAACTTCAGGAAACTTTTCGTCTAACGTTAATAGTTTGGGCCTGGGAACCGTCAAACTAAACATACGAGCGCGCTCTATTTAACGCATTGACTTTTTAGCTCGCGCTCGCTTACTCTTACAGCGCTTTGACTGAAAAGCATGTTTCAGTCTCTTAGATAAAATGTATTGTTGTTTTCAAACTAATTATGGATTTATTTTCAGGATAGCTTCTTATCGGATAGTCGACGTAGCAGCAGTATTATAAGCGATAGCAGGAGATCTTCAGCCTGTTCTAGTCGCATTGCGGAAATGCCAGTCGAAAATTTACTTCTTAAATCGCAAATTGAAACGTTGGAGTGGCAATTAAAGCAGGTTGGTGTAGATAGATTAATGGAGGTCCTAATCCTCCACATTTCAGACCAGAATTTCTTCCTGCCACGACTTTCTTCATGGTTCTGGGACTTAACATACTACCAGATAATTATTTTTTAATTTTAATGAACAACTTTGGTAGTTTAAAATGCGATAAAAATTTACAATGTAGGTTGGGAATGTTGAAGAGCGTTAATAATACTTTTTTTTTTGAATCAAATAACATCAAATGGCGTGTTTGGCCCACACAATCATTTCCTGCCACGATGTGATCTAATTCGTGCCAAATTGTGGGATCAAAAAATTCTTTTGATTTACTTGATACGTAATTACAGAAAAAAAAGAAGGTGAAGTTATATCCACATATCGCCACGTAGTATTGAATTTTCTACTACCAGCTTAAAGTGAAATTTATTTAAAATATTACAATACTATCTCACACTGACGTGTGGGAACTCTAGAAAGTGTCTTTTCTTTAAAATTCTTATTTCTGAGTCTTCTCCGACTTTTGATTAAATATTTTTTTTCAGACTGAAGCTAGTAAAGAAATGTACAGAGCCGTAATGACACAAGTTGTAAAATTTCTAGAACGCGCCCATCAAAGTTTACAACTTCTTGGTTCGAAACTGAACAACACGAATCAACAAACAGTTCCTAGATCTCAAAGTGATTATCATATGCTTTGCATCAAGGAAAACACCTTAGATGGAACAGCATCCCCTCGTTCAATTGATTCCTCTATGGATTATACAGCTTTCAGGGACTTTACTTGGTAAATTCCTATAAACTGTTTTTAAACTTTTTCTGATTTTTATTTTTATAGGAGGAGACAGAAAAAACCTCAAGTAACTTCAGAAGAAATCCCTTTAGAAAAATTATCACAAGAAGCTTTTAGATTACTACGTACTGCTCAGTCTTTGCTTAACACTCGTGCTCCTGATTTAGCTCATGTTAATAACGACAATTCGGAAGATCTTCAGTTTTTAGAACAACTTGCGAAGGAATTTCCACGTTCACAAGAAAATGGAACCCATAAACCTGATTCGAATTGTACGAGGCTTCAAGTACTGACCCCAAAAGAAGACGTTCGAATCTCAACCGCCCTTAATAGAAAATTATCTTTACAAAGAAATGAATTTAAAAGAAATTCCTTTCATACTTCTTCACCGAAAGTTAATAAACCCCTTGATTTATTCACAAATATAAATATTGACCATAATAGTGATTGTGGTAGCAGCATTATTTCTTGTAAATCATTAGAAAAAGAAAAAATTAGATCGTTTAAACTTGAGCCTGAAAAATCAAACTCGCCACCTATAAGTAGCATGAGTTCTGCTGAAGATGAGAGTGGATTTTCTTCAATGAATTCGTTTCAGGAATTAGGGATTCCCCTAACACCACACGCAAAAGAAAAAGAAGCTTTATTAAAGAGTATGTTACAAGATAATGAGTTAAGTAAAGATAAAATAAAGAATTGTGAAGAAGTTGGGGATGATTCATCCCTTGAATCGGTTATGGAAGCAAAAGTTTTAAAATCAAAAGATTTGAAATTATGGGAAAAACCTGCGTCGCATAAAAGATGGAATTCAATGACGAGTCAAAATTCTTCGGAAAAACAACCCCTTAAAGTTTTATGGGTGTAAAAGTAATTATTTTTTCTTCAAAATCGTGATATAATGCTTCTAGTTATTATATGCTTCTGTTTTTGTGTGTGCTTGTATTTTTCAGCTCAATTACGATTCTTTTAAATTTTTTACTGAAAAAACTACCCTTATTGAAGAATAAGTAACGCGCGTTTAAGTTGTTGGCGGACAAAAAGGTAAAAATTAAACAATGTTTTCTTGAATTTTTTAATAATATTCTTGATTGTGATAAATATTTAGTTAGTAATTTATAAATAACTGCGTAAGCGTAAAATATAGTTAAATAATCACTTTTCAATGGTTATATGGAGTAACCAAAATTTAAAGTGCTTTTTATAAAGAAATACCTAACATAATATTTTATTTTTAAACAATTTGCATTTTTGTGTGTACAAATAAAAGAATAGTTTCTATAGGAATGTAATTTAGATTTTGATATTTGAGTGGGGATTTCTAGAAGTATTTTGATAATAATTTATTGTATACTATTTCAGTGTATTTTATATAAAAAATATATTTAACATGCTTCAGTTAAATAATAAATAATAGATAACTGATTAGCTATAATAATAATAATTTATATTCCTTTTAGTCCATCTAATATGCTAGAATGGATAAGGGTGGGGGCAGAGATCTTTATGGAATAAAATACGTTTTCAGGATATTAAAATAAAAGTTTTCAGGAAAATGGAAGTTAGAGACAACCAGAGAAGCAGGGGAATCCCGGAGACAAGATTGCTAAATAAGGGGAGGAGAGTGGATTTATGGGGACAGACTCAACGATAAGGGCCCAAATATAAAGGACATAGGTATGTGAATGAGTGTGACGAGGATATTGTTAATAAAACGACGGGGGGGTGCCTACCTAGGAGAGGCCCTAAAAACGATTATAGCGACTCACGTGCGTTGCCTTGGTTACCAATGTAAACATTTTTATTTTCTATTTAGTAGGAGGCAGGAATTTTTCCTACAACACTGGGGATTCGTCTTAAGATTTCAAAGGGAATCCCTTCTGTTTGGGCTACCCCTATAATTAATTAATTATTACTGTAATTAATTATTTGTAATTTTTTTATTGACCAATTGTTCGTTTGCGCAACTAGAAACTGTGTTTTACACGACAGTGACAAATCAACGCAGACAACGTTCTTGATACTTTAATTTTTTTGGAATGATGTATGAAATTTTTTCTAAATTATACTAAAAATATTGGATTATTAATAAATTATGGTAAAAAGATGTAATGAACAAAAACCTAAGAAAAAAACATTTAAACCAAGGTAAATTTAAAAGAAAAATTTAAATTCTTAGTTTAATGGACTTCAGACGTAAATATTTCTACATTTATGGATAAAAATTAAATTATTAACACTTCATAATTCGAGGTTAAATATAAACTGTCATAATGACATTAAATATTGGGTTGTTAAACATGAAAACAGTTTGAGAACCTGTAAGCGTCGTCGTCTGCGTTGATCCGTTGATAAATCAACGCAGGCCGGGGCCTGTAAGAAATTTTTTTAATACTTACTCCCTTTAGGGGAAGACCCGTACGTTCAAACCATCGAAAAACAAACAGAAGAATAATACATGAAGTTAGGAAAAATAAAACTTTACAACAATTAACTATAATCCAACTGAAAAAAATATTAAACCAAAATAGTCGCATTAGTTATAAAGAATGTTGCTATAAAAGGGATTACGTATACCTTGTAAGAAGATTATGGAATGAGAAGCAAAGGAAAACTCCAGCAAGGCAACGTATGTAAATAAAATAATATATAGGGTCTCTCTAAGAAAAGCTCTGTGGAAAATATTGCCAGGGGAATTAAGGGGCGCTTTTTTTCAGCAAAGGAAGGAACTTTCAGTGTATACACTTTTCATGACTTTTACAGTTCTTGGAAAATAGTATCCGTTCAGGAAGTTTACAAAATACGTTTACAGAAACTCGCAATTTTTCAGGACTGCGAGTTTTCAGGGGTTAGAAGCGCTTCTGTTGTGGTTTCGGAAATACGTTTTGTACACAAACTTTTTAGAGACACCCTATATGTATATTATATGACTTTTGGGTTAGGGCAATACAATTTTTTTTTGCGCAAATAAAAAATATAACTACTTGATCGACGTTTCGTTCAAGAATGAGACATCCTCAGTGGTTCAAGTTTTTTCTTCTTGTACACCCTCTGGATTATAGAGTTCCAAAGCTGCCTCTGTTGCGCTTTAGTATTTCCATTCCAACCCTGAAGATATAACTCAACGAAACGTCGATCGTGTCTATTCGAGGACACTATCGGGATACGAATTAAAATTAATTTGTTTATAGGTACACGGGGTTTATGTAAAGATTGTAAATCTGTTTTGAAAATGTGCATTTTTCTTGATTGTTGGCACATATTTGATTGCATCGAATGTGCAGTAGCGTACGAGCATTGTCCTATTTGTACACGACCTGTAGTAGAAGTGATTGGAGTCTTCGTACCTTAATATTGTCTTCAATGTAAATAAGAAAAAAAAATAAAAATAAAGTCCCCCATCTTATAAATCTTAAAATATTCATAAGAAATAATATTTGGGCCCGACCGACGTAGGCTGGCGGTTAAAGCCTGCGCTATATAAAAGTCGCGAGTTCGAATCTTATGTGGGGTGTGTGAGATTTCCTTAGACAAGGACAGAGGAGAATTTATAAATAAATGCGTAAAAATAGGGTCCTATATTCCAAAATTTGAAAAACAAACAAAAAAAATTATACAAGGTGTTCAAAGTGTTTTGTGACCCTAAATCCATCAAGGATCCGTATTTCTTTCGTTTATTTAAAATTGGGTAGTAGCTGCATGTTAAAAAGGTCTCGGCTCTATATAGAAGCGGCAACATATTGTTCCTGTAAAATTTATTACCCGATAAGTGTTTGTTTTGACAGTAATGGTGATAAGATTGACTTCGGTTATGCAAAAACGTGGTAGATTTTATAGGGTACCTGTTGTGCGAGTACAAAGGAAGCGTTTAGTTTTATGGTCTTGTTTTACACCACCTAGAATTTTTTGTCCACATTTTTAACTTTTCTACTACAATCGACCAGTTGAATAATGAAAATATTTACCGGAAACGAAAATAAAATAAAATTATTTTATATCCAAGCAGTCTCAAGTCTTTAAATCAAAAACAATTGATTAAATAACAAGAAAATTAAACAAAGTACTATCAGAATTTACGTTTTAGATCTATAAAAAAATTTAATCAAGCAAGCCATATGACTCCTAACTCGGTAAAAAGTTTTCTTATCACATTTTCTTGCATAACTTCGTTCCTAGTCGTGCTAGAGACCTGCGGTTTTTTGCATTCTCTTTGTTTTTCTTTCCTCTTTACAAATATAATAAAATTAATATGCCTTTATATTTGAAATTTTTGAAAAAAATGCCAATTTCCACTAGCACTCACCACAAATTAATTTGAAATTAATCATTCAAAAGCAATTTTCGGCAAAATCTTTCCGACTCTTACTGAATCACCCTGTATAATCGTAAAATAAAAATTAGTTTAGTATAAAAAACCCTCAAAAATTAAAAATAATTTAAACGTACGACTTGGTTTGGTAAAAGTCTTCTAGAGATCAAGGCAAGGGGTGAGTTTTCTAAAATTTAAACTCGAAGTCATGATAGTAGAAAAAAGGGGAGAAAATTTATCGATAATACTTTCCTTTTATGTTTTGGTATTAATCGTATTCCAGATGTCGAGAACGTTTGGTCGTTGTTGTGATAATTTTAGGGTGGCTCGGTTTTCGTGAAAAATCTTTTAGAAAAGTGTCTATAAAATTTATTTTGTTGATTAAAGTAAAGAATTAGAATGTGATTGGTATTGTAGAAAAGTCACCAGGCGGTGGGGTAGAGAATTATCGAATCAATGGAGAAAATGTGGAAAAGCAGCGCTCCCTGCGAGGAAAACTTAAACAGCAGGACGGGTTGCGTTTCGGCAGGCGCAGCCGCAACCACAGAACGAATGTGTCACGCTTATCCTATAAGATTGGATAGGCTTGTAAATATTTCAAGTAGTATATGAGTTAATTGTTACTGCTGTAATGTGTAATTTTCTCGGAGTGATACTTTGCCTCTTATCAGCCTTGGACTACAGTCACGGCGTTAGCTTTTGGCCGCGACAGAGAGCACTAAAGTCGCTAGCAGACTATTTTAGTATGAATTGATTGCGAGTTCCGCGGTCGAACCTCGTGTTATTTATGCAGCTCTGTCGGTGCGTTCGCGGTGTCTCTGCTCGTGTATATTTGTGTTAAAAAGCGCCCCCAAAAATCCGCCAAAATTCCGCGCTCAACTTATTATTTTAGTGATAGTGATAGTGAAATGAGTTATAAAGACCGAGGCTCGCCGATATTATTGGAGAGCGGATTAAAATCTTTTCTAGGACACCCTGGACATAACTACCCCCTTCTTAATGGTAAGTCAAGCTTTAGGGGGGCTTTCAGGATCCGGATCCGTATTCTGAAACATCCACCGTGTATGAAAATCCCTTGAATCCCCCACTAGGATTTTATTTTAACAAAAAAAATTGTTTATTATATTCTGTAAACTTTTCTGTTTTCAGAAAGGATAAAGCTCTGTTTTTTAAATTCTCAAATAATATAGTCACATGGTTTTAAAGGTTTTCTTACGCATGCGTATGAGGAAGTACCTAGTACTCATTAAATGTTTAATGAATGGAATTTATACGAATTAAGTTGTTAGTTTTAACTCGCAACGAAAAATGTGGAACTATTTTTACGTCGAGCACATGAGAATGTTATTTTTACAAACACTGACGTCCACATTCTACCCTGGCCTTGTTAATTTGTTCTAAATTTAATTTCGCACGAAAACTGTAGTGAAGTTTAAATATTTTTTTTGGCGCGTTTTAATTTTTCCCCCAACACGTTTCTAAAAATTTATTTTCAGGATTTTTTTTTAAATAACTTGGAACTAGTTTACAAAATTCTGGGTAATTGCACTATCAATAATATTTCTAATCGCGTGTTGCTAAAGTAACCTTAATCCCAGTGCACAATGATGAGTGCCAAGCAGAACTTTACAACTTGACATTTAGTAGAACTAAAATACAAATTCGACTTTTGAATAAATTGGCAAAGAGTGGGTCACATGCTTTGCTAGCTTAAAATAGTTAGTCGGTGGCTGTGGTATTACACAAATAGGAATTCCTTGTTTACATTGATTTTTTTCCCTCATTAAATATACATGGAAAAAAATCTCTGATAACGTATAAGTAACCTCTTAAGTAACTCCATGCAATTAATTATCACACGTGAGTAAATACAGAGTGATTAAAGGTTAAAAGCCTGATTCAACGCATCTACAGTACGATCAAAAATTTAACATGGAAAGAGGATTCGAACTTTTCGAACTCAAAAAAATTAGTTAAAATTATTTTCGATCACTCTGTATAATTGTAATTGGCATCCCACTAAGTTTTAACAAAAATAGTTTAGTAGCTAAATTTTTTTGTACTAGAACGCGTTTTTTTTATCTATTGCCCAATGCTTGTTTTTTTTAATTCATTTATGCTAAAGTCACTATTAAGGGTAGGTACTTGAAATTAGATTTAAACCACCCCCCTATTCAAATCTTTTAGTATTAAATTTTAGATCTATGTAACATCGCCTCTTTTATAATGCCTTTAAATGATTTCCTATTTTCAGGCTTTATCTTAAAAGAACCTTTTAAAAGAAATCCGTTAAGGGTAGTCCCTATTAAAAAAAATGATAAAAACAATATTTTTATCCGACTCCTTGTTTTGCCTTTTTTTTGTACTTCGTCCAATTCTTGATCAATTTTTCATGCACTCCGCGAAAATGCTTGACTTGGCATGAAAATGTGCTTTCACATAAGAAATATTATGACAATTATAAAATAAACAGTGGCGTAGATGTTTGAAAAAAAGTGTTTTCAAATTTATTTCAAGACATTAAACTTTTTAATGAATTTTTAATCATTAGCCACCACGCTCCCAAACACGTCTTGTATTTTTACTTTCCCGTACCGCCACTGGTTTAAGGGAAGTATTGATATCATGAAAATTTTCGAAATTGAGATTTTCGCGGAAATACGTGTTTTGGCCCTCCGGGAAAGCAAAGTATGGCACAGCTCTTATAACAACATTTGTCTGAGCTTAGCTCCCCCCTTAATCTACGCTACTGAGCTAGAGTTAGGTTTTACAAGTGAAATTATTTCTTATGTCATATAAATAACGTTTCCGTGCCAAATTATATATAAATACAGGTAGAACCCTTTTCATGTTAAAATTAGATTCTTTTTTCTTTAGCTTCCGCTTTAAAGCGCCATAACTCCGAAACAAAGCATTTTTTTTAGAATTAAATTTGCAATTATAATAGAAATCGTAATTAAGAAATATTATCAATCAAGTCTTGATCTTGGAAAAGAAGGAAACCGTTTTTCTCTTTAGGGGTTTTGTCTTTTGTTCTGTCCTACCGCCCCATCATGTTTTACTTTCGAATATCCTCTTACAACCGAATCGTTTAATTGTTTCTTTCACTTTAGAATTTGCACTTACCGTTTACGCTTTCTTACGGCCTATTAACTATTCAGCGTTTGCCTTATATTCTGACAAGATTACTAGATTTGCCCAATCTGTCTTGTACATTTTCAAAAATCCACAGGATTAAGATCAGGAGGTCGTGTTGGCTACAAACCCAGACCTATTTGACTCTGCTCGTGTTTATTGTAACAGATTTTCTACTCTTACGGCTTTTCAATGTGTACACGTTTTTTTTTCTCTTGTTGTGTTCTGTAGGTCCCCTCTATCTGCTCTCTAGTGTTGTGATTTGTGTAGAACCCGTTCATTATTTGTTTTGTAAATATAGAAACTGGTAATTACTAGCTTCTACATACTGCCCAGCCTTAGATATTTGTTCTAATGTTGACTTTTAGGTCAAATAATGAGTTCAATGGGTTATTAAAAGATTTTTGCAATTTTTAACTAGAAACGAGGGATATTTTCTTCAATGTAAATTAAAATTAAACAGAGACGAACTTTTATCATCATTATAAAAAAATTGCCACATATTATATTCTTTTTTTTTTATTTGTAGATAAAATTACTTTCTTGAGTGGGCTAATAGTAATGAGATAGGTAAATATAAGATAAGCAAAATGTCTTGTGATGTAATACATTGTGTATCCACTGCAGACAACTATTTATATACTGATTATTGTACGCATTCTAACCGAAGGTGTGAGATAGTAAGATTATCTGTAACTTCTCAACTTTTTTATCTTTGCTATATTTTTGCCATATCTTGAAATTTTTTTTACTATATTATCTAATTTAATTATTTTTTGGCAATGTGTATGTGATACGTATTTTTTATAAACTGAAACGTCTTCATGTAAAAAATTCTTACATTTTTACATAATCAGGAAAAAATATTAAAAATTGTGTGTTGCTGAAAATAAACTCACTAGAAAAAAATTTAATGGATTTTAATTCTTTAAGTGCTTGTGAGAATTAAAAAATTCAGCCTCGACTTTATATTTTTAATTTTTCGAAGTTCACTGTTACGAACATTTTGTTTATACGTAAAGATTGTTAAGAAAGTAGGCTATGAACTTTTGTGATAGGTTACACGTGAGGTTATCATTTGGTAAAAGGTTATCTTAAAAAAAAAATAGGAAAAGTTTGTGGGTCTTACACCTTGTGGATTCGGGTAGGGGAATTTTTTATGTGAATTAAATTTCGCAGGTTCTATAGAGTGAACAGTTTTAATCTCGATATAATGTACTGGTTTACTTGGCCAACGTTTTTGTTTGATCAGAAATGTATACGAAATGCTGAAATTTCCTGCATAAAGTGTTTCGCTCTTCCTCAGATAACAGATCATTTCGGTTTATCTCGGATATCTCTGAAACCTTATCAGATAACTCCGGTTTCTTGATCGCACGTTATTAAACACTCCCTTACGCCCATTTTATCCAATTTAACCGTTTTTGTAACTCTTACCCTTTCCGAAATATTTACAGTGGTTCGCAGTGGTTGACAAAATTAATAAAACCGAAAAAAAAAACATTTCCGTTTTTCCCGGATATCTCCGGAATCTGATCAGATATCTTCCGTTTCTTGATTGTACATTACCAAGCACCCTATTACCCCACTTTTCTCTTATTTAACCAATTCTCTATCTCTTACGGTTTCAGAGATCGCTACAGTAGCGTAGATACATGTGTCATAAATTGCAATTCAAAAATGTTCAAAGAATCTGGTCACGTTGGCTGTGCTTCCATTTAATTTGGAAGCAATCAGGGAAATTTTAATTTCTAAACAAATGACGGAGCATTATAGAAAAACCGCCAAAATACATTTTTGAAACGGAAAATCCTTAAACAAAGAAAGAAAACTTTAAAAGTCAATACAGCTCATGTGATCAATATCGCATTTTTTGATAAAAGGTAGACATTGCACTCGGCTACAACTAGGTACCTGACAGTTTGGCGCCGAATATTAATTTATCTTTACAAAGAATAGTTTATACTTTTTCTAGTACAGGGTGTTCCACATCTTAGTCTCCATTTTCTGAGCCCACTTTCTCCAGCCACCAGGGAAAAGTTCAGTATTGATCCCATTTCTCTTCTCGAGATATACAAATTGTATACAGGGTGTGCTTATATTTATTTTAAGTCAATTTTCCACAAATCTGTTAATACAGGGTGTTTATAAAAAGTTTTTTTTTCTCCAAAAGTCCTGTTCGTACAGGTCCCTAAATTCATGTTTTCAGAAATATTTTACATTATATCAATTTTTTTTAAATATTTGGTTATAAGTACAGGGTGTTCGAAATCTTAATGCCCATATTTTACAAGTCATTTTATGTAAGGTATCGTAAGGCTAAGAAAAGTATTTTATTGGCGTGGGTGCCTAAAAGAATATTTAACAAAAGACTCGACATGTCTCGATTATATGAACAACCTCTTGTTTTTTTTATTAACTGACACAATCAACATTAACAAATATGGCCTTGTTAATTCATTATTTGATCATATTTTGAAATGCTTAAGTAATAATATCGAAAATAAACTGAAAATGTAACGACTTTCAATAACTGAAGAGACATTCCTAAGACGTTAGGACAAAATAAAGTCAACGAGCAAATGATATCGTTATATTTACCCTTGATAAACTTTGACCAATGTTTATTAAATTATTACAGATGAGTTTGATTTAGAGATCTTACGCAGAGTAAGAATTACCATTTTATCATTATCGCTTGTGTAAGGGTTAAAAAAGTTTAACGATAATAAGATTAATTTTAGCATCGTTGCAAAAAATACATCTATAGTATTAACCTTGATTAGAACGTATTTACTATAATTCAGGATATACTTCCCATAACATTCAATGGTGGTATGGGAAAGTAAAGAGGGGCTAACGATGTTAGAAGAGATCAGGTACTACTATAATAGGAATATTTACTTTGGGGCGCGAAGACAAGCCTGGAGAAACCAAGAAATCCCCCATTAACAGATCAATATGATTTTTCGCATTTTTTTTTGTTTAATTTGGGGAAATTAAAGGTTTTATCTTCTTAGCACTTAATTTTTGTACAAAGTACGACGTAAAATGTCTGAAATATTACTTACAGTGTCTTCGTTTGTCTTAACTTTAGGAAAACAAACATTAAACAAGCTTTGCCAAAAGACTATTTACTTTGGGGGAAAGAAAAACCCGGAAAATGCAAGAACTCGCCCATAAATCAATAAAAATTATTTAAAATTTTTTTTATTAATTCTGAGGAAATTAAAGGTTTAATTTTTTTATTAATTTTTTCTACTAATTAAGAGCTTATTTTTGTGAAAATTAATTTTTTACACCGTTAACGCAAGCACGATTTTTTATGTGGCTGAAAAAGCAAAAAATCTTAAAAAAATATTTTCAGTAATGTCAGTGAAAATTCATGAAAATTTTACAGGACTTCCCCCATTAATCATTTTTTGAAGGAGGAAAACAATTTAAAAAAATAGACGAGCAGCTTTCTCAAAAAAAATATTTTCAGGAATTTCATGAGAATTCCTGAACAACCTGAAAATTTGGCAGGACTTCCCTCATTAATCATTTTTTTAAAAAGAAAAATAATTTAAAAAATTGACAAGCAAGCAATCTCAAAAAAAAAATTTCAGTAATTTCAGTGAAAATTCCTGAACAACCTGAAAATTTGGCAGGACTTCCCTTATTAATCATTTTTAAAAGGAGGAAAATAATTTAAAAAAATAAGACTTTTTTTCACTTTTTTTCTTTATTTATTACCTTCTTACGTTTCAGTTTTATTTTATTTCAAGGAAATGTTTTTTTTTATCCAAATTCCTTTTATAATCCGGAAAATTCAGTCTTGTTGCTTAAATCTTCCTTTTTTTTTTGGTTAATCATGTAATTTTCTTTTCTCTTCCTTTTCTATTTTTCAGTCAAATCAAAGCCAACTTTGATACCTAAAAGAAAAAATAAATTGGCAAACATAAAAGTTTAAAAAAATAAACTTACATCACTTTGAAAGAAAAAAACTTCGTTCCTGATTTCTTTACCTTTATTTCCGTAGTTTCTATAAGAAACTTTTTTTCACACTTCCTTTTGCCAAAAACCAACTTACCTTGAAAAAAAAACCCAAAATTGCGTAAAAATAAACATGTTGACTCAAACATTCTTAATTTATTACATATTTTAACGTAAAATTGTTTTTCTCGTTTCTGCAAGACGCCATT
Organism: Hemicrepidius hirtus; assembly: GCA_963082805.1. Lineage (NCBI taxonomy): Eukaryota > Metazoa > Arthropoda > Insecta > Coleoptera > Elateridae > Hemicrepidius > Hemicrepidius hirtus. The sequence continues at coordinate 29,927,683 of OY720165.1, forward strand.
TTCTCATTTGCAGCAAATTACTGCCACCTCCTTACCAGGATCAGGATCACATCTTTAAATATTCGTGTTTCTAGAAATAAAAAAGAAATAAGACATTATTTACAAGTTCAAAAACAACAACAGACCCAGACGAGTCAAAAATAAAAGTATATTAGCAACGTGAAAAAAAAAACCGAAAGAATGCAGGTCTTAGACAAGTTTCAGACATCGATGGTTTCTAGTTATTTTTTTTAAACTAACCTAGGTCAGTTACAAATTTTTAAAGTAATATTTACCTATGCAAAAATTTAATTTGAAATTAATTAATTCTGATTGAACTTACACGTCGTGTAATGAAAGTTGCGATTCATTGCAAACATGGCAGACACTTGCGCACTTTTAATTATTGTTGCAGTTTACCCATTTTATGTATTATCAAACAAAATGGCTGCTTACAGTAACATAATATTAAATTCTTCAGGATATATTAATTAGATTTGGTACAATTGTAATGTCAACCCCGGTTATTGCACTTTTACCCCGTTAAGGTTCGTGGTGCAATGCACCATTGTACAGGATGCAACTTTTGATAAGAAAATGCATTTTTCATCGTTGCATTGCGCCGGTCTTGAGGTAAAACAGCTTCTGCTATCCTGGTAGTTGGATGCAATGATTTTACTGACGTCATAAAGTGCAACTGCATCCTGAGCCGTGCTTAATCGAGCTGGTGCATGTGCATGTGCCCTCAGGCCGTGCCTTGTTGCATCCAGAATAGATTTTCCACTGCATTTGTACGTTTCCGTCCGTTTTAAAGGTTACTTGTTGAATATCAACCGACGACCGGTGCATTCGATGCAACGCGAAATGCAGTTTGTAAGTCACGCGACCTATGCAGTGCATTCTACATTCTCGACATATTTTGATTCATTTCCTACATTAAATTATTTTTTAAACATTTTTCGTTATAAAAAATTAAAAAATAATAATTATTCTAGAACTTAAATTAATTTAAAAAAAATTAATTAAAATATTTTCAACCCTCAGACGGGAATAGAAAAATAAATAAAACATTAAATAGGGGAAGAAAACAATGACAATAAAATTTAATGTAATTTAAATTCTAGCAAAAAAATTATTAAATAATTTATACCCCCCTCCCCACTTCTCCTTTTTTTCTGTTTTTAATTTTTTTTGTTTAGTTTCTTTTTGAGATATCTTCGTTGGATTTAATAATAAATATATCGACCATGGTATCATTGTAAAGAGAAAATGTCGAACTATTTAACTAAAGGGGGGGGGGGGCGAATAAATTACGATTTAAATTTTTGAAACTACGATTTTTGCATTAAAGATTTTCGAATTTATTTTTATTACCATGGATTATTATTACAAACGTACGTTGTCATTATTCTTAAGGAATGTGTAATAAAAATGTTACTAACTACTCTTTAGATATCTTGTTATGTTTTCCAATTCGAGAAATCTAGCTATAAATAAATAATATGTAGGTAGGTAGTATAATTAATTCTAACAGAGTTAAAGCGCGTATTTTTTTGTCTCGTCTACGAGAGAAATTATTATAATAATCCAAGTTCTTATAACTGTGTGGTGAGGTGGTGCATAATCCTGTTGAACTCTCGTGTAATAAACCGCGGCGGACGCAATTTGTTACTTTGTCGCCACTGTACGTTTTTTTTATGTAACCCATTACTACGCCACTGGTTAACCTATCGTGACAAAATTTTTGAACTGCAGAACTAGCAAAAATAAATAATTTTTTCCAGTCTACAATCAAGTGCATTTCTGGAATTTAATTTTAAGTTAAACTTGTAGCAATCTCAGATTCCTCTGGAATGTCCTAAGCAGCGCCCGGCAACGAAAGAGGACTTTTGTATTTATTTAAATTCAAAATATTATTAAGAATTTAGTAGCATATGATAAAAGAAATAATTTTTTAATTGCTCATTCGTTTGGGACTAAAATTTCTCCTGCTTTTACTTTACCTACCCTCCTATTCGTTTGCTTTTGGTTCTTACCCTTCTTAGTTCTAGACAACTTTTTCGAATTTAATTGAAAACTTATTCGGTTTCCATGCTTTAGCCGAGTATAGAAGCATAAATCGAGCGTAAATTTAGTGAGAAACAAATTTCCAAATTTAAAACGTAATTATTATGGAAATGATCAAGTTTGCTGCTCATCCTTAAATATAAGTTTGTTACCAAACCGTATTTAGTTTTTTGTACTTAAAAAAAATTCGATACTTTCAAGCACGTCTGTATATTTGGTTGTCTAATATTTCTGTGTTTGTTGCATACAATTTCTAGGAGTAAACTGAATGTTCCACTTTTTTCAGGTGGCGTGCACTTTGTCTCTTTTTTCCTTCTTTACCAATCTCTTAAGTAATTCACTTGGTACCTACTTAATATATTATGGTCTACTTAAAAACATATTTCTTTTAATTAAAAAAAATCTACAACCAAAATTGCGACTTTTCCCTTTTTTTTAAATTCTGATTTTGAATCTTCAAAACTATACATAGGGTGTTGCATAGACTAGAAAAAAATCTTTCGTGTATAATATAATTTTATTAATAAGTTTCGAGAAAGTATTCGCAATTTCACTTTGCAATGATTTTATAGCGACTTTCAGTGTATTACCAATGCATCTGCAAAATTGCACTTGTAATTATTTTTCTGCAGTTCCAATTTTAGCTTCTGTGTAAGCATGTGTGTGTCTGTTTTTCCAGCCGCAAAAGTGTTAATTGGTTTGGTATTTTATTTCCAGTAGCGGTGTTTACGATTGCTATCTTACAACAATTACCGAGTTATGTGCAATTTTGTGTTAACATTCCAAAATAAATAACAGTACGCACTAATTCTAGTAATGCAGGCTATCTACCTTAAGAAAGAATGTCTTTCTAGAATAAAATGGCCCTTCGAGCCGGATTTTAAGTTTTTCTATTTAAATCCCTTTTATTGGATCCTTTGACTCGGATTTTGTAAATTGTAGAACGGTCTTTGTATCTCAAGAATCCCCAATGAGTTTTTGTCTGTGGTAGTAGTTTTTGGTTTGCCAAGGGAATAAGCCTTAGGACGGTCCTGAAGATTCTTCTGTACGTTACCTATAGAGATACACGTGTTTGCTCGATCGTTATATAGACCAAAATCCACGTGCTTTTGCATCCCTATCAACGTAAAGACTTGACATTAAAAACAACCCCCAAACTATATTGGATTAATTAAATTAAAATTGTGCGTTACACAAAATAAAAATTTCCTTCAAGATAATTATTTAAAAAAAATGAATAAACAATAATAATGAAGCAAGCACAGGAAATTATTAAGACCATGTTTGTATTCTGTAAGAGACAAAAACATTTTTTTTAATTCTAGTGTGGGTGGCCATGACTTCTTAAATTTACTTCAAGGTATCATCGTAATTTGTCGCTACTTCATACGACAAAAGTGAGAGCCACTTTTTTTTCTCTACACCGTGACAATAATTAATTTAATCCTTGAGATTTAAACAATTTTTGCGTTTGATTCAAGTGCGGAATTTACCACAAAATAGTTTAGTAATCACTTGAGTTTTTTTATTGCGATTTCAAATAATGACAGTGATGCTTTAAATAAAAAAGGGTACTTGTGTTAAACTAGAAATTTACTGTAAGAGAAGTTTTGTACTAACACCCACTCAGAAGGCCCACGTTTAGCTAATTTGCGCTTTCACTTTTATCAGCACAAAAAGTTTATACAAGTACCAGAACATTTATGGAAATTAGCATTCCTGTAACGATCAAACTCTTCCTGTTCAAGAAGAACAAGCTATCATTTGGTTGTAAATTAATTAATTAATTAATTCAGGGCGGTGTGAAAAAAATCCTGAACCACCATTATCTAGAATATTGTTTCCTAAGAAAAATCGTTTTAAATATTTAGCTAGCATTACTTCTCATTGGTTTATCTAAAAAATTTGCAAAACTGCTTCAAATAGGGAGAATAATTTGAAAAATAGCGTGCAGAATTTCAAGTCAACGTTGTGTAAGGAAGTGCGAGCTAAGGTGGTTGCTTAGAGCTAAATAGAGCGCGCATGTGTTTAGTACGACGGTTCCCAAGCCCAAACTATTAAAGTTACACAAAAGTTTTCTTACAGTTTTTTATAGGAAATTTTATTTTCTACAACTTTTATCTTATAGTATTTTGCGCTATCTTGCGTAGTTTTCGCTACGTTGCCATTTAAAGATATTAAGCGGCAATTGGCGCGGATGCGTTTAGTCCGACGGTTCCCAGGCCCAAACTATTAAAGTTACACAAAAGATTATTTACAGTTTTTTGTAGGAAATTTTATTTTCTACAACTTTGATCTTACACAATTTTGCGGTATCTTGCGCGGTTTTTGGCTACGTTTCCATTTAAAGATATTAAGCATCAATGGGCGCGGATGCGTTTAGTCCGACCGCGACGCGACGGTTCCCAGACCCAAACTATTAAAGTTACACAAAAGATTTCTAACAGTTTTTTGTAGAAAATTTTATTTTCTATAACTTTGATCTTACAAAATTTTGCGCTAGCTTGCCATTTAAAGATATTAAGCGTCAAAGGGCGCGGAAGCGTTTAGTCCGACGGTTCCCAGGCCCAAACTATTAAGGTTACACAAAAACTTTCTTACAGTTCCTTGTAGGAAATTTAATTTTCTACAACTTTGATTTTACACAATTTTGCGCTATCTTGCGCGCTTTTTGGCTACGTTGCTATTTAAAGATATTAGGCGTCTATGGCCGCGGATGCGTTTAATCCGACGGTTCCCAGGCCCAAACTATTAAAGTTACACAAAATATTTCTTACAGTTTTTTGTAGGAAATTTTATTTTCTACAACTTTGATTTTACACAATTTTGCGCTATCTTGTGCGGTTTTTGGCTACGTTGCCATTTAAAGATATTAAGCGGCAATTGGGGCGGATGCGTTTAGTCTGACCTATTATCCTCTTAGGACGAGGAACAATTCACTAAAAATACAAATTAATACTATTGGGGAGGAAATGCAAGATATTAAAATATTCTAAGGCCGGTCCTGAGTTGTTATCAAAATTAAATCGATTTCATCCGCTTTGTTTGTTGACCTTGATTTATCTTTGTTTAGTCATATTTCTGGGGTAATAAAGGGAGAAAAATAATTGTAGGTGAGCGCAGAAATAAATTTATAGTCGTAAGGGATGGAAGATAGACAATACAAAAGAAAGACTTATTTCTATTAGGGTTTCCGGGTTTGAACCACGAGTTAATATCACTCGACATTTCGTTTTCGCTCATCTTCAGATCTGTCTGGTAATCAGATGCTGTTAAGAATATGTTTAATGAATAATCTGAGTTACTTTGTGTAATTACAAGAATTATTTCACTTTAATTATTAATAAGGGTTGATCGGTTTTGGTTTTGTTCTCGTATTTTACATCCTCTGTAATAACACATCTGCATAGGATTGGAAACTAGTAGCACGCTAGTGTCCACGAGCTCGTGCACGTGGATTCGTACGTGAATATTTTGTCCACGTGCTCCTGGGGGTGTTTTACCCCCAATGCGTTTAACCGTTTCAAAGGAGCGCAGTATTTTGTGACATTTCTGCATATCTGGTTGTGCGATTTCGTTAAGTTAGACGTTTTTGTAAATTTCCCACAAATTACATTTAAATACTAACACGTGGTCGGTTTATTTTAAAAAGTTTCCAAACCAAGAAAAAAAAAACAAAAGAAAAACTAGCTTAGTACTTCAAAGATTTTAAAATTGCGGGCCCGTTTTGGCCTCGGGATAACCATGGATACATTTCCATGAGTGTACCGGATTTAAATTACGAGACGGACGCTTATGGTGGTTCCCCGGATTATTCTTGGATAACCGGAAGACAATGGTCGGAATCTTATTTGCACGAACAACAAACAGATCTCTTTAAAGAATTTCCTGAAGGTATGTTTTTCTTTGTGTTTTCTGAAAGAATTTTCATTTTCTCTAAAACAATCTCAGTTGGGATATGCTTATAAGGTGGTGCATGATTAGGAAATGTAATAAGTTGAGTGGTTGTTCTTATAGCAATATATAGTCATCATAATGAATAATGGATGCAATATTTTAAGTTCACTTATGAGATTTACCTATGAAAAAGCTATTATGTAAATTAAGAAAATATAAAAGCCTACAATAAGGTTTTCTTCAATTTAATCTCTCAAGAATATTGTTTGGTTCGTTCGAAGGGGAAAACTTTAGTATATTTACAGATTTATCTTAAAATTTCAAGTGGAAAACGATAAAAACATCCTTAGGTATATACACTATAGATCGAAAGTAGTTTTTTTTTAAATATATACCCACAGATAGGACGGATCTTTAATTTTTCTACCTACGCAGGATTCATACCCACAGCTATAATGAACCTTTTTAAGGGTCTAAGGATCAACTTTTCATATTAACACGACTTCCTAGTAACCGAAATGATTTTTTAAGATCAAATAAAAAATAAAAAAATTTTTACCTACCCAAGGTTTGAACCCGCGTTTCATTTCAGAACTAAAGATAGCTAGTCGAACACAATTTAATGAGTCATTGTTACTAGTATGAAACAAAAATGCAAATTTTTGTTATACTAAAGTAACCAGGGGCGTAGTTACGGGATGGGTATGCCCCCCTTTTTTAAAAACGCAGGCTACTCCACTGAGGAAATTTGATTTGTTTGGAGATTTAAATTGAAAATTTAATTTAGAAAATAAAAGTACTCTTGAATTTTTGTGATTAAATTATCTATTTACGAGAAAATTGCCGTTTAGTTTGTAAAATTGTGTTTTCATCTTTGAAATCGCATACTACACATTTACGAACTAAAAGTTAATTATCTCGAAAACAAAGAAATTAACGGCAAAAGTCTAAGAGTACTTTTATTTTTTAAATTGAATTTTGAATTCAAATCTTGCAAAAAAATTTCTTTAGTGGTGTAATAAATTTTTTTTAAAAAAGGGAGCGTACCCACCTTGTAACTACGCCACTGGTTAACCTATCCTGACAAAAATTTGGAAAATATTTACTCTATCCTTAGAATAGTCGCCCAAAAAATTTGGTTTAAATAGCTAGCTTCAGTTCTGAAATACTTAAAAAAAAACAATTTTCAAAAAAAAATTCCCCACCCCCAAGTTTTTTTTTTGGTACGAATGATAAATTATGAAATTTAATTTAGAATCCCTCTGTATATTTGTAAGATTGCTTGATGCTAATTAAATTGAAAAATTGGGAAAGGTAATGGGGTTTGAACCGTTACCCTGGCTCTAATCTATTTGAGAAAATTACAAAGGGTAAAGGGGTTCGAACTTTTGATTGTATCGCGTATTTGCAATACTTTTTCTAATGGGTAGGGGGTTGGGGGATAATTACAAATGCAAACTAAAACAAGAATAAATTAAAAGATCTCGTTAAGCAAATTTTTTTGGAATGAAATGAAAGAGCAGTAAGGAAATAGGCAATAAAGTGCTTAAATCAGTCATTGTAAAATAAATTACACTTCAGAGTTAAAGTAATAATACCGATAAAGACAACCTGTGTTTTCCGGTATTTGCGAAATCGAGAGTGTCCCCCACCAAAAGGTAGGTGGCCCATTCACTTGCCGGAGTCTCCACGTCCAGTTGTTCTTCCGGCTCGTAGGTGAGCGCTCCAGAGTGTTTATACGGTAGTGGTCCGGACTACAGTTAGCATGTCATGAACATGAGTTTTGTGGTACCGGTGAAAGAATCTCAGAAAATGGAATATCAGTTACCGCCACCACCTATTACGGGTCCCAATATGGTCCCCCATCAAGTACCTGTGGGAGTCATGCAGGGCACCCTTAATCATGTTCAAAACGTCCAGGATGAGAACAATCGGTGGTCTCAATATCAGCAACTCTGGAGGCAGCACGTGTATATGAACGGTACGAAAAACTTGCATAAGGGAAACTTATTTCCTTTTCTTTCTTCCTTATCTCTTATACCCATTCACGTTTATTGTAACTTTTTGAAAAGGTTTTGTCAGAAACATCCTTGATAACAACACCTGGAGAATAATTCTAAATAGCCCATATAACATTTTTGCGAATACAGATAATTTGGTCACGTTATTTTTGTTAATTGCCAGGATAATGCGGAAAACTCACTAATTCCAGGCCATGTGATCAAAATGCTTTCATAAAAACGTGGTATTACGGCGACTCGGAATATTATAAACGTGTCAACAGAACTGACCTTGAATTTTTTTTCGTGCAGAAAAACTTTTGGAAACAGATGTAATAAAGCTGGTGTTAGACTGTATAAAAATGTGCGACCAAAATACAGTTTGTTTTTATCAATACAATCCTGCGGGACCGTCTTTGCCACAATTTTTTAATGCGATTCAATTAAAAGTTTTTCCTTGAACGTTGCCTTCAGATCCAAATCAAAACAGGAAATATCTGGGAAAAACCGTATCCCAATCCAAAAAAATCATCTGGAAGTAAAAATTCACACCCCTGACTTAAATCCTGATAACCCTAAATGTTTTTTTTTCAAAAACCTTAATTAAAGCTTCCCAGAAAATTATAATAATAATCACCAACGAGTTCAGATTACGATATAAAAATGGTTACCTTATATACAGGGTGTTTCAATAAACTTATCCACAACAAACCCCTAAGACTGGCCTGAAATAATTATGCGTCTCCTTTCCGAATATGTAGGACATACCAGAACTGGTGCAATATTGTCCTGAGAAATGGAGATCATCCTGTATTGCCATGGAATGGCAAAAAAGAAAGAAAAATGTTTCTTTCTTTGTTTCCCCCTAGTTTGATGCACCTTCGGCCCAAGGGCGGATCTAAAGAAATTCTTTGGGGAGAACCCCAGGCGATGATGTTAAAGGCGAAAAAATTTTGTGTAATAATGTTAATACCTGGCCTCTGGGGAGGGTGGTAATTACCTCTATTACCCCCCCCGTATATCCGCGCTTGGCCCTTCCTTAAAAAATTCACAACCCTTGGCTTTGCTGTAATTTTTTTTTTGTCAAAATTTAAAAGATATTAGCCATAGTCGTAACAAACACAAATTATCCCTGAAACAGGGATATAAAATAAGACTCCTTCTATAAGGGGTGCTTTAGCAAAATTTAACAAAAGCACATCCCTAAAACTGACTGAAAATTATCGGAAAATTACGTTACGCGATGCAATGTGAAATAGAATTTTAAATGTCTTATGACTTTTCTACCGATTTCTACCCCCAGCATTAGACTAAGTATAAAAAATTTACACCCCTTTAAGAATTTCTAGGGGCTGTTTTAAATTATAAGCTTGATATTTGCTTAAAACCTGAATTCTGAAACACCCTGTTTAGTTGTTATGGTAATAACTTAAAAAAAAGAAAAATGCGTTTATAACAATTTTGATTTTATGCGCCTTCTAGATTCTTGCGCCCCAGGCAAATACCTTAGTGACGAATTTTCATTCCTGATTTAAAAATGCAAATTTTTCTGTATATTTTGTTTTTGTCTAAATTAGAAATTTAAATTCTGAAATCTTAAATCGTAATAAAAATTACTCTTGAAACAAAATTTAGTTCCGAATATACAGGGTGCGTTCAAAAACCCTCAAACACTTATTTTTGTTACGTATTTGAAAAAAAAATTCAATACTGTATGGTTGTTGCATGAATATTTTTTCATTAGCTTTACACAGCAGCGTTATACGGAGTTTTCCTCCCCTTCCAGAATATTTGCGTGTTGTTTAGGGGGGGGGGGGTGCGTATTATTTTTAATAGGAATCTTGATATTTTGTTCAGAAGTGACTTTTAAGGCGCCTTATATTGTTAAGTGATTATTTTCTTTAAAAAATATCTTCTCTAATTTTTAATTTTCTGCACCCCTAAATTTTATGCGCCTCAGACCGTCGCCTGGCTTACTTGATCTTAGGCTATGATATTTTTTTTGTCAAACGTTTCGGTCAGATAAAGGAACTAGTTACACTTCTGCTTGGGAAACGGATATAAAATTTCCTTTTTTATGTTGTACAGGGTGTTTCATCCAAGATAATCTAAGGAAACCCCTTGAAAATGACGTAAACATATTTCATATTGGAATTAAAAAAATTGAGGGCCTGTAATCGAAATAAATGTTACATCCAAGTTTACTACGTTTATGTAAAACTTTTTTGGCTCTCCCTGACTCACCTTTGGTTTCTCTTTAAGAATTTTCTTTATGTCACCCACCATCCCTTTTGTGTTAAGAAAAATCTTTTCCTATTTCTAAGCAAATAGTGATTTTTAAAAATGTGCAACCAGTATCGGTATTAACTTGCAAACCAATGTTTGACCTTCACCGCCTATTCTCTACCTAGTATCGTGGTTTACAATGCGAGGTGTGTTAATGTTAATAATAATAACATTCGCATTTGCCTTTTGACCGTGAAATCGATTATTCAAATATAATCCCCACACATGACGGATCAGCTCTGTTGTTAGACGACTATATACTAATTTAACTAAAGGAGAGGCACAGTATAGTTAACCAAACACTTTTTTTTAATTGAACTTCTAAATATAATCGTTATTCAATTAATATATGCTTTTGATAATGACACATTGATGTCGAAATACGTATGAAACAAAAATTACAGTTGAAATTGATAATCAAGCCGAACAACATTAAAAGTATTACAAACTTTTCGAAACAATTACAATATTATACAGGGTGTGTCTAAAATGGCAATCAAAATTCAAAGAAAATCGTTAAGACATTTCCCTTAACAAATAAATTTCCATATCTACTTTCGGAGTCAAGGAGGTACGTTCAAAAAATTTAAATTATATGTAAACGCACAAGGGAGTTTAAAATGAAAGACTGTAGATTTTATCTCCTGTAATTGAGGTTTAAAATTGTGTAAGCCCCATGCTGTTTTAAAAGAGACCAGTAATTGTGTACTAAAACAGAATCGAATAGTTTATGAGTTCTGTGGTTTTGGAAATGGGGGTGCATCAATTTAAAGAGTGGTCCTTCGAGTCGGTTTAATGTCTTTAATAACAATAAAGACGTTTATACTGGACGGGTAATCAATTATTATAGACAATCTCATAAAAGGTTTGAACGATTTTGGAAGAAATTGATTATTCAACCTCTTCGTGTCTCTTTTCTAGAATAGATATACAGGATGATTCAATAGGGGTGACTAACGGCTATACTTAACTCGGAAAATATTTGTCCTATGATGCTTTGAATATTCTTCATTGAACATTTCTTTTGAAATTAGATTTTAATCGATTTATTTGAAAATGAGTTTTAGAGAAAACTCACACTTTTCAGCAGTTTTCTCTAAAATTTCAAAAATAAAAACGCATTCTCATCCTTTTTTTATTATCATCGTGAAGAGGATAGAAAAGCGAAGGAAATGAAAAAACCGGAGTTCTCTAGCATCACTAGAAACGAAAATGTGATAATAAAATATTTTCCTGAATTTCAGGAGTCATGGCCTGCTATTTCTTGCAGGATCTTCAACACCAAATTACGCCGAAGCTAAGAATTTATTTAGAATATCATGAAATTGGCTTCAGTGTTTATATAAACCATAAAATCTTGAACAAATTAAATCAAGCAGGCCATGATTCCTGAAATTCATGAGAATGTTTTATTTTCACGTTTTCGTTCATAACTCCGTTTCTAGTTATGCTAGAAGGCTCCGCTTTTTTGCACTTTCTTTGTTTTTCTATCTTCTTCCCGACTATAATAAAATATAGGTGCCCTTCTACTTGAAATTTTCGAGAAAATTGCGAGTTTCCCAATTAAAACGCATCGCAGATTTGAAATTAATTTTAGACTGCAAATTTTTCTTACCCGTTTTGATGCACCCTGTATTATAAAATTTATTGAATATTTTTTGTATTTCTTTAACTTTCTTCCTTTTTATTCGACATAATTATTAAACCCACAAACTTTTTACTTCCATGTCTAAAAGTCATTTTCCGAAGTCCAGCTACATATTTTCAGACTACCCTGTATATAACAGTGGTGTGGGACTGCAATTCAAATATTAAAACTATTTTATTTTAGCAAGAGAAATTCTTTGAGGGGGAAAACTGTGGGACGAAGAAATTGTATTTCTTTTTACGGTGCATACTTTTCTTGTAATTTTTGGCACACCTTGTAGAGGATTTCCTTTGATTCCAAAGCTTTATTACTTTAATGTTCTTCACCTTGATTAGTCATAAGGTTATATAGAAATATAAGAAATAACTGGGGAAAGTAATTCATTCCCTAGTTAAAAGTTTCACTTTTTAAAATCTTTATTAAATATTTCGAGGATTATGCCATGGTAAATGAACACCAAAAAGCATCAACAACGCACATCCACACGTGTAATATTTTTATTTATTGCACGGTACAGTAATTGTCCCATTGTAATAAGCATCATACATATAAAATGACCTTTAACACCTATTGCTGTCGTTAAAAGCGTTAAAAAAAATTGACGGGAGAGAAAATTGATGCAGGAAATGCAAACTCCAAAAGAAATTCTAGTCATTAGGTACACGTCCCTCCCGAGCGATATATGGATATGACTTTAACGTGTAGGAGTTTTGCAGATTATAAGCTGCACAGGCACGCCTGAAAGTTATTTCTGCTGCCCTCGCAACCGGTTTCAGTACCAAGAGCTCTAGCAAAAGAACTTTCTCCTATCTTTTCTTCCGGGATTGGGACACATAGTGTGTTGTATTGTAAAACGCTTTTGGTTTAATTCTAGTCTCACGTCAGTCTTTCACCAAGAAATTTCCGAGTTTTAAAAAGAGATAGAATTTGTGTAACGTGTACATTTTTTTTAATTTTCACACCGCATAACAAATTCGGAAACTGTGCGTGCGTTAGGAATTTTTTCCTTCTTGCGGAAGATTATAATATTCTAACCAATCACGATCAATTGAATTATTATTGCGAACTGTTTATTCGGCCAACGATGAAGCTGTTAAATTAGAAATGCATTATTTGTTTCGTGTAATTTGTGGTATTACGAAACATTTGTAGGAGCATTTTATTAATGTATAACTTTCTATGATAAATTCCGGGTGTTTTCTTGGTTTATTTTAGAAAAAAACGTGAATAACATTGGTTTGATACGTTAACTATGAAAAAAATGTTGTTAAGTAGTAGCAAGAATTTTCTAATTCATTGCGTGCTGTAACAGAAAAAAAAGATTCATTAAAGTAAACTCTCGATTATGTGAACAGAGATCATTTACAAAAATCGCTTTGATCATCGACTTGGTGGGCTTTTCGCCAGTTGGCTTCTCACCTCTTCCACAAGATTTTAAATTAATTAACATAATTTATACAGTAGATACTTCGTTCAAAAGTATCACTTTTTGTTTAATAAACTGTATTCCCCAATCTCACCGTTTCGGAAATACAGGGTGTTGGAATTTTTTTTTGAAAATTGGTTTTCTTCCGGTTTTCTTTAAATATCTCAGAACTGAGGCTAGGTATCTAAATGAAATTTTATAAGCGACTATTACTAGTATGGACCAAATATTATGCAAATTTTTGTCATGATACATTAAACAGCGGCGTAGTTAGGGGGTGGGTACGTCCCCTTTTTTTAAAAAATGCATGTTACACCACTGACGAAATTTAATTTTTTGTAAGATTTGAATTGAAAATTCAATTTAAAAAATAAAAGTATTCTTACATATTTGTCGTTGAATTATCTGTTTTTGAGATAATTGGCTATTAATGTGCAAAAGTGTATGTTTCATGTACGAAATTGTAAATGAAACATGAACCACGCATTTATAGACTAAACGTTAATTATCTCGAAAACAGATCATTCAACGATAAAAACGTAAGAGTACTTTTAGTTTCTAAATTAAATTTTAAGCTTAAATCTCGTAAAGAAATTTTGTCAGTGGCGTAACATACGTTCATTAAAAAAAGGGTATCTACCCACTTCGCTGGTTAACCTAAAACTTTATACAATATTTGATCTTATTCTTTCTAAAATAAGAAGATTCTAAATAAAAATCAAAGTTTCATAATTCTGGTTTAGTTTGCAATATCCAAAGATGATGGCTTCAAGGCCTTATATCAATCGTTTAAGGAGTGAAGCACGCAAGGAAGCCTCCACAAATTGTTGAAATTCCTTGAAACACATGCTAATATACAGGGTGGCTAGCTTGTCTTTGTCCTGCTGAAATATTTATTGGGGGCACTTTGAAGAGTCATTATAAAATATGTAAAGTATGATACAACTGTTAGAAAAAGTGTAAGCAAGCAAGGACAATTTAAATAACAAATGATTCTATTTTTATGAAAATCCAAGAACATAACTCTTCATTATAAATTTATACGTATTTAGAATTAATAAATCGTTTAACTAGAAATTTGTAATAATATAGATTAGCTTCCAAGGTGTAGTTTATACAGCAAGGAAAAAACTGCTAAGATAGACCACTGACGTAGTGCTTAGAATTTTGTATTTTAAAACATCTCTGAAGTGGAAAACTGCATTTCTTCTTTGAGTAGAAAAGATATTCTCGCATCACGATGATAAAATTGTGATTGTTATAAACATTAGTAAAAGAATCAATTAATTCTAAATTTCTTGGTATACAATAAACGAATTAAGGAGACATACGGGATTTACATTAACCGCCGGTACCCGAGGCTAGCAAATCCACCTACTAATCTGCATAATAAAAACTTAACTAGCATATTCAGATCATAAAAAGTTGTTAGCCCTGAACGAATGATGCTAATATTTTATACTACACCTAAGTATCCACATGGACTTTAAAATAAAAATTCGACCTTATCCGAAAAGAAGGCCTCGGCCGAATAGCAACATAAATCAAAATACAAACAACTAAAATCGAGATCTAGACTTGTTCTACAAACGATAACAAATCATCATTTAATCACGATATCTACTTTTAAGATGAAAGGCAAATGTCAGGACATAAACCAATTTCGTACAAGATTTTATATCTTTAAGAGAAAGCAGCGTTTTGCCATTGAAAATAATCTACACGATTTTATATACACATTCAGATCTTAAACAATTGATAAATGAAACTGTGTAGAAAAATCTTCCTTAAAAAATTTTGCTCAGAAACAAACCTCCTCAAAACCATAAAATCCTTAAGCAAGTTAAGAATCGGGTAATAAAATAATGTTTAGTCTGTAACCCTACGGTACGTGTTAAAATTGCAGTTTTTCTCTAGAGAATCGTAAAATTTGTAAAGGCATTAAAGAAATTACTGAAAAAACAAACAAACAAAATTAAAACCCATTCATGGTAGAAGTTATTTTACCAACACACCATTTTTCTAACACGTTTCGACCCTAAAGTTAAATGTTGTTTAAAAAAACATAGGAGGGAAAGATTTAGAGAAGGTTTGAAGGAAAAATTTGAAGAGAATCGGTGGGAAATGCCTGGAGATAGAAGAGATGAAATGAGAAGAACTGGGGAAATAAAGGGGGGGAGAGAAAGGGACGATTTGGTAAGGAAGGAAGTTGATGGAGGGGTTTCTGGGACGCTTTAATAGATCCTGGGAAGTCTAAAGAAGTTTCTAGCAAGTCTTAGGAAATCCTTGCAGTCTTGGGAAGTCCGTGGGAAGTTTGCGTAGACCCTGGCAAGTCTGAGGAAGTCTCTGGGAAGCTTTGGTAGATCCTGGGAAGTCTCTGGGACCCTGGGAAGTCTGAAGAAGTCTTCAAATCTTAGAAGGTCCCTGGAAAGTCTGAGGAAGTCCCCGGGAAGTTTTCGTAGGCCCTGGGAATTCTGAAGAGGTCTCTGGGAAGCTTGGGTAGATCCTGGGAAGTCTGAAGAAGTCTCTGGCAACTTTTAGAAAAAATTCCTAGAGTCTTGGGAACTCCCTGGAAAATCTGAGGAAGTCCCTGGGAACCCTGGATAGTGTTAGGGAAATTCCTGAAATTTTTTTGCTAGTCTCCGGGAAGTCCGAGAAAGACTGGGTAGTTCTTGGGAAGAGTGGTAGCAATTGGGAGAAAAAAATAGGCAGGCATAGAAATGGGAAAAGGAAAGTGACAAGAAAAACTTATTTTTTTAATCCCTCCTTCATCCCCTAACCTGGAACAAAATTAAAGAAGGTTCCTTAATCCTTATAGATTTTCTGACGTAAAATTCGATGAAGTTAAAGAAAATTTCCTGCCGTTCTTCGTTTTCGATATATATAACATAAACTTTTGTTTTTCTAAATGACTGAAAACTGAGTTGACTGAAAAAATTAGTTTTCTTTAAATATTTCAAAAAGTTGATGAGATATATTAATATTGAACATTGTATCAAATTCTCCTTGCAATTCTGCACAACTTTCCTGCTTTAACCGACATTTTATCTTTTATATTAAAAAAGTTATCCTTATTAGAAAATGGGTATCCTGTATTCTGTTAATTCTTCGCCACCCAAGACGTTCTTTTTCGTTGTTCCCTTTTTATCAAGTCTGTATGATAATCTCTAAATAAATACTTCGCCTTTTAACAATCAATTACGTGATTAAGAGGTGAAACCACAAAATAGGTCAATTAAAGGTCAATATTTAAAATAATAAAATAATAAGGAAGTATGTGTAGTTCCCCACACGATACCAACTAAAAATTCTTAATGTAAAGTCCCATAAATTGATTTAACCACAAAACCACAAGTATAAATTGTTGTAGTACCCATCAAAGTGCCCTGAAGATGATCCCTCTTTGGTTTTTTTTTCTTTTATTAAGAGTTAATTTTAAACCTGATCCGTTTTGATAAATCAGATTTGAAGTTACAACATTAATATTGAAGGTGAGATTTTCTTAATATAACCCATGACACATTCAAGTTGGATAGAAAAAAGTGCAAGAATAATAATTAATGGATCAATTAATGTCTGTTAGGAAGTGAATAATTTTCATTTGTTGTTGCCAGGAACTGTTTGTTTGTAAATATTTGCGTTGAATTAAATACAACATGCAAATATCCAAGCGAAAATTGTTAATGCAGAAAGGGAAAGTTCAAACTTTAATATTACACCAAACCAGTTCAATTCGCGATGTACAAAATATTCCACAACTTTTACTTTTTACTTGTTTTAATTTTCATACCGCGCAATTTTTTGTAATATACTCCGAAAATGTGATCTGATTGATTCCTTCCCCTAATGATTATTGAATCGATGGAAAGCGTTAACATAACAAAGAACTGAATTTTTTTTCAGTTGAAGTGATCACGGAGAAATCCATGAACCCAAATAATTAAAGATAGACGAATCCAATTTAGATTATACAGGGTGTTTCAATCATGATAATTAATATTAAAACATTTTTCTACCTACCTATAAGTGCAATGTTTGTCTATCAGTAGAAAGCGAAAAAGTTATTGAATTACAACAGGTCCCAGATATTTAAATTTCTTCTGTAAACATTGATTTATGCTCAGGATAATTTAAAAATTAAAATTAAAGGAATGTTTGATTCTGTTATTAAGACTTAACACCGAATTTATATCTAGACACAAATTACCAGGGGCTTCTTCTGTTGCCATGTTTTTTTTTTCTTAAAGTGCAATTTTCAGGAGCTGGAGAAATTCCCCAAGTAATGTTTATTTCATAAGTTCTACTTAAAACTATAATGGATTCTTGGGCGCCCCCAAAACTTGTAAATGATTAAACTTACCCAGCTTAAGGTGGGGAAAATTACAAATAATTAATGCATTTTATTTTTTTAATTGCGTATAAAAATTGGAAAGTTTTGTTTCAATTTTTTTGAATCGTTTTCTTCGCCCTTAAACTTTCAGGGGGGAAAAATAAAAATTAAAAAAAATCCCTTAATTTATTTGGTTTTATTTTTTTTCTACCAAGGTCTTACCCCCCTATTAATCTAAGACGAAACACCCAAAACACGAATCAGTTTAAAATCATTAGCCAGCGTTTGTATTCGCAGTTTAAGGATCTCTCGACGCTACCACTGCCCCACGCCTGCCCCTATAATTTTTTGCTTGAATAATTTTTTTCTAACCCAAGTTATGAATGAAATTAAAAAGAAAATGAACTTTATCTAATCTAACCTTGTTTTATAAAACCGTATTACGTGGCCGGCTAGATCGTCATACCTAACCCAACTTCCTTTTATGGATTTATTGATAAGTATAGCTTATCATGTCCTAGTTACACGATTTGGATAACATTTTGTGTCCCTACAAATGTATGTAACAATTCTATAAGATCTGGCCAGCTAAATCGCCAGACTTAAATCTCTTGATTTTTTTTTTGTTGGGGAGAAACAATTACCAAACTAGTCTTGTATAGAATTTTAAATTAAATTCTATGATGTCGAGCCCAAATTTTCAAGAGATTAATTCTTCGTGTTCTTTTAATTTTTCGTTCCGTTGTAACCGGAAACAGAAATATTTTTGAACATTTTTTGATTTTTTCTTACCACAGTTATCTTGATTATGGGAGGGTACTCCTTTCGTGGCTCATTTCTCTAGTTTTTTTTTTAAATAAAACTAATTACTTTGGGACATTTTTTTTAATATACAGAGGTAACAAAAAATTGAGCACGTTCAGCGAAAGTTGTATAATGTTTTGTTCAAACAGACTACTACTCCACGAGTCGTTTCGTTTCTAAATTTATGGTGTGATCTTATCAGTATGTAGATGACTTGTAGATTTCATTAATAAATGCCCACTATAATTTATTATACCCAAGCCTGGCATTTTTTTTTGCAACAACAAATTAACTTTCACTCCCAACTTATCTGTTTTACTAAATCAATTTAACATTTTAAATTTAATAATAGCATTGGTCTGTAATAAAAATCAACCAACGGAACACGAATCCGTACGTATTTCTGTGAAGAAATTTACTGTTCTTTAGGGAAAAACAGACGCTTACGCACTCCACAAGAAAAAAAATAAAAAAAAGGACTGAAAGTATTAAAATTGTGCAAGAATTACCTCATTGGTGTCTTGCGATGCGTTGGATTGTAACGCGTTTCGTGTCGGAAAAATTGCCAGATTCACTTTCTCTTTCATTCACTCATGACTGATTTCGGCTATAGCTATGGGCTATGGTGCACATTTCATTTAATAAACTTTTCATAAATAATTTATTTTCGTGTAGGCAGGAAATGTCAGATTCAAATTTTAAAAGGAAATTTAATATTCCTTGTACATCCTCCTTAGATTAATCAATTTGTAACCAGAAGAAATACTTATACAGGGTGATCAATAATTATTCAAAAAAGTTACACAAAAATAATTTCAAGTCTGATAATCTAGCTGGCCATGTTTTCTAAAAAGTTTCATAGCCGACTTCATCCTGAAATCAATAAAAGGAAGTCGGATATCGTTTAAGTCGGGAGATCTAGAGGGCCAATTTTTTATTACAACTCGATCTAAAAAAAAATATGTTTGAACTTCCTCATCATTCTGTGATCGTTGTAGAATATCAAATAGTCCCAAATTTTGAATAAATTTCTGATAACTTTTGACCTTAGTTTATCAACTGAATTATTAAACGTATGAAAAACTTTTATATAACTTTTTTATGAAACATTTAATTCTCTTCAACTTTTATTTGACACATTTTTTCCTAACTGCAATTGTTTTCATAATATTCGTGGTTTTCATGACATCTGACTGAATATTGCAATCTGTTTGAATAACGCATCGATGAGTAACTTTTGAGTTCAATTTTTTGTATGAACGGGTACACGCATCAAAATATTTTGTATAACTTTTTGATAGAAAATTTAATTCTCTTTAAGTTTTATTTGAATTATTTTTTTCTAAGTGCAACTGTTTTTCAAATAATTGAGGTTTCCTTAAACCATAAAATCCATAAAAGGAAGTCGGATATCGGTTAAGTCGGAGATCTAGAGGGCCAATTTTTTTTATTACAAGTCGATCTAAAAAAAAAATATGTTTGTACTTCCACATCATTCTGTGATCGTTGTAGAATATCAAATAGTCCCAAATTTTGAATAAATTTCTGATAACTTTTGACCTTAGTTTATCAACTGAATTATTAAACGTATGAAAAACTTTTATATAACTTTTTTATGAAAAATTTAACTCTCTTCAACTTTTATTTGACACATTTTTTCCTAACTGCAATTGTTTTCATAATATTCGTGGTTTTCATGACATCTGGCTGAATATTGCAATTTGTTTGAATAACGCATCGATGAGTAACTTTTGAGTTCAATTTTTTGTATGAACGGGTACACGCATCAAAATATTTTGTATAACTTTTTGATAGAAAATTTAATTCTCTTTAAGTTTTATTTGAAATATTTTTTTCTAAGTGCAACTGTTTTTCAAATAATTGAGGTTTCCTTAAACCATAAAATCCATAAAAGGAAGTCGGATATCGGTTAAGACGGGAGATCTAGAGGGCCAATTTTTTTTTATTACAAGTCGATCTAAAAAAAAATTTTGTTTGTACTTCCTCAGCGTTCTGTGATCGTTGTAGAATATCAAATAGTCCCAAATTTTGAATAAAGTTCTGATTTTTTTAAATCCTGTTATGAAGATTGAGAACTAGCTGTACATACAGACAGAGAGAAATTACGGCTTATTACATGTGACTAGTTACTGGTTATGCTCTCACTTTCATTACACACTGGCATAGAAAAGTATAGTCGCGTCCCACTGAACCAGTCTGCCAGAGTGAAAATGAAAGTAACCGACTCCAACTACCTATACCGTCTGAAGCCAGTTTCATATTCTTCCTGCAATATTAATTGATCAAATAAAATGTAAAAGTGGATCGTGTAATATTACACGATGTCCTACTGAAGAAATTAACTGGTACCCTACAAATCGATTACTTCTTTTACACCAACCATGACTTTGAGATTTCGTAGGAAGTTCTGGTTTCAACTCGTGTGTGAATTATATTCAAGGATTCTTAAGCATGTTCGTGATGTAATCTGAAGGAAAAAAATGCTCTTTATTGTTTTATGGCATGTTATTGTCGATTATTTGTAACCAACAGGCTGTGGTTTATGGGTTGCTTTAAATAAATAATCTTCAGTGTATCCTTCGCGTAGCTTTTCCATAATTGGTTAAGAAATTTGTTTCATGGTGGGTCGACTAATCTAGGGACCATGTACACCATTATTACTTATAGGCTACATTTATTACATGAATTACTTGATTAGATTACTAACCTCGGCACCATGTGCACCATTTACAATTACTTTTCTTTTCAGGTGAGTTTTAAAACCGGCATTCAAAATTTTTTTCCGCTGGTGTATGCATGACTTGGTAGATAAATAGCAGTTCTTTCTCCACTTATATGTAAGTATGTATTATTTAACTTTCAAAGTAAATATGCAGATTCTCAAACTGGCCATTTTCAATTTAAACAGTCAATATTTACGTCGTATTTAACCTTAGCTGTCCATCACAGAGCTAAATTACCTTAGGGGCAACCGCATTTGAACATTGTGGTACACGTTTACAACTCATTTAAATATAATTCTTCAGAAATTCATTTTAAACCCACAACCACTGTTTATTTTAATTGTTTAAGGTAATTTGAAAAATCTTACTACTTGGTGGGCTGTAGAAATGTGATTTTTTGTTGAGTACATAGGATTTTGTAAACAACAAAAAGCGTTGCAGTGCATGGCTAATAATAAATTGCTAATTAACACCTTAAGGATAATTAATAATTAATTTCAAGTATATGATAGGTAAAATTAATAACAATCATATAAACAATAAGAAAGACCTTGAGAGTAATTTTGTTTAGATATTCCGTGAATCAGTGTGCCCTGAAGCTCTTTAAGAAATGAGCAAGACAAGCTAAAATATTATTATCAAAAAAAATCATTAATTAATAATAAAGGAGGTTGATAAATTCATTAGAAATTCTTGGGGCCAAAACACTGAATACAGACTGTGGTGAGTAAGCGAGTGCGAGTGGCAATGGGATTGATAGAGCGCCCGGATGTGTTTAGTTCGGCGGTTCCCAGGCCCAAACTATTAACTTTAGACAAAAACTTTTCAAGGGTTTCTTGTAGGAAATTTAATTTTCTATAACTTTGGTCTGCTGTTATTTTGCGGTATCTTGCGCGGTTTTCGCTACGTTGCCATTTAAAGCTATTAGACGTCAATGGGGTTGATAGAGCTCGCGGATCCGTTTAGTTCGACGGTTCCCAGGCCCAAACTATTAATATTAGACAAAAACTTTCCTATAGTTTTTTGTAGAAAATTTTATTTTCTATAACTTTTATCTTCCATTATTTTGCCCTATCCTTCGGCGTTTTCGCTACGTTGCCATTTAAAGATTTTAGGCGTCAATGGGGTAGATAGGGCCTGCGATCCGTTTAGTCTGACGGTTCCCAGGTCCAAACTATTGACGTTAGACAAAAACTTTCCTAGAGTTTTTTGTAGAAAATTTAATTTTCTATAACTTTAATCTTATATTATTTTGTCCTATCTTGCGGCGTTTTCGCTACGTTGTCATTTAAAGATATTAGGCGTCAATAGGGTAGACAGGGCTCGCGGATCCGTTTAGTCTGACGGTTCCCAGGTCCAAACTATTGACGTTAGACAAAAACTTTCCTAGAGTGTTTTGTAGAAAATTTCATTTTCTATAACTTTGATCTTATATTATTTTGTCCTATCTTGCGGGGTTTTCGCTACGTTGCCATTTAAAGATATTAGGCGTCAATGGGGTAGATAGGGCCTGCGATCCGTTTAGTCTGACGGTTCCCAGGCCCAAACTATTAACGTTAGACAAAAACTTTTCAAGAGTTTCTTGTAGGAAATTTCATTTTCTACAACTTTGTTTCTATATTATTTTGCGCGGTTTTCGCAACGTTGCCATTTAAAGCTATTAGACTGCTATGTGATGTGTCTTTCGCGGTTACACTGTACGTTTCTTTAACTACAATCTTTTGTATTCTTGAGTAACCGATTTTTTACTTTGTACAAAGTTTTATTATTCCGTAAATAATTCTAAATTCCAAAGAATCTTCTTCTCTAAGCTTTTTTGTGAATCAGGAACACATAATCATGAATAAATCACCATTAAATGTAATTATTGATATTTTTACAAATTTTTTTCTAATCTAACAACTTACCTAATATTATTTAACATATTTTAGATGTGTTGCATAAAAATGATAGTAAACATATTGCATAAAAAGTGTGTTAATATCGATTCAGTTTCGTGAGAGAGTTTCGCTCACGTCCGCTGATTGAAATCTCCGAGAAACGTTGAATCAAAAACCCAGAAGCGCAATTAGCAGCCGGAAGGCTAAAATAACGACGGAATTTTATTATATTTCGTACCTCATTAAATATTTAATGGATTACCAAATTGTGATTTTATTTCTCATTCAAATGAATATTTAAAATATTTTGTTTGATTATTTACAGGTCGTTACCCCTTTTTTTCGCGAATATTTCAGTGAAACTTTAAGTTTTAACATTAAACTTGTTTTATTGAAGTATAAAAATTTTTATTACGTTTATGGAAGGAACATTTTCTTCAAGTATTATGTGTGTGTGTGTGAAAGTATATTTCGGGTTTTAAGGAAGTTTGTCAAATAATATACAAGATATAAAATTGTATGTAAATTTGTACCACGTAATAAAACTCGTGAGTTATTTTTATCATAAATATTTAGATAGCTTGTCTTATCGTTTGCTGATTTGGAAAAAAATATTTTACAATTATTTTGTATCCTGTTTTTGGGGCTTTATTAGCTTGTCATGGAACTTGGGGAAAACCTACTCATCTTAGAAGTACTTTTTCTAATTTAAACTCGCAAAGAACATTTTACAAGGTCTTTTAAGTCATTAAGGTTCGTTACTGAGCTAAGTAGCTTTATTATAATGCAATAACAATTTCTGTAATTCAGTGCATACTATTGAGAACACGTGGAAGAATTTTTGCGTAATTCAAGGATACGAAAATTGTTTTTTTATTTCGTTTAGTTTTATGGGGATGCAGAAATTTTAAATACTTTCCGGATTCTGACTGAAAATTGTGTATTACTTTGGAAAAAACCAAATTAATTCTAATATAACTTATGTTCATGAATGATGTAAAATATACTCGTGTAACGGATGCTTCTAGTTTGCTATTTCCGCTCAATAGTTGAATAAAACGTAATGAGAATCCTTGAATTGTCAAAACTTAAATGAAAATGTTTTTCCATTAAATCCAACACCAAGGCTGTAATTGTAAAATTTTTTTGTACCTCCGCAATTTTTAAAACATATCCATAGAATTTCATCGGAAAGTAATTTTTGACCACTGTTTTCTGGCGAACAATTAAACCAAAGAAAAAATATTGTAGAATCTTTTTTATAGAAAATTTCATGATCTTTAAATTTTGTTTGAAATATTTTTTTCTACGTGCAGTTGTTTTCCAGATATTCGAGGTTTTCGCAACCTTCACAGTTCCTTTAAACAACTCGTCGAAAAGCAACTTGTAACCCTAGTTTTTCTGGCAAAAACTTAAACCAAGGAAAAAATATTATATAATCTTTTTTATAGAAAATTTAATGATCTTCAAATTTTATTTGAAAATTTTTCTTCTAAGCTCAATTGTTTTCACGATAATTAGGATATTCGTCACCGCTAACTCAATGTTTGAATTTGTTTGACTAACCAATCGATGAATAATTTGTTAGCTCAATTTCTTGACTGAACCATTAAACGTATGAAAAATTTTTATCTCATCTTTTTTATAGAGCATTTAACGATCTTCAAATTTTGTTTAAAATATTTTCTTCTAAATTCAATTGTTTTCAAAATAATTGGGATTTTCGTAACCTCCAACTCAATATTTCAATTTATTTGACCAACACATATCGATGAGTAACTTTTGGGCTTAGTTTATCAACTGAATTATTAAACGTATGAAAAACTTTTATATAACTTTTTTATGCAAAATTTAATTCTCTTCAACTTTTATCTAACACATTTTTTTTCTAACTGCAGTTGTTTTCATAATATTCGTGGTTTTCATAACATCTGACTCAACATTGCAATTTGTTTGAAGAACGCATCGATGAGTAATTTTTGAGTTTAAGTTTTCGTGTGAATGGGTACACGCATCAAAATATTTTGTATAACTTTTTAATAGAAAATTTAATTCTCTTTAAGTTTTATTTGAAATATTTTTTTCTAAGTGCAGCTGTTTTTCAAATAATTGAGGTTTCCTTCAACCTTATATAACTTCTTTTAACAATGCATCGAAAAATAACTTTTAACCCCAGTTTTTTTGGCCAAAAATTAAACTAAGAAAAAATATCATAGAATCTTTTTTATAGAAAATTTAATTATCTTCAAATTTTATTTGAAACATTTTCTTCTACGCGCTCCTATTTTCCAAATAATCGAAATTTTTCTTCTGCTTTTACCGTATTTTGCAAGCCTTCCAGCAAAACTAGAATGTTTTATACTATAAAACACCCTGTATATGAAAAAATTAAGCATTTTTAGGACGAATTCTATTTTATTTAGCACTAATAAATTTTTAGTTTGATTTAAAAATAATTTAACTCGGTTGTATATATACACCGTGTACTATAATAAATGTTCCATGAGCCCTTTTAAGGACTAAAGCCTACTGAGACCTTTCTATTAATTTTTCTACTGTATGTTAAGAGTAAAGGAAGTTTGCTATAAACGGTTAAGTGGGCGACAAAGTAGACTAACTTGAATTACGTTTGTTTCCGAAGAAAGTAGGAGAGTCGGTCTTACTACTGTGTCACAACAAGTCTTCAGGCTGTTTAACTTTATACACTGCTTAAAGGAAAGTGAAATTATATTTCCTGCTTGCACTAAATAACTTTAAAACCTGTATAGCCTAAAGCGAAATACACAAAATTGAACAGTTTGCGTGTCGTATTTATGAAAGAAAGGAAAAGAGTTAGGGGAATTAAAAAAAATTCCTAACGACATTTTGTATTTAAATTGGAGAAAAGTTACTAGTACCATACATTGTTTTTATTAATTTTGACAAATATTTACTCTTAAAAATTATTCAGAATAGAAAATCAAACTCTTAAATTTTTTAAGAAGCTATTACCAAAATTGGATCCTAACAAGCATAGAATCAAGTAAAAAGTAAATACAGAGAGATTAATAATGAGGTGTGTATGTTTCATACACGTGAGAGATACATGCAATTACAGTATTTGGAAAGTCATTCGTAGGTAGTGATTAATTACAGTTGAAAACTTATCTTTCAAAAGGTTAAAGTTTTAATTGAGGAGTTTTTGTTGGTCAGATAGGAAGCTTGGTAAAGCAAATAGCTTCCTATTCCATCAAATTTCGAAACGATATCTTAATTATTTCTACTATATAATTTTGGAGAAGCTGTCTTACAGAGAAAGAGAGGGAGGAGGAGATAAAAAAACGTCTACTTTTTACCAGTGCGCACCTTTCATTTTTGGAAAATTAAAGATAGCGAGATATTCCCAATTTTAAAAGCAAGATAATTTAATAATAAATTCTAGATCTATTTCTGTACCTGGCAGTATGGAAAGTCAGGGTCTTCATGCGTCACATCCACACATTTTTTTTTGAACGGAACTTCTCCAAAGTGCCTCTTTAGGTATTAATAGAAATGTTCTTTTTATTCTTTTGGCCTTGTTACAAAACCTGATTTCGTAAATAAAGAGAATATAGGAGAGATATATAACTGTCTTCAAGAAAATACATCCCTTGTTTTGGGATGAGGGTGATTGGTTTAAAGTATTTCCCTGCTAGAATAAGTGGGGATGAAGAATTTTGTTGGTAGGCACTTGAAGAGGGAAATAAAAAAAGAAGGGGTTGCTTTACAGACATAGGCAGGTCTGTTATGTAGAAATGTGTAACATACCCCTAAATTTTTTTAACGTTCTTGTACGCACCCCCCTCTCACACTCTTTCTTTCTCATTGCTTCCCCTTCCGATCGTCTCGCTTTCTCTATCATAGTCTCCCCTCTCACTATGTTTATCACCATCAACTTTTTGTTATTTTACTCTTCTCCTGTTTCCTCCCCCTTTCCTTCTCCTAGTGCTTCCCCTCCCTTTCTATTTCCCCTCCCTCTGCACTCACTTCCACACCATTAACTTTCTTTCCCTATCAATCATTTTTATTTTTCTTTATACTCTCTTTCTATTTTTGTCTTTTCTCTATCTCTCCTCCCTCTCCCCTCTTCGCCCCTCTCCCTTTTCCTAGCTCTTTGGTTTTTATCTTCGACTTGAAAGTGAAAGTGCAGAGACCACCTAATAACCTACATAAGAACTAGTTAATTTGTAACCTAAGCTCATCCTGATAATAAAAATCTAAATTAGGAAAAAACTATAAACTGTTACATAATATGATAAAATAAATCTCATTATCTTCCTTTCATTATTCATACATAATTATTATTATTAGCTTAATTTGATAGAAAATTAAAGCTTTAAAAAGTTAATTAAAATATTTAATAGGGAAATGTTATTCAGTATTGTAATAGGTCCTATTTCCGGACTCAGGAAAAAATCTTATTTTGGGAGTGAAATTTACGTGAAGAGTCGCGTGTATGAAATTTTAATTCGTTTATATTAATATTTAATTATTGTTATACATTGGAACACAATCACAAAAGCTTCCTACATATACAAAATTATTACGCAAGCTGAGAATTAAAGTGAAAGTAAAATTCACTCATTAGCTTGTGTATATTTTAATTTTAAACAAACGTATCTACACCTACTATACCTCTTTATATTTTATTTCCGATTTATTATACTCGCATTTTAATTAATGACTTACCTTTTTGTCAATCGATTTCCATCTAAATCGGTGTTAAGTGGACTATAAAACTAGTTTTATTATACCTTTAATGATATCTGAATAAATCATGGAACAATTATTCGCATAAAGAAAATTACTTCCGGAAACTTATATAGGACGTCCCCTGTGAATTTTTGAAATCATAATCCAAATAACAAGGGTTGTTTAATCAAAAATAAACGTCTGAATTTTCCTTAAACACAGCTCGTTCCAATATAAAATTGTTTATTAAAAAAATGGTCCTTCGAGCCGGATTCAAAATTTAATGCAAAATATGGTGTAAATAGCTTTGCGTCTGATTTAAATTAAAACCTGAGTGTTTTGGTTAAAAAAATAAATAAAAAAAATATATGGTAAGGGTTGATTTCCGCATTTAAATTAATTATTATAGGAGAGTTATTTTTGGTTACATAAACAAGAAAAAAATACTTAAACAGCCCAAAGCAAGAAATGAATACCTGTGAAGGGTTAAAAGGCCACCAAGGAAGATATTTTGCACCTTCCTAGAAGAAAAAATGGTTTCTTATGCAATTAATTGAGTTTTATTTCGTAACAGTGTTAAAGACTATCATTTCTTGAAATGCACCGTCAAAATTGCACTTTAAATAGTCAGAATAATTATTTAAGTAATTACCTGTAATTTAATACCACCCAAGTCCGGAGTAAACAATAATTTAAAGGGCTGGATTTTTGTAATTTTTACGTTTCTGTTAATTTGCAATTTTTTAAATGTTTTGAGCACAGAATAAATATTTCTCTAATAATTCTGAAGGAAGAGAAGTAATTTTATGATAATTTAGTCTTCTACCTTCACATTCCATGATATAAAAAATTATAAATTCAGGAAGGCGTGTAGAACCATAGTTGAAAAATTGGTCTTGGTAGGTAGTAAATAATTGACTGTCAAGCTCTGATTTTGTTTGGTTCGAAAATTTCATTTCAAGGAAAATAAGTGCAGATATCCTGGAAATTAATCTCTGGAAAATCAGGAAGGAAGCGAAATTTATTTTCGAAACCTGTTTTGTTTTGACCCCAGTTTTCTGGCAAAATATTAAACCAAGGAAAAAATATTATAGAATCTTTTTTATAGGAAATTTAATGATCTTCAAATTTTATTTGAAATATTTTTTTCTACGTGTAACTGTTTTCCAAATAATCGAGGTTTCCTTAAACCTCATAACTTTTTTTTAACAATGCATCGAAAAGTAACCTTTGACGCGAGTTTTCTGGCAAAAAATTAAACCAAGGAAAAAATATTATAGAATCTTTTTTATAGAAAATTGAATGTTCTTCAAATTTTATTTGAAACATTTTTTTCTACGTGCAACTGTTTTCCAAATTATCGAGGTTTCCTTAAACCTCATAACTTTTTTTTAACAATGCATCGAAAAGTAACCTTTGACGCGAGTTTTCTGGCAAAAAATTAAACCAAGGAAAAAATATTATAGAATATTTTTTATAGAAAATTTAATGTTCTTCAAATTTTATTTGAAACATTTTTTTCTACGTGCAATTGTTTTCCAGATATTCGAGGTTTTTGTGACGCTAACAAAAGTAACTTTTGATCCCAGTTTTCTAGCGAAAAATTAAAACCAATGAAAATTATTGTATTGATGTTTTTTATAGAAAATTTAATTATCTTTAAATTTTATTTTGAAAGATTTTTTTCTACCTGCAACTGTTTTCCAAATAATCGAGGTTTTCTTAAACCTTATAACTTTTTTTAACAATGCATCGAAAAGTAACCTTTGACTCGAGTTTTCTGGCAAAAAATTAAACCAAGGAAAAAATATTATATAATCTTTTTTATAGAAAATTTAATAATCTTCAAATTTTATTTGAAACATTTTTTTCTACATCCAACTGTTGTTCAGATATTCGAAGTTTTTCTTCAGCTCTTATTTTCGTTGGCGTGTCTCATTCTTCCACTGTTTTGATTTCATCCCTTCTCGTTCACCCTTTTATCTTTTCTTTCACTTTATTTTTGTCAAAGACAAGAATTGGTTTTTAAAACACCAAAGAAACGTAATTACTTTAATAAAGAAAGCAACAAGTTCGTGTTCTACAAAATACAAATCTAGGTAAATGCAAATAAATCTTTTACTACTTTTAAATTGGAAGTCGATCAAGATTTTCTTTAAATTCAGGTATACGTACTTTCACTTAAGTGCAAAAAATTGTGTTAAAATATTTCTGAACTAGAAACAATTTCTATTAGGATTGTGTTAAAGGATATTTTTTGAAATCGAACCCCTTATTTTTTTATTCCGGAAACTGATCAGAATTTCAGGCTACCTTTCGATTGAAAAGACTCAGAAATTTTTACTACTACATACATAATGATCAGCAATAAGGAAGCTCGCGTGTTAAATTTCGTGTTACATCACAATTTTGGAACACATACTTGACCTGCTATTACCAAAAAACACTCTTTCTAATTTTTTCTTGCCAGCAATTAAATTCCTCACCTCAAAAATAAAAAAAACCCATAAATCAACTTTTAAATATGGAATAGATACATTTCAGAAATATTTTCCGATTTCCACATTCAGCGAACTAGATCTCAACCATATGTTACGCCATTAAAAGAAGTTAATAAGAGAAAGACAAAAAACGACTCTCACTTTCACAGGGAAAGCATTGTTTATCCTACTGGCCTCAATTACAGCAAGCCGAACGATTACAAATGCCAAACTTTTTTCCGGAATCCGAGACGGACCGGTCTCACAGCCTACGCAATCACTTTTCACACCGAAAGAAAGCACTAACCGCAGTCTAGCAAAATTTCAACACCTCTGATACGCCCCATGGAGTCTTCATTGCAAATTAATTTAAACTTTATTAATCAACACTTTAAAAAAAATAACGAACGTTATCCAGAATGGTAGGACAATTCCAGGACAATTCGCCCCTGCACGAATTACCCCCGAGGATAATTCGCCCCCGCCTGGTACAACTCGGCGTCGCGTCGCGTCGCTATGTATTATATTCTATTTTCTGTTCGGAACAAATAGCCTCGGCACCATGTACACAGACCTCAGTACACCATGTATAAGAAACATTATCGAGAATCGTCTCTATTTTTTTGGAACTGATTTTGACTCTAGATCTGAACAAGAGATTAAAGTTATACATTTTTTTTAAACCCTGATCAAGTCTCGAAAATTAAAGACTAGTACTAAAAGGTTTAGGAAGAGTTGTAACAAATTTACGGTTATTGTTTATTTTGAAACACTTTCAGATTGCATAATTCTAGTTCAAAAGAATGCGTGAGTGGATTCTCGTGTAACCAAGAACGTAACTTGACTACATACCATACCTACTGGTAAATAACGATATTCTAACCATCAGATATAATGAAAAGTTATTTTTACACCGCTTGAGAATTCTCATGCATTGTGTTAACATTGCCGCGAAGATAATTAGCAAAGAGCAAAGTTGCATCCGCTTCAGCACGCAATGCATAGCCGAGACTGCATTGGTGCAAGAGAATTGCAGTAAAATGCAACTTGCTCTACTCTAGTGATCTACTGGCTACGACTTGTTTTCTTTTCCGTGTTTTGCATTAATGAGGCGGACGTTAACTTCCTGGTTTGTACGCTTTTTAGATGAGATGAGAATTATTACGTTTAACCTTTTCTTTCAACCGTAGTTAAGTGGAACGCATTTGTTGGTATATATAATTCGCTAGCAATGTTAGCGTAAAATATTTCCCTCTAAAGAACAGAAAAAGCCTTCCCGAAGTTTTTCCCCTATTAATTTAAAGTAACCTCGGAATTGAACCTGGTTACAATTCCCAAAGCCACCCCCAATTGATTCCACTACCTGTTTTATTGCAGTTTTTTCTTTGTAAATCACCCAAACACCTCTTGTTTTTCCTGAAAAGTTAACCAATTATAATATGAGATGGCACTGAGGCCAATAACGCCGGTTCTATCCCGAATAAGTTAATTTCTAATAGGGTTCCTGCATTTCAACCAAGCAGATGATTAATTACTTGCAGTCCAGTGAAGAAACTTGACGGAAATTTTAATCAACTCTCAATGAAGTGAAACGGTACGGTATTTAATTCGAAACTATCTTTTACTTGATTATTATTTATTCGTTTTACTTAATCTAAGTAAATCATTTAGAAGCGGTTTTAAAATGACTCACAAATTCAGTTTTGATTAAATTTCAGAAGTTGAAATTAAAAAAGAAGGTATCTTGTTCTGCATCCGACTGACTGCATAACCTATAGACTACTCTGACCGTTAATCACGTAATTTCAGTTAGTTCAGTGAAAGTTTTAAAAACGGGGTTTTGTTGTTGTTCCTTTAAAAGGTCACTGCAATTTGTCTGTCATTCATCAGGAAGATGTTTAAATAAAAATTCGTGTTTCTTAGATTTTATGATTAAACTAATAAGGATGGGACTTTTGATATGTCCAAATTTTTTAGAGATCTATAAATCAAGTAATCTTATTGCGCCATTTGTTCAGAAACGTTTTATCAAGTGAGACGAAGCATTATCCTGTTGATATCAGAATTTGAATGCTGCTTGCTGAAACAAGTCAATGTATTACCTTTCAGCTCAATTTTTCGTGTGAACGATTAAATGTATCAAAAAATTTTATATACAGTTTTTAAAGAGAATTTAATGCTCTTTAAGTTTTATTTAAAACATTTTTCTCTAAGTGCAATTGTTTTCAGAATAATTGACGTTTTCGTAACCTCCGACGGTTTGAATAAACGCATCGATGAGTAACCTTTGAACTCAATTTTTCGGTTGAACTATTAAACATATAAAATTTTTTTACATACTCTTTTTTATAGAAAATTTCATGAACTTCAAATTTTATTTGAAAATTTTTCTTCTAAGCTCAATTGTTTTCAAGATAATTAGGATTTTCGTCACCTCTAACTTAATGTTTCAATTTGTTTGACCACCCCATCGATGAGTAATTTTTTAGCACAGTTTTTTGGCCGAACCATTAAACGTATGAAAAATTTTTATCTTATCTTTTTTATAGAGAATTTAACGATCTTCAAATTTTATTTAAAACGTTTTCTTTTAAATTCAATTGTTTTCAAAATAATTGAGATTTTCGTAACCTCCAACTCAATCTTTCAATTTATTTGACCCAACACATCGATGAGTAACTTTTGAGCTTAGTTTATCAACTGAATTATTAAACGTATGAAAAACTTTTATATAACTTTTTTATAAAAAATTTAATTCTCTTCAATTTTTATTTGACACATTTTTTCCTAACTCCAATTGTTTTCGTAATATTAGTGGTTTTCATAACGTCTGACTGAATATTGCAATTTGTTTGATGAACGCATCGATGAGTAACTTTTGAGTTCAATTTTTCGTATGAACGAGTACACACATCAAAATATTTTGTATAACGTTTTGATAGAAAATTTAATTCTCTTTAAGTTTTATTTGAAATATTTTTTTCTATTTGCGATAGTTTTCCAGATAATCGAGGTTTTATGACTTTATTTAAAAAAAAAACTTACTCTGCTTTGAACTAAATAATAATTTATTGATAAGTCTGGAGACCATCCTGACCATGCAATATGTTCTTTTTCTACTCTTCTCTCTCACTCTTTTGCATATTAATGTGTTTGGAAACCTGAAAAATATATTGCTACCTGTGTTTGTCTTTTAGCAGGATTTAATTTTATTCGATTTTATTTAAATAAACAAATAACCAATAAATATAAATTCTATTTAAAGTAGTAAAAAGTGAGGTAATAAATATTTAGGAAATTTGCATATGACGTAATCTAGACGTACCCGTTTCCTATTTGATTAATAAATAATTAATGTGAGATGAACAGTCGAAGAATTTCAGACACTACTTTTAATTAATGTGCGACCGCATTTATTGAACTCATTTTACTTTCATTCCGGTAAAAAACCATCTCAGAATGTTTTGTAATTTCATGATTGAATTTATTTAAAGGATGCTATTGGAAAATTTTTAATCAAACAGATTCACGATTTGTTCTGCAAATAAAAAGTTTTATGATTAAAACGTTTCCGTTTCCTTATTTATATTTATTATTGTCTTGTTCTTATTCCAGTTTCTTATTCTTATTTATTTTTTTCTCTTTATAAAAACAATAGAAATTTTTTATAGAGAAATATTAAAGTTGCAAATTTCGTTGTTAGTTGGTGCAGGAACAGATGTAAGCTTTCTCTTTCGAGTATCTAACAAACGCAAATTAACTTTGATTTATAATTGTAAATTGTTTTACACAAGTAACTATTGTTAGAAGATTTAAAGGTTCAAAAAAACTGAAATGAATTTCATCTAAAGTTATTAGAATATATTAAAAGTAATGCTAGATCCCGCTATGAATTCAATTAGCGGTTTATTTCAGGGAACCTGAACCTTCCGTGTTCGATTGTTTGGCTGAAGTATGGGATTCAATCGCCGGAAATTAAGCGCTGTTAAATGAAAGTGATTGCTTTTTACAGGATTCCTTCATTAAGTGCAACTGTTTGATTGCCCGAAAGAAACTTTTTGATGAATCACTTCGTTCATTTAGTTTACGTTTTATTTTGTGAACTACAAATATTTTGAGCTCAGTTTTTTGGATGACCTATTAAACGTATGAAAAAATTTTACATGATCTTTTTTATAGAAAATTTAATGACCTTCAAGTTTTATTTGAAAAATTTTCGTCTAAGTTCAATTGTTTCGAAAATAATTAAGGATATCGTGATCTCTAATTCAAAATTTCAATTTGTTTCACCAACCCATGGATGACCAACTTTTGGGCTTAGTTTTCTGACTGAACCAACTAACGTAGGAAAAACTTTCATAAAACTTTTTTATAGGAAATTTAATAATATTCAAGTTTTATTTGAACATTTTTTGTCTAAGTTCAATTGTTTTCAAAATAATTAAGGATATCGTGATCTCTAACTCAAAATTTCAATTTGTTTCACCAACCCATGGATGACTAACTTTTGGGCTTAATTTTCTGACGGAACCAACTAACGTAGAAAAAACTTTAATAGAGAATTAATTTTTTATAGGAAATTTATTGATCTTCAAGTTTTATTTGAAAAATTTTCTTCTAAATTCAATTGTTTTCAAAATATTTGGGGTTGTCGTGGCCTCCAACTTATTATTTTAATTTGTTTAACGAACCCATCGATGAGTAACCTTTAATCTTAATTTTTCGTATGAAGGAGTAAACATAGGGAAATATTTTATTTAACTTTTTGATAGAAAATTTAATTCTCTTGAAGTTTTATTTGGAAGATATTTTTCTAAAGGCAATTGTTTTCCAGATAATCGAGGATAATCAACGAATTTTGCCCACTTTTGTTACTAAAGTAACCGCTTTGGACAATTTTGTTGATAAAGTGATGTTTTTTGAACTTCTCTGGTAGAAAATAATTTAAACTCTTTAAAAATCAGATATTTATTGATTTAACAGCTACTTCAACTATTATAGAAACATTAAATAACCTTGGACAATCTTTTTATGTTTACATTATAGGTATACTTATGAAATAAAAAAAATTGACGGGTCTAATTACTAAAATAAACGTCGACATCGTTTTTATATTTAATATAGACGTTTAATTTAAAAAAGAAACGATTTAATAATAATTGCTGATGGTTATTTTGCATTTTATTTTATTGTATGCTGTATTATTTTATTTCTAATCATATCCTCAAATAGATAATAAAAATAATGTGCTTTTTATGATTTTAAAATCGTGTTCGTGCATACAAAACTCAATAATCATAATCATTTACAAGTTAGCTTCGGTTGTAGCCTGAAACTTGCATTTCATGCATGTTTTTCTTTTTTGCTCTCTATGGATTGATTACTCTTTGCTTTTTTTAAAATAACTTTCGTTTTGCTCAAACATGCAATAGGTTTTTCCAAAGTGATTTAACTAAAACAATCTGCAGTAAAAAAAATATATTCGAAGAAAAAACATTGGTTTGGATTTAGTTAGAACCGTCAGGATTTTGCAAATAAATTATTTGAGTGAGCTTTCTGTGGGGTTTCTTCATCCTGCTGGAGAAAACCCCTTCTCATCATAAGGTTTTGAATTTAAAAATGCCTATAGGGGATGCGATTGTCTTTGTTTCTTAGGATGTAATGGTTTCTTCTGTGCTCTACATCCTCTAAATGGTTCTAATCCAGTCCAATTATTCTTCAATTTTTCTAAAGAAAATCTTGTTATCAAGGTAACAAAATGAACGCATCTTGCAGAAAAGTTTAGAATCTTGCTCTTCAAGCCAAAATGCAATAAAAAAAATTGAAATGCTTAGGATCGGTGCAGAATTACAAACAAAATAAAACACAAACGGGTTACTAAAAATCTAATTCTAAGTCAAGTCGCAAATTCTTTGTGTAAAACCTGTCCAGCAACTCTAAGCTAAAGTTATCGCCCGTAGCAACAGTTCTTTTTGGTCTGCAGGACCACTGCAAAGAAACTGTTCGGTTTTATTTAAATTTTTACCACATAACAGAACTGGCATCACTCGGTTTAGATTCTAATCGGTACCGAGTACCGACGTACAGAATCTTAGTTATTATTTTAGAAAAAAAATTAAAAATATATTGTTGTATGAGGAAAACAATTTTGTTTTGCATATTTTCCGTATTAGGTATATGAAGTAAGAAAAAAACCGTAAGAAATGCATTATTAAAGTAAAATCTCGATTATGTGAACATAAATCATTCATAAAAATCGATTTCGTCATATAATGGAGAGACATCCATATCGACTTGGTGGGCTTCTCCCCAATTCCCTTCTCAGCACTTACATAAGATTTTAAATTAAGTACCGTAATTTATACACTAGATACTTCGTATAAAAGTAAAACTTTTTGTCTAATAAATTGTCTTTCGCAATCTCACCGTTTCTGAAATACAGGGTGTTGAATTTTTTTTTGCAAATTAATTTTCTTTAAATATCTAAGAACTAAAGCTAGATATTCAAATGTAATTTTAAGGGCGTTTATTACTAACATGGATCAATTATTGTGCAAATTTTTTTCACGATAAGTTAACCAGCGGCGTAGTTACGGGGTGGGTAACTCCCCTTTTTTTAAACATCTATGTTACGCCACTGACTAAATTTAATTTGTTTGCAATATTTGAATTTAAAATTCATTTTAGAAAATAAAAGTATTCTTGCATTTTTCTTGTTGGATTGTTTATTTTCGAGATAATTAACATTTAGTTTGTAAATGTGTGGTTCATGCTTCATGTGCAAGTCACACATGAAACATACACATTTACAATCTAATTGGGAATTTTAACGAAAACGGATGACTTTACGACGAAAATGCAAGAGTAATTTTATTTTCCAAATTAAATTTTGAATTAAAATCTCCAAACAAATTAATATTCTCAGTGGCGTAACGTATGGGTTTTAGAAAAAAGGGTTTTGCCCATCTCGTAACTTCGTCGCTGGTTAATTTTGTATGACAAAAATATTTCACAAAGGGTGCGGTTGCGGAATACAGTTTATTAGGCAAAAAGTTTTTCTTTTGCCCTTTTTTAAAATTTATTTTCCAACTTCTAAGCAAATGTGTCGTATCAGTTTAAGCAAATTTTCTGCGTCTATCATGTGTGCTTGTGATGGCATGTTGTTGAATACACTCAGATGGCTGTTAGCCTTGAAAACATCAGTTCTGCTCGCTATAATTATACCACTCTGATCCGGAAATGTAGTTTTGTTCTTTTTGCCATAGGTTCACGAAATTTTGCTACAACTTTTACCCACCTCATTCTATCTGCACTTTGTTTAGTTTTATCTTAAATCTCAAAACCCTCGTTCTTATTGCTATTAATTTATTTTTTCCACCCCTTTCATAATATTAAGGCCTCCTTTGATCTAAGGTATAATTTTTTAATTGCAATTCATTACAGAGCTAATATTTTAATGAGGCAGTGAGTAATATTACCTGATCAAAATATCCTGTATTTAATATCTCTCATAAAATTAAATTAATTATGTGTCATAGCCTACTTTAAGACATCTTTAAGACTGTAAATAACCATTACATTAGCAGAGAAAGTGATTGAGAATATAATTGCTTTATTTTTTTTTGATCTACAACTTCTTGGTTTAAAATAAAGTCTTCAGACGGTAATATTCTGATTTCCTCGCTTCTTAGGCGAGACGTATGTAAACTGAGTCTGCTGATTACTCGGGTGGTACTTAGATTCATCTGACAACTTTTCAGGGCATGCATGGAATGAAAGACTTTGTTTGGAAAGGAATGAGAAATGGTACAAATAATGAATGAAACATTGAAGGTTGATTTAGTATTATAAATAAATTAGTTATAGGTATCTGATTCGATTTGTATACAAATCATTTAAGTGATTAATGTTTAATATATCATCAACTACATTGAATTTTCATTGCTGATTACAATAAATTAACAAGTACACGGTTTTAATTTTATGTCTTGATATTTTTTAAAAAGAAAACCACACATCAATATTTTGTAACCTTCGTTTATAATAAAATCCCCGTAGTTAAACATTTTATCTATGGAATGAAGTGTGATTTATTGTTTATATAAGTATTACTTCCCATGCTTACATAGAAAAAAGTTCACATACGATTATTAAATTGTCACGGTTAAAACGATATCAAACAATATAACAGCTGCATTAAACAAACTTTTTAGATTCGCTAGCCAACACTAATTAGAATCACATTGACAAAACAGGTAAATACTGAAAATACGACGTAGTGTATGTGTGAAGCAATGTCATTCATTAATTCATTTTAAATTTAATTTCGATTCACACATTTATTTTTATAGTAAGTAGGGGAAAGTATTTTACAAACCCCAAGGCTCTATGCGTGAATTTTTCCCTCAATAACGGTTTGTTGTAAAGAAACTTAAAAGTTTTCGCGGGTGTAACATGTAAGGTAGCCATGATTTTAAGTCTTTGGTTTGCTCCGTGAATCTTAACATCAGGACGAAGAGTTCAAAAAACTGAAAAATTTCAGGACCATATTTAAACAAATGGATTTCTGCAAAGACCAAGAGCTGTATTTAAAAACGAAAATTTCCATTGTGTAGAACAGGAAAAACCGGAAAGAAAATGTCTCTTTATTTTTTTTGTAGCTTTAATAATAATTTCAGTAAAAAAAAGACGAAAAGTGAAAAGTCGGGTTTTCTGGGGTTCCTCGGGAACTTTAGATCGGATAACTTTAGTTTCTTGTGTGTATATTACGAAACACTTGTTTACTCAACCCCCCGTTATTGTCTCGTCTCTGTTTCTTTAATAGTATCCGGAAAAAAGTAAACCGCAACAAAAAAAAATTAAAATTAAAAATCAGAACACTTCGATTTTTCTCGGATATCTCCGGAACGTTTTCAGATAATTTCAGCTTCTTGATAGCACATTACTAAGCACTCATATACGCAACTTTTTCGTAATGTAACCCCCCTCTACGTCTTACGGTTTTCGAAATCCCTGCAGTGGTTGTTTAAAAAAATATAAATCCAAACGCAGAACATTTCGGTTTTTCTCGAATATCTCCGGAACATTTTCAGATATTTTCAGTTTCTTGATGGCACATCACTAAACACTCATATACGCAACTTTTTCTTAAGTTAACCCCCCCTCTACGTCTTACGGTTTTCGAAATCCCTTCAGTGGTTTGTTAAAAAAATAAAAAACCAAACGCAGAACATTTCGGTTTTTCTCAAATATCTCCGGAACATTTTCAGATATTTTCAGGTTCTTGATGGCACATTACTAAGCACTCATATACGCAACTTTTTCGTAATTTAACCCCCCCTCTACGTCTTACGGTTTTCGAAATCCCTACAGTGGTGGGCAAAAAAAATATAAAACCAAAATCAGAACATTTCGGTTTTTCTCGGATATCTCCGGAATATTTTCAGATATTTTCAGCTTCTTGATGGCACATCACTAAACACTCATATACGCAACTTTTTCTTAAGTTAACCCCCCCTCTACGTCTTACGGTTTTCGAAATCCCTTCAGTGGTTTGTTAAAAAAATATCAAACCAAACGCAGAACATTTCGGTTTTTCTCGAATATCTCCGGAACATTTTCAGATATTTTCAGCTTCTTGATGGCACATCACTAAACACTCATATACGCAACTTTTTCTTAAGTTAACCCCCCCTCTACGTCTTACGGTTTTCGAAATCCCTGCAGTGGTTTGTTAAAAAAATATAAAACCAAACGCAGAACATTTCGGTTTTTCTCGAATATCTCCGGAACATTTTCAGATATTTTCAGCTTCTTGATGGCACATTACTAAGCACTCATATACGCAACTTTTTCATAATTTAACCCCCCTCTACGTCTTACGGTTTTCGAAATCCCTTCAGTGGTTTGTTAAAAAAATATCAAACCAAACGCAGAACATTTCGGTTTTTCTCGAATATCTCCGGAACGTTTTCAGATATTTTCAGCTTCTTGATGGCACATTACTAAGCACTCATATACGCAACTTTTTCATAATTTAACCCCCCCTCTACGTCTTACGGTTTTCGAAATCCCTGCAGTGGTTGTTTAAAAAAATATAAAACCAAACGCAGAACATTTCGGTTTTTCTCGAATATCTCCGGAACATTTTCAGATATTTTCAGCTTCTTGATGGCACATCACTAAACACTCATATACGCAACTTTTTCTTAAGTTAACCCCCCCTCTACGTCTTACGGTTTTCGAAATCCCTTCAGTGGTTTGTTAAAAAAATAAAAAACCAAACGCAGAACATTTCGGTTTTTCTCAAATATCTCCGGAACATTTTCAGATATTTTCAGGTTCTTGATGGCACATTACTAAGCACTCATATACGCAACTTTTTCGTAATTTAACCCCCCCTCTACGTCTTACGGTTTTCGAAATCCCTACAGTGGTGGGCAAAAAAAATATAAAACCAAAATCAGAACATTTCGGTTTTTCTCGGATATCTCCGGAATATTTTCAGATATTTTCAGCTTCTTGATGGCACATCACTAAACACTCATATACGCAACTTTTTCTTAAGTTAACCCCCCCTCTACGTCTTACGGTTTTCGAAATCCCTTCAGTGGTTTGTTAAAAAAATATCAAACCAAACGCAGAACATTTCGGTTTTTCTCGAATATCTCCGGAACATTTTCAGATATTTTCAGCTTCTTGATGGCACATCACTAAACACTCATATACGCAACTTTTTCTTAAGTTAACCCCCCCTCTACGTCTTACGGTTTTCGAAATCCCTGCAGTGGTTTGTTAAAAAAATATAAAACCAAACGCAGAACATTTCGGTTTTTCTCGAATATCTCCGGAACATTTTCAGATATTTTCAGCTTCTTGATGGCACATCACTAAACACTCATATACGCAACTTTTTCTTAAGTTAACCCCCCCTCTACGTCTTACGGTTTTCGAAATCCCTGCAGTGGTTTGTTAAAAAAATATAAAACCAAACGCAGAACATTTCGGTTTTTCTCGAATATCTCCGGAACATTTTCAGATATTTTCAGCTTCTTGATGGCACATTACTAAGCACTCATATACGCAACTTTTTCATAATTTAACCCCCCCTCTACGTCTTACGGTTTTCGAAATCCCTGCAGTGGTTGTTTAAAAAAATATAAAACCAAACGCAGAACATTTCGGTTTTTCTCGAATATCTCCGGAACATTTTCAGATATTTTCAGCTTCTTGATGGCACATTACTAAGCACTCATATACGCAACTTTTTCGTAATGTAACCCCCCCTCTACGTCTTACGGTTTTCGAAATCCCTGCAGTGGTTGTTTTAAAAAATATAAAACCAAACGCAGAACATTTCGGTTTTTCTCGAATATCTCCGGAACATTTTCAGATATTTTCAGCTTCTTGATGGCACATTACTAAGCACTCGTATACGCAACTTTTTTGTAATTTAACCCCCCCGCTACGTCTTACGGTTTTCGAAATCCCTACAGTGGTGGGCAAAAAAAATATAAAACCAAAATCAGAACATTTCGGTTTTTCTCGGATATCTCCGGAATATTTTCAGATATTTTCAGCTTGTTCATGGCACATTACATTAAACACACATATACGCAGCCAATTCTATTATTTACTATAGGTACTATAAAAATTGCAAACAAAAAATCATTTCTTATTATTTTTTCCCAAGACTTCTTCAGATATAACTTCACCACAGCACTTCTGTTGCAGATTCTGTGGTAAATTTCTTCAAAGTCATAATAAATCATAATGATTTACCGCAACCAACACAAAATTACATTTTATGGTGAAGGCCAAACTCGTAAAATTCATTCTGTAGAATAGATTATTATACAGCCACTGATACTAAAACATTTTTTTTTTTGTCAGTTCTTTTCAAAGTGTTGGAGGACAAATTTGACTAATGTTCCTGCTGCATTTATTAATTCATTTATAAATATTAATGATCGCATTTTATCATTTCTTGATGGTTTTCTTCTGCCAAACGCCACTGTTGGATCATTTCTTCCATTATATAAAAAAATTAATAAAACATGTTGTCACGTGGTGATCATTTGAAACTGAAATTAAAACTTTGGAAAATTCGGATTAGAAAAAAAGCTTCCCTAGATTGAATCCTCTGGTACCTCTTCTCCTGTTAATTTTTTTGAGTTGAGTTATGATATTGATTGGGCGAATTTTATTAGATATCATTAGGATTACTCTCCATTAGTTCAAGGATGTTTAGTTTTACAAAGAACGCAGACACGTAAGTCCTGAACCATGACTAAATAATTCGGTAATTTGACAAATTAGATAGAATTTGACGTTTTACGTATGTTGCCTTCGTATGTATCATTAAATGTTTTGTCGTTTCTCGATTGTACATACCCATATTCTCATTAAACATAACATAATGCCTTGTCATTCTAAAATTTAGTGAACTTTTATTGTGACATGCGTTGGATTTTTGAAGGGCGTCTATAAATAAGAAAAATGTGCTAATAATTAGATCGTGTTGGAAACCAGTTAAAAATTTAATAACGTTCATTAAAATTGTCTCGAAATTTTTAAGACACATGTCCAGATTTCATGTGAGTCACTTAAAAAAAACTGCAAAATGTAAATTAGGGTAGATCTATTAGAACGAAACGATGCTGATTATGGCTAATTCGTAATATTCAGATAAAGGGGACCTACAGTTTAGAAATAAATTTGGGAAGTATTCTAAAATATTTTCAGATGGTGTGTTTTCGTCCTGATTTTACATCTTTCTAGATTTCTACTTCAGCATTGTTTGCTTATATGTGTCTCTATCTCTTTCTTTTTCCCATGTCTGCCCTTCTATTTGTCTTTGTTCCACCTTTGATTATAGAGTAAAGACAAAATTTTTATTCTTGGATACTAGATTATGTTTATTATTTAAAAAAATTCAAATATATCGTATGATCTTTTTGAAATTAGGTGTTTATATCTTAAATTATAAAAATAAAAATTAAATTACTGTCTTTTCGTATTTAATATTTAAATAATGAATGGTTTACCGAAATTTTGTGAAGGTCAATTTTTATTTACTATTCTTATTTGTGTACCTTTATCTTTCTATTATTATTATTTTTCAAAAATCTTTTAATTTTTTTCTTTAAGTAACATAAAATAATAAATTGATGAACTTGTTTTTCTATTAATTTTTAACATTTCATGGCCATAAAAATGTTTCAGTTTTACATTTACAATAAATCAGTTTTTAGTATTAGTACTGGA
This sequence comes from Hemicrepidius hirtus, assembly GCA_963082805.1. Lineage (NCBI taxonomy): Eukaryota > Metazoa > Arthropoda > Insecta > Coleoptera > Elateridae > Hemicrepidius > Hemicrepidius hirtus. The sequence continues at coordinate 29,971,200 of OY720165.1, forward strand.
CGTTCATAAAACTTGTAGATAATAAAATTTACTATTCTCTATTATTTTATAATCAATAATTAAATAATTGGAAATTTTCTCTTCTTAACATTTTGTTTACTTTTACTAAGTTATAAAATTAATAACCAACAATTACAGCACAATTAATTAGGAAATTATTTAATGTAGAGAAAGGCTGCTCGTAAAATTTCCAAAAAAAAAAAACTTTATTAAGGTAATTTTAATTTTTGCAGGAAACAGTAAACCTACACATCCGCATGGGCATGGACACTCGGCGATTAAGGATTTAGCAGGAGGAATTTTAGGAAATGATGACAAAAGTAAAGACGAAGGAGAACTTTGGAATAATGTGGATGCACAAACTGCCTTCCTCGGTCCTAATTTATGGGATAAGACCTACGAGTCGGATCTCAAGGTGATTATTTTTTCTAGTAATAGGTCAATTCAGTCATGTATTATGCAAGGGACTCCCCCTCCCACGAATATCTCTTATCAGACCATTAAAATTGAGACTTACGGAAACAAATTATGAGGAAGACGATTTGATCTTTGGTTTTTTAAAAATTATCACCCTGTATATTTTTATTTTTTTTTGGCAAATTCTACATAAAACCACTTCCAATAATGTCTCAAAACCAGCAAAAATAAATCAAATAAGACTCCCACTCTCTCTCTCTTTGCATATATGTATTCGATACTTCTCTCTCTTTCGCAAAAACCGGAAGAGGGATAACTAAAATAATTATAAAGATGATTTATCTTTCAGTATGTGGATTTGGATGAATTTTTATCAGAAAATGGTGTATCTATGGATGGTCTTGGTTCTCATGCATCCAGCGGTTCCATAGCAAATTCTCACGGGGTAGCAAAACGAGAAAGATCTCCTAGTCCGAGCGATTGCATGAGCCCAGACACCATGAACCCACCCTCACCTGCCGACTCAAGTGAGTATTGTACGAGAGACCATCGTCCAGCTTCCTAAATTCAAAACGAAAAGACATAAGCAAAATTATTCAATCGCATTTGAGTGACAAGACGCTTGAATTTGGTTTGAAGTTGATTTAAAAAAAACCATCTTAAAAAAATATATGGGTTGGGTTAGGGATCAAGATTCGGGGCGAAATCTTGAGGGTTTGGGGAAGAAACTTTGCCCAAATTTTCAAGATTTTGGGGAATAAATTATGGTGAAGGAGGGGGGGAGAAAAAATAATTTACTAAAAGCCAACTTCAAGTTAATCTATAGCCTTACTAAATTTAAAAAACCTTTCAATATTATCGTCCACGCTTTACCTTATCCTTTTACTGAATCATTATTTTATTTTCAGTTTTCTTCTTTTTTAAAAAAAAAAACCTAAAAATAAATTTAGTAAGGTATTTGTAGAGGAAAAAAAAATTGCGTTCACACAAATCAAATGTCTAAAATACAGTTTTTTCTGAAGCGTTATCGATGGCTTCAAGTTGTCGAGATTTCGATCCACGGACTAGAGTATTTTCAGACGAAGAGCTGAAACCACAACCTTTAATCAAAAAGTCTCGAAAACAATTTGTACCGGACGACCTTAAAGATGACAAGTACTGGGCGAGGAGAAGAAAGAACAACCTAGCTGCTAAAAGATCTCGTGATGCCCGCCGCATGAAGGAGAACCAAATCGCCCTCCGAGCTGGATATCTCGAAAAAGAGGTACATATTTCTTTATTTTCCAAAAAGTACAGGGTGTTACATAAACAACTTGCTTCTTACCTCTTACAGAAACTATAATGTAACCTTGGTTGCATAACCACGTTTTTATTGTGATTGTGCTTGAATTTAAATCAGGATCGGATCAGACCGATCAAAATAAGGTAAGTCCATCGTCTTAAAACAACGGAAAAGGTTTATAAAACGTATTTTAAAGATATAATCTTAATTTATAGGCAAGCGCAGGTTAGGCAACCAAACATACTTGCAAAGTATTTACAAACTTTACAGGAAAGGAAAATTATATGAACACCCCTGTATTTTTTGGTGTTCTTATTTTACAGGTTACACCCCCTAATCGGTATTTCCGTTCCCTACATTTTTTATAATCGGTAATTCCTGTAATATCTCCGGTGTCCCTGGTTTACGTTTTAAATCCGGGCAGTATCACTTTTATAGACAAGATCAGATTAGGCAACCCATCGTACACTCAAGTATTTACAAACTTTTCAGGAAACGTGCGTTACATGAACCACCCTGTATTTCTTCGTGTTACTTTAAAGTTTACACGCCGTATTCGTTACTTCTGCTTCCCTAAAACGTAGTACTCTAAAAATATTTTTTTATAATCGCTCCCTTAAATCGTTAATTCTTGCTACTTATGAGAACTCTGGTCCTGGTGCGACGATTTGCGCTGTTTTTCTGCTCCCTACTGTGTTACCCACTTTCCACGTTGTTTTTTTCTTATCAATTACAAGTTTTCGACTTTATGGGGAGCTAAAGAACCCAAAAATCCTTCGATTTGTATTAATTGAGGAATTCAATGAAACTTGCGGCTTGCAACGCGCATAAATCAGGATTCGTTTTCTATAAACGAAGGTAGGAAAAGTTGTCGCTAAGTATTCGTCCCTGACAACCGATTCTATAAAAAAAAGTTGTTCCCGCTCATCTTTAAGGTTTAATTTTCCTTTAACCTTCATTATTGATTAAATATTTTGGAAATTTAACGTGTTTTCGATTTACAAACATATTATATAAAGTAAAAGGGAAAAAAATAAAGTTTCAGTGGGAATTTGATTCCCGAAACGCGCTGACTCGTCCTATACGCATTTTTTTTTTCGTATGCGTGCCAATTGGGTATAGTTTACATTTTTTTTTGTTTATACAATTCCACAAGGAAACATAATTTTATTCAGGAAAATTTGTCCAATAATATAACATCTTGTTATTATTCAGAAAGCCATAAATGTTACGCCCTGGTGTGCCAATAAATCACTCGTACTACAGAATATTATGCTACCCCATACTTCACTGGCCAGCATTGTCATCTTACTTAAATCGAGGATAAAGTATAAACGTATATAGGTATAATAAATGTTTATTATTTCCAAGCTCCTTCGATCAACATCTTAAGATCTACAGATGCTACAGATTTGAATTTATGTATTTAAATAAATTGTTTGATTTACTAGTGTTTTTTTTTCATAATGAAAAAGTAACAGCACTTAATAAAATGTATGGTTTTTTATTTCTAACCGGTCTATTATGTTCAACATACGTCATGAGTACCTACTTGTACATCCTTGACTTTTTTTTAAGATACTAGATTACAAGTTTAAAGGTTGATTAATGTGTTACCCAAATTATATTTATAGTCCCATGAGTTAGGAAATAGAAATACAAGAGTGATCGAAAAAAAACCCGGGATTCCAGGTGTAAGTTTTTATTTATCGATCAGTCTATAGGTAGAGACAGTGTTTCCGATCACTTGGTATCTGTTCTATCAAGCAAGACTGAAGAGAGTGTAGGATCGTGATAAATTGATTTATTGTGCTCTCATCTCTCTCTTGTGCACTCTATATACATCTTTTTTCTTTCTTGCTCTTCATACCACACCCTGTTCATACCTCGCATTGTTCCCAATTCTGAATTCTCATCTTCTTTCCTCCCTCAAGCATCTTTTCACGTATCTACTTTTAAAGTTTGAGAGGTAAATATTCATCATTTATTTCCTATACCACCTTTCCTCCCCCCATTCACAATTCTGAAATCTCCCCTTTTTTTCTCAAGCATCTCACCACGTAGGTACCTTTTGTTAGTTTTCTGGAAACCATTGCTTCATTTGAATGATGCTAACTGTCTTAAAAGAAAACATGTTTTTCATTAAATTCCCCCCTCTCTAAAAAATATAATTATAGATTAGATAACAGCTGGAGTAAGTTCATACGCGCTTCGCCTTTGGTAGGGTTTATCTTTACATGGCTATGACCGACTGATGAGCCCTAAGAGAGACGAAAAGCATTTTGGGTTTCTACAATTAATCGATTTTTTTAAAATGAATCCATGGATTTATTTTCTCCCCTCTACTAGATCCATGTACCTTTTCTTCCAGTGCACAGTCCATCAAAGTTCCTTTTTGCTATCGAGTTCTTGAACGTTCTTTCCATCTTCTGTCTTGTTGTTCTAATGGAAAACGTTTTCTACTTGCTGATCTTTACTAAACACATCAACTTCCAGAGCCGTGCAAAAGTACTTGGGGGCCCGGATGTAAGGAACTGTAAACATTATCTTCCTTTTTTTAGATTTCTGATTAGTTTTCCTAAATTACACATCCACTTTTTTATTAATCCAGGGGTTTGCAATCCTTTTCTTCTCTGTACTTTCGTTTCTAAGCCTTCGTTGGATATTCTTTGAGGCCACCAGAAATCCATTTCTAACGTCATGAAATTATTTTTTTATTTCATTTGCATTATTCTCCCCCCCCCCCCCCATTCACCTTATTTGAGTTTTGGTCCGTTTCTCCTTTTTCTCATTGTTTCTCATCAACAATAAAATAATTCAACAATCGAGACAATTTTCAATGTTCACTTAAAAATTCCAAAAAATTTTTTTTTCGTTGTATGATGGATCGAGTCTAATACTCTTTTGCCAATCTGATCTTTTCTTTACACTTCTATTCTTTGGTTCATTGGAAATTGTTTCATGCTTGCTGATTTTTTTTGCCACGTTTGTTTTTATTTGTAGATTTTAGGTCCTGCACGTCGATATTTAAAAATTAACAAATTGAAATTTTTCGTATTACGTAGAGATGTCTTAGAAGCGATACGATACAAGAAAAAAAAAATAATAACGTGATGTTTGTATTTTTTCTATCAAAGAGAATGTTAAGGAAATAATAAAAAAAGTATTGTTGTGATAGGAATGTTTTAATTAACATTTTCTATTATTTTCAGAACCTCAGTTTACGAAGTGAATTAGAACGACTGAAAAAAGAAAATTTAATGCTTCAAAATAAACTAGCAAAATATGAAGACGTGTAACCAATTGAAGGGGGCTAGTCTTCTTATAACGTATCACCCATTACAACAGTTGCTGCTTCACTCATTTAACTCAAATTGGTTAAAATATCACTGCGGAAAAGCTACCAAACATCTGTATATAAACATACACTCACTGTAGTCATCACGTAGAATTAAGATGTATAGTAGAGCATAATTATTATAATTATATAGTTTTATAATATATACTATAGAGTTAGCCAGAGAGCATTTTGGATACTTTTAAATATTTGGTATCAAAATATAATTACTTTACTAGCCCGTCTTCAGGGGGTTTAATCCCTGAGGATGCCCTAATAAGTCTGAAACTTTGCTGGAGTGGAGGGGAGTCGTACATTTGATTTGCGAATCATAAAATTAGTTTAAGTTTAATCGTTCAAAAAAAGTTGGTATTTAAAATTGTCTACTTTTGCATCTGGCTATGCTTTAGTGTTTGCAAAATCGAAGAAATGGCCCCAGCATTGGCAGCTGTGCTCTGTTACTAATTGTTGATTGTTTTTATGTTTATATAGTCTATTTTTTGGTTGAAAGCTAGTTACATTGGTAAAATATACAATTTAAGCAAATTAGATAGTTAATGTAGGGAGTGCTCACAATTTCAGGGTTAGTGTTTGAGGAAAACAAAGCGAAGTTGTAGTCGATAATAGACGATGCGTAGTCTTGCTTATAAAGCTTAATAGTAAAATTATTAATTGACAGTTATGGCATTATATAGTTTCTAAAACTTCGTTTTTTGGTGTTTAAAAAAATATTAATAGAAAAAATAATTCAATATTAGTTTTGTAGATATTGTTTGATTTGAGTGTTGTTATTGTATGGGGGGGGCAACTGGCAATTTTTTGTTACTACATGTAATGTTATATTGAATGATAATTAGTTCGCAATTTTTGAAAGGATAACGTAATTACGATTAAGTGTCACAACTTATTTATTTTTTTCCCCTTACGTACTGTAATATTAATAACGTTATGTGTATTCGATACAAAATTATTAAATACTATTAAGATTTTGCCTTAAAAAAAAGGCATGCCTTACTTACATATAAAATTTATATGATAACCTATTACACAACTTTTTATATGCATTTTTTGACTTTTTTATTGCGTACCCTTGTCCGTTTTACGGGAAATCGAAATAATGATGAAATGAGACTAAAACGTGATTACTCTTCTTAAATATTGTTAAAAATTAATAAATGTTAATACTCGAGATATGCTATATTTGTCAAAGAAAAATGAAACTTTACGTAAGTAATTGTGATTTAACATTTACCAGCTAAATGGCCTCATTGTTGTGACATTTTTGCAAACAAATATTTTTAAAAAATAATGCGAAAAATTTGTAATTATTTTGTGTCTGTTAATACACTCGACTAAGGGTGTAATATATTTTGTTCTACATTAGATGAAAAAACTTGTAATTGCTGTTGTGAGCATTAAAGATCCTTAAAAAATAATACCTACTCCTGTATTTCAACACTCTTGTAATATTGTCGATCTCATTATAATTTAATACACCAAAACTACCCTTAAAGGTTTCATATTTTTCAGAATTCCGAGTTTCAGTGAGGAGTGCAACCCTAGACCTTCGACTCATTCTCAGATCTCTGACCTCTTCCACTTTTTATTTTCTCATACCTTCACGTCTAATTTTTCAGGACCATAAACCTCTCTATCCCCCTCTCTCTCTCGCTCTTTCTCTGTCTGTCTGTCTAAAGGGTGGGAGGACGTATTTAATAGAATTTACCAAAATCCCGCGTTTCAGGGGAGTTGGACTCCAAATGCCCGGCTTTTGAGAACTCTGAAACGTCTGACGTCCTTTTTTTTTCTCAACCTTTTACGAGGCGCATTATTTTTCAGGACCATAAAACTATCTCTCTCTAAAGGGGGGGGGGAGTATTTAACAGAATTTACCAAAATCCCGCGTTTCAGGGGAGTTGGACTCCAAATGCCCGGCTTTTGAGAACTCTGAAACGTCTGACGTCCTTTTTTATTTTCTCAAACTTTTACGAGGCGCATTACCTTTCAGGACCATAAAACTCTCCCTCCCTAAGGGTTAGGGGGACATATTTAATAGAATTCATCAAAATCCCCAGGTTCAGGGAAGTTGGAACCCGATGCACTGTCAGATCTCTAACCTCTCCCATTTTTTTTATTTTCTCATACTTTTACAGGACACGTCTAATCTTTCAGGACCATAAAACTCTTTCTCTCTCTCTCTAAGGGGATCCCAGATCTACGCCTGAGATTGTTTTTTTATCTTTTCATGCGTTTACAAGAAGCATTAATTTTCACGTTCGTAAAGCGTTTTATCCCCAAAGCAAACCCCCTCCTTCCCTTATTATTTTACCTTGCACTTACGTGACGTATCCAGAAATATCCTATTTAGACCTATCCCACCTGAAAATATTTTTTATATTATCCCAAACATCTATAAACATTAATCCCTAAGGATGGGAATATTGAGGGCTCTGCGCCACTTAGCAACCCTTCGTATTTATTACTTTACCCTGCTCGTGCAGGGGATACTAATTGGAAAGGTTCTCAAACATCCTTGATCCCAGTTAGGAATCTTCTTATAGTCCGCTATACATTTTCGTCCCAACCTAGGGGCTGAAACATCCCTTAATATGAATTTAATTTGGGAAAAATGGACAGTCATTGTGGATTGTTCAAATAAGGGAAGTCATTTTAGTTTGAGTGATTAAGTCCCCAGAAACACGTCGTGGTAGTGGAAGGGAGAAAGTATTTACCCCTTTCCCAGGGGGATGCTTTAGGGAAATAAGATTATAGTAGTTTACCCCCCACCCCCCGTAGCAGACTTGTAAAAAAAATCAAAATTAAACCAAAAAATATTAAAAATATAATACTGGAAAATTGTTTGAGAATCGCAGGTTTAAAATCAAACATTTTGGTAACGACTGATAAAAATGTTAAATAAACAAGAATTAAAAAAATTTCTTATCACCTGTAACAGACACGTGCTCTATTAGTAATACCTGTTCAACAATGGGTTTTACTTCAGTCTGTTTGTAGTGCTCGCCGTAGGCGTTTGTTAATTTTAAAATGCATCATGTTAGGACTTGTGGTGGTGATAAATGTGTATAGAACAATTATTAGTTTATTCTACCCCAGTGACTACCTTAATTGGAAAAGAAAATCTACAATCAAGGTAGGTTTTAGTTTTATTTGTGTTTTCTTTGTAGGTGCTCTGCAAACTAACACGGGAAGTTATATAAGCGCATTTCTTGTTTATTTTTTCGTAGATAAAATTTAATTCTCAAGAAAATTTAAGGGATGAATTTATAAATCAATTAACAGTTGGGAGAAACATTTATTTGTAAACCACAAAACATGTATCAAATTTTGGCATGCAATCAATTTTTTTTTCTGTATGAACATGATCCCATACGGGGGGGGGTCACCCCATATGGTCCCGTTCTAACATGCACAACCATCCATCATTGTGGATTAACTGCTCTGGGGTCCACAATGTTAAATACAAGTTTTCATTGCGCCCTTTTGGTCGTTTGAAGCCTCCAGGAATTTTTTTCGGTGCATGAACAGGGGCGACGACTACTAGATACGTTAAACTTCAGGACCTGAGCCCTTAACCCCCTATTTTCTCTAAATAAAAGAGGTCATTGTTATTGGCCGTTTGCACCCCAAAAATTAGTGTTCTCAGACTTCAGGGCCTTCAGGCTATAGCATGGACTCGCTGGTTCGAGCCTCCATATAAGTTTTGTACATGGGGGAACAGTCTTTAATTTTCTTTAAATAGAAGCAGGTCATCGACATTGGTCCTGTGGTCCTTGACTTGTGCAGGGGCACAGCCCCTATTGGAAAATTCCGTTAAATAAAAGATCCCCGTTTTTTAAAATTCTGAATTAAGACCTTTAGTAGCCAGAAACCAGACTATTAAAAGAAAACAAGTCTGTTCACTGTATCGAGATTGAAATTGTTCACTCTATAGAACCTATAATGTAAAATTTAATTCGAATAAGTGGTCGTTTGCACCTTGGTGTTGGATTCTCAATGTTTAGGCTGTAACAGGAAACAGGGAGGGCAACTAGAAATTAAACTTCTGGGTTTGAACCCTCATATAAAGGCACAGCCTTCTATTTACAATAAAAAAATTAATTGTTGTGACTTTTTGTTCGTTTTGACCCCCCAAATTAATATCCACAGTATTCTTAAAGATATCAAACTTCGGGGTTCGAGACTCATAATAAGACTTTTGCAGGGGCACAGCCCCTATTAAAAAAAATTCGTTAAATAAAAGATCCCCGTTTTTTAAAATTCCGAATTAAAAGCTTTGCAAGCCAGAAAGCAGGTTATTGAAAGAAACCAAGTCTGTTCACTGTATCGAGATTTAAATTGTTCACTCTATAGAACCTATAATGTAAAATTTAATTCGAATAAGTAGATTGTTTGTTTTCTAATGAAGTATTCACGTAACTGAGCGGTTAGTTTAAAATGTCCGGGAAGGGTGAACAACCCTATCTTTTGTGCAGTCACATTTAAAATATCGTAATAATTAAACAACACCCTCTACGATCACATATGTGTATAAAAATCGATTTCGAATGACATTTACAATTAATTTAGACATTTATTCATGTCCTGTCGATCTATCATACATAGCCCCGTGTAATTAAAGTGTAGAGGGTAGTAGCGGAAAGCAAAGTGATTTGCATTATAAAAACCGTGCTATTGCAATAAAGCGGTCAGGGAGATAAGCCCAAACTTCCTGAATCCTGAGAGCAACGTTAGGAAAGTCTGTATCGATTTGTTGGTCGTGCTTCCGTACTGCTCCTGGTAGTGGGGCACAGGATTGTGCTGCTTGGCGCCCCCAACCCCACAAGCAACGTGATAACCGTGAATACAAAATAGGTGTTTGTGTGAGTGTGTGTGTTGTTTATAGATCAAACCTTTAACTTTGTTTCGGACGAGTGTTTTTTTATTACTTGACTCGCAGGACTACCTGAAGTGCTGTAATGTTTCCTTTTGCCACGTGTATGTGCTTTAGAGCCGCTACTCCGTGGATTGTTATACAACAACCCTATAAATGTAATCCAGGAAAACAGGTACCTACACAAAATTTACATTTTTTTAAATCTCACCCCCATATAATAAATCAGGGTAGAATTAAAGTTATCTTAATGTAAAATTTAAATGAGGTAAGGGCGGAAACTTACAACCTGTTGGAACGCCGAGATTTGACAACTTACAATTACATCTTCGGATGCAAATTTTTTAGTAGGAGTGGGGGTTGTTTCTTCCTTTTTAATTTTTTTTTTACAACACTCCAAGATTAAAATAATGGAACCTGGAAAAATTAAATTCCTTTGTCATTCCTTGGTGTAGAAATGAAAGAGAGAGAGAGAGATAGAGAGACTATAAGATTCGACGGGAAAGACGGGAACATAGGGGGGGGATTAGAGAAAATTAAGGGAGGGAAAAATATAATTACAGTACCTACCCTTACTGTAAAAAATATATTTATTCAGAATTCAGATTGGTTCAGGGATTTCAATAAAAAAAATTTGTATTTTCCTCCCTTAATTATTTTAGGGGTAATTTTTTTGTAGAAAAAAAATATTGAAGGGAGGAGTTTAGGGAAGGAAATAGAGACGCCTAATGAGAAAAAATTAAGGGTCAAACGTATGGACGAGGAAACCTTTAAATTCTATTTCTATGGGGGGGGTGAAAGGATTCCGAATTTGGTGATAGGGGTAGCTAGGAAAAGGAAAAACCAATTACGGTATAAAAATTTCTTTTAATAAATCCAATAAATTGATTTCAATTGATACGTTTAGGAAAATGAATATTTTTTTTCAATTTTCCCAATAACAACCCTTATTTCTTTATAAAAATATTTTTGTAAATATGTCTCTACTTTATTTACGAATACATTAAGCTGTAAATTAAAAATGATTTATAACTTAATGACTATACTACAACCCCCTTACACAAATCTTAAATAAATGGAGAAAACGCAAGGGCGTTTCCAACGCTTTTTCGGAAGTAGGTTAACTTTCTTATAATGAGAATCGATACTAAGTGCATTGAACAAGGAACATATTAGTAATTTTCATGTTTCACCCCCTTCTTGAAAAATCGTTTCGCATTTTTTTACCTAATATTTACTTTAGCAACATAAATCTTTGATAAATTATAGGGCGTGGATAAAAATGAAAGTAATTTTAGTTGTTGAGTTAGAAAATTTTTTCATCCCTTAAAAACAGTAAATAATAATTTATATCACAAATAATGAAAGTTTTGATTAAGTTTGAAGATTACTTTAATGGTTTGGTTTGCGTGTAACTTTGTAATAATCTGAAATTATTAACTGCCATGAATATACAGGGTGATTACCTTAAATTTACGTTCTCTATGTAAGGCATTTAGACGAGCTCTTTCGATCCGTGAAAACCCCATTCGTCTATCTTTCTTAGTTTCGGAAATATAATTTTTTTATTTTTCCAAATTTGATTCTAAAAACATCCCTTAAATGAATCGTGTCGGTATCAGAAGACGCGTTGCGATATCAAAACGGGGTTTGGATATGTTGTACCCCATACTTCCCTGAAACTTCCTGCAAAGGCGGAACCCTACCGTTTCCATAGCAACGGAACTGTAATTTTTCAAAGCCGCCTCTGCTCAAAACGGTTTTTCTTGTTTTTATCGTCATTAAAGGTTCCTAACAAATATTCAGCCTATGTAGGGTTGTAGCTTGCGAAAAGGCGGTTTTAGTGCGTTTAAGCCCACTACCCTACCTAACTTGGTTTCGGAGTTACGGAGCTTAAAAGAAAAATTCTTTTGGGGAAGAGGCGGAAATTTCACCGGATTGATATTTTGCATCCCTTAATTTTTTTATGTGTAACCTTTCAAAGGGGTGACAGCTATTAGTGAATAATGATTATTCACCTTTATCCTTGATACATAAATAATCTAGTCCTGGTCAAAAATATTTAAATTAGAAAAATTGAAATAGGATTGGGGATGAAATTAATACCTTCATGAATTCCTGTTCCACTACGAACGGGAATATGTAATATTGCGAGTTACTCGGACATGTAATTGCAGAGTCCTCGACCGTTTCAAATGACGTCATAAAGCTGCAATAGTATAGTAGGTGCTTTTTACTCAAACTACCCACGTCCAGTGCTTTTATGAAGTTAACATGAAAGAGGACTAGTAATGAGAGGTTTCCTAGAATATTATAACTTCGGAGAAATAACTCGTTCGTATTGGATAATCTATAAATATTTATAAAAGTACAGTGATGTGTCATATAAGAAGAGCCCTTTCAAACCGGATATTTGCACTCTACTCTCTGACCCTTTCTCCTGATAAATCAATCCTATTCCGGATTTTCTTAGAATATTTTTAAGGACTTAGGAGTTTTAATAAATATTATTATTATATTCCTAAATAAATAATAAATAAATTAATTTAGTAGCTAAAATGCAATTAAAATGGAATTTTTGTAATTTGAAGTTAAAAAAAATTAAATAGGGGTTGTTTTATCATCCTACCCAAAAAGGACGCAGGATAATGCCTCACTGGTGCCATCTAACGTTACCTAAACAAACGGAAATCCTTTCAATGAAATTTTTCCAACAGAAAACCTTCTTGGTAATTTTTTTTGCAAAGCCTACTCTACGTGATTTTTTTAAATCGATCAAACAGAAACGAAATTTAACGAATTAATCCTTTTACATGTTCTTAGTGATTAAAAAATCAATCTAAAGAAAATTAAGGGAAGAAATGCCAACAAAGGGTAAAAAAACAATTTTGGTTTTATTATTTGTCCTCAATTCCTTTTTTTTTATATATATAAAAACGATTTAAAATATTTTCAAAGGTTTAAAAATTGGTTGCTAAAGTGGTTTCCTTTGATGTTTAATCTTTGATGTTCTTTATAAAAGGAAAACTCGTTCTGACGAGGTACATATATTATCAATGTGGTCATCTTTTGACCAACCCCCGCCTACGTAACACTTATTTATCCTCGAAATTTAATTTTGTTCAAGAAAAATATTCTTGATACACAAGCACTGGTATTTTTATACCCCAAGAAAGTAAATTCAGATTTAGACATTCCAGGATGTTTTTTGTATTGTTTCTACCCCTTAAGAATGTCCAGTAGGCATCACAGATAAAAACAGGGGTCGTTTATAAAATTGATTTGTTCTCCAGGATGGCTAAGTAACGATAATGAACACGATTCACTATATGGAGATTAAAATTATAAACTAAAATAGGGATTTATAATAACAGCCCGGTTGAATTAGAAAAAGGTACCCTTTTTGAGGCTAGCGGTACTTGATGCGTAAAATGAAAATTCAGCGAAAACCGAGCAAGATAGTGCAAAATAGTATAAGATCAAAGTTATAGAAAATAAAATTTCCTATAAGAAACCCCAGGAAAACATTTGTCTAAGGTTAATAGTTTGGGCCTGGGAACCGTTAGACTAAACACATCCGCGAGCTCTATCAACCTCGTTGACACCTAATAACTTTAAATGGAAACGTAGCGAAAACCGGGCAGGATATCGCAAAATAATATAAGAACAAAGTTGTAGAAAATAAAATTTCCTACAAGAAACCCCTAGAAAGTTTTTTTGTAACATTAATAGTTTGGGCCTGGGAACCGTTAGAATACACATACGCGTGCGCTCTATTTAGCGCATTAACAAAACGTTAGCTCGCAGTTGCTTACTCTTTGTGCGTCGAATTCAAACTCCCCACAACTATATTTCCAAAACGAGACTGTACCAAATTTTAGTAAACATTCCTATCGTGATTTTCTTGAACCCCCTCGTATAATTCAGGATATTTAAGGAAATAACTCGATTCCTAATTTAAGCCTTATTTAAGGTAAACGTGGTAGGTATGAGAAATCCTTTGAGCGCATACGGAGAGAGTAAAACCTCATGTTTCTAATTGACATATGATTTAAGTACCGGAAATTGCTTGGGAAACAAGATTTTCAATCAAAAGCGTATGGAAACCGGAAAAGGAAGCTAGTGGTAGTATAATTTTGATCCATAGCGAATTTCCTCGTACGATAGACTATTTATAAATCCTCAATCAAATGATTATTAGGATTTATTTATAAATATATACAGGGTGTCCAGGCTGTAGATACTTCGACACAATTTTTTGATGATTAGAGGTTTTGAAAATGAAATTTTCTTTTAATTATCTCTCTTTCGGTATTGGAATCTGTGAAACTTTGAATGGTGTGTAGCAGTAGCGACTTCCTGAAAGTAAATAGAACAGTGTTTGGTGGAAGCTTTTAGAGGTAGACATATATTTGTGTTTTGCAGTAACTTTACCTAATATCAATTTAAACTTTATGCCTTTAAAAGCAAGCAATCAAATTAGACTAAAAACTTTTCTTACCTTTCAGCACAAAATAAACTGTAAACAAAATTTAAAACTGAAAAATGTATATTTTTAAAGTTATTGAAGGGTTTGTCAGGAAATAAAATACAATCGAATTTTCCGGGTTATGAAAGAGTATAAAGGTCCTATTAACAAAAATTGAATTACGAAATAAAATAAAAATCTGCCAGGTAAAATGTTTGTAAAGGGCTTCGCCAATCCTAAATCGAGGGGAATTCTAAAGAAAATTTCAAAGGTTTCAGTTATTTCAGGGATTTCAGAAGTTGGTATTAAAAGAAAAACAGATATCCTGGAGTTTAATTGGAAATATTTAAATTACCTCCCGCTGATTACTTAAACATCAGAATGATATTTTACATTCAACTTTACAGAAAGCTTATCTGCATTACTTTGTTCTTTACTTGAGGCTTTCTGGATCTGTAATAACTTCAGAGAATCCTTTATACGCTTTTTCAGTTCGAAGCGGCGTGTTAGATTTTCAGGAATAATCAAAGATTTGGGTGGTAATTTTTTGAAAAATTATTACAAAGAAACTGGCCACACGATTTTGTTTAAAATTTCTACACTTATGCAGCTTGGTGTTAGGTACATTTTCGTTTTTTGATTAATGCTAGAATTTCACTGTGGCACCCTCTACGAGGTTTTGAAAATCAGAAATTGATGCTCCTATAGCTCCCTTATTAATCTAAATATGAAAAAAGTTTAAATATAAAAGTTGTTCAGTATATAGCTCTGCATTCTTTTAAATTAATATCACGTATACAGGGTGTTTGCTTTCCACAGTACAATAAGCAACTTTGTTATTTTAAATGAAACACCCTGTATATTATTATATAATTGAATGCAAAATTGAATTGTCTATCACATAGTATAAGGTAGTCGTATAGCTAAAATGTACGGTTGATGAGAAAATCGCGAACTTCCGCTGCGTTAGTAAATTAGATGCCTGTCTCTCTTCTGTACGTATCGAACCCGTATAGTCTGGTGTTTCTCGCTACGCATTCAAGTGGTTTCCAATGCTGCCTCGCGAACTACTGTGGAATACCAAAAACGAAATGTTTATTTTTAGTATGGGAAAGTCCAGGGGAGGTGCGCAACTCCACTTTTTTTTAATTAATAAAATATATTAGGAACGCCCTGTATATTTAGCCCCTGATTTAATTGAATAATTTTTACGAATAAATATTTTTTTCTCGAACACAGTTTCAGTAGAAAACTTTTATTTGATCCATGTCGCGGAAATGTTGAAATATTTTATCTTTCTGTAAATAACAAGCAATAAGTAAAGTCTGTAAAATAAAAAAAAAGGTATATCCTACGAGTCTAATCTAAATGAATGTAGTTGGAGAAGATGAAAATTGTGATATCTATATCCTCCAACTGCAATCAAAAAACAACAAAGATCACAAGTCAAGTATTTACGTTATTTTCCTAATATCTCTGCGAAGTTTTTCCAAGCGGGATTTTTTTTTTTGAAGAAAAATAAAATAAGATTTTATATTGACATTTTGTAGTGCTCTTAAGGAAGTTTGAAAGCTCGCCATATTTCGTTGGAAATTAAAATTAGTTCCCGGAGAACTCTTCAGATGTTTTTCATTACTGCTGGAAGGTCAAGGAGGCTCTTGAAATTGGATTAGCTAGTGCTTTTTTAATTAAAAAGAAGTGATTAAAATGGAAAAGCATTCATTCATGCTTCTCAAAACGAATTCTTTAAAGGAATTATCTAAAAGTTTGGAAATTGTTTCATGAATTATACGAACTCTTGGAAAATCGAAATTTTCCTACATTCCATTTCAAAATCATCTAATAATTTTCCAAAGATTAAATTTCTCATAATAATAAAGTTCCCTAAGACATCAAATTTTATATGGGGCAGTGCCCCACATGAATTATTTCATGTACAATCGCTAGTGGCCCCATTGCAATGATTTCATACCACTTGACATTTCCAGACTCTGACTAAATTTTCTCCTTATTATTTATAATTAACTCAATAGAAATGGCTGAAACGTCTTCACAATTGGAGCAAACAGAAATATTAAACATATATAATCATAGTCGTCCTTGTTTTGATGTTTCCTCGCGCCTTTTATTAAACCGAACCTTTATAATTATTTTTCCCCGAAGCTTCGTTAATATTCTATCGAGAGACAAAGGTGGGTGTTATTGAAAAGCCCGAAAACTTCTAGGAAAAAGCATTGTTCGTCAACGCTTTGTATTCGTTTCATTCAAATTAATTTAAAATAGTGTTTCCTGAAAAGTTCTCTCTATAGGGTTTATAGAAACAAACTATTATAGTTTTTTTTAACGTTCAGGAAATTTATTTACGGAAGTCTAATTAACTGGAAAAGCTGAAAAGTTTATTTTTGATTTGTTTTAAAAGAACGGAGAAAGAATCTTAATCTGCTTCATTTGTGCCTTCTCTGTCATTTTTGTACCTTACCTATTAAACTCGCACCTTTCATTTATTTTATTACAATCGTAAAGTGGGTTGAAAAACAAAGAGAATGTAAAAAACCGGAAGTCTGTAGGGTTACCAGAAACGGAGTTATGGACGAAAATGTGATTTATGTTGAATGTCATGAAAATGAAGTGATTGCTTAAAGATCTTTCGTTTTAAATCTAATACAGATATTATTTCCGGAAGTAAATCAAAAAAAATAATTTTTCTTTTTCGAGAAGAAAGACCGAGAGAAGGGTGGTCTCAAGTGTAAGGGTCAACTGTTTCAGTTAAGTAGAGCAAGAAGAGGACAGAAAAACAAAAAGAATGCAAAAAACCGGAAGTCTCTAGCATTACCAGAAACGGAGTTATGGACGAAAATGTGATTTATCTGGAATGTCATGAAAATGAAGTGACAGCTTCGAGAATTTCTCTTTTTTCTAAAACAGATTATTTTCGACTAAATAACAACCAAAAAACAAAATACAATCAGAATTTGACGTTTAAAATGATTCAAAAATTTAAATCAAGCAAGCCATGATTCCTAACTCGGGAAAAACTTTTCTTATTACATTTTCTTGCATAACTCTGTTTCTAGGAGTCCTAGAGACTTCCGGTTTTTTACATTCTCTTTGTTTTCCTATCCTCTTCCACGATTTTCACACAATTTTCAAGAAAATCCCAAAAAAGATCAGAGTTTCAACTCGCCAAAAAAGAAAAACTTTTCCTTGACTATAATACTCCACTTCCAAGTCTTTGGTTATCCTCAAACTTCTAGCAGTAAATATTGATAATATTTTTTGTTTGTTTTACATGAGTAAGACGTGTTTTTGTACACACAATCACTTCCTTAAGCTAACATAACATTAATCTCGTTCAGTGATCAAAAGATTTATTAGACCATTTCTGGCAGATTACTTGGACTTTGGAGACAAACTCCTGTATCAGCTAGGGACCTCCATCGAGCTCTCTGATACGAACTCTATTAACTTGCTGAAAGCAGATTGAAGGGTTTAATAGAAATTTCTCTACAAACTTTTTTTAAAATGGATTTTATTTCTTAAGACAGCATTCGAGAAAAAAAAATAAAAGCTTTATGGAACTTAAAATATTCAAACGCCTCAAACTGCCACCATTTTACAGCTAGACGTTTTGGGGTAGAAATTAGATTTTGCTTTTATGTTCTAACATGAAATATTATTATCAAAAAAAATCTAGAAAATCTAGTGAACAAAAAAAATCGGAAGTAGAACGTGTATGGAATATAGAATTTCGAGTTAAGCTTGTAATCTCTTACATGACATCTAGTTACCCTTTGTTCTCTTTTAGAAAAGCAAATTACTAGCTAGGCTGGATGACATTACGTATCCTTTGTTAAACCTTATATGCAATTACGTATACAAGATACAGTTCCAAGACTTGTGGCGTCATTTTCCTTTAGCATAGGGACAGGATATTAAATATTTTGTGGTTTTGCGGCACGAAAGTAACCGATTACAGATAAATAATAAAAAATTATTAATTAGAATATCGGTTTCAATTATAAATAATTAGATTTATTCGGTTAATACCTATTAGGACATTAATGTGTCATTCTCAAAAGCATATAATTCGTGAATATGTTCTTAGGGTAATTTGATTTTCACAAATCGTTTAGTTTTGTTTTCAGCAGTATAGAGAAGGGTATTTTTAAATAAAATACGTCTTGATAACCCCCTAACCCCTCCTTAATAGTGTTGGGGGTTAAATAAATAAATCTCAAATTTTCCAAGGAAGTTTGTTTGTCTACAGTTTTTAAATAATCCAGGATCTCAAGAAAGATAATTGAAATTTACTGTCTACTCCTGACAAAATAATAGGGATGAACAAGGTAAAGGTCGTGGGGTTGAAAAAGCATCCTGGGTGTCCGAATACGGTAAATCCTCCGAACACTGAATAGGTGGCAACTCTAACCAGGATAATTTATTACTTCCTAAGTTATAGAACAATGAGGTGTTTTTAGAACCTGCAGGAAAATATACTTCCCTTGCGTTTTTTTAACCCACCCTTATTATTACAGAATTATGAGCCAACTAGAATATTTTCGGGATTAATATTTTTCTGGAATACACATCAAGGTTTAGAGAAAAAAATTCCAAGGGTGTGCGATTCGGAAATCGGACATGAAAAAATTGTGTGCTGGAGCATTATCTTGTCGTAATTTTTTTTTCACGTTAACGTACCTATTTTTTAATTGCAGTCGAAAAACTTTTATGCGAGAGAAAGACAGAGAGAATAATTTGGATTAGGAACTACTTCGACGTTACAACACTTTCTATTACATCCCGATCTCAAACAATTAAAGCAGACTATTATAGTTACACGACATTTTCATTTAGTTCCTGAAAGCAAAGACAAATTGAGTTCTCCTGAAATTGTGAGGGCATGAAATAGATTAGGAAAGCTCTTTCAGGAATAAACATTTCAAGACATTTACTACTGCGGTCTTGTTTTAAATTTTTCATGACATCATTTTCTTATACAATTTCAATCTCGATACAGTGAACAGGGTTAGAAATATTTAAGATGTCATGATGTAACCTCCATTATATGAACAAATCGAGTTCACATAACCGAGAATTATCTTATCTATCCATTATCGTTGATTTTTTTTTTTAAGAAAAAGAAATGTAATATCAAAACCTGTCATTTATATTCTGAGTGAGCTTCGATGAATATTTGCGTATGATGGATGATACCTAAAAATTCCAATATTTTTATCGTAGTATCAAACTGCGAAAGTCAATGACCCTCACCTCCCTTTCAGCTTACAGGGGGTTGAACGTTGAAATCGATTTCCACTTTCACGCAGATTTAGAAACAGCACTTGTGTGAGTTCAAAAGGTTGTTTACATCATAAAGGACGAAACCTACTTCTACAAATGAGGGACGCGTCGAAAGACCTTAAAGGGATAGACTTTCAATATTCGTGATTTAATTTCAAGAAGAATCTTTCTGGAAACTTTGGGGAAATTACTTAAATTCTTGAATCACCCAAACGGAACGTTTATTTACAACCTTCAACCCCAATCATATTATTATTAATTACATCAATTAAAATTTAGATTTTAAAATTAAGGGCTGGAGCAATTCAACCCTTAATTGATTTTAACTCATTAATTTTTATTTAATATTTATTCGTGACCTAAATAAATTACTGCAGGATAATGCTCCGTGTCACAGAACGAAATTTTTTTCTGGACAGCACAATCCCTTAATTTGAATCCCTTCTCTCTCTTCTTTGTTTAGAAGAGACGGATCTGCTGCGTAAACGTTCCCTAATCGCAATTGCACAACGTGACCTGAAAAGGGTTTCTCCCGACGTATTTGTAGGCAAAACTAAATTATTATAAACTACCCTTTCTCTCATGAGATTGTACCTTTCAAACAAATATAAAGCCGTTAGGATTTTAGTCTCTTCATTTCGGTTCTGTCCTGAGTTCCCCAAGGACTGGTACAGGATCCTCTAATATTTATTATCGACGTTACTAACCGATCCCCGGGTTTTACAAGCAGTATTTGACAGTTTTCGGGGAAAAGTGCTGCAATAACTGCAGCTCTTGTCTTGTCCTAAAAAATTACTGAGCCTTCTACATTTATTCTAGTTTGATTAACACAAAATCCAGGACAATTAGCTCCAGTAATCATTTAAAAAAACACGTAGGGTAGTTTAGGTTTTCCACTGATTAATCAGAGGGTGTTAACTCGATGAAGAAAAGTACGAAAGCATTTATTTGGTGAACTGACATCAAAGTACATGAAAAATTCAGTGAGTGTTTGCACCAGAGCTCAGAGCCCGCAACCGTGGCGTTCTGAATCCGGGGAATAGTGTGGGATTATCGCACCCTTACCACCCTTGCTAATTTTCACTTTATCTTACTGTTCTTGGATTTCTCTTAGAGCTTTAGGACTTTAGGCGGACTTTACGTTTAGTTAAGCAAACACAACTACCCTAGTTTATGTTTCTTTTTGAAATAACTACCCCTATCTTCTCACCGCAATGTTAAGTCAAAGATTTAATGAAATTTCAGGAGTTATAGAACATAATATTTCAGGGGTCAAATTTTCAGAATTTTCCTCCAAATGAAGAAAGGAAAATTATTACGTTTGGCGCACACATTACTGGCCCTTAAGATCACCAGACTAGATCTTGGGATCTGTTGGGAAATTTTTCGGGGAATATCCTGTATATTGAACGGATAAAGTGATTAGTAAGGTAGTTTAAAATTTCTGAAATACACAGCCAACCAGGAAACTCGTTTGCATTTACTTTTCCATTTTCTCGAGCGCAGTGGGAGGTAAAAGGCGTTCAGAACTATTAAACGCTTTTCATCCGCAGTGGAGTTAGATCCCTTATAATTAACAAGACCTATTTGCAATGCAAATTCCAGTACAAGTTAGCGCTGTTTACTATTATGATGTAACATTTACCTATAAACAATTTCTTGCAAAGAACAAAAATTTTATCCCCTTCCCTAAAATGAGAATTGGGGGTAGAAACCGTGGAATGAAAAATATTTTTTAAGGAAATATATAAATGAGCTGGAAAACTACATTTCTCACAATTTCTGCGATTGCATTTCAACCAGGGGTTAATAAGTAATAACTTGGGGGAATTTGGAAGAGGGAAAAAAAGAACGCAACCACCTTGGCTTGAACCTCTTGGGAGGAAAAGATATATTATATGAAAAGTAAAGAAAATTTTATTTTCATAAATTATAAAGCTTGAATTTTCTAATAAGTAAGGAAATATTTTTCATCCCCTAAATTAATGTAAAATAACTTTTAAGAGAATTCCTGAAAAAATATATTTTAGGTCCATCAAAGGTTGAGGGTGGTAATATTTTTTGTAATCCACAGCAAACACGATCTTTTTATAAAAAATACAACAACCCCTATTAATTGCCCCAATTTCCTACATTGACGTCATCCTTAATTTTTTTTCCAGAAATCTCCTGAAATATTTTTATTACAACCTTTTACCTGAAGTAGAATTTTTTTTATTGTATTCCTAAAAATAAAATTATTTTCTCTTCTTTTTTAACAACCCCTTTTGAATAAAAAAATAATTTTTAAATTAAAAATCTGGAATGTAGGATATCAAATGTAAAGGTAAAGGTCTCTAGAGATCCTGGAGATGTGCCACACCTCTCTGAACAGGTACGGGCTTGTAATCCCGCGGTCCAAGCTCTCTGATCCTGAGGGTGTATCACCCGGATCAATATTTCCTACCCCATTGCTGCTGGATATTGCATTCGCAGACGTCGTTACTAAATACTGGGCTTCTACCCTCTGAGCATTTCTATAATTACTGGATATTAATAAAAAAAAATCTTTCCTCTTTAATTTTATTATACCGTGTGTTATTTTATTAAAACATAGTAAATATTGGATTATGAATATGTTCAGGGTAAATTAGTTAAATATTTGTGTATTCCCAGGTTTATTATTAATTAATTAATTAAAGCTGAGGTCGGGGTTTGAGTTTTCTAAATAAGTTGTTGGAATTTTATAGTTTGTGGTTTATTTTGTAGTGGTAACCTGTAGCTATGTCCGTCGCTATAATTTTTAAAGCAATTGGGGAAATGAAAGGCGTTAAGCGAGCAATTACACCCTCTTAGATTTTTATTACTGCACTAACAGGGGTAGCTCGTAAAGGGAAACACAGGAAATAGAAAAGTTTTATTGTATTTCCATTATTTGCATATTAAGGGGCTGTTTCTTCTATCTCTCTTATAGCCGTCGCATTATCTCTCTATCTTCCTTTTCATCCTTCTCCTTTCTTTCCTTTTAACCCCATCTTCCCCCACCAACGTTCCCATTTCGCCCTCCCAAAAGTTATACTGATCCGATCTTTTACTTCTCTATTCTCTCGCTACTTTTCCCTTTCCATTCTTTTCTCCTCCTTTTCCCCTCTTTCTATCTGTAGACTCCTACCACTATTTCGTTCTTTCTGTGCCTGTCTCTGTGCCTCGCAAACCCTCCCGTTCCCCATCTCTTACAGTGGCAGCTCGTGAAAGGAAACACTAGGAATGGAAGACTTTTATTATATTTTTATTATTTCCCCTTTTTCCCACCTCTCTTAGATTCGCTGCTCTATCCCTGCCCTGTCTTCCCCCACCCACTCTTCATAATATTTACCCTCCTATTCTCACGATACATTTCCCCCTTCCTTTCCATTCTTTTCCCTCATTTCTCTCTGTAAGCTCCTACCACTACTTCACTCTTTCTATGTTTTGCTCTGTCTCGCAAACTGACTTCCCCATTTCTTACAGTTTCTCTACTTATTTTATATACAGGATGTTTCATTTTCTTTGTACTAATACTTGTACGTTTAACTAATTATTTTCTCTTTTCAGGTGAATTTAATTTATATTCAGCTTGATGAGCATTTTTTATTGGTAAGTTCCTCTAACACATTTTTAAAGAAAATTTTGAAACGTTTTGAATGTAGGATTACATTTCTTTGACTAAACTTTAGGGAAAGTTAGACGAGGAAGTAAACAAATTAATATCTTGCAGTTAATTAAAAAATAATTTTTTATCTGTACGGTTTAGGATTGAGAGTCGAGATAATTAGTGAGATTGCAGTGTAAAGTTTTAAATTAACGCAATGCAGATGAGAGATTGCTGTAGAAATTTTCTAATAAAGGCGTTTTATCAAGTTACATACAAGCAGAAGTGGTAATTTAAGCCTGAGCTTGATCAGGTTCCACGTCAAGTGAATGAGCGGGTCTCATTGAAAGGCGGGACGAGCTTGTCCCACCACTTAGTAGACCATGCCACGCTCGAAAGCTCTCATTCAATTATCGCAACCCCTCACTAAAGATTCTTCCAATAAAATAATTATTAAGAGAACTGGTCATTGGTAGATACTATTTTTAGTTCGTAATTTACTTCAAACCTAATTATTTCTAAATTGTGTACCCATGGGTTACTTCCTACCATTATTATTATTACAATTTTTAATAAAACTTCTACGATATACTACACAATAGCATATGCTGCGTTAAACCGCACCAAGTACCATGGTTGCGTTCAACGATCGCTTGGTTCCATTCGTATACTTGAATGTGGCGCGGGGAATTTTTAAAAAATGATTATGAGGAGCGTAATAAGAAAGTTTTTCCTTTCGTGACCCCAAAAAGTTATCCATTGCCTTCCTGGGAGGCAAAAAGTTCTGGGAGTTTATCCCTCTGGGTAAAGCCGGCTCTGTGCTCCACGCCCTCCGGTCGAAAGAATCCTGGGAGGGATGTTTAAACCCGTTTGGGTTAAGGCTTCGAGATGCGTCCCTGCAACCCTTAAATGAGAAAATATCAAGGGGTGTAAAAATGCGAGCAATGATGTGCGGGGACGTGCGAGGTGTGCAGATAGCTGCTGGTTGCCGACTTCGAGCAGCAAGCAGACATTTGCTGGCAATCGATGAACGGTGCAGCACAGCCCTATTATTTATCAAGTGCCTAAAAAAAATGCGAGGCTCGTTAACGGTCGTGCGTGTTCGGTATCGGGCGTGCGTTGAATAGGGAACCGTGACAGGCGCCTCAGGCTCGAGCCCGGGCTTGCCTCGCTAGTCGCTAGATATGCTGCTTGGTTTGAGGAAGTTCCAAGTGCTGTGTGCACAGCCGGAACCAACTAACCAGCGTGTGATAACAAGGTGGTCAACGGTTTGATCGGACACAGCTTAGGATGCGTGAAGGTTCTGTGAAGTGCGTTTCATTCATCAAACAGTACTAACTTTGTTACTTGACGCTAAATTCTAGTGCTTGTTCTGCAAAAATCACCTATTACTGGTTTTGTGCTGTGCAAATACAAGTTTTTGATTTTATTCTGTTTTAGGTTTGTTTTTATTTATTCTATGACCTCGATTACTTTTTTAGAGTTTACAGTGGATTGCAAATCACTTTTCTTATCTTGTTTATTAACATCTTGATCATTTTTAATTTATTATACTTCCCGCTTCTATTTGAATTCATTTGTTTTTAGAAAAACAAATGAAAACTAACAACCAATGAAACGCGAAATATTTAGGCGGAATATTTAAATTTAAGATAACATCAATTTATTTTCATTGATCACTCTTACGAAAAAATTCTGTTTTTGAACAGAAAAAAATTCATAAAATGTGATAAAATATTTATTAGTAAACAGAAATATATAAATATTGTTTGCAGGTTAAAGTTTAGAATTCCATTAGAAAAAATTAAAATAATTAAATACGTGTGGCTGTGGATTGGAACAAGGGTTGTTGTTAACCCCCATCAAATATTCAGTATCCCTACATTTCTAATTTAATCATTTGTAAACAAATCTGGGTGCCTTAGGAAAAGGTAGACTCAATTTAGTGTTTTGATCATAAATCATTTGACTGTATAGAGATAATCATTCGTTTTCCTCTCTTGTTTATATTTAGTTTAGAGCTATTCGGTTTAAACCGGTTGTGTCATTTCAGATAATTCTAGATTAAATTTATTTTTATAAACAATACCTTCAATAAACTCCATTGCATTGTATGTAAAAGAAATGATAGATATTTAATAAGGAAAACATTAGTGAGCCCTGTATACTACCCTGAGAACCCCCCTGCTTATCTTTTTTTAAAATTAGTCTTCGAAACAAAATTTCTCGTTATTTAATTTTCTCCTTTACCCTCTTTTTTGTCTTTACCTTAATCTCCAATTCCACTCGATCTACTTTTACCCTCGATGCTGCGATCTTCTCCACTTCTACCTTCACCAATTCCGCCCTCTTCATATCCAGCACGACTCCCCCTCCCATGAACTTCCATCACTCTTCTACCCTCTCGAATTTCACTTCATCTCCTTTCACCCCCTTTGTTTCCATTTCCAATCTCTTCACTTCCACCCTCTCCATTCTTATTATTCACTTTCACTCCTTTCACTTTCCTTCGTCTTCACCTTTTTCTCTTCCCCCCTCCGCCTTCTTCCTTTATTCGTCCCTTTCATTTTTATTTTTATAAAAAAACTATAATACAGTCAATTTTTAATTTCTTATTTTAAAAATAAGGCTTGCTTGATTATTTCAAGAGATGTTTTATTGTGTTTGTATTGACAATGGATATTATAATTTCCGAGCTAAAAATAACTTAGGTACCTACATAATTAATATGCATATTGTAATTGAAATATAAACTTGTGCTCGTCCTGGGTTTCTTGAGCCATAATTCATAATTTTATTGCTTTTATATTAAGTGATTCTATAAAGTGTTTATAACTCGTCGATTACTTAATGTTTTTAGTAATGTTATTAAATTCGATATCGGTTTGTGGTAATTGTTATCTAATAACGATGACGATGAAATTAAAAAATGCTGGAGTTCATTTTTTGTTGGAAAATAAAACAACTTTCCTGTGGCTTGTTATGTAGAATAACATTTTTATCGACTCAAATTCGTACAACAATTGCAGATTATAAAAATAATGAACAACAGCACTGACTTCCCTGGCATTACTCAAACTTCTTCTCAGACTTCCTTAGGACTACCCAAACTTCCCCAGGACTTCTCTAAGACTACCCAGACTTTGCTGGAATTAACTCAGACTTCCACAGAACTAGGACCAGACTAACCCAAGCTTCATCTGACTTCCCCCTCCCCCCACGAGACTATCCAAACTTCGCAGGGATTTACCCAAGCTTCCACAGGACTGCTCGGACTTCCCTCCGCTTCCTCAGACTTCCCTGGGACTGCTCAAACTTCTCCCGTTGTACCCAGACTTTATCTAACTTCTCCACGACTTCCTTAAACTTCTTTCTATTTCCTCAGACTTCCTTGAGCTACCTGAACTTTCCCAGAAGTAGCCTAAAATTTTTCGGAACTTCATCTGACTTCCCCCTCCCCCCATGAGACTATCCCGACTTCGCTGGGATTTACTCAGGCTTCCACAGGACTACTCAGATTTCCCTCCGCTTCCTCAGACTTCCCTGGGACTGCTCAAACTTCTCCCGATGTAGTACCCATATTTTATCTGACTTCTCCAGTAGCCAAAATTCTCCAGAACTTCATCTGACTTCCCCCTCACCTCATACGACGACCCAGACTTCGCAGGGCTTTATTCAGACTTCCCTCCGCTTCCTCAGACTTTCCTGGGACTCCCCAGACTTCTCCTGATGTACCCAGACTTTATCTGACTTCCCGAAACTTCCTTGAAACCACTCAGACTTCCTTGGGGCCGTCTGAGCTGCCCCAGAAGTACCCAGACTTTATCTGACTTCCTGAAACTTCCTTGAAACCACTCAGACTTCCTTGGGGCCGTCTGAGCTGCCCCAGAAGTACCCAGACTTTATCTGACTTCCCAAAACTTCCTTGAGACCACTCAGACTTCCTTGGGGCCGTCTGAGCCGGGTCTGAGCTTCCCCAGAAGTATCCAGACTTCGCCGGGACTTCATCAAACTGCCCCACAATTTCCCTTATACTGTCTTACACTTTCCCACGACTATCCAGATTTCCACTTTCTCAGACTTACCCGAGACTACTCAAACTTCCCTGCACTTTCTTTGAACTTCCCCGAGCCTACCCAGATTTCTTTGCGCTTCTACGAGTCCTCCGTAAACTTCCCCGGGGCTACTTTTTACTCATGACTACGAAATTTTTTTTATGATAACATTTATCACCATCACCCTGTATAGCGATTCTTAAAGACTCACAGGAATTGCATTTTCTTTTATTGTTTCTACTTCGTGGAAAATTCCCATAAGGACAACTCGTAAATCTTCAATTTTCATCAGTTCGATATCCCTTAACTGTTTCCCATGAGCACTTACCTCCTAAAAATGATTTTTTTACATTTTACCAAAACGAACGAGTTTTAGGCTTTAGATTAGTTGAACCGCCCCAATTTTGACTGAGGGGGTGGGTTCAAGTTGGGCTTGGGTTAGAAAAAGAATCGTTTCAGAATTATTTGTCAGGGATTTAAGAAAGGAGATTGTGGTGGAATGTCCATTAGTTAAAGATAAATAGAATTGACCCATTTTTACTTTTGTGTGATGGAGCATTATCGTTCTGAACCTTCGGGAAGCCTTAACGAAATATTCGCACACCACTCTAAGATATTTCTTCCTTTTTTCCCCAATCAATGCGTTGTATTCCTTCCTATTCGGAGTTCACGAACAGGTAATTAAGGGTTCATTGATATCTTATACGGTCCCTCGTCAAACTGATCGCTGATCCTCTGTCACAAGGATCAGAAAAGCTATCACCGACATGCAGATTAATGGTTTTGTTTACGAAATGGTATAGTTTATGGCAGTGTTAAATAAGCCAATTATTTTTAAACATCCTAATTGTTAATGTATGTATTTGCATAACACACGCTTCGTAGTTCGGGCAGTAAATTGTCTTATTACTTGCTACTGCTACTATATAGAAAATATTAGTTTATTTTAAAGTTGGTGTGTTATTAAAACAAAATGATGCTTAATTATCTATAATTAAATTGATGGGTCATTATTTCTTGGATAAACAAACTTTAATTAACAAAACAAATGCTTCTTTTTTTTACTTCTTGCCAGATGAATTTTCTGACGCCTTGAAATGACAATTTTAATTCGTTAAGACTTCTATTACGAACTGTATAAAAATAACTTCAAGTATGTTTATTTTAAATCAATGTTTAGAATATTCAATGTAATTTTAATTATCAAATTTTAATTATATTTACATTCAAGATTATTTGCGACCTATTTTCGAATTTTAATGTCTTCCAATTCACATCAAATTGTGTTTATTCTTTGGTACCCATATCAATCACTTTGTTATTTTTTGCTTAACATTTCCCCCTTCCTATATCCATCCCCTCCTTCCTCTGTACCCCTACCCACTCCCACCCATTCTCTATTACTCTCTTTTGTTGTATGTTTTCTTTTCATAGCCAGTCTTTTGATTAAACGTTTTTTCCTCTTCTTTACCTCTCCTTCCCCCTTCCTTCGTTACCCCTCTGCCCCCCACCCTTACCCTTTCTCTTTGTCTTTTGTTGTATATTTTCTTTTCATGGCCAATCTCTTGATTAAACGTTTTTCTCTTCTTTACCTCTCCTCCCCCCTTCCTTCTTTATCCATCTGCCCCCACCATTACCCTTTCCCCTTGTCGTATGTTTTCTTTTCATGGCCAATCTCTTGATTAAACGTTTTTTGCTCTTCCTTACCTCTCCTCCCCTTCCTTCGTTATCCCTCTGCCCCCTACCCTTTCTCTTTGTCTTTTTATCTCTTTCCTTCTATTTTTCCTTACCTGCCTTTTTACTTTTTAGAAATTATTTCTTGTTTAGTTCTCTTTTTGGACATGTGCGTGCATCCCCTCAGACTCGAATTTATTTTTTGGTCATGTTGAAGGTAATATTTTAAGAAACGAATAAGAAGGAAGTGAAGCATATCGAAACAAGTTGTTTTATGCAGATTATCAAAAGTTAAGAAATGGTGGTCGTTAAAATTGGCTATAACTCTTGCTTCCACTGTATAACTCCAATCAGTTTCGTTGGCAGCAGTATCGAATTCTGTCAAACTGAAAATACATATTCTTGGATGTTTGTGAAACTTTAATTAGGATTTTTACATAACCCGAGTACGCTGCCAACACAAAACTGTTATTTATTCTCCTACGTCTCCAATTTTGTTTTTCTAAGTTTGGTTTCGTATATTACGTAAAAAAATATATTGTTTCCAGATTCCCAATAAATCAAGCTTGGAAATGCATGTATCACAGATCGCGTCACGCAAAGATCATCGAGCTTGTTGTGAGAAACAGTTTCGTAAATGTAAATTTCTGCACCGGTGGTAGATCAGCGACGACGTGCGTCTTTTAGCTGTCAGCGAACTCTGTGTACAGTGTTTTCTATTTCTGTGAGGGTGGTGAATTCGAAACGTCTGTCAGTGCCGTCGTAACGGAAGTGCCGGTATAAGTAGAGCAGTGGCGTGCTGTCGTGATGATAGCGGCAGGGAGCTAGCGGCGGAGAATGGCGGAGGACGTCGCGGCGGCCGGCAGCAGCAGCAATGCGGACTCTGTGCTCTGGTCGCCCGCGTCTTCCGAAGGGCCGTTTGTGGAGCTCCAAGTCGTAGGGGTAGCGGAGATTCCTATCAGGAACTCACCGCACCCCCTCCTGAAGATGAACGTGCTCCCCAAGTGAGTTTCAATTATTTTGCTTTTTAACATCGTTTTGCTCTCCCCTTGTTTTTTCCCAACCCTCTCGCTATAATTTGTTCATCCCATACCAGTCAGTCACCTACCATAACCCCTTACCAGGGCTTTTAGCATCTCATTCCACCCCCACCTTACAGTTTTTTTTTACAGTTTTCTTACAGCCCCTACTCCATGTATTTTTTTGCGTTTACTTGGCCTCACGTTTATTTTTCTCTTGCCACTCTCCCTACCATATTATCCTTTTCCCTCTCGTTTCCCATCTCTCTTTTTTTCCCTAACCCATTCTAATAATGCGGACTGTTGGTAAATAAGATCCATCCTACCATTGTGGCATGAAAGATTTTTTTTGGGCAAGGTTATCAAAAAAAAAGATTACCTAAATTTAATAATTTAGGAAAAACGTCTTCATTTTTGTTTTTGCCTGTTACTACCTGTTAGTTACATGATCACCTTGATATTTACGCAGAGATCGTCTATGACACACCAAAACCTAGTTTACCTGCTAGACTGGACATTGAACATTTTTTTAAAATTGTGGTATAATAAATACCACCATAATTTATCACAAAAAATTATGTAACAATTATTGTACAATTGACATTGAACTAAACAGAACGTAAATCCATTTTGTTATAGTTTGCGTAGAATCGGATAAAAACGTTTTGTCAGAGAACAAATTTGCAACTTCAAACGGTGGTTAACAAACAAAGTAGGGGAATTTCATGCAATTTACAAGATAAATTGGTTTTTAATGAGAATTTTCCATCCTCTTTTTGCGTCAGAAAATGCAGTTAGATGCATTCAAGTTATTTACTGATAATTATCCTACCTATAATTAAATAATTAGTGTGTTTATGGTTTAAAAAATATTAATTGGAAGTATGTGCAAATTAACCGTTTTTTTTTTACACAAATTTTGGTTACAAGCTTTTAGACTGTATATTTGAAACAAAAACGTCTGGGAAATTTAATTTTCAAGAATGCAAAATTTACCGCGCGATTTAGGCTAGAAAAACGGACCCGGTATGAGGCTAGTGGCGCGTGAGGTCATCAGGCACATAAAATACTCGCATTAATAGAGTTTTAAATGGAAAAGTAGCGAAAACCGCGCAAGATAATGCAAAATGATATAAGACCAAAGTTGTAGAAAATTAAATTTCCTACAAGAAACTGTTTGAAAGTTTTTGTCTAATGTTAATAGTTTGGGCCTGGGAACCGTCAAACTAACCGGATCCGCGAGCTCTATCAACCCCATTGACGCCTAATAGCTTTAAATGGTAATGTAGAGAAAACCGCGCAAGATACCGCAAAATAATATAAGAACAAAGTTGTAGAAAATTAAATTTCCTACAAGAAACTCCTGAAAAACTTTTCTCTAATGTTAGTAGTTTGGGCCTGGGAACCGTAAATATTCTTTGTCAAATATTTGAAAGGTTTCTCGTCTAACCACACGTTGAAGTCTCCCATTGACAAGCACGTTAACTCAAACTTTTGCTTTAAACTCGAAAACCACGCAAGATAGCGCAAAATAATATAAGAACAAAGTTGTAGAAAATTAAATTTCCTACAAGAAACTCTTGGAAAGTTTTTGTCTAATGTTAATAGTTTGGACCTGGGAACCGTCAGACTAAACACATCCGCGAGCTCTATCAACACCATTGACGCCTAATAGCTTTAAATGGCAACGTAGCGAAAACCGCGCAAGATAGCGCAAAATTTTATCAGACCAAATTTGTAGAGAATGAAATTTCCTACAAAAGTCTCCCGGAAAGTATTTGTCTAAAGTTAATACTTTGGGCCTGGGCACCGTCAGAGTAATCACATGCGCGCGGCTTATTTAGCGCAAGTTAGCTCGCACTCTCTTAGCTTACTCCTACAGAACGTCGATTTAAAACTCTGCACAGTGTTTTCGACCACAGAAACTTTATTTTCAAAATGTTCTCTGCATTGTATAGGAAAAATTGTTCTTAGGAGTCAAAACTATTTATTCCTATGTATTTAATTTCTTCCTGATTAATTATTATCAAACACAATTTTGTAATTTTAGTGTATACTGATTGTTGTAGCTCTTGATGTTCCTCTAAATTGAAAGAATATTGTGTGTTTTATTTATTGATTTATTTCAATTTGTTGGAAATATTGTTGTTACTCTCTTTTCTGTTTGTTCGTATCCCCAAGGCATATCCACTTGGCATGATGCTTTAAAGTATCAAAGTTTATTCTCTGTGGTCAAATATTTTAAAATTTATATTATAAATGTAACGAGAAGATTTATTTATTGTCATGTTTGTAAAACTGCTATTAAATAGGATGAGTAAAAAATATATAGGGTGACTCTAAAAAGAATTCGGATTCTCTGAAAATAATTGTAATTGCTCAAATTAAATTCCTGGTGTAGGGGTTATGTAAGAATATCGAATATAATAAAAAAATTCTGGAAAAAGGCAAATTTTAGTTTTTCAGGAGATTTCAGAAGTGCTTGCGGGTTTCTTGAAAATCAATAAACAACAAGCGTATAAAAAATACGCAGAATTAATTCCCAGCTTTTATACTGTAAAAGCAGGGAGAAAATACTAAAATTAAAATAAAGTAGAAACAATAAAGAAAATAATCTGCCAGAAAATTTCCAAAACCCCGAAATTGTTTACTTAAGGTAATGCGCCACACGTGCTCCTTTCAGGCGTAAATTTTAGGAAAATTTGGTTTTAAGATTTTCCTTTAGATTACTTTTTTAACTCCAGGGAAAGCCACTGTCTCTTTTAATTTTAAAATTATAATATATCTATATTTTTCAAATATTTTTGTTTGTTATTATTTTAGCTTCTAGGGGTAGTCATTATTTTGTTCTACTTTTATACAGCCTCTTGTATGGATGGCTAATTTTAATTTACGGGATGGTGTTTATTTTCATTTACAGCCTGTATTAATCACCTGAAATTTACATTCACGAAAACCGTTTTCACTCCCTGGCCTCGTTAGTAATTCACAAATCACAATTAATGTTCATTGTTCTTTGTTATATTTTTGTTTATCTTATGATTTGACGTAAAATTATTTAATAACTATTTACATAAACATTTTTTCTGTGGCCTCTCGAAACTAAAAATATTTATTACAATGACTAGAAATTATGTTTGAATATCCGATTGTCAAAGAAAATCACAGATGTGTAAAAATTTTTTTTAAATATTTTAGAACTAAAAAAATTTATGTTACGCCACTGACAATTTTTTTTAGAATATTCGGATTTAAAATTTAATTTAGAAAATAAAAGTACTCTTGCATTTTTCTCGTTAAAGTATCTGTTTTCGAGATAATTCACATTTAGTTTGCAAATGTGTATGTTTCATGTGTGAACTTGCACATGAAACATAAGCCACACATTTACAGACTAAACGTTAATTTTCTTGAAAACAGATAATTTTATGACAAAAATGCAAGAGTACTTTTATTTTCTAAATTAAATTTTAAATTCAAATCTTGCAAAAGAATTAAATTTAGTCAGTGGCGTAACGTACATTTTTTTAAAAAGGGAACCTACCCTCCCTTAACTACGCCACTGATTAAGGAATCGTAATAAAAAATTACACAACATTTGGTGTATATACATATTAGTCACAGCCGCCCATAAAATTAATTTAGAATAGGTAACTTCAATTCTGAAATATTTAAAGAAAACCAATTTTCAAAAAAAAAAAAATAGAACACCCTATATTTTTTATTCTGTTTGGGTTGTTCCAGCATGTGATTTTGTTGGTTGCCACATAATCTTCTGTATTGGGTTGTATTTAGAAGTTGTAGGACAAGGTTGAGTATTAGCACTCCTTAAAATTCTCTTTTGAATACTAATGAACAGTCGATCGTGAAGAAATAGAGAGAAACCGTTACTTATGTAGGCATATCTAATATAGTTGTTATACTTTTTTTTTAATAGGCTTGCAAAAGAAAATTTAGAGATAAAAATTTATCTTTTTAACAAATTATTACGAAAGATTGATTGGTTATAATATTTCAACCACTATTTTTTATAAACGCATGTCCTTTAGTTTCGTAAAACATAACTTTCTTGACTTGTTACCTAAGACAATTTTTTTAACATTTTTTTCTGTTTAAATTTTTTATTATTAACTTTTCTAAAGCAACAGGAAGAAACTAAATTATTTCTTTCCTTTTTTTCCGATTTTAGGAACAATTTTCCCGACGAGTCGGTAGCCCGTTAGTCTTTTTATGGGACGTAATTCATTTTCTAGATGAAGGTTTACGATATTGGGGTTGTAAACAGCTTTCAAAAATTCCATTCATTTTACCCTTTACGGTGTTACCCAAGGCTCTGGTTTAAGACCAATTTCAGTTTTATCCTTTTCAGGAAAGGATTTTCCAACGGTAGCTAGAAAGTCATAACCCTCCGCAAACATTTTTAAAACCCATTTAAGCTTTTGAGATCTAATTAGATTTTTAATTACAGTAGGGGAGTTTTTTCTCGAAAATTTCAAACGAAACGACACAGCCATTTCATTATAAGCGCGAAGAGGATAGAAAAACAAAGAGAATGCAAAAAACCGGAGATCTCTAGCACCACTACAAACGGAGTTATGCTGGAAAAACATTTTCCTGAATTTCAGGAATCATGACTTGCTTGATTTAATTTTTTCAAGGATCTTAAACGTCACATTCTGATTGTACTTTGTTTATTTTGTTATTTTGTCAAATGTTTTCCAAACATAAACGGTTCTAGATTTAAGAAAAAAAATTAAAGTAATCACTTCATTTTCATGACATTCGAAATCACATTTTCGTTCATAACTCCGTTTCTAATAACGCTAGAGACTTCCGGTTTTTTCCATTCTCTTTGTTTTTTTGTCCTCTTCTTTTCTGCACAAATTTGGATTTTAAAACAACCCTGACCCTTATACTTGAGACCACCCCCAAGAACCACCTACGCTCTCGGCGTTTCTTCCCATCTCTTTAAAAATAAAAAACTACAAGGTCGTGCTTGTAAAATTACTTTGGTTCGCGTAAAATAGTTAAACTAGCGCTCGTGGCTTACAGTCATTTTTACGCCCTCGGAAATGCAGGGCAGTAAAAACAAACCAAATAAAACGCAAAGCTCTCCCCACGAATGTACTTTAATGAAGTTGTTTTCTGCATGTTTTCGCAAAATGTTTTTTTTATACCTATATGTATAATAAACACAGCCTTCCTGGCATTTCCCGTTTTGTATTTCTGTAAAACGATCCATGTTAAGGACGTTTCAGGATATTTCAGCAGTAAAAGATCACTAAAATAAATTGGAATTTATATTTGTTGACTGCCAATGGGTTATGGCGGTAGATTTAGGATTTAGGAAGAGAACATTTTGTATACTTTTATAATATACTTTAGGGGTGGCAACTCTGAAAGGGGATATACATTAACGAAATTTTAATTTACTTTGAGGCTTTCAGAAGTGTCTTATCTGTCTTTCCTTAGTTGATTAAAAAGGTCTTCAGTGTTCTCAAGCTTTTTGAAGAAAAACCAAGATAACTATTTTAAGGAAAAGGTGAAAGAAATTAATTCGTATTCGGTTAATATTTTTTAATTTTTGGCGTAATTTTCTTGAACCCATTGCACCTCTTTGTCTGATTATATTTCACTTTTAAACATAAAAATTTGGTAAATTAAATACCCGACTTGTTACGTTCGTATATTAAACCTTACAGACGCAGCACAAAAAGGTTCCCCTTCTGCTCCTAATACTTTTTTATTATGAAACTAATTGCGAAATATTTTTTTAATAAATTAATTCTTATTTATGTCTTATAAAAAATTAAATATTTTATTTCGTTTCAGTTTCTTGAAGCATTAAATTAATTTACTGAGAATGTGGTGTCTGAAAAGAGCATTGAATTGAAATAGATTTCAATCTTTATAGTATAATGCGGAAGAACGTTCTAATTGTTTTGTTTACTTGCAGAAACTGATTTATTAACCACAATGGAAAACACACAAAGTGGACAATAAAACAAATTATAACATAAAGGATTTAATTTGGAATTATGTATCTAGAACAGCAGATAAATATTAGTTATATTATGATTAGTGGGTAGTCTGGTTTATTTAAAGATTTATAGTTTCCTAACAATTGGAATGTTTATAGTACTTTAATATTTTTTATTCTGAAACCTGAAAATCGTGGGCGCAGTTAATTCCGCAGAAATTTCTTTATTAAATCCTTGATGACATTTTCTTGTGAATACTGAAAACAGTTTTGATATTGGGGTGTAATTTTTGGGGAGGTAAAACCCTACTTGAGTGTATTTTGTCAAGGACTATCCAATTAGGAATATTTACGAAGCACTGAATCAATGATAAACGTCTCGGTTTCGCAATGGTCCTTTATTATGTTAAAGCCCAAAAATCCTGGAAACTAGCAGGGGTTGGTTAGTCAGAAAATTAGGAAATGTTCCGTTACTAAACCAACAACAAACACGATTTTCTATTAAAACAACACAAAGTGATTAAATTACAGTCTGAAGTTCTATACGCAATTATGCGTTGCCGTGTAGTCAAGCTTGAACAAAGTAGAGAGAAAAGTTCTTTAATACCTGGCAGAGAGATGAACCATCCTGGAAGCTCTTTTTCCTTTGAAAGCTACAATAAATCTTCAGAATAATATTTCACTGAAAACTGTAGAAAATAACATTTTGTTTTCCTAGAACTTCCTCTGAACTGTCGTATCCGACAACTCGCATTAATAAATCATTAGTTCTGAAATTTTCATTCCTCCCCAAAACGTTGCCTTTGTTCAGGTTAATCGTGTTTTGTTTCGGATTTTACTTTCACTAATGAAAATACTGCTAATTATTGTGGTTATATTAAACGCAAAACATAATTTATTATTAGCGCTGTGTATAATTGTTTAAGCTCTACAGGGAGGTAAACAAACAAACTGTAATTAACATAATTAAGATGACGTAACTGTTAAAAGCAATATTACTTCTATGTTTGGCGTCAATTATGACATTAAAAATATTAAAAAACATGAATAATAATTACTGGCTAGTCTATTAATTGAATGTTAATTGCCAATTAAGTCATTGGACTTTAATCATTAATTTTTTGACCACCCACTGTAGTACTAGTAGCAATGAACATTTATTACAACCACATTACAACGCAATTATTGTAATTGGTTTTTTTTTCTTTACAAATAAACGCTTTACCATATCTTCCCTCGCGAATGCGGCTTTAAATGAAAACGTAGCGAAAACCATACAAGATAGAGCAAAAGAATATCAACCAAAGTTGTAGAAAATTAAATTTCCTACAAGAAACTCTTGGAAAGTTTTTGTCTAATGTTAATAGTTTGGGCCTGGGAACCGTCAAACTAAACACATCCGGGAGTTCTATCAATTACATTGACACCCAAAAGCTTGAAATGGCAACGCAGCCAAAACTGCGCAAGATATCGCAAAATAATATAAGTACAAAGTTGTAGAAAATTAAATTTCCTACAAGAAACTCTTAAAAAGTTTTTGTCTAACATCAATAGTTTGGGTCTGAGAACCGTCAGAATAAACATATGCGCCAGCTCTATCAACCTCATTGGCGCCTAATAGGTTTAAATGGCAACGTAGCGAAAACCGCGCAAGATAGCGCAAAATAATATCAGACCAAAGTTGTAGAAAATTAAATTTCCTACAAGAAACTCTTGGAAAGTATTTGTCTAATGTTAATAGTTTGGGTCTGGGAACCGTCAGAATAAACGCATCCGCGAGCTCTATCAACCTCGTTGGCGCCTAATAGTTTTAAATGGCAACGTAGCGAAAACCGCGCAAGATATCGCAAAATAATATAAGTACAAAGTTGTAGAAAATTAGATTTCCTACTAGAAACTCTTAAAAAGTTTTTGTCTAACATTAATAGTTTGGGTCTGGGAACCGTCAGAATAAACGCATCCGCGAGCTCTATCAACCTCATTGGCGCCTAATAGCTTTAAATGGCAACGTAGCGAAAACCGCGCAATATATCGCAAAATATTATAAGTACAAAGTTGTAGAAAATTAAATTTCCTACAAGAAACTCCTCGAAAGTTTTTGTCTAACATTAATAGTTTGGGTCTGGGAACCGTCAGAATAAACGCATCCGCGAGCTCTATCAACCTCATTGGCGCCTAATAGCTTTAAATGGCAACGTAGCGAAAACCGCGCAAGATAGCGCAAAATAATATCAGACCAAAGTTGTAGAAAATTAAATTTCCTACAAGAAACTCTTGGAAAGTATTTGTCTAATGTTAATAGTTTGGGTCTGGGAACCGTCAGAATAAACGCATCCGCGAGCTCTATCAACCTCGTTGGCGCCTAATAGTTTTAAATGGCAACGTAGCGAAAACCGCGCAAGATATCGCAAAATAATATAAGTACAAAGTTGTAGAAAATTAGATTTCCTACTAGAAACTCTTAAAAAGTTTTTGTCTAACATTAATAGTTTGGGTCTGGGAACCGTCAGAATAAACGCATCCGCGAACTCTATCAACCTCATTGGCGCCTAATAGCTTTAAATGGCAACGTAGCGAAAACCGCGCAATATATCGCAAAATATTATAAGTACAAAGTTGTAGAAAATTAAATTTCCTACAAGAAACTCCTCGAAAGTTTTTGTCTAACATTAATAGTTTGGGTCTGGGAACCGTCAGAATAAACGCATCCGCGAGCTCTATCAACCTCATTGGCGCCTAATAGCTTTAAATGGCAACGTAGCGAAAACCGCGCAATATATCGCAAAATATTATAAGTACAAAGTTGTAGAAAATTAAATTTCCTACAAGAAACTCCTCGAAAGTTTTTGTCTAGCATTAATAGTTTGGGCCTGGGAACCGTCAGAATAAATGCATCCGCGAGCTCTATCAACCTCATTGACGCTTAATAGCTTTAAATGGCAACGTAGCGAAAACCGCGCAATATATCGCAAAATATTATAAGTACAAAGTTGTAGAAAATTAAATTTCCTACAAGAAACTCCTCGAAAGTTTTTGTCTAGCATTAATAGTTTGGGCCTGGGAACCGTTATAATAAACGCAGCCGCTAGATCTATCAACCTCATTGGCGCCTAATAACTTTAAATGGCAACGTAGCGAAAACCGAGCAAGATAGCGCAAAATAATATCAGACAAAAGTTGTAGAAAATTAAATTTCCTACAAGAAACTCCTGGAAAGTTTGTATGTAACATTAATAGTTTGAGCCTGGGAACCGTCAGATTACACATACTTGTTTAATTAAAAGTTTTTAGTCACTTGCCACGTACTTTTAAATTATACCCCTCTTTGTTTAAAGCAATGTGGGTCAAACAATAGGGCGAACCCCTTCTGGAATGGATTATATAAAATGATAAAATTACTTCAACTGCAAAGAACGCGGTTGGAAGCTTTATGCAGAGATCAGTCGGGGTTGTGTAGACATCTTGAATATAAACGACACAATTAGCGTATTCTGAGTTCTCTTTCGTTCATCACTCAACGTTCTAACTTTTAAATTACAATTTTTTTTTCTCTCGACTTTTTAAACAAACTATGTTTTATTAATTAAAAAATTCCGCAACCGCGTTGTTATCCTTACATTATTCTAAAAGCTTTTCTAAATTCACTTCACGCACCGCCCAGAGGTTAAAAAGTGTAGACCGAGTAATTTTTAACCGTAACCCAGACCGTAATATTTACCATAAATGAAATGAAATCGTGTATGCCTCAATTCGCATTTGTGCCTTGAATTACTAATGCGAACTTACATCAAAACTCTTTGATTATGAAATTTTTTACTTCCGTGATCCGAATTTAGTTTTGGGATTAATTTTTCTAACTCTAGGAATTACAACAACTTGCTAGGCCTAGACTTTATTAGAGAAAAAATATAATTTTCGATAAACTTTGGAACCCGATGGTATATACTTTTTCCTTCAGAAGCGCGCACCAATTCCTGTCAATTTGTGTCAGAAATATTGGTGTCTGTACTTGTTGAAGTTAAAATTTTTTTGAATGTATGTTTACCACGTTGCTTCGTCTGTTTTTAGAGTAGCAGAATATTTTAATATTCAATGTATATTACCAGCATGGTGTTTACACACGTTCTACTCTGACTTGCAAATGCTTTATGCTCCTGCATCTGGAGCGACAATGAAATCCAAATCGTTATGAATTTCACAGATTTGTAATACCCAGATTGATTTTGATCTTCTGAATTAACTTCTACAAGTAATATACAGGGCGATTCCATAAGAGTTGTCTCCCCCAAAATTTCTTTTATTTCAAATTTATTTCAACCTCACATTTATCTGCTATTTTCTCAAAAATTTCAAAGGTAAAGGCACAACCATTTTATTATAATCGTGAAGAGGATACAAAAACAAAGAGAATGAAAAAAACCGGAAGTCTCTAGGACTTCTAGAAACAGAGTTATACACGAAAGTGTATTAAGAAAATATTTTCCTGAATTTCAGGAATTATAGCCCGCTTGATTTTTTGGTAAGATTTGATGATTTATACAACAACTGAAGACTAGAAACGAAGTTATGCACGAAAATGTGTTAGAGGAAACTTTTTGGGAGTCCTGGCTTCCTTGATTTAATTTTTTGAAAGTTCTTAAACGTCAAATTCTGACTGTACTTTGTTTATTTTATTCTTGTTTTATCAAATATCAAGAAATAACAACAAAATAAACAAAGTACAATCAGAATTTGACGTTTAAGATCTTTCAAAAAATTAAATCAAGCAAGCCATGACTCCCAAAAAGTTTCCTCTAACACATTTTCCTTCATAACTCCATTTCTAGTGATGCTAGAGACCTCCGGTTTTTTGCATTCTCTACGTTTTTCTGTTTTCTATCCCCAAAGCACATGTTTAGCTGTCACAATTTAAAAACATGTGTCTTGAATTTTTTCTATAGCTTTACTAATTGTATTCAGAAGGGCTTCTTCAGGGGGTTCTTATTTTTATTTGAATTTAAAGATTGTGACAAATATTTTTCTTGGTAATCGAAAAGTCTTAAGAAGTTGTTTTGGTAAATTTTTACCTCTTGAAAAAACAGCAATTTATCTATTTTAAAATTTTAGCGTATCCCTAACGAGTATGCGATGGTGAAAAATAAAAGCTCAGCGTAGCAAGATCAAAGAACTTCGGGTACGTAAACATTTAAACGAAGTTATATCCAATACGCCGAGTTTACAAATTACAGTTCTCTTTCGTAATTTTATTGAGTTCGTCCTTGCTGTTTTTTAAACGAAAACGTTACAGATTTTATTACCAAACTGAAAAAATAATCACAGACGGTTACATACATAATCGTTTTTATGTGTTAGTCTACGCGTAAACAAATATTTTCTCGTTGAATTAACTGTTATCCCTTGCTGCAGAGGGATGTAATCGAGTAATCGATTCTCGTATAGTTTATATAAAAAGTCCTAGCAGAATATTCTGAGCATGAATGTTTTATTTTTAGGAGCAACGATGCAAAAATTCTCTTTAGAATAGTTGCCCTCATACCTATCCCTCGCATATTTTCAACCGTTCTATAGCTATTGGAATTCTTTAAATGATCACGACAGGAATGGGTCATATCTTTTTTTTTTCATAATAAACTCTTTTGCCAACATTCACATTTATACAAGAAAATAAAGCAAAAGCAGGAAACAGTTTAGAAGAAACAAAGCCTTGTCTTTATGGCAACACGTAACAATCTGATTTACTTTTCGTGTCGCCTCACAAAAAAATAATTAAATGTAAAAAAATGTTATTTCTATTATGGAAAATAAAATCAGTATATGGTTGTTAATATTTCAGAAGATAATTGGATTGGCTTGAAATTGAATGCATGTTATATCGATTTTATGTAATCGCTGTGTTATCATTTATATTAGATAATGGTAATTGGTGTAACAATAAAAAGGTTTAATGAAAAAAATCAATTATGTAATATTAATTAGAGCTCGTTTAATTAACAACATCGTTTGCGTTAATAAATAATTAAGAGCCCTTTCATGCAGTAGTAATAATGGAGTATTTGCAATCAAACATTTATTACTACCCAATATTTTTTTTTCGGGGATAAATTAAAAAAAGGAATCTTAAAATAATTTTTATTCGTGCTAATTATTTTTTTACACTACCCTTTAAGGGTTGTACAAGACTAAAACATCGTATATTATTATTTTTTTTAGCTTGAAGTCTTATACTTTTCTATAAACGTATAAAATGTTAAATCCATCTCTGAGGGAGTTGGATGTAGCAGTAAACAACATTTCGTTACTGAACATCCTTTTTCCATTTGTTCCCGGCTAGCAACCAATCTGGTTCCAGCTGCGAAATCCCTTT
This sequence comes from Hemicrepidius hirtus, assembly GCA_963082805.1. NCBI lineage: Eukaryota > Metazoa > Arthropoda > Insecta > Coleoptera > Elateridae > Hemicrepidius > Hemicrepidius hirtus. Next base: position 30,013,598 of record OY720165.1, read on the forward strand.
AGCTATTGAGCTTTTCCCCACACTAAACGCTACTACCTACAGCCTACTGATTTTTTTATATGAAAGTGTCAATTGGTAATTTTTTTAACTTCTCACATATTGGTGAAGAAAAGGTATTCCAAACAGGATAGATATTTTATTTTTTTTATATTCAATTCAACCACGAGCGTTAAAAAAAATAAAGTTCGACACGAAAGTAACCACAATCGGCTTTTAATTGTTGCGAAAATTTAAATCTTTACAAAGAGGGGGGGGGGGGGAGACAATTACACGGTATGCCAAGTTCCCATATTTAAATAAAAATTTCAATAAATCCAAAATTAGGATAATTTTTTTAGAAACGCCTAACAGTTATGCAACCAATGTCACAAACTTTCCATAATTAGTAGCAATTATTATTTTTTTTCATGCTCCCTGAAAACACGAAGATTATGTAGGAAAAAAAATTAAAAACTGAAAAATGATAGAAGACATTCCTTCATCTGAATGTACGATTTAAATTTAATATACCGGAGGATTCAAAAACATTGACTGTAACCAAAGAATATAAATCTTCGATTTCTTAAGTTTTTTTTTGTTAGTTTTGCTTATATCCTAGAATTTATTTTAAAAGAAATCAAGACTTGTTTTTCTTTATTAATTGATTTTCTACGTGACCAAGCTTCATGCCTGCAAGTTCGTTTATTAAATCCCTTGGAGCTTTACTATAAGCTTCTTATGGACTTAGGAACGTGTTTAGTTTATATATCAAACAAACTAATAGATTTTTTATCCACGACTAGTAGTATAATGGTAACAATTTATTATGTTTTTGGTCAATGATAATGCTGTACATTATATGACACCGTGGATAATTATTATTCCCTAGTGGATAATGAAGTGAGCACCAAAAGTATGGAACATACCAAATAAAACCGAAATGAATGTTTTTTTCTAAAAATCCCGAAACACGTCAATTTTCTTTTTTAAAAATACACATTGGAATGTCAAAATAATTTTCCGACCTTCATTTGTTTGTAAGTGATGACGTCATCAGTATTTTCTTTAAATGTCAACCCCCATTTTTTTTTCGCGTTTTTGATACATCTTTTAATTGCTTAAATGACAGTATAAAAATGTTGATACCTTACATAAGAAAATTTTCGAGAAATAAATTATTTAATGTTTAATAAACACATTCTTAACAAATGTTAAACATGGTTTAATGGTATTAGTATTGATAAAAAAGAATCAAAGGTACCAAGAAACAAATGCCCGTAATCTAAACAAGTGCCCACAAGTTGTCAAATATTCAGAAATGTTAATTGTCGTTTACTTCTATTTGTTAAATGAGCCATATTAGATTTATGAAGCTGATGTTAAATATTACAAGTAAACGACAATTAATATTTCTGAATATTTGACAATTGGGCATTTGTTTAGATTACGGGCATTTGTTTCTTGACAACTTTGATTCTCTTTTATCAATACTAATACGATTAAACCATGTTTAACATTTGTTAAGAATGTGTTTATTAAACATTAAATAATTTATTTCTCGAAAATTTTCTTATGTAAGGTATCAACATTTTTATACTGTCATTTAAGCAATTAAAAGATGTATCAAAAACGCGAAAAAAAAATGGGGGTTGACGTTTAAAAGAAATACTGATGACGTCATCACTTACAAACAAATGAAGGTCGGAAAATTATTTTGACATTCCAATGTGTATTTTTAAAAAAGAAAATTGACGTGTTTCGGGATTTTTAGAAAAAAACATTCATTTCGGTTTTATTTGGTATGTTCCATACTTTTGGTGCTCACTGTATTGTCTTATCAGAACATTCATCTTTTTTTACTTAAATATTTGCTTTATTAATTACAAAAAAAAATTCTAATAACCGAAGGGAAGGATTGCGTTCGAATGAGGCTTGATTAATTTCAAATTTGTGGCGGATTTTAGTGGAAACTCGCACTTTCCCGGAAAATTTCTAATGAAAACGCACATCCATTTTATTATTATAGCAAAGAGGATTGAAAAACAAAAAGAATGTAAAAAACCGGAGGTCTCTAGCATCACTAGAAACGAAGTTATGCACGAAAATGTGATAAGAAAATATTTCGGATTTAGAATGTCATGAAAATGAAGTGATTGCGTCAAGAACATTTCTTTTCACACTAATGCAGAATATTTTCGCAAGTATATCGTAATAACAACAAAATAAACAAAGTACGATCAGAATTTGACGTTTAAGAACATTTAAAAAATTAAATCAAGGAAGCCATGATTCAAAAATTTTTTTTTACATTTTTGAGCATAACTACGTTTGTAGGCATGCTAGAGACTTCCGGTTTTTTACATTCTCTTTGTTTTTCTATCCTCTTCACGATTATAATAAAATGGAGATACCTTTTTATTTGAAATTTTCGAGAAAATTGGGAGTTTATAGATAACAACGCTAACATGACTAACATAATGTAATCAAACTTAGGTCATCTTGATAACTGAATCACTCTGTATACAACTCAATCATTTCTGTGGATTCATAATAACACAATGGATTGACATGAAAGTCGTATCAAATTCATTGTTGTCTACACTGTCGGAACTTTATAGAATAACTTAAATGCAACTTCAAAATCACAATAGCACTGAATACAATTTCTACAAACAACATCCGATTTCCATATCTGACAGAGTAGCAAATTTTAAATAGAATTTATGATACAGGGTGTATCAAAATAATAGGGACACACTTTGAGGGATGGTTTTACAGAAAATTCAAGAAAAAAGTCCATAGATATTTTAAGGAAGTCAAAATAAAATTATAACAAGCATCAGTCAAGAATCTTTACCTTTTGGGCGAGAAAAAAAATTTTGGCCACCAAGATCGCTGGACTTAAATCTTCCTAAATTTTTTTTTATTGAAGATTTTTTTGAACGACATAACAGTGTGACTTTTTGACGTATAATTAGAATATTATCTAACTTTTCTAAAAAATAAGTAAAATTCGTGTTTGCCATTTTTGCGATTAATTTCGGGTTTATTTTCAGAACACCGAGGGAGTAACCATCGACACTACCGATCAAAACGCCGTATTCATCAAGATGGTTGGTAAGTACACACAAATATTACTTTTAATATTTACTTTTTATATACAGGGTGATCTAAAATAATTTCTTGTGATTACCTTAAATTATTTTCCTTGCTTTCTTTTTAAATTATTCAGTGGATGATGTGATTGATTTAAAACTTACAAATTTGAAGTTTAAATCCTGAAAAGGGCTTAGCTATTTTAATTAGAAATAAAGATCCACAAATAAAGGGTGTTTGGTTTCCCCCAGGACATCGAAAATAGCGAACCTAATTAACTTGTGTCGTGCTGATCTTAAGTTCAATTAGTGTCAGCAAGAGGGTCAATATCATATCGGCTAAGCGATTACATGATTTTTTTATAAAACACCAGACTCTCTTCACTGTCAATATTTAAGAGCATTTATCGTTAATTTTTTATACAGGGCGAATAAAATAAGAAACCAAAAACCATCAAAAAATTTTTGATTTTGTTTTCGAATTATTTTTTCCTTGTCAGATAAGTTGAAGAATTAATAAATTCTGTATGAGTAGTAGTACACCATAGGGTTTTATTTATTAAAAGAAAGTTTACAATATTTTTATAATACCTACCAGAGCAAGAGAATTTTTTTAAATATTTTCTAATAATTTTAAAAATCATTCGCAGTTGTACATAGTTTTAATCTTCGCTATATCAATCCTACTTAGTCTTTGGCGTTGTCCCATATGAACACCTTCGTTTTTATCCTAAAAAAAAATCTTTTTACTTTTCCCTACAATCAGTACCCATTACAGAACTCTTTTGTGATAGGGAATAATTTTTTTTTAATTATTTACGATAGTCGGAGGGGCGGGGGCTTAAACTACTCGGCCTGCGGCCTCGTAGATCAACAAATTTTCCTGACTAGTTACGTAAATATTGTGTTACGGATTTTATTTTCTAAAATATGGATAATAAGGGGTGGAAAAAAAGGAAAAAATACCTTCGGTATAATAGTGGCATTTCCATTTTTCGAAAAAGCGTACGGAGTATAATGCATTATGCTGTTAAAATCATATTTGTACCCAAAGCTACTGGTATCGTTCGGGGCCTTGTCGAAATTATGTTCCATACCTAAAAAAACCCGATAGATTTTATTTTTAATTCTAAAACTCATACCCATACCTTTTTTTACGTTATCCCATATAATATCAAGATATTTATCACGATTATGTGCAGATTGTTGATGCCACAATCCAATTACATGAAGAAGTTCGTGGACAATCACACCAAATTGTACACATCCTAATATTTGATCTAAATATACATACTGTCGGGTGTTCCAATATCCTATGTTTGAGGAACAACCCTGTCCACGTTCATGCTAAAATAATTTTTAAAAAAAATTATTTTTATTGAATTTTTTAAAAGGGAATGCTTACTGAAATAAAAATACTTCCACTGTCTGTACCTACACGAGGTCTCGGCTTAATACAAGTTTTGTTACGAATATAATCAAGACTTTTTTTTATTACTTCTTTGTTTGCTGGAGCTGAAATATAAAAAATATTTAATATAAAATATTAAAATTAAAATTAAACATGAAAATAATAACCATTGGCGTACTGTAAAAAAAAATGTTTAAGGGTTAAGATCGGGTGAACCAGCAGGCCATACATAAAGTGGATGCCTGTCATCCCCATTAATATTTTTCCATTATTGAAAACTTACTAAATCCTTCTGATATTTCGTAAGGTAATTCTTTATTTGGCCAATAGCCCGTTTGTGTGGCAATAGCATTACGATCTAAATGTTTTTTCACGATAATGTCTCCCTGAAATTGTCCACTTTGTTCCCATAGATTTTGTTTGCTCTTAAGAAATTTTTGCACAGCTAGAATAACACGAAACTGATTTAAAATAAAAAGATAATTATACCTACTACTAGGGGTAGAAATATTTACTTTACACCTCGGCTTACGCCTCGGCCTCTATATCTATAACCCTTTCTTCTCTCTCTACTATATTTTTAATTAATAATTATTATTACCATTTTCCTTTTTGTTAGTAGTAGGTTTTGTGTTAACTTCAATCACATCCACCAAAAAAAATATTAAAATAAACACGGTGTGTAATAATAAGTTCATTATTTCTTATGTGTGCTAATTTCTATGTGTTGCATAATGTGGTTTTATTCTAACTGCGTGATTTAATTATTCGAATTTTATTATCCATAAAAGTAAGAACAATAAAATTATAGTAAGGCAAATTTAAAGAAAATTGATTTTAATTTCTTCTCGATTACGATATACAGGGTGATCGACTAAACTGTAAATATTTTTCCCTGAAAATTACAGTTTTTATAATTTTTTGGGACGAGAAACTCGCAATTTTTTCGAAAATTTCAAATGGGAAGGTACATCCATTTTTATATAATCGTGAAGAGGATAAAAAAACAAAAAGAATGCAAAAAACCGGAAGTCTCTAGCATGATTAGAAACGGAGTTATGCACGAAAATGTCATAACAAAAATTGTGCTCGGGTATGAGTCATGGCTTGCTTGATTTAATTTTTTAAAGGATCTTAAACGTCAAATTCTGATTGTGTTTTGTTTATTTTATTCTTGTTTTATCAAATGTCAAAAAATAACAACAAAATAAACAAAGTACAATCAGAATTTGACGTTTAAAATCTTTAAAAAATTAAATCAAGCAAGCCATGACTCCTAATGTTCCCTTATCACATTTTCGTCCATAACTTCGGTTCTAGTAGTGCTAGAGACCTCCGGTTTTTTTTATTCTCTTTGTTTTTCTATCCCTTATGCAACAAACACTGTAGCCAACATTATTATACTTTATTACAACACAATACATCTTATAATATTCAAGTTATACACAGTTATACATAGTTTTTATTTTTGCTAAGTCTATTCCACTCATACCATCTCTTTGGCCCATATTCAGATCTCTACCCTGAAGCTTAAACAAAAATAAATATTATTTTTTTGGTTTCAAGTTAGAAATGTAGAAGATTCTAAAAATTAAAAAAAGTTTTAATATTAAATGCCTACCTTAGATTCTATCGTTCTTTCTCCGTTTGATGAAAAGGCATACGCGCTGTAATGCATAATGCTATCGTAATCGTATCGGTACCCTAAATTACCAACGTTACCCGTGACTTTATCAAAATTATATTCCATTCCTATTAAAAAAAAAAGTATAATATTATGCATTGTATTGAGGCACGAAACTATCTGATTACAGATTCTTTCAGTGTTCCTCAAAATATTAATCTGTAATAACTGCAAGTTTAAAGATATCAACGGAAACGCGTTTGCTCAATGTGTTACAGCGACAGGATTGAGCTCAGCAAGTTTTTTTTGGACTGGGGATCAAATCCGGTTTGCTTCTAAATTTTTTTTTAAATCCTGTATCTATGTAAAAGTTTTCATACTCAATCTATTAATGTTTTAATATTTACCTGGCTTTATATTTTCCCATTTTATATCAATATACTCATCGCGATTGTGAGCAGATTGTTGATGCCACAATCCTAAGGCATGAAGAATTTCGTGTAAAATAACTCCGAATTGTACGCACCCTATTCCTACATCAAGGTTTAAAGTTTGTTTTTCATTCCAAAATCCTACAAGTGTAGAACAACCGTGACCAGGTTTTTCCTAAAATTATCAACATATTATTATTATTGGTCTAAAAAAAATTGGGTACGTACCGAAAAATAAAGACCTGCCTTATCAGAGTCTCGCCAAAGTATTGGTTTGACGCATGTATTATTGGCGAGATACATAAGACTTTGCATGATTATGTTTTTGTCATTTTCACCTAAAATTTAAAAAAAAAGAATTAAATCACTACAAAAAATAAAAACTTATTGAAACTTACTAAAGCCTGTTGATATTTCATATGGAAGTTCGTTGTTAGGCCAATAACGGTCTTTATCTAATGCGACATTACGATCTAGGGGGCGTATTTTATCCAATATTGGAAGAATAATGTCTCCTTCGAATTTACCACTACTTTCCCAAACGTTTTGCTTTGCTTTTAATTTGCTTTCCCAATCTGAGAAAAAATAGTACATAGTTAGTCGCGAGTAAGCGAGTGCGAGATAAATAGAACGCGCGCATGAGTTTAGTCTGACGGTTCCCAGGCCCAAACTATTAACGTTACAAAGAAACTTTGTAAGAGTTTCTTGTAGGAAATTTAATTTTCTACAACTTTGGTCTGATATTATTTTAACGTATCTTGCGTGGTTTTCGAGTTTAAAGCAAAAGTTTGAGTTAACGTGCTTGTCAATGGGAGACTTCAACGTGTGGTTAGACGAGAAACCTTTCAAATATTTGACAAAGAATATTTACGGTTCCCAGGCCCAAACTACTAACAGTAGAGAAAAGTTTTTCAGGAGTTTCTTGTAGGAAATTTAATTTTCTACAACTTTGTTCTTATATTATTTTGCGGTATCTTGCGCGGTTTTCTCTACATTACCATTTAAAGCTATTAGGCGTCAATGGGGTTGATAGAACTCGCGGATGCGGTTAGTCCGACGGTTCCCAGGCCCAAACTATTAACATTAGAAAAAAACTTTCCAAAAGTTTCTTGTAGGAAATTAAATTTTCTACAACTTTTATGTGGTATTATTTTGCGCTATCTTGCGCGGTTTTTGCTACGTTGTCATTTAAAGCTGTTAGCCATCAATGGGGTTGATAGAGCTCGCGGGTGCGGTTCATCTGACGGTTCCCAGGCCCAAACTATTAACATTAGCCAAAAACTTTCCAGGAGTTTCTTGTGGGAAATTTAATTTTCTACAACTTTGATCTGATTTTGTTTTGGGCAATCTCGCGCGGTTTTCGCTACGTTGCCATTTAAAGCTATTAGACTTCAATGGGGTTAATAGAGCTCGCCGATGCGTTTAGTCTGACGGTTCCCAGGCCAAAACTATTAACGGTAGACAAAAACTTTCCAAGAGTTTCTTATAGAAAATTAAATTTTCTACAACTTTCGTCTGATATTATTTTGCGCTATCTTGCGCGGTTTTCGCTACATTTTCATTTAAAGCTATTCAGGCTGGTATTTTACATGTCTTTGATTACTAGCCTCACTCCGGGTCCGTTTTCTAGTCCCATACGTGCGTAATCTAGTGTAAATCCGTATTTTCTTTTCATTATCGAAATAATCCTCTCCTTATTACATATTATAAAAAAAACTGATTATTCTATTCTGTATAAAAACTTTCCTTACTTTCGTCATCTAAAGGTTTAGGTTGAGCAAACTGTATCGATATAACTATTATTATAAATAAAATTGCTGTTAACTTCACCATTCTATACAAATAAATGAACAGTTAGTTCTATAATAAATCGTTTTTAAAAGTGTATAATAAATAACAATATCAAAGTATTACAAAACAGTAAAACAATTATTATTACAGTATGTAAACACTTTTAAAATATTGCGTGGTGGTGCTTGCGTAATTGTTTGTTAGACCTATTAAAATAATTTATCGAAGAAACTGTTTGTTTCTTTACTAAAAACGCAAAAAGTTGCAATTGCCGATTGGGCGAAACCTCGGGCGAAACAGTAGTCGCGCATTATAAAAACTAAATAAAATATAATAGAATATCACTAAATAAAAATATTTAACACTGATACAGTTTATTTATCGCCAATACATCATATTCACTCAAATTATATTTTCTGAGTAATTTCACACCAGTTTTCTAAAAAAAATAATACAATAGATATTTAAAAAATATTTCTACACAAATAATTTACCTTTGGTTCCATGGTAGGTAACCCATTTTTAGAAAAAGCGTAAGCACTGTAATGCATCAGACTATTATAATCATAAGGCAAATCAAATCTAGTAACCGGCCATGTTGATATTTTAAAATTACCTTCGGCACCTAAAAACATTTACGTAACAAGGTACGAAAGTGACACTTTACAGGACGAGGGAGTTTTGTTTTTAAGTCTCCCAAGTCCTGCAAAGATTCTCAAAAGTCATTAATATTCAAAATTTCTCCTGACAGTACAGAAAGTATGATAAGATAAACATATAAATTGAGTATGAAAACTAAACAATTTATAATCCGTTACTTTCGTGCCGCTTGCAGAAAAAATATGATAATGTAATATTTTAGAAATGCCTTTCTTTACCCCTTCTTATATTTTCCCAATTAATTTTTACATATTCATCTCGATCTGGAGCTGATTGTACATGAAAGAGTCCGACTGCGTGCAAAAATTCATGCTTTATTGTTGCTTCTGTTACGCATCCTTTACTAGGATCTAAATATATATGTTGCTGAAGAATATGATGTGATCCTATCCAAGAGTAGCAACCTCTTCCTGGTGTTTTCTGTCATTCAAAAATTTGATTATTAAAAGGAGAAAATTAATATGAGTAATGGAAAAATACATACGACAAATAAAATACTTTCTGTATCCATTTTTTTCCTAGGACGTGGCTTAATACAAGTTCCTCTACCAATTTCGTATAAAGCATTCTTTATGAGCTGTTTCTCGTCCTTTGCTAAAAATAATAAACGATACAGAATATCCGAAAAGTGAAGCCAAGAAAACCCTTTTCCAACAAGATAATGCTCCTTCCCACAAATATAAGAACCCACCCTTTAAACTTACTAAAGTCATTGTCCACTTCATAAGGGATTTGTTTATTAAACCAAAGAAAGGAATTATTTTTAATTGCAACACCGCGTAGATTCAGGATGGCTTCCATTTTAGTACCGTCTTCCCAAGGATTTTGATTTTTTCTTAACTCTTTCCATTGTTTTGATCCTGTAAACATGTTTTTTTTTTATAATTTATTACCTTTAGTTTTAAAGTTAGCAAATGACCCGAAAAAAAATCAAAATTAATAAAAGCGGGAAATTCAAAAATTGCGCGTTTTTCTGAGGGGAGGGGCTTGACTATTTCTGTTGAATAAACGAACTAGATTTACTTATGAAATATTTTTTTAATCGTATTTATTACCTACCTACGATGATATTTTGAACTTTCATTGTTCTTCTGGAGTCTGAAATTATTAAACCAAATATTAGCCAGAAAATTAAAAGAAAATGGAATCAAAATTTTGTTTTAGTTCGAATAATATAACATCATACCCATACGTTTATGTGTGCGAAAATGGAAGCCTTCTAATAAAACAAAAATCAAAACTAATTTAAAGTTCATTATGTCTTGTACTACTGTTATTGTATTTTTTTTTTGTTATGTAGGTACCTACCTGCAATGAGTAATTATTGTGAAGTTTTTTTATGACTCGATAAAACTACAATCAATGCTGAAAATAATGTTGCGAAAATGTGCAGTACAAACACTTACAGAAGCCTCCAATGAATTTATTACAAAATATTTTTTTTTCTCTGACTCTCAAACCCTCTTGGTATTCCCCCTCTCTTACCCATTCCACAATCATCAGCCTCCCTCTCTTTTTTTATTTCTCTTCTCTCTCTATTACTCCTTCCCACCCCCAATCTACCCTTTCCATCCTCCTACCCCCTTCTCTCTCCAGTCTCTTCTTCCCCACCTCCTTTCCCCTCGATCGTCTACCTCCTTCTCTTTTCTTATTTCTCCCTCTACTACTCCTTCCCACTTTCTTTTTTCTCCAGTTTCATTTTCCCCTCTCTTCCCCACCTCCTTTCCCCTCTTACATCTCCCTTCCTCTCGCTCTTTCTTTAATATTAATAACGATCGTTAAAATAACCCCTGATACAATTTGTTTTAACTTTATGTGGTGCCAAAATCACTCACATTGTAGTCACCGGTCTTTATCCCTTCGAATATGGTAGTAATGGCTGTGAGTAGTGGCTATAACAACCTTTTATGACCTCGATAAAGTTTCATAGTACACACACATCCATTATGTAACGAAATTAATGTTTACGAATAAATCCTGTTGGGGATTGAAATAATTTTGAAATTAAACACAGATAAATGGATACGTGACCTTGAGGTGGCTCTTTTCAGATTTTACGTTTTAACTTGCATTGAAAAATTAATGAAAATTTACAGGCTGCCACTTTTTTGTTTGTAAAGATACGAATACGATTAAATAAGCAAAATTGTAGTATTTTTAATATCTGATTCAGTGACGCGTATAGAAATTTGAAAAAATTATTGGTTGCGGAGTTACAGCCCTTTGACCCTTTGTCTGTCTGTTTTTTCGTAACGCCCTGTATATATTTTGGATGATTGGATGTATCCAAGTGTTCTCTATCTAAAAGTCTTATGTGACCCTTTCAAAATAATTACAAATAACCGAGTTAAAGGGACATTTTGGGCCAGATCTGCTCTTTTCAGATTTTACGTTTTAACTTGCATTGAAAAATTAATGAAAATTTACAGGCTGCAACTTTTTTGTTTGTAAAGATACGAATACGATTAAATAAGCAAAATTGTAGTATTTTTTATTTCTGATTCAATGGCGCACACGACAATCTGAAAAAATTACTGGTTGCGGAGTTACAGCCCTTTGACCCTTTGTTTTTTTATTTTTTCGTAACGCCCTGTATATATTATTGATGATTGGATGTATCCAAGTGTTCTCTATCTAAAAGTCTTATGTGACCCTTTCAAAATAATTACAAATAACCGAGTTAAAGGGACATTTTGGGCCAGATCTGCTCTTTTCAGATTTTACGTTTTAACTGGCATTGAAAAATTAATGAAAATTTACAGGCTGCAACTTTTTTGTTTGTAAAGATACGAATACGATTAAATAAGCAAAATTGTAGTATTTTTTATTTCCGAATTAATGGCGCAGACAGAAATTTGAAAAATCGTCTAGTTGCGGAGTTACAGCCCTTTGACCCTTTGTCTATTTATTTTTTCGTAACGCCCTGTATATATTTTTGATGATTGGATGTATCCAAGTGTTCTCTATCTAAAAGTCTTATGTGACCCTTTCAAAATAATTACAAATAACCGAGTTAAAGGGACATTTTGGGCCAGATCCGCTCTCAGGTGCACCTTGAAGCTCTTATTTTGAAGGTCATGGCTAGAATTTTTACATTTTTCGATAGAGTAATTCAAAGACAGTGAAATAATGTGCCCCTTTATTGTTTCGTATTTTTATATGATTCACCTAAGTGAAACAGGAAATAAACGAGTCCCTGTCTTTATTTTTAAACTCGACCAATAATAATATTCAGTCTGAACACGTTGTTGTCGTTAATTGAAACGATAAACAGTAGTTGTTCCCTACACAAAGGTTAGTGTCCTTAGGCTACAAGTACGAAGTTTTCAAGAAACAAATTAGGAAATGTATTCGAATTCAATACACAAACTCATTATCCTCGAGCGGTATCTCTGAGAAACAAACTTTGCTTTAAACACATCCGGCAGTGACAGTTGGAAATACCTTCAGCTATTGATCGAAGATACTTACAGTCCTGGGGTCGTAAAATTGAAGCTTAATACTCCCTTGGTGCACTTCTTCCCTTTTCCGCACATGATTTATTTATTTTTTGCTGGCCGTGTTTTCAAACCCGGTAATGTATTACACATAAATAACTGAAAATGGCCCTAAGTTGTCACAATGAATAATAAAAACTCTGCACGCAATCTCGGAAAAGTGTGCTTAAAACTCAAACAACTTAAAATTACAGGAAATATTCCCTATTGTTTAGTACTACTTAGTTTACCCATAAAATTATTTAAGAGGAGACAGGATACGCCTCTTTTTAAATCTCATTAGTATTTAAGGGCACTAGACAACGTGCCCCACCCCACCCCAAAACCTCAATTAAAAATATAAAATTCTTTAAAATATGGTTGCTTAGTCGGGGCACACAAAAACTGTGCCCTATGTGCTTTTTTACTTTAACCATGTGCATTAGAAAGAGATACGAAAATGTATTGGAAAACTTCGTCCTTGTAGGGCACAGCCCCTGGTCCATTTAACAATGTCTTAGACATTTATAATTATTTTTCTTTTATTTTGTCGTAGGTAATACAATAAAAAAAATTAAGTAATCGCTAGAATTTAGAAACTTGTGTACAGTTATACATTATGTTAATTATTTCTATGTCTTTTTTACTAAGATTATATTTTTTGGTTAAATTCACGCCAGGTTGCTAAAAAGAATAATATTAGTCACATATCTAAATAGTTATTTACGTAACAAGTCACGAAAGTACTACTTTACGAAACGGGACAATTTATTTTTAACCTACGAGTCCCGTAAAGAATCTTTTGTGATAAAAACTTAATTCATTATTTCGATTAACAGTGAAAAAAATATAATAATAAATAAATTGAGTATGAAAACTTTCAATAAATGCTGGGATTTACTTAGGTAAGGGTTTTAAAAAATAAAAAAAAATAGTAGCAATCGGGATTTGAACCCCCGTCCTCTTTTGTGATAAAAACTTAATTCATTATTTCGACTAACAGTGAAAAAAATATAATAATAAAATAAATTGAGTATGAAAACTTTCAATAAATGCTGGAATTTACTTAGGTAGGGCTTTTAAAAAATAAAAAAAATAGTAGCAATCGGGATTTGAACCCCCGTCCTCTTTTGTGATAAAAACTTAATTCATTATTTCGATTAACAGTGAAAAAAATATTATAATAAATAAATTGAGTATGATAACTTTCAATAAATGCTGGAATTTACTTAGGTAAGGGTTTCAAAAAATAAAAAAAAATAGTAGCAATCGGGATTTGAACCCCCGTCCTCTTTTGTGATAAAAACTTAATTCATTATTTCGATTAACAGTGAAAAAAAATATAATAATAAATAAATTGAGTATGAAAACTTTCAATAAATGCTGGAATTTACTTAGGTAAGGGTTTTAAAAAATAAAAAAAAATAGTACCAATCGGGATTTGAACCCCCGTCCTCTTTTGTGATAAAAACTTAATTCATTATTTCGATTAACAGTGAAAAAAATATAATAATAAATAAATTGAGTATGAAAACTTTCAATAAATGCTGGGATTTACTTAGGTAAGGGTTTTAAAAAATAAAAAAAAATAGTACCAATCGGGATTTGAACCCCCATCCTCTTTTGTGATAAAAACTTAATTCATTATTTCGATTAACAATGAAAAAAATATAATAATAAATAAATTGGGTATGAAAACTTTCAATAAATGCTGGGATTTACTTAGGTAAGGGTTTTAAAAAATAAAAAAAAATAGTACCAATCGGGATTTGAACCCCCGTCCTCTTTTGTGATAAAAACTTAATTCATTATTTCGATTAACAGTGAAAAAAATATAATAATAAATAAATTGAGTATGAAAACTTTCAATAAATGCTGGGATTTACTTAGGTAAGGGTTTTAAAAAATAAAAAAAAATAGTAGCAATCGGGATTTGAACCCCCGTCCTCTTTTGTGATAAAAACTTAATTCATTATTTCGACTAACAGTGAAAAAAATATAATAATAAAATAAATTGAGTATGAAAACTTTCAATAAATGCTGGAATTTACTTAGGTAGGGCTTTTAAAAAATAAAAAAAAATAGTAGCAATTGGGATTTGAACCCCCGTCCTCTTTTGTGATAAAAATTTAATTCATTATTTCGACTAACAGTGAAAAAAATATAATAATAAATAAATTGAGTATGAAAACTTTCAATAAATGCTGGAATTTTCTTCGGTACAGGTTTAAAAAAATTTAAAAAAAATAGTAGCAATCGGGATTGAACCCCCGTCCTCTTTTGTGATAAAAACTTAATTCATTATTTCGATTAACAGTGAAAAAAAATATAATAATAAATAAATTGAGTATGAAAACTTTCAATAAATGCTGGAATTTACTTAGGTAAGGGTTTTAAAAAATAAAAAAAAATAGTACCAATCGGGATTTGAACCCCCGTCCTCTTTTGTGATAAAAACTTAATTCATTATTTCGATTAACAGTGAAAAAAATATAATAATAAATAAATTGAGTATGAAAACTTTCAATAAATGCTGGGATTTACTTAGGTAAGGGTTTTAAAAAATAAAAAAAAATAGTACCAATCGGGATTTGAACCCCCGTCCTCTTTTGTGATAAAAACTTAATTCATTATTTCGATTAACAATGAAAAAAATATAATAATAAATAAATTGGGTATGAAAACTTTCAATAAATGCTGGGATTTACTTAGGTAAGGGTTTTAAAAAATAAAAAAAAATAGTACCAATCGGGATTTGAACCCCCGTCCTCTTTTGTGATAAAAATTTAATTCATTATTTCGATTAACAGTGAAAAAAATATAATAATAAATAAATTGAGTATGAAAACTTTCAATAAATGCTGGGATTTACTTAGGTAAGGGTTTTAAAAAATAAAAAAAAATAGTAGCAATCGGGATTTGAACCCCCGTCCTCTTTTGTGATAAAAACTTAATTCATTATTTCGACTAACAGTGAAAAAAATATAATAATAAAATAAATTGAGTATGAAAACTTTCAATAAATGCTGGAATTTACTTAGGTAGGGCTTTTAAAAAATAAAAAAAAATAGTAGCAATTGGGATTTGAACCCCCGTCCTCTTTTGTGATAAAAACTTAATTCATTATTTCGACTAACAGTGAAAAAAATATAATAATAAATAAATTGAGTATGAAAACTTTCAATAAATGCTCGAATTTACTTAGGTACAGGTTTTAAAAAATAAAAAAAAATTAGTACCAATCGGGATTTGAACCCCCGCCCACTTTTGTGATAAAACTTAATTCATTATTTCGATTAACAGTGAAAAAAATATTATAATAAATAAATTGAGTATGATAACTTTCAATAAATGCTGGAATTTACTTAGGTAAGGGTTTCAAAAAATAAAAAAAAATAGTAGCAATCGGGATTTGAACCCCCGTCCTCTTTTGTGATAAAAACTTAATTCATTATTTCGATTAACAGTGAAAAAAATATTATAATAAATAAATTGAGTATGATAACTTTCAATAAATGCTGGAATTTACTTAAGTAAGGGTTTAAAAAAAAAAAAATTAGTAGCAATCGGGATTCGAACCCACCCGTCCTAGGTTTAGTTCTGTTTCTATAACACATTGAGCCTCACCGCTGATAGCTTTCAACTTGCAATATTTATGTCATTATTTTTTGTAAAATATTTTACCTTTGCTTTAATAGTTTCTAATCCATTTTTTGAAAACGCATAAGAACTATAATGCATGATACTATTATAATCATAACCCAAACCAAAATTACTGCTCGCCCGTGAAGATATTTTAAAATTATCTTCAGCCCCTAAAAATAAAACTTTTAATGCATTTTATATTTTAACAATCCAATCCTTTAAACCTTTTCTTATATTTTCCCAAAAAATCGTTACATATTTGTCTCGATCTGTAGCTGATTGTTCATGATACAGTCCGAGGGTATGCAAAAATTCATGTTTTATAGTTCCTTCAGATACACATCCTTTCTTTGGATCCAAATATATTTCTTGCTGAAGATGATGATATGATCCTACATAGGAGAAACAACCTCCTGGTTTTTTCTAAAAAAAATGGAAATTTCATAATTTTTAAAAAATGTTTCTAAAATAGATTCTTGTGTTACGGAACACCCTGTAGATACCTCTGAAACAGATTTCGGTGAAATACTTTTTTATTGGTGCGTAGTACGGTCCTGAAAGTTGAATTTGATCAGAGACTCAATTCACGAACGGCACTGGTCAGAATGCGGCCCCGTGTTAAATCGCACCTCCCCAACCCCTAAATTGAGCTAGGGGCTTCATTTTTTTTTCAAAAGATAGCCAATAAACTTATCTATCTGATTCCTTCAGCGTAAATCGTGAAGGGGTAATTTTTAGCACGACAGGGGTGCTTAATAAAAAAATCGCGGACCTTCCTCTTTACTCCGACACATCCCCACCCCTTTCTTTGCTTCTCCTCTACCTTTGCTGGCGTCACCATTCCATCAAACACTCTCCTCGTTCTCTATCTCCCCTCTACCCTCTCTGTCCTTTGGACAATTTTGCTTCCTGCTACTCTCTTTATTTTACGAACCCTTAAAGTTAGGGGGTAAATAAATTAAACTTTACTTACGACAAATAAAATACTTTCTCTATCAATTTTTTGTCTGGGTCTTGGTTTAATGCAAGTTTGATTCGCTATAACGTTTAAAGCATTCCTTATAATCTTTTTCTCATTTTTGGCTAAAAATTTGAAGTCAGGAATATAAAATTTTTGTAAAATTATTTCAACTTACTAAAGTCATTATGCATTTCGTAAGGTATTTCTCTGTTATACCAACGATATGATTCATTTTTAATACCAGCGCGTCCTTTAATATAAATTGCGTCATCATAAAGTCCTTCTTCCCAAGGATTTTGATTTGCTTTTAGTTTTTGTAATTGTTTTGGTGCTACAAAAATAAAAAGAGTTTCTAAAGTAAATACAGAGTGGTCAACTGAACTCGAATCAGAGCCAACTTGACCGAGTTTATTTTCTTAAGTGCCATTATTTTTTTTACCTAGACTCAAATCTTCTTTCTTCTTAAAGTCTAAAATTATTTAAAAAAATAAATTTAATTGATTAAAATAATTTAAATGTCATACGTCTACGTCCATGTTTGCGAAAATGAGAACCATTTAAGAGGCAAATAATAATCAAAACGAATTTAAAATGCATTTTGTCTTGCACTTTTGTGTTTTGTTACCAGGCGCACTTGTAATTTATTGCTGGTAATATTTTTAGTGGTATGTAATAAAGCAACAATTACCGCAGACTAATAATAATAAAAAAAATAACAAAAAGAAATTACAATTACGTGAAGAATTAAAAGGCGCTTACAATTTGCACCCGGGGGAACTCCGAGCAGCACTGAGTAGTTCCGAGTAGCACGGAGTAACTTTAAGCTACTCGTAGTTTCTAGGAGTTACTCCCGCGCCTATGAATTCAATTTGCGAAGTAGTGACTTGTTTTCCCCCTCTTCTTACTCCCATCCCCTCCTCTACCTACTCATTACTTCTCCTCCCTCCCCCCCTATTCTTTTATTTACCATCTCCTTGCTGCCTACCTTCTATTGGCTCCCCTCTCCAGTTTGTTATCTCCTTCCTCTGCTTTTCTTTTTATCCCCACCTGTCCTCTACTTCTGCCTTTTGCGCTCGCCCCCTCCCCGCTCCATCGCATCCCTACTTGTTCCTTCTGTCTCCACTCTGCGACATTCCCTCTCCAACTTTTTTCCTCCTCATTCGTTTTACCCTCACCCTCTGCTCTCCTATTTACAGTCTCCTTGCTGTCCTCTTTCTATCTACCCTCTCCATTCCGCCTTTCCTGTCTTATTGATTTTTGGGACTATTCAGTAAATTCTAACCCTTACTGTTTGTCCATTAGTAATATTAGAATTTCCATTAAGATGTGGAAAGGAACAATAGTCAAAATAATGAAGGTTGGTAAATCTACACGTCGTCGTATAGGTTCGAATCATTCTAATTAGTAATATGAGAAACTTGGAGCATAGTTTTAATGTGTGGTATACCCATGTAGTAATAGTAATCTTAATCATACTCTCTGCGGTGTAGACTCGGCTAGGATATGGCCTACAATATCAAAGGCTTTGTTCTATTCAAACGCACTCGCTGGAAAGGGCAACGCTCTGGATTAATTAAAATCGGTTTTAGTTCATTTTGTGCGTGGTTTCACTTTAGTGTCAAATTTATTATATTCAGAGGTACATGTTATGACACTTACTTTCTCCTAATGAACCTTAAACCTGTAAGTCCTTGTTTATAAGGAAGCGACCTTTTCAATATTAAAAATTATTAAATACGCTTCCCTTTTATTCGTATTACAATTTCACTTTTAATGAATCCAGACTGAAATTAAACAGGACACGCAATTTTGTCTTAGGTTTATTATTTTATTAGAATCGTAAAGAGGATAGAAAAACAAAGAAAATGTAAAAAACCAGAGGTTTCTAGCTTCACTAACAACGGAGTTATAGACTAAAACGTGATTTATGTCATGAAAATGAAGTGATTGCTTTAAGAATTTTTTTTTTAAATCTAATACAGATTATTTCATAAACATTTGACTGAATAATAACAAAATAAACAAAATACAATCAGAATTTGATTTTTAAGATCATTCGAAAAATTAAATCTAGCAAGCCATGACTCCTGAAATTCAGGAAAACGTTTTTCGTGCATAACTCCGGTTCTAGTGATGCTAGAGACCTCCGGTTTTTTTCATTCTCTTTATTTTTCTATCCTCTTCACGATTATTTCCATTTAAAGTTGCGATGGTTTTCTCATGTGGAACCTCTTAATGAATCATCCTGTATAATGACCTCTAGACTTATCTAGATCCTACCCGCTGTTTCTGTTTACTAATAAAAATAATAATGAACGGTTAAGTTAATTTAATCCGATAAAAAATACAATCGAATTGCAACACTGTAATCATAATCATCGCTAATATTCTTTAATTATTCACAATCATCGGATGTAACACGGTTGTAACTATCGTTCCTAATTTATTCGCTTATCGAAAATAAGCGGACGTCAGATAACCATGGTCGTAACTAGGAGGTACCGATAATTAACGTCCCTATCTAGATTTGTGGAATTATTTTGTTGATCTCGTAAAATCCTTCAGAAACATAGGTACGTCGTGGTCTCTTATTTTAGTGACAATTGTGATGTTAATTTATTGCAACACTGTAAGTATTTATTTATTCCTGAAAAAATTAATTGTTTAATTAATTTAAACTTTATTAACTGATTTTGTTTCATACATTTTTGGTTTAAAATAAAAGTAAATTACTCTTCCAATATTTGTAATTGATACTCGATATTGATTAACACTTAGCAGAACATTATTTTGCTTTATATCTTATCTTAAAAGGTTTCATGCTGAAAAATGGAAATTTTCAGTAAATTGCTTTCAGAGGTCAGGAAATTTCCTTTAAACTTTAAACTGGTTTATCTCCTAATACTTCCCATTACCCTCAATATATCTTTGGCATATCCAGGGGTTGTGACTCATCGCCATAGTATCACAAAGAAGCTCTTACGATATAATTTCCAAATAATCAACATGTTTATGACACAACCCTAAAATCAAATTTCAAGACAAGTTGTGTGTGACACATTGTTTACAACAATAAAGGTAAAAAAAAAACAAGTAGCTTACACTTTCACTGAAATTATATTTCGGGAAGTAATATTTAAGAAGGATAAAGATAACAAAAAAGAGAAAAACAGGAAACGGTGGTTAATATAGGAAATGTGACCTATTTCTGGATTGTTATTAATTTCCATATAAATATGATCTAAATTTCTTATCCGTTCTGGTTCACCACAAATATACCAATGTTAGCTAATATATAGGATTATTTTTATTATTGTTCTATTCTAACATTTTTCGAGCTCCTGTACCTCCGAAACTGAGCTCTGGGAGCTTCGGATGCGCCTACAACCCTGTATAGGATCAATGGTAGCTAGAAATCTTAACCGCCAAAAATCTCTTCTTCCAGAAAGTATGGACTGCAACATATCCCAACCCCGTTTCGTTACAGCGAAGCGTCTTCGACCCCAACACGTGAATAAATTAAAAAAAAAAGTTTCACGCAGGCTCTGTTTGAAAAATTCGCTGTTCCATTGGTTTTGAAATGGTAGGGCCCCACTTTCGCAGACTTCTTCTAGAAAGTATGGGCTATAACATATCCCAACCCCGTTTCGTTACAGCAAAGCGTCTTCGATCCCCAACACGAGCAAAATGTAAATAAATTAAAAAAATAGTCTCACGCAGGGTCGGTGTGAAAAATTCGCCGTTCGATTATTTTTGAAATGGTAGGGCGCCACTTTCGCAGACTTCTTCCAGAAAGTATGGGCTACAACATATCCCAACCCCGTTTCGTTACAGCAAAGCGTCTTCGATCCCCAACACGAGCAAGATGCAAATAAATTTAAAAAAAACAGTTTCACGCAGGGTCGGTTTGAAAAATTCGCCGTTCGATTGTTTTTGGAATGGTAGGGCCCCAATTTCGTAGACTTCTTCCAGAAAGTATGAGCTACAACATATCCCAACACAAATTTTTAAAAAACAGTTTCACGCAGGGTCGGTTTGGAAAATTCTCCGTTCGATTGTTTTTGGAATGGAGGGGCCCCACCTTCGCAGACTTCTTCCAAAAAGTATGAGCTACAACATATCCCAACCCCGTTACCTTAAAGCAAAGCGTCTTCGATCCCCACCACGGACAAAATAATAAAACAAAATTTTAAAAACGTTTTACGCAGGGTCGGCTTAAAAAATTCGTTGTTCAACTGCTCTTGAAATAATAGGGCTCAGTTTTCGTAGACATGTTTTAGAAAGTACGGACTACAGCATTTTATAACCCCGTTTTGATACCGCAACCCATTCTCCACCCCCAGCACTAGCAAAATGTTACTTTCTCAAAAACCACCCTGGGATAGTTTTCTATCAGAAAATCACACACATACAGGGTCATCTAAAATAAACTCTTTTCTTTTTAATTATTTACATTGAATCATAGCCAACTTGACGAAGGTTATTTTAGATCACTCTGTATATTATGAACTTTACCAAAAAATAAAGTGACTAATAGCTGTAATACGTAAAGCCCGGTATTGCAATATGTTTTAGGAAATCATTAGCTTGTAATGGACAATGTCGCAATTCAGGGTATTAAATGAAGTAATCTATTGATTAGAGTCGTATATTATCTTACACTCGATGCTGTCGAGTACGGCTGGTACAACTAAATTAGCGATGCGTAAAACTGTCCACCTGGATGACACATCAATGTCGATAAACATGTTGATACAATCTCCAATTTTTAGGGTACAATCGAAATTACAATAAATACATGGTATCGTAATACTTTAGTTTTTTTTATACAGAACGTCTCGAAATTATTGCATCCAATTCATATAATTAATCCAAAAAAAATTATAGATGACTGTAGCTCCGTAACGAAAGCGTTTATTGGAATTATTTGATTCTTTTGATGTCTAAAATACGTTACCGGATCAATATAGGAAAAATATCTCATACAGTGAGAAGGAATTTCCAAACGAAACTTATTGTATAACTCTGATATGACAGAGAAATGAAAAAATGAAACAGCCTGTATATTTTTCTCGCAATTTTAGTTTAAGAATTTCCTCTTTTATCGCGTCCCAATATTGAATTCTATTCTTCTGATATTTGTTCGGAAATAATACAACGGAATACAACTTCCCTTCTATGGATTATCATTGTTGAGGCAACAATATTAAACTTCCGAACGCGGAAGGACTTTTATAATACGTTTTCTAATTTATTTTATTAAAGTTTAGGGACCACTTTTATTTTTATTTCTTTGATACCAGAAATGTTTTATAAAAATCCTTTATGATACATTTTAACTTAAAAAAAAAAGATTTGAATTTTTTTTGGATGTATTCCAGAAAGGTATATTCCTCTGTTAAATAGCGCAGATATTCAAAGGGCCGTCCATCATTTATAAAACGTGAAGCGGAAGATCCAAGGAAACAATTTTTCTTCAAGCCTCTTTCCCATGACAGCTTCAATTCTTTGTTTTGTAGCTGTAGCGGTCCGTTTCATAAAATAGAAAAGCGGATATGGAGGCTGCGCAGAATTTTTATCAGCCCCTTGTTTGCAGGCCTGGGCAATGGACCACTGAAAACACTTTACGTGCAAATATTTGTTGCGTTAAATAAATTCGGGAATATTCATTTAATTAGAGAAATATTGAAAAATTGGATCAACAATTTGGGAAACGAGATCACAGTGCTCGGAATTAGCCCTGTTCGATATCCGAAAGTAGGTATCGAATAACGAATAAATTTTATATATCGAATAATGAATAACTATCGAATAACGAATAACTATCGAATAATTCGAATAATTTATTCGAATAAAATTATTCGAATAGAATTATTCGAATAAAATTATTCGAATGAAATTATTCGAATAAAATTATTCGAATAGAATTATTCGAATAAAATTATTCGAATGAAATTATTCGAATAAAATTATTCGAATAGAATTATTCGAATAAAATTATTCGAATAAAATTATTCGAATGAAATTATTCGAATAAAATTATTCGAATAAAATTATTCGAATAGAATTATTCGAATAAAATTATTCGAATAAAAATTTATTCGATATATCGAATAAAAATATTTTCAATATCGTTATTCGATATATCGAATTATTCGATAACTTATTCGAATTATCGATACAAATGCACAAGGTACTCGGAATAAGGGTCTCAAGACACAGGACAAAAAATTAATGAATGAAGAAGTAATGTTTTTATAATTCCATTTATTTTTACATACAAGATACAAAAAAAAATACTTAGCTTAGCCTACTTTCTACACGTAACTGTTTTCAAGATAAATAAGTAATTTAAAAATCTCTTTATGCATGTGTCCAAGGATTTCATGTTCTTTAATCAACGAACGTAACTATTATCAGTAAGTAACAGAATAGTATTTTTAAAAATACACACTTTCTTATAGAACTACGAACCTTTAGTAGGTCACCATTAAATTATTTGCATAATTCAACACGTTTACATAAAATTCAAAAATAAAATTCGTAAGCTTTGGATTAGCCACCACGGTTACCCGACTTAATTACCAATCTTAGAAACAATACAAAATTATACTTATATCTGAAAAATTTTTGAAAGAACTTCAGTGGCGTACTTGGAAGGCTTCCTCGTGCTGTTTCATGACGTCGACGTTGGTGTTAAGGCACAGCAGCAGAACTAGGACAACCCTGGTTAAATAAAAAAAAATATTTATTATTATTATAAATAAATAAAACAGTGCAATAATAGGACAGTTTAAAATTTAAATTGCTGATTAACTAACTAACTGTCTTCAATCATTCACCGCTCGTATAAACATAACTTCCGGTATAAATTATTTCACGTTCTTTAATTCTGCGTCATAACAATTCTTTAAAATACAACGTGCGCAAAGCAGCTGATTTCCTCCTAAAAGTAGTATTTCTCATTGCATTTCTAAACTTACTATCCAGATGCGACTTTCATGCTTCTTACGAGTCAATGGCCTAGCCAAGATCCCCTCTTAAGACTGTACTTCGTACTAAATATTTTGAAATGTACGAATATATGTTTTCCAGTGACGTATCATACATTGGGCCATTTCAAAACACTTGGTGATAAGCCTTAGCAACAGGACGCTGATTGGAATTTAATGCTTAATCATAAATCTTTTTTAATTAACGACGTAGGAGTTTTTAATTCTTACTGTAGGATACAATAGAAATCAATCAATGTAACAATAAATTATGCAATAAGAAACAAAACGTAAAATCGTAAAGATAACATAGACGTAGTTCTAGTTTTTTCCGAAACATTTTTGGATTGAAAAAGTTAGGGTAGAGAAAGAAAAAAAGAAAATTTTAATAAAAATAGAGAGGAGAATGGTAGACGGAAAGGAATATTCTGTGGGAGAAAAAAATTGAAAGGTGGGAGCGTAAACGTTGGGTAAGGGAGAGAGAGAAAGAAACTGTTTTCCATTAAGGAACGAGTATTTGTAACTTTCTCTTTCGTTTCCTTAGAAATGTTAACGACTTACTGCTACATACCAAGCATAATATGACACTTTCAAACAATTTCAAGAAATATCAATCTAACGATATACAGTGTGATCAAAAATAAAGTTGGTCAAGTCGAATTAAATCACAGTCAACTTAACCAAAAAAAAAAGGTTGGGTTGTGTTGACTGTTTCCATTCTTCTTACGTACACGGTGTCACAGCCAACTTAACTAGGTTTATTTTTGATCACCCTGTAGTATTTTTAATATGTATGGATGTAACCTTGGCAATAAATTTTTGTTTTGTGTTAGGATTTTTTTGTGTCAAAATCGTGACATATTCTTCAATTATATAAAAAATAAAACCTTGTAGGACGCCTATGTTATATAGAAAACACACGTAGGTATCAAAATAGGTGGACCAAAGCATTACACTCAGTACATATCAAACAGTAAAACGTGAAGGTACAAAGTGTGCCGTGTTGTACTTAATTTATTTCAAAATTTTAGTTTTACAAAAATTATTGAAAAAATTTATTTCAAGTTTTCTCATTGCGTGCAGGATTTTGGATTTTAATGAAACAAAGTAATGTAGTAAGTATTTTTTTATTTTAAACATCTACCTACAACAAAAAGAAATTAAAATTAATTATTAAACAAACCAGGGGTTCTTAAAAAATTATCGTAAGCATATTGTCTATATTCTATAAGACATTATTTAATCGGGCAGTTCTTCTGTTCGCCGCATGTTTGTTATGTCCTTGTCCTGATTTCAAAATAATTGTAAGTGGAATACTTAACTATTATACATTCATTGTTTTAACTTTAAAAGACTTGTTTATTGTGTGCTACGTGCTTCACCGATTTTCTATATTGATTGTTTTTCTATGTGGAAAGTTTCCCTGATAAGTATTTTATTTTACAAGTCACGAAAATGGCACTTTCCCAGAGAAAAGGATCCTGTGTTTCTGTAAACAAAAATTTAAATCATGAATATTCATAATTTCGGTTGGCAGTGAAGAAAGTATGACAAGATAAATAAATTGAGTATTAAAACTTTCTAATTTAATTAAAGAAATTCTTCCTTTGACGTAGCAGATTAAAAAAAAAATAAAAAAAAAAGTTGCGCCATCCGGATTTGATCCCATGTCCAAAAAAAGTATGGTGAACGCAATCTCGACGCTGTAACAGAGTCTGTAGAAGTTAAATTGATCTTAACTACTTCTGAATGTACTAATCCGCTAAGAAAGTTTTATTTTAATCTTTGTAGCGGATAATTTTGCAATGGCACTGTTAACGTAAATAAAATTTCGTTTCAGCTCCCATTGAGCCAGTGCCAGTATCACAACGACGATTTTCTGCAGAAGACTTCATATTGCTGGATGCGATGGGATCGGCTCCACTTCCAGCCTGCACTGGACGATTTCTCACAATGCACAAACGGCGTCGCAAAAAACTCACTACTAGATCACTAAGTCAAGATCACGCCATTCTAGATGACATCTTTCACGGACAAGTTCAGGTATTGCTGAATTATTTTTAAATGCTTAGGAAATGAGACGATGGCGTTACCCGTTACGAAACCATCCTTTACAATTGATTGGGAAAAAAGTGATTACTTATTACGTAACTGGTCTTCATCACTTCATGGAAATGATGAATTTATTCTTCAATTGGGTTTGGGAAAAGCAATCGTTTTACAATTCGTTAAACTAAATGGGCTCGTACCCAACCATTTTATGATGTGTATCCAAGTGTCTAGCCTCCAAATAAGATTCTTCGAATTTCCTAACGCGATCGGAAGAGGTGAAAAAAATATCCAAAAAAACAAGGAAGCCTTGCCTTTTTTACTGAAAACTTTCTGAATGTTTCTTGACCAGATAGGAGGGGATGAGGGATGTTTGACACGTACTTTCCGAGTCTTTACACTCCATATTATGAAATTTATTATTATTTATTACCAGATCAGCACTACATGCTATGGTTTTGTTGAATTACATTCTGAGAATTTCCTAAGAAAATCGGAGGGGATGAGAAATCATCCAAAAAAAGAAGAAAGACTATAGTCTTTCCTCATTTTTTGGAAATTTTTTTGACCCCTTCAGATCTCGTCAGGATTTTCCCAGAATGTTATTTGGAGGGTATACGCTTGGAAATTATAGGCCAAACTTCCCTCACCCCTTTCAAATGGTTCCCAGCAGGTTAGAAAACGTTCAGAATTGGATTTGTTCTGAAACCTTTCTGAATTTTTTTTGACCAGATGGGAGGGGATGAGGGATGTTTGGCACATATTTTTCAAGTCTTTAGGGTTCATATTACATTCTGAAATTTTTATGAGGAAATCGGAGGGGGTGAGAAAAATGACCGAAAAAAAAGGAAAGACTATAGTCTTTGCTCATTTTTTGGAAAAAATTTTGACCCCTTCAGATCTCGTCAGGATTTTCCCAGAATGTTATTTGGAGGGTATACGCTTGGAAATTATAGGGCAAACTTCCCTCACCCGTTTCAAATGGTTCCCAGCAGGTTAGAAAACGTTCAGAATTGGATTTGTTCTGAAACCTTTCTGAATTTTTTTTGACCAGATGGGAGGGGATGAGGGATGTTTGGCACATATTTTTCAAGTCTTTAGGGTTCATATTACATTCTGAAATTTTTATAAGGAAATCGGAGGGGGTGAGAAAAATGACCGAAAAAAAAGGAAAGACTATAGTCTTTGCTCATTTTTTGGAAAAAATTTTGACCCCTTCAGATCTCGTCAGGATTTTCCCAGAATGTTATTTGGAGGGTATACGCTTGGAAATTATAGGGCAAACTTCCCTCACCCCTTTCAAATGGTTCCCAGCAGGTTAGAAAACGTTCAGAATTGGATTTGTTCTGAAACCTTTCTGAATTTTTTTTGACCAGATGGGAGGGGATGAGGGATGTTTGGCACATATTTTTCAAGTCTTTAGGGTTCATATTACATTCTGAAATTTTTATGAGGAAATCGGAGGGGGTGAGAAAAATGACCGAAAAAAAAGGAAAGACTATAGTCTTTGCTCATTTTTTGGAAAAAATTTTGACCCCTTCAGATCTCGTCAGGATTTTCCCAGAATGTTATTTGGAGGGTATACGCTTGGAAATTATGGGGCAAACTTCCCTCACCCCTTTCAAATGGTTCCCAGCAGGTTAGAAAACGTTCAGAATTGGATTTGTTCTGAAACCTTTCTGAATTTTTTTTGACCAGATGGGAGGGGATGAGGGATGTTTGGCACATATTTTTCAAGTCTTTAGGGTTCATATTACATTCTGAAATTTTTATAAGGAAATCGGAGGGGGTGAGAAAAATGACCGAAAAAAAAGGAAAGACTATAGTCTTTGCTCATTTTTTGGAAAAAATTTTGACCCCTTCAGATCTCGTCAGGATTTTCCCAGAATGTTATTTGGAGGGTATACGCTTGGAAATTATAGGGCAAACTTCCCTCACCCCTTTCAAATGGTTCCCAGCAGGTTAGAAAACGTTCAGAATTGGATTTGTTCTGAAACCTTTCTGAATTTTTTTTGACCAGATGGGAGGGGATGAGGGATGTTTGGCACATATTTTTCAAGTCTTTAGGGTTCATATTACATTCTGAAATTTTTATGAGGAAATCGGAGGGGGTGAGAAAAATGACCGAAAAAAAAGGAAAGACTATAGTCTTTGCTCATTTTTTGGAAAAAATTTTGACCCCTTCAGATCTCGTCAGGATTTTCCCAGAATGTTATTTGGAGGGTATACGCTTGGAAATTATGGGGCAAACTTCCCTCACCCCTTTCAAATGGTTCCCAGCAGGTTAGAAAACGTTCAGAATTGGATTTGTTCTGAAACCTTTCTGAATTTTTTTTGACCAGATGGGAGGGGATGAGGGATGTTTGGCACATATTTTTCAAGTCTTTAGGGTTCATATTACATTCTGAAATTTTTATAAGGAAATCGGAGGGGGTGAGAAAAATGACCGAAAAAAAAGGAAAGACTATAGTCTTTGCTCATTTTTTGGAAAAAATTTTGACCCCTTCAGATCTCGTCAGGATTTTCCCAGAATGTTATTTGGAGGGTATACGCTTGGAAATTATGGGGCAAACTTCCCTCACCCCTTTCAAATGGTTCCCAGCAGGTTAGAAAACGTTCAGAATTGGATTTGTTCTGAAACCTTTCTGAATTTTTTTTGACCAGATGGGAGGGGATGAGGGATGTTTGGCACATATTTTTCAAGTCTTTAGGGTTCATATTACATTCTGAAATTTTTATAAGGAAATCGGAGGGGGTGAGAAAAATGACCGAAAAAAAAGGAAAGACTATAGTCTTTGCTCATTTTTTGGAAAAAATTTTGACCCCTTCAGATCTCGTCAGGATTTTCCCAGAATGTTATTTGGAGGGTATACGCTTGGAAATTATAGGGCAAACTTCCCTCACCCCTTTCAAATGGTTCCCAGCAGGTTAGAAAACGTTCAGAATTGGATTTGTTCTGAAACCTTTCTGAATTTTTTTTGACCAGATGGGAGGGGATGAGGGATGTTTGGCACATATTTTTCAAGTCTTTAGGGTTCATATTACATTCTGAAATTTTTATAAGGAAATCGGAGGGGGTGAGAAAAATGACCGAAAAAAAAGGAAAGACTATAGTCTTTGCTCATTTTTTGGAAAAAATTTTGACCCCTTCAGATCTCGTCAGGATTTTCCCAGAATGTTATTTGGAGGGTATACGCTTGGAAATTATGGGGCAAACTTCCCTCACCCCTTTCAAATGGTTCCCAGCAGGTTAGAAAACGTTCAGAATTGGATTTGTTCTGAAACCTTTCTGAATTTTTTTTGACCAGATGGGAGGGGATGAGGGATGTTTGGCACATATTTTTCAAGTCTTTAGGGTTCATATTACATTCTGAAATTTTTATGAGGAAATCGGAGGGGGTGAGAAAAATGACCGAAAAAAAAGGAAAGACTATAGTCTTTGCTCATTTTTTGGAAAAAATTTTGACCCCTGCAGATCTCGTCAGGATTTTCCCAGAATGTTATTTGGAGGGTATACGCTTGGAAATTATAGGGCAAACTTCCCTCACCCCTTTCAAATGGTTCCCAGCAGGTTAGAAAACGTTCAGAATTGGATTTGTTCTGAAACCTTTCTGAATTTTTTTTGACCAGATGGGAGGGGATGAGGGATGTTTGGCACATATTTTTCAAGTCTTTAGGGTTCATATTACATTCTGAAATTTTTATAAGGAAATCGGAGGGGGTGAGAAAAATGACCGAAAAAAAAGGAAAGACTATAGTCTTTGCTCATTTTTTGGAAAAAATTTTGACCCCTTCAGATCTCGTCAGGATTTTCCCAGAATGTTATTTGGAGGGTATACGCTTGGAAATTATGGGGCAAACTTCCCTCACCCCTTTCAAATGGTTCCCAGCAGGTTAGAAAACGTTCAGAATTGGATTTGTTCTGAAACCTTTCTGAATTTTTTTTGACCAGATGGGAGGGGATGAGGGATGTTTGGCACATATTTTTCAAGTCTTTAGGGTTCATATTACATTCTGAAATTTTTATGAGGAAATCGGAGGGGGTGAGAAAAATGACCGAAAAAAAAGGAAAGACTATAGTCTTTGCTCATTTTTTGGAAAAAATTTTGACCCCTTCAGATCTCGTCAGGATTTTCCCAGAATGTTATTTGGAGGGTATACGCTTGGAAATTATGGGGCAAACTTCCCTCACCCCTTTCAAATGGTTCCCAGCAGGTTAGAAAACGTTCAGAATTGGATTTGTTCTGAAACCTTTCTGAATTTTTTTTGACCAGATGGGAGGGGATGAGGGATGTTTGGCACATATTTTTCAAGTCTTTAGGGTTCATATTACATTCTGAAATTTTTATAAGGAAATCGGAGGGGGTGAGAAAAATGACCGAAAAAAAAGGAAAGACTTATAGTCTCTGCTCATTTTTTGGAAAAATTTTTGACCCCTTCAGATTTCGTCAGGATTTTCCCAGAATGTTATTTGGAGGATGTATACTTGGAAATTATGCGACAAACTTCCCCAACCCCTTCCCACTGCTCCCTGCCTGGTCAGGAAATGTTCAGGAATGGATTCCTTTTGAAACCTTTCTGAATTTTTTTTGAAGAGTTGGGAGGGGATGAGGGATGTTTGCACATATTTTCCAAGTCTCTAGCCTCCATATTACATTCTGGGAATTTTAGAAGGAAATCGGAGGGGGTGAGAAAAATTACCCAAAAAAAGGATCATTTTTTGGAAAAATTTTTGACCGCTTCAGATATCGTCCGGATTTTCCCAGAATGTTATTTGAAGGGTGTACACTTGGAAATTATGGGGCAAACCTCCCCAAATTTTCTTGAATGAATTCAGCCTGGAGAAATGATCGTCCACCAGACCGCCGCCGCCGCCCACCGTCCTGTGATAAAGAAGAGCCCTTTTTCGGGTTGCATATACAAAAACAGTCCTTTACAGGACTAACAAACGTTATAAAAAAGATTTTTCTAAGAGAAGCAAACGCTAGCAGTGTGAACGCACCTTTAGCGAATAAAAGTTCCTGTGTGAACGCACCTTTAGCTAATAAAAGTTGCTGTGTGAACGCACCTTTAGCTAATAAAAGTTCCTGTGTGAACGCACCTTTAGCTAATAAAAATTGCTGTGTGAACGCATCTTTAGCTATAAATTTCTCAGTGTGAACGCACCTTTAGGGAATAAATTTTGTAGTATGAACGTACCTTTAGCTAATAAAAGTTGCTGTGTGAACGCACCTTTAGCTAATAAAAGTTGCTGTGTGAACGCACCTTTAGCTAATAAAAGTTACTGTGTGAACGCACCTTTAGCTAATAAAAGTTGCTGTGTGAACACACCTTTAGGAAATAAATTTTGCTGTATGAACGCACCTTTAGCTAATAAAAGTTGCTGTGTGAACGCATCTTTAGCTTTAAATTTTGCAGTGTGAACGCACCTTTAGCCAATAAAAGTTCCTGTGTAAACGTACCTTTAGCTAATAAAAGTTGCTGTGTGAACACATCTTTAGGAAATAAAAGTTGCTGTGTGAACGCACCTTTAGCTAATAAAAGTTGCTGTATAAACGCACCTTTAGCTAATAAAAGTTGCTGTGTGAACACATCTTTAGGAAATAAATTTTGCAGTGTAAACGCACCTTTAGCTAATAAAAGTTGCTGTGTGAACGAACCTTTAGCTAATAAAAGTTGCTGTGTGAACGCACCTTTAGCTAATAAAAGTTGCTGTGTGAACGCATCTTTAGCTATAAATTTTGCAGTGTGAACGCACCTTTAGCGAATAAAAGTTCATGTGTAAACGCACCTTTAGCTATTAAAAGTTGCTGTGTGAACACATCTTTAGGAAATAAATTTTGCAGTGTGAACGCACCTTTAGCTAATAAAAGTTGCTGTGTGAACGCATCTTTAGCTATAAATTTTGCAGTGTGAACGCACCTTTAGCGAATAAAAGTTCCTGTGTAAACGCACCTTTAGCTATTAAAAGTTGCTGTGTGAACACATCTTTAGGAAATAAATTTTGCAGTGTGAACGCACCTTTAGCTAATAAAAGTTGCTGTGTGAACGCATCTTTAGCTAATAAAAGTTGCTGTGTGAACGCACCTTTAGCTAATAAAAGTTGCTGTGTGAACGCACCTTTAGCTAATAAAAGTTGCTGTGTGAACGCACCTTTAGCTAATAAAAGTTGATGTGTGAACGCACCTTTAGCTAATAAAAGTTGCTGTGTGAACACACCTTTAGGAAATGAATTTTGCAGTGTGAACGCACCTTCAGCTAATATAAAGCTAAAGGTGTGTTCACACAGCAACTTTTATTTGCTAAAGGTGCGTTCACACAGGAACTTTTATTTGCTAAAGGTGCGTTCACACAGCAACTTTTATTTGCTAAAGATGCGTTCACACAGCAACTTTTATTTCTAAAGGTGCGTTCACACAGCAACTTTTATTTGCTAAAGGTGCGTTCACACTGCAACTTTTATTTGCTAAAGGTGCGTTCACACAGGAACTTTTATTTGCTAAAGGTGCGTTCACACAGCAACTTTTATTTGCTAAAGGTGCGTTCACACAGCAACTTTTATTTCTAAAGGTGCGTTCACACAGCAACTTTTATTTGCTAAAGGTGCGTTCACACTGCAACTTTTATTTGCTAAAGGTGCGTTCACACTGCAACTTTTATTAGCTAAAGGTGTGTTCACACAGGAACTTTTATTTGCTAAAGGTGCGTTCACACAGCAACTTTTATTTGCTAAAGGTGCGTTCACACAGCAACTTTTATTTCTAAAGGTGCGTTCACACAGCAATTATTATTTGCTAAAGGTGCGTTCACACTGCAACTTTTATTTCTAAAGGTGCGTTCACACAGCAATTATTATTTGCTAAAGGTGCGTTCACACAGCAACTTTTATTTCTAAAGGTGCGTTCACACAGCAATTATTATTTGCTAAAGGTGCGTTCACACAGCAACTTTTATTTGCTAAAGGTGCGTTCACACTGCAACTTTTTTTGCTAAAGGTGCGTTCACACAGGAACTTTTATTTGCTAAAGGTGCGTTCACACAGCAACTTTTATTTGCTAAAGGTGCGTTCACACAGCAACTTTTATTTCTAAAGGTGCGTTCACACAGCAATTATTATTTGCTAAAGGTGCGTTCACACTGCAACTTTTATTAGCCAAAGGTGTGTTCACACAGCAACTTTTATTAGCTAAAGGTGTGTTCACACAGCAACTTTTATTTGCTAAAGGTGCGTTCACACATCAACTTTTATTTGCTAAAGGTGCGTTCACACAGCAACTTTTATTTGCTAAAGCTGCGTTCACACAGCAACTTTTATTTCTAAAGGTGCGTTCACACAGCAACTTTTATTAGCTAAAGGTGCGTTCACACAGCAACTTTTATTTGCTAAAGGTGCGTTCACACAGCAACTTTTATTTGCTAAAGGTGCGTTCACACATCAACTTTTATTTGCTAAAGGTGCGTTCACACAGCAACTTTTATTTGCTAAAGCTGCGTTCACACAGCAACTTTTATTTCTAAAGGTGCGTTCACACAGCAACTTTTATTAGCTAAAGGTGCGTTCACACAGCAACTTTTATTTCTAAAGGTGCGTTCTCACAGCAACTTTTATTAGCTAAAGGTGTGTTCACACAGCAACTTTTATTAGCTAAAGGTGCGTTCACACAGCAACTTTTATTTGCTAAAGGTGCGTTCACACTGCAACTTTTATTAGCTAAAGGTGTGTTCACACAGCAACTTTTATTAGCTAAAGGTGTGTTCACACAGCAACTGTTATTTGCTAAAGGTGCGTTCACACATTAACTTTTATTTGCTAAAGGTGCGTTCACTCTGCTAGCGCTTGCTTCTCTTGGAAAAATCTTTTTTATAACGTTTGTTAGTCCTGTAAAGGACTGTTTTTGTATATGCAACCCGAAAAAGGGCTCTTCTTTATCACAGGACGGTGGGGGGTGGCGGTCTGGTGGACGATCATTTCTCCAGGCTGAATTCGTCCAAGAAAATTTACTCAATGGACCTGAAACAAATTATTTCAAATATAAACAGAGGGAAGGGGTGGGGGAAGTTTGCCCCATAATTTCCAAGTGTATACCCTCCAAATAACATTCTGGGAAAATCGGGGCGAGATCTGAAGGGGTGAAATTTTTTTCCCAAAAATGAGCAAAGACTATAGTCTTTCCTTTTTTTTTCGAAAATTTTTTGACCCTCTCCGATTTCCTTAGGAAAATTTCAGAATGTAATATGAACCCTAAACACTTGAAAAATATGTGCCAAACATCCCCCATCCCCTCGCATCTGGTCCAAAAAAATTCCGAAAGTTTTCTGGAACAACCCAATTCTGAACGTTTCCTAGCCAGGTGTGGAGCAGTGGGAAGGGGTGAGGGAAGTTTGCCCCATAATTTCCAAGCGTATACCCTCCAAATAACATTCTGGGAAAATCGGGGCGAGATCTGAAGGGGTGAAATTTTTTTCCCAAAAATGAGCAAAGACTATAGTCTTTCCTTTTTTTTTCGAAGATTTTTTGACCCTCTCCGATTTCCTTAGGAAAATTTCAGAATGTAATATGAACCCTAAACACTTGAAAAATATGTGCCAAACATCCCCCATCCCCTCCGATCTGGTTCAAAAAAATTCCGAAAGTTTTCTGGAACAACCCAATTCTGAACGTTTCCTAGCCAGGTGTGGAGCAGTGGGAAGGGGTGAGGGAAGTTTGCCCCATAATTTCCAAGTGTATACCCTCCAAATAACATTCTGGGAAAATCGGGGCGAGATCTGAAGGGGTGAAATTTTTTTCCCAAAAATGAGCAAAGACTATATAGTCTTTCCTTTTTTTTTCGAAGATTTTTTGACCCTCTCCGATTTCCTTAGGAAAATTTCAGAATGTAATATGAACCCTAAACACTTGAAAAATATGTGCCAAACATCCCCCATCCCCTCCGATCTGGTTCAAAAAAATTCCGAAAGTTTTCTGGAACAACCCAATTCTGAACGTTTCCTAGCCAGGTGTGGAGCAGTGGGAAGGGGTGAGGGAAGTTTGCCCCATAATTTCCAAGTGTATACCCTCCAAATAACATTCTGGGAAAATCGGGGCGAGATCTGAAGGGGTGAAATTTTTTTCCCAAAAATGAGCAAAGACTATAGTCTTTCCTTTTTTTTTCGAAGATTTTTTGACCCTCTCCGATTTCCTTAGGAAAATTTCAGAATGTAATATGAACCCTAAACACTTGAAAAATATGTGCCAAACATCCCCCATCCCCTCCGATCTGGTTCAAAAAAATTCCGAAAGTTTTCTGGAACAACCCAATTCTGAACGTTTCCTAGCCAGGTGTGGAGCAGTGGGAAGGGGTGAGGGAAGTTTGCCCCATAATTTCCAAGTGTATACCCTCCAAATAACATTCTGGGAAAATCGGGGCGAGATCTGAAGGGGTGAAATTTTTTTCCCAAAAATGAGCAAAGACTATAGTCTTTCCTTTTTTTTTCGAAGATTTTTTGACCCTCTCCGATTTCCTTAGGAAAATTTCAGAATGTAATATGAACCCTAAACACTTGAAAAATATGTGCCAAACATCCCCCATCCCCTCCGATCTGGTTCAAAAAAATTCCGAAAGTTTTCTGGAACAACCCAATTCTGAACGTTTCCTAGCCAGGTGTGGAGCAGTGGGAAGGGGTGAGGGAAGTTTGCCCCATAATTTCCAAGTGTATACCCTCCAAATAACATTCTGGGAAAATCGGGGCGAGATCTGAAGGGGTGAAATTTTTTTCCCAAAAATGAGCAAAGACTATAGTCTTTCCTTTTTTTTTCGAAGATTTTTTGACCCTCTCCGATTTCCTTAGGAAAATTTCAGAATGTAATATGAACCCTAAACACTTGAAAAATATGTGCCGAACATCCCCCATCCCCTCCGATCTGGTTCAAAAAAATTCCGAAAGTTTTCTGGAACAACCCAATTCTGAACGTTTCCTAGCCAGGTGTGGAGCAGTGGGAAGGGGTGAGGGAAGTTTGTCCCATAATTTCCAAGTGTATACCCTCCAAATAACATTCTGGGAAAATCGGGGCGAGATCTGAAGGGGTGAAATTTTTTTCCCAAAAATGAGCAAAGACTATAGTCTTTCCTTTTTTTTTCGAAGATTTTTTGACCCTCTCCGATTTCCTTAGGAAAATTTCAGAATGTAATATGAACCCTAAACACTTGAAAAATATGTGCCAAACATCCCCCATCCCCTCGCATCTGGTCCAAAAAAATTCCGAAAGTTTTCTGGAACAACCCAATTCTGAACGTTTCCTAGCCAGGTGTGGAGCAGTGGGAAGGGGTGAGGGAAGTTTGCCCCATAATTTCCAAGTGTATACCCTCCAAATAACATTCTGGGAAAATCGGGGCGAGATCTGAAGGGGTGAAATTTTTTTCCCAAAAATGAGCAAAGACTATAGTCTTTCCTTTTTTTTTCGAAGATTTTTTGACCCTCTCCGATTTCCTTAGGAAAATTTCAGAATGTAATATGAACCCTAAACACTTGAAAAATATGTGCCAAACATCCCCCATCCCCTCCGATCTGGTTCAAAAAAATTCCGAAAGTTTTCTGGAACAACCCAATTCTGAACGTTTCCTAGCCAGGTGTGGAGCAGTGGGAAGGGGTGAGGGAAGTTTGCCCCATAATTTCCAAGTGTATACCCTCCAAATAACATTCTGGGAAAATCGGGGCGAGATCTGAAGGGGTGAAATTTTTTTCCCAAAAATGAGCAAAGACTATAGTCTTTCCTTTTTTTTTCGAAGATTTTTTGACCCTCTCCGATTTCCTTAGGAAAATTTCAGAATGTAATATGAACCCTAAACACTTGAAAAATATGTGCCAAACATCCCCCATCCCCTCGCATCTGGTCCAAAAAAATTCCCAAAGTTTTCTGGAACAACCCAATTCTGAACGTTTCCTAGCCAGGTGTGGAGCAGTGGGAAGGGGTGAGGGAAGTTTGCCCCATAATTTCCAAGTGTATACCCTCCAAATAACATTCTGGGAAAATCGGGGCGAGATCTGAAGGGGTGAAATTTTTTTCCCAAAAATGAGCAAAGACTATAGTCTTTCCTTTTTTTTTCGAAGATTTTTTGACCCTCTCCGATTTCCTTAGGAAAATTTCAGAATGTAATATGAACCCTAAACACTTGAAAAATATGTGCCAAACATCCACCATCCCCTCGCATCTGGTCCAAAAAAATTCCGAAAGTTTTCTGGAACAACCCAATTCTGAACGTTTCCTAGCCAGGTGTGGAGCAGTGGGAAGGGGTGAGGGAAGTTTGCCCCATAATTTCCAAGTGTATACCCTCCAAATAACATTCTGGGAAAATCGGGGCGAGATCTGAAGGGGTGAAATTTTTTTCCCAAAAATGAGCAAAGACTATAGTCTTTCCTTTTTTTTTCGAAGATTTTTTGACCCTCTCCGATTTCCTTAGGAAAATTTCAGAATGTAATATGAACCCTAAACACTTGAAAAATATGTGCCAAACATCCCCCATCCCCTCCGATCTGGTTCAAAAAAATTCCGAAAGTTTTCTGGAACAACCCAATTCTGAACGTTTCCTAGCCAGGTGTGGAGCAGTGGGAAGGGGTGAGGGAAGTTTGCCCCATAATTTCCAAGTGTATACCCTCCAAATAACATTCTGGGAAAATCGGGGCGAGATCTGAAGGGGTGAAATTTTTTTCCCAAAAATGAGCAGACTATAGTCTTTCCTTTTTTTTTCGAAGATTTTTTGACCCTCTCCGATTTCCTTAGGAAAATTTCAGAATGTAATATGAACCCTAAACACTTGAAAAATATGTGCCAAACATCCCCCATCCCCTCCGATCTGGTTCAAAAAAATTCCGAAAGTTTTCTGGAACAACCCAATTCTGAACGTTTCCTAGCCAGGTGTGGAGCAGTGGGAAGGGGTGAGGGAAGTTTGCCCCATAATTTCCAAGTGTATACCCTCCAAATAACATTCTGGGAAAATCGGGGCGAGATCTGAAGGGGTGAAATTTTTTTCCCAAAAATGAGCAAAGACTATAGTCTTTCCTTTTTTTTTCGAAGATTTTTTGACCCTCTCCGATTTCCTTAGGAAAATTTCAGAATGTAATATGAACCCTAAACACTTGAAAAATATGTGCCAAACATCCCCCATCCCCTCGCATCTGGTCCAAAAAAATTCCGAAAGTTTTCTGGAACAACCCAATTCTGAACGTTTCCTAGCCAGGTGTGGAGCAGTGGGAAGGGGTGAGGGAAGTTTGCCCCATAATTTCCAAGTGTATACCCTCCAAATAACATTCTGGGAAAATCGGGGCGAGATCTGAAGGGGTGAAATTTTTTTCCCAAAAATGAGCAAAGACTATAAGTCTTTCCTTTTTTTTTCGAAGATTTTTTGACCCTCTCCGATTTCCTTAGGAAAATTTCAGAATGTAATATGAACCCTAAACACTTGAAAAATATGTGCCAAACATCCCCCATCCCCTCGCATCTGGTCCAAAAAAATTCCGAAAGTTTTCTGGAACAACCCAATTCTGAACGTTTCCTAGCCAGGTGTGGAGCAGTGGGAAGGGGTGAGGGAAGTTTGCCCCATAATTTCCAAGTGTATACCCTCCAAATAACATTCTGGGAAAATCGGGGCGAGATCTGAAGGGGTGAAATTTTTTTCCCAAAAATGAGCAAAGACTATAAGTCTTTCCTTTTTTTTTTCGAAGATTTTTTGACCCTCTCCGATTTCCTTAGGAAAATTTCAGAATGTAATATGAACCCTAAACACTTGAAAAATATGTGCCAAACATCCCCCATCCCCTCCGATCTGGTTCAAAAAAATTCCGAAAGTTTTCTGGAACAACCCAATTCTGAACGTTTCTTAGCCAGGTGTGGAGCAGTGGGAAGGGGTGAGGGAAGTTTGCCCCATAATTTCCAAGTGTATACCCTCCAAATAACATTCTGGGAAAATCGGGGCGAGATCTGAAGGGGTGAAATTTTTTTCCCAAAAATGAGCAAAGACTATAGTCTTTCCTTTTTTTTTCGAAGATTTTTTGACCCTCTCCGATTTCCTTAGGAAAATTTCAGAATGTAATATGAACCCTAAACACTTGAAAAATATGTGCCAAACATCCCCCATCCCCTCGCATCTGGTCCAAAAAAATTCCGAAAGTTTTCTGGAACAACCCAATTCTGAACGTTTCCTAGCCAGGTGTGGAGCAGTGGGAAGGGGTGAGGGAAGTTTGCCCCATAATTTCCAAGTGTATACCCTCCAAATAACATTCTGGGAAAATCGGGGCGAGATCTGAAGGGGTGAAATTTTTTTCCCAAAAATGAGCAAAGACTATAGTCTTTCCTTTTTTTTTCGAAGATTTTTTGACCCTCTCCGATTTCCTTAGGAAAATTTCAGAATGTAATATGAACCCTAAACACTTGAAAAATATGTGCCAAACATCCCCCATCCCCTCGCATCTGGTCCAAAAAAATTCCGAAAGTTTTCTGGAACAACCCAATTCTGAACGTTTCCTAGCCAGGTGTGGAGCAGTGGGAAGGGGTGAGGGGAGTTTGCCCCATAATTTCCAAGTGTACACCCTCCAAATAACATTCTGGGAAAATCCGGTTTGGCATCACGAAAGTAGCACTCTCATTCCGCCTGCAGAAAAAAGTCATTTTTTAACGTCCATATTAACCCATATTTTCTTTTACAGCATATCTTGAATAAATGTGGCTTGTGGGGATTTAATGCTTTTACTCTGGAGACCGTTACCGGCGGCCGATCACTGCCAGTCCTTTGTGTCCACCTCTTCCACTGGTACGGACTCCTGGACCACTTCCGATTAGATGTAGTACGTGTATGGAAACTTTTTGGTAAGTCTATTTTCCTCACCACTTACTTACTTGGTTGATCCGTGATCCTTTGATAAAATATATTTTTTTTAGCCCTAATAGAAGAAGGGTATCATAGCACAAATCCTTATCATAATTCCATTCATGCCACTGATGTAACACAAGCAATGCATTGTTTTTTACAAGAAGGAAAGGTATTACAGTTTTTATGAAAAAAAATAATTGACAACTCTTACCCTTGAATTATTTTTTAGATTAAAAAACACTTAAAACCCTTAGAGGTAATGGCTGCGCTAATTGGAGCAGTGGCCCACGATCTTGATCATCCAGGTGTAAATCAGCACTTTCTCATCTCGACTTCGAATCATCTTGCCATTTTATATGATGTATGCGTTTTCTTTAAAACCCTAAATTGTTTTTACCTTGAATACTTTTTAGAACATGTCGGTATTAGAAAACCACCATTGGAGATCTGCTGTAGGTTGTTTATTGGAAAGCGGGGTTGCAGAACAATTAACCCCATATAGAACAGAATTGGAAAGTCAAATCCGTTCACTTATTTTAGCTACAGATATCAATAGACAACAAGAATTTTTAATGAGATTTAAGGTATTTTTTTAAATTTAAATTTTTGATTATACGTGTAGGTAATTTTTTTTATTTAGAAACATTTAGATGAAGGAACTTTAGATTTGAGTACTGCAGAAGATCGCCATTTTATATTGCAAATAGCCTTAAAGTGTGCCGATATCTCAAATCCCACTAGACCATGGGATATTTCCCATAAGTGGAGTCTCAAAGTCTGTGACGAATTCT
The DNA here is from genome assembly GCA_963082805.1 of Hemicrepidius hirtus. Classification (NCBI taxonomy): domain Eukaryota; kingdom Metazoa; phylum Arthropoda; class Insecta; order Coleoptera; family Elateridae; genus Hemicrepidius; species Hemicrepidius hirtus. The sequence continues at coordinate 30,054,347 of OY720165.1, forward strand.
TCCGGCAAGGAGAATTCGAAAGAAAACTGAATCTTCCAGTTACTTCCATTTGCGATCAACAATCTACTTCTGTTGCCAAAATTCAATCAGGTAACAACTTCTTGGAAGTGTACTACTACTCATACAGTCACATATTTTTTAGGATTCTTTCGTTTTGTTGTCACACCGTTGTATTCGGAATGGCATAGGTTCCTGAAAAGCTCACTTTCTACTCACATGATGAGGTTGTTGGATATCAATAAAAAGAGATGGGAGGCCCAAGAAGCGGCTGAGCAGGCTGAGGAAACGCATACTGAACTCTCAGATGCAGAACCAGAACCAGAAATTAGTGATGAGGATGAACCTAGCAAGGCTGCCTCTGATACTCCCACAATGATTGATTTTATTCCACCTCCTTCATCTAATAGGTTTGAACCCCCACCCCCAAATAGAATCAAAAGTACTTACTTTGGTAATTACAGAGAAATTAGAAGACAATCATTGGCAGTGCCAAGTCTAGAAGGTACTCTAGGTGTTCGTCGTCATTCGGTACCAGTAAACATGGAACAGCCGCCACTTCCTCGTACAATCTATCGAAGGGAAAGTCTCCCAACTAGTCGTCGTGCTCCAACTCCTTCAGGTCGTTCGACAGTAAGTCCAGTTCCTAGCGATTCCAGAACATCTAGCGACCACCTTCGCGAAGAAGACGAACTTATGAAATTTGGTTCACAAACATCTTTGCTCTCATCCAGTAGTGGAGGACAACCCCGCTCATCAGGTAAGAACCCATAAAGGATCTAGAGAAATTCTTTGGGGAAAATAAATAATCCGAGAAAAAAACGCGAAAAAAATTTCTGTATTAATATTAACCCCCCCCCGTCCTGGGGGTAAATTTACCCCCCCCCCCGTAGATCCGCGCTTGATGTAGAGTAGGTCCTAATCCGCTTTTCGTATTCCATCCCACATCTCTTTCTAATACACGCTGTTAAACAGAACAAGTAGATGGGGCACAGTTTTTTGTGCCCTGTCCCTTGCTTACCACTAGGTCCCCGGGATGCGTGTTAATATCTGCCAAAGACGACTCGTATATTTTTTTGTAGAAGACCCAGAACGTCCTCTTAGTGCTGAGAATCTTTTACCTGAAACAAATATAGCATCCATGACAAGTAGCAAGGCAGCAGGTCGACTTCAATCGGTACTGCATGGTGGTACAGGAAATATTGGTCCACCTTCTAAGGCTCTGACACGACAACAGACTTTCCCTCCACCTCAGCCATATGTAAGGGTGCGATACATGTCTGCTACTGTTGAAATGTCAACGTGTACTGAAACCCCACATGAAGGTAAATTTTTCTTCGGGATTAATTTAAATTATTATACTTACTATTTAATAGGTGAGAGCGGATCGTGCTCTTCGCATAGCTCACAAGAAAACATATCAACTGTTCCAATACAATATAGCATACCCTCAATAGCAGTGTTGAGTCCAAATAATAGTCGAGCTCCTGAACTGTTCGTACCTGATGTCCCTACTTCGACTAGATCTTCCATCCCCAATAATAAACGCGAACAAGAAAGCTCCGAGAAGGAAAAATCTTGTAAAATCCCCAAGTTGGCAGAATCTGATCAAAGATTTGAGAAAGAAAACGTGGACCCACGATTATTAGCTAGTACCGTAAGATTAAAATTAATTTCTATTGATTACCTTTTAATAATTTTTATTCGCGTAGAGTTTAACAAGAAGAAGAGGATCAGCTCCCGTATCATTACCTACAGTATCACCTGGTGATGGTGTACTCCCCGCAGGCGGGGTTTTATTCACACCAGACGTACAAGGTTTAAGGCGGGGATCCGTACCTGTTGAAATAGCACGACACCGTAAGTTTAATTTAATTAACACGCAACCCTTTTTTCATTCTTAAACGTACTTGAAGTCATCCTGTTTAGTTTCAAAGTAAAGTAAAAAATCCTTTCGTTTACCGTGCGTCTAGAAAGTTTAAAAATGAAAAACGGCGGGAATATTATTTACCTACAAGTTAAAAAAATGTTGTTAGGTTTTGAAATAGATATTCGAATGGAATCAGTCAGCAGTGTCCCCCCTGCAGAAACAAACTCTCAAAATTATCAACGTAGGGGTTCTGCACCGACAGATCTGCCACCACTCAAATCCAGCGAACGACAAAACCTGTTAACAAGACATGTTAGTCTTAATGGAAAAACAGGTCGCCGTAAAAAACAACTCCGCAGGCGCAGCTCAGGCGGGCCCGAAACTGTATGCTTGCCGGAGACATCCTCAGAATCGTGCTCCCGTCTTTTGCTCCTCCGTCAACCTGAGAACTCTGACGTGCTGCTGGCTCGGCGCCGAGGTTCACTGCCTATTGAAGTTTTGACGGTGGGACATTCAGGTATGTTTCTGTACTGAGATGTAACAAAAACAAGAACCAGTAAATTTTCTAGTTCACACTGTTTAATGTTGTGTAATACTTTTTCACAATCCTTTTTGTACTTCGATGTATTTATGTAAGTTACCTAATTAAAGATTTTTTTTAGAAGTATTTATTCCTTGTGTATGTCCTCCTGATTCTTATCTTAGACTGTAGTTAATGGATATTCCAGTAGAAGTAAATAAAGTGTAGGTAGTAACGTGTGGGAAAAAAAATATTAATTGGTTATATAATGTTCAAAAACATACACTGAACTACCCTTTGTTTATTTCTCAAGAGTATAAATGTTTTAATTTGTGATGTTTTATTATATAATTGTGTGCAGTGTGTTGACGGTGGCCTCTTATGCCGTTAGAGCTACGGACATCACCGTCCAACGTGCAATAAGGACCAACACTCACTGACTGACACATCCATCATCTTCATTAGTTAGTTCGTTATTTATAATCATCAAATCCAAAAAAGCCAAATAATCATAAATGTTGTAGTTGTCATCTGATCGTTAGAATTTTTTATGTTTGCGTATTGCGTGTGACGATAGGTAACTTCCTGGATTAGACTGTAGGAATAGTAATCTTATTTATTTTTTATTAATGTGTGTAATTTGTTTGATTTTATAAATCAGTAATTATATACTTTGTGTACCTTACAACCGTTTTTGTTTTAAGAGTTGTTAAGTTTGTTATAAAAACCAACAATTTTTTTCTTTTTTGAGTGAGTATTTATGCAATTATAGCAATTTTTGCAGTGATTTTATCAAAATCAAATGTATCTGATATCTTTGTAATGAAACGACTGTTGTAAAACCCCGTTAGAATGTTTACTCTGAGTAGAGTACCCGACAAATATTCTTTTTGGAACAGGAAAAATTGGGAAGTCTAAAATAAGTCACAAATCCTTAAAAATATTCTAATATCCTCTTAATTTTTATTTAAAAATGTTTTTTACAGAAAAAAATAAGGGAAGTACCGACAGTTAAAAAAAACTTCACTGACAGTTCCCATTAGTTAAAACTTGTCAAACATAAATTCCCATTAGAAAAATAAGGTATTACATAAATTTCATTAATCTTGAATTAGAAAAGGGGGAAGTACCCAATTTTGAAGAATCTAAAAAGTTTTTTTAATGAACCATTCGTTGTTTGTTTCTTTTAAAAAGGATTCAAGTCTTATTTTGAATCTCCTAATCCAGAAGTAATATTTTAGTACTCTCCTACTCTGTGTTACTGCAGTTACAACATGTGGTTGCAAAGATATCTGTTTATAACTAAATTAAAGCAAAAAACTGACACTTATTTAATAATAAAACCAAATCTCTTATTTTCTTGATCAAAAAACAACTTAAATTTATTTTATGTTACACCAAAAGGTCTTTGCAACTACGATGTGTTCATGTATACCATGCCCTATGTGACATTACTCAATAATAACTGTTTCAATGTGATTCATTTTGTATTGTGCTGTAACCGTGTGTATTGTAGTAGAAATTTGCAACAAAATTAAATTACAGAAAAAAATTTATTTTGTGTCATGCGAATTTTTGCGAAAAAAACTGGTAACTGACCAATAACGTTTTTTTTTTATTTAAAGAAAACAATGGGACCATGAGTAAAATCTGGTGATCATGAAGGCTATTTTTATCACTAATAATGAATATTCAAAACCAATTTAACCTAATGAGGTTTAGATTAACAGAGAAATCTTAAAGCAACAAACAGTGTATCGCGAAAATTCGCTTAAAAATTGTTTTTGAAAGTAGAAAATTCATTTTTTGTAGAATAAATAGTTACATGCAAATCAATGTTAGAATAAAGCAATATTTCCCTGTTACGTAATTACGTGATTAAGAAATAATGCTCTATTTTTAAATAAAACCAGTTCACTGAAGCAGTTTTATTAGTGCCAATAAAAAATTTTCAGTCACCTAAATTAGGACCACTACAGATAAACTAACAGGGTTAATCATCACAAGAGGTATTTCCAAATAAGACTGCTTAGAGAATGACATTAGGGAGGTATACAGACAAGGGCTCTGTCCCATTGTTACGCTTAATATCTGAGTTCAAATCGTTTGTGAAAATGGTTAAAATAAATTGATTTCATGTTTTTAGATTTATTATTTTTTATTATTACCTTTTTTTTTGTCTGAAACCAAGGAACCACAAAAATTAATAAATAAATCTTGTTGTTCAATAAATGTTCTTTAATATTACCTAATAATTATCTACTCATGCAAAGAAGAGAGAAATTCCTTACCTTAAGTCCTTGCCCCATTCCCAATATTCTCCTCCCTTAAAAGTTCCTTTTGTAACCTTTATTTGCAAAAACGGTAACCATTTAATAACCATACCCTGGTACGGGAGATGTGGGCCATTCCAGACCACCTTGTAGGTTACCTGTTGGAATATAAAAAAGATATAAAATATAAGTCCCCTGGAAGGTATAGTAGCAAATAAAAAAATGCATTCGATGTAGTTTTAATTATTCGATGTAAAATTTTCGGTGTATAATTAATTTGACTTTTCATTAACCTAAAAATTTAATTCAAAATACAGCGTGGTTTTTTTAAAAATAATTATTACCAGGCATTTTACTGAATAAAACATGGGAAAGAAAGAAAAAAACAAGAAAAAGGGAAAAGGTGCTGAAAAAACCGCAGCAAAAACTGAAAAAAAAGAGTCGAATAAAATGAAAAAAAAATTGGCTGCGATGGGAGAGGTAAGAAAAATATCAGCAATTAGCACAGTTTTACCCATAATCTCTTTATACAGAACGATGTAGAAGCAATTATAGCAGAAATTGAAAAGGAAGACAGTAAACGGCAACAAGTAAAAATAGTTAAAGTAGAACCCCCTTCGAGACGAATAAATTTTTCTTTTGTTCCTCACCCGGATAAAGACGAACTAATCCTATTTGGTGGGGAATTTTTCAACGGCCAAAAAGTAAATATATCCTCTAAATCCAAACAAATTTAAACCCCCCTCTTTTGTTTTAGACATTTTTATACAACGATCTTTATTTTTATAACATCGCAAATGGTACGTGGTCGCTTATCAAGGCTCCCGGAGGACCCCCACCACGTTGTGGCCATCAAATGGTGACAACTTCCGCAAATAAAGGGCAATTATGGGTTTTTGGAGGAGAATTTGCTAGCCCTACCCAATCACAATTTTACCATTATAGAGATTTATGGGTTTTCCATTTAGCTACGAATCAATGGGAAAAAATAACTTCCCCGAACGGTCCAAGCGCAAGAAGTGGCCATAGAATGGTTTATTTAAAAAAACAGTTAATTTTGTTTGGAGGTTTTCATGATAACTTAAGGGATTATAAATATTATAACGACGTTTATAGTTTTAATACGGAGACCTATAAGTGGACGAAATTAGAACCTACGGGTACCGCACCGGCTTTAAGATCAAGCTGTTGTTTAATCCCGTTATTTGATGGAAGGGTTTTGTTATATGGAGGATACAGTAAAGAAAAAATTAAGAAAGACGTTGATAAAGGACATGTTTTTTCCGATTCTTTTCTTCTTACCCCTGATAGTAAGTATAAAATAATAAATAAAACAGTTTAAAGGAGATAAAATTAATGTTTCAGAGAATGATTTAACGGGAACAAAATGGAAATGGATTCAAACTAAATTAGGGGGTTTACACTTTACCCAACGTAGTGGTATATCCACTGCCTTAGCATTGAACAACACAGCTTATATTTTTGGAGGTGTATTCGATATAGAAGAAGAAGAAACCCTTAACAGTACTTTTTTTAATGATTTTTTCATGCTCGACTTAGGAACTTTATTGTGGAGAAACGTTACACTTACCGGGAAGAAAGAAAAGGATAAAAAAAGAAGACGGGATAAAAACGCTGAAGAAGGAGGTATAAATAAATCATTAAAAAAATTAAAACATTTTGTTTGATTTAATTTTTAGAAAATGAGGAAATGGAAGTTGACGATAACGAACCCGTACCCGAGCCAACTGTAGTAGCGGATGATGGAATTTTCACTGTAACCGTTGGGCCTTCAGGGCTTGGTAATGAAAAGAACAGTCAAATTGTAAAACCGGATAAGCCAGAAGGTTTCCAACCAAGTCCAAGAATGAATTGCGGGTTAGCGATCAAGCATGGAATTTTATATTTGTACGGGGGAATGTTTGAGGACGGTGATAGGCAATTTACTTTAAATGATTTTCATTCTGTAGGTTAGTATTCGCGATTTTTTAATTGGAACAAAGTTAATAATTTTTTTGAATAGATTTACATAAACTAGACGAATGGAAAACTATAATATCCGATAATCAAGCCCAGGAATGGTTAGAATCGGAAAGCGAATCAGGGGAAGAAAGCGATTCAAACAGTGAAGAAGAAGAATCTGAAGAGGAGGAGGATGAAACTTCCGGAAAAGAAACTATGCATACAGACTAAAAAAAATTTAAATAAGCTGTAAAAAAATTTTTTTATTGATGTATCTAGAATAATACAATCAATTCTTGTTACTATGTTTTTTTTTAACATGTTTCGCTAAAGTTCCTTTAGTATTAAACTTCATTAAACAAATTTCACATTCAAATTCCTTTAAATTACTATGCGTACGTAAATGTTCTTCAAACCCAGTCGTAATCGTTTTGTTACAAGTATTACAAACTTTTTTTTTAACACTACCTTCATGATACTTTGTATGTGCATCTAAATTTTTCTGAGAAACAAATTTTTTATTACAAAATTGGCAAGAAAAATTTTTAACCCCGTTATGATTATTTATATGAGATTCTAAATATTCTTTACGCATAAATCCTTTGTTACAAATGTTACAAATAAACGGTAACTTATCGTTATGAAACTTCATATGATAATTCAAGTTACTTAACGTTTTATAACTTTTCTCACATTTCGTGCAATTAAATTTTTTCTCCGGGTTATGAGAAATTTTATGGGATTTATAATCAGACATTTTAACAAAACCGATATTACAAATCGAACAAATAGCAACGAATTTTTTATCGTGTTTAAGTTTTGTATGATTTTTTAATTTTGTAACGGTTGTAAATTTTTTTTCACATTTATTACATTTGTACGGTAAATTACCGGAACAATAATTATCATGTTCTTTTAAATTACTTTTCGTTCGAAAAGATTTATTACAGATTTTACAAACAAAAGATTTGATCATCGGTTTTTTAAAAATACGATGGGTACGAAGATGTAATTTAAAATTGGAAAATTTTGAATATCTTTGCCCGCAAAGTTCACATAAAAATCGATTTTTCGTTTTATGTTTAATCATATGATTCTCGTATAATTTTTTAATTGAAAATAATTTCTTACATAATTTACATTTAAAACTGTGTAACCCGCAGAAGTGTTTGAATTTTTTTAACGGTTTACGTTTTTCTTTCGTTTTATTAGGAACATTAAAAATTAAATTATTTTCCTTACAAGTTTTTTCGAATTTGTTAAACAATTCAAACTTACTCGTATCAAGTTTTAATTGCAAATGATCGATTGTGTTAATAAGACTTAAACATTGACTACATAAATAATTACGTTTCGTATCTAAAACACCTACCATTTCAGTTAATTTTTTAAAAACCGGTTGTTGCGAAGACATTGTCAATGGTGTCTCTGCTGTTAGAATATAAAACTGACTACCTACCGGCGTGTAAACAATATTACAAATCACACAATTCGTTGTATAATCATTTCTTTCTAAATCTTCACTATAATCTGTTACCTCATCCTCCGATTCTTCTACAATAATATCACTCTCGTCATTAGAACCTTCTCCCGGGGCCTCAACGTTATTAATATCAGGAAATGTAAGCGAAAGTGTTGAATTTTGTTGGAAAAACGATTCTTGACCCAAATCATTTAAATTAAACTCCTGTACTTTATTTTCGTAATATAAATTATCTTGTTGTACCATCAAATCGGAATAATTATACGTTCTCCCATCCTCAATCTTATTTTGTCCCGGACCGAAATATTTCATTGATTTATCTTCAACAGCCATAAAATTATTCCCGGCACTTACTTGAGCACAAGAAGGATATTCCACATACTTCTGATTATTACAATTTATATTACAATACCACTGCGAATCATTCATCGTTGTTTTATTAAAAAAATCTTTATTTTTATAAAAATCCGGAATCAATAAATCAAGATTACTGCAACAACTTGCCGGACTTAAATCCTTGCTTGTAATTTCAATTGTCTCCATTTTGTCGGAAAATCTTAGCCCCCTTTCGATCTCTGCTACTGTTCTAGTATCCGGTAACCAATTGGTTACGTCAAGTTGTTCCCGACAAAATGATGTTGGGGTGTATGTCCGATTCGAAGTTTGAGACCCGTACATGTAATCAGTTTGCATGTTGTAAACATTATTAGGCATCGGATAGGATGGATAATGTTGCATCTGCGGTTGTTGAGCACAAGGGGGCCTTACAAAATTATCGAAAAGATTTTCTTGGTAAAGTTTATCAGACATACTTGTAGGAAAATAATTCTGTTACACTAAAAATGATGATTGTTAATAAATTAATTCGTTTAATGTAATTAGGAAAAGAAAAACCTTTAAATAACTGTTTTGGAGAACAATATTTGAGGTTAGGTTTATTCAAAAAATTGGTTACGTTTATAAGACTGGATTAAATAAATTTTTCCTTTTGAAACAACCAAAAAAGGCTTGGATAAGGTCGTTTAGCCAAAATTTCAAATGTCGAGGCCCACGAAAGGTTCTAATAACAATTTCATGAAGGAAATTTAAAATCCTATTTTTAAATCAGATTGAATCCGATTCGAATTGTGTGATGTAAACAGCGCTTGATATTAGATGCTGAACTTGTTTTGTCTATCTCTTTCTACCACCAAAGAATTGTATACTTCCATCCTTTTTATCCGTAAACGGTTTTCCATTGACCTGTTTACTGGCTTTTATATTTAAATTTAAAATGTTTGTTGTGCTTGAGTAAATCAGTGTGCAGGTAGTTCTTAGGGGTTCCAAGCAGTGATTTTGTTAAGAAAAACAGGAAAAATCATGGCAAGTTTAGCGAGAATTAATTTTAAAAGTTTGTTTATGAATTTTTTTGTGTAGGTTTCAAATAATTTAGAAGATTACGAAGTTTTAAGCATACTCGGAGCAGATTTAAATTCTACCTGCTATAAAGTTAAGGAAAAAACCACCAACGAAGTCTTTGTATGGAAAGCAATTAGTTACGAAGGGTTTACAGAATCCAAAAAGTCGTTGTTGTTATCACAAATCGATAAACGTAAATTATTCGAACATCCACATTTATTAAAGGTTTATGATTATATTTTGCATGAAGAGTCTAAAATATTGTACTTAGTAAGCGAATTTTGTGGAAATGGTAATTTACAAAGCCTTGTACAAAAATGTTTGATCGAAAATGAAGTCCTAAGCGAGGACTTTTTGTGGAGGATTTTATATCAAATCGCTTGTTGTTTAAAAATCAAGGGTAACCCCATGACTAGTTTAAGTCTAAATAATATTTTTATCGATGCAGATTATAAAGTAAAACTATTTAATGATAATATTTTAAATTTGAATGAAAAAATTACTGAAGAGGTTTGTTACGGACAAATAATGTTTGAATTATGCACATTACAAGCTGAAAAAATCAAATCTGTTACGATTACAAAACAATTTCTTACAGAATTTCCAAATTATTACTCAAACGAATTAAAAGAGATAATAAAATTTGTTACGACTGCAAATATCGACACAAAAATATTATTAGACACAATTTTATGTCATCCAACTATTTTACTAAAAGTACAAACAAAAATAATTCAGATTTCTATTAAAAATCCTTTAATAAAATCCAAAAAGCATGCAAACCTTGAAATAGAATCGTTCCGGTCACGTTTGGAAAACCTTAAAAACCGTGAAACCGCTTTAAAAATTCGCGAAGAAAAGCTTTCGGAGATGTCCTACGAATTACATAAACGTGAGAAAAAAATTGCTTTAGGCGAACGCATGGTAAAAGAAAAAATGTTACAAGCCGAATTATATTTGAAACGTTCTCGGGAAACTAAATCATCTACAAGTAGCGGTAGCAATAAAAGTAGTTCAACTAAAATTAGTTATGAAAATATAGACACATCCTTTTCGGCTAATTCGACTTTTATTGCTCCGACAAGTAATCGATTGTTTTTACAAGGAGTAAAGAAGCCGAATAATTTTATTAGAACTATGTCTGATCGAAGGGTGCGTTTTAAAGGGCATAGTCCGTTGAGAAATAATTTTAAAGAACCCAGGGCTTTACCCCAATATAATTTTCAACCCATTAAGGAAACAGGCTTGGATAAATCTGCTGTTAATTTAGGGGAAGCACAAAAGAAATCAAGGAAGAAACTTGATTTATTTTCAGTGCTACCTATTAGAAGTAGAAAACCGTTAGTGGAGGTACCGAATAATATTATATATGAAGAAACAGAGAATGGGAATGATGTGCAATGTAGGCCAATTTCTTGGACAGAAGAAAATAAACAACAAGCTTTTGAATTGTTACGGATTATGAATAAAGGAGATGAAAATGAAGTGATCAAACACACGTACCTATAAATAAGCATGATAGGACAGACCATAGTGCCTTGTCCATTGGTGGTGGGACAGCCTGTATTATAATACAAATAGAATTAGATTTCATGTAGTACCTGGTAAATACATTATAAAGTTTTATAATCAAATAAGATGTAATAGTTTAGAAAAAAAAGTAATGGTGCAGTATTATTGAAGTGATTAAGTAAATATTTGTATTTTTTTTTATTAACATTTTATAAGAATTCTAATATAAATTTTAAATATAAAACTGGTTGTATTATTTTAAAATTTCTAGTATTCCCTTTAAATTGTGTACTTCCCCTTTTTCAAATTCAAAATTTAAAAAAATCAGTTTAAAATATGCCGCCATATTTCACTTATGGGATTTTAAGTAGGACAAGTTTTAACTAATGGGAACTGTCAGTGTCAGTGAAAATTTTTGTTACCATTTCATCTTTTTGACGTTTGTTAAGCCTTTGCAAATATTTATAGGAATTTTCATCAAAAACCTGATAAAAAAATGGGATTCGAATTAAATCGATTTCAAGGAGACGTAGACGAAGAATTAGTTTGTCCTATATGCTCGGGAGTTCTGGAGGATCCTCTACAGGTGTTAAAAATAATTTTTTTTGTCCTACAAACTATAAAAAAAACGTTAAATTTAAGGCCCCAGTCTGTGAACATGCATTTTGTCGGAGTTGCATCCATGAATGGATTTCCCGACAACCCACTTGCCCAGTAGATAGGCAACATATTACGTCTGCACAGTTACGGCAAGTTCCTCGCATATTAAGAAATTTACTATCAAGGTAAGACTTAATTATTTTAAAGCTAAATTGCGTTACGTTTTTTATTTTTGTCTAGATTATGTATAAATTGTGATAATGCTGAATATGGCTGTACACGAGTTTTAAAACTAGATGCTCTGGTCGCTCATTTAGAAGAATGTGAGCACAATCCTAAACGTCCCTTACCGTGTGAACAAGGCTGCGGGTTAGTCATTCCTAAAGATGAACTTAAAGATCATAATTGCATTAAAGAACTTCGAGCAGTTATTCAAACTCAACAACAAAAGTTAAACGATTTTCAACAAGAATTAACCGAACAAAGGTTTACTATGAGTGAACAAAAAAGAGAATTGCAACTCTTAAAGGTAAATACACAGTTTTTTTTACTTTAATTCTGTGTAACATTGTATTTATTTAAAAGTATTTTTTTTTAACTTGTTCCAAAAGAATTTTTAAATAATTACACTACTAACAGTTGTAAATAACGTAATGTATATTAGGATTTTATGAAGGCCATGCGCATCTCGAATCCAGCCATGCGAGCAATAGCAGATCAGATGGAAAGAGATGAAGTATTACGATGGAGCAACACGTTAACAAGAGCCAGGGTTACTCGATGGGGTGGAATGATTTCTACTCCAGATGAAGTGTTACAGGTAAATATTTTTTTAAATAAACCTTTAGGTTTCCTGGGTCTTTAAATAGAGTTATATAAAAATTTACCATTATATTACAAAAAAAAAACAGGGTCAAGTTGGTTGTGATTTCTTGCATAAGATATTTTTTGTTCCCAAATTGAATCATTGAAGGATTTTTGGGTGATTATGCTGACTATTCACTGAAGTAGATTATGTTACAGCGGATGATAAAAAGAACATTAAGTGAATCCGGGTGCCCTGCCCATATCTTGGATGATTTAATGGAGAATTGCCATGAAAGGCGTTGGCCCCCAGGATTATGTTCTTTAGAGACAAGGCAGAGTAATAGAAGACAGTATGAAAATTATGTTTGTAAGCGCATTCCAGGAAAGCAAGCAGTTTTAGTATTACATTGTGACAACCAACATATGAGTGAAGAAATGATGGTTGAACCCGGTTTAGTTATGATATTTGCCCATGGCATTGAGTGACATGAACTTTTTTAATTTTTTCCCCCTTTCATTGTCTAATAAATTGGTTGTTTTTTTTTTGTCATTCAGATAGTGCTTCGTTTTGCTGTAATATTTTATTTATAAGCAATTTGAAACACAAATCATATCTAAATGTTAATGTAATTCGAATTAAAAATAATAATAACATGTTATAAACTTGCTTAACAAATTTTGTTCCGTTATGATAATGAAGTTTTAAAAAAATCAGGAGGAAAAAATTTTCAAAATCAGTATTAAAATATGAATATCAGTTAAGAGGAGAAAAATGGATTTTTAAAATATAACAGGGTTAGATTAAAAGCTAAAAATAATAATCCGAGAAAATATTTATTCTAAACACGTTCGCTACTTTAAATTAATTTCAAAAAAATTGTATTAGTTTAATAATTATAGCAGCTTAATTATTTTTAAGTTTTTCTATTTAATTTAATAAGGCATACGATCTCAAATGTGCAAATTCAAATTGTTCCTGCATCCAAAGTATGGAGAGATTTGGTTTTTTTTTAATGACTAGTCAATGTCAATAAAATTTAAAAAATGTGATTATTTATATAATAAATTTTTGCTTACTTTAGAATTTTCAAATTGGTGCCAAAACGCTCAATTTTCTAGCATATCTTAATGGGTCTTCACCTAATAGGGGATTCCCCTATTTCTTAAAACTTGCGGGACAGATTAAAAATTTAAGGGTTGAAGACTTCCATTTATTATTTTGCTTAAAAATAAGTAAAAGTTATTAAAAGGATCATTTGAAAGCTTTAATGTAAGAATAATGTGATGTTTATTCGAGGCTTAGATATTTTGTTATTCTAGTTAGGTTTAATGCGTTTTTTTTTATTATAGCTTAGGTTTTTTCAGTGTTGTACTACAATAATTTCAAGCTTGTTTTATTATAATACATAACTAGGTGCTTTTTGTTGCTATTTCCATTTACTGCCAGTTTTATGATAAATAAATAACTTTTCATAAACCTAAAAGTGTTTAAAATTTCCCGTCCCATCGATTTTCGAATAATTATAACATCTACTTCTGTATAGAGCTATCATTAATTCTACTACAAGAAAAACAGTGGAACTTAAAGTCCCTACCAATAAAATTAAAATTGCTGACCCAACATGTTCGATTCCTGCACTAGAATAATTTGATGTGATGCTAGGCGCAGGGACTGGTAATAAACTCAGACGTAGAGCATTACTTAACAGTCCTGATTCCTGAAGGGTTAATAATCTGCAAAAATATTAATCATCAGCTTGTGTTAGGGACTGAACACTACTTTTAATTCTTTTGAACTTATTTAGCGCTTACCCACTATTCAGCATTTTCTTATAAATGCTATTTTTCGGAACAACAAAGCTTCTAGTATATTGTGCTGTTGTAAAAACTGCAGTGGAAAATAAGTTAACCATATCATAGTTAAGTTTATTCGCAAAGTATTGGTCGATAAATATTTTTGGTGCTATTCCCACTGTGTTTTCTTGATCAATGTACATAAATAATTCATCCATATCCTCAACAAGTAATGAATTATTCTGGATTGAAATAAACAAAAGATTAATCTTAATTTGGATGATGGACAAGCGCCAAGGAATTTCATTGGGTCCCAACAGATTTTAGTTTTTGAAGGAAAAAAAATGTAAAAAGGCTTTTCACCATCAGGTGTAGTTCAAAGGCTTTTCACCACAATGTGAGATTTAAAAGGCTTTTCACCACAATGTGCTATATTTTATTTTTTAATTATTTTTATATTTCCTAAAATTTCATTGACCCCCATGGAGTCATTAGCGCCTAAGGAATGCTATATTTTATTTTTCCTACTTACAATAAATTTGTGTTCATTTTTAATAAACGAAATATCCACCACCGTGACTGTATTAAGATTCATTTTTTCTAAATTCGAAACAGTAATTTCATTATTCACCCCTTGTTGTAACAACAACGAAGTAATCCCAGCTGCAAATCCTGTATATAACAAATAGGATGTTAAATAACCCACAAAAAAAATAAATCGGCTTGCTAAACCATTCGGGGTATGACTCAATCCTTGCTGACAAGCCGCAGCATTAGCCCAGAGTGTTATATCTACCCAATTCCATAATTCATACTTATAAACAGTTGAATATCTTTTCATAGAGATGTGTAAAGATATAGCGAGAATAATGAGTAAGACAAGGAAGCACAACCATAATGTTCCGGCAAATGTTAAGATGAAAATGTCTTCGGTAATATGCAACTTGTTTAGTTTATAAACTAAAACATAGCTGAAACAAATTTAAATTAAGAGAGTCAGAGAAAAAAAATCACGAGGGTCAGAATAAAACAAGCCAAAAGAACAGAAGGGGGGGGGAGGGAGAGAGAGAGAGAGAGATGGAGGAGGTAGATTAAGAAAGAAGGATGTGGAAAGGGAGATTTGGAAGAGGAAGATAGAGCTTAGGCGATTGCCATTTGCATGCGGGAGTAACTCCGAGTAGCAGTGTGTAGCTCGCAGCTACTCAGTGCTACTCTTGAGTTACTCCCTCCTGCAAATAGAAAGTGGTGCCTCATGACAAAGGGAAACAAAGGCGCTTTCCAATTCCATGCGGGAGTAACTCCAAGTAGCAATGTGTAGCTCAGAGCTACTCTGAGTTACTCCCCAGTAGCTCGGAGCTACTGAGTGCTACTTTGAGTTAATCCCTCCTGCAAATGGAAAGTGGCTCAGGACAAAGGGAAACAGAGGGGCTTTCCAATTGCACTTAACTGATCTGATCTGATCCGGATCTATTCAGGAGTCAGGGTCAGTAAAGGAGGAGGCTAGCGGGAAGAGAAAGAAACAGCCAATAGGAAAAGCTAAACATACTCGCTTTTTAAAGTAGAATGGAGTTGAATTATTTCTGATTTCATTTCAGAATTTACACCTGGATGACATATCAACAAATCGAGGTTATACAACGACAGAGATTCCGTTAAATTATATTCACCGTTTGAATAATTTAACTTTATATAATTTACCCTGTAAAATATTCATAAATAAACTTTTTTTTAAACTAAAAAAAATTTTTATTTACCCAAACTGTAAATGCTCTTGTAACAAAGCAAGAACTTCGTAACTGTATCCTTTTATTAATTCCGTATGACTCGGAAAAATTTTCTCATCAAAAAATATACAATCAAAGGGTGCGTTAGGATTTTCAAAAACACCCACGTTTAACACAGGTTTAAAATTTTTCACAGCTTTTAATTCTTCAGTTTTGTTCCCTTTGATCCCAGTAAATCGGTATTCGTATTCAACCCAAACTATATCGGAACTATTCACATTACTCAACATTATAAATGAATAATTTTGAATAATTCTGTGTTCTACAAAATATTTTAAAGCATCTCTAGGGGTAGATTTTGATACAAGTAGGAAAAATATCAAAATCGGTTTCAACATTTTAAAGAACGGAAAGAAAATGATGTTCAGAATTACAATGAGACCTGTTGCATAATTAAATTTAATCACATTATGGGAAGAGATATTATTTGAACTTATATATGGCATTGTGCTCTTTATTTGCTTTGTTAGTTTTTGTTTACCAAGCTTTTAGGGTAGAATTGCATGGCGAGTAGATACCTACCCAATTTTATTCTTCATAAAATTTAGGCCGTTGCTAGCTCCACGGCTGACGTGGATATAATTTTGACACTAAATCCACGGCATTACGTCATACGAGCTGCACCTACGAATACCGTGGATTTTGTGTCAGAATTATATCCACGTTAGCCGTGGAGCTAACAACGGCCTAAAATTTACGTCCAAACCCCTTCCCCCTAACATACTGCGCATAACTCTAAAAAACCGCTCAGAATCATAAGAAGGGCGCAGTCAAAACCGAAGGCGAACGCAATGAAAGATGCCGCTTTAGATCCCGGACCAAGTACTCGGACGCAAAAATGGATAGCCACAGAGCCTTCAGTGACCCAGCAGCTGAGTATATGCATTCACAAGTCCACTGGGGCGCCCCACTGACTTTACGTTAGTTGCAGTTCGCGAATGTAATTTTTCCCAAAAGCGGATACCGACACAGCTTAGAGCGACCCAGCAACTGAGCATTCAGAAGTCCACTGTGAATGTATTTTTCACAAGCCCAGTGGACTTGTGACCAGTTGTTGGGTCACTGTAACCGGTGTCGCATCTGCTTGTATTTTCCAGCTGCTGGGTGACTAAAAGCTCTGTCCTTATCCGCTTGTCTCGGAGGCCACAGTTAGGGGAAACCCAAATCTGTAGAAAAATTACAGGAATGTAAAAAGCACTAAAAAAAACTTATATTTACTAAAAGCACACATAATTATATCAAAAAGCATATAAAAGATTGCAGATTTATTTCAAAATAAATTTATTAAACAGTAGGACAAGATCCTACAGTAATATGACCTTCAGCCATTTCTTGAACGAATTTTATTGGATTATTATTGATTTGCACATCTTTTATGCAACCAACAAATGAACTACGGGTGGATAAACCTCTTGCTCTATGGATAAGCCTGTGACCACCTAGGAATAAGGCACCTCCTGTATCGGTCGATTGCGATCTATAGTCACCTACACCAGGATCAGTAAAAGTACTGTCTACGGATAATGTCACCACATTCTTTGACTTCACAGCTGTAAAAGAAAAACAAATCTTTTTTCTAGTATTATTTAAATATAAAGCAAGTTTTAAATAAATGGGGGATTCCTAAGGGTTTTCTTATCCAATACAATACCTTGAATATTATGCCATTGTCCATCACAGAAATAATGTGGTTTATCAGGTTGGAACGAGGTACTAATAGCACCTTTACCATTTTCCACAGTAAGTTTAATAACTCCGTTAACCATTTCCAACACCAAGTAATCTTTCTTTCCGTGTACGGATACAAGTAACCCAGATATATTCCTCGGTTTGATTTCCATTTTAATGTCTATTTCAAGCCCAACTCTAAATTTATCCTTAAGTTTCATGTAGCCTCCTTGAACGCCAAAGAACACACCTGGTTCTACATCCTGAACGCAACCTACTACTCCAATATTGGTAGGTTCATCCATTACGTATCCGTTCATATGGAAATTACTAATGCATCCATCAAACCCTGTTGTCGTGTTCTATAACCCAATAAATAAAGTTTGTAAAAAGTTTTAATAATCTCATGTCTTACTAAATTTGTATAAACCTGTTGGAAACTTTCTGGGGGAATTCCCCCAATATAATAGGGTGGGTAAAGTACAATTGTTGAAGTATTCTTAGGGGTTCTTCCAGTTATAACGACTTTATCATCTAAGATTAGTTTTCCGTCGGATCCACTACGACTTATGTTCACGTGATGCCAGTTTCCATCGTTGTAAGTTTCTTTTGATACCATCGTGGCTGATCCTGCTCCACCATTGAATGAATAGACAACCTAGAACTCCGCAAATGTAATGGGATCTTAGAAAAATTGTGAGAACAGCAAAAAATATAAAATTATGAAAATTCAAAATATGGCGGGAACAGGAAGAAATTCAAAATTATGTGAAGACTGGCATGAGAATGAATCATTCCTCTACAGCCACAAACACTTACATAGCCATCTTGTAAGAAAAGTCCAACGTATTGTGTTTCATTTGGATTGGTAACATAAAAAAGTATTCCCTCTGTCGCTGTAGTCTTAAATTCTAGAGTAAAATCAAATTGTTTCCGGTACTTTCCTCTTGAAACCGTATACTCTGACCGACTTGGTCTTTCCATACCTAAAGGAGATTTTTTTTAAGTTTTAAATATTTAAAAGTCAATACCCAATACCATATTTATAAGACCTAGTTGGGGCAGTGACGTCCACTGCAGGGATCATCGGTAAAAGACAAGAAGGTTCAGATGATGATGGTTGTTTCACTGCTGGAGGATACCCAGGTTTTATTCCGGGTTTAACAATAGGAGCTGAAGTAGCCGGAACCCTTTCAGTAACTGGAATTCTTTCAGTAATTGGAGCTTTCTCGGTTATTGGAATTATTTCCGTAACAATGTCGTGTTTTTCTGTTGTAGGTTCTCCACGTGGTTTACCTTCTCTGCCACCATCACCTCTTATTGGGATTCCGGCTTCTATAGGCTCTATTGTTCTAGTCTCTGGTGATTTCGTTGTACCAAAACCAATTTCTTGTATCGGGGGTAATTTAGGAACTAAAATTAAATTTTACGTGAAAATTTACGGTTCTGGTGAGGATGATGTTTCTAATACCTTTATGAACGCTAGTTTCACTTCCAATTAATTCATCAAGAATACATTTTCCTAGGAATTCCCCTTTTTTGTGACCATAGCTCGCAAAGTTGACGATAGCTCCGTTTCTACTAGCATCTATAATACATCCTCCGAATCCATTTGTGGTTGCAACCATTCCTTTTTTAAGTTCGTAATTCTGTGGAAGACCACCAAAGAAGATATCTCCATACATTACACGGATAGGAGGGGGTGGGGAATCCGTCCTGAATTTTTAAACCGTTACGAAAACACGATTACAAGAAACAAAACAAAACTTACACTTTATGAATATAATCGTCTACATCAAGTCTTAATGTTGTGGTATTATGTGTAATACTAACAACGTGCCATTCGTTATCGTTATAAGCACTATCGTCCGTCTCCAATTGAATTTTTTGGCTGATCAATATCAAGCGTCCACCAACAAGGGATAAAGATACCCCCTCATTTTTAAATTTATCTGTTGCAAAAAGTATTAAACCTTCTTTCGATTTAGTTTTAAATTTAAGATTCATTTGGAATAAATCATTGGAGGAAAAGTTATCGCTTCCGACATACCCAACATTGTTTTGCTCAAACGAAACCAACCTAGCAAACTAAAAGAGCGGTTAAATAAATTATTAAATTAAATTTTAATTGAATACCTTTTCAGGACAACCTGGGGTAACGCCATATGCTTGAACGTTTTGGCTAAGGTCAACCGGATTACCCATAATGGTAACGTTATCAATACAACCGTCAAAATCAACATTGGTGACATCTAGTAGGTTGTGATGCTGTGGATATCCTCCAAAGAAGAATTTATCAAACGAATCAACGACGTTTCCAGAAATCGGATGAGACTGATCCCGGATATCTTCTCCATCAATGATGAACCGTCCTTTTCCACCGTCTCTACTTGCATCAATTGCATGCCATTTCCCATCGTTGTAAAGCTTTGATGTGAACCATTTCTTTGTTTCTCGACCTAAATTATACTGTAAAAAAAAAAATTAAATCTGTAGCGGTTGATTTTAAAAAAAATCTATGGGGTGGTACCTGGTAAACCACTCTTCCATCTTGAAGTTCAAGTGAAATAAACGTCCTGCTCGTGTTACTTTGGACAAGGAACAGGAGTCCATTAGGAGCAAATGTTTTAAAACTCAATTGGATATCAGAACGTTGTCGTAAAGAGAAAGATCTGGCATCAATGATTGCGTATCCGTTTCCATTGAATCTGAATCCGGTACTGGGTTGTAAGTTCACTAATTTATCCCTAAAAAGGAGCAGATTTAATATAGAGGGGGTTTCCCGAGCGTGGTATGGTACTAAGAAGGTTTACGACTATAGGTACCTACTATACCTACCTTCTAATAGCTCCATGATTATTATCGTTCCCATCATTGAAATTCCACAAAGAAATAGGAATTTCCCCGATAACTAGATCTTCAATTTCACCATCGAATGAATTTTGTCGAACTTGACTTTGTATAGGGAATTGAGGAGGGTAACCCCCGACAAATAATTTAGATTGATTTTTATCCAAATTAAAGATTGTGTTATATCCTTGTAACTCTTCCCCGTTTGGATGTAGTTTTTCCCTACCACCAGGAATTTCTTCTCGAACTGTTAACTTTCCATGATGGGCAGTTCTATAAAAAAAAGTTTTTAGAAATATAAGAATCTGAAATTTTAAAGCTTACCTATCAATAATAAATTGATACCAAGTATCGTCGGCTACGTATTTGTTGTTAACAACACGCTGGGGACCATTACCAACATCTACGGTAAGTACTAAGTAACCATTTTCAACCTCCAAAGCCATATAATCGTCCTAAAAGAAAAAATATATTGAGTGTATTTTGAATTTCCCGCGCTATTTTGAATTTGGCGCGCAATTTAAATCTGGCGCCAATTTACTTACCGAAGTAGTTCTTCGTAGGTTTGTTCCTTTTCCATTTCCAAGATATAAAAGCAACCCATTAGCTTCCTTTGTCTTAAAGTACCCAGAAATTTGAGTCGAAGTACTTAAGTCGTCCAAATTTGGTGGATTCCTTAGTTCTAGGGTAGTGTTCCGATAAAACTGGACTCCGACTTTAATTCTATTGGCAACATCTCTTGCAAGAGCAATTTGTTGTTTAAGAATATTAATTTTTTCATCGAGTGAGATGGCTATACGACGAACCCTTTGTTGTCTTGCAGGTAAATCATTCACAACCCCTAGAATTATCGGTAATTGTTCGTTTACAATTTTAATTTGTTTTTGAGCGTTGGTTATATTTCTTTTGGCATCGTCTAATTTATTTGGAAGGTTTATTGATTTTTCTTTATCTTCCGGAAGCTCTTTGAAGTTGACAAAAATTGTCTCTAAGGTATCTTCGGATAGGTCTTTAGCATTCGTTGCAATTTCCCCTGCGTTTATAAGTTTAGCATCTAATGATTGGTATTGGGGATGCTTAAGGAAATTTTCAATCGCAAGAAGTCTTTCTTCGTTTACTCCATGTAGGGATCTAACCGGACGGGATCTTATTTTCGCGGCCTCCAATCGGGGTTGCAGATCCTGAACAGTTTGACTACTCGCCTTATCTGCTTCAAGAAGTAAATCAGCGGATATTCCACTTGAAGTCACCGTATCTTCGGCGACTTCCACAAGTAATTCTGAAGCATTCGTAGCAGCTTCGATTCCGGTTATAGCAGCAGCATGGGCATCATCTACTGCGTCTACAATATTTTTATAAGCTTGTGCTGCTCTAACAGCATTTTCAGATATATTCCGGGTTTCGCTAAGTAAATTATCCAACTCCTCCGCTTGTAATGATAAATCTTCTGCATGGTCTTGAACTTCCGGTACCAATTCCTCAATAACCGTGAGTTCTTTAAAATTACGTTCTAAGGTTTCGTTTAAATTATTGTTTGCTCTTTCAAGGGATGCAGGATCATCTGCTATGTTTCCGTAAGCTCTTTGGGCGTCTTTTAAATATCTAGTTGCGTTTATAAGGAGTTGTTCGGAATCTTTTAAGTTCTTTTCAACTTCTTGTTTTTGGTTGTGAATGTTTTCTATTTTTTTCACCACCCTATCTTTTCTAAAATTTAAAAAATTCAAATTAATTAAAAAAAAAACAATTTATTTTAAAATTACTATTTAATTTAAATTCAAATCAATCAGTTTATAAATAAAACAAACTTTTTCAATTTAAAAATTAAAATTTAAAAAAAGGGGCATTAAGTAATTTTTAGGACCCCTAAAAAAAATATTTATGTTACGCCACTGGTAAGATTAGCTCTGTTTATATCTGTCAAACTGTCAAATCTAAAATTAGAGGTTATGTTCGCGGTGATTGAGGTTGCGTGTTCTAATTAAATTAATTTATTTTCTTAAATATATTGTTTATAAATCTAAAAGCATTAATAATGTTACCCACTACAGGATTTTTCAAGAACATAGACTGCCCTTACTATGAAAATTCTTGTGAAAGACCGTATTGTCATTTCAAACACCGGAAAAAGAGTCAAGAACCCAGTGAGACATCCACAGCATCAGCCCCTGTTGAAATACCTACGTACAACCCTACCCCTAAAAGCCAATTAGCAAATTCTAGAAGTCATATCCCAATTAGTTATGTACCAGACTTAGCAATTCGATCGGAACGTAACAACTTACGTTCGATGGCTTCATACGGATATTCTGGTGATAAACCCACATATAATCCAACACCCTTGAGTATTTTATCAACAGGAAAGGTTATTAAAACTAATGATAATAAAACGGAAAAAGTGGGAGGGTATAGTTATAATAAAAATGAGGAAACCGACTTAAAAACGGATACACCGAAGTATAGCCCTACGTATGTCCCAGAAGTTAATTTTGAAGATTTAGAAACAGAATTTGATATGATCGATGAAATAATAAGTGATTCTGGTCCTACAGATACTGTAAACGGTGAAAGTGAATCAACAGAAGATGAAAAATATTTAAAAACGAAAACTAAACCAAAAGTTGATAAGAAACACAATGGAAAAGTAAGTGAGACAAGTAGTAAAACTAAATCTGATTCTAAAACTAAATCAAGATCTCATAGTAGTAAAAAAGAAAGTAGTAGTAGTAGTAGTAAGTCGGAATCGAAAAAGAAAGAAAAAATTAAATCAAGTCGAGGGGACGAAAAGAAAAAATCTAGTAGTAGTAGTAATAACAAAAATGATGATAAAAAGAGAGAAAAAAAATACGAAAACAAAGACAAACATAGTTCGAAACACAAAGAAAATTCAACGGAGAAACATAAACATAAATCAAGGGAAAGGGATAAAGAGAAACGGGGTAGTAGCGACAAAGAAAAAAAGAAACACAAAAAAGAGGACACGAAACCAAACGAAACAATAACCGAAACCACTAAAACAACCACGTATACCAGTGAAAATGATTACGAGGACAGTAATAATTACTACGAAGATTCCGATTTAGAAGAGGACACGTTAGAAGAATGTTATAAAATTTTTACGGAATACAAACCAACAGAACCGGATATTTTTGCAGGTATAACAATACCAGAGGTAAGACACGAACCAAACCATGAAGAAGAATCGAGTTTATTCGGTAAAAAACGTATTGCCCATGAAAACATAAATAAAACCCAAACTAAAACTTTATTTAGCAAACCAAAATCAACCCCTAACGCTGCTCAAACAATGGTGAACCGTTTAAAGGCGGTTCGTTTAGCACATGCTAATAACGAACAAAATAATATAATAAACGAAATAAACCGATATGTACTTAAAAGACCTTCGGAGAATCCTCCGGTAAATGAAGTTAAAAAAATTCAAAAAACATCCCTTAAACCAAAACCATCAACCTCGACATCTTTAGTAGATGAGATAATAAGCGGGAAGCCTGCAAATTTAAAACCGAGACGAATAGCTCCAGTACAAAATGTAAACTCGATACAAAGGGCAAAAGCAAAAATTGAAGAAATGGCTAAAATACGCGCAGCGAATGCAATTACAAGAACAACAACCCAAACTACAAGTAAAGGGGCTAAAAGGGTTGCACACATCCCTGAAGCTCCTGTAGTCGACATTCCAGATGTTTTAGAAGCAGAACGTTCTAAATTACCCGTGAATGTTCGCACCCGTTTCCTAAAAATGATTGTCGATGAATGCGTTAAATTATATCTCAGTACCGAAGAGGCACAACAACGAGCACTTGGTGAAGAATTTAAATGTTACGAACGCTGTTCCGCTTTGGTTACGTATAGAAACTCAGCAATGCTTGCTATAAGTCGGTTACGGAAGGAATTACAGGAAAGGGAAATATCCGGGTTAGGTCCGATCTTACCAGGGGAAGCCCCTATTACCTCGAAAGACAATAAGAATGAATTACAAGGGCGTAAATTTTACGAAAACATAAAAAAATATATTCTTAACGATGAAGAATTAATTTTGCATGGATTTCCTCGTGAAGGTTCAAATCCCGGTAAGGCTTTAATTAAAAATCAAAGAAAGGTTTTGAAAACTTATTTAAGTGATGATGACCGAACTTGTTGTCGTTGTTCGAAACTTTATAAAGTTGATCGGGATGGTTTTCCATTACACCCAGAAGACTGTGTTTATCATCCCTTAAAAAAACGAACTTTTAGGGGGGACAGTATATACTTATGTTGTAAAAGCAATGAAGATACTGGTTGTGTAACGTCTACAACGC
Organism: Hemicrepidius hirtus; assembly: GCA_963082805.1. Lineage (NCBI taxonomy): Eukaryota > Metazoa > Arthropoda > Insecta > Coleoptera > Elateridae > Hemicrepidius > Hemicrepidius hirtus. The sequence continues at coordinate 30,079,181 of OY720165.1, forward strand.
ATGTATCCGAAGGGGTAACTTCAAACGAAGCAGAAATCGAAGGTTACCAAACAACATTACCACCCGAATACGAAGATGATCCGAGAAGTTACGAAATTTTCGCTTTAGATTGTGAAATGTGCTATACGACCAAAGGTTTAGAACTAACCCGTGTGACAATTGTAAATTCCGAGTGTAAAACAGTTTATGAAAGTTTAGTTAAACCTTTAAATTCTATTATAGATTATAATACAAGGTTTTCGGGTATTACCGAAGAACAAATGAATCGGACTGCTACAAGTATTTTACAGGTGCAAGCTAATATTTTACATCTTTGTAATTCTAACACTATATTGATAGGTCATAGTTTAGAATCGGATATGAAGGCATTAAAAATTATTCATAATACAATAATAGACACTTCCGTTTTATTTCCCCATAAATTTGGTTTACCCCATAAAAGAGCCTTAAGGGACTTAGCTAGGGAATTTTTAAAAAAAATTATTCAAAATGATGTAAGCGGACATGACAGTGCGGAAGACGCCCTTACCTGCATGGAACTTGTACAGTGGAAGTTAAAAGAAGAATTAAAAGTCCGTGGGATAAAAGTTTAAAATTCATTTTAAAAAAAAAACGCAATAAAACTCTTCCTTCCTTTGTACAGGTATTAAAAAAAAAAAGTTCAAGTTGGTTTTGTAAATTTAATGTAAGAACCGCCAACTTGACCCCCCTTTTTTTTGTGATAGTTTACAAGTAATTGTGCCTAATCTCCTTATCTATAAAATTTATGTGAACTGAAACAAAATAATTGTACTCAATTTTTTTTAAGTTCCTAGTTGCATTTTTTTTTCTCAAAATATTTTTTGTAAAATAAAACTATGTGTAATATATTTATGTAACAAGTTTCTATGATATTACTTGCGGTTTATTACTATATTTTGAAATATGTACTGATCTAATAAAATTAATTTATTGTTCAATTTGTGTTATCATTGTACGGGGTGTCCTAAAAAAAGGGTGGGGGAGAAATGAAAAGATGTAAGGAGAAAAGAGAAGGTAAAAGGAAAATTACTGTAGAAAAGAATAAAAGACAAGTTTTGGCTGGAAAGAGATTAAATTGAAAGGGAAAAAGAGTGGGGGAAGAGGGGTGCATTTTTGAAAACTACTGTAAAGAGAGTGGGGCTAACCCAACAGGAAGGGGTAGTTTGGACCACGAAAACCAAAATATGGTAAGAGAGGGAAGATTAACAATTTAAAATCAAAGAAAGGTACAGTGGAGAAAAGCCTTTTAAATTTCACATTTTGGGGAACAGCCTCTCCTACAATATTTTTAAATAAGACAGAGAAGGAAGTTTTGGTGTAAAAATTGTAAAGGAACAAAAATTTGGGCAAAACTGGTGGAAGACGGGAATATTTTTTAAAAACACAGTAGGGAGAATGGGGCTAACCCAACAGGAAGCAGTAGTTTGGACCACGAAGTCAAATGAAGGATAATTTAAACCAAAACATGGTAAGAGAGAGGAAAGATTAACAAAAGGAACAGACAGAGATAGAAATTCTGGATCAAAAATCACAGGGAATGGTCAAAATGGAATGATTATTACATGGGCACAGTGGGGAAAAGCCTTTTAAATTTCACATTGTTGTGAAAAGCCTTTTAAATTTAAGTGACGGATTAGTCGTAAGTTTTGGGGACTCCAAATTCTTACTCCTGGATAATACTCACCCACTTTTAGCATGAAAACCGTCAGCTTCAACGGCCTTATTCAAAGAATATTGTGTATGATTAAACAAATCATCGATTTTATCATTAATTACTTTCAATTCCTTTTTATATCCATCCATTTCGCCATTAACATCATCCACTGGTCTTTTAAAATCCCGTAAACTAGCAAGAAGTTCGATAGCTTTAGTAAGCTGTTTACTAGCCCCCGCTTCTCTTGCTGTTAAGTCATAAATTTTAATTTGTTCTAAAATACTTTGCGCTTCTTGCAACGCTGCATCAATTCTTGGACCTACATAAATAAAAGTGTTTAATTAAATTTTTATATTAACTAATGTTTACCTTCTCCAGCAATCAAACTATCGGAAAGAAATTCAACGTTGTTAATAGCTTCGCGGGCATGTTCTGCGGCTTCCCTGATAGCATCTAGGACTGTTAAAGATTCTTCTCTAATATCATCTGATTCCAAAGCTAAATCTTTACTGTTATCAGTGGAATAATTAGCCTAAAATAATAATAATTATTTTTTTTTCTAAGGAAATAATTTAATAAATGACCTTTCTGTTCATATTTTCAGAATCCTGTTCTAAACCTTCTAGTTCTTGGATAATCGGGGTTAAATCGATAACACTTGGGTCTAATAATTTAACCCTCGGCTTTAATTCTTTGACCGTGTGATTTATATGAGCTAACCGTTGGGTAGTAAAGTATCCAGAATCAACAGACTAGAATGAATTAAATTTTGATTATTTAATCATTTATAAATTAAAAGAAACTTACATCAAATTCTAAAAGATGAGGGCCAATCATGTTATGAAGTGCATCGGTATCGTCTAATAAATTATGTACACATTTATCGCATTGATGGCAACCAATGTCAGGTATAAATGCCCAACGAAGCGGGCACTGATCACATTTTTCTCCAACCACCCCAGGAAGGCATTCACAGTGTCCGGTATCCGCATTGCAACCGAATCCACGAGAATATTCACTCTTACACCCACATGCTATTGTAAAAAAAAATCTAGTAGTACCTTGTACCCCCTAACACAATACCTTGATGGGTGCTCTAGGGATGAAGCACCCATGGAAAATGATCATTGGGTATGGAACAAACAAATTAAATAAAAAAAAATAAAGTGGGGAAAAGCCTTTTAAATTTCACATTGTAGTGAAAAGCCTTTTAAAAATACTTACAGTCGCACCCTTGGTCTTTATAATTCCAATATCCAGCAGCACAGCGGTCGCATGCTCTTCCAGTAACACCTGGTTTACATCTACATTGTCCAGAATCATCATCGCATTGCGAACTAAGTGAAGCAACATCGCATTTACAAGGAATACAACCTTGCCCCGATTGAAAACCATAATGTTCTAATTCACATCTCTCGCATTTTTCTCCTATTACATTAGATTTGCATACGCATTGACCCGTGTAACTGTTACAATGTTTTGTTCCAACATGATCACAAATGCAAGCTAGGAAAAAAATTAAAAATCAATTAAAAATAAATCTTAAGGGGGCAGGAAGCTTACGTTGACAATTTTTAGCTTGAATAGCGTCTCCATAAAATCCAGGAGCACATAAGGCACAGGTTTCTCCAAAAGTATTATTGAGGCAACGTAAACATTCTCCTGTTACAGTATCACAAGAGCCGGGTTCGTATGGGTTGATGTTTCCAGAACATTGACATGGTTTGCAATATTCTCCTGAATAAAAATGAAGATATTATTTCACTTGCCATTTATTAAATTAAACAGGAGGAGATGAGGAGGGGTCCTGGGTTTCTCAACGCGTCTTCCTCATAAGATGGGACAGGAATTTTGGCCCTGATCCTTCTCAGGATTCAGAACAATTTTTTTATTATGGGCTTTAGACATAAAATCGTTACTAACCCAATATCTCAGGTCTTCCAAAGTATCCCGCTGCACAAGATTGGCATCTAGCTCCATAATATCCTTGGTTACAATCGCAGCTTATTTTTTCTCCATCAGCACTGACTTCACATGCATTTGCAAAACTAAAGAAAATTGTGATTAAAAAATTAAAATACTAACAAAATGATATTTTAATACTTGTTGGATGTTACTGGTAGTGGACATGCACATATTAGGCAGTCCATGGGTGTTCCTTGCAAAGCATTTCCATGGTATCCCACAGCACATTGATCACAATGTTCACCTCTTGTGTTATGTTCACAATTCTTTAAGAAAAATATAATTTAAAACGAAGGAACAAACAAGTAGATTGGAATAGGAAAAGGTCAAAAGTTGGCAAAGAAGTTCAAATTTAAAAAAAATCGAAATAAATTCAAACTTTTTTTTCAGACAGACAGACATATTTCAAACATTTTTTGTCTCTTGTTCGATTTCGCCAACTCCCATAGGTTAGTCAAAAAAAATTTGTAATGTATTGGCGATTGGGAAATCAAAAATAGTTTTTTCTGCCTAAACTAGGACAGATAACAAAATCTAACAAGAGACAAAAAATATTTAAAATAAAAAGATCTATCTATAAAAAAAGTTTTAAAGGTATTAACCAAACCGTTAAAAAAATATGATCTACTTTGCATATGGATGACGCCCTTCTAGAGTGGGACTAACCCAACAGGAAGGGGTAGTTTGGACCAAAACATGGTAAGAAAAGGAAGATTAACAATAAGAAACAAACAGTAACAGGGGTTCTGGCATAGTGGGGAAAAGCCTTTTAAATTTCACATTTTGGGGAAAAGCCTTTTAAATTTTAAATTTTGGGGAAACGCCCGTCCTATAATATTCTTTTCTACGTAATTTAAGTGACAAAGAGGGAGGATAACTCATAAGCAAGACAGAGAGGAAAGTTTTGGTTTAAAAATTGTAAAGGAATAAAAATTTTTAATGTATTGGCGCGTAGGAAATCAAAAATATTTTTTTCTGCCTAAACTAGGACAGATAACAAAATCTAACAAGAGACAAAAAATATTTAAAATAAAAAGATCTATCTATAAAAAAAGTTTTAAAGGTATTAAGCAAATCGTTAAATAAATATGAGCTACTTTGTATATGGATCACGCCGTTCTAGAGATATCCTATAGATTAGAATAGAAACAAAAATTGCATTCCAGGAGGGATAAAAATGGAAGACGAGTATACAAAAGAAACCAAAAAATTTTTTTTAAACTTACAATACATAGGCCTGTGTTGAGATCGCATTCGTTAGTATGTCCATTACACTGGCAAGGTACGCAATAACCACCATGGGGTCCTGAACTTATCCTGTAATAACCAGGAGCACAAGATTCACAAGATAATCCATTATACCCTGGAGGACACTGACAGTGTTCCACTGAAGAGGCTTGCTTGAGCGTTCTTGGGTCAGCATTGACGTATTGAGGGGGTACTGCCTCATCCATAGCCACATTTGATAATCTATTTGAATTAAATTTTACTTTACATAATACATTTTATCATGTAACATACTTAGTTGTTACACTAGCAGTCCAGTAAGTAGCTCTTAAATAAATTCCTCGTAAATCATTTAAGACTACCATAATATGTTCTCTTTTTGCTGGTATTCCGCTTAAGAAATGGAAATTTGATTCAACAAGTTGTAAACTAGCAGAATAATCCATTACAGCAGCTGGTTGTTCAATACTTGTATGCATTAAATACATTCCGGCACCTTCTAAAATTACATCGGCACCACTTACAGCTTTACCTGAAAAAAAAATGTAAGTAGTTTGTGGTAATGTTTAGGAAAAAAAATACAAACCTGCTAAGGCAATGGTATAATATATGGTGTAATTAAGAAATCCACCATAAGAAGTTAATCTCGATCCTAAATATTCCCTTGGTGCCGAAAAATAAACATGTTTGTTTTTTAAGTCGTCAGAAGTAAAATCAGCACCGATACTGTTTCTAGCTACTTCCGAAACGGTTATATTTAATGGTACTATTTCTAATTTGTAAGTTTCATTAATAGCAACAAGTTTCCAATTATTCATTATTAAGAAATACGTTTGTGCAAGATTCGAACTGCTACATCTTGTGGTTTTTCCAAAACAGAAGCATTCAGTACAGCCTTCGTCATTATTTGTTTGCAAATTGAAGCTACCTTCTCTACATAAATTGCAAGAAGGACCTGTTACGTATTTTTTGCAAAGACATTCCGCTGATTGTTGTTCGCAAATTTCTTCTGTTGTACCTCGAAGATCGCATTCACATATTTCGCAGTACGGGAAAGCAAAGTAACCAGCCTGGCACGTATCGCATGTACGACCCACAATATTTTTTTTACATCTAGTATTAAAAAAAATTCGTAAGGGTTTGTTTCTTAATAGAATTACGCTGGATACATTAAATGACGCGGCATTCAATACGCCGCGCCGCATGTGGCGTACGGCGCAGCGTATCGCGCGCCGCATGTGGCGTACGGCGCGGCGTACCGCGCGCCACACCAATAGCGTACTTACGTGCAACTTCCGTTTAATAAATCGCATTGTAAATTATTATTATCTCCTAATTGATTACATTTGCATTCCTCACACCCAATAATAGGATCGTATCCATAAGTGTATGGCATACATTGATCGCAACGTTCTCCAGTCACATGGGTTGGACAAATACAACGACCTTAAAACAAATTTTTAATTCCCTCAAGTAAAATAGACTTAAAATAAAAAAAAACCTGTGGATGTTTCGCAAAGAGCTGTCGACGGACAATTACAAGGTTTACAATCGGGGAAACCATAATACCCAGTTTTGCAAGCCTCACATTGTCTACCAATTATGTTTGGTTTGCAAGGGCATTGTCCACCAAACCTATCACATTCAAAACTTAAGGAACCATCGAAATCACACCGACATGGTAAAGCCCCATTGTTATGTGAGGCAGTAATGGAAAACACCGAATCCCGACAGAATCCTTAAATAAATACAAAAAAATTAGTTTTAGGATTAAAATTAAAACTTTTTTTTTACCTTCCTGGGACGTATTGATGTTGAAATGATTGCTTCCGCATGTTGATATAAATTCCCCAGACCTATCTAAAGTATCTTCTTCTAATATTCGGTTTGTGTATAAGTCGGCTGGTACAATTAACAAATAATCCAAGTAAACATTCTTTCTTTTTGGTAACTGTAAAGAAATGAATGATAACATCAAAAAATTTATGTAGGTTGTAAAGGAAAAATTACTTAAACCTAAATAGGGGATTCCCCTACAATAATAAATATTTTTAGAGTCTACAAAAAAATTGGGTGCAGGCCACAGGTTGCAAGGAAAAACTCTCAAAAAGAAAGTTTAATCTAAAATAAGGGATTCCCTTATAACAATTAATGCTTTGAGAGTCCTCATAAAAATCAAATTGCGAGAAAAAAAACACTCAAAAGGAATCCCATAGGCGCATACTTCGGAAAAGTTCATTGGGTGCTCTACAGATTTCAATTTTTAAAAGTGGAGGAAAACATTTAAAAGGCTTTTCACCAGAATGTGAAACTTGAAAAGCTTTTCCCCACTGTGTTTTTTTTTTGTTTACATAAACTTTTATTATATTTCCTAAAATTTCATTGAAACCTTTGCACCCAATGATCATTTTTATTGAATCATTCCGTCTCAGAGAAGGTACCTAGATACTACCCATGGATTCAGCGCCTATGGGGCATCCTATAAAAAATAAAAACACTCTTTACCTTTAAAGTAATCATAAAATTTTCTGTTAAAGTAAATTTAGTATTTCCACCATGTTCTGTAACCAAAGCTCTACAGCCCCATTGTGATGGACAATGTGGAACGGGTAACGTAGCTTCATAAAATTCTCCATTTTGTAAAATAACATCCAAATCAAATTCTAAAACATTAAAATAATGTATCCGGATAATACAAAACAAATTTTAATACAAACCTGGAAAATCCGGTTGGAAATACTGCACTACAAAAGTATAAGTTCCTGGGCTCCATACTTTTGCGTGTAAATCGATCATGTCTTCATTGGGACTTAAATAAACATAGGATGTGGTATTGGAAAATCTATATATGGAATGTTTTTGTCCTCCTTCCATATCAGAATCTTGTTCAAATTGAACTTTTTTAGATTCAGGCGGGGTGGGATATGTTGATGGAACACATGTTCCATTTTTACGGATACATACAGGTCTCGGTTTGATATAAGCTAAAGACCATTCTTCAATTGGGATTGCTACTATAGAATGAATTCCAAGATTTGCGTTTACACTCTAAAATAATGTTAGCAATTAGGACAGAAAAAATGACTCATGCAAAGTCACAGAGATGAGTATCCAGATGGCGCTAGTGGAAAGGTTATAAACTGCATGTGTAAGAAAGAGATGGGTATAGAGTAGGAGTTCTAGTCATGTTCTGCTAGGTTCAAACACTCTGCATCTCTGTCTGACACATGGGACCCATGGACCCATCTGTATATCTATCTCTGTTAATAAAAACAAATGATTGTTATTATACCTGAATTGTAACGCTTATTGAGTTACCATCCACAAGATGTACTCCAACTCCACTTTGTTTGTCGGTTACAGCTTGTCTACATACAGCCCTGTACGGACAAGCATAAAAAGTAACGATTCCACTGCTTTTTCCATTTTGTGCCACTGTATCTACATTCAATGTATGGGTACGTTGATCATTAATCGGTGTAATATAATTTATAACAATTACATAACGCCCTGGTTTACTAACAGTGATGTTATAAGAAATTTCTGGTTGAAGGGCGTTAAGCAAAGGGATTCGATTTAAAATTTGTAATTCATTAAGATGCTAGAAGTATAAAAAAATTAAAAAAAAGGATTTAAACATTTAATTTAGGTTACCTCAGAGTTATCGTAATATTCTGTAAGGGAATTAATATTTTTTCCATAAATTACAAAACCACCACTACCCCAACTCATATCAAAAGATGAAGCGTTAGGGTAACTGTAATCACGGCATAATTTATTTTGTCCAACAATACAAGGTTCTTCAACTTTTTGATTCAGAATTGTTGCTAAATAAAAATCTTCAGGGAGAAGTACAAAGTAATCCTAAATAAAAAAATTATTGTAAAATGAGCGCCAATTTTAAATTTAAATTTTTCGCGCGACACTAGAAAATCATAACCTTGAAATTTCGAATTCAAATTTCGTTAATAATGATTTACAAATACTTTATGGGATAAACTTACCACAAATAAACTTTGTTTAGCTTGAATGCTAACTGTCCATCGCCCGGGATTGATAACAAGAGCATTTCCAACACCGGAAATGGTTTCGAAAGCCGGCACCGAACTATATTTGAAATAAACCTTAATTGTTTGTTCGTTATCACTTGGATTCTCAGGAGTAACTTTAATTGTTGCTGTTACCGTTTCAAAATTAAGATTTACATATCTAATAACCATACGGTATAGAGAAGGCTTCTGGATATAAACGTCTTGTAATATTTCGTTCTAAACCCATATTTTAATTTAGTAAGTATTATATTTATAAATAATAAATAAAAAAATAACCTGTAGTGTTGAGAAAACCGCATATCCCTTCCAGGAGTATCCCGGAAAAACATTTTCGTCGTAAGCGTATCTAACAGCGGTGTGTGCTGGGGTACGGCCGTCTTCTACTTCGTATTGATATTGATATAATGTAGGAAAATAATGCGCTTGTAGTGGTTGCTTGCATGTACGACCTGTTACACGTGATTGGCAAGGACATTGCCCGGATATTTTATCACAAACCGGGCTTACTGATCCACCAATATCGCAGCCACAATCTAAAAATATTTAAGTAAAGAGAACTGTCCTTATTTAAAAAAAATGTAAATACCTCTGCATCCAAATAAACTGTCTCCTTGAAGATCATAAGTTCCATCGACGCATTCAGTACAACCTCTTGCAACTACAGAAGGTTTGCAGACACATTGACCGGTCTCGCTATTACAAACAGCGTTTCCACCTAAAACACCCGGTATGTGGCAACGGCATTCATCGCAACCTTCTGGATTGTTGAGATGTAAATTCCAAAATGATGGCTTGCATTGATCGCATATACGTCCCTGTACACGCTCTTTACATTGACATAATTTTCCTGCTGGGACCGAACCACATCCAGCAAATGCTGCGACAACCCCCGCTGGATTACAATTGCATTCTGAAATTTAAATGTTATTCTTAATCTATGGGGGTAAAGACGAAGATCATAAATGTATAGTCAAACTTGACTGAAATGTTACTTACCTTCACAACTCGGGAAGTTATAGAAACCTTCTCTACATTCGTTACAACTATTCCCATCAAAATTATATTGGCACTCACATTTTCCGTCCTGTTTACACGAAATACCAATAGCACCATGCCCATCACAGTTACATGCTGGAAATTTTTATTTAAGTATCAATAAAATTAATTTTAAAAAAATGCTTACATAAACATTCCGGATATTTGTAATAACCGACACTGCATTTTTCACAGGTGCGGCCTCCAAAATTATCCAAGCAGCGACATTTTCCCGTGGTATCACAAGCAGGAGAAGCCGAACCTACTATACTGCAATTGCATGGTCTACAATCCGGATGCCCATAAAATCCAGGGACACATTGGTCGCATCTTTCACCCCCGTATCCTTCTTTACATAAACATTTACCACTATCTTTGTTACAGACTCCTGGTTGAGTCCCAGTTATATCACAGTTGCAATCTAAAATAAAATTATTGTAATAGGCCGAGGTCTCGGTATCCTAATCCCTGGTACCCAGCAACCGATGAGGGTCAGGTCCAAAGACCTGGATTGGATTGGATTTACTTACATGTGCAAGAAGGGTAGCTGTAATATCCATGTTGGCACTGATCGCACTGTTTACCTCCATAGTTACTTTTACACGTACAGTTTCCACTATTTTGATCACAAGTGCTTGAAATCGATCCTAAGGTGTTGCATTCACAAGCTATAATAAAAATCAAACGGAAGGAATTAGATTTCCAAGTGCCTTGAGCAATCAGCGCCATCTACTAGGGATCAACGCCATCTACTAGGGATCAGCGCCATCTACTAGGGATCAACGCCATCTACTGTGGATCATTCACTACTTACGTTTACATTCGGGAAAATTGTAATAATTTTCAGCACATTCTTTGCAAAATTTCCCACCATAATTGTATTCGCAGAAACATTGTCCATCTCTAGGTTCGCACTGAAGACTTTTTGTTCCATTAAGATAACATTCACAAGGTTTACAATTCGGATAATCGTAATAACCAAAACTACAACTATCACAATTCGGAGACGTAAATTCTTTTCTACATTCACATCTCCCTGTACCTTCTTCACAATTACCCGTGGAGTAGAAAAAGTTACAATCACACGCTGAAAGAATTTTTTTAGAATTATTAGATTTAAAAATTAATAATCCTTACGATGACAAACATCTGTTTCGTTCCAAAATTTATTAAACGGTCTATAATACGTAGATCTGCATTTGTTACAATTAATTCCTTCTGTATTGTCTTGGCAATTTTGGCAAACACCCCCTCCTTCGTATTTACCATGAATATCAAGAGATAAATGTTGTCTATCGACTTCTGCATCATAAGTACATTCACTGCTATGTTGGAAACAATTGCAAGCTAAAATTTAATTCATTAAACAAAAAAAGAACACTTCCCTAAAGAAACCTTACGTTCACATATAAACGGTCTATAACTTTTAGATTGTCTCCAAGCTTTTTGTTGAAAACCACGACAACAAGTTTCACATTTCGGACCACACGTATTGTGTTGGCAACGACAAAGTAACAAACTTGTATTTGTTGGATCCTGAATATCACAACTATCCGCATGCCCATTGCACATACAACGACCTCCAATACTTATATCCTTGATAGAATAAAAATACTGCAAAAAAAATATTTTAAGAAACTATAACTCGGTAATTTTACAACCATACCCTTCGGGTAACTGTCGGGTCTTGTCGAGCTACACTCATGAGATGTCCTAGCAAATTTTTAGTTCTCAAGAATCGGAATCTAACATTAGTAGCTCTAGTCCATTCTTGAAGTACACTAGAGTTAAAATAATGATTCGCTGAAGGTCTGTTATTTAAAAGTGAGATTGGAATCTAAAAAAATAGTTAAAAAAAATAAATAAATAAAATGAGTATGAAATTTAGTTTGATTAAGTAACTGTAGGTCGGTTTTGATTAAACAAATTAAAAAAAAAAAAGTTTGTATGAATCAGGATTTGAACCCAGGTCTAAAAAAACGTGTTAGGTGTAATCCTGTAACACATTTAAATTTGCGCGTCACCGATGATAAATTTGAATTTGCAGTGCCGCAAAAAGAAATTCCTTACTTCTCCTCCTTCTAATGGTACAACTTTGGAATATTCTGTAGTACAAATAACAGAATCATCTCGTGTGATGGGTTCTAAACTTCTTACACCGAAATAAGTCTCACAATCTGTTTCCAGGTCTGAAAAGTATTGCCAAGGCACGTAACTTTGTCCATAATCAGTTGATTTCTCTAAAATCCATAAGCCTGGTCTAGGGGAATTACCCATTCTTATAAAAACATAGGCCACATGAAATTCCTGTAAAAAAATTCCTGTGTGTTAGTCTTACAAAATAAAAAAATAGTGAAATATAATAAATAATCTTCAAGTTATGTACAGGGTGTTAAAAAAATGCTCTTCTATGAATATTTTAATTTATTTTTTATTTTTATGGGTTTCAATAGAAATTTCCGTTAAGTCTTACGAAATAAAAAAAATTGTGAAATACCTATAATAATTTTTAAGTTATGTACAGGGTGTTAAAAAAATAATGGCTCTTCTATGAATATTTTAAGTTTTTTTTTTTAAGAAAGTCAATAGAAATTTCCGTTTAAAAAAATAGTGAAATATAATAACCTTTAATTTATGTACAGGGTGTTAAAAAAATAATGGCCTTCTATGAATATTTTAAGATTTTTTTTTATTTTTAAGAGAGTCAATAGAAATTTCCGTTTGGTCTTAGAAATAAAAAAATTGTGGAATATAATAGTCTTTTAAGTTATGTACAGGGTGTTAAAAAAACAATGGCTCTTCTATGAATATTTTAAGATTTTCTTTTTATTTTTAAGGACGAGTCAATAGAAATTTCCGCTTAAAAAAATAGTGAAATATAATAATCTTTAAGTTATGTACAGGGTGTTAAAAAAACAATGGCTCTTCTATGAATATTTTAATTATTTTTTTATTTTTAAGGGAGTCAATAGAAATTTCCGTTTAGCCTTATGAAATAAAAAAAAAAATGTGAAATATAATAATCTTTAAATTATGTACAGGGTGTTAAAAAATCAATGGCTCTTCTATGAATATTTAGGATTTTTTTTTTATCGTTTTCAATAGAAATTTCCGGGTATATAAATATATAATCATGGTTTTATGGTTTTACTTTTGATTATCATTTACATAATTCAAACTGCCTCGTAACATCCTTTGATAATTGATAATAACTACAGTAACTGATGATTAGGGAAGGAAATACACGCCTACTACTATCATACAAAGAACATTGACTTAAATTAATGATAAACGAAAAATTTACATGTTTCTATGTAAGAATACGTTATCTTTCCTTTTGTGGACTGTGTATATTAAATTTCATGCCCTGCTTAATCTCAAAGAACGATTTCAAGGAACTTCCAAGAGAGTGTTATGTCTGTACTTAATATTAAATTTCGCCAGTACAAGAGTGTCTAATTATTTTTTCATAAGTGCAGAAAAATAAGATAAGAAACCCAGTCTATTTGGCAGCCAAATCTGACTTGAACCTTTTATTTTAAAAGACAGGTCCTTATTTTGGAAAATGTTGCAATTTTTTGTTAAACTTTTAAAAATTCCCCAGAAATCGTCACAAAAACACTGCAGGGTTAAACTATATAAGTACATCAAATTGCAACCCTTATTTTATTTTATTAGATCCATTATTTGCATTAAAAAAAAACATTAAAGAAATTGGTGACTCCCAAGTAGAATTAGATCATCTTGACCAATTATTAAATGAATTGTTTGTGTGTATGTTGACCTCAAAAGTATTTAACAGAGGAATCCGTTCTATTAGTTATATATATAGGGTCGCAGATGAGTCTTATGTCTCACCAGCAAACAGTACATAAATATAATATGGGTCTCGGTCCCAAGACTTTTAAGAGCTAGAGAGGACCAGAAAAAACGCATCTGGTGACCACATGTTGCCCTTTTATTAAAAGCAGAACACAAGGTTCTGTTTTTGTTAGTGTTATGTCATCTTCTTGCATTTTTGTTCCACAATTCTAGTTTTAAATGTATATAGGTATACTAACACGATTTAATTTTTTTTATTAAAAATAATAATAAATTTTGATTCTATACAGGGTGGTCCAATTCTTTCACATTATATTTTATAGGGTGGTCCATTTAAAACTGTTTTAAGAACATCCTGTATATATTTTATTCCCGATTTGTGAAGGATTAGAAAATAAAAACAAAATGTTTTAGTACTTCTGATGAATAAGATTTCATGAATGAAATATTTTTTCTTTCATTTACAATCCCAGTAGTACCTAGAAACAGTAGGGGGTGGGTTGCATTACAAGGGATGGTCATCAATCTTTTTCGTATTACAAACGGTTCAGTCACAGCCCACAATCTTTTTCTTAACTCTAATATTACTATTGATGGCTAGGGGTATACGAACTGTGGGGGGGGAGCAGTAATTTACATCCCTTAATTATTTTGGGAAATTGTAAAAATATCTTTGGTCAACTCACCTGTCCAAAATCAATGGTAAGATTGACTTCGTTATATTTCATCCCTCTGGAAAGGGGAGGGCTTTGCCACCAAGTTTCCATCCCATCCACTGCGAACTCTGGTGGATGCATTCGATCCGGTCTTGTTGGATCATTTGGATCACAATATTCGCAAGACTAAAATAAAAAATTCTATAATAAACTTGCCATAATTATAAAAATAATAATCAAGGAGTTAAATCAGGCGAGCGTAGTGTGAGGAGGGCTTGAAAAATCCATTCTAAGCTTCCTGATCACAGGTGTATCAGTCTTAAGGGATGAAAATGTATGAGTAGGTTGTGAAGTCCATGGGAAACTTTATTTAATTTTCTGAGTTCGTAATGAAATCGATGAATCATAATAACATCATTATGTCACCCCTGTATGTTTATATCTTTCTGACTATGTAAACTATAATTTAATATTGACACTCTTCTGAATGAATCAGTTTACTCTTAAAACAAAAACAAAGACTTAAGAATGGTGATATTAATATAAATAAGGAAAGCCTTTGAAATGTCTTATCGCACTAGTGCGTTATCAAAGGGCGACAGCCTCTTTTGTTTCATTCTTGTAACAATTTTGAAAGCGGGATTCGAATTTTAAACGCGTCTACAGTAAATTTCAATGAGTTAAGTCTGGGGAGTTAGGTGGCCAATACTTTCACGAATTAAAAACGTACCTGTCCATGAATAACTTCATTAAGTTCGTTAATGGAATTATTAGCCGAATTTGTTCCCACAAGTTTGCAATAAAGTTCGGGTCCTTCGATATCTTCCCCACATGTTGCGGAAGCTGTAATTCTTCTTCCTTCAGCGAGATTAAAATAGGGCGGTGTTAGGATTTCACTTCGCGCTACCCTTACGAATACGAGGGCCACCACAAGGGCCACCCGTGCACTTCCTTCGAACATCTTTTGCTTACTAAGCTGTTAAGTGTTAAGCCCGCTAGCGCATCATCAGCAGACGCAAATGATTTAACACACTACGCAGGACTGTATTGATAACATTTCATAATCAAAAATTATGAAATTAAAGAAAGAAAATTTTTTTGAATTATTTTGAATTATAAAATGAGTTTTTTTCGGTTGTTCTATAATAAACTTGATTTTTTTTATAAGAACACCCTGTATGTTTACTATATAAGATTCTATTTGGATTCTAATCGGTTTTCAGAATCAATTTTATTTTTGAAATTATTTGGCAGAGGTGACTTTTTTTTCGAAAAAAAATTTAGATTTTTGCCAACAACCCTTAATTTAAAAAAAAAAAAATATTTTTTCTATTAAATGGCTTCTAAATATGAAAGATTTGTAACTTAAAAAAAAACTGAGAAAAGTATGAAGTATTAATAAAAATAATTTCTTGGAATACGGTCCTGTGCAAGCGATCCTCTTGCAAAAAACATAGGCTGGGATGCTGCAAGAAAATTAACTTCAGTGGTGCAAATTCCTTCTATTTCATCTTCAGTTCCAAGAATAAGGCATTGTTATGTTGCAGGGTCAGTGGTTCTCAAACATTTCTTAAGGAATTATACAAAAATTTTCATTTTAAATTATTATTTTTAAAAATTCAAATCGTAGATATTAAATTTTATTTTATTTTGCATAAATTTATTTTTCAGGATGTCATGAATTTTATTTGGGGACACAATCATTGCGAAAAATTTAAAGCGCCCCAAGAATCAAAGAAGTATCCAAATAAAACATTCTGCCCACAGGAAAAAAAATAAACATAAGAGAAATATAATCAAACCTTGTGGTCTCTGAGACCACACCATTGATTGCTATGGTTATATATTTATGTCTACTGATAGCTAGAATGCATATTCTGAGTACTATTTCCGTTTGGTGGTGATAATCAGCGAGAATATAAATGCATCATTCATTTAGGTATAACAAAATGCACTTTTGCATTTCGGGGTGGTCCATAAATAAGCACCAGTTTTTTCTTTTAAATATACCCACACCTATAGATTTAAAGCATAAACAATTAAGAAATTTTGAAAGTTTCCGTTAAAAAAAATGTTTATGCTATACAGGGTGTTTTTTTTCCTCGTCCAGCTTATATCTACTAAAATATTAAAGATACAAGAAAAAGTTAAATAAAAAACTTGTGTAACTAGACGCGATGTATAACATGGCGCAAACAATTTTTTCCCATGACCTTCTTATTCTCCTGAAACGTATCCAACCTTGGTTTTTTAAATAAAACACCCTGTATATTTTTTCAAAATTAGATTCTAAATAAATTTCTCTTTACAAATATGTATCATAAGCAAGGTTTTCTGTTTAAATTTCCCGCAATAATTGCTAAAATAAAATTAAACTTTTCTGGGTTTCCCCTGTATACAAAAAAGAATATCACAGGGGGCTGTTTTATTTCTATTTTTTGATAAGGCATAATTTAAATAATATAGAGTCGCCTAACGCGTTTTGATCAATCCCTGAAGGATTTAAAAAATCCACATAGAAAAGCGCGCGAATTTCAAATTCAGTCATACATTGCGAAATTTTCTTTCTAAACTAAAACTCAAAATAAAAAAAGGAAAAGGCGTTTGTTTTCGTGAAGGTGGGTGTAATTGGGAGGCATAAAGCAAAGGATAAGTGAAATCCAATTTGAACTTTGTATTAACGATTTTACAATCAAAAACATACCATAAAAAATTATATAAATACAATAAAAAATATTTTTTTAAATAAATTTGTACACAATATCATAAATAAATTTTTGCAAAATATTGCAATAAAGTTATATGTAAAAAAAAAGTACTGTTAGCCGTAATAAGTCGGTGCTCAGTTCGAGCATGGCACCCAAGAATAAAAGCCTTAAACCTAATTTGTATTTTTCATGTAATAGCAAAAAATGTTACTGCAACAGGTACAATAGTTTATACAGGGTGTTTAAAATTCGAGGGCTAGGGATCCGAAGAGGGGTTTAAATTCGGCGGTAAATTTAAACCTCACTATAGCTGCCTTTGAATTTCAAACACCCTATAAGTGTGGAATTAGTATAACTTTGGTGTCTGCAAATTTATTTACATAAAAAATAACAATCCTCGCGGTAATCACATATTATGTGATGTTTTTTTGCATTTAATTATTTTTTGCTTTAGCAAATACTTTTAACTCCAAAAAAAATGTTACAGCATTACCCTACATGTATAAACAAAACATTCCTGGACTTTCTTAACGATTATTGTTTTTTCTTCAACTTGTCTACTTCTTTTTTAGCCTTAGAAGGTTTATAATAATAGGCAGCAATCATTATCGAAGAACTAAGGAAAACATTAACAATAAAATTGAGTAAAAGAGAAACATCTGCTGAATCCATGAAGATGGTAAAAACTCGAGCTAAAAACAGGCAATTTGAAATTTCCCTTTTTTCCCCGTAAAATCAAACTTACTAAAGTTAGTGAACGCTGAGATAAACCATGTAAGGATGCTAATACATTCAGAATCTTTTGATCGTAATATTTCAAGTAATTGCACTACTTTCGAGGAAGCCCCAATGGGTGTGCATAAAGGCTAAAACAATTTTTTTTTAAAATAATAATAAATATGTCTACTACCAAGTTTTAATATACCACAAGAAATGTTAACATTTCCCTCGGAACTATTCCATAAAGAAATCCTCCTGCCATTGAGAAATATATTCCAGCCCCTATTAAACTAGGAATTCCTAAATATCCTTTATAATATAGGACACATAAAATAAGAATCAATTCTTGGACAAGTATAATTGGATATTCTAAGTAAGTTAAGATAGCATAACCGCTACGGAAATTGTAGGAAAACATAATCGTGTAACTGGAAAAAGAAAGGTTATAATCAAACTTTCGGGAAGATTAAAAACCTTACCTGGATAATTCCATAAGAAGACCCAGTAAATTAATTCCAGTGGCATTTCTAACTTTTATTATACTTAAGATTTGTGGAATTTTTAAAATAAAACAAGAAGATATCGTAATGATGCTTAAAAAATCAGAAAATAATTGGACGTAACTAAATTCGTCTTTTAATTGAACCATTTTTGAAGAATATTATCTAAAAAATGTTAACCTATTCACCTTGGAGCATATTTGAACCAATTCTAACTTTCCCTTCCGCAGGTGGCCCCCTTACATAATAATAACATACAGAAATCAGGACCGTATTGGAATTGTTTTAGCCTTAAGTCCCTGCACTAGTTTGATTTTCGAATATTAAATTAAATAAGAAAGAAATAATTTATATTTTAAATATTATTCACTGTTAAAATAAATGATTATTTATATTTAGTAAAAATTTAAAATAATTGTGTTAATAGAAAATAGTTTTAATACACCCCTGTCATTATGGCAGCGAAATTTTAAATTACAGTGGAGTTGGTTATAGAATTAGAAATGAGCTACTTTGATTGGACGAACACGCAGCACGTCAACCAATCAGAGCAGTTATATACACAAGTCCACTATTCTCTCCCTCGTGTTGTCTTCTAACCTACAAAACTGGTGCTGTTTTTGTCCAAAATTTAATTGATTTTTAAGGTTTATTCTATTAATTACTAGTAAAATGTATCTCATGTACTACACTGATGATAGTGGCAAACGTGTTTACACATTAAATGTAAGTAATATTAAAAAAAATAATTCTTCAAGGCACTTAATTTTTTCATTTTAATTTATAGAAAAAGAATCCTAAAGGAAAACCAACAATGACTGCCCATCCTGGTAAGGAATTTACCTTAATTTGTTGTTAAATATTAATTAGTTTATTTATAGCACGGTTTTCACCTGAAGATAAATATTCAAGGGAACGGATTACGATTAAGCAGCGTTTCGGTATTCTCTTAACACAAAGTGTAGAACCTGCTTGTTAAATTTTATATTTACTTAGATGTGTTAGATTATAAGAAAATATTGTTTGTATAATTTCTTAAATTAGTTATCGTATTATAATTTTTATGACAAAATGTGAAGAACGTTTAATGAATAAATCCAAAACTTAAAATTTATTGTTACTTTTATCACAGTAGGGGAATACCCTTTTTCGTTTTACGCACTGACCCCCTGCATTTGCCCTCTTTAAAATAAAAATATGTGATGTTTATTACCTCGGGTACTTCCCTTGTGAAGAGTTCTTCAAATAGGCCTGGAAGACGAAAGTCCTCCGGACATAATATAAAATAATAAAGTATCCTGAAAAAAAGTTTAAGTGTCCTGAAAGAAATAAAAATTAATATCCTAACAAAAATAATTAAGTAGATCCTGGAAGAAATAAAAATTAATGTCCTGAAAAAAATTTAAATTAAGTTTCCTGAAAAAAATAATTAAATACTATCTTGAAAAAAATAAAGTAGGTAGCTATCCTGAAAGAAATAAAAATTAAATATCCTGAAAAAATAAGTATCCTAAAAAATTATTAACTTCTATCCGAAAAGAAAAAATAAAAATTAAGTATCGCATGAAAAAGAAAGTTTATTTATCATGAAAAATTATACCTGAAAGAGAAATAATTAGTAAACGTAGTTGTATTAAACGAATACTTACATAAAATTATTTTTTTTATTATGAAACCACCCACACTAGCACAAGAATTACGAATAATACCCGCGCGAATACATTGGGGAAGAGCCTTTTAAATTTCAGTTGGTGGTGAAAAGCCTTTTAAATTTTACATGGTGGTGAAAAGCCTTTCATATCTACTCATAATTTAAGCAAAATTTTACCGATACCTACAAGCATTTCCAAAAATCTATAGTTTTAGATTACTTTCTGCATCTAGAACCCTATGATGTGTAAGTGATGTGTGTAAAATAGAGAGAATCCATCCTAAGGGAAATTCAAACAAAAATATAGTTTGTTAGCACAAATTTTTCCAAGTATACACTAATCTAATCTTATACAGGGTGGGTACAGGCGCAAAGAAGTTCAAAAATAATTCATTAATTACTCTTGATTTTGCTAACAGTTCTTATATCGTCGAGTTTTAATTACCTACTGGCAGTAAATGTTGTAAAAAAAAACCAACAACGTGGGACCTACCTTTATAAATCTGCGTTGTCCTCCTCTGTGAAGCACACGAATCCAATTCCCCATTTCCGCGTTCGAATCCCTGGATATCCATTTCGCGCACTCACTTTAGTTCAGTTCACTACAGTTCACTACACTACACTACACTTCCTCATTGCTTCAGTCTTTCCTCCGTCAGTACTTTAACTTCTTAACAGGCGAAGTATTATTCGATCATTCCTGCAAAAAAAGATTAAAAAATTATTCAAAGAATACCATGGGGTGCACCCCAACTTGTTTTATTTAAAAATAGAAGTTTAATTGAATTATGTCCAAGGAATATTAAAATTAGGGGATGGGATGTAAATAAGGTTCTAAATTTAAAATAATCAAAACAATTTAATGCAGAAAAAACTCACAATGTGATTAGTTTTCCAATGAAAAAATAAAAAAATTGTCTTGAGATTTATATTCAACCTGGTATCGAACCTGCGATCTTTAGATTCAAGACACTCTTCTGTCTTCTTACACTCACTTCATATTTCTAGACTTGAAATTAATTGTAAAAACAAAATGAATTGTCTATAATTTATTTATTCCGATTAATAAAGAAGAGACGTGTATGTAAACTGAAACCAAATTCAACACTAAAAGGTAAAAGGATGAAAGGTTCTTCCTTTTCTATTTAATTCTTGTATTAACGCACGAAAGTTAATTTAGATGATTTACTTCAAAACTTTCTATAATATTTATCAATTACATATCAAAACTTACATTCGAATTCAATTTATTGATAAAAATTCCAGTTTGTATTGCCCAGCAAAATGCACAGCTGGGCTGCAAAAACGCGATAAGACATGTTACGAGCCTTTCGTTTGTATGACTCAGATTTTTCTTTGTTGACAATAAAATTCTTTCTAATGACGAGACATTTTAACAAATTACAAAGGGGATATAATACTACCCTTAGGTATCTAACAATTAAATCAAATATTTTGTAGTTTGTCACAACTACAGGAGGGGTGATTTAAATAAAGGCACCGGAATCAAACTACCTGCTACTAAGGCTTAGCAGAAAGACTCGATTAGTAATTTATCTTAAAGGGATGAACGTTTTTAAAAAAAGTGTATCTAATCAAACTTACTCTCTTACAAAGCGATCGTTAATTTTCTTGGGATAATTTTTGGGGAGTAATATTAAATCAAAAGCACTTAAAAACAAAAATTACACATCTGCACATAGGCAAGCTTAACAAACAACTAATCAGGAGCTCGTAACGTATCAAAAGCAGAGTCGAGCGGAGAGAGAAAGCAGTATAGATACCCTTTAGCGAAAATAGACTAAACGTAATACAAAAATGCATTTTTTTCCATTCCAGCATAAAATAAAAGGAATTAAAAGAACTTTCAGGAAAATTCCGTATAATTTTGAATCACTCTATATATAAGGTTACTAAAAAAATTACCAAAAAAATATTTAGGGATAAAACTGAAAGTTCCTGAATCGAACTGTCACCGCCATTCTTTCTTAACAAGGTTTTGTTAACACGTGGGGCTTACTCCTAACTCAAACGTATTAAAATGGATAAACCTGTAGTTCTCGCTCGTGTTATTAAAGTTTTGGGTCGTACCGGTTCCCAGGGACAATGTACCCAAGTAAAAGTTGAATTTATTGGCGAGCAAAATCGACAAATCATCCGCAACGTAAAGGGGCCTGTCAGAGAAGGAGATATCCTTACTTTACTGGAATCTGAACGTGAAGCAAGAAGATTAAGATAATTGTAAGTAGTTAAAAGCATAAAAGTTCATATCGAATGTGAAATTTTAATACGAACGTTTTATTTTTCAGTTTTGATACCATGGGGACGTTTAACGACAAACTCTTAAATTTAAGTCTCTATTATGTGAATATTGTTTAAGGAAGATAAAAATGTTTACCTATTCTTAATAATAAAGTTCTGGTGATCTTACACGTTTGTTTGTTTGTTTATATCGTAGGAAGTTCTAAAACGTAATTAAGAGTAGACGCACCCTAAATATTATTTCCTATGGACTTTCATAAAGGAATACTAAACTGTTCTGCATTCAATTATGTTTATTAAGTAGCAATTTAAGTATTATAAGCAACAAAACCTTACAATTACGATTTAAAATATTCTTTCAATAACGTTTCGACTTTCGAACGATTTTTCATGTTGTTAACTTTAGCTTGGAATTTATTTCCTTTCCCAGCACCTTTTCCATCAAGTATTTCTACAATTCTACAACAATAAACAATTAAACCAGACCCTCTGAAACTTAATCACGACATACTTGGTTCCTAAATCGGTAATCGCACTTTCTTTCCCATAAAGTACAATATTTCCTGTTCCTTTATCATCCCCAACTGATAAAAATAGAAAATTATCAATAGAACCAACTTCTCGAATAAAATTATTCATAAAATCAGGTTCAGCTTCTTTACGGTGCAGGATGTAATACTTTGGGGGAGGCGTAAGTTTTTTGTATTTCTCTACCTCGAACACAACTACATCTTTTAAAACATTTTGGAGGTCTTTGGAAATTGTTTTTAAGTTTTTTTGTAATTTTTCTACTAATTGGGGATGCTCCGATGGATTACTCCTTAAAACAAAAATTATTTAAGTAACAAGAGACGGGCTATTCACACGGAAATATTTTTTTAAGACTCAAGTCGGCTTGTGTTTCCCTGTAAATTAAATCAAAACCTATTGGACCCCCTTTTTTACAATACCTACTTTAACAAAACGGTGAGTTGTTCTTCTCTCCCGATACATGTTTCTAATCGTTTCAAAACTCTATTCCCGACTAAAAAATACAAAAGAGTTTTATTCTTGCGTTTGCTTTTCTCTGTCCCAAGTAATTTAACAGCTTGTAATTGGCTTAAGTTGGTAACATGAGTACCGCAACACATATTACTCTCAACGCCTTCAATTGTGATGACTCTAACATCACCTTCGTGGTCTTCTGGTAAACCACGAGCTCGAACCTTTAAAGATTTTAATTTAAAATCGAGTTTGAATGAGTTTTGTTTGACTTACATCTTTTAAAGCTTCGGGAGAATTAAAAACCTCCACAGAAACTTCTTTACTGACACGAATGAGTTCGTTTATTGTGTTTTCTGCATTTTTAATTTGCGCCTGAGTAATACTAGGGGTATCTTTGAAAGTAAAATTGAATAATTAGTGATACTGTAAGGTCTAAGTTGATATTTGTTACATAAACGGCTAGTCATGAAGTGTTGTATAAGATTTTTCATAAACAAGTTTTGTATTTTTATCAATTTTTTATGATTATATCAAAGTCCAAAGATTAAATAATATTTTACCTAATTCTATATGCGATACTTGTTCTCCTAACCACCAAGAAACCGTAGAATAACCAAAATCACGGTCAATAATAGCCGTTATCAAATGCTGACCTGATAAAAATAATCATTCAATAAACAATTTAAAAAAATAAAGACAGTCTTAACCAGAATGTTGTTGCATATGATCAAACCGTCTTTCCCAATCCACAGTCTGTTTTACTTCTTCCCCAATTGTAAAAGATTTATCAACGTAATGTATCGCATTACTTCCTTGACGTTTCACTTGATAAACCTTGGAATCATTTAAAAATCCATGATCAGTAGGCTAGGTAAAGGAGAAAAATAGATAATCTAATCAAGTTTTTCTTTTTGAAACTTTACCTGACCACCACCTTCTGGAAATAAGATTGTATCGTTTAAAATAATTTCGTAACCATTCACAGTCGTGTCTTTACCATCGATTAATGTAATAAACTGGGATTCAGTGCATGACGTTACATTAGATGTAAACTGTAATAAAGGATTACCTTATAATCAAAAGAAATAAATTTTTTAAAATATTCAAAATTTTTGTACTGTCAAAAAAATTTTTAATCATCAAAATTCTGGTTTAATAATTAAAAATAAACGTACCTCTTTTAAAAAACTATCGCTCTGGCATTTAAATACCATTTTGTAATTATAATAATGTATTAATTATGGTGTAATAATTAATAATCGTTAAATAAACCCCTTGGTTTGACGTTTCTAGGTTAGAGTCATCTACAGGATGTTTCGGAATATATGTTTTCCGGTTTTATAACGAATAATCTCAAGATTAGATAAGAATAAATGCTGTAATTGATCAATTAAAACGTAAATAAACTCCTAATTTAATTTAAAGATTCAAAAGTTTTGCCGCCAAAAATATTCTTTTTTTGACATTTAGGGGATTCCCGGGATTGTTTACAATCTTTGAAGCATGTAGGAGCAAAATAGGGGTGCAAGAAACACGGATTGAACTAAAAAACATTCAGAATCACATATTTTAACTATTTTTCTTTTGTAAACGGCTTTAAAAACTGGGGTCCGGATGACTTTAGGACCCACGGAGTTGGGTCTTGAAAAAATCAGAGAATGTAGCCGTATTGGCCCTCTTTTCAAAAATGAAAAAAAAATTGCGGACGCCCGGCCCGTTTTCCAAAAAAAAATTCTTAAAGTTTCCCAACAAAAACCCGAAACTTTCCCAAAGATGCTCCTGCCTACGGGAGAGAGAGGTGAGGCGACCGGGGGGTATATGCGCACTACTATGTAAACCTAGCAACCATGTACACAGGAAGTGGGAGGCAACGCCGCTTTCGCGCTATGTTTGATAATACCTGCTCAGAACTAATAACCTAGCGACCATGCATACAGAAAATAACATGGACGTCCATTATGTTACCGTTTGTTTTCAATAGTGGCGGGAGACAGTGCCATCTGATCGGGTTGCTCTCTCTGCAGACTGCAGCGCAGTCGTAATGCTGCTGAGTGGGTTGCGCACGCACATCCCTCTCAGCGCATCGGACCTTGGCCGACGTCCGTATGCCGGCTGTGCATTCATGGCGTCGAAACTAATGCTGTTTACCGATTATTTTGCAAATATTTAACGGCCTTTAGCGGCCTCGGCTATCGTTCGTCCGCATTTTTTTGTGTAGTTAAGTACCCGGGCTACCATTCTGTGTGAGTATTTCTATAGTACAGAGTGAATTTCCGTGGGTCCTAAAGTCATCCGGAGCCAAAAACTGTTTTATATCCCCTCTTATAATCCCTGTGGCCCTACAGTAGATTCTTATGTAACAAATATCAGAAAAAGAAAGTCCAAGTTGTCCCTACGTCACTTAAAAAAAGGGGGGATAGGATGCCATGTGTCCCACAAAGTTCCACGTATCAAGAATTGTTTGACCTAGCTGGAAGAAATTGTGGTATTTAGAGTGAAGTACTTTGTACTGAGTTGTTCGGCGTGTCACAAATCGTTCGCCGGTTTCCTAAAACTCTGCCCTGCTGTGATATTTTAAACCTTTCAACAAAAAATTAAACTTTAGACTAAATCATGAAGAATATTTTCCTTCTGTTACTCCTGGTTTTACCAGCTGTTATTTTTACCGTTGATAGAGGTAAGAACTTGAATTAAAACAATAAAATCTGTTAGATTTTCACTTACATATTGTAAGGTAATTAGAAAGTACCTGCCGATGATTCATCTATTTTTATTTTATTAGGTACTAGATTTGTAGCCTATGCAGAAGAAGACTTAACCGAAGATGAAGGTGAAGCCGACGTAGAAGGAGAAGCCGATTTAGAAGACGTAGCAACAACAGAAGAGGAAGAAGAAGAAGTGAAAACAACAGCCTCGCCGGATGCAGACACAAGCTTATTATTCGTCAAACCAGTCGTTTCAGGAGCAACTCAATTCGGTATGTTACCAATCTTAATATTCCTCCCCCCGTTTTACTCTTAACCGTCACCCACAGATATTCCTGCCGGAATACCCGTTGAATTTCTGGTTGGATTCCGTAACAAAGGTCAACAAGATTTTGTAGTAGAAACCATTGAAGCCTCCTTCCGTTATCCAATGGATTTCACCTTCTACATTCAAAACTTCTCCGCAATCGCTTACAATCGCCAAGTTGGACCTTCACAAGAAGCCACCCTTGCTTACAGTTTTATCCCATCTGAAGCATTCGCCGGAAGACCTTTTGGTTTAAATATCAATCTAGCTTATAGAGATTTCGCTGGAAATAACTTCCAAGAAGCTGTCTTTAATGAAACCGTACAAATTGTTGAACTTGAAGAAGGTAATTTTCGGTTAATGAAGTTTTAGGGGAAGAAAATTAATTTTTTTGGGTTGTTTACAGGTTTGGACGGAGAAACCTTCTTCTTATACGTATTCTTGGCTGCTGGGGTTATCTTATTATTGGTTATTGGTCAACAAACTTTGTTATCAATGGGACGTAAGCGAACAAGCCGTAAAGCACCCGTTGAGACCGGTACTAGCAACCCTAATAATGTAGATTATGAATGGTTACCTAAACAAACCCTTGCTAATTTAAGTGAGTATAACTAAAACGGTTTAAAAGAAGAGGTTTAATATTTATTTGTTATAGATAAAGAGAGAGCTCAAAAGTCCCCAAAATCAGGAAAGCAAACGCAGAGTCCAAGACTGAGAAAGGCACAACGTAAAGCAGGATCCGAATAATCATTTTAAAAATTTCTTATCATTTTTGATCCATCCAGTCATTCGTTTGTTGTTGTTATATTTATAATAGATGATAACATTCTCCTCTCCAACATTTAAAGAATAATTTATACTTTTTGTGACTGTTCAGATTTTGTTACTTGTATGGGTATAATTGTGAGTTCATCATTACCTGTACTGACATGTGTAAATATGCATTCATTTTTTTGAGTTGCAAGATTTTGTAGGTACAATAAATAAAGTGTAACCCTTTTTTACAATTCTTGTTTTTATTTAATAATCGGGAAGTGGAGAAAAGACAAGCAAATTGGTGGGGGAGTAAAAGGCAAAAACTTTTCTTCTGTTAATGTTTAGTGAAAGTAAACTATGTAGCGGGGAATTGAAAGTCGACAGTTAATAAACAAAAAAGAATTAAATGTAGAGTTGATAGGAAGACTTAGAAAATAATAAAAACGGCACAGTGGGGAAAAGCCTTTTAAATTTCACCTTCTGGTGAAAAGCCTTTTAAATATCATATTGTGGGGATATAATAAAACTGCCCCAATTTCTGAGTCTCCGCTTTTACCTTCTTAGTTTAAAGTTCTGTTAGTTTAGACATAAAAAATTAATAATATTAATATTGGCTGGGGGTTTTAGCAGCTGACGCATATCAAATGAGTCCAATTGGAGGTAAGAGCTCTTGCCACTTTACCCCTAGGCTACGAGTAGGCTATTAGGGGGGTAATTGCAATCAAAAATCAGAGCACAAAAAATACAAAGGAGGCATTAAGAATACGGTGTGGAGCACGTGAATGTGGTGGGGACCCATTGAGTAAAATAAAGTTAATGCAGTGAAGCAAAAAATGCAACCGTGTTAGTTTGGTTGCCTATACAAAGATTTTTTTTCGTTGTTTAATCATTCAATCATCCTTTAAATCATCCCCTACGGCAAATATTTCCTGAAACAGTCACCCTCAGTAATTGAAAAAACGCTCCCTTTAGCGCTAGATTCGAAGGGGGGGGGTAGAAACTACTATTGTTCAGATTGAAATTTCCTGAATATAGATAACATGCATGTTTGCTCTGACGGTTCCCAAACCCAAATTATCAATGTTAGACAAAAACTTTTCAGGAGTTTCTTATAGGAAATTTAATTTTCTACAATTTTGATCTTTTACTATTTTGCGCTATCTTGCGCGGTTTTCCCTACGTTTCTATTTAAAGCCGTTAACGTGCGTCAGGCGCCTCTAGCCTCCAACCGGGTACGTTTTATACCCTTATTCGCGCTGGAAAGTTCGGCAAGCGCTTAATTCTATAAAAAAATTGAAAAACCTGTCATATACAGTATCGATAAAAATTTATTAGACCCCTCTTTATGAATCACAACCTGATTCCCATTTCCCTCGTTAAAGGCACAAAAATAAATATTAATTTAGGCATTCTATTTCGTAACACCCTGTATATAATATAACTATCACAAGGCAAAACAAAAGGATTTCAAAGAAATTTCACATTAAATTAAATTCTTCTTCTTAATAAAAAGAAATTTTCGTTTAACGAATGCAAATAGTAATTCTTATGCAGCCATTCTTCTAATTTGTATAATTACGCAAAGATGAATACAATTAAAAAGTACTAGTGTACACCAGTAAGAATGAATATTAATTAATTACTACGCTACATATCGCTTCTTATTACGACTGTCCTTTTATTAATTGTCGCTCTAACAAAAGTGTTTTGACCAAGTGTTCTTATTAATTTGAATACTTAATATGACCTATAAATTGTTATTCTTTATGTTCAGTACTAAATATCAGTGTAGTATATCGAATCCAGTGGCGTAGATATAGGAGTTTCCATGATTTTGGCGACCTAGAGGGCCAAGAGATTTAGTTTTAGCTTACGCAATTAAAATTGGGTACAATAATTCCATACCATTGTGACGCCACTGGATAAACAATATTTGCTCTAATAACTTTGAACCTATTGTACTGATAACAATTCACTGATAAGTAAAAGGGTTATCAACCATAAGAACCACGTGAATGACGTGTACGCACGTCACCAATGTTTCATTTTTGCCACAATTTCCGGAGGATTTTTCAATTTTAATGCTAAAGAATTATTTTACAAATCACTCCCTTATTACAAAATAAACATTTTTAAATTCCAAACAAGGGGGGTTCCCCTAAATTAATTTATTTTAGCTACAGTGCGGGATGTTATTTACAGTGTGGAGGTCTTGTCATTGATTTTACATTAAGCAGATTAGCAGAGCCTTAAATTAAATGAATCCACTTCAGAGACTCTCACCCTCAAAGGATTTTCCTAATTAAAGTTTAATTAACACAAGTGTTATTCAAAAACTTTCACAAGGACTTAGAAATTTTCAAAACTTTTCCAAAAGATTACCTTGAAAAATCAGATTTTAAGACAAAAGCAATGGGACATAATTTAATTAAATCTTGGACGAAACAGACTAGGGGTAGGTATTCGAAACTGAAAACGTACGAGGAAAGACGTGAGGAAAATAATAAGGCCCAGGAAAAGCTGTTAGCTATTCATTTCAGGGTCTTTTCTAACCGATAACGATGAGTCATTACCTGCTTAACTATCTAATAGAACACGGGGTGGGGTGGGGGAGGGGGAGTTCTTTTTGTCTTAAAATAATTATTAAGGAGAACTATAACAATAAGACAGACCTGGAAAACTGCTATTTAATCAAATCAGGATAATGTTCAGTTACGCGTAGTCGGGCTCTCTTTCGGGATCCCAATTGGTATGTGGTTCAAATCCCAACTGCGACCAACTTTTTTTTTTATTTTTTATAATTTATACCTACGTAAAACCAACCATTTATTTAATTAAATTAGAACGTTTTCACCCCCAATTTAATTTTCAAAATGAAAAGTCAATTTTCGAAAATATGGAACATTCTCCTTAATTTAAAAAAAATCACAGAAGTCGTTACAGTCGTGCTAGAGATTTGGGGCGGACACCAAATTATAGCCCTTAGGTTCTTCTATCAGACTCCCAAATGGGAAGAAAGTCGGGGGTGAATGTCCAAAAATATAAATTTTTGAAAATAAAACTATTTTTGAAAATTCTCGTTAATTTAAAAAAATCACAGAAGTCGTTACAGTTGCGCTAGAGATTTGGGGTAGACACTAAATTACACCCCTTAGGTTCTTCTATCAGATTTCCAAAAGTGAAGAAAGTCAGGGGGTGTAAATCGAAAATTTAAATTTTTGATAATAACACTCCATTTTTGAAAATTCTGGTTCATTTAAAAAAATCACAGAAGTCGCTACAGTCGTGCTAGAGATTTGGGCCAGACACCAAATTATAGCCCTTAGGTTCTTCTATCAGACCCCCAAATGGGAAGAAAGTCGGGGGTGACTATCCAAAAATATGAATTTTTGAAAATTCGCGTTAATTTAAAAAAAATCACAGAAGTCGTTACAGTTGCGCTAGAGATTTGGGGTAGACACTAAATTACACCCCTTAGGTTCTTCTATCAGACTTCCAAATGGGAAGAAAGTCGGGGATGAATGTCCAAAAATATGAATTTTTGAAAATAAAACTGTATTTTTGAAAATTCGCGTTAATTTAAAAAAAATCACAGAAGTCGTTACAGTTGCGCTATAGATTTGGGGTAGACACTAAATTATACCCCTTAGGTTGTTCTATCAGACTCCCAAATGGGAAGAAAGTCGGGGGTGAATGTCCAAAAATATGAATTTTTGAAAATAAAACTGTATTTTTGAAAATTTGCGTTAATTTAAAAAAAATCACAGAAGTCGTTACAGTTGCGCTAGAGATTTGGGGTAGACACTAAATTATACCCCTTAGGTTGTTCTATCAGACTCCCAAATGGGAAGAAAGTCGGGGGTGAATGTCCAAAAATATGAATTTTTGAAAATAAAACTGTAGTTTTGAAAATTCGCGTTAATTTAAAAAAAATCACAGAAATCGCTACAGTCGCGCTAGAGATTTGAGGGAGACACCAAATTATAGCCCTTGGTTGCTTCTATCAACCCTCAAGCGTGAAGAAAGTTTGAGGTGATGGTAAGAAAATTTTTCAAAATAAAAGCACAACCGGCTTCCATCCCATATGGACAGCGCTTGTCCCGATTAAAAAAATAAAAAAGCGACTTAGGAAGAATAAGAAAATACAGGAAGAGATGTTCCTTATTTATTTTAAAGACGATAACGATGCGTCATAGCCTGCTTAGCTATCAAGCAGAACGGGAAGTCTAGACAAAGTTGTTACATATTTATCTTAGACTATGTACTATCCTTCAAATTCAATAAATAATGTACGATTCTCTACTGAGCGAGACAGTATTGTATAAACTTTAATCGATGAATGAACTATGGCCAATCTAGTGGATATACAGTCAATGACACAATCCAGAAATAAATCTTAAAAGTTGCGTTATTGATTTGTGTATAATATATGTGACGTATTATTTTTAATTAAAATAAAATTATTAAATAAAGTAGGGCAAAAAAATTAATTTTTGCCATTTAGGCATTGGAACTCGTTAATTTTCGTAAAGTGGTAATTTTCCACGATAAATCGCGGTCGCGAAAAGAACAAATTTGTATCGTATTTCGTAGTTACGGGAACGAAATAAATTGGTGGAGTGCGCAAACGCGTTCGTGGGCGCCGCGACGCCGTCGTCAGCTGTCACTGCAGACCTCGACGCCCAGTCTCGGCAGGTGCACGATGCCTGCAGAAGGCTGCCTCCATGGCAGTCCTAGCGCGAGTCTAGTTCATATGTGATGTACGCGTTTTGGTGGTACGACCCGAACCTTCCGCGACGAGCGTGTAGGGTGGGTTTTCTTCTCCTGGTGTTCCTGCTCGTCCTCGAACATGCGACGGCCGTCCCGACGCACTCCCCTTCAGATGCATCCGTCAACACATTACCGACCGTTGAAACCCTCTCCTGGCCAAACTGGGATTCGGTGCTTAGGGTTAAAAGAGCTTCGAGTCCGGAATCGGCATCGACGACGCCGACGTCGACGCCTGATTCTACAGAATCAGTTGTAAAAGAAAAACATGTGAAACGCTATGAGTTTGCCTCGATCGACTTTCAAAGAGTTGAGACACCTTTTATTATTGGTCTGTGGATTTTTTGTGCCAGTCTGGCCAAAATAGGTAACATTTTTTATTTTTTTTTTCATTCATACCCAACCTTCAGACATATTTTATTATTAATAATAATAATAGTAATAATAAATAATCTCGATTACGACATATCAGTGATAAGATTATTTGACCCCTTATGTTGTTGCCGCTTTGAAGTTCGTATTCAACCCAGGATGATAATAAAAAAAATAAAACGCAACAGTAACACAAAATTATAATATTACCTTATTTTATTACGAAAATCGATTCCAGGGTTTTATTAAAAATAAAAATTAATCAATACAAGTTCTGATTATGAACCACGTAATTCCTCTTCCTTCACCCCTATCAAAAAATTAATTATTAATTATTTTTAATGACATCGTTATAATTTATTAACAATACAAAACAAAACTTATAGGATTCTATTTTTTTATTACTTGCACGTGCTGGAAACTAATCATTACCAAGTAATTAATAAATAATTACTTTCGTTTATAATTTTTATCAAAAATTTATTTCTGAGACGTAACAAAAATCGTTACCTCAACTCTGTACCTGCGACTACAATAACTCATTTTTCAATTACTACCTACTATCAAAATATTTATTTTATCGCAGTGTCTGTTGTATTTTAATAACGACCTACATGATAACGTTGTTATGACGTTCTACCCTGTAATGAGTAACGTAAAAATTAAAATAAAACACATTTTGTTATTAAATTCATTGCTAAATGCAATCACGATTTAAATTTAAACATTAATATATGACTAATTGATAAGAATTAAAATTGTATCTCAACGACGCATTAAGAAATCAAATCATGCAATTTTTAAACAGGGTAGCAAACTGTAACCCGATTTTTTAATAAAAGACTCTTTTACGAATGCATAAAATATCTTAAGGGTAGCAGAATAATCTTAACCTTCTCTACTCATATTTAAAGCCTGAGTGAACCTTGAGACCAAAAAAAAAACGATCAAGTTGTCAGGATAAAATTGCTGGGTTTGAGGTTTCTGAGGGATAAGAAGAAGCTTGAACTGGTACGAATCGAACTCTAGTTTCCTATTGGAAGCTTGTTGGGTTGCCTATTCGATTATAAAAAGATTGGGTATAGAGCTCCGTACGAGATGGAAAAAGACAGACTCGAGCGAGTAAAAAATTCTCGATGTAGATGGAGGTCTTAACCTTCCACATTGCAGATCAAACTTAGCTGATGATTTAAAGTTTTTTTTTCTGAAAGACTTCCATAATCGATAAACAAAAATACCCCGGATATGGATCAGGTGACCGTGTTGGCCTTCTTGATTGGAAAAATTTGTTGTTGTAGCAACGGAATTTTTTTGTTTTGTATAACATTACGTAGGTACCTCTACCTACTGTATTACATAAGTTGAGTTTCTTTTTATTATTAACTGAGAAAAAGTGAGGTAATCAAATTATTTATTTAAAAGTAAATGGTAATTGTCATTAGAAAATTGTTCAATAATTCATTGTACCTTGCTAAATATAGGAACTTATTCTTAAAGCGTCATAAAAAAAGTAAACGAATAATTACATAGTTTTCCCATTATAAAACATTATTATTTCATAGTTTTACAGGAAATTTTATTTAAAAAAAAATCCTTTTCCAGTGGGCCATGAAAAGAAATCAAAAACACAAGACGTTTTCTTTTCAAAATCAAATCAATTTCGTTTTACAAGAGCTACCGTGATAATAAAATGCTCCCAGATAAATTATTAACTTGCTACATGCTTTACCTAAAAGCTCAGGAATTAAGTCCGGCGACCTAGGTGGCAAAATATTTTCGTTCCTCTTCAAAATCAAATCAATTTCGTTTTACAAGAGCTACCGTGATAATAAAATGCTCCCAGATAAATTATTAACTTGCTACATGCTTTACCTAAAAGCTCAGGAATTAAGTCCGGCGACCTAGGTGGCAAAATATTTTCGTTCCTCTTCAAAATCAAATCAATTTTGTTTTACAAGAGGTACCGTGATAATAAAATGCTCCCAGATAAATTATTAACTTGCTACATGCTTTACCTAAAAGCTCAGGAGTTAAGTCCGGCGACCTAGGTGGCAAAATATTTTCGTTCCTCTTCAAAATCAAATCAATTTTGTTTTACAAGAGCTACTGTGATGATAAAATGCGCCCAGATGAATTATTAGCTTGCTATATGCTTTGCCTATAATCACAGGAATTAAGTCCGGCGACCTAGGTGGCAAAATATTCAACGGCGATGATTTCAGAAATTTAAATTAAATTTTAAAAAATTCACAAAAGTTCAAGAGACATCGTTCTTGGCGTCATAGGTCGTCCTTGTGGATATTCCTGTAAATCCCCTTACAATTGAAGAAGTTGTTAGGTCAGGTGATCAAGATGGCTAACTAAATCGACGTTATATAGTCGGCTTTTTATTTAAAATAAAAATCCATGACCTACTGCAGTGTATATACGCGACGAATCCGACTGCTGCCACCATAAATCCTTCCTTTGCTTTTACAAACCCTGTTTAGTATATTATGTTGGGTACGCATCTCGTTTCGATTTATTACTAATTTATGTAGATTGACGTTAACAATCGATAATCAGTGGGGGGATTTCTCCAATCTCATTGGAATTGATATCGTCATAATAAAACATTATACTTGGCGAAATCTAATCAAATCGAAGCGACGGACACTTCGTCACCAAATAAAACGTAATCGCAAACTTTTTTTGTTGACTAAGGTTCCTGAACCTTTTCTTCAAGACTTAAACAAAGCTACAAAACCCACTGGGATTTAAGTCTGGAGAGTAACATTATTAATTTTTCCTGTTAAAAGATATTGGAAGAATGTTTGGGGAAATTATTGAAGAAACCTCGTATAACACACAATAAATTTATTTATTGGCTATTGGAAATTGCAATAAGGAATAAAGTTTGTTGTAATAAAATTTTATGTCCTTTGTGGCGATTAAAGTTTAACCCAATTAACAATAAATTAGAATTTGCGTCGTGTAATCCGTGCTGTAACAGGAAGGTTTATTTAAGAACACGCGAAATTGTTACGATTATATTGTATGCAAGTATTTTGGGAAACATAAACATGACAAAGTTCCAGGACAAAGCTTTCAACAGCTTTCTGCTAATTACTAAATACTTTTTTAATATTTGTACTAAATAACGGGATGCGATTTCATGTAATATTTGAGTCACAACAATAACATAACAACAATAAAGTCTAATTATGTAGTAATTATTATTATGAAAATAATGAATTGAAATATAATTCGGTGTCTCCTTGGGCGCTTCCTGCACATCGATACTTCTCTGCTGTTTTTAAATGATTTAAACATCCAAACGATTTAGTTTATCGAATTATATTCAGAAAGCATATCATGACAAGGTCATTAAACCCCCTAATTTTCCCAAATTATTCTTTTGAAGCTTGTAAAAGCATGTAATTTCACGCAGGATACGTTAGGAAAAGTTTGTTTATGTTTTGAAATATAGGAAACGATTTAAAATTAACAACAACAGTTTAAATTTTTTTTACAAGTTTTAATGAAGGCAGGGTAACGTTGAAGAAAGGGAGGAAATAGTACAAGGAGAAAGGGTAAGAGAAGATTGATAAACAGGTGGGGGGGATTGGAAGGTGAAGAGGGGAAAAAATTAAACGTATTGGAATAATTAATTTTTTTTCAAAAATTTTGCTTTCTTTTTTAAAAATTCCTGTTTCCTACCCTTCAAACCTGACTTTCTTCTCATTTGACTATCTTATAGAGAAAACTAAGGGCTACAATTCTGCGTTACCCCCATCCCCCCAGTCCTGATGCAAGGACTTCTACGAATTTTTAAAATTGTTATAAAAAATTATAATTTTTTTTAAATTTTGCTTTCTTTTTTAAAAATTCGTATTTCCCACCCTTCAAACCTGACTTTCTTCACTTTTGACTATCTTACAGAGAAAACTAAGGGCTACAATTCTGCGTCACCCACACCCCCCCAGTCCTGATGCAAGGACTTCTACGAAATTTTTAAAATCGTTATGAAAATTTGTAATTTTTTCAAAACTTTTGCTTTCTTCCAAAAATTTCTATTTCCCACCCTTCAAACCTGACTTTCTTCATATTTGACTACCTTATAGAGAAAACTAAGGGCTACAATTCTGGGTCACCCCCATCCCTCCAATCCTGATGCAAAGACTTCTACGAATTTTTAAAATTGTTATAAAATATTGTAATTTTTTTCAAAACGTTTGCTTTCTTTTTAAAAATCTGTGTTTCCCACCCTTCAAACCTAACTTTCTTCACATTTGCGTATCTTACAGAGAAAACTAAGGGCTACAATTCTGCGTCACCCCCATCCCTCCAATCCTGATGCAAGGACTTCTACGAATTTTTAAAATTGTTATAAAATATTGTAATTTTTTTCAAAACGTTTGCTTTCTTTTTAAAAATCTGTGTTTCCCACCCTTCAAACCTAACTTTCTTCACATTTGCGTATCTTACAGAGAAAACTAAGGGCTACAATTCTGCGTCACCCCCATCCCTCCAATCCTGATGCAAAGACTTCTACGAATTTTTAAAATTGTTATAAAATATTGTAATTTTTTTCAAAACGTTTGCTTTCTTTTTAAAAATCTGTGTTTCCCACCCTTCAAACCTAACTTTCTTCACATTTGCGTATCTTACAGAGAAAACTAAGGGCTACAATTCTGCGTCACCCCCACCCCCCTAGTCCTGATGCAAGGACTTCTACGAATTTTTAAAGTTGTTATAAAAAATTATAATTTTTTGAAAAATCTTGCTTTCTTTTTTAAAAATTCGTATTTCCCACCCTTAAAACCTGACTTTCTTCACCTTTGACTATCTTAGACAGAAAACTAAGGGCTACAATTCTGCGTCACCCCCATCCCTCCAGTCCTGATGCAAGGACTTCTAGGAATTTTTATTTGTAATTTTTAAATAAATTGCTTTTAAAATCAATTTCCGACCATTAGTTTTTTTCCTTTGCATCCTTAAAACTTTTAAACATTTTTCAGGAAAATTACAGTAAATAATGATTAGGTAATATTTTTTTTCAGACCCCCAGCAATATTACAGAAACAGAAAAATAAAAATCCTCGAACTTTGGATATTGAAGTCAAACTTTTGTATAAATTTACTACATGAGCTGTGAAATCCGTTGCGCCCCACCCCCCTTTAAAGTATTTTAGTAAAAGTATATTACTGAAGTACTTTATTTTAACAGTGCTAATAATAAATGTTTATTGTTGGTTTTATTGCCAATACAACGTTTAGAAAAAAAAAACTAACTAATTTCTTTCTTTCTCGAAAGTAAATAGTTGTTTAATATTTGTTTGCCAAAATTAAATCAGAATTGACGTTGATATTAAATTGTTGAACTTGAAATTTTCGTGGGTGCAGCACGTTTTTTGAATGTGCAGCTAACACACATTTCCTTTTCTAAAAATATTTTTATTGACATGTCAGTGGACGAGAATTTTTGGAAATTTCTTCAACACACACAAAAATGTAAGAAAATTCCTCAGAAGCGATTAGCACAGTTTACTGTATCGAGATTTATATTGTTCACTCTATAGAACATTTTAAATTTAAACTGCTCCTATAAAAAAATAATTCACGCTCGTCTATTAAAAATGTTTGTATAAGTTTGATTCTTGAAAAATAGTCTGAGGACAATTTTCTTTATTTAAAAAGATTTTTTCCGGAAATTTAGTTTTCAAGAGGAACCGTTTTCCTGCTACGTCAAAAGTAAAACGTCGTAACTATATAGGAAAGTCTTTTATCATATATGACAGTTTGCTTTACCGAGGGGAGTCTAAATAGGGTGCAGAGCATGTTTAGTATTCATCCAGTCCTTTTCAATTCCTAGATCAAAAGATATACGTATGCGACTGTAAAACGTATTTACGTTAAAAAAATATACGTTTTACTTTTACAGGACGGCGCAAATTAATTCAGGAAATTCCCTACAAATTTTGTAGATTCCAACAAATAATTATTGCCGTGTCTTTCAGGAATTTAAAAAAATTTGCAATTTCCGTAAAAATTGAACCGGATATTTTTTAAAACTTTCAAGTAGAACTTTCTTCAAAAATTTGTATTTCCCAACCCTTAAGTATGACTTTCTTCAAATTTTGCTGTCTGATAGAAAAAACTAAGGGCTTTAATTTGGTGTCACCCCCAAACTTCCAATCCTACTGTAAGGACTTCTATTAACCCCCAAAATAAGGGCGATTTAAAAATTCTCTTTGCTGGCAGGCTAAACCCAAGCTTCATTCGAAAAGAATTTTTTGTCTATCACTCTCAGTAGTACTCAACCCGTTTATTATCATTAGAAGGTAACAATTCCTGATACCCCTGTAATTTAAAAGCAAACATTCTTCAACGTCTTTTGTAATTATAGGAGTCCCCAGATTTATATTTACGTCCCAAGACTATTTTCTTATTGATTTTTAGACTCGCCTCTTCAATTCTATTTCTAAACTGTTCAATATTTTTTTGCTTCCGGTTTTTGCAGATTTTTCTAGAAATTCTAATTAAACATCAACAAAAAAACAATTGTTTCAGAAATATCCTGAATGAATAGCCTTGCCCAGTGATTCATATCCAATTGAT
Organism: Hemicrepidius hirtus; assembly: GCA_963082805.1. NCBI lineage: Eukaryota > Metazoa > Arthropoda > Insecta > Coleoptera > Elateridae > Hemicrepidius > Hemicrepidius hirtus. Next base: position 30,117,945 of record OY720165.1, read on the forward strand.
ATTACGACAAAGAATTTAATAAAAAAATTGCTGTAAAAGTTCGACATTGAAGCTATGTTAACCTAATTTATGTTATATATAAATCGATATTCAACGCAATGATTGAATGATTGATGGTTATGTAGTTGAAACTTTTAGCCTCTCTTCAACACAACACAACATTATAGTTTAGTAACACAATGTGATTGTGAATCATTTTGTTTATCATGTGATTTGCGATTAATTTTTATTTTTGTTTGTTTTTTCCCTAATAACTCTGACATAAAATTTCAAGAATGGATATTAAAATAAGGAAAGTATAATAGGGACAAGAAAAAATATAATAAAAATAATTTGTTTTCCTTAAATATTAAAATGGTATGTTACGCCACTGGCAAATTTTTTTTTCCAAGATTTGAATTTAAAATTCAATTTAGAAAATAAAAGTACTCTTGCATTTTAGTCGTTAAACCATCCGTTTTCGAGATAATTTCCGATTAGTTCGTAAATGTGTTTGTGTGCGATTTCAAACACGAACCACACATTTACAAGCTAGACGTCAATTATCTCAAAAGTAGATAATTCAACGACAAAACCACAAGAGCATTTTTATTTTCTAAATTAAATTTTAAATTTAAATTTTACAAAAAAATTTAATTTCGTCAGTAGCGTAACGTATAATTTTTTAAAAAGGGGTCTTACCCACCCGGTAACTACGCCACTGGTTAACCTATGGTGATGAAATTTAAGACAATAATTAGTCCGTACTAGTAACAACCGCTTATAAAATTGCGTTTGAATAGCTAGCTTTATTTTCGAAATATTTAAAGAAAATTAATTTTAAAAAAAATTTTGTAACACCCTGTATTTCAGAAACGGTGAGGTTACGGAATATACTTTATTAGGTAAAAAGTCTTACTTTTACCCGAATTAATTATTGTATAAATTACGTTACTTTATCATCATCTTTTATAAAATATACAGGGTGTTTTATTTAACAAAGCGTAGTTTTAAGTTTGTTAGGAAATTGTAAAAAAAAATTGAACCTTGGGGACTTGTTTTAGATGAAAATATGAGCTTTTAAATTGAGTACAAAATTGAGTTACCCTACATATGAAAATGTCAGTTCATTTAATTAGGTCAGAGAGTATAGGGAACGATTTTTGAATGAAAAACTCAAACAATAAACTAATTTTATGTGTCTAAAGGTTTGTGATATGAAATACACAATTTTCGTGCCATCACTCGACTTCCAAATTTTTTTTACAAACTTGGGATAATTGCCAAATCGACTGCAAAATAAACTAATGTGTCTGTGAGCTAATGATTTTCTAAAAACTGTTCTGGTTCTAGAACACAGGACCAAGTCTATCGATCTTTCAACTATTTTAACCAATAAATAAATCTTCTTTGTAAATATTTATTTTATTTTATTACAAACCAATTAATTTTCTAATTTAAGAAAGTCGTCATAGGCTACTGATTTTTTTTCACCTTGTTTTTTGTCATTAATCCGGAACATTAGTTATTTTTTTAATTGAAATTAAAAAAATCATAAATAAAGCCAGACAATACTATCGAAGGTTTAAATTTCGGTTAAACTGCGCCGCATTAGTTTTTTTCTAAGTTAAAAATATCCGCTTCGAGTGTTTCGGGGTTACGACTGTAAAATTAGTGCATGAGTGGCGTCGGTAAATCTTTATACAAATTATTTCATTTCTAAACCATGAAAAGTTCTTGAAGTTAACAAGAAAATATTTTTTGTTTAGAGTACAGTTTTAAATATTTCGCAAACCCTAAGGTCTTGTGGGAAAATGGATTTAGATAATAAGAGAAAATGCAGAGTTATGTTAGGGGTTGAACAAGAAACGCATTTCTTTTACTTAAAATTGGATTTTCAAGGGATTTTAGGGTTTTATTTATTTACAGGACTAAGGAGATTTTTTCCAGGCCTCCTAATAAAAATTATTCATTAACCAGGACCGTAATTAGGTTTAAAATTAGATTTTCCCCAGCAATGCTTTCATAGTTTTATTTATGATAAAACCTGGTTAATCCGGATTGTTCTAGTTCGTCTTAAAAATAAGCTTGAAGGATTTGAGGTTGTATAAAATTTTAATACCCATGAATAAATAGCAAAATAGTTTACACGCAGTTAGTACTGTGTTACCCTTTACAGTTGTAGTCCTGACACGCTAACACGCATACAGAAAATTGGACATTCTTCTGTACTACCCATTAACAGCGTTCGTGGATAGACCTATAAAGCTTAAAAAACTTGTGAAAAGTGCTTACGTTAGTTATTTACATGATATGAGTTCACTGATTACATACATGAACATTGCCATCATCATCATCGCATAATGTTAATATTATATCACAATATTTTTTAATGGATCTATTATAAATTTAATATAAATTTAATTAAAAGTTTAGAACAACTGAATTTATTTTAATAAGTCTTGGGATTACTTCTTTAAAATCTTACAAAATGTGCAGTCACTCCTGTAGGGACAGGTCTGCAAATGCAGACGCCAGTGATATCTGATACCATACATGGTCTTGTTTTTAAAAGTTTGTATTTCTATCTCTATCTAGTCTCTAGGCCTACTGTGGCCCATTCTACGAATTTTTGAAAATTCAAAGGAGGAACATTTTAAAATATTTTCAGCAATAAATGGTTTTGTTTTTAAAAATTTGTATTTCTATCCCTTCAGGACGGACCTTTTTCAGATTTGGGTGTTTAATAGAAGAAACTAAGAGCTATAATTTGGTGTAATTGCCAAGTCTCTAATCCAACTGTACCCCATTCTACGAATTTTTGAAAATTCAAAGCAAACAGAAACATTTTAAAATATTTTCAGAAATCGTCTTGTTTCTAAAAATTTGTATGTCTGGCCCTTCAAGACGGACCTTATTCCGATTTGGGTGCGTAATAGAAGAAACTAAGGGCTATCTTTTGGTATAATTGCCAAGTCTCTAATCCAACTGTACCCCATTCTACGAATTTTTGAAAATTCAAAACAAACAGAAACATTTTAAAATATTTTCAGAAATCATCTTGTTTCTAAAAATTTGTATGACTGACCCTTCAAGACGACCTTATTCCGATTTGGGTGCATAATAGAAGAAACTAAGGGCTATCTTTTGGTATAATTGCCAAGTCTCTAATCCAACTGTACCCCATTCTACGAATTTTTGAAAATTCAAAGCAAACAGAAACATTTTAAAATATTTTCAGAAATCGTCTTGTTTCTAAAAATTTGTATGACTGACCCTTCAAGACGGACCTTATTGCGATTTGGGTGCTTAATAGAAGAAACTAAGGGCTATAATTTGGTGTAACTGTCAAGTCCCTAATCTTACTGTACCCCATTCTACGATTTTTTGAAAATTCAAAACCGAAACAGAAACATTTTAAAATATTTTCAGAAATGGTCTTCTTTTTAAAAATTTGTATGTCTGACCCTTCAAGTCGGACCTTTTTCACATTTGGGTGCTTAATAGAAGAAATTAAGGGCTATAATTTGGTGTAATTGTCAAGTCTCTAATCCTACTCTAACCCATTCTACGAATTTTTGAAAATTCAAACAAGGAACATTTTCATTTCGAATTTTTAAAACCGAGAATTTTGTAATATTTTCCATTTTGTTTTCTTCATTGTAGTTACCTAATTTTTCATCTTTTTCACCCTCAAGTGCACATTCAATAATTCTAAATATTTTTGAGCCGCTCAAGAAGTTTTAGAGGGTCTTCCAATCTTCTTATTGTCTCCCTAAGACTTAAGTATTTTCTGAATCCTCTTTGTATTCGCAGGCTGACTTGATTATTTCGCAAAATATAGACCAAAACGTTGAAATGGTGTATTTCGAACAGATTTCGAAGACGAAGAAAAGGACAACAACAGTCATCATCAAAACATCGATTTCTGACAACAAAGGAAACGTAAAAGTTTTAAAATTGGTTGGTCACATTAAACAGAAGGTTGTGTAACGATCGAGACAGAGAACGAGATAAATTCTGAGTTTCAATAGATAATTGGTAACAATCAACATCGCCCACTAGATTTTCAAAACAAAAACAAGCGCGCGCACGTAGAAACACTCATCACCGTTATTGTTTTATGAAAGTACCCATATCCATATCAGATAACATTTACTTTTAACAAAAATTTAATTATCTGGATAAATAATCAACAAACGAAACTGTTTATTAATATTTACACACCCCTATATGTGTTGCAAAGAAAATGATTGTAACTTTTAAAAATAAAATCTCACTAGACTAGTTTTTATTGTGTCTGTGTTGTTGTATTGTATTGTACATTCAAAACAAGAGGCGGCACTACCGCATAAGTTGGGGGAGTTGGAAAATATCGATTCCAACAACGCTGCACCCTTATTCTCCAACCCTCTCGCAAACGACAAGCGCGCAACTTCGTTATGTAAGAAACAAAACTAACATAATATATTATACATGTCCAGTCATACGCCCGTCCCTTACAAGATATCCATTGCTAGGGGGTTAAATAATTGATTTTTATTTAAAACCCTTATTATACACTCCGCACCAAAGCAAACATACTGGAGGTTGAAAAATTTGTTTACTCCAAGAAGTATAAAATTATTGCAAACCGACATGTACGTAATAAAATATGAATACTACATTTCGTAATATGGAAAAAAAGGGTAGGGGTCCTAGAAAATGTATGAATAATGGGATTCCAATCAAATTGAGTGCATGACTCATCTGAATTTATAAATAATGTAAATATATAACGTCATTAAGATAATTGGGCATTAACCTTTAAAGTATTAAAAATAAAACTAGGGAGCTCTTACTCCGGGGGTTGTAAAATCGCTTCAAAGTCCAAAGTCCACTACCCCAACGTTTACATTCAAAATATTGTAATTTCCAAGGCGGTAATGTTTCTGGAGATGCAACACAAATAAAAAGTTTTAATCAAACAGAAAGGGGTTGAAAAGATTCAATTTTCAGGAGAAAAAACTAATTATGAAAACTTCAAAATTGAAACAAAAAGTTAAATTAAAACTATTCTAACTAAATTCTACAGAAACAGCTTAAGGTAATAAGCTTAACCGTAAAGTTTCTTTCCGGACTATCTTATGAAGGTTCCAACCCCTGAGGTTATATAATCTCCAGTTAACATGCCTTATTTACGAAAAGACGATTACAAACATCCTGGGAAGTGTGAAATTAGAACCAACATTCCTTGAACTAACTTTCGCAACCGCTTTGAACTATAAAACTTGCGTTCTCTTGAATGTACTGCATGAGAAACAAATTAAAGTTAAGATTTTCAAAAATTTAAAGGAAATAATCCTCTCTATTCGTACGAAAACTTAATACGTTTTACCACAAAATATTTAATTCAGATTTAGGACGATCTTGCTCTTTTACCGCTAACTGTTCTTGATAACTACCTTTGGAGTTAGCTAGTAGCAAGTAGGAGTGGCGGTTCTGGGGCTTTAGGTTACCACAAAGGACTTGGAGTAGGATGCTCGTAGTAGTGAGAGTACGGGAGTTTTAGGTAGGGTGGAGTCACGCCGCTGATATCAGAAGGTAATGGGGCTTGGAGTAACTTGAGTTGAATGGGAGTACTGGGGCTTTAAGTGGGAGGAAGACACGCCCTGTTACCACAAAGTAGTGGGGCTTGGAGTAGCTTCCGTTGAGAGTGGGACTACCGGGGCTTTAGGTGGGAGGAAGACACGCCCTGTTACCACAAAGTAGTGGGGCTTGGAGTAGCTTCCGTTGAGAGTGGGAGTACTAGGACTTTAGGTGGGAGAAAGACACGCCCTGTTACCACAAAGTAGGGGGGCTTGGAGTAACTTTAGTAGAGTGGGAGTAGTGGGATTTTAGGTGGGAGAAAGACACGCCCTGTTACCATAAAGTAGTGGGGCTTGGAGTAGCTTGCACTAAGTAGTAGGGGGAGAACAGGGGCTTTGGAATGGGGAGACGCCCCTCTACCACAAAGTTCATAAAACTAATCTCTTCCCCTTCCAGGTTGAATTTCAGGACAAGTTCTGTGTTCTAGTTCGATTTTACAGTTCACGAATTTCCTTACATTTCCATCTAAAATAATCTACATTTTCTATTTATTTTACTTCCTTGTTAATAAATAGAAAAGTTATTTTTGAATCATCTGAATGATTGGTTTCCATAAATATAGTTCGACATGTCAGTCACTTGTGGTTTTATTTCCTAACAAGCTTTGATGTGTTTCTCATGTAAATTTTTAAAATCCCATTTACACTTCGAATAGATTTCCTGTCATAAAACGAACCATTTTCACCAAAACACTGAAAGTTCATAAACCTTTCAGACTCACGCTCTGCACAGACGTAATCTTGACGCGATTTCCTTGTCAGGAAGAAAATTACGATGTCTGACCTTGGGTAACGAAAACGAATCAATTTGGAAAAAGTTCGCAAAAAAATATAATACTGAGAAAAATTTCTCCTAACACTTTTTATTTAATCACTCCGTATATAATTCTCTTAAGTAATGTGAATAAAAATTTAAAAACGTTTCTTTAGAAACCTGATGGCGTAGTGGCTCAAGTGGATATTCGGTGTCCTCAAAAATTTAATTTTTTTTTCCAGAAACTCCATGAAAGTCTTATATTTTTATAAAAAAATACTTTGTACTGTAACAAAGCTTCCTTAGCGAAAACAATTATGTAAACAAAAAAAACATCCCTAAGAAATAAATAATTCAAGGGTTTTTCACACTTTTTGGTCACGTTTAAGTTATCAACTTTTAGTTGTATTACACGAGAGATATTTCTAGCGATATCTACAGAATATATCGCCTTGACCAAAAGGAAAATATAGGGCATGTTTGGAATCGTGTTTGTAAACAACTCACACCCTTAAAAATTAGTTCATCTCCTACAGCAAACAATCTCTAACAGTATTGTATCAAATTAGATACCAAAATATTTGGAAAGGGTAATTTATTTCAAGAGCGTACCACAAATATGATTAGATTAAACCAATTTACACGACATTTATGTTGAATACAAATCGGATTTTTATGCAGTTTGGGTGCTTTCTCTATAATAACAGATTTTTATGAAAATTCCTGTAAATATTTTTTTTCAGCGTTTACATGCTCTTTTAATTTTTTTATTTGATTACGTGCATAAAAATTCGATTACTACTGAAATATACAGAGCGATATTATTTTTAAAAAATCGATTCATGGCACATTTAAATTATAAATTTTTGTACTGTTCCAACCAAACACCCTGTATATTTAAATTCAAGTTTAAAATATTTACTGGATAGTCCATGGTCTTAACTAACATTTAACAGAAAAAAAATCTTTAATCTTGAGAAATACAGTTCGTGGGAATTTTCTTATAGTAAGCTCTGAAAATTTTAATTTTTCCAAAAACTTTGAATAACTTGAGAACGGTGCAAAGCAATTTGAGAAACGAAAAATATTTAAAAAAAAAACAATTATTGATAATCGTTATACCTTACACGTTTCGTATTCCAAACTGAAGACCATCTTCGATTTAATTTTTTTTTTGTGAAATTGTATTTAGCTTGTGTTTCATATTTATTTTTAATTAAAATATGTCTCTGCAGAAAGAATGTTTGGTTTACAGAAACCCCAATATTTGATGTTTTTCCTGAAGCTTCTTAAAAGCCAAAGTTTACGAAGAAAAACCATAGAAAGGATAGTAATGGAAAGAAACATAAAACGTCGGTAAATATTGACATACAAACGCACTGTTTGAGGGAAAGGCAAGAAGAGTTGGTTTTCATTGTTGTTTTTGGCAGAAAACTGTTTAAATGTTAAATTAAATGCCGCTGCTTCAAAGACAAATTATTTATTTTACTAATTATAGGAAAAGTAAATACTAACTAACGTTTTTCTTACAGATTAAGTAATTATATATCATAGAACAAAATATTACGCTTTAAGGTCGTGATAATCGGTGGTCCTTTACTGTTTAACCAAAAATATTCGACAAGGGTTGTCGGGAAACGTGAAATTTGAATGCGACTAGAAAAGAGGTACCCGGTGTGAGGCTACCATGCAAGACACGTAAACGCTAATAACTTTAAACGGAAATGCAGCGAAAACCGAGCAAGATAGCGCAAAATAACATTATAAGAAAGTTGTAGAAAATAAAATTTCCTACAAAAAATTTTCTAAAAATTTTGGTGTAATGTTAATAGTTTGGGCCTGGGAACGATCAGACTAAACGCAGCCGCGCCCATTGACGCCTTTAAATGGCAACGTAGCGAAAACCGCCCAATATAGCCTAAAATAGTATAAGATCAAAGCTGTAGAAAACAAAATTTTCTACAAAAAACTTTAGAAAAGTTTTAGCGTAACGTTAATAGTTTGGGTCTGGGAACGATCAGACTAAACGCATCCGCGCCCATCGACGCTCAACGTAGCGAAAACCGAGCAAGATAGCGCAAAATAACATAGCATCAAAGTTGTAGAAAATGAAATTCCCTACAAGAAACCTCCGGGAAGAATGTGTCTAACATTAATGGTTTGGGCCTGGGAACCGTCAGAGTAAATGCATCCGCGAGCTGTGTCAACTCCATCGACGCCTAATAGCTTCAAATGGCAACATAGCGAAAACCGCTTAAGATAGGGCAAAATAGTATAAGATCAAAGTTGTAGAAAACAAAATTTCCTACAAAAAACTCTACAAAAGTTTTGGGGTAACGTTAATAGTTTGGGCCTGGGAACCGTCAGACTAAACACATGCGCGCTGACTTAAAACACGCTTCGGTGTTTTGGACCAGAAAAACTTTATTTTCAGAACCCGAGGAAAAAGTCAAACCTATTTAGTTTTACTAACAAAAAATTCATAAATGGAGACCTTAACCCTTCATATTGCCCTACGGTTTTAATTTTTATATCATCGATGATGATAAAATAAAACCCAAAATCGTTTCTATAATTTTTTTTAAATTTTTTTATTACACAGTACACACAAATGAAAACGCGCTACCTCATTTTATTTATAACCCTTAAATCGTGTTACCATATTATAAAAGTGTGGCATATATCCTAAAGCTATTATTATAATTTTTATAATACCATTATGAAATATTTATTTTGCTATTGTTAGAACGATCATTGTTTACCGTGATTATATGATTAAAACTATACAGTTATATCAACCAAAAAAATTTATAACTAGTAGTACTGTGTTTGATTAACGTTTATTTACTTTTACTTGCTATGACGTTCAAAGTAAATCTGCAAACTACGTAAATAAATTCCAGAAACGTATAAAAAAAAGGTTGCGTTTCCAAAAAAATACTTCTTCAAGCAATAAACTTTTTTTTCCATAGGTTTAGGATGCTAAACACCTTTAAAACTAATTTGGCCGTAATAGCTGCCACTAAGAACTCTTGTGTACTAACATTTTTAATTTCAGAACAAAATATTGCGGGGAAATGTCCTGCTAAGGCCGATCAGGGGTTGGCAAACCAGCCCTGTAACGTCTAAACTCCTCTCGTGCTCTTCAAGCATTCAAGAGGGTTTTTTTCAAATTAGGGCGGTTCCAAAGAGTTTAAACAGGCTGGGGTGAATTTTGAAAGCTACGGTGGCGCATTTAAAAAAAATCAGTTACGAGATAGATTCTAAAAGACACTACGACGCGATATGACCTTATTTTGGCAATAATAACATGGAATTGTATATTAGTTGCTCTATATTTTCGGTAATAAAAAGAATTTTCGGCAAAGGTCGTCCTCAGGGTCAAAAACGTCCAAACGCGTAGTCGCGGATCGATTCTCCATAATTCGCCAAATAACTCCGTGTAACATTAGGATATCTGACTCCTTCTTTTGAAGGCCAAGGCCAAAAGTCACACAATTTTTGTAATTTTTCGGGAAAAATATTCTGTTACAGGGTCGGATTTGAAAATTTCTCCTTAGGAGATTCTATCTAAACCCTTCCTTGAAAAGCAGTGGATTTTTCCGAGCTCTACATCCTCTAATTTCTTAAGAATATGCTTCAGTTAATTTAGTGAAACTAATTGGGATTAATTATTACATTTTCTTTTTACCAAGGGGTGTAAATTATATAAGGTGGGTCTATTTAACATGAAAATAATTTCGGACATCCATTTTAGGGTTGTATGCGAAAAAAGGGAGATTCTTTAAAATACAGGAAGCTATTTAAAGCGAGTCTGTGAAAGTTCGAGATCAAGGAAGCAACTATCTCAAAGGGGATTGAGTTAAAGCTTGAGAAGTAGCTTGGGGTTAGATGATTCCACCCTAGACGATCTAAAATTTCTCTTAACACAAAACGGTCATGTTCTCAGGTGCCTATAGGAGAACTAAATAGCTTGGAAGTGACCTACATTAGCTATTGATTTTTGTAGGCAGCCAGGAATATATTAAATTTATAAAACATTATTTATTAAAAAAAAATTTACTTGAATTAAAATTTAAAAGCAACTTATTAAAAAATAATTTGTTTTGTTAAACAAGGAATAAATACAACTCCCGGATATGTATTTTTAGTTTAATCTAGTATTTTTACGTTCATTTTAACTAGAAGTGCTTAGAGATAGTCTTATATAAACAGCAAGTCATAAAATTTTCTAATAACCGAGAAAAGTTAAATCTTCACAGTAGCCAGAAATAACCTTCAGTTTATTTAATGTGTAATAAGGTAACTAGTATAAATTAACGTGGAAAACGTGTTATAAAAACTAAATTTTATTATGTGTAGATGTCAGTTTAAGAAGCAGAAATAATAATTTAGAAATGTTTACATCCATCTTTAATTTATTGGAAATAAATTATGGAATGTCGTGGTACCAGGCTTTATTCCTTCAAATCTAGAGGAAAACTCAACCTTTAATTATTTCCGGGATTAAATTATATGAAACACCCTATATACAGGATTTTCCTGAAATCTAAAGAAATGGTCAAACTTTATTTTTTTTTCCGGGTTAGATCATTATGAAACATCCTGTATACAAGCACTTATTCCCAAAAGGTCGAGTTACTAAGAACATGGCGAAACATTTCTTGCAAATCTTTAGGGACCAAGCACTCGACTCGGCAAGTAATTAACAAGAAAACTGTCAACAAGAAGAAAATTCCAAATGAAAAATTCATTTATCAAGATTTTCCTTTTTTTCATCTCTTATTACATCCAAGCTTCACTCTTTCTCATTTTATTTTAAAAATTGTCTAAGATCAAAGTTTCAAACTCCCAGAATTTCCTTTTAAGCCCATGTTCGAATTATAAAATATTATTTTTTTTTCAGGTTTTCACATGGCACCGAAACTAAGTGAAATTTTTCCCGAGTCTTGCCTTTTGATTGTGGTCGGCGTAGTCATAGGCGTTATCCTGGTGCACGTAACCGACAGCGTCCATATGTCGCCTTTGACACCTGACACATTCTTTTTCTACATGCTGCCTCCTATTATACTGGACGCTGGTTATTTTATGCCGAACAGATTATTTTTTGATCATCTTGGTACGATTTTGCTTTTCGCCGTTGTTGGAACTATTTTCAACACGCTGACTATAGGTAAGTGCTATCCACACAAAAAAGGATCACCCTGTATAAATATTTAAATGTTCTATAGAAAAGGTTATGATGTAAGTGCAATTAAAATTAAATCATCTCCATTACGAAACAAAAAACGTATTAATTATACCGTGCTAGAGTTTTAATGAAGTACACAGTGGCGGCTCGTTAACATTTCCTATGGGAGGGTGACTTTGTAATTTTACAACAAAAAGTTTACTCTTTAATTAAAGTTAAACTCAACAAAAAAGGTTTTTCGTAATTTATTTTCTTTTTTTGTACCCCATGAATATTTTAATGTTTAACGCTGCTCGTATACCAAAAGGCAAAATAACGACCGTGTAAATCCCAAAAATATCTAAAAAAAGCTAAGATTTCGATTTCTCGGAGCTCGTCGAAGTTTCTACTTTTGCCTAAGAGAACTAAGTTTTCAAAGTCTCTGAAGAAGAATCTGAATTTTACAAAATCCCCAGAGTGCCTAGTTTTCGAAATTTCCAGGACTCTTCAGCAATTTTTCAGGACCTGCAGATTAATTCAAAGTAAATTACAAAATCCCGGAATCCTCAGCAATTTTTCAGAGCATACGAATTATTTCAAAGTTTCAGAGTTCTAGGGTAGGACCCTAGGATTACAAAATCTCGGACTCTACAGGAATTTTTCAGAATCTGAAGAGGGTTAAATTTCGTTTTCAGGACTCTTCAGAATTTTTTCAGGACCTGCAGATTATTTCAAAGATTCAGTGTTCTCAGGTAGGACCTAAATTGTAAAATCCCGGAATCCTCAGCAATGTTTCAGAGCCTGGAGAGGGTTAAATTTCGAATTTCAGGACTCTTCAGCAATTTTTCAGAAGCTGCAGATTATTTCAAAGTTTCAGAGTTCTCGGGTAGAACCTAAATTACAAAATCCCGGAATTTTCAGCAGTTTTTCAGAACCTGGAGAGAGTTAAATTTCGAATTTCAGGACTCTTCAGCAATTTTTCAGAAGCTGCAGATTATTTCAAAGTTTCAGAGTTCTCGGGTAGGACCTAAGTTACAAAATTCCGGAATCTTCAGCAATTTTTCAGAGCCTGGAGAGGGTTATATTTCGAATTTCAGGACTCTTCAGCAATTTTTCAGGACCTCCAGATTATTTCAAAGTTTCAGTGTTTTCGGGTAGGACCTAAATTATAAAATCCCGGAATCTTCAGCAATTTTTCAGAGCCTGGAAAGGCCTAAATTTCAAATTTCAGGACTCATCAGCAGTTTTTCAGAGCCTGCAGATTATTTCAAAGATTCATAGTTCTTGGTTAGGACCTAAATTACAAATTCCCGGAATCTCCAGCAATTTTTCAGAACCTGGAGAGGGTTAAATTGTGAATTTCAGGACTCTTCAGCAATTTTTCAGGACCTACAGATTAATTTAAAGTTTCACAATTTTCGGGTAGGACCTAAATTAAAATATCCCGGAATTTTCAGCAGTTTTTCAAAACCTGGAGAGGGTTAAATTTCGAATTTCAGGACTCTTCAGCAATTTTTCAGGACCTACAGATTATTTCAAAGTTTCACAATTTTCGGGTAGGACCTAAATTAAAAAATTCCGGAATTTTCAGCAGTTTTTCAGAGCCTATAGAGAAGGCTAAATTTCAAATTTCAGGACTCTTCAGCAATTTCTCAGATCCTGCAGATTTTTAAAAGTTCCAGAGGCTTCTAAGAGACCTCAAACTCCGATTTACCGAATTTTCCATATTCTGTGGAATCCACATTTCCCAAAATATTAACTTTCCTGAATTTTCAGCAGTCTTTCAGTCTATAAACTGTTTTCAATGTTCTAGGATCCCTTACAAAAAAAGACCGCAAATTAAAACAAAAGGTTGCCTGAGTTTTCCAAATTCAAAATTTCCTCAAGAAAGCCTAAATACAGAATTCTCCGAATCTTCCGGAGTCTGTAGACTCTTCTACTCTTCTATGAGGCCCCATATTCCAAATTTGCGAGCATTTCAGTCTGCTGAGTCTTTGAAAGTTTTCAGATTCTCAAACTTTAGATTCCTGCACTCTACGAAATGTATCAAAGTTCCAAAGCCGCCTAGGAGACTTAAAATTTCCTAAGTAATCTTTCACAATTTTCAGGTTTTTTCAGAGTTCAACCATTCGCCCCCAATACTGTTTTGCTGAAGAGATTACTTTGCCCCCAAAGTTTTCATCCAAAGCATCCTAGATTGCAGGATCATTTCAACTTATTTTGGGTGTTCCATGGACTTCTCTTTTAAGAGCCGCCACTAAAATTATGTATCTATCATTTTTGTTCTCTAAATGGTAATATGTTACCACTGTGTCTTCCAAAAAATAATTAAGGTCAAGGTATACTATTTTAGGAATAATAGCTTCGTGCAAGATTTGATAATCTGATTATTATGTAAATTTATGTTTAAGGTGCTTCCTTGTGGGCTGTCGAAAGTACAGGTCTGTTCGATTTGAAAATAAAAACAGCGCCTCTAGAAATGTTCCTTTTCGCCGCATTAATTTCCGCCGTGGATCCCGTTGCCGTTTTGGCAGTTTTTGAAGAAATCCACGTCAACGAGATCCTTTACATAGTTGTCTTCGGGGAATCCCTTTTAAACGATGCCGTAACCGTTGTACTTTACCACATGTTCGAACACTATTCTGCAATGGGTTCCGAAAATATCGTGACTATGGACGTTGTGGCAGGTTGTGGGAACTTCTTTGTTGTTGCTATTGGCGGGACAGTGATAGGGGTTATGTGGGGTTTTGCTACTGGGTTTGTGACTAGATTTACTAACGAAGTGCGTGTTATTGAACCTATTTTTATATTTGTGATGGCCTACTTAGCATATTTATGTGCCGAAATTTTTCATATGTCGGGATTATTGGCGTAAGTACCAAAAAAAAAATCCCACAACAATTATTTTAAACTAAAAATGTTTTACAGAATTACTTTTTGTGGTATAACAATGAAAAATTACGTGGAAGCGAATATATCACATAAATCTCATACGACTATAAAATATACCATGAAGATGTTAAGCAGTTCTTCAGAAACCATTATCTTTATGTTTTTGGGGGTTGCTACAGTCAATAGGAATCATACTTGGAACACCTGGTTTGTTGTTTTTACAATTTTATTTTGTTCCGCTTACAGAGCTTTAGGTAAGTTTTTTTTTATAAAATTTTTTTTTTAATCAACCCTTATAAAACAACCCTTATAGGAGTGATACTTCTTACGGCGATAGCAAATCGCTTTAGACTTCATCAATTGAGTAAAGTTGAAAAATTCGTCATGTCTTATGGAGGCCTAAGAGGTGCCGTGGCATTTGCCCTCGTGGGCCTCATTGATAAGGGGGTGGTTTTAAACCAACCCATGTTCATGACAACCACCATAGCCGTTGTTTACTTTACTGTGTTCTTCCAAGGTATAACCATTAAACCCCTTGTTAAAATACTGAACGTTAAGACTGCCGAGAAAAGAAAGCCTACCATGAACGAAAGGATACACGAAAAAGTAACCCTCCCCTAATTAAACAACCCTAAAAATAACTAAAAAAATTTTCTTCTAGTTAATGGATCATTTAATGGCTGGTGTAGAAGATATTTTAGGTCACCATGGAAACTACCATACAAGAGACAGGTATAACCCTTAAATTAATTTAATTATCATCCCTTAAAAAATTTGAAATATAGGTTTAAACGATTTGACAACAAATACATTCGGCCACATCTTCTTCGTAATTACCAAGGACAGGAACCGAAAATTCTTGAGACTTATTCGAAATTGGCTATGCGTGATGCAATGGAGTTTATGCGAAGAAATGCGTCAACGATTGGGAATATTTCTGGAACGGAGAGTATGTCGGGTATCTTTAAGAATTACACGGCAGGAAATCTTGACGGCAGGTGCGAAGAAAAATTACTCACCTGGTAACTAACATGGGCACAGACTGCCATCTCTCTTAACACTCTGCATGTCCTGCTATGCTTTACTAGCAATTTTTAACTTATGTTGACTATTTATGTTAAAAGCTTCTGGTGATGGGGTAAGAAATTTGGGGGGGGGGGTGAAACTCGCCATAGGAATTGGAAAAATGAGTGAGAATAAAGTTAAGTGAACAAATCTTACTTAAAACCGTTCCTGCATGGATCTTTATTACAACAACAAACGCGATAGTGCCCACTGCCCAAACTATGGAGACGCCACTGGTAGAATCTTGCTTGTTTCAGCACCAGACACGCCCCCTTTCAACATTGGTAGAGCTGTACATTAATTCCTTCATTTTAGGATACCTCCACGTATTTCCAAGCTACTTTCCCTATTTTTAATTATTTTGGGCAATTTTTCCCCCCAGATACAGGGTGTGTAAAAACCAGTATCTTTTAAGAAATCGTAATCGTATTAGAAAATGATACAAATATTCAATAAAACGGTTTTCTGAAATTTCTGTTAAAAACTTCTTAAAAAAATTATTTTTAGATGGGGTTCAGAGGGGGGGGGGATTCTACAGCGTTTTATCCCGCCTTATATTATAAGAAATGCAATTTATATTCACTAAACCTTGACAAAAACCGTAAAAAAAATGTAGAGACCGAAACGACGATTCATGTCACGTTTTGAAAAAGGGGCCAGGGGGGGGGCTACGACCATCTAAGATTTAATTTTTCTTCCTGTGGCGGAAACAACACTTAGCGGGTTGTTATTTTCTTTATACTCATCTGTACCCGATTGGCCAACCCTTTCACGAACGCCACTGGGATTTGACTTAACGCGTTTATCTCCTAAAGTAAACAAGCTAAACGAATGCGGTTTTCACCGTTGAGAAGAGCTCGATGAACTTTTTCTACCGACGTCATATGATTTACGTCGAAGGCGTCTAATTTTTTTGTCGCGCCCCGAAACATAAAATTTTTCGAAAGCATCCTATGGCATAAATTATAACCCTTTCAGGTGCGTTAAGTTATTTTTGAAAATTCCCTAGGACGTTGCTATGGAAACGGTGCGGTTTTGCTTTTACAAACGGTTTCTGTAGCCTCCAGGGTGCAATAAAATAAATGTTGGTTACTTAAAAATGCATGAGATTACTATTTTCAGCTACTATTGCAAAAACTTAATCTTTCTAACACTAATTCCCATTTCCTCTTTGTAACTGTGTTATGTGTTTTGTTTGCTGCAATCCTGTACAGTTTGAGGGAAAAAAAATTCTATAAATAACAATACGTTATTTTTTTTCCTTTTCTGTACTGATTGCAGGGGTTAATGCCAGGTCAGCAGTAGAATGGCAAACATGGGTCCCTTAGGACAAATAACTTTTAGGTGTCCTGATCTCTTGACCGCAACGGTCAGAATCGGAAAATATGTCTAGGGAAAATACAGCGTAACGAGACATTTTATAAACTGAATAAAAATAAATTTTAATTAAAAATACTTAATCAAAAATTTAATATCAAAATGTCTCGGAAAAAAGGCGAAGCAGCTTTTCACGTTGTAAAAAATTAATTAATATTCCTGTAGGTACCCATTCATAGCCCCACTCTGCTACTGATTAATATTTTAAATATAATTGACTGTATTTTTAGTGTTGCGTTTTGGCTTTAAAATGTAAATAAGCTGCAATTAAAAAAGCTTTTAATTCATGAGAATTTCGGAAACAGTCAATACCGATCTAATTTATATATTATTTATAGCACGAGTTTCAGTCAACTCGATTCCAGCAATTGGAATATTGATATGCAAGAATTAGAATATAATCCTTCTAAAAAAGACCTGACAGATGCAAAAATTCATCATCTCTTAGCAGAAGAGCTTTGTCAACCAAAACGGGTAAAGGAACAAATTCAAATGGAAAACTTTTCCTTATTATAATTTTTTCAGCATCGCCGATTAAGTTATAGCAGACACGCTGTAAACGACAGGGATTTGTCGACACAAGTCAATTATAAAATGCATTATAATATGCGAAGACTGGTAGGTGACAGTAAAAGACATCACCATAAGCGCCATAGTAAGAAAATGCAAAAGGTAAGCAGAGATATTAGATTTTCTTTATAACAAGAATTGATCCTTTGCGGACGTGAAAAACTTATCAAGTCCTTCAAACGAGGTTTTTTTTTCTACTTTTGCGAACGATATTAGAATCTCGTCTCGCGTTTTAATTCAAAGCATTATTTGATTTCCGAGACTCACTGATCAATACCACGAGAGCTATTTCTAATTTGATTTCTATAAATTAAACCCATTCGTATTCAAATCAGAAATTTTAATGATAGAAAGGACAAACTCAAAGCGATTGCTTCATATTTTCTCCACCGAATTGGAATTAGACAAATCGATAAAGGAAAAAGGGCCAAAATGTTGTTCCCGACTACCTGAATAATCTCCAGGGTTATAACCGTCTAAAATAACCCTGAAGATAGCATGTGTAATCGAAGACGAAACGTCGGGAATTCATTGTCAAATGATGGGGATTCGAACTTATTTGTTAACGAATATCGAGATTATGCTTAGAAAAATTTTCATGGGAAACCGTGTCGCACCCCCCCTCCCCTTTGAACGATGTTTAAGAAATTTCAGAAGAGCGGAAATACAATGCACTTTTATGAACAGACAGCTGGTTATATAAAACAAATGATAACATTTTTATTGCTAGCTAACAAAGTAATAAAAATATAAATTTTTGTAAATAATTAACGCTAAAAGCGATAATCGATTATACCGAATTATAATTATGTAATAAAAATATAAATAAATACCTTTGTCCTTCTAATCCTTTAGAAATGTTTCCCAAAAGATTATTCATCCATAATTAATAATCGATTAAAAAAATATTGGAAAAACGTTTCGCAAACATTTCTATTACTTTAAGCGATTACCCGAACAGGTTGGTTGGTATTACAAAAAACGATTATTATGTAATTTGATAGAAATTTAATCATGTAACATACCCTTGAAAATTTACTGACTATAAAGTCCAGTGATACAGAGTTATGCAAAATAAACAAATTTCAGGGTCAGGGTTCGAATCTCCGCCAGGTTTCAATTTTTTTTATTTAAAATTCAAATTTTTCGGGATAAATTGTTTGTCAAATATTCATTATTTAGCAAAAAAACTGACCATCTAATTTATCCTTGCCAATTTACTCGTTTTTAAATCAATTTTTAAGCCGAAGTCTGGGGTTCGAACTTCGAATCCTCACAAGGTTTAGTTTTTTTTGTTAATGATTTTAGGACAAATTATTTACCAAATAATGTTAATTCCTTAAAAGTTTCTTCATTTAATTTATCCTTGCCAATCTACTCTTTTTAAATCAATTTTTAAGCCGAAGTCTGGGGTTCGAATCCTCACAAGGTTTAGTTTTTTTTAAATTTTTTTAGGACAAATTATTTACCAAATAACATTAATTCCTTAAAAGTTTCTTCATTCAATTTATCCTTGCCAATCTACTAAATATAACATCAATTTCTAGAAATTATCATTTTTAATTTTCCAGAGGTTTAGGGTTCGAATCTTATAAATAAAATTGTTGATGATTCAATTTTTTTAACTTAAACCTTCATTAAAATTTGTTTCCCCAATTCCCCCAATTATACTTTTAATATAGTCCGTTCCATAATACCCAAAAGTAATAAATAATTATTAAAACAGGATGGGAAGCAAAACCACGTCAGTTTTCCGGAGTTTCAACAAAACGGTTCCGCCAAGCAATTTTCACACGGTATGATGATTACCTACCTAAAAAATAAATATAATTGAGCTTATAACGATTCTTTTGTATTATGATCGCAGATTACATCAATCAAGTTTTAACCGAGGAAGATAACGCAGAACGAAAGCAAATGAAGGAAGACTGGGATAGTCCAATTACGTTTACCGCAAAATCATCCCGTAAGTGTTTAGCATTTATAATTAACCCTTCTTAGTTTTTTACCTTTAACAATGCTCGACAACGCGCAGTTTGTACATTCGGAGTAAAAATAATTTTATTGGCTGATATGAGTATGTGAGTGGATGCTTTAATTTTTATTATTTCAAGGAATCTGCACGACGATTTTTAGATTTAATCCTACTCTTAAAAAAATAATAATTTGGTCCGTTTTTTTGTTTAAATGAAAATTAAATTAACGGAGGACTTCATAAAAAGGGTGATTTTAGCGAGCGATGAAGCTCCTATAAGCACGGGTACCGAAGGAAGTGGAGGTAGTCATTTTGATCTGATTTTGAGATCGAAACCAAAATCCACGACATCCCAGGGTTATCTGCCTTGGCGACCATCAGATAGACCCCATTGTAACGGTACTTCACTGCTTTTTTGCTTTCAGATCAAATACGTGAGCTTTAGCATCTCTTAGAGAAAATTTTACCAATGTGCCCTTAGAGTAGCAAATTTATAAAATGTTCTATGTGTAGTTTAGGTACAGTTAATTGTTCCACTATTTTTTTAATCAAAGGGAGAGAGGAGAAACTAAATTCTAAATTCGTCGCCAAAACTATTTTTTGAAAAATTAATTGGTTTTAAATTTTGCTTGGCATTGTTTAAATGGGTGGTCGTGATATTAATGCTTGAATCAAATAAAACAGGAGCGGATTAAAAAAAATAACAACCTCCCCACAAGGGACGTCACTGATCCACTTTAGGAGGTTATAGCTCCGTAACGAAACGTTTTCGAACACACATTTATAGAAAATTTTTGCTTATTTTCGAGCCTAGAATTAATTTGGTGTAAAAATTTCCAGACACCCATATATTTATACGACTCAATGGCTAAGGTTACATCACAGTGTATTACTAGAATTAAACCCAAAAGACCCCTGTCTGGTTTGTTTTATCAATTCGCTCCTGATTTATGTTAGTTAGAAATATTATTAGTCCATGCACGATAATTGCTCCGAATTTTACAGCACTTGGATTGTTATGCACATCGAAAAATAGGTATAGGCTGGTATATTTTATTTGTAATTATTTCTTGCACTTATAACAAGATTTAAATAAAATTCTTATAATAACTAAGTAATAACTAACTTTCAAAGAATTATTATTCTTACGCCCCCACCCCTCTTCACACTCTTGTTAGTTACGTTATTTGCATGGCACTTACTTTCTTTAGAATTAATGCAACTCTACTTAGTACCTGTATTAATTTTCTAAGTGTGTTCAAAACCAGTATTGTGCTCATTAATGTTTAGAAAATTTTAATTAATTTCAAATTAGCGTAGGGGGACCTACAGTTTAAATGCAAAATCCGAACACCACTTACAACTGTTTTAGGGTTGGAAATGCAAACCAAAAGGGAAAAACTTTTATTAATATTTCTTCCCACGGACTACTGTGTAATAAAAGTAAACACGGAGGACCTACAGTTTAGTTTTTACGCGACTTACAATTACGGGCCATCACGAACCAAATAGAAATTAACAAAAAATCTAACCAACGGAGAACTAAAGATTATTTTAAGGGCTCTCTTTTGTCGCATCCTTTCCTTCCCCATCCTCGCAAGAATAAGTAGGGGAAAGGAACGAACCGCGACATCGTTCAAATCAAAATTTATTTGACTCGACACAATTTACTAAATATTTTTTTGAGGTTGTTTACAAAAACCCTAAGACTAAAATAAACATATTCTTGTAGGTTACATCTCCCCCACCGTATTATGTCCACCCACCCGAAATTTCTGTACTTTCAGGACAAGTTTGATATAATAACATCCTTCCCACTCATTTTCTTAAAAAAAAGTCTTCTATTCAACCCTGAACAGGGATAAATATGGAATAAAACTCTTAATACGATCAATACAAAGAAAAATAAGACGTAAAGCACCCCCTGAAGGATTATATTTGAAAGAAAATATTATAAGAAGAGGAAAGAATATTTATTAAAATAATAATATAATGTCTGGAGAAGTTACACCCCAATTAAGGTTTGAGTAAGTGGCAGGTATAAAGGTTGCGACAGTTTGTTGCTTGGCAACCAACCACAAGGAGAAGAATCTTAGGGATGACTTTTATTAAGAGATCAGAAATAAAACATGGGAAGGACACATTTAAGGGTTGTTTTCGAAGTTTAATTTCGATGAGAGATTCATGGCAATGTAGATGAGTCGTGACCAAGGGAAATTTGATTAAATTTTCTAATTCCCCCCCCCCCCCCAATTATAAGCACAATACTGGTTCTAATGTATGCAGTAGATCTTTGAATGTTTTATGTTCAGTTACAGATGACAGTATTTATTCAGATAAAGGGCAACGTACATCTCGTGGTTCAATAGACGGTAAGTAGCGTAAAAAATTGCTTTTTTGTTCCCTGGCTTGACTTTCTTAAAAATGTCTTCCCCTAATATTTTTGTTATTTTAGGTGGAGAAGTGACACGAGTTACCACCCCAACAGCTACAGAAACGATGTTGCCTTGGAAGCGTGACGACGAAGCGGAGGGTTCAGCACCGATCCAACAATCCGAATTTCCTGCTTGGGCTTCCAACAAAGAATATTTGGCGTACAATTCACCCTCGGCTACATTTTTAGGTAAGAAAAATACGGGTTTCCTAACACGAACTATTTACTTGAGCGATCATCTCGCAGGAGGACTGGAAAATTCCAGATCTTCCGTGATAGGTTTATTTAGAAGGGATAGCGCAACGTCAGGTCACATTAGTAGTTGTGAATCATCCCCCCAAAAGGAAAGGCGGAGTTCAACGGGACCGAATGCTGTTCTTTTAATAGAGGAAGGAAGTGCCGATCCTTTGGGAGTGTTAGCGAGACAAGGGAGTGGAGCAGCGGCGCAGGCGGCTGCGGCTGTGGCAGCTCCGACGCAGGCACCGCAAACCCCAAACCAAAGACGACAAGTTCGTCGAGGTTCTATGTTGGAGATAACGGGGTGTGTTGATGATACCAATGATACCAGTAACAGTAATACACAGACAACCCATGTAAGGAGGTTTTGTTTTGTTTGTTTTGTTCTTCTTCTGCACTTCTCTTAATAATTGGACATTACATAACTTACTTCGGTATTGGTTTGGTGGCTAAGGTAGACAATTAACATTTTAATCGGTTTTGCTTTTAACTTTTTATCTTTTTATGTTGCTCTTTTGCTCTTACTTTAAGGTTGAAATTCCATTAGTGCTTATTTTTACTTCTAATGGTAAGTTCAACCCCCTTAACATCTTACAACCGATTAGAATCAATTTCTTGAATTCAAAACGTAAACAGGCCTTGGTTTAGCACCATATCAGATCCTAAACCAAGATTGCTCCGTTCCTAAACAACGAAATCTATAAATTTATACATCTTGGTACCAAAAAAATGTAACTCAACCTTCCCAAACAAATCAAAATTGACTTTTTTGCGTAAAAACATTTGCTATGGTGCTAAACCAAGGTTTGACTATAGATTTATATGTAACCCAATTTTAAACGAATTATTTTAACTTGGCTGGTGGCGGATTTTATTTCTCTGTTTTCTGTTTGTTAAGCCGAATGTGCGCTTGCTTGCCTGTATACAGATACCCCTAATATTAAATGTAACCCTTTTATACTGTGTGACTACTAGCTACTGGTAATTTAGCATTAAACTTCTAAAGTAGTTATTTGATCTATTTTAAAGGAAGATTAAGTTTAGAACTTAAAGTACGCGAAAGACTTGGGGGATTTCCCTAAAAATGATTCAACAAATACGTTTATGTTCTATGACCGTGTTCCTGAATTCTTTTCTGCGACGTACTTTCCCTTGGCGCTAAGGGTGAGTCTAGAGGAAAAGATTTTGGGCAAACGACTTGATCTATCTTTAAAAAGTTCTTGTTCGATTGTTATTTGTTCAAATAAATATTTTATTGTTGGAAGTATATTGTTATGAACTTTTATAGATCAATAACACGTGACACCATTCCTGAGGAGGTGCTAAATGGTTCGAATAGACGGTCTTCTTGGTTACCACCGCCTCCTCGATCATCACGAACACCAAAGATCAAACGTCAGGGCACTGTAGGAGTAGGTCCCACAGCTAGTTTAATGTCGTCGCCTTCGCCCTCCCCCACTGATGAAAGTTCCATGGAAGACGAGGATATCCAAAGTCTTATGAAAGCCGGTTTTTAGATTAAAAGATTTTTTTTTGTAGATACAAAATTTTAGGATATTTTTATATCACACTTTTTGCTTTTTACAATAGTACTTAATATATTTATTATTATTTGCTATATTTTTCTTATTTGTATGAAGAATATGATTTTTTTTTAGTAAAATAAGAAATAATTGTTAAGTAAAAAAATTTGTAGGTAACCACAAACGAAAAAAAAAATTAGAATTTAGTTTTTTTATTTTTTTTTCCTTATTCTTATTTCAAACAAAAGGTGAACTCTTAAAAAAAATTAATTGTTATTATTGTAGGTCGTATACCTACTAACTGTGTATATACTTAGATAAAAAAAAAATTCTTCAACTGTCTTACGTCCTACTTGATTACACAAAAAAATCGCATCAATAATCACACTGTATACAGTTACAGAATGCAATATAACATTTATCTATAATATTTATACAGGGTGTTTATCTAAACTAAATATTATTACTCTGTTATAGAACACCCTGTATGTTCTCAAGTTCCCCTGAACACCCTGTATAGTATTAACAGGCAATAACAGGATTTCTTATGGGAGAGACCTCTTGGAAAGAATTCGCAAATGGGAATTATACAGTGTGAGCGATTTTAAATGTCGCTCACAAAAGGAAAATACCGAACACAATTATTACACGTAAAACTTGTAGTTTTGGTTGCATACCTCTACAAATTCTGCTTGACGTAAAAAATTAGATTTTTAATAAAAATCTGCACCGTTACCAAAATATTGTACTTGAATTAGTTTTGGCAGCAATAAAAATTAGTTAAAAAAATTAACTAAAAAGTTTTCTCCTAATGCAAATTGCAGGAAAAATGTAGCTACAAAGTGTGCTAATTGTGAAATTCAAAAATAGTTGTACACTGTAAAAAATTTCTCTAATGGTGCTCTTGCAAAATTATTTTTGAGTTTTTAATTCTATCTGGTTTCCATAGCTTAGCTTAAATAATTTTTTCAATTCGATTTTGCTGGTCTAGTTTAATTTTTCAGTTTGAAAACAATAAAAAAAGTATTTATCCTAGATTAACGAAAAAAATCCCCCATGAGAAAACCAATAAAAAAATTAATGTTGCCATTCCTCGATTATGGCGTCCTCGGTAAAAATTGGCCGATAAAAATATTTTTAATAATTTTCTCATGAACGATCTACTCTAAAAGATTTTTTTCCCGTTAATTTGGGATGAGTCCTTTCCGAATTACAATCCATAGACGTTTATACTGAATCATCCTGTATATAGGACGGGAACTCTAAGGACCGGTCTTTCAATTCGGGTTTTAATTCCCTGTTAATAAGGTAACCCACGCTCGATTGCCATGGAAACAATTCTTGTAACAATTCGTTTCCATGACGACTGACCGTTAGTTACCTTAACTGGGAGTTAAATCCGAATTGAAAGACCGACCCTAAAAGTCTAAACTTTAAATTATTCATTTAACAGAAAGTTTATTTGGAAATTGAAAAACAAAACCGAAGTAAAGTGTCAGATAAACTATCCGCCAGATTAAATTAACTGTCGGTTAGGTACCTAACTGGCGTTTTTGAAACCATCATTAATTTAATCCTCAGTAGAAGAGTAAGAACTGTTAGATAATGATTGGATATTAAAAAATTACTTAAATGGAAGAGTATTTATCTGAAGAGTGAAAGACAACCTTGGGGGAGGGGGTAAAAATATTATTCTGATTATTCTAATTAATTTTCAGTTACTAAGCTTTTAATTCGTCGATTTTATCTGGAAATATTTTTTATCCATACTTTATAAAGGGATTCCCGAAATGAAAGTCCAGAAGGACAAAAAAACTGTGGAATATACTTTTAAGAATCTTTCGCCTACTGCGATTGGTGTTGTTTTCAAACTGAAGAATTTTAGGATTCTAAAAAAAATGTATAGTTACCTCAGATTGAAAAACTAGTAAATATTTAAATATTCTAATAACGTAGATAATAAATTCTTAGATTTTAGTCAATGACTAAAAAAAAAGGGATGTAACATACTACGTAAGTATAAAATTATGTAACAAACGACGAATTGTGCCTCACACAAAATTTTGAACTAAATTTCATTTCATCAACAAATCCATAAATAATAAAAGTATTCGCGTTTTTTTTTCTTTTACTAAAATAATTATTACCTAATTGTTTTTTGTCAAAATGACGACGTAATGTATTCGATGTATATTATTGGGTTAAGGAGGAATAGAAGATAAATGGAAGAAAAGGAAACGAGCATCAACTACTTTTTAACATAATATACAGGGTGGTTTCAATGAATTACATGTAGCTAACATGTACATTATTTTTTTGTAATTCCAACCACCTTGTAAATGTTTTATTTTAATTTAACAAAAAAAAAGGATAAAACTTGCAACAAAAAAATTAACTTGAAGTATTATTGTGTATTTTTTGAGGCTACAAAATTTCCATCAAACGCAAGGTTTTCCTATCAGCCTTGTTTGTATAGTTTTAATAAATAAAGTTTCCAAATCTTGTACATAGCTACAGTGGTGTGAAAGTACCTACTATAAGGTCCTTGTAGAGAATATTTTTGCAGTCTGACAATACCTTATGTATTTTAAGCTCTGTGATTGTAAATGTGAAGTTTGGACTGAGTGGAAATAACTTGTTAAACTTTTAAACCTTAATAATAAATTGTTTTACTTCTAATCGAATTATTATTATTATTAATAAAAAAATTAATTTTCCAGAATAAAAAATTATCCAACAAAGGAATAATTAAATCTGCAAAAGAAAACGATCGTTCGAATATACGTATTAGTTTTTTTATTGAAAAATTGATGCGCAAACTTCGTAAAAAAAATACAGCAGCCGGCATAATTTCCTGACTTAACATCCAGTAGGAATTCTATAAGAACAAATCCTCACAAGTCTGCGGCAATTTTTAAGAACGAAATAAAACATTTTTGATTCTTTCCAATAGCCGGAAAAATCTCCTGACCTAATTCTCAATAAAATCCCAGGAAGGCAAATTCCCTTTTCTGGCGTTTTAAAAAGAGAACGAACTGTAAAAAAACCAAGGTACCTACTTACTCCTAAAAAAAAATTCAAAAATCACACTTTGTAAAATATCCAGGACAAACCCCTGACCTAACAGTTAACAAAAATTCAAGGGGGGGGGGGTAAAACTTCCCTCCTGACTCGAGAGTTTAAGGGAACTTAAAACGTAAGTCATTCGTTTAAAGGTTTTTTGATGGAAAATATTCTTGATAAGAATACTTTCAAGGAATTTTTACTTTACACGACGGCCACCACGATCTCCTGACATAACACCCAACGAAAGCTAGAAAAAAGCACGCCCTTTTATAACCTTTTACGAGTTTGAGGAAGCGAAATGTAAAAAAGGATATAAAATACGCTTTTGGTGGATTCGCGAACAAACTTTGTAGAATGGCCAACATGATCTCCTGACTTAACATCACTAAGTTTTTAATAATCCCATTTTTTCTGTGACATATTTGAGTACGTTTTCGTTACCCTAAATCTTGATAATAATTCCAAAAACCTCGATTTTATAAATCCCTTCAAAGTTAGGGGTGGAATTTTCTTCTTCTTACTGAAATAACTGAAACTGGCTACCTATGAGTTGACAAATGGTGTCTCGAAGTTCATTAATTTTCAGTGGAAGTGCACAGCCTGTAAATTTGTGAAGAATGCGAGAAGGGGGCATAGAAGCCGCCGCACATGGAGCCCATGAGGCAGAACGTGTATACGCCGTGACGCACGACGTCGTCGTCGTCGTCGTCTCTCTTATCTACCTGCCGAATCTGTCGCACTAATGATGATCTAAATAGAAACTAACTATGCTATCGTCCTCATTATCATCACATATTTTTCAACTCGACGTACGAAAACTTCGTGCCAAAAATTCTTAATATTATTAGACAATAAAAAAAAGAAATAAAACTTTTTTTTTTATTAAAATATTAAAGGGATTAAAATTTAAGGGTTTGAATTTAAACATATGTAGGATGACTTTAAGAACCCCCACGTAGATATTTTGACGCTTTTGGGTGAAGTCGGTGTCTTTGAAAGCTTCCGTTTCCACCCCTAACTGAAATTCTGTAACCCTACATTAAATACGTTCTTGAAAATAGCATTTCCGAGTTAAAACTTGATCATAAATCTAAGTATCTTCACTGAACACACTTTTTTCGTACCTTTTACATACAGGGGTTGTGAATTAAACTGTCTGAATTTTGAATTCTAAGAATTTTGAGGCACATTTAGTTACATCCGTCTCTATTTTAGGTTGACTTCCTATTATACAATTTTTTTAAATCTTATTTTTGTTCTTCAATTCCAACACCATTACTACCTTTTTGCCAGCCCCGGTTTAACCTAACTTCGGGCCCTGGGCGCTGGAGATTTAGGGGCCCCCTTCATTGCTATTCGTTGTCAGTGTCCATGCTTTAATTATTAATGTTTATTGTAAAAACCATACAACAAATTTGTAAAAACAAAAGAACAAGAAGAAAAACAAACGAAAAAAGAATTCCAAAAAATAACATATACAAAAAAACAGAAAATTCCAAACAACACAAAGACAAAAATTACATCACTTGTTTTCTTGACTTGGCATTAGCAAATTGCCATATAATACTATCATAATTCAGTTGCTCCAGTTCGTCATTTTCTACCTATATATAATAGTGATAATGCATCTAGGTTTTCTTGACCCAAATTTGACCTTAAATATGTCTTTATTCTTTTTAAGGCCGAAAAAGACCGCTCGCCTGACGCATTAGAAATTGGTATAGTCAAATAAATTTGTAGTAAAGTTAAAATATTGGGGAAAGTTGCTTTTACATTCTGGATGACATCAAATTTTTCATAAATTGTATTTTTATTTAAATTTTTGCAAATTATAGAAAATGAGTAATTTCATTATGTAAGTTCTCTTTGGTTTCATCATCTCTTTTATATTTCTCGCATAAAATATTAATCGACATGTATAGCGACGTGTATAGCGTATGAAATTTCAGATTATTTTCGGAAAATAAGTAAATTAATTAGCGGACGTGATTTGTATATATTTTTGTTTTAACTATTATGAAGTACCGGGCCCCTCCGGGGCCCGGGCCCCTGGGCGCCCGCCCCAAGCGCCCATAGGATAAACCGGGGCTGCCTTTTTCTACCCTTAACTTCAAGTTTCTCTAAAACCTCTTGCATAAAAAATTCCGTGGGTTTTTACTGAAAATTTTTGGAAAATGTTTCCAACTCCTGAACAAAGAATAAAACGGGAATCTCCGGATTTTGGAAAAATTCTTCAACCAAAGAAAATTAATTTCCAAAGGACCACTACTTTTGTTATGATTTTTAGATATTTTTTTCATAGAAAAAAATTTAAAAATCTCACCATATAATTGGTAACAATCACAAACACTTTCGATTAAGATTTAGCAGATCATTAAAACCAAACCCATCCCTATCAAATAACAATACCAACCATTACGTTTAAGAGTAAAACTTAATAAAAGAAATTAATAAAAAGTACATATTTAATTCTCGCACCAATAAGAATATTCCAAGGCGTATTTATAAATACAAAGCCTTCTTGTGATTGGCAGAATCTTCAACTTCTTGGCATCAACATGTGTCACGACGTCTCGAGAAACTTTCGGGCAAATACGTCCTTAATCTTAAACTGTTTTAACTAATGGGAAGCAACAAAGACAACTATAAAATATCATGTGGGGATATAAGACGAAATTCTTTATCTCAAAACTGGCGCGTGGTATATGAAACTGCTTCAGGGACCTCAAAGCACTCTTTGATTTGTGTTTGTGAGCTAAGGTGTTGGAGCGATACGACTCGAACAGTCCGGTTATTGTTTTACCGTAAATTCCATAATCGCAGGTGGTCGTGAGAGTTTCATTCATAAAATTTATTCAATCTAATTAGAAAATTTACCTACGACATGTTTTATTAAAAGTGAAAAACTTTTGAATTTTTTTTATTGTGTGAAAAATGTTATCATCGTCTGCGAGTTTAGTTCGTTCGACGACGTCCGTCGCGACGACGGTTGGCGTAATGCATGACGAAACGTCGTCTATACTTCAAAAAAATTCGGCGGCTTCTGGTACAACGGAAAATTCGCAACTTGACAAGACGGAAATCAACGAAGCTGTTACCAAAGTTTTGCGAGGATACGACTGGACCCTTGTTCCCATTGCAACAAAGTAAGATTACATGGAAATTATTAAAAAAAAGTATTATGATCTGCTAAAGTTTAAGCGTTAAATATTCAAAAATGGGATGACCCGACGGAAAAATGGGAGAATTCCCGTCGGGCCAAACTAATCTCAGGATTAAATTTCCTGAACTTTTGCTATTCTAAGTTTAAGATGTTTTTTTTTTTAATTAATCTTCAAACTGTTTAAAATACTTTTGTTGTGATAATCCTGACATATGAAGCTTTAAAAATTATTTAAGGGTTGATTCCCTAGGGTAGCAGTTTCGTACTTCCTTGTCTTTGATAAAAAAAATTAAAAAAAAATTTCTTATTCAAAGTTTGTGTTTTTCCTTTACAACCCCTAAATATTTTTTATTATGTACCCAATAAGGGAAAAGTGGGGAATTTCCTAGTTTTTCCCAGGGACTGGCATAAAGAGGAAAATGCCAGGAGGGTTCTTGTGATTATAACAAAGAAAAAGGGAGGGATTTTGCTACACATGGGGTGCTGACAAAAAAGCTTAAAATTGTGGATTTCCTAATTTTTCCAGGATGAAAGAAAACAAAAATAGAATTTCCTTCTGTTTACAATAAACGAGATTTGAAAAAAAAAAACGTAAAAACATGAAAAAATGCAGGATTTTTCCTGAAGAAATAAATTTAATTATTTCTCACTATCTTTCTTTTTTTTGCAAAAAAACCGTTGGAAAATGTTCAAAAATTTAATTTAAGTTAAGCAAACGTTTTTCGAAAATTTCCTTTTGTAAGAGAAAATTTTTATTATTTCCTTTGGAAAATTTTGTAAAACGAGGACATTCAGAAAAAAATTCAAAAGCTTTTGTAATGATTACGAGTTTAAATATTTTTTTCTGTTACAATTTTTTCTAAACATTGCGATACTAATTTCGTTACGTAATCGTTACATTGTGATACAGGCTGATTCAAAATTAATTTGAAAAATGTCATAATTTACAAAAAAAAACGCAGGTTCAAATAAAAACATGCCTTTGCCAAACAATTGGGTTTCCGTTACCATGGCAGCAAGTTTATAAAAAATGAAACCTTCAAGCACTCTGGAAAATTTAGAAACTCGTAGTTTCCATAACTACAAGGTTTTGTTTACAAATTTTAAGTTTTTTTCCAACAAAGAAATTATTCAAAAATCGTCCCATTCAAGTTGCATTATCTTATGAAAGCAAACAGAAGAGTTTTCTTCTGGAAAAATCCTGAATTTGATATAAATTTGAGATTGAAGTTTTCTTTTACCTAACACATTTTTCAAAGTGCCTGAAAAACGAGCGAAAATTTTGAATTCAAAAAAAAAAGCTCAGGAGTCAAAAACAGAAAACTTATTTTTGTAATTTACCTTGGAATGTTCTTTGGAAGAGTTTTTCTCTGAAAAAATTCTGAAATTGTTTCAGACTGTTCATAAAATATTCAAAATAAAAAATTATACCTAAATACCTACAAGGGAACGAATTTAGACTTTCTAGGATTTACTAAAATATCTGAAAAATACTTGAGGATTATGAAAAAACCTTGTAACGCTGAAAACCGTGTCGTATTATTATCAACCACCACAAAGTTTTCCTTAGAAAATTCCTTCATTCGTGCTTCAGGAAAAATAATATTCAGAACATTTACTAAACACCCTGTATAATCTAGTTTAATTAAATTTTATAATATCTGGAGGATAGAAAGGGGCAGTATTGGAAATGACTTGAATGCGTATCGAGAAACACCAGACTATAGGGGTTACACATTTTCCTCTTTTTTTTTAATAAAAGAAACACAAAAGAACTTTCTTTTAGTTTAAATATGTAGTAAAAGCAACTAAAAATTTACATAAATATACCGTAATATATAAAAAAAAATACTTAAAATAGCGAAACATTTTTCTTTCTATTAGTTTACTGTAAATATTATTTACTTTGCAAGTGTTCAAGCAATAACACGCAGAAATTGTACAAATAAATTAAAAAAAAAAACATTAAACGTACCGTCATTTAAAAAATAATTAGCGACTGTTCCTTAATTAACAGAATTTTAAAAACACTTTGCACACAGCGGAACTTTTAAATACCACTTTGCGTAAGAAAACGTTATTTGGTTTATAAATCTAACAGGGACCACTAAAACTTTAAGAGAAAATGTCGTTTAGTTACAAAAGTTCGTCTCATTATAATACATGTCTATGGTATTTTTCCATCATTGAGCAATATATTACTTGAACAAACTTTTCGGCTTCTTTTTTAACTATTAACTGATTAGAAACGCTAAGTAAGAGTGCATATACTTTCAAGAAGTAACATTAAACAGAATTTTTAAAGAGTAAAATGAGTTTAAGAACTTTGTTAAAAGAATGTTCCAGAAGAAAACTTTTCGTCTACAAACATAAAAAATTAATTAAAAAAAGAATGCATGACAACATCATAGTACAAACAATCTCAAACCGCTAACGCGGAAAGCTTTGGCTCACATTTAATAAACACCCTGTATAAAAGGGTGAGTGGCTATCGGGTGTAACTTGGAAAGTATTTATCCTACATTAACGGGAAAAAGTTCGATTAGAGTAATTCACACACGAAAGAAACTTTAAAAATATTTTCAACCCCCTATTACTGCAGGGGGCGCCACAATCGAAGAGCGCTACGCATTAAAATGTATCTAGATCGAAATTATTACTTTGGAAACCTTTTTTTATTTTAAAATTTCCATGATTTCCCTGATTATTCCCAATGAAAAGTTAAAAAATAATAGAAAACTTAAATATTCTAAATTAGATTAGATAAAAAAAATGTTGGATGGGTATTCTCGGTGCAATTACTTATGTCAGATTCAGGAGTTTTCTTGCCAAATAAATGAGCCTTACATCATAATTCACAACGACAAAGGCCTCTTTGATGAGAAGGTCTGAGTCGGTCGCGTGGCATATTCTGTGCATTACCAACACCACAAATTTACGCTACACCGATAATTATTTTTAGCAAACCATTTTCCTTGCTAGTATTTTACTGTTCAATTTACTTTTCCGGATGACTCATCATAGGTGAAGTAACTAAAGAAGCTTGTACTAAAATATTTTCGTTTTTTTCCAGGGCATCCTCAGACAAAAGAAAATTGCATGTGAAAAGACCGATGAATGCTTTTATGGTTTGGGCACAAGCAGCACGAAGGAAACTTGCAGATCAATACCCCCAGTTACATAATGCAGAACTTTCCAAAACTTTAGGAAAACTTTGGAGGTAAGAAATTTCTTTTTATACCTATAGCTACATAGTATTTTTAAATTTTCATTTATGAACGTTAATGTGGGAGAAGGTAGGAAATAATGTAAGGGATAAAAGAGTGATTTTTTTTCAATTTCAAAAGTGTAGTTGCGCACCTCCCCTGGACTTTCCTATACTAAAAATAAACATTTCGTTTTTGGTATTCAACAGTAGTTCGCGAGGTAGCATTGGAAATCACTTGAATGCGTAGCGAGAAACACCAGACTATACGGGTTCGATACGTACAGAAGAGAGACAGGCATCTAATTTACTAACGCAGCGGAAGTTCGCGATTTTCTCATCAACGTACATTTTAGCTATATAACTACCTTATACTATGTGATAGACAATTCAATTTTGCATTCAATTATATAATAATATACAGGGTGTTTCATTTAAAATAACAAAGTTGCTTATCGTACTGTGAAAACCAAACACCCTGTATACGTGATATTAATTTAGGAGAATGCAGAGCTATATACTGAATACATTTTATATTTAAACTTTTTTCATATTTTGATTAATAAAGGCGCTATAGGAGGATCAATTTCCGATTTTCAAAACCTCGTAGAGGGCGCCACAGGGAAATTCTAGCATTAATCAAAAAACGAAAATGTACCTAACACCAAGCTGGATAAGTGTAGAAAATTTAAACAAAATCGTGTGGCCAGTTTTTTTGTAATAATTTTTTCCATGAAATATTTCGAATTCGTCAGAGGAATCTCGGTTACCTTCTAGACTTCCTGGGCAAACGTTTTCGATCACACTGTATAAAATTAATTCAGTTTAAAAAGTTCTATTAAGATATAATGCGTTTGTTGACTTCTTTAGGTACCAAATTATTTAATAAATCATAGAGTAGAGCAGAGATTTTTGAACTATGTTTTTTTCCTGTCACTTGAAAGCAAAAAAAATCACGACTACTCAACTACTGGTATTGCGTTATCAGTGACAAATGAAGCATCCTGTTATCACACCATTAAATTGTCAAAAGTATTACACATAAATTGTCGAAGAAAAAATTACAACGGGTCTAATTGCTACATACATCCAATCAGAAAAACGTGTGATATAAATAATTGTTTCGAGCAAAAAAGCTCATCCTCCTAAATGGAGGAGTGGTAATTTACTAATTGCTGTGTCGTTAAAAATGATTTCCGTTCGTGAATGCGAGAGCACGCGTGTGTGTTGGCTGTTATGAATGAAACCTTATCAGTAAATAACGGAATAATAATAATAAGTATATCACAGCGGATATTGTAAATGATAACGCAGTTTAAAAACTGTAAAAGTCAACCGGAGTCGATCGTTGACCGTAAGACCGTATTTGTTTTAAGAACCGGACCTAATCAGTTTGACCCTATAAGCTTTGATATCAGTTTATACTTGAGAAGAATTTTTTTAACGTCATTGTAATTAAAAATGTCTGTCTTTTGGACTTATAACAGAGAAAAACAACGTTTTCAAATCAATTAATGTCCAACATTTTTCAGGACTGATAAAATTTATTTTATAAATACTAGAAGACTTTCAAAACTTTTTAATCATTTTTTATACAAAAAACTATTTCTTAAAAAAAAATATCAAAAAAAAAATATTTCTTAAAAAATAAAATATTTCTTAAAAAAAATTCTTAAAAAAAAATTTTAAAAAAAATATTTCGTTTTGTAACTTTATCTCCAGGTTAAATTTATTTCGTTATCTTGACTTTATTAACTGTTTAGAAAAATTCGGGGTAATAAAAAAAAACGTGCGTATAAGGTATCCGGTGCAATCCAAACAGCGGGTCTCTGCAGGGGACGCCGTCAAAGTCGCCGCCGACGCTGGTTAATGCGCTGCGGATATTAATTTGGCCGATTATTGGCGCTGATAGTGCTTTTCTGTCCGGTCATTAGGAACCATGACTGGGACAGGCCTCATTCGATATATTTTATCGTGCCGCACGTCAAAACAAACCTAGACTTGTAATAAGCATTGCCAAATATCTTTGTACGGACATTCCAGCAATTTTAGCCACAAGTTACGTAATTTTTTTTTGTTAACTAGCTTGGAAATAAAATTGAAGTTAATTTTCAGAAAGTGTTTCAAATTTGACTGAAAATATACAAATAAGGGTTTCTTAGCGAAACCGTAAGGGTGTAAAAATGTAAAGCTCCTCTTCAATGCAATTTCTTTGATAAATCATTCCCTTACGTATTTTCATTTAATTTTAAGGGTTTGTGGACGTAGCTTCACATTTCAGTCCTGTGGAAATTTTATATACCATGTGATCAAAAATTATGGGCAAAGAAAGTCTTTGTGTCCACGGATTGAGTGCATATAAGGTGTAAATGACAATTTTTTTTCGAGTTGGATCTTCATGTTCTGAGGATCGCTCCTGCTTAGTCTCAAACTAAGATATTGAAAAAATGAGCCAAATCAATTAATATACAGGGTGTTTTTTGGCCGAAATCTAAAAATTAGTCAAGAGTAAACTGTCTTTATTTTAGCAGATATAACAAAAATGTATTAGAAAAAGTTGTTTGGAATTAAAAGTTATTGAAGATTTTCAACTTTTATACAAATCAGCCTACTTTGTTTTTTTCATCTAATCCAATACTTTTGTTTGTAACAAATAAGGTTTAGTATTTTTTTAATAAATAATTATTTGTTTTTCAAGTACTTTGTTTAATTACTCTTCATGCATGGGTCATTAAAACCACAAATAAAAAATCTCATGTTGATGAAAAAAATCAAAGTAGGCCGATTTATATAAAAATTGAAAATCTTCAATAACTTTTAATTCTAAACAACTTTTTTTAATACATTTTTGTTATATCTGCTAAAATAAAGACAGTTTACTCTTGACTAATTTTTAGATTACGGCCAAAAACACCCTGTATATTAATTGATTTGGCTCATTTTCTCAATATCTTAGTTTGAGACTAAGCAGGAGCGATCCTCAGAACATGAAGATCCAACTCTAAAAAAAATGTATCATTTACACCTTATATGCACTCAATCCGTGGACACGCTGTATGTCTAGCAGGAAGTTTACTGTTCACCCCAAACATCTTCAGACAGTTTTACAATTGCTTATCTCCCCTCTTTTTAACTTTTATCAATTTCTCCCCATTGTAAACCTTTGTCTGATAATACATTTAAGATTTACTTTTAAGGTTTATAATACTTATCAAATAATTTCGTTTCCTCTGTTACACCTGGTCAAACTTCTTGTTATTTTTACGTTTCTAAACATTTTTTTAGGCATCCTGTACTAAACCTATTTGCATAAAGTTTATCAACTTTTTTTTATCAAATCTAGAAAGACGTACAGTACAGTAAAACGGTGTAGCAAAAATTTAATATGAAACAAAGTTTCTATTTGTATCCAAGAATTACCAAAGGCATAGCTTACTAGATTTAAACTATAATCAACAACAATGGGTCAATTGGGTTTGCCAAAAAAATTCCTAGACCTTCAGGACCCATTGTTTTTGATCACAGGGTATATAGAATTGTTCCAGCGGAACCACTTCACAAACTAATTTAGGGCCTGTAACTCCGAAACCAAAGCGCATATTTTGACCCACAATTAATATTTCGTAACATCCTGTATATATTTTTCGAATCATAAATAAATGTTTGTATTCATGACGTCATACAAGGTGTAAGATAAAAAAACCGCAATTCAATATTAAATTATCTTTCCAGGCTCCTGAGTGACGGTGATAAGAAACCATTTATCGAAGAAGCTGAACGTTTAAGAATAATCCATAAACGTGACCACCCTGATTATAAATACCAACCCCGAAGACGAAAACAAAATAAAGGTTCTACAGATTCGCTTCATCAAATGCCTCATGGGCAAAACGTAACGTTTAGCCGTTCTTTAAAACAAGAAGATTCTCCTTGCAGTCCAAGAAGCCATACTTCTACCTCTCCCTCAACTTGTTCTTCCCCGCAAAGTCCTGTGGTTTCTTCCCAACCCTTAAGACATTGTGTAGAACAACAAGGTGGGAGTATTGACTTTAATCGTTTACCAGAGTTCGATAATACTTATATTTCGGAAGACTGTCTTGATAGCCATGACTTAGATCAGTATTTACCATCAAACAATGAAAATGTCCATGGTTACCAACCGAATTTATACCATCAAGAAGGGTTTCTTAAAAGAAATTCCGAAGAAGATGAAAGTAATAATAATCATAAAACCAAAAAAATGTGTGTTGATAATTTAGGACAACAAGGAGAAGTGTATGAAGAAAATATTTCTACATTTGCAAGATACCATGAATTACAACCAACAGGACCTTTGGTTAAGTCTGAAAGATTTACAACCCCTGGAATGTTTGGTTACCAATCAACAGTTCCGATTACATCAACACCAAGCGGGTATTATACAAATAGTGGTCATCACCATCATCATCAGTATCTACCACCTTATCAGTACTTGCCACAAAGATTTGGTAATCCCTCAATGGGAACTTATAGTGTAAATGGTGGTTCAACCGCGGATACATGGAGCCCATACAGTATGTAAAATAATCCTAAGAATTTAGCCCTTAAAAATGTGCCTTAATTTTTTTTTAGAATTAAATAATTTAGTTTTCCCTTTTTATACTTACTTTTTGTACTTTAGAATCAATTTTATTAATATAACCTTTTTTTCTGTAAATAATAAAAGAATAATATTTTTTTAAAAATCCTTTTTAAGTTTTAATTCAAAGTGTATCTTTATTACTCATTGTAAAACCACGTCTGGGACATAAAAACTGGGCGAGAGTGTTTTCATTCAAGTGATGACAAGTACCAGACCACGAATTAATTACAAATGTGCGTATACGTCTTTTAGGGCTAGGGCAGCTGCTTTATGGTGAGTTAGTTCTGGGATTATTTCAAAATTTAAAAGAAGAATAAAAAAATTCTACAAATAACACCCAGAAAGGTTCCTAAAAGTTTGCGATATAATCGAACTTCTACGGCAGTTAATGCGAACCCCATGGATACTTTTATCAAGTCCAACGCGTACAGTTTGTAATTAATCCTTCAGAATAACAGTAATTGGAGTATTTTTATCAAAAATATGATAAGGATAACACTCTAATATGGATTACATAAGAATCATGATTAAAAGACTACATGGGTTTAAAAGAAAACAGTTCAAAGATCATTTTAGCAGTGCTGTGGTTAACGAGAGAACAGAATTTTTTTGCCTCGTTTATAGAGGAGGGGGGGGTGCGTTAAAACTCCCATATAGCTAAAAAACCTAAGGGTTATTATTATAAAAAAAATATTAAAAGCATTACACCCTTAAAAAAATACTTCAGGGTCGCCTAGAAATTGGTAAGTACGTCACTGGCTTTTAGGTAAGTATTTTTATATTAAGCCCCCTCAAAGGAAATTTTTTGAAAATTTGCGCCGCTTTTGAAACAGAAAATTATCCAAAATTCTTGACGCAGTTTCCGCAGTTTTCTGTAATTTTCTCGAAAATTTCAAATGGGAAGGCACATCTATTTTATTCTAATCGTGAAAAGGATAGAAAAAGAAAGAGAATGCAAAAAAACGGAGGTCTCTAGCACCACTAGAAACGAAGTTATGCACGAAAAACATTTTCCTGAATTTCAGGAGTCATGGCTTGCTCGATTTAATTTTTTAAAAGATCTTAAACATTAAATTCTGATTGTACTTTGTTGATTTTGTTTTATTATTTATTCAAATGTTTATGACCGCCTTGCGCAAAATAATTTCGTGTTTTTCTTGTGTCCGTTCTGCAAATCTGCAGCACTTAAGGACAATTTTAATTCTAATTTTAATACACGGAATGTTCATATCGGTCTGTAAAAAACTTGAGAAACATAAAATTAAATGAATAAGGTCTTGTCATCGTTAATTACTCAACAAAGGGAAACGTAATGTGCTATAAACAACGACTTGAGTTTTATAACTTATCGAGAAAAAACTTGGAAATTAAAAAAAATTCTACTACATTGTGGAAAGTGTTGGAAATGTAATAAAACTTGTCAACACCAATTATTAACAATAGAAACGGATTTGCCAACACCAGGGGCTTGAGAGTTATTTATTATACACTTGCACGCAACCCTCTTTTAGTGGTTTTCTAGGAATTCCTCTTTCATTAGATTCGGTTTTAATTTTCCACTACGTCCTTTATTTTAAATTTAGAAGAAATTTTTGCAAATTTAAAGGAAACTACAAATTAAAAATATAATAAGCGCTCGATTATGTGAACAAGTCCTTTCTATAAGTGAATAATTTAAATCTCGATACAGTGAACAGTAATTGCTTTATTTGACTTGAACCTCCTCTTCAATAAAATTCAGTATCTCTCCATTATATGAACAAATTGATTTCCTGAACCCGTTCTTTTTTTATTTGTTCACTTAATCGAGGCTCTATATTTAGTCTAGATGTGTTTACCGGTGCAGTACAATTTTTTTTTTTCTAATTTTTTACTACAGAAAAAAATATTATTCTGAGACATTTTGTTAAATCTATGGAATTATGGTCTGTTCTGTGGGACTATGATATTATTATTCTTTCCCATGTGATAATGCACAAATAAAGGGAAACTTAATAAATCAACAACTGCAAAGATAAAACCTACCTAATCTACCCCACCCTCTTATACTGACCTGAAAATACATCTTTGCATCCTGACATTTTAAATATTCATGAATGCAATAAGGACGTTGTTATCGAGTATTCAAGACGAGAAAGTTTCTAGGACAATTCAGGATTACATGAAAAGTACTAGACTATACGGGTTCGATACGTACAGAAGAGAGACAGGCATCTAATTTACTAACGCAGCGGAAGTTCGCGATTTTCTCATCAACCGTACATTTTAGCTATATGACTACCTTATACTATGTGATAGACAATTCAATTTTGCATTCAATTATATAATAATATACAGGGTGTTTCATTTAAAATAACAAAGTTGCTTATTGTACTGTGGAAACCAAACACCCTGTATACGTGATATAAATTTAGGAGAATGCAGAGCTATATACCGAATAAGTTTTATATTTAAACTTTCTTCATATTTTGATTAATAAAGGAAGTATAGGAGAATCAATTTTCGATTTTCAAAACCTCGTAGACGGCGCCACAGTAAAATTTTAGCATTAATCAAAAAACGAAAATATACCTAACACCAAGCTACATAAGTGTAGAAAATTTAAACAAAATCGTGTGGCCAGTTTTTTTGTAATAATTTTTCAAAAATTTCAAAATTTTTGGAGATAATATCCAAAATTCAATTTAATTTTTTTTTATATGAAAAACCAACATAAAAGGGGTACTTCCAGTCACAAAACCGACACGAGACGTTAAAAAAAGGCTTCTTTGATCAACTTTAACCACTTTGCGTATTCTTATATTACTATTTACAGTGACTAGATTATGTCCTTGTAAAAGGACTAAAAAATGATGTTTATTTTCTTTCTTAAAACACAAAAATTTTAGTGAAAATCACATGTTATCAATAAAAGCGCAAAGCACATGTTACATCGAATTACGTTTTAATTAAAAACACATTCAGTAATTAAAAAATATTCTCGAGTACCGGGAATTCGGGCGCGTGTCATTTTTTTCAAATCCGAAAAAGAGTGGGCACGTCTTCATCGATGATACGTCGTCGTCCTTTTACATAATATTAATTCTAAGAATTCGGGGCCACCCCAACCTCTTTGATTAAGAAGTATTCAACACCATAAACTCTTAAATAGAGATTTGACTTGATGAAGTGACACGAACATAGGGTCAAGAGTTGGTTTACTTCATTCAAGTTCCTGGATTGTTTACTTGGCGGTCCGCCGCCTCCTTTCCCAATGATGACTTACAGAATTTCTTTATTTGTATTTTTAAAAGTTTAAATGAAGCAGACGCACGTCAAAAGCGCATGAAACTTTCTCTGTTTTGTTGTTTGGTTTTAGTTTTCGTACAGTTTCCGTTGGATAATATTTTTAATATTATACTCCTCTCAGAGAGAAAGAAAAAAAAAGAATTAATTAGAGTTTACTGGCTAGCGAGCGTCCAAGTCGCGTAAGTCCCATTTCAAACAGAGCTTCCTTGTTTTCAACTAATGCTCCGTGTAAATTGCACTTCTTTGATGATAACTTACTAAAAGCTAATTGCTTTGCGTTGATTTGTTAACCGTTTTTGCCACCATTTTCTACGCTTTATGAACTGACTTAACTATTTATCATTCTTCACTTTTCTTTCTTTTTTAAATTCCTCATTCCTTGCCTTTCTAAATTAAATCTAATTATTAGTTAAAAATTTTAATTTTTATGTTGGAAAGCATCTGGCTACTGTTTTATACACTTGAGTTAAACACACAGCAATCTAATCAAGTACATAAACATAAATTGCGCTTAGGTGATCATTATAGTTAAATGTTTGATAGTAAAAGTACTCAGGGAACCGTAAATCTTAACAAGAATTTAAGATCCCATAAAATTATTTCTAAACAAAACCTGCTGTAAACTTTTAGAGGGTTAAAAGCAACATGTCTTTTCTCCCTTGTCCCTATTTTTTCCCTAAATGGCAAGACAAATTAAATTAATGTTGTTCATTAAATCGAGATTGAACTTAGACTGTTCACAAAGAGAATTTCTGTCATATTTAACCCCCTAACAACAATCGTATAGCAGTACGTGTCTTTTAAAAAAATTATAAACACAATTGGCGTATCTACATAAACACTCTGTATAAAACCAAAAATTTCCCTCATAATTACAACACTTTTATCTCAACCACCCCAAACAATTTTTTTAAACGAAGAAAAACAATTTTAATTCTGGCATACTTGGTTACTTTTCATAAACACACAGTATACTAACAAGAAATTCTGTGATCTTTACATCCTCTAACAACACCCTTAGCTCAAATACTTTAGAATATTTCATTTAAACTAAGAAAGACAATTTTTAAAGTCATGATAAAATTCTTCATAAACACCCTGTAGATAAGCATCGACTTTAGCAATCTTTTGACCTTATTCACTGCAAAATATTTTTTATGTCAAACAAATAAAATTTCTGTTTGAGAAAAAAGGAACACTAAAATTTTAAATTATGGGAAAATTGGTGGTTCTTCATAAACACCTTGTATATCAAAATAAAGAGCTTTCATTTTTACACCCTTCCAATTACTGCAGAGTATTATTTTAAATTTAATTTTTTTCGAGAAGAATAAAGAAAGCTTGTGCTTCATAAACGCCCTGTATATACCCATGGAATATTTTTACCCTTAGAATTTTTTTTTTTAACAAAGAAATACAATTTTTCCTTAGAGTTGGCGCCTCTAATCTATTACTGGGGAGGGGCCGCACGGAGGGTGAATAAAACAACCAAAAACCTGATCAAGTTGGCTCTGGTTTCTTCCTTTGTAAACCATAGAAATTGGTCTAATTTTATAAATTATTGGGGGGCGCAGGCTAGGAAAGATATTTTTAACCACCACCTGTACTAAAAAATTTTCCAACATGGTGGAACCTACCTTTGTCGAATCTCTTCTAATTTTCGTGGAGGTCCCTGCGTACGGTCCTCTTCTTTCAGGTCCTTTGGGTTTCCAGCACTAAAATCCACTATAACACACAAAAAAGTTCCACTACACTGCCGAAGCACTTAATTTTAGTCCAAAATCACTAATTCCGACTCATTGCAGGTCGAACAAAGCTAGTTTAGTTGAAATACTTAAACAATTTTGTTTTTCCAAGCAGACTAGATCAATGAAAATTTAAAGCGTCTTACAAACCAGGAGGGGGAATTAAATTTTGTTTCTTTAGACAGGCTAGTATGATTCTTTTATTAAGAATAATTAAATATTTCAACATTTTAACAAGCTGGAACACCTTCTACGTTAGAAGATTTTAGACTAACTGATATCGATATACTTTTAAGGTCAAAGTGACCATATGGGTGTGTAATCGCAAAACAACACGAGCACCGTCCAAAAAACCCATAAAACAGGTGGACGTAACATTCTTATCGCGCTTGCAGGTTCGATATCTCCCATTAGAACAAAAACACATGTTTTTCTTTTCTTTTCAAATGATTTTTGAAAGCCAAAAATTACATTTAAATTTTTGTAATATACAGGGTGTTAAGAAAAATAATTTTTTTTCTATAAATTTTCATTTAAATTATTTTAAAAAAATATGAATCCCCTAAATTGAAAAGGAGATAATCGAGACCGATTCAGGTTGTTAAATATACAGGGTGTTACAAAACTATTTTTTTATTGAATTTTTTTTTGAAAATGTTAAAAAAATATTAATCCCCTAAATTGATAGAAAATCGAGACCGATTCGGGTTGTCAAATATACAGGGTGTTAGAAAAATATTTTTTTTTAAATTTTTTTGAAAATATTAAAAAAAT
Organism: Hemicrepidius hirtus; assembly: GCA_963082805.1. Lineage (NCBI taxonomy): Eukaryota > Metazoa > Arthropoda > Insecta > Coleoptera > Elateridae > Hemicrepidius > Hemicrepidius hirtus. Next base: position 30,161,410 of record OY720165.1, read on the forward strand.
ATAAATCCCCTAAATTGATAGATAATGGAGACCGATTCGGGTTGTCAAATATACAGGGTGTTAAAAAAATATTTTTTTATTTAAATTATTTTTTTAATTATTTAAAAAAAAATATGAATCCCCTAAATTTTTAAGAGATAATCGAGACCGATTCGGGTTGTTAAATATACAGGGTGTACGAGAATCTAATAACAACCACTGGAACGTATTTGAACCAAGAAATATGACTATAAGCGAGTTAAAAAATTTATTAAAGTCGAACTAGAATAAAAATTAAATTCTTTTATATTTACACTTCTGAACTATCAAATATACAGAGTGTTAAATAATCAAGAAATGTCGCTATTCTATTTAAATTTTGTAATGGAAATATGTTTAGAAATTCGAATTATTGTGACTAATGTTGAAACTATAAGAGAAAAGGGTGAAAGTTCAGGGAGGTCTTGCACCATTGAAAGCGGACACATCTATCAACAACTTGAAACATACGAAATTTTAATTTTTATTATCCAAAACTTAACGATCATTTCAGGTTATTTGTTTAAAAGCAACGAACTCCAGATATCGTCATTACTTGTCAAACTGTGAACGACATTTTAATGGCTACGACAATAAAATTTCAACCTTACCCTATACTTTTTCTAAACGAAGTGGGGTATAGTAGTAGTAACATAAACCAAAACTAAATTCCAAAGAAACACCCAAAAAATTTTAAGTCACAAAAAAAAAGCATCACGTTTCACACCCCAAAATGTCAATCAATCGGGTTTGAAAATTAAATTTTAAAAACCGTGACAGTTTAGTGCCCTTAACTTGACAAGTTAGGTTTCACCCAATTATGATGAAGAAAAATAACAGTTAGCTGTAAAATAATGGGAGATTATTAAAAACTTTCAGGTTGAGGAAAATTTCCGAATGGGAGGGAAGAACATTTCGTGCAGAAATTTTTCTAAATGACTACATATAAATCATTTAAAAAAAATCTGTTTTCTTTCTAACTACATTTTATCATACATGGTGTTACAAAACAAACAAAAAATATTTTATAAATAAAAATTAAACTAAAACTAAATAAAAAATAAAACTAAAAAAAATAATCATAATAAATATTTTCTACCTACATTGTATAAAATTTATTACTCACGTCGTAGAGTCCAAGATGATTCAGTTTAATAATCAACAAGACGCAACGTTTACGTCTGCCTTTACAAAAAGAGTGCCGAAACAGATAAGAAGCAAGAGAAAATCTTATCAAGATTGAAACGCAAGGTAAATAAATAAAAGTAAACTGCAAGTGCAGTTATAAACATTCACACAACCAATTATCATCTGACTGGAGCACTTCCGGCCAGAAAATCTTTTCTATTTTGCTGACGAAATACGTGGGTGGATGTTACTTTAAAATAAAGATATAAAATTAATTCTTTTAATATTTTAGCAACCGATTTATTTTAAAGAACTTGGAAATGAGCTTTCAGAGGGATGATAAACGTTGCAGAATCTCACAATGTAAAAAAGGGTGGGGGAAACTATTTTTTGTTAAATATTTCAAAGTTAAATTTTTTACGTGAGGGACTGATCATGTGCTCTGGATAGTCTCAAGGAAATCCTGAAGACGGTTTAGGAAAATCTGGGCTATTCCAGGGCCACCTGGATGATCTCGAGGAAATCCAGAACGTTCCACGGAAGTTTCAGGAAAATATTTCTCTTGATTGTTAAGATATTAACAAAAGAGGGGGTGGGAGAGACAACCCTTATTAACCGACTGTTAAAGAATTTTGTTGCAAGTTTTGAAAATTCAGTAAAAATCTTCTGTATCCTAATTTTCAAATTTATTTATTGACATTTAGCAACGAACAATTCTCTGAAAAGTTTGACGAGAAGAAGAAAAAGTGATTGCAACCGAAATGCCAACCAAGTTAAAGTCAAGTCAGCGGTCCTTTTGTAATGGGATAGGGGCAATCCTTTAAACATGTTAGCCGGACACTGCTGATAGACAACAAGAAATTGTGATACGAAACAGCTGTTTCCTCATAACAAAAAAAAAGACTTGAAAAAGATCGTTTACAAAAGCAAATCTTAGAGGGGTAACGATATTATTTAAATATTTTGTTAAGTTAATAAAAATATAAAAACGCAAGGTTAATATAAAAAAATGAATGGAATTTCGAGGCTTCGGTTACAGTAATCACAAAACAGCACATCTAATTGATTAAATTTAATAATGAATTATGACATTCCGTGAAATGTCGAAGCACTGACAAAACTTTCAATCTGTAATGACTTGCACATTGCTATCTGTAGAGAAAGAAATAAAAATTCAAAACCACACGCGTAGTCAGTCATCAAGGAATCAGTTTCTTTAGAAACTTCGGCTTAGGTTTATTTGAAATATTTGTCTGTACGAAAATTGTAACGACCTGGAACAGGCAAATCTAGTAGGCTTTGGAGATCCCTTTTCTTTTCCCCAAGAACTGAAAAAGTTTCGCACGAAACTGCTTGAATTTCTTTTCAAGACTTGTGCGTTTCATTTTTCAAGAGATTTGCCTGTTTTTCATAAAAAAGATTTTTCAGTTTTGTGCTGAAATTCCTGAATTTTCAAAGATGTCTTTCCTTTGTCCTTTAGCTTTCGTGCTTGAATTAAACTTTCTCTGTACCAAATTTCCTTCTGAATTTCGTCAGATTTTCAGTTTTTTTTCTTGAAAAATTTCAGTTTTCATGCTGAAATCCTTGAATTTTCAACAAACTTAATTTTTTCCTACTGAACTGTCGATGTTCAGGAGTTTTCTTTCTTTACTCCATGAAAGTGGGTAGTTTCGTCCTGAAATGTACAGAGCTGTCCAAATTTTGAACGGATTCTTTTGAGTTTCCAATAAACTGAGCCAGTTTTTTTCTCACAGAAAACCAGTTTATACCGAACTGTCTTATTCGTTTTTTCAGGAAACTGTTCTCCTTTTTGTGCAATCTCTAAATTTCCCGTGATTTACTCAAAGAAGAGAACTAATTTTATACTGAATTTCCTATAAATTACTTTGCTTTTCCAGGCACTGCGGGAGTAACATACAACCCCTAATATTTTTGCTTCCTAAAATATTGTTCAATAGTGACTCACCAGCAATATATTATTTATTGCACAGAGTATGAGAACAGAATAATTTGCACATACTTAACCTAACGGCATTAGTAAGAGAAAAAACTCCCAAGTATTTATATAAATGGGCGTAAATTAAAAAAAACTCCCACAACAAACGTCAATCACATTAATCGTGAATCAATAAAAATAAATGTGATGCATTCCTTACATAAGATATTTTACACAATAGCAGCATAAGAAAGACACAACACCCACATTTTTTAAAATAAAAAATAAAACAAAAAAGAAAACTTAAAATATTTTATTAACCAAAAACTTAAATAAAGATAAAAATAAAAATATATTTGGAGCAAGGCGTATTTCGCCGAAGATGAGAAGACACCAAGATTACGATGGTTAGTGGTATCGATGATTGATGAACAAAATCAGCTTTCACAATGATCTCAGATTCAAATACATCTGTCAAATCACTGTGAAAACCAGTTTCGTCTCGCTGACGTTGCGATGACTCGATGAATTCCATCCAGGAAACCTGGGGGTCCTCATCTTCGTCGGATCAGCAATATGTCGTCGTTTTTTTTTAACTCCTTTAATTATAAATAATTAATCATACCATAAAAACCCACACTTAGGTGTGAAAAATAATAAAGATAAAGTTTTGGTAACACCAAAAAATACACACACACACATATGTGAACAACAAACTAAAGATCATGAATGAGAAATTTCATGAATGAAGGATGTTCGTTTTCTTATCAAAAGTGTCAAAATCTAAAATATGTAGCAAATATCGCGCCAGTTTGAAGTCATTCATCTATTTTTAGATTAAATTATTTATAATAATCACGTTTCAAAACAGTGGACTTACAAACTTACTATCGTGTGCAAAAAGGAATCGATATTGGTACGTATTTTTCACTCGGAAGTGTAAAAATCAAGTGACACTTTGTTTCCTAGTCCAAGGAGAACTGTGGGAACAAAATAAACTGTTGGAATCCTTGTAGAAAGATTTCTGGATAGAAGAAACATTAGAAGAACAGGATGGGAAATCGGGGGGTGGACTAACCCAAGAAGATTTGAGAATGAGGCAAGTATGACAGAAAAAAGGTAGGGGGAGAGAGAAGGCCGAAATAGGTCATAAAAGGAAAAAAGCACCAAGACAGCATAAAGGGGAGAACGAAGAAAGTTCCGTGTAAGAACCAGGTTGGTAAAGGGAGAAGGGAAGAGCACAAGGGGTTGCGGACAGCATCGAACAAAAGTCAGTACTGCGGAGGAAGAAAAGACAGAAGGATCACAGTATGACAGATGAGAAAGTGAAAAGTACAGAAGAAGAGCATAGGAAGACTGTTGGCATTTATTATTTTTAAGACTGCGAAGGGGGGGGGGTGAAGGCTGTAGGCCGGTGCAGATGAAAGATCAGAAGCGGAGACGGGCCAGGACGTTTGGTTTGGGACGGATCGAGTCAGGAAAATGGTTTTTAAGGACGACGGGCAGGCTATTTTCTACTGTTGGCATCTTTTATTTTTTAAGACGGGAAGGGGTGAAGGCTGTAGGACGATACAGAAGGAAAATCAGAAGAGGAAACAGACCAGGACTTTTGTTTGGGGCGGTCGAGTCAGGAAAATGGCTGGAGGATGACGGACAGGCTATTTTTTACAGTTGGCATTTTTTATTTTTAAACCGGGGGAGGGGAGCAGAAGGCCAAAAGAAGAAAAGGACCGAGATGTTTGGATTGGGTTAGGTCCAATCAGGACATTGGCAGAAGGGTGGGGCTACAGAAAAAATTCTTTAAATTTCCTCTCGATTTGCGATTTCTTTGCCCCTCCCCCCGGAATATGAGCAAAACGCAAACAACTTACAGGACTAATTATAAGACTTTTTCAAGCAAAATTACACGACCCCTGTATTTTTCCTCCCCTTTCAACCAACACTTGGGTTTTAAAATCGAGAAGCCTGTATTTTTCTAAAACCGACCCCAAGGTTAGTTTTTAACTTCCAATTAGCAACATACTGTATAAGAAAGCAAAAATTAGGTTTGTGCACCCAGAACCGGAAAAGGGCTGGACTACTGCTTTCTGACCGGAAATTAAGACAATTTTACAAGTCTTGGTAATTAAACCCCAAGACATTATCTTAAATAATTTTCTAATTAGCAAAACTGCTTTAATGTAAGAAGAGAGAACAATTTAGTAGCCGCACCCTCAATTAAGAAAATGCATGCAAATACAATTATAAATATTATAAAAACCGTAATTAGCCGTTAAAGAGTGTTAAAAGTACAAGGGATTAAAGAAAGACCAGCCGACAAAGAAGCATATCCGATTACAACACAAAAATCTCTAATTAGTCGGGGCCTGGTTCTTATAAATTTTTGAACATATGGGGTGCTGTGGGGTCGCAGACATCAAACCTAAACTTTATTTCATTATTCACAGGTATTATAATTTACGTTTTACAATATTCAAATTAAAACGCAATCTTATCTGAAATAAGTGATAATAAGGAACTTACGCATGAGGAAAAATAAGATATTTAAGAAGGACGCTATCGCAAGACGCGCAGCTGCGACAGGAAGCTCCAAGATAAAATATTGATGACCCGCGACCTTATTTATAATTACAATACAAATTAAAATAAAACAATCTTAAACTGTTCTTAGAATTAAATAAAATATTGCTTTACGGCATGAAATTTAAGACTTTCTGGGAATTATTAAAGATCCAATGCTAATTATCTGTGATATTAATAAAAATGTCAAGCTTTAGATCTTTTCTACTTTCCTCCAAAAATTCTCAGAATTTAAATCAAATTATAATTATTATTTATTAGGCAAGAAATAAATGTAGAAGGCGTCGCTCGGTTATGTGAACCAGAACAGATCGATATTTAATGTTATGAAGAATTTTAATTCTGCATAGAATGAACAAAACCGATTGCTACTAGTATCAAAAGTTTTAATTTTACGAATAAACCTAATTATTTTTAAAGCCAGGAACGCGTTGCACGTTTTATCCTGAAATTCCTTGAAAAATAGCTCCCTCCTAGCTTTTTGCTCGAATGAACTTCCGCATTAATTACACGCAAGGTATGAAAAAAACGGGGGGTATATAAACAAAAATTTGGGCAAAATACATAACAACATTTGTATTTTATAAGGACGCTTTGTGAAAGGCGCAAATTTTGAATTTTTATTCGTAGTTACAAGTTTTTTTTAAATGAAAACGCCCTGTATATTTTCAAAAATTATAAGCGACATTTCAAGAAAAAAAATTGAGACTTTCGAAAATGATTATGAGATGAAAAAATTACTAACCTTTGTAACACACGTTTCGAAAGGGGTGGGGGATTCCCATTGCTCACTGGCACCTAAAATCCACCTTTTTTCTGATAATTCTAGAACAGATAGGAAAAAAACAATTATTAAATTGTTACATTACATTAAATCAAACTTCTTGCTGTAATATTAGTCGCGTAATATAACATAAAAAAAAATAAAAATATGAAATACGGGACTCGAACTTGCGTGCAACGAAGGTAAACAGAGGGACGAGGTGGGGTGGTTTCCAATCAATGCTCGCATATTTTATTTAATCGTTTACACAACCTCAGAATGCAGAAAGTTATAAAAAAAATTACAAAGTTCGTCAAAAAAATATTAAGGTTGAGTTCCCATAATCAAAAGTCCGGTTCTGTTAAAGTAAACTAAATACGATTCAAGACACCAGGCGCCATCTCTCGGATAATAGCATAACTTCACGTCTAGCTAAAACTCGAACCTGCACGAACACGTAATAAATTCCTTAAAGTTCATTGAAAGCTTGCTTGAAAACAGGCGAGGTGGCAGCACTTGCCGAGTAAAAACGTAACAAACTAGTTATCAACTTCAGCAGGTGGCGCCCTCTTACCGAACTCTACGAACTAAACTATCTGATTCACTTTCGCAGGAAGGAGACATTCTTTGCTTATTATAGCAAAGGGGGTAAACTTTATTATTTTAACATACCCCCCAATAATTAATTTACTGTCTATTCCTGGATTAATATTTTTATGATTTCAAAACTATTTTTTTAACAAAGAAAATTTGTTTCTTGATTCACGGGAATGTCTAATTTGTTTCCAATTAATTTTTAAAATCATTTGATAAAAATTCAGATTTAAAAAAACTAATTTCCCGAGAAAAAAGCAATTTCTAAGCAACGCACAGAGAACACGCTCGCACCCATTCACAGTTTCACTTAAAAATGGAATTCCACTAGACATTCCATGAGAAAGTTCAGTCGTGCGTCGATTCTGATAAAACAAGAAGGCGCACTGAGAATAAAATACATGTTTTTTTTAAAGAAGGAAATGAAGGTAGAAAACGTAAAACACAAGGAAGATTTTTTTTTTCTGATCTTGACCTTCCAAGAGAGTATATTACAACGATTCCACCCAGTTGTGACGTAACACTTATTATTACGAATGCATCGCTGCATTTCGCTGAATTGTTCTATTTAAGGATGTGTTAACTCACTTCTACACTAATTGGATGAATTATTTTTATAACGAGAAGAATTATTTTAGGAATAAGTCGACTAAACGCCTGAAAATGGTTTGGTTATTCGAACCACAGGGGAACGGTCCACAGGACCAAATAAATGCTATCAAGATATTTATCAAAAGAGAGGGAAAATTAGTTTTAGTAAAAGGAAAAACGTTTTGGGGAAGAAAAAGTTTTACATTTCCCAGAACGATAATGCTCCTGCCCATGAAGCAAACAATAAACTCGATAGAATGCATTGGCCGGCACACTCCCCTGATCGAAACAAACTAGAAAACTTTGATAAAATGCAGTTAAAAAAATGTTTTACTCAAAAAGGAGGCTTGGAAAAACCTTTAGGGTAGTGTAGAGGTCCTGAAAAATTAACAAAACGTTCAAATTGTTAGTTTAAAGTCTTGTAAAATAATTCCTTGGTACGTGATCAGAAAATGTGAGAATATAACGGCTAAATGTATCTTACAGAACGAAACAGAACTCGTTTCACAGAGATAAGCTCGAGAATCCTAGGAATGCAATACAGCTTAGCACAAATATTTACCTCTCAGCCATAATCAACTGCTTACAACCGCAGTAACAGGAAATTATTTATTAATTTCTGTTCAGTTCCACGTGTTGACATCGTTGTCTGTTACAGGTATGTCTTGTGCTCATTGGACCCGGAAAAATAGAAAAACCAACTTTAAAAACAGTACCGTAATGGATACCACATTCCACAAATAATGATCTTCTGAGAAAGCAATGAAGAAGAATGTTTTCTTTATGCAAAATTTCTCGGGGTGTTTATATGAAATCTTGTATCAGAAAGTGTGCGGTAACATCAGAGGCGGCCCTGCGGGGCCAAGTTCAACTTGGAACCGCGGTTCGAGGAGGGGCATACCACTACCTACTGCAACACCACATTCCTGCTGCCTCACTGTAAAGACAGGATGAAGAAATGTATACCACGAAGGCGTTATGTTAAAACTGTTTACTTAAAAGCTCGTAACTTCAAGGAAAAGAACTCGATCCGAAAAAAAAATTAAGATCTTACAGGGGAGCAACTGAAAAAGTCAGGAAAAGTATTACAGATCTTGTGTAAAATAAAAAAAGATTAAGGTTGGTAGGGTCCAAGGGGAGTAATTTCATATAATTCTGAAAATTTGCTTTCTTAGCGGAATCATTTTTTTATTCAATTCCAAGTTGCTTCCTAAAACCAAAGACTATGCTAAAACTGTAAAAGGAGGGAGAAAAATATTTATTACAATTCGTCCTTTAAAACTTCCAAGGCAAAGAATTGTAGAATTTTTTTGAAAACCAGTAGGTGCAGGATCGGAAAGAACCACCCCCTAAGAAAACTGCAGTTGTTGATAACATCGAACATCGCAGGTATTCAGGGCAAGAAACGATCCTGCGAGTGGTTCATCAACTTTTTCGGTAGAAAAACGTAGTACAGCAAGTGCAATGATCCGAAGAACGGCTTGCGAAGAATGCAGTCACCGAAAGAATGCAATATCGGCAGAAAACACTGCTGTAAGACGGGTGGAGATTATCAACGAAAGCTGTAATCTACGTAGCTGCGTTGCGAGTACAGTGGTGGTACTAAAAAGGGTAACATATTATTCCCCACCCTTAATTTCCCCTAGATATATGGAAGGAAGTTTGATTTTAAAACGTACAGGACGAGGGAAAACAGGGGAAGAAAATAAATTAGGAAAAATTGACATCAATGACTTTAACAACGAACTAGGGGCCCCCTTTACAGATTATCACTATTCAACCCTTAAAAAAAATTTCTATTTGAAAAATAATTTTTTGATCCATTTCTATTGGAAAACCCCTTTTCGACGCCACTGACCAACTCAAATAATCATGCAAGATTCACAGACTAAACCCTACTCCTTCGAGCAGGTGATTAGCCACTTTTAAACAATCAGCACGGGTTGTTGGAAGAAAAAACTGGTCTACCCTTTGGCGGTGGTGATTAGCCTGTCAATACCAATTACCGTCTTTAACATTTTTTAAACGACAAAAGGGTTGTTTTAAGGGAAACGCAATTTATGATAAAAATAATCATGCCGATTTTTTCCCCCCACCCTTTCGAACCGGTGATGATCTTTAGGAATAAAAAATAAGGGTTGTGCTTGTGTCTTTTTCTTGTACGTGTTTTTTTTGTTTCCTGTTTCAGGTTTATTTTTACGAATTTAGGCAGTTTTGAAAGGTCATTGTTTACTTGGGGATGATTTTATATTGTGAAGAGAGCACAATGTTGTATAAGAAATGCACGCGTTGCGAAAAGGAGGAAGGGTTTGCAGTGAGATCTGCAATGAACAGCTGACCGTGGGACAGGCGTCCATGAAAAAGTCGCACGGTCCACACGCAGCCGTTCATTCGAATATCTCCGAAGATACCACGCAACTACAGACGTTGAAAACAGAGAGTGTCGTTTATAGGAAACATTCCAATGGGACTTCTTGAGTAATAATTATTTAAAAGTTTTCATGCTTTGTGAAAAAAATTCCAAGACATAAACATTGGGGTTGAAAATTTGAACAAAAGTCTTCGAAATTATTTTCCAGGATATTCAAAAATTACTTTTTAGTTTTTGGAAATTTAAGAACAAGGTTTAAAAAAGCATTGGGGTTTACTTACTGCTTGGAAAACTTGATAAAAGTTGGGAGGAAGTGGTTCAAGTCCATTTTCGTGGGTTCAATCCTGATGGAAGCTCATTTCTTTTAAGACGAGATTATTGGACAGTGGTTCTGCAAAAAAAATCGAAAACTTTGTAAAATATTTCCGCAAGGCGATAAAATTTTAAATATAAAAAAAAATGCGAGGGGAAATAATATTTGAATTTTTTTTATTCAGTTTAAAAATTCACGTAACGGCTGAAAAAACCGCCAACTCTGTTTTTTCCCCAATACTTTAAGTGAGTCAACTTTTTACATAATTTCTTCAGGTTTTTGATTTTTTTTCTTCCTGTTTGATTAAGAACCAATGACTAATACTTCAGAATACGCAGAAAAGCGAATTGGTATTAAGAACAATGAGGTAGGTATTACTGTGTAAAAGTACTTCGAAGAACTATTTGCAATATCTGCTACCTCCACACTACGTGTGCGATATGTAAACAATACCATGGCGACGTAAATAACCCCTAGAGAACAAACCTATTATAAACTGATCTAGTAAATATTATTATTTCGGTCGTTGCTTATCGTACAACGATAAGAAAACTTTATTAAAGTAAGCGGAAATCGGGCGCCAGTACTGCCAATACATTGCCTTTGGAATAGACTAAATAATACATTCAAACGCGATACAAAACAGGGTTAAAATACCTCTTCAGGGTTTGTATGCTCTTATAATTCAGTTGCATGAGTCATGAGGAATACTTTGATACGCGACGCGATTTTAAAATAGAAACATTTTTGTAGTACACGATTTTTTACTCGCGGTGTATATAATATAATTACAGGAAGATTTAGAAAAAAAGGGGGTGAAGAATGAATTATATCCGGATATTTTGAAGGATCCTGAAGGGGGTGGGCTTTCCATGCGCAATTATTTTCAATCACCGGGTATATAACTTCCTGATTACGCTTAGAAAGGGTTGAAAAAAATGTGACTTTCAGGGTCTGTTAATTTTGACAAAAAAAATTTCTACACGTGTAGAACAATAAAATGGAGTTTAGGGAAGACATTGAAAGATTCGAAGAAGTGCAAAAAGGAATGAGAATTTAATCTTGAGGGCAATTTATTCACGAATAAAAACTGGGGCACTGCGTCAGAGTTTAGGCACGAGTCATCTTGACAATAAACATTTAGGACAAAGGTCCACTGTTACAACCGGCAGGTGAGGCAAAAAAGCAGCTGGCAACGGAAGGATTTTCTTGGCCACACTTCCTGATGTATGATGGCATTAAAAAGGGTTCGAGAAACACGTTTCATGGGTAAAGAAAAAAAAAGAGTACAAGCATTTCACGAAATATTACTAGGTCATGATTTAAAACACCATTTTTAAAGGAGGAGTCCTATATACAAAACAAACGTGGGTTTTATAGAATTACTGATAAGATAAAGAAGATTGTGTTTTAATTTAATTTATGAAATTAATAAAAAAAAAGTGGAGTTGCGCACCTCCCCTGGACTTTCCCATACTAAAAATAAACGTTTTTGGTATTCAAGAGTAGTTCGCGAGGCAGCATTGGAAATCACTTAAATACGTAGCGAGAAACACCAGACTATACGGGTTCGATACGTACAGAAGAGAGACAGGCATCTAATTTACTAACGCAGCGGAAGTTCGCGATTTGCTCATCAACCGTACATGTTAGCTATATGACTACCTTATACTATGTGATAGACAATTCAATTTTGCATTCAATTATATAATAATATACAGGGTGTTTCATTTAAAATAACAAAGTTGCTTATTGTACTGTGAAAACCAAACACCCTGTATACGTGATATAAATTTAGGAAAATGCAGAACTATATACTGAACAACTTTTATATTTAAACTTTTTTCCTATTTTGATTAATAAAGGCGCTATAGGAAGATTAATTTCCGATTTTCAAAACCTCGTAGGGGGCGCCACAGTTAAATTCCAGCATTAATCAAAAAACGAAAATGTACCTACCACCAAGCTGGATAAGTGTAGAAAATTTAAACAAAATCGTGTGGTCAGTTTTTTTGTAATAATTTTTCAAAAATTTCGTTAAGCGTTACATACACATATACATGTAAAAATTTGAATATTTGACCTTCACCTTGTAATTTTGAAGGTCATAGGTTGATTATTTTGTATTTTTAAACGCGTTACTTAAGATTCAATACTTAAAGAGTCAAAAAACAAACATTGTTACTCACTAAATTTAAATTAAGCACATAAATTCTCTTTTACATAAAGTCATTAACGAATTCTGAACATCCTGCAAGAGAAACGGAAGATATACTTATTACGTTTAAATATAATGTGCTGTATAATTTCAGACTTTCCGCCGTCGACTATTTACATTTACGGTGCCTAAACAATCGTCCTGTCTCGTAGCTTTGCTTAAATAAGAAACAATTAGATATCGTGCTCTTCAACATTTAACTTGGACAATGGAAAAAATCGCAAACAAGGAAATGTTTCCGTATATGCAGCAGAACGTCTGGTAACCTTACATGAGAGACTTCCACACGAAAAAGGAAGTAGAATAATAATTAGAAATGCCAACTTGTAGGTAGAGAGAATGGGAAGTGACGTAAAAAGCAGGATGTCACGGGACTGTAGTGAATAAAACACCGTAAATTGGATAATAATGTCTCTCAGATGCATTTTGCATTATGTCGTTGTGTTATTATCCTTTACGTAACCTTTACAACATGACCGTGCAATACTAAAAACATTCAGAAATAAATACGAGCATCGTGAGATTTAAATTCGAAAAGTTTGGAATCACCTGCCCTGAAAAACGCATCTGCCTGGCGTTTGCTTCTTCAAACCGACCAAAAATTGCACCTTGTCATGGCTTGACCCTCAAAAACTCAAGGATAAACCGTTACTTTTCACAATAGTTCCAAAAAACATTTAGTTTAGGAATAATGAATCTGCACGATACTGATCTGGTGATTGTGGTGGCCAGGAAAACCTTTCTTACACATTTTAATAATTCGACTTGATTAATAATTATATTAAATTACTGGGGTAAAAAAAGGGGAGGGAGAAGAACAATTTTTGTCTAAAGAATTGAAGAGAACAAAATGTTTAGAAAAGCGAAGGCGTTAGAACGAAAGAAAACCTTCTGCGGGGTCGTTTCATGTTATTCGCCTTTGGGACGGACGGCGTCGGTCGAGCTTAGAATAAACGCGGCGCGTCGTTACGTCATCAACCATCAACACTGCCAACGTAATCCGTGTCAAGGAATGCGGACTTGCCGGTAGTATTCGTCTCGAGATAATATATTTTCGCGAAGAATATTTACTTTACACGAAAGAAAAAACTTTTACAAGATTTATTTGTAATTTAACACCCTTTGGTGTTTCAATGTCATGGTCTACACCCCTAACCCCCATTCAGTATCTAAAGGGGATAATAGCTTCTATTGGAGGTTCTGAAGGAGGTTATGGGGAATTGGATGGGCAGCAGGAAGGAGAATCAGCAGAAGAGGATGGGCAGCAGGAAGGAGAATCATGTAGAAGAGGATGGGCAGCAGGAAGGAGAATCAGTAGAAGTGGATGGGCAGCAGGAAGGAGAATCAGCAGAAGAGGATACAGCACAAGGAACAACCGAATAAGGGAGATCAAGATTGGGGAGGGGAGACAGGAAGTCATAAGGACATGAGTTTGCGAGTTCGTCATGAATTTGACCGAAACGAAGCGGTGTAAATCGAATCATCCCTTTTGGATTCGATTAGTGACCTCGTCCCTCCTGCAATCCCGATATAAACGAGATCATACAGTGCTTCCTGCATTTCTCGTCCCATTTCCTTCAGTAAAATGGAATTTCAAAAGTTTCTTCGATGGATTTTTTTTTAAATTAAAATTACAAAAACCAAAGACTTCATTATTGAAAGTACCAAAAAAAAAAAATGTTTCATGTTAATTTTTCCTTCTCTAAAACTAAAAAATATTCGACTTTAAACTCACCACTGAAAAAAACTTGTTCGCACGACGGATACACGAAAATTAAAGAGAGATTTCCAACAGACAACAAATAATACACATCACACATCGTTCGCTTTCGCAAAACACCAAATTATAGTTTCAAGACGGGTACATCTATCGTGTGCGGAGGTTATGAATGGAGAGCGGGGGCCGCCGAGTGAGGCCCACACCATCAAAGAATGGGCAAGTAGGTCGGGCCCGGGATGGGAAAACTCGCGAGACACAAAATACGAGAGCATGTGAATCTGCCGAGTAGACTCTCTATGCATGTACACGTTGCATTATTACATAGACTATGCTGGAACTGGGTTTCAGTTTCCCGTTTATTGTTGTCTGAAAATTTAGTAGTTTATGTGACAAAATTTATCTATTGTTAAATTAGTCCGGAATATATTTTTATGAATGATATTTCAACTAAAAGAACCGACTTCGAAAAGTCAAATTATTAAAAATTTAGCATTGCAGGTTCTATAGAGTGAACAATTTAGAGTCTGTATCTCCATTAAATGAACAAATTGTATTCATTTACACAATTCAATTTATCTAAAAAAGAAAAGACACACTGGAGAAAAGCCTTTCAAGTTACTGCACCTGGGGAAAAGCCTTCCAAGTTCCTGCACAGTGGTGAAAAGCCTTTTAAATTTTTATACTTTTTAGGTTTTAAACCTAATTTTACAAATATTATGGTTAAAAATAAATCTGTATATGAAAAAGTATTCAAAAACTGATCCATTTAAGCAAAAAAATTGAATTTTGGTTAAAATATTTCGAAAGCTCTCTCCTATAGCATGGTATCGTTTGGTCGACTGTTTTATGAATGAAATAGTTTACGTGTACCCGAAATGTGGGTTATTAACCTCCGCTTGAAATCCGCAACCCGCAATACAACCATGACACACAAAATACGCCGAAATATGTAATAATGAACAATTCGTTTTAAAACGAGGGACATAATTAAACGAGAATTTCCCAGTGGCGTTTAAAAAATGAAAGCGAGGATTTTCAAGAAATAAAAGGCTTTACGGTCGAAGTACTTTCAAGACGATGTTCGTTTTTTGTTATGACATCAGGACAGAAGTATTACCGCAATGCAACTCTTTACGACTGCGTTCTAAAAATAATAGCTACGTATGTATGACTGACCGCAACGCCGAACGTTCTTTGAACATGCATTAGTGGCTTCCGTGTTTTTCAAACTATAAAAGTTAAAAGCTTTGTTTATTTAACTGCGAGAATTCCGAGTTTACACTTCCCTATCGTCACGGTTCGAAAATATTACGAAACGGCACTCAGGTGTATGTATTTATTAGTCAATAGAAACCACGAAAAAATTTTCATCAACCAACAAACGTTTACAAAATATACCAAAAAGAAAACTCCAATCAAGGCTTTCTTAGCGGATTTATGGGAAAAATAATGAGATGACTTGGGTTTAAATTGAAAAATTTCAGTGCAACTGGAGAGTTTTTGATTTAAAGAGGATGTAGAGCACGGAAGACCCTAAGCAGATATTTTGTCAAGAATCGCCACGACCGACGTCGATTACAGAATCAAGGACTATGATCACTCGGCCAACCTGGGGCCATACAATGGTGGTAGACGGACGTTTAAAATAATGTCGGACATTTTAACTAAAACTTCCAAGACTTGAAGAATTAATGAAGTAATAACAATAAGGAAGGGAAGCAAGCACAAAAGAGAGTTTTGGTCTATTAATAATTAATTCAGCATGAAACAATTTCCACATTTCATACTAAAGCTTAAAATAGCAAAATAGTTAGAGTAAAATTTTCAATAAAAGCAGGTCTGCAAACTGAAACTAGCACAAACAAATAAACAAACATACAACACATACATTGAAATATAAGCGTAAACATTCTCCATTCTGAAGCACGCGTATTATATATTTTATAGTTCTAATAAAATTTTAAGTGTTCTGCGGACAATTCCGTTGTTTCGTTTCTTTTTTGCGCATAAACAGTGAAATAGGTTAAGAGTCGAGAGCTGGTGAAGGCGACAGTAAAAATGAAATTTTAAAACGTACATAAATATCAGTCACGCCGCCAACAATCTCAACAGGTATTTTAGAACAATAGAACTAGTTCATATACACGAAATGAATGGCGAATAATGTTGAGAGAGGTGCTTCGACCCTATCATTGGGAAACGAGCGAGCTGTTCCTGAGGGAACCTGTCGACGGTGGGAACATCAGCCGTGGGAAGCCAACTCACGGTGTCTCGACTTTTAAAAAATGCGACGTTGCACAAACACAATCACAAAACCTTCCTCTTATAAAAGGGATTTCATAGCAATTACATAATAAACAAAAAAAAAGTATTCAGAGAATCATAGTTCAATGATAACAGCACAAGACTTTAATAAAAAGGTGAATAACCTTACAAGACTAAAATTTAATAATCTTGAGATTTCTCACATTTTATCACGACGTTATATATTAAAGTATCTTATTTATGGTGTAATTTTTTCTAACATTAAGTGTGTAAGAAATTAAAACAGATTTATTAACTTTTGAATTATAAAAATTGTTTCGTTAACATATCAAAAATAATATTGTTTGCCAGGAATTACGTTATCTTAAAAATTACTGTTGTCAAAACAAACTTAAATTAATTGGAAGCACGTTCAATCAAACTCAATTTGCTTTTAATAATCAATCTAAAAAAAAAATAAAGGCAGGGACCAGGGAAGCACAGAAGAGGGGCGAGAGCGACATGGCAGAGACCATGGGGGAGCAGGAGCAAGGATTTGGTCCTGCAGGTCAGAATTTGCAGAACGAAAAACAAAAAATTTTAGAGCCTGCGGAGCTTGCAACAGGACTTCAATCTGGGTTAGATCCCGAAAAAAACAATGGCAAGAAAAGACTGAAAGGCCAGAGGACAGAAGAAGGGCAAGCGACACGACAGAGACCATGAGTCTTTAAAACCGCAGGGATTTCGTCCTGCAGGTCTTAAAACAGCGAGTTTGGATTTGCAGAACGTACTACAAAATAATTTGGGAACAGCACAGCAAAATTTTAGAGCCTGCGGAGCTTGGAACAGGACCTCAACCTGGGTTAGATCCCAAAGAAAAAGAAAGGTAGGAAAAGACTGTGCAAGGCCAAAGGAGCACAGAAGAGGAGGAAGCGACACGACAGAGACCATGAGGGTTTAAAACCGCAAGGATTTGGTCCTGCACGTCTTAGAACAGCGGGTCTGGATTTGCAGAACAAAAAACAAAAAAATTTTAGAGTCTTGCGGAGCTTGAAACAGGATTTCAACCTGGGTTAGATCCCGAAAAAAAAGAAAGGTAAAGACTGGAAGGCCAGAGGAGCACAGAAGAGGATCGAGTGACACGACAGAGACCATGAGGGAGCAGGAGTCCTTAAAACAGCAGAGATTTGGTCCTGCAGGTCTTAGAACAGTGGGTCTGGATATGCAGAACGAAAATAAAAATAATTTGAGAGCTTACAGAGCTTGAAACAACAGGACTTCAACCTACGGAGCTTAAACCGGCAGGATTTGGCCCACAAGCAGCGTAAACAGCATAATTCGGATTTCCAGATCTTAAAACAACAGAACTTTGAACAGTGGAGCCTAAAACTGGAGAACTTGGGCCTCCAGGTCGTAAAACAGTAGATCTGGGACCTGCAGAAGGTAAAACGTCAAAATTTGGGAGCAGCCCAGACTTAAAACAGCAAAACTTGAGCCTACGGAACTTGAAACAGCAGGACTTCGGCCTGCCCAGCTTGAACCAGCAGAATTTTGAACAGAGGGGCTTAAAACTGAAGATCTTGGGCCTCCAAGTCGTAAAACAGCAAATCTAGGACCTGCAGAAGGTAAAACGTCAGAATTTTGGAGCAGCCGGGTTTGAAACCGCAAAACTTGGGGTTGCCGAGCTTGTAACAGCAGAACTTTGAACTGTGGGGCTTAAAACTGAAGAATTTGGTCCCGAGAAGCTTAACATACGAGGTCTCAGGCCTGAAAAACGTAAAATAACAGGTCTTGGGCCTGAAAATCATTTAAAACAGCAGAACTTAGGTCTGGAGAGCCTTAAAGCAACAGAACTTGAAAGAGAGGGGTTGGAAAGGGTCAGAACAAGCACAGTTCCTGAAAACTAACAAAATGTCGGTGGAATATTCTAAAACGGTAACGATTAGAAAAATTATTGCACAATCTGACGTTATAAAACGTATCATCGTAGAAAAAATTCCAATCACATGAGATACAGTCATATAATAACGAGTGTCATCGTTTCCGGCGGCGGTGGTTGTCACATTCGGTCTCGAGGACGCGATTACGTCGCGCGACGCCGACGATAAACGGCGTCTCGACGCACCACATGACCGTGTGTCATTCATAAACATTTATATTTTAGTTCGACCAAAATATCTCCTGCGAGACATGATATTGCGGAATCATTTTGCTTCTAATTCTGACTTTTGTAACAGAATGAATAAAAAAATTAAAAAACACAAGGCGGCCATGGTGATGAGACTTCTTTTCCTTGGAAGTTATAAAAATTGAAATTTTAATTCTTTTTCTCAGTGAAGATAATTTGTTTGAAAGGTATTTGGGAATGTAAGACCTGGTACCGACCCTTGCAGGAAAATATTCTTCCTGTAAAGAGGGTTTGAGTCGCGAATTTCAATGGTTTTAAAAAAAGAAAATATCAAACGAAGATTTTTAGATTTCTATAATAAATAATTTCTTAACGACTCGTCAGGTAAGGTTATGTCGCGATATCTGGATTTTCAGAACTAAAAGTTGTGTATTTCAAATAAATGCTAGGTAATGTTTTGAATGTAAAGTTGAGTAAAAAGCAAGGAGAAAAGACTGGCGCCTGTTTATTAAAATGAGCGTGGACAAAGTGCATTCGCATAAATGAGAATAATACCCGATTGCGTAAGAAAATGCATGTACAGAGCACTTGCATAGTGCATACCTCACGGCTTATGTACGACGTTCTTGCTATTCTTAGAAATCATTAACATTGCACATTTTTCTCTTATACCTTTGCACTTTATTGTACTAGAACAATTCTGTTTAATAAACTCGCTTTTCTTAAAAGTATCGCAAATCTGGGACAACAAAGACCTATTCACTAAAAAATTCTAAAACTTTGCCCCCAATTCAAACCAAGAAACGTAATAATAATAAAAATTCCTGTTTTCCTTCTATGTGGATATTATAAATCGCCTAACACGACAAAACAGGCGTGTGTAAAGTGTGTGTTTACGTTTACGTGTAGTGTGGTAGTGTAAACTGTACATATATGGTTGGATCGAATTTGTTGCAGGAATCGTTCTTAGTTTATAAATGCGAGAGAGTAGGCTTCAAGTTTTCCTGAGAAGCAGGTGTAGGGGTATTTACATTAAAATATATAAACACAATAAAAGGCTATGATGAATAATTCTAATTTTCTCGTAGGTCTATCCTGTGGGCGCATATGATCCTCAAATGTGTGTGTTACATTACTAAAGTTAGCAGCAGGTAGCTAAAATCTAAACAGAATTACATCAATTAATGACGATTACGAAAAATAATCGGTTTCCGTATTAGGAAACCGTTATAATTAAAAATTTCTAAATAGAATTAAAAGAGAAATAGGATCGCATGGAAATATCTGCAGAAATCGCTATCGTCTGCAGTTGAAGTCTGAAGAATGCGTAAAATACACAAATTGTCTTTAAAATTTGACGAAATTTCTCTAAAAACCAACACTGAAAGGTGCGTAGCGCATGAAAATTGCGATAATTTGACAAAATCGCCGAAAAACCGCAGATTTGTCCTGAAAATCAACTCAAATGGTGAGGAATCTGCGAAAATCATGAAAAAATTATGTAAAATAAAAGTTTCATGCGAAAAATGCGTTGAATAAAGTTTCACTACTGAAAATTTTCTGACGTACTAATAATTCTACCAAAGGGGCCAAACTTGGTCGAATTCGCGAAAATCGCGGCGGAAATTTCTTGAAAACTGCGGATATTCCGTAAAATTCGAC
This sequence comes from Hemicrepidius hirtus, assembly GCA_963082805.1. NCBI lineage: Eukaryota > Metazoa > Arthropoda > Insecta > Coleoptera > Elateridae > Hemicrepidius > Hemicrepidius hirtus. The sequence continues at coordinate 30,181,676 of OY720165.1, forward strand.
TGACTGCTAAATATCTGCAGAAATATATCTACAGATGGTTGAACCGCTGAAATCGGATAAGAAATACACGAGTATTGTCTAAAATATACGTACATTCCATAGATTTCCTGAATAATCCTGAAAATCGACTGAAATTTACAAAGATCTGCCGATATCGCGTTAAATCTACGAAAGGGGGAGATTTTTCATGACAATTTCTCAAACTAACCTAGTTATCGACTGAAACCGCTAAATATCTGGGAATATCGCGTGAAATTTTGCTGAAATTACAGAATACTGGATATCGTATACGTTTATTGTATAAATCTTTCAGAATATCCTGAAAATTGGGCGTAACTTTAAAAAATATCACGTTAACATGAAAAAAGGCCTGAAATTTTAGGGATTGTGCATGAAATTACTTGAACTTCGTATAGGCATTCCAGAAGTCTGCAAATATCGCCTGGAAATTTCCTGAATTTACCTGAAAAGGGATTGTAAGCGCTACGGAAGCTAAACCGAGTGTAAATTTACGGAAATGCGTAAAATTTTGCGAGAATTGCCTGAAAACTGCGAACTAAAGTTAACGTTTTTGCTAAAATTGCGCGAGTAGTCTGAAAATATAGGAAAATTGCATTAAAACTCCTGAAAGGAGTGAAATTCTACAAAAATCTTCCGAAATTTACTGAAAACAGGCGAAAAATCAAAGTTTTTTTTCAGCGAACCTTAAAAATCTACGGGTTGGTCTGAAAATCTGCGGATAATTTAAAACCTAACCCGAAATCATGTCTAAATTTTCTGTTACAACTTTTAAGTGAACTTTTGTATGTAGAATGATGCTCCCCCCCCCCTAATTGGTCGTTACTTTAAACCATTTACAATGTCGCCTAAACAAAAATACAAAAATGGGTAAATTTAACAGTAAAACCTGTCCCAACCCAGATCCCACATTCTTTCCCGTTAAATGCATCGCCCGTTTTGGCGAGGCCCCTTAACATTATTTCTTGTTTAAAAAAAGACGAAATTTATTTGGCTGCACCTTCACCAACAGGTAGTAGTAATAATTCTTGTAGGTTACCTTTAGATGGGAACTCTCAACTTTCAAAACCGTAAAGGCGGCAACAGCATGCAGTGGAGCAAAAGAGCAGCAGAGTGCCGGTCCGGGTGGCGCTAGACCGTATATGGTGGAGTCTGTGCGGTGAATCACGCGGCCTCCAGGGGTCGAGACCCGGCAGGCCAGCACGCACCCACAGGCAACCGCATTCCATCGCTTAACTAGCCCACTACTAGTTACATAAATGACACAATGCAATACCACCAAGCAGCAGCAAAACTAACAGCGTGAGACTCTTCTTCTTCGGTTTACCACGACCAAAGTATTTTACTACCAAAAAGAGTCCTAGAAGACGTCCCCAGAGGAAAAAATTTCGTTCTTTCAGGACAGTTGGTTCATGAAATCACAAGACATGATGGTATTGGATATTATAGGAAAAGGAATCGGTACGGAGGAAGGGGGGGGAGTACCATTGCATTTTTCCCGTTAAGCTCCTAAACAAAAATTTAAAAAAAATCCACTTAGGAAAAAATAACGATGGACCAGATTTTTTTACAAAACTGGGCGGTTCCGGGGGGGATCTTATACCCTGTCCAAGGAATCGGTACGGAGGAAGGGGGGAGGGTACCATTGCATTTTTCCCGTAAAGCTCGTAAACAAAAATTTTAAAAAACTCCACTTCGGAAAAAATAACCACGGACCAGATTTTTTTCACAAAACTGGGCGGTTCCAGAGGGGGGGGGAGATTCTTATACCCTGTCCAATTTTCATGGTATTTTCAGAAATATATAGTAATAAAAATTACAGAAAATTCCTTCGGTGGGTGTTCTTGGGGGGGGGTGATACCTAGTAGTGTTCATAATTTTCTAAAATTAATTCATTGACGTCGATATTAAGGCTTAGGAGTATAAAATAGGCCGAGGTTAAATAAATATCAAATCGATTTCATTCTTATTAGTACCCCATTAAATAAAAAAAAATCACGTAACAAGTTCATACATTAAGTATAATTCAATTGCTATCTAGATCAAACCTTTGCATAGTCAATTAGTCATCACCTGGTAAATAGTTACAGAGAAGATTTGATGCTGCCAATTTTCCCAGTGACGTACCAAACATTTGCAGTCAACAATCTTGTGCAAACACATGGCTTTGAAATAATCTTGTCAACAGGGGAATGAATGGAGCGTCAGAGAGAACTGCTTTATCTCCTAGTCACCCTGACTTTGATCATCCACATTAAAATGATAAGTAGAGTTTCAAATACACAACACCGCGACGCGATTTGCGTCATCATCCGTAACATGGCGAGACGACAGAAGTCCATTTAAACTTTAAAGTGCCAAAGACCCCGACATTATTATACCTATTTGGGTTACGTCAGTGCGGGGGCTGTTGCTGAAATACCCAGTCTAAACATCCCAATTTTTTGAAACTCAAAACCCAAGACGTGACGGAATTTCATTTTTAACCCAAACAGGACCGGATTAACCATAAATTAATCGTAAGGGGGTGGAGTGTAAAGAGAACCATTCAATATGTTGAAGGTATTAATGATTTTATAATCAACTAAGAATATGCACACAAGCTTAAGGTCATCGAACTCGGAACAAGTACATACTGACTGGTGTCTAGATATGTCACACATAAATAATTGTAGGTTTAATCGGGATTGAATTCCAAGAGGTTGAAGATTATTGAAAGGAAAGCTCGATTTAGGGGGTTTCAAGAAGAACCTGAGGATCCAAGTGATTAATGTCGGAGAAAAGATTGAGAGCGAACGATTGGTCAGGTCGGTTGCTGCAGACACAAAACGAGACCGTTTAGCGCAAGAATGCTGCTCGCAAAAAATTGGCGAATGACTAGCGGTAATTCGGTGGGCCAGACGAGGCTCCTAAACAGGGCCCCAGTCTAGGCTAGACAGCGCTCCCACATCATTACAATTAGAATCTCGTCAAGTTCCTAAAGAACCAAATTTCAAAAGGGAAAAATCAACCACCGCGATTCCCAAAAGAAAAACTGACCGGAATCGGTTTTAAGTTCTCCAAAACGTGGGGGTTGTTTGGTAAGAGAGATAAAGTTGAAAAGGAGGGGGTAACAAAAAGTCTTGTCTAAAGTGAACGACCTTAATTTTTTCTGATTAAAACAAGTAGGTAAGGTAAAACGAGATAGAACTAAAATACATTTTATGTTCTTCGAGTATAATCAAAAATAAATGCGCGACAATTAAAACTTGCGATAAGAAAACGCATAAACGTGTTATACAAAAAGAGCAATTATTCCTCGTGATAACAATAAAATAAATATTCTATATGCGTACTTTCTTAATGAACGAACTAGAATTTTTTTTGGTTTTTTTCAGTTTTTTCAATTTTTTCAAAATCAAAAAAAATCCTAACCCAAAGTTCTTTAAACAAATCTATAAGGAATCGCAAAAAAAATTAATTCTTACCATGAAAATTCCATTGTATGGGTATGGTTTTAAAAAAACAGTCCATGGAGGAGACTTAGGGAGGCCCAAAAATTTAAGGTTGCCATCACGAACGGCCGGACGACACTCACATTCCCACCGACACGAAAAATGCGACTAGGCAAACGAAACAGTTTGCAAACTCGCAAAACCGCATAGCAACTGGTCAACTTACGTCCAAGCAATTCATCGAGGAATTGTACGGAAGAGTGAGAAAGATAGAAATATCGAGCATATGTTTTCGCGGATCGTATCACAGCACGAACTCGTGAACAAGGTGGTGGGGAAACTCGACCTTCCTTATTCCAGATATAATTTTATATACACCCTCTAAACCCTTTTATAACTTTTTACAACATAAATTTGATCCCTACATGATAATCTAGGAGGGTGTTGCAAAAAAAATGACATTTTTTGAGTGGAAAATAAGGAAATTACGAGTTGAACAAGCAAAAGTCGGACCATGGGCTGGCGGGACGACGGGGGAATTGCAAAATGGCCACCAGTCTGGAGTTACTAGAGTGCGCATTAAATTTATATATTTTTTTAACCAAAACGATTTGAAAATTACCAACTTTTAGTTTTGTAACACACCAATGACACAATATTTGTACATAATAACCCTTGAAAGTGTAAGATATTTTTCTAGAATTTCCCTAAAAAATCTAAAAACATTTTAAAAGAAAAAACGAAGAAAAATGAAGTTTTCAAAAAAATATTCCCAACATTTTTCATTTAATTCGAATGCCAATCAATAAATCTCAAGATTTATCCAAAAAGTGTCGAGAATTTTTCAATTAAACCCTGGAATTTCCTTAAATCATCTAAGGGTTGCATAAAGAAAACTTTTTTGTTACTTTTTAAAAGCATTCGGACCAAACAAAAGGAATTAAAGTTAAAAAGGTTTACAAAAATTTCTTTAAAATAAAATAAAAACTTTCCATTTTAAAAAAAGTTTCACTTTTTCTCGATTTCGGGCTATCAGTAAGGAACTTTATTTTCAGAATGAAATTATTATCAGAAAAAAATTTTTACAAAACATTTTACGTTTCAAAGCTTTATAACAATTATTGATTAACGACTTGTTTCTGATTAAAACTTGTAGAACTTTGCTTTTAAAATCAAGAAGTATGGGCATAAAATCAAGAAATATTAGTAAATGTAGAGAGAGAAACGATAAAACCGAGAAAGTTTTGTTTATTTCTGAAAAAAGGGGAACAAACAAACATTCGCTTTTAGCAACCCAAAAAATTTTGAATAATTTTTGGCAGAAATATTATACGATTTTTCTAAAGCTGGGGGGTGGTTTTAATTTTTAAAATTTTTATTCGAAACATTCGGCTTGTAGAATTGTGTGTAGACTTGTCGAAAAATAGGAAACAGCAGGAATAGAGGCTACAAGGATGCGACAGCAGGATTAGGGGCTGTAAGACATTGAACAGCAGAGCTTAGGAGAATTCGGGGTAATGGCAAGTCAGGCAACATGTTAGGGTTGCAGACTTTTGAGTTAGCAGGGCTAGACGAAATTGAGGCAAAGGAACGAAAAACAGCAGGAAAACCGCTGGAAATAGCAGAATTTCTTGTGTAGCAGGACAAAGGACGCAGAATTAGGCGCAGCAACCACAGGAAACAGAGTAGGACAAGTACACGTTGGGGTAGCGAGACTGGAAAAACTGTAGGGAAGGTCTGCACAGCAAAACCCACTAAAGCAGGGGTAAGTAGCAGGATAACTTGCGACTGCAAGCTTTGGGCTGGTACGACAGAAGAAATTGAGACAGCAAGAAATACAGCAGGATTAAAGCTTGCACGATTTAAAGCTACAGGATTTAGGTTAGATGGACAAAGGACGCAGAATTTGGCGGAAAAGGGTGGCGAGACTTAGAAAACTAGAGGGAAGGTCACGGCAAGATCCCAAAATCCAGATTTAGAATTTGACGCAACACTAGAGGCTGCAGGTTTTAAGACTACGGACAGGCGAAAGCAAGACAAGAGCTAAACAAGACAGCAGGAAGGACAACAGCAGGATTTGAGATAGCAACAGGATTACGACTTAATGGTACGACTTGAAACTGCAGGATTTGGGGTAACAGAATACGAGGCGGCCACACATCTTGGCGTAGCACCACAAAAAAGACACCAAGACCTGATGAAGTGTAAGTTGAGGTTCCTCGACTGGAAAAACTGCAAGAAAGGTGACAGAAGGACCCGAGAAAATAGGTCGGGGGGCTTGGGGCTTCAGGCGTTAAGGTGGCAGGAGTTGAAGAAAGAAAACAACTCGACATCTGCAGCTGCAGGCTTTTGGGTGGCAGGACTTAAGGCAGCGGGAAAGATAACAACGGAAACAACTCGACACGACAGAAAAGGAGGCAGCAGGATTTGAAGCAGGGACCAGCAGGATTTGCGACAGGAATAGTCTAACAGAGCTTGCGGTAGCATGGTTTGTAGCTGGACAACACGGGGGGCAGTTATGATATGGACAGCAGGACTTGGTTCAGCAGGAACGGGAAGATACACCAAAAAAACACGACAACCAAAACAGGAATTTTTTTAACGATGGTTAATATTCCTGAGGTTTATTCGCAACAGTTTACTATGGATAGCGTTATCCTTTACCAAACAAATTAATAATAGATGGATTATTTACTAATCGTCGATAAAGAAACATCCCTTATATTTTCCAAACTACGATTTCTTCCCTCTCCAGCGCTAAAATTATCTAGGGGCGCAATAAACATTATATTAAAGGCCTTCTGTTAAAAGAGTCTTTTAAAAATTCAAGTCAAGGTGAAGAAATTTAATAAAAATAAATAAAACCTTACACGTGTAGCTATTCGTACCTAAACTTTTCTAAAGTATCAAAAGTTTAATAAAATCCGCTAACAAGAGCACGGATATAAAGGCAAAATATGTTCAAAAAGTTAATTCAAAGTCGTATCGTATAAGAAATACCTACAAACCATGTGGTGACATAAAGTTTGAACAATGTATTGTCGATATAGACAAAGCAGTGTAACACCTGTTGATTACATACAAGTTTCAAACAACAAAAAACTACGAGGTTTCTTTTGATATGTATCATAAATATTAAAAACTCTTAACATACCTTCTTATTTTATCGTTAAAAAAGTTTATGTTTGATTATTAGCAAGCCAAATTTTTGTTCTTAATAATTCGAGACTAGAAAATGATTTAATAGTTTGTAATTTATTCAATAATTAATCGATTTTTTAAATTCGCAAATAACTAAAAAGGTAATCAAGGAATATTTCTATTCTAAGTCGGTAATTTTCAAACTTTTCTCCTTTAATTCGTTTCAATTTGACAACTATTTATGGCTTTAAATATAGCCATTTACCTGGACAAGTTAATTTTCACGTCGAGAAGTGAGGCAATAAATTTTAGTAAAAGTCGACTAGGGAGGTAAAATAGGGTATCGTTTAAACGTGAAGACTAAAATTTAAATTCAATGATAGGAGTTAAAGAAACGCGTGGATGGATTATTTAAAACAAAAATTTTGTTGGTAGCAATGTCGAATTTTTTGTCGAAGACACACAAGTTAACAAAAAATCATTTAAAAAAAATAGTGGAGATAGTTTTGATAATTTTCAGTATTTTTTATTTCGACTTACGACATGTCGAAATTTTATTCAATAAAAGTCGACAATTAATTAAAAAATCGACAGTGGCCGTAAAGACAATCAAATTGAATAAAAATTGATCGTACAGGAGGACACGGTTGTATATAAAAAAAATCGACTAACCCAATTATTTGGATATATTCCTCTTGGTTCTACTTTTACCCTTCCTTCTGAAGCTCCGACCCTTAAGAAACTCAAAATTTCAATAAAACTTGCTACAAATCCAAAATTTCGCCTGATTTTTAATAAAAGTCGACATAGAGGTAAATTCTGGGACCATGCACTGTGCCTGAATTAATCTTTCTTTTGGATCTTTGATGTCGACAATCATATTTCTAAAAATATCGACTCAAAATATATTTTTTCAAGAAGTGAAGTAGGGAGTTCATTATTTTAAAATGTAGACCTTTATTTCGATATAATTCTTTTTAACTCTATTTATCAGACAAAGATAAAAAAATTAATTCCTATTGGATTCGGATTTAGGACAAAATTTTAGATTAAAATGGAAATAAACTTGATAAGTTAAATCTTAAGATAAAAATTGTTATACTACGTCGAGATCAAGTACGATGATATGCAGTGCTTGTTAAAACTAAACGACCCTCTTTCAAGATATTTCCTTGGAATTTAATTCAATTATCATCATTGCGATGATGACTCGCCAATGATAGGACAAAAACGAGAAGAAAATTCAGGAAATTATTACAATGTGTAAGTAATTAAGTGCTTCTGTGTAAAAAGGGATTGTGAAATCTCACGTGTCTAAACATGTTTCATCAATGATATCACCCTAATTTGCATATTACTATCTGAGGAGTTTGTGTCTCACCAATATTTCCGGGAAGGTTAAAGGTAATAAAAATTTTTATTATATAGGTTAAAGAAGAAAATTTCCGTCTTGAATGCAAATTCGTTTGGCACAAAATGTACTTGATTTTTCTACGTCTGAGCATCTCTGGGACGATCTCTGCTATTTCTGAACCGCGCACGGAACCTCGGATATGTCATAATCAACATCAAAAATGTAAGCAATCCTTCGTGTGTCTGCGAATTGTGGTTGTATTTTTAGATTTTAAGTGTCCTAATCAAAATGCCAGTTGTTAACAAAGATTATTTTTATGTGGAAACATTATAATAAATTGTTTTATAAACCCTCGTTAATTAAACAGAAATACGTTGGGGGCTATTTATAAAAAGCGTTTTTGGAGAAACTTCTTTCCAATATTAACAATGAATGGATAATATTTCAATAAATTAAGTCTAATTTGCCTTTCTTATTTCGATAATAGTAGAGGATGAATCATAATGTCAGAGGTTGCAGCTATTTTCAAGATGTCCACCCACAAAATAAATTAACAACACATGCCGTAACTCACAAAACAATTTCAGTTCATTTTTTAAATTTTTGTTTGTCCAAAAATATCCTACATAACTTTTTTTTACCTACAGGATAAATAAAATGTGCAAACTTTTATGCATAAAAGAAATAACCTCCCTATTTTGACTTTAAATTTCATAGGCAGGGGGTTCCCTTGGAATCCCCTTAAAACCAAGAAAAACAGAAACTCGAAGCGTCTTCCGGAAAACGCAGAGGAGGCGATCAAAAGCAAAGGATGTGGTAACCAGACAAGGAAAAAATATAGGTAAACGAGAGTAACAAAAGATGGAAGAACGGTAGTACAAGAATATACAAAAAAAGTGGTGGGAGGAAAACGCTGTAAAAAATGCGCACCGAATAATAAAATCAAAATGGAGTCGTAGGGTGATAACAGGGAAAGGTAGGATAATTGGAACGAAAAGGAGGGTAGTGAGGATATGCAGAAAGAAGTGGAGGGGGAAGAGGGGAGTATGAAGAAGGGGAAGAGAAAATTAAAAGCAAAGCTAATGAGACGTAAGGGGAAAATATATTGGGTGACAATTGATAGGAACAAGGATAGTAAGGATGCTGGGAATGGGGTGGAGCCGAAGGAGGGGAAGATCTGAAGGAGGGAAAAAGCTAAAGGAGGGGGGAGTTGAGGGAAATATATTGGACGAGAATTACATCTCAGGATAAGGGTGGGAGGAGTTGGTGGGGATGAAAACGGGGTGAAGAGGAGAAGGTGGTTCAGAAAACAAAGATATTACGGAAAACGAAAAGGGGAAAAATCTGTGTATAGTAGGACCGCAGTGGGGAGTTGAGGGTATATGGGATATAAGGAGACGTAGGGGGGATGATAAAAACCAAAGTTAAAGACATTGAGCAAAATGACAAATAAAAGGGTTGCATGGGTAAATAGAAAATGGGGAGAGAATACAATAGGGACTAGATTAGAGGGTGAGGGGAAGCTGCAGAGGCAGAAGGGGATGATTACAACTGAAGCGACAATGATAGGAGGAAATGAGAAAAAAAATGTTTCCTATAAAAAACTGAATAAGCATCGAGAGGAGCAACGAAATTCCTGTCGAATTAGGTTAGACCTAAATGATTCATGAAAATGTGAATTAAAATAGCAAAGTTGTAATAAATCAAAAAACATGACTAGTTGAACTGCTAAGCAGGGTCGGATCCAAAGACCAAGGGCACCCACCTGCTATTTAAAAAAAAGCAAAAACTTAATTCAATTAAATTGCATTGCTTATAATATCCTTCTTATCAACAAGCTTGGAAAAAAGAAAATTTCTGTCTATTACGTCTGTTCGCCTGTAACGAACTTGCTTGTACCAAATCCCCGCCTATAACAAACAATTATGAAAGGCACCAACAGAACTGTTATGTATTTAATAATAATTAGCGGTGGGTATCATAAAATTTTGGATATAGCGAACAAATTTTGAAAATTCAGAAAAGTTCGCTATAAGCATTAATCAGTGTAATTTTAAAATTATTTCTATTATGTAGGTATAGAATTTAATCTTCGGCCTCGAAATAAACGACCATTTAATCATGTTCATTCAAAACTATTTTAGGTGAGTTAGTTTCATAAAAAAATAATTGTTTCTTAAAGAAGATTCCAAGTACCGCTACTGTTATAAATACCCATCAGATGAGATGTCACATGTGCCAGGTTGGTGTACATGCAACGTAACACCATTAAGTGAAGGTATTTCCGCATAACTCTCGTTAATTGTTTGAAGAACGGTATTGGATAATATAGCGATTACAGACAGGTTATTATTGATAAACGAAGGATTTCGAAGGTTAAAGTATTTTATCCTTAGTCAGAACGAAGGGGGAAGTCCGGTTCGGAAAATATTATTTCGTAATGGTTTATAAATCAAAATAGATCAATTAAGTTAGTGTAAAGATTTTTTTAAATGGGGTTTTAAAATAACCTCTTATTTACGAGGATATTTACGTTCACAAATAGCTACGAAACCAACAGAGCATAAGAATTAATTTACCATCCTTTACTATTACCCAAGACTTGTGGGCATTGTACCACAGTGTTGTCAGATTGTTTTCAACAAAATTTTGTAAAACAAGCAACGAAAAAATAATTCAAAAATTTCCTTATCCTCTTTCAATGCTGAAGAGGGGTGGGGGGCAAAGGGTTAAAGGGTAATGAATTTTTGGAAAATTAACTTTTTCCCAATCCCATAATCCAATAAATTTCTAAAAATCCGTAATAACCGAGAAAGTATCAAACCCCATTTGATTCAAATTGAAACTTTCAATTCAAGAATTTTTGATGAAACAAACTTGCTTTTGAATCAACATTCCAATAGGAATTTCTGCATTAACTAAAACTTTTTTTTATATACATAGTGAACTTTCGAAATAACGGTAAATTGGACAAGGTCGAGCCGCTCGTGGCGGACGGTGGTTAATACGGAATCCCCAGACACCGAGGATGGAATGGATGGTTGACCAAGCGCGCGTCGTTGGACGCACTAACAACTCTTGGGGTTCAGATACTTTGTATGGATACAAAAGAAATCAAGAGACTTTAAATCATGGAAAAATTCTGAAATTTTTTCCCCTAAAGAGGGAAATTTTTGATTGGGTTTGGAACTAAATATCGGAGCTATAATGAAACACTGTTTAATACGAACTCAAAACTAAACGCAAATTTCAGTAATTTTCTATTTCTAATTTTTTTACAGTTGTTCGGATATATCGAACAAGAGTCAATTTCCCTCAAAGATCAAAAAACTCCAGTTCATAAAATTTATAGCTAACCCTTTTAACGTAAATTATTAGGGGTAGAAAGCTGTAAGACAAAGATAGACCTACATTGTGTGTAGACCAAAAATTTATTGATCCAGGCCAGGCTAATTGAGATAAGAATGTTACCAATTTAAAGACGGTGCAGTATAAACCACGTCTAGAACTACTTCTACATCATGAAATGCATTGGAATTTAATCTCTTCAGCTATGAATGTAGTAACTAGAAATATTAATTTCAGAATCAAATTACAACATATTTCTAGCTTTAAGTTTCAATACAGGTCTTGATAAGAAATATTTTAGGAAAAACAAGATATGGAGGCTTTGTTACAGGGAAATTTTATTTTAAGCAATTTTTTTACATTTTTTTTAGTTATTGGGTTTGTAATTAGGTTATTTCACTCAAAAATACAAAAACAAATTTTTTAGGTATTAATTATCGCGAGTATGGCAAATAAAAATAAACACCCTGTATAACTTCCACACCGTTTGTGTTAGGAATTAGGAAAAAAATTCTGGGGTGAAATACAAGGGCTGTAATTTTAAAAATCAGGTAGTTTTCGCCATATATTTACATACAGTGTGTTCAAAAAAATTGGGCAAATTAATGAAATTTCTGAAATGTCTGTATATTTTTGAAACCCCTATAAGAGTTGGGTAATAAAATTATATTTTTGAATACTACGGGAATTATTATAAAAGTTCTGATTTTATACAGGATGATAGTAAAATTATGGCAAGAGTAATAGAAAAATATGCCTTCATGGTGAAACCTTTCATTATTCTGCTGGAATGTGAAAGGATTTTTTGCGAGTTAGGAATTTAATTGTTATTTTATACAGGATGTATTTTTAATATTTGTTCGAGTCTACAAAATGGGGAAATGTTGGCGGAACCTATACATACATCAAAGTGTCTTTTAGATTTAAAATACCTATAAGGTTTGAATACTTTTCGAAAGCAGGTAACTAAAAATAGAAATTATATAGCTTTGTTGTGTCTGAGGCGTGAGCTACACTTCCTAGAAGGTCTATTTATAGTTTTAAAGATTTTTCAAATAACTGAACCTACATTCTTGCTCTTTCTACCACTCGTTTTACATTTCTCCCAACAACTGACACTTACCGTGGGATAAATAAAAATTCCGAAACTTTATATAACAGGATATTGTTCATCCCACCACGGTCACAATTTTTATTCAGGTCAAGGGGATAAATTAAAAGGTCTTGTTCCCTTTTTAGCAGCAGAAATTTTTTTTTAATTTGTTGCTACAAAAAATTTTCACTTACCTAAAAAAAGGATTTTTTTCAGGAAAAATTCAGGCACTAAAAAATAACAGTCCACATTTTTATGATGACACAATTATAAGAATACAACGAACGTAAAGAATTTATTACCAAAGAACAAGTTGGATGGTTTATGAGCAAACAGACAACTAGCACAACAAACCAACGTCAGCACACGACTGTCGAGGCCGAACGGAGCTCGCACCCATTGAGGAATCCAAACTCGCACTCCTCTAGCTCTAGTTATTAGTACAGTACCGAAGTGGTGGGCAATCGGCATGTAAAATAGAAGAAACGCCGGTTCGAAGCCGGACTAATTCGCAACTTACTTTTTTTTTTATTTAAAAATTAATGTAAAAGGGTACTTTAATAATAAAATTAAGATACCAAGGCGGCTGTTGTCCTCGGTAAAAATAAAGATAGAGTTTCAAGAGGAAAAAGGATAGATACCGGAAACTGGCGCAATACAAAGGGGGCGTCGCGGCGCCCCACATCACACCTAAACTTAGTTGAAGCGAGAAAGAAATAACCGAGAGACCTTTTACATCGTCATTAAACGAATGGTATTTTAGGGCTTCCCCCTGGCCGCAATGTAGCTATTCAATGATTTCACGAATAAATTGCCTTTTCGAGAGGCTTTTACATTCCGCAAATTCCTTTCTGCAGTGTACACGTTTTTAGGAATTAATCGCAGCTAAGCCTACGTAATATGTAAATTTTTAATCTAAGGCATTATTATTCTGACTCATAGGCAGTACTATTACAGGACTGCATTTGAAACAAAAGGTAAAAAAAAGTAGGACAGACGACGTAGGGCTTAGGACGCCAGTGTACATTCCGATCTAGGACAGCAGGACTGCGTACATCAGGTTTTGGGACCAGCAGGACTGCGTACATCAGATTTTGCAGGCTGCAGGGCAGGGAATAGTCGAACAGGCAGCAGCAGAACTGCAAATACCAAGATTTCAGATGGAAAATCAAGAGAGAGCAGGACAGAAGACAGTAAGGCTTAGGACAGTGACGTATATTCAGATGTACGCAGCAGGACTGCGTACATTAGGTTTTGGGACCAGCAGAATTGCGTACATCAGATTTTGGGACCAGCAGGATTGCGTACATCAGATTTTGGGACCAGCAGGACTGCGTACATCACATTTTGGGACCAGTAGGACTGCGTACATCAGGTTTTGGGACCAGCAGGATTGCGTACATCAGATTTTGGAGGCCGCAGGGCAGGAAACAGCCGAACAAGTCGATGCTTGTGTGAACAGAACTGTGTGTACCTAGATTTACGGTAGCAGGACAGGAACAGGAGACAGCAGGCTAAATGACTGGAGGACATCTAGAAAGCAAGGCTGCGTACGTCAGGATTTAGGACAGGACAGTATTCTAAGGTCCGGATTTGGGGAGAAAGAAATAACTGGGTAGGGTAAGGAAGTTCCTCCGAGCTTTCCCACAATTTATATCTCTACAGTATATCTCCTAATAACAAACGGATGGCGATGCGATTACATAAGACGAGACGTGCTAATCAATAATTAGTATCGAACATGTACAAGGATAATTAACGACAAATTAAACAATGCACAAGAAGAAAGTAGCGTGTGAAATGCTTTCAGGGTGTAAAATTACTTCCTGCAATATATTCGCTAGAAAACAATTTTGATTATTATCACAAAAAAGGATAATAAGAGCCCTACACAGAACTATGTCGCAGGATAAGGAAAAAGGAAAACAAAAGTGTTACGGACCAACCTCATTTGAAGATTCTTTGCAGTAGTTTGAACATTTCTTTATATAATAATAATTAGGGGTTTATTTACAAATATGTACACCACTACAATGTCGTTCGTGTTTAATTAAAAAAAACTGTATTTAGATTCGCTAAGAGTCCCCACTTAACGTTTTTATTACTACAAACCATGTTACATTATAATTATGTTGTACGAGAAATTTTTCACGACATAAATTGTAATCCAGCTCAACCATCCGCAATTCCTGCAGAGGATGAGAAAAGGATGGAAAGAAAACAATTTTTTGGTTACTTTGTACTTAGTATACAATTTTTGTGAAAAAAACTTTGTAATTAATTTATAACTTTTGAACTTTAAGATAATATTTTGGGGAACCAAAATGAAGAATGCATTTCAGAGTTGCATGTTGTAAATATTCTTAACAAGTGTTTATAAAATAAAAATTATTAAGACTAATATAAATTCCCTAAATTCCATGCTCGTTAAAGTTCATTAAAGGACTGGTTATGCTAAAAATGTGTACCAGTTCTTTTATTTATACATATGTGGTACATAACTCGTAGAAAATATAAAAACTTGATGAATTTCAAAATTTATAATACTCGTTGCTTTCCGTGTTAACATAAAAACATTATTTTACTTTGTAATAAATATACCCACTTACCTTCTTTGTTCTTTTTTTTTCATATAAGCTACAAGAAAAAATCTATCCATGTAACAGAAAATAAATATTTTACCTGCAAAACTGTTTTTTTAACAAAAGTTAAATAACTCGCATCAGAATTTTAAAAATAAACCAAATCCATAAAGTTAATTAAATGTAGAATCCGTTTATGCAAAAATATCCAGGGTGTTCCATTTAAATAAACACAACCTTCCTGTGTTACACTTTTATGGAACACCCTGTATAATTAAACATAATTTTAAAATATAGCCCGTTTCGTCCCTTACAACTTTTATTTGTAATTTTTTTCTCTATTTTAAAGGATACTCAAGATACCGAGGATATTATACCAGATCCATCTTGTTAGGACTCATTAGTCAAACAAAATAATTTTGCGAACGACCAAGACTATTTTAAAAATTCTTTCTCTACAGAATTTTTATGACATACCAACATTCACTTTCGCAGTAAAATAAAACAAACACACGACATTATTTAATTCTTATCAAATGGTCCCTGATGTACTAACGCGAAATTAAATGTCAGGCTACAAAATTTTGAAATACCAAGTCTTGTAATCTGCAACACTACAAGATAAAGTCAAGCAGGATCATGATGCAAGTTTTGCAGGAGGTTCGGCCCGAGCAAATTCCTTCACGTTCTGTTCAATCTCGATTAAAATACAATAACAAGAACACAAAACACATAGGACTTTATAGTCGATAGTAAAAAGAAATTCTTTATGAAAAATATTATTCTTTAAAAAAATATATAAACGGATTTCCCCTTTTAAATAACAACTCCGGAATTTACGAGCATCAGGAATGAATGAAAAACACACGGTGTGAGGAAATAGTCAGGAAACACGTCATACCGGAAACGGAACACCAAACTCGATTATGTTTCCGATAAAAAATTGCAACTGGGCGAAGGTCGGTCGGTACTAAAATTATTGAGAGTTTATCACTGGTACTAGATTCAGAATTATAAAAATAAAAATCTGTGTGGATGTAGAAAAATAGTGAGATATAAGAAAATCCGCCGGTTATCCAAAGGCGATTGTCTTTAGCCTTTTTGATCATTTTTTGGAATTTTTTTGGTTTTTGGAAGGGGTTGGTCTTGGTTGGTTCAAGTTTGGTTGAGGCTTTTTGGCTAACCGACGAATAGTGGTTACAAAACGTACCCGGTGTGAGGCTAGTGGCGCGTGACGTCATCAACCATCAGAGTTAAAAGCTTTAAATGGAAACGTAACGAAAACCGTGCAAGATAGCGCAAAATAATATAAAAACAAAGTTGTAGAAAATAAAATTTCCTACAAAAAACTTTTGAAAAATTTTTGTCTAACGTTAATAGTTTGGGCCTGGGAACCGTCAGACTAAATACATCCGCGTATCTTATCAAGCCTATTGCGACCTAATAGCTTCAAATGGAAACGTAGGGAAAACCGTGCAAGATAGCGCAAAATAATATAAAAACAAAGTTGCAGAAAATTAAATTTCCTACAAAAAACTTTTAGAAAGTTTTTGTCTAACTTTAATAGTTTGGGCCTGGGAACCGTCAGACTAAACACATGCGCATTGATAAACTTGTTACACGCACTCGCGTACCCTTGAAACTCAACACAGTGTTATGGAACATAAAATCTTACATAGTTTATAATAAAAAATAAATAAATAATAAATAACAGAACATTTTTCTAATAAAAAAAAAAAACTAGTAACGATAGATTATATATTTTGCACATATCTACAATAATAGCAGCACAAAATATTTTCCTGAACTATTTAGGGTCATGTAAAATAGATTTCCTAAGTAACTATAATTAATTTTTATAGAACACAATTTCAATTACTTTACTATTTATTTACAATTGTTGTTGTAGGAATAAATGCTAGAAAAGGACAGTGGCATTTTTTTATTATCTACTCTACTATCACAGCAGTTGGAGCTGATAGTTGTATACAAAATTCGTCGTTTTTTATTTACCTACTTACCTACATACTGTACGGAATACCGAAAAATTACGAAGAATAGATAAAATAAAATTATATACAGGGATGGAAATAAAAAATGTATTAAAAAAACAAAATAAATGACATCACATTCGGCGAAACCAGGACAGGGTTTGACTTTATATTTTAATCTGTAATTTTATTTTTAAGTCCCACCCTGTATTAATTTAATAAAATAATAGAGAAAGTTAATTTACTTTAATAAAAAAAATCTAATCCACTCCTGTTCTAAAATACAACTACACAATTGACGTATTAAAGCCACAATTAATAAGTATTTTTAAAGTGGCCAAATTGCCACCACCATTTCATCCCCTTAAAACACCCCCAAAGTTAAAAATATTGTAAAACTAAATTCCCGTATTAAAATAAATATAAAAGCCTCCCAGGACACAAGATTATGGTCTACTTTACGGTAACCTAACCCATTGGAAAACTTTTTAATTGGCAGTTTGCGACAGATTTTCAAAGGACCTTGCTAATCTGTAAAAATATAAAATCAATGGTTTTAAAAATTTTTTCCTAACTTACTCAGGGCGGTTCCAATATTTTTTTAGGATAAAAAATAATATATCTGAGGCTTAATACCGAAAAAAGTAAAGGGTAAAATAAATATGGAACATCCTGATTGAAGTACAACTTTTAAGTACGGAGTAATAATGACAGTCTTGTTGGGGTAACAAAAAAATGTGCTTATTGGCTTTGGATATGTAATTTAAAATTTGAATTTGTCCCTAAAATACTTTTTCCTAATATAACACACAATTTTAAGATTATAAAGGTATGGAAAAGACTATCCAAGTCCAACGTCGAGCGTCATCATGACCAAGAAGCCCAAAATGGCACCCCACGTTGCCAATTTACCATTGTTGCTGTAAAAATAATAAAATCGTGATATGCATCTGTTGTTAACAAGAATGCGGGGGTGTAGTTAGTTCAAGCAGGAATAATATAATGTGGGGGTATTAATTGCAAAAGCAAGCGCAAACTAAATATTCGAAATAATAAGATTAAAAAGATAAAAAAAAAAGCAACAGTCGATTAATTTTCTAATTCAACTATAAAACGGATGTGGAAAAACATAATCTAGTATACCATGAAATGCGAACCACAAAAGCCACACGCACAGTACAACAATTAACTTTATACGATATTATGTCCTACTTGGGTAATATTTAATCATCTAGCCACAATCAATAAATAAATTAAAGGTCTCAGTACAAAATTTCCCCAAAAAAAAACACCTAATTATGGCAACATAAATAAAGATAACAAACTTTTATCGAAAGACTTTAAAAATATGTTTCAACTAACTGCTTGGGTCAATTACTCGACCAATGTACAAAGGACAGTCGTCTGTTTTATTTATAGCAGAGAAACGTCCAGAAAAAACGAGTTTATTTTTGTAATAATAGAATACCTACCTACACGTAACAATAAAAAAAAAACTACCTAATCGTGATAAAAAGAAAATCATTCAGAATATTGAAGAAAAATTATCACACAAATCTTTCTAATAGTTTTCAAGATAAAAAGGTTATCAATGTAAACTAATAGTTATTTATTTTTGTATTATGGTCAAAAAGTGAAGTCTTAGTTTTGTGGTCGAGGCAACGCCGAGACCAGAAAACAGGCAAGGACGAAAAAGCACTTTTTGGCAGAGGTGGAAAAAACATTTTTTAGGCGAATATCAAACATTCTTTTAACAAATTTAAATTTTTATTCCAATGACACTTGGTCACGTGACCATCCTGGAACGTCATAGCCGCAGGTATCTTACGTGAGAACTGTATGAGACTTTAAATTTAATTCTACCGAATGATTTTATTTCGCAAAACTAATTTAGTTTTAGTTACAAAATCTAGGGAGGGTACGTCACGCGGCCACGATACCACACTACCATCCTTATGTGGGCTTTCGCAATATCGCAAAATACTTGCAACTAGGGTGAAACCCCCACTTACGTGCATTATCAAGGATAGGTTGATAATGTTGATGTTCAAGCAAAACTTGTTGTAAGCACGAACATGCGTTAAGCTGATAGCAATGTAAAATAGCAGCAGGGGTCGACAAAGGAGTAACATGTAATGTCTCTTACCTTGTATTCGCTTCCGGTATGATATCGTCTACAACGACGTAGATCATGGCACCAGCCGCAAAGGCCAGGGCATACGGTAAGACGGGGCGGGCAACAGACACGGCGATGGCGCCCATAACTCCGAAGATGGGCTCCACCATGCCGCTCAATTGACCGTACCTGTAAATCGGAACTTTACAATTAAACAAGAAAAATAAAAGAAGGAGATACAGTCTACCGACTAGTTGGTAGTTTTCTCGGTTAATTAGCATGGGGACAACTTCGGGTAAATGAAGGCGATGACCTGTTTGCTTAAACCGGAAATTGCTAAACGTGTATATTAACTGCACTGCAGTTAAATGTCTACAATGTATGCACACACTTAAAGTGCAGGTAGGTACCTAATGAAATTTTATAATAACCGTGTCCAAGCATGCTTCTACAATCTAGGCAGAAAATTCCTGTAACCAACTGACCGTATAACGTTTTTCCATTGTTGCGTTATATTCTTATTTTACGGTAGCCATTGCGGAGGGTACGATCAAACTTTACCACCTGCAGGATTTACTTTTAAAAACCCCCTCCCTATTTTACGAATTATATCTGCGAGGGAGGTAAAAAACTTTTCGTTTAAAAATCTTGAGGAAATTGGAAATTACTTAAGCAGGGCAAGGCTGGTTCGTTCAATTAAGGGAGTCCGGAGAGGAGAAATATATAAAAAAAATTATGGTGCTTCTCCCCCCTTCTAAACCCTGTTGTAGATTCCCTGAAGGATGGAACAGTACGGGGGTTCAGACTGGAAATAATTTGCAGAAAAATTAAGAAGTGGATGAAGCTATCCCTAATACTGTTGGGAGCCCTTAATGTGGGGGGATTCCTTGTGGAGTACGTTTGCGAGACTCGTCTTGATGTGGAGAGGATCTCCATAGGAGGATGAATAATTCGAAGAATGCGCGTCTCGAAAACTGATCTAAAAACACCGTTAAACATCCCATGACCGATACGTCTCTATCAATAGCCGGAAAAAATGCAATAAATTGCAGATAGTAACGACGGCGCGAGATGGGAACCCCGCGGAGAGGACCTCGTAACAACGCGTGGCATTCGCGACCCTGCAAGGTCGTTCCCAGCTCATTAGTCCGTCCCCCCTGGCCCAGAACCCCCCTCGAACATACATTAACTAGCTTCACCGTTGATCGGACAGAGGAATGTGGCCAAAGCCGCCGTCCGTTCTGTTACACAACGCGGCAAACGCATTTTGGGCCAACAACACGACCCATCCACAGGTGCATGGAGGTGTCGATTAACCGTGCAAAATATTTCGACAAACAGGAGGCTATTCGACGAATGCCCACCTAATCAACCGGTAAAGGGGACTGTGCAGAAGAGTTCGTTTGCTTTTTATGATTGAGAATCTCATTCTTAAACTCTTCTGTTGCAGTCACCGTTAAATCGCCTTAAACCACGGACATTTCCCATTCTACCAAGGGGGGAAACGGGGGGAAAGGGGAGCAATGAGACACATTCAATAGTGAATGAATTCTCGCTAACCAGGCAATTCAGGTAGGTAAGGTATTCTTTTGAAGAAGCAACGGATATTTTTTTTAATGGTACAGAAAGATCTGCGATTTTGGTGTAGTTTGAAACGTAGAAATGTTTGCCAGCACACACAAAATTATTGACCTATTTCATAAATTACGTGACCATGGGCTTCTTATCTGCCCGATAACACACACGGTTAGCGAATTTTGGCGTAGCTGATCGCTTTACTTACGTTGTACTTTGAAATTACGTAATAAATACGTTCGTTTCTTGTTTGCTGCAATGTAACAATTTTAAACCACTATTATTCAAACACGGACACGAAAGTTTACTTTTAAAATTTGAATAGATCTCATGAATGAGAATCAAGCACGTAAGCCCGACTTTTCTGCAACTTATATTAATTTATTCATTAGAGAATTTGAGATGAGAATAGAAATAGAGAAAGGGGGGGTAGGGTTAAATCCGATTTCTAAACCTACCTAAAAGCGAGCATTTAATTAAATTAGAAAGTTTTTATACCCAATGTATTTATTTATCTTTTTATACTTTTTTCACCGTCACTTGAAATTTTGAATATTGATCCCCTAATTTTTTTTTTAAATTAAAGTTCTTGCAAAAAAAAATAGTACTATACGCATCACGAAAGTGTCTTTACGGGACTCTTACTTACCATAGACTTCTCCACATAGAAAATCCTGCAGCATGTAAAGGAAGACTAACAGCTAATCCTTCTGGAAAATTTTGTATTCCAATTCCAATGGCTAGGTTTCTGAAACAAAATAAAATTTCTATTTAGTTTTATTGCCCAAGAGAGAAAGAGAGAGAGTTTTGGAGCGAGTTAGGGGTTAATAAATTTTATGTAGACAATTTGGAAAAGCAGACGTCAATTAAGTAACACATTGAGGTCCCCCATGTGAAGTCTATACAGAGAAGACGTATAAATCATGATATAGTTAATAGGACGTGGATGTCGTTGCCTCAACTCGCGAAAGGGCCATGAGACAGTACGACGAAGTGTCTAATTGAAGATTCCGGCGGAAGTTATTCATATTCTTAGATATAGCTATTGCACAAAATGAAGTCGACATCAAAACAAGCTTAGAAAATTTCACAACATGCAAGATTATGTAATTTTTTTTAAAGCGCAGCAGGATTCGGTATTTTTAGGCATTTACTAACACGAAACAGTTTGAAAATAAATAGAGAAGCTTTGATTTTGCCCTTTTTTTTACAAAAATTTCATAGAATATCTCTTTAGTTGGAGAGGAAATTTTCCCTGAACTAGGGGAAACGTAGTAAGGGTTTGGAACTTGTCCCTTTACAGAAAGAAAAATCCCATCCGGCATCGTATAATTTATTAAAAAGAAAAACAGGAAAAATCATAGAACGAATGCATTTTCACGGCCCATAAAATAAATTTGTAACTCTATCGCTTATGGTTAGGATGTAGTGGTTAAGGACTTCCACGGGAAGCGTCGTCCTTCCTCATTGACGATGATGATGCCGGTCACAAATTCATGCGACAGTAATTCGTTAAAGCAAACACTTTTTGTAAATAATTACACCGAGGAATTTACATACAAGAAAATATAGAATTATTTAATTAAAAACCAGTGGCGTGGATAAAGGAAGGAAGAGGTGGAGCATAAACCTTCTAAAAATTGGAAAAACAAACGTGATTAGTGATTACGAACCATGGAATTGATTTCAAGGATTTTAGATCCGACTTTCATTAAAAAAAAAAGTTTTATGATAAGAAATTTTAAATTTAACCAGAAATCAAGGCCAAGCTCCACGTAATCCTTCGTTATAGGACAATAGGAGCGTAAATTTGTAAAAAAAATGTCACTATAAAAATCCGACCTACTAGGTAGGAAATGAATGCGTGGAATGCGCCGTGCGAGGTGTGGGGTTTGGTTCCCAGAAGCAGCGTTGCGGATTCGCGGACAGTTAGAATGACATGGAAGCGGTCGACGACCCACTATGCAGCAAAACTTCGGTTCTAGTTGCCTTCTTCATGGGAAATGTCGCAGGAGACCGAAGCAATCCCGATAACCTACTTATAATATTACAACGTATCTTTTAAAAGAATTCATGTGGGATGTTATGCATTTTAATACAACGTAATGTGAGATTTTTTTCATCATGCCATACTAACTTAAAAAAAAAGTTAGATATGCACTCGAATGTAAATCTTTATAGAATATTTCTAATCGATCGATTTAAGGGGAAAATCAATAGGCATCACACAGGACATTTTATCAAAATTTGTGCTGCAGATCATGCAGCACAATGTTGATACCATGACATCAGATGGTTACCATAGTTCGGTTAAATGGGGCTGTGGTGGCAGTTTGGTTACATGGGACAACTTTAGGGATGTTTATTGAAGGGATTTCATGAAGACTATAAGACTTTGGAGCTGTGGTTGCTATGGATACCATACGGCCATAGCACAGAAGAAAACTTTAGCATTTTCTACCACCATGATGAAAAGTTCTAACCCATAAAAAAATCTGATGGGCGTTCCTCAGACAATACGATCCAGCCAATCAATTCTTTTCCAATTAAAATTGGGTTAGATTCTTAAATTTCTTCAAAATTCTTAAATAACTTTTTCCTTGTTCTTAAACCACAAGCCAGCCGTTAAGCTCCAATTTGTTCAGGTGCGTTACTTATGCTTTACTTTACAGTTACCGACAGACTTTTAAAGTTCATTCATACCGACAACGAACGTATCAAATAAAACGGTATTAAAAGTTACGGCTTAAAGACATGAAAATTGCAAAACCACCCATCCAAGTCTAATACAAGGTCTTTCAAAATAAAAATCTCTATTATTTTAGGATTTGCCCAAACAAGCAGGTCAATTTTTTTTATTTTTTTAAACATCCTGTATAAATTTTTCTTGGATAATTATTATCCAAATTTAAGTCAATATCTTCAAGGTTGGTTTTCTTCGTAACAGATTTGACCCAAGGTTTGGTAAATAAGACTTTCTCGATGGGAAAAAAATTCTTCCGATGTGTTTACTAAAGGATTGGTGGAAACACACATAAAAACCGATGGAAAAACAAAATAAAAACACAGGTATATGAACGAGAAAGCACACGTGCGACTATTTAAAAGCTTAAAGAGCGGGCGGTTACCGTTCGGGGTGCTAATTACAGGTTGCGGACAACGCTGTCGATGACCATGACACACGTGATTATTACTACCTCAAACACCAGTATATAATAGCTTTGAGCAGCTAACATTAAACTGGATTTTAAATAATTAGAGGAACCGACTTTGAAAAAGATACCGTACTGCACTTACCAACTACTATCCAAACCTTTTCTTTAGATGATTTATTACGTTATGATTAAACATCTGCCTCTAAAGGAGGATCTTCAGAATTAAACACAAGGAATTTCGGACAAATATTACTGACAAGTTTGTCCAAATGATTTCCTTTGGGGCGATTACCCGAATAGGTTGGTGATCACGCTTGAAGCATCCTAGAAATATTTTTTTCGCTAAACTTATTATTAATAGCAAGCTTGAGGAAATAAACATGGTTTGGGCGTATTCGCAAATTTTTGATTGCAGTAGACTCGCGTGGGAGGAGAGGCAAGAGAAACTAACGAGGAAATTGCGTCAGGTACGATCAGGGTCGTGGTATTGCATTCCGTGCCAAAAATAATTTTCTTTATATTTTTAAAAAATTTTGGAGACACCGTTTCAAAATAATTAAACCAGGCTGTAATGATCGAATCTAACGACCTAGGTGGCCAATATTTATTCGGTAAACAGTTCTCAGAAAAAAGTTTCGAAAAACGAATCCTCGGACTCAGGAAAAACTCATTTCAAGGTAAGTGCCTAAAAAATCCATTTAAGACAATTTTCCTGAAAGGGAGTCTTAGGAAAAAAAATACAAAAAGAGTCTCCTGAAAAAAATATTTCAAGGCGAGTTTCATTTAGAATT
This sequence comes from Hemicrepidius hirtus, assembly GCA_963082805.1. Classification (NCBI taxonomy): domain Eukaryota; kingdom Metazoa; phylum Arthropoda; class Insecta; order Coleoptera; family Elateridae; genus Hemicrepidius; species Hemicrepidius hirtus. Next base: position 30,206,274 of record OY720165.1, read on the forward strand.
TCCCATGAAAAAATCCTTTGAAGACGAGCAAAAGAGTGCCTTGAAAAATCAAGATCGATATTCAGAAAAAAAAAAGTTTCCCTGAAGGAAAACTGGAAATCACGTCCGTGAAAGATTTTTGATTCAGACGAAAAATCTTGAAAGCAGAGAAAAGATTCCTGTAAACCCAAGAAAAGAATCCTTAGAGAAAAAAATTCCTTGAAGCTGAGAAAAATTATCGATCCCTGGAAAAAAATATTTCCTGAAGAAAAATCTCCGGAAAGATGTCTTGAGGATTGAAAGAAAGTTTCTAGACGATGAGTGTTGGGGGATGATGTGCTCTCAGCAAAAATAGACAAATTACAGGAAAATAATCTTTCGGAGGCTGCAGAAGAGTCCTCTGAAGACCGACCACCGACGTCCCCAGGAAACATTCCTTATTCCAGTTTCTCGGAAGTCTTCTGAAGAGAAATCTTCGGGAAAAAAATATTTTTGAAAAAGTCCCTTAATTTCCGTTTCCGTTATTAGTCTTTAATCCGACCTAGGTGGCCAATTATTAACATCCTATTATCCATAAAATGTAAAGTCGATTAGTAATGGAAGCGGGCGTTGTGTGCAGACACAGGATACTGGTAAGACTATGTGCGTTTTAATTAACAAAGCACAAAGAGTCAGTTGGATGAAGAGGGTGTTTGCAATATCAAGCTAAGGTAGGTAACATCGTAGGTAATGCACTTTTATCAATGGAGGTTATCGACCGACCAGCTGACTGTGTGAGGTAATGTATTGATCAAGCTGCACGCTTATCGACTCTGTGGAATGCAAAACGAGCTAGCCGCAATTTACAACTCTCGAGCTGTGAGCTAACACTAATCTTAGTTTTATTCTCTTCTTAGAGAGAGATCCAGAGAAAATATTTTTCTAAAATCAAAATTACACCAAAGGTATGTTCGAGGAAACTGCACCTCTTTTGTTAAAACGAATCGAAGTTATATACAGATTGGGGACAAGGAAAAAATTCTCTTCTTGCAGGTGCAGAGAGGGACCGTAAGAATTCCTGGGCGATGTCCGAACAGCAAGTAACATCTAATCGAGGATGGAATAGCACTGGCCACATTCTCTTGGTCAACTTGACCCGTTCAACTTCACAGGTTACGCCGCGCACTCGAATTCCTGTTGCATACTTGCATTGCCCATAACAGGATGTCATTCCAAAAATTTATACATTTTTTTAAAAAGAGAATTCAAGTTAACCTAAAATATTCGAGTTAACAAGATTAGTTGAAACAGCTGAGAATTATTTAATTTTTATGTACAGGATGCTTCGTAAATTACTTGGGTACTTGGTTCGAACCCATTATTACAGTCAGACAGTAATTTTCGATTGTATGACCCTGTAGATTGGCATTATCTTAATCTTTATTTAAATATTCTTTTAAATTCTACCTTTTGTAACAATAAACAATATCAAAGTATAATAATAGGTGCATATACTTTCATTATTGTCATTCAGGAGCTGTGAATTGTGTTAAAGTAATTTTCGCACACTTATTAGAAACAAAATGTCTCATAATTGCATCATGGAAAAAAATACTTTTTATTAAGTGACTGTTCTGTCATTTCTTTTTTTTTTCATTATCATGAATCTTTTTTTTGCAATAATTACGATTCTCTTCAGGTTAACAACATTACGTACACGTTGAGATAATAATATTTAACTTAGGAATATTTCTGAGAGCTAATAATCCCGAATTGTGCCCCAGGATTAAACTAAACCTCAGGTAAAATTCTCCTAACCGCAGTATTTGGATTTCTCTGAATCAGATCCGAAATCTTCTTGCAATTTATTTCAGGAACTAACCTTAAGATAGGAGGGGTTTCAAATGTCCAAAGAAAATTATTTCCAATTCTTAGATTAGTGGTGTTCTTGCTAGTTCGAGGGATAGTTCGTTGTTTCCGTAACAAACTTGTATTTTTTTAAATTAATTGTGAATAGTTTTGTTTATGTTTGGGGAGGGGGATTATTTGCCCTTTTAATAAGGCCGTGAAGAAAAGTAGTTTGAAAATGAGTCTCCAAAGTATAAAAGTGCTCGAGAAAAGGTCCTGGAAGACAAGTCCCGGGAAGAAATCTGTTCCAATCCTCTTCCTCGGAGCAAAATTCTTTGAAGATGAGTCTCCGACGTAAAAGTGGTTGGGAAAAGCTTCTGGAAGGCAAGCCCCGGTAAGAAATAGGTTCCAATCTTCTTTCTTGGAGGAAAATCCTTTGAAAATTAGTTTCCGAAGTAAAAGTGCTCGAGAGAAGCTTCTGGAAGGCAAGTCCTGGTAAGAAATCGGTTCCAATCCTTTTCTTCGGAAGAAAATCCTTTGAAAATGAGTCTTCATCGTAAAATTGGTTGGGAAAACCAAGTCCCAGTAAGAAATCACTTCCAGGGCAAGGAAAATCAACCCCGACATAAAAAAAAGCTCGTAGAGGCCAGTTTCGATAAAAAGTCTCTTCAAGGCAAGACCTCCGAAGAATGCGAGTCTCTGGAACTCGATCTGCCTTGGGAAATCAACTGAAGAGAAGTCTTCAGCAAAAATCTTCCAGAAACACTTTCTCGCTGCTGGAAAAGGTCTTTTTAAGGCAAAATTCCGGAAAACATTTCAAGGGGAAATATTAGAAGGAAATTCTTTGAAGATGAGTTTCCAGCAAATATATTTTTGGAAACAAGACCTTGAAAAAGTTCAGTGTAGAAAATGATTAAAAACGCATTCTGAAGATAAATCTCCTGAAAAAAATCTAAAAAGTCGTTTGAAAGTCAATCTATGGAAAAAAATAGTTTCCCGGAAAAAACTATATTGCATTGGGATATCCTGGGAAAAGTATTTTGAGGTCCTCGGAAAAATTTCGTAAAAAGAAGGGCTCAAAAGGAAGTGTTTTAAAAACATTTCTGGAAGTCTGATTGAAGAACGGTCCCCGGAAAAATCCTATTCCTCGGAAAATCTCCCTAAAAGAGTCATTTGTGGCATTCTAAAAGGATTAAGCCTCAATTTTAATGCACAATTTTCTATTTAATGCAAAAAAAAATGATAACCATAATTTTCAAAGCATATTATACAAAAGCCATAAGTAACTCACATGTAAACATAAATTTTTCAATAAATAACACAAGAAATTTACGTAAAAACCCAACAACAATCATACTCAAACAAATACATTATAAAATACTTGAACGTTTCATATTTAAAAGTCAAATTCGACCTTCTACAGTTTTTACTTTCTCATGCTTCTCGAAAAATAAAATCAAAAGTAAAATCACACAAGATTGACGATAAATTCTAAAAGGTGCCTTGGAAGAATTTAAATTTCCCTAATTTTTTCCCTAACACTCGGCCACGTTTGGTTTTAGGCTAGATATGGAATCTCAAATCAAATTTGGGAAACGGATTGAAAATTGAAATAGGAATCGGGTAGAAGGTATGAGAAAGTGTTGAAAATTTATTTGTTTACCCTAATTAAGTAAAACGTCATATTAGTTCTCCCAACCATGCACAAAATCACTGTATTTCAGAAAAATAAATAACAAGCGTGTTACATCATCGCTTTTGTGTAACTACAATAATCTAGTAGTATGTGTATGTATGTATCCACTGTAGGATAGTTTAGATTATAAAACTTTTGGTTTTTTCGATTTTTTAATCGAGTTTTAGAGTGTACGTAAATTCGAGTGCAAAATCCCGTCGCGTTTACCTTGGGCAAAATAGTATTATCTAATTGTTTTTTCGTAACTCTAAAACAGGATATATCTGGTAAAACCTATGCAGGAGTATTGCAAAAGCGATCTGCTCGAACGAGCAGTAGAAGAAAGAAAGCGATTCTAATACAATCACAGTTTGTGCACAAGTGTTGATCGACCCATATTTAATTCGGTTTAAAGTGTCGTATTTTTACCTTTTTTTACGTTAAATTTAACATAAATAATAAAACTGATAACATTCTTATATCAAAAGAAAAATTAACACGTTTATATACGGGGTATTAAGATAAAAACGGATTATTCTCATAAAACAGTGCAGATAACTAACAACCAGTCTTTAATTTAAATCCAACGCAGTTTGTAAACTTTCAAAAGTTTTCGCAACAATGTCTAATAAAGAAAATATCGAACTAAAACAAATCGAAGACACATCATCCATACCGCGACCAAAAAAAAAGAAGTCTTGCCTCAGGACGAATTTATTAACAATCTTAACAGTTTCTGGTGTAATTGGTGGTGGAATTTTGGGTTTTGTGTTAAGAGAAGTTCGTGGAGAAAAATGGCCCCAAAGGGAGGTGATGTATATAAATTTCATAGGCGATCTTTTCCTACGTATGCTTAAATCTTTGATACTTCCTTTAATCATCTCGTCGTTAGTTTCTGCGGTTTCTCGATTAGATCTGTCTCTTTCTGGTAAAGTTGCAGGCAGGGCTATTGTTTATTACATGACGACTACTGTTTGTGCTGTCATTCTCGGAATTATATTGGTTATTACTATTGCGCCAGGAAAAATGGGAGACAAATCAAGTCATACGACTGAAAATAATGATGCTTTAAGAAATGTTACTACCGTTGATACTCTTTTAGATTTAGTGAGGTAAGAGATTACGTTTCTTTTTTTTTAAACAAAACTTTTAATTTTTTATTTTATTTAGGAATCTATTTCCACCTAATATAATTGAAGCTTGCATACAACAGGTAAACACATTACGAATGTTTATTAAATTATTCCCAAATCTTAAAACTTTTCCCCCAAAAAATAAAAAAATTTACGATAATGGATTAATTAGGTAAATAAGGAGAGGAGGCAAGAAAGGGATGAGAAGGTGAAAACAGAGAAATATTGACAATCGAAACGAAAGTGTGAAAGATGGATGAGAAAGATAAAGAAAAATAAATGAGAAGAGTGAGAAGAAGCTTGAAAGTAGAATGCGAGGGAGAGAAATAAAAAAAATTACAGTGGAAGTAAAGGGCGAAGTGAGAAGAAACAGAGATAGGGGACGTGCGAGTGACGAAAGTAAGAAGGGTGGGAGAAACTAGGGGTGGGAGACAGTTGAGATGGGAGATAGCACTGGACGAGAGGTGGAAGTAGACTTGGGAAAGAGTGGGAGACAGTGGAGAGTTGGGTTAGAGACGGTGGAAAGCGGAGAGGGGACAGAAAGTGGGGATAAACGGCGGACATATCAGGGAGATATAGAGGGAGACAGTGGAGAGGTAGGTTAGAGGTGGTGGAAAGCGAAGAGGGGCAGAAAGTGGGGATAAACAGCGGAGAGGTAGGTTAGAGGCGGTGGAAAGGGTAGAGGGGCAGAAAGTAAGTGGGGATAAACAACGGAGATATAGAGGGGGTAATTGGTGGAAAACGGAGACAGTAATGTGAGAAGGGAAATTAAATAAAAGAAGTGTGAGAAAGTAGAAACAAAGAAGACACAGAACACGGAGTGGGGGCACAATTAGATAAAGATAGACGAATAAAAAAAAAGTACCCCATAACCCAGTGACAGGACATGTGGCAATACGAAAAGGAAACGAAAACCCATTAAAATCCGAATAAATACAAGATAGAAAAATACAAGCGAAACGGATAACAATTTAAAAAAAAATAACAAACCAAAAAAATTACAGAAAAACACCAACGTATCCTGTAAAACAAACAAATCTAGTGACCCATAAGTTTATTTATTATATATTTTCGCAAACTGGAATTTTTGCGATCTCTTTCAAACCTGATTAGCCGCATTGCTAGTATACGTCGTGTTTTGGAATGCTGGAAGGTTGTTGGTCGAAGGTTGATAGTTTTTAAAAGTTTCGTCGAGGGCATGGGCTCGGACAATATTCCATTAATCGAAATGTTTCAATAAAAAAATATTCTAATCCCCTAACTCACTGTATTTCCCAAAAATAAATGGGTGCGAACAGAATAAATTCCCCCTTCTAAATATTTCATTTTTTTCCAGATGCGAACAGTTTTAATTCCACCAAAAAACGCAACACGTAAGCCTAATGCAAAAAAACTCCCAACAAATCAATACGCAATTTTTTTAGGTGACCTTTACCAATGGAATTTGGGTACCGAAACGGTTGAAGGTACCAACATCTTGGGTTTGGTCGTTTTTTCCGCTGTTTTAGGGATAACCCTAGCCAAAATGGGTCACCAAGGCAAAGCATTAGCCGACCTATTCGAATGTTTAGCTGGAGCAATGATGATTATTACGACATGGGTGATTTGGTTTTCACCCATAGGAGTTTTATTTCTTGTAGCTTCAAAAATAATAGAGATTGATAATTTAGAAGACCTTATGGGACGGTTAGGAATGTATTTTATAACCGTCTTAATTGGAATTGTAATTCAAGGGTTTATAATCATCCCTTTGATATATCTTGTGATAACTAAGAAAAATCCCATTACGTATATAGCGAATTTAGGGCAAGCTATAGCAACAGCTTTTGGGACTTCCTCAAGGTAAGGACATTTTAGGAAATTTAAAGAAAAATATTTAAAGAGAAAAATTTCAGTTCAGCAACCTTGCCAGTAACGATCCGTTGTTTGGAAGAAAACAGTCATATCGATTCCCGGATAGTACGTTTTGCTTTACCCATAGGTGCAACCATTAACATGGATGGTACAGCGTTATACGAAGCAGTAGCAGCTATTTTTATAGCACAAATCCGAGATGTCGACTTAAGTATTGGAAATTTAATCGCGATTAGTATTACAGCAACGGCTGCAAGCATAGGAGCTGCTGGAATCCCCCAAGCAGGCTTGGTAACTATGGTCATGGTTTTAGATACAGTTGGGCTTCCTGCAGAGGATGTTACATTAATAATCGCCGTTGACTGGTTATTGTAAATAATTATTATTCCGTTATTAACAAAAATTCTGATAAACAATTTCTTTTAGGGATCGTTTCCGGACTGTGATAAACGTATTGGGTGATGCTTTTGGAGCGGGAATTGTTCATCATTTAAGTGAAGCGGATTTGGAATTGGTTTCAGATTCAACTGATACTTCTGTTACGTTACATTTATAATAAAATAAGCGACGACATAATATACTGTACATAAGATTATTATACTCGAATAGTTATGTTTGTAAGTGATATTTTATCAGCAATAAAAGTTAAGAGATGGGAAATTATCTTTTTAACGGTTTATAGACAGAATTTAATCGCAAGTCATATAAAAGTATGACGATAGTAATTTTTTTTTATTGTTTTATAAACCCTAATTTATGTTGTGTTCTTATGGATAATATTTTGTTATTTATAAAATGTCCTGGATTTTTTTTTGGTAGGCGTAGTCCCTGGGAATAATGTTATTGAGGTCCAAATTCCAAGAAAAGTCGTCAAAGGACAAATTTCTGGAAAGGAGTACGAAAATCTATAAGAAAAGACCCGAAACCCATTGCAGACCGTTCTCATGAAAAAAAAACAACATTCTGAAATATCCGGAAAATTTTTGAAGATATTCCCCCGTTCCGGAAGGAAACAATATCCTGAAGACAAGATTCCAGAAAAATCTTTGAAGACAGGAATTTAGATTTTAATTCCAAAATTCCCTTGGAGAAGTTTTCATAGACGACTTTCGGGAAAACATGAATGGAAAAGTGCCCCGCGACAGTAGTCCTTAAAACAAAGGCTGAAAATGTCCTATGCCCTTCCCAGAAGGCAAAAATCGTGAAAAAACCCTTGAAGACATGTTTCAGGTAAAAAAGTGTCCCAAAAATTAGTTTCATAAAATTTTCTTAAATATTTCAAGGGTTTTTCTTAACCAGAGTTTTCCTTACCACAAATTTTTAATTAACCCCGAAATATAAAAAATTCTTAATTTCCAAGACTGGATATTTTTTTCCTGCACTGTTTACCAGGTAATTATTTTCCAAGACATGATTTCATTATGGATTAAAATTAAAACGATACTACACCATGAACGATACAAAACTTGTGAAAATCGTCAAAAAAATTTTCGGTTATAACAAATTTTTTATGCGAAAATTTGTGAATTTTGTTAGATTTCTCGGTTATAACGAATTTTTTACACGAAAATTTATGAAAATCGTTAAAAGATTTCTGGGTTATAACGAATTTTTTTACACGCAAACCTATTAAACTGAATAAAATGTGAAAAATTACTCTTAAAATTAGAAGGAATTTTATTCCAACCGGTTATTACAAATTATTTTTCTCTTAATACCTACATAATCTATTTTTAGTAGTACAAAAAGATTGTTACATCTTGTACTAGATCCAAATCCGCATTTCTAAAAATAAGAATAGAGGTATAAAGTATACTTCCATAATTTAACTTGACGTGAAGGTACCGGTTTGCACAAAAAAAAAAAGATCCCCACAAAGCAGTCTAAAATTGACAGTCCATTTTGTAATAAAAGAGGGCAAGGAGCGAGCGCATCATCGGTCACACCAAAGCGTCCGGTCCCGATATAAAGAGGCAACAAAATACGTTCAACTTACTTTATGGCCTCTCACGTTCAAATTATTTACTCCACACTTTCGGAGCCCTTTGTGTCTCGCTTGTTCGAGCGCTGGCGCCTCCAAACTTCTCCCGCTTCCCCCACATACCTAAACAAGGTAGCAATCAACAAGGTGACAACCCTACAAGCTTCTTTAATAAATTTTCAAATCGGTTTGAAAAGAGGAAAATTAAGTTTCCATGACCGTCTTGATTTCCTGTTTTCCTGAAAACTGGGCGCACTTCTCGGAATTCCTTTCCTGTTAATTCCTCCCCGCAATTTTAACACCCCTATTTTTTTCCTGTTCCCCGCGTAATCGAATTCTTGTAGCCGGGGCCGAACTACCACGCCCTATTCTTAAAGGACGTCAATAGTTCCGGTGCGCGTTCGCAGCAGGACTCCGGAGGGAAAATACCTGCTGCGTCCTGCTGACGTCCCGGTAGCAATCAGGTTCAATTCCTGTAAACTACTCTTTTTGTGAAACGTGCTTCGTAAAAAGGGCATAGTTAAAGCGTGCACTACAACTCGTTTTATTCTGGGGAAAAATTCCCGTTTAGGGGAAAGAAATCCTGATTATGTTTAAAACGTTGCGCGCTGAAATTTCCACGGTGACGTCAGAGTCCCAAAGGTTTTCAGGGCCCCACCTGAAAATGTTACGTCTGGCAATGATACGGATAGCAGGATTTTGTGATCAATAAACACACCGGAACTCCTGCAGGGTTTTATGAACTCCTGCTAGAGCACTTCCTGTTTCTTGTAGGTAAACGTGTCACTCAAGCTTTAGGTGTCCGGAAATCGAGTGTCGCGGGACATTTATTGACGTCATTTGTTATATTTTATGAGCTTTCTTTTTTACCTAATTACCGTTTCAGTGTTATCAAGTTGCAGTTACAAAAATTAATTTTACGGGAAATTGCGAGCAAATCCAGGAAAATGGGAGTAAAAGCTCCGTTTTCGGGAAATTCGTATTAGGAAAACATGAACAGGTAGCGTGGTTGGAAGGAAATCGAGAGCTTGGAAAAGCGAGCTTTAACAAAGCAATCCGAGCGAGAGGGAATGACAAAATTGTTACATTTTCCGGGAAATTTAAATTCAGAGGTTTATATCAGGTTTTTTTTCCAAACAATTAAAAAAAATACGGAAATTAGTTTTTTGTGCAATTAGTCATTTCCTTTTAGATACAAATTCGGGAATATATAATGAGTCAACGACTTGAAATGCAGCTGTTCTGTTGTCTATTTTTTTCTGCAAGGTAATATTAGGGTTACATGGAAAATTACAACCGTTTCTAATAAGTTAGCTAATTAATCAATGTCATCATTAGCTGTATTCTAGGAAGCACGTAATAATGAAAAGAGAAGGAAATATACCTAAATTTAAATATTAAATCCAGTGGAATTTTTTTAAAAAGGTCGTGAGATTTTTTTTTGGATAAGTCTATTTTGGACAATCTTTAAAATTTTTTGATCCTTTAAGAAATCTTGGGAATTGCAAAGAAAGTTTCCAGGGCACGTTCTCGGAAAAAAACAAGTTTTAGAATAATCCTGGGAAAAGGTTTACAAAAATTAAATCAAAAGGGAATAGGTTGGGAAAAAAACTTCGGAAAAGCTTCCTCCAGGATTTAAAAAAATTGATGCGAAGGGATTCCTGGAAAAAAAGAGGTTCGAATTTGTCCAAAAAAAAACTTTTCAGTTCAAGGAAGTTTCAGGAAAATTATGATTCATAAATATTTCTTAAGAAAGTCCTGCAAAAAGTTAAGGGAGGTTTAGGGAACCAATCTGGGAAAAACATCCTTCATGAAAAACTGAAAAAACGTCGTCAAAAAAAATATCCCGCAAAAGTCCTCAGATAAAAAGAGGTTTGGGAGGTTTAGGAAGATAAAAATAAAGGATTTTCAGAACGTAATCCTGAAAAAGACATTTCAAAAAACAGAAACTAGAAAAAGCCTCCTTGACGAGAAAAACCCCAGAAAAGGCCGGTCCCCGGAAAAATTTCGCTGAAAATTCTTGAAAAGGAAGCGTTTGGGGAAAAGCCTCTAGGATATAAAAAAATATTTTCCAGGATAATTGACAGAAAAAAAGGTTCAGGCAAACGTTTCCTCAAGAAAGGGTAAAAAAAATTAAATTCCTTAAAGCAATTTTTTCGAACAATTTTTTACCACAGACTCTATCGAAGTGGAGTCCAGTTTACTCCACAGAAAAAATTATTTGAAAATTCTAGTGAAGTTTCCTGAAGAAAGGAAAAGAAAAATTCCTGAAAAAAATTTTTCCTCGATATTGGGAGATGTTTACCGAGGATTTAGGAGAAAATAACCTGAAAAATTTTAAGGGATAAAATTTTTATTTAGGAAGAAGTTCAAAGTCTTTTTGTCCTTTGGTAAAGTCCCCCAAATTTATTTCACTATTCTTTCAAAGACCTTTCTGCCATTGTCCCAATATTTTCCGAAATAAAGTCGATCAAAAGACTCCTTCTTGTAAACCCCTCTTTTAAACGAAAAAAAAAAAGTATTCATGACCTGTTCTCTCGAATTTCAACCAAATTTTAAAGATTCCACGAATTCACACAAACATCTACGAACTAAATTCCTAACATTCCACTTTTTTGCACCAACCCAATACCTTCTGAACACTTGGAAGCAGTATAAAAAAATTACCAATTCATTTCCATTCTATCTTATAATAAAAACTAAATTATGTCAGTATGACTCAAAGTTCAAAATTAAAATGCAAAATAACTTAATCAATATTTGAATCATTATCCTTGATTATTAATTTCCTTCTGGGTATTGAATTTAAATAAACATTCTCCAAGTGCGAGAAAAATCAATTTTTTCTTTCCTGGTAATATTTAAACAGGGATTAAAAGTTAGGAACTGCAAAGGAATGTGATGGTTGTTTGGTTACTTCTGACGAAGCTTGCATTGAATGTAGATTCAGGCTGGGCAATTCTTGGAAGGCGTCAAAGCGGCCGCGTACCTCACCAACACGGCCTCTCTACTGCCAGATAAAACCAAGCACCAGCCGGTTACCTCGTTAATTGGAATGCACCCATAATTTCCATAACATTCTTAACTACCAATCTTATTTTTTTTCCTTTAGGGAAAAAACCTTAATCAACGAGGGGTAGTAAAAAAAACATCTAAGGTCTTAAAAATTTAAATTTTTGCAATGTTTAACAAGGCTAAAGAAATGTGCAATATTCTAAGAGCGAGTCTGATGACCGTCTCCGACCTGACTCAGTTCCAAGAACTCTAAAATGTCGGCTCAGGTATGCGCACGGCCGCGGGTCTTACATGTCTTACATAATTTTTCTCGTCCCACTTGCTCACCCCCAACACTACTCAAGAGCAACACAGACGGAAGCCGTTCAAGAAAGGTGGAAAAGACGAAAACCGTCTGCAAAAGCAGTTCGTTATGTGCCTACTTGCAACCACTAGTTTTGCACATTTTTAGGAAGAAGAAAAAAATTGTTGAAAGGAGTTCAGTGACCAACAACCAATAGGGATTACATTTTTTTTTTTGAATAAAACAAACACAATATAAAATTTGTGTAAATAAACCGTAATTATTGCAGCAATAGTAGTAGTTATCAACCATAACGTTGTCTTATCTATAGGGTAAAGCTCACTGTGCGTTTCCGGTTGTTATTCAATGAATCGTGACGTAATGTTCCATGAATGGGCGACATTTACCGTAGAATAGACGCGCGTCCATAACTAAACCTCGGTTCACACCTGAAAAAACTCTACAATCCCATAGAATTAAAAAAAAAAAAACTTCCAACTGCTTCCCATAATTTTTTCATGACCCTTTCATTAATAAGCAAAGCCAACTAGATACACACACAGCCCGGTAGTAATTAATTATGCAACAACCCACGCTTTATGCATCCATCTGTGTCATTCACAAGGAGAAAATAGTTTGTCCGACAAAGAAAACGCTCAGTATACTTGGCAAGGTCGTTCCAATAGAAATGTCACTTGCATGTCTGAATTATGAATAATGGCCTATTTATAACGTGCCAATAAGAATTGCGAGGACGACGGACGTTCATTACATTCCCAAGCTTTATAGTAACTACAACTTTGAGACACGGATAAATATTTAAATAAGTTCGAGGATAACAGGAAATATTAGGAGCATCATCGTATCCTCAATGAATATGAATTAAAAAAAATCCGGTAGCAAAACGCAAAGCGCGTGTGTAATGTGTAAAAATTCACTTGGACTTAATCATACTCCAAGAATTCGGATAACAATGAGTCAGTTTCGCATCTAATTTTATTAACAAAGAATAAACTTTGACCTAAACTGGGACACATCAATTTTCTGTGGAATTTAGCTATAAATAGCATCCAGCTAATGGTCATCAGAAATTACAGTAAAATGTAATGCAAGAAGAATGCTGCAATAATTTTCTTGTGCTATTTTAAGAAACGACGGGGATTATGGAATCGAAGCTATTAAAGTCTGCATCACATCATGATCTAATAACAAATTGTTCCATGCTATTACTTTGTTTGGCGAATTAAATATTTGTCATCAATAATACAAGCCCAAAAAAGGAATCGCCGAGACAAAAAAGGAAAAAAAAACAATTAAGAAATAAATGAAATCGGATAGAAGTCCTAAGAATCCTAGACAAGGCTAGTCTCCCCAAAAAACTCCGGAGGAACAGACTTCGGAAAGTTCGGGAAGTAGAAACAAAATTGCACGAAAAACTTCAGGGAACTTCAGGCAAAAATCTCTAAAATGAAGTCCTAGAGAAATTGGATCTAGAAGAAATCTGCGGGACTCCCTCGGAAAAGAAGAAATCGAACAATTTCTTGGAAAAAACTTCCGAAGAAAAAACATTCCAGAACGTGAAGGTCCTAGAAAAAATTCTATTAAAGATCTCTATAAGTTAGTCCGGGAGCCTAACCCAAGAAAAATATTCGCAAATATGCCAGACACTTAGAAACGAGCAAACTGCAAATTTTCTTGGAAAAATCTTCTGAAAATAGAGTCTGAAGAAAAAATATTTCGCCGTAGAAAACATTATGTCAAAGGTTTCTAAAATTAAATCCGGGTCAGTTCAGCCAGGGAAACCCCCTAAAATATGTCCGGAACGCCCTTAGAAAAGACTTCAACAAGAAAATTTCAAGAAAACAAGAGCCAGAAGAACGTAGGAGAAAAAAATTAAACAAAGGTCTTTAAAATTAAGGTTCCGACATAATATTTCAGTAAAGCAAGTCCGGGGACAGGGACTCCGCAAATATCTCTTGGAACTTCCGGAAAATAGAGATGCACCTTGGAAAATTTTCTCTTAAAAATAAACCTTAGAAATAAGGGCACGGAAAAAAATTTAAAAGAATTCTTAGCGAATGATTCCGGATAAAATCAACCCGGAAAGATTGTTTTAAACAAATCCGGAACAGATCTTATGAACGAATTCCGTGGAATTTCTTAAAAAGTCGGAAGGAAATGCGTCTTGGAAAGGGACCACGGAAATATAAACCGGGAAGAACTCCGAGGAAATTTAGACGATTCCGGGAAGAACTCCGGGGAAATCGAGACCGTTCCGGGAAGAACTCCGGGGAAACCGAGACCGTTCCAGGAAGAACTCCGAGGAATTTGAGACCGTTCCGGGAAGAACTCTGGGGAAGTCGAGATAGTTCCGGGAAGAACTCCGGGAAAATTGAGACCGTCCCCGAAAAACTTCGGAGAAATCGAGACCGTTCCGGGGAAATTGAAACCGTGGATAATAAGAGCCCACAGAAAGCATTTCCTTGCGACAGATCAGGGATTCCCTGGGCCTATTTTTCATCCAGAGTGCCATGGGACGGACATTCAATTCGTTTAAAGAACAAACCAAGAAAATTGCATTCTTTTTTTCAATCTGATGAAGGCTCTTAGAATAATAAACGAAACGCTGCCACCATTTCTCAATTTTTAACACCCGATACTAGTTTTCCCTTCGATATACTTTTCTATCGAAACGAGAACACATTTCACCTAGATCATCATGAAATAAACATGTAAAAGATATCCGAAGATAAATTTGTTTATAAAATATTTTATTGGAGAGGTGTTTCAAAGTAATAAATAATCGAATCGTGATCGCTGCGATGAGAACGCGAGCAGTTCTAATTAGAAATACCGGCGGATCAGAAAGTGAAACACGACAGATTAAGGAGCTATAAACCTAATCTGGAGAAGCATCTCCCCAATTTAAACAAAAACCAACTAATTAATAAAAATGAGTTTGTATTAAACTTCATTAGAACCGCAACGGGCTGGAAACAATTAAAAAATATTAGTGCGCTACATGGACTGCACTTCTTCCTCGCTTATTATTTATACGAATATTTGCATGCCATTATACTGTTATATCAACCTAATTATACAGGGTACTACAAAAATAATTTCAATATTTTATACAGGATGTTTAAAAACAATGTTGAATTTTTTTTATTGTTCCATCTCCGTCTTGAGATAATTTTAAACTTCTTTTTTTACATAGAACACCCTGTATATTTTTATATAGTCGTTTTCTGTTTTTAATTGGGTTTCCAAATCTGTTTCGTTTTTGAGTTATTCGATCGTTTTCGATGGATTTTGTATTTCTGCACAAATAAATTTGTGCAAACGGTGTTTGTGCAAATTACACAAACATTTTCTTGTTAAAGACCTTGAACAATCCTACAGATACTTTAAAATTCAATTAAAATATACAGGGTGTTTTTTAAAATTATTTTTAGGATTGTTTTGGAAACATGGAAAAGTTTAAAACTTGTTTTAGCTTATAACACGATTTTTTTAAATGCAACACCCTGTATATTTTTGTATAATTATATTCTATGATTAATGGGGTTTCCAAATATGTGTCGGTTTTGTAATTCCGTTATGACACTCCCAAGTTATCAGATTGTTTACGAAAGATTATGTAAAAAAATACATACAGGGTGTTTGTTGTAGTGGTCCAAAACTTTAATGTGTGATACCACGATTTTTTAATGGTTAGGAAAATCAGATTTAAATTAAAAATGGCTTAATTTCTTACGAGCCGACAGTTAATATTTCGTATACCGAGTATTGATTGCTATTTTAAGAAATGCACCAGAAAAATCTATTAAACTATTGGTAAGTCCTATTAATAGGGTTGATAGTCGTTCCAATAAACCTATTAGTTAGCCAGTTTTCTTTTAACTGATCGGATCATCTTTATAATGGTGTATTCAATTGAGAAGATAAGAAATTTGAAACGGACATCCGTCAGAATGTACTTTGACCCCCTGGTAAGCGTTCGAAATAAAAATGCGAGCAAACAAAAATTGGTCTTAAAAAGCAAGGACAAGAGTCGCCGAACAATCTAACAAGGAAAAAGACCCAGATGAAAGACGGATGTGTTGGAACATAAACGTATGCAAAGGGGGCACCTCGCGTTCTAACAGAATGGTCTAAAATACGACAAAATTCTATTCGGCTGCGTATACATAATATTATGTGTTAAATGTTCTTTTGCAGCTGATGACAAAAAGGAAGCAGGAATTAGTTTCTTCTGTACACAGAAACAACATTTAGAAAGTCGTTCGATGGGCACGTGTTGTCGTGGCATCGCAAACAAGGCCGGTATTCAGGTCGAATAAGGTCGCCGAGTTCCTGATAGACTGCGGGGCTCCTGACGAAGACAAATTCTTATAAGGCCCGCTTCTAATCAAGAAATATATTCGCAAAAAATCACCTATAAATATGCTCGCTCGATGTATATAACCTTGCTTCTCATACCAACGCAAACAAAATTCGCAGAGATGGTAATTGAACACCTTTCTGCATTCTTTTCATTCAATTTCCGTGCCGAGGAATAGTTATTTGAATGTTTTTGAATGTTCATGTTGCACTAGACTGTTCTAATTAAATGGATTTTGGGTGAAACCTTCGAATTTTTATCTGTAACCCAACTTAAGGGCAGTCGAAGCACGGAACACTCTGTATATTATCGCAGACTTTCAAATATGAAACGTTTTTCAAACTTTTTTATCCTGTTAAATGTTGGATAAACAAACGAATTTTCATACAAATAAATTAAAATTCAATTAAAATATACAGGGTGCTCGTTTTACAAAAATATTCACAGCGTTCTTCCAAAGGACAAACCGTTTAAATTCTTTTACGTCATAACTCGATTTTTTTAAATAGAACACCCTGTATATTTTTACATATTTTTGTTCGATTTTTAACGGGGTTTCCGAATTTGTTTCGTTTTTGCAATTCTGTCGCGGCGTTTCGAAGTTATTCGAGTGTTTTCCAAACATTTTGTAATTTTCGTAGAAATCACCAAAAAAATTGCACAAACCCAACTGTGCAAATTAAAACAAGTTTTGCTTCTCGTAAACGTTAGTCAAACCCACGAATTATCCTCGAGATACTTTAAAAATCAATTAGAATATACAGGGTGTTTTCTAAAAATATTTACAGGGATTTTTGAATTGACAACAATTTTAAAAGTTCTAAGACCCGTAACACGATTTTTTTTAATAGAACACCCTGTATATTTTTACAAGGTTGTATTCTACTTTCAATTGGGTTTGCAAATCTGTATCGTTTTTGAAATTCTGTGAAGGCGTTTCGAAGTTATTCGATTGTTTTCGAAAGATTTTGTATTTTAGCAGACGGCACAAAAAATTTGACTCGAATCGTAATTGCGGAAATTAGATAAAACTTTTTTTTGTTAACCTGTTAGACAAGACCACGAACTATCTTTCAGTAAAATTCAATTAGAATACCTATACAGGGTGTTTTCTACTAACGTTTACACGGACGCAACATTTTTAAAAGTTTAAAGACCCGTAACACGATTTTTTTTAATAGAACACCCTGTATATTTTTGCATAATCGTATTCTACTTTTAATTGGGTTTGCAAATCTGTATCGTTTTTGAAATTCTGTTAAGGCATTCCGAATTTATTCGATTGTTTTCGAAAGATTTTGCGTGTAATTTTAAATTTCAATATACAGGGTGTTTTTTTTCTAATGTTTCTGAGCTCGTGTTTTAAATATTAATTTTCCTAACCGCTTGGATATTTTTTATGTACTGTTAATTTTTTCTTTCAAATTATTATAACAGAAAAAATTTTTTTTCGTGCTTCTGATTCAGTCTCCCACCAAAATTGTGTAAATATGCATAGAAAATTTTACAACAATAATTATATACATAATAGACATTGCTTTTTCTTGCCCACTTAATTCACCATCTGTTCATAACGGAAGTTGCATATGCCCTAATTATCTTTGATCCTGTCTTTGGAATTAAACACAAAAAATCAAGAAATAATTAATTACGATTTGAAAACGCAATAAAATATGAAAACTAAGAATTTTCAGTCAATTTTTTTTAATATAGTTCGACAACCTAATTTATTTTTCTTTTAAAACTTCGAATACGAATTAGAAAAATTTAAATTACGAGTTAATTTTTTTTCAACCTTTCAAAAGTAATTTCTCAAAGAATTTACATTTTAAAGCAGAGGTGGACTGGCCCAGTGGGACTGTGGGAAAATTCCCACGCACCCGGAGCTTTTGCGCGCTGAAATATTTTCGGAGAGAGTAAAAATTTAAAGGCCAACCTATCGATGTAAAAAAAAGGTCAAGTACTAGGACAAGGAACACCCAAATATTTGTTTCATTTGAATGGAATGTTTGGATAAACAGTAAAATAAAAAATTTAGGGTAATGAATAGTTTTGAACTGTAATGAAGTTTCTTGGAGGCGATTGCGTGTGAGAAAGAAAAATTTTTGCAGAGTTGTGTAACACAACACCGTGGTGGCAAAAAAATCAAAACCGGAAATGGAACAAAAACTATTGAGGACACGAAGCAGCCAGTAAGAACAATAAACTCCGGAGAAAACCAGCTGGTGCTGAAGAAGAAGAAGGCTAAAAACGAGATATTCCATGGAGGCAAAGTTATGCTAGTCCATCAGCACACACACAATATCACAGCTGTATAGCTCGCGCCGCGAGGCCAGGAGGGCGGTGTGAGGTCAGACGTCTTGCGCCGAGGAATGTCGGCGCCTGGGGCACAGACTCGGATTCTTGGCCCCCTTGTCGAGCCCCCGTCGGGCCGGTTCATTCATTCACAACATTCAGACCTCCTACCAGGATACCTCCACGCTTGCAACCCGCTAAATCGTACTTGACCGACATCTATCGACCAACACCTTTCACCATCCATGAAAAACGCTGCTTCATTAAACATTAAACTTTAGGAAAAACTGCAATTTTGTTATTATCTTTTTATATAAAAAAAATATATGTCAAGGTATTTACTCCTACTTCCATTATAAATCAATTAATACTTCCACTCATTTAAAAAAATTTACAGAAACCTGTTCTAATTATATCTCCCCACAATTAATAGGAAGAACAAAAAAATCTCGGTATCTAACGTAAAATTTAATCTTGTTATCGATTAGATATTAAATACAAACACTTAAGCAACAAGATATCCACTAAAAATAGAATCCCTCCAAATATTTCTTCAACTTTCACTAAAAAGGTGCTGGCCAAACAATTAAAATAATCATTTCAATACAGAAAATTGTCTTCAGTGCCCTCTTAACTCAATGATTACAACAAAAGGGACCATAAGTTCGATCCACAACCTTTTTCAGTCTCTAGGTGCACTCAGCCTCAACCAACACCCTGGGGGTAACATCAGAAAATCACTCCTGAGATTCTGGTAAAAAATCTGTAGCTTTAAAGCCATGAAAATATCCCTAAAAGGATTGCCCTCAACCCAAATTAATACCTGGGGGGAAGACCTTGGGGTATGTAGGACCTAGTAAGAGACTCCAAGGGGTTACAATGGGTCTCCAGAGTTTGCTGGTAAAAATTCTGCCGCTTTAAAGTTTTATTTATTTTCAAAAGACTTGCCCCCAGTCTTCAAATAAATACTAGGGGTAACACTTTGGAGTGTAATTACCAACCAGGCCTAACAAGAAGCTCCAAGGGGTTAGAAACAGTTCCCAGAGCTTTCTGGGGTTAAAACAGCCCTCATAAGACGTTTATTAAGACTAAAATAATTATTTCTATGTAGTCTTGTTTTTAGAGACTGTAGGTAGTCTGGGTTCACTCCCCAGGACTTTGGGTGGAATTTTCAGGGAGTTTAGGGCTTAATAATAATACCCAAAGTCTTACAATACTAGAAAAGGAAATTATCATCCCCAGACAACTTTAAAAACCTGTCAGGTATTTACCAAGGCTTTCTATAAAATATTATCAAAACATTTGGTTCTTGGAATCTTGTTAAAATTCAAGACACAAATAAAATTGCTAAGAAATGTTTGTGTTGTGGTTATCAAAAATTCCAACAAATATTTTTGAATACTTAATATATGCAGGGTATTACCACATACTGTGAAACTTTCTTTTTGTTTGTTTTAATGTCTGACTTTGTATTCAAAAAAAGAAATAAGGCCTGGAAATCCCAGGTAATTTCCACCAATGACCTTATGTTTCTAAAATTCTTACAGCAAGTGTGGAAATTTACTGAATAAATAGTAATGCAATTGTGTAAGAATTAAACTTACCTTGCACTTTCAAAAGTTGCTGAAGAAGTGCTTCCAATGGCTGCAAATCCAACACCAACTGCTAAACCTTCGGGAACATTATGGGCTGTAATGGCTATCACTAAGAGCATCATCCTCTTCCACTGTCCGTGTTGTATTTCTTCAATGTTAGACACATCTTCATAAGTCCGGGAATGAACAATATCATCATTGATTGATGAAATATTACGAGGTTTGCCTGTAAATACATAAAATGATTAAAATATTTAAAATATAAAAGAGTTTAGATTAGTAAAGCTAGTAATATCATGCATGTTAATAAAGCTAAGGTTAATAAGATCTTTAATAATTGATATCACGGGTACTGTGTGTGAATTTGGTCCTGTTTTACTGTGCCAAACTTTTAATTACTAATTAAGTACCTCTTCCACGATATTGAATGTTATTTCCACACTCGTGAAAACCGTCTATTGCAGTTGTTTCTATTGCATATACAGGTGAATTACCTGAATCATCTTCTCGCTTTTCTCTGCGGCTTATTGTAGAATGCAGGGCTGTAAACAAATGTTTTTTTAGAAAAGTTAATAATCACTTTCGTTATAAACTTCTAACCTAGCATCATATTAGGCGAATGGACACCTAAGACTGTGATTAAAACATCAGCTCCGTATACAAACAGGGCACCTAGGAAAAATCCAAATCCGACTGGGGCAAAGGCATATTGTCCGTTTTCACCATACAGCTGTGATTCTTTCGCCATCTCAATTGCTGGAGCTAGTAGGGACCAAAATGAAGCTGCAGTCATTACTCCTGCAGCAAATCCTAAGCTTGCATCTAAAAGTTTCCGCTAAAAATAAAAAATTTAAATTAAATGAAAACTTTAAGGTTATGTAACATACCTGTGATCCACGTATTACTAGAACTAATGCAGCCCCTGCAGCTGTTAACCCCCATGTAAATAGGGTGCCTAAAAAGGCTTGCATTACCGGTCCATACCCTTCCAACATTGCTTACAGGGTTTTCTATTAAATCAAGTTACATGGCAATCATAATATATTAACTTAACCCTACCACTGAACTTGACATTAACATCTCGCGCCTGCGGACCTCAATTTTATACCTTACAGGAAGCTGTAATAACAATAAATAATATACAAGGTCTTTTAAATTTAATCAGTTTAATTTATTTACCTAAAACAAGCCCCAAAACTGAGAATTTTTCATGTGAATCCCACGAACTGTCACAGAATGTTGATAACCATACATACAGGATGTTGCAAAGAAAAGATATACAGTGATGTACAACATTTTTTGTTCTTGTGAACTCATATATTTAGCTTTTAATCAAAGATACCTTGAATTATATGCGTCTAAATACAATTTCATGGCTTGGAATTAAACTTCTTCACTATTGTAGTCAGGGATCTGTTTTTATTGCATTGTCATTCATGTTTGTGTATATTTTCTACATTAAAAACATTTTTTAAACGATGAAGAAGTTTCTTTTACTTCCTGTTGTGTTAAACTAAGTCAAGATCTTTCCTACAAAACCATAATAAGCATTGAAGCAGAAAAAGAAGATAAAAAGCATGTATATATTATTATACTAAACAAAGGACATATTTGTTAATTAGTTTTTTGTGCTAAGATTATTTACATTTTCTATCCTTTTCTTGTGGAAAGAGTAGATATCAGGATTAATTTCCCATCGATTATACAGGGTACTGAAAAATAAATTGTCTTAGATTAAATAAAACAACATATTTTGATGTAGATGTACATTTATTGTTATGTACAATGCATTTTTTTGATTAAAGACATGTATAAAGCCTTTAATTTCACTAACCTTGTTGATTATACATAAAAAGATGAGTTATTTTGTACTACAACAATGAAAAGCTACAGTTATATATAATATTATATACAATTTTTTAATGTAGTGGACAGCTACCTGTTCAAAAATAAAAAACCTTCATTTTTATCTGTTCTAAAATACTTGATATTATTACATTTTTTTATGATATTGCGGAACATTTTTTTTCTCTCTCTCTCTTCCTCTCGCGCGGTAGCAAAACTATTCCCTAATAAATACTGAAATGTGTGTACATAGTTGACTAGTCTTTAGAAAATAGTTTTACTGTGTAAACCTTTTTTAGGTAAAGGTAGAGGTTCAAAAAAGGGGGTGTCAAGTTGGCTTACCCAGTAAGGCCAACTTGATTTTTTTTGAACACTTTTTTCTAGTGACTTGAAGAATAATTAAGGGTAGTTTTGATTATTTCTTGCAGTTACGCTAATAAAAAAAATGTAAAATAAAGTTAACATAACACAATCATTGATATTTTGTTTGTACCTACACGTTGGAACATAAAAGACTTCCATTAAAGGCACAAATTTCCACGTAGACCGATATTTATTCTTGCTACTATGTAAAATAGAACATTTTGTTTTTTACGTAAAAAGCTATTTAGTACAAAATTATCAAATTATACCTTACAATATTATGTGTATAATTCTAATACGAAAAAATTTTAATTGACAGAATAGTTCCATTTAGTCAGAAAAACTTAAAAACAAATATTTTTTAATTTTAGTAAATTCATTTTGTTTCACTATGCGTATAATCCTAATCGATGGATTTTCGCTGATAAGAAGTTATGCAAGATGAAAACAATTGGTTTTGGATTACCTTCCAGATCCAATTCCTGGAAATATACAATCATTATAACACTTTCTTTACAAATTATTCTCAAAAGGGTTAAACCGACCCTCTATCCTAACTATGGCTACGAGGGTGCCATAGAACGTGCTGGGGGAGTGTACTATCAAAGAACAGCAAATTGGAGGAGGATAATTTTTTGTGACGTTATAATTTATTTCCCTAGTACTTACCACATTATTTTCATCCCCAAAATCCAAAAATAAAAGTCGTTGACCATCGTCTGAAGAATTTTTAAGTTTATCAAAAGGATATCGCCATAAAGTTCTACATCCGGTCCCTGCTTCCAACAAAGTAAAACCATTTTCATAATGAATAACAAGCTGAGCAGGTCTCGTCTTCCATGCACACCCTGTAAAATAAAATTTTAATAAAACATTCCCCTTCCTGTTCTAGTATATAAAAAAACTTACGGCAAACTAATTCTCTTTGAGTAACAGCACTGGCATGACTTCCATTAACTAAAGCTTTAGCCCAAGCAGCTAAATCGCGATGTGTTTCAGCCCTTAAACGATGGGTTATAACACCCTCTGCTGTAGCACAACGTATACTAAACTCTGGTAATTCAGCACGACGTCCAGAACCCACAAGACGTGTAGCTATCAAAGGATAACCCTCAGCAGGAGCTCTCCAAGCTTCTCCTGACCAAGGTGCGCTCTCGTAGAGCCTTAATTCACTATCGGTTACTGCCGCAAACACCGAATTCCATCTGTCCATTTCTTCCGAACTATCTGAACTGGACAAATTGTTCTAAAAATGAAGGAAATTAAAAAAAAACAAAGGGGAAAGCAATAAAAATTTTTACTTCAAATCTAGGTCTTCTAAGAAGCCATCCTATGTGTCGTAAGTCGGGTATTGCACGAGCAGCCTCATGTAATGCAGCTGTGGTGAGGGTAGCTAAAGCTGAGTGAAGGGTGTTAAACCACGCTGCAGCTTCAGCTGGATCGGTTGCTCGTAAAACACAACTATGGACTGCATCAGGAGAATGAAGCTCTAAAGTTCGACCCTCTGGAACAAATAATTATTACAGAAATTTGTATAACTTAAAGTATCAGGGTATAGGGGGTTGGTACCCCCCTTATTTTTTTTTAAATAAATTTTCAGTTATATACCGGAAAATAAAAAAAAATCAACCCTTGGAGTAAAGGGGAAAGCAACAGCCTTTACTTAGACTCTTCTGATCAAAATTCCTTTCCAAATTCAAGCCTTGAAGTAAAGGGGAAAGGAAGGGCCTTTAATTAAAGATTGCTGTCGATTTTGCGATGCTGTTACGGTCCTGTACGGATAAATCTTAAAAAAAGCCTCGTCAGAATGGAAATTGAAACACAAACACGTGATTAATAGTATCTGTATGACACACAATGGTTTATTCATAAAAATGCAATTACTTTCGCTTGTTTGTGATATGAAACGAATTATTTAATTAATTGTACCTTTAAAAACATTAAAAAAATTAAAACTGGTTCATTCATTGTGAGGAAATGTAAAAAAAAGGATAATTTCTCGTTATAGCAAATTTGATCACTTCCATTAATTGTCTTAACATTCTTGAACTAATTAAAGTGTAATTGTGGTAATTGTGGATAATTTATGTCATTATGATGTCACCGAATGCTACTAATAACCCGGAGAAACATCTCGATTTCCGTGTGAAAGTTAACATGTGGAGTTTATGGCTATAATTTAAATAAATCTTGCCTCCTGTACACCCTGTATATTTGTACAGTAGAAATATAAATGAAAATTAGTAAGGGTAAGGGGGAATAAGGGTAAGGGATGTTTTTTTCAAGATATGAATTTTATTTTTTAAGTCTAAGCTCTGTAAGAGTAAGCGAGTGAGAGCTTACATGCGCTCAATGCTGCCCTAAATAGAGCGCGCGCATGTGTTTTACTCTTGACGGTTTCCAGGCCCAAACTATTAATGTTAGAGAAAAATTCTCTAGGACTTACTTGTAGAAAATTTAATTTCCTACAATTTTGGTCTCCTACTATTTTGCGATATCTTGCGTGGTTTTCGCTACGTTGCCATTTAAAGCGATTAGGCATCAATGAGGTTGATAGAGGTCGCGGATGGATTTAGTCTGACGGTTTCCAGGTCCAAACTATTAATGTTAGACAAAAACTTTCTAGGACTGTCTTGTAGGAAATTTTATTTTCTACAATTTTGGTCTCTTACTATTTTGCGCTATCTTGTGTGGTTTTCGCTACGTTGCCATTTAAAGCGATTAGACATCAATGGGGTTGATAGAGCTCGCGGATCGAGTTAGTCTGACGGTTTCCAGGCCCAAACTATTAATGGTAGACAAAAAATTTCTAGTAGTTTCTTGTAGGAAATTTTATTTTCTACAATTTTGGTCTCTTACTATTTTGCGCTATCTTGCGCGGTTTTTGCTACGTTTCCATTTAAAGCGATTAGGCATCAATGGAGTTGATAGAGCTCGCGGATGGATTTAGTCTGACGGTCTCCAGGCCCAAAATATTAATGTTAGACAAAAACTTTGTAGTAGTTTCTTGTAGGAAATTTTATTTTCTTAAAGTTTGGTTTCTTACTATTTTCCCCTATCTTGCGCGGTTTTCGCTACGTTGCAATTTAAAGCGACTAGGCATCAATGAGCTCGCGGATGGATTTAGTCTGACGGTTTCCAGGCCCAAACTATTAATGTTAGACAAAAAATTTCTAGTAGTTTCCTGTAGGAAATTTTATTTTCTACAATTTTGGTGTCTTACTATTTTGCGCTATCTTGCACCGTTTTTTTCTACGTTTCCATTTTTAAAGCTATGGTAGTTTACATGTCTTTCATGGTTGATGACGTCACGCACCACTACCCTCACATGCCCCAGCATGCTTTTTTTCCGTAAAAATAACTTTGTGGGATAAAGAAAAAATTAATTAAGAATTTTCTTTGTATTTCAATTTGTGGTGGAATCGAAGATCAATTTCTGATTTGAATCTGATCTGAATTTCGAAGTCCAATTTAGACGTCCTTCTCGTATTATTTTACGAACCAAGAGTCTTTATTAAGCAGGTGGATATATATTGCGACGGCGGCAAGGTCCTGTAGTTTACATGGTAATGCACTTGCCGATCGATGGCGTCGAGACGCTGTCGAAACAAAGCACCTCTCTCGCGTTTAAGATGAATTTGACTAGTAGGACGAAAATTCCCTCCATCGATAAGCGTGTAAACCAGGAAAAGCAATTTACAGTAAGCATTTTCGAAAATTATTAATGCAGGTCGTTGCGCGCGGGGGAGGTTCTAGGGGTAGTATTGAGTTACGAAACATTAATATCTTGAGGGGAGAACGAAATATCTTATGTTAGATTTTTATACTCATATATAAAATTACATCTATGCACGAATTCTCTCCATTATTAAAGGTATTTTGTATGCATATTAGTTGTGCTCGCCACTGTAATGGAAAATGACGAAACGTGTTATTTTCCTTAATGGGCATCACGTCAGGCATGCAACTTGCAAATTCTAGTTATTTTACCCCGCGTTATTCTGAGATTAATAACTAAACTAATGCCTAACTAATCGAATTAATAATGCATGGCCTTAGGAGTTTCTTGATAATTTCTTGAAAAAATAATTACAACCTGAAAATAAATTTAATTTTCAGCAAACCGATGATTGGTTTTGAAAATCTGAGTGTTGTATTAATTTTTGAACCCTCTGTATACAACAAACCTACGTCCTACGTGAAGACTTTGGTTGAAGACATATTTTTTTAATAAATCGGCGTAGTAGAAAAATTATTCCCAGACGTTGAGAAAAAATTAATTTTTCAGTTTCTTTGCATTTTTCAGCAAAATCCAGCTAAGAAAATTAGAAAAAGGATAAAAAATAGAACTAAGGATATATTCGGTGGAATTTTGGGCATGTTTAAAAAAAAGGTATCCTTAAAGGTCTCAAAGTAGGAAAATTATTCCCAGACGTTGAGCAAAATTCAATTTTTCAGTTTCTTTGTACTTTTCAGATATGAAGGTCGAATTATGAAACAATTTTTCGTCTTTGCTATTTAATTTTCTGGTTAAAAAATAGAAGCAATGTAATAAAGTGCATTTATTTAACAAAAACATTTTATTTTCTGCACTTCATGAATTTGTAGCTTTGCAGTTCAAGAACCTTTTGCATTTGTTTGCTCCTTTTTAAACTTCTTGCATTGTGCTTGTATATTTTGTTCTCAGTCCTGGGAATAATGTAATTGAATTAAGTATTCGAATTCAAGTGTCGCGCACTTACATTCTGTCAACCTTTTATGGTAATGGAATTGCTATTTGCACTTGTCGTCATTGCAGCCCTTTCCGTCGTTTTAATTATCCTCCCCGGATCAGTTCATTCAAGTAAAAGTGATTTTTTTCCCTTTCCTTCAGATTTTTGAAAACATTTTTTTTTTTTTAACTAAAGACCACAATTTTATTGCTGCCACTTTTTGTAACCCTCCCCTGGAATTAAAAATAAGCAGAAATTACGTCTGGCTACCTTGCCGGATAATGCTTGCCCCAAAAATCAGATAAATTTATTTTGTCTTGTATTTATTCGGCTTTAAGTATTTCTTTATCTTAGCTTGAACCGTAGATCCTTTGACCGCATTGTGTCTAGAATAAAAGGAAGCTAGGAGATTAAATTAAAGATTAGGTATAGTCGTGGCTTTGCCTTCTAAGGACAAACAATTAAATTATCTTCTGAGAAAGGTTAACAAAAAAAAATAAGGGTTTTAAGAGAATATTATAATTTGGATGAGGTTTAAACTTAATAAACCTTTACCGTACTCAATTTGAAATGGAAATCTAGGGGTGGACCTTTGACCCGAATGGACGTAAACTCGATCTGATTTTTATATATCTGCAATAGGAAGGAACCTTCACGGAAATGCGATTCCGATTCACATAAGACATGTGGCTTCCTTGAAGTGACGGCCATTTGTCATTCACACCACGGACGCTTATCGTCTTATCGAAATGGGGTTCCCATAAAAGGATTTTTTAGGATTAAGGATTAAATTGCATATTGTCATATGAATCCTTCTACAGGGTTGCTATTAAAAATGAAACCTATCCTTCTAAAACGGTTCCAGATTTGAAAACCGAAAACTTTCAGATAAATATTCTAGAATAATTTATTATTAGTTACCACCCTGTTTAATATTTTAAAACAATACATAAACAAACTTGTACTTTTTGGAAAACCGCACAAGATAGCGCAAAATAAAATAAGATCAAAGTTGTAGAAAATTTCATTTTCTACAAGAAACTCCCGAGAAGAATTTGTCTAACATTAATTTTGGGCCTGGGAACCGTCAGAGTAAACGCATCCGCGAGCTTTATCAACCATCGACGGCTAATAGCTTTAAATGGAAGCGTAGCGAAAACCGCGCAAGATAGCGCAAAATAAGATACGATCAAAGTTGTAGAAAATTAAATTTCCTACAAGAAACTCCTGAGAAGAATTTGTCTAACATTTATGGTTTGGGCCTGGGAACTGTCAGATTAAACGCATCCGCAAGCTCTATGAACCCCATCGACGCCTAATAGTTTTAAATGGAAACATAGCGAAAACCGCGCAAGATAGCGCAAAATAATATAAGATCAAAGTTGTAGAAAATGAAATTCCCTACAAGAAACTCCCGAGAAGAATTTGTCTAACATTAATGGTTTGGGCCTGGGAACCGTCAGAGTAAACGCATCCGCGAGTTCTATCAACTCGATCGACGCCTAATAGTTTTAAATGGAAACGTAGCGAAAACCCCGCAAGATAGCGCAAAATAAGATAAGATCAAAGTTGTAGAAAATGAAATTTCCTACAAGAAACTCCCGAGAAGAATTTGTCTAAGATTAATGGTTTGGGCCTGGGACCCGTCAGAGTAAACGAATCCGCGAGAATATTACCAACCTTGTATAATATTTTAAAACAATACATAAACAAACTTGTACTTTTCTTTCACATCAATTTTTTATAAAATTTCAGATAATTCTTGGTCGCTAACAGCACTTCTGTATTAAAACTTCTAAATGCCATAAAATACGAGAACTTCCCGCGTGTATTGAAAAGGAGAGAGCAAACCAGAATCGAATTTTATTTCTACAGCAAGTTCTGCCTCTTCCTGTTTCGTTCTTCTTCTTGAGGGGTTCAATATGGGGTAGCTTAATTATTTATGCTCTTAAGTCGTAAACGTTATAGCTGAAGATCAATTCTATACCAATATGCTCTAAATTTAAGGGCTCGCGTCTTAAAAGAAAAACATTTTTTTTTATTATTCACTTAAGGGATGTTTTAAAAGAATTCATACAGATCCTGAATATATAAAGCTCTTATTGTTGAAGTGGTGGTAAACCGTAACGTCGCTATTTTTCCCTGCCCTGCAATTACATAGGCCTTTGTAAAACTTGAATCTGCGGCCTCCAGCGTAGTGTAATTGGTGTCGCCTTTCCCATTTCGTGGGTCTCTTGTTTCACCCTTTCGTTGTTAAGGTTCTGTTAACGTCCCTTAGATTCTAGAAATTTCTATTAAATTAATAGACTCTTTGATTACAAATTCTCTTCTCTTCTTAAATAACTAAAGAAAATAATTCCAGAAACGTACTGCAATGTGAAATTTTTTTTAGAAATTTTCATAAATAAAAGTGCTGGGAAAAATGGAAATTCGAACGTCGGAATGCGTCGACATGTATTTTCAAGTGACAAATGACGCTATACATGTATGAATTTTGACGACTAAATTGAATTATTCTGAAAATGGAAATTAATTTTCTATCAGAAGCACTCGGCACATATGCATTCCAATACATCATCCGAGAGGAAACCATTCCACATTAAATATAAAATTTTAAACCGAATTTTCTATTTCTTCTCTGTTACCATTGTCATGGGAGATACGACATGAATATTATGCTATGGACAGCGGTTTAAGAGGGTCTACAATAATTGATCGATTGAAGATTCCAATTTCCTGGTGAACCGCAAATCTGTTCCCGTGCATAATTTGAGGGTTAGAACGTTAGAAGTTATACCTCTACTATGCTAACTTCCGAGTTCTCTCCAAGTTATCTACCTTATGGTCTGCGAAATTGGAAATTAGCTTACAATTGGAGATTTTCTAGGGCCTATTTAGTAAATAGGAGTGTCTTAAACTTGAAAATTTCATTTGCAAAAAGGACTCGAATTAAATGGATTCTCAGAATATCTTACTTAATTAACATTCTTAGTGAAAACTATTATAGAAATAAATGCTTGGCTAGGAAATCGTAGCAGGTATGAGGGTAGTGGCATGTGACGTCATGGAAGACGCGTAAAATGTCGCTAATAACTTTAAATGGAAAAGTGGCGAAAATCGGTCAAGATAGCGCAAAATAATATAGGATCAAAGTTGTAGAAAATTAAATTTCCTATAAGAAACTTCCGGGAAGATTTTGTCTAACATGGATGGTTTGGGCCTGGCAACCGTCAGAGTAAACACATCTACTCACCGTATAAGCCCATTCACAGCTAATAGTTTCAAATGGAAACTTAGGGAAAACCGCGCAAGATAGCGCAAAATAATATAAGACCAAAGTTGTAGAAAATAAAATTTTCTATAAGAAACTGCCGGGAAAAAAGTGTCTAACATTAATGATTTGGGCCTGGGAACCGTCAGAGTAAATGCATCCGCGAGCTCTATCAACCCCATTGATGCCGAGTCGCTTTAAATGGCAACGTAGCGAAAACCGCGCAAAATAGAGCAAAATAATATAGCACCAAAGTTGTAGAAAATGAAATTTCCTATAAGAAACTTCCAGGAAGAATGTATCTAACATCAATGGTTTGGGCCTGGGAACCATCAGAGTAAACACATCTGCGAACCTTATCAAACCCATTCACAGCTAATAGCTTCAAATGGAAATTTTGCGAAAACCGAGTAAGATAGCGCAAAACAATATAAGACTAAAGTTGTAGAAAATGAAATTTCCTATAAGAAACTCCCGGGAAGAATGTGTCTAACATTAATGGTTTGGGCCTGAGAACCGTCAGAGTAAACACATCTGTGAGCTCTATTTATCGCATTAAGCGCACGTTAGCTAGAAACGTTTAAAACGCGTCTGTGTAAAATTTATTTATGACTCGCACTGTATATTTATTATTTCTGAATATTAGCAAACATTATTTATTCAGTTTAGGAGACTTCCAAACGTCTATGTTCCTTGGGAAATGTAAATACCTGATCCATTTTTGACTTGGTTGATGATGTTTGGGTCTAGTAATCAAACTAGTTCTGTAAATGTTAACCCTTTCCCGAATGAATACGTAATTGGTAAACGGAAGAGTTACGTAATTAGAATTTTAATTTAAAAAACTAGTTAAATGGGAAACTTTGATTAAAACAGGAAAATTTTAAATCATCGTGAAAGTAAAACTTAATTTAAAGAAGATGGGGCATTAAGAAGGATTATTTTAAAAAATTAATACAAGAAGCTTCTCCTGTTTAAAAGCAGCGTGTTACGTAACACCGAGTTCCCAATTATTCCAGAAAACGCAGGAACGGATAAATGAAAGCCCATAAATTTTATATCAGTTACGCTTGAATTTAATGGCGATTAGTTGGGATTAGGCAGTGTTTTCAGTTACAACAACAGTTAATCAATTTATGTAAGCGCTTTACAGTTTCATGGCCTACCTGACCGAACACATTGGGATCTAATACCAAAATACGACACATGCATGTACTTGCAAAGGAAACTTATTAAATATTTAAAACAATCAGTGTGTAAGGTTTTCGCTGTTTAAATTTTGAACGAGCTGTTCCGATACCACTTTTCCACAGCGGCGGTTCGTTTATGAATATTCAAGCTGTCCCACTTTTGTGACCAAAACGATGTGTACGTTGTTATATTTCGTTATAGGAATGATGAAGCTGAGGAAACTAACCCAAATAGTACACTGAATAGAAACCCTGAAAAGATTGGGACAACTCCCTGCGGCCAACTAGACGCCGCCCAAGAAAATTGGATACGCCAACTTGTCCTAGACCGATCAGGGAAGAACCAGTGACTAATCCTAGTAGGATTTAAAGAAGCTGAGTTTTCCAAAAAAATTAATTTTCGGGCGGTGTAAATAAGTGCGGCGTAAACCGAGTCTATTCATCGTCGAAAGATCTCCGATTATTATTTGACTCAAGCTTGAAGAGAAAATAATCTCTAATGGGTAATCCGAGGAAAAGTTGGAAAATGGGAAATGCAAGATAAACAGAATGAGAGAGAGAGAGAGCATAATATATGAAGATGATCGACCGTTGAAACTGAGATATTCTAGTGTATATCTAGCGCACTCAGACTCGCTTCGATAGGTTTCTTTCATCTTTTCTTGCTGGTTTTATTGTGATTTTCCGATGCAAATACTACAATTGATTGAATGGGCAGGCAATAAAGGCTCCCGCTAAGATCAAAAGAAACGCACACGTATTCGAGCGTACCATTTTATGCCGATTTTTATTATTTATATTTCTCTTATACGATTTCCATATTTTTCTGCCACTTTAAGTCAAAGCGTAGATTTTCACGCCAATTTTTGTCAAGCGAATTGCAGCTTTATAGTACCTCTTGGGAAACCAATAAAGACTTCAAGTGCTCAACCAATAAATGCCTTACAATACTTCCACTCTTTATTAAATCAAAATTTAATAACAAAAAGCTTTAATTTTTATAATTAGCCAGTCAGGTCACCAGCCTTAACCTTAAATATTTGTTTGATAGTAAAAGAGGCGCGTAAGCGGTCACTAATAGTTCATCCTGTCAGAAGTTTCAAAGCGTTTCAATTATCTACCGTTGAGTTAGTGCTCATTTTTTGTTTGAGGTTTCCATGTGGGTAAAGGGAAAGCACTTGGACCTAATGTTAACTCAGTCAAAGAAAAGTCTGGGACAGGCTTTCCGAAGAACAATTTAATTTTGTTTGATTTTAAAAATCTTCCTTGGTTTAAATTTATCCTGATTGGTATTGCAGGACCTAAGCTTGATCCTTGCTAATCAAAAGGGACAGGGTCTTGCTTGGCGATGGTCCATTATAACTGTCTGGCGGTAATTATTGATTTTCCTTCAGCCACAGTTTTATTTAAAAGAAAAAATAAGAAACGCTTTAACGCTTTAAAATGTTTATTTTAGATTTGTTTGTATGCCAGTGAAAAAAAAATAATTACTGGTTCTAGAATTAAATTCATTTGAAAATAATAAAAAGTTTCATGTAAAGGAATCAACGTTCTCTTGTTTTCCTTTTGTGACCTTTCCAGAAAGCCCCAGCAGCGATTTCCTCGAAGCTTCGAGCTTCCGGTAAGTCCAGGGGCATTAAGACGTTCTTGATTAAGGAAATTCCTCGTAACTTAATTATTTTATCAATGAAAAGAAAATTGCTTTCTTGTGGAGCTATTTCTGAAACATCCTGTAGAGAGGGGATGTACTATGTATAATTACGGTAGTTAATAAGAAACTTTCCGGCAACTAAGATCATTTGTCAAGAGTAATGAAGAATTCGAGGATCGGACCCTAAGGTGCCCTCGTATTCCTTAAATCTTTCGTCCGTTTTTACAGCTCGTTCGCAGAACATTTTAAGGAGTGTATTGCCCTCTATCCGGGGATAGGTACGACATCAAAAAGGACTTCATAAATAAATATGACACTCTGATAGCGAGCAACGTTTTCCTGACCACATGTTAGGATAAGGCTATAACAACTTATGAATGTTAACACGCGCTAGACCGAGCAAAAAACGAAGAAAACTCAATTTCCTGGCTGTCTCTAAATTGCAGCCTCGTCCTGGCCAGCACTGCCCAGGACGATTCGGGCTAAAGGATGATTAATGTTGCGGCGCCAGCAAAAAATATACGAAGGAAGATAGCGGCCATTGTGCGAACGCGGACACTGCGACACCACGTCCAAAGGAAGAGAGGTCATTGTTTACGATTGCTAAAGCCCTGTACAATTTATTGTTTCCTATTACGCTAAAATAAACAATAGCTCAGTTGCTGATGTTGCTGGACCATTGATTTTTTAAGTTCTAATTGAAAAAAAAACAACGAGAACCTACTCAAAAATTTATCAGGGACGTCGTTTTTTTGGTAGCATTTTTTTCAAAAGCAGAATTTTGAAAATCTGCGGACATGAAAGAAGACTATACGTATGTTGTGCAATTCTTTGTTGTTTACTACTCGATTACATACTACGCTATCAAACTTGACAGTTTCAAATTTTAGAATTATTTACTTCCGAATAAAAGAATTTAAACATTTCATTCCAATAACAAGGATAATGGGCTTAAGTGAAAGGTAGAACGAAGATCGAAAAGAAAAGTAAGCAAAAAATTTAATATTAATTTCAAAAATGATTTTACCAATTTGAAAGCACTTAAAGTATAATTGAATCACAATTGATTGCAGTAGAAATATAAAATGTGCGAATATTTTCGTATTATAGACTTGATCAACCCAAGTCTGTACTCTTCTTAACTTTAAAATAAGTGTTTGCGTCGTGTATTTCTAATTTCCTATCGTTTAAAACGTTAAAAACCCTTAAAAACTCATATAATTGACGCAATACATTTAAATTTACCACCAAACATAGCAATATTCCTACACTGTGTTCTGATTGGTTAACAATCGAACGTCGTTCTCTTTGGACAGTGCTTTCAAGCAAGTGGTTGCTGCTAGTGTGTTTGAATGTAAATAAAAGTGTTAAAAACTTCTGTTGAAGCCCCAAAGGTATGTTAAACTGAAAGTACTAATTGTAGGGGATATTTTAGGACATTTAGAATTGGTCAAATTATTTTTCTTAAACCAAAATATCGGTTTTCTAAAATTCCTTGGACGCATTTCTTGTACGCTTGTACCGATATGTCAAACTCAAACAGTTGTTGGTCGATGGCGCGAATTTCGAATATTTGAATGTTTGAATGGGTGGAAAGGTAGTGTATGTGATGCCTCTAACGCAAAAACTAGTGAACCGATTTTGATAAAATTTGAAATCAAGGGGTATATCAAAAATTCATCGACAAAATTAGCTTTTCAAAAAAATCCAAAACCGGAAGCGGAAGTTCGACATGTTTTTTTGGTAGCATTTTTTTCAGAAGCGGAATTTTGAAAATCTGAGTAGGGGATATGAAAGAAGACCATAATCCAAGGGAAACAGTTTTTTGTCGGACTCTCTAATTTCAAAATGGCGGCCGCTATGAATTGTTCAAAATTTTGACTTTAACGCCCCACAACTCAAAAACCAGTTATCTGATCAGGTTCAACAACAACTTGTTTGAAAGCCCTTTGGCGGTACTATACCATCAAGAAAAATTTATTTAGTAAATCCAAAAACGGTCGTAACGGCGGCGCTTTTCCAAAACTTTTGAAATTTTTGAAAAATTATTACAAAAAAACTGCCCACAGGATTTTGTTTACATTTTCTACACTTATGCAACTTGGTGTTAGGTACATTTTCTTTTTTTTGATGAATGCTAGAATTTCACTGTGGCGCCCTCTACGAGGTTTTGAAAATCGAAGATTGATGCTCCTATATCTCTTTTATTAATCAAAATATGAAAAAAGTTTAAATACAAAATTTCTTCAGTATATAACTCTGCATTCTCCTAAATTTATATCACGTATACAGGGTGTTTGTTTTTCACAGTACAATAAGCAACTTTGTTATTTTAAATGAAACACCCTGTATATTATTATATAATTGAATGCAAAATTGAATTGTCTATCACATAGTATAAGGTAGACATATAGCTAAAATGTACGGTTGATGAGAAAATCGCGAACTTCCGCTGCGTTAGTAAATTAGATGCCTGTCTCTCTTCTGTACGTATCGAACCCGTATAGTCTGGTGTTTCTCGCTACGCATTCAAGTGATTTCCAATGCTTCCTCGTGAACTATTGTTGAATACCAAAAACGAAATGTTTATTTTCAGTATGGGAAAGTCCAGGGAAGGGTGCGCAACTGATATTTATTTAAAATAATTTCTTGTTAGAAAACCAATCACTCCTTATTTTAAAACTATTATAAATATGAAAAGAAAAGTCCTAATATAAATCATATTTTAAGCAAAAAAGGGGGTTTTAAAAAAGGGAACAGATTCACAAATCTGTTATACAACGAACTAAATCCTGCAGGTATTCGGGGGGGTTGAAGCGCGGTAAAGCTGCGGTATTTTTACAAACCGCCAGCGTCATGTTTTACCAGCGAAAGCCAGCATTTAATTTCAGCTCTCAGCTGGGTTTTGTAACACAAACGCAAAAGCTACCAAGTACGAGCTTACGGCAGAATTTAAAGTAAATGCGGGAGGTTTCCTCCTGCTGAAAAATAACCTCGCGTTAGGGAAGAAAAGAAATTTCATAAGTAAAATATATATCAACCTTGTCGTATTTTTTTTTCTGTTCAGGAATGGTAATTACATATAAAGGAATAAAGGAAGAAGTGCTCACGTAGACCTTAGAATCCTCTTACTTAGTCCGTACTCGTTATGAGCGGTAATCTTCAAAGAAATTCTGTTTCATTTGTTTCAATTTACCCACAAGAACCTTACAGTTCAAATCTTTTAAAGTCAACATGAAATGTAGTCAAGAAAGTGGAATATCTATTATAAAATACACGAAATATATAAAAAAGCGTGCGTAGGGGAAGCAACGAAATATTTCATGAGAACTTTCTACGTCTACAGGGCGGCGTTTTTCGTCTCTTAAATGCGGTTTATTTAAACTATCATCCTAAACTTTTATTTCCCCCCCCTTTTATACAATATAACTTTTATATTCCAAATTATGTGTATCCCTTAAAATCTCAAAATCGATCCTGTTACACCTGAGGCGGACCAGAGAATAAACAAAAAGGTGCGTGATGTAGTAAAACGGATTTTATCATTAAAATGGAATTGGGCAGACTATGTAGCAAAGAAGAGAGGATAAAACGTGGACGGAAGGGATTTTCTAATGGAACCCACATAGCACGCAAAAAGAAACAAAGCGAGGGCGTTGTATAGTATCCGTTTGAAACTAATACCGAAATATGCAAATTTTAGGACCTATTTTGAAAACTTCATCGTTTGGGGATGTTTTTCTAATAATAAAGGGTTGAGAAAAGTATTTAGAATAAATTATTTTGACGGACCAACCTCTTTTTTACTGGTCTAGAATAAATATCAGGCGGCTGTTTAAAATTGTTGATAAAATTAAGAAAATGCAGACAGAAATAATAAAAAAAACTAAAATTAGATTTATTTTTATGCACACACAGCGTAACCACAATGACGCAGTAAATCAGGAAGGTAATTATCATGGGTTGCTAGATTATATTAGAGGTTTGCGTCTTATTTCATACTTGAGTAAATAGGAATTCAAGGCTCTTCTAATTCGAGCGTATCTCCTTAACCACAAAATTGATTTTTATATATAAAACACAGGAATCTTAACTCAATAAAGTTTTAAAAAAATATGGAAAAGTTCATTGATGTACAAACAAACGGAGAACCAATAATGGAACGTAAAGAGGGGTAGCAACAGGAGAATATCCCTTGGACTTTCCCATACTAAAAATAAACATTTCGAGTTCGCGAGGTAATTATCGGAAATCACTTGAATGCGTAGCGAGAAACACCAGACTATACGGGTTCGATACGTACAGAAGAGAGACAGGCATCTAATTTACTAACGCAGCGGAAGTTCGCGATTTTCTCATCAACCGTACATTTTAGCTATATGACTACCTTATACTATGTGATAGACAATTCAATTTTGCATTCAATTATATAATAATATACAGGGTGTTTCATTTAAAATAACAAAGTTGCTTATTGTACTGTGAAAACCAAACACCCTGTATACGTGAAATAAATTTAGGAGAATGCAGAACTATATACTGAAAAAGTTTTATATTTAAACTTTTTTCATATCTTGATTAATAAAGGAGCTATAGGAGCATCAAATTTCGATTTTCAAAATCTCGGAAAATTAAGGGCAAATTTCTTCGGGGAAAATGAAAACGTGGGAGGAGAGGTTAGGACACATCTCATCCCTAAAAGTTACCGTAATAATCGATGTATAAAATACTTTATTATTTGTATTCACCCTGTATAGGTAAAAGTGAGTAAAAATACTTTTTTAGGAACCCCTAACGAAAAGTAAATAAAACCTCACGTATCCATAAACAAAGTATAAAGTAGCAAAGTACAAAAAGCAAACATTTATTAACTGTTAAGTGTTTGTTTTGACATAAACAGTGTTAAAGTGACCGCAAGCAAATGTCTGTTATTCCGAAAAGGGTCGGGTAGGTTTTTTTCTGATTTTTAAGTGCCATCAATTAAGGTACAAAGGAAAAGTCGACTTTTATGTTCTTTTTTTTCGCATAGACCGCATGCAGTTTTATTACTTAACATTTCTTTGCGGCTTTCTGTAGATATCGTAGATAAAAGTTTGCAAACCGAAGGTTGTTAAAAAGCTTTAGATTCAAACATAGGGAAAAATATTTCTTGATTTGATCCGTGATCGCAATAACGATTCATTTTATGCGTCTTCAATTAATTAAATGGGCAATCAAATTGTAATTTCCCTTAAACTAAAAGTGCATTAAAATGTGTTGTAAAAATCAGCAAATTTTAAGGGTATAATGCGTTCTTAGTGACCCCAGTTTGTGCATTTTACGACGGAGCAGTGGAATGAAATCGGAAAATAACGACTAGCCACGCTTAATGTGACATTTTTATTGCATTCCCTTTCTGAAATTAGTTGAAACATTGTGCCGGGAGCTCTAAATAAAGGGCCGCCTTTTATTATTACGTGCGTCACAAAAGCGTGAGACTAAACGAATTTTAACAACCTCCAAAAATTTTTAACGCATCCTGTATGTTAATAAAATATTATTTCTTCTTAATTTGTAATTTTAAATCCTTTGATTGATTTATAAAAAAAATTAAATTAACAAACAAACAAACAAAAAAGCTTAAAATAAAGCTTATGTAGGTTCATGTCTCTGTCAAAATTTTAAATGTAAAGGAAAACACAAATTAAAACACAATAAAAATGCAAAATGTTTTATACGAGCACGCAACATTCCACGTACTCACAACCTTGTTTTACATTCTCCAAAACGATTTATTCTTTGTTCGCAAATTACGTGACTTTAAATTTTTTCTATAAGAAAACAGCTTACCTGGATCAGGATATTTGAAGCCCCTCGCAAGGTGACAAAGTTGTAAGGGCAAATAACGAGTGTCCGCCCTTTGGGGTGACCTAACAGCCGGTGGAGCACCAGATAGAAACCCCCTTTGCAACTCCCATCCCACTTCTGATATTATACTGGCCTTTCGGAAATATGGGGTCACCTCCCTCAAGTACTTCACTGAAACAAACATGAAAAAGGGCAGTTAATAAAAGTTCTAAATAACAGATTTATGGATAAGTTCAACCCTTAAAATTATTTTTGGTTATTACAAAAATTATCGATTAAAATAATAATTTGCATTGAAAATCCACCCCTATTAAAGATAATATCAAATTTTGCACATCTAAAAAAGATATCGGATTAACGAACAAGCTATAAAGTGAAATTGACGCATGAGGGTTAGTATTCACGAGAAAAACAGTCAATTATCCCGCATTACATATAATTCGTAAACAAATTAAATTTTTTATATCTGAAAAGCCATTTAATTAATCCCCAATTAAAAATACTGGCGGGGATAGATAAAAATCAAGGGGGCGCACGCATAAGGAAAGTTAATGGGGTAAGTTCTTTAAATAAACCGATTACAAATTTACTGGAATGCTCACAGAGTGAAAAGCATCCCCACAGCGAATTTATCTGTACGTTCCTGAGGGAAATTGTAGTTTGGAAAATTTCACGCTACAAACCGGAATATCGAATTAATAATTAATTGTCGGCAATTAAATTGGGGATCAATCAACGGCAGTCAATAGTTGTAATTAATCTAGTCGTTGCCCTTAGGCCACAGACGTGGCAATTCCAATCGATTCCACCACTTGGACATATAAAAAAGTGTATTCCTAATTGGCCTTTGCACATTTTAAAGGGCACAAGCGAAAAGCGTTGAATTAATTGAGAAATTTATGGCACACCGGCACTTACTCTTCAAGTTCCAATTATGTATATTGAAGTTAATCAGTCGTATTCTCCCTCTCACTCTTTCTCTCTCTTTCCCTCTTTTTCTCTACATTTACATTTTGTTACAGCAGGGCTATGTTCGCACGGAATATATTAACTTTTTATTTCACTTGTGCAACAAATAAAAAGGTAGCAATTAAACATGTCGTTAATATATAAACGGATACGTATTTTTTTTTACTGGAGTTTTGTTAGCTTCATGGAGATGGGTCAGGAAGGCGGAAGCAGCAGCAACAAAGAGAAGTAGGACTTGGGCTGTCAAGTCACAGCAGGATTTGCGATACCAACACAAAGGGTAGCAGGAGATGGAGGAGTACAGACAAGAGAAGGAATAATAGGGTTTGGGACTGTAGGATTTGTGGTCGCAGGACTTGAGGCAGTAAAATAATGGATAGCAGGACGCGGTGGGGGTGCAGGAAATGGGACAATAGGACTTGGTACTGCAAGACAAAGGACATCAGGGCTTGGGGTTGCAGATGAATGGTTTGCAGAGGTTGGTTCAAGAAAACAGGACACAGCAGGGCGTGGT
Source organism: Hemicrepidius hirtus (assembly GCA_963082805.1). Classification (NCBI taxonomy): domain Eukaryota; kingdom Metazoa; phylum Arthropoda; class Insecta; order Coleoptera; family Elateridae; genus Hemicrepidius; species Hemicrepidius hirtus. Next base: position 30,246,657 of record OY720165.1, read on the forward strand.
GTTGCAGGAAATGGAACACGGTACTGCAGGACAACGGGTATCCAAACTTGAGGCTGAAAAAGCATGGGGGAAGCAAAGCAGAGGACAGCGGGATGTGGGGCTGCAGGAAATGGGAGAATGGGAGTCGGTACTGCAGGACACTGGACTTGGGGTTGCAGGAAAACGGTCACCAGAACTTGGGACAGCAAAGCAAAGGACAGCAGGACGTGGGGCTGCTGGAAATAAGAGAATGGAAGTCGGTACTGCAGGACAGTGGACTTGGGGCTGCAGGAGAAAGGTCAGGAGGACTTGGGGCAGCAGGAAATAGGAGAGTGGTAGTCGGTACTGCAGGACAATGGACTTGGGGCAGCAAAGCAGAGGACAGCAGGACTTGGGCCTGCAAGACAGGGGAAAGCAAGACGGGGGCTGCAGGAGACAGTATCTGGGTACCGATGGTCTTTAATTAACGACCAAGCAATGTTTACTACATCGAATCGAGATTGGAATTGTTCACTCAATAGAACCTGTAATGTTAAATTTTACTTGTTCATATAATGGTATACGTTTTTGAATGTTAGAAAAACTAAACGATTTCCCCAAAAGTCCATTATTTAAGTTTAGTGTCCTGGTTAATGCAACAATAGGAGACACTGTGTCATTTATATCTTATTCGTCCGTATTTTCCATAATATCTGAATTTTAGCGAAGTTCCAGCAACGTTAGAGACACCTGCGTTCGTTTTACTATTACATTATGCCTGCAGAGTCTGTGCAGAGGAAAAGCCCCTTTCGAAATTGTTAAAACATTTAGTTTATAGGTCTGTGTGTGCAAACAGCGAAACAAAACGATTTATAACCGCATCACGAGCCTACGCACACATGGTTACCAATAAGAGGTTCGAAACTTTCCGGAACCGTGCCTTTTGGTTTATTAAACGCGTGACCAGCAATACATCATTCTTTTAAGTTAAAATAAGGGAATTGTTTTAAGGAAATGCGGATTCGTTTATCGTTCCGGTTATTAGGGGGTAATTATGAGTTTGTGATAGTTTTAGAGTAAACTGCTTGTGTTCTAATGTTTATGGTGGATGTAAAAGTGGCGAACGCTCTTCTCATACCCACTCATAAACCCAATTTTGTAGCCAGGCAGTTTCGCATTAATTGCTCCGGCTAAAGAGCACAAAGCAATTTATGCTTTGTCCGCCATTTCTCGCGTAACCAACTCTCTCTCCCTCACATTGTCACCCCGGTGCTAAAAACTGAAAAACGATATAATTACGTTAGCTCGAGCGGAATATAAGCAGCTAATGTACCTTATGTACTACGTTATTTTTATTTTCCTCCCCTCTTATATTATTTATAGGGTGGCAATTTTTTTTTTAATTTTCTTTGTATATTTTTGACGCACTTATTTAACGTTTACCCTAAATAAATGGGAAAATATCTTGAAAATGGAAAACAAATCAAATTATAATTCTGAACTCGAGAGAGCTAAAACTTTTAACACGAGAAGTTTCAAAATCTGGAATTAATCAGGTGTCTTGGAAGAAAAATTTCACCGACACGATGAAATTGCGTATTTAAAATTTTAAAATGGTTTTAGAAAAATTAAACTTCAGACACCATCACATTTGTCATTCTCAACTTAACTCCTAAAAACATTTTTATTCGGGATTAAATTATGTAATTATACTTTAAAACTGTTAGTACCTATTAAATTAAAGAAAGCCATTTTCCAATCTCTTTACATATACAGGGCGAGTCAACAAGATCATCCCCTTCATATTTATACAAATCATAAAAAAAGTTATTGCGCTGGAAGAACGCTTAAATTAAACCACACGTTGAACACCCTGTATATTATTAGATCATTGGAAAGAGAATTTTATGCTCTACAATTTTTATTAACAATAGTTTTGGCTAAAATCGAATGTTTTCGAGAAAATTAGAACCAAAGAGAAAATTGAGTGAATTCTAAAAATAATCTTTTTTTGCAATTAAAGTTTACGGAGTTAAAACTCGGATTTTTTGCATAAAACACGCTGTATATTTTCAGATAATTGAATAGAGATTTTTATGCTCTACAACTTTTATTAACAATAGTTTTGGTTAAAATCAAACGATTTCGAGAAAATTAGAATGAAAGGGAAAATTGCGTAAATTTTAAAAATACCGTTTTTGTGTAATTAAATTTTGCCGAGTTATAACTCGGAATTTTTTAACAAAACATCCTGTATATTTTCAGATAATTCAATAGAGATTTTTATGATCTACAACTTATATTCACAATAGTTTTGGTTAAAATCGAATGTTTTCGAGAAAATTAGAACCAAAGATAAAATTGCGTGAATTCTAAAAATATGCTTTTTTCGCAATTAAAGTTTACGGAGTTATAACTCGGATTTTTTGCATATAACACCCTGTATATTTTCAGATAATTGAATAGAGATTTTTATGCTCTACAACTTTTATTAACAATAGTTTTGGTTAAAATCAGACGATTTCCAGAAAATTAGAATGAAAGAGAAAACTGCGTAAATTCTAAAAATATCGTTTTTTTTGTAATTAATCTTTGCCGAGTTATAACTCGGAATTTTTTAATAAAACACCCTGTATATTTTCAGATAATTCAATAAAGATTTTTATGCTCTCAAATTTTTATTAACAATAGTTCTGCCTAAAGTTAAACATTTTCGTGAAAATTAGAATTAAAGAGAAAATTGCGTAAATTGAGTGAATTCTAAAAATAATCTTTTTTTGCAATTAAAGTTTACGGAGTTAAAACTCGGATTTTTTGCATAAAACACGCTGTATATTTTCAGATAATTGAATAGAGATTTTTATGCTCTACAACTTTTATTAACAATAGTTTTGGTTAAAATCAAACGATTTCGAGAAAATTAGAATGAAAGGGAAAATTGCGTAAATTTTAAAAATACCGTTTTTGTGTAATTAAACTTTGCCGAGTTATAACTCGGAATTTTTTAACAAAACATCCTGTATATTTTCAGATAATTCAATAGAGATTTTTATGATCTACAACTTATATTCACAATAGTTTTGGTTAAAATCGAATGTTTTCGAGAAAATTAGAACCAAAGATAAAATTGCGTGAATTCTAAAAATATGCTTTTTTCGCAATTAAAGTTTACGGAGTTATAACTCGGATTTTTTGCATATAACACCCTGTATATTTTCAGATAATTGAATAGAGATTTTTATGCTCTACAACTTTTATTAACAATAGTTTTGGTTAAAATCAGACGATTTCCAGAAAATTAGAATGAAAGAGAAAACTGCGTAAATTCTAAAAATATCGTTTTTTTTGTAATTAATCTTTGCCGAGTTATAACTCGGAATTTTTTAATAAAACACCCTGTATATTTTCAGATAATTCAATAGAGATTTTTATGCTCTCAAATTTTTATTAACAATAGTTCTGCCTAAAGTTAAACATTTTCGTGAAAATTAGAATTAAAGAGAAAATTGCGTAAATTCTAAAAATACCGTTTTCTTGTAATTAAACTTTGCCGAGTTATAACTCAAAATTTTTAATAAAACACCCTGTATATTTTCAGATAATTGAATATAGATTTTTATGTTCTACAACTTTTATTAACAATAGTTCTAGCTAAAGTTAAACATTTTCGTGAAAATTAGAATCAAAGAGAAAATTGCGTAAATTCTAAAAATATTCTTTTTTTTGCTTGAAATTATTTTTAGACTAGGGGTTGCTGTATGTAAAGTATATGCTAAATAAATGTTTTTTTAAAGAAAATGAAACTGTTAGGGTACGATTATCTCAAGCTTGATAATGTTTTAGGTTGAACCAACTGGAAAACCTTCCATCGTTTAGTTTAGTCCCACGAATTAACTAAATTGTGAAACCTTTTGATCTTTATGCGAATAATGAGCTCGAAAGGTAAACAAAAGTCAAATTTCTCTTGTTTAAAGTGGAAATTGCCTAATGTGGTCTTAAATGAAACAAAATTTCAGAATCTACATTTCTAACTTTCCCTAAACCAAACCGAAAGTCATCAAAAGTTTTTGGTGGCTATCCAAATAATTTACCTCCCTTTTCGTGTCCTTAAACAAGTTAACGAAAGCTGAAGATATTCTTGTAATGACCAGTAATGATGCTGCAATTTTCACTTGATCACCTTAGAGCTCCAGGAAAGTTAGCAAAAGTACAAAAACAGCATCTCTGAGGAATCTTAACCCATTAATATAACTTCGTTTATATAGAAAGTTACACCACGTAAACTTTCAAAAAGACATTACATAGAAAATTAAAGATAAATAAAAAATAAGGGAAATGCAGGAGTAATATTGACTTTGGACTACATTGGGAAAACTCATCAGACTTTTTAAAAGTTGTTAACGACCCAAAAATTTATAAAAGAGCTGATGGAATTCTACTTATGCTGTCTTTAGTGTCCCAAGGGCTAATCTATCTTGTTTTGTGCCCCAAACCCTGCTGCCTTTTCTCCTGCAGCTTCAAGTCCTGCTGTCTCTTCTCCTCCAGCCCCAAGTCCTGCTGTCCTCTGCCCTGAAGCTCCAAACCCCGTTTTCCCCCACCTGCAGCCGTAAACCTTGCTTTCCCGTGTCCTTCACTTCCAGTTTCTGCTGTCCCCTATCTTTCTGCCCCAAGGAGAAAAGCCTTATTGTACTTTTTTTCTGACAGTACGTAATAACAATAAAAAAGTTGTACTGATTAGCTATGTTTTGATAAAAGTTTCTGTTAATCAATTACGAACGTTCCTGGTACAAAATTGTGTAAGGGTTGCAAAAAGTGTGTATAAAAGCTATGGTCAGCTTTAAAATTTAAAATAGGCAAGTGTGCCGAATAAAAAATATGGTAGTTTATTCAACACGAAGCCTAATAATCTACGGAATCTAATAATCTGGTAATTACACGCGCTCATGTAATATCTGTTGAGTGTAAGACTAGATGACGGTTTTGCACGAATGTCCTTTTAGCACGCGACATAATTAGTTATGCAAATAGCATTCTATTTTACATTACAACTCCATAAAGTGACATTCATGAATGACTTAATTACTTGCATTAAAAGACACTAATTAAAACAACAACATGCTTCAGACTTTAGATTATTTTCATACCATCTTGTCTTCATTTGAAAATTCTTCCCGTTCACCTAACAAGATCAGCTTTAATTTGTTCTTGTCTATTTTAGAATCAACTCTAGCCACAGAGGACCTACACCTAAGGATAAGCATTTTCTATCCTTCCCCTTCCACTCTTCCTTCTGTTCTCTTTCATTCAAGGTTCTTTTTTTTCTCTTTCCACCCCACTGAGCTGATCAGAAAATTAATTTAATTTTGATTAATGTCATTTGTTGAATCTATTTTTTTTATTATGAGACGCCTTTGGGGTTGGGTTATGTTTCGCAATACCCTTACAGGTGTAGTTTACATAAGGAACAAATCGATGATGAATCCATCTACAAGCACGAAAGTAAGAGGATGTGAATCGTCATAAATAAGGGAAACGTAAAGAAATGCAAATGCAGCTACCTAGTACGAGTAGATGTAATGAAAGCCGAATGAGATAGCGTTCCTACACCTTCATGTAAAAGGAATCGTTGTAAATCACCCTAATTACAGAGAAATGTCGCCGATGCCAAGCGCCTCTTGAATACCACTTTAGACATTTCATATAAAACTAACAAAACTAAATGTGTATTTATATTTTTGTTAAGATCGCAACTTGCAACCCCTAATGATCATTTTCTGTTTGTTTAAAAAAAACCTCGTACTTTATTAAGCTCTCTTCGGTATTTTTTTGATGACTCGACTATTAAAAAGCATCGACGACACACATAATTTATGGAAAGTTGGTGCTGACCGAGCTCATATACATATCGGTGGTGGTTGGTTACATTTTTCCTATAAAATGGAAATTACGGATACCCGAACCCACAACCGGCAGCGGCTTTTCTTCGTAATAAATAATCTTTTATTTTTTCACATGAGAAAGTTTTAAGCTAACACATATATCAATATTTAATATTTTTTTAAATGAATTATGATAAATGGATCCATTATAAGGGGTTTGTTTTTGCAAATTTATTAGAATTTGTAACCCAATTACTTACGCGGTTCTGTTTAATTTTTTTTTGTACGATTGGTTGCATAACGCGACCCTGGGACAGAGTTATACAACCAAGCATACATTCCGAGTTTTAACTTGGTACAGTTTAACTACAAAAAAATAATAGTTTTAGAATTTACTCAATTTTCTCTTTGATTGTAATTTTCTCGAAAACGTTTGATTTTAGCCAGAATTATCGTGAATAAACGTTGTAGAGCATAAAAATCCCTATTGAATTATGGGAAAATATACAGGGTGTTGTATGGAAAAAACCCGAGTTTTAATTCGGTAAACTTTAATTGCGAAAAAAGGATATTTTTAGAATTTACTCAATTTTCTTTTTGATCTAATTTTCTCGAAAACGTTTGACTTTAGCCAGAAATATTGTTAATAAAAGTTGTAGAGCATAAACATCTCTATTCAATTATCTACAAATATACAGGGTGTTTTATACAAAAAATCCAAGTTTTAACTCGGTAAACTTTAATTGCGAAAAAAGGATATTTTTAGAATTCACTCCATTTTCTTTTTGATTCTAATTTTCTCGAAAACGTTTCACTTTAGCCAGAACTATTGTTAATAAAAGTTGTAGAGCTTAAAAATATCTATCCAATCATCTAAAAATATACAGGGTGTCTCGTTCGCAAAATCCAAGTTTTAACCCGAGCCAATAAAATCGTGTAATATTTTTTTCATGCCATGGCAAGAATGTTTGGAAAAACGAGCTGCACTTCTTTACTGTATAAACATAATAACTTGCAACAGGTTAAAGAATCTTCCGATTAATCATATTATAGCCTTAAGACAGCCTTTTCTTGCTTGCATTAGAACTTAAGTAAACTCATAAGTTAGAGCTCGTGGTAGGTACTTTATAATATTTTGAGTGCTGTACTATTTTTCCTTTAAAAACGTTTTTGTACTGAAGTTCGGAAAGAAAATTATTCGGTGCAAGAGATAAAATGGCTTAAAAATTCCTTAAGAAAGTGGGGTAGTATATGTTTCGTTTAATCGGGAAAATTTTTGATGTTTCCAATAAAATTGAAAGTGAACGAAGAAAAAGTCCTTGCGCTCCTCTAATTACACTGCGGCATTTTTTTCTCTATAGAGGTTTGTTAATTTTAAAATTTAGTAGAGTTAGAGTTGAGGATTGTGGAGAATCTCCTAAACAATATCAAGTGATATGATCTGGAGACTATGAAGGTCAAGCAAATGCGTAACGTCTGTAATATAGTTGGAAAGTTTTATTTTTGAACTCCTTGATAAACAATCTGAAACTTCTTACCTTGAAAGGCAAAGAACATTTATTTTGTTCTGTCATTTTCAGGTTTATTAAATGTGAAAGAGAAAAGTATCAAAAATAATTCACAGTCAGAACTTTTCCGAAAGTTATACAATATCTGTTTCTGATGAATTTAATAATATATGACTTTTCGTAAAGTTTTTCTTGACCTATACTGTATTTTTTTTTTCTCTCATACTCTTACATTGATGTGGTCAAATAAAAGTTAACAAATGTCGAACGTGCTTATGAGGGAGAAGGTTCCCAACGCGAATTCACACTCCCCGAGCAATAAGACTTCTTTATCACGGGGCGTGTCCTTATCTCTGCAGCGTCTCTACCCTCCGATGCAGGCGTCGTTTTGCACAGCACAACACCGCAGTAACCACACATATCCACCATGCGTCTGAAGCATAGGGACGATTTATTCTTTGGTCAGCAGGAACCTAGCTTTTTAAGATACTGCAGGGTGCAGTTAATTTTCCCAAGCATAGTTAGGGGAACCGGGACCCCGAAATTCTAGCCTTCATTGGGACATAATTCGTTTTTTCTTGCACTAGCTTCCTACACCGTTATTCAAGTTAATATTTCAACCCCTATCACCTTCTAAATGTAAGGAGAGGAAAATATTTATGAACCTTTTTAAAACTATGGAAGAATTCACTTCCGGTTGAGGTCGAAATATCGCGTAAGATTATATTTAGACGCGGCGCCAACCGAGTCCTTACTTCATCGCATAAGTTTTAGGGTTTTAATGTGTACATTGAATTAAATTAAAGGGTTTGTTTTAATAAAAATTCTTTATGAAAGAAACAATGATGAGAACTGGGACTGAATAATAATTGGCAGGTCTTTACAAAATGATTCATAGAGAAATATTAAACAGGAAGGGAAGTGTTATGAATACAAAATTAACCCAGATACTTAAGAGGGTTGTTTTGACAGAAATGTAGTGTTTACATTATATTAAGCTCATGGCTCAAAATCAATTTACTCAGACACAAACAGTGAAAGTTAATAAGGTGTTAATTATATTTTGCACGATTTGATACACCACTAATTGGTTAAGTTGAATGGAAAATTTGCTTTTAAAAGGTTATTTGGATACAAATTAATGGATATTTTTATAGCAACCCTTGATTTGGTTACAATTTACATGTTCGCATTTTTGAATGCCTCGATAAAAATTACAGGGGTTTGGATTAATCATCAACGTACGTTTTTTTAAAACCCATCAATTTTTTTTGTGTAGCAAAAAATTGGACATCGACTTACTAGTCGATTCTTCTTTCTTAAATTTTTATGCATGTAAATTCCCAAACAATTTAATTTATGTACATTACATAGTAACAAAAAATAATTCCATTACGCGTTTAACTTTCCAAGTGGCTTAAGAAAAATTCCATTAACAATTTTATAAGGGGGTTGAAAATCCGCGAGAGGTGTTTGTTAATCAACAGTAAATCTTTGTATGATTAACTTTCATGTTCCAGGGAATGCCTCTGTAATCCAGCCTTAAGCCTTGTACACACACACACGTGATTTATGGAACGAAATTAGTGCTTCAAGTCCTTATTTGCAAATTCTCATATTGGTTTAGGTGGTGGTTGGAAACACGCGCCAACATCAAAAGGATTGTTTGTTAGGGAGACTAATTACATAATTATTTAAGATTCTTTATTAATTTTAATTAGGGCAAGTGAGAACGCGAGGATAAAATCGTAAAAAAAACTTCCTGAAAATGCCTAACGTAATTAGTGACGAAACGCAAAGCTTAGAGATTTTATTTATTAAAAATTAAATTAAAAAAAATAGTTTCCCATGGATTGATTGACCAGATGGTAGATTGTTTAGAAATCAATCAAACGAATCGAGCCATATTAGGTATAATATTTATGGCCCATTGAATAAATATTTCGAGCAATTCAATGAAACATCAATCAGTGGTACTCTGAGTATGGAGTGTCGAAGCGCAAATGTCGATGATGTGAAATGCAGCCGCTGTATTCTAGTTCGATATTTATTGAAATGATCATCCCTGGATTTTCAATCCGGCAGGGGCGTTGGGCCATGAAATCGCACTTATTGGAAAGCCCCTGGACTCTGGACGGCGCTGATAACTCGAGCAAAAATTGCTTAAACCGATATAAATGTAATTTATGTTTTGGAAATTATTTTTACGTTCACACCATATGGAAAATTTGGATTGAAATTTATCGTTTTCGTAACTGTTTGGAAAATTGCTTTCCCAACTAAAAATTTTTCTTCTGTCTTATCCTTTTTTCTTGGAAGTTTTAGATTGATACAAACCAGATTCTACTAATAAATAGATCAAATCTAACTAAAGAAGTTTAAACTAAATAAAGTAAACAGAAGCTTCCGGAATAAATTATTTCAGAAAATAAACAAACACATGTGCAGGAATACGTCTACAATGCGTCAGAAAGATTCCCATTTTTCTTGACCTTTACCATTCTAACACTTCCCTTTACTGGGTTCCCCAGAACAAACTCCTCCAAATTTCGCAACAAAGTTTGGAGGAATAGAGAAGGACGTGAGGGATCCTTGGGGTGCGAAAAGGAGAGGGAAAGAAGGGGGAGAGTAAAGCAACATTCCTGCATACTAACTTATAACTCTCAACTCATTCTTTCAGGCTTTCAGGGGTATCTTTCACGTGACAATTCTTAGTACTTTTCTTGGCCCTCTAAGTCTCCCGAATATAACGGATAAAATTAGTTACGAGGTTCTGCACAATCATTAGCCTTGCAAGTCTTTGAATGCGTATTGATGAACCTTTAAAGACAGTTGGGGTTGTGGAAAGAGGGCGTTGCTTAGACACGAGGGTAGTTTCTTCTGATTCTTTATTTGAAACCGAACAAACCTAACTTTTGAGTACCTACTCCGGCCTTCACAGTCTTCAGACCTAACGCTTCCAAGTGATTATCTTCTTCTTTCAGTAATTTTTTTACCCTTGAAAGTATGCTTTATGATGTTAGGGGTGAACGTTACGGTAATTGCGCTGTTTGTGAATATTTTTTGTTAGCAAGGGTGTTTCTTTGTGGAAATAAAATAAGTAACGAAAAAAAAGACACTTTGGAAAATTTTGTTTTCAGTTTCATTCGTTCATTTTAAATTTATCACAAACTTTATTTTCATGACGTGTATTCTGGCAGCCCGTGGCGTTTCATGCATATTGTCGGCATATTCCGTCGAGAAATCACTGAAAACATGACTTTTGAAGCCTTTGTCGTTGGAAATATTCAACAGCCCGTAGCCACAATAATAGTTACATCCAAATCATGAAAAATAAAATTCCACCCCCGACTCGTTATCCTGAAAGGGGTGTATTGTCAGAAAGGCAATAAAAACGCGAAACTGTTTAAAAGTCCATCCGATTTAGGTGGTCTTATGTTGTCATAACTAATTCATGTAATCGTAGAAGAGAGGCCTAAACTTATTATTCATTAGAGAGAAGAACTTTTCAACTTCTCCTGGAGGAGTCTTAAAAATTGCGCTTTTTCCTAATTTATTAGAACTGCCGAGTTTCGGAATTATAATCCATTAGGGTTACCTAAATTTTCTTTCTTCCGCGACTTTTACTTTACCCCGGAACGGCAAGGGAATTTTTATGCGTAAGCTCGCATGGGAATTCCCGTCACTTGCTCCCCTCTACAGGACAAGACCCCTATACGCGGTTAATCAACAATCAAGTTGAATCAAGAGGTGCTTCATCATTTATGTGTGTGTGTGTTTCACAGATGAAAGCTGTCTCTATGATATACAACAAAAAGATTGACGGACATTTTGTTATACTTTACGTTAATTAATTTTTTTACCCATTTTTTTACGCATGAATAGGACACTCTTATTTTTTTATCGTGAAAATCGTGAAGCAACAAGAGATGAGAAGAAAAAGGGGATATGAGGACTGGGACAAGGGAGGGTGAAGACTGGCTGAAATGGGAAGGGGAGTGAAGGTACGAAAAAAAATAGAGACCAGAAGAATTAGGGTTGTGTTCTGTTTCCTGAACAAACTGTTCTTAATTTTCCAATTAAAGTTGTAAACAGAATCGTATAAATCCTGAATAAACACAATTTCTTCCCCTTTTCTGCGAAAAGCAACCATACCCTGTTTTTCTAAACATAATTAACAAACAACTGGGTGCTCATTGTGAATTAAAAAAAAAAGGTAATTAATATCACACCCTTCCAAATTAGTACTGGCAATTTCTGCACAATTTTGCGTGATTAATAACGGATCCTTGGGTGCTGCCCTCTTCTTTATATAATGACCGTTTTATTTTTACTACGTCCCCGTTAACACCTCCTTTCTTTTATATTTATACAAGAGAATTGCTGGGAAAAAGAACAAAGAATAACGCGTGATGAAAATTCGAACGGTTTCCTCCTACGCGTCCTTTAAAATTTACAAACGAGTTCTTGCTGATAAGGGACGAAAAAGAAAAGACCGTTCCCTTGTAATAATAGTCTATTGTAGTCTTTAAACAAAAACGAGGAAAAAGGAACGGGTTAATATAATCGACGCAAGCGGAGCAAGGTGTTCCTTTTGATTAAAATTACAAAGCGTCCTCGACAACGATGAGAAAAAAAAATACTTAATCAAATTAGAATGATATACTTCAAGGTAGAACGTAGATGGAATCTTAAAATTTTCTATTAAATATGCATCACAAATAAAAATCTTCTATAGGGTGTTCTAAATAAAATTAAAAAGAATTGGGACAGACTAACTTTCTTTGCAAAATTAAAGAGTGAGAGAGCAATACGAAATATCTTCAGATTCAACCACCCTGGCTTGTAATAGGCGTTCCGAGTCTAAATTGTGTTTATTCTTGTTTTATTTACACCCTAATTGGTATTAATATAAAAAAGTACTCAAACAAAATAAAATTGCACAGTTAGAAAAGAAACATTGTCATTAAATTTCCCAACAGGACCTTTCTTTTTGTATAACATTCGTTTGATCTAAAAAAAAAAGTTTATTTCTTATTTACAGTGATGTATTGTACAGACAGACAGTCTATAACTTCAAACAGCCTCTTTATTGCTACTTACATTTTCATCGGAAAAGCTCGTATTTTTCAGTTTAATGACAACTCTGTTCGTGGTACGTATAGGAAAACTCAATAAAATGTTTGACGTATGTTGTGCAATTCTTTATTGTTTACTACTCGATAACATACTACGCTATCAAACATGACAGTTTCAAATTTTAGAATTATTTACTTCAGAATAAAAGAATTTAAACATTTCATTCCAATAATAAGGATAATGGGCTTAAGTGAAAGGTAGAACGAAGATCGAAAAGAAAAGAAGGCAAAAAATTTAATATTAATTTCAAAAATGATTTTAACAATTTCAAAGCACTTAAATTATAATTAAATCACAATTCAAAGCAGTAGAAATATAAAATATGCGGATATTTACGTATTACAGACTTGATCAATCCAAGTCTGTACTCTTCTTAACTTTAAAATAAGTGTTTGCGTCGTGTATTTCTAATTCCCTATCGTTTAAACCCTTAAAAATTTATATAATTCAAAGGAATACATTTAAATTTACCACCAAACATAGCAATATTCCTACACTGTGTTCTGATTGGTTAACAATCGAAAGTCGTTTGTTTACGGCTGTGTTACAAGTGAAGTGGTTATTGCTGTGTTTAAATGCAAAAAATTATATTAAAAACTTCTGTTGAAGCCCCAAAGGTATGTTAAACTTAAAGTACCAATTGTAAGGGATGTTTTAGGACATTTAGAATTGGTCAAATTATTTTTTTTAAACAAAAATATCGGTTTTCTAAAATTCGTTCGATGCATCTCTTATAGCGATATGTCAAACAGGTGTTCAGGCGTCCGCTGTTTGACACAGCCGCTGCGGCTGGTTTTAAATGTTAAAATAAGTTGTTGTATTTCCTGTGGGAGACCCAAAGGTAAATAAAATATAAAGTTTAATTTGTTAGGAATGGTTTAGGGCAATTATATTAGGCTGGGGTAGTTTTATTAAAATTTTATGACTATTTGAAATTCGATTAAATGGTAAGAATTTTGTGTCCAGCGCCATCTCTGCAGGTTGACATGGCGCGAATTTCGAATATTTGAATCGGTGGGTAGGTGGAAAGGTTGTGTATGTGATGCCTCTAACGAAAAAAATAGTGAACCGATTTTGATGAAATTTGAAATGTAGGGGTATATCGAAAAGTCATCGGCAAAACAAGCTTTTCAAAAAAATCGGAAACCGGAAGCGGAAGTTAGACATGTTTTTTTGGTAGCATTTTTTTCAGAGGCGGAATTTTGAGAATCTGAGTAGGGGATATGAAAGAAGACCATAATTCAAGGGAAACAGTTTTTTGTCGGACTCTCTAATTTCAAAATGGCGGCCGCTATGAATTTTTCAAAATTTCGACTTTAACGCCCCATAACTCAAAAACTAGTTATCTGATCAGGTTCCGCAATGAAAGCCCTTTGGCGGTACTATACCATGAAGAAAAAATTATTTAATAAAATTATTTAGTAATTAACAAATTAAGTTTTTTGTAGTTTGATCCTTAAATAGAATTAAGCCGACGAAAATTTTATATTTTATAACTAATTCTGTTTTTTTTTCTTTATACAGTGTACAGTGTTTCCAGTTTCCATAAACAGTGTTTCCGAAGACGTCAGTCAAAACCATCGATGGTCAAAATCTCGCGAGGCCAAGAGGACCTGTGACTTCGCAAAAGCGTTGGCAAAGGTAGGATTTTAGTGACAAATTGTCACTGACCAACCACGAAGACGACTGCTGGATTCAAGACTTGCTGCACATTTTGAGAATGCCCTCTTCGTTCCCCCCACACTCATAATTTCTCAGTATTAAAGTAAGATAGGGTTTTCAGGTACAGGTTTCAGAGCAAAAGAATTAATTAATTATTTTGCTTTTTCCATTGCGCCCAGCCCTCCCCTTTGTAATTATACCTACAGTGTATTTGCTTTTTTTTCTGAAAATATGAATTAAATTAATTACAGGGCATCAAAGATTAGCTTGCAAATAGTTTTTAACGAGTTACGTCATAGTGTAAAATAGATACCTAGGTACTTAAATTTTTCTGAAAAAGTTCCGATTCCCTTCTAAAAATAAAATAATTGTTTATAAAAATAAACATACGATTACTTCAGCATCATCATTACATGAATTACTATGTAAAATGGTCCTTCACTTGCATTATTTTGTGTGTTTTCGTTGAAGTTGATGATCGGAATTTGTGTAGTATTCTTGTGTTATTTTTAATGTTTATCTCACCCCCTCGTCACAGTTTAGGATGTTGTGTTTATGTAGTAATGTGACATTTCCGATTATCAAGTTTGGCTTGTACAGGTACTGAGAGATTAATTATTGTAACGTAAACGATTTTTTATATATTTTTTCCTTCATGTTAATATGAAATGCATTACAAAAGACATTTTTTTGTCATGTAAACTTTCAAAGTTGTTATAGATTGTCAGTTATGGCTTATAAAAGAAAGCATTCAAATTTTTTTGAAATAAATTAATCCTTTAATATCTGTGCAATAATTTCTTTTTGCTAACCATTTCATTTCTTGCAGCTATGTGGGATGCTGTCTCCGCTAGCGAGACGCATCTAATTGTTACTGTGGAGGAAACATTTTGGTGCAACGATATTATATCATAAAGCAATAACAGAGAATAAAATTCCCACGAGGAATAGAAAAAACACCAAGAGTGTTTAAAATAAAAAAGTTCCTTTAGGAACAGAGAATATATTAAAAATGTACCACGAATGCTCTGACATTCTGGTAACAAAAAGCAAAATTTCCTGGGTGGAAACAAAATTTCCTGGGTGGAAACAAACTTTCCTGGGTGGAAATATATTGCAATACTAAATGCAAATTTAACAGGAGTGCTATGACATTCCAAGATCCCTACGGGGACAAAAAATTACTAGAGTGCTATGACACAGTAATAGAAAATACCAAATAGGTATAAAAGTTTATCAGGAATACCTTGCCAATCCTGTAATCAAGTTGTTGCTTGTGATTAATGGAGTTACACAATATGAGAATGTCTTAAACTTTTTGTTTCCTCCACGGTGGCAAAGAGGGGGTTCTTTGAAATATATTTTTTTATGTATAAGTATTCCTGAAAAAATTTTCAGGTACTTTCTTAAAAATCTTATTGGTACTTTTAAGTACCTACCAAATATTTTCTCTGCGCAAGGCTTCTTTGCCTAACATTTTTTTTTCGGTTGCGGCGCGACTGTGAGTTACTTTCTTAAAAATATTAATGGTACTTTTATGGTACTTTTAAGTACCCACAAAATATTTTCTCTGCGCAAGGCTTCTTTGCCTAACGTTTTTATCGGTTACGGCGCGGCGAAAAATAGTAGATAAGTATTTGGACAGTATTAAGTAATTACAGTTTACAACATTATTCGTTGTACGTACCCTAAAAGGGTAAAGGTTAGTAGAATCGTATGCCAATATTTTTGGTATAGGTACAACGTCTTCCTTTCGGTAGTCGGTATTTTTTTCGCGGTTGCTTCGTCACTTTTTCATGACAGCAAACTTTTTTTCTTGACCGAACAAGACCAAGGCGTTAGTGTAAGTGCCCAAGGTGTTTCATTTAACAAGTGGAACAGTCAAGGAGAGGCCAAAAGCATCTGGGAGAATCCTGCAGCTCCAAAGATGAAATGAAGGGTCAAGACGAGACCAAAACATTTGGGACACCTTTAAGAAAAATTCAAGAGGAAAATTGTATGCCTAGGATCCCTTAGGAGAGCCTATGAGGGAGAAGGTTTATTTATGAAGATTGCAGACCGATTCATCAGGATTGGAGGGCTCAACAGCAACACAGGGGTTAAAACTACAATTATTGGGATGCAATATTTTTTTTGTATAATTTAATGTTTGCTTAACTAATTGCAAGGATATTTACATTGAATTTTTTTTCCTGAAGGAAGGAGTATTTGGGGACGAATTTAGGTACATTTTGTTAGGTACTATAATGCTTGAATTTCTGTGGGTTGATAGTTACCATCACAGTACACTAACTACCATGTCTATACTAATCGATACTTATTATACAACGCTTTTTTGATATTTTTTTTAATGATTTTATTAGAAATGAGATTTTAAGAGTAAATTTCTAATGTCTAAATTATTTTCAACGTGCAAATGCATACACTAACAGAAAGTAAATATTCAAAACTGCAAATTGAGTATTTACATTCCTTTAGTAAATATGTTTTGTTTGTACGATGAAAGTTTTAATATTTTTAATAATTAGGTAACCGAAGGGACTAATGCCCAAATTATTTTCAACGTGCAAAGGCATACACTAACAGAAAGTAAATATTCAAAACTGCAAATTGAGTATTTACATTCCTTTAGTAAATATGTTTTGTTTGTACGATGAAAGTTTTAATAATTTTAATTATTAACCGAAGGAAAAATGTTCTCATTTCTGGTAGGATTTCATAATTAATCACTTTGGTAGGTGTTAAGGCGACTTAGATTATGCATAAACTCATAAGAATTTTTTTAGTTTCTACATTTGCTTACAAATCCATACATCAGCGATTTTTTTTGGGGACTTTCAAAACAATTAGGTAGGGGGTAATAAGGGGTTGGGGCAAAGCAGTTTGTTTTCTTGTTATTTTCACTGATACTATTTACATGATTTGCTTTATAAATCTATTAAGTAATTCTTTGCCTAACGTTTTTTTCGGTTACTGTCAGTGCCATATAAAAAGAGTTAATCTGTAAGCATTATTAAAGTAATAGCAGATTTTGTATTATACATTATACATACACACGCACCCACCCACACACATTCTTTCTAAACCACTTTTTTGGGTACACGTATTTCCGCGAAAATCTCAATTTGGAAATGTTTCATGGTATCAATACTTCCCATATATACTAGTGGTGGTATGGGAAAGTAAAAAAGGTATCTAGCACCCCCTTATGGTTAAGATCGATGATGTAAAAAGTAAGTGTGATTATTTTAGGGGGGGATCGATTCGAGTTTCGTAATTTCAGCAAAAGGAGTTGCCGCAAACACAATAAGAGGGCTTTTAACTGCTTAGAATTATGATTTACGATGTTAGTTTGCGGCGTACTTCGCATAATTACTAAGCACAACCAACAGAGCTCTCCTGCAAAGGACTCGAAACTTTCTGAACGAACATTAAACAAAAGGTCCGCTAAGCAGTAATAAATTAAAGGATTATAAATATTCATAAAAGTGTAAGTGCTGTCTTATCAAGTGATCCAAGTTAACTCTCGGCTGAAGTAAATACAATTAACGAGATAATGTGGAGTAGGAATGTTGTTGCTTCTTGCGAACGCTTCGGCTCTCTTTCGTTACTGCACTAAATAATACAACCAACGAACGGGTTATCACAACAGAGAAGTGCGTTAATGTTGACTTTGCCAATTTATAAAGTACCCCTCTAGTCTCGGAGAATCGAGACGTACAGAATTTAAACTGCGGCAATAAATCCATTTCCGGGAGAATAATATCGGGGCCGCATTGTTGTGCCGGTGAAATCCGGCGAAGATAAATGTTAATATTCCGGGGACCCGAGACCAATAATCCTTATATATCTAAAAATAAATCGAACAAAACATGATATAATGTGCCGAGTTTATATAGATGGAAGCAAATGGTGAGCCCTAACACAAATCCCACCTCTAATCCGGACATTTCTCAGTTCAACGTGAACTTGGAGAGATAAAAGTCCGGATTTCAGTTTGCGGAACTCCGGGGCCACTCCGTAGCCAGCAGGTCCGACCTGGATTAATTCTAAGGAGTCCTCGGGACTTTTTCCAGACGACTAACTTAAAAATAAAAAAGAAAATAAAAACTTGCCTTTTTTTTCTAAAGCTCACATAAAACTTTTTCGAAAGTAATCAACAAGCTCTTGATGCATATTTATTGTTCAGGTTCAACTTTAACCTTTCAGTCCCTTTAAAAGATTGATACTAAAATAATTATAACACTTTGTATTAGTAGTTCGCCAAACCAATTTTGTAATTAAATTATGTTTCACGCTAATGGATGAGCGGATGGGGTATTTTGTAAATGTTATAAATATTTATGCAAACTCTTCGTTATAGTTTCCGTTTAATTTATTCAGACATGAACAATTAGGTAAAAATTATTTTAATATTTTGACTCACCCTGTATACGAATAGTGTAAAATTTCCGAATTTTTTTTCTTGCAAATTATCTAATACGTAGAGATTTTCTAAAGTTCTAAGAACAAGTTTAAAATATTATGGACGATTAAGTCCGGTGACTGTGAGGGACACCCAATTTTGCTTTCTTGAGTCGTTGTTGTAAGTAGATTTAAATAGGAAAATGCATTTACTATTACTCAGAAAGATAAGAAGACGTGATCGGTGTTAAAACTAAAAATAATTCTGAGAGCAATGAATTGGTGGATCATTTAAGTTGTCGTGATAGCTTGCATGTGAAAAGTGGAAAAGTTTGGGATTGAATTAATAGTTGTCGATGTATACCGAGGGCATTAAACTGCCATTACGTTCCTAGAAACGTCTGATTTCACAAGCAAGTGCTTACTTAATTCATAAATTGGACGAAGCAACTGTAGCGAAAGAGAAGATAAATTATTGAGCCGTGAGTTTCTCAGATATGGAACTTGTAATTAGCAGAAGTCTGGGAGATAGCGGTGTCAGAATATCAGATAATTAATACGATAAATCCAGGCAGGGATCGCACACCTCGCCGATCCTCTGCTTGCCACCGATCACGTAATATCTTCGCGCGCGAGAGAGTGTATTACCATTTTGTATTTAAATGAAAAGCCACACTAGAGCCATCACAACCTTTCGGGCTTGTCAGTTTGATTTTCGACCCCGGTTGCCTAATTATATTTATGTACCGTTGAACCTCCTCGGTAATCTTAAAGATTAATAGAGCTTTTTATCTGTTTGAGGTTAATTTAAGAAGTTCAGTTTGAATTATTATTCCCGGTTGATGAGCACAAGCACTTGTTACCATTAATTCTTCGCTTCTTTGTCCTTCTCTTTACCACAGACATTGAAAATAAATTTTTAAATCTGATTCAAAGAGTACATTAATCATTTTTTTGGGTGTGTATAATTTATTGTTGTCCTTTCTGATTAGTTTCAACGTTGACAAGGAAATTTCCATACTAGACGATACTGTCAATTATTTACACTTCAAAACCGTCAGGAAAAATTTATGGAAAATTATTACGTAACTAGATTACTTCCAAAAGATAAATCAACTAAGTTACATACAGTGTGTCTCCCCCCTTAAAACTTTTTAGATTTGTTGACATGCCCAAAAAGTTGAGAAGTAGGTCGCTATCAAGATTCCGAATTTTCAAGGGCTGTAGAGAAATAATTAAAAGACTAGTCCAAATTTCAAAACCTTTCTTCAAAAAACAACCGATTAAGGAATTTTTTTAAGCGAAGTCCTTATTTTGTTGCAAATCGATGAATTACGGATCTTAACTTTCGACAAGGGAGAACGTTCGATCGCTTAGAGATATCGATTCCAAATTTTCAGGGCTTGAAGATAGACGTTTCAAAAGCATGAAAATAAATTTTCAAAAGTTTATTCCCAAAAACAACTGAATAGGGAATTTTTTTAAGCGACGCCCTTATTTTGTTGCAAATCGATGAATTGCGGATCTTAACTTTTGACACGGGAGAATGTCCGATCGCTTAGAGATATCGATTCCAAATTTTCAGGGCCTGAAGACAGACGTTTCAAAAGCATGAAAATAAATTTTCAAAAGTTTATTTCCAAAAACAACTGAATAGGGAATCTTTTTTTAGCGACGCTCTTATTTTGTTGCAAATCGATGGATTACGGATCTTAACTTTCGACAAGGGAGAACGTTCGATCGCTTAGAGATATCGATTCCAAATTTTCAGGGCTTGAAGATAGACGTTTCAAAAGCATGAAAATAAATTTTCAAAAGTTTATTCCCAAAAACAACTGAATAGGGAATTTTTTTAAGCGACGCCCTTATTTTGTTGCAAATCGATGAATTACGGATCTTAACTTTTGACACGGGAGAATGTCCGATCGCTTAGAGATATCGATTCCAAATTTTCAGGGCCTGAAGACAGACGTTTCAAAAGCATGAAAATAAATTTTCAAAAGTTTATTTCCAAAAACAACTGAATAGGGAATCTTTTTTTAGCGACGCTCTTATTTTGTTGCAAATCGATGAATTACGGATCTTAACTTTCGACAAGGGAGAACGTTCGATCGCTTAGAGATATCGATTCCAAATTTTCAGCGCTTGAAGACACACGTTTCAAAAGCATGAAAATAAATTTTCAAAGGTTTACTCCCAAAAACAACTGAATAGGGATTTTTTTTAAACGACGCCCTTATTTTGTGGCAAATCGATGAATTACGGATCTTAACTTTTGACAAGGAAGAACGTCCGATTGCTTAGAGATATCGGTTCCAAATTTTCAGCACTTAAAGACAGACGTTTCAAAAGCATGAAAATAAATTTTCAAACGTTCATTCCAAAAAACAATTGAATAACGATTTTTTTAAAACTTTTTTCAAATAGCAACGAATTATTTTTAATTGTTGTTGTAGTAACTTCAGCCCTTTCTCAACGTCTACCAAAAAAATTACAATGACATTGAGAGTTTTAGACCGATCATTATTTTTTTGAGGAACAATTTCATTTTGGACAGGAAAAACTTGATTGTGATGAACAGCATTATATACACCATCTAAACGACTTAATTTGTTATTTTTTCATGAAAAGATTTATCGCTTCCTATATACAGGATAAACCGTACCCACGCCCTAAAATAATCAATCGTTGTTTAAAATGGGTTTTCCAGGAAAATTAATAGCGTGGGGGTTTAGAAATTTTGTATTTCTTGCCGGATAATATTTCTATTTATATGAATTAAAAGAGAAAAAAAAAGGAAACAAATCCTGAAAGAGGTAGGAAAAAGCAATTTTCTGTGGCAACGTGACACCTTGAAAATAATTAAATTGAGTTTGAAAATAATAAAAGAAAATTTTCCGTGAAGATGAAATGTTTACGATATATCAAATATCTTGTGAAGGTAATTTTAAGTTTTCATTACGGTATAAGTTGGAAATTTAATTTTCGTCACCGTGTTACGCGAAATCTAAGTTCAGTTGAGCATAAAATGTCAAAGCCGCCTGTAACAAACTTTCGCATTTCAATTCTCGTCGACGCAGTCAAACTAAACTCTGAGAACACAAACATGTAGTACAACCAGCATGGAAGCAAGGGCTGTACTGTGTACCCTATAAGGGGTATATTTGCATTGTTATCAGCTGAAATTGCTGGAAACTATTTGCTTATGCGCGCAAATTCGTCGGATCGTGATTTCTCCTAAAGCAATTTCATATTTCGGTAGTTCATGTTATAAAGTTACGAAAGTCATGAAATTTATATGTAAATTTAGACAAGCCTTTCAGGATTGCACAATTAACCTTTTATTAACCATATGCGTATTTGTTCGGAGCCGTTTAAATCATAAACTACCAAAACAAATAAAAAGACAGCCACTTCAAACTCTCCCAACCCTTAAACTTTCCCAAAAATACAAAAGATTCAATTTACCAACTCGATATTTCTTGCTTCTTGAAAAAACTCCATTTTGTGCCTTTTTGTATCTCTAAATGGGCGTACGAACAACAATAAAGGTGACTGATAATATCTTAATCGAATTTAGAAGCTGATACAAAATAATTCCGAATCAATCTATTCTTCGCTTAATTCGTAATCTGATCTAAGCGTACAATTCAATTCCATTAGAAAAAAAATTAGCTATGCATCAACTTTTAAAAGAAATTTATATGAGAAGAATTCTTCTCTCAAGTTTTCAATGAATAACGTAATGAAGTTTTTGATTGATTTTAGACTTGCCTTCTAGGTTTTTCTTACACACAACGTTTTATTCTTCCTCATTTTCCTTTTCCTTAAATAAAAAGGAGTACAGAAAGTCCTGAAAAATCCGCCCACCCCTTACTTTGGGAGAGGAAAGGAAGGGACATGAGAAAAAACAAAGAGATCATTTCCTTTCCTCTCAAGTGCTGAAACACTTTCTTCCTCTTTCTTTTAAGTCGTTCATTATTAAAATAATCTTCAAGTTTTAAGGGTGACCTCCTAGAACTAAATATGTTGGTAAGAAAGTTTTCTCACCCCTCACAAAAAAAATAATCTCTGGGTTCCTGATTCTTTATCCCTTGATCAAACCTAACAATTAAGGGAGAAACGGAGTAGAAAGCCAATTTGAGTGATAACTTGGGTACTTCCCCATACTCGTTATTTTTAATTAAGGCTTGACATATTAGGGCGAGCACAGGAGCGGTGTGTGATTTAGTAATGAGAATGGATTTGACAAACGCACAATCAAAAATTACAAAAAAGAAATATTTTATATTTCCTTTGACATCAAAAAATTCTGTTTTAATTCGCGTTAAATAATTTAGAATAAAAGATTTTAATTTTAAAAATGAAGACATTTCAAATTATGATATTTCAGGGTGAATTAAGAGGGGTAAAAAAAACGTAAAACAATATGAGTGGAAGTAATTTAATTTCAAAAAAAAATACATAACAATATTGGGCCGTTGGCTATCATCCTGAATGTTAAAATCGAGTAAAGCTTTCTGTCCCTAGGCAAGCTTTTCATCAATTAATTCGAGTTTAATTAAAAATCAGTTTAAAGGCAGAACAAAAACAAAATTCCCTCCAATTACCACAATGTAACACCCACAAATTATTTATATTTGATTAATTCCTTTAAAATTAAAATAAATATTTTCCCTAACTCAAATTTGATCCTTGAATAAGATAAAATTTTCCCAAAGCTTATCCTTTTTATTCGGATTTGCAAATCTACTTTTACGCGGTTATCCGAATGCTTTCATAATCCCCAAAAAGAAAGATAAGGAAAGAGACAATTATGACACCAAATTACGGCTCGGTTAAACTTCTTAACCCTTCAGAAACAAACCCTTTGCGCGAATAAAAGGTTTATTCAAATGTAACGATGGTTTAAAAATCAGCTCGAACTGTCGATTCTTCTTTAACTCAAGTTTAAGGAGGGTTTGATTCAGGACCGGAAATTACAATATTTTCTGTTCAGTTCCGCGTGCGTGTCGTGAAGGATTTTATAATTTGCAAATTTCCCATAAAGGACAATTTTATTTTGCCACAATAAATATTGATTTATTCCAAGCAAAAGAGCACGAAATATTCCAAAATAATAAGGTTACGCCTATTAGTGAAAATTCGAAATTTTCTTGAAAATTTCAAATGGAAAGGGACATATATTTTATTATAATCGTGGAGAGGATAGAAAAAGAAAGAAGATGTAAAAAACCGGACGTCTCTAGCATCACTAGAAACGAAATTATGGAATAATAAAATATTTTCCCGGAGCCATGGCATGCTTGATTTAAGTTTTTTAAGTATCTTAAACATCAAATTCTGATTGTACTTTTTTTACTTTGTTGTTATTGAGTCAAATATCTTTTTGATTTACCTTAAAAAATAAACTACATTGTTTTATAGTTCGAAAAATAAGTTTACGTAAAGAAAAACCCACACATCCCAAAGGTTGCAAGAGGGAAAATTTCATACTCGTGTTATCTTCCCAAGGGAATGTTCCTAAAAGGAACAAAATATGTCAATAGCTGTCCATCTTCAATCAACACATTTGTGAGTGCCTTCTCTTCCCCAATTTTTCTTAAATTCCCCTCTTGGGGATTAAGGTCAACAGTTTTCTTATAAAGTTGTATAAAAAGAATTTAAAAAAACGAAAAGATCCTTAATTGCAATGATTCGGTTTAACCTACGATAGGATCATTTGCATTCGGGCCAATATTATCTCGTTATCCAAATGACCCTCAGATTAGCATGAAAACATCCTTTAAGAACACTTTATCCAAATGAGGCGCTATTTTTAGTCAAGAGCGGATGCTAGAAAACGATGGCAAGTAACGCAAGGATGTTAGACAATGTAAAAGTGCTTTTATTGGAAAAATCGTGATGTTTATACAGCTGGCAACGTTCCAGAAACTAGAAGAAAACTGCCGAACAGCACTGCATAAATATTTTCCTGCAAATACTTACATAGCGTTAATTATTTACTTTTATAATTAGAATCGGTAGGGAATTTTAAAAGAGAAACCGTT
Organism: Hemicrepidius hirtus; assembly: GCA_963082805.1. Lineage (NCBI taxonomy): Eukaryota > Metazoa > Arthropoda > Insecta > Coleoptera > Elateridae > Hemicrepidius > Hemicrepidius hirtus. The sequence continues at coordinate 30,271,257 of OY720165.1, forward strand.
TTATATTTAAATATGTGTTGCCTAAAATAAGTGTGAAAGGAACAACCCACAATTTCCCTGAAGCACTAGAAACAGACTCGACATAAAATCAAACTAAAACAAACCACCGGTTTGTTCAGCTTTTGCATAAAACTCCTACCAGAAGAGTTCTATAGAATTACAAACTCGTAGAAAAATATAAAAATAATTCCCTTAAATTTCCCTCAAGGGAAAAATTAACTAAAATTATACCTCAGAGCTTTCTAAAAGTTAATTTACTTGAAACTTTATTATTTAAGTATGTTTTTGTAAAATTAAATTTTTATTTGCATTCTGTATTTATAAAGTCTGTTAGGAGGTCTCGCAATATCTCATACACCACCCCAAAAAGAAATATAAAATCACCGAAGATTGGATGACGTAGGAAAAACCTTCTTATAACCACACGCCGAGCTGAAATTTAAAGAAAAATCAATCTAGGGATATTGGTAATTTGCGGGAGGAAGTTTTATTAAAATATATCAAGAAAAATGACGATGATATATCAAGAGTTTTAATTTGGAATGGAGCAGGAGAATAATTTTCAGCCATACTTCCCAATGATTAATCTTTTGCCTTTAAGGTGCAGTCTGCGTTTGACATTTCATATCTTCTTCGGCTTGAACTGAAAGAGATGACGAAGCAAAACGGCATATAAAAATTCACAATACAAAAAAGGAAAAGAAAATGTAAAAAAAACGCGCACGGAATATTGAAATTTTTCAATTTCCAACTATAAAATTAATTTTCTTTTTTTTTCTACCAAACAACTACTTCAGGACGATATTGCCAATTGTTTCTATTAGAGAAAGGATTCAAATTACGACAACTAGCTTTCGGGAAATCCGGCTAACTTAATGGATGATCAAACGTTCAATCAGACAGGCCGGGTAATTTTATGGGTAGCTTTATTACACGAGAAAATCGAAAGCTCCCTTTCTTTGAGAAAAATCAAACCCTTCTAGGAATAATCAGAAGTTCTTAAACTTGAATTTTCCATTACCTATAATAAGATTTTTTCGCATACAGAAGATTATTCGTAAGACTTAGTCACTCACAGTGCTGTGATAAAAAAAAGGACCATTGTTATGCACGTTTTAGCAAAATCCACAACTTTCTTGTTGCAAATTATTTCCATTTACTGAACAAACAAAGAGAAAATTGGATAAAAATCCACGAGAAAGTTTCTCAAAATTGAAAAATTCATGTAAAGACTTTGCCTCGTTCACGGATCATCCGTATTGCCCTTCCGTTTTCGGACTCAACACCTTGTAGCTTAGAATTAAACGATTATTGCCTGGGTAAAGGAATTTCTGACTTGATAAACCACTAGGGGATTATTTTTAAATTTTTCTGTTCAAATTAGATCGTCGTCGCCAAAATTATTTTTCCTCAGAAAATACTGTGAGCATACCTTGGCACGTTCCCTGTTTCTTCTGGTAAAGGATTAATGTCTGGCCAAAGGGATTTATGACTTGGTAAAGCACTAGGGGATTATTTTTAAATTTTTTAGCGTTTCTGTTCAAATTATATCGTCGCCAAAATTATTTTTTTCCTCACAAAATACAGGGAGGATACTTTTGCACGTCTCTTCTGGTAAAGGATTAATCTCTTATGATTTGGTTAAGTGTTAGGGGATTATTTTTTTACATTGCTAACGGATTTTTACCCACCCCTGAATTTTTTTAAGAGAGGTTTGTTATTACCTTAGGATCCCTGTAATAAAAAAGGGGTTCAAAAAATATTACTAACCCCCAGCTGTTCCAAAGTAGGAAACATTTTATAATTTAGAAAACCTAATTTAATCCTTGTTTTCAAACTAATAGAAGTGTTGGAAACTTCAAACGAAAGTTATTTATTAATCTCTTAACAACACTTTCTTTACTTTCTTATGTCTTTGCGCGTTTCAACTAGAAAAGGTTGTTTGTGTTCCGTTTTCATTACTTTGATCAAGTGCTTCGTAAAAATACACAACATTTTTTTTACGATGCAAGATGCATTTAATTCCAATCAAATTTTCCTGTGCCTATTCTTCCGTATCATCCTTTTTCCAGTATTTTGAACTTTCGTGTGATGCACCCTTGCATAACTTGATAACAATACAAAGGAAGTACCGTTCCGGAAGGGATCGGCACCAGATGACGTGCAAATGGATGCAGATGTCTACTTCTTTTTCCTAGGGGACAACTATCAGGTGCAAACAAGCGTAAAGGGCTCTGACGAAAATCAGGAACTTTTTCTTCTTCCCCAAGCTTAGAAACTTTTCAGAGACATAATTTTCCTACATTTCCATTAGAATGTTTGTTGGTTCAAGTGAATTTAAGGAGTTTATGAATTTTTTTGTGTTAGGGAGTTTGGTTGGGTCTTATGGTTTAGATTAGGAATAGTTGGCCACAGGTGGTCGAAAGTGGTTCAGGGAATTTTCTTGAACCATAATCCCCTGAACATGAACAGGATTAAACCCCTAAAGGATTTTTTTAAATTTAATATAGGAATGTAATGTACCTACTATAGTAACATTTTCAGTTGAAGAATTAAAAACTGTTAATAAAAAAACCTAAAGCGGTTTAGGAGAAGAAGAATTCGACCTTAAATTTGCATTCTAAATTACATAATAGGTGAAGTTGAAGCGTAAATAAATTTCTTTATATCAAAACCTGTTTTGTTAGATAATTCCTCTTAAGGAAAATATTTCACACCTCTTCTTTAATAATAAAAAAGGGTAACTACAAACAGAGTTAGGTAATCGTTTGAGAAATCATTGTTACAGTTGACATTAAAACGATAGAATGGAACCCAAAAAAATTACTACCTGTCACGTCCGGCATTTTATAATAATACTACACACAAGGTTAAAAACCTGTCGAAATAAAAAAAAAAACTAATAAGCGTATATCCCGGAATTTAATTTTAAAAACGCTGTCAGCTATTTCGAATTCCATGTCAAAACCCACACAAGATCTTATTTTTAAAAATACACAACTCGAAGATATACGTTTCCATTGGGAACTAATTAATTACAAACACCATTAAAAGAAATAAAAGTGGATTACTAAACGTAACTGCTTTAATATTGTTCGGATGAATAGGGGATGTATGAATGGAAGCAGACCGAATTTGATCAGAACTAATTTTTCGTTGGGATGCGCTTTATTCTCATCGATGAAAACATCAATTAGCTGCTAGTGCCGAATCAAAAAGCCTCTGTAGGCTATTCATTATGGCACCCGATAGTGATTTCCCGGGAGGAAAAGGAGTGACGGGGGTACGTGAATGGAAAACCTATCCGAGCACGCACGCCGCCATGACTTCTGCTTCTATAGTTCAACTCATCAAGATTGTCACACCAAAACACACGTCCAGTTTAGGTTTTGTTTAAAATATTTAAGAGAATATACTGAGTGAATCAAAAAATTAATCCTGTTTCAAGATAAGTTGCTAAGTTCAATGAACAACCCCCTAAAATTATTTCCACGCTACAGGAATCCTTTGATACATAATCCCACTAGCTTACGATAATCCGAATGCAATAAGAAATTTGCAATTTTCGCTCGAGAATCTCTACAACTTAAGGTAATAATCCTTCTTGCGGTAATAATCCCTTATTTTACAATTTAATGCCCTCGTTATGATTTTTCGTTACCAATCTTTGATACATTTTAATCCTTTTACTGTATTCTTGGTAATTTATGGTAATAATCCCAGTATGTAATAATCCCTTGTCTTCGGTATTAATCCCTTTTCTCAAAATTTTTAACAGTTTAGTCTGTACTCTTCCTGTGGTTCTTCTCCAATAATTGTAAAATCTTTTTACTGAACTCCCCTTACGGTAATAATCCCCTTACGGTAATAATCCCATTATGTAATAATCCATTTTCTTCGGTAATAATCCCTTTTCTCAAAATTCAGTTCAAAGTTCAGTAAAATCTTTTTACTGAACTCCCCTTACGGTAATAATCCCCTTACGGTAATAATCCCATTATGTAATAATCCCTTTTCTTCGGTAATAATCCCTTTTTTCAAAATTTTTAACAGTTTAGTCTGTACTCGTCCTGTGCTTCTTTTCCAATAATTGTAATAATCCTTTTAGTAATAATCCTTTTTCTTCGGTAATAATCCCTTTTCCAAAATTTTTAACAGTTTAGTCTGTACTCGTCCTGTGCTTCTTTTCCAATAATTGTAAAATATTTTTACTGAACTCCCTTTACGGTAATAATCCCTTGTCTTCGGAAATAATCCCCAATAATAATCCCTTTGTAAGATCCTGTGTATAGGAACTTGTGTGTAATATTTCCTCTAGTATGTGCAATACTAAAAATATTCGAGAACAAACCGATATACCGAGTGTAACAGATAGGAATGCGCACGTTGAAGAAATTTCTTGTTGTATCCACGAATGAATAATGAGAGACATGATACTACTGCATTGTGTTCAATAACAGGAAACTTTTTTATATCTTTGAATGCGTATAAAAAGGAATAATATTTATTTACTTATTACATATGCATTGCAGTTGTCTCGTTGACTTTGGAACGCCGTTTTATATTGTCTAGACGACTTGAAATTCCTTCCACTATATTAAAGTTGATTGTCTCTTCGGAGCACCAAAAGGGCAGTTGTATTTTATCATATCCGGTAGAAACTTTATAGCATGTATTTGTAGGCTGCTCACGCGTTCTCGATAAAACAATAGGTGATGGGATGGTAAAGCATTCTTTTCGTTCAGCAAACAGAACTTGATACACCTAACTTTTCCGAACTTTCTGACCCTATGTTACACCTTCGAATATGGATAGAGGTTGGAATATTATTGGCTTAGCTCCTGACAAAAAAATTCAAAGTGATGAGATAACGATGTCTTTAGAATTCCGATATTGTCGAAGAAAATCTTCGAAATCCCAAGAGACGCTGTTTGCAATTTAAGCGGAACAATATAAGGCTCTTCTACAACGAACCCTATGCAATAAGGCGATTTAAGATTTTACTGAAAGCAACGAGCTTGTACCTCATTTAAAATTGGGTGGAAACGAAATCCTTTAAGTCGATCCTACGAGGATTTATTAGTTGGAAAAAAATCACTTGATGGAAAGATTTTAATTTAAAATTGCTTTATACCCCTGACATTTAGAAAAATTAAAGACGACTCTAAAGGGTGGATTTTTATTACAAGCGGAAAACGCAATCTAGAGGAATTTATTTTAAAAAACAAAAATCTTTGGGGCAACTATTTTCTATTTTCTGGATGGAATCGACTTTTGATTGCGCGCGCGGTAGCCATAGTAACCTGCATTTATGTAATTCGTTTTCCTAAACAATCCGTCCTTTGAAAAAAAAAATATAGGTTGAAGCTTACAATTTTCTTAATTTCCCAAGAACTCGAGTTATTTATTAAATGTGTGTAGGAAACCAAGAACGGAATCCGCTTACATTTCCTTTTTTAGGTAAAGTTCCGTACAAGAAATTTCCTAACGATTTTCTTGTGGAAACTTGAAGAGCAGCTTGAATTTTTTATTTAAATTAAAACTACTATCTGTAATCCTTTCTACATCTGCTTACAAAATCCTCTTTAAATTATTATTCCAAATGAATAAATTAGCTTAGAATTTAATAATCCATGGAATAGTACTACGCGTTCGGTTTAATTCCTTTCAAAAGCACTATTTCTGGTTGGTCTTCCTTTTACGCGCGCTATTTTAAGGATCCTATAAAATTTTGATGATACAGTCCTTAGATTAAGCTACTAAACTGTTTGGAATAATCTACCCTGCAAATATATTTTATCATCAAATATAATGTTTTATTTGTTATTGTTTATGAAAACTTATAAGAGGATCTTAAAACGTTTTTTTTTTTAATTAAATTTTTGTATTTTAACAAGGTTTGAAATGGTTCTTCTTAGGGGTTGTTTTGTGTTTAGAAACAACCTTTGGAAAATTAAGACGCTGTGTTAAGTTTCCACACGTTACCAAACACGAATAGTTTGGAACATTCTGAAAAGCTCCGTTTTCCCACTTCAGACTCCCAAAGAACAGATTTTCAACGCCTGTAGATACAAGACGTAATGTAACAACGTGTGGAATCTAAACTTTAACATTATTGATATTTTGAAGGGCACACTTTAAGAGGTAAAGGGGACATATTCAAAATCCGACTTAGCTTAGGATTAAATTTTGAAAAGTGGAGTTGCGCACCTCCCTTGGACTTTCCCTCAAAATAAATATTTCGTTTTTGGTATTCAACAGTAGTTCGTAAGGCAGCATTGGAAATCACTTGAATGCGTAGCGAGAAACACCAGACTATACGGGTTCGATACGTACAGAAGAGAGACAGGCATCTAATTTACTAACGCAGCGGAAGTTCGCGATTTTCTCATCAACCGTACATTTTAGCTATATGACTACCTTATACTACGTGATAGACAATTCAATTTTGCATTCAATTATATAATAATATACAGGGTGTTTCATTTAAAATAACAAAGTTGCTTATTGTACTGTGGAAAGCAAACACCCTGTATACGTGATATTAATTTAGGAGAATGCAGAGCTATATACTGAATAAGTTTTATATTTAAACTTTTTTCATATTTTGATTAATAAAGGAGCTATAGAAGGATCAATTTTCGATTTTTAAAACCTCGTAGAGGGCGCCACAGTAAAATTCTAGCATTAATCAAAAAACGAAAATGTACCTAACACCAAGCTGCATAAGTGTAGAAAATTTAAACAAAATCGTGTGGCCAGTTTTTTTGTAATAATTTTTCAAAAATTTCAAAATTTTGCACTTGCGCAAATCTATGATTATGTCAACTGTAGAACACGAATACGAGCGTATTTTCTAATGGTTCAACGTGGTTTGTTAGAGTGGGGATTTTTTTAATAATGTTTAGCAAATTACAAGATATTTAAATTTTATACGCTCCTAAAAAGTATATTTGCATAAACTTATAAAATATCTTGTTGTTAGATTGTCTACAAGTTAACACATGAATATACTTCAGATTAAATTTAGTTACGACTCGATTTTTTCAGAAATAACTTGTTATGTATACGAGCGAATGCTTAAGTATGTTATTCTTATTATAAATAGAGAATCCTCTTTGGCTATTAGACAAAATCTATTCAGCGCCTCAATGAAATATTAAAAAAAACAGTCCTGTTGATTATAATTTAGAATTTACATTAAGAGATGATAAAATTGTTTTAGAATAAACATAAAACGAAGAGGATATTTTAAATTTAGATATCTTAACATCCATCTGAGTGTAGGTATGCAAATCTGTTGAAAGCTGGATTCAAACAATATCCAGTTATATTTCCTGCTAGAATAATACGGCGATTGTGTTTCAAGCTACGAAATGTTATATTGCCAAACCGATGACCTATTGTTGTCTGTCCCCAACGTCCCGGATTATAGTCCCGGACTTTCCGTCCGGAGTGACAAATGTTAAGGCCTTAACACCGGTGTTAATATATGTGCTACTACTTTTCACGACTTTGCGACAGTTATTAACTACATTATTCTAGAGTCAAACGGGGAAAAGTAAAGGTTTCAGAATCGGAAATATCGCCCCTTTTTTACTTGCCTGAAATAATCGAGCGAACAACTGAAATAGGAGAAGTTTTAATGTAAAAAAACGATTCCTCGTTCCTGGTATTATTTCGTATTGCTTTTCCGTGTTTTTCAGTATTTGCTCGCACAAAGCCGCCCGCTATCTTTATGCTCCATTATCAGAGAAACGCATTTTGTTTCTCGTCTTTCAAAAAAAAAAACTGAAAGAAGAAAGTTCGTACTATAAATATTTTATGACTTTTCCTTCGCATTAAGCTCGCGGCTAGAAACGTGTTCTATTCTAACGTAAAGAGCGCAATCGTGCGAACGAGCAGTCCATGGGGTCCATAAAAACGTTATAGAATAGCCGAAAAAACGAGCATTATAGTCTTGAATACGTGATCGACTCTAACAACACACCTATTCTTCGGAAGGTAGCGGAGGTGTTATGTGTGTGTGTGTGTGTATCAAGTCAGGGCTGTAACGTTTCAAATTTCGACCGTATACTACAATACTTACGACAAAATAAGCGCAATATAACGGAGGGTATATAAACTGTAATTTCTACATTTATATTCATGTATGTGACTTTTTACGACGCATGTTCTTCCTGCAGTGGCGTGGCGAGGACATGAAACCTACTAAAATATGCTGATGCCATCAAATTAATTTAAAAAAAAAACGATGAAATTGCCTTTTGATAATGAAAAATTCCTGAAAAGAAATAATAACTTCAACTTATTTTCCATGGTTTCGAAACATTTAACAACCAAAAAAAATTACGACGACGACGGTACTGTAATAATCCTGATTGCCTTTCTGGCGGTTACAATTAAAACCATTAAAACGCAAACAGGATTTTGTCCCAAAAAAATTCAGAGAGAAATAATTGAAGTTCTCCTAATGGTTCCCAGGATAAATGTAGGGGAAACATACATAACAAATAATTGGGGAAACGTTGCAAACTAAAATACATCCTGGAAACCATTTAGTACCAACTAAAATTTGCTTCCAAGGACAAAAATACCCCCCCTTCCAGGAAAAATAAATAAAATAATCAGGGTAGCGTTGGAAAGGTTCCTAAAGTACACAAAAGTCTAAATAATAATAACCATCCCAGAATTCCGTTACAAGATAAAATAGGTTCCGAAAGGACCTTTTCCCAACCATTACAAGGACGTCCTGGAGAAGATATGAAAAATAATTCCAATTATCCTGTGTTGGGTTTGTCCTGTTTTTATTTTAATACGAAGAAGGAATTAATCAAGACACATAAAAAAACCCTTAAAATAAATTAAATACGGGCCTGTTATGCAGGACCTTTTATAAAATAGCTTCCTGGTTTCCAGGTAGGGGAGACCTGAGACTTAGATTAAACTTTATGGACACTGATTTAGATCTCTTGATGAAAGGACGGCTATGAAGTAACCAAAGGTTGTCACTTTTATGTATATTTAACGTCAGTTTATTCCTGCTGCTAAGGCTTATCACGATTACCTCATCTTAAATCTTCTCGAGAATAAGAAAACGCGAAAGGGTTGGGAAAGTTTTCTTTTTTAATACTCGTTGAGTTATTCATGAAAATAAAAACGCCCTTTGTGTTCCACCACTGACCACCGATTGAGGATCAGGATCGTACTCAAAAAGCTGTCGTAAAATCTTACATTTTCACGAGATCGTAAAGTCTTGGGTGTGTTATTTAATGTAATGCGCAACCAAGTTTTCATATCTCAACTAAACAACCTACAACAAACTCGGGGTAGTAATGTAAGTAATATAAAAAATTTCCCTCCTAAGAAATAATAAAGCTGTCTTTATCTTAAAAAATATAAAAACTTTACTATTTACACAAAGAGATAATTTTAGATCAACATTTCAATTGAGTAGTATCTAGTATCAGATAATAATACAGAACAGGAGATTAACATGTGCTTCCGTCGAGATGTTAATTAATGATGATGGTACATAACGAAACCATTAACACATCGCTTTGAAATGCAATCGGCAAGAATACATGTTGGCAGGGGGGATAACTCTACTATAGTAAGTCTAGTAGGCGTGGGTTTTGAATTACACACAATGCTTAGGGATTATCAAACGCTCAAACCGAAACTTAATACATTTTAAGAAGATTAATTTACAAAAACGTTCTTAGAACACCCTAAAAATATTTAGAAATGCGTAAGTAACTCGTGTGGTGCATTTGATAAGTTCAGATCTGATTAATTAGCAAGGAATCGTTAGGTAGGGCGGTGCGAATCACAGTTGGCATTGCAAGAAACCCAGAGAAATGTTCACCAACTAACCCAAACAGTTTCTATATTCACTGTGAAAGCGATTCAAGGTAAAATACTTTCGGGAAATTATTTTGTAACACCCAGAGGGGTGCATTTCTCCCAAAAAGGAGAACAAAATACGCAAAGCAGGCCTTGTAATTGGTTATCAGAATGCATATTATTTGAACAAGACACCCAAGATCTATCAATCGTTAAAATGCGGACCAGGGACTCTTTCAGAAAGCGGTCCGCGGATTGGGCGGTGGGAATCTCGGTTGGCATTGCAAGAAACTAAGGGAAATGTTCACCAACTAACCCAAACAGGTTTTATATTCACTGCGAAAGCGATTCAAGGTAAAATACTTTCGGGAAAATATTTTGTAACAGCCAAATGGGTGCCCTTTTCCCAAAAAGGGGACCAAAATACGCGAAGCAGGCCTTGTAATGTTTATAATAATGCGTAACAATTGAAAAGGACACTCAAAATTATCTATCAATCGTTAAAATGCGGACTAGGGACTCTTTCATAAACCGGTCCGGGGATTGGGCGGTGGGAATCTCGGTTGGCATTGCAAGAAACGCAGGGAAATGTTCACCAATTAACCCAAACCGCTTTTATATTCACTGCGAAACCAATTCAAGGTAAAATACTTTCGGGAAATTATTTTGTAACACCCAGAGGGGTGCCTTTTTCCAAAAAAGGGAAGAAAAATACGCAAAGCAGGCCTTGTAATGGATATGATAATGCATAACAATTGAAAAGGAAACTCAAGATTATGTATCAATCGTTAAAATGCGAACCAGGGACTCTTTCAGAAAGCGTTCCGGGGGTTGGGCGGTGCGAATCTCGGTTGGCATTGCAAAAACTCCATTCTCAACCAACAAAAATAGCAATTGTGTTATTTTTGTAGCTAAAAATATGAAGTTAGTTATAAATTACATCCTTTATCGTAAATTTGAAATATATTTCGTAATGTAGGTGAAAATTTAGACGTTTTTCTCTTGTTTCTCTCTTTTTCTTCCCATATAACTTATGATATACGTACTATTTGGAAGTGTAAAAAATTCGGGTGTTTCCCGAAGGCGCCGTCATAACGAACCATCAAAAACACACTCTGATAATTTTTCTTTGCGTCTAAAGCTGAACCGCAGGAGCAGAGGGATATTCGTCCTAGCCAAATTTAATATTCTTCTGGAGCTTATTTATGGATGCATTTTCATCGTTAAGGATACTGGTTATATGCGTTAAGTTGGGTAACGACTTTATGTGGATACGAGATCGGCTCCGTAATTAAACAGCGGTAGGTACGAGGTGTGGGTCCATTAAACGGTAAGGGAGTGTATTGTGTAAAGCCGAGGCCCTTCATTAATCTTTTATCCCCCCTTTGGTCTACACTGCCGGAGACCAAAATGCCATTCATTATTCTCTTTATGACCTAACACTAGACGCATTTGCTTGTTACTGGAAAGCACTTTTTGAAACAACATGCATGACAAATTATTTTCGCGCCCTTACAACATACAAATCTGTAAAAAGGGTTTCGGGTAATCCTTCCAAGATTTCGAGGACGTAATTAATTATTCTACATTTTCCGGATCGTAATTAATACAGAATTTTCACATTTTCAAATTAACATGAATCCTACAGGGGAGGGAAACACAAACTGAGAAGAAAGGAGCAGGAAATAATTAAGGGGGCGAGGAAATGGGAGAGGGGGAGAGTATGAGGAAACCGTAAATTTTCCTCTTACATGTTAAAAATCTGTCGGGCTCATCTTCCTATTTTTAACCCATATTCAACTAACCTGTTCAGGTATTCGACTTGAAGTAAACCTTTCTCAACAAAAGTCGAGCAAGAACATGGCAGAAACGCTTTTTTAACATTTTTAAAAAAAGTGTGAACGGAACTGTATAAACTATAAAAGGAAATAAATTCTTTACATCATAACTGATAGAAAAGGCGTACTGTGCCATTTAAAAGGAAAACAAAAGGACCTCGTTTCGCTGGAACAATTAAGATAGTTGGAAGTCGTGAAAATGTGAGCAAGTCTCGCAATTCAAGTTTTTTATACATTTTGTTACATTTACACATCAAACATAAAATATTGTACAAGGTGAATCAATATTTAGGGGTATTGTTATTTATTTTGATTTGTTTATGTATCATGACAAGAGTTGTTGTTGTTATTAAACAGAGCTGAGGAAGTTATCAAAAAAAATTAGAAAATTAATTACTTAATAATAATTATTTATTGATCAAAAAATGTTTTAAAAAAATCAATTCATTTTATTTCCTAATTAATGGTTCTTGCTTTTAATAAATATTTTATTCAATTAATTACTGTTAATAAATTTTCTTGCCATATCAAGCGATTAATAAAAAAAGGAAGACCTTTTTTTTATTTATTTTTAACTTCTGTATTAAATATCTTCACGAAACCTGTTTAGATAAATAATGTGCCTTGTTACAACATAAAATAATAACATAATTAATTGAAATTTATTTATAATTATCATTTATGAATACAGTAATTAGAAGAAAGCGTATGTATTTAAGATGAATATTGTTTTTGTTTCAAATATCAGGGGTCACATATTTTTCTTTGATTAAGTTAAGTAAACAAAACAATAAAGAACTTTAATTGAGGGAAAACTAAAAATTATTATCAGTAGGCAGGCGCCTTCTTTATATAATATTTATGTCGAGGATATTATGGATTGTATCAGTTTTTTCTTAAAGAATTGGAAAGAGGTATTACATTTTATAAGAAATATTTATTATATAATCGGAATATAACAAACACTGTAATCAGTTTAGGAAATTTTGTTTGTTAGAAACTTCTTAAAAGTCGCATTGTAGAACAAAAAAAGTGGAGTTGCGCACCTCCCCTGGACTTTTCCATATTAAAAAATAACCGTTTTTGGTATTCAACTGTAGTTCGCGAGGCAGCATTGTAAATCACTTGAATGCGTAGCGAGAAACACCAGACTATACGGGTTCGATACGTACAGAAGAGAGACAGGCATCTAATTTACTAACGCAGCGGAAGTTCGCGATTTTCTCATCAACCGTACATTTTAGCTATATGACTACCTTATACTATGTGATAGACAATTCAATTTTGCATTCAATTATATAATAATATACAGGGTGTTTCATTTAAAATAACAAAGTTGCTTATTGTACTGTGAAAAGCAAACACCCTGTATACGTGATATAAATTTAAGAGAATGCAGAGCTATATACTGAATAAGTTTTATATTTAAACTTTTTTCATATTTTGATTAATAAAGGAGCTATAGGAGTATCAACTTCCGATTTTCAAAACCTCGTAGAGGGCTCTGGAGACCTGGTTGGCTACTTAAAACATCCTCCCTCTTTATATTTGACCAGAATTTTGTTTTTGTAAAATAAATAACTCATGTTTTCTAGATCTAATTATCTTGGTTGTTAGAGTTCGTGCTTGAATGCTTGAATAATTACTCAATTAACAACCCCTAAAATCAGTTTTAAAAATTACATTGTAGGGGTGCTGTTAATTTTTAAAAGTCTGTGGGTTCAATTCATTTTAATTTTTTCCTTAAAAAAATTCCTGGAATGTTTTTGATAGCTGCATAAATTTCAATTTTGTACATTTTTTAATTTTAAATTTTTTTTTATAGACACCGATCTTTGGGGTAATATCTAGAAAATGGCATGTTAGTATTAAAAGTCGAATTAATCATTTTCATTCAGGATTTAATGCAAGTTTCGCAACTTAATAGAATGGTAATGTAACGATGGCGTGTCCGCAACAAAAGATCCCACGTATCCTTGATCTCGGGCTTTTTTGTTCCATTAATTAACCACGGTAAAAGATTCTTAAAATGGGAACCTTCGAATAAACTTTTTTACCGTATTATCTAAATAGTAGGAAAAAGAGTAACCGGAATTGTGAAAACACGCGCTTGATGTCGCTATTTAATACATAACCTCAGGGTTTTTCCTTTTTGAAAAAAAAAGTTTCTTTTAAGCTAGGATTTTATTACAAAAAAAACATTTAAACCCAAAAATCCTTTGGGGTAAGATCCGGTGACTGTGCCGACCACAAACTGTTTAAATTTCTGCTAATATTTTACTTTACTTAAATTTTTTTACTGAGGTGTAATATATCATCCTGAAGAATTATTTTTAAACCACCCCCTATATTTCCCTAATTTACTTAATACGTCTGGAGGTTATTTCTAATTGAGCAACTATAATTAAAGCTATTCTCTATCGGAGAGTTTTAATTTTAAAAGGTCGTAGAATTATCTACAATGTGATAATTTAATTAGGGGGTGAGAATCCTTAACTAGTTAATTATTCTAAATTTTGTATCCCAGGACTGTAAGATTAATTAACTCAGAATTCTTGATTAGGTTAGCTGAAACTTTAAGTTGTAGTTCGACGTTTCAGTTAAATTCTAAGGGTTCGAATCCTATCCGGAGCGTAAATTTTTCTTAACAAATTTTATCCGTCTCGTCCATGAGACAACAGTCTTAAAACACAAACTGAAAATTTATGGACACCGAATATGAGTTGTCTGCTATTGCAAACATGACTGATTTGCAGACACAGGTATTGAATAAACAACGCGTTGGGGGTGCAGATTAAGATAAAACGAAAAAGTTTGATAAGGATAAGTCTTCTATGAAAAATATTGAATGGTCGTTGAGATAACGGAGCAAAAACTTGGGGGGTTTAAAATATTACAAATCACAAGGACGCGACCTACCACTTTCTTTAGAATAATTTATTTATATATGGTTACGATATTCAAAGCCTTACCAGATGGTCGTTTTACTATCTACGAGGATACTTAGAAATAGTTGCAGTAAAGAGATTGAATTTTCTAGATACCGAAAATTTAATGGGATTCAAGTCCAGAGATTGTGGTGGCCAGTGATTCGATTACTTAATTGAACATTGTTATGAAAATGAATACAGAACTTGGTTGATCAGAGTAGGCAGACTTAATTATTTAAACGTAAACAAGTTACGCTGTGTGACATGGAGCATTATCTTGAAAAATAAATCGGTGGATTAATAATAATTATTTGTTGCTATTCTGGGGTTCTTTTCTTCTTTGTTCATCAGAAAAGGATGTTTATTAAAAATCCTAACGCGATTCCATTGTACCCAATCGCATAAATAGGAATTTCTCATAAAAATGAGTTTTAATTGTCCCGGGAAGAATTTTTTCAGGATGGTATTACTTTTTAACAGATTCTTAAGGTATTTGAATAATTTCTGAATAAATTCAAGATTTTTCTTAGACTACTGTATACCAATAATTTAATTTACTTCAAATAAGAAACATAATGGAATTAATTATATTAAAAAAAAAGTTACTTTGTGTATAGCGGAATTCTTGGAAAACTTCAATAAAGCGTCTCTTGGCAATTATAAATTTCTAAGGTTAAATTAATTCTAATTGAAATTAAATTCCAGCAAAGCTCCTACATGAAAATATAAATAACATACACAAAAGAAAAAAATCTATTAGAACCTTGTTGCGTAAACGTATACAAGTACAAGGAGAGTTCCTTATTTGCATAAAGTAGGCGTTTATTTCTACCTACGTCAAATAAATAACAGTGTGTCTTCTAATTCAACTTTCTAAAACTTAGGACATGGAAAAATTAGGAAAAAAATCAATCGATAATTGATTACCATGTCAAAAACAAAGATCTAATGAATAATTTAGAGTGAAACTTAATTACAAAACGAAATTAGATAGGGCGTATTTTTTTTTATTCTGATGATCCAAAGGAATTGTAGTACAGAAAATAAAAGTCTATTGCTTGGTAATAAAAAATTATGAAGGGACGTAAATTAAGCAGAAACCTTTCAGTGAAAGGTCGCTAATCGTTTTCTTATTAAGCCCTTTTAAGTTCCTCCCTGCAATTTCTTAAATAATGAACTTAAGACCTAAATACGTAGTAGGAATCTCTTTTAAAACTTTAATATTTCTTAAAAGCTAGAAATAAATAATTAGGGATTAATTAAATAAAGGAAATTTAATTTAATTACCAATCCCTACAAACATCAAACTGTATTTTGTGTAATAATAAATTTTTCCACCCTCTTTTAAGTTAAAAAATAAAATCGTTGAGTAAAAGGGTACTTTTAAGGGCTAACTGCGATACTGGATGCTGTAAAGGGGTAAGAAGCGAAGAGTCCGGACAACGATTTCCGTATAAAATTGAATCAGAACTCGTAAATAAAGTTCAATTGCCTTTCAAAGGGTAAAATATTCCCCCTTTTCTTACGTAGGGTCAAAGTTCGGAAAAGATGAAAATTCCTTCTAAAGGAAGTTAAAATGACCCTTGGCACAGAAAATAATTTTTTAGAACATTGTTAGAAATTTTTTAACTTAAAAACGCTTAAAAGGGTGTGCTGTAATGAAAAATTATATCCTACATAAAGGGTGGTCTTAAAAAAAATATTTTAATCGATACGGTCAAGTTTGATGAACATCTAGGGCGTGGGGGTGGGGAAGAGAACTCAAGAGTTACGTTCTTATTATTATTATTATTATTATTATTATTATTATTATTCACCCTCCTTGAAATTCGTATACCGAGTCCTCGATCAATTATAAAACAACCTACAAAGTTTTGTTTTATTTCCCGACAATTACATTAAAGTACAATTTAATTGTTTCTTGAATGCAAGACTGCACTTGAAATAAATTTGTTTGTTCACTTGATTACGTAATCTAAGTATAATCAGAATGCATGTGTAATTGTTAAACTTTCCCATTTAAAATAGCGTGGGAAAATCGTGACTAAACATTTTTATTTCTTACTGTTGAAGAAGATAAGTGTCTTTGAAAAATTATTACAAAAAAATTGGTCACACGATTTTGTTTAAATTTTCTACACTTATGCAGCTTGGTGTAAGGTACATTTTCGTTTTTTGTACCCTTAAAAATTGCTATTTTCCTAACAAGTGCAGAAAATCGATTTTTCCGCACGCTAGTAGAAAAAAATCTTTTTTCTACTAGCGTGCGGAAAAACGCATTTTCCGCACATTTTTTAGTGCGGAAAATCCACTTTTCCGCACCGTGCGGCAAAGGATTTTTCCGCACTAGTTTTTCTACTAGCGTGCGGAAAAACGCATTTTCCGCACGCTAGTAGAAAAACTATTGTTCCTAACACGTGCAGAAACCTATTTTTCCGCACTTAAATGCTTGACACCACTCCGCTACGCGTCGTGCTGTCAACGGCATTTGCGTGCGGAAAAATCGATTTTCTGCACTTGTTAGGAAAATAGCTATAATGTGTCCAGAATAAAACTCTTCCATGGCCTACTTTTTTTAAACAATACCCTTCGTTATGCCTTCATATTTTTTAAGTGGCTTATTATGCAGTTTTGCTAATTTAAAATTCTTGCTTCCGGTTAAAACGGAAGTAACGCATCCTTGATTTTTGAAACAATAACAAAAATCTGAATAATACAGATCTTGATTTATTCATGTAAGAAATTTAAAACCTAATAATAATTTTGTCCTTTAGAATAAATTACACAAAGAAGTACGAAGTATATTTTACAAAATACAAACTTCCTAAATTCAATTAAAAGTGAAATTAATTCAACCCGGAAGTTGTTAGAAATTACATAAAATGTTTGCACTTTTGTTTGTATCCTACATCTTCGGATACGCAATAAACGAACAAGTTTTGGTAATAATCCGAGTAATAATCGTTCGTAACACAAAAGGTTTTCTCTCTTGAGGTTCGAGTTCGAAAGTTATAACTTAGGCTGTAGTATCTACTAAACAAATTACGTGTAAAACTAATTACCGAGACACGATGTGATTAACAGTCGAGTGGTCATAAACTCCGAAACGATGCTTTACAAGTTATTCCTTAAACGTTGTTCCTGTAATTTGAAACTGACTCGTTTTTCACGCAGAAGAAAAATTCTCATTAGACTCAAAAAAAAATTAGAAAGCTGTAATATTAATTTTTATTTAGAAAATATCCGCTTCCCAAACCTTAATAAGAGATAAAAAAAAACGAAAAAAAAAGCAAGAACCTTCTCTCATGAAAGGTTTGTCAATCTTGTTGCGTGTTATTTTCTGGAGGAGTTTGTTAATTATATCTTAAGACTGTTATAAGAATTATGTACAAAACTAATTTCTACAAACACGATGTGATTATAGAGTCGTTATAAAACTAACCAGAACCATTTAATTTCTCTTAACCATAGGTTTGGAAAGCCAAAAAAATGAACGACATTAAACTTAATTGGTACAATCAGAAAATTATTATAGAGTCAAGGATTGGAATTTTTTAAGTTCCTCTTTGAAAGATGTATGTTGCATAATGTAAGGGGATTAGAAAAATTGTCATTGGGCCAAATAATTAGAATTTTATTCAAATTTTCAGACAGACCCATGGGAAAATTCTTGCTTACGATTTTTACAAAATACGGGTTTAATATTTGCTATTGATTGAAAGATAAAGACTCTGAAATAAAAGGAAGAAGTCAGGATCATGGGCTAAAGGGCAAATTGCCATTGCGCCAAGGATTAAATATTTTATTGCTTTCTCAATAAGAAAATCTTTAAAAGTTTTAAGATTTTCTTCAGACACTCAAATTTTGTTGTTGGTCTAAACCAGACTACCTTCTAGAAGAAATTTATTTTCTTGGGTCAAGAGACAATTGCCATAGGGCCTAATATTGGATATTCCGTCCATGGATCTTCCAGGATCTTAAACTCTACCAATAATCAGGAAGAATTTTGTCTTTGTCGAGGGTTTCGTGGTCTAATCGTAAGCGCAAACGGGGGTAGATTGTGTCTTGTCTCTTTATTATTTCTAAAGAGACGTTGGTGTAATTGTCTTGTGGCCAAACAGTTGATTCGCGTTTCCAATTTTGGAAACCCTAAACGGTTAAGTTTCTGTAAACGCAGGGGCGAATTTTCAAAACAAACGAAGACATTCAAATTACCTTTGGGCCAGTTGTAGAACACGAATTAAAATTCTTTAAAGACCGAACAGTACCTAAAGCAATATCAAAAAAAAATCTACCTTCTAACTCGACGACTTTTCCCGCTCTCTTCAACGCCTTGACAGCTTCATCATGCGTCGCTTCCCGGAGGTCTTCCCCGTTGACAGATAGAATAGCATCCCCTACATACAGCTGTTCAGTTTGATCAGCTGCCATCCCTTTAAAAATTTTGCTGATAAGAATAGGCATCTTATTTTCTTTTCCTCCTTTAATGGAAATTCCGAGTCCATTATTGTCCGATTTAACAACACGCACTAAACGTTTTTGGTTTGCTACGGATTCGGGAACGTCTGGAGTATCACTAAGTCCACTGGGGGTTTCGATGTTGTTGTTGAGGGAACCGTTCAAGGTGGTTGAATTCTCGCAGGATTCGTCGAGGGTGATGCTGAGGTAGTCGTCCTCGAGGGAGACGAAGACCCGGTACCACTGGCCCCGGACGTGGGTTTCCAGGATACCGGAACGGCCGTAATAGCCTGGGGAACCAACACCATCGCATCCGCTCGACATTTTCTTCACATTATTCTGGATCGTCTGAATTTACGCGACCGAAACAATTCAAGCACGAGACACCTGCACACTCTCCCACGTTTCATGCGTTACTGCGTGCTGTTCATGCTGCACAAATTACCAAAGTCTTCTCTTGTAGGAGCAGGGCGGCCTCTTCGGGGCCCCCACGCTCCACGGTAGTGCTGCACTTCGCCCGGTGTTGACAAACACAACGCAAGACTGCTCGACGTCGTCCTGTCTGATTTCTCGTTAAAAGCGGCTTTCGCCCGGCACCCCGAGCTTTTGATTCGGCGCAAGGAAAACCCCCCGGTATCCATGGTTACAGCTGTCCCTTGTGGCCCCTTTCAAAATCCCTCAGTTTTGATTCATAAAGTTCAAGGTCATCTAGCTGCTGTTTTTACAGGCAAAAGGTTACTCCCTTAACAGGAACGACCAGATTCGGTTCTCGTCGTGGATGAGGTTCACCTCTGCAGTGCAGGATGTGTGGAAACTCACGAAATCTACAACTTATTGATTTCTTCTTCAAAACACCACACTACGGACACAGACTGATCTAAACTAAACTTTGATTAAGTTGGCTGGAATTCCATTCTCGCAAAAAACACAGCCACACAAATATTTTTTGCTTTCCATATCAGGGCTGTATTGAATTAATTTACAGCACTGAAAGGGGGGGGGGCATTCAATATTACTACAAACCAGTCATGTTTGAATTCAAATTAAAGGGCAGGTTGTGCTCTTTACATTTTTTGTTAGGATTTTCAGTATCAGGGCTGTATTAAAATAATTTACAGCACCTGCGGGAGGGGGGTTCAAAATTATCACAAACTAGTCGTGTTCGGACTCAAATTAAAGGCCACACTGCATTTTTTCGAAATATTCTATTGTTGAATGTTTGATTTTCAATATCAGGGCCGTACTGAATTAATTTCAAACATTTCAGGGGGTTGTAGGACATAAAAATAAACCGTGTCTGGTATCAAATAAAAAATTAGGAAGGGGCATAATTACTTGGAATAAAAAATATATATCCCAAGTGAGTTTCGCTTTAATTAATCCAATTTTTCTGTTTGTACTTCGTTGTTTCAGAATTCTTTAATTAATAATTCGCGTCCTTAAATATTAAAATAGGGATCCGGAAATATTTTTTTAAATAAATCTCTCGTTTTATAAATGAAAATAAATTCCAAATTCTCTGCAAAAAATATATTTTATTTATTATATTTATATAAAATCCAAAGTAGGTACACAGTCTATTATCGAAAATATTAAGTTTAACAAGTACAACTAGATTTAAGAGCAATAGCTAAATTTTTTTATATAAAATAGAGAAAGGTTCTTTGAAGAAGAAACCACCAGCCTTAGTCAATTAGGAAAACCCTTTACCACCTCTTCTTATTTCCATCTAAAGATGCAAAGAAAACATTGAATAAGTTTCATATAAGTACACTTGATCTAACAATTAAAAAAAATAAGCACATGTTAAATAATTTACAGCAACCTTCAAAAGTTTTAATAAAACTCTTCATCACCAAAAAAAAATGGCTTAATCTTCCTTATTTAACAAATTTTTAGCCATGTAATCGACAAGTTTAGCAACGAAACGTTTTAGAACATCCTTTCTTAACTCTCCTACATCCATTACTTCTTCATGATTCGCTTCGTCATAAGAATCATAATCATTGATACAAACGTTTGTTATTAAACTAAAAGCAAAGACGGTCATGTTACAATGTCTTGCGGTTATAACTTCATGGACTGTGGACATTCCAACAGCATCAACCCCTAACATGCCCAACATTTTTAATTCGGCTACGGTTTCAAAATTGGGGCCTCCCAAACATGTATAAACACCTTCGTGGACGACATTACCAAGACCTTCTTCTTTAGCGATCTCTTTGGCTTTTAAAATTAAATTTCTGTTGTATGCTGTGTTCATGGGTGGAAAACGGGGTCCAAAACGGATATCATTGGGTCCTTGCAAGGGGTTGTTACCAGCAAAACCCATCATGTTGATGTGGTCCTTTACAAGCATTATATCACCAACTTTGTAGGAATTGTTAAGTCCTCCGGCAGCATTTGTGGCGATAAGATGGGTAACACCAACAAGCTTCATTACCCTAACGGGCATAGCACATTTCCATAATGGGTAACCCTCGTAGTAATGGAAACGACCCTGCATGCAAACCACGGGAACTCCAGAAAGGTACCCAAAAACTAGTTGTCCTACATGGCCTTCCACTGTGCTAAGTGGGAAATTAGGGATGCTTTCATAAGGGAACACCAATGGGTCTTGTAGGGCTTCTGCTAAGGCTCCTGATAAGGAAAAAATATTTTAGAAGGTACAAAAAGTTTTGGGTACTTGGTTAGTCTTGTTAGTCGTTAATGGTTAAAAAATTAAAAGAAAAATAAAAGTCTTTGTCTGTACCCTTATTCCAATACGCACCCATGCCCGAGCCGCAAATGATCCCAATTCTTGGCCTGAATGGTACTCTTTCTAATAGGTATTGGGCCGTTAGAACCAACGACTCATAGGTGTATCTGAAAAAAATTATGTAAGTTAAAAAAAACTCTTTTGAAGTTAACAAAACGTACGCAGTGGGAGTCGAACCCATTAGTGTTTAGCGTTAGTGCCTAGGATCAAAACCCCTTGTTAGATAAAAAAATGTTTTTCAATATTTTTAAGCCGATTTAAAATAAATAACACCCTGTATATTAAAATATCTGATGTCTTTGAATGAAATTCTTGTTCAATGAAAGTTGCTTTGTTTTATCCTTTTATCATACTTGGTTATTGGGTACACAGTGATTATTTTCTATTTAAACATTGTGGTCTTTTAAAATTTGCCGAACGAAATTTTTGTTATTGTTTACGTGCAATGGCCTGGTTTCTACGCCATAATTTGTTAACGTGATAAGATAAGAGCAAAAGAAAAAACTCAAAACTTCTTTAGTAATTTGCATTATAAGATTATCAATTTTTTTTCTCTCTCTAATTTTCATCCATCAATAATACGTTTGATTTCCTACGCATTTAGGCTCCTTATTAAAGGTTGCGCCCTGGACTAGTGCCTAATGTGGAAACAACTCTACCATATTCTACCCAAATATTCAAAATTCCAACCCTAAACTAGATAAACTAACCCGAGATGTGAAAAACTATTCATTATAACATCCTTTTAGCTGGATTTTGGCGCCCTATTATATGTTGCGCCCTGGGCCACTGCCTATGTCGTCTATACTCGCTACGAATAATAAGCTACCTAAAAGTTCTTTGTTTCATCCCTTTAAGCGCGGTAGATCAAAGATAAGCTTATGTTTTGGTAAACTTATTATTTAATTTTTTTTCTGATTGTGCTCTGTACACTTTTCTGCTGTAGGAACAGGAGTTGCTAACAAGAAATCCCAACTTTATCTTAATCAGAAATACTTGCAGTATCTGAATCGTAATTTATTTATCCAAGTTTTTTTTTGTTGGCTGATTGCTCATACAGTCATACATGATGCAATTTCCAAACCGATTAGTCCAAAATTTTATTGCTCTAATATAGAACAGGATATTATGTCTACCTCCTTAAGAAAATATTAACTTTCATTTAAGGGGAATACCAAATTTATTTAGAATGTTTCCTCTTTGTCCTTTTTCCTTTCATTTAAATGTCGCAATATAACTTTATAAAAATAATATTGTGCGAAAGGAATATTTTATGACGTTGTTGCGATGTAATAACACCAACATGGGATGTGTGTTATTGAAAACATGATAGATTACCCCACTTTCGCAAGTTTGATTAAAAAAAAAGTTACATTTTGGAATATATTGCTTGCTTTTTCTTATCATGTTTGTTGCCAACACAATGTCAAGTCGAATGATGTTACAAAAACAATTTCTAGTTCTTTAAGAAAAATAATCTTAGATCAACATTCAAATTTATTAAAAAAAAAATTATATTTTCCGTGTTGAACTCAAAAAAATTTCTATATAAAATAAAAAATAACTTACGTATTATTATATGCATGTGTAACATGGCAGTTAAAAAATTCTTCTTGTTCTTTCTCTTCATTGTCAAGTAATTTTTTTTTTAATTCTGTTGAATTCCCATTGATTTTGGTTTGTACCCCGTTCATGGTTTAATTTTATTCCAAAATACGCACTTTTAAATATTAAACTATGACCCTCACAGATTGGTAAGCTAACATGAACTAAACTGATAGACTTCGACTGCTTTTATATGGTAACTCTGACGATATTCTTTGATATCAGTTGGGTGAAAAGTTAATACCGACGCAACGCAACAAACAAAGATGTTAAACCCATTCCTTGAATTATCTACAATTTCGTAATTTATCTTGCTTGAGGATTTTAGAATTTATTCGTAAAATTTATTTTTTCAAAGAAATTCTTGTTACTAAGAGGGTTTAGTTTGAAAAAAAAAATTATTAAAGGATTATCCTGATTAAAATTTTTAATAAACATACCCTTAGGGAAAAAGTTAAAACATTATTTCGAGAATTAATTTATTATCACGGTTATCAGTGATCGATGACTTTCCTTGTAGTATTTTTATTGGAAATGTAGGGCGACCTTGCAAAAATTAGGAAGTAATAACTAAATTTTTTGAGACATATTTTGGGCCTACGCATGCTAAGGATGTCTACAAGAATCCAGAATTTGCTGTATTAGGGTTTTATTTTGATCTGGGTTTGCTATGCAGGGGCCTGAATTTTAACCCATTGGGCAGGACTTTTTTGTGGAGGTTTTTGTTTAAAACTGCCCATACCCTAAATAATTATGATACATTGGTGTGAAGAATAGTAGTATGTAATTTATTTTATCATACTCTGATTATAGCGATAAAGATAATGCAACAAAGATAAAGTTGTGTAGATAACTTTTAAGTACCTCACGTTTTTATAGCACCTACTATACTACTTATCAGTCGCAATGCAATTAGAACACACCCTGAAAGATTATCAAGTCTGAAATAAATGAAAGAAAAATAATTATGCAACGTTTCCAAAAAATTTGATGGGACAAGAAAACATTTCCAACTAACAATGAATAAAAAAAATATTTTGAGGTGGTCAGTTTAATTTTTTTTTTATTGTTTTCAAATGAAATATCATAATAATGAGGTGTGGTCGTGAGTGTAGTTTCCCAACATTTTTTTAAATGTAATTTCATTGAAAAAAAAGTCTTGTATTTTAAGATCAAAGAATAAATTTGTTATCACGTAGATCTACCCCATAGAGTAAACAAAATTGAGAAAAAGGGGTCAGAAATAAATTAGGAAATTTTTCCCTCCAAAAAACATTTTAAAATTCAGTAAAGCGCATTCGCCGAACAATATCGAAGTAAAAATCTGTAACTTAAATTGTTTAATTAGCAATAACTGAGTATTATTACATAAACAACTTACTCATCATGTTGGTAAGGTAATAATTTACCAAGGGCAGAACCCATTTTAATTTTTTTAACCGCTTTCACTGTATATTATATTTAATCAATACAAGGCACATAAACACACGTAGTATCTCTAAACTGGGGAAGATCTGATGGTGGGAAAACTTGAGGTAGGTCAGGATGTAGGACAAAATTTTGGAATATACGAGGAGGAATTAAAAAGTTATACAACAAAATTATGGGAAGGTCTTAGTTTTTTAAATATTTGGGAAATTTTATTTTCGCTTCTAGGACAACTCGCCTCCCCCCAATACGCCTTAGAACAATCACCCTCAAGGATAATTCGGCCCCAGACGAACTGTGTCTACCATTAGAGATACATAACGATTTGTAAAAGTATAAACCTTTTTATCCTTCCCCTATACAAATAAAACCAAATTGTTTGCGGTTGTTCATTATTATCATCATCATCGTGACAATTAGGTACCTACTAACCAAGGTTAATCTAGAAATACGTGTGGAACAACCTTCGGCTAACTGTAATTAAATTGCATAAACTAAAATAGAAAATTAATTCGTTCTCCTTTATTTAAATAAAAATTACTCTGACAACTCCCATTACAAGGTCTCGGCTTTCTTAATAAAAAAAAATGTACAAATTTGTACAATAAATCATATATGGGAGTTACGTTTTGCCAGCAGATATATGCAAAGGCCAAGGTGGTCACACTTCCCCTAGAGTTGTAGCACCCAATGAAGTGTTGGGAAATACAGGGTGTTAATGAATTGCAGGGACAAACTTCTAGGGCTTAAAGTATACATTACAACAAACATTTTTTGTTAATAAATGTATGCTCAAAAGTGTTTTCTTTCAGGGATAGAGCTTCTCAAAGATTCTTTAAGAAGCGCCTAAATGTAGGCAACTCAAACTACAACAAAACAAAAGCACATCGTTATTTGAATGCATGTATGAACATGCAATTTGGGTTGCCTATTTTCAGGTACTTCTTAAAGAATCTTTAAGAGGCTCTATTTTCTAAAGAAACCTCTTTTGACCACACATTTATTAACAAAATTTGTTTGCTTTGTTGTGTTTTGCATGCCCCTGCAATTCATTAACACCCTGTATAATAAAAATTCATACAAATAGAAACAAATAAATATGACACAGTGGGGAAAAGCCTCTTAAACTTCAAATTGTGGTGAAAAGCCTTTAAAATTTTAGGTCGTGGTGAAAAGCTTTAGATTTTTCTAGGGGTTGTTAATAATTTCCACTAGAGGAAGAAACCTAAATGATTGAAAAGAGACAACAATCAATCAAATATCTTCAGTTTACCTTTACACCCATTATGAGTAGTCCTTGTTGAAAAAAAATGTGATTAGCAGTTACCTTTAGCCTTTCCATTTTAAAGAGATAAATAGAGTTATATCATAAAGTAGCGCAAATTTAGTTCAGTATTACAAAACTGATCAGCGTAAAATAAATTAAATAAAAGCAATTACTATATCGCGTGTTTGTAATCAACAAACCTTTCAATAATTACAAAATTCTAAACTGCTTTTTTATAAGGTAAGGTCAAATGTTATCAAGTTTATTATCAGAATCTGTTTACAACCGACAATTGTGTCAGGGGGGGCATTTATAATTAAATCGAAATTGTTACAAAATCTTTTAGATAACTTGGTCACAATAAAAGTGATAAGGAAACGTAAGTCGTTTCAATGAATCCCTTTTAATAATGTTACAAATCAGTTATTATTATATATATTGAACTCTATACATTGTTTTATTGTATATTATTTTAAATATAAAAGTTCAAAAACAAATCACAAATAGGTACAATGTGATAAAAAAAGCTGCCTAGTGAAGAGTTAAAACAAGAAGTTTTAAAAAAATTGAGCAAACATTTAAAAATTATATTTAAGAAACAAAACAGTGCAAGTATTTATAAATCGTACAGTCAAGAAGCAATTAAACATATTTGGTCCCAAAATAAAACCGTAAAGAAGAAATATGCATAATATACAGGATGTTTAGAAAATTTTCACTTAACAGTATTTTGATTTAACTGTGCTTTGTACTATCAGTTAATTTTTAATTAACATTCCTAAACATCCTGGTGTAATAAAATAAATATACAGGGTAAATTTTTTCTGTTAAAACTTATATTAGATTAAAAAAAATTCACCCTGTAGATAAAACATAAACGTTAGTTTAAAAATTTCAGGAATTGTTAATATTACAACTAAAAAAATTTGTTAAGAAGCAAAATACTGTAATAAGCAATAAATTTATATTAAATACATTATTAGTCTAAAAACAAAAAAATAATTTTTAAAATTTAATAAATTAGTTTGACAAGTTTATCTTACATAAAATCACAATTGATAAAAATTACATTTAAAAAAATATTAACAATTACGAAAAAAAAAAGTCCAGGAACAAGGAAAATTGAGTCACTTTAAAAAATATTCCACATTAATTTAAAATGAAACTAAGTACCAAGTAAAAATAGACGTTTAGTACCGTTTACAATCATAAGTACGCATGATGGCATCCAAAAAAATTAATCCTTATTTTAAAATCTTTGCAAAATTACAAAAAATCGGAAGAGTAGGTTTTTTAAATTTTAAAATAAGATTAAATTTATCAAGATGACATCATGTACTATACAAGGTGTTTCAACTAAACTTCCGTTTCTTATTAAGAAAAATTACACTTTAGTTGACTTACCCTGTATGAGGTAGTACCCAATTCTAATATAGCAACCACGAGCACTACATACTAGTATTACTAATATTCGTCACTTCTAGAACATTTAAGTATCAATGTTTACATGAGAAATTTACTACCGCGTTGTACATAACCAATTCGACCAGTTAGCTACAAGGACATTAATAATAATAATAATACGGCGCTCCCTTAATTAATTGTATATAAACTTGGGAACCATTTTTTTTCATTTACTAATATTAGTCAGTATGGCAGGATTGGTACAAAAAAATCTGTACCAATATTCTACAATAATATCTTACACTAGAACCATTTACAAGTCATATTTGGCTTCAAATTAATTAATATTAGACCTATACAAATATTTGAACTTAAATACACCTTGTTAGCCTTTTATTTTTTCTTACTTGCCTTTTCCGCTTTTCTCTGTAACTTCTCTTTTTCTTTTCGGTCCTTTTCTAATTGTTTACGTTCTTTTTCTGCTTGTAGCTTTAGTTCTTTGATTTTTCTTTTTAGGCGACTCTTGTCGTCACCACTTATACCTAATATCTTAAAGTCGGCAGAGGTCAGCTGCATTAGAGCTGTACCATTGACTTGTAATTCAAGGAACTTTGTTATATGTTGCTCTAATCCTAATGCTAATAACCAATGGCAAACCTAAAACATAGAAACATTTTCTAGTATTTGTATAGAGGTATATCAGCTGATGCAGGAGTTTGGTATGTAGGAGCTAACTAGACAAGCCACACACACACACAAAAATATTTATCCTACTGATCAGACAAGACATTTAAACATTCATTCAAATGACTACATATTCACACAAATAAGTATTCAACCGATCATATTCCCATAAACACAAGAGCCTCCCAAACGCACATCTCACAGTTGCACCAAAAAAAATAATTAGGCACTCAACTAACCATACAGAGCCAGGGGGAGCTTTTAAATAGTCACCCAATTGTCCACACAGTCATATAAATAGTTACCATACACCATACAACTGACCAGCCACTCACTCAACCAGATAAACCGTCAAACAGCCCCACAATTTTGGAATTCAAAACATTTTATTATAAAAATAATTTTTTATCTTAGAATGCTATAACTAAGCAACCAATTAAACTCCTTTTCCTGTTACCAATTGATAAAATTTCTGTCCAACTGGATTCTCCTGATTGTCCCTAAACGTAAACACAAAATTTTTATAAAGAAATCGCCAATCACTAGAAAGTAATACAGTTTAGAAAATTTTCCATATTTACTGGGTGAGTAAACACCTTTTTTTTTAAATTCAGGTTTCTTTTTAAAATACATAACACATTCCTATGCTCACATAAGAATTTTTTTGAGAAAAACCGAAAAAACCTTTAATATCTAGAGTGCCTTGCATAGGGAGTGCGTTGCAATTGTTTTAGATATCCTCAAAAAGATTGTTGTTAAAGAAGGGCAAGAAAAAAAATTAATATTCATTTTTTCAAAATTTTGGTACACAAGTTTGACTCATCCTGTACTGTGCAGAAAAAAAAATATACAATTTTAAAAAATTTTGTTACACAAGTGTTGACTCATCCTGTACTGTGCAGAAAAAAAATATTCAATTTTAAAAAAAATTGTTACACAAATGTTGACTCATCCTGTACAAAAAAAATTTACAATAAATACGTTTAGATATAATAACAGTAATATATTTTGTGTGCAACTGTCAAAAAAAGGTCACTTTTTTTGTTTGATTTTGAGTCGTGAAGTAGCACATTTGTTTATAGTAAAATAAAACCTTGACAACGTAAAAAAAGCCCTGACAACGTAAAAAAAAGACTTTTTTTTACCGGCCGACAAAGACTTTTTTTTACGGGTCATGATCTTGAATGAAATTAGCTTTTAATTTTATGTAAAGATTCGATCGAAACTTTAATTTTGGTAATTTTTCACAGTTGCACACAAAATTTTGTATGCCACATGGCCGTGAACTATCTTTTTTTTATTCGAATGATTATTTGGCTCGGCCTTCGCCTCGCCAAATAATATTCATTCTAATAAAAAAAAGTGCTACTTCACGGCCTTGTAACATAAATAACTATTTACTGTTAGTAATAAATTTTTAAGTGCCAATAGTAGATAAAAGTAGGACATCACCCTGTACATGGGTCTAATGGAAGCAGTAGGACCAATACACAACTTTTACAACTGTGTATGACTCACTTGTTCTTTGCTCCATTCTGAAACAGGTGCAGACTGCCAAAAATGCGAGCCTCTCTTATCACTACTGATACTAGAACATGATAAACTGAGATCGGATGGGTGAGTCCATGAAGAATCGTGCCTCGATGGAGAAACTGAACCTGAAGACAGACTCGAGGGTGAAGGAGGCGTTGGAGATGTCGCGCCCTGCTGCTGCCAAGGCACCGTACCTGGGGGTGATAGAGTTACTGGCACAACTTTTTTCACTGGAATGAAAAGTTTTCTCTCAAGCTACTAGTCGAATTGTCCAGACGGGACAAACAACTCACCCCTGGCATTAGCTTCGCTTACTGCTTGTCTTATTTCTTCTAGTAGATGTTGCGCTGTTTTATTTTTTTCTGTTAGATCATCCGTTGAATTATTTACACTATCACTTCCAATACGCTTTTCTCGCTCAGCCAGGACCTTGAGGACAGTAACAAAATATTATTAGTCACCGTTTATTAGTGTAGTCAGTTAGGGACCTAATGTTTGGTGGCTGTTTGTGTGTCTGTAGTTCCTATTTGTGTGTTCAAATACACTTACCTGTTTCAATTGCTCGGCAAGTGATGGAGGTGGGCCTAACCCAATGTTTGGGCCTTTGTTGGGAACACCAAGCCAAGGATCTGGGCTGCTCTGATGTTGATGGGCTGCACCTTTTTGAACTCGGGCGTAAAGTACATTAGAATTAAGATGCTGACTGTTATAACTTTGATTCTGTGCATTATATTGAGAGGTTTGTTGGGAAACATATTGAACTGTGTTTTGAGAATAACCGTAATGTGTATTTTGTACATTGTAAATTGCACTTTGGGCACTAAATTGTGTGTTCGGTACAGTACTATGTTGTTCTGAACCTGTATTAAGCGTTGAAGGGCGTACAACAGTGCTTGTACTATATTTAGATTCGGAACTGTATCCGTCATTTTGATTCAATGAAGCTGTATCGGATAATTCATCAGCAGAGTTATAACTCTCATCCAGGCCGTAATCTGAACTGCTGTTACTCAATGAGCCTTTTTTGCCACTAGGTAACTGACGGTTAGCAAGAGCCCCCCTGTTTGCTAACTCAGCTTTACTTTTACTCGCCGAAATGTCTAATAATTCATGGGGAGGTACAGCTTTATCAAATTCTTCTTTAATGGGTAATTTTCTTTCAACAGTAGCTGTTTTGTCACCATCTTCAGGACTAGTATCAGATATTTCAGTATCTGAAAATTCCGCTTCTAAGGTCTGAAATAACGGTTTCGGAGGTTGCCTCCTACTCATCTGAGGTGTAAGTTGCTTTAACGTCACACTATCATAAGGAAGACCAATTGGGACTCCTGCTTTTCTTTGTGTTTCTAATAAATCTTGTTCAAGGGCTATAATACGATCTTTAAGGTTCTTAACCAACGCATTATATTCAGTATCTTTTTCTTGTAACAATTGTTGGTAAAATTCTTCTCTATGGATCATGTCTAGTTCGCGTGTTTGGAATTCCCTTACAAGCCTTTTTGCTTTGCTGTATTTTTTCTCAAGGACTACGTATTGGCCTTGTGATTGTTCCAACATGTTCTGGTAAGTTAAAACTTCTTTCCTCGTTATGTTGAGTTTGTTTTCGGCTTCTTTTAATTTCTGATGGGTTTGTTTAAGTTTTTCTGTGTTCTCTGGATCTGCATTGCTTTGTTCCATTACCTGAATAAATATAGAAGAAAATATTAATAATATTTTAATTAATACACTTAAAAAAATTAAGATATACAAAGTGTTTGGAAAAGTATGTAGCCATGCTTACTACACATCAAAAGAATTACAAAGTAGGGCTGGGAGTAAAATTAAAACAGTTTTAGGATACCATTTTTTTTCGGTTTGATAATTTCTATACTTAAATGAGACACCCTGTATATTACAGCATGCATTACTACCCAGGAAAATAATAAAACTGCCAATAAGATGGTGATGGAAATAAAAATTTAAGTTGCGGGTTTTCTATGTTGTTTGGGGTCATTTCTATACTTATATGAGCCACCCTGTATATTCCAGTAACATGCATTGCTACTATACATTATGTAATGCCCATCATATCTTCCAATTATTTAGTCTAAGACAGCAAAAATCAATAAAGGATGCAGACTATACAGTCTGTCCATATGCTATAGTCTAATGCATGTATACAGGGTGTTCTATGTTAAGTCTGCACTATTGCTAACTCTTTTATTATAGGAGCTACGATGTCGGTTAAATAGGCAAACTTGTAGAATTTTTTATGCTGATTATGATAATAAAATCTAAAAAAACAATTGAGCATCGCATTTCCAAGATATTTACCAAAACATATTTGTTTTAAATAGAACACCCTGTATGTTTTTACATAAATGGATAGAAAATTAAATTTTGAACAAAAATGTCCATATAATGTTTTCTGATTAGATTCAAAATAACGGAGTTATATGATTCATGGCAACTTGATTTTTAAGGTTTGAAACAGTTATACCCAAATAACTCGGTTATTTTGAATGTTATCCGAAAAAGTTATATGGGAATTTTTGTTCAGAATTAAATTTTCTATCCATTTATGTAAAAACATACAGGGTGTACCATTTAAAAAATATATGTTTTGGTAAATATCTCGGAAATGCGATGCTCAATTGTTTTTTTGATTTCACAATCATAATCAGCATAAAAAATTTTACTAGTTCGCCCATTTAACCGAGATCGTAGCTCCTATAATAACAAAGTTAGCAATAGTGCAGACTTACCTTGGACATTCTGTATACAAAGAAAATTAAAATATAGGGATGTGAATGGTTTAAATGTAACTAAACTTTTTTTAATTCCACTTAAACTAATCACTGTTGTATTGAATGGTAAAGGAACATACCTTCAATTTTAGTCGTGCAACTTCTAATTCAGAGGTGTTAAGTTTGCGGTGGCTCTGCATAACAAACACATCAAGTACAGTACAAGCAATGGAAAAAATATTGACATATATTTTAATGCACATACATAAAATAAAGAATAAAAAAAAATATTATTAGTTATTTTAAGAAATAATAAGTGTAGGTAACACTTTGGATTACACAAGCATTAATTTTAGGAAAACTCACCTCTTGTAAAAGAATTCTTAAGGATTCTACATCGGTTGCAGAAATATCTTGTCCTTCTTGCTCGAAAGTTGTTTCATTGTTAGAGGAAGAACTTACAGTGCCATCTGATAAGCTACTATTTGCAGAACCTAATTTAAAAAAATAATCAAAAACAATCTTAAAAGGACAGGGGATAACTTTACCCATTAAAAGTGCAGATCCGTCATTTTGATGTTCAGATTCAAGCACTCGCTGTCTTCTTTCTTCTCTTTCCCTATCAGCTAACAATGATTGTTTTATCAATTGTGCAACTTCACTATTTTCAGGATCTTTTTCCCTTCCAATACTAAATTTTACCAATCCTGAAGTGTTACGTAAAACACTAGCGGCATATGCTTGGGTTACCCCAACTAAACTCTTCCCATCTACTTCAATGATTTGGTCATTCACATGAATGCGTCCATCTCTTGCTGCAGCCCCATTAGATGTGATTGTTTTAACAAATATTCCAAGTTTTTCCAAGCCTGCATCTGCTCCAACCCCCATTCCGATTATACTCAGGCCAAGACCTTCAGGTCCCTTTACAAGTTCCACTGGAAATACATCCATTTTTTCTACCCGCTTTTCTAGTTCATACTCTGCTGATGCGGCTACAGGATCAACGTCTTCGTTTCTGTAAAAATAAATCAAATTAAAAGGCGGGAAAGAATTTTACTTCCGGTTTACCTTCTATCATATTCAGTTATACTAAAAGTTGAGAAAACGGTAATAGGTCCTGTGGAAAAAGACACTTTGGAAGGCTTACGCGTGTAAATAGGATAATCAAGTTCATCTTCTTCATCATCTTGTGGTAAGCCAGGAACTTCCATAAAAAAATGTCCATCTTCATAATAATGTACACCGTGTTCAACCCCAACAACTTTCATGTGCTCAGGAATGTATTCTTTAGTATTTTCAACTTGTACTTCCAAAGTATTACCTTCAGAGATGCTTGTAACAGAATCTAGAAACAAATCTACTTCATTACAGAAAAATAAATAAATCCCAAGTTACCCCATACCTATGAGTCCTGAATCCGATACACTGGACTCCATTTTGGATGAAGAAAATCCATCATCATAACTCGAGACATCAATACTTGATGCAGATTCTTTCATAGTTTCTTTAAGATGTGTTTGTGGGATTTCATTAAACGAACCTCCGACTGATTCAGTGTGGGAATCTTCTTGTAATGATGAGGGACCCATACTGTCGTTCAGTGACTGAGGACCAGTTGAATCTAAGATTAACGAATTTGGTCCTGATATGGAATCTTGTAGAAAGGAACTGCTAGCATTTGGATGCCACTGACTGTCTTTTACATCTACAGGACTTAATAAGCGAGTCACTTCCTGTGCTTCTTCGTCTGACAATATTTCCTGCCTGTAGAAGTAATAGCTTTAGAATTGGACATTATAAATAATTATGTTTAATAGTTAATGTAGGATGTGTCCATCAAAAAAAAAAGAGATTGAGAGATCGGTAGATATCCAGATAGAAAATTGTCCAGGTGGCTTGTCAACTGTGAAGTCATACAGACAGACAAAAAGCAAGTACGCAAAGAAACAGGCAGCAAAAGGGTCAGAGAGAAAGAGATAGAGAAAATCAACCAAGGAGAAAGAGAGAGAGAGAAATATAGAGGAAATCATCCAAGTAAAAAGAGAGAAAGAGATAGAGGAAATCAAGCGACTAGAAAGAGAGAGAGGGAGATAGGGGAAATTAACCAAGTAGAAAGAGAGAGAGAGATAGGGTAAATCAACCAAGTAGAAAGAGAGAGAAAGAAATATAGAGGGAATCATCCAAGTAGAAAGAGAGAGAGAAATAGATAAAGGAAATCAAGCAAGTAGAAAGAGAGAGAGAGAGAGATCTGTAGGAAGTCAATTAAGCAGAGAGAAAAAGAAAGAGAAGTGAACCAGACAAACAGATTCAGACCAACAGTTAGGCAAGCAGAAAGAGAGAGACAGGCAGCCTGGCAGTTGGATAAATGAACAGTTACAGATAGACAGAAGTCTTTCTGTTAGTCTACAGCCGGCTAGTCTTAGAGTTTGTAAGCATGCAAGCTGACTGATTGAAAAAAAAGGGCACAAAATCGAACAGCCAGATAGGTAAGCAAACTTTGGATAAAGATAAACAGAAGTAGACAAACCCAGAGTTCCACCGCCAAGACTAAACGCTTTTAGTCCTTGAACGGCAGTTTCTGGTATACCTAATCATTAAAGTGGTACTTAATTTAATACTAAAAGTATAAAAGGTTGTAAATAAAGTAAGTTAAGGTGTACAATATAAAATTAAACTAAAATTCTATTTATTGTTGACATGAATAGCTGTACTCTGTGCTTTAAACGAAAAACAATTTTTATATAACCAGTCTGATAGACATTACTACACACAAGGCCAGGTGTTTAATAATAAACATGCATTTAATAAATATACAAGGTGTTCTATGAAAATAAACACCCTATAGGACAATGAATTAACAATTTTTTATTATACATCTTTGGTTTGCAATTATTTTATTTATATTCTTTCTCAACAAATTTCGGACTTACCCTGTATATAAAAGAGTTAAATGTTTAAATTTTGGTTACATTAACAAATATTTAGGATGTTTAAATAAACTGTCTTAATTAGGACTGCAAAGCTTACTGAATGAAACGTTTAAGAAACAAAGCGTCAGCACTGCAAGGCATTAATAATTAATTTTGCAGCTGTCTAGTTCAAATCAGTTCATTAACTAAAATGGTCTACATAAAAAAATTTAGTTTGGAAGCACAGACAGAATTTTAAATACAGAACGAGTCAAAATATTTTTTTCGTTTAATGACAAAAGCAATAAAAATGTGTGTAGCGGATACTGCAAAATATTTACTTACCTAATTCTTTTTTCCATGATTCTGCAGGATCCAAGCCAAACATGCAGAAAAAAGCACATTAATAGGGCAAAAAAAATTAAAAAAAAGAAAATAAATATTCTACGGGTGAATAAAAATAATTCTCTTATTATAGTATCTACTAAAAAATTGTTAATACACAAGCCCTAAAATCTCTACTTAATAATACCCAGGGGGAAAAATATCACTCACTTTGTACTGAGCAAATTTTCAGCCTCTGCAGGAGTCATTGTATCGGCGACTACTTCCTTCCTCCCAGATTCAGTCAATTCCTCTTCACCATCACTAGCATCCGCATATTCAACATCATTTAAGTCTAAAATACTGGCTTCTGATTTAATCTCTTGATGGGAATTTAAAATTAAATTATTACTTTCCAAAAAGTTTTCACTTAATTCCGATTCAGTCTTTTTGTTACTTTCTTCCACTTTAACACAATTACTTTTAAGTACCCGACTACTTTTTTCCACAAATTCCCTTTCCTTTTGTAAAAATTCCGTACAAGTACCTTCCTCACTTTCAAGTTGTGACAACACAGAATTTGTTATATAGGTCGGAGGATTATTATACATTATATCCGAATCTACAGATTTTTGTTGCACTACGGTTACTTGAGAAGCTTCACTCTCGGATGATTTTTGTTGGATTAAACTATTCGGTTTGTGTGGAACCGCATATAAAGCTTCAATGGACTGTTCCCTTGATTTGGTTGGTTTAACTTCCTGAATTTCTTCTTCCTCTTCTTCAGGTTCATCTTCTACGTCTTGATCCTTAACAGAATCACTACCTGAAAGGTGTGGTTTAAGCTTTGCTTTAATTTCAGGGTAGGGTTCGTTAAAACCTCCCTCATCTTGAGTTGAGGAAGTGCTGATAACGGAAGGGGGACGATTCCCCAATCCAGCAGCCGGAATGTTAAGGGAAATACTGGAAACTTTAGTTCTTCTTGGTGCTGCAATGACATCTTCAGATTTTTCTTCAACAGGTTTGGTAGACTCATTATCTAAAATTAAAAATTAATTAAAAATAATTTAAACCCTTAATTTTTTTTGGGCGGGATTTGACCTAGTTGGTCGGAAATTTTATGTTTTCCATTTTAGAATTCATTTCTGGTGGCTATAAATAAATATTGATTAATGATGGGAAGTAATTTTGTCAATCAATATAATAGGGAATGAAAATTTTAAACCGAAACCTACCTGAACAATCTATACACATGAGTCTAAGACGCAAACACATTTTTCCAATGTACTTAACCATTAGGAATTATTTTAAAAATCCGGTAGTAATTAAATTTTATTCTCAAACATTTCCAGAGGTCTTTAAACATAAGTTTATTAATAAACTTGGATATTTTTAAACTTTTATGTAGAACAGAAGAAGTAAAAATGCACGACTAGTAAAAAAATTCACAGAAAGTTCACAAAGTTTTTTAGGTAAGGAAGAAAAACAAAGTTTTTCTAATGAAATTAAATCTAAATATTAACTAAACAGGAGTTAAAGTGAAGCAGAAGCTTATGTCTGGCCTCTCCCAAACATACTGATCTATAAATAAATTCCAGCAGACCTACACAGTTGGTTTTTGTTTGTGGTTACTATTTGTTCCTTTTCCAACTGCCCACACTTGGCAATTGCTGTTACTTATTAAGTGTTGGGACAGATATGAAATGGACATTTTAATTCTACACACAACCATTACTAGTGCTACTCCTGCATTCATAATTTGGCTTCGAGCTTTCGCAGCTTTTCCCCAGTTCTTTATTCCTCGGATTCGTTCAAGTTTCTATTTCCCTTATTTCAATAAAATAATTATTTAGACATTAATTTAATACAAGAATGCAGTTTTAAAGAGAAAAATGAAGCAAATTGGGTAAAATAGTTTTAGAGCTTTCGCAGCTTTTCCCCAGTTCGTTATTCCTCGGTTCCGTTCAAGTTTCAATTCCCTTTATTTTAATAAAATAATTGTTTAGACATTAATTTAATACAAGAATGCAGTTTTAAAGAGAAAAATGAAAAAAATTGGGTAAAATCGTTTTCCGGCTTTCGCAGCTTTTCCCCAGTTCGTTATTCCTCGGTTCCATTCAAGTTTCAATTTCCCTTATTTCAATAAAATAATTGTTTGGAGATTAATTTGATACAAAAATGCAGTTTTAAATAGAAAAATTAAGCAAACTAACAACCTTTAAGTATTCGTCAAGGAAGCATAAAAATATTTGGCAAAATTAATTTTTAAATTTTTTCAACCTTTAATCGTTCCCAAAAAAATTGTGACAAGTTACATGAATTATTCTGATCTTATCTGCATTTTAAATGTCTTTAATGGGACAATACGATTTATATGGTTAATGACTTACGAGAGTGCAAACAAATCTTCCGCCTCCACAAATTCCTTACCTAAAATATACAAAAATACTTACATGAATGTTTTGACACTAACATGAATGGCATTTCAAATCTTACACCTACTTATTATTTTTAACATTTTGCATCGAAGGAATTTTTAACCCGATCAAATAATAAGAAACCGTTTTTTTAAAATTCTAGAACTGCTCTAGAAAATTCGGAAATAAAGAATTTTTTATCAACACAAAGCTATTACAGGGGGTTTTCTCAGGTAGGGGGTTCCCCTAGGTACTGAAAGGGTTCTCCCTAGGTAGAGGAGGGGGTATCCTAGATATAGGGGTTTCCTCTAAGCAGGGGAAGGGTTCCCCTAGTTAGGGGAGGGATTACTCTAAGTACAGGGGGTTTTTCCTAGGTACGTGAAGGGTTCCTCTAAGTATAGGGGGTTTCTCCTAGATAGGAAAAGGATTCCCCTAGATATGCCCTATAGATAAGCCCAAAAAGGGGCAAACCAAAACAATTAATTTTTATCAAACCAACTCACCTACGAAATGTGATTTTTCGTTGCTTTCCTGTTCCTGTTTTTCATTTTCAGTTTTAACTCTACTAGGACTACTCGGCGGGCTAATAGAAGATAAACTTCCGGATGTACCAGACAAACTAACTTTCCCACGTTCTTTATCCTCCAAAGGTGATCTACTCATACTAATCGGAGATCTAGGAGATGACGAAGAAGTAGCGGAAGAAGGTCTTAAACTATCCTGACTAGGTGACTTTGATTTCACACTTATCTCTTGAGAAGTATGATCAGAACCTTTACTTTCCTTATCGAACAAAGTTCTTGGTACAAAATCCTTTTTGCTCGGACTGACCGGGGGTGTCTTTTCTTTCGGGGGGCTAACTATGGGGTCTTTATCAAACGATCTTCTATGCGAGTCTTTTCTGCTAGAACTTATATTAGTAGTTGGAATGACGGAAGCGGGTCTGTCTCGTCGAACAACATTTTGTCTTCTTGAAGCTTCTGTACGTTCGGGAGGCGGAGGAGGCGAAGTAGGAGGACTTTGTATTCGGTTACTGAACGAAGAACTGCGAACCGCTGAATTTCTATTACTATCACTAACCGAATCTTTACTTCCATTAGTCACTGCAAATTTAACTTCTGCTTTATTAGGATCACTATGGAAACGGCTCGAAGTACGGGTTTTCGAAAAATGCGAGGTCCAATTCCTTTGTTTTTCTATCAATTCCCTGCTGTTAAATTTTCTTTCAGGCTTTTCCGGTTTCTTCATTATGGTAGGTTTAGTCCGTTCTTCTTCAGTCCTAGTCATTCTTTCGTGGTCACCGTTAAAATTATGTCCGTTAGATTTTAAAACGGGTGCACTATTTAAAACCGGTACACTATTACTAAAGTTTGTTAAATTATCTTTCAAATTAGGCGAAGGTGATCTAGAACCTTGATGTGACTTAGTATCGCGATTTTCGCTATTAGCCGAACTACTCCGGGATCTTGAATCCAAAATACTAGAAGCACTTTTGGTTGACTGAAGTGGAATAATTTTGTCTTTATTACTGCGATTTTCTTCCCCTAGTTTTTCAAATAGGGCTCTTGCATTGTTGAATCTGGCTACGTGAGATTCGGTACGCATCACTGTTACGCTTGGGGTTTCCGTGTCTTTTTTTTCCGGGGGAGGAGTTTCGGTATGTTTGGTTTTAGTTCGAAGGGGGGTTATTATGTCTTCTCTAATTGGTGCTTTGTTTTGGAAAATGTTGGCTATTTGAGACACTTTGGTGCCACCTACTCGTGGTCCCTTTTTGTCGTCCATACTAGGTGGGGGCGACCTAAAATACAACAAATAAATTATTAACACAATATGTGCTAGACAAAAAATTTGATAAAGGGAGTTTTATGAGTTAAATGCATTTGTGTTATCATTTTTATTATATTATCTACAATTGTGTACATAAATGTATTACGTAGGTAGCTACCGATAAGCGAGAAATGGTTTAAGTACTACAGCTGGTGTACAAAAATGAGTAAAACAGATTTTTTTTAAACATATGATTACGGGGGGGCACCAAATATGCACAGATATTTAAGTAGGTACATTCATGGTTCCATCACGACCACTCGGCTACGGCGGCTCTTCAACAGATTTCTTATGTAAATATTTTTTCTGTTGCTTGTTGATTTTCCGTGGACTACCTAGACTTCCCTAGGACTACCCAGATCTCCCCTAGACTTCGTCAGATTTCCAAAGGACTACCCAGATCTCCCCCAAACTTCCTCAGATTTCCCCAGGACAACCCAGATCTCCCCTAGACTTCCCCAGATTTCCTCAAGACTTCCCAGATCTCCCCTAGACTTCCTCAGGACTACCCAGATCTCCCTCAAATTTCCCCAGGGCTACCCAGATCTCCCCCTGACTTCCTCAGATTTATCCAGAACTACCCAGACCTCTCTTAGAGATCCTCTGAGTTCCCCAGGACTACCCAGATGTCCCCTAGACTTCCCCAGGACTACCCAGATCTCCCTCAGATTTCCCCAGGACTACCCAGATTTCCCCCTGACTTCATCAGATTTATCCAGAACTACCCAGACCTCTCTTAGAGATCCTCTGAGTTCCCCAGGACTACCCAGATTTCCCCTAGACTTCCCCAGGACTACCCACATCTCCCTCAGATTTCCCCAGGACTACCCAGATCTCCCCCTGACTTCCTCAGATTTATCCAGAACTACCCAGACCTCT
Organism: Hemicrepidius hirtus; assembly: GCA_963082805.1. Lineage (NCBI taxonomy): Eukaryota > Metazoa > Arthropoda > Insecta > Coleoptera > Elateridae > Hemicrepidius > Hemicrepidius hirtus. The sequence goes on from OY720165.1 coordinate 30,312,093, forward strand.
CTTAGAGATCCTCTGAGTTCCCCAGGACTACCCAGATCTCCCCTAGACTTCCTCAGGACTATCCAGGAGGCTTCTCCACGACCTAGACTGGCTCAGATTTTCCACAGACTCTTTCTAGCTTCCTGAGTGTTTGCCTGCTTATTCCTAGCCTTGGTGACCACTTGGTGACGGGCAGTCTCTTCTTGTTTAGCTGCCTGCCTTCTCATACACATTTATGGTAAAAAAAACCAAACCCATGACACAATTAGCAAACTAACATAAAACTATTTTTAATATTTTATATTAAAATTAATAATTTCTGTTAGTAATACTTACATGTCACATACCGACACATTATTAAGAATATTTCCACACCACCTACCGACTCTATTGTTAATAATCAACAAATAAAGAAACTTTACATTTTGTAAGAGAAGATTCTGGATGCAGATAACATAGAAGTGTGTTTTAAAAACCCAACATTACATATTTTTACGAAACAGGAAATTTAATGTGGACTCATTAATTATAAAGTTCTGTATAAAAATGAACTTTTGTTTTTCACGCTTTCATTCACAGTTGCATGATTCATCCACCCATAAATAAACGTTTAAAAGAAAATTAATATTGGATATTTAATTAATTTTTAATTATTATTATTGTTATCAATTTTTTAGTGCCAATACCAATGGGACGCATTTAATTTCATGATCATATCCATTTGGGTCCTTTTCCTTTCTAATTAGTTTTGTAGCACTCGTTTACATAATTAAACTTTTTTTTTATTAATTAATCAACATTATGGTCAGGTATTAATTATGCATTATTACTTAATTGCGGGCAGGAGCGGTTTTTTTAATAAATTATGTTAGCGTGTGCAGGGAACAAACTTAAAATTGTAATAATTTTCAAAAAAATTTGGAAAACCTTCAATAAAACTTTCAAAACCATATACCTACTACGTATATGTTATTCTTGGTATTACTTTAATTATTATTTCCTGTGCGTGTTTACCCCAATTACTTTGTAATGTTTACATAATTTTAATTACTAGCTGCAAATTAACAGAAAATATGATAGGTACTACGATTATAAATTCTGAAGCAAGAATTTAAACATCTGTTTAATAGTTCATTACTGCGAATAAGTAATAAATCCATTAACCTTCTGAATGTCCTAAGAAAGTAAAGGTGATTAACATCATTTAGTCATATTGGATACTTTTTCTTATCGATTTTCTATTTCCAATGGATTCTACACTCCTATCTATGCCTATAAGCTCAACAGTTTTATTCACTTTCACATTTTGTAAAGAGAAAGGAGAGAAAATATTTTTCCTAATTTACCCTTAATTTTTTTTGAAGGGTTACGGTCTTTGTTGGGGTATTTACGCCCTTAAACTATAAAATTTACCCCTACATGATTAACTTTCCCCAAAGATTCCATCATCCCCTTTTAATTGTTAATTTAATCCCTTATTTTAAGTTTTTTTAATATAGGCGCGACTTTTGAATTTGAATTTGCCGCCAAATTTAACAAATGAAAACAAAAAGAAAAGCCTCCTTTGATGGTTATCTGGAAATGAAAATTGTCTTTTTTCAACTGAAAATTTCCATTATCAGCTGGTTAGCTTCCCCATACAACCCTTAATTCCCCCCTCAAGTGTAAATGTCGCTCTCTCTATATAGTTATCTTTCCCTCTCTCTCTTTTACCTATTGATCTTCTTCCCTTAATGGTTAATCTCTCTCCCTCAAATAATAATCTTCCCCCCTCTACTAGTTTTCTTACTCATTCGACTGTTAGTTTCTCCCCACGCCCCTCCCCCTGCAGTTAGAAGTTACCCCCAATGGTATGTTATAATAAAGGAAGAGGGTGAATGTATAGGCGCCTTTACATTTACACGCGAGAGTAACTCCGAGTAGCACCGTGTAGCTCGGAACTACGCCGTGCTACTCAAAGCGCCTTAGGGATGGGGTCAGTGTAGACCACGCTGAGGATGGATGTGGGGGAAGGGGTTAAAAGGGCAAATATTTCAACCAAAACAAGGATGCATTCTCATTATTCAAGGACCGTGTAACCTCGACATTGACATTTACAGCTAATGACATTATCTACGCCCCCCTTTAAAGTTTTACAGAATAGTCCATTACACCCTTCTTGGTGTTCATCCCTAAACCATGTCGATGGGACATAAAAGTAATAAAAATCAACTTTATGGTGGATCATAAAATATGTTGATTGGAAATAAGTCACACACGGGGAACGTCCATCCCTTTTAGCCTCCTCCCCATTCAATTTGCGAGAAATAAAAAGCGTACACAAACATAGTAAAAGGATTAATAGGGGAGCAACACTTACTTGTGGATGCAGCAGTCAAATTACCAGTATGGGGGACCTTTTAACTTAATTTTGACCAAACAAGATACCTTGTAGAGCAACTGTCACCGATCTGTCCATTTCCAGTCGTGTTTTCGCAAATTTCGCCCCAACCGCACTCCATATTACCCCAACGGATTGCAAATGCACTTTAAACTGCAGACATTTTCGGTTCTTTTCGATTACTTTAACAGAATGTATGGGTCCATGTTCTTTGATACGGTATTTCACAAGCAAAACAAGTTTTGTTGCTCCCAGAGAGCAACAACCCGAAACATCACTGGAGTACTTTCCAACGCGCAGGACTTCACGCCCGGCTTCCAAAACGCCAATGGTAGAATGTCCTTATTACGGTTCAAGACGAGGCTACACGAATCCTGCCTTGATGGAAAAGGAAATTTCATCAACAAAGAGACAGTGCCGTAGGAGGAATTTTTGTTTTAGAAGGATTTTTCGTTTTCTTCCTCTCTATTCCATGTGTCCTGGATTTCTATGCGATTTCTTCCTCTAGATGTTACCTCTTCATTTTGGTCTTCTTCATATTTCTTTTTGGTGTTCCTATTTCCCTTTGTCTTCTTCAGCCTCTTCCGATTACCTTTCCCTGTTCCTTTTCCATTTCTTCCTCTAGATGTCTTCTTCTTCACTTTCTTTTCCATATTTCTCTTGCTTTTCTTCTTCTGTTTACCCAGGAACCTACACCTACTTTTCCTATACTCTCTACTTTTCTTCACTTAGCTGTTCTAATTTTTTATCCCACTTCTGATTCTGCAAATTTAAAATGTCAAGGTCTAGGACCTCAGAAAGTGAAAAGGACTTGCAAAGGCTCATAAAGTCTCAAGAGCCATCCAAGGTTTGAGAATTGAAAGAAAGATGCGATTTTTGTATCCCCTCAAGGACTTTGAATGTCTAGGTTGTGGGATGAAAATGGCCCCCCCTTTGTCTGTTCTTATCAGATAAGGAAAAACATTTTATTGAATAGAACGAAATATTTTCTAAAAAATTCACTGGAAATTAAATGAAAATAAGTTTTATCAATACAGAATTCCCTATTTTTCCCATCTCTCCGATAATGGATTTATGAAAAATTGAAAACAAAATCGTTTTGTCAAACCAGGTCATGCAGTTCATTTGTTCTGTAACTGACAAGTCCTTCATAAAATCAAATTGTAGGAAAACAATAAATTGATGGGTGGTCACTCAATTTGAGGCTATTATATTCGCGGGGATTCCCCCTGCATTTAATAAAAGTTTTAAAAACTTACAATACCTTTTATTGAAATTATTTAAAATAATAAACAAATATTGTACAAAGGATATCTTAAATATTACAATAAAACGAGTTCCGTGTTACAAAATTGAAATTACATGGTGGCGATTATCCAAATCCTGGAGGTTTTCCTTTCTAATCAAATTATTAAATTCCAAATTATAGTTATAACACATTTGGACATAAAAATAGCTTAAATAACACCATGCGAGTAAATTACAGATAGATAAATTCCTTTATACTTAACTTCCAACTACAAAAAAACTAGAAATTAAATAAAATTAAAAAAAGTACAATAATTATGTTCTCTGTGTATTGCCTACGGTGCAGCAGGAGTACAGATTCACCTTCGATCTCTATAACGGTGACGTTCCCTTTCTCGTTCCCTTTCCCTCGATCGATCGCTTGTTCTCCACAGGAACTCATCTACAGAACGATCATAAGACCGTTTATCTGAATAGTTGATGTTCCTTGTAGGCGGATACTCAGGAAGTGGCAGTCCTTCATAATATCTGGGTGGTGGGGGTAGTGCATCATATCCCGAACCGGAATAAAGACCTGGAGGGGGCACATACGGCAAGGGAGGTAGCTGGTGTTGCATGGAACGCATATAATCTGCAACATAGGCCTCTGCAGCTGCCGCTGTATAGGGTCTAGGGGAATCCCGGTCATAAAAGAACGAAGAATAACGATCTCGTGACCGAGGAGAAGGAGATCTTCGATATATCGAACTAGAAGATGCTAATCTCCTGGTTGATAAATAAAATTTTCTACGTGAATAAGAAGAATTACGACCACGTATTGTGCTTAATGATGAATTGCGTAACGCTATAGGCATTCGTGCTTTAGGATGTCTATGACCCCTAAGTCCGTTCCTTTTAGCAGCCTCCTTGGACAATCTTAAAATTGGTGTCATTTCGATTCCTTCATCTTCAGAAAATAAACGACACAATTCTTCTGCGACACGGGGTTCAATTTCTTGACCGTCTCGACCGATTTTAACCGGCTTACCGTCGTTCCATGGATTGTACAAATGCATTGTTTCACTGAAGGGTAATTCTTTACGGCAAATCCAGTCAACTTTGAATACACCCCCTAGTGCTTTAGCTGAAAGTCCTGGGGGTAACACCCAAGATATCGCAGGTACATCATGTCGTGATTCACCATGTAAACGAGCAAAACCTGCAAACCTACCACTCTCTTTTACTGAAAATATGAGCAATACGTTCCTAGATTCTCTGTATGCTTGATTCAAATTGGCTTCGTTCTGTGGAAGAGTCGACCAAACACCTTTAGCTTTTGATAACGTAACGTTCTCTGCGTTGTTGGATTTAATAACAAAGAAACGTGCATCTCGGAATAAATAATTTAACTTGGTCATGTAATCATATGATTTACCCTTCGGACGAGTACGTTTTGTTGGTGGCGAAGAGCTCTTGTCTCTGGAACGGCCCCTTTTGTGACGGGAACGCCGCCCTTTGGTGGTCGAGGATTCTGTACTGACTGAGCTGATACTGGGCGCATTTGAGCTCTCTGAACTGCTGGAAGACACATCGCTTTCGTAATTAACTTCGTCCAGCTTATCATCGCCCATATCCAGGCTCAAATTTAGATTTTCTGTTTCTATTATCCCGTTTTTGTTTGCATCTCTGGAGTCCATTATCACATTATTTGCACCCAAATTTAAATTACACGCACTGTTTGTGAACTAAACACTATTTCCTCTACGTTTTTCCTTTAATTTACTTCTCTTTTATCATTTAATTCGTGAAATTACACGAATATTGGCAGATTGGAAAAATAACCAAACAAAAACACCAAACAAGAGTTTTTGTTGCCAGCACTTATGTTGTAATCCTGTTAAGATTAAAATTACTAGGCGGGGAATTCAAATTTCATTATATACAGGATAAAATAAAATAAATAACATTTCTTTTTGCTATCTTTGTTTAGTTCTCTTTTCTTTCTTTCCCCATACCCCTCCCCCTTCACCCAATTTCATATCGCCCTTCTTCTAGGTCCTATTCCTCTTGCTATTCCGGATCCTATTCTCCTGTCATCATTGCTTTCTCTTTCTGTCCTTCTTCCTCTTCATCTCCTTCGGTATCTTTCTACTTTCTTTTTACTTGTTTCACTCCTTCGTCTGTCCTCCTACTCTTCATTACCCACTTCTTTCAGGCTTATGATTACTTCACGTCATTCATTTTTTCAATTAAAAAAACACATTTACAACTAAACAATTCTATTTTATTACAAAAAAAAATTTCTTTTAAACATTTCCAATATTTTCACTTTCAAAAAATGACTTTCTCTGAACTAAAGGGAGATGTCTTTGCCTAATGATAGAAGTTTCATTTCCCAAAATAGTATAAGCCTTTTCCCCAACTTTACCCATAAGTTTCCTTAAAGCAATATTTCTATTTATAATACTATCATAAAATTCTTTTCCCCCTTCTCTAAACACCGGATTTTTTTCTTTTAAATACTCATCTACCTTTTGTTCATAATAAAGTTGCGTAAAGTCTTTTAAGAAAATATAATTCCAGAATACAAAGCTACCGATTAATCCATACAAACAAAATCTGATCACTCGAGGCTTTGCATAGTAATTATATTTTGTGTTTATAGTATTACCAGCACCGTAAGCAAAAATAAAACCTATAATAGAACTAAATGTGTCGGCAAGAAATTTAGGTGTCTTTTTCATTTCTATTTCCCTTGCCATTCCATACATTTGAGCTTTTTCAGAAAGTGTTAACGATTTAAGAAATTGTTGGCCTTCTTCCATGTCCCAAGGCACAGAATGATCATTTACCTAAAAGGAAGTTCGATTAAACAATTTTAAAAGTTAGAGAAGGTTATTATAGTACCCGAATATTACTTTTATCGATTACATCAACATCGATGTACGTGTAATTAATCGGGATCCCTACAGCGACACCGAATCGACTGAAAAACGTTCCTAGACTTACTATATCAAAACCAAACACCATAAACGGTTTAAATTGTTTTTTATCTTTCTCAGGAATCTAAAAATCTTAATTCAAATACATTTTTGAAAGAATTATCAACAAACAAACCTGTAATAGTTCTAGGGTTTGATCGAAACGTTGTGCAACTTGCTTCGAGATGGGTACAGTGAATCCAGTTCTAAAATAGTCGTGAAATAAACTAAAATTCAGTTTAAACTTGTACCCTACTCACTTGTAGAGATGAATAATATCTCGGTACTGGTCGAGGAAAATCGTGTTCGGTAAAATTTGAACACATCCTATTCCAACACTTGTAGTGACTGCAGCTCCAAATACAAAGCTTTTTCCTGTATCTTTAAGAAACCATTTGCCTAATTTTTGGAAAAAACCCATCTTTTTTCGGCTTTTTTGATTTCAAAATTTTTGAGGTTATGTGTTGACAGAAGAGCCCTAGAAATCGTTAAAATATTAGATTTAAGATGTAATAAATTCTAAATATGTATAAAAAGCGGCTTTTAAAATTAATTACCTCCTTTGTGAATGATTTAAAGTCCAAAAACTTAGAAATCGGAAATTTTTTGAATATACGGGGTGCGATCAAAAAATCTTTAATAATTGGGGTTTAAGGACTTTTTGATAGTTCCCTGTACAGTATACAACCTTCCAGGTTGTCACCGTCACATGACAGCTCAGCTATCACCTGTCAGTATAAAATGTTGAAAATACTTCTAGAGGATTAATTGTGTGTAAAATGTGATTAAGTGTTGCTGCGTAAATTTTAGTGTCTCATCAAAATGAAGCTAATTTACCCAATTTTAACAACCCTTCTGCTTTTCGTAAATATTGCATCACCAGAAAATTCTCCAACTACACCTCCAGTCGAAAGCAAAAATAAATCTTCTTCCACGACAGTGAAACCAGAAGACAGGCAAATTTCTCCATACAGTAGCAGTACGGCAAGTGCTAATGTTTCTGTCACAACCCCTAAACCTTCAAATGCTTCGGTTACCACCCCGAATATTACGAAAGTTGTTACGACAACTCCAGTGCCTCCTGTAAATGTTACAAATGTTACCTCTACGGCTGCCCCAGCAGCTGAGCCTGTATTGCCGGATAAAGCAGCAGCAGAAGATGAACATAACAGTTCGATGGCTATTTTCTTTGTATTATGTGTCTTAGCGCTTGGAATTTTATTAATCCATTTCTTACTTCACACCGGATTTCAGTATGTACCCGAAAGTATTGTAATTGTAATTTTAGGGGCCGCAGTAGGGATGACATTAAACGCACTTTCAAATAAAAATGTAAGTAATTGGAGAAGAGAGGAAGCTTTTTCTCCGACTGCATTTTTTTTAGTTCTTCTCCCCCCGATTATTTTTGAATCTGGTTATAATTTACATAAAGGTAATTTTTTTCAAAATATTGGATCGATTTTAGTTTTTGCCATATTCGGGACAATGATTTCAGCGTTTGTCATCGGTTTTGGGATTTATTTTCTTGGATTAGCTGACGTGGTTTACAAATTAGGGTTTGTAGAATCTTGTGCTTTTGGTTCTTTAATATCTGCCGTGGACCCCGTAGCAACCATAGCAATATTCCATGCTTTAAACGTTGATCCCGTACTAAATATGTTGGTATTCGGGGAAAGCATCCTGAATGATGCGATTGCAATTGTGTTAACCACAGCAATTTTAGAATCTGATAGTCCGGTTATGTCACCAGCGGAAGCAATCGTACAAGGGATTAATCGGTTTTGCCTTATGTTCTTCGCATCAGCCGGAATTGGGGTCTTATTCGCTCTTGTAAGTGCTTTGTTACTTAAACATGTCGATTTACGTAAAAACCCTTCTTTAGAATTCGGTATGATGTTGGTTTTTACTTATGCCCCGTATGTCCTAGCCGAAGGTATCCATTTATCCGGAATCATGGCGATATTATTCTGTGGAATAGTCATGTCCCATTATACTCACTTTAACTTATCAACCGTAACCCAAATCACAATGCAACAAACTCTCCGTACCCTTGCTTTTATTGCCGAAACCTGCGTCTTTGCCTACCTCGGTTTAGCTTTATTCAGTTTCAAACACCGAGTGGAACCTGCTTTAATAATCTGGAGTATAATTCTTTCCCTATTAGGTCGGGCTTGTAACATCTTCCCCTTAGCGTTCCTAGTTAATAAATTCCGTGAGCATCAAATCACAAAAAAAATGATGTTTATAATGTGGTTTAGTGGATTACGAGGGGCCATATCTTATGCCTTGTCTCTTCATTTGAACTTCAGTGATGAAACACGACATGTTATCATTACAACAACTTTGATTATTGTTTTGTTTACAACAATGTTCTTTGGGGGATCAACAATGCCTTTGTTGAAGTTTATGCAAGCTACAAAAAATCCTTCTCGAAGGACAACTCGAAGAAGGAAGAAGGATAGAACTGTGACTTTGAGTAAGACTCAGGAATGGGGGCATGCTATTGATTCGGAACATTTGTCGGAAACTACTGAGGCTGAAGCTGAAGTTTCGTTTGTGTCGTCTCGAATAAAAGGTTTTGCTAAATATGACCTTAAGTACTTCATTCCTTTCTTCACTAGAAGATTCACTCAACAAGTAAGTTTTTGTTACTACGGTAAAGAATTGTGTGGACTAATGACTCGGTCTGAAAGATGGACTACTCAAACTTTCTGGATACTTCCCCAGGACTGTACAGACCTTCCCAATACTTCCCCCCACTTCCTCCAGAGACTTTCACGCAACTTCTTAAAACTTCCTGTTGCCTTTTAGACCTCCCCGGTACTTTACACTCGCGTCTATATCCCAACCCTAATCCTGTCAAGTGCGCATGCGTATCTAAACCGCGCGAACTTGCGAGTGTTTGAAATACGAGTGTGTCGCGTCTGTTGGTGTATTTAATTACCGGAGTTAGGAATGTTTGAAAATTTGATAAGATTTTCGGGCGCATGCGTATCATGCGTCAGGTTTCCTTATCTGTGCAGGTTACCTACCTTGTTGCTTGTAATGGACGACTGATGGTTGATTAAAAAATACTGAAATAATTGTTCAGGAACAAGAAGAGGATTCAAATGAAAATAATTTGTTAGCCATTGATGAAAACAATAATTCAGATGATGCAGAACAAGACATTATTTCCAGTCATCTTCAGCAAGCCGCAAGTGGCAATACACTTGAATCAGCAGTTACATACGCATCAAAAAATGTTTCATCCATTATTGCTGGAATACGTGCAATAGAAAGTAACAATGATGGTGATAGTATGGTTCCTACACAAAAGTATCAACATAACAAAATTGTTGAACATCAAAAAAGTTGGTTACCTTCATTAAAAAAATTAAAACGGAAGAAAAAGAAGTCTGACGTTGCAACTAATGATGAAGAACCTTTACTTTTGATTTTAGAGCAAAACCAAAAAAATAATACCTATTTCTATATTATTTTGTATATTATTATAAACATTTTTAAATAAAAATATATGTTCTATCTATTTCAAACACTCGCAATTGTTCGCGCGGTTTAGATACGCATGCGCATTTGACAGGATTAGGGTTGGGATATAGACGCGAGTGTACTTTACCGACTTCCCCCAAACTTCCTAAGACTATCCAGACTTTGGCGGGACTTCCCCTGAAATACACAGACTTCCTGGGACTTCTCCGACATTATTAAGACCTCCGCAATGTTTCCTCAGACTTCCTCGAAGCTTCCCCAGGCTTCCTAAGACTATTCAGACGTCGACGGGACTTCCCCGGCCTCCGCAGTGCTTCCTCAGACTTTCTTGAAGCTTTTCCAGACGTCCTAAGACTTGTCCGGGGCTACTCAGACGTCAACGGGGGTTCCCCTGAAATACGTAGACTTTCCTCAGACTTCCTCAGACCTCCTTGAAGCTTTCTCTGGACTATCTAGACCTGCAGAACTACTTGGATTATATACAGAAGCTTTAGAAGCTTTGGCAAGGTTTAAAACAATTTCTTTTTTATTCAGGAGCTAAAGGATTGCAAGAGTCAGATGACTGATCTGACAAATCAATGGTACCAAGCTATAAGAATCTCTCCAGATCATTCCGACGAGGAAGTAATTATTAATAATACTTCCCGTACAAGCAGTATATCCAGTATTGTTCGCTGACTAGCACCGGAAAATAGTGAGAAAGAACCGTTCCTTAAAAGATGTAACGATAATTGTTAAAACTTCATGGGTTTTGTGTACTATAATAAATTTATGTTATCTATTCATGTTAATTATAAATAACCCTCGAATTTATTTTTTTAAAGGGGTGATAATAATTTTGCGTAGTCTCTTTAAGTTTGACCTTTTAACAAATAATTTCAATGTCGGCTTTGGGCTTACCATGTGTTTTTCTGGGTTATGGAAGTTTTTACAATGATAGGAAATATCCATAAATGATAATTAGATCAGGAGGTGACCTTTAAGGCCTCGTTACTCATTATAAAAGTCTAAAATTGATTTGAATTTGAAACATTCCTTTGGAAAGTAGTTATTTATAACTTTGCGTTATAAAAAATGAAGATAAGAAACTTTGTTAACTATCTATAATCCGGGATCGTAAAAATTTAAGAACTAAATCATTGAAAGTCTTTTTTTTAAAGTTACCGATTGCTATTTAGGGTGGGTTAATTTTTTGTACATACAATAGAACGTCCCGGAACTATTTAAAGAAGAAAAGTTTGGGTAAAAACAATTTGTTAGAGAGTTACAGCCTCCTAAAATGATTGAGTTGCTTTATAGGAACTTTTCTGCTTAAAATAATCCCAAAAAACACCCCTGGGATTCCCCTAATATGATTATTGGGCCTTGGACATTTTGTTTAACTTTCCCAAAATTATTTCAAGTGGAAAAGTTTCAGTAAACAGGATTTGTTACAGAGTTACAGCCTCCTAAAGTGATTGAGTTGCTTTATAGGAACTTTTCTGCTTAAAATAATCCCAAAAAAAGTCCTGGGATTCCCCTAATATGATTATTGAGTCTTGGATACTTTGTGTAACTTTCCCAATGCCATATTTTTGTATTTTAAGCAAAACCAAAGTATTTTGTTGTAGTACAATAATTTATTTTTTATTTATTTTAAAAAATTTATAAAATAATATTCTGTCCTCTTAGATGTTTATAATATAGACCATGCTGCATATGAATGACCTTAAGTTGTTTAAATTTATTCAGTCATGGTTGTATTTTATTATAAGTTAGAGAAAGCGGAATGATAAATTCTGGTGATTCATCTACTGCAGGGTCTTTAGAAAGTAATTCACAAAAATATATTGTGATAAACTTAAAAAAATTTTGGTTGTGTGATATTAGCAGTTAATCATGTAAAAATAATAATTATGCAAATTAAATAAAAGGTATATAATTATCAGAAGGTTTTCTGTTTACGTTTTTGATATTTTTTTTATCATAAATGTTATTATGCAGACATGACTCAAGTTTTATAATTTATGTTGCTCGAAATAACTTTGTTGTGTTAAAAACAATTCTTTATCTTCACCTACAAGTTTAAATCACTTGCTTTGCGATTAGACAGGCGTTTATTTACATATTACAACACAATCCTACAATGTAGCTATCGAAATCCCTTGTTTCATTATGCCTTTAGCATAAAATTGGATGTAATTTATTGTTTTCGCCATAGAACACCCTGTATATTACCAAACAAACTATATTACCCTAAACATTTCGGACCAAATTGCCTTTAATTTAATTTTTTCCTTAAGAACACCCTGTATAATACTAAACATTTCGGACCAAATTGCCTTTAATTTCATTTTTTCCTTAAGAACACCCTGTATAATACTAAACATTTCGGACCAAATTGCCTTTAATCTCATTTTTTCCTTAAGAACACCCTGTATATTTTTAAATATTTTTACACTAAATAAAAAATTTAATTACAAAAAACAGATTTACTTTCCGATTTCTTTACATTTTTTTGTTACACTTATTTAATGCCACTTCCATAAAAGAAAATACAAAATTTGAAACTTTAAAAAAATACTTAATTACTAAAAGTGTGTAATGATTTTTTTTATAATAAATTTATGGATCGTCAAGCATGATAAGATCATCATCTTCCTCTTCTTCAACTGGATTCAATTTTCTTCTCTTTGATGAAGTTCCTTCTTGTGGGTCATCGTCCAAATCAATTTCGGCTACAACTGGTAAGACATCAGGAACATCCACTACCATTGCAGAAGAAGAATTTGATTCGGATGAATCCACAGAACCATTTTGTTTACCTAAAAAATTCAGAGAGATTCAACATTTAAATGAATGGAGGCCTTGTTACTCCACATTACCATTTTCCACTGTTGGTTTTAAATCTTCAGCATCTGCAACTATTTTAAATAAAGGTTCATCCTTTTCTTTTGCAACATAATTGGTTACTTCAATCGTTAAGTTATAATTTTGTAAAAAATCATCGACTTTAAGAATACTTCCGTCTACAATTCCAAGATCGGATAATTTCTTATCATTATTCACCTGAAAAATAATTATTAAAACCCTGGCACCGAATTTTTAATTTCATCCCTACTTCAGTTTCCCCTTCTTCTGAAGAAATAACGAAGACCCCTTTACCGTCAAGGATAACATCAGGAGCAATCATATTAAGATTCTTTTTCAAAATTTCGTTTTCAAATTCTTTAACGGTCATCAAATCCACGTTAACTGAAACAACTACATAAGGTTGTGGAGAGCAAACATAACATTTTGGATTTGCCTTTTCAATTTGATTCTCGGGAGCTAAAATAACATTTGAATGAACCGACTTCTTTCGAACGTACACGGATTTACAGTTTTCAAAATCTTCAGCAATGACCCTAAAAGCAACTAACACAACTAGGCCTGCAACCATCGCGTTTGTTGTTGCTATAGCTGGAATTATATTTCCTGCGATTGCTAGGAAAAAAAATTATTAGTTAACGGGAACTCCCTTTTTATAAAAAAAACTTACATTTAACATCAAACCGGGATTTTTGAGGTATGGAAAAAATATGGGCTCTTATATTAGCACAGGCAGTAACAAAATCTAACGCAGGTTTATCATCTTTATCCCACATTAAGAATTCTTTTTTAGATAATTCCTGTTTGAGGATATCTATACTGGAAGCAAACACTTTAGCACATTTGCTTAGTGCCCATACTTGCATATCAGTTGTCCGTACGGTTTCGGTTGTATTTCCAACATCACCTTCATGGGAGGAAGCTTCAGCCCATGCTAACGGCTTTGGAGGTGTACGGGACTTCCATAAATTCTCTAATAACAAACCCAATTAAATGTTAATTAAAATTAATTACTTTTTATTACCCATAGTTAATAAATAATCAATATCGTCCTTAAAAAACTTATTAAAAAGTTTCGGTGCATCGTAATTATTTTCTTGCGCCCATTGATGGGTTGAAGTTCGTTTAACATTCCCAGTTTCAGTCTCGTTAGTCTCAGCATTTATCCCAGCACTTCCTGCAGCTTCAGGGTCTGCTGTATCGGGTGAAACATCTTGATCTGGGTCGTCTTCCCCAAACAACTGACTATTATTTAATTTAATTAATTTTTGATTAACAAGTCCAATATAATACTTACTTGAATAAATGTTTAGCCCATACAATACAATGGACAGGTTCTGAAGGTGTGTTTCTAATTGTACAACCTGGAAATGTCTTTTGTGGGGGTTTTGGTTGGCATTCGTAGCACTGAGTAAAACCTTTCTTTATAAATTCGACTTGACCGTTATAACCAGCTGTACCAGATTCGATTAAAGGTACATCAGCTGCAAGACACATACGGTTTACATGATTACGAGCTGCACGGTTATCCAAAGCATTTAAAACAACTTTGAAACGTTTAAAGAAGCTTACACCATAATCTTGCCTGAAAATATAATCTTAATAACAGAAAAATGCCTTAATTCAGTACTTACGAAGTAACACTATCATGATAAGCCTTAATACTGATATCTGGATTATAATTCAACATACTTTCACGTGCCACCATGGCTTTAGACTTCCCGACATGTTCCTTGCGGAACAGGAACTGCCGATTAAGATTACTTACATCAATCGTGTCTAAATCGATCTAAAAATACAAATTAAGCATCTTTAAAGTGTTAAATTGAATAAACTTACGATTTCTATGTCATTAAAGCCGGAAAGGGCTAAATTTTTCAAAATTTCACAACCAATTCCACCGGCACCAACAACAAGGATTTTTGCTGTCGGTATGACTTCTTTTACTTTCTCGTTTAAGACCGAAGGAACAGCGGATAAAATCATACTGTATTATTTATTTTAAGCCGATTATTAAGAAAACACAACTTTTCTATTATAACCTAAAAAACTTGACACTGACGCTCTTTAATTAAAAACAGCGCCACCTACTTTTTGACAGTAGTTTTGGCAAAAATTTTAAATTTTTGGAAATTGCAATAAAAATCGTTAATAAAACTCAGTGTAAGTGTTTTCTTTAGAGAAAATATCTTTAATTAATCGTTAGGGATGGTAAGAGGATAAAAATTTCATTATAGAACCAAAATCTAAAATTTTGAAAAAATTGTAGATAGGGTGTCCCTACCAGAACCGAAGAGGAAAATTGAATAAAATGTGTATAGTGAATGATTAATCGATCAACTAAACAGTCAATACAGCCTCAAGATGTGAAATTCCTCATAAAAAAGTAAGTGGATTCGATTTCTATCATTTAACCTCACTTTTGGTGCCCCCTTGAAGGGCCAAAGAAAAAGTGATTTATTCCTAAATTTAGTCCCTATGCAGGATATTCTTAGTCCCTTTACATTTCTAAGGGGTTCTTTTCGTAATTTTATCACCCCTATGCGGTTTCAATCTTTATGTAATGCCTTGCATATTCATGCCGAGACCCCCTTATAGGGGCAGGGAAATAAAATGTGTAGCCCTAGGTGATCCTAGGAACGATAAAACAGGAGCGGTTTTTGAAATAAACAAGAAATGGTGATTAAAAATGAAATATAAAGAGAAATCATGAAAGATTTTCTCCATTAGTTTGGTGTAGTACTCATAGAGGGCGCTATGTGTACTGGAATGGCTTTCAAAACGATAAGGGAGCTTATTTTAAATGCTTTGAAAGATTAATAAATAAAGTAGCCTTCCTATTCTATTTATATTAAATTAGTTAGGATTAAAAATACTTCAGAGTAGTACTTAGATATTTTTTTTTTGAGGAGTTAGGGTTGGAGTAGAAGGTCAAGGGGGGAAACGAATAAGGGATGAAAAAGATAAGTGCTTAAGAATAAGAAATAAAAGTTTGAAGTTCCATATTAGAGGAAATGTTTATAATTTCTATAGGTATTTGAATCCTCATCACTTCTGAATATCCGAAAACACGTGAAAACGTTGCAGGGGCGGCTTCAGGAAATTTCTTTTTAAGATGATTACCAAAAACTTTACGATTTGGTAGTTCTAGTGCGTATTTCTTATGTTTGAACATGGAAGGGTGTAAAAGTCTAAAGTTTATGTATTGTTTGATTTGCAGGTCCGGCTTTAAATAATTTTGACGTGCAATTTCTTATAAAATTTTTAGATTGAGAATTTTGCGAACTTTCGCGGTGTAATTATGTACGATTTTGGGTTTCCTTCACAGTTTTTTTAAAAGCCTTTTTGTTCTAATAGTTTTCCATCTGATGTTATTATGTTTGTGTCCGGGGTTTGTTTATAATTTGAATCAATTTATGTTTGGTCTCGAAGTATTTTGAGTACCATATGGGTGTTTTATTCTTTTATAAGAATAGTGAACAGAGGTAAGCTTGATAGCTATTAATGTAGGTACACTATCATACAAAATAGCACATAAAATGATCTCAAAGTCAAAGTCGTGACCGAGGAGCGGTCCATAACTCACTTTGATCGGATTACGTCGACGTTATTTCAGCTTTCCTGTCCCGAGATCGCTTCCTGTGCCAGCAAATCATGCCGGTTTAGGAGCATTTATGAGAAAATCTAATATAATGAAGCCGTGGCTACATACAGTTCTATTAAAACTTGAACCTGTAATTTATGGAAACAAGGGAAATGTTTACTTGTTCCACCGTAAAAAAAGCGACTACTATTTTTTGATGTTTCACTCTCATGTAAATATTTATGCTTTAATGGTGTACCAAATGTCATAGCAATGGAAGTCTACGTAATAAAAACGAATCAGACGTTGATCCCTCGTGGAAAATAAATAGGAATTATCGTCTCCCACGAGGCTGCACGTTTGTGATAAAACTAAAATTGGAAATTTGATCACAGTTTTGACTGAAATCTGTTCTAATTAATAGAGCAATCATTGATATTCCCGAAACCGGCACCGGGAAAAGAGGTCATCATTAAAAAATTCATTAAAAAAAACTCTCTTCGATATCGATTTAAAATATTTAAAGTGGATTCTTTCGGGGATGTCCGAGTAGGCCAAGGGTCGTATGGGGAAGATCCGCTGTAGTCCAAAGAAAAGTGTTAGGAAAATCAGGAGGAAGTTTGGGTTAGTTTCGGGCAAGTTAGGGTGGTCCTAGGAAAGTCTGCGTAGTCCCGGGGAGTCTGTAAAGCTTCGAGGAAACCGGATAGTCCCGGAAAGGGTAGTTTTGGGGAAGTTCCAGGAAAGTCTCGGGGTAATTTGGAGGAAATTGGATTAGTTTGGGAGAAGTCTATAGATGGTCCTGGGGAATCTAAAAAGCTTCGGGAAAGTCTGGGTAGTCCCGAGAAAGTCTGAGTAGTCTTGGGGAAATCTAAGGAGACTTCCGGTAGTTGGGGGGAAGTATTGGGGTAATTAGGAGGACATTGGGTTAGTTTGGAAGAAGTCTAGGTGGTTCTGGGGAAGTCTGCGTAGTCCTGAGGAAATCTGGAAAGAATCGAGGAAGTCAGGGTAGTTTTGTGAAAGTCTGAGTAGTCTTGGGGAACTCTGAGGGAAGTTCTGGTAGTTGAGGGGAAGTATCGGGGTAATTAGGAGGAAATTGGATTAGTTTTGGAGAAGTCAGGGTGGCCCTGGCGAAGTCTGCTTAGTCCTGGAGAAATCTGGAAAGCATCGGGGAAGTCCGGGTAGTCTTTGAGAAAGTCTGAATATTCTTTGGGATTGGGAACTCTGGAGGAAGTTCCGGTAGATGAGGGGAAGGAGTTTGGGGGTGGTCCTGGGGAAGGTTGCGTAGTCCTGGGGAATTCTACAAAGCTTCGAGAAAGTTCGGGTAGTCCCGACAAAGGCTGGTCAGTCTGAGGGAAGTTCTTGTATTTTGGGGTAGGTCTTACGGAATTTAGGAGGGAGGCGTGGTAGTTCAGGAGCGGTCCTGTTGCTCCGGGGAAAGTCTGGATTTGATAACCAAGATAACCAAAACTAGCTTAAGGGTGAGCCCAAAGCGTAGATTGGATGCTGAACTGAAGGAAATTAGCTGAAAATAAAAGAGTTATCGGGGAAGATTTTAGATGGGGATGCATAAATCCTAACAAGAATTGCCTGAAGTGGAGGGGATAAATGATGTCCTTTTTGATTTTTCATGCATGTTTTGGAGATGTTAGCCCCTTCACTTTTGTCCATTTCAGGTCTCAATTCTAATATAATTAACCCCTCATATAGGAACGATTAAAATTTAATTAAGGACGCATATAAATGAAGACGCGCACGCAAAGGCCTCGCCGTCTAAACAAAAACAAAGCCGTTTCTGGTTATATTGATCATTAAATTTGTACCGATCATTAATAACTAAAATATTATCCTCCCCTTAAAAGAATGTTTACGTTATAGAAAGGTAATAATATTTACAGAGCGATCAAATGAAATCAAGTTTTTTCTCATATAAGGCAATCCAGATAATCGTAGTCGACATACTAATTCGCTATAATTGAGTTAATGATCAATTATCCGGTCGTCTTAGTACACTTATAGTAGATGTTGATGATAGCGGTGCGGTGCGCCCCTATAGAGGGGCGTCGCTCGGCACTCGCCAGACTGCGGCCCGCCAGTTAAACTGCGCCCGCTGTGAGCTGTTCATGTACGCAGCTTCCAGTCCGGAGCCGCGTGCCACTTACAACGATCATCCGGTGCTGCTGCATTCTATCAGAAAACTTCGAGATCCTAGTGTGCGTATCCTTCTTCCAAGTGCATAATGTGTTTAATTTTTTTAACGTAAACATTAAGAATGTTTTCCAATTACACAGAAGTGGATAGTGTATAAAATAAACAAACCAAGTACTTCAAAAAAAATGCTGCTATATTCGTGCATATTTTTCTTCCCGGTCATCTCCTGCAGTTTAGGGGTGTCGGACAACTTCTTGAAGATGTTCGCAGGTCAACAAACCCCAGTCGATCCGTGTTACGATGAAGACAGACCAAGACGATGCATCCCAGATTTTGTTAATGCTGCTTTTGGTGTTCCGATTGCTGCTTCGTCTACCTGCGGCCTTAGGGGGCCCATTCAGTATTGCGAGGCTTCAGACCCGGGTGCTGCCCCTCAGTGCAACGTGTGCGACGATCAAGCTTCTCGAAGAAGATTTCCAGCTTCGTATTTAACAGATCTTAACAACCCCAATAATGTTACTTGTTGGAGGTCGGAACCGTTACAACCCCCTATAAGCGTCCATGCACCTCCTGATAATGTCACCCTTACTTTGAGTTTAGGGAAAAAATATGAGTTAACTTACGTTAGCTTACAGTTTTGTCCTCATACCCCTAAACCGGATTCGATCGCGATTTACAAGAGTATGGATTATGGGAAGACGTGGCAACCCTTTCAGTTTTATTCTAGTCAATGTAGGAGGGTGTATGGACGCCCTAATCGCGCTACCATAACTAAAGCCAACGAACAAGAAGCTCGGTGCACGGATGCCCATCGCTATACAGGTGGAGAAGGTTTAGGGTTGGGACACATGTCGAGGATTGCTTTTAGCACCCTTGAAGGACGTCCAAGCGCACTTGATTTTGATAACTCTCCCGTGCTTCAGGATTGGGTTACCGCGACCGACATAAAGGTTGTTTTTAATCGGCTACACATGCCCATGGAGGATCCTTCTGATGACCTGGACATCCTCATCGACGAGAATCAGTTTAAACAAGACGTGGATGAAGAGGAAGATCATACGAATGGTCCGTCGGTGCAGTTGGTGAACGAAATGCAGGTGATGGACACGGAGGAGACGAAGGTGTCCGCGCCCATAGACCTGGGGGGTAATGGGATTATGAATGTGTACAATAGAGTGACTCATCAATACGCGGTGAGCGACTTCGCCGTCGGTGGTCGCTGCAAGTGCAACGGTCACGCTAGTCGTTGCATCTCGGGACGTGATGGACAATTAGCTTGCGAATGTAAACATAATACCGCGGGGCGAGATTGTGAAAGATGTAAACCATTCCACTTCGATAGACCATGGAGCAGAGCTACTTCAAGAGACGCGAACGAATGCAAAGGTAGAAAATTTAATTATTTATGGAGAAAATTTGTTGGTCCTCCACATTGAAAGATTCTTTGATGTTCAAATGATAATTATTACTATATCTACTTTAGGGGTTGCTACCCCTTACAATTACAAGAACTTAAACGGTCCGGGAAAAAACATTCTTGAAAGATTTTTTAGGGTGGTGAAGGAAATCATCCTGTCAGTGGGGTGAACCAAGAGGGAATTTTAGGGTCCGTATCTCGCATAGTTGGTCTTGGTGTCTTAAGATAATCTGGACAACTCCTTGCTTTGGGTAGTTCTAAGTTCTCCCCTGCGGAGTAGTCCTTGGGAAGTCTCGAGAAATTCTGGGTGGTTTCAGAGGAGTCAGGGTGAAGTCTGGGTAGTCCCACGGAAATTTTCGGAGCTTCCGAGGAAATCCGGGTAGTCTGCGAACCTTTGAGGAAGTCCGGGTAGTCCAGAGGAAATCTGCGTAGAATTGGGGAATTATGGGGTAGGTTTCTGTAGTCTAAGGGAAGTCCTTGAGAAGTAAGGAGGAGGTTTCGGGTCTTGGGGAAGTATGCGAGAAGTTTCGGTAGTTCCGGAGAATTTTCCGGAAGGTCCTGGGGAAATTTGGAGGCAATTCTGGGAAGCCCCAAACCCTCAGGCAGTCCCGTGGAAGTTTGGGTTTAGATTTTCGTTGTTTCTTGGGCGAATAAAGAACATCCCTGGGAAGTCTGGGTACTCTTCGGGAAGTATGCGTAGACCTGGGGAAGTCGCATGAAAAATCTGGGTAGGTCTTAGGTAATCTTTAGGTTTTTTTTTTGGAGCGTCTGGGTAATCTCGCGTAAGTCCTGTTTTGTGTCTTGGGGTTGTATGGGAAATCCCAGAAGTTTAAGGGTAGTTCCGGAAAAGATTAGGGAATAAATGACAGTTATTACGGCCAATCCTCTGAAAAGATGCTGTCCATAAAAAATATAAAAGTCCAAAAGAAGGAACATTTTTAAAATATTTGCGCTGCCCTGAAAATTTTTGTATACCTACCCCAAATTATTTTACGAAATATTTTAACCATATTTACAAATCACCCTGTATATTTAATTTTTAAATACCTCATAGTATATTTTCTTAATAAATACAGCCCAAGGGAGCAAGCAGTAAGCGACTGTAATTTTATTTACCTTGTAAAGGTAATTTTTCTTTCATTTCTTGCTCCCTAGCAGTTTGCTTTTAGTTATTTATTTTATAATTAAGTTGTCAACACTACTAAAATTTTTCCGAGAAGATTATTAACAGAGATACGTGTCTTTCGTTCATAAATATTTTTTTATTCTAAAGTGCAAGATGGTTTAATAATTACAGGAAAGAAAAAGCTTGAAAGCTTGTCGAAGGAATTTTATAGGAAATTTTTTGTTCTTATTTTCTTTTCAGAATATTAATGGTAGATAGATATTGAATTTTATTAATATAATACAGGATGTTGCGGAATTTACGGGAACATAAAAATAGTAGAGGGACGATTTTGTACTTTTCCCGACTTTTCCTATCTTTGCTTTTTAAAAAAAAATTCTAATTATACTTGCAACTATTAATTGCGAGCATATCAACAACGTTCCAGTAGGTTTTGACATTTGATAGTGTAGAATGACTGAAATAGTATCGCATTAATCCAGAGAGCAAATATGTGAGCGATTTAGTAACACACCACGGTAATCTATTTTCTGCAATCATTGTAGTCCTTTTGGGAGTCATTATTTATCCCGTTTAGGAAATTTTTTACAATAAATAAAATAAAAATTGGACGTAGATATAAAACGGAAACCACCCTTATATTAAAAAGAATTGAAGAAGAATCCAAAAACTTCTAAGTTTCTCCTTCTTTTTTGTTATTCGAAAAATAACAGAAAATCGGATTACTATTCAATTTTGTTATACTGTACAGGGGTAAAACACCCTTAAATTACAAAAAAAAATTATCAGGGGATACTTAGAACTGATTTAGTATATTTATTAAACCACTTTGTATACCTAATAATTTAAAAAAATGGTGTTGCGGTAATTTTTAATACGCAACAGTTAAACGTAGCTATAGCCCGAGGAATCTTTTTTTTCTGTTCCGTATTTAAAAACGTAAAATAGTAAGGTCAGGCCAATTATTAAAATCGGCCTTTTAAAATTGTTAAAACAACTAGAAAAAGAAACACGCGAGCTAATTCCGAGAAGATAATACTATAATTATTAAAAGTGGTGTGAGAATAACGCCCACCTTGGACTTTTTTTTGAAACGGAAATCAAAATTCTCTATAGAGTTAAACAAACGATGCATTCCAAAGCATTCTAAAAGGAATTTAATTCAAACCCAATTTGTACGACAAATACAAATATCAAAGTCTACCTAATGGTAGACATTCGCAAAAACAAGATGTTTTCCAACGACGAGCGTTTTGGAATATTGCCAAACTGTCTTTATTTGTCAACACTTTTAGACTGCTATTTGTTTGGGTTAAATTATCAATTGTTGAATGAAATGGGGTAATTTTTAATCCCACATCAGGATCTTTTTGAAAATGTCAACAATAAAAGAAAAAGTAGGTGGAAAGGTTATGTTCTATCGGAACAAGTTTCTTTTATTTTGTGTAATCGCACTAAAACGGTTATCAATTTTTTTTACATTATAGTAGAATCCTATAAAGGAAATTATGGAAAAATAATAAATTGTTTGTTATTAAACGGATGAAGGTCTTGAAGAGTTGAAAAGATTCTCAGTTTCCATACAACAGTCTTTTTATAGACGGATGAAGCACCGTAGACCCATATTAGGTTCGTGTGCCAACAAATAATCTGCAATTATGTATTGAATATACGCCAACGACCTAATCCTTTGCTGTATAATGTTCTTTTACCATAAAGTATACCAAAAATAGGAGAAAAAAAAATTTCGTGTCTATATTTGTCTTTGTTTTTATACTGGAAGAAGGCAGCAAGTTGTGTTTAGGGGGATTTGAGGTATGACGTTGAATTTGCGGGTTGAAAAGTTATATACCATTGAAAAGAGGAGAAAATTCTCTGTCAGATACCAGTAGAAAGAAAATTATTTTTCCAATACTAAACAGGCTAGGGAGGAGAATTTACCCCTACCCCTTATGTAACATTTTGCTACGTTTTTGTATTTTTGCATTTTTAGTAAATTTTCTTTAATATAAGGGTTGAAAAGTTATATACCATTAAAAAGAGGATAAAATTATCTCTCGGTTACCAATAGAAAGAAAATTATTTTTTCAATACTAAACAGGTTAGGGAGGAGAATTTACGCCAAGCCCATATGTATTATTTTGCTACGATTTTGTATTTTTGCATTTTTCGTAAATGTTCTTTAATATAAGGGTTGAAAAGTTATATACCATTGAAAAGAGGACGAAATTCTCTGTCGGATACCAGTGAGAAGAAAATTATTTTTCCAATACTAAACAGGTTAGGGAGGAGAATTTACGCCAACCCCATATGTATTATTTTGCTACGATTTTGTATTTTTGCATTTTTCGTAAATTTTCTTTAATATAAGGGTTGAAAAGTTATATATCGTTGAAAAGAGCAGAAAATTCTCTGTCATATCCTATTACAGGATAATTTTTATAACCAAGTTAGAAATAGCGCCTTTCCGCAGACCGCTTGCGTATTATTTTGAAAGGAGGAGGAAATCGAAATCCTCTCTCATCTCTTTTGATAATAATAATAATAATAATAATTTAACAATCATTTAAAGTCTGAATATAATACTGATCTGTTAGAAAATTCAGTATATATTTAAATTTAGAAAACATAAGTGGTACCTTTTAAGTTAGTGTTTAGTTTAGGCACTTGATCTTGTATGGGAGAGTAATGAGGTGTAGACAAGATAAGTGATCCCACTTCTGAAGTGGGAATTGATATGGGAATTTCTTGGCTTTCTACAATGTCTTAACGCCTGTTCTCACATGTTAATCGGTAAAAGATGTTGTAATGGCCTGTTTTTACACATTTTCTAGTGTGTAATCGTTGATTTTTTACATATGTCGTTTTTATAAAACTTTTCATGTATTTTAAAGATCAAGGAAGTGTTTCAAAGAATGTTTATTTTTATTTTAAGCTAAATTTTTAACATAATTATATTTGCAGCTTACGAAAATAAATAGATTCTGTAAAAATTCCCTGGAAATTTGGGTTTAAAGTAAACGTTCTTTTATGGGGAAAGGGGATTAATTTAAATTCACTTTTTTGATTGAATTTATTCCGTTCTTGGGTATAAACATTCTTTTATGGGTGAGAAATCTGAATTTCTTGTTCGTATAAGAAAGTAGTACAGTCATATATTAAACAACTAGTAGGTATGTTATTTTAAACAGGAAATTTCAAGAAATTCTCATGTATTTTGAATTGCGATTCTGGAATTCCTCTTGCTGAAATATTTCACGCTGTTTGTGTGTATAAAAAAACCGTCTGTGCAGCAAGCTTAATCCGGTTTTATAAATAGGCATTAGAATAAATTATAAACGGACACGACTACTTTTAAATTTTTGTAAAACTAGCGGCTATATAGCAAATCGTGCAAGCACGCGTGTTTAATTATTTTTTTCAAGATCCTCCAACTCGCTAAACTATTGCCTACTTAGTTAATATTTGAGGAGTTTAATTTGTATCAATATTGACAGATATCCAAACCAGCAGCTGCAAAACACGTTCTTTTTGAATCTCTACGTGTTTTTGCTTGTTTATTCTTGTGTTTATGTATTTTGTACCTGAGAATACTGTGATGGATTAAAAAGAAAAAAAATCAACAGGAATTATGTAAATTAAGTATTTTCAGGTGGAAGTTTAAGATGCTCCAAAGGTTTTTTTGCTTCCTGTCTGAAGAACATGTTTAAAGTTTTATGTTTAAAAGAACAGACTGGAAGTTGCGGCATTAGAAAGTGTGAGGTAATAAAAATACAAAATAGGTACGAAAAACGAATTCAGACGTCCTTGCGTCCAAACGTCCCCACATTTAAATGTTCCTGCGTCCAAACGTCTGTTTTCAAATGATTCGGCGTCCAAACTGCATTGCGTCAAATATCCCTGCGTACAAATGTTTGCGTTCAAACGTCTTTGCGTCCAAACGTCCTATCGGCTCTGCGTTCTAATATCACTGTGTCCAAACAAATATTTGTTCAAACCTCCACGAATTCAGACGTCGTTGCGCCCAAACGCACTTATGTGTAAACGTCCTTGCGTCCAAACGTTCCTGCGTCCAAACGATTACGATCTAACATGTCTCGAGTTGTTAGCATGTCCTGTGTACAAACAAATCTTCGTTCAGAAGACTTTGGGTTCAAACTCTTCTACGAATTTAAACGTTTCTGCGTCGAAACGTCCTATTGGCTCTGCGTTCTAATATCACTGTGTCCAAACAAATCTTTGTTCAAACCTCCACGAATTCAGACGTCCTTGCGTCCAAACGCCCTTATGTGTAAACGTCCTTGCGTCCAAACGTTCCTGCGTCCAAACGATTACGATCTAACATGTCTCGAGTTGTTAGCATGTCCTGTGTACAAACAAATCTTCGTTCAGAAGACTTTGGGTTCAAACTCTTCTACGAATTTAAACGTTTCTGCGTCGAAACGTCCTATTGGCTCTGCGTTCTAATATCACTGTGTCCAAACAAATCTTTGTTCAAACCTCCACGAATTCAGACGTCCTTGCGTCCAAACGCCCTTATGTGTAAACGTCCTTGCGTCCAAACGTTCCTGCGTCCAAACGATTACGATCTAACATGTCTCGAGTTGTTAGCATGTCCTGTGTACAAACAAATCTTCGTTCAGAAGACTTTGGGTTCAAACTCTTCTACGAATTTAAACGTTTCTGCGTCGAAACGTCCTATTGGCTCTGCGTTCTAATATCACTGTGTCCAAACAAATCTTTGTTCAAACCTCCACGAATTCAGACGTCCTTGCGTCCAAACGCCCTTATGTGTAAACCTCCTTGCGTCCAAACGTTCCTGCGTCCAAACGATTACGATCTAACATGTCTCGAGTTGTTAGCATGTCCTGTGTACAAACAAATCTTCGTTCAGAAGACTTTGGGTTCAAACTCTTCTACGAATTTAAACGTTTCTGCGTTCAAACGTCCTACGTTTAAACGTCCTGCGTCCAAACGGTTAGGTTCCAACGTCTCTGTGTCCAAACTACCGAACGAATCTTCTTCTTCAACCCTCTACGAATTCAAACGACACTGCGTCCAAACGCCCTTACGTGCAAACGTCCATGCGTCCAAACGCTCCTGCGTCCAAACGCGATCTAACATGTCTCGGGTTCTTAGCGTGCCCTGTATCCAAACAAATATTCGTTCAGAAGACTTCTACGAATTTAAATTTTCTTTGTCTAAATGCCCTTGCGTTCAAACGCCCTGCGTCCAAACGATCACGTTCCAACGTTATATATTTTTAAGAAAAAGAACTAAAAGCAAAATAAGGTAACTAAAGTTTCTAATCACAAAATAAAAGGATCTTTCTAAGCAATAGAATTTTATAGTGTAAGGAGCGAGTGTGTATAGTTATGTAATAAAAATCTCTCGTACAGGGGTTAAAATAACCCGGTAGTTTAACTGCGACCAAAGCTATGATTAGCACGTTTATAGACCACAAAGGCGTTCGCAAAAAGGTAAAATAAGTGTAAACTCAGTTTAAAAGAGACAACAACAGTCCATCACGAGTTTAACTTGCCTTCCCTGACGAAAAATGCAATAAACATAGATGTCTCGGTTGCCCTTTATGTTAAAATACCACGAATTGAGCAATATTTCAATTTCATGAGTTGTAAAATCAAAATGCGGCTTGAGATTTGGGTATCTAAATACCACAACCTACCTATCACGAATAAGTAATTGCATCTTTAATACCTACTCGTACACATCCAAAACGTATCGATGTTAATTAAAAAATTCCAAACATACAAAGATAGGTCAATGAATCTTTTTTTTTTTTGCTTTTTATAACTTGTCGTTGGTTTACCATATTATTATTGTTTATTACCCATTATTGTCAGAGTTGAAATGTTTGTTGTTTCAACAGCATTGTTTGCTTCAGTACGTCTGTGTTTAAACACTACCGAGTCGGAAATTTTAGATAAATCTTCAAGAAAACGAAGAACCGTGACAAAATAGTTGTCAGGTGTCTTACAGAATATCACATAAACATGTGTGTAATTTTTTTAGTGCATTAGTAAGTTTCGAATTTCTCTTAAATTAATCCCTCTTATTCTCCCGACTTTGTGTGCGTATCTAATGATTCGTATTTTAGAGCCAGGATCGCCTGACTTTTCACTTATTTGGTTTCAACCCCCAAACTTGGTACCCCCGTTATTTCAGTTCGAATTTTCCTTCCGTTGAGATTGTTCCTCTTTATCTTTCCGGATTTTTTCTTTATTATTTCCAGAACCCCCTCCCCCTTTTTATTGTAGATCCAACATATATAGGATTTTCCCCTTTCCAGGAATTTTTTTTCTTTCAGAGTGGACCTTCATTTTATTGTCAGGAATTCTGTTTTTTGGATTTGATTCCTCGTTTTCTTTATTTTCCTGATTGTCAATTTTCCAGATTCAATTCGCCTTCAACATATTTTCCGGACTGCAATTTTGATTTTTCCGGACTCGATTGTTGCAATATTCTGGTCTCGTGTTTAAACTTAATTTTCATGTTCTCATCTGAATTTTCTCGTCGTACTTTGGATTGGTTTCTTATTCAGTTCAGATTTTTCCCGGATTTTTTCCTGAGTTATTTTTCCATTTTTTTGACCCTGACCCTATCTCGTTCAACCCTTGTTCTTAGTCTCCACTTCTCCAGGCTATGATTATGATTGTTTTCCTAATTTTCTCAGAAAATCTAAAAGCTCCCACAATCTTTTTAGATTTAAGGGAAATTTTAAAATGCGATGTACCTACGTAGGATAGATCTCAAGAATGTAGGTCACATCCTCACATCCGGTACATAGACTAAAGTGACACTTTTCAGCTATTCCACAATTTCAAGTGGAAAATTGTGTTCTCAATTTTCAGGCTTTCCACGCAAATTTCTGTAAGATCACAGCCATTATAGAAATTGAACCAATTTTTTCCTTTCTAACAAAATCTACTTCATTACAAGTGACAGCTATTACGGCCAAATTATTCTTGAAGATGTTGTATGTAGTTTCTTGGCGGTTATCCAAAACAAATTTTTCTTTTGTGCTAATGATGAATGTCAGGAAATGTTACAGTAAAGTTTATTTTATATCCATCAGGTTGAATAATTGTTTTTAAGACACATTTTTTTAACTTTGGAGGATCAAATATAATCAATCCATTAGTTTATTATTACAATAAAGTGGAAGCGTATACAAAAGAAGTTTTAGATCCGTTTCGTGTCTGGAGTTGAATAATGAATGCAAAGTACTTCAACTCGTAGGTACTTGTGCCAAAGTAAACGTCCAGTCATTTTGTTTGTGTAATTGCAAGATCTTTCATTACTTGGGATGTTTGCAAATAAACTTTTCAAACTAAAATTTTATTATCAATAAAATGAAAGGTTAAGGTTTTATATTTTTAGCCTTTTAGAACAATAACAAGAATTTTAACCTCTGAATAAATTTCGATATCTAGTTTAAAGATCTGCATATTTTTACCTCTGACATTTTTTAGTTAAAAAAACAAGTAGCTAGGATCAAGAAACTGTTCTCTAATTCCTTTTGTTTTCCCAAAGACGACCGAATTCTTGGCAGACTGCGTGTCGCCACGTGTATCTTTCAACGGTTAAAAGTGCTAGGTTTTTAGGGCTTATCAGTTATCCTATTTGTACCCAGCTTTTCGAATATCCCACTGACACTTTGAGATAGGAAGGGATATGCGAACTTTGGACCCCAATTGAAATATATTTTCGGTTATTTTCTCTGATACCTTTTTTTAGTTGGATTAGTAGAGGAGATACTTTTTTTCTGATGGTTAAGAACTTTTAAATACACCCCGAAAAAAAAAATCAGAATTTAAGTAATAACAGGATTTCTTTAAAAAAATATTTTGTAAGGAATTTCTAAAGAAAAAAGTAAAGTCTCCCCATGGGAAAATATTTGAAACAACAAGAAATGGGTAAACAGGTTGCCTCAAAGTACACGACAGGCATCCTTCATAAATTACAGCAAAACCTTCGGCACAAAAGATCGAAAGGAGAAAAACTACGGCAGGATGGGCAGAAGTGTGAATGGAAACCGCGGGTGGTAAGGTGTGCCCACCCACCGCCTGTCAATACCAATTTTTAGGCCAACCTGTGTGTTTAAAGATGAAGAATTATCTTTGATCTTCGGTTTACATGATAGACTTGTACAATGACGAGCCGAAAGATAATTTACTGCAGGAAATAATTAAATAATAATAGATTATTAATATTTTAGTAATTTTTTTTTATAATTTTTGGAAATCAAGTCATGAATCGAAAAATAATTAAAAGGGTTTGCTTGAACTTTCTCATCCTTGGTTTTAAATTTCTTTTAAAATTTTAATTCGCATAATTTTCTATCGATATACAGTGTGTCCACGGATTGAGTGCATATAAGGTGTAAATGACAATTTTTTTTAGAGTTGGATCTTCATGTTCTGAGGATCGCTCCTGCTTAGTCTCAAACTAAGATATTGAAAAAATGAGCCAAATCAATTAATATACAGGGTGTTTTCTTGGACGAAATCTAAAAATTAGTCAAGAGTAAACTGTCTTTATTTTAGCAGATATAACAAAAATGTATTAGAAAAAGTTGTTTAGAATTAAAAGTTATTGAAGATTTTCAATTTTTATATAAATCAGCCTACTTTGATTTTTTTCATCAACATGAGATTTTTTATTTGTGGTTTTAATGACCCATGCACGAAGAGTAATTAAACAAAGTACTTGAAAAACAAATAATTATTTATTAAAAAAATACTAAACCTTATTTGTTACAAACATGAGTTCAAAAGTATTGGATTAGATGAAAAAAACAAAGTAGGCTGATTTGTATAAAAGTTGAAAATCTTCAATAACTTTTAATTCTAAACAACTTTTTCTAATACATTTTTGTTATATCTGCTAAAATAAAGACAGTTTACTCTTGACTAATTTTTAGATTTCGTCCAAGAAAACACCCTGTATATTAATTGATTTGGCTCATTTTTTCAATATCTTAGTTTGAGACTAAGCAGGAGCGATCCTCAGAACATGAAGATCCAACTCTAAAAAAATTTGTCATTTACCCTTATATGCACTCAATCCGTGGACACACTGTATATATAAAAATATACAGGGTGTTGAATTTAAAAAATTTAATAAACTTTGAAATTCGCTAAATTCCTCCCCTCTGTTGACTCGTCCTATAAATTATGAAAATAATTTCCCCATGTATCTGATTATAAATTAAAAACTTTCCGGATTGAGGATAAATAATTAAAAGAGTGTACCGACGAACAAGCAATTTAATTGGGAATAAACAAGACCAATAGATATTACATACGCGGCCATTAAACACGATTCTATCATTTTATTACCTAGCTTGCAGCTTTTTTTAAACAACAAAAATTCTTTCGTTATCTGGTACAGCAAAAGGTATCTTTTTACTGCAGTCATAAAAAGTCACTATTCCGAACTGAAATAAAAACAAACAGTCCGATACAAAAGTACGGTCACTGGTCACACCACTAAAACCGAAAACATTCTTTTTATTTTCTGTGCAACTTTGAACAATTGCATTGACGTAATAATAAACAGTTATCTTCTCTATAAAAATTCCATTTGAATAGGGAAAAGCATTAGAAGTTAACAGTATACCAAGTAATTAAATAAATCTTTTATTGATGACATAAAATACAAATTAGCTCTAAAGTTTGCATAAAAACTAATGGATATGCAAAATACTTGGAAATTTGGTGAGGTTCGGCTCTTTCCAAACAATTTTTTAGTAAACCAAACCGCAGAAGAAGGGGGGAAAAATCTAGAGCTAGTTTACTTTGAAGACAATGGGTTCGATCCCCTCCCCCTTCCATAATTCTGACCAACAGTTAGGAAACGAATTCAATTTCCCATAAGCAGAAGTAAAGTTTTTTTGGGCACCAGAAATGTCTGACTAGATTCCTCCTCAAAGAATATGGGTTTGATATCCTTTTAAGAGTTTGTCGGTTCTGTTGAGTTGGTTTTCCTAAAGATGCTTTAGTAAATGGAAATGGGTTCGATTTCCTCTCACAATTCAGTTAAGGAGTAGTACTGAAGCTTAAGTGCTAAAGATAAATCGTCTTGGAAAGTTTATGTAGAGGAAAAATTTTCAGTTCTAATTAAGCAAGTTAGCGAAACTTGCTTCAGGGTTTATCAAGTCAATCTTGGCCACACAACGTATCGAAAGTTTCATTAAGTTAAGGGTGGTGTAAGTTGGAATCGAGAAAGCGAATACCTAGGATAATAATAAATATAAACGTGGGTTATAACCGTGATCAAAATCAACACGATGAGGGTGGATGCGGCTGAAGGGGACGGGAGCAGACGGTGCTAATTACAACATCAAACAAGAGAGAGAAGAGCGGGATTACCAAAACCTTCCGCAACTCCCAGCAGCAAACTTCCCCTGCAGCTCTTACCTGCAAACTCATAATTCAGAAATTGCCGTTGTTCATTGCAAGTTTGAAACCTTAGCCGTCATTGACTATACACACACTAACAGATATGGTCTAATTAGTAAGTTTCTGCGGAATTCGAAACTAAAATTTGTAATTTAATATGCATTAGAGTCGGATACGGCGCGAAAATGCTTCTCTCCTCGCTAAGAACACCAAAGAACCATTAACTCCTTCCTTCTAGAACTTTGTTTTATATCAAAATTCATTTTGCTCAATTAAAATTATCGTTTTGTTTCCGTTCCCAATGTTGGACGACTAATTTTTATTTTCTCGTATATTAGGGGGAATACAAACAAAGAATTTTTCTAATTAAAAAAATTAATTAAAAGGGTTTAAAATTTTCAATCAAAAAGGTACCTATATAATATTTTCAATAAAAACTTTTTATTAAAAATACATCAGAGTTATATCCTCAGGGAAATACTAGTGTTTCTTTTAAGTTTTGTTACACCACAAGAGAGAAAAGTAGTTTCATATAATATTCAAAGCAAAAGGACCAACTTTAAATAAATACAAATACAGGACTATTTGGAGTTCCTTGCTTTACGTTTACA
The DNA here is from genome assembly GCA_963082805.1 of Hemicrepidius hirtus. Classification (NCBI taxonomy): domain Eukaryota; kingdom Metazoa; phylum Arthropoda; class Insecta; order Coleoptera; family Elateridae; genus Hemicrepidius; species Hemicrepidius hirtus. The sequence continues at coordinate 30,344,311 of OY720165.1, forward strand.
CATCCTAATCACACAGAGGTGACCTCATAAAACAAGAAGTAGTTTAATAATTGAACAGAACTTCAAAAGAAATTCGAAAAAGTATAACTTACGGGGGGGGGGGTTTCTTCAACCATCGTTACTGAATAAATTTTCAGTGGAGAATGAAAGAGAAAGGGATGAGAGGGAAATAGAATAAGGAGGATCAGGATGAGGTAAATCTAAAGAGAGAGACAGGGAAATAGAAAATACGGGATGGGAGGAGAGAGAGAGAGAGAAACGTCTGATTTTTACTTTCCCATTCCTCATCCCTTTCTGTAGAACTTTTAAATCTGTCACTCCAGATACGACATTGGAGTCGACATGACGTAATTTTCATGAAAATTTTTTGCCATACCTTTTTCATATAAGGTCAGTTACTACAAGAATAGTCAATTAAGGTTTTCAAATGTTACTGTTATAATGTACAAGGAATGTTAAATTTTAACTGAACTTATCGTGAATGTGTGTGCGGTTTCCTTATTCGCAAAATCCAATTAACAACACTTCAAATGTATGAGGAAAAGTTGAAGCAAATGTTGATTTAAGATAATTACAAGTTTATAATTTTTTTATTATAAATATTACTTTCAATTCCTCGACAGTAAGTGGAAGTTATTTATTACAGCATTATACAGGGTTGAAGAAAGAAAATTTTAATTCGTAAAGTTGTTAAACACAGAAAATTTTTTTTTCAGTAAATTTAGAATTACAAAAAAATTACATTTTTTCTAAATATCCAAGATCAACCCCATAAATTTAAAATTAGGGGTTGAAATAAAGAACTTAACAATTTATTCCCAAAAACATTGGATCCCAAGACATTTTTCAAATATCGTGGTTTTCAGTTTTTTTTTCAGTGGCAAATTTTATTTTTCATTTTTTTGTAATGTGGCTGAAAATTAAAAGATTGGTTTCAGGAAAACGTTTTTAGTTTGTTTTCTGCATTCAAACCGTTTATTCCTGAAAAGTTGTTTCCTGAAACGTACTCAAATGAAAGAGAAAAAAAAATTACAAAATATATTTCTGTTGTTTTCTGTTCTTTTTTTAAGTTTATTTTTCTGAAAATTCAAGCGAGTGCGCCATTTATTTCAGTTTACTGTAATTATGTACGCCTGAAATGCCTGAAAAATACTTTTTAAACTTTCACACTTAATTTATTCTGTTACATTTTTAATAACGTGGTGTAATAGTTTGCAGGAAGTTGAAAGTTTTATTTAATTCACGTATGTTGCAAGACTGCAGGTACAGGTCCGTACTTAAAAATTAACCCAAAGGGGGGCCATACCACCTAACTCCGCGCCGGGGCCTTCAATTTAGTTAACAAGGTGGATATAATTTTTTTTAATTTATACAGAGCGTATTTTTTCTTGTTAGTGTTTTGAGGTCCAACCTGTTCGGGTAATCTACTAAACTTAAATCGTGCAGGGACGTTTCTTGAATCCTATTAATCATACAATACGTAAGTCTTGGGCGTGTAAACAAAATAAATTTAATGTTAGTAGTTATACCCCAGAATAAAAATAGTATAGCCTTGAAGGCAAAGTCGATTTCCATTACTTCAATTAAAATATTTCTGTGAAGACAAGCAATTACAGAATTGTCACATTTTGTTATTTATCGGCAAAGTTGTTTATTGAACCAATATTATGAAATTGAATTATTAATTTTGCTGGCCGTAGACAGCCCCGAACATTTTTCTCTGGATCTAATTATAATTGAAATGTTGTTTGCTTGTTGTTGTTGTTGTTACATACATATATCATGGTAATCCTAATTATTCCCATTTGTTCGCCGATTCGATCAAGCGGAAAATCGGTATTACGACAGCTGCTGTTCTCTTGTCCCTGATGCCGTGTAAACATGTTATTTTGGATTTGCTAATACAAATTCTTTTTGTAATGTGTCGATTTAAACACCAGCTTAACTTTTAACTACTCTGACATACAGATTTTATGCTCCTGTTTATTTCGGTTCATATCAACAAAGTTGTATAATGTTCCAAGGGCGGCGGATTTAGAGAAATTCTCTTTGGGGTGAGGGGCCTAAATGATTCGGAAGGTACAAAATTTTGTGCCCTTTCATTTTCAATTTATTTCTCCCTTCTTCTTCGTCTTTTTAATTATCCACAATTTGTATCTTGTTCTATACCTTTTCTTCCTTCTCCCCCTCTACCAATCTTTATTTTTCTTTTACTCGTCCATCTTTCTTTAACGTCCCCAATCTTTTTCTTAGGTCTTTGATTATTACAATTATTTTATTTGCTGGGAAGTGATTTTATTTACGTGAGACAAAAGTTTTATTAGGGCATGTTATGTGTAAGAAATAAAATTATTATTTGTAACCCTATTTTATATTACTACCTAAGACACTTCTTATAATTAGCGTTTAATGGTTGTATCTCGTTGTGTGCTATATCGGTGCAGAAGAAAGTCTTATGTGTGTGTACGCCTCGATGGACCACGTTGCTGTCCCATAAAAAGTTAATGACTTCCATAAATTTAGAACATAGTCTTATTCTATGACCGCCTCCGGTTAAAAATAAAACAAATTATAACTACAAACACTGCGTAATTAATTCTTAAAAACCTACACGTATAAATTCCGAATATTTATTTTAATTAAAAACGAAGCGCGCCCTTTCTGTACAGCGCATATTATGCCGTAATTAAAATGCAATTAAAATAAAACGCGTAACTCGAATCCGATTCTTTTACCCTACACATTTTATCTTTTTAAAAACCTGGAATTTTAATCAAATTACATCCCTTATTCTTGCCCGGTTATCTGTTAAATACATTCCCCCTCCCTTTTTTATGTCAACTCGAATGTGGAAAATTTAAAAATAATTTTTATGTTACAAGGCCGTGAAGTAGCACTTTTTTTTATTAGAATGAATATTATTTGGCGAGGCGAAGGCCGAGCCAAATAATCATTCGAATAAAAAAAAGATAGTTCACGGCCATGTGGCATACAAAATTTTGTGTGCAACTGTGAAAAATTACCAAAATTAAAGTTTCGATCGAATCTTTACATAAAATTAAAAGCTAATTTCATTCAAGATCATGACCCGTAAAAAAAAGTCTTTGTCGGCCGGTAAAAAAAAGTCTTTTTTTTACGTTGTCAGGGCTTTTTTTACGTTGTCAAGGTTTTATTTTACTATAAACAAATGTGCTACTTCACGACTCAAAATCAAACAAAAAAAGTGACCTTTTTTTGACAGTTGCACACAAATAACTATTAGGGGTTTGTTCTATTCTATTTTGATCTCAGGGCAAATCAAAATATGTTTCCCAGCTCCTTGTAATTTTTTCTCGTTCAATTTTTCGTAGTGGGGAAATCATTTTAGAGGGTTGTTACTAATGTATATCTTAGATTAAAATCCGGCCCTGTATAAATAGAAGAGATTGTGTATAGAGTAGTACATTTGGTCAATCTGTTTGGTAAACGGTGTGATGCAGCTTGCACAGATTGTGCATTGCAGAATTAATGTGGGATCCCGGTTTTACGGTCAACCGACTGTGCGGACCTTCAAAGGAAATGGGATGAAACCCCTAAATTCGAATGTAGCAGCAGTATAAGGGCGTATTTGTAAACTAACTTATAGGTTCGATCTCCATTGATCTTCAGCCAGGTGTTCGACCCACACAAATATGTCGGGGATTCAAAAGAATCACTCCTGTCAAATTACACAGGAAATAACATTTAAGGTAATGGAGCTACGGTAATTTATTTTTACTGGATAATTACAAAATTAATGTGAGAACGTTATTTATACAACTGGCGTTATTACTAAATACTATACTCTTCTTCTTAACCAACTACTTAAAAATTTCTTACAATTGCCATATTTATGTTTTTCCTAATGCTTTTACGGTTTTTTTAAATGTTATGACTTAATGTTGCTATAAATCTTAAACAATTTTACAAGAAGGCTGTTATTAAAACCATATCAGTTGAAATAAAGCGCACGTCTTTTTATTTTAATGCTCAATGCTAGAGAAACAAAGAGAATCTAAATTAACATTTCGTTTTTGCTATTCAACGTAGTTCGCGAGGCAGCATTGGAAATCACTTGAATGCGTAGCGAGAAACACCAGACTATACGGGTTCGATACGTACAGAAGAGAGACAGGCATCTAATTTACTAACGCAGCGGAAGTTCGCGATTTTCTCATCAACCGTACATTTTAGCTATATGACTACCTTATACTATGTGATAGACAATTCAATTTTGCATTCAATTATATAATAATATACAGGGTGTTTCATTTAAAATAACAAAGTTGCTTATTGTACTGTGAAAACCAAACACCCTGTATACGTGATATAAATTTAGAAGAATGCAGAGCTATATACTGAATAAGTTTTATATTTAAACTTTTTTCATATTTTGATTAATAAGGGAGCTATAGGAGCATCAATTTCAGATTTTCAAAACCTCGTAGAGGGCGCCACAGTGAAATTCTAGCATTAATCAAAAAAACGAAAATGTACCTAACACCAAGCTGCATAAGTGTAGAAAATTTAAACAAAATCGTGTGGTCAGTTTTTTTGTATTAATTTTTCAAAAATTTCAAAATCTTTTTTCAAGATTTTCCTCCTTTTATTCCTTCTTTCGGTTCTCTATTTTCTTCTTCATGATCTTCGATATTCGGACTTTTGACGTTTGTTGCTTGATATTCTTTACTCACCCTGTATAAATCACGAACGGTTTGAAAATTGAAATCTACGAAGCGAAGTACTTCCGCCTTTGATCTATACCTACATTTTCAGTTTGTAATAAAACACATCCAGATACGCAAATACGTTGCAATTTCAGAAACAGATTTCCGCAAGCTCTAAATTACAAGTTTTTCTCAAAGTCCCCAAATCGATTTTACTTACCTTATATTCAGTTAAAATAAAATGTAAAAGATTCTAAAACCTATTAAAACTGAATTTTGAAACTGTATTCTGAATTAAAATCAAAAAGGCCATGCAAATTCAGTTCTTTTCATGGACTTCCTGATTGAATGAGGGAACGTCGCGTCGTCCATATAGGGAGTGTTATAATAATATGTACTTTTACGATTGAGATGCAAATAAAACAGCTTAATTGAAAGTACATAAACGTTCAATCAGTCGTTCCGTGGGACTTGATCCACAAATGATTTTAAATCCTAATCTTAACTGTATCTAGCTAATCAAAGGCAATGGCAGGCAGGCAGCTCGTCTGCGTTGTTGTAGGCCGCATTAGACTCTGGTTCTACGTGCCTTGGCTGCCAATCAAGACCATTTTGAGTGCCTTCGAGAGTACAGAATGTTGATAAATGATGCTGGGAATATGTTGAAATGCACATGCCGCTTAATGCAACGCATTAAACATTAGACCTGATCAGATGATACATGAAAATCAACTTCAATATACTCAAGACTCATTTAAAATTATTAAATAATTGCTTGAAGCAATCACAAATTTTTTGTCAAGTACCTGAACAGGTTAGGCATTATTAGAAGGAAATAGGGTGCATGGAATCGCAGGTTGGGATAAATAAATCAAAAAGGGAATTTCTCAAACCTGTTTAGTAGTTTTTAATAAAAAAAAAATTAAGGGAAAACATAAATACAGGGGAGTAAAGTAAATTTGTGCATCTGTCTATGCGGAAATAATGAAATTGAATAATACATTCGGTACAAGAATCCTTGTCGTCTGATATCTATCTAAAGGGATTTGTTCAAATTGTTTCTGCGTGTCGCAAAGCGATTCTAGCTCCAAATCACATCTATTCCAGCTTCCATGTTTGATTTGGCCATGCCCGAGATTTCGTTCCTACAAATTGTTTTATCTCCTTCACATATCCAGTTGCTCGATACGCCAAAGGTTCGTAAAATGTGACTCAAATGCGATTTATTTAGGATTTTCTCTCAAAAAAACTAAAACCTAGTTAAATGTTGATCGGTTCTATTTCTCTTCCAACATCCATTACCTATAAAACCTATTCGATTATTTTTTTTAGATTGAAAATAAATTTTAGAAATGAACCGTTCTAGTTCTTTTTACAAAATCTTGTACAGGTTTACATATTTTGGGTCGAAGGATATCAGGTTCAAACCCTGAAGGATTCAAACCGTATTTTTTTTCTGAATTTTCCTGATTTTTTATACCTTCAAAAATATAATTTAAGGGTCAGGAAAATAAATGACCTTTAAAAAATTATTATTATTATTATCTTTGACGTTTGGTTTTCTGCTTCTTTCGGCTTTTCTTTTACAAATGATTTATTTTCAGTAACGGTAATAATTAAAAAAAGTCAGCCATTAATAAACGATTACTACCTCAAATATTTCACATACTTATTCAAAGAAGCTAATAAATAAAAATTCAAAAGAAAAAAAATTATGGCATAAACAATTTCATAATTTGTATTCAAATCAAACACCTTTAGCCAGAAAAAATTCTTTTGAACTCCCAGACAGATTAGCAAAACTGTTTGTAATAAATTTTTGCTTTGAGTTGAGTCTAAAATTAAACATTTATGTTTGCTGCAACCGTGGTGATATAAATTTTAGATTTGATAAAAATGGGAATGAGAACGTGATTCTCTGTATCTCTAGGAATCGTGATAGTATCGAATACACGAGTTCAACTTTACCTGTTTTGATTGTGATATCATAACCGTTTATTTATTTATTTGCTTCGTGAGATAATTCTTATTGATAAGGATGCATATCGGGATCTCATGCATTTTAATATTAGGGATAGTGTACAGCTTCCCAGGAAAATGCAGAAGCAAAAGGACTGACGTAATCCACTGAAAATAATATTAGACAAAAAAATAAAGACAGAGCAAAGACCAAAAGTCGAAAGATTCTAGGACGAGACTCGAAGAAAAATGCAAAAGATAATTCACAATCTTCTGTGTATATTTAAGTTATTCGAAGATAGACAAATTACACTATTTGAAGAAATATCTCCGTTATCTAAATTAATAGTTGTGCGGTTTTTGCACATATTTGTCAGGTCAGGTGGATTTCAAGATGTAAAACTTGCGACGTTAAGGATGAAGTTTGAAATAAATCAAGCTTTTGTGGGCAAGCAAGAAGCATATAAGAACATTATTAATTCTCCCTTGTATAGTTTATCTTTACCATTTAAGTGAGCACCGGTTTTCCAAGATGCAGTAACAGGTGTTCCCAACATAATTGCATAATTTTACAAGATGTGGGAATTTTTACAATTCTTAACTTAGTGCCGATCTATATATTTTGACAGATCTCGACGTTTATGGCGCGATATGAATTACACGATTTATTGCGAAAGATTTGTATTATTAATGAGTTATCATTGCGTAATAAAATAGTAACGATTTAATCTTTTTTTTTTCGAAATAAAAGCAGATGAACGTAGTGTGACATCAGGAAGCTGATTTAGATGAATATGAAATTGCGGACAACATTTACACGTGGCTGTCACATGCAAATTAATCTCTAGCGTAATTACATTTGACAATAGGTGTTTATCGACGCACAATGCAATTCTACAGCCCACAGCTAATGTATTCCTTCGTGCTATTGTACTATTTATGTACAAATTAATGATTCGTATGGCTGTAGTATATTGACGAATGTTACAAGTCACAACCATAATATATTTGTTCTCTTTGTTTCGTCTATTCTTATTGTTTTTCAATTTTCACACTTCTATTACTTATTAGTAGTTAGTATTTAAAGAATTAGTCATTAAAACTACAGGGGAAGTACAGAAAGTAAATTATTATTTTTACTTTCGAGAAAAATTACAAAATATTTCTAATTTCAATCTACCATAACTCGAGATTTTTAAATGCAACACCCTGTATATTATTAGATATTTCGAGAGAGATTTTTATGCTCTACAAATTTGATTCAGCGACATTTCTACCAAAAGTCCACAGTTTTTGAGAAAATTGGACTTGAAGAAAATTTTGGAAAAATTAAAAATTGTTTCTAATTTTATTGTACGACTATAACTCGATTTATTTTAATGTAATGCCCTGTATATTATTAGATATTTAAAAAGAGATTTTTATGCTCTACAAATTTTATTCCGCGATGTTTCTAGCAAAAACCAACAGTTTTCGAGAAAATTGGATTTGAAGAGAATTTTAGGAAAATTAAAAATTATTTCTAATTTCATTGTAGGACCATAACTCGATTTATTTTAATGTAACGCTCTGTATATTATTAGATATTTAAAGAGATTTTTATGCTCTACAAATTTGATTCTGCGATATTTCTTTCAAAAACCGACAGTTTTCGAGAAAATTGAACTTGAAATTTAAAAAAAATTAAAAATCATTTCAAATTCTATTGTAGGACCATAACTTGATTTATTTTAATGTAACACCCTGTATATTATTAGATATTTAAAGAGAGATATTTATGCTCTACAAACTTGATTCTGAGATGTTTCTGCCAAAAATCCACAATTTTTGAGAAAATTGGAGTTGAAGAAAATTTGGGAAAAATAAAAAATGATTTCTAGTTCCATTATAGGACCATAACTCGATTTATTTTTATGTAATGCTCTGTATATTATTAGATATTTAAAGAGAGATTTTATGCTCTACAAATTTGATTCTGCGATATTTCTTTCAAAAATCGACAGTTTTCGAGAAAATTCGACTTGAAGAAAATTTTAGAAAAATTAAAAATTATTTCTAATTTCATTGAAGTACCATAACTCGATTTATTTTAATGTAACGCCCTGTATATTATTAGATATTTAAAGAGAGATTTTTATGCTCTACAAATTTGATTCAGTGACATTTCTACCAAAAATCGACAGTTTTCGAGAAAATTCGACTTGAAGAAAATTTTGGAAAAATTAAAAATTGTTTCTAATTCCATTATAGGACCATAACTCGATTTATTTTAATGCAACGCCATGTATATTATTAGATATTTAAAGAGAGATTTTTATGCTCTACAAATTTTATTCCGCGATGTTTCTACCAAAAATCCACAGTTTTCGAGAAAAGTGGACTTAAAGAAAAAATTACGTAATTTGTAATTCAAGAAAAATAAAAATATTTTAAGGTTTTTCAAAGAAAAACAGAATCTAATCCAAATTACGTTTTCGTTAATTTTACCCCTAAACCGATACAGTCTGGAAAAAGGAAATTAATTTCTATCTAGTCGTAAAAATACCCGGAACCAATAAGGCGGCAATAAAATAGCACCCACATTCGTAACAGAATCGTATATAAGTAAACATCTGTAAATCGAAGAGGGCTGTTTATTTAATATGGTATTTCTACGTCGTACTAGGGCCGGAATGGGACCCCTCCCATGCGTGTGCAGTCTACAGCGAAATTGCCCATTCAGTCAACGGTTCACTAACTATCAAAATGATCCCCTTGCAGTGCAAGACTCAGGATTGTTTCTTTTGTCACGACATTTTCCTTTATTAGGTTACGTAATTTGACTGTAAATAATACGAATTAGTTTCTAAATACCACCTTTATTATTAAAGAGAGAGAGAGAACATTTTATTTATGGATGTATAGCAATACATAATTCAGAAGGGATTATTAAATTTTTTTTAGTCCTTCGCCATTGATTAAACATAGGTATCCTTTTTCAGGAAAGCTATAGCATTTTTTCAGTGGGAATTTTCCCCACCCTTTCGTCTTAGCAAAAGTCGCAGTCATCGCCAGCATAGACTCGTAAAGTTCCACATTCTCCTATTACCCCCATTTTTAATTCCATTCCCCATTTTATTAAATTTAATTTTTAAAAGCCAAAGAAATGGGAAGGAGATTGTTTAAAGTTTGTTTCAGATTTCGTAACCCCCTCCTTGAATTTTTGAAAGTCAAAATCCTTGCCTATAATAGGTACTCTTTGTTTAGAATAATAGATTGTGCAAAAATAGAGCGAATAATGTTTTAAAAAGGCTTGGTATAAAAACTGTCAGAATAAATAATGTATTACTTTTAATGGTAACTCTATTAATAATAGGAATATGTAGTAATAACCAACTGCGTGTTACAGTTTTCAAAAGTCTTGTACTAATAAGGCTAGACATTTATTATAACACATTCTGACTTATAAGGCGAGGTATTAAAATATAATACTAATTACAAAAGCAAAAATCGCGTGTGCTAATTAAGTTGTCAAAAGAACACACACTCCGACCGTGTGTGTGTTCTTCTCGTAACATAAATCTCTTCGGCGACGAAAATAATCTTAATACCCATTTAATTATCTTCCCGTTACGTCAACCATCAGTGTTAATTAATTAGAGCTGGAAAAAAGTGGAATTTTTCCCGACAAAATTAATCCCAATCATGAGGTTGTGGTATAATCCCCCCCTACTTAGAAATACAATAAGTAAAAGCGCAGCCGAGGGGCATATTGGCTCCTGAATATTATGGAAGAGGAGACACGAGGGACTGATTTATTATTAGAAACCGTCTTCTCGTCATTTCCGATTGATGGAAAGGAACATACCTGAGAAATGTGAAAATTACCGATCGATTTCTAACTTTCATACCGAGGAAATTAATGTTCTTCTGTTGAAAAAGTGAATGACTTGTTTAAAACGAAAACTTAATAGAAATCTCGAAGGAGCTTTTAAAATTACGTGAATGGTTAGAAAAAGCCAGTCTCGAGGGGTCTCTCTTTTCATTTATTGCCTTTTTGCGATTTTTAAATTATTTACAAACTTTTAAATAAATTAGTTCCATTTGGAAGGCTTTTCCCCAGTGTGAATTATGAAAACATTTTAAAAGCAATTATTAATTAATTAACAGTGTAATAATTTTCACTCATTACTAAATGATAATTTATTAAACAATCTACGATCTGGCAATTGAAAAAAAAAATAATTTAATATATTCGTTGCGTGGATTGTCTCCTTAAATAATTGATTCCTAGAAATGATTATATAAGTTGCTCTAGCACTGAATAATTGTTTTTAGTCACACCACAAACTGTTAAGATTCTGCAAATCATGTTGGAAAGGAGATGGAAATCGTTTATTGCGAAACTTATTTTAAATTGTGCCAGGAACTATAAGAAAATAGGAAATTGTAGCAGAAAAAGGCAAACAGGTGGAAGTAAAACTGTCTGGAAGAGAATTGGGTTGGAAAAAAGGGGGAAAGAGGGGAGTACGAGGGGGAGATTCGAATCCAAATCCTTCTCTTTTTGGCCGTCTCTTCTTCCCCTCTTTCCACATTTTTTCAATTAATAAGGGGAAGAGGGAGGGCTCTAACCTAATGGGTGGAGCTAATCCACTCCGGACAAAGCCAATCACTTGCTGCGTTTTCCCATCGAAGTTCCACTTCGTCCTTGACTCTCACTTTTCTTGAGGAAGGGGTATAGGGGATAGGAAGAGGACAGATAGCTTTAGTTTCAAAATAGTATGGTCTCGAATCTGGCTCTCCCTTCTTCCCCTACTTTCTTATTTTTCCAATTCCCCCTTTTTTCTTTTCTCATGTTAGGGAGGGAGATTCAATTTCACATCCTTTTCTGTTTTGGCCGTCTCTTCTTCCCTCTTTCTACATTTTTCATTTAATAAGGGGAATAGGGAGGGCTCTAACCTGATGGGTAGAGGTAAATCAACTCCGGCGTTTTCCCATCGAAGTTCCACTTCTTCCTTGAATCTTCTCTCCTTTCACTTTTCTTGAGGAAGGGGAACAGGGGGTAGGAAGAGGATAAATAACTTGAGTTTCAAAATAGGACAGTCTGTAATTTATTCTCAGAACGAAAATTGGCGTCGATTCAATCAGATAACCTTTAAAATTCTGTTCTTTCTTATACTACGAAAATATTTTTAATATTCCAGGAAGTAAGCAAATATTTTCCTGGTTTTGTTATAACATTCTAGACAGTAGGGAATTGGAATATTTTAATATTTTTCTTCAATCCTATACTATTATTTTAATAATTCATGTTATTTATCTGATATAACACGAACTCTACCTAAATATTTCAAGCTCAACATTCAGAACGTTTTTATTATTAATGTTTGTTTCAATTTTGAACCCCTTATGAATAACTATTTCATGACGAAGCTAAAAACCATGCTGAATTAATTCAATGTCACATGCCTGAAAAGATTTCCTAGAACTAGTCGTTTATATTCGTTATAGAAAGGATAAAATTATGTCTCAGGATAATAGTCCAAACGTCAAGAGCTCATAAATTAATCGTTGCTAATTTAATTGCAAAACTGTTAATAAAATTTAGAGTTTAAAATCAAAGTGGTAATTAAATTTAAAATAGGTTCCTCCATCGCAAACTGGTGTCATATAGCCTATATATAACAGACAACGAGTAATATGAAGATAAATGTGAGTTTTATGAGTTGTAAGTGCAGTTGATGTGTGGTCGAAGTGTGACGAGAGAGAGAGCTAGGCTGCTGCTACTTTATCAGAGATGATTCGAAAGCGATTGTGACCGGTAATAACACTTAATAATGAGGATCATAAAACTGAGTACAATAGCAATCCAACCCTATTAATCCGCTATAAACAGAATTAAAATATTGCGTCTAGTCTTGACGTTTTTATAACCGACCACTCCAGGGGCCTTAGTTATATCGTCGGAGAAATATTCACTGTTAGATCAGGTCACTCGGTACTGGAATAGTAATTGCGGATTCGTGTTGTACAACACCATAACTTTTCATGTAGGCACTTCCCATGAAGTGTTAAGCGAGTCGCCTACTCTGATTGGTCAAATCTGAGAAGGATGACGTTTACGTTTAAATATTTCCTTACCCCCCTCTTATCAGTTATCTAGGGCTGAAGCCTCTATATACTGAGCTAACGAAAACTAAAAAAGAACCCTTTTAGTTTGGCCTCTACATCCCTCCCTGACCTTCAGGGGTGAAAATGTTCAATTGGCATGCCGGACTTCATTACTCCTTCCTGTTTATCTGGGTTGAAACCCAGGCAACGTAAAGTTGTGGATCCCCTCTGTCTAGACTCTAGACTCATGAACTATTTAGGGGTTGAAAAAGCCTGTGGCTTTATTAAAATATGTTCCTACGATTTGTATACGAGTCCCTGAACTAAGTAGGATTAGTGATTCATTTCATGAATGAAATTAGCTGTCAATTAATAACCGCCATTAAGTCACCCATACATAATTTTGAACAGCTGTAAACGAAAATGCACATAAATTCTGTCTGCACTTCTTGTGTAAATCCTTTTCGCGTATACTGTCCAGTGACATAAATTATAACCCACGCTGAGATCCATCTTTGTCGGCTTCAAACTAACCGAAATCCATCTCTCTTTCATCAAAAACGTCGCGTTGCTTTTACACGTCACGCCCTTGCACAAAATGAATTTCCATTCCGTTAATTATCCTGCGCCAAGATGTGTAAAACCGAACTAGAAAATCAAAACTGTACCTTTTAAGGATAAGTTAATAAGCAACTGGATGTGGGAGGCGGCGAAGGATTTTCTTCGCCTTAAAAAAGAGTAAGTCGGTTTGATTTGACCCCACAGGGGTTAATTATCTTCACCCTAGGGGGGCGCCGAGTCGAGACATTGACGGATATAGAAGAAATCGGTTGTAGGAGATACAGAAATAAGGCACGATTTGAACCTCTTTATTTTCTATCTTGAATATATTTTCTCGCTCCATCCACGTATGTACCAATTAAAGTTCCGTTTTAATCCCGAACTTAATCTGATAATTCGTTAGAGAAACAATTGCGATTGCGATATATCTACCTCTGTTAGCTTTAAGAGATTGTGATGTAAAAATTTAAATAGAATACGTTAGGAACAATTCAAATTTCGTGGGCGTTCTTTATGACCCACTTGTCATATGCGACAAATTAACTGCACCTTGTTCTTACTTCCTTTTATGGTACTGTATTATTGTTTGTTGTTTTTTTCATTTTAAATTTAAAATTTTGTAATATTAAGTTTTGGCTAAAAAGAAAAGAAAATGATTAAAAAAAAGTGGAGTTGCGCACCTCCCCTGGACTTTCCCATACTAAAAATAAACATTTCGTTATTGGTATTCAACAGTAGTTCGCAAGGCAGCATTGGAAATCACTTGAATGCGTAGCGAGAAACACCAGACTATACGGGTTCGATACGTACAGAAGAGAGACAGGCATCTAATTTACTAACGCAGCGGAAGTTCGCGATTTTGTCATCAACCGTACATTTTTGCTATATGACTACCTTATACTTAGTGATAGATAATTCAATTTTGCATTCAATTATATAATAATATACAGGGTGTTTCATTTAAAATAACAAAGTTGCTTATCGTACTGTGAAAACCAAACACCCTGTATACGTGATATAAATTTAGAAGATTGCAGAGCTATATACTGAACAACTTTTATATTTAAACTTTTTTCATATTTTGATTAATAAAGTAGCTATAGGAGCATCAATTTTCGATTTTCAAAATCTCGTAGAGGGCGCCACAGTGAAATTCTAGCATTAATCAAAAAACGAAAATGTACCTAACACCAAGCTGCATAAGTGTAGAAAATTTAAACAAAATCGTATGGCCAGTTTTTTTGTAATTATTTTTCAAAAATTTCAAAATTTTTGGAATAGCGCCGTTGCGACCGTTTTTGGATTTACTAAATACATTTTTTCTTCGGATTATTTACACGAATGTGTAGTAGCATTGGTTTGCTAATAATTTTCCATAGCATTAAACTCCGCCTGCGCAATCCTGAGGTTACCCCCACTTCTGTTTCCCCTATTGCGATTTTCAATGTCCCCACCATCATCTCCTTTAAGGACCGCCCACGTGATCTGTTCATTTTTTTCACAATTTGTGTTTAAAATTTCTTTACGTTTATCTTGAAAACCATGTTAGGTAAGAAGTTTCTTTACTTTCTATGTTTATAATTTTTTTGAAGATACGTCGTGTTGTTTAACATTTTTTTTTGTAAAGTAGGTATCTACATAAAAGCCTACTTGCAGGTTGTTTATTGTGTGGTATTTATTACAAGTGCAAACTTTCTAATTCTTCAGCGAGAAACCCGTGTGGGCTTAAGTTTCACAATTTCCAATCTTTTTAATCTTTTAATCTATGGTCTATCATATAATTCTTAATTATTTTTTAAAAAATTTCCCATTATAATGGGATAATCTTAAAATATATTAAACCATAATTCAAGTCTTCGTGAATCAATATTCTTTTATTTTTAACCCTCGAACCTCGCAATACTTAAAATTCCTTCCACAACAGTATCATCCCCTCAAAAGATTCAATCTCATTTTTCAATAAAAAACGATCCAAACCACTTAATCACTTCTTTTCCCCGATCTACTGCGACATGCACGTGTATTATGTTATCCATCGAAAACACATACACAGAATATTAACTTCCTGTTTGTAAGGCAATATTTGAAGTAGTAGCATCAAAAAATCGTCATGACGTTTAAATTGAAAACACAACTCAAGCATGCACTTCCCGTATATCGGTTAGGTAAATATTTCTATAAGTTTGCGGAGACAACGATCAGAATTATTAAAATGTATCGATTTTCTACCCCTAAACAAGCACATGGGGATTTTGTGAGAAAGATTTGACTGCATTTGTGTTTGTAATCTTTGGTTGTAGAAGGAATGCGCCCCATTAAAATACAAACGAACTTAACTCACAAACTAAATTAAACTAAGGGTTGTTTTAATTTCAACCCTTGTTATTTAAATAGTTTTCTACCCCTTGTTGTTCTCTCTCCTCAGCACTATCTTTGATTGCTCTTATGGGTTCAAGACGGCGTTAGGAGAAAGGATAGAAATAGCACGATTGTGTAAGATAGACATCTAAAGGCACTCCTACTCCCACATACCATTAGTACGATAGTGTGGTTATTGTAAAGTGATCTTTATTGTGGCAACAGATAAGGCGATAAGGGATACGAGAAGGTGTGAAAAATGTGTTCTCTTCGATTCAATAGTCGCATTTTGATCCTCTTTTTGTGCACCGCATCGGTTGAATTCCGATACTATAGAATCTTTTACCTGCTAGCCAAAACATGTGCTTTAGAAATATCAATGTGTTAATGCTATTATCGTGCGATCAAAGAAGTTTATCGATAGTTTATTCAATGATTTAAAACTTAAACTTATGTTTATTTGCTAAAAATGAATTTAAGGGCGGGTACACAGGATTTAATAATTAATTATTAAATTACATTACTAAAAATTTATTGCTATTGAAGTTTTATACACAAACAATAATTAATAAAATTGTTATATAGTTCTTCTTCACTGGGACTATGCAATTATTTAGAAATACGGATAAAAAATAAATGTGGCAACACTGCCAGTCTTTGGAATGTTCATTCCTGCTACCATACAATTATTTAGATCTGGTGTTAAGTAAGCAGATGTGGCAACAGTGTTAAATATTTTTTAGATGCCTCCTGTGGTGGTTATTTTTTAGAAAAATTATTTCTGCTAATATAAACATGACTTGTTGTGTAGGCAAGTGAATATATTCGTTAAATATACGATGTGTAAACAATAAATATAAAATTGCGTAACAAGAAGGTGCTTAAATTAATACCCAACCGTTTAACACATCAAGTAACTAAATGTCTTGTATTAGAAAATTAAATGGATAGCCATAAAGGCTATTTTATGAATAAATAATAACGTTGCGTTCCGTGTAGGTATCAACAAATGCTCATTCGCTCGCCTACCTACTTTGAAGCTTCACAGACTTAATTTTACAAATCATTATGAATGAGTCTTGAAATTCATGAATATGTTTGTTAAACCGATTCAATAAAAATACTTTCATTGGCCCTACCACGAAGATTTACTAAAAATAAATTAGTTAACTACAAATTAATTTACAGAACTAAATCGATCGATCATCCAATCAGAAAAGTAATAAAAGAACCGATATAAAGCCGACTAAGGTTGTTACAGATCATATAAATCTGATACGATCTGATATTAACCGCACCCCGCAGGACCAGCCAACTGCGACTAGACTTTTTCTTTTTCTTATGAAGGGTGCTTATATTTTTTTTTAACAAAATCTCTCGCATGCAAGATGGATTGAAGCTCGATTGAAACGACAGGAAAATTTTTCTCCTAGAAAATTGCGTAACTTGTCACAAATACAATGAAATATATTGGTACAGTTAACAACATGTCAAGATCAGAAAGACAGGGTCAAGTTGGTGGATATAAAAAATTGGGAAAAATATACAGAAAATAAATTATTAGAACTGAAGTTAATTTTCACAAAATTTGGAACCAAATATTTAGACAATAATTATTATAGGTGCTAGAATATTATGGAGAGGTGCCAAGAGTTATAAAAAGTTCAAGGTTGTATTAAACACAAAATAGAGCATCGATTATAAAAGTTTCATTATAAAATATATCCATCTCTCTCTTTTGATTTAATTACGCGATTAAGTCATTTTTTTTCCATTTAACTGGCAGGTTGTCAAGAGCAGAAGAATGCAATGACATGCACCCATGTGCAGTGCATGGACAACAATAGAGAATCTCAAGTTTAAGTTTATTTTTTACGAGACAAGAGTTAAAATTCGATATTAAATTTCTCCCTGAGTAGATTATATCTTGAGTGCGAGTCGATGTTTTAGACAAGATTATTGTTTAATGCCTCTGGGTTATTTTGCGCTTTAATCCTGGAAAACACTTTTACTTTTGTCTCCTCGGAAATTACAATAAAAATTCGTCTTCGCTACTGCTTTTAGTCTATCTAGTCGCAAGCAAAAAGAAAATTGACGTAAATGGAATTATATCCAAGGGATAAAAGTCGTAAAAAAAGGGTAAAAATGCATTTTAGAATTAAAATGAATTAAACTTTATGCAACTAAAATGAAAATTAAAAAAAGTATTAGTTTCAGAGACGCAAGGTCCTCCAGGATTTAATTTATAGACAAGAATATTAAATTTTTATCCCTTACCCTTTTCAAGGTCTGATTATAGATTAAAAAAAAATCTTTTTCACTTAGTGAGAAGTCTCATTAATTATTTGACAATTATTGGGAAGTCTCAGTAATTATCTTACAATTAGTAAAATTCTCACTAATGACCTTGCAATTAGTAGGAAGTCTCACTAATTATCTTCCAATTAGTAAGAAGTCTCCTTAATTGTTTTACAATTATTGGGAAGTCTCACTAATTATCTGACAATTAGTAAGATCCTCACTAATGACCTTGCAATTAGTAGGAAGTCTCACTAATTATCTTCCAATTAGTAAGAAGTCTCATTAATTATTTTACAATTATTGGGAAGTCTCACTAATTATCTGACAATTAGTAAGATCCTCACTAATGACCTTGCAATTAGTAGGAAGTCTCACTAATTATCTTCCAATTAGTAAGAAGTCTCATTAATTATTTTACAATTATTGGGAAGTCTCACTAATTATCTGACAATTAGTAAGATCCTCACTAATGACCTTGCAATTAGTAGGAAGTCTCACTAATTATCTTCCATTAATTAATTACAAATTTCTTATTAAAATCCAGGAATTTTATGTTATATCCCCAGACATTTCTAATTTTAATCCCGAGTCAAATATTTAAAAAAAATTCCAATAATATTCATTCCCTACTTAAAAGCATTCTTTTCAATTTTCCACTGAAATTAGCAAACGAGGCTGAAAATTACCATGTTCACTCAATCTTCAAGATTTTGGGGTGAATTTTTTACGTGTGACTATTTTTAGATTTTTATTTTCACGCTTAAATAATTTCTAATTTGATAATAATATTGAATACAACAATTCAATATTAATTTTGACCAATAATTAATTAAATTTGTGGAATGTTCAAAACATATAAATTTCTATTGTTCTGCAGATTATTATCAGCATTCAACAATGCTTTGTTTACGTGATATTTAAATGAATAGCTTCAACATGATGGTTTTCTCGATACCATTTATAATTTTTTTTGCTCTATAAAACTGTATATTCATGTTGTGCGTATGATATGGATTCGGGCTTAAGGGAATGCAGGTATAATGCGATGTCAGATACAGACTAGATGTTTGCCCTGTAAGCCCGAGGCCAACAACCATCGCACAGGGTTGTAATGAGAGCTAGCGCTGCGCCCCCGGCCCTGTCGGCCCCACATGACATCCATCCCTTTTACATTTTCCCTCACACATACATTTTTTATCTTATACCGTCGCTTTGTTAGCTTATAACTTTTGAATGTTGTATGTTAGAATGTTACGAAGTACAATTGTTATACAAAAATGATTAAAAGGAATCGTTATTGCTTGTTTGGTATCTAGTTACATTTGATAATGTACAGGGTGTTGTTTAAAAAGTGTTATATGCGTTCAGGGAAAGGAGAAAAAAGAAAAACAATGCTAATTATTTTTTTTTCTGTTTCAGCGTGCGAGTGTAATCAGCATGCAAGAAGATGTCGGTTCAACATGGAATTATACAAATTATCCGGAAGAGTATCTGGTGGTGTGTGTCTAAAGTGTCGCCATTTCACCGCAGGAAGACATTGTCACTATTGCAGAGAAGGATATTACAGAGACCCAACAAAACAGATAACTCATCGCAAAGCATGTAAACGTAAGTAATTTTTTTGTATAAAACTGTTTCTTTTCTTTTCCAACCATTTTTATTCATTAAGCGCCTCATTAAAACAAACATTAATTTCAATTCCGGTTAATACGATTCCGAGCGCAACATGAAAAATAATTTTAATAAGGTTACCCCTCAAGAAATTACACGAACAAATTTGTTTCAATTAAACGCGGCTGCAGTTACCTCATAGATGAGAGCTTTTAAAGCTCATATTTCACTTCAAGAACTCCGGAGATCTCTCTCTGGACGGAAACTCACGACGTAAGAGTAATTGCGAGTTGCAAAGCAACCCTCTGTTGCACATATGCATAATTTGCTGACATGGAGTAAAGACTTGTCTCAATAATTAATTACTTGTGCTTTAGTTAAAGGCGAAAATATACCGAGCTTTAAGGTTACTTTGGTCAGACCCTTGTCTTTTAACAGAGTTTATATTTACCATTGTTTCCTTCTGAGATTAATTACTTTCTTGTCATGTACTCATTATATACCGAGAAGTTACGGGATAAACAGAATGTTTTCTAATTATTTATCTTTGTGATATTCGTCAAGCGATGATTATTTAATATTATTACCAAAACTTGTGCTTTGAAATTACGCTGAAGCATTTTAAGACTATTACTGGAAAAGAGTTTAAAAGGAATTAAGAAGAATATTCGAAAATTTGTACGCAGTTTGTTTGTATTCCTTCATGTATCCTTGTCTGTCTATCTGTACGCAGTTTTTCTGTATAGCAACCCATACTATACCATTGTACGCAGTTTGTGTCTCAGTGTTTGTATCTGTACGCAATCTTTCTGTATCATTGTCTGTCTATTTGTACGCAATCTTTCTGTATGATCCTTGTTTGTCTATCTGTACGCATAATTATTTGCAACCAGGTCTGTCTATTTGTACGCAGTTTTTCTGTATACCTATACCTCCGATTTGTACGCAGTATGTCTGTAGGATGATTTGTACACAACCTTTCTGTATCCTTGTTTGTTTATTTGTACGCATTCTTTCTGTATCATTGTCTGTATCCTTGTTTGTGTGTCTGTACGTATGACTATCTGCAACCCGGCCAGTCTCTCTGTACGCAGCTTGTCTGTCTAGTAACCTATATCTCCGATTTGTACGCAGTCTGTCTGTTTGATGATCTGTACGCAGCTGTTTTGTATCCTTCTCTGTCTATTTGTACGCAGATTTTCTGTATGATTGTTTGTATCCTTGTTTGTCTATATAGGTGCGCTACCTTTGGTAATTTTAAGTAAACAGTCAGACTATAAGACAGTCTTCTTTTTTTGTCTTGTGTTTGTTAACGTTTCGTTAGGTAACTTTATGTAATTGTAGACAATGGAATGTCAAGAACATTCCATTAATGAAAGTGAATAGTCATAGGTTCGATTTAGTTCCTTGGTTTGTAAACAGGGAATATTCAGCTAGGAGAGAGTATTGTAGCTTCAAATTCATCTTTGTCAAGGATTAAGGTATCGAAACGCTTTCCTCTTTGATGTCCGTATTTTTCGCAACACGGTGGGATTTTCACTAAACCCTCTTTCACCAGTATCCTTAAGATCCTTCAGATTACAGCTTAATTCCCATTTATTTTCCCCAGGATGACGTAATCTCTGTTAAATGCCACAACATTTACCACAAGAAGTTGCAAATTTTGTTATTAAAATTCAGTTCAAATAAAATTAAATATAAAACGGAAGTAATACTTGTTGTAATATACTATTCGGTTACAGAAAGTTATATAATAATAAGACTTTCCAACGTGGTGAAAGAAGTTAAATGAGGTGTTGAAAAGGTACAAATTATGGTTCAAGAAAAATCAGTGTGTGTGTCGTATATTTTCGTCTGACCGCTTTATCAGATTAAGTTTCAAAGTAATTAACATCTCAGTGTAAAATATGGTTTTGAAAGTCACATAAATACGTTCCCCAAAAACTCGTTCTCTTGAAATAAATGGCGAGCGGTTAGCGAACAAGTTAACTTTGAGGAGGAAAACGTCTTTTTAAACATAATTTGTGTATTTTATAACGCAATTGCGCTCCTGCCAACTTCAAGAAGCGAAATCTACTAATAGCTCAAAGCCAGGGCCACACATTTAGTTTCTGTCAGAGAAGTGGAAAATTTTTAATTTTAAAAATCCCTCTGATGTCCTAAATGGCTCAGAATTGTAATATTTCCTGTACGACTTGCTCTGAATGTGTACGACAACCCACCAAATGGAAGCCGAAATAAATTACAAGACTTTTCTCGAATATGGTTCTTATTCTCTTCTTAAATGGGGGTTGAAATGTTACTCTTACACTCTGGAATTTATATAGGAGGGGTTGCTTATCAAAGCTAAATATTTATATACATGGGGATCTTTGTGTTTTGATAAATTTTCCTACTTAAGAAGGGTGGAGAAGAATTCAGGAAATTTTACAGAACACAAAATGATATTTAGTGTCCTTTTTGAAAGAGTTATCCTTAGAAGTTAAAACCGACATGTACACGATGTTGGAAAAAAATAATTTAATATTTTTATTTTTGTCTGTACGCAGTTTTCCTGTATGACTGTTTTCATCCCCATGTGTGCACCGGTACGCTCGCTTATTTTCCTGTATCTATAACGCCCTGTTTATCTGAAAGTTTTCCTATTTGTACGCGTGTACATCTGATGGATGTTTCTCTGACTGTACGCAGATGTACGCAACTTTTCTGTATCATTCTTTGGTTTTCCGCTTGTGTCTCTGTACACTTGCTTGGTCCTAAATCTGCTTAAGTAATTTAGAAAATATTATATCTTACTTTTAAATGACTGTTCGTTCAGGAAATTTCAAAGAAAAAAAAGTTATTTAGTGTCTTTTTCGAGAGTTATGCTTAAAAGCTTAAAGCGGACATATACACGATGTTGGAAACTTAATACAAACTTGTATAGAATTCAAGACTTATATTGAGGCTTAAGTTACATAAAAGTGAATAGTTATCTTTATTTTGTAGCGGGTATGAGGTATGAGGTAAAAGAAGGACGGGAATTTATGACGTGACGTTAGGAAATTATAAAATATATAAAATAATTGCAGCTCTTAGGAAAGGAAATGTAAAATTGCAAAGCAGCAGGAATTAAACGTCTTTAGTAGGAAATAAATTACCTGCCAGGACAAATGGCGCTAAATAACGCAAGATAAAGCGACTATTTATTATAATCACTCACATGCTAAGTGTTGCCGAAGAATGTGCATTACTAATTAGCAATATTATGGTTATAATTTACTCCTTAGCATGTGAGATGAGAAGATGTACCAGAAAGATATAAACTTTTCTGAAATTCTATAACCCACCTTCCTGTTTCCTTATAAGGATTGATATTTTATACTATTAAGGTTTAATTTCAACTCCCCCGTTTTACGTCATCCTACGGCAGATGTGAATGTTGTTTGCTTTGAAAATTTTTTGCTTGCATACAAATTCAATTTGAAAATTCGAATAATTGTCACCCTTGTCACGAAATCTGTGACTCTTGCGCAAACAAGCTTTATTAGATTACATTTAGCGGGCTAAATTAAGTCTGAGGCTATGTTTAAATACGCGAACTTGTTCCCCATTCATATTGCGTCTCTTTTAAGCAAATCTCTCCTTCCTATTTATATTTGAAAAGACTTTTTTGTTCCCTACTTTTAATTTGTCGGCAGATGTGACAACCTTGTAGAATGTAGATACAACCTACTTGTCAGTTTTAATTCGAGCTTTACATTTGTTAGATTTATTTCTTTCCCTAAAAAAAATTTGTTTTTTATTTATTGAACATTTCTTTAGTTTTCAGTTCTAGACTTGAATTTTCGAAGGAAAATCAAGGTAATTTTTACTTTCCCATACTACCGCTGCTATTTTAATCCTTTTCCCGAAAAGCGTGTATATTTTACGAAACTTTTTATTCTGTTTATCATAACTCGATTTTTTCCAACATAACACCCTGTATATTTTTATATAATGTTATTCTACATGTAATAAGTTTTTATTACGAAATCTTATTTCAAACCTCAATTTTTGTTATAACAGACTCACGTTACGTATTCCACATTTTACTAAAAAGAACTAACCAGCATGTTATAATAAAAAAAGTGTGCTGGCATAATTATACCCCGAACCCTTGCATGATAAAAAGCAAACGAGAAACACAAAATGTAATTAGAAATTAAAATTATGGACCCTCCACACAATACTAAATTTAATATAATTGGGGGATGTTACAAGCATTTAATTTGTATGTGTGAACCATTTGCATACTCATAATTACCCTTAAAATAAACCTTTTTAGAAGTTTTATCAGGCTATAAACATATTTTTTAAAATAAGAGATACTCGAACTTTAAACTTAATTCCAAGTAACCTTGAAATAAACGAATCTTAGCCTTGTTTTAGTACGCCACTGTCTTGTACAGTACAATTTTCTAAAGCTATAAGCATAACGGTTGACTTGAGATACTTACCAATAAAGAGAGATTGACAGTAATTTTCAAGCAACGTGTAGGTATGCCGTTAGTGTTGAAGATAATCTTCCCCTTACCCAGTTTGAAACAGAATTGGACATGGAACGTAACTTGTTTTCTTTCAGATGACAAATTAGGTGCTTGTAAAGAAGTCGTCTTCGACTGGGTTTCCTATCCCCTTATTTTTGAAACACCCTGTATATGTAATAGCTTAAACCCCAATTTATTAAAACAAGTCGAGTTTTATGATACTCGTCCCTGAAAATCCCGAAACGACGTTGTAATTCGACAGTCATTTGTCTGTTGACTCACATTGAGGGTGAGTATGCAACAAGGGTAATGTTAATCAAGTACTTTTCGACCCACTACGTTACGACTGAATGATGTTTATGAAACAAGAGGATTGCCAGGAATGTGTGTTGTAATTTTACGTTTAGGCCCTTTTTTATTCAACGGCCCTGCAACATTCATACATGTCTTGGGGAACTAACAAACGAGGGATCGTTTTTATCGCGAAAATAACACAGCCACGGTTGGTTAGGTTAAACAAGTGCCGTGTAAACGCTGTAAATCTCAGGAAAACGTCCGTTAGTAACACAACGCATTTTTAAAAGCCCCCATATATTATCGATGAGAGAGTTTCACGTTTCCGTTTTGTCTCCGAAGATGTTTTCCTGAATTTAAAATATTCTTTACTTTGCTACTTTGTAATAAAGACGCTTAGTTACATTTTTTTTTGATACAGGGTGGTCTCAATCCAAGCAAACAATTTAGTCCTAAATATTTCCCATAGAAATGCCTTTAACAGATACGGATGTCTATTGCTACGAAGGTTTTTTTAACACCCTCAATTACTACTTACTGATAATATATTATCCACTTCATGTTGCATTGAATAGGAAATTCAAACTTGTTTATTAGAGAATAAAGTTTAAATAATAAACTTATTCTATTTACCAACAAAAGAACCTATTGTTAAGTTTATTATACAAAACAAAAGCGAATATAAATCAACCCTGTAAGAATTGAACAGGTGGTAGGTTTAACACCAATAAAGATATAATAATAAATTGAAAGAAACAGTTAGAAATTGAAAAGAGATAGATAAGATGTAACAATTGCAATGTTGGAGCAGAATATTAAACTGTCTTAGGATCTGAATGGGGATCTAACAGGATGAGGCTTAGGAAAGGATCAATTTCGTGCCTAACACGAGGATTTGGGCAAAACGAAACCAATCTTTATCAAAAAAGTTCGCATTGGAAATCACTTGAATGCGTAGCACCAGACTATACGGGTTCGATACGTACAGAAGAGAGACAGGCATCTAATTTACTAACGCAGCGGAAGTTCGCGATTTTCTCATTGAATCTGTAGTATAATCCACCCTGTATATCTCAGTATTACTTTTATTAATTTTGTGAGAATACGATTGAATTTAATTTAAATTAAAACTTCCCTTCCATTGTCGGTAGCAATCGGATGTACAAAAAATAAAGAGTTTTTGCTCTTAAGAGTTTTAAATCCGAGTACTCGAAAATTTATTTAAATTAACATACAAAGCGGTATACTCCGTTAAATTCGGTTGACTTGGAAATCGAGAGTGTATTTTGTAGTGAGCCGCGAAGAAGAAGGAGGAATCCTGAAAATTCGAGCGTTCCGACGGAACCTTTTATTTTTATTAAGAGCTTACGATTGTCGACTGGAGACAAACGAACCAATTTCTTAACACATTTAATTTTATCGCTTATAAATGATACCTTCTTCTCTTTTCGTTCTTACAACGTCGTCGTCGTCGGGAATAAAAAAAGTTTTAATAGTGAATTTTTATTACGGGCCCAATCGAGCTTAAAACGATAAACCTTGTACTGGTAGCATCAGGCATAGAGTTCGATCATCGGCATAAACCAATTTATACGGTCTTTCTAAATGAGTCTGTCAGATTGATTTGCATCTACATGTCAGTGCTGTCAGGGAATGAAATCAGGGCTCCGCGGACCGCCTAGACGGCTTCATTAGCGCTCTGGAATGTCTTAATTGCGCTTAATAACTCGGTGGAGAGCTTCTTCATAAGCACTAACAGCCTCTATCGTTTCATCAAAGTCCTCACTCAAAGAGAATTAGTCTCTGCGCTCTGCGTTACTACTCACAAAGATTCCTCCCCAATAACTTGTACTACTATACCTAACCATAATACTTTTTCCTCTGATGAAATTGCACCACCAAAGTAAACAGAGAATAAAACAATCTCTTGTAGAACCTCGTAAATGTTAGAATCGCAGTCGTCGGTAAATTATTTGGATTCCCGAGAACACTCGTTTCTGGAGGAGATTCAACTGCAGTTTATTATTCGACCGACGCCAACAAGGATTTTAATATCTCGTGAAACTTAAATAATCCTTGTCTGACTTGAAGAAATTAACTTTTCTTATTCTTTACATAATCGCTCAAGTGTTTCTTAACTGAAGGGTAATTATTCTTTCAACCAATAGTTAGTTTGTGGTTGACGCTGCACCTAACTGATGAGCCCTAACAATAGCGAAACGCTCTTCAACTTATATGTACGATCTCATTACTCATTTTACTACCGACCAAATAC
This sequence comes from Hemicrepidius hirtus, assembly GCA_963082805.1. Lineage (NCBI taxonomy): Eukaryota > Metazoa > Arthropoda > Insecta > Coleoptera > Elateridae > Hemicrepidius > Hemicrepidius hirtus. Next base: position 30,370,953 of record OY720165.1, read on the forward strand.
ATATTCGTCTTCGTAACTCGTAAGGGTAGGCAGGTATACAGGGTGAGTCACCAAAACCTTCACGATCAATAGTTTCGTTGAACTTTTCGTAAAAGTTTTAGGGATTTTTAAATAGAAAATTAAGAGATCTCCCAATCTCTGCTTGTCTTAAAAAAATTCAAACTAATGCTGAAAAGCTTTTATTGAGCTTTCCATAAAAATTTCGAGGTCTTTGAAACAGAAACTTTAGGGAACTCTTAGGGAAAATTTTTAGTCTACCATTTTCTTTTTAAAACAAACCTTCTGGTGTCAAAGAAGCTTTTACATGCAATATTAAAAAAAATGTATATATATATAGGGTGTAGTTGATAATATTTTAGTCATTTTTCCAACTACATTTAAATCTTGGAAATCAACCCCTTTATTTTTTAATACAACCCTTGTTTTATTTTATTACAAAAAATTTTAAATACAAGAACCTTTTACAAATCCCTTATTTTTTAGTAAATCAATGAATACTTCAACGTTGTGTGTTTGTGAATCCCAACTCGTCGTTTTCTGTCAGAACGGATTTATTTGACCTGCCAACATTTTCCCGATACGTGTACTTTCCAAATTCAAAATAAAATAAATATTCTACGCTAATATTCTGCTTCACTTGAAAAAGAACAACAATAGCAATGTTAACCCCTCTTTTGAAATCCTACATTCAATGTTTGTTTATAAACTTTGACCAATATTTTTTTTAATACGATTAGTATTCTACCCCTCATATTGAATTTATTTTTATTTTTATAAAAGAGGATAAATTCGATTTTTGTGTTACAATCTTTAATTTGATGTGTTCAAGGGATAAACTTTTTAATATAAAAAAGAAGTTATAAAAAGGATATCCGTTTGTGTATTAAACTATCTCAATATCAGAAGAATGTTATAAGCCTTCAGGGTGTATTTCAAGTAAACACGTGAAAATTGTTCAATTCCCTTAGTGCTTCCGTTGTATTTGTTTTAAATTTATGTTTAAAAGTCCCGCACCCTCGGTTCTAGGTTTTTATACATCTCTTGGAAACCGAGAAAGCTCCTCCATTAAATTTATTTCCCATATGTACTAGGAAGAAGTTTATTTCCATAGTGTTCTCAAGACTTAAATCCACATAGGACCATAAAGGCATAAGTCATAAAAATTACTCATATCAAATCAGTAGTGGGATTAACTATATGACAGGCACTAAACCCTAGGGGAAGAATTATTGTGCACCTTATTATTATAACAGCTCACCGGCCCAAATGAGGCGTGCGCTATCGTCATAAAATTATAGAGCAGTCGTTTCTCGCATTGTGTCTTCTCTTCGTTAGTTTTCTTAAACAAGAAGCGGGATGGATGTTGATAACGTGAAAACTGTAACGTAACATACCGGTCTGAACACGCACCCATAAAAGACTTCTTGTAGTAGTTGGAAGTGGCTCACAATCTCGCTTTTACCTCGGAGATTAAAATACCTCGGAAATTGGATATAATAATCAGATGGTAAAGAGCCGAGCAGGTTCGAAACGAAAAACATCCAATATAGGAAGATTGCAGGCGTCCCTCAAGGGTTTGTTTCGGAACCGCTTTATTACGTGGCGAACAGCAAGCATCGTTTTCAGGGCAGCAACGGCGGCAACCCCTATCAGTGACCACTCAGCACCCCGTGCCCCCAGGGGACTCGTCTACTCGTCCCGATGTTTGGTTACGCCTTATTGCCTGCCCCGACTTGACCCTGCTTCAAATTGCAACCACTCCATAAAGGAGAGATTCTCGTGCTCAAGTTGTTTCCAGCTGTTAAGTGGAAAACTTTGCTACTCTCTGTCTGTGATGCTAAAATGGATAAAATCGCTACAATTCTCTACTTCTCAAATTATTATTAAAGTTCTAAATTTCAGTTCCTGAAAAATTTCCCTTAACAGATCTTTTCGGTCAAGGACGAATTTAGCGAGAAATCATGATTCAACCCTTAAGGTCCACGATTCTTGATTAAAGATCGTTACTAAACAGTCAATAAAACAGACCAAAGGTGTGATTATGAAGAGTTTAGCGAACAATAAAAAAACCCTTCTTGGGTTAAGTGAAATAAAATCGGTATTGGGTTAATTAAAATTTCTTGAGTTGTCTGTCTCTTGCGAATTTTTTTAATTTATAAAACTAAGTCCTTTTTTAATCATATTTTAGAATCACGTGGAAAAACAAAGGAGGTTTAATAAAAATTATAATTAATATTGTTATCCCACCTCTGAAACCTCCACTTATATATTATTAGCAATCAGTGTTCGTAATGATGTCGCCGCTGCTGTAGTGGATAGCAGGAGCGTATATAACAACGACCGTAACGAAATTTACGCATCCGTGAATTGCTTTTCAACTTTGACCTACGACGATAGCATGTTCCTTAATGGAGATGCCATTTAATGGTTCTTTAATGGTATAAACCAAACGTTTCGCCCTTTCAACATTTATTCTAACTAACGACATGCTGGTGCTGGTGCTATTACAATTTTTCCTAATGTTTATAATTTCGCAAAGGTTTGCTAGAATTGTGGGTGAAAGATTAGAAAAAACAAGGAATGATCGAGAACTGCCCTGGACACGCCGCCGAAAGCCCACGAGGAAAGTAAAAAGTTTGCTGGGTAGTAAGTTAAGAGATCTTTCTACTATCTTCGGTTTCTCGCGTAAGCCCTGGCAATCATTCCCACATTTGTCAGAGATAAAAGTGCAAAAACTATCGGAAAGAGTCTTAGAAAAAACAGATAATACTGCAGATGGAGTACGTTTCATTGTAAGGTTATCTCATCAACATTATATTAATTTCCTGCTGTCTCTTTTTTTTTTAATTTATTACACTAACGAGAATTATAAATTCTTGTTACAGGACTTTTAATTTCAATCCGATTTCAGTTTAAATTTCGATTTAAATTCTATCTAGATTTAAAGTTTATTCTAAAAAATTGACTTCTGCGAAGGGTCGGAATCTAAATATTGTCCAATAAGCTTCTGTGAGGAAAGGATTTTCCATGATTTTTCACAGTTCCCGAAGAGACGATATTAGACTGCCAAACAGCTTTCACTTTCTAAAATACACCCGATTTTCACAAAATATCGTAATCTTAAAGCCTCGCGTAGTATCGTACATTCCTTTAGTCTCTCTGATTCCTCACAGATCCCTAAAATCGTCCCAGGATCACTTGTAAACACTCAGGGGCCCAGGGAAGTTCCGGAACTTCCTCAAATTATCAGAATTTCCCCGAGTCCTTACAGTTCCTTAAAATATTTTAAGTTTTAATTTCCCAAAATTCCCCAAAGAATATTTCGGATTCCTAGGGATTTTCTGGAAGACTTCTTGTTTCTACTTCTCGCCCCCTTCCAGACTCCCTAAAGTTTTTCGGATGCCCCAGTGTTACTTAAAAGTTTCCTGAGTCCGCGAGGATTCCCTACAGTTCTCAAAAAGACGCCAAATTCGGATTTACAGATTCCCCAAAGTCTCTCAAAATAATCCTTGAATTCTATAAACTTTGCACAGTCCTCTGCATTTCCCAAAGTTCCTCAAAATATTGTAAGTTGTAATTCTCTAAAGTCTACCGAATCTTTTAGATTCCTCAGGGTCCTGCGACGTTCCTAAACGCTTTCGGATATTTCAGTCTCCTGAATCTACAGCGGTTCATAGATTCCTCTTAGTTCTCGAAAATACACCCCTCCACAATCAGACTTCTTCTTCTTTTCTTCTTTTGAATTCCCCAAAGTTTGCGCAATCTTCCGTATTCCTCAAAGCCGGGAAAGATCCCAAATTGCGAGTTCTCAGAATATGTGAGAAATATTATTTCGATTATGCGACGATTTTTTGAGCTTGTGGTCAGATTATTACAAAGAAAATCAGGTAAACTGCACGTGTGTGGGCTGCTCTCTGCTGTAAATTCGACAAAAGAAAAAAATAAAGAGTATTTCGTGCCCTGTTTGTAGTTTGTAGATGTCTTGTAAACAATGTCACTGATAGTTTATAAGCTTTTCATGAGATCGTGACTCAAATACCCGTGCATTGTGGATGGTCAGGACTCTATGTCATGTTTACCAACATTATGAATGTAAACTACCGCCGTTTCTTGCACTTTATGCATAGCTAACTAACGAGACACAAGAAAAGAAAGTGCAACTTGCATACTAACCTATTTCAATGTCCTTTCAGGCATCATATTTTACCTTCTTACTCACTTTCAAAAACTTTGTAGTAAAGCGCAATGAATTATCGAAGAAAAACGAATTGTCGTACTCTTTTTGAACTTGTTGGTGTAATTTGTACACGGTGGTAGGTGTTCGCACTTGCAGAGCACAGCTTGCTTGAAATAAATCAAGACGGCGATGACTTTCATGGCCAGCCAGTTATTTATGATCAATTCGTTTGAAAATTAGTCCGACGTCGACTTATTTACACCTTCGAGACGCAGGGGGCTTTCAGAAACCTACCAGAGAAGAAGATACAACCTTCGGTTAACTACACTAAAGAGGATTTAAATACAACTCGTGTCTGGTAATATGAAATATGGTTTTAGGATTAGCAAAATCTTGATTTTGATCCAAGATTGCCTTTAGATACAGGGTGGGTCGTGGTAGAACGATTTTTGAGATCAGAATTAAAGTTAGGATTGGATTATTTTTATCTCATAATTTTCTGAGGAATTCTAAGAATTTGATTGACTGTGAGGAATAAAATGTTTGTAGGAGATTCGGTGTTTAGGCTCTAGGGACCTTTTACGGGACTGTGGGGAATTTGAATTTCGGGATATTAGGTTTACTGTAAGTAGACGTGGAATTTGGGGTTTATTGGGGAACTGCGAGGAATCTGGAAGACTTTTAGGAATCAGGTACTCATTTCGGATCATAGGGCGCCTTGTAAGCTTTGGAATTAATTTTTTGTGTGAATGTGAAGTTCTCTTGAATGTTAGAAGTGTGGCGGACTGTGAGGAATCCGGGCGATTCTCTTTTAATTATTTCTCCTGAAGCAGTTGGACTTGTGGGCTCTGGTAGACCTGGATTGGTCTTTAAGGACGTTTGGGGATTTAAGAAACTCTGTGTGGAATAAAATGTGTGTAGGAAATTCGGTGTTTAGACTCTAGGGTCTTTTACGGGACTGTGGGGAATTTGAATCTCGGGAGATTAGGTTTACTGTAAGTAGACTTGGAATTTGGGGTTTATTGGGGAACTGTGAGGAATCTGGAAGACTTTTAGGAATCAAGTACTCATTTCGGACCATAGGGCGCCTTGTAAGCTTTGGAATTAATTTTTTGTGTGAATGTGAAGTTCTCTTGAATGTTAGAAGTGTGAGCCCTATTGTCGGACTGTGAGGAATCCGGGCGATTCTCTTTTAATTATTTATCCTGAAGCAGTTGGACCTGTGGGCTCTGGTAGACCTGGGTTGGTTTTTAGGGACGTTTAGGGAATTTAAGAAACTCTGTGAGGAATAAAATGCGTGTAGGAAATTCGGTGTTTAGGCTCTAGGTGCCTTTTACGGGACTGTGGGGAATTTGAATCTCGGGAGATTAGGTTGACTGTAAGTAGACTTGAAATTTGGGGTTTATTGGTGAACTGTGAGGAATCTGGAAGACTTTTAGGAAGTAGGTACTCATTTTGGACCATAGGGCGCCTTGTAAGCTTCAGAATTAATTTTTTGTGTGAATGTGAAGTTCTCTTGAATGTTAGAAGTGTGAGCCCTATTGACGGACTGTGAGGAATCCGGACGATTCTCTTTTAATTATTTCTCCTGAAGCAGTTGGACCTGTGGGCTCTCCTGGGTTGGTCTTTAGGAACGTTTAGGAGATTTAAGAAATTCTACGTAACCTAGGGCAGTCCTTAAAGTTTTAGGAACTGGCATGCGTCATCCTGTATATCAAGCAGGAAAAATGGTCTCGTTTTTTCTTATCGATTACGCTAACATGCAGTGATAAATGGATGCCATAACATCCTTAATATGCAACACTGATATGCGCTCACGATACGATATTATGCATATATATCGATCTTTATGACGTTTCCATTAGCCGAAGATGTTACTCCGCTTGACTGCTTATGCAATACTGTAACATATTTGTAGATTAAATTTCTCCGAGATGTATTTTAAATAAATCTCCTCCTCTAAACTTTTTCAACACGTTGGATAATAAATGCTGTATCCTGTCCCCATTAGTATTCCGGTAGGGTTGTATCAAGGCGAAAAGCTTGGCAAAGCATTCTTCTTATTGCGTTAGTGCACTGTCGGAGGTGTCTTAAGATGAAGAACGATGCTCCCGTAATACAGGACCGGATTTTCCGTCACGAAATCCTAAAACCGCGCATTTCTCTAACTGTCTTTTTTTATTACACGATTTCGAATCGTGCGCAGGGGGAAAAGTATAATTTACAACTTAAAATGCGAACAATGAATAATAAGTAGGAGTCGTGTAATAATATACCATTAAACTTCAATACAATATGAAATCACCACACCTCTTTACGCTTTAGGTTACAAATTATAACATTTAAAGGACTTTTTTTATGATATTTTTAAAACAAAAATACATTTGCTCCTTTCAGTTCTGATTAATCTTAGCACTTAGAAGGCTGAGTGCGTGGATAATAAATTAATGGAACTTTATGCAATAATGATTTAAGATACTTGAAGCTTGATACGTTTAAAAGTACAGGGTGGTCTGGAAATGATTACAGGTTTTAAAAACCACCCTGTATAATTAATAGCTTAGGGTTTGGTCGGTGGAAAGGGATTTAAAGAATAATTTAGAATATTTGTTTGTGATTTTTATAGGTACAGGCTGGTCTGTAAATTGATACGGTTTTGAAGAACCACCCTGTATGTGTAATATTGCGGTTTAGGTCTGTTATGGGAGAATAGGAACCGGGATGAAGCTTAGAAGTACCAAGTACTCCGGGATTAGTTAAGTTTGAAAACAAAGCATCCATCAAAGTTGTTTTATTTCCTGTCACTTACAGATGATTATTTAGAAAATTACTCGTACGTGAGACATTAGGAGTGCAATCCTTGAGGAAATAAATTAAATGTTGTATGTAGTAAATCCAAATTTTAGTCTTCCATTAAAATTCTTAACATTTGTGGCTGACAAATCCGAAGAATTGTTGTCAAGACCGAGTCTGCAATTTGTAACGAAGAGAGCGGTGTAGATATCAGGATTCCGGGCACGGAGTGGGCGGTAGATTCAATCTACCACAGGATAGTTTGTACCTCATTAGGTGTCAGCCGGAATATCAACCGGAGCAAGAAACATCTGATATTGCCGCTGTTAACGTCTTGCCCTCGGAGCTTTATTTTGCAAACCTCGCGGAAAAATGATCGTTTTTGTTTCTAGAATAATAGTCGCGTAAAGTTTATTTTACGTCACTGCTACTTTATTGGTTTAAAGTAAACACTTTGAATTTAGCGAATTGTTTGTTTATGGAACTCAGTGGCATCTGTGATGGTTTCTGGGTTCCAGACAAACAAAGAAGCTTCTGATACAGGATACATAAATATAATGATCGGTTCCTGAAATAAACTAATTTTCAGGGCCTTGTTGCATTAACCATATGACGCTCCTAAATTGGAGCAAGAAAACAGGTTGCAGTTTTAAATTTATTTATTTTTCATCGGAACATGAAATTATTAAACGTTGCTGAAAGGAAAATAAATATACAGCATCAGCCACCGAGATTGCTATCAGACGCGCATGTATAAGGGCAAAAATAAAACATGAGGAAAAATAATAAATTTTAACGGAGTTGCATTAATAATTTATTTATTTAGTGAAATGGACAGGACCGTATTTAAACAGTTCTTGGCACTTTCGAATTTAATACAAATTTCAAAAAAGACAGGGTGGGTTAAATTAAATTAAAAATTTGCTCACCCTTCTAACAAAATTTTTCGGATTATGTTGAATAACTTGGCAGGGCCGCAAGAGAATTACAAAAACTAAACATTTTCAGAAAGACAATTGGGCATAGATTCGGAATATTTAAAAATATACAGGGTGTTGAATTTAACAAAATTGAGTAAACTAAAATTAAATTTCTTCGCAATTTTTAACAAAATTTTTTGAATTAATTTGAATAATTCGGCAACGTTGCAAAAGCATTTCGAAAAAAAAATTCGTAAATATACAGGGTATACGTTAGTTAAATCTTTTCCCTTGTTGTTAAATTTTTCAGATTAACTAATTGGGCGAGTCCTTCTCTGCTCCGAATCTGTTTGTTTTTAACAGACACTAGATTTAAAAATTATTTATATTCTGTTATCAAAATATCAAAAGAGACTTTATACTTTAATATTTGGAAGAAATTTGATTGAAAATTCTTAAAATTTAATATGAAACGAAAACATATTTTTTTAAGAAAGGGATTTATAATAATCTACCAGGAGGAAAATATTATAAATATTTTGTTTATGGAAAAATATTTTTAGTACATCGTAAGGTTATGAGATTAAATTTCAAGCTTCTGCTCCTTCTGTAATTTCTGAGCAATTGTCTTTTCTGGCAGGTGATGTAAGTACGTGAGTACGTCGTCGTACAGAGTTACACTCCCAAATAGAGCTAAGTGTTTTCTTAACCCCCTTCCTTCCCTTCAATTCGAAATACCAGGAGAAAATAATTAGAAATATTAAACTACACAGTTTGGGTATTCAAGGTTCGCAGAGATTTTCCAGAGGAACTATTTTCCTCAATCTATAATAAATTATGGTTGAGATAATTTTTTACAAACCGCCTGTTTTAAGATATTTATAATTAGGTCCGTGTAGGGGATTCTGGGAAATCCGGGGTACTCGTAAGAATTCCGTGAACCCCAAAGGGGTTTCTGAGTCTTCGGGACTCTGGAAATTCGTATTTGAATGGGTTGAAGGACTTAGGGGAAACTGGGGACATCTGAGGACTCCGGGAAATCCGGTATGTGGGCTTTCAAGGGCGGAGGACTCTGAAGACTGCGAGTTGCGTTCCTGTTAGGTTTGTAGGAGATGTGGAGAACTTTGAAGGGTATCTTCGAGATTCTGTGGGCTTCGGAAATGTTGGGGTTTCTTGGGGTGAATTTTGGGGTAGTCGAACTTTTTATACTACTGCTGTTGGGGGGGTCAGAACGTAAATTTCACTTCTAATATGGTATTCGGGGAAGACCAAAATTAAAAAAATTCCTGAAAAAAATTAAAAAAATTCCTGAAAAAAATTAAAAAAATTCCTGAAATAAAATTAAAATATTTTGATAATATTTTCAGTAGATAACTGAAGATCGATTGAAAATCGTTAAAATTGTTTCTTGTTTTTCTATAAAAATGTCTGATGTGTTTGTACCTATTACATAAAAAATCGGTTTAAAAATTCATGTTATTCCAACTCTGTGGTGGTATACAATCACGACACCTGAATTATGAGACCGCATTCCAAATTAGAGTAGAACAAGTTGATCCGCACTTTGGGCTGCTAAAAAGGCGAACACGATTCGCTTTACACTTCATAATTAATGCCAGACATCTTCCTATTAAAATCATTTACGAAAAACCGGCAAGCAAAAAGACTAGTCGTCGACGACGCGTTTAATGATCCTTCGGTTCTTCTTAAATTGTTTTCTGTATGGGACAGGAATGGGATTCTAAGAATTTTTTATTAAATAAGCGGAATTTATGAAGCAGTATCTTGTACAGTCACGACTGTTATGATAACAGTAAACTGAACAAGCCATCCATGAAAATTTCAGCCACGAGCGTTTGCATTTCTGCGGTTTTAACAATCTCTTGCTCTTAAAATTCTTCTTCTTACTTTTATGTGCTTGCTTGTGTAAACACGTTTCAAGTGATGCGTTTAAGTGCACTCGAATTTAAAAAATAAGGTCAGATTTAGGATCTTCCATGAAAGAACTTTCATTCAGATTTAAATATCTATAGGATGTCCGAAAAGTAATTGTTTTAGAAAACTGGAGTTTATTATTGAAATACCCTGTATATCGGTTATTTTAAACAAGGCAGGTCTCATAAATCAATTTTAAATTCTCTTGTTGATGTTAGATAAAATTTTTTGACAAGTGTTACGGGTGTCATAAATTTTCCACCAAATACCTATTGGAAGTCATAAATTCGTGCTTTTTTTTGTTGAGGCAGCTTAAAATAATCTTGTTTTTTCAAAATTACTGTTATTATTTTTTGGAATTTATTTTTAAGATTCTTTTGGAAGAATAAATGTAGTTTGGTTTTAAAGTCTTCTGAATTTGATGTCTACAAAAATATTTTCAGGACGTGTTCTAGAAATTTTCTTTGATTCTAATAATAAAAGATTTTGTTGCTTGTATTTTAGGATTTTCTAAAAATTGACGCATCTAGGAAATTTTCCCGTTTAATAAATATTTCTAAAGAAAATATCCTGTTCTAAATTTTAACCAGAAATATTTATTTATTTTCCTTCTCAAGCGGATCTAATTTTTCTATTTTTTTCCATGGTATAAAAAAATAAATAAATCCACTTCCTAGCTGAAAAGCTTGAAAAGTTCAAAATCAACGACCTTTTTTATTCCTGGTCCCTCTTATGTGACACACGTCGTCGGCTTTATCATCCGTACGAGTGCGGCGTATATCTACAAGAGAATCCCGTTCATGTACTTTTGAAAGGTCAATGTTTGTTTAGTACACAGTAAACCATTAGTTTCCTTACATCTCCTGACTTAACACCTGGGCTTGAGGACCACACTAATCTTTCCACCGCGTGCCATTACACGGATCCCACCGAATCCGTTTTCGTGATTAACACTTTCACGTTACACCTACGGCTACCTTTTCCCCTTTGGCGGAAGCGAGAAGGCACTAAATCACGTACCACCAACCAAATTAGCGCTTAATACTTCTCAACGTGTCTTGTTTTCTTTTACAATAATAGTTTGGACACGGTCTCGCATAATGTGCTAAGTCCTTCGTTATATGCGTCGTGATCGTCGTGGGTTAGCTTTCGGATCCGCTTGATAATGTTATTATAAGGGAAAATAACTTCGCAAGAGGACGACGGCAGACTGATGTAGGTTAATCCGGTGGTTCCTCGGAAAACCATACAGGGTGCTCCATTCGCAATTCAAAGAGGAAAATTATGAAATCCCGCTTAAAACGCTTTCTATAATTTTGAAACACCCTGTATATGTATGCTTTTATTATTCCCCTTTTTATCTCAAAAATCTTTAAGGTAATAAATTAATTTAGTTTTGGTTCAGGTTGCTTCTCCTTTTTTCCTCAAGTTCTTGGTAACCTCCGATGCGGGTTTATCGGTAAGTAGTTTTATTACACGTGGCCCTGGGCAAGTCGGGTATCAGAACTACACACACACGAGATAGTTTACACAGATAGGCAGTGTAGGTAGGTGTTAAGTCGTTAATACGACCGGTAAGGATGGAGTCCTTGGGGCCATCCACCACGTATATTCTTCGGTGAGTTATCAGCTGGTTATCTACGGTCTCGCGCGCGCGCTCCTATCTTGCTGTCTTGAATTAATTGGGGGTAATTGTACACCCGTATTATACCGGTTCACCTTAAAATTATTATAATTTTATGTATCATGAGGAATTTTTGCTGTTTACTTATGCAAATTGAAATTAATTGAAGATATGGAGAAATTTCTAGTTGAGAATGTTAATTTTATGTATCGTGTAATGTACACACCCTTTAATGGGAGAAGGGTGTCTTAACACATTAAAATGTTGTAAAATGTCATGTTTATTATACAGGGTAAGTCACAGAAAAATATTAGAAGGAATTACGTGGGCCAGTACGTTGGAAGACCCCTCCATATTACACTCCTTAGATAGTTAAAGTGTTAGGGAACCGGATGCAAGGCAATCAAATCAAATTCGGGGGCAAATATGTATAATAAAGGATAGGGGATGTTTTATAAGTTTGTATTATCAACCCCCTTCCATTACACAAAGAATCAGGGGAGTGGACGCAGACCCGAATTTCAGAAAAGTGGTAGGAAATTTGGTGCAGGTTTTTGGGGGTATTTTTAAATTTTATTTCGAACTATTTGGAAATATTTTTGGTTCACCCTGTATGTTTATGAAACATTTAAAATAATATTTTTGGTTGTGATTTAATTTTCTTGAGATATCAAGGACAAGGATCTTTTATTGCTTTAGTCCAACAATGGGAATATTAGGCACCGTTTTATTGAAGAGGGTTGCAAGGGAAAAAAAATTAAGAAAAAGTAAAAGATTGTTTATCATTATGTTAATTATTGATTGGGTAACTGTTGTGACAGTGAGGCGAGAGAAAAAGAGAAACTTGGGATAGTTAATCTTCTGGTAGATGTTGGTAACAATGGTGAAGCGTATGTTTTGCAAATCTCTGTCGGCACATCAAGATCACGGGGTTGCGGAATTATGCATTTCGGCACAAAAGACCCTTTGTCCTACTGTCAACGCGCTCGTTATTATTCAGAGCATAATTTCGCGATTTGTGGTGGCAGTTTATCGCAGCCTGGCTTTGAATATGTAGCGAGGCTTTTATTTTATCACTCAAGAATCACTTGCTTCGCATTGTTTCGCATGCAACAACCACTATTTCGACCAACTTCACTCCAAAATCGTCGTGTTAGTTTGTATGTTATATGGTTATATCCATTTCGTACTCATAACAATATATTACAAGCTTTTTATACCCATCGGCCATCAGTCAGGTTTTTTCTTTTAAATTCTTCAAGACTTTCGTATTTTATCTCTGAGAAGTTTGAAATAACCACGAAAACAGATTGCATTTTGCAGACAGAATTAAGTAAAGCATGGGCAAAGAATTAGGAAAAGGAAACAAGAATATTTTTGAATTGAGGGGGATAGAAAGAAACAGGGGCTGTTAACACACATCACACACGATGCCATCAAGAGAATGGTGGATTGTTAAGGATGTAAGAAGAGATAGAAAAGTGCTCCTGCTAGGACAGGGAAGGTCTGATTCTTTTAAGTTTGTTCAAATGCATCCCCCTCTTGTAATCATAAAACTATAGGAGACAGAAGAATAGGAGAGGGTGGATGAGCTTTAAAAAAATTTGATTCTCTCGCATAAAGAAATAGGAAACACCATATGAAGAATAATTGGAAATTGGGTGCAAAGAAACACATGTGGGGGTTGGGGAGTAATATCCACCCCTCCCTGACTTTCTTAAATAAAGACGCTAAGAGTAGGTACCTACGAGAAAGATTGACATCAAATAAGTGGTAGGGAACTTATTTCTCAATATTTTTATGTTATTGTGTGGTTGCTATGGTGATAAAGTATATTCGAGATAGTTCAAGTCATCGTCTATACAAGCGGATAGCGAGAAAGCCTGCAGTGACCCAGCAGCTGAGCGTATATGTATTCACAAGTCCACTGGGTTTCTGAAAAATAATTCTCAAACTGCAACTAACCTAAAGTTAGTGGGGCGTCCCATTGAGTTTAGGTTAGTAGCAGTTTGAGAATTATTTTTCACAAGTCCAGTGGACTTGTGATCAGTTGTTGGGTCACTGCAGGGTCTGTCGCTATCTGCTTGTATCGTCTGTCACTGAATCAACGCAGACTCGGCTGAATCTAACTAGAAATCAATTCCCGCTTGGTTTAGATCTCTTTAATAATTGTTCAATTAAATGAACCCTAAGAGCGTGTTAAAAAAAAAAAAGTAAGTCTAGCACAAATTGATACAATAAAGGGAGTTAACTTTAAAGGGAGGTTAAGTGATTAAATCAAGTGCGTATATCGCAGATTCAGCGAGCTGATTCAAAGTTAAAAGATTGAAATGTAAATGAGTCTAATTTAATATAAATTATGTATAAGCCGAGCGATCAATCAGGGGCATTGTGTCGGTGTATCCCAAGTAGCTCCTATCTGTCCCTATGCATTATTCATTATATAAAATTGGTTTATGTTTTAAGTACGTGAGCTTACAGCTATATCTTCTTCGAAATCGCAGGATGGGAAGGACACAGGACCGCATTTCAATCAGGATTCATTTATAATTATTACACGGTGACGGAAAAAAATAATTCCGGTCTTAATTATCAAGGAGCGCCCTGCGACATCCTCGTAAAAAATAATACAAGTGCGATACTGTATAATATATTATATTATTGTTTATAGCCGATGAACTTGTTGTATATACTGATATCCCCCACACAAAAGCATAAATACGAGACTGCAACTACAAAGTATTAATAAAAAAAAAGTTAAAAGATATACGTGGGCACCACACGGCTACAAATTTATGGTGGTAATTTTTCTTTCTTTACATGCATTTATATGAGGGCTCTTTATTTAGACCTTAATAAGAAAAATGGTTAGCCTTATCTTACTACAACCTTTATTTAAATAAAACTACTGCTACCATATTTATAGCCATATACATTAGGTATATAAAACTGTCTTTTATATAAAAGTCTTAAAAACCAATCAAGGAAGGTATCCTTGAAACAACAAGCTTAGATTGTATAGGAAACCCTTAAATCGAAAGATCGCATCCTTTGATACATAAATCAGCAATTGGGGGTTTTGCTATTCTAGCTTAATATAGGAGAAAGGGCACAATGGGATGGTGACCCTTCTCATTTATCATATTTCCCAAATGGTTTCGACGGAAACATTTGTTTTTCACTTAAGTTTAATGTAGGAAGATATGAACATTTAAAGAGAATTATAAAACATCAAAAGTGGAGGGAAAAAAAAAAGAAAACAAGGGAAGGGAAGGGAAAATGAAGGGGACACGAGAAAGAGAGATAGTTTTGTCTTGTATTTCTGATTTTTTTTAACCCCGACAGGTGTGTATAATAAACATTGGATTTTACATTTACGATTATCCTACTTATCGAAATTTAAAAAAAAATTACATTCAATGGGTTACAAAGAGAAATACCTACGTAAGCTTTAAACCGATTTACCAAACCGGAATGTGTTGTTTAGTTAACTTACGTCTTATTTTTTTTGGAAACAAAGAATATTTCTCATTCGAGTTGACTGTTCAACAGGTTTTGCATAATGTAGTGCTTTATTACAGCTCTGAAAAATTAGTAGCGGTTTAAGGATGATAAAAACAATTCCCAAAAGAACACTTTTTATTTAAAAAACGGAAGCTTCTTTATAATCAAACAAAATTATAAAATTTTCATCTAGTAAATTAATTTTCCCACGTAACTTACCTTAGGAAATAAAAATTTTTTTTTTTGATTTGATAAATAATAGTTATAGTGACGAAAGTGACACTTTACAGGACGGGGTGGTTTGTCCCGAGTCCCTAAAGACACTTTCGTAATGTGTCCGCTATAATTAACAAAGAAAATTAAGACATGAATATTTATTTGAGAAACTGAAGAAAGTATGATAAAATAAATAAATAAATTGAGTCAGAAAATATTTACACCCCCTTGTTTCTGGTTCCCTTGCCTTCTGTATTTCTTACTTACATTCTCTTTTGGATTCTCCCTTACTTTTGTTACGTACTCTTTGATCCTCGAGTTCCTTATTTTCATCCCTTAAATTGAAACCCCAATGAAAACAAAAATACCGTATTTGGTGAATAATATTTATTGACTTGAAATATTGTAATTTAATCTCGTGTATACGAAGGGAGATGGATATGGAGTGGTTGTAATATTATTATTAACCTGCATGCCTTAGAAAACAATTTCTCTCTCGGACAGGAAAATAAATTTGCGAAAATAATTTATTTTACGCGAGGAATATTTCATATATACGAAGTTGGGCAACGTGTCCCATGGGGCTGTATAACACGGCATATCGCGGTGGTAATTCGGGCCGCTATCTACAAACGCGGCGCTGCCAACCTAATAATTCAAAACATAAAGCACATTAGACAAAGCTTGAAACTGTTTTTTTTTTGTAAATCCGTCTTTACCGCTAATGACAAAAGCTTTATTTTTTCCCATTCCCTTTATTAAATGTACATAACTTCAATTTAACAATAAATTTCATTATTATAAATCTAGAAAATATACAGGGTGGTAGAATTATTGGAATTTCGTTTAGGATCAAAGTGTTAGAGGAATTACATCGATGGGAACTTCTTCAGAATGAAAAAAAAATAATGACGAATGAAACTCTCTCCTGGAATGTCGAGATATCATCAAAGATTTAAGATAACATGTCGTTCACTAAAACGTGAAAGTTACAGAGGGTTTTAATTTAAAATTCTTAAAATCACTCATACAAGTTTTCTTACTAAACCTGAGAAAGTCTTCCTTTAATACCAAACCTGTTAGGTATTTATTTTTTTAAGGTGAAGAAATATGTGTAGTTAGTTAAAATATTTACATAAATTAAAACCATTTTGGATATGTTGAGTAATATTTATAATTTTTGTTTGGTTGCAGCTTGCGATTGCCATCCAATCGGTGCATCGGGAAAAACGTGCAACCAAGCTTCAGGACAATGTCCTTGTAAGGATGGAGTCACTGGAATCACCTGTAATCGATGTGCAAGGGGTTATCAGCAAAGTCGATCGCATATTGCACCGTGCATTAGTAAGTATATAAGCTTTCATGTTCGTTTCAGCAATCTTTAATATCCTGAAAAAAAATCAGGATTATGAGAAGAACCTTAGGTATTATTTTAATACAGGGTAAGTCAACAAGTCCGTACTAGTTAATATCTTCCAGGAAAAGGAAAGAGTTTTGTTCAATTGTGTTAAAATATACAGGGTGTTCCAGTTGATAAATCTAGGTTTGTTATGAAACCACGTAACTGAAATTTTTTTTAGTATACCTTTCCTCGTGACTCGATTTTGTTTTGTACTTTTTCTTTACTTTAAGTAATAAAAAAGATAACGACCACTCTGGCCTTGTTGACTAATCCATTCTCAGTTGTATTTTCATCGATTTTATAGCATAGGTAATTTTCTGAAGTTTCCTCAGGTACACTTAAGGTAAATATTCTTGTTTACATAATCCTCCAATAATCAATGTTCTGAATATTTACCCCAACATGTATAGGAGAAGGTTTTTACCCAGAAATTTAAAAAAAAATTCTGTAAGTATATCAATTATTATTTTTGTCTAGAATTTTTTTCTCTTGGATAAAATTCTTTAAAAATGTTCGGAAAAGAACCTAATAATTTATTCATTAGTTTCTGACTATTAAGAAAATAAATAGGGGTCGTTTTCCTTTAAATTCGATATTAATTTCTAAGAAACGCATTTCTTTAATATTTATCAATGAAGTAAATTAGGAAACGATTGTCTTTCGATCAAAACTGTGTTTATTTATTCATGTATAACTTTATTTTTTTATAAAATGTTATTGTATTCGAGACAATAGAAAAGCAGATTGCAGACAAAATAATAAATGCTTGATGTAATAGGTTTTAAATTATACATCGTAAAATTTTTATTTCCGTAAATATCAGTAATTATTAAATGTAGGGCAATAACACGAGACTTATAATGATCCAAAATAAAACCCTTTCTAAAAAACTTGAAAGAAGAGAAACATGAAAATTTTATTCCTGCGGTAAATTTTTTTTTCCTTGTCGGGATTGATTGATTTAAAAAAAAAATAAGGGTTGAATTAATAACAACAAAATCCCTAACGTACTAACCAAATGAAAAATTAGCCAGAATTTTTTTACACTTTGAAGAATGTTGTGATAAAAAGAAATTTTCGTATCTCAGGAAAATTTACCACAAATCAGAATTTTCAGGAAAACTTTAAACATTATTTTCGTAATAAAAATCAATAAAAAACAATCCTGTATTTGGTTGTTTAAAAAATGTTACATATTAAACAGATAAAGCAATTCTTATTATCATTTTGAAACATAAAAGGTGAATAATAACAAGCAAGGTACAAAAAATCTGCTGAAACGTGATAAAATGTTATCGCATGTATTTTCTACTTGACTTGACTTCATTTACTCATAAACAAATTACGTAAAAATTTTTTCAGGATGAGTAAGACAAGGGGGGAAACGAACTTACGAGTTTTCAGAAACAGAAAATATAAATGTTTGAAGGTGGCAGGAACCTAATTTGTATTTAATTACCCGCTTGTGATTTTATGGGGGTCTGTAGGAATTTGAAGGCTAGAAGGAGAAGAAGAAGGGGTTGTGGAAGGTAAGGGTGGGGATAGAGAAATGGTGGAGGTGGGTGAAAATGAAGAATGGATAAGAGTGATGTGTAAGGGGTTAAAACGAGAGTAGGAAGGGAGGAAAAGGTAAAGAGGTGGTATTGGTTTGGGGAAGTGAGAAGAAAGAAGAAAAAAAGGATGGAGCCAGTGTACTACCCTTTCATAATTTCATGCTTCACTAATGCTGTGCTTTTTAATGAATTTTTGTGTAGTGTCCAAAATCAGTCAAAAAAATCCTGAAAAGGTAATTTTAATTAAAAAAAGAAGGGGGTCAACTAAAAATAATTTTTGACTGATTTGAGGAAGCTTTTCTGTGTTTTTCTGTCGTCTAAAAAAAATTGATTATAATCAAAATATTTTTTATATTTTCTAGAAATTCCGGTTGTTCAAATGATGGCGACCGAAGAACACGACGACGGAAGCGACAGGAATGAACCGGAAACGAATTCCGCGGGGGGTAAGTAAGTGCACCTCGTTATTGTTTTCGTTTTATTTCACTTCGCTCCTCACTCACTCCCTATTACTGCTTTATTGCTTTTACCATAATTTCGAAACTCTATTTCATACATAATTTACTTCGGTTTAATTTCGATGCGGCCTTTTCGAACCGTGTCGTTCCTTGCACAATTTAAATTTAAAATTTCGATAATTTTAGAAAATATTGAATTCGCGAAGTTTACTTTCAGATTGGTTTTCCCTTTGAACTCCTCTCCCCCATCGCATCGTAAACAATTCAGACTGATTCAATTATAACTTTTACAAACTATGTTGAATGAATTGCTGAAAACTTCCTTGGGGTTGCGTGGTGGAACTTTCTATTTTTTTTTTGAATTTTGTTTATGTCGCGAGATTAATTGACCGTGGAAACATTTCATTTTGGAAAAAGTTGAAATCGGAAAAATAGGGAAAATTATACTTTTTCAGGTTGATCGTTTGTTATGAACACGTGGAGACAGAGACGTATCCAGAATTTTTACGTGGAAGTCATATTTTTTTTTTTAATTTAATTTAATATTCTCTACCCTTTTTCGTTTTAAATCAATATAAACTTTTGGGTGCCCATCCGGTACATATTACAAACTTTTCAGCTCAGTTTATTGCCACTTACAACTGTAATATCAATGTCAGACGCACTCTAAGCACTTTCCTCTTAAATATTACTACCCTTCTTGGAGGTTTAAAAGTTTTCTCAACTTTCAGGAGCGGTATATTCTCAAAATAACCTTCAAAAGGGTTTATAATCTGTTATTTAACACGGTTTTAGTTTTGGAGTTTAGATTATTCCTTTTGGGGGTTTCCAAATAAACATTTTGCGCTAAACAGAAGAAATGATAAAGTTACCCCTTTACTATATTGTCTGTTTGGAAGATATTTATCCAAGACAAGAAAAATAATTAAGATTATTGAAAGAAATGTGTATACCTATCGAAAATTCATCGACAAATTAAGATTTTCAAAAAATTCCGAAACCGGAAGCGGAAGTTAGACATGTTTTTTTGGTAGCATTTTTTTCAGAAGCAGAATTTTGAAAATCTGAGTCGCGGATATGAAAGAAAACCATAATTCAAGGGATACGGTTTTTTACCGGATTCTCTAACTTTAAAATGGCGGCCGGTATGAATTTTTCAAAATTTTGACTTTAACACCCCATAACTCAAAATCCAGTTATCTGATCAGGTTCAACAACTTGTTTGAAAGCCCTTTGGCGGTACTATACCATGAACAAAAATTTATTTAGTAAATCCAAAAACGGTCGCAACGGCTCTCTTTCAAAAATTTTGAAATTTTTGAAAAATTATTACAAAAAAACTGACCACACGATTTTGTTTAAATTTTCTACACTTATGCAGCTTGGTGTTAGGTACATTTTCGTTTTTTGATTAATGCTAGAATTTCACTGTGGCGCCCTCTACGAGGTTTTGAAAATCGAGAATTGATTCTCCTATAGCGCCTTTATTAATCAAAATATGAAAGAAGTTTAAATACAAAACTTGTTCAGTATATAGTTCTGCATTCTCCTAAATTTATATCACGTATACAGGGCGTTTGCTTTCCACAGTACAATAAGCAACTTTGTTATTTTAAATGAAACACCCTGTATATTATTATATAATTGAATGCAAAATTGAATTGTCTATCACATAGTATAAGGTAGTCATATAGCTAAAATGTACGGTTGATGAGAAAATCGCGAACTTCCGCTGCGTTAGTAAATTAGATGCCTGTCTCTCTTCTGTACGTATCGAACCCGTATAGTCTGGTGTTTCTCGCTACGCATTCAAGTGATTTCCAATGCTGCCTCGCGAACTACTGTTGAATACTAAAAACGAAATGTTTATTTTTAGTATGGGAATTTATAATCAAACCATGTCTAGTACTAAATAATGTTTAAAAAAAATTGTTACATTCCTATATCAAAATACCTCTCGTCAATATTTTATTACCCATTCGACTAATTAATATTAATAGAAAAATTTATACCTACGGCGGTTATTTCTTCCTTAATTTATCATTTATTAATGGGGACAGATAATATCTAATCATATATTTTCTAAAGAAGGCTAAGACTGTAGTTTAACAATGATTAACTCGATTCCTGCTAAATACTTAACATGAAATGCCTATTTTGTACTCTCGTTAAATAGCGATAGAAAATATTAGTTTCATTACGTCTTAAGTGCCTATAAATACAGCTAGCGTACAAGTAATAAAGGTAACTAAGTAGACATGGGTGTAAAGTCGTTCGTATCCTGCATATATACACACACAAAGAGCGTTTTAATTAGAAATTCGAATATCTGTCGGTCTTTATTTATGATTCTTACACATTTTTCCAATAGCACGAATCGAAAATACCTCCTACCAACTAGAATAGCACAAAAGCACCGATTTGTTTTGTTTGTTTCCATTTATTTAATAATAAAACGGTTAATCGCCTTAGTAAATGTGTAGCTAAAAGCGGCTAATAGCTACCGACTTAAATAATAATTTCCCTTCAATGTCCTCACGTGTTTTCTCTTTTCACATCACAGCTAAAATCACGCAACCGATTTGGTTACGTGCGTAACGCTTTTATAGAAAATTAATTATATAATGAATATACGAGCAGTTAATTAAACTATTAGACAAGGTTTTAAAACAAACGACCAGAAAGAAATTTACTGTTGAATATTTAATTGCCATATTTCAAATTTCCTTTCGGAAATGTCCTCTTTGGAACCATCTGAATTTTTAATAAATTACTTCACGTGGGTTGAAAGAACGTATTTAAAAAATAGGGAAAGCATTTTTTCTGAAACTCACCACACAGTCCATATAAATACAAAATGGAGTTTAAACCCCTAAAGAAATTCCTTCCACGTTTTATTCAATCCATAATCAAAACATGTTCTAGGAATTCTATGAGGGTGTGTTTCAGCAAGAAAAGGCAGGTAACATAAAATAAACAACCCCTTTAAATTTTATAGCTTGTTTTTATATGCAAAAAACTCATAACGTGTTATTTTCAAAATTCCAGAGCATTATGTAAGTGTTGAAAGGGCAATAAAAGTTGTCAACGCCAATTAGAACAATAAGAAAAGATGTGCCGGAGGCACAGGGAGGTTAAAGATTATTTATTGAGCACGTGCACGCAACCCCCTTTTTTTAGTGCTTTTCTACGAATTAGATTAACTTCTGGAAAATACAGAAATGTTACCTACGCTTTTCCTTTGTGTTTTTCCAATATCTTTTTTATTTTAACTGTTACAAGGAAAGTTTTTTCATAAAAGTTATTCAGAATTAAATTCTGTAATCAAATATTTTTTACAAAATTAAATCGAGGAATTTGTTGACCTTGATAACACAATAATAAAATTGACCCCACCTACCTCTTGATCTATAAAAAAAATGTTACAATCTCTAAACGAAAGATATCTACTGGCTGTCACAGTAGTAGAAGATTAAAATATCAAATAAAACAGCCAGTTGTTAAATTTATTGAAATGAAGAATTCATAATTAAATATTATTCATATCTACGTCGTAAATTCGTTTAATGTTAGATTACATAATTTTTTTTCAAGATAGTGTCTTTGTTGGATAGGTTTGTTCAGGATTAGGAAATAATTTACGCGTTAGGACCTGGTCCTAAGTCTTCTGATCGACGCTAAAGGGTGGCATTCGACTCTAAAGCGTAAACTTCTTCTCTTACAGAGGGTGAGAGTCTTTTGAACTCTAAAAAAGACGGTTTCTCACCCTCTGTAAGTATCAAACCGCTACCCCATAAGGTTTAACAAGAAATGGAGAAAGTTCTTCCAACAGGACTTGATCCAAAGTCTTCTCATGGACGTTAGAGGGTAAACTGCGTGTCTTATAGAGGGTGGAATTTTTTTTGATATAATTGGAATTCCAGAAATTGCTGAAAATATCAAACCTCTACCCTATAGGGTCTAACAAAAAATGAGGAAAATTCTGCTAACAGGACCTGATCCAAAGTCTTCTCATCGCCACTAGAGGGTAAAATGTCTCTCTTACAGAGGGTGGGATTTTTTTTATATTATTAGGAGCCTATAGAACTCCAAAAAGGTGATTTGTCACCCTCTGCAAATATCACATCTCTACCCCATAGCGTCTAACAGGAAATGAGGAAAATTCTGTTAACAGGACTTGAACGAAACTCTTTTTTTTTTCATCGACACTAGAGGGTAAATTGCGTCTCTTGCAGGGGGTAGGGGTGTTTTTTGAATATTATTAGGAGGTTATAGAATTCCAAAAAAGTGGTTTCTCACCCTCTAGAAGTCTAGAAGTACCAAACTTCTACCCGCGTCTAACAAAAAATGGGGAAAATTCAGTCAACAGGACTTGAACCAAAGTCTTTTTTTTCATCGACACTAGAGGGTAAATTGCGTGTCTTACAGAGGGTGGGAATATTTTGGACATTATTAGGAGCTTTTAAAATTTCAAAAAAGGGGGTTTTCCACCCTGTCTAAGTATCAAACCGCTACCCTATAGCGTCTTATAAGAAATGAGAAAAATTCTGCTAACAGGACCTGATCTAAAACTTTCTCATCGACGCTAAAGGGTAAACTGCGTCTCTTACGGAGGGTACAAATCTTATAGACATTATTAAGAGCCTTTAGAACCCCCTTTCGCAACCTTTAAAAATATCAAACCTAGTTTCTTTTTTCTAAACTAAACAATTTTTTTAATTCTTTTAAAAAATATTGACTTGATGTAACTTTATACCGGCCTTGAGAAATAAAATAAATAAAAGTAGGTATCAGAAAAGTTACCATTCAGTATTTATTGGATTAATGTAACTGTCAATCTGTTATGATATTAATAATATGTTATTTATACCGATTTCCTTATCCGTCGTGCACGAAAAAAATAAAACCAGAGAATGCAATTTGCAATCGTTAATCCACAACCATAGAGATACATGTAGGGCTATTTCAAATATCGTTGCCCATAATAGGATTATTTTATATACACGTTAAAAGATCTAAATCGATTCAATTATTAGCTGGCATAATTTAAAACTCCATTAAAAAATATTTCGTGAGGTGGAACGAATTTTATAATATAGCAAGAGGTTTTTCCTTTTCTCTTCTTCCATCATTATTTCGTAGTAGAGTTTGTTTGATCATTTTTCTGTGTCCTCCGGCAACCGAAATTGTAAATACAAAGTTAATTTAACCACACACAACTTCTTCAGACAGCAGCCTACAAACAACATTAACGTTCTTCCGAAGTATTTAACAATTTAATTTAACAAGAAGGTTAGAGAGTATTAAAACCTACGCAATACTTAATTAAAATGTCGAAATTCAGTGTATACGCTGTCTTCGGGGCTTAATTCATTCCAAAGAGGTTTCTTTTCTGCACACTGAAGATTTTTTTTTTATCGAAATAATGTTGTTTATTGTACCAGCTGTATTTTTTAAACGTGTCTGATTAGATGGTATCGTTAGCAGTCAAACGCGATTGCTGTTCCATTTTCGTTTTATTTAATTAATTGCGTTTTGTATTTGTTATGCAGTTTCATTATACAAATGAGGCGATTTTAAATTCTTGGATCTTGTCGTTCTGTTTTTCATTACTGTCAACGTTTACATTTGCATTTTATACACATTTAACAGGAATAATAGAATTTTAAACCTTTTACAAATTTGTTAGTTAAAATCTAGTAGGTATATAAGTTTGTTAGAAAATTACTTTCCCACACTCTTACAAAATCATTATATACAGGCTGTCCCAATGTTACGTATTTCTCATATTGTCACGAGGTGATTAATAATAATTTTTTAAAGTCTTTCAGATACACCTTATATATTATCAAACAATTCTTAAAGTAATATTAATTAAATAGAACAGGAAAAGGCACATTATTGTTAGCCAATAAAAATTTATATTATTGGTATTAAATTTTTTTTTATAAATTTCTTGGAATTAAAATTTTATTACCGGATTTGAGTTAACGTACCCTACATTTAATACAGTACAATGACATTTTACCTCATAAATTAAGCAATTGCTTGATCACATGCAGAAACACGTATCAAACTTATATTATGATCTAGGAGCGGAGGTGTGTTAATGCTTAGACATATTCTAGGCTTGTTACTTTGGACCTAGAAATTACTAACACTTTCTATTTGTAAATTTCTGGTAAAGAAAAACAGTTAGTTTGTAGAGAAAAAAAGAAATATCATATACAATGCGGGTGGAGAGGTGTACTGTTACTCATATTTCCTTGATTTCCTCAAACTTAAAGAAAATATCAAATCAAGAATTATTTTCTTTTTTTTTTATTATTTTCTATTATTATTATGCAAACCCCGATACATTTTTTGATTATTAAAAAACGAAAATAAATCGTAACACTCTGTATGTAATCATAAATAACTTACACAAGATGAAATTTATTACTTGCATGTTTTAATCAAAAGTTTCCTAACAAACTTGAAGTTATGATCCACAAGTGCATTATAATGAAGCTGATAAACTACTGACTTCTACAAAATGTTACATAATTTAGATTGTTAATTTCCTGAAGCTTTGTATATTAAAAAGATAAGTCTTAAATTACTCTGGAAAATAAAAAAAAGGATTTTAATAAGAAAACGAAACGGAAGAAAAATATTTAATGCAACAAACAACCTTTTAAAATTTACACAATAAATAAATTTAGACTAGAAAAGCGATGTTATCTTAATTGACGAGTCGTTTATAAACTGGATTTTATATTTATATACAGGGTGAGTCAATAAACTTTTAGTCATGACCGATGCCGAAGATACTAAAATGTTAAACACATTTTTAATTTTAATTCGCTTTCAATATTTTTTTTGGAACACCCTGTATATATTATGTATTTTTTGTGCTTTATATTTTTTGGTAAGTGATATTGTTGCGCAATTATTTTTCAGGAATTTACATGTAAGGGAAAATCGTGTAATTTCTAATTTCTTAAATGTCCTGGAACTCGATATTTTTAAATGGGACACCCTGTATATATTACATATTTGAAGAGAACTTTTTGTGTGCTACATTTTTTGTTCGGCAATATTTTTACCCAAATTCGATCGTTTTCGAGAAATTCTCGCCTAACGGAAAATCAAGAAATTTCTAATTTCGCCAATGTAGCAGAACTTGGAATTTTTAAATACAACACCCTGTATGTGTTACATATTTAAAGAAATATTTTTGTCCTTTTTGTTAAGCGATATTTTCCCTAAACCCAATTATTTTCGAGATAATTACACGTCAAGGAAAATCGGAAAATTTCTAATTCCTTCAAGGTGCCGGACCTCGATATTTTTAAATGGAACACCCTGTATATATTACATATTTGAAGAGAACTTTTTGTGTGCTACATTTCTTGTTCGGCAATATTTTTACCCAAATTCGATCGTTTTCGAAAAATTCTCGCCTAACGGAAAATCAAGAAATTTCTAATTTCGCCAATGTGCCAGAACTTGGAATTTTTAAATACAACCCCCTGTATGTATTACATATTCAAAAAGATATTTTTATCCTTTACATTTTTTGTTAAGCGTAATCGTTCCCTAAACCCAATTATTGCCGAGAAAATTATACGTGTAGGAAAATCGGGAAATTTCAAATTCCTTCAAGGTGACCGGATCTCGATAGTTTTAAATGGAACACCCTGTATATATTACATATTTAAAGAGATATTTTTGTCCTTTACATTTTTTGTTAAGCGATATTTTCCCTAAACCCAATTATTTTCGAGAAAATTACAGGTCATGGAAAATCGGGAAATTTCTAATTTCTTCAAGGTGCCGGATCTCGATATTTTTAAATGGAACACCCTGTATATTTTAGATATTTAGAAAGATATTTTTGTGCTTTACAAATTTTATTGACCAATCTTTCTATCTCGAACCAATATTTTTCGAGGAAATAAAGAAAAATTCTCCCTTCACTTTTCACTAACTCTCGATTCACCCTGTATATCCACATCAACTACATGTAGGTTAGACAAAGAAAAAAGGGGAATATTGTAGAATATTATGGTTTTAAATTTGAAAAAGCATTTTCTTGTTGATACAAGAGTTCTAAACCTGAAGTATCCTGAAAAAAAAATTTTAATTGAGAATTGCTGGAAACGAGTAGCAGCTTCCGAATTATGGAAGATACCGTAACTTTTGAATAACCCTGTAGGTATATTATAAAACAAGGATATATTTAGTACAGGATATGATTTTTGAGACAATAAATTGCTTTTCCTTTTCCTCTGATTAGATTTATTTCCCCTATTCCTTTTACTTTCCATTCTTTCTGTAATCAAACGAAACGAAGTGCTAATCCAATTCAAAACACTATTCTTCCTTCAGTACCACGGGATTTTATTAATTCCCTGACGAGGAATTTAAATTGTAACCTCCACCGTTTTTGTAATGATCCTGTAACAATAGAGGAAGAGACAGTGACATATTGAAACAGATCCATCCCCCAATCTTCCAGGCAGAAGGGCGCATAGAATAATGTTTAATCGACGGGAAAATCCCTCAAGTTTGGAAAAAATTATTCGAACCAGCGGCTTCAGGTTCAGATTGTAGTATATCTCCCACCACCTCAGGCCAAATTACAAAAGTTACGGTATTTTACTTACTACCTTGGACACGAAATAACGAGATTAAGCTAATTTGACAAAACATTATCGTGCTTCTTCAGGTTTTTATTCTTTTTAGAAAGTTTTTAGTTGGATTCCATAGATTATTCAAGAAATTATCGTAAAAATGTAAGTACAGGGTGATTAAAAATCTCGGACGCACCTAACAATAAAAAAAAAATCATGTCATACTTTTTTTTCTTTAAACTTCCAGTACCACCCGCCACTGTTTAATTTTCCAATCAATGTTTGTATGTGATTGGATAGAGAATTTAATTCTCTTACAGATTTTATCACAAAAAATATATACTATAGGGTGTTGTGTAATAAATGTGAAATTCGTAATAGGAAGTTATGGATTGTACCAAAAGTTTTTTCTTCGTCCTGTATAAAGTAAACCCTTGTATTTCCTGCTCCCTCGCGGATCTATAACGTAACTAGGGGGGTAAAATTTGCGTTTTTATGAATATTAATAACCGATTCGACGAGTCAGCTATTTTGAATTACACTTTTCCTGATTGATATTTTATGACTCTGCATTAAATTCGTATATCGGGAGTTATACCTCGTTGGCGTGTTGCAAGAAAAAAAGACAATTTGATTTTCTCTCGTATGAGTCCCGTATAAATTATAGCCCATTTTTCAACGATATCCGGTAGCTCTATATAAAGTGGAGCCGCGCAGACCCAGATTAACACGCCGACTTTTACGAGATCTTTATTGCAAATTGAATTCTTAAACTGCCATCAAACTTTTATGGCTTTCTAATAGTTAATTACGACGCACGGTGTATCACCTTTCACTTATGACGAAATTATTTATGCTGACCTGTATGATTGGATATGCCTTTCCAGAATTGTTATTGTTATGCCAATTATTATACAGCTCGATTCAATTTATTTCTGTCTACCTTTTCCAACAATATACAAGGTGCAACAAATTTGAAAAATTCCCAGACATTTTTTTTTTTTAAGGAATAAGCTTTGGATTTATTTCTATGCCCAAAAGTTTCAATAGCAAAACTTTAGGTTCGACATTGTACAGCCATTTAAGTCTCCAGACTTTATTCTAGGAATTTTGTAAGGGTTTGATGCAATATTTGGGAGCTCATAGAGATCAAGACGCCTTTGGGATCTCCTGACTTGATTTGAATTAATTTCTTAGAGCGTTTTGAGTGGACAATCGCTTTTCCAAGCTTTTGGAGTAATAAATAAAATTTATTTTTCTTCCAAATCTGTTGGGTTTGTTTTACGGTTTCGGTGTTTAGCCTTAGCAGTAAAAAGATGGCAAAACTAAATTAAGTTCGGGATTAAAAGTAGCGACTCGGCGTGTATCTATTTTTAAAATTTAAAATTAGAAGCGAGAATAAATTTTTTGTTGTATTTTTGTTTAATCCAAGTAGGCTTGAAGGATAAAATTAGTGCAAATAATTAATTACCTGTGTTTTCGTTCCAAAAATAAAATTACAAAGACGTCGTGTTTTTAATTTGTGCTTTGGCATGAAATACTTTTGAACATTGTTCCCTTTACAATTTATTACAGTCTTGAATCTTGTTAAAGTTTGCTGTCTGTTTTATTCCAAGAGGCAGTTCGCGATTAAATTAAAGTTATTTATTATAGTACCTAAGCAAACTGTAAAGTCAATTAAAATCTGCCCCTACTTAGTTTGTTTTGAGCACAGGGGTTGGATTCAACCTCCCTAAGACATCACATTACATTACGCAACACTGTCTACGACGCTTTGGAAAATGCGTTTTGACGCAAACCTTCGGAAAATTAATCAAAAACATAAGGGGCTAGCGGGGGTGGATTTTTCCCTATTACAAGTATATAGGAGTATAATATTATCATATCGATTGTTTACACGTTGAAATAATCCGTAGCCTGTTAATAATTAACGCGTTCCGGGGGCAATGATGCTGCTTGCAGCATCCCTTGCATTATTAGGGGTAACAACCCCTTTGTTTTAGAGCGAATTGTTAGGGAACGTCTAAGTCACTAAGTGTTATTTAGTTACATTTAACTTACACTCCTGTTTTATGGAGGCGTACGAAAATCAAAATAAAGAGGTTAATTTGCTTTGGAGACTCCACGCAGCCGCCAGTTTAGAATAATATATTTGCGACTGAAAATGCTTCCACCCAAGACACGATAGCGCCGCAATTACGATAAAATCTTAGTAGGCGTTAACGGAATTTACGATTCATACATGAATGTTACATTAGGAGAATTAAAATTCCGATTAATCCAACAGACTCGATACAAAGATCAAGGGAAAAATAATAAACTTGATAAAATTAAAAACCACCCCTATTAGAAATAGAACCCAATATTTAATTTATTTTCAATTTTAAATTTACGTCATTCAAATAAAAATTTTATGGACTGACTGAAAATCCTTTCCAGGCGGAGGGTAGGGGGTGGAAACGACGGGGTATTGGGTGCTGTCCATAACACTTCGTTTAAATTGCTAAATACTTTCGAGAAAGAAGAAAGATTTGTCATCGTCAACGGGACAAACTAATAAAACCTTCGTCCACTTGTCCAGTTTGTTATAAATTCGAATGTCTGAATGCAACTTGTCATGTTACGAAATCCGTAAAGAAATATTCAGATTTGTCACGCACGTCTGGAAGACAAAATTACGTACTACGTACTCGGTTCCTTAGGCCTTTTTTGCGTAACCTCGTTTATTATTTAGGAGAGAGAATATTTTAATTGCTTCTTAACTTGGGTGTTCCAAATTTTTATACTCCGTACTAAGACTTACAGATGGACATTTTATCAAATCAATTTATCTTTTATAATTTTTGATGCTGTCAGGAAATATTGGAGTACCTAATTAACTTGTAACATAACCATTTATTAATTTATCTAATATACATCTATACGTATGTAGTATAGCGAACGGTTTAATCCTTATTCCGAAATGAAATTATTCCAAATTTGGATTGAAAGAGAAAAAGACCACCTGTGCTAGCCTTTATTTTTTGTGCTATTATTATTTTGTGGTCCTACCAAATATGGGAAACACTGTACCTCCCTGATTTTAAATCTGCTAGACTTAAAAACACTCACATAGTAGCAAACTTTTATAATCTCATACTGAATGATAAGGAAGTATCGCTAATATTATATTGGACTTTTTTTTTCATAGTAAAACATAGAAGAGAAAGAAATACACGAAATAGGGTCTAATAGAGGCCAGGAAGGCCTTTCTAATGCAATTTTTTTCACCCCTCTAGCTAAAAAATTAAATAAATTACGAATTTTTAAAAATTCGATTCTGGAATAGCTAAACACCGACTCTAATGGGTTTCAAGAGTTACAAACGTTCCCACAAAATTTGACGTAATAGAAGCCTGAAAGGCCTATCCAGTGCCATTTTACCCACCCTCCTAGGTTAAAAATTGCCCCAGCTACGAATTTTTAAAAATTCGATTCTTCTGAAAAAGCTAAACACCGACTCTAATGGGTTTCAAGAGTTACAAACGTTCCCACAAAATTTGACGTAATAGAAGCCTGAAAGGCCTATCTAGAGCCATTTCCCACCCCCCTAGCTTAAAAATTGCCCCAGTTACGAATTTTTAAAAATTCGCTTTTTCTGAAACGGCTAAGTACCGATTCCAATGGGTTTTAATTAGGTTAGTGTCTTGATGGCGTAATCACACAAACTGAAATCTAATGAAAAGGATAAAGACCTTATATAAAAATATGTTCCCCCCTTTTAGCTTAAAAATGGCGGGAAAGAAGAATTTTTAAAAATGTCCTGTTTCAAATATTTTTTTATTTGTCTTTGTATTTTTTATTAAATGTCCCCACCTCTCTTTCAAAAGAATAGGGGGTGTATTTTATTTAAATCCCACTAAAGTTTGTTGAAATCATCGCAATTTATGTAAGAAGTCGAAGGTCTAGACACTTAAGTTTTTTTATTGAGTTGCAAAACAAATTGTCGATAGAAGTTTCAAGATAACGTCCTGAAAGTAAAAAGTTATTGCTTATATATCTGTAACTGCATTCCGCACACATTTATCCTGAGATTTCTCTATCTTTTACACGTCGTTTAAGCAATTAGGTAAAACGAATCGAGAACTCGTAGGCGTGCGTTATTTTCTTTAATCCAACTTTGTCTTTGGAGATAATTTTAAGGGTGAGATAACCTCGAGCGTGGAAGCTTTTTATCAATACTTTTCATTCATTTAATGTGTAACATTAATTAATTTTATTACGTTTTTTGACCTTTTTAAAATAAACCTCCAGATATTTTTTAATCCCAGTTTTTTCACACGAGACGTGTTTAGATTAATTAACAAAAAAAAAACTCTTGATGACCGAGAATTTTATTTAAAAGGATTTATTTAATTTTTTTTAGGTGTTTTATTATCGATTAGTTTTATTTTTAACAGCCATTGCCTTATACGTAATGTTGTGGCAATTTGTATGTTAGTGTGCGGCTATTTTAGTTATTTTCGTTGTCATTGTTACGGTTTATGGTGCCACTTTTTGTAATGTTGTTTGGAGAAGCGCTAACTGTATATCTTTATAATTGCAGACATAAAAATAATTATTTGGGTTTGAACCCACCGCAGTTACGTTGAAAACTATTTTGATTGAACTACGAAATGTCGATTTACTTTTTTGCAGGTCCTTAAAACATTGTCAAGTCCGGTTCAAATTCATTTAAGAAGACCTTTTCATGAAAAAAAATTAAAAAATGCCCAACAATTTTTTTACAGAAATGTCAGGATTAAAAATAACACTCGGTATATTTTTCCCCTAAACAAAAAAAATTGTAAACTAACTTAAAATAAATATTTAGGAAGTTATTCGCAGGAAACAAAAAAAGTTTACCCTTTAGGGGTTGGTGATAAGCCTTAATCCTAAAAAAAAAAAACGAAATAAGAGGAGTTGAGGGAAATTTCTTAATTTTTTTATTCCTTTCATATTTTTATTTAAAAAAAAATTAAAACAAAATTTAAAATAACGGTATATTTTTCAATTCCCCTAAACAAAAAAAATGTAAACCCTTATTAACTTAAAATAAATATTTAGGAAGTTATTCGCAAGAAACAAAAAACGTTTACCCTTTAGGGGTTGGTGATAAGCCTTAATCCCCCAAAAAAAACGAAACAAGAGGAGTTGAGGGAAATTTCTTAATTTTCTTATTCCTTTCATATTTTTATTTAAAAAAAATTAAAACAAAATTTCCTTTTTTCTTTTCCAGATCAATGTGGAAAATGCAAAGCCGCTACAAGAAGACTAAACTTGAATAAATATTGCAAAAGGGACTTTGGTAAGTACTTTCTTAATTTTTATTTCCCGAGCTTAAGATTAGTATCCCTCTTCCTTATAATAACTAATACTTGTGTGGTCTCTTTTATTGATCTTAAGGGGTGTACAGTATTTTATTATACCCTTTCAAGCAAATTTTTTGAGTTTGGATGGGTTAGCCAACTTTCAATGAAAATAGGGATTGAGTTTGGTTGGAGAAAAGGGAAGGGGAAAAGGGAAATGAAAATTCTTGGTCCAAACTGAAAATGTTAAGTTCTACGAAGAAGCCGTTTGGGTAGGAATTTTCTCAAACTAGAAAAGGGGTTGAGGTCCAGCTAAGACAAAGAAGAGGTAGGGACTTGAATTCCGATCAGATGACTAGGGGAGGGTTCACCAGAATTTTCTGTTCTGGTGAAAGCTACGTTCATAAAAAAATAGTAATACGCCCTTCATGTCAAGGACAACAAACATTGTACATCCTTGGTACTAAAAATTCTTAGCACGTGTTTGAATTACTACCATTAACCCATTGGTAGATGCTTGAACGTTATCGGTTATGAATTGGTACCTCTTCAGTCTTCAGTCATAAAAAAGTTAAATTGCAACTTTTTAAGTGTGCAGTTTTACGAGCTGTATGACTTGTACGAGCGTGCACGGTGTTAATGATGGACAAAGCACTCATACAGGGGCTTTAATTTACAGTTTTACAGATTACCTGGGTAATGACGAGGACGCGCTTGAAAAACATTACTTACGAACCTTACAGGTTCGTTATTTATTCTGATACGTCCTCATTAAAGAGCCCCGGTCCATCGTGCCATGAATTATATTAAACCATTTCGAGACTTAATTTATTACCCTTATAAAATTTTTTCTACGAACCAGACGCGAGAGATGCATTTGGAAGTGTTTTAAGGTAAAGTTTTTATGTTAAAATTTTTAAGAACGTTCTATATTTTATTTATTATGTAAAAGCGGATGCCACTAAGGAAAATTAGGTTCTAAATAAGGGCTTACGTAACGTCCATCAAATTAGCTTGCTTTTTATGTTTAAAAAAAACTAGGGGCCGTCTTCAAAGTTTAAACTCTTTTACAAGCAGCTGTTTCAGGTTTTTAATGTGGAAATAAACTGAAGTTTTTCATACAAATCTGTTGTAATAACAAGGCACGTAATTCAAGAGGAAATTTCATTTTTTATTATTTTGATATAAAATTTAAGCTGCCCCTACGCAATTTTTTTTAATTAACATTTTTCAGGAGGTTATTTGGGAGAAAAAAATATTAAATGTTTTTTTGCTATTTAGTTTGTTTTCCTGTATGAAACCCTTTTAGATTAACGTTTTAATCAAGGGATTAAAAAATTTGTGACGAAAAAATGTGAAACAAGAAAGAAAAAAAATTTGGGGAAGGGGGAAGAGGGGAAATATGGCGGAAGAAGGAAGATGGAAGGTGATTGAGTAACGAGAAAAAAAAGAAAGTATTTTTCATATTTTAAGTTTAATTTTGACGCACCCTGTATATTAATCTAAAATTATTCCCAACTCATATTAATTCGTGAAAGTTTTTTTTTTTAGAAAATTAAAAAAAAAATTTAATTTATTATAACACGATTTTAAATTTCGATAAAAATTTATCATTTTAATTAACGCTTGCTCTGATTAAGGAATTAAAATAAATGTCTTGTCATTATATGGGAACTGTGAGCTTCAAGAAATCGAATTAATTTTGAGACGTTCTTTCTTTTAAACCACTCATTATATTACTTAACGTTTTCCTGTTTAGGAGATAACAATAATTTAACAAAAAAATAGTTAAATAATATTCCTGTTAAAAAGTTTTTCAATATCCAGGTTCAGAAAAAGAAAATAACGTAAGGAGGGGATTAACGTTATAGCTTCCTTTAATGTCTCCATTACTTTTGTAAATCCCACAATTAACTTCAAACAGCTAAGCCTGTTTACAAAATATATTCTTCCATTTATTTTGTATTGATGAAGAAAATTAAGGGAAACTTTTTCCTACTTCAAACAAGGAACAGGCTTGGTCCTGCATTTATTGTAAAATTGTTTTAACCCAAGGATTAAAATCCGGATTTGTTTATTCCAGCTATTATGGGACGTGTCTTATCCCGAGTGGAAGATCCCGTAGACGAACATACTAAGGGCTGGGTACGTTTTATGATAAGTGTTGAGGGTGTCTTCAAGAAAGCTCGTGACTCGAGGATAAGAAGAGGTCCTACATCTCTTCTTGTACCAGCCTCAGACTTGGCTTGCAAGTGCCCGAAATTAAAAGCGAATAAGTAAGTTTTTCTTTTTGATAATGAGAGGGGGGTAAGCGGACGCGTGTAAAACGGGACTATATTATTGGATGATTTGTTTCGCTTTTATATTATTATTTCAGCTTTCAGCGTATGCAAATTGTGTCGCAATATTTCAAGCAACGCGGGGGCAAAAAGTCTGTTCGTGAAATGAATAAATTATAGAGCGCTCCGATTATTAATAGAATCATTATTATAATGCCCGCCTATTCATTACTGTCTCTGTAATCTGGAGTCGAGGAATTAAAACGCTGAAAGGTAATTTGGGCTAATTAATGCTTTTAACGTAAACGATACGAAGATTTACTGTCTCTGTCTCTCCGGAACATCAAAGCTGATTTGGATTTCTGTTTTAATACGGTTTTATATAGATATGTTGGTAAAGTTTCATTTTATCACACTCCTCAAGGTCTTTCAGGGTCCTAAGATGTAATTCTCAAAGTTCAAGGCTTAAGGGCCGCTTACGTCTTGGGGTATAGGAGTATATTATAATTTTAAATGCCGAAATGCTTGTTGTAGGTCATATCTGATATTGGGTCGTGAGAAGGACGACTCTCCTGGGGGAATCCCAACAGGAAACATAGCTGTGACTCAACGTTCCATTGTAATAGAATGGAGAGACGAATGGGACCAACGAATGCGTAGGTTCCGTCGTCGAGCAAGAAAATGCAAGTGAAGAAATAAAGTTACGCCAAAATAATACGTATTATATTTTTAATTGCGCGATTTTCAAATTGATTTTATGACTGGAAAATTAAACCGCATTTAATAATAATTATTATTATTATAAATTTTAGTAGTCTTACAATTTGTACAGTTTTTTATAATAATAACTACAAATTCCTCTCCCACCCCCCTGCAACCCTTTGGGTTATTATAAATAAGTTATTTATTTTTGGTTTGTATGTTTTGTTTGAGTGGGTGTGTGAATGTTTTTTAACGATGCCAAATAATAATAATTACATAACTATGTATTATGTATAACTGTTTCGTAATTACGCGAATTTAAATGCATGTTGAGAGGGCAAGAGTTAGAATTTGTGTTCTTGGATTAATAAGCTGGATTGGTGTGGCTGAAAAAGAATGAATTATGAACATGAGATTGTACAGTATTATTATTATTATTATTATTATTAAATGTAATTGCTAATAATATATAAATATTCCACGATAATAATATTAATACATACTACTTTTAGGCTTCTATATCTGTGTATCATCATAACTCTCTAGTTCCTAGCAGTTATTGTATTTAAATCTTAATGTTTTTAAACTGTTATAAGCACAGTACTTAGTGTTTTGGTGTTACCAACATATCAGTATATCAAATCCGTAAAATGTTAAACGTGTTGTAGCAATATTATTAATTTTATTTATACAGAAATGATAAATAATAAACTTATACTCAAAAATTATCAAACGTAGCAAGCATGAGGCGATTCCTTTAGTAGTCACAAAATAGTCATCATCTGTAATATTTAACTGAATTTGTAAATTAGTCGTGTACCTACATAAATATGTAATAATAAATGTATTGCGTAAACTAATTGTACTTAAATCCCTCATGAATTAAAAAAAAAGAAGATAAATTCAAAATTTCCCGCAAATTTCACAGTAACACATCTATTGGAATATGATAAACTAAATCGGTTTAAGACTTTACTAAAACCTTTAGAAAATGGTTTAAAACCTTACTAAATTGACGTTTTATAACCTTATTTGTCCATGCAAAGCTTTGTTCTCCAATTTTTGTGTAAAAACGAATTAAAAGTGCATCAAATCAAATAAAAAATGGCTGCAGCTAAAAGCGCAATCCAACCGGTAAATATATATTCATATCCCAAACTCTAATATCTAAACGTTTTTTGTATCTAGGACAGCGATGTTCATATCACCTTTGAAGACCAACAAAAGATCAATAAATTTGCAAGATTAAACGCTAAAGTAGAAGATTTAAAGGAAGAAATTAAACAGAAAGAGGTAAGTTAACTTTAATTTCCAAAAACTTAACCATATGTGTAATTTTTCTAGAATAATTTAAAAAGTCTTGAGGATGCCTGTGATGAAATTGTGTTGTTGGATGATGATGAAAAAATACCTTATTTGGTAGGGGAAGTGTTTATTTATCAGGACATTCAAAAAACACAAGTTTGTCTTGAAGATTCGAAAAGAAAAACCGAAGCCGATATTGCTGGTTTAAAATCAAAAGCGGGTGAAATAAAAGATTCAATGAGTGATCTGAAATCGTATCTTTATGGTAAATTTGGTAGTAATATTAATTTAGAAGCTGAAGAAGAATAAATAAACCT
Source organism: Hemicrepidius hirtus (assembly GCA_963082805.1). Lineage (NCBI taxonomy): Eukaryota > Metazoa > Arthropoda > Insecta > Coleoptera > Elateridae > Hemicrepidius > Hemicrepidius hirtus. Next base: position 30,408,083 of record OY720165.1, read on the forward strand.
TTTTTTTATGTTAACTTATTGCAATTTAATAAAAAAATAACTTCGAAACTTTTCTATTCTAACAAAGTTAATTAACATTTGCATTTAGAAAACAGGTTGAATGTAAATGAAAAAAAAAATACTTGTGTGCATTTATAACAATGTCTAATAAAAAATAATTGGAACTGATCATATTTATTTGTATAAATTTCTTTTGTGTTCCTTCTGGGGATTTCAGAAACCTGGCATGCTTTAGGGAAACCCCATAGAACTTCAAGGGAAAGGAGTCTGGAAAACTGCGCTCTGAAGGATTAAAATGTGAAGTATAGGATTACTATAGGGACTCTTCCAGAACTTCTTGGAAAACTCTGAACGACACTACCAGAGGCTTCCAGAAATGAAGACTCTTGGGGGACTTTTAGGAACCTGAAAAATTCAACTTCTAAGACTGGAATTTCTTGAGATACTTCTGTGACTGGAAACCTGGGATCTGGTAGGTAACCTTTTGAAGGGATCTCAAGACAAGCTCTCATTTCAAAACTTAAAAGATCTCTTGGAGGAACTTGTCTTGGGAATCTGCAGAGTTTTGCACTCTTTGGGGGGGAAGTTTGAACCTGAACTTGCATTAGAGATGACTAGGATTCAAAATATTTATTACAAATAACATTTCGAAAGTGCGTATTATATATTTTTACTGCGACAGGCTGCCTTTTTTCTAAAATTTCTAGGGCGGGGACTTTCTAAAATTTGTTAACCTTTTGGTGTAAGTTTCGTTGCCTAATTCTTTCGGGTGTTTTGTGCTCTGGAGGCGTTCAAAATCTTTGAAAATTATGTGAGTCTGAAAAACTAAGAATCGCTTGGGTTGAGTAGGAGTCTCCCGAGTTTTCAGACTTCCTGAAAATATTTCGGAACTCTGAGGAATAGGATCTTTCTGGTTTCTTATGTTATAGGGTGTCTTTGCAGGCGCGGACTGGACAGGGTGGTTAGGTGGCATTCGCCACAAATTATTTTTTGGCAGATTACTTAGGCTGAATATCGTCTTACATTTGATGTAATTGTCCATAAATCCAACCTCTATTAACATAAATGAATCATATTATTTGAAAGACATTCTTTTAATGTATAAACACATTTTTAAAATTGAATGTTATCAGATTCTTTTGTTGAGTCTGTTTTATCTAAGGTGTTGGTTAGATAATATTCCAGTTTACAGGCGGACCTTGCACACGTTTTGGCTTTTGATATACTACTAAAACCCTCAGTTAGTTTATTTTCACCGCTCAAATACAACATCTGACTAAAGATCTGCTATTTTATTGTACAAAATGTGTTAAATTGAGTGACTTAGAAATTATACGAAGTGTGAGTGTTGAACTATGAATATAATGTTGAACAGCTTCCTTATTCTACAAGAATTATCTGCAAACTGACAAGTAAGTGGTCCAATAATCGATAGATTTTTGTAAAGACTAAAGAGGCATTACATTCGCGCAACTTTTCACTAATTTAACTCTTAAGGTATAAAGGTAGTCGAGAGAACCCCATTACATTATCTTATGTCGGGCACCCTGTATTATTGCAATAGTATGGTTTTCTTTTTTTTTGGCAAGAATTCTGCTTGCGCCAAAGGAATCAAAATCAGTCCGCCCTGTGTCTTTGGGGAACCTGAAATGCGTTTGGGGATTCTTTGGGCATTATAAGAGAATCGGTTGCTTTCAGTCTTCCTGAAAATACTTATTAGCCTTTGGGTGGGGGGGACTTTCGCGCGATTTCTTAGGCCTTTTGGGAAGTTTCCGAGTAAAATTCTCGGGAAGGAACAAGTTACGAAACACCTTGTATAAGAAATAATGACTGTAAAATTAGCTTCACTAATTTTTTTTAAATTTATTGCTATTACCATCTATTACCAAGTGGAGCATATCTCGTTATTTTTAAAACATTTAAAAATTACACATAAATACACACATTTTTTAACATAAATTCTTATGTAATACATTGTTTTTATTAATCATAACCATTACAATATTAATACTAAATAAGGAAATTAATTAACTCACAGTGTTTACATTTAAAAGAGAAAGTTATTCCGCCTAAAAGGTAAATGTCTTAACGTTTTTATAATTTTATCATGCTTGATAGGCTTAGACTTAAAACATAATAGGCAGTACATAAATTTTTTTTCCATTGTTATACACTCATAAACTTACTTAACACTCATTAATTATTTATTATTATCAAAATAAAATTATTTTGGCTTTCTCTGTTTAATAAATTATTATTGATCGTATTGAGTTAAGGAAAGCCTTAAGAAAAATTAACTCAAAGGTCGTATTTGTTGCAGGAAATGTAAAAAAATTGAGGTTCTTTATTTTTTTTTGCAAGACGTGAGTTTTAAATAAAAATATGAATTGTGTTTTAAATCCTTGAAAATAAAACGAGGTTTAGTTTAGAGACAGAACTAGGATTATTTTGTTGTTGGGTATTTGTATAAAAATATATGTGAAGGTAAACTTAAACAAACTTGTACTTGAACGTATAATTTGATGACTCAAAACAAAAAAATATTTAACGTTGGAAAAATACAGGGAGTTCAGGAAATAACAACTTTTCCCATTCTTATAGTACCTAGTACCTACTCTTTTGATTATTTTTTCGTGCTCTACATCCTCTAAGTCAGTAGTCACCTTCTAAATAAATTAATCCGTTAAGAAAGCTTTATTTAAATTTTTTTTCTGTGTCTATTTATAGACACCCCTATATATTTCATAATTTTAAAATAAATTATGATTATATGAAGGTGGATTCAATAATGAAATCCTAAATAAAGAGGTTGATTTAGACAAGGAGAAATAAATAGAAGAACATATCACGGTTCTTGCACTTAATTACACCGATAGAAAATGGCATCGTACGTATTTAGCGATGTACAGCTTTCTCTTTGATCCTCTACGCCCCCGCCTGTTGTCTGATGTACAGAAAGTCAGGCTTTCAAGTTGATGGCTTGGGAAAAATTATATGCATTATACATTGTAACTGGAAAATTTGCCCTAGTCTATATTCTTTGGGTCATAAAAGATTTTTCTTTTTCTTGAACGGTTATAAATTTATTGCTCAGGTTGTTGTAAATGCTTTTAGTTCAAGGACCATTTCTTAATTTGGTATTGTTACTGATTAGCACCTGTTGAAATAATTTACTTAATAATAGAAACTATTTAATTTTTATTTAAATATTGCATTCATGATTTTCATTTGAATGATCACGATTTTCTCGAAAATCTCGATTATAAAGACACATCCATTTTTAGATAATCATAAAGAGGATAAAAAAACGAAGAGAATGTAAAAAACCGGAAGTCTCTAGCATGACTACAAACGGAGTTATGCACGAAAATGTGATAAGAGAACATTTTCCAAAGTTACGAGTCATGGCTTGCTTGATTAAATTTTTTGAAGAATTTTAAACGTCAAATTTTGATTGTGTTTTGTTTATTTTTTTATTATTAACTCAAATGTTCTTCATTTATTTATGAAAACAATCGGGATTTGTTTTAAAATGCAATCACTTAATTTTCATGACGTTCTAAATCCTAATCACATTTTCTATGATAACTTCGTTTCTAGTAAAGCTAGAAACATGCGGTTTTTTACATTCTCTTTGTTTTTCTATCCTCTTCAAGATTATAATAAAAAGGATGTCCTTTTCCATTTGAAATTTTCAAAAAAAAATGCGAGTTTAAAATTGAATTTTTTTTCCTGCGCGATTAATTTCTATCTTATTGAATCACCTTGTATAGTATACAAAGAATGTTGTAGGTGTTTACTAACTTCCTTTATTGAAGATTTGGTGACCCACATTTGAATAATACCTCCTATAAGAATGAATCGTAGGTTATCGGAACAAAACACAATAGGATTTAATTTTTTTTTATTCTAAACGAACCACACCTTATATTAATTCAAGAAAATCTTTTTTCTTGGTGTTACGTGCAGTTAATGAGATTTAGTGGAGAGATTTTCGATTTCAGTTTTTAGAAAGGCGCGTAAACAAAATGATTTGTTATTATTTTCATTATCAAGCAGGTCATACTCGGAGAATTTAGTTAAGATACCGTGAACGACATGGAAGAACGATTAATTTTCACGGTTTTTTTTAACCTACTTGACTTTTATGGAAAATTATGTTATATGTTTCTCATGCAGATGTAATTTAGCGTCTTAATTCTTTATTAGACACTTAAGTGTAGTTTTTTTTTATCAAGATGTTCTTCCTTGTTGTAAATTATCCTCAGACATGAGTAAACGTGTAAAAAACATTGTTAAAGAAAGAAACGTAATTGTTATTATGACCTTTGTGGTGTAAATGGGAATAAATTTTTAATTATAGAATAATTTTTCATGCCAGCCTACTGAGATGATGATGTGACCTTCCTCAACAAGCAAAAAGTCAATGATATTTATTTATAAATTAAATACAATGTTTAGTTAAATATTTTGCAATAATTTTATACAACTTTATTTTATAAATAGAAAAGTTGATATTATTTATCTGTTCACAAAATCCAGGACCCAATTTAGGAGCCACCACTGAATTTTTTTGAGTCCAAATTTTAGAGCCACCCTGTATAGGAAATGTGCAGATATTTTTTTACTTTCCCATACCACCACTGGGAAGTATTATATTTTTAGTATGGGAAAGTCCAGGAGGGGTGGGCAATCCCACTTTTTTTTAATTATTTTTATTCGCCTCAACCTGCGGCTTGGGGTCTCTTCTCCAAGGGATAGGGCTTGGAAATGCTTCCTCCATTCAATTTTTCTTCTTTACCGAAAATTTCCCAAATTAACTTTCCATAATCGATTTTTCCATGAATCCAATTCCTTCTAATAAAAAAAAATAGAAAACAATCAAAACATCTCCATTAGAGCGTTAAAATTCTTGAATTTCTGCAACTCCCATTTTATGCAACTAACAAATTATTCCGAAATATTTTGAAACAAAGAAACGAACCGCATACAACTTTTCTACATGCAGACATGAATTTTGCAAGTTCCTGTTCTAAAAAACAAGTATTTCCGTTAAAATGAACTGCATTCAGGGGTTTCTAACACCTTTCCATTCCCCAAAACTTTCTTGCAACTTTTCCTCTTCCGGGGTATTTTCAGAATTAAAATAGAAAATTCCATTTTATATAAAATAATAATTACTTCCAATTAAGCGTGAAAGTACAATACAAAAAAAAAGTATAATTGGAATATTATAAACAATAAACGTTTCTTATCGGAAGAGAGAAACTTTTGATGGTAATAGACTATACGTCCAGTGACATATCCTCTTTGTCCTTAAGAGATCCGTTCCTTAACGGAAAATTATCCTCAGCCCTTAAGGCCTTATCCATCAATAAACCCATGCCTTCTGGATTTAAACTCTTGTAACTCCAAAAATTTCCAGGGAAAACGATTAGCACCTTACCTAACCATTTTACGTTTGCCTTGTGTGTTCTACACCTCAATAAAACCATGGAAGGGGTACCATGAGAGTGTACAAGGCTGGATAACCAGCGGAACTCTTACCAGTCGGTCGTAGCAACCGGTGTCCAACGTTCTCCTTTAATTCAACACCTGGAGGTCATCTCCATAGTGCGCCGCATTTAACGGATCCACCCTTTTGAGTTTTTTTTTTTGAGTTTATTCGGGGCACGTTGTGTGCTTTTTAATCGACCAACTGGAGCATTATATTAACGCCGGAATGGAGAAGGAACCTCAACCTGAGTCCATCACTACCATCCCCATGAAGTCTGACTACCCCCCATCTGAGGTTTATTCTTCTGAACCACCACCGGTAAACATTATTTGATTTTTTTTATGGTGCGCTTGTTTTTAGAATTGGGTACAAAAGTGAAAGGTGGAATTTTCCAAATTAGGATTTCAAAATTGAGTTTTTTTTTAATTTAAAATTTATTTTAATATTATAAGGGCGTGATAATTGGAGTTTCGCATTTCACTTTTGTAAAAAATTATATTTCAAGGAGAAATCAGTGGCGTATGTAGAATATTATATGTTACGTGAAAGGTTCTAAGAATAATAATGTTAGGAGTTATAAAGGACAAATTTACGCGCCAATATCCGTTACCATTAGGGCCGTGGCTTGGTGTTACCCTTAAGCCTCTAGTTTTGAAATTTAAAAGCGGATCTGATGTGATTTTGTCATGGTTTTTAAAAATTTGTACTTCTTAATCTTTAAGTCAAACTTTCTTCGTATTTTGCTATCTTATAGAAGAAATTAAGGGCTAGAAAATCGTGTCACCCCCATGGTTTTGCTACAACCCTGACAGGTTTTACGAATTTTTGAAATTGGTTTGGGAAATTTTTCAAAAATTGGGTTTTAGAATTTAATTTCCGGTTCCTAATCTTCAGGCTCGACTTTCTTCGTATTTGGGTGTCTTATAGAAGAAATTAAGGGCTAGAAAATGGTATCACCCTCATGGTTTTGCTACAACCCCAACAGGTTTTACGAATTTTTTAAATTGGTTTGGGAAATTTTTCAAAAATTGGGTTTTAGAATTTAATTTCCGTTTCCTAATCTTCAGGCCCGACTTGCTTTGTATTTGGGTGTCTTCTAGAAGAAATTAAGGGCTAGAAAATGGTATCACCCTCATGGTTTTGCTACAACCCCAACAGGTTTTACGAATTTTTTAAATTGGTTTGGGAAATTTTTCAAAAATTGGGTTTTAGAATTTAATTTCCGTTTCCTAATCTTCAGGCCCGACTTGCTTTGTATTTGGGTGTCTTCTAGAAGAAATTAAGGGCTAGAAAATGGTATCACCCTCATGGTTTTGCTACAACCCCAACAGGTTTTACGAATTTTTTAAATTGGTTTGGGAAATTTTTCAAAAATTGGGTTTTAGAATTTAATTTCCGTTTCCTAATCTTCAGGCCCGACTTGCTTTGTATTTGGGTGTCTTCTAGAAGAAATTAAGGGCTATAAAATGGTATCACCCTCATGGTTTTGCTACAACCCCAACAGGTTTTACGAATTTTTTAAATTGGTTTGGGAAATTTTTCAAAAATTGGGTTTTAGAATTTAATTTCCGTTTCCTAATCTTCAGGCCCGACTTTCCTCGTATTTGGGTGTCTTATAGAAAAAATTGAGGGCTAAAAATTGGTGTTACCCCCATGGTTTTGCTACAACCCCAACAGGTTTTACGAATTTTTAAAATTGGTTTTGGGAATTTTTCAAAAATTGGGTTTTACAATTTAATTTCCGTTTCCTAATCGTTAGGGTCGACATTCTTCGTATTTGGGTGTCTTATAGAAGAAATTAAGGGTTAAAAGTTGGTGTCACCCCCATAGTTCTGCTACAACCCTGACAGGTTTTACGAATTTTTGAAATTGGTTGAAATTTTTCAAAAATTGGCTTTTAAAATTTAATTTCCGGTTCCTAATCTTCAGGCTCGGCTTTCTTCGTATTTGGGTATCTTATAGAAGAAATTAAGGGCTAGAAAATCGTGTCACCCCCATGGTTTTGCCACAACCCTGACAGGTTTTACGAATTTTTAAAATTGGTTTGGGGAATTTTTCAAAAATTGGGTTTTAGAATTTAATTTCCGGTTCCTAATCTTTAGGCTAGATTTTCTTCGTATTTTGCTATCTTATAGAAAAAATTAAGGGCTAGAAAATGGTGTCATCCCCATAGTTCTACGACAACCCTGATAGGTTTTACGAATTTTTGAAATTGGCTTGGAGGAAAATTTTACAAAAATTAATTTTGTTTTTTAAAAACTTCTACATCCCGACGTTCTTGAAATTTGGAAAGACGGGATATAACAAAGGTTTGGTGGCAAGCAATATTTTGAAATATTTTATAGTAAACACGTTTATAACGATTACGTTTATAATGGAAACATGCAAATGCAAGTAAAGCGCGTGTGGTAGCGATCCCCGGTTATAACGTCTGTTTCTACATTCCCTGCTTTATAACGAGTAGCTACGCTACTGGACTTTGTTTTTATGTTAGAATATTACAAAACCCCATTATCAGAACATAAACCAGTATCAACAACAACCATCACAGGTTGTTCTCGTAAGAGTTATAAATTAGCAAACGTTTATAGTTAAAAGCAATGACTCAGAATATTTTTATTTGCTTAAGGTCACCTTTTCCTAGTTTATATTTTAGTTGTCAAGTGTTTTACCATGCCTTGGTCAAGCAAAAACCGTCTGAAATGGAAATTAACCGATTATATAATAAATACCGCATATTATTAAGATCCTGATTGAGATTGGTATAATTTTATTGTTCTAAGGCTTGACAATGGGACTTTTTTGACCACCAAATGAATTATTAATTTTAAAAAGGTTTTTCGGAATGGGTTAAGGCTTCCTAAAACAAAGAAGAATTTTTTCTTGAATACTAACCGTGGATTTTTAAAACGGTTAATAAATTTGAACCTACTTTTGAATAATTAACTCAATCTTTCAGCGTTTTATACTAACCTACTTTGAATGATTACGTAATTATTTTATAATCGTACCCAAAAAAAAAGTTTCTTTGGTTATTTAACGAAATAATTTTTTTCTAAAAAAAAAGTATTTTGAAATCAAATCAGAAAATAATAAGGACTTATTAACAAGGTCACCTGTTCCGGTCGTGCTGACCAACATAATTAAACATTAATTACTAGGATAATTGCAATGCAACGACGTCGCAAGTCTTCCTCTCTTAAAAACTATTATTAAAGAGTTTCTACTTGCTTGAAAAAATACTATACGCTTATTAACAAATTTTTAAATATATTTTACCGGAATTACCGAACTAAACTTTTATTTAAAATTACGAAACGTTTCTGTAGAATGTAGAGTGTAGGTAATTTATTTTCTTGACAGAATTTCGTAACATATTAACAGATTATAAATTATTAAATTCAATTAAGAAGTGGAAGTAAATAATATGGCGTCTACATTCCAAAGAAATCAACTTGACACGATACATCTATCTTTTCCTTTCACTCCTTCTAAAAATATTTATTTCTAATGCATGGGAATGTGGCTCATCGTGCAAATATTGCTTGATGGAGACTAGGACATGTCTTGCATTGCTTAAACGCATTTACATTGCAATTGGTTAACGCAATAACCTTTCATTTTTACTTTTTTTTTTACTGGGAACTAAATTTTTAAGTGATTTTAATCGGAACTAATTTCAATGCTCAAGTAAGAGGTTCTTGTCTTACCAAATAGGAAAGGATGTCAAGATTTATATAAATTGTGATCAAAAAGCACTTGATGAGATGTACCTACTTGAGGAAAAGTTGTTTCTATTATTTTACAGAAAGTTAAAAGAACTCAGGATACATATTTTAATTTCGGTTGACGCTATTTGTACATATAGGAGATGGTAACCTTTCAAAAAACACCCTGTATATAGTAATAATCTGGTCTGATTTACAGTCTTTAGGAATATTATAATTCAACTATTAACGATTTTTTACATTTTAAACGCTTCAAATCTAACCCTTATTATAATTTTCGTAGAACACCCTGTATATAACAAGTATCTCTACTGATGAATATTCAATCAAAACACAAGAAATAAATTTGTATTTCTTTATTTAAAAAAAAATTTGCAAAAAATTATTTTTAAATAGTTGCCATTTTTTGAAAAACACCCTGTATATAGTAATAATCTGGTCTGATTTACAGTCTTTAGGAATATTATAATTCAACTATTAACGATTTTCTGCAGTTTAAACAGTTCAAATCTAACCTTTATAATTTTCGTGGAACACCCTGTATATAACAAAATATCTCCACTAATGAATGTTCAATCAAAGCACAAGAAATAAAATTGAATTTCTTTATTTAAAAAAAAACTTTAGAAAGAATTATTTGGAAAAGTTACCATTTTTTTTAAAAACACCCTGTATATTGTTTGAATAAAATTACCTTGTAGGTATATAATAAAAAAACATGATTGAAACAGGAGCCAAATTACAAATAAAATATTACAGAATTTTTAAATTAAATTTTAAAATATTTTTTCGACAAACACTCTGTATATTATATTCAAAAAATTAGACTAATTTTCGGGAGTTTGACCTTTGTAAAGAAAAGACATGTTAGTAAACACCGGGCAAACTATATTTGAAAGAAAAAATTATTAGGAAATCTTCGCTATTTTTACAAAAACACCCTGTAGTTATATAAAAATTTTCGAAAAATCTAATTCTTCTTTTTCTATCGTCTCAAGTTGCTACAAAAAATGTGTTTGCTTTTAAGAGGGATTAAATTTTTTTTTTAATATATCTACAGGGTGATTTAATTTCCGTGACTCGCAAGTCCTTTGATTAACTTTTCTTCTGTTAAATTCCGTAAAATTTCAATGGATGAATCATTAGCTACAAAATAAACATCATTTCATGTAATTCTAAACAACTTTTATGTGTTTATTTTTTATTTGTAAATAATTTATTTATTATTCATGGTTGAATTATTTTTTATGTAACAGTACAGTAATGCAATGATTAATAGACTAAGGTCAAATAATTTCAGGGATCTTGATTAAGAACTAATTTCTCTTATTGGAATTTTTTTTTATTTATTCCAAAATTTTTACTGTTTGGAGGTAACGTTATAAACATCGATTGGTTTAATCCATTTCCGCCTTTTTAGTTTAAAATCACGCATAACTGTTGTAAAATCGTTAAACCATAACCAATAAATGAGTCAAAGCGAAAAATTTAGGTAAAAAAGTATAGAAATATGTAATATACAGTTTTATTTGAGGTAAAATTTTACCACAGCCACGTTCATGGTTTTATTACGAGGTGCTAACGAACTCGAAACTCAACTTTCTATTTTACAATTCCTGATTGTGCAGACTTCGTGATGTGTATAATAATAATAATTTTTAAACTGCTCATCCTTAGTTTATTGCACTTCTGTTACTTTAAATATGCCAGTTGATGGCCTTTTATAACAAATTATCTCTCCTTCATGTTAAATGTTGCCTTGAAAAGTCTTTCTCAACAAACATTCTTTTTATAATTTACCTACATATTTCTACTCGATTTATTACACACAAAAACATTATTGTGGAATCAGTATCGGTGATCAGCAGTAGCAACAGAAAAAGAACAAAACTTTCTAGCCATGGAAATCTCAATTCCTGGTACAGAAAATGATTGTCACCAATATAAATTTTTCCTGACTTAATACTCGCTTTAGAATTAATTAGGGGTTGGTGATAAGCCTTAAGAGCACTACAAGGCCCAAGGGAATATTAAGAAAAAAAAATTGGGGATCGATCTTGCTTTTGGAAATTTTCTACTTATTTGCTGCCTCCGAGATAAATTTCTCCTGACGTAATCATCGCTTTAAAATTAATTAGGGGTTGGTGATAAGCCTTAGGAGCAAGATAAAGCTCAAGGGAATTTTAAGAAAGAAATCTGGGTAGCAAAATCTAAACTGTCGCCCTTAGTTGCTTTTGGAAATTTTCCTGAGATTCGTTGCCCCTAAAATAAATTTCTCCCGACTTAATACTCGCGTTAAAATTAATTAGGGGTTGGTGATAAGCCTTAAGAGCACGAAAAAGTCCAAGGGAATTTTAAGAAACAAATCTGGGTAGCAAAATCTTAACTTCCGCCCTTAGTTGCTTTTAGAAATTTTTTACACATTTGCTGCCACCGAAATAAATTCCTCCTGACCTTAATACTCGCTTCAAAATTAATTAGGGGTTGGTGATAAGCCTTAAGAGCCCAAGGAAATTTTAAGAAACAAATTTGGGCAACGAAATCAAAACTTCCACCTTTAATTGCTTTTGAAAATTTTTTACAGATTCGTTGCGTCCAAAATAAATTCCTCCTGACCTTAATACTCGCTTTAAAATTAATTAGGGGTTGATGATAAGCCTTAAGAGCAAGACAAAGCCTTCGGAAATTTTAAGAAAAAAATCTGCGCTTCGAAATCTAATTTTTCGCCCTTAATTGCTTTTGGAAAATTTTCTACACATTCCTTGCTCTCACAATAAATTCCTCCCGACTTAATATTCGTTTTAAAATTTATTAGGGGTTGGTGATAAGCCTGAAGAGCACGACCAAGCCCAAGAAAATATGTTAAAAAAAATCTAGCTATGTAAACCCCAATTTCTTCCCTCAATTGGTTTTGGAAGTTTTATAAAAAATTGTTTCTCCCGCCCTGACTTTTTACCTACTTGAAATGAAACTTTAGGGTCGGTGATTAGTCTTAATCACAAAAATCAATTGATAGTTTAAAAAATCCTGGTTATAAAAGTCTTGTTTTTGGTTTGGAAACAGAAAATATTTGTCCTTGTTTTCTAATCAGCAAAAAATTAAGGCGGGGTCAGTGATTAATCTTAGAATTATATTAGGTACGGATCCAGGTCTGGAGAGCTCGGTGGAGGGTAAAAGTATTTAAGATGATGAAGATCTTGATTTTTTATTCATTGGGTTAAAAAGTTAATGTTGTCATTATGATTGTTTAAACGTTTTAAACACTTGTGGTGTATGTTTTTTCCATTACGAAACTGCACCACTTAACTTTCTTTTATTGTTGACAAAGAAACTGTTGGTTATGGCGAACGTTTCACTTGATATAATAACAAACGACCATATTTGCGTATCGTAGAGAGTTTTATGAAAGTGCCTCCTCTACTTCTGTATTTTAATCATTTCTACGAGTAGAACCAGTCACTACAACTAGCATGTGCTAATTTAATTCATGGATAACTAGATTTAATTCTTTTAATTACCAGCACGGAAAAAATCCGGACTTTTACTTTGTTTTTACCAAAAGTAAATTAGAGTTTAATAACAAACCTTGAAACAAATAATTGAAGAAACAAACAAAAAATTATTTTATAAATAAATAAATAAAGTTAAAACATCAATTACAGTAACGAAATCCTAAGTGAAAGGCAAGGATGTTAGCTTTGAAATCACGATGTAGCACATCTCGCTTCAATATATGCCAACAGAAAGGAACGTAAAATGCATAATAAATATAAAAGGTTTTCCTCTACTGAACTGATGAATACGTATGTGGTTTGCCTTCGTACCAGGCACGAAACGTGCCTGAAAATATATTTAAGAAGGACAGTCTTATTCACTTAAGCCGTAAACACTTCGAAATAATTACTCTTATATTATTTACTCATTTACAAGATACTTTGTATGTGGGTCTTATTATAAGTCCCACATTATAATGTGGGACTTATCAAGGCTAGTTTAAAATAAGACATTAGCAATTGCATTTTGAGAAGACTTCGAAAATTCTAACGGGTTACTTTTCTGATGTAGCGTTGAAGTCTCCGATGCTTTATTTGCCTTACACGTTTCTCTACGGTTGTTTGAAGTTACTTAGGTGTTATATTTGTATAACAATTTAATTTTTGGAGGTTCTTGCTTGAAAACATTCTTAAAATTTTCTTATGTAACGCATTTGATCCCTAAACTAAAACATGTTTCGGGTTTCTTTCTTGATGCATCGTTGAAGTCTCCGATGCTTTATTTGCCTTACACGTTTCCCTACGGTTATTTAAAGTTACTTAGGTGTTATATTTGTATAAAAATTAAATTTTTGGAGGTTCTTACTTTAAAATATTCTTAAAATTTTCTTATGTAACGCATTTGATCCCTAAACTAAAACATGTTTCGGGTTTCTTTCTTGACGTATCGTTGAAGTCTCCGATGCTTTATTCGCCTTAGACGTTTCCCTACGGTTGTTTGAAGTTACTTAGGTGTTATATTTGTATAATAATTTAATTTTTGGAGGTTGTTACTTAAAAACATTCTAGAAAAAAAATTTTGTAACGTATTTGATGCGTAAACTAAAAAATGTTTCGGGTTTCTTTCTTGACGCATCGTTGAAGTCTCCGATGCTTTATTTGCCTTACACGTTTCCCTACGGTTGTTTAAAGTTACTTAGGTGTTATATTTGTATAACAATTTAATTTTTGGAGGTTGTTACTTGAAATATTCTAAAAAAAAATTTTTTGCAACGTATTTGATGCCTAAACTAAAAATTGTTTCGGGTTTCTTTCTTGACGTATCGTTGATATCTCCTAGAATGATTAAAATAATTTAACGTATTACGCGCGTTCAAAGATTATAGGAACTTGACGATAAGAAAAAAAATCTTTTATCGATCGTTACGATGTTTAATTTTTTTGTTGCGTGACTTATCATTGGAATCTCCGAAGCAATAACAAAACGAATTTACATATTTTGAGAAAAATCACGTACACGCTTGTACATTAAAGTTTTATTTTCTTAAAGAAATCACAAACGTGAAGTAAATATCAAAAAGGTGGGTAACTATTGTTGACGATGCGATGCGTAAGGAATAAATTTTCCTTTGGTTCCCATCCATGTATCGTTAATTTACTCTTTCACTGCGAAGACGAACAATTGTGAATGTACAACTATTATAAAGTCATTTATTATAAGGTAATGCATAATGGAAGGATTGTATTGAGTTTAAACTTAAAAATATTTCTTTATTGAGGAAGTAAATACAAAAGTGCTGCTGTTGCATACTTTCTAGTAGCAAGTAATTCTCCCATAAAATAGAAATCTTTTCAACAGTTTTTTTTGTTTAAAAAGAAAATTGGGTTTTAGTAATAAATAATATTTTTGTGCTTCGTCAATAAAATGTAGCAAGGATACAGTTTTTTTTTTATTTATTTGATGGCACTCCTAATTAATTCACGCCTTTCAATTTCAAACAGTAAATGTGTTTTAGGCACAATTATTATGAAGAAGATAGTGAATTGCTTGTTTTTATTGAGAAAGTTAAAAAAAAACATGACCTAGGTTATTTTTAGAATATTTTGTGTTTTTCCTAAAACTTAATTTATTTTACGATCAGATACATTAAAATAATTATTTTGATGGGATTTTCCATGATATTTAGAATATTGTTAAACAGGAAGTAAGAAAAAATCAAGATAAATTTATACAGGGTGTTTTAAAAATTTGGGAAAGTCGTAATGAATTTTTATTAAAATTTCTCCGAACTTGGGAATTCTAAAAAACACGCTGTATATTTTAATATAATTCGATTTAGTTATTAATTTATTGATTTTTTTCTATATATTTAGTTTTTGAAATTATATTGCGACGTTGCCAAGTTATTCCTTATTTTTTTTAAAAGTACGATTCACGGACCCCTATTGAAAAAATTACAGGAACCGTAGTTCTGCAAATTAAACCCTTTCTTTCTGGTAAATCACACTTAAGACCATGGTTTATCCTTCAGATATTTTAAAATTTAATTTTATTATACAGGGTGTTTGTTGGAGCGGCCCACAGATTTGTAATGTTTAATCTAAACTTCTCTTAAACTTTAATGTGTTATAACTTGATTATTTTAATGCAAACACCCTGTATATTTTTGGATATTTTTATAGAGAATTTAATTCTCTATAAATTTTATTAAGTGTTAATTTTAGTAAAACTCGATAGTTTTCGAGAAAATTTTATTTTAAATTTATTTTAGGCATATCATCGTTCCCAGTCAGCATCAGTCCAGGTAGCAAAAATTATTGCTGTAACAGTCGTCCTTGTATCGGTAGTCCTTGGAGGATTCTTATTGGCTTCCGCTTACGTCACAGCAAACGCATCTTGCAGACAATTAGAACAAGAGCTACAGCTACTCACCGAAACCGCCGACCGGCTGCAACCCCCTCAACCAGAAGCCTTAATCCAAGTAAGTTGAATCATAATTAATTTTTTTCCTCAAGGTTAGAAACTGGAATAAATATTCAAACAGGTCTTTGTATTTACGTCAACATTTCTGACTCAATTTACGAAATAGTTACGAGAACACCGTGGCATGAAATTGCTTTTGTAATTCCTCAGTTGGTTAAAGAAATAATTGTTTGTACCTTTTATGACATTTTTCTTGAGTATTAAGAACGAGTGGCGCTCGTTTCTACTTTCTAGGTCAATTTATTTCTTTTATTTTCTTTGCTACTGGTCTTCAAGAGATGAATCATCCGGAAAAAATTCTGACTTTGTATTAAAATTATTTTATATACAGGGTGTTAATGAATTGCAGGGACAAACTTCTTAGGGCTTAAAAGTATATATCAAGACAAACATTTTTTGTTAATAAATTTATGGTCAAAAGTGTTTCCTTTCAGGGATTCTTCAAAGATTCTTTAAGAAGCGCCTAAATGTAGGCAACTTAAAATACAGCAAATCAAAAATCAATTATTTGAACACTTTACAACTAATTGAAAAATTAATAAAATTGTTGTAAATGTTCAAAATGTCGCCCCCCAGCTTTTACACAGGAAGCACATCTACTTTATTTGAATGCATGTATGATGGTGCAATTTGGGTTGCCTAGTTTCAGGTAGTTCGAATCTTTAAGTCGCTCTATTTTCTTAAAAAAACATTTTTGACCACACATTTATTAACAAAAGTTGTTTGCTTTGTTACAAATTTGTCCCTGGAATTCATTAACACCCTATATACAGGGTGATTTAAAATTATCACCATGTAGATATTTTTTTTTCGTTTCTAGAAAGTTGTGAAATCGTGTTAACCTCGAGAAACTGTAACAAAGACGATTAACATGGAAGAATTATTATCAGATGTAACTGCATTTTAAATTTTAATCAGAAAAAGCGTGACATGATTGTTTTAACGAAACATTTAAAATGTTATTGCGGTTGTTAACCCCAGGAGGAAGTAATTTATTGTAAAACAACTTACAATAATGAAAGTATTATGTAAGACGTTGATTGCTTCTTCCAGTTAAGGTATCTTCAGGTTAAAATTGCGTGACTTATTTACAAAAGAGAGGAACCATGAACAAAAGAGTTTTAAAAAAATATATAAACCTATTATTATTGTTTGAAAGAGATTCAAGGTAAAAATAAGACCATGAAGAATAAATTCTACAAGAGGAGTTGTATTCATGCAACTACTGTGTACCTCTGTGTGTAGGTAATAAACATCTTCATGACTGGGGCAATGGTGAAAGCGAGAGGTCTTTACTCTTAGGAAGCAGGTCGCAGCTGTTTCTGGAGGATAACGTGTTCTATCCGGTGTGTCAATACGCTTCGTTGGTATTATTTCCATTCTTGTCATTCAATGGATGAAGATTTAGATTCAAATCAGGACGTACTAACCTAAATCCATCTGATCTAATTTAATTATTTTATTGTCCAATTGCTATACACTTTTATCTTATAGGATCAAGGAAATTTGAGTTCACAAATTAAACGTTTCTCCAAATCCTTCACCCTTAACTAAAAAAGTAGTCCATGGTTTCTCCTCTTCAGGGCTTGGTTTTAACTTTTACTTGATTTCTATTTTTCCCTTGTCCTTTCTAATCTTCGAAACATTATTTTTTAACATGCTAATGTTATTCAAATTATTGCTCCCCTTCTTTTGCTGATACTCTCTCCATATTTTATTTCCTCACGTCTCGTTTATTTCTTTAGGGCTCTCCAATATTAAATTTTCTTTCGGTGTTCTCGTAACAATTATTTTTTCTTTCCTTTCCTAATGTTAGAAAATTTTTAGGAAGAACCAAAACAAATTGTCGAAAGTAACCAAATTGATGAACCCTCAAAACACGTCAAGGCAGTACAAGAAAATTCCAAATCTCACGATTACCCCGACAATGTCGACAATTCTGAATCTTCCGATAGCGGAGAATCAGAAGAAGAAGAGCGGGTTACTCCTATCCACATTAAGCTTCCTTTACAACTCGATTTTGATGATCTTGCCGGTGCAATCATTGACAGAAACCAACGCTCTAAGATGAACTGCATTGTTGAAAAGAAACGCGCAGAAGAAGTTGTCGATCATCAACCCAAGACTGTAAGACTACCCTTCGGACTTAACTTAACCACCGATCCTCGTTACGAACATGTAACTGGAGAAAGAATGGTCATCCTTTGCGAGAGCGGCAGTTTACAAAGGTACTACTAACTTTTAATTAATTTAATTCTTATAGTAAACAATTTTCTTTTTCTTCTTAAGACACACTCAACCTCAACCTGAAGAGCAAGAAGAAACAGTCATGATCCAACCCGTGGTAATTCCAATTGGTCCAATTAATCCCTTCCAAACTCATATGCCTCAACAGATGCCTCCTCAACAAATGCCTCCACAAATGCGTCAACAACAAATGCCCATGCCCCATCCTATGGAAACTCTTCGTCCACCAATGCCTGGTCCAATGATGTCTTCCCAAGAAAATTCTCAAAATTCTGGTCCAAATCCCTTTATCCAACATCTCGCCCAACAAATAATTAACCAAAGAATTCGTATGGAAATGCAAAGAGCCCATGAAGAAGCCCAACGCGCCCAAGAAGAAGCTTCTCAAAGGGAGGAAGTCCATGTCAGCAACGAAGTTCCCCAAGCTGAAATCGACCATCGTCGTATTCCAGGTGGGGAAGTCGTAATGGCACAAAGGATTCCAATTCCTGAAGAAGTTTTAAGACAGATTAATAGGCTTCCAAATCATGAGGTTATTGTGTCTGTTTCTGAACAAGAAGAGGAAGCTCCTCAAGAGTTACGGATCATCCAACACCCTAGACAGAGTGCACAAGAGATGAACGGTAGACAAACTTATGCGCGAGGACTTCCTGTGCATATACCAGTACCAATGATGCAACACCAAGAAGTACCTCAAGAGCAACAAGAACAACAACATGTTGCTTCAAATGAAGAAATGAGACCACACTGTAAGGATTTTAAAAGTTAATTAAGGGTTGCTTTTTAATTTTTTATTTGTTTTTTTTTCAGACGTTCAACCACGTTCTGTGCGTTCTGTGGATGCCCTTCTTCCCAAGACCAACAACAAGCGCGTTAAACGTTGCGCTTGTGATTGCGCTTGCTAAAGAAAGAGAGAGAGAGTGAGAGAGAGAGAGGGAGGTAATAAAATAATAAAACAAAACCAGTAGTAAAACCAAACTAAAAAAAAAAAGAAAAGTTCGCCTATTTTTTGGAAAATGGTAATACCAATAGGTGCTTACTTGACGTACAAGGTAGGTACGTATGTCTTTAATAACAACGCATTTTTTTTACTTTTCTAAACGTAATTAACATTTACTTAATTGCAATTAGCAGTAAAATATCCTACACGTATTATTTTTATTTTTTTTTTCTTTATTTACCACTCTGGGTTTTTTCTTTTGTACTTTTTTTTCTTTTTAATTAGTTTTTAGTTACATAACTACTGTAAATAGAATAGATTTGAGTAAATACAGTAATATAATGTTGGGTCTGTGTGATAAAAAAATTTAGTTATTATTTTGTAACAATTATTGAATAAATGCTACCAAAATTATTATTAATTTATTTTGTATTTATCCGAATTTATATTAAAAAGGGTTTTTCTTATTATTTTTTAATAAATTATGTTATTTCCCAGAGTTTCTATTTATATAATTATTTATTATTGAGTTATTAACCCAAAAACACAATAACTTGTTTGCAGGATGAACGATGAAAGGTTTTTCTTATTGTTTTATGTTTATTTTTATTTATCTAACGGAAAATATGCCGCATCCTATAGATTAACATTTTTAAATATTTGCATGCGCCATCTGTTGGAATTACCGTGAATTGGTTGTTCCAATTGTGTTATTTCGTGAAATACTTAATGCACAGTAGGTAAAGAATGTCTCTTTCTTATCGACTTGCGGCTGTGGCTAAATTGATGCCTTTCTTATAATAATAAAATTAAAATAAATGTCAGCTTTTAATGGTTTTATTAAGTAAAAGTATATATTTATAACTAGAATAAAATATAAAATTGCGAAAATCCGACTCAAGAAAGAAATAGTCTTGATTTTGGAGGTTTTGTTTTGTTATAATCAAGGCGGTGTGCATTAAACCACAGCCAAATTTGACGTTTGTGTCATCTGTCAGATTAAAATTTTTATTTAATCTAGCTAAAGGTTCGTTCACACTGCAACTTTTATTAGCTAAAGGTGCGTTCACACTGCTAGCGCTTGCTTCTCTTAGGAAAATCTTTTTTATAACGTTTGTTAGTCCTGTAAAGGACTGTTTTTGTATATGCAACCCGAAAAGGGGCTCTTCTTTATCACAGGACGGTGGGCGGCGGCGGTCTGGTGGACGATCATTTCTCCAGGCTGAATTCATTCAATAAAATTTACTCAATGGACCTGAAACAAATTATTTCAAATATAAACAGTGGAAAGGGGTGAGGGAGGTTTGCCCCATAATTTCCAAGTGTACACCCCCCAAATTACATTCTGGGAAAATCCGAACCAGATCTGAAGGGGTGAAAAAAATGACCAAAAAAAGAGCAAAGACTATTTTAGTCTCTCCTTATTTTTTGGAAATTTTTTTGACCCCTTCCGATTTCCTTACGAAATTCCCAGAATGTTATATGAAGTCTAAACACTTGAAACATATGTGCCAAACATCCCTCATCCCCTCCCGTCTAGTCAAAAAAAATTCAGGAAGTTTTCAGAAAAAATTCATTTCTCAAACTTTACTCGCCACGTGGTGAACAGTGGGAAGGGATGAGGGATGTTTAGCACATATTTTGCCAGTGTACACCCTCCAAATTCCAAATAACATTCTGGGAAAATCCTGACGAGATCTGAAGGGGTCAAAAATTTTTCCAAAAAATGAGCAAAGACTATCTATAGTCTTTCCTTTTTTGTTGGTCATTTTTCTCACCCCCTCCGATTTTCTTATAAAATTCCCAGAATGTTATGTGAAGGCTAAAGACTCAAAAAATATGTGCCAAACATCCCTCATCCCCTCCCATCTGTTAAAAAAAAAATCAGAAAGGTTTCAGAAAAAATCCAATTCTAAACTTTTCTTGCAGGTGATAAGAGTACTTTTAATCCCCTCTCTAGGCATATGGAAATTTTTGGAAGGTCTTGGAACTTCGAGTTGTATAATGCAGATCACTAGTGCAAAGATTTTGTGCAAGCAACAAGTGTTTTATTAAAGATTCAAATTTTAAACCACACCTTTTAACGTTTTCTTCGTAATTTTCTTGTAAATTAATTTTTACCGATTAGGTAAGCAGAAATGTATTTTTGTTTTAATTATTAGGAAAATTTTTGGTCAGAAAATTTATTTATAAAAAGAAATTTATTTAATTAGTTATTAATTATTATCTATTATTTTCGTTTTCAATAGTGCCAAGGTTGAAGAATCATCCTTGCCGCCCCTGCAGATCCATCGAATCGAAGGAATAAGACAAATTGTCTTAGAAAGAGAACCAAGTTCTTTAAGGGTAAGTTTACTTTTTATATTTTCAAATTTAAACCCTCCACCCCTTTTTTTAAATAATTTTAACTTTCTCCTTATTACCATTGTATCGAGTGTTGGTGTATCTTTGACATAAGTTTCAACATAAACCTTGAAACTTATGTCAAAGATTACTTTTTACTAAATTACATTGAAAACGTTTTCGATGCACAAGTATATACAGACATAGAGTATATGTATACGTGCGTACGGAGCCCTTTTTTCTTTATTTGCTAAAATAAATGAAAAAACCGCGAATTAATAGATTGTTTGTTAAACGGGTTGCATCTCGCTCCACAGGGGCCTTAATACACCACGATTAAGCAATACTGATAATTTCAAAGAGTTTACTATGTGTTACAGGTAGTTACAGTGGAAGGCACCTCAACGCTAAAGGATAAGAGCATTACAAGAATGGGCAAAGCCCGGAATCGACCACCACAAATGTATTCTGTATTATAGTATTAGTAAGAAATTTTCTGACTGGTCTTAACTTTCAAGAACAAATCTTGGCAAAGATTAAAACTTTAAGCTTTTATTTGTTTTAAATAAAAAGCATAGTTCAGAACAGTCAGACATGCATGGTTGTTGATTATAATAATAATTTATGAGAAGATATGTACAGGGTGTTTCACAAGACTCTGTAGGTGATAAAATAAATGCATGTTTGCAGATGCATACATAGATATTGCATGTAGAAGACCCCACTATTTGTTTAACATTACCTTTCGTTGTTTAATGATATTTTTAAAAGCTCTCTAGCTTAAATTTGTGATTAGTTTTGAAGCTAGGAATTATTGAATGTGTTTATTATGCCTGTTTGGTTTGCAAATATTGTTTTCTAACTCAATTTTATGTAAAATTTGCCTTTTACCTAGTTAAAACTTTTTCAAGATCTCTTGAAGTAATATTTTGTTCATTTTATTTAATAATTCACTTACGTTAAGGTAATATTGTGGAAAAATTGAAGTCTTTGTATGTGTTAGGTACAATTTTAGGGCTTACGCATGGAAAATATTCTATTTATAGAATGAGTAACCTATAATTATTTGTCAGAAACCGTTCTAGATTAAGCAAGTAATATTTCTGGGCTTGATGTTGCAATTAGCATGATTTGTATGCATCTGTTTATAAAAATAATGGTAATTTTATTACAATGTTAATAATTTTTAATATTCTAAATAAATGCTTTTAATTAAATTACAAATTTGATATTGACATGATAAATAACCTGTGAAAGAGCTATAAAATACTAAAATACAAGAATAAATTACAATTTCTAAAGTTATTTTCTGTCCCGCCAATATTCAAATTTGAATTTCCCGCACTTCCCCACTTCGATATTTCACACTAAACAAGTTAACCAACCTAAATATCAAGTTAGCCAACCTAAATTAAGGTAACCAGAATACTCCAGATACCTCCTCGCAACTCCTATGCTCCTGATACTCGAAATCGAATTTTATCTTAAATTTCCCGAGAAGCCTTAAGAAAATTTGTTTAACTGCTTTAAAATTTAAACCAAAATCTAATTATTTCTGATCAGGATCACAGGAGGTAAAGAAGATTGTATTCCTATATTTTCCGATCAAATAAAATGCTTAAAATTGTAAATTAAAATTTTTTGAAAAATTCAAAACACGATCCTCTTGACCTCCTGTTATCCTAATACAAAATATCCAAATTTTAGTTGAGTTTTAAAGCTTTTTGAATTTAAAATTTAACAACCCTCTTTACCTCCTGTGATCCTGATACGAAAAATTCAAATTTGAATCTAGAATTAAAGCTTTAATAAAATAAAAGAAAAACATCTTCTTCACCTCCTATGATCCTGATACAAAATTGAAAAATTTTTGTTGAGGTTTGAACAATTTCTTAACGCCTTATCAGGAAATATAAGATAAAATTCGATTTCGGGTATCAGGAGAATAGAATGGGCGAGGAGGTATCAGGAGTATCTGGTAACTTTTATTTAAGTTGGCTAATCTGTTTTATTTAAGTTGGCTAACCTGTTTTATTTTTGGTTTGAAATATTGGAGTGGGGAAATGCGGGAAATTCAAATTTGAATTTTAGCGGGAAATATAATAGATTGAAAATTTTGATTTTTACAAGTGATTCAGTTTAATAAAATAAACATTTCTAGATATATACTGTATGTTTAATTTTATTCAAGTTAAAATACAGGTTATTTTAATCAATAAACAACTAATTTCTAACGATTAAACAATATAAAGGTGCGAATAATGCAACAATTTGATGTAAAAATATATAAGATTGCTTACTATCTAAAATTCTGGAAAAAAAAGCGTAAACAAATATTTCTTAAGAATATTACAAATACAGAGGTAACATATTTTGTAAAATATAAGGAACATTCCTCGTAATCAGTCTCTCCACTTCAGTACTTGTATTTGAAGTTCATCTTCAGCAAGTATTCAATATTAACTTGCGCCACATCGTATACAATGTATCTGGATTAGTATTAAGGAAAAATTAATACACAGAGCGTTTAAAATATACAGACATATCAATTCAAAATTTAAAAATTGTCTGTAAGACCTTCAAAAAACTTTTTCTTTGACTATTTCTGAGCAAAAAGGTCATAAAATTAATAACAAGGTTTTTTTCTTAAAATAAATATTAATATTATATATTTTTTCTAATAAAGGATACTCATTGTAAAGCAATGAACTTGCATCAGGTCTGTTCATGTTAACACCTTTTCCGATAGGAACATGTACTCCTCCGGATATTTCCTTAATTTGTGCAGGATCTGGTTCGGTTCTTCCGACACCTTTTACAACAGGAGCCTCAGGTGGTGCAATACGCAACCCTCGAGATAAAATTCCAGCAAAATTAGTTGCACGTGAACCGTGCCATAATAATTTCCTATTGTGTAGTTTACGGGATGGTTTGAACCGTTTCTCTTCACCTTGACGTTTTACTATAAATACGTCTTCGATTTCTAATCCATAACTACCATGAGTAGCTGCATGAGTATTTTTGACGTATTCCTGGATAACTTGGAATTCTTCTGCTTGACGGTCGAGAATACCAATTTCTGTTTTAAGTTTATCGTAGTGAGCATCAATGGTGTTATTATCACCAGTGGATTTCATTAAACTGTAAGCAATTTCCAGTTCCATTAGATTCTCCACCATGTCAATTTTTTGCTAAAAAATAGAAATTTTAAGGAACAAAGTGGAAAGAGGACACAAAAGTGCTTTACCTTGATCATTTCAATGTTGTCAATGATTGGAGGATCGTCAATTCCGAATGAGTGTGGAACAAAAGTGTAGAAACTGTTTGAAGCGTCAATGAAGCGGGCACGAGACCCATCTGACTCGACCAATTGTTGTAATTCTGATAGGACGCCATACGCATTTTGAAGCTGGGTTTTACTTAGTTTTCCTGTTGATCAAAGAAAAGTTGCATTATCAGAACTAAGCAGTTTTCTAGGGGATGAGGGATGTTTGGCACATATTTTTCTAGTCTTTAGCCTTCATATTACATTCTGAAATTTTCCTAAGGAAATCGGAGAGGGTCAAAAAATCTTCGAAAAAAAAAGGAAAGAGTTTCCTCATTTTTTGGAAAAAAATTTCACCCCTTCAGATCTCGTCAGGATTTTCCAAGAATGTTATTTGGAGGGTATACCCTTGGAAATTATGGGGCAAACTTCCCTCACCCCTTCCCACTGCTCCACACCTGGCTAGGAAATGTTCAGAACTGGGTTGTTCCAGAAAACTTTCCGAATTTTTTTGGACCAGATGGGAGGGGATGGGGGATGTTTGGCACATATTTTTCAAGTGTTTAGACTTCATATAACATTCTGGGAATTTCCTAAGGAAATCGGAAGGGGTCAAAAATTTTTCCAAAAAATGAGGAGAGACTATATAGTCTTTGCTCTTGTTTTGGACATGTTTTTCACTTCTTCAGATATGGTTCGGATTTTCCCAGAATGTTATTTGGAGTATGTACACTTGCAAAATATGTGCCAAACATCCCTCATCCCTTCCCACTGTTTATATTTGAAATAATTTTGTTTCAGGTCCATTTAGTAACTTTCTTGGATGAATTCAGCCTGGAGAAGTGATCGTCCACCAGACCGCCGCCGCCCACCGTCCTGTGATAAAGAAGAGCCCCTTTTCGGGTTGCATATACAAAAACAGTCCTTTACAGGACTAACAAACGTTATAAAAAAGATTTTCCTAAGAGAAGCAAGCGCTAGCAGTGTGAACGCACCTTTAGCTAATAAATTTTGCAGTGTGAACAAACCCTTAGCTAATAAATTTTGCAGTGTGAACGCACCTTTAGCTAATAAATTTTGCAGTGTGATCGCAACCTTAGCTAATAAAATTTGCAGTGTGAACGCACCTTTAGGTAATAAAAGTTGCTGTGTGAACGCACCTTTAGCTAATAAATTTTGCAGTGTGAACAAACCCTTAGCTAATAAATTTTGCAGTGTAAACGCACCTTTAGCTAATAAATTTTGCAGTGTGAACGCAACCTTAGCTAATAAATTTTGCAGTGTGAACGCACCTTTAGGTAATAAAAGTTGCTGTGTGAACGCACCTTTAGCTAATAAATTTTGCAGTGTGAACAAACCCTTAGCTAACAAATTTTGCAGTGTGAACGCACCTTTAGCTAATAAATTTTACTGTGTGAACGCACCTTTAGGTAATAAAAGTTGCTGTGTGAACGCACCTTTAGCTAATAAATTTTGCAGTGTGAACAAACCCTTAGCTAATAAATTTTGCAGTGTGAACGCAACCTTAGCTAATAAATTTTGCAGTGTGAACGCAACCTTAGCTAATAAATTTTGCAGTGTGAACGCACCTTTAGGTAATAAAAGTTGTTGTGTGAACGCACCTTTAGCTAATAAATTTTGCAGTGTGAACAAACCCTTAGCTAATAAATTTTGCAGTGTGAACGCACCTTTAGGTAATAAAAGTTGCTGTGTGAACGCACCTTTAGCTAATAAATTTTGCAGTGTGAACAAACCCTTAGCTAATAAATTTTGCAGTGTGAACGCACCTTTAGGTAATAAAAGTTGCTGTGTGAACCCACCTTTAGCTAATAAATTTTGCAGTGTGAACAAACCCTTAGCTAATAAATTTTGCAGTGTGAACGCACCTTTAGGTAATAAAAGTTGCTGTGTGAACGCACCTTTAGCTAATAAATTTTGCAGTGTGAACAAACCCTTAGCTAATAAATTTTGCAGTGTGAACGCACCTTTAGGTAATAAAAGTTGCTGTGTGAACCCACCTTTAGCTAATAAATTTTGCAGTGTGAACAAACCCTTAGCTAATAAATTTTGCAGTGTGAACGCACCTTTAGGTAATAAAAGTTGCTGTGTGAACGCACCTTTAGCTAATAAATTTTGCAGTGTGAACAAACCCTTAGCTAATAAATTTTGCAGTGTGAACGCACCTTTAGCTAATAAATTTTACAGTGCGAACGCACCTTTAGGTCATAAAAGTTGCTGTGTGAACGCACCTTTAACTAATAAATTTTGCAGTGTGAACGCACCTTTAGCTAATAAAATTTGCAGTGTGAACGCACCTTTAGGTCATAAAAGTTGCTGTGTGAACGCACCTTTAACTAATAAATTTTGCAGTGTGAACGCACCTTTAGCTAATAAATTTTGCAGTGTGAACGCAACCTTAGCTAATAAATTTTGCAGTCTGAACGCACCTTTAGGTAATAAAAGTTGCTGTATGAACGCACCTTTAGCTAATAAATTTTGCAGTGTGAACGCACCTTTAGGTAATAAAAGTTGCTGTGTGAACGAACGCACCTTTAGCTAATAAATTTTGCAGTGTGAACGCACCTTTAGGTAATAAAAGTTCATACAGCAACTTTTATTAGCTAAAGATGCGTTCACACAGCAACTTTTATTGCCTAAAGGTGCGTTCACAGTGCAAAATGTATTAGCTAAAGGTGCGTTCACACTGCAAAATTTATTAGCTAAAGGTGCGTTCACACTGCAAAATTTATTATATAAAGGTGCGTTCACACTGCAAAATTTATTATATAAAGGTGCGTTCACACTGCAAAATTTATTAGCTAAAGGTGCGTTCACACTGCAAAATTTATTAGCTAAAGGTGCGTTCACACTTCAAAATTTATTATATAAAGGTGCGTTCACACAGTAAAATTTATTAACTAAAGGTGCGTTCACACTGCAAAATTTATTACATAAAGGTGCGTTTACACTGTAAAATTTATTAGCTAATGGTGCGTTCACACTGCAAAATTTATTACATAAAGGTGCGTTCACACTGTAAAATTTATTAGCTAAAGGTGCGTTCACACTGTAAAATTTATTAGCTAAAGGTGCGTTCACACTGCAAAATTTATTACATAAAGGTGCGTTCACTCTGTAAAATTCATTAGCTAAAGGTGCGTTCACACTGTAAAATTTATTAACTAAAGGTGCGTTCACACTGCAAAATTTATTACATAAAGGTGCGTTCACTCTGTAAAATTTATTAGCTAAAGGTGCGTTTACACTGTAAAATTTATTAACTAAAGGTGCGTTCACACTGCAAAATTTATTACATAAAGGTGCGTTCACACTGTAAAATTTGTTAGGTACCGTTAAAAATTTCCTGAAAATTTTCTAACCAGCTGCAAAGCAGAGGGAAGGGGCGAGGGAAGTTTGCCCCATAATTTCCAAGTGTATACCCTCCAAATAACATTCTGGGAAAATCGGGGCGAGATCTGAAGGGGTGAAATTTTTTTCCCAAAAATGAGCAAAGACTATAGTCTTTCCTTTTTTTTTCGAAGATTTTTTGACCCTCTCCGATTTCCTTAGGAAAATTTCAGAATGTAATATGAAGGGTAAAGCCTTGAAAAATATGTGCCAAACATCCCCCATCCCCTCCGATCTGGTTCAAAAAAATTCCGAAAGTTTTCTGGAACAACCCAATTCTGAACGTTTCCTAGCCAGGTGTGGAGCAGTGGGAAGGGGTGAGGGAAGTTTGCCCCATAATTTCCAAGTGTATACCCTCCAAATAACATTCTGGGAAAATCGGGGCGAGATCTGAGGGGGTGAAATTTTTTTCCCAAAAATGAGCAAAGACTATAGTCTTTCCTTTTTTTTTCGAAGATTTTTTGACCCTCTCCGATTTCCTTAGGAAAATTTCAGAATGTAATATGAAGGGTAAAGCCTTGAAAAACATGTGCCAAACATCCCCCATCCCCTCCGATCTGGTTCAAAAAAATTCCGAAAGTTTTCTGGAACAACCCAATTCTGAACGTTTCCTAGCCAGGTGTGGAGCAGTGGGAAGGGGTGAGGGAAGTTTGCCCCATAATTTCCAAGTGTATACCCTCCAAATAACATTCTGGGAAAATCGGGGCGAGATCTGAAGGGGTGAAATTTTTTTCCCAAAAATGAGCAAAGACTATAGTCTTTCCTTTTTTTTTCGAAGATTTTTTGACCCTCTCCGATTTCCTTAGGAAAATTTCAGAATGTAATATGAAGGGTAAAGACTTGAAAAATATGTGCCAAACATCCCCCATCCCCTCGCATCTGGTCCAAAAAAATTACGAAAGTTTTCTGGAACAACCCAATTCTGAACGTTTCCTAGCCAGGTGTGGAGCAGTGGGAAGGGGTGAGGGAAGTTTGCCCCATAATTTCCAAGTGTATACCCTCCAAATAACATTCTGGGAAAATCGGGGCGAGATCTTAAGGGGTGAAATTTTTTTCCCAAAAATGAGAAAAGACTATAGTCTTTCCTTTTTTTTTCGAAGATTTTTTGACCCTCTCCGATTTCCTTAGGAAAATTTCAGAATGTAATATGAAGGGTAAAGACTTGATAAATATGTGCCAAACATCCCCCATCCCCACGCATCTGGTCCAAAAAAATTCCGAAAGTTTTCTGGAACAACCCAATTCTGAACGTTTCCTAGCCAGGTGTGGAGCAGTGGGAAGGGGTGAGGGAAGTTTGCCCCATAATTTCCAAGTGTATACCCTCCAAATAACATTCTGGGAAAATCGGGGCGAGATCTGAAGGGGTGAAATTTTTTTCCCAAAAATGAGCAAAGACTATAGTCTTTCCTTTTTTTTTCGAAGATTTTTTGACCCTCTCCGATTTCCTTAGGAAAATTTCAGAATGTAATATGAAGGGTAAAGACTTGAAAAATATGTGCCAAACATCCCCCATCCCCTCCGATCTGGTTCAAAAAAATTCCGAAAGTTTTCTGGAACAACCCAATTCTGAACGTTTCCTAGCCAGGTGTGGAGCAGTGGGAAGGGGTGAGGGAAGTTTGCCCCATAATTTCCAAGTGTATACCCTCCAAATAACATTCTGGGAAAATCGGGGCGAGATCTGAGGGGGTGAAATTTTTTTCCCAAAAATGAGCAAAGACTATAGTCTTTCCTTTTTTTTTCGAAGATTTTTTGACCCTCTCCGATTTCCTTAGGAAAATTTCAGAATGTAATATGAAGGGTAAAGCCTTGAAAAACATGTGCCAAACATCCCCCATCCCCTCCGATCTGGTTCAAAAAAATTCCGAAAGTTTTCTGGAACAACCCAATTCTGAACGTTTCCTAGCCAGGTGTGGAGCAGTGGGAAGGGGTGAGGGAAGTTTGCCCCATAATTTCCAAGTGTATACCCTCCAAATAACATTCTGGGAAAATCGGGGCGAGATCTGAAGGGGTGAAATTTTTTTCCCAAAAATGAGCAAAGACTATAGTCTTTCCTTTTTTTTTCGAAGATTTTTTGACCCTCTCCGATTTCCTTAGGAAAATTTCAGAATGTAATATGAAGGGTAAAGACTTGAAAAATATGTGCCAAACATCCCCCATCCCCTCGCATCTGGTCCAAAAAAATTACGAAAGTTTTCTGGAACAACCCAATTCTGAACGTTTCCTAGCCAGGTGTGGAGCAGTGGGAAGGGGTGAGGGAAGTTTGCCCCATAATTTCCAAGTGTATACCCTCCAAATAACATTCTGGGAAAATCGGGGCGAGATCTTAAGGGGTGAAATTTTTTTCCCAAAAATGAGAAAAGACTATAGTCTTTCCTTTTTTTTTCGAAGATTTTTTGACCCTCTCCGATTTCCTTAGGAAAATTTCAGAATGTAATATGAAGGGTAAAGACTTGATAAATATGTGCCAAACATCCCCCATCCCCACGCATCTGGTCCAAAAAAATTCCGAAAGTTTTCTGGAACAACCCAATTCTGAACGTTTCCTAGCCAGGTGTGGAGCAGTGGGAAGGGGTGAGGGAAGTTTGCCCCATAATTTCCAAGTGTATACCCTCCAAATAACATTCTGGGAAAATCGGGGCGAGATCTGAAGGGGTGAAATTTTTTTCCCAAAAATGAGCAAAGACTATAGTCTTTCCTTTTTTTTTCGAAGATTTTTTGACCCTCTCCGATTTCCTTAGGAAAATTTCAGAATGTAATATGAAGGGTAAAGACTTGAAAAATATGTGCCAAACATCCCCCATCCCCTCCGATCTGGTTCAAAAAAATTCCGAAAGTTTTCTGGAACAACCCAATTCTGAACGTTTCCTAGCCAGGTGTGGAGCAGTGGGAAGGGGTGAGGGAAGTTTGCCCCATAATTTCCAAGTGTATACCCTCCAAATAACATTCTGGGAAAATCGGGGCGAGATCTGAAGGGGTGAAATTTTTTTCCCAAAAATGAGCAAAGACTATAGTCTTTCCTTTTTTTTTCGAAGATTTTTTGACCCTCTCCGATTTCCTTAGGAAAATTTCAGAATGTAATATGAAGGGTAAAGACTTGAAAAATATGTGCCAAACATCCCCCATCCCCTCCGATCTGGTTCAAAAAAATTCCGAAAGTTTTCTGGAACAACCCAATTCTGAACGTTTCCTAGCCAGGTGTGGAGCAGTGGGAAGGGGTGAGGGAAGTTTGCCCCATAATTTCCAAGTGTATACCCTCCAAATAACATTCTGGGAAAATCGGGGCGAGATCTGAAGGGGTGAAATTTTTTTCCCAAAAATGAGCAAAGACTATAGTCTTTCCTTTTTTTTTCGAAGATTTTTTGACCCTCTCCGATTTCCTTAGGAAAATTTCAGAATGTAATATGAAGGGTAAAGACTTGAAAAATATGTGCCAAACATCCCCCATCCCCTCGCATCTGGTCCAAAAAAATTCCGAAAGTTTTCTGGAACAACCCAATTCTGAACGTTTCCTAGCCAGGTGTGGAGCAGTGGGAAGGGGTGAGGGAAGTTTGCCCCATAATTTCCAAGTGTATACCCTCCAAATAACATTCTGGGAAAATCGGGGCGAGATCTTAAGGGGTGAAATTTTTTTCCCAAAAATGAGAAAAGACTATAGTCTTTCCTTTTTTTTTCGAAGATTTTTTGACCCTCTCCGATTTCCTTAGGAAAATTTCAGAATGTAATATGAAGGGTAAAGACTTGATAAATATGTGCCAAACATCCCCCATCCCCACGCATCTGGTCCAAAAAAATTCCGAAAGTTTTCTGGAACAACCCAATTCTGAACGTTTCCTAGCCAGGTGTGGAGCAGTGGGAAGGGGTGAGGGAAGTTTGCCCCATAATTTCCAAGTGTATACCCTCCAAATAACATTCTGGGAAAATCGGGGCGAGATCTGAAGGGGTGAAATTTTTTTCCCAAAAATGAGCAAAGACTATAGTCTTTCCTTTTTTTTTCGAAGATTTTTTGACCCTCTCCGATTTCCTTAGGAAAATTTCAGAATGTAATATGAAGGGTAAAGACTTGAAAAATATGTGCCAAACATCCCCCATCCCCTCCGATCTGGTTCAAAAAAATTCCGAAAGTTTTCTGGAACAACCCAATTCTGAACGTTTCCTAGCCAGGTGTGGAGCAGTGGGAAGGGGTGAGGGAAGTTTGCCCCATAATTTCCAAGTGTATACCCTCCAAATAACATTCTGGGAAAATCGGGGCGAGATCTGAAGGGGTGAAATTTTTTTCCCAAAAATGAGCAAAGACTATAGTCTTTCCTTTTTTTTTCGAAGATTTTTTGACCCTCTCCGATTTCCTTAGGAAAATTTCAGAATGTAATATGAAGGGTAAAGACTTGATAAATATGTGCCAAACATCCCCCATCCCCACGCATCTGTTCCAAAAAAATTCCGAAAGTTTTCTGGAACAACCCAATTCTGAACGTTTCCTAGCCAGGTGTGGAGCAGTAGGAAGGGGTGAGGGAAGTTTGCCCCATAATTTCCAAGTGTATACCCTCCAAATAACATTCTGGGAAAATCGGGGCGAGATCAGAAGGGGTGAAATTTTTTTCCCAAAAATGAGCAAAGACTATATAGTCATTCCTTTTTTTTTCGTAAATTTTCATTAATTTTTCAATGCAAGTTAAAACGTAAAATCTGAAAGGAGCCATCTGAGAGCGGATCTGGCCCAAAATGTCCCTTTAACTCGGTTATTTGTAATTATTTTGAAAGGGTCACATAAGACTTTTAGATAGAGAACACTTGGATACATCCAATCATCAAAAATATATACAGGGCGTTACGAAAAAATAAAAAAACAAAGGGTCAAAGGGCTGTAACTCCGCAACCAGTAATTTTTTCAGATTGTCGTGTGCGTCATTGAATCAGAAATAAAAAATACTACAATTTTGCTTATTTAATCGTATTCGTATCTTTACAAACAAAACAGTTGCAGCCCCTAAATTTTCATGTAATTTTCAATGCGAGTTAAATTAAAACAAATAAAACATATCTAGTTATTAAAAACTAATTTCTGGACCATAATTAACACATAAGCAAACAAAACTGTACATCTACTACAAGAGATCGCTGCACTATCTCTGCAGAACGTAAATTGGAGGTGCAACTAGTACTAAAAATCTCCCACTACCCACAAACTAAGCATTGTTATCGGTGACCAAGGATAGGATTTTAGAAAACTTCCTGCCATAATCAGAACAAAGCAGAATGATAATCGAAGAGTTTGCGCAATTCTAGTATTTGTCTTTGTCCGCTCATGTGTGATATTCCCAATACATTAGAAACTGATAACAAAATTAGGAAGCATCAACTTGTAACTGATATTTGGGACACGGAAATAAATTTTGAGGAATATTTTAACACAAAATGAATAGAAAATGTTTCTTGAAAGCGATTTTAACTTTAAACAAATGTCTTTAGGGGGAATATGGAAATCTTCCTGGATTTTCTTTAATAACGGTAAAAAAAATGTCCTTTAAATTATTTCTAAAAATTTTCCAAGCAGATCACAAAGGACAGGGAAAATTTCACGATTAATTTCGCCTCGAAATTATATTTTGTGTCTCCCAAAGATGCGAGGAAAATTTCGAAAAAAAATCAAAGTGGGAAATATTCAATTTTTAATCTTTTTGCAATAACAAAAAAAATCAGTAAACCCAGTCTTCTTTGTAGCATAAAAATTGCAACCTGCAAAATTTTTTTATGGACAAAAATTAGTTCTCTACTCATTAAACGTGTTGTGGTTATTCGGGTTACATAACTAAAATAGTTTGTAATTTGTTGTAGAGATGGAGCAAAGTGGTTTAAAAACAACTTTACAGTACAATAATTCCTCAACAAAAAGACCTGCACGTATATTATGCAAGCCGACTACCGCAAAAATAAAATAAAAAAATTTCTACACAGAAAAGAAATAAAAAAAAGTTACTAACGTGTATTTTATAAACAATCAATAGTTTTACTTTTATGTAACTTGTAAATGTTCAAAAAATAACCTTGCAGGATTGATAAGAAAATATTTCTTGGAGGGAAAATAATTTTTAAAAAATACAGGACAAAAATGAACACTGCATTATTATTTTTTTAAATGCCAAGGCAACAAGGGTGCTGTAATGTAATGTAAATTTTATTGCAAGAGGGGTTTCTTTGATTGATTTCCCATATTTTTTAAATTAATTATTACCCCTGTTCAAAGCGTTAAGAGTCTTCTGTACCCACGTGACTAGAAAAGGTGAAGATAGCGCTAAAAGTTCTGAGTAAAAGGGTCGATTGTCGTGAAGCAAAATAATCGTAGAAAAAAAAATTTAGGAAGTTTTCAGAAAAAATCCATTTCTCAAACTTTACTCGCCACGTGGTGAACAGTGGGAAGGGATGAGGGTTGTTTGGCACATATTTTGCGAGTGTACACCCTCCAAATAACATTCTGGGAAAATCCGAATCAGATCTGAAGGGGTGAAAAAAATGTCCAAAAAAAAGAGCAAAGACTATAGTCTTTCCTCATTTTTTGGAAAAATTTTTGACTCCTTCCGATTTACAATCTCCTAAGCATGATCCTGTTTGACCTTTTGTTTAGAATTAATAAAATATGCGTTGCCTTGATATAAAAACAAAAATAAAAATTTCATTTTAAAACGTCAGTTAGAAAAAAAAACCCTTAAATTAGCAGTAAAACCGTACTTCAATCACGGCGATTAATTAATAATTATGGGTGATGCTAGTAAAGGTAAAGCAATATTCACAAGATCTTGTGCGCAGTGTCATACAGTAGAGAAGGGTGGAAAACACAAGGTAGGTCCAAATCTAGGTGGATTAATGGGAAGAAAATCGGGAAGTGCTTCGGGATTTGCTTACACAGATGCAAATAAAAGTAAAGGAGTAACTTGGAATAAAAGTACTTTGGACGAATACTTAACCGACCCAAAGAAATTCATTCCCGGTACGAAAATGATCTTCGCTGGATTGAAGAAACCCCAAGAAAGAGCTGATTTGATTGCTTACTTAGATGAAGCCACAAAGTGATTTTTTTTTGATAATAAATTATTATAACCGTACAATTAAGTTTAATAAATTTATTTAAAGAAAACGTTTTGGTTTTTTGTAGTTTAAACACAGTAGAACTTTCTCGTCGAATTGATTTGTTCCTTTTTCAATCCGATTAGGTGTAATGAAGTGAAAGCAAAAGTTGTTGTGATCTACATCGTTTTGAGATGATCTAAGAAAGTAGAAGTCTACGTTCTTTTTAAAAATTTTATAATTATAATGTTCTGCCGTGTGGTATTTGAAAGTTACCTTCCTCATTTCCAAACGGACTATATTATTCTCTTATTAGTAACAACATACTGTGCGTATTTTTTTATTTTAACTCTAGGAAACGACTTTCTGAATTAAAATATTATTAGATGGGATCAGAACAGTACACGATATTTTAAGACGAAAAGAAAGTAGAAGGTAACTTGACTTTTATTAATCAAACCGATCACTATTGGTGCAAGGTTTAGGTCGCAGAACTCAAGACTGAAAAACTTTCATGAATGAGAATAAAATTTTTCAAGGTGAAACTATTTACGTACCCATAAATAGTTTATCAAACGTAACTTTTTGAAAGGTCATACTCGTGGCCATGAATTGTTTTCTTTGGATTTATATTGCGATAAGTACCTATCAACAAATATTATGTCGATGCCCTTTGAAACTAAAATAAAACTTTTAAGCGCGTTCTGATATTTTAAATCGTAATCTAGGATTTTCCAGAAAGGAAGTTAAATTTAGCAACAAAAGCAAGATTATCCTATACTGGGGCAATCCCATAAAATATTTATTACAATAATAAATACAGATTTTATTAAAAAAAAAAGATAAAACTTAATCAATAAAGTTCTTCTTTAAAAATTAATATTCTGTATATTTTATTAAAACTTTTTTTAAAAAAATATATTTAATGACTTAATTATTTATTTTGAAACCAACGGTGCTGGGTTCGAATCTTCACGCTAACCTAACTAGTCGGCGCTCGCAAAAAAACAAAAATTCCAACTAAAACTTTATTCATTCATTTTCGCAAACAAATAAAAAACATTTGCCTAAATAACAATAAAATAAAAAAAGCACAATCAGAATTTGACGTTTAAGATCTTTGAAAAAATTAAATCAAGCAAACCATGATTCGTAACTCAAGAAAATGTTTGATTATCACATTTTCGTGCATAACTATCTTTCTAGTCAAGCTAGAGACCTCCGGTTTTTTACATTCTCTTTGATTTTTTCTGCTCTTTACAACGAATATAAAATGGATGTGCCTTACCATTTGAAATTTTCGAGAAAATTCAAGAAAAGTGCGAGACTGGACTAACACTGATTATAAATTTGAAAAAATCATTGTAAATTTAATTTCAAAAAAAATCTTCAATGAAGAATATTCAGAGATTCACCAACAACCTCGTTTTTCGAAATCTAATTTTTCTATCCAAATATACAGGGTGTTTTAACCTTGGACGTTATGTCTTCGGCCCTGATCTTACCATAAGGAGTTTATAAACTTTTAATAAACGAATTCTATGTAGAATTAGATGGGCTTTCGATTTGGATACATTTGAATGTACCTTCATTTCGTATTTTCTTGAAAAAAAGGCGAATTCACGTTACCGTTCCTCGATTGTAGCGCCCCCTGTTAAAATTAGGGGTTGAAAATATTTTTAAACGTTTTCTCAAGGTCGATTTACTATACAAGAAATTTTTTCCTCTAATGTAGTACAAATAGTTTCCGAGTTACACTTTTAGTGAATCACACTGTATATTTAATTCAGCACCGTGTATTATTATTATCGTTTGTACTGATTAGAAA
The DNA here is from genome assembly GCA_963082805.1 of Hemicrepidius hirtus. NCBI lineage: Eukaryota > Metazoa > Arthropoda > Insecta > Coleoptera > Elateridae > Hemicrepidius > Hemicrepidius hirtus. Next base: position 30,444,875 of record OY720165.1, read on the forward strand.
ATATATAGGGTGTTGTATTTTTAATGAAAATTAATCAATTTAAAAAATCCTATATTGGTTTTGAATATTCAGTTTAAAACCAACCCTTAAGGGGGTAAATTAACTTCAAAATAAAACGTTTTAAAATTTAATTTCATAAAGAATAATATGTTTTTCCGTACAATTTTAATAATAAAAACATTTAAATAAAATCAGTGGCGAATGTGGATTTTACAGGTTATCAGGGGTTATCATATCCAGATATTAATGAATGACTAGAATTCCCAGAAATAATTTAATGCAAGTGACGTTTTAACCATTTACCTTCTTATCAATTCGATATACTATATAAAGTTACGAGAAATTTTAAAATTAACATTCTTCGTTCTATATCAAGAGCGTTACGAATTATTTTTTACTTTTATATTTCTACTAATAATAATAATCATGAAATTTTTTATTTTAATCACGATTTTGTGTTCCGTTTTGTATTGTGAAGCACAGGTGGTAATAATTAAAGGTAAATATTATTTTTTTTTAATTGAACCCCCTAAACTCATCTATACTTTCTTTCAAGCACGCCACTGTTTTTTAAAAATCAATTCAATACTTAATAAAACTGTTTTTTTTTCTTTTCAGATAATTCTGGTTCTAATAAACCCTTGCGAAAAAGTGATATAGAGGATTGTTATGGTACCCCTTGCCCCCTCGGCACCGTTCGTTGCAATACAACCAGTACCTCGAGCCCTGATCATAAAAAATGGATTACAACTGTACAATGTATCGATTTCCATGGTAAGTTGATATTTTCAAACTATTCCGATTTTTTTTAGTAAATTCCTTTTTTTTTCAGGAATGATTCTAAAGTCTGTAAAAAAATCCTCGGAAGTAGCTGTACCAGCTTTATTCGCTGGGCGATATGATGGTTATTTCAACGACCCTTCTAGCAGTAGCAGTAGTAGCAGTGGCGCTAGCGGTGGTGGGGGTAGTAGCAGCAGTAGTAGCAGTAGCAGTGCCAGTGGTGGTGGATTCGGTAGCAGTAGCAGCAGTAGTAGCAGTGCTGCCAGTAGTGGAGGTGCTAGCAGTAGCAGTAGCAGCAGTGCTGCTAGCAGTGGAAAACGATGAAAATTCAAACCAAATATTTATTTTAACATAACAACCATAACACTGTCTCGTATTTTACTTTCAATAAAATTTTATTTATACTATGTAATTAAAATTTTTTTCTTCTTTACCCCCACACAAAATATTTCATAATTAACCCGATTCCTCCACGAATTGTATGCTAATTTTTTTAGATAATAATTAACTCTTTAAATTATTTTCAAACAATTAACTTTGTTATTAATAATTAAATAAGAATAAATATTTACGTTTACAACTATTGTATCTTTTTTTAATTAAAATTCTTATCTACATTTTTCAATAAATCAAAACAAACATTTCAAGACTATGGGATTCATACATTTGGAATAATTGACCTAAAGAATATAGAATTCTTGAGTCAGAAACGGAGGAAAAAAAATCTTAAAAGGTGGACTCATTGAGGGTAAAAAAAGATCGAGAATAAGAACGGAGGTAGAGCAGAAAAGGGGTGGGAAAGATCAAAATGAGAAACGAAAATAAAGAAAGAAGGAAAGGATATGAATAAGAGGAGAGAGCGAGAGAGACAGTGAGAGAGGAAATTAAACGAAAGGTATACCTATCTGCTGAAAATTTCAGGTTTTCTTCGTAACTGTATACGGTGCCTTGATGCCACCTTTAACCTCTCTCTTTCTCTCTCTCTCTCTCTCTCTCTCTCTCTCTCTCTCTCTCCCTCTCTCTTACTCTTTCGAGTTTCTAGATTCCAATAACCAGATGAATATTTATATAACAGCCTGTGATTAAAAATATTTCCGGAAAATAATTAAACGTCTTTCTAGCGACACGTCTGCAAATGCAGACATGCGTGCATGCTCACAATATTCGAATCAGTTATTGGTTTATCTAGGAACAACTTTTCAGAAGCAAACTACGCAACTGCAAAGCATAAAATTTCCAAAGAAGAAAAATATAAAATCTTTGAAAATATTCCTGAAACTCAGAAAGGTGACCTCATTCTGTTACTGCTGCTTCCTGAAAGGTGGTCTCATATTATTTATTGCTCCTCAAACCTACGGCAATTCAAAGAAAAAACAACTCAAGTTTTGGAAAATTTCTTAAAAGGTGGGCTCATTGTTCAGGGCGAATCAAGAATAATATCTAAACCAGATAAGATAAACAAATTTTTATTTAAAATAAAAATAAAAAATATCAAAACTAACAATATTTTCTTTAAAACAAATGTAATAAATATTTAAAAAAATCTTTTTGAATCATTTTCCACTGCTACTACCACTGCTGCTGCTACTACCACCTCCACTAGCAGAACTACTGCTACTGCAGACTCCCTCGCTATTGCAACTACTGGTGCTAGTGCTACTGGCACCACCAGCAGCACTTCCACTACTACTACTAGTCCCATCGTTATAATATCCATCATGCGTATTATTATAACGAGCATTAAACAAAGGAGAAGCTTCTACAAATGTTGAAGACATTTCTCTTGACTTCAAAACTTTTTCTGCGAAGATAAATAAAAAATTACGTAATAATTATAATTACTGTAATTTTCAAGGCTTACCATGGAAGTCGATGCATTCCACAGTTGTTATCCATTTTGTATGATCAGGATTTGATCCAGTTCTTGTCTTACAACGTACAGTACCAACAGGACAATCAGTACCGTAACATTTATCTACCTCAGAATTTGAAAGTTTTCTAAAAGGAACTGTATCTGGAAAAAAATTTCGACCTAGGGATTTAATTTTTTTTCTTTTAATAATCCTTACCATGTACTGCTATAACTTGTGCATCACACCATAAAACTTCGCAACAGAATGAAAGGACAACAATTAAAATTTTCATTTTCGTAAGAAAAAGAAGTCAAAATTGCTTAATGGATGAGTAAAGAGTGATGAATAAATTCGTATTTATAAGCGCACACATGAACTTGATAAAATGAAAAACACTTGGGAATTTCATTTCGTTATCATATTTTTTTTACGTAAGGCTATCATTGGTGAACTCGTTTACGGAAATAATAACCTTTGATATCCTATAATAGCGGATTTTCAAGACAAAAAATTTCTAATATCATATTTTATTTGTAAAATAGTCAAATAAACAAGATCTAGTCACAAGGTTCAACCAAGGACAACTTTTATGATAGTATGAGACCACCTTTTGGGAAAGTTATTAATAAATATCTGAATGAGATCACCTTTTTTGATTTTTTGATTATTTTGTATTTTATAAGTTCCTTGGGGAAAGTTACGTCACAGGGTGTTTAGTAATACGCGCCATCAAGAACGTAGATCTACCCGATAAGATTACGAAGAAAACCTGAAATTTTCAGTTTTCGTTTTTTTTTACAGACCTCACTAACTGTCTCTATCCTCTCAGTCATAACCTTTCTAACTTCTCACTTCTCTCATTTTCATTTTTTCTAACCCTTTTCTGATTCACCCCCTCTCTTATTCTCGCTCTTACGCTACATTAATTTTTTTTACCCTCAATGAGCCCACCTTTTAAATTATTTCTCAATTTCTTAATCAGAATTAATTTCTCCTGCCCTCGCCCTCTTTGTTTCCCTTCCATGATCTAATTTTTCACCCCCCCCCCCAGTCTCCTTGTTATTCCTTCCTCTCGTTTTCATCCCTCAAACAAACTTTTAGTTTCAATTGCAGTCATAAATAATAATCAGAAACAAATGTAATCTGAGGGTGTTGGAGGTCACCATACTACTCAGAATACGTTGTAATCTAATTCGTATAATAATGATTGACCTATTTTGGTGCAAGTCAAATTACCATGATTTTATTTTTTATCATAAAATTATAAATATATACAAAAGTTGACTTATAAGTTCAAGTTAGTTACATCGAATTAATTGGCGATACTGTTCAAATAATTGTTTATTTTAATTTTGCGAGTGAATTTCGAACATGGACAGAAAGAAAATATATACAGCAATAATTGTTATTCTTTCTTGTATCCTGTATTGTAAAGGACAAAGGGGTAAGTAAAATTAAATATCTTCTTTAAATAAAGGGCGAGTAAAAATAAATAAAGGTTTGGGGGTGACTATAGGGTATATTTTTTATCAAATGGCAACGGGTTACATATAACCTGTAGTGTACTACTACCCATATCATAGATAGTAGACAAACAAAATAACTTTAATAAGCTTAGGGGTGGAAATGTTTGGTTACGGAGCTATAGCCCCCTGAAAGGGACCAAATGTAATTTTAATTTAAATTTAATTTCTCAGACACCTCTTGATATAAAGTGAGAAAATTTGGAGTTTAATAATAGTAATAGTAAGTGGTATTATTAAAAAAAATGCTAACAAAAATTCAGGGGATTGTTTGTTACTTTTAATTTTTTTTTTAATAAATTTTGGGTTTCTTGTATTTAAAAAAAAAATTAAGACTGTTTTACAATTATTTATGGAAGTAATTTTGTAGATTAGACTCGGAATTTCCCTCTTGTTAAGTTGATTTGACGTTTGACCTAACAGATAATAATTTAGCTTTAGATAAAACTTTGTTTATAGACAAAATCCCGCAAAATCCAGGATAATTTTCCCATGATGCAATATTTTGATTTTTTCAGGATAATAAAAAATATCAATCAAAAATTAAATATAAACTCGCGAAACATTATTATGAATCAGGAAATTCCCAGGTTTTATCAAAAATAAATTTCTATCTCTTTCTGGCCTCTACATACCCTATCTTTCCTTCCCACTTTTTTGCACCCTAATCCCATTTCACTGTACCAAACATTACCTTCTCCTTCTAACCTACCCTTTTCCACTCTAACCTAATCATACGGTCCCGTCCACCCCTTTTCCTCTCGCCCTCTCTCACCCTAAGAATTTTTTTCGTCTCTTGCTTTACCTTTTTTTTCTATTTACCTCAATTTTTTTTCCATTCTCCCTGTTTATTCCCGTTCTAGCTCCCTCTTTCCCTTTCATGTATCGTCTTGTCTTTGTCACTCAAAGTACATTTCGAAGCATATACAGGGTGTATTTTAAAATCTGTGTCGTGGTATTGGAATTAATTTTAAAAATCGATTTTTTTAGTCTTGCGTTTCTAATCGTGCTTTTAATTTTTTAATTCTTTTTCTGTTTGTTATTTAACCTAAATTAGAAAGGTATAACGTAACACAAAAGAGAACGGAATATGTACAAGCAATGGGGGTTACGCACCCATAAATGACGATAAACTTAATATTTTTTTTATTGCTAATCAGATGAATATTCCTTTTTCTTTTATTTTGTTTTGTCTAAACTTTATTTCCTGAAACTTTCCAAATTTTAAAAAAATCTTTACCTATTAATTGCTAAACCTAAAAGCCCCCCCCCCTCTCTTAAAATATTTTATAAAATAGAAAATAATTTAAAAAAATATGATTTTAATTTTAAATTCCTTTAATTCATAATTTAGTCCTGGATGACCAAAAAATTAACGCTTCTTGCATAAAATAATAAAACATAGGCAAAACCCAGAGCAATGTTTGCGGTAATCATATCTTGATTACATTTTCCTTTAATTCCAGGAAAAATTCTTTTTACTTTGTATATAAACTCAAGTTGGTGCATTCCTTGTTATTTTTCTATACTACCGCACTCTGTGAATCATCAATAATTTATTTTATAGCAGACAATATGAGATATTTAACAATAATCCCTTTTTTTGTTGTATTTTATATTGTGAAGCATTAATTGAAAAAAGTTCCTGTAAGTACTCGTTACAATACAAAATTAAACAAAATATCATGAAAAAAAGTACATGATTGAATTAATTTTTTAAGTCCATGCTGGTACCCGGTTCGAAAATCAAGCCCCCCTCCCCCTTACATACAATTTCACTTTTCAACACTAATATATTTTTTTTAAATTCCAGCTTCACCCGCCAAAGAGGAAAATATAACCCATTGTCATAATCTTCGTTGTCTTCCTGGTGCTGTACGATGTGTCGCAGCAAGTTCATCAGGGGATGATCCCCTAGAGTTAACTGCTATTTTAGAATGTAGGGACAATCAAGGTAAGGAATTAAATCCTCCATCTCACCAATAAAAAAAATACATTTTTTTCTTTCGTGATTACAGATAGAGTCCTAAATTCAATATCAAAAACCATCAAAATACCTAGTCTTTTCGGTACTGATGAGATAGGAAGTGGTAGCGAAAACAACAATGAAAGAAGAACTGGAACTAGCGAGTCAAGTGGTATGGGGTATGGTACTAGTGCCAGCGGTAGCAGTATCGGCGGTGGTAGCACTATCAGCATTAGTGCCTGTACTGATGGAAGTGGTACCATTTTTGATATAAACAGAAGCGATGGGAGGGGTAGTTCCAGTGGATGCGTAACAGGAAATAATGGCGGAGGAAGTAACAGGGGTGGAAGTTTTCTCAATGGTCCAGGTAGTGTTAGCTTCAGTGGCAGTAATGAACAAGGAAGCTACAGTGGCAGTATCAGTGGCCCAGGTGTGGGTATCTTCGTAGGAGGAAGTGGTAGTAATGATCAAGGAAGCTACATGGGCAGTAGGGGTGACCCAGGTATGAATACCTTCAGCGGAAATGACAACCAAGGCGGTTACAATGGTCCAAGTACTGAAAGCTTCAACAGCGGTAATGACCAAGGAAACTACAGGGGCGGTAGTGGTACCCCAGTTATGCGTACCTCCATCGGCAGTAATGCCCAAGGAAACTACAGGGACAATAATGGCACCCCAGGAATCAGCATGGGCAGCAGTGGTAGTCCAGGTATGAATCAAGGCAGTAACAGAGGAAATGGAAATCTGAGCCCTACAAACGCTGCAGGAAATGGAATTAGAGGTACCAACAACAGGAACACCGGAAGTATAGACGGCACTGACACAATTGGAACCCATAACGCTAGGAACAATGGAGGAAGTTACGCTGGAGCCAACTTGAGCAACAATAGAAGAGACGGGTCCAGTATGAGTGGTATTAACAATGATGGGAGTGGTATTTCTGTTGAAAGGGGTGAAGGTGGTGGTGGTACTGATGGTAATGGAAACAGAAACAGCAATATCAGAAGAATTGGAAGAAGTATTAAACGCTCTGGTAGTAGCAGCAGTAGCAGTTCCAATAGCAAAGGTGTTAGTACCTGTAGCGATGGAAGTGTAAACAGAGGGGGTGGAAGGGGTAGTGCAAGTGGATGTTCAACAGGAAATAATAACGGAGGCGGAAGTTCCAGCAGTAGTAGTACAAATACCGGGAGTAATAACCAAGGAAACTACAGGGGTGGTAATAGTGGTACCTCCCGCGGTAGTAACAACCAAGGAAGTTCCAGTGGTAGTAGCAGTGGTCCAGGTACTGGTACCTTCAGTGGGAGTAATAGCCAAGGAAATTATAGGGGCGGTAATATGGGCTCAGGTACGGGTACTTCTAGCGGAGGAAGAAACGGGAGCAAAGGTTCCAACAATGGAAGAGACGGATCCAGTACCAGTATAAGTATGTGTAGTGATGACAGTGGTACTGTTGTTACGGGTAGCCGTGGTCGCAAGGGTAGTGCTAGTGGATGTAAAACAGGGAAGAGACGTTAAGGGAGATTACACACCTCGCTGACAGCAGAAATATTGGCAATGCTAGCGATTACACTTCTATATTATTAACTACGTAAGAATATTACGAAAAAAAATTTGTTACAACATAAATACTATATAATAAAATTTTATACCTTAACATGTTTTTTTATGCCATTAATAAAAAAAGGTTGAATCACTGTCTTCTTTTTATATTCGTTCAAACACAAAAATTTAGAATTTAAGTTTCAAGAGAAGGAAATAAATGTTGTGGTTCGATTCCCCAAAAATTGATTTTTTTTTTTTAATTTTCCTCCCTTAAACCTGTCTACATATCTCTCTTATTCTAGAAATTAATGCAAAAAAATTTTACTAATAATATTATTTTGTTCAAACATCAAAGACAAACCGAGTGTTATTATTTCCTTAAACGGAATAACAACTACAAAGTTCATCAGTGATAGCTTTATTAAAAAAATGACTAGATGGAAGTAAAAGTTTCATAAATTTTACCTTATCACGTCCCTGTGTGCATAAACAAATTAAATTATAAATATCGTCACCATATTAAAGTTTCATAACCCCTAAAGAGATAGAGGGACCGTTAAAAGGAAATCAAAGTTACGTGAAAGGATGCCTAGGAACGTGCCATCAAGAAACGGGAGGTATTTGAAAATGATCTGAAAATATTCGCGAAAAAAGTAAATTTTCAGTTTTTTACAAGACTGCTGTAGGGATTTCGGAAATCATAAGAGAGAGCGAGAGAGACGGATAACAAAATGCTACAACAATGTAAAAGGGTGCCATCAAGAATCTGGAGTTATTTGAAAAGTTTCTGAAAATATCCACGAAAATCTGAAATTTTCTATTTTCAGTTTTATTTTTTCCAGCCTACTGTAGGGATTTAGGAAACCCTAAGAGATAAAGAGAGACAAATAAGGGTAAAGTATCGTAAAAGGGTGCCTTCAAGAAACGGGAGTTATCTGAAAACGTTCTGCTGAAAAATATGAAATTTTACTAATAAGTAGTTTTTGAAAAACAATTTCAAATTGGATATTGGATATTTTTTTTATTTACGACACACGTATTTCCCAGAAAAATAAATCAATTTGACTTTTAACCCAATATCATAAATTTGATATTTGCAGATAAAAAAAGTTCGTGACCTTCCTTAAAACGGGTTGGTTTTTCCAGAGATAAAAACATCGTGTCTTTAAAAATTTCACAAATAACCACACGTTTTCCTTTTTTAATGTCAATGTCATAGGTACAGAAATACCAATTAAACTAAAGGATTCGAACCCGGAACCCCTTGGATGGTTACTACACCAGCACCAAATTTAAAAAATGGGAAATTTTTTTATGGTTTTGTCTCTTTCCATTTTTGATTGTCTCTGCCTTTTGATTCGCATCCTTTACACCCCCTTTAACTTTTTCCCCTCCCTTTCTTTCTCATTTTTCCGACCTATTTTCTTGTTTTTGCCCTCGTGTTGCTATTTTCCCTAAATTTTAGACAAGGAATCCGTGGTTACCCTTACCTACCACTTAGTTTTTCATTTCCTAAGTAAACTCCATAGATTTGGAGGCAAACCACCTAGAACTCCTTGATTAAATTGCACCAAACAAATTTTTATTCAATCCGTAATATTATTTTTTATATTATTATTCATATCATATTCAGCAAAAGGAAAAAAAGAAACGTATGACCTCGAGCGTCGCGGTCAGCATCACATTTAGATTATGTTCTAATCGTAAGCGTGAAATTGACCCATGACGAGCCTATTTTTGAACAACTGAAATTCCCATCGTTTACTTTATCGTATAAATAAATACAAACCTCAACAAATAAGTTCAAGTTAGTTATATTAAATTATTCGGCGATACCGTTCCAATAATTATTTTAATTTCATGAATACATTTTTTTTTAACATGGCCCAAAAGAAATTATACACCGCAATTATTGTTCTCTGTACCATCCTGTATTGTGAAGGACAACAAGGTTAGTACGATTAAATTATTTTAAATAAATCACGAGGAAAAATAAATAAGAGTTATTTAAGGGTTTAGTTTCTATTAAAATATTTATAGGAATCTTATGCATTTATAAAAAAAAGTTCGTGGTAATACTACGCGTAGTGTACTATTACTCATATATTTTTTTTTTCTACTGTAAACAGAAACCCTCCCCCCTCTAACAAGATCGGAAGGGGTGAGAAAATATCAAAGAAACTTTCCCCACCCCTTCTGATCTGTTTGGAAAATTTTAAAAAATCATTCAACGGCTATACACTTTGATTTTTTTTTAAGAATTTAAACAAAATTATTTTAATTAAAAGTGGCTCAAACCTGAGGGGTTTAATAAATTTTATAAAAAAATTTCTCAGTTTAAAAATATATTTTGAGTCTGCTTTAAAAAAAATTAACGTAGTTTTAAAATAATTTGGTTGCATTTAATGATAAAAATATTCTTTTTATGTTCATTTAGAAAGTTCATGATCAATGCACTTTTTTTTTAAGGGAAAGTGTATTATTGTAATTTGTATGCGTTTTAGTATTTTTAATTTTGGAAATTTATGTTAATCAAAAATTTCACTTTTATTAAAGTGATTTAACGTGTTTGACCTAGTGTCAAAAGTTTTTTTTAGTTATCATTCTATTTCCTAAACTAAAATCCTGAATTTTTATTAAGAATGCATTTTTACCATGTTCAAAGAAATCTCAGATAAAAAAATCAGTGATTTAATAGATCGAAGTGATTAGAGGCAATTTATTGTCTGAACTACCCTTAAATCTTTTATATCTCGCAAAAAAATATTTCCAAAAGGAAAATTCCATTAATTTTAAAATAAAAAGTATTTCTATCTCTTTCTAACCTCTACATACCCTTATTCCATCCTACTCTCTCCTACTCTTACCCCTCTCCCACTCTTCTTTTTCCCCCCTCTTACTGTCCTTTATTCTCTCACCTTTTTTTCCCACACCTCGTAAAATCACCCTTACGTACAATCATATTTCCTAATACTACTTTTTGTTATAAATTATAGAAATATCGCATTGTCAGAATCTCCCATGTCTTCCTGGTGCTGTAAGATGTGAAACAGTAAATTCAGAAGGCCCTGATCCAACACAGCTAACTGTCGTTTTAGAATGTAGAGATCAATTCGGTAAGAAATTCAAAATATTTTATAGGAAAAAAAATTTAAGGGTAGTTTTCTAAGAATTTTCGTTTGCTTCAATATAATTTTCTTATGGTGTCTTTTCAGATAGGGTTGTAAATTCAGCAACGAAAATTATTCCAATGCCTGCCCTTTTCTCTGGTGGTAATACTAGAAGTGGTGGTGCATTCGGGAGTAACAGAAGAACTGGGAATAGTGGATCAAATACTGGTGGTAGAGGAGGAGGAGGAGGTGGTGGTAGTAGTAGCAGTAGCAGTAGCAGTTCTGGTGGAAATGGTGGGGGCAGTATCAGCGTTAGTACCTGTAGCGATGGAAGTGGTACAAGTTATGACGTAAATAGTGGTGGAAGGGGTAGTGCAAGCGGATGTTCAACAGGAGGCGGTTTTAGCGGCGGAAGCAGTGGTAACAACGGAAATTTCGGAGGAGGAAATGACGGAAGTTTCAGTAGTAGCAGTAGCGGCGCAGGTGGAAGTTTCAGTAGCAGCAACGCTGGCGGTGGGGGAAGTTACAGTAGCAGTGGTAGCGGAGGAAGTTTCAGCAGCAGTGGTAACGGGGGAAGTTTTAGCTACAGTGGTCCACCAGGTGGTGGTCAAGGAAGTGGCAGAGGCAGAGGTCAAGGTTCTAGTGGCTACAACGCCCCTAACTTTCAAGGGGGTCCTGTCCAAGGTAGTCGTGGTGGTTTTGGCGGACCTAACATTCAAGGAACTAACATAGTTAGTGTTCCTGATGGTGGAATCCTCCTCACCGAAAGCCAAAATAGTGACAGCACCGTTATTGATGGTCAGGGAACTGGAGGAATCGATAATGGGGACGTTCGAAGTGGTGGAAGACGTTTCTAACGTTTGATCTAAGGAATACTACAATACCCTATACTTTCTTCTGTTACAATAATTATTATTAGAATAAAACTCTTTACATACACGTGTTATTTTAATTTCCCCCAAAGAGAAGGGTTGAAACTATGTAATACTGTATTTTTTTTTAAATTAATTTGTAGAAGGCAATTTAATAACTCCAGATATTTTGGGGTTGCATCAAATTATAGCTCTTATATTTTTTTATAAATTGTCCAAATCTAAAGAAATCCTAACTCCCAAGGGATGTAAAAATTTTTAAACCCATTTTTTGTAAATATTAAAAATTTTTAAATTCATTAAAAATTGTCGCAATAAGACAATAGAGGGGGTTAAGATTAAATTATAACCCCTAAAGAGATTTCTAAAAACATTTTTGAAAAAAAAAGGAGCCCCCAACTATTTTTATTTTTGTTTTCTTAATGTTTTACGTTGTTTTTGCTAAATTACACAATTTATAATCTAGAAGTGTCGGGGGGTCATCAATTTCTGATGAACGTAAATACAAATTATTTTGTAAGTCGCAAAACTGATCCATAATTGGCTTATCTTATGTAAGACTTTATCTTTATTAATGCAAAACAAAATTTCCAAGATTTACCTCATCATTTCTATGTAAGTTAAAGTTAGTCATGATTTAATTGTCGAGACTGTATCATTGAGTTTTAATTTTTTTTGCTAAGATGAAACTTTTAATTGTGTTCCTTGTGTTTTGGACTGTCCTTTATTGTAAAGCTCAAGGACAGGGACGGAGTAAGTATTAAATTAGAAATTATTTATTTTTTATTTTTTTTTATTTTTTATTAAAACCTTTAAATAATTTTTTTTCCAAAAAGAATTTTTTAATTAAAAAAAATTATTTCCAGATAATGGGGATTTTTATAATCAAAACCGATATGCGGTAACGTCTCCACCTAATAATCGAGAAATGCGGGAATGTTATGGAATTCCTTGTCCTCCTGGTACCTCACAATGTAACTCGAAAAGTGAAACAAGTTCTGATTACAAAAGATTGATAACAACTATGGAATGTAAGGATTACTATGGTAAGGGTTCAAATCCTTATAGATACTTTTTTTTATTTTTGAAAAATTTTAGGAAGGACTTTAAATTCAGTAGAGAAGTCAATTCCAATTCCTAATTTCTTTGGGGTTGTTTTCAATCATGGTAGTGCTGGTCAGTATGGAGGAAGTAGTGGAGGGTACTACCTTGGGGGTAGTTATTATGGAAGCGGGGGTAGTGGAAGTTATAGTAGTAGTGGAAGTAAAGGTAACGGTGGGAGTTACAGTAGCGGAAGCAGTAGCAGCACTTTTGGTGGAAGAAGTAGTAGCACAAGTTATTCTTCATAAAAAAAAATTATTTGTTATTGCAACAATTTTATAATTATTTGTTATTTACTAAACTTTAATGTTTATATTATTACGTATTTTTTTTATTAAAGGAATTTTATTGAAGGTTGTGTGTTACCCTACATTTGTAAGAAATAAAAAAATTATCTTACACAATCCTCAAGTTAACTTATACTAATAATCCTCTTTCCATATAAACAATATTAAATAATTAACAACCTAATTTTGTATTAAACAACTTTTTTAATGCCCCATTCATTATTTTTTATTTTTTTTAATTAAAAAGAAAAAGTTCCAATCTGTTCTCATTCTATTATTTATACAAAACTTTTTTTATTGCGGAACATTCTTTGAACGAATTCATCGCCTACTTGTTTGATTTTTTTTATTATTACTACTACCTGTTTGTTATTTAATATAATGCCGATTAGAAAGGCGTAGAAGTCTTAAAGAGAACGCATTTTCGAACATCTTGTAATGACGCGATGGGTTACACCCATATCTCACGACAATGTTCAAATTTACTCTTTTTTTGGATCGCCAATCACATGACATGATGATGTCTGGCACTTTCTCATTATAATCAGCTTGTTCTTTAAAATACTTTCGATCAAAAGAAAGGTACATTTTTTTAATTACATGATAAATTAAATCAATAGTGAGTGTTGCTTTTTTTTAACGTAGTTTTATTGAAAATTAACGCAGGAAATAAAAGAAAAAAATTGAATACCTTTCAAGGTGAAATATAAAAAGAAGGGAGGATGCTGTTTTGAAAGTTTGGAATATTATTCATTTCGTTTCTTGGTCATTGCACCTTCTGTATTGGACTTACAGATAACCAAAGCAACAATTACAAGGGGGATCTTTTCTCCTGACTAATGGGCCAAGATTTTACGATTCATGGCACCTCATTGCACTTTTTTAAGGCAACTGTGTGTTATTATAAACCCTAAATAAAAATTTCACCTACTTGGAGGAGCTCGGGAAGAATCTTCATGCGATCGTGGAAGTTTAGAACTCTAGAAGCACATTGTCCTGTAAAGAAGAAAATTCAGTTACAAAAACAAAAATTTAAGCAATTAATATTTTAATATTTGCTTGGTCAACCCTTGTTTTTGGATTCAGGGTAGCCAGAGAAAGGAATGGCAAATAATAACTCCTGGCAGTACCAAAAAGACAGAACGAAAATAAAAAAAATTAAAAGAAAACTGTTTTTTGAAAATATTAAGAATCTCGTTTGAATTTTAAAAATTCATAGAGGTCGTCAGGACAACACTAAGGACTTGGGGTTAGGATTAAATTAAAGTCCTTAAATGCTTCTATAATATACCCATAAATAAAAAAGGTCCGACTTTAGGGGTCGGAAATACAATTTTTTCAAAACTAAACTAATTTTTTGAAAAATTTTAGTAATTGTCGTTTATATTTTAAAAATTCATAAAAGTCGGCAGGACAACACTAAGGACTTGGGGGTAGCATTAAATTAAAGCCCTTAAGTGCTTCTATAATATCTCCATAAATGAAAAAGGGCTGACTTCAGGCGCCGGAAATACAATTTTTTCAAAACTAAACTAATTTTTTGAAAATATTAGGAATTGTCGTTTAAATTTTAAAAATTCATAAAAGTCGGCAGGATAACATTAAGGACTTGGGGTTAGGATTAAATTAAAGCCCTTAAGTGCTTCTATAATATCTCCATAAATGAAAAAGGTCCGACTTCAGGCGTTGGAAATACAATTTTTTTCAAAACTAAACTGATTTTTTGAAAATATTAGGAATTCAGGTTTAAATTTTAAAAATTCATAGAAGTCGTCAGGACGACACTAAGGACTTGGGGTTAGCATTAAATTAAAGCCCTTAAATGCTTCTATAATACCCCCATAAATGAAAAAAGTCCCGACTTCAGACGTCAGAAATACAATTTTTTCAAAACTAAACAAATATTTTGAAATATAAGGAATTCCCGTTTAAATTTTAAAAATTCATAAAAGTCGTCAGGATAACACTAAGAACTTGGGGTTAGGATTAAATTAAAGCCCTTAAGTGCTTCTATAATGCCCCCATAAATCAAAAAGGTCCGACTTCAGGCGTCGGAAATACAATTTTTTCAAAACTAAACAAATATTTTGAAATATAAGGAATTCCCGTTTAAATTTTAAAAATTCATAAAAGTCGTCAGGATAACACTAAGAACTTGGGGTTAGGATTAAATTAAAGCCCTTAAGTGCTTCTATAATGCCCCCATAAATCAAAAAGGTCCGACTTCAGGCGTCGGAAATACAATTTTTTCAAAACTAAAGTGATTTTTTAAAACTATTAGGAATCGTCAGGACAACGACTAAGGACTTGGGGGTAACATTAAATTAATTGCCCTATGTTCTCTTTTCTATTTCCTAATCTTTAACTCCGAGTCCAGAATTGCCAACTCACGTGGTGTAGAATATTACATCAACATTATTATTCAATTTCACCTTTTACGTCCTTTTGGCTGCTCACATAATTGCAAAACTATTAATCTCAGGGTGTTTAGGTCATCGTCTCGGACGTCTCGTGATTATGTTTCATATGCGTTGTAAACAAACAACAATTTGCAAAATTGACCCCTATCTATCACACGTAAAACGTACAACTGATGCATGTTCAATTTCTTATGCTTTACCTTATCTACTCTATATAAACACATTTTTTGAAAAGTTGTCATGTCATTTATTGTAAATTACTCGTCGTCGTGACTCCGCTATTATATAATTAACAAAATGAAAAGTTTAATTGTTTTCGCTGCTGTTTGTTCTATTTGTTGGTGTAAACCACAAAGTTTGAGAGTGGATGGTAAGTAGAATAATCTCCATAAGGTTTCAAACCTTATAGATTTTTTCCTTGAGCCACTACGCCACCGCAAAATATTAATCTTAATCCCTTTATAAATTACTAGTCTCAAAACCCTTAAATTTTGTTCGAATTTTTTCTAAATAACAAGAGCTTGTTGTCAAGTCAAAAATCCCTGAAATTCTATTTTTTTCAGATACCGCTGCTTTTAATGACATTGAAGATTATTTACCGTACAATACTGGAATAAGTACATGTTATGGTGTTTCTTGTCCTCCTAGAACAGTACATTGTAGTAAAAGAAGTGAAACAAGCGCTGATTATACAAAATGGATTACAACAGTGCAATGTAACGATCAATATGGTAAGATTTTGTTTAAAATTCAGGAAAAAAAATATAACTTGAATTTTATTTTTTTTTCTATAGGAAATGTTTTAAATTCGGTGACGGAATCTTCTGTACTTGCAACACAACGTCCATTGTATGACAATCGTTATAATTATGGTAGTGGGCGGTATTACACCGATGGTAGTAACTATTACGAAAAATAATATCAAATACCTAGTCAATATTTATTATAAATTATTCTAAGAAAATGTAGTATTAATAAAAAATAATAATAATAATTTTTTTTTATTTTTTTTATATTCTAAAAATTTCCGAAAAATATTTTATCCCCTGTCCCACTAAGTTTTTTTTTTAAAACTATTTACGACTGTTTTAATATTGATTCCTACCCCTAATGGGTATCTCTTAGTTATCTCTTAATTATCCCCCTCCCCAAGTCTTCAATCTTTTGTAAATGTTTTAAAAATACTTTTCTATTTTCTTTTTCCTTTTTAAACTTCGAATAGTAGGCCGTATTTGTACCTAAACCTATGCTTGATGAATTCTTAATAAATAAACACGAATTTTATATTTTAACAGACGAGAACATTATGCCTACATTTTATAATGTATATTATGGGGACAAGAAAGTAAATTAAATTCTTACAACTTTCTTTACATTTAAAATTGACATTCACCTTCGTTTTTTTTTTGGCTCCATAATTACCTGACGAAGTTCATACATTTTCGTTTATTTGAGACGAATCTTAAAGAAAACCCCGACTTTCTTTGATGCATTAGATAAATGAACAGTGGGTAACGAGAGGAGAATATTTTAAACAGAATCGTTTATAACTTGAAAAATATGGACGCATATTCCGGACACGTCCTTCTGTACTTTTACCTTTCACCTAAACGGATTTTATTTCATGATCTCATATCATCCATCCTCACACCTTTGACTTGTCTTGGACAACCAACTGGTTTATTAAAATGATGTGTAGAAATTTCTTCATTGCAATAAATAGCACGAAAAGACTTCTTCTATAATGCACGACGCCCTTCACTTCAAGAAAGTCTCCGGGATTTTAAAACCCCTCAGGGACACTGCCCTTTGAAAGACCATTACTCAATGCGTAAAGCTATCTATTTTAAATTGAAGAGGAAATAGGAGAGAGGGTTGCACATGAAATTAGAAAACTCTGAAGAAACAATTAAACCATCAATAAAACCATTCAAATGCTTTGGAATTTAGAAAATAATTTTTGAATAAATAAAGACTTACATTATAATTTTTTTAGAGGGTGCAGAGAAGGGTTGAAAATTATTTAGAAATAATTTCGTAAGAATTTTCCTATTTCGCGTAAATTTTCCATTTTTTGATTTTCTTGCAAACTATTTTCCCGCAAATCCTTTTTAATGGGCATCGCATTTCCCGCCAACGGTTCCTATTGGTTATCTATTTTCCCGCTAACTCTTTCTATTTTCAAAATTGTTTTGTTAACTTAAAAAAAATATTATTTATGCTTCTAATTTCACATTGAAAAAATTTTAAAATAAACTGAATAGAGAATAATTTCCCGATTCTAAACTATTCATGTAGCATACATTTACACACATGTTCAAGTTCCTGTTTGAACGAAAGTAGCATCAACTTATAATTTCCAGGTAAAATGTTAGATTTTCTCTTTCTAAATGGGCATTGTTACATGTTCGTATTATATAACAAGTGTTATAAGAAGAAGGAAGAAAAATACTTTTCCAATAAGACACTCTTCCGTTTTCCAACTAAATTACTAAACATGAACCCAAAAAGAGTCCTTGCGAACAACTGGTGTACAAAATCCTTCAATAGGGGTTAAGTCCGGAGAGTCTGCTGGCTATTAGCAAAAGCAAACACATCCCTAAAAGCTAAAAGAAGCTTCTACGCTTTTAGTATACATCTTGATGTAAATAGGTTACCATTTTCTTTATGAAACCCTCGGCTAGAACGTTGAGGTAAAGTCAGGAGATCGTGTTGGCTATTCTACAATTCCTCCCAGTTTCATATTTCGTTCTTGTAATTTCTTTCACACTCGTGTGTGAGGAGAAAAGTTTGCTATTCTTGAGTTTCTGATGGCTGTTAAGTCAGGAGATGCTGCTGGGTATAAATCTTGCTCCTGACATTGAAAG
Source organism: Hemicrepidius hirtus (assembly GCA_963082805.1). NCBI lineage: Eukaryota > Metazoa > Arthropoda > Insecta > Coleoptera > Elateridae > Hemicrepidius > Hemicrepidius hirtus. The sequence goes on from OY720165.1 coordinate 30,463,196, forward strand.
CTAGTTATCGCTACTTTAATCTTTTAATCTCTTGTTATTCCCCTTGTATGTATTAGGTAAGGTGGGAAATGTAAAGAAAATATAGTTCAGTCATGTTTTCTTTTATTAAATCAAGACGTTTGAATGTAGTAGTAATTTATTTTCTCATGCGATGAAGCAGACAGATAACTGTTAATGAATGTTATTTAAGTAGAATGAAGCATAACTCTACGTTCACAAAAAGGTAGAAAAAGGTCGGCAGATTGAATAACATCTGTGATCTAGTTTAACCTGATGCGATCACTTCGTCTGGCTCTCCTGCTGTATGCTGTTACCATCTTATAATGTTGTAATAATTACACAGAGAATTACAAGTTTTTTTTTATTTTGCAGGTGCAATATTAATTTTTATTTGGCGCAAATTTTTAATCGAATCGAGTGTGTAATAATTGCACATACATGATGATCTTTCTTGATTTATGTTGATTTCGATTTTGAAAGTTTTTACCATCAGTTAACATTACAAGCTTTTAAAGTGTAAAGAAATTCTTTAAATTTATTCTCATAAAAGTGTTAACATTTCTCTTAATTTCATGGGAAATAAATTAACTTGTTTATAGACGATTAAAATCAGATCCAAATGATATTGCGAATAATTAAAAGTACTCATGCAGATAATCCATGTGGGATGTAAGAAATAAAGGAAAGAAAATGGATTACGAATTATCGATTCGATTTACGATTCTTGGATAGTTGGAAGTTGATACGAATTATTTATGAAATTTGATGCTTTAATTGTTAAGGCGACTGGAATTTCTTATTTTAACCGTAAATAATCGGTTAATCATTGAGATAAATAAAGGAAGCATACTCAAGTAATTTTAAAAACATTTAAGTAGCGCAAAAGCGGTCATTTTAGTAAAAAAATCCTTGATTATGCAACCAATCATTCATTAAAGTTTCAAGAATTTGAAACTCCCTGTATGTTAATTTTATTTTATCAATTTTTTTCTGATAAACAACTATAAAAAAATCGTATTACATAATAACATAACATTTAGTTTCAAAATTGGAGGTTATTTGTTCTTTGTAATTTCATATTTTGGTTATTATAACAAATTCGCTCAATTATAATAAATATTACTTCAAAGACAACCTGGTAATTTAATCTTTACAAAGTACTATTATGACAAATCCGTTGTCTTGAAATTATAATTTAAGATGTGTCAAGGTTTTAAAATATTCACAGCCTTGACTTACATTTGGGAAGTAATTTTCGAAATTAAGGAAGTAAATAATAAAATAAAAATAATATCTCGCAGATGGATGAGTTTGTTCATCCGATGAAAGTTGTAAAAGAAGCATTACAGTATAATCTTGCATATTGTACGACGGTTAAAGAATAATGTATAGTGACATCTGAATAAAACGCTTTCTCCAGATACAAGTCTTGTTTAACACAAAAAAAGAATTAAAGGAGAAAAGAAAAAAAATGAGGTATTTCGTAAGTACAGGAATAAATCAAGTTAAATATACAAGGTGTTTCCTAAAAGTAGACTCTTTGAAAGGTAATCAACCCTAACGCGAAGACTTTTTAAATAGAGAGCGCGCATGTGTTTACTCTGACGGTTCCCAGGCCCAAACTATTAACGTTAGACAAAAACTTTCCAAAAGTTTTTTATAGGAAATTTAATTTTCTACTTTGGTGTTATATTATTTTGCGCTATCTTGCGCGGTTTTCGCTAAGTTTCCATTTAAAGTTAAGTCGTCAATGAGGTTGATAGAGCTCGCGGGTGTGTTTACTCTGACAGTTCCCAGGCCCAAAATATTAACGTTAGAGAAAAACTTTCCTAAAGTTTCTTGTAGGAAATTTAATTTTCTACAACTTTGGTCTGACATTATTTCACGCTATCTTGCTCGGTTTTCGCTACGTTTCCATTTAAATCTGTGAGTCGTCGATGAGGTTGACAGAGCTCGCGGATGCGTCTAGTCTGACGGTTCCCAGACCCAAACTATTAACGTTAGACAAAAACTTTCCAAAAGTTTTTTATAGGAAATTTAATTTTCTACAACTTTGGTCTGATATTATTTCACGCTATCTTGCCCGGTTTTCGCTACGTTTCCGTTTAAAGCTATTAGTCGTCAATGAGGTTGCTAGAGCTCGCGGATGAGTTTACTCTGACAGTTCCCAGGCCCAAAATATTAACGTTAGACAAAAACTTTCCGGAACTTTCTTGTAGGAAATTTAATTTTCTACAACTTTAGTCTGATATTATTTTGCGCTATCTTGTCCGGTTTTCGCTACGTTTCCATTTAAGACTATTAGTCGTCAATGAGGTCGATAGAGCTCGCGGATACGTTTACTCTGACAGTTCCCAGGCCCAAACTACTAACGTTAGACAAAAACTTTTCTGAAGTTTCTTGTAGTAAATTTAATTTTCTACAACTTTGATCTAATATTATTTTACGCTATCTTGCCAGGTTTTCGCTACGTTTCCATTTAAAGCTATTAGTCGCCAATGAGGTTGATAGAGTTCGCGGATGTGGTTACTCTGACGGTTCCCAGGCCCAAAATATTAACGTTAGACAAAAACTTTCCGGAACTTTCTTGTAGGAAATTTAATTTTCTACAACTTTAGTCTTATATTATTTTGCGCTATCTTGCACGATTTTTGCTACGTTTCCATTTAAAGCTATTAAGGCGCATCACACGCCACTAGCCTCAAACCGGGTACGCTTTTCTAGCTTCATTTGCGCGGTAAACCGTTTTTTTCCCTTAGGGTTGTTTCCTAATTATTAAAGAAAAACTTAAATTTTCTATATTTGACTCAAGATTGAAAACAATAAAATTTGAGCAAGTCATTTGAAGGTACTTAATGGCATTGATATCTCGTGACAAGACTTAATATATTTCGTCATGCAAAACATTAATTCTGTAAGTGACAATTTTCACTTTTTCCTACATTTTCCACCACAGACAAGATACAACAAGAGTTTTGATTTTCGCAACATTTTCTAACTTCTGATAGCTCTAATTGCTCTACAATGTTAGCCCCATAATTAGTAATTAGTGATGGTACACACAACACTAGAGAACGAAGAGTAGGCCATGTGCGGAAGTACGACCTGCAGGCAGGCGTGGTGTCGAGCTAAAGCTGAGGACTCCACATTTCTCAGCCAGTAGTTCTTCTGCGAGCACAGCAGAACCAAAACCTACTTTGCACTTCCCAATTCACATTCTGTGCATGTGCGCTCACTAAACCAGTCATATCTACCTGAGCATTATGACAATTTCATTGCTCTAATAAAGAGAGCAGTGAATTATTTTTTTTAAAGAGTTTTTCCAACTGTAAAATGTGCGAGAGTGGATTATTTTAAAAAATAAAGGACATTTTATTGAATAATTTGTAGACAAAATATTATGAATTCGGTAAAAAGTTTTAATGTGTTGGATAAGATGTTTAAACAAAGAAGATTTGCTGTGCCAAAAAGGTAAATTATTAAAACAAATTATTTAATTTTTTTATAGAACTTAAATAAGATTTTTTTAAATTATATTCCGGCTAAGGTCAGCGGTACCAAAAAATACCAAGGAATAGAAAAATAAAAAAAATAATTCTTATACAAGTACAACGAACCTTAACAGTTTTTCAAGTAAAACACCCTGTATATTATTTTTTTTATTAAATTAGTAATAAAGTTTGGTCCTAATTTTTTGGTACTTTAAAATTTTTCCATAACTAGCAAACAGAAAAAATTTAAAACAATTAATTTTTGGATACCTATGAAAAAAAAAATTCTTAACGCTGTGTTAAATTATTCTGTAATCTCAGTACAGTTAAATGAAACTGTAATGAACTTGCAACAGTTGTAATTCATTTGATTGACTTTAATTTCTGTAATTTGTATAGAACTAGCGATAAATGGGAGGAAGAAAAGATTAAATTACGAACATTATAAATTTTCTCTGAAAAGAAAATCTTTCTTTTGGATTATCTTCTCCATTAAATCATTTTCTCAATTATTTAAGAAAGGGTAGAATATTTTCAGGCGATTTTCAAAGAAATATTAAGAAAAATCAGAATTTTCCTTTTGAAACGTTTTTCGCGGTATATGGAGAGTTTGCCTGAAACCGTTTTTAACAAAATCAGATTTTTTACAAAAATTTTCAGAGTTTCTAGCAAATACAAGAATTCAAAGATATTTTTTTTTCTAAGTTTTATAATAATTTGGTCAATAATATAGTTCGAAATCTTAACAAAAAATTGTTTTGTTAACAAAGCGGTTCCAGGTTCAAACTTCCCCACCAATCTCGTTAATTTTGTGATTTTGTCAATACACAAACTAGATATTCCAATTAAAATTTTCATTACTGTTCGTTTAGCTAACACAATTAGACGGAAATCAGCTTCAATACCTGATTCATAACATTATCATGGCATCCTTGATTAATATTAAGAATTGCTGAAAAATTTAAGTGATTTAGATTCCACGCTTGTTAAGTTCATATAATGAAAGATGTAGGTGGTTATAAGTACATCTCATATAAGATAAAGGTTAAACGAACGTATTTTTCCAATTAATTTTGATAGTTTGACATAATAGTATTCCGAAGATATCCGAAAAAAACCCGAAAAGTTCTGTTTTCGATTTTTTTTCACAACTGCGGGAATTTCGGAAACCCTAAAAGATGAATATGAGGTTAGATGAGAAAAACGTTACGTAAATGGTTGCTTAGTAATGTTCCATTAAGAATCTGAAGTTACCTGGACAGAATCCGAAGATATCTGAAAAGAATCGAAATGTTCTGCTCTCAGTTGTATTTTTTTTTTTCACAAAACATGATCCATATAAATGGGGGAATGAAGGTAAATTAGGGTAAAACAGTGGCGGCCTGGTATCCTTAATGTTGGTCGGCTAATTTGCCAATGGGGCCCTCGTATTCTCTGGCGATTTATCAAAATTCGAAATCAGAGTAGGCAAAATTTAAAAAAAACACCTGTACTCAGGTGCGGATCTAGGAAGATTTTTTGGGGGGGAGGCTAATCTTAAAACTAAAACGTAGAACAGTGGGTAGGTAGAATGGGGCGGGAAGTGGTGAGTTTAACGGAAACTACTTTGAACGGAGCATTATACACAAAGTAATATAGTGGATTGACGTTCCGTGGGGGGCAAAGCCCCCCCCCCCCGAAGAGGAATTCAACACTGCAAGGCACAAGCCTAAGGTTTGAGGGCAACCGGATTATCGAGTAACAAACCAAAGTATTTAAAATTGCTCAAAATATAAACTCATCTCATTAAAAAAATAATTTTCAAACCGTTTGGGGGGGGCTACATCCCCTACAGCCCCCCCCCCGTGGATCAGCGCCTGTCTGTACTAACAATAACGCCAAATTTTAGAAAATATGCTTTTATTACTAAAGATACTACAACAGCTATGAAATATTAATTAAAGGAAATTTCCACTAATACGAAACCAGAAACATTAAAGTCAATTTAAATTGCAAACACAAAAAATATATATATTAGGTACATGAGGGTGAAGTTAAATTAGTGACTTTTTCAATTCATTTGAAGAATTTGCAAAATGATCTAAAATGTCTTGAACTGTAGGAATCTTATCACGTTCGATGCTGATCAACATTTTAAAGGTTCGAGTAATTCCTGCTGAAGAGAAGCTCTGAGCTCCACCGCGCCGCCGCGCGCCGTCTCGATTTCGAAGATTTCTATAACTGTTTGACATTGCTTACCAATTTTTTTTTATAATGAATGTGCTAAACGGAATTGGGGCCAATTCTGTTTAATTGGGGTACGCCTCGGCTGGGGCCCGGTCGGCAAATGCCGACTCGCCGACCTAGCCAGGCCGCCACTGGGGTAAAATTACGTTTTCACCCTCCACACGATTCTGTTTTTACATCTCTAACATTTCGTCACTTTCCACAACCATCTGACAATTTTCTTAAATACGGACCTGGATTTTACTGATTTTTTTCAACATTTTTACGAAGATTTACATACACACATCCACAAACTAGTCTCTATTATAAAACCTAACAGCTTAAATGATTATGATCAATCTGAATTTTTATTAGAAATTCCCAGAAACTTCAAAACTGGGTTAGGTCGAATATTTTTAATAATTTAGGCACCTAATTTTTGAACACCTTGTATAAAACTGTGTTAGAAATTTTTATAACATGTAAGATATTTTTTATCACGTTTATTTTAATTTAAAATCTGTTTTATAACGCTTAAAACATCAAAAACGTAAATTAACACCTGGGAGACTTCAACGTGCAGTCATGTTGGAAACCCGCGTTACCATTTCTTATTTATTTGTAAGTAAATGAATTTTAGTGTTTTTAATGCTTTGGTAACAAGAAATTACATTATAATACCTGAATTTTATATTATATTATATACAGGGTGATCCATATTTAATGCAAATGTAAATTTTTGATATAAATTACATAATTTTTTCTTTGAATAAGATTTTCTCGAAAACCATTGGAATTAGCCAAAATTATTAAGGAATAAAATTTAAAGACAGTAAAAAGTTCTCTCTAAATATGTAAAAATATATAGGGTGTTCTATTTAAAATAATCGAGTTATCAGACAAAATCTGCACTGACTGAAAAACTGACTTTTCACAAAGCCGAATAATTTAACAATCCCGCAATGAAAGATAAAAAAATTCAATCTAATGTAATAATATTATACAGGATGTTCTATTTATAAAATTAAATAAAAAAAACTACGTTTTCACCCTCTGCACGACTCTGTTTTAATATTTCTAACATTTCGTCACTTGCCACAACCATCATCTAACAATATCCTTAAATCCGGACATGGATCTTACCGAATTTTTTTCAACGTTTCCAAGAAGATTTACATACACATATCCTAAGTCTCTATTATAAAATCCAACAGCTTTAATAATTATTATAACGGTCAAGAGCATGATTATAACAATTCACGAGCAAGGACGGGCGGGCTATTCTCAACCGATTCTGCATGATTAAACTTTCTTCGGGCCTTGAAGATGATCAGTGTGGGTTTAAAAGTATGTCACGAAGCAAAGTCTTTGTGTTTGTATTTCTCGCCAATTTTTTTACAGTTTTACGTTTAATTTAATTCCAGGTATGTACCAGGAACAATGAACGTATGTAAAATAGGTTCACTTTCTCTTTAACTTCTTCCGATTTGCTAAACGCGTATTTTCCTGATATTCTTGTTAAAATCAATTTAAAACAAGTTTGATGAACTTCGTGTTAGTGTGTCAATAGTAGAACCAATAACCTACTCTAGGTTGATTAAATCGTCTGCGATAATTATTTTTAAAATTACGTATACGGCTTTTAATTATTTATTTTTTTTATTAAAAGTTATGGAATTAACCGTTTGTTAAGATTCGTTTTGAATAAAATTAACATTCTTCTAATTAGTTTAATTAATTCGAGCACAACGTTCGCAATTTTCTCTTTTTTTTTTTAGTTCGTGCAATCAGAAAATGAGATTTTATTGTTGTTTATGACCTTCCCTGAACTATTTCCTGTGTTATTATCTAATTCTAATGCAATTTTAAAGTTTTGCATATCTTTTGTAAATAATTACTCATTACTGACCTGTCATGATTATTTTGTCTGATAGATTGCTCTAGGAACTTGTAATTTTCCCAATTAACTGTATAATGTACTAGTTTTTTTTCTAATCAAGTTTGTAACCTGAATTTCCTTTTATACAAATGTAAGGGCCTTAGTAAAATAAATACAAAGCTTCATACATATAAGGATTTCTTAGAGGACTTAATAATTTTAGAGACTAATAATGAAGTGATTGCAAATATTTTGTTTAACACGATTTTACACAAAGGGAAATATTTATCACACACACAATAACATTTTCCTTTCCACAACTCTAAGAAGCTTTTTTTCCTTCATTAAGCGCTCTTAAAATTACATCTGTACAATAATGCGCCCCCCCCATCCAATAGATTTCTTTTTATTATTATTACGAATTCTATTTGTTTACCAAGAAAACGTTTTCTTTTTATTTCTTGGAGAAATTCCAGTTTTCTGTGCATGTTACTAGACAAACGTGCAATATTTTAATAAACACTAGGGAAACTAAGTTGCACTTGTCTAGAATTTCAAAAACATGAAGAGTGAAAGCAATTCTAAATTGTACACTTGTTTGAGAAAAAGATTTTCCAACCAGTTTTTATTTTATAACTTTCCCTAACAATTTATTTTCAATGAATCGTCCAAAAATATAAGTAATGTCCTTCTTCTTCAACGACTACCCAAATTGTGGAATAAAAAATCAAGCAAGGAATGCGAAGAAATAATCTACCTCGAACGGGGTTTATTAGTTTTAAAAAAAAGTTGAGGTGCGCTCCTCCCCTGGACTATCCCATAATAAAAATAAACATTTCGTTTTTTGTATTGAACAGTAGTTCGCTAGGCAGCATTTGAAATCACTTGAATGCGTAGAGAGAAACACCAGACTATACGGGTTCGATACGTACAGAAGAGAGACAGGCATCTAATTTACTAACGCAGCGGAAGTTCGCGATTTTCTCATCAACCGTACATTTTATCTATATGCCTCCCTTATACAATGTGATAGACAATTCAATTTTGCATTCAATTATATAATATACAGGGTGTTTCATTTGAAATAACAAAGTTGCTTATTGTACTGTGGAAAGCAAACACCCTGTATACGTGATATAAATTTAGGAGAATGCAGAGCTATATACTGAATAAGTTTAATATTTAAACTTTTTTCATATTTTGATTAATAAAGGAGCTATAGGAGCAGCAATTTGCGATTTTCAAAACCTCGTAGAGGGCGCCACAGTGGAATTCTAGCATTAATCAAAAAACGAAAATGTACCTAACACCAAGCTCCATAAGTATAGCAAATTTAAACAAAATCGTGTGTCTAGTTTTTTTGTAATAATTTTTCAAAAATTTAAAAAATTTTGAACGAGCGCCGCCGTTACGACCGTTTTTGAATTTACAAATTTTTCTTCTTGGTATAGTACCGCCAATATTCAATACTTCCCACATACCAGTGGTGGTAAGGGAAACTAAAAAGTGTAACGAAAAAAACTCAAAAGACTAAAGTCTGAAAACATAAAGGGTCAGAAAAAGAAAGACTCCTTCGAAACTTATCTATCAGTAGCACCCATTGTCTTCTTTGTTTACTAACTTTTATTACAAATTCCATTTTTCAAGTCTAAATTTAATAAACATTCAACCAATAATTGCAATCTGTAAACTATTTTAAAATATAATGAATATTTATTATTTTTGATGCAGCTGTAAATGTTAAGTAATTTATTTTAAAAATCAGCCTACTATTCATTAGTAAATTAATTAATTTCAAGCTTGTTTTTTTGTGTAGGAAGTTAGATAGCAAAATGATGACTTTACTGTTGAAACAATAAAATATTACTAAGTATATAGCGGGTGTTCAAAAAATATATGCAAGGCTTAAATTAATCAGTGAATAAAAATAAACAAACATGGTTTTTGGGTACAGCATGATCAGTGACGAGTTTATACGTTGGCATTGGATTTTCAGTCGCCTTTTCAGAAGCCTTAATATTTCATTTGATTACGCGAAGCTAATGACGTCTGCAATATTTATTACAGCTCTACTATAGTGTATAATATGTGTCCTCGACCAAGAACGCCTACCAAAGCACCTACTACGAACTATACCGATAATATTCATATTGTTTTCTTTTTCAATGCAACATTTAATCTATTTAAGTCTTATAAATCAAAAAGCAATTAAAAATTTTCACGGAATTACGTACTTTGTATTACAAATTAAAGTATACATTTTTTTAATCTGTAAAATTGCAATTAAATTGTTTTCAAGTTGTTAGTAAGTTTGTAAATATTTCCAAATCTTACTATTAACCTTGACAATCATAATGAAGTAATAAATTTTCTTATTACTTATCTTAATTACAAAAAATTGTTTTGTTTTTAAATTTAATTTCTTTCCACAACTGATCAAAAAAAAATTTCAATCAATTAATTATGAAATTAATTTGGATACGTAAGAAAACATTATCCACACCCACAAAAATATCTTTGCAAATTTTAATTTCCCTTAGCGTTAATCAAAAAGCGTGAAGGTTCTTCTTTCTGATAATTCTTTTATTATTTTAAAATACTTTTGTTTAAGGTCAAATTTCTCATGATTATACTACGACATAATATAATTTTATGTAATTGTGATATCTTACGATGACAATATTATTTAAAAAAAATTCATTCATTGTCTGTTTAGTAGTACCTTCTAGTAATATTTTTTTTAGTAGGTTGAGGTGTTACGTAACCTACTTTAACTCGGAAGAAATTAACAATACTACCATTTAAGCGAGTGAGAATTTTTCTGATAGGAAGAACTAAAATGCTAATCTAGATAACTTGAAAATAACGGCATCGCGTCCGAGACCTTCGAAAAAGAGGAGATTAGATGGTGAATGTCTTCTCTTCCTCGTGGAGATCGTATTTGCGCACCTTTCACATCCGCACGATCTGCTACAATAGCAGCACGTGATTGAAAGAAAGCAACCGTTTTCATAATTAATATTTAAGACATTTTTCTTTAAACGATCTTAAGGAAGTTGAAAATTAGAACAGTCCACGTGTATTTATTTTTTTGACTTATATAACTTGAAATGCAAATTTGTCTTCAATGTTTACAAGAAATCCCAAATAGGAAGTCAACGAACTAACTGCAATTTTCTGCTTGGCACATCAAGATTAGCACACTAGCACACTGGAGGAACTACACACATGCAACACGCAAACCGGTTCAAGATTATTCCATATTTGTCGATATAAATCTGGTAAAAGCTTTCAAAAGGTAGGGCACTGGGTACTCTACACATGTGATCTAAGAGATTAAAAAAAAACTTGAAAATTTCTCTTTTTTATTGATCAATCTGAATTTTTATTAGAAATTCCAAGAAACTTCAATACTGGGTCAGGTCGAATATTTTTTAATAATTTAGGCACCTAATTTTTGAACACCTTGTATAAAACTGTGTTAGAAATTTTTATAACATGTAAGATATTTTTTATCACGTTTATTTTACTTTAAAATCTGTTGTATAACGCTTAAAACATAAAAAACGTAAATTTAACACCTGGGAGACTTCAACGTGCAGTCATCTTGGAAACCCGCGTTACCATTCCTTATTTATTTGTAATGAGATGAATTTTCGGGTTTTTAATGCTTTGGTAACAAGAAATGACTTTATAATACCTGAATTTTATATTATATTATATACAGGGTGATCCATATTTTTAATGCAAATGTAAATTTTGATATAAATTACATAATTTTTCCTTTGAATAAGATTTTCTCGAAAACCATTGGATTTAGGGAAAATTATTAAGGAATAAAATTTAAAGACAGTAAAAGGTTCTCTCTAAATATGTAAAAATATATAGGGTGTTCTAATTAAAATAATCGAGTTATCAGACAAAATCTGCACTGTCTGAAATACGGACCTGGATTTTACCGATTTTTTCAACGTTTTTAAGAAGATTTACATTCACACATCCACAGACTAAGTCTCTATTATAAAACCTAACAGTTTTAATAATTATGATCAATCTGAATTTTTATTAGAAATTCCCAGAAACTTCAATACTGGGTCAGGTCGAATGTTTTTAATAATTTAGGCACCTAATTTTTGAACACCTTGTATAAAAGTGTGTTAGAAATTTTTATAACATATAAGATATTTTTTATCACGTTTATTTTAATTTAAAATCTGTTTTATAACGCTTAAAACATAAAAAACGTAAATTAACACCTGGGAGACTTCAACGTGCAGTCATGTTGGAAACCCGCGTTACCATTTCTTATTTATTTGTAATTAAATGAATTTTAGTGTTTTTAATGCTTTGGTAACAAGAAATGACATTATAATACCGGAATTTTATATTATATTATATACAGGGTGATCCATATTTAATGCAAATGTAAATTTTGATATAAATTACATAATTTTTCCTTTGAATAAGATTTTCTCTAAAACCATTGGATTTAGGCAAAATTATTAAGGAATAAAATTTAAAGACAGTAAAAAGTTGTCTCTAAATATGTAAAAATATATAGGGTGTTCTAATTAAAATAATCGAGTTATCAGACAAAATCTGCACTGTCTGCAAAAATGACTTTTCACAAAGCCAAACGAAAGATAAAAAAATTCAATTTAATGTAATAATATTATACAGGATGTTCTATTTAAAAAATTAGGTTTTGACATAATATTACAAGCGTTGCAAGAACGCATTTAATTAAAAAAGAAAGACCGCAATTATAATAAGGATGCACGAAACATTGTACTTCATGCTTGAGACCGTTCATACTTTTTTTTTACTTTTGAAATTGCTTTTATAACATTACATTCTACCATTAAGATTAAAAATTATTACAGGATATAAAATTAAGAGTAGCAAGCTGCTAAAAATAATCCGGAACCGGAAACAAGCTTTTTTTGGTTGTTATTATTTTTTAAAAGAAAAAAATTCAAGATTTTCTTTAATATTCAAAAATTTTCTGGCGTTTCTCGCTACGCATTCAAGTGATTTCCAATCCTGTCTCGCGAACTACTGCCAAAAACGAAATGTTTATTTTTAGTAGGGGAAAGTCTAGGGGAGGTCCACAACTCTACTTTTTTTTGTTTATTAATGATTTCCCACGCATAACAGGAAGTGTGAAAATTCCTTATTTTTGAAAAAATCCTTGAAATTACAGTCAATCAACTAAGCTAGTATTATTTAGAAAGGATTCATTTTACCCGAGACTTTCTTTCGCTATTTAAAATATTTCAATAAATTTGTGCATAAATCCTTCCTTCCTGATCTTCTAATTACATTTTCACAGTTATAATTTTAAATTATTACTTATTGTTAACTTTCTCATTCACATCCATTTCCTTTACTCAGAAGAAAAGTAAAAAAAAGATCATAATAAAAATCAACAAGCTGTAAAATTTAAATTAAACAGAAAGATAATAAGATGCTTGGAAAACTGAATAATTATTTTATTTATGAACCATAAAAAAATTTTTATGTTTAACATCGGAGGTGTGTTTATAGGACCTTTCAAATTCATGGTTAATGATCCTTGTAATTGCTTTTAAAATCCTTAGTTTACAATTAACCTGGATTCGTTTAATTTTTTTTAATGTATTCTAGGGGAGTAAAAGCAAACATTTCCCTTCACATATTTATGTTCATCCTGTATATAATTTCCCTCCTACCAAAAATAATTAAAAATATTCTTTATATTGTTTGTTAATATTTTGATTGCATCAGCCTTCTTATCCTTCCATTAATGTTTTTTTTAGCGGGATTAAAAATTATTGCACATAAATTCAGGCTCAATGTAAATTTAATTCGTGATAAATTGCTGTCTCAATGTTGATATAATCTTAATTCTATTATAATTGTTTAAAGGTTGAAACTGACGACAAACCCACAATTGTAATTTAATTAATTTTTCATTATCTCGTTAAATCCTATTATTTTTTTTGTATAAAAAAATAATTATGATTATATAAATAAAACTGTAGTGTTTATTTGTTTTAGTAAGAAAGACTTCAATGCTAGGTCAGTTGAGAAACCTAACGTATTAACAATTTAGTATTAAAATTTAATTCTATAACCACAATCTAACTGTATTTTATCGAAATTATTTGCAATAGAATATTACTAGGTAACCTAAAAAAAATCCTACCTACTAGAAATGCAAAAACCGTCACCAAATTTACATATGAAACATATAGAGGAGTACCTACGTGTTGAATGCCGATAAAAGGAAAAAAACAATGGGCTAAAGTGAAATGCATGTACTATAATAAAAGTTTAAAATCAGTGCAGCGTATTGAATTAGAACGCATAAATAATCAGATGAACATGGAAGGAAGTATTTTTTTTGCACGAGTTAACTCCCTCGCGTGTTCAATAATTTTGTAGTAATGTGTTGTGAGTGTATTATTCAATTTAAACACAATAATACGGTACTTTTATGAATGGAACACTTAACAGGATGTATACAAACTCAATTTATCTTGTAAAACTACATAATACAGGCGTTACCTGAAAATTATTTGTGAAACATTTAAAAATGTGTCAATATTAAACTTCCTCGTCTATACAAACAATAAAAAAAAACTATAAATATTCTGTTGACTTGTATTTAAAAAAACTGAGTTATTTTACTCTAGAATTATGTACGTTTGTCCTGTTAAAATAAACACCCTGTATAATAAATTTAAACTTTAAAAATGTTTCATTTTACGAAAAAAATTAAATAATTTGCCACGTTCTATATCAGTAGACACTGGAATAAAAAGTGGCGATCTGGGAAAAAACAGATTTTTGAAAAAATATTGAATAACTTGGCAACTTGGAAACTGAATTTCAAAAACTAAACGTATTCGGAAAACTCATTAAAAGAGCAATAAGATTATGTAAAAATATACAAGGTGTTCTATTAAAAAAAACCGAGTAGTCACACAGCAGATTAAAAAATTGAGATCTGCGAACGCAGATTTTTTGAAAACTTCCTGAATTATTTGGCAACCCCTAATCGGATTTACAAAAGCAAACCATATTCGGAAAATTCATTAAAAGAGCAATAATATTAAGTAAAAATATACAGGGTGTTCTATTAAAAAAAACCGAGTAATCACACAGTAGATTAAAAAATTGAGATCTGCAAACACAGATTTTTTGAAAAATTCTTGAATTATTTGGCAACCCCTAATCAGATTTTCAAAAATAAAAGATATTCGGAAAACTCATTAAAAGATCAATAAGATTATGTAAAAATATACAAGGTGTTCTATTAAAAAAAACCGAGTAGCCACACAGTAGATTAAAAAATTGAGATCTGCAAACACAGATTTTTTGAAAAATTCTTGAATTATTTGGCAACCCCTAATCAGATTTTCAAAAATAAAAGATATTCGGAAAACTCATTAAAAGATCAATAAGATTATGTAAAAATATACAAGGTGTTCTATTAAAAAAAACCGAGTAGTCACACAGTAGATTAAAAAATTGAGATCTGCAAACACAGATTTTTTGAAAAATTCTTGAATTATTTGGCAACCCCTAATCGGATTTTGAAAACCAAACCATATTCTGAAAACTCATTAAAAGATCAATAAGATTATGTAAAAATATACAGGGTGTTCTATTAAAAAAAACCGAGTAGTCACACAGTAGATTAAAAAATTGAGATCTGCAAACACAGATTTTTTGAAAAATTCTTGAATTATTTGGCAACCCCTAATCAGATTTTCAAAAATAAAAGATATTCGGAAAACTCATTAACAGATCAATAAGATTATGTAAAAATATACAAGGTGTTCTATTAAAAAAAACCGAGTAGTCACACAGTAGATTAAAAAATTGAGATCTGCAAACACAGATTTTTTGAAAAATTCTTGAATTATTTGGCAACCCCTAATCGGATTTTGAAAACCAAACCATATTCTGAAAACTCATTAAAAGATCAATAAGATTATGTAAAAATATACAGGGTGTTCTATTAAAAAAAACCGAGTAGTCACACAGTAGATTAAAAAATTGAGATCTGCAAACACAGATTTTTTGAAAAATTCTTGAATTATTTGGCAACCCCTAATCAGATTTTCAAAAATAAAAGATATTCGGAAAACTCATTAAAAGATCAATAAGATTATGTAAAAATATACAGGGTGTTCTATTAAAAAAAACCGAGTAGTCACACAGTAGATTAAAAAATTGAGATCTGCAAACACAGATTTTTTGAAAAATTCTTGAATTATTTGGCAACCCCTAATCAGATTTTCAAAAATAAAAGATATTCGGAAAACTCATTAACAGATCAATAAGATTATGTAAAAATATACAAGGTGTTCTATTAAAAAAAAACGAGTAGTCACACAGCAGATTAAAAAATTTAGATCCGCAACGACAAGATATTTTGAAAAAATTCTGAATTATTTGGCAACCCCTAGTCGGATTTTCAAAAACAAAACATATTCGGAAAACTCATTAAGAGATCAATAAGATTATGTAAAAATATACAGGGTGTTCCATTTAAGAATATCGTGTTATGGCCCATTCAAGAAATAGAAACCAATCACATTTTTTGAAAACTTGCAAAATAGGGGAGGTAATAAAATTATAAAATATATACAGGGTGTCGATTATTTTTAAACCCATTAATTTTTTACCCCTCCAACTTAAAACATTTTTTAAATCTGTACGTAATCCTTCTCGTGTTAACCTTCAGAAATAAATACAGGATGTTGCAAAAGAAGCAAATAATTTATATCCGGATTATTATTGAAATCCCATTGAGAAAGTTTTTGTTCAGGGTAAGGTATAAAATATAATTGTTATTAACTTTATTGCTGTGGTCATTTAAATGAAAGTAGTGAATGGTTTTAACAGTTCTCATATATTCATCTTAAGGTGTGATAACAGGTTTAGAAAATAAGAAAATCATTCCAACCCAGAATGATTTATGTGTGTACACGTATTTTCTGCTCCGCTGATTTACCTACTCAAAGCATTTCTCTACGCTTTACATCTCCTACAACTTATCTTCTTTAAGATTTGAAGGAAAAAATATTTACGGTAGTGATTGTACTAATGGTTGTTGCAACGTAACCGTTAAAGACCTTTCTCTATCTAAGAAAATTAAAAATGGCAATAAATGTTGCAAACGGTACTAGACAGTTTTATTTTTTAATGTTCCGGAATAAAATCGTTTACTTTGTGATAAAGATAACAATCATCCTATATTTTTATTTCCGCTTAGGCTTGTTCTGCTTGTTGGCTATAAAATATAAATATTTGCTTGTGGAATTTAAAAAAAAAATTAGGTATTAATAGGATTGCCTCATAACGTTAAAAAAAATTGCTTAGGGGCATTTAAATAGAGATGCAAATTAAGATAAACCTAGTTTAGTGTGTAACCGTGTCTTAATATACAGCTAAGCGAAAGGATTGAATCTTGAGGTGAATAGAAGAACTAGAATTTCTTCATTTTAACCAATATAAAAAAAATTAGAACCTTAATTAAAGAGATCACGGAATAAACCCTTGGTCTCCTATTAGGTAGCACGGTGTGGTGGTGCCCCGTTTTGTTGTTGCGGCAAATTTTCCAGAAACTCACCCTGTATATATAGAAGTGAATACCATATCCTAAATACCTTGTTATCCAATCAACTTAAAGTAATTAAGGAACTGTTAAGAATTTATTTGCAAAAAAAAAACAATTTTTCATTCAAGTACTTCACACTGAACGTAAAAGATCATAAAATTTAGCACAATGGAAAAAACAATACTGGTTTTGCATATAAAATTAAGCGGATATCCACCTACGTAGGATCTTTTAATTTTATTACACATTTGACCAACTTTTCAATTTCTGACGGTTTTAGTTCCAATTTACAGTTGGTTCTTCTAATTTTCTGAAGGTTACGGTCACGATAGCGTGTGCAATTTTTGTACTATCTATGAATATTGCTGTTAAGCACGAAAATATCTAGAATATCACGGATGCATAAAAAAAACAAGATCCTGCTCGACCGTTAAGAATATGCAAATAAAGAGAAATCTAAAAATTTTAATGGATTACACATTCAAACATTTTCTACAAATTTCAAATTTTTAAAAGATTTAAATTTAAAGCTCTGTACAATCAATAATATATATACAGGGTCTATCAATATATTTTTAATTTCAGGACCAGTGAGCTGATAGCCCTGATGGCAATCTCAACAACATTATTCTTGTTTATACATACAAGAGATCTTAACAGTAGGTTGAAAGAAATGGAGGAGGTTTCCGCTAACCAACTTATATCCGGTAAGCAATTCAACCTTTTTTTTTTAAACCTTTTAAATCTATACGTGATGGAAGAACGTGGTTCTTGTTAAAACGCTACTTCTTAACAGTTTGAACCAATTAAACGGTTAAGTGGACACGTAGGGCCGTTACTTTAAAAGTTTAACACACACTGGTAACAGGAAAAAATATAAGAAATTATTTTATGTTGAATTCAAGTGGAACTAATGTTTTGTTCTTTTTTTTTATTAAATGCCTTGTTTTGTAACCACAGAAAATAAATTCGTTTCCAATAAAAAGACGTGGATATTGCTTGGATATTTTTTGCTCTAAACCTAATCATGTGTCTATTGTATTTAAAAAAATTGAGGATCTTCTAAGCATGTAATTCGGGGTCAAAGTTAACTACAACACAACTCTATTGCGAAATCTAACAGTAACCTTTTTTTTCCTGTACACTCATGAACTAGTTAATCTTAACGAATAATTACTCATTGAAGGTCATTCCTCCAGTATTTTACAGTAGGAAGTCAAAACGTTTCTTCCATTAATTCTAGCAAAAATTTTTCCATATGTACCTTAATTTTTTATGCTAAGTCAAAATAGAAAGTGTGTAAAACAAAAATGAGGTAAAACTTTATTTTGCACGCCTTTAAGAAAATGTAGGAACAAAAATGTGACGCAAGTACCAATTAGCAAGATTCACATACACATAGGTCGTGGCATTCTTTTATAACATTGCCTTCATAATGGTTAATATAATAATAGAGCCTCAATTGTAAAGTAAATACCTTGTGCAAAAATAATAAAACAAAGCAGGACCTAGAAATATTTATACAAAGAACCGTTATATATTTTTTTTAGAAATTATGTGGGTGGGTCTTTGTAAATATCACAGAAGTTTCTAGAAAAATAAACAAACAAAAGTTTGGAATTCTCAATCACTCGGTATAATACAATTTGATCTTGGAAAATCCAAACACTTTCCTGCATTTTAAATTATGAAAGAAAGAAAATATTTAAGGTCTAATTTTTTTAAACACTCTGTATATTAAAGATACCAAACTGTGAATTTCCTCTGTAAATTATAAATATTTCATCACAAGATTTTATTTTTTGTCCCTAATTATACCTAGGAATTTTTTGTACTATTACCTGAACAGGTTAGCCTCAAATTCCATGACTTGATAGTATTTTTATGTAGTGCATTAATTTTACGTAAAAAATTGAGGATGTTTCTAGTTATGTAGGTGCGATAATTACCCTTTTATGGTAGAGTTCGTTGACGTAAACGTCACCCATAAGTTAACAATATTATGGACGGAAATGACCATACATCAAAGACTTTTAAGGTTTATAACCTTAACCTGACTGAAATATTCAACAAATAATTTTTTTTGGTAACAATTAGACTGAAACTTTTATAGGAATTTTTTAGTAAATTTTACAACAATGGCATACTTTTTCCTATTCAAACAAATTATAATTTAAATTTGCAGCTGCTTCTCATTATCTGTTCCTTTAACCACATCGTTCTACTTTAAAATTATAAATTTCCGCACCTTAATTTTCTTCCGGCGTTCAGTATCAATGATTATGGGTAGGCATCTAATTATTATTATCAATCGATTTCAGTTTAGTTTCTGTAACCATTCTTTAACACACTTCGAGTTCAAGAAATTTGTTTAAATAAATTCAAGTGTACTACAACGTCGTTACGTGTTGAATGTGGGTGCCTGTATACACTGAACATTTTGAAAAATGCTTGAAAACGGAAGTGAAAGTTACTTTCTGATTTAATTTGTTCCCCTACAGTATATAGGATGTCTCAATGATCGTAAGTTTCAGGACTTAATTTTTTTTAACATGAAATCAACCCGTGGATAGAACGTGAACCCTGTATCCTGGAAATCACTTGAATGCGTAGCGAGAAACACCAGACTATACGGGTTCGGTACGTACAGAAGAGAGGCAGGCATCTAATTTACTAACGCAGCGGAAGTTCGCGATTTTCTCATCAACCGTACATTTTAGCTATATGACTACCTTATACTATGTGATAGACAATTCAATTTTGCATTCAATTATATAATAATATACAGGGTGTTTCATTTAAAATAACAAAGTTGCACATTGTACTGTGGAAACCAAACACCCTGTATACGTAAAATAAATTTAGGATAACGCAGAGCTAAATACTGAACAAGTTTTATATTTAAACTTTTTTCATATTTTGATTAATAAAGGCGCTATAGGAGCATCAAATTAAAATTCGTTGGAGATTTCAACGCTGCGTTAGAAAAGTAACCCTCCGCGTATTTAAAACAAACCGCAGAGTAATTAAAAAAATGTATTTATGGATTCATTGACTTTTAAGGAATTAAACAACAATTCAATTTTGCATTCAATTATATAATAATATACAGGGTGTTTCATTTAAAATAACAAAGTTGATTATTATGCCGTGAAAACCAAACACCCTGTATACGTGATATAAATTCAGGAGAATGCAGACCTAAAAACTGAATAAGTTTTATATTTAAACTTTTTTCATATTTTGATTAATAATAAAGGAGCTATAGGAGCATCAATGCATACCATTGGTGGTATGGGAAAGTAAAAAAAATAACCATACAAGAATAAGGACGTTATTCAAGCATTTTTTTCAGGATTTTGTTGCATTCGGTTAGTTCTTAGTTTCCTAGATTTTTTTTATGGCGAGCAACGTACAAATATTGATTAAAAAAATAATGGTTTCGTAGTTCACCCTCCTACACTGAAGAATAAAATAAAAAGGCAATTATACTTTGGATAAAATCAAAACAATGTTATTAATAATTTCTATTAAAGCGAATATAAAAACAATTAGTAATTAAAATATTAATTTTTAAACAACATAATAATTTATTAATCCAAATAAAAATAATTGTTATACTTTTATGTACTCCCACTAAAAATGATTAAATTTTTGTACCCAATCATTCCTGCTATAAAATTACCTTAAGAAAACATAAATAAATATTTCCATTTTTTTTAACTAAAGGTGTAAATTTGACATGATGCAAACAGCAACAACAACAATAAAAAGCCATTGTTTTCAAATAATCCTTTGTCAAGTACTGCACAATTCTCTCCACTTTGCAGTTATTACCCTGAACTACATGAATGAACATGAACAAAAGACAAACCCTTTCCGTTTGGTTTAATGTAAAAATTTTGATTATTAGAAACTTCTAAGAGAAATTTTTTTAAATTTACATTTTATTTATTCAAGCTTTAAATCCAAGATGAATCCGATATTTAAATTATATTCTGGTGAAAGGATCATTGTTTTCACTTAACACCAACGTACTTAAAGTAAACCATATTTTGAATTAAAAACAATTCAGTATTCAAGATTTTTATGTATTTAACTTTTTATTTAATCATGGGAAGCGTATCTAATCACACTCTTTACTAGGAATTCATTAAAATTTACGTACAAATAAATAGGAGGATGCAGCAATCAATGGTTTCTTTGTGACTATGCACTTTTATAACCCACGCTGATCATCCCACAGAAATTAAATCGATAACTTTCATTCAACACATAAAATTATATAGAAATTAAAGAGCTCTAATTATTTTATAGGCGTTTACAAAACGATAATTAAGATTAAAGTTGTAAACAAATGTAGACAATAAATTATAAAAGTATGGTTGGCGATTGTAGATTAGGAAAGCAAAAATTTTTCCTTAGTCAAATAAAATATAAAAAAATTTCTGGCCCTCAAGATCGAATATTGCAACATACAAGTATCCACTTTAACCACTACGCCACCAAAATCGTCACTAATTTGGAATTAAATAAAAAAACTTTTAAGGAAAAAAGTATTTTGTAAAAGTAACTTTTTTGGTTCGCCACCTAGATTGCAAATGATAAAAAAAAAATTTTGATCCCACGGGGATTCGAACCTGAAAACTTTGCCGCCACGCCGGCAAAGTCGTCATGAATTAATAATTTCAATTTTTTACTTTCCTGTAAAAAGAAAGCATTATAGGCTTATAGCTGACTCCCCCCTCACCTTGTACGCATAGAATATCTTAAAAAAATACTTCATTATCCAAGGGATTCGAACCAAAGAACTCAAGTTTAGATATAATCGGATGTAATAGAAGTCACCTCTTAAGACAGATTTTCTTAATAAATAAATTACTTTTCATAAGTGAAACCTTTTAATTCAATATATTGCCCCTCCCCCCCTCTAATACGCAATGTATGTAAATCTATGTTCCTTGTGAAGATTCGAACCTGAACCCTCACCATTGGGCCACCCGAGCCCCCTTAAAAAATATTTAAGAATAAAATCCATGTTATTTGGGGGATTCAAACCCAAGACTGTAAATTTATTCTACTGAGACCTGCTGTTTCAGGATTTGCAGAATTTTCTAGTAACCTTTTCAACATTATATGGGTACCATGCCTAAAATATTAAATTCTGACCTTTTTTGCAGGAGTTCATGCTTCATTTCAGTAGAAAAAGATAACAGGAGCTGTCCTTCGTCGACACAAACACATACCACACACCGGCATACACACCCACATTAAATCTTTCACAAAACTTCATTAAAGCTAAAAATTAATCGACCGAACTATAAAACGTTTAACTATAAACTAAATTTTAACATTGAAGGGGAGAGAGGGGAAAATGAATCAATCTCAATGCTTGCTTGTGAAAAGAATTTTACGTAAAACATGTGCAAGGTCGGGAGTTTTCCGTGAATGCTACACCATATGCAAGATAAGAAAATCGAGACAAACAACTCGATAACAATAGAAATATTGATAACATATAGTACGGAATGAATTTTTCTTGTCTCTCTCTCTCTCTCTCTCTTCTCTCTCGAATGCGGTGCCAGAATTGGATTAGTAAAGTAAATTTTAATAAAAAAAATTAAAAATAATTCCTTCAGATTTAAAAAAAAATTGTTTCAAAGTTCCCGAGTTGGAAGACGTTTCGGCTTCGAACAGTTTAAATATTGTTATCTACCCTCGAAGAGGTATGGGGATTCGAACCCCAAACTAACATGAATTTCCAGTCCAATGTCTAAAAATAAATTTTCTCCACATAAATAATTTTACAAAAGCAAACGTTTATATTTAGGCCTCCTCCTAATCCTGATTCCCCTCCAATATTAATTTATTTCACATTACTATAAAAAATTAAAAAACCATATTCTTTTGGGATTTGAACCCCAGACCGTATCACTACCCCTTAGAGGCGAATACGAAGTCGTAATTTAATGTCCTAAAAGAGATTTAAAAAAAAAAATATTTTGCAGAAGTAACATTTCTTAACCCCATGGGGATTTGAACCCGCGACCTCATCACAATTTCTAATTCAAAAATTAATATTTCTAGGAAAAATTATATCAAGGTTTTAAGTGTTGCGACAAAAAAAACGAGGTTTTATCCTCGGTTAGAAAAAAACCCTTCAGGGTTCAAACCCAGTAGTTTACATAGAACTAGAATTTTTTTATGTAAACAATAAAATTCTTTTAATTTCAGGTGGAAGTGGACTTCCATCATCATCTTCAGGAACAAGAGCCATGATGAAAATTTTACAAAGCACTGGAGAGGTAACTAATTTTTTTAAGGACCATTACAAGCCTTTTCTCTAAATTGTTTTCAAATTTCCAATTGTAAACGTTTAAAACAGAAAAAAATCAAAAAATAATACAACAATGAAATTTTTTTTGATAAGATTTGGTGCAAATATTGTTCCGGTCATGAAGAAGAATGCCACTTATTGTTAAACACAATAAAGTAACCTGAAAATGTAACAACTATTACTGAAATTTAAAAATTAGATACGCTGTGACACACTTCCTTCCGTTTTCAACAAACAATAGAGTTTGAAATTTTATTCCTACTACAAGGTTGATCAAAAATAAAACTCCCATACGTGAAGGTATACACAATCTTGAATGAACTTTCTATAAACTTTACTTTTGAATAACCCTGTATATAAAATGTAATTACACCAAAATTTTACTTTTGATTAAACCCCAAAATCGTGTTTTAAATTTTCTCTTTCACCTAAAACACATACCCACTGAAACTCACACGATTTTTCCACTCTATTAACCCTCTCACGTTTTTTAAAAAATATTTTCTCTTTAAGATGACATCTCTACGACCTCATCAATTAAACAACACGAGGAAAGCCCAACAGGATATAATTTTCTTTAATAGAGTCCCAAAAGTTGGTTCGCAAACATTTATGGAACTCCTACGACGTTTGAGCATAAGAAACCAATTCGGATTCCATCAGGATAGGGTGCAAAGGGTTGAAACAATACGTTTGGCTCCAGAAGATCAAGCTCGATTAGCTGCCTTGGTTTCCAGCTACGAACCACCAGGAGTTTACATTAAACATGTTTGCTTTACGAATTTTTCCGAGTAAGTTGCAGGAAGGAGATTAGAGGGGATTTCCCTGAGGATGTTTTTTGTAATCATGGACGAAACTTTGGTTAATTATTTTTGACGCGAACTGTATATTAAATTTTCGTATTTTTGATCTGAATTAGAAGAAAATGATTGGAAAATAAGGTTTCAAATTTTAAAAAAATAATATTTGTTTACTGTTTCATGGTTCCTAACAGAAGAAAAAATTAATTTCAATTCTGTGTTCAATAGATTTGGATTACCTGAACCGATTTACGTGAACATTGTAAGAGATCCCGTGGAAAGAGTTATTTCCTGGTATTATTACGTCAGAGCTCCTTGGTATTATGTGGAAAGAAAAATGGCCTTCCCAGATATTCCCTTACCGGATCCAAAATGGCTCAAAAAGGTACAGAAATAAAACTTCTGTGTACTCACCTTTAAAAGCGTGAGCACCAAGACAGTTTTAGAATGTTTCCTTCTTTTGCGAAAATTAATTCCTATTTTTTTTAATCCTCAGGATTTCGAAACGTGCGTTTTGTCTAAAGACAGAGAATGCAGATACGTAAAGGGTGAGACCAGGGAAGGTATCGGTGATCACAGAAGACAATCCATGTTCTTCTGCGGCCATGATGAAGCTTGTACGCCATTTAACACACAGGGAGCTTTGGAAAAAGCAAAGCAAGCTGTGGAACAACATTACGCTGTCGTAGGGGTTTTAGAAGATTTAAATACAACCCTCACCGTTTTACATCACTACGTGCCGAAATTCTTTGATGGAGCTTTTGAAGTGTATTGGGGTAAGTTGTCCAAGTTTATTTTAAGACATGATAATAAAAAAATGTAAGGATTCGAACTCTTGCCTCAATGTTAATAATTCTTGAGCATCCCCCTGAGCCACTACGCTAACTAAGCAAACAATAATTTGAAAGGCCTGTAAGAAAAAAACTTTATTTTAAAAAAAGAAACTTATGATTCGTCCAATGTTATAAAAAAAAATTCATGGCCGCTGTCGGGGTTCGAACCCTAACCCTCAAAACCCATATTTAGGAAAACTAAAAAAAAAGTCATCGTCATCGTAAATTTTAAAGTTTTCTGTAACCACCCGTGGGAAAATTATTTGTAACTAAAAATCGGAGGAGGTAAGGGGGGTGTACACTGTCTCTAAAAATCTGTTTTAATTTTTCTAGATGAGATCAGTAGATACAACACAATCAACAGGAACACATTCAAACCACCAGTGAGTGAAGAAGTAAAAGATTTAGTGCGAAGAAATTTCACAAAAGAAATCGAATTTTATCAGTTTTGCAAACAAAGGTTGCATAAACAAATGTTCGCGTTGCGATTATCAGAAAAGCCATGAAAAAAATCCCCCCAATAAAAGAACAATAAATTACGAAAGAGACGTTTTGTGATGTTACTCTAGCTTGGTGTTTTATAAAAGTGCAAGGGTTAGAGTGTTATTGTGATTATTTTGTTTTGTATTTATTTTAGTTATGTAAGTTAGACATTGCATTGTTGTTTGCATTTAATATGTAATATAAATAAATATTTTAAGAATTATGCATAAAAATTTATTCTTTCGAATCACTTGCAATAGTACAAACTTTTCTCACGTTTTTGCATCTCCTTCGTTCAGGCAGGTACTTAAAATTAACAAACCTATTATATGTAGCACAATTTTATATCACCTTGCCAATCCATCTTTTTTTTTTCAGTCCTTTTACTCCTATATACAGCATAGAAGCGAAAGAGACGAACATTACGACGACATTTAAGTTAATTGGATGGCTATAAATATCTTCTTAGTCTAATAAAAATAGTAAGACTCCTACATACGGGCATGTATACGAGGGAAGTTAAAAAAATAAAGGATATAATTATTTAAAAAAATTCGTATTTATTAATCCAATATTTTTTCAAGCCTCTACTTTTCAGTTCCCGTTTGCAAACTTTATTATTACTTTTTTTTTTTAATATATTTTTCTATTCTTCAACTATTTTAAGATATATTTTTGTTTTTCTTATTTATAATAAAATTTTATACCGATTAACAATAACGTTTTAAAATTCGACTTTGTTTGATATATAATTTTTATTTGTAATAATAACGAATGCTCTCTGTGAAAATACTCTCATACTAACATTTTAAAATATTATATTGCTTTGCAAATACATAAAGAAAACGGAAAAAAATAAAATGACAAACACAGTCACTATATCAGATCTCCTCCGCTGAATCGTCTTCGGATTTCGCTTCCACCTTTGCTTTTGTAGGAACTTGGTGTACTTTTTTATATTGGCTTGTGCGACAGCTTCATCTGGATACGATGATGGAACTACCACTTCTTCTTCTTCTTCTTTTTCTTCATCTACGGAGTGTGCGAATTTATTCTGACTAAGGACACACAGCTAGTTTATATGTTGGGATAGTTTTAGGTTGGCAGCTATGCACTACCTTTCTGTGGAAGTTACTTCTATCGATTCCGCCTCATTTCCTGAAATTCAAAGTGTTAAATTGTATTTCAGAATGATTGACTCTTTATTTGTACTACCATTGGGTTTTTACCTAACACACCTTACCTCTAGAAACTTTGCGAAAAAAAATGTATGGGTCAGCTATAACTGACTTATGAACCCTAATAGGAGAAAAAATCTCAATTCTGAGTTCATCTACAGATCAGGGTACGATTTAAAAAAAAATTCTCTCTATCAGATTTCAAAAATTTGGATGGATCTTTCTCCACGTTCAAACGAAAAAATATATTTAAGCCAATTCGCCCTCATTGGGCTCTAACTGACTACTGAGTCCTAACAGGAAGAGAAAAGCGACCCAGGGAACTGTTTTTATCGTACAGACCACAATCGGATTTTTAATTTATTCCTGAAAAATCTAAAGGAAAGAAATTTAAAAAAAATGTTATTCTAGAAAATACAAATCCAGAAAACTTTTACGTTGGCATCGTTCCCATATTAAGTGAAAAACTTCTTTGAGTCTGAATCTGGGATCTATTTTATGAATCAAATCACAAACAACCGGATTCCTTATAAGCTGAATGAGGTCAGGACGGAAATTGCAATTAAGTGTCTAGTATAAATTGATCCTAGTACTAGAAAATCATTCAAAAGAAAATAAAACTGGGATATAAATCTGAATATTATTAGAACCGATGAACGTCTTGTTGCAAGCATTGTGGAATTTATTATAAAACAGAGTCGTGCCCTACATTGTGAGCTAAAGAAAATTAAATCTGTCCTGAACTTTCCTGAAATTGGAATAATCTTTTCTAAACAATAATTAATTTTTGGGACTTTCAAAAAGACCGCCTTTATTTTTGTTCAAATATATTTAAAACAATCAGGAGGCGAATTTGTCTGCCCGGAATTATTTTCCGTTTAGTTCCGAATCAGGACTCGGGCCCGGATTATATTTTTTTCCAAGTCCAGGTCTCGTTTCAAGTCAATCTACAAATCCGGATCCAATTTGGATTCAAAATCTTGTTCTTAATTCCCAAATCAGACTTCAGTTCCCGGTCCAAGTTGCATTCTGGATGAATGTACAAATTCTAGTCTTATCCTGATTTATTGTTCGAATCCCAATCTAGGTCTAAATCCAGGTCCCAATCCACGTCCAAGTCAGTGTTCAAATCTGTGTAACGGGATTTGGACCCGAGTCCAATAATTTAGAACGTAATCCGCTCGAATAAGAATCCGGGTTTGTATTGTTATCCAGGACGGACTATTTCCGAATCCGGATCCAGTTAGAATCCACACAATTTTAATTCCTGTAGGTACGAGTTTTGTTCTGCTCCGCTCGTTTGAGATAGTGTCCAGATCCGAATTCGCGCGAAATTCCGGGACCTAAATCCGGGTTCGGATGTGTCACGTATCGATATTCTAAACCTAACCGGAGTAAACTACGAATTTAGGATTTTGTCTTTGGATTTTTTAACACCCCTCCGGGTTAAATAAAATAGAGAAAAGAATAATTCCTATTGAGGATGCGGGAACCAAACATTGGTTGGGCTAAACCTTGAATTAAATTTATCGAAAAAATTAACTCGAATTGGTTCAAATCCCGAGGATATCTTGTACACAACTTAATTCATTAAAGTGATGAGATTATCCAATTAATATAAAAATAGTCTCGCACGTTGGCGGGTTACCACAGGAATGCGGTAGAGGTCGCAGATTTGAGTAAATCATAAATTTTGCGCTTTTAGTCAAAGTTTTATTCGGGAAGCATTCAAAATATCCAAACAAGAAAAGTTCGGGCGTGTAAATAATAGATCAAATAGGAGGAAGTTGGCAACCTAACAAATTGTTTGCTATTATTAGACCCTAATTCCTACCATAATTGTAGGACAATTATTAATATACAATATGGACCAAAAAAATAATTTATTTGTGTCAGAAAGTCTCCGATAATCCTCCTAAGAGTTCAGCAATACCCCTAGGACTAACAGTGAGTCTTAAAAGTAGTGCATAGTCCTAGGAGTAATCATTCCGGATTCTAGGACCCGGAATTATCCTTAAACTTGAATTTTGATTGATCCGGGACGTGTTACTAAAGACAAGTTGTCAGTCTTAACTGAACAGAGTGATCAGGGCAGATAAAGGGTGTCGATGTTCAGCTTCACGTGGTGAACTTCAATTTTGTGGAAAATTTTCAAAGAAAACAAATCATTTTGTTTACCTTATCGACTCTGATTTATTTTCAATTAAAAACACGAAATATTAAAAAAGAAAAAAACTTGTTCTAGAAACATTTTCGAGTTAGTTACCTTGAATTAATTTTTAGAAAAAAAATGAGGTAGCACCAAGACGTTTTTACTCTTCAAGTACTTACAAAACTTTTTTTTTTAAGTCAAGTCTTGTGAATATATAATTATGGTAATTATTATTACATTCTGGTGGTGAAAAAAAAAGCAAACTTCCAAAGCAGGTTTATGTAGTATAGAAAATTTCTAAAAAAAAACTCATCGTTTATACAAGACACTGAAAAGTAAACACCTTTTAAAATATTTACAGGTGCATACATTTTTAAATAAACCCATACGTCAAGAAGATATTTTTTTTTTTAAAAACAAGTCTTCCTTTTTGCTAAATGTAAACTTTTTTCATGCAGTATTATGTTTGTGTTAATCACTTTTGTATAACAATATTTGGTTTTGTAATCCAAAATTGTTATTAGATAAACTTAAAACCATTAGTCACTAATGGGGTGTGTTTTTTTTGGTGAAACATGAAGATGCAATAAAATGGTACAAAATAGTATATTAAGTATTAAGAACGGTAAGGACATTTTACCGATCGAAGACAATAGTTTGGAGGAGGAGCGCAGCGACGACTCCAATTATTGTCTGAGATCGGTAGTCCTTAACGTTCGTGATGCTTATGACGTTTTTTGCGCTACTGAATCCGGTAAAAAGAATTTTTAATAAATTAATAATTAATACAGATTCAAATGCGATAATTGTCAGTCTCCACATCACGTTGCCGTATTGTCGATTGATATATTGCGTTTCTATAGCAATCTGTAAACAGTTACCGCGTGGTTACCGCCATTGCAGTTTTTTGTGAAAATTATTTGGAGTTCCGTGCTAAAAATTAATGAAAATGATTCCGAAAACGAAATAGAAGAAGCTTGGAATGTGGGGTGTTCGGTTCTCATTTGTGATAAGTCTAGAGAGACGGTACGAAGGTACCTTACAATCATTTTAAAAATTGGTGTACCAAGAAAAGTACAAATATTGATGAAAAATCTTTGCTGGCGTACTTTGTTACAAGAAATGAGAAATTAAAAGCTCCAGGATTTGTTTTAACTAACATTGGAAATTGCATTCATTTTATTTAACTAAACTGACATTTGTGACTGACATTAATTTATCAAATTACATGGCACATTCGTTTTGAGTAAATTTACTTACCGTTCTAGAACCCCAAAGTATTTTACCGACGACTTTATCCTTAGCAACTAGTAAACATAACTTACTGTCTTGGAAACAGCCGCGGTAAACAATGAAATAGAGCACAGTAACGCAAAAAACATATAATAGCCAACCAATCTGAAAAACTTTTTTAACTTCCATGCAAGATTGACGAGAAAAAAAAATGATAATAGACGTAACGATCGTGCATAAACAAATACAAAGTGCATATTGAGGTTTGCATTTCTGCCCAAAAAAAAAATATTAATAATAATTATAAGACTTACTAATAAAAACTAGCACCCCAACTGTCATCGTAGCTCCCGTTTGATAAATAAGTTGCATTATTGGTAGCTGGAAGACATTGGAAGCAATAATTGGCTCCGTGGTTGTTATCCCAATACTGACACCCTTTGCATTGGAATCGGACAGCAATCTCCAATTTCTGTCCAATGGTCAAAGTATGTGCGTATAACAAGAAGCTGAATGTATCCGAAAAACCATCGCAAGAATTATTAACATAAGTTCCTTGCAAATCAGCAAAAGTTTTCCACGCGTCCAATGTATATCTGATATGCACAGATTTGTGAAAGTCTAAATTTCGGACCCGAACGGTTCCTTTTATAGATAAATCTATGGGGTCGCTTACCACAGCATTTTCTAGGCACACATTCTTTTCCCTAACCTTATCTAAGAAATTTGGTTGACCTCCAGGTTGTTGGAATAACGGAAACAGTATCCTTTCGGGTTTGAAACCTACATTTTGATTAAATTGGGGGATGTGACAGGAACTCGAAGGATCAGACGCTTTTAAATCTGCTTCGACCATCAAGTCATCGTATGCAGACGTAGGGATTTTTGGGACTTCATCCAGGAACGTTCTAACATCTGCTAGGTCCAAGCCTAAAACATCTGCGAAACGTACGATTTTTTTTCTACCTGGTGTACCTGGTGGGGTTTTCCCCGTTTTAAGGGAAGAACAACGGCGAACTCTTGGTATTCGCGTTTCTTTTTCATCATCGTCGTCTTCATCATTTTTGGTACCAACTTCGAGAAAAGCTCGCGATTCTTTTGGACTGTCGTCTTTCTCAATGGTATCGCACTTGGTTACCTGCACGTTTGTTATAGGACACTCAATAGTAAAGTCTTTTTCAACGTTTAAACTGCTACTGTAAGTTTCTACTTCCGAAGGGGTTGTTCCTACTATAGGACAGGACGTGTCTTCTTGGGGAATTTCATCTGATTTGGCGGGTTCTTCCTCCTTGGGAAGTTCTTCCAATGGGGTTTCTTGATTTTCTAGTTGGGGTAAATCCTGAAAAGTACTGCTATATTCCAAAGAAGGGTAGTCTTCATCTCTAAGGCTCAAAGTGGATTCTTCTTCGTTACAACTTTGTGGGGGTCCCGTAAGTTCGGACGTGACCGGCGATTCGTAATTGGAGTCGTTACAACAATTTTCAACCTTCCTTGGGGGAGATTCGTTAACGTGGTTTTCTATAACCCCATCTATCTGTCCTGTATCTTCATGACCATCTTCAGGTAATTCTGCAAACCCGTTTACATAACCCGCAGACATTTTTTGATGGGAATCTGATTCCGTATCGTAATAAGGACCATCACTAGAATCACTGTCATGGGAATTTGTTAAGATGGTACGTGAAGGAAAAGCGTTTTTAGGACATTTACAATTTTGGCAGCGTGCTAGATCTAAGTTATCCTTTCCGTTGATCAGGTTTGATAGTTCTGTCTCCGTTGCTTCTTCTTCTGGACTTCCGGGCGAATCCAGAAGAGTGAAGTTAAAATAAAGGTCCGGATCAGAGGTATGTCTTGGTTGGTGTGAAACAGCAATGGATGCTTCATGGGCTGCCAACCAACTACTCTCGTCTGCTGAAGAACCATCGTTTTCAGAATCGAGGGAACGTAATCTTGAATGCAGGTGACGAGCGAAGGCCTCGGCCCGATCCCGGCAAGACATTGGGAGTAACGAAGATAAACCGCACTTATCTCGCTCCGTTGTCGACATGGAGGTTGAAACTCTTGCCCTAAAATTAATAATAAAAGTGAGGAATAAAATAATTGAATGGCTTGTTTGATTGGTGAACTGTTATGCGGCTTAGGTCAAAGAGCAATACAAGGTTGATTAACTATTTCCCCTTGTGACAAGCGCGAATGTTTAAATTAATGATTTTTTTTTAATTATCAACAGGTTCTTTGCCTCCTCGATATAAATGTTAATTCAAAATACTTGACCTGCTCACCTTCATTTTGAATTTAATTCTATATCAAAGTTAATTATTAGTTTGAAATTTTATGCCAAAAACAGTCAGGGAAAATGGCCATGGAAAGGTAAGTATGCGGGTCTCTCAATCCCAAGGACGTGGGTTCAAACCTGGCTCAGGTTGTTATGATTTTTTTTTTTTTTAGAAAAATCTTGCTTTTGGGGGTTGGAATTACTTTATCTGAGCAAAATATTCTGCCAAAACCAGTCAGGGAAAATGGACATGTAAAGGTAAGTATGCGGGTCTTTCAATCCCAAGGACGTGGGTTCAAACCTGGCTCAGGTTGTTATGATTTTTTTTTTTTTTTATAGAAAAATCTTGCTTTTGGGGGTTGGAATTACTTTATCTGAGCAAAATATTCTGCCAAAACCAGTCAGGGAAAATGGGCATGTAAAGGTAAGTATGCGGGTCTTTCAATCCCAAGTACGTGGGTTCAAACCTGGGTCAGGTTGTTAAGATTTTTTTTTTTAATTCCATAAATCTGGGTTTTGGGGGTTGGAATTACTTTATCTGAGCAAAATATTCTGCCAAAACCAGTCAGGGAAAATGGGCATGTAAAGGTAAGTATGCGGGTCTTTAAATCCCAAGGACGTGGGTTCAAACCCGGCTCAGGTTGTTAAGATTTTTTTTTTTAATAAAAAAATCTTGCTTTTGGGGATTGAAATTACTTTATCTGAGCAAAATATTCTGAAATTATTTAGTACAGGGTGGAAAACTGCCAGGAATGCGCATACCAAGAAAAATATGTTGATGTAACAAATTATTTGTTTATTCCCTAAAAAAAAAATACGTAGGATGACCCGATTTTTTTTAAATTGTTATTCAAGAAGCTTTAAAATTACATACTCTAATAGTTTGGTAAAAGATTTAAACGTTTTACTTTTCCAACTTTCACCTACAACGCCTAGGCATGAGACCAAAGTTATCTGCCAAAAATAATCCATACATTCAATGTGTTTACCTGATAAGTCACGTAGCAAAATTTTAATGACAAAAAATTATTCTTATCTACACGAAAAAAAAATCAAATAAGTAATGAGATTCGACTTTAATCTTTAGAACATCAGAAATATTTTCACAGCCAAAAAAAATATTTTGTGTGCAACTGTCAAAAAAAGGTCACTTTTTTTGTTTGATTTTGAGTCGTGAAGTAGCACATTTGTTTATAGTAAAATAAAACCTTGACAACGTAAAAAAAGCCCTGACAACGTAAAAAAAAGACTTTTTTTTACCGGCCGACAAAGACTTTTTTTTACGGGTCATGATCTTGAATGAAATTAGCTTTTAATTTTATGTAAAGATTCGATCGAAACTTTAATTTTGGTAATTTTTCACAGTTGCACACAAAATTTTGTATGCCACATGGCCGTGAACTATCTTTTTTTTATTCGAATGATTATTTGGCTCGGCCTTCGCCTCGCCAAATAATATTCATTCTAATAAAAAAAAGTGCTACTTCACGGCCTTGTAACATAAATAACTATTGTGTGCAACTGTCAAAAAAAGGTCACTTTTTTTGTTTGATTTTGAGTCGTGAAGTAGCACATTTGTTTATAGTAAAATAAAACCTTGACAACGTAAAAAAAGCCCTGACAACGTAAAAAAAAGACTTTTTTTTACCGGCCGACAAAGACTTTTTTTTACGGGTCATGATCTTGAATGAAATTAGCTTTTAATTTTATGTAAAGATTCGATCGAAACTTTAATTTTGGTAATTTTTCACAGTTGCACACAAAATTTTGTATGCCACATGGCCGTGAACTATCTTTTTTTTATTCGAATGATTATTTGGCTCGGCCTTCGCCTCGCCAAATAATATTCATTCTAATAAAAAAAAGTGCTACTTCACGGCCTTGTAACATAAATAACTATTATTACAAAATATCTTTTTAAGCCGGGGATTAATTTTATTAGGAAAATTGATGTAAAAAATCATGCGTTATCATGACATAAATAGATTGTGATAAGGAATTGCAGGGTTCAATCCCCATTAAAAAAAATGTGATAAGAACTTGGGTTTCCTGTTTGATGCATTTTTGAAAAAAATGGGAGGAGGATTAATTAATTGGGTTAGGCAAAAATTTTTTTTGCTTAAAATAAAGCTTCTTTATTGAGGTCGAGTAACAATTTCGATTGGGTTCAAGTTTGTGTGTCGATTATCGATTAATTTAACTCTGATCCAAGAAGTCAAAATAATTATGGGTTGAAATTGCGTATATTTCTTTATCCTTAGTGGTTAAAATTTAAAGATTAAAGACGCATTAAAATAAAGCAATAAAATTCTTCTTAATAGACCACAAAATATAAAATTTTAGAACGGACGTATGTGTGCAAAAAAAATGTTGGATCAGATCCAAGCAAGCAGTTTTATTATTTTTAAGCTTAAAATAGTTTTTAGCATACCTCTCGCATGTTCACTTTGGATGGGTTCGAGTTATTCCGCAAAAACGTAACTAAACTAACAATAATTAAATTGTTTAAAGCAAGTTCACTTTTATTTCTCCTTGTAAAAAATTTTACACGAGACCATACGAAACTGAACGTGATTTTGATAGCGCACGGTGTTTAAAAATGTTATTGGGTAGCACATTAATAGCTTTAATCAAACATCTGTAAAATGTCTTACGTCGTTTTTTAATTTATTTAGAAGTTTTGCGTCGATCATACGACCAGACGCCGATGATGTCTAAAATTAGTTTAGAAAACTAGACCCGACCTAGCTCACGCAGACAACTCGAATATTCTCGCATTTTTCAAACTTATCTTTATTATCAGTCTTTGTAAACAATATCATTCATTGCTAGTCTGATAAAGATAATTGCTTTTAATTGACACCGAGAATAAACACAAGGGATGTTATCAAACTTGAGTTGACTCAATGTTTAACATTGTTGTTTTATTATTCATTATTTTATTTTAAGGACAAATAAATAAACTCCACATTAAGTTCATCTAGAATCCAATACTGCAACATTATCTCTAGAAATATTTAATAAAAAAATGATTGATCAAATGGGAAGTTCTAGTACTAATGGAAACTTGGTCACATGAAAAATTGTCCTCGTAGCAATTTTTCGAGCAAAATTCGTTATAACCGTGTTTAACTAAAATTAATTTAGGATACTGAAGCTAATATATGGAAATATTCGTTATAACCAAACCTAACATACACGAACTGAAGTTTCCATTTCATTAAAATTCGTTATAACCGATTCTGGTCACGTTGGCAATCACATGTTTTGACTTACCCTGCATAGAAATCATTGTAACCGTGCCATATTCATAACATATCGTTATAACCGAATCCCATCACTTCATCGCTCGCACAAACGCACGTTGTAACCGAACAAAATGCTATAACCGAATCTGATTGTGTTATCAATTACATTTGAAGGTCTACCTAACACAAAATAATATTATAACCGATCGAACATTTACTCATCCATCTTAAAGTTGCCTTAACCGATTTCTAATATTTGGGTAGATTACTAAAATCCATTGTAACCGAAAATAATTCGCTTGCTAAGAGAATACGAGCCTTGTTAAAACCGAATTAATTTTGTGCACTATATAAAATGTCGTTATAACCGAGTAGATCAGATAATATCATTTACCAAATAAAGTTGTAACTTATAGGTAAAGGTTTTGATAACCGAGTTGGATCACAAATCCAGTTTTTTTATGTTTTATACCTTATATTTATAAGATATCGTTATAACCGTGACGAAACCAAGTAACTCAAATACAAAAAGTTGTCCTGCTTATTACATTTTAAATAAAGGGAACATAAACCTTTTGGTATTTCCAAGCACTTGATAATACGGTGAATTATTTTCAAGAATCGTCTATCAATTTATTACACAATTCGGTTATTACAAATAAAAATCTTCTGATTATTCAAAAATAATTGATTTTCCCTAATCAAAATTAATCATCGTATGACGTTAACTTACACACATTTCGTCATTCAATGTAACTATGCAGAAACTAATCTAAGAATGGAATTAAAATAAATATAGACTTCGTTATAGCAATAATTTACTATTGTCTATAACGCTCGTTCGAAGAAGAATAATGTAATAGAAAAAGATGGTAAAAAATTTAAAAATAGTAGGTTTGACGATTTATAACCGAATCATACGTTGATTAGGTACTTTAGTTTTAGCGAAGGGATTAAAAAAATTCGTTATAACAAAGTTTTATCTTAAAATCGAACGACTTTAGCCATAAATATACGTTAATAAAAGTTGTAGATCTTAAAAGTCTCTATCGAAATCTATAAAAATATACAGGGTGTTATATTTAAAAAATCATAAATTTCGCTTGTCACGCTTTTATCCAACCCCTTGTATAATTACAAATAATTTAAAAGGATAAGCCTTTTCGTCCCTAATAACTTTTATTTCAAACTTTTTTCTATAATTTTAAAAATAAAAGAGTTATCGTTGGTTTATATTTATTTCCCCCACCCTGTATTTATGTCAATGATCTCAAATTTTTTTAGGGTTAATAAAAATTATTGGAACAAATTTGAATACACTTTCGTTATTTAAATATTAAAAAAATGTATAGGTGGGTATACAGGGTGTTGGATAAAATAAATAATAAAGGATAGGGGAGAATTCAATAAAAATTGTGCGGTTTCTTCTGGAGGGAAGTGTAAGAAGGGGAGGTTGGGTGTTAAAAAAAATGTATTAAGGTCTGAAAAATGGATTTCCTGTTCTAATATTTAAACGTACCTCAAAGACATGGATGAAGGAACACTTTCTGTAATTCAAATAAATGTTAAGTGCACCGATAATGTTACTTTTTAAAACAATAACGAAAACAAGTCTGTATAAACAACGATGACCCAAAGAACTGGCATAACTTTAAAAATAGAAACTCTTAAAGACATGTGACGAGTCCGTGGTAAATTATTTCCTTTATCAAACTATTTACGAAGAGACAACACGTGAGATATTTCGGAAAGTTTCGAAAAAACTTCTTTTTACCTTCACAAAACCGAATCGAATCAAAAACTGATAACTACTTATCTAATATTTGCTTTTACACTTCTTGACATCATGATAGGATAGGTCAGAGACCTGCCTTGAACGTATTTATACATTCAAAAAAATTTATTATATTATTGTGACGCATTCAACGCGTAGACGATTCGCAAAAAGATAAATTTAAATACACCTACGATTTGTTGAAAAACTATAAATAAAATAATTAAACAGGAAGAAATTAACTCCCACCATGTTTGGTATAATTGAGCTGTAAACAATTTTGAAACGTGATCTCTGGAAGGTCCAGAAAAATCGCTATAATCCGGAATTTTATCCAAATGTCACGCAGCAATCACGAGCTTTTCACTTAAGTGGGCAGAGTCAAAGTAAACTGCCAAAACAAGATACCACTCTGCTTCGGTTGGTTAGAAAGTATATTTTTCTAAGATTTAAAGGATTAAGTTTCTAAAATTAAATACTAAACAAAAAAAAATTGATTTTAAATTAAAAACGGGGTACGTGGTTCGAATATCGCCCGAGATATACGTTTTTACGTTTGTTCTAACCCAAGAGACAGCTTTAGGGGAGCAAGAGTAGCCAATAAAAATTATTATCTCCCCCCCCCCCCAACAAAAAATGTTCTGTTATTAAAAACAGTTTAAAAAAGTAAAACATTATTTAGTCCCTAGAAACAAAAACAAATATTCCATGTAGTACATAACAATAGGTACTTTAAAGATAAAATATTAATATTATTATAAACAATTCTAATCTACACAGTTCAATAATTTAGATTATATCATATTTCAATAAATTTATCTGAATATAATAAACAAATTAATTTACGACTTACATAATTTATTTTCAATTTTTTTCTTGCAATTTTATCACTAACCGAATAGAGCTAATAATATTGATAAAAAAAACAGTAATCTATTAATGGCAACATTTTGTTTATGTTTTTATCTTTTTTAAGAAACGTCCGTTAATGTTGTTGTGTGTTGTTGTTGTTAGATTAGGTACCGAATAAAATCAACTTTTTTACCGTCCTAATTGTAGATGAGGTAATATGTTATTATTTCTAATTAAATATTAATTTTATGAGACGTATATAATGATTGCTTTATACACTACTCGGATGATTATGCAAAAGTTGCGTAGAAAGGGAACGCTAGTTAGGGGAAAATAGTCAGAATTTTCTTTAAAAAATTTTTTGTCTTATCTACCCCTTATCCACGCTTGAATTCATTTCCAAAATCTTCATTTTTCACCTCAACTCTCATTAGTCTCTACCTACCCTCGCATTAATTCCGCTATTAAGAAAGTTTACAGATTGCACCCTTTTCCGCCTCATTGTCCATTCTTTTGTAGATCTCACTGTCCACCCTTGCGTCTATATCACTTCCCACTTCCCAATCGTCTTAGACATGCCCAAAAAAAATTCAAACCTGTAGACAGATCTCACTGTCCACCCTTACGTCTATACCACTGTCCACCCTTATATTAATCCTAAAATCCGAGACAGAATCGTCTTAGACATCCCCAAAAAAAAATTCAAACCTGTAGACAGACCTCTCTGTCCACCCTTACGTCTATACCACTGCCCACCCTTGTATTAATCTGAGGAATTGTACCCTTGGACCGCTAAAAATAAATTCTAAATCTTAAGACACTCCCCACTGTCATTCTCGAATCTATCTCACTCCCCACCCTTGTATTATCAAACAATTTTAAAAATAATGACCTTGAACCTTTCTAAAGACACTTTCAACCCTCCTTCCTGCCCACCCTTCTCATCCCATCTCGGATCCTCCTAAACACTCGTTCCAAAGTTTACCCCCACTCTTTTGTCTATCCTTGTCTCCACCCCTTTCTGTAACATTTTGCGATCCATTTTGACTTTTTAGTTGTGTTTATGTCCACCCTTGTACACACCCTTGGCTTCCACCCACGTATTGCGCCTTACACAACATGTTGTCTTCCTGCTAACCATTCTAACGATTATTTTTTTCCTACCCTTACGTGAATATACTAATTCCTCTGTTGCGTATTTGCTCTATAATCCCGATCTTGTGACCCTCAAGACAATGCACACCCACACCCTTCGCGTAATTAATTTACCCTGTTTGATGTTTCTGTTTACCTCCTAATACAACCCCCACAACCTGTAAAGGGATAAAATTAAATTCCAAAAAATTATGTAAGTACGCACATTTATATTCATTTTCTTTAAATATACGAATATGTTTCCACTTTCAAGGGTAGCTAATTTTAATTGTGAAGTATTAACACGAAATAAACATAAAAATCGGTAAAACTTCTGTAAGATAAAATAAAAGTGTTGCTAGGCATGTTTCAAAGACGTTTCCGTAATTTAAAAACATGATTGTGTCTAGAAAAATATTCAATTAATTATCTGATTGTTAATTAAAAACAATTGGTATCATAGTCCAAAATTAAAAATTAAGAGAATCTTTTTTTAGAAAATTTAGGGTGAAATCACAAATACCCATGGACCAGACTAATTTAATTTTTTTTTTTAAGTTATGTCGCTTAAGATTTGAACCGGCGGTTTTTTTAGTTCAATATTAAGAGTCCGACCACTTTATCGATAGTCTACACCGGTCCTTAAGTAACAGAACCGTACTTTAAAAAAAATAATTTTTTTTTGAAAAAACTTTTGAATTTTCAATTGGGATATCAAGAAATGAATAAACATACCCCATTTTACAAAACGAGAAGTACACTTTAAATGTTTCTGAACCCTACTGTATAAATATTTGTAAGTTTGGCACTTGAAATTTAAGTTTACCTTTGGTTACAGAACTCTTTACAGGTACGTGTGTAAATATAGCATTGTTTCATAAACAGCAACGCAATTAACATTATTTTACCTCTAATAATAGAAATAGTGGGCACGAAAATGTATAATAACTCCCTCTAGTAAGAGAAAAAATATACAAGAGTTGTAGCGTAATAAAAACAACCCCCGTAGGATAAAAATTAAAAAACAAATTATTTAAGAAGGGTTTCATGTTAAAATTTTCCCTAATTAATAGACGATGACTTGGATCTAATTAATTTTAGATACGTTATTAATTTATGAGAAATTGGAGGCTCGTCTTTGAAAATTGCCAACGAAAATTGAAGGTCAAGATCCGACGCAATCATTTTTTCGACGTCACATCAATTGAAGTTGATTAGATGTAATCACGTGTGCAAACCAGAACAGAACAACACAAACAAAGCTTGCAATAAAAATCATACGAAGATGTTCAACAATATTTAACAGGACCGCATTAGAATTAATTAAAGCTCTTGCAACGGACTTTATACCATCTTTGGGTTTATTTTTATTATAGCGAAACCATTTTGAATTTTGCAAACTGATTTAATTTCCCGCCAAGTTTTGCAAACGTTTAAATTTAAAACGAAAGGTTAAATCCGGTTAATTTTAAACTATAAAACCCTGAAACAGAAACAGCATCACTTTGCGTGTCTTTACGTAAGTCCAATTAAAAAAAAATTTTTTGTTAATTGGACTTGTTAAATTTTTTTTTTTTACACTTTTTTTAAATTACTGTTCTAATTTATTCTAAATATAAAATTAAAAAATGGGTTATGTTTATTGAATGTCGCAACATTGAGGCTATTGCTCTGAAAAGTAGGACACAAGACGAAAAGGGATCAATCTTCTCGGATTGTTAAAAAAAATAATTTAAACATAATAAATTAATTAAAACAACCCCCTAAAATTTAGGTCAATTTAGAGTAATGGAAAGTTAATATTGACCTAGGACAACCCTACTTGCAGGAGGAATGTAGCAAACAAAACAAAGCTGCGGGATCAAACCAAAAAAGAGTTTAAAAAAAATTTAAACTTATTAATTAATTTTTTTATGAAAACATAAGCGACCTAGGATAAGTTTAAAAAAAATATTGATTGGTATTTACATTCTCAAGCGCATTCAAGGAAACAACAACAAACAAACCTGAATGGTTAGGGCTTTGCGTTGTCGAATGGTGAAGTACGTCGCGACGCCGAACGTCTAGATAAGGCGAGCGTCCGAACTGCTTGCTTGCAGTCACAACACTCGCCCAACAAGGGCAAATCAAGGTCGTCAAACTGACCGAGGCGCCTCTTACGGCTGTTGGACGTCGATCCCCCCTCGAAATGCAAGAAGAACACCGGAGGCCCTCCCATTCTACTTGTTTGCATACCACTTTCGTTTAATTCTATTTTCTTTAAATTATGCACTTACAAGAAAGCCTTGAACATTCGTATGCAAGAAACCATGAAGGGCGAATTTTTATTGATAAGTTACCGGCGTCGACGATATGCGCGCGAGCGTCGCGACGCCCACTTCAAACATATGATTCTATCGCGTAACCTTAAAACATTCTTAAAATCTAAACAATGCGTTCGTTTTCTTGGTCTCGTTTACTTTGGTACCTCATTACCACATTAGGGATCCTTCAAATTGGAATCATGTATAAATGGAATTGGTTTTGTACCAATTTTGAACCACACCGACATGTTCATAAAATGGTAAGCCACAGATTAAATTATTTTTTAATCACTTTGTCCAAATAATTAATTCTGGCAAACCACAAGAAATAATAAATCTATGGTCAATTTAAGGATAATCCGTTAGGGTCTAAGGGTAAGCCGAAAAGGACACCAAGAACTTTTAAAGTAAACAAAACAAAATAAATCAAGAGTGCTTGCTTTTAATCTTAAGATAAGTTTTTAAACTCGCAGGAATAAATAATTTTTAAATTGAAATGAAGCCCTAGTGCAACCCTTAAAAGGGACCAAACACTCAAAAATTTTTGGTTTATTTTAGAACACACAGAAGGAGGCCTCGAGTTCTTCAATTTTCAAAATTTAAGTTAAGGAAAGAGAATTTAGAAACATTTAGGGTCAAAAAATCAATTTCTGAAGCTCGCATTTTTTTTTTTAATATTCGTGGCTCAGATAAGGGTAAGGGGTTATGGAGCCTAGGTACAAACCAAAGGGAGTACCAAAAATTAAATTAAGGAACCAAAATGAAGAAAAGTTGAGACACAAAGTTCAAGTTCCGGGACTAGCAGGAATTAAAAAAAAAAGATAGTGAAGGTTTGAAGGGTTTGGTGCAAGCCTGAAGGGGTGTCAAAGTAGAAAAAATTCAAAACTTTTGAATTCGCGCAAAAATCAAATTCCGGAGCTCGCAGGAATTAAAAATTTAAAATATTCCTTTCTAGGTAAAGGAAGTGAGGGCCCAGGGTCCAGGTGCAAGGAGACCCTAAAACATTAAAAAGTTCAAATTGGGCTTAATTTAAGGAACCAAACTGGGGAACATTCAAAAACTCCGAAATTAAATTCCGGGGCTCGCAGGAAATTCATTTTTTTTTTGAAGATTTATTTTCAGTTTGAAAAAATTCAAAGAACCTTTTATATAAGGATCAAGCAAGATAAAAATGAATACAGACTCGGACTTTAGACGTTATTTGCAAAAATCAGTCCACATTCTAGGCGCAAGTCTACAAAGGCGCCAAAAGTTCTAAAGTCAATTTAAAAATTAATTTAAACTTTGCTGGCTATAAATTTGAAATGTTTATGTCAAGGTAGAGAAATTGGGGACACACGTATTGGGTGCGAGACTAGAAATATTTTCTAATGCAGTTTGTTGCACACAAAAACTTGTTTCCACGCTGTAGAAACGTGAATGTAAAAATTTTGCAAATATCATCAACCCCTGAAAAGGAACTTCTTCTAAGAATTCTTTGTTCTTGATAGTTTTGGGCAAACCCTTTAAAAATTTCGGTTTACATTCAAATAAACTCCTGAACTGACCCTGAAATATAATTTTCAAGGTCAACTATTAATAAATAATTATTCCTGTTTTTTATTTTCAGTGCAATCTTTATAAACAAGGGATAGCGGATGGGACTTTATGCTCCCCTATCTGCGAATCCAAAGAAATCTTCTCCTTTTCCTGCCAAGCTTACCACACAGCAAAACAAGTAGTTTTTGGGGCAACATGGGGTGAAACTCGAATAATAATCAAAGTTGCAGACACAACCATCCCTGCTTTGCATTGGTATGACAACGGGGTATTGAAATACCCCAGCGAAAAAGAATTTTTATCCACAATTCGTGCTGTTGCCAAAAACATATTAAACGTCACCCTTCCTAACGAATCCATAGCCAAATTAGCATTTTTAAGACCTAAATATAAAGAACTGGATATTCATAAAAGGCGAATCGAAATGGATAACATTTGGGTTTTAATTCAAGATAACGAATATCTTTTATCGAATGTTTATTGGGACAGGGATGTTTTCCCACAAATTATAGGAACTTGTGGTCCTTATTTTGCCCTACAATACGTTGAACCGATTCCAGAAACATTTTCAATTCTTTACGAAAAAGACACTAAAGAAAATTGGGGGAGAAACTTAAAATATTCAGTTGTAATAATGGAATTATTAGAAGAACTGGATAATAATTTTAAAGAACCCTTTCATATCTGTGATGTTAAAATGAGGGATTTTGGGGTAACCCATTTGGAAAATGGAAGAGCAAAGGTGTTAGATTTAGATACGGTTTATCCAAAATCAATTATAAACAGGATTTTAAAAGACATTGAGGGTTGTTACCAAGATGAAGATTGTAAATTTTTTGATTGTCGTGGAAGATGTAATAAGGAAAAGGGAAAATGTCATAAGGTAGTTACAAATAATAATTTACAACTTATTTGTGAAAAAATCTTCTTGGGTTGGAGATTATCGAACACAGTTTTGATCCCTGGATTATTATTATCCCAATACGCCCCTGCAGAGTTAATGGCTTTATTAAGACAATGTGCTAATCCTGAACATGAAAATAGAATCCCAAGGGCTTCGGCAAATGAAGATATCAGAAAAAGATTGTACAGTATTTTAGTTGATATAGAACAATCTGTTAATACAGATACGTATTAAGAAAAATTAATTTGTTACAACATCAAAAATATTTTGTAAATTGCGTGATGTCCTTAAAATATTTTTCAGGATTAAAAAAACCACTTGTTATGTAAAAGGTAAGATTTAAAAATTATTTCTTTGGATAATATCTTGTATAAAATTTGTTTAAGGTTGCTTCCATGCTTAAAAAAAGACAAAGCCATTAAAAAATCCAGATTATCTAGAGACGGTGTCAGAGAGTTAAGAAGCAACCATAACATTTTGTTACTGAAGGGTTTGCTTGAAAAATGGAAAAGGGTCCAAAAGATATAACCTTTGAGGGCTGTCTGCAAATATTTTGGAACAAGAGAAATATCAACCAAGGATGA
The DNA here is from genome assembly GCA_963082805.1 of Hemicrepidius hirtus. Taxonomy (NCBI): domain Eukaryota; kingdom Metazoa; phylum Arthropoda; class Insecta; order Coleoptera; family Elateridae; genus Hemicrepidius; species Hemicrepidius hirtus. The sequence goes on from OY720165.1 coordinate 30,508,013, forward strand.
AAACCATCACAGCAGAAAGAAAACAATCATGACCCATATCCGGGGTAGTTTACCCCAAACACTATGGTATAATAGTTAAAATAATTACCATGAGATATAGGCACCGACTTCCAGGGGTGCTCTGGGGTTAAAAATCTAATAATAATTCATGTAAACAGAAAACTAAAATGGCACACTGGGGAAAATCCTTTTAAATTTCACATTGTAGTAAAAAGCCTTTCCTATAGAAATTATTTTCTAGATATATTTTTTTTCCTGCACCCCCACAAACTATTGAGCACCCATTAAAATTATCAAAAGTCGGCAGGGCACCTATCCCATGAAATAAAAAGATCTGTCTACCAAGAGAATAAAATTCTTTAGGGAACTTTCTGCCCCTGAGACTTATGCAACTAACATAGCCTACACTCAAGTGTATTGCTGGTTGCATACTCGCTTCAACTATAAAATTTGAGATAGGTATAGGCAACCAAGAATACACCCAGATTAATTTAATTCAAAATATGTATTGAATATTATGTTCTTGTAGAATTACGGAAATTAAAAGCCTTTTTATATTATTCCCTTGTGTATTATATAAATCGATCGGTAATATGTTAAGTTTAAATAAAGATATAAAAAATTATGACTTGTTTTCATCGTCGTTTCATAAGTTTTAAGGGTTGAAATGTCCCAGGAACAACAAGGATCGGTCAAGAGAGACCAAGGTTAAAGAAAAGGGATCCGACCCAAAATGAGAAGAAGAGTGCAGACCCAGCTCGGGTACCTCGGGATTGACAATTCCCATACTCACTAGATGTGAGCCCCTGAGGGGGAAATAATTCTAGATAAACAGATATAAACAAACTTGATTACGATTTTTCCTTTCCCAAAAGAATAAAAAATTGTTTTACTACAAATTGCATATATTAGAAAAATCTACAAAAAAAATTACATCCAAGTTGATTCCTAAAAACTAATTAGTCTTTTTTTGTTCGGCCAAATTTTGAAGTTTAGTCATAACTAAACTCAAATCGGAGCTTTTAGTAAGCTTAATAAAAACAGCTCCACGTATTTCATGAAAAACCAACCACTCTCCGACTTCTTTAGCAATAGTTTTCAAATAAACTTCCATATCATTTTTAGTCGCAAACACTTTATAACTATTACATAACTTATCGATAACTAATTCTAAAGGTAACACACTTTTCTTTTCGGAAACAAATAAATTTCGAGCAAGCCTAGCAACCTCGGGTAGTCTTGAATATAATTGAACTTCCTTTTCCTTAACCGTTGACCGTGTCATGGATTCAAGAGCTTTTGCTGCTTGCTTTTGGCGAACCTTCTCTAGTAGAGCTTTTGGAATACCTTTTAGTACGGAACTGATTTCTGTAGTAATTGGAGGGGGAACAACTTCTTGAGTCTCTTTTAATTTTTCCAAAGCCCGTTCCATTCGGGTGTTGCAATTAAACATCTTCCGGGCTTTATCTAAAACTTGTGATCCTGTTGTAAATTTTTCTTCAGCTGGAGGCTCAGGTAAATTTGATTCGACATCCGGGATCTTTTCAATATCAAAAAGTGGATGCCAACGGGTTATTTTATCCCTGGGTATTTCCATGGGTGGATCCAAAGTAATTAAAAATTCTTCATGGTAGGTTTTTAATTTTTCTATTAGGATTTTGTATAATTTCCTACGCCGCTCAAGTAAAACTTCTGAAGTCATCATTGTCCGTTCTTCCTGGGGGATAATTACAAGCTCCCATGATTCACGACGGGTACCGGTTCCGAACTCCCGTAACTTTTCCCATTTTAAGGTAAACGCTTCTGGGAATAAAAATTTAATTTGTCCGAGCCTTTTCTCACTTATATTTTTCTTAAGCATTTCTTCCACTGCTGGTTTAAGTTTTTTATAGGTAATAGTCTCTTTACGGTTGTGGAGAATCTGCGAGACGGTATCGATTCCCCGAAAAATCTCTGCTAGCATCCGGTATTTATAAGGTAAAGCCAAGGATTCTTTTTTAATGGGAATTAAAGCTTCTTTTAGGGTTGCAACAGGCATTTGAGTGGCATTTTTAGTTGGACTTTGTAAATTAAAGAGATTTCTACGTACGGATGTGTCTTTCTTAGGACTTAAGTATTGTTTTTCCGGGGACTGTACCTTTGTTGGGCTTAAATTGACTTCCAATTCGATTGCTTTAAAGTTTTTCAAGACTGGGGACTCCTTAAGTTCTTTGGTTTTTTCTTCCTGAGCTTTTAATTGTTTTTCCGATTGTTTAAACCGAGACAGCGAGGCTTTCAATTCAGCCAAACGCGAACTACGACTTAGTTTTTGTTTTAATTCTACTAGAGAAGGTTCTGTACCTTTTAAAACTATTTTATCCATTGCATTAAGCCGTTTCGTTGGAGTATTAGGCTCGGAAACGTTCTTAGTGGGTGTAACTGGATCTTTGATTAGTTTTGAATCGATTTTAGTACTTTCCATGATTGTTTCTGATTCTAAAACTTGATTTTTTGTTACTTTAGCTAAGAATGGTTCAATGCAACCCATTTTTGTAACAGCTTGGGTTTTCTTCGATCTCGGAACCGCTACAAGTTTCTTCCTTGCCATACTCGAAGGAGAATTAATTTTCTTCAACTCTGACACTAAATTAGCTTTTAAAGGTATATCACCCTTAAGATTATTGTTTATTGTATCGGATTTTTCCACGAGACCCCTAACAGGAATCTTGGTGTCGTTTTTTTCTAATAATAAAACTTTCCTGGCACTATTAATTTTTAAATCTTCAATTGCTCCACGTTTTCGGGTATTAAAATAATTCACTACAGATTGTTGAGCCATTTTTTACAGAAATCAAGGTTAAAAACAGAAAATTTAAAGGGATTTAAAGAGATTTGACGCTTGTCAACAAAAAAGTGACAGTTATTTCTCTTCCCTCCAAAACGACTACAGCGCCACCAACCGTAAAAGAATTCCCTAAATTTACCAGAGGCGTAGTTAAGGGGGGGCTTAAATATTATTAAAAATTTTGAATATTATTTTGCCGGGGCGTTTCGAATAGGGTAGAAAGGGGGTGTCATACGCCTGTTATTTCGCATTAGTCTGCATTTTCGGATAATTCAGTTACGTGTATATTTCAAAAATTCATATAAAACCGCAGAGTACAGCTAGAGGATTAACTTGTAGATTAAATTAGAGCCCTTGATTTTCCCTATACTACCCCCTTAGAGGTGCCACTGTCCACCCTAATTCAAAAATTCTTTGTTACAAATTATTACATGCCAAGTTGAGTGGAGAAAATTTCATAAATATCGATTTATTGACGAAACTTTCTAATTGTTTACTCATTAACATATTATCTGTTGTAATTGTGTCTAATTTCAGGTCAAAACAAATTTTTGGAATATTAATGTAATAATGCGGAAGTAAAATAAATGATTTCATTTTGGTCTTATCAGAAGTTCAATTAAAATCAGGCGACATTTGCATATTTCGCAATAAATTCAATGAAATAACAGGAACTTTTGGAGTTTTATTTTTACAGTATTGGTTTTTTAGGGGAAAAAGGATCAAGTTAAGTGTAAATAATTCGTAATAAACGCGTAAATAATAGTTAAGGGTTGAGATATGATTGATTTAATTTGATTCAACGTTAAGAGATTTGTTTGGGGGTTGTTTTTAAATAAAAATCGTTATAAAACAAATGAATTTGAATTTGCTGTAGTGTTTTTATGGTTGTAATGTTGGGGATGGTCTGGGGCTAATTTCAATACTGATCGTCGTTTTTTTATTTCGTGCTGTGCTACTTCGCATTGTGTGGTGATTTTCTGATCCCTTTTTGGTTTATGTTCGGTAAAATAAAAACGTTGCGATGCAACAAAATCGTGTGCAATGAGTCGATAGACATTTAGACATTTCAAACCAATACGATTAGTGATCGTTACTTTATGCTTCCTAAATGAGTTCCAAATCAGACGTAAACAGGCGAGTGTTGGCCATTCAAGCAAAAAAGAAAAGACATAAGCCCGGAAAAAAGAAAGGTAAAAATGAAGAACAAAACGGTCAAGGGGGTGGCGGCAATCGTAACAGTGCTCGACTGGAACCATCCCACAGTTCTAGTAACGAAACAATCGAGGACGCGGGCGAACCCTATTCTAGTGAGGAGGAGGAACAAGAAGACAGTGCAGATTACCGCAAGGGCGGCTATCATCCCGTCAAAATAGGAGATCTCTTCTTGGGCAGGTATCATGTCACTAGAAAACTAGGTTGGGGTCACTTCTCAACCGTTTGGCTGTGCTGGGATTTGGAAGACAAAAGATTCGTTGCCCTTAAAGTTGTCAAATCAGCCCAACATTTCACCGAAACCGCTTTAGATGAGATTAAAATATTAAAATCTGTAAGGGACTCGGACCCTGCTGATCCTAAACGTAACAAAACCGTACAACTCCTAAACGATTTTAAAATCTCCGGTGTAAACGGGGTACACGTTTGTATGGTCTTCGAAGTCTTAGGCCATAATCTTTTAAAACTCATCATCAAATCAAATTACCGGGGAATCCCCTTATCAAACGTCCGCATTATAATGCGACAAGTACTCGAAGGCTTAGACTATTTGCATTCCAAATGTCGGATAATCCATACGGATATCAAACCTGAAAACGTTTTGGTTTGTGTAAGCGAAGATTACATCAGGCGGTTAGCTTCGGAAGCAGCGGAAATGCACCAATTGGGTCTTAAACTTCCCACCTCGTTAATCAGTACGGCACCCCCGCAAGATATCCAACCAAGCACTAAAATGAGCAAAAATAAAAAGAAAAAACTCAAGAAAAAAGCTAAACGGCAAAATGAACTTTTAAAACGTCAAATGGAACAAATTGTTGAGATCGAAGAACAAAAACGGTTAAAAGAAAACGGGGATGTAAACGGTGATATTCCTACAGAACCCAACGGAAACAGTCCTAGCTCTGAAAGCGAAGAAAAGCTTCCAAACGGATGTCTCGATGGGTTAGCCGGAGGGGAAATCCTTGAAACTCAAGAATTAGAACCGGAAATCCCTGTCGCGTTAGAAGGAGCCGGGGAAGCAATCACGCCCATGTCGGAGGACGATTCAAATTCCCTCACTAAAAAATCGGAACCCGATCCAGCCTTTATAGAATGTGAATTCGAAGTTAAAATAGCCGACTTAGGTAATGCTTGTTGGGTTGATAAACACTTCACGGAAGATATTCAAACCCGTCAATACCGTTCCTTAGAAGTATTACTCGGAGCCGGTTATGGGTCTTCCGCAGATATTTGGAGTACCGCGTGTATGGCTTTTGAACTTGCAACAGGTGATTATTTATTTGAACCTCATTCCGGAGAAGAATACAGTCGGGACGAAGACCATCTAGCCCATATAATCGAGTTATTAGGGGAAATCCCGAGGAGGATTATCGCTATGGGAAAAAACTCCAAACAGTTCTTTAATAAAAAGAACGAACTGCGTCATATAACAGGACTGAAACCGTGGGGAATGGAAGCCGTCCTCATGGAAAAATATGAATGGTCTCGTAAGGATGCGGAAGATTTCGCGGGATTTCTCAGACCGATGCTAAATTTTGATCCGGATCGGCGAGCAACCCCTGCCGATTGTTTACAACATCCTTGGTTGGGCGTTGCGATGACGACAACCACCACCACCACCACCACCACTACTACTACCACTAATTGAAATTTTTTTTTCTCTCTAGGCTATGTCTATTTATTTAAATTATTGCTACCCCCTTAAACGGGACAACAATGATCTTATTTCTCTGTATTTGTCTTTTTGGAATTACCAATTTTTTAATTTTTACTCCTCAATCCGGTTCAACAGGGCCTTTTGTTATAATCTGTGTACATAGAATAATAACATAGAAAAATTGTGATGTATGTGTTTGTATAGACAATATAATAATAATAATAACGCACTCCTTGGTTGCCATCCACACACCCTCCGTGTATTAGTTTTTTGCAAACTGTGGTGGTTTTATTTATTACTGTTGTCCGAAAAAAATTTCTTTTTACAGTTATTGTAGTAGAATGCAGATATGCCAAGGAGTTGCTCTAGATGAATGTCTACCAGTGTTAAAAGTAGACGAGTAGCAGCTATCAGTTCCAACCGACTAGTTTAAAGCACCAATATTTGTATTACTTATACCATAATTATTATGAATTGGAACATACACATTATACAAGATAAATCACTAAATGCTAAGAAATTGAAATATACATTTTAAAGAGGCTCCGTTTGTTTATATTATTTTTTTATTCAAGACCTAATTTAGCTCCTAAGACTTAACATCAACCCCAGAGACTATAACCCAATCTCACCTAAGCCTGTGTAGATCCCGGAAATTTATTATTTTGTCTTAAAAATCAAAAATTGGGATTTTAAAAAGTAAAACGAAGGTATTATACAGGGTGTATGCCAATTAAACCCAACAAAGAGACTTCATATTATTTTTTTAAATTAATTCTCGACCTATTTTTGCTCCTAAGGCTTAGCACCTACCCCCGAGACTAACCCAAAGCTACTGTGTAAACCCTGCAAGTCAAAATTGAACTTCAAAAATAAAAAATAAGGGCATTATACAGGGTGTATAAAAATTAAACCCAACAAAGAGACTTCTATTATTTTTTTTAATTAATTCTCGACCTATTTTTGCTCCTAAGGCTTAGCACCTACCCCCGAGACTAACCCAAAGCTACTGTGTAAACCCTGCAAGTCAAAATTGAACTTTTAAAATAATAAATAAGGGCATTATACAGGGTGTATAAAAATTAAACCCAACAAAGAGACTTCTATTATTTTTTTTAATTAATTCTCGACCTGTTTTTGCTCCTAAGGCTTAGCACCTACCCCCGAGACTAACCCAAAGCTACTGTGTAAACCCTGCAAGTAAAAATTGAACTTCAAAAATAAAAAATAAGGGCATTATACAGGGTGTATAAAAATTAAACCCAATAAAGAGACTTCTATTATTTTTTTAAATTAATTCTCGACCTATTTTTGCTCCTAAGGCTTAGCACCTACCCCCGAGACTAACCCAAAGCTACTGTGTAAACCCTGCAAGTCAAAATTGAACTTCAAAAATAAGGGCATTATACAGGGTGTATAAAAATTAAACCCAACAAAGAGACTTCTATTATTTTTTTTAATTAATTCTCGACCTATTTTTGCTCCTAAGGCTTAGCACCTACCCCCGAAACTAACCCAAAGCTACTATGTAAACCCTGCAAGTAAAAATTGAACTTCAAAAATATAAAATAAAAGCATTATACAGGGTGTATATAAATTAGAGCCAACAAAACTACTAATTTATGACTATTTTGGTCTTAATTCTTGATTTTTTTATAGTAGTGCATTGGAATAAAATTTTATTCCAATGCACTACTATAAAAAAATCAAGAATTAACCTTCATAAATGTAAAAGAAGTTTCATAACATACTAGAATAAATTTTAGTTCACGAACGCTTCAATCGAACAAAAGTTGGCACACTCACCGCTAAAATAATTAATTATAACTCGATAGAATGATATAAAGAGATTATAATTAAATAAAGTAACATTTTTAAGATTTATAGCAAAAAAATTCATTAGAAATCGCATTTATAATGTGGAGGGGAAAATGGAATAGTGGACAGGGATAATCCTTTGGTTTTACCGATTTATGGAATTCCATGCCGTAAATTACCAAAGAAAAGTTTCTACATAATAAAAAAAAACTATATTTCAATCAATTTTATTTAAAAATACATTCTTTTAATCCTGTTTAGTTGCACCCCCTACTTTGACAACGTCAAAGGGGGCTACCCACCTTGAGTGTATCTTATAAATCGTTTATTAAGTTTGTAACTTAATAAACAATGGAAAAACTTTGGTTTAAAATCATTTTTATTTAATAAAATACATTTTTTAATCCGGTTTACTTACTCTATAGCCTGACAGGCTATGAAGGGACTTGCCCTTTCCAGGAAAGACAAATAAATTGACGAACGATTTTAAAATCAAACCATTTCTGCTGCTACCGATTGGATTGGGATTTCCTTGCCCTGTTTTACTATTCCTCTGAAGTTTTGCTTCTAATTTTATAGTTTTTTCTTTTGGGCCTCCCCATCCTGGACTCAGGATCAAGAGGAGCTTCTTCCAAAACTAAAATAACAAACCTTACCTAACAAAGGAAGATGTCTTGATGTAACATTGTTCTTCCTATGCCTTTTGGATTATTTTGCTTTTTTTCTAGTCCCATCATCTTCCCCCCGAAGGTAGCCTGGTTACAACCCCTCCATAGAGTTCTTGTCATTTATTTTCTTCAATGTTCTGTGAATTTTTCCAGTCCCTCTCTTTTAATTTCTTCCTCATTATTACATCATCTGGTTGCCTGTACTTATAAAAGAAATTAAAAATTGTTTGATACTTTAAACCCATCACATGTTAATGATATGGAATTAACGATCTCATTAAAATATTTATTTTATTTACAAACTAATAATAAATTATAATTATAGAGTCATTCACTCAAAATTACTTTTAATTTCATGCAGGAATGTATCTTTGCCCCTTGATTTTACAATCAATTAGTTGCAAAAGTTAACCGGCCCCTCAGTTTAAAAGATTACTCTTACGTAACCGTTTAAAGATCATTCCTCTTTTACTTGATATCTATTTTTCTTTCGTATTTCCCCTTAATAATAATTAAACTAAAAATAAACATAATTATGACTTTTGTTATGGTTCAAGACTTATTATAGCAAATTTAAACCCTGATAAACTATCGTACCACTTGACAACAGAACAATGCATTTATTTTTAGTTCGTACAAGCTAAATATTATTAATGTAATCGACCTTTGAGGTGAAACTCAGCATAACCTTATCAAAACAAGATTAAATGAGATACTTATTACTTCCACTATTACTTAAAGACCATTTACAGTTGCAATGTCCGATTTAAATATCGCAGTCTTGGGTGCTGGCGTTGTTGGGCTTACAACTGCCCTGGAACTTCAAAAAGAATTTCGGGGTGCTCGTGTAACCGTAATTGCAGATAAATTTAATGAAGACACCACAAGTTTTGTAGCAGCTGGTTTATTTCGACCTGGGGGTTATTTTACCGGCCCTACAGACATCATTACGAGGTACCTAAAAAAAGTCGTTAAGATTTAGTTTGAATATTTTTGGATTGTAGACAATGGATTAGAGATTCTTACCACTACTGGGATGATATTCGTGTGACTCCAGAAGGCCCCTTAGCTGGGGTAGCCCAAATCTCCGGATACGTTTTTTCCAACTTGTCTCCAAACATAGTTCGGGTAAATATCTAATTCTAATCAAAGTAGTTTACATTTTATAATAGAGAAACTTAAATTAATAGAGGAATTTAATTAAATTCTTGTCGATAGAAAAAATTATCATAACACAACCTCGCTTTTTTTATTGATTTTTCTTCGATGTAATTTTAGATAATCTAACGTTCTATTATAAACAGAATCGTCTAATAGAAAAGGTAGTCCCAATATACAGGGCTGCAACTGAAGAAGAACGTACATTATGCCCTGGTGGTTGGAAATACGGTTCGTACTTCACCAGCCTCGTCATTGAATGCGAAATTCTCCTACCATGGGCTACAGATAAATTCATCAACGCAGGTGGAAAGATCTTAAGGAAAAAAGTCGATGCTTTATCTCATTTAGCAGGCCAATACGATGTCACCATTAATTGCACTGGAATCGGGGCAAAATACCTCTGTGACGACTACAAACTTGTACCTGTCCGAGGACAAGTACTAAAAGTAAATTCTCATTCGTATCCTTATACAAAATTATTAATTAAAATTTTAGGTTTACGCACCATGGGTTAAAATGTTCTATTACGGTGATTACGATACTTACATAATTCCTGGATTTAACACGATCTCGCTTGGTGGGTCCCGCCATTTCGACAATTTTAATTTAAACACGTGTAAATACGATGAGAATGCCATAAGAGAACGTTGTGAAGCTTTAATGCCGAGCCTGAAATCTGCGAAACTTGTAGGACAACGTGTTGGTTTGCGGCCCCATAGAGATCCGGTCCGTGTTGAAAAAGAAATCAGAAATATTTACGAGAGTAAAATGAAGATTGTTCATAATTATGGGCATGGTGGTTATGGTGTAACTTCAGCACCTGGCACTGCTAAACATTCTGTACAACTGGTACGAGAAATATTGGCAGGGAACAGTAAAATATAATAATAAAAATGTAAAACGTGTATATTAACAAACAATAGAATATAAAAATCACCTTTCCCTTAATCATTTTCTGAACAGTTAAGAAATAATAAACATTACGTAAGTACAACAAGCATATATCTTAAAATACATGTCACAACCTCTGTGCTCTTTTACATTAAAAATTATGTGCAAATTCGAGTCGTAATAAAATATGGAAACTCTAAAGGCACTATCACACATTAACTTATAAGTTAAGCTCTTAATTTGCTTAAACAGCCTGTCCCAAATATTATTTCACAACCCAGAGAAAAATTAAATCAAACCAAGACAATTTTGTACATTATCGTCCTCCCATTTAAAAATATTAAAAAATAAACGAGATATTAGGTCTGATAACGTTTGGAACACCCTGTAAATATTAATTTAAGTACAGTGGCGGCCTCTAGGTACGTAGAAAATTATAAACAAAAGAACAGTAGAAAAAAACTGTTCATAATTGTCTATTGGGGGTCCAGCCACCTTTGATTTGCCCTGAGCTCTTCTAGGTTTGTTCCCAGAGACCCCTAAATATGCTCAGTGTACATCGAAGTTTGTCTGAAGACCTTTAGGTTTATCTCAACACGCCTAAATTTCCCCATAGCACATCTAGGTTTGCCCAAATTTCCCCAAGCACATCTAAGTGTATCAAAGAGTTTCTAAATGTCCCGATAGCGTATCTAGGTGTGTCCCAGACACCTCTAATTTGCCCAAAACACATCTAGGTTTGGCCAAACACATCTAAGTGTATCAAAGAGTTTCTAAATGTCCCCATAGCGTATCTAGGTGTGTCCCAGACACCTCTAATTTGCCCAAAACACATCTAGGTTTGGCCAAACACATCTACGCGTATCAAAGACTTTCTAAATGTCCCCATAGCGTGTCCCAGACACCTCTAAGTTGCCCAAAACACATCTAGGTTTGCCCAAACACATCTAAGTTTATCCAAAAGTTCCTATATGTCCCCATAGCACATCTAGGTGTGTCCCAGACGGCTCTTAAGTTGCCCAAAACATATCTAGGTTTGCCCAAATATATCTAAGTGTATCCAAAAGTTCCTAAATGTCCCCATAGTACATCTAGGTGTGTCCCAGACGGCTCTTAAGTTGCCCAAAACATATCTAGGTTTGCCCAAATATATGTAAGTGTATCCAAAAGTTCCTAAATGTCCCCATAGTGCATCTAGGTGTGTCCCAGACGCTTCTCAAGTTGCTCAAAACACATCTAGGTTTGCCCAAGCATATCGAAGTTTATCTAAGAGTTCCAAAATGTGCCCAGAGACCCCTTAAGGGATGATAAAGTGAATAATAATGGGTGAAGCCCATATAATATGTAGATTTGGTTAGATTTCCGTCAGGGCACATCTACAATATTTTTTTTTCAAGTAAATTTAATACTTCAGCCGCCACTGTTAAAGTGCATACTTTGGAATGTGCAAAATTACTTTTTTTTTATTTTTTCTTAAAAATTCCTTGCAAATTAGGTAAAGAATTTGGCTTAGTGCCCCCCGAAGGTTTTTGAAAAATCTTACTTACACGCTGTTTCATATCTTCAACTCCCTGATTAACATTTTGACTAAGAGTGCTACTACCTCGATCCGTTGGTGATTGAAGAAAAGTTGTATGCACCCGATTCTCAGTTTCCCTGATCATGGACATGACTGAATCCCGATGCGGTGACAACGAAGGATTTTCTACCACTATTATTTCTAAACATCTAAAGAAAATTTATTAGAAATAAATTAAAAATTTTTAATAATTATAATTTTACCTTAATCCCGGAAGCAAAACCGTACTAATAATTTGTTTACTTAACGGACTGTATATAACGTTAGAAAATGCTTCTAATAATGCTAAAGCCATATCGACTTTTCTAGTTTGATTCGACATCTGACATGTATAGGCTGATAATGCAGAGAGCTGAGTTAAGATAACTAAAAATAAAAAATGAGTTGTTTGAAGGCAAAAAAAATAATTTGGTACCTTCGTCCCTAAACGATGCCTTACAACTATTCACAATATTGCCTAACGTAACCACAAGCTGCCTTAATAAGCTATGATTGTCCCTACAAGTCGGATCGGACAGGCATGCTTGCAGCTGCATGTATGCTTTGTCGTGAACTTCTTGGACTGCACAATCCGTTATTAAATTTCCTAATCCCGGAACTGTTGCTGTCCTTACCAACCTTGAAAAGAATCAAAAATGTTCATTGAGGCATTTTCAAAAATCGCTTATGTATGCGTTAGCGTAGACTAAACCCCGATTTACACCTACAAAATTAAAAAAAAAATAACTTACGCATCAGAATCATTAGCTAAAGTAACCAAAGCTGGGGTAACTTTAGTAACAAGCAAGTTTTCGCTACAAACTCCAATAACGGTAGCAAATAATCCAGCAGTAGCAGATCTGACAAGTGGCCGTTGATGGACAACCCCTTCCCATAAACAAGTGATGACAGACTCTTGCATCCCAAGACCACAAAGTCCCTTAACGGTAACTTCCAAACAATCTAATGGGGTTCCACATAAAGGTAAAGCACAAATAAATCGTTTAAGGACGTTGGATAATTCGTTTGCGTCGTCGCAATAACTTAAGACAGAAACTAAATAAACGGGTATTATGCTTAAACTAGGAGAATATTGATTGAAACTAGAGAGTATTTGTTCTAGATTCTGGATGTGTACTTGAAACAACGGATGGATTTTCGTTTTCGTGAAGTTTTTTCCAAAAACCATACAAATATGCAGCTGGAGCTTTATAATACTTTGTAGTAACGAATGTTGAGTGACTTCTACATGGTTGACATTATTCAGAAGATCTGGTAATCTAAAAAGCAGAATTTAATAATTCCATAAATCCCGATTACTAAAAGTTAGGTTAGGTTTTTTTTCCGAGACACATTTAAACGCCAGCACTGCTAACTCTAACCCCCTTGGTCAGAAAACTTACACAATATCAAGAAACCAATCCAGTTGTGGCCAAGTTTCCGAAGGATTTTCCAAAACGAATTTATTAAATTCGTAAAAAATCATTCCGACGTTAATGTCTCCGTTATAAAAATTACAAGGATTTGTTAAAGTCGTACATAATTTTAAAACTTCAGGTCCTAAAAAAATTAATATTAACGTCAGTGGATTTAAAAAAAAAACATTACTTACTCAATTCGATTGCCATTTCCTTTTCTATACTTCCTATAATTTTTTCATCGTTTGTTACATGAATAAAAATATAAGGAAGTAATCGATCAAGAACGTTTACAAGAAGAACTGTTTGATTTAGAGATTCATCTCGAGATTTCTTTAAATGTTTATTTAGTTTATAAAGCAATTGTTTTATTAAATCGGTTTGTAATCGATCTAGAAAATTAAAAGAAATAAAATTTTGTATGTTAACAAAAAATTCTTACCTATACTTAAACCCCAATGGGCTAATACGGGGAATAAAACTTGCATTCCGACGTTTACTACAACGTTACTGGGATCGTTTAATGTACGCATCGCGAGCTCTTCACATTGCCAATATTTATCTACATCATCACAGAGAGCTACTACAAAAGACAAAGCTCGTACTACCATTTCCCTTACTTTTTCTTCTCGGTCTTCCAACATTTGTTGTAACATTGAAAGCATTAAGGAATTACGTATTGGACTCTAAGGGAAGAATAAAAATAACTTGTTTGTGGGGTGAAATTATTATAAACTTACAGAAACGTAAGGTATAAGCGCAATGCAGGATTCTACTACAAGAAGCCGCCTTTCTACATGTTTATGGGTCAGCTGCTCCCAACACTGAGGAAGAATTTCATTTTCGACTAAATTTTCTCCTGAATTTCTTGCTATGCTAATAATTCCTAAAATTAAACGTAGAGAAAATTTAATAAGAGTTTAAAAACAATAAAATTAAATAAAAACACATACAGGGTGTTTCATTTAAAAATTAAGTGTTGCTAAAAATTGGTAATCCGTTTTTTTATATTTTTTACCTGCTAAAATTACTTCTCGTTCCTCTTGAGAAGGTTTTTTCTTTAAATTAAAAAGTTGTTGAAGTAGTTTGTCCCGCTGCGAACTGTTTTGGTTTAAATATACGGCACTTACAAGTAAAGGAATGGCTTCCTCGCGTTTATTTAAAATTATATTTGGAATTATACGTAAGAGAGATTGAGAGAGTACATGTACAAGTGTTTCGTTTGTTATGTTCTCGAAAACTTGATTTTCTGCATTCGCTGTCGTACCGGCTACACAAAGAGATAACAACTCCTTTTTGAAATTTTCTGGAAGATGTCTAGAAAAATATTTGTTATTACTTAATCATAATCGTAAAGAAAAAATAATACCTGGAACTTTTACAATAATTAACTTTAACGTCGCAATTACGAATGATTTCTTTTTTTTCTGTAATTTCCTCAATTAATTCTGAAGTGTTTAAAGTAAGATTTGTCCATTCACTTTCATTTAAGCTGTTATTCGATACATTATCATCAACAATACTGTCTTGTTTTTTTACAGCTAAAGCATTTCGATCGATTATTTCAAAATGTTCAGGGGAATTACCGTCGGTACTAGAATTTTTACTACTACTTGTAGAAAGTTTTTGGGTTACATCGATCGGTTCTAAATTTAATTCAATTTTCTTACTGACTAGAAGTTCATTTTCGTGGCACAACCGAACGTTTTCATTTTGCAGATCTATTATTTTTGTGTTCAATTCCAGGATTTTTGAACTTAACTTTTGACCTTCTTTGGTCTAAAAAAAAGTAGTTTTAAAAAACAAATAAATATTAATTCGGGTAAAGCCTTACCAAGGTTTCGATTTTTTCTTCCGCTTTTTCATCTTTAATCACAAAATCTGTTTGAGTATTCGCTCCAATACAATTTTGACCTGTTTGTTTCAAACCTTCTCTGTATAAAGATAATAATTCAGCTGGTTTCGATATATTTAGACCTACATCATCCCAATCTTCAAAATCCTTCAAAAAAAAGTCAGGAGATTAATTTGTTTCCAAATTTAAACGTTTTATATGCATAGGGATTCATATCGGGACCACCCTGTAGACTTCCTCAAGTTTTCCCACACCTCCCTGCAACAACCTAGGCTTCCTCAAATCTCCCAGAAGCTCCCGGGACAACCCAAATTTTCTCAGATTTCCCAGATGGCCGCTCGACTGCCCAAAGTCGTCCCAAAGGCTCCCTAGACTTCTCCAGGACAACCCAGATGCACCATAAGCTACCCCAAGTCTTCCCAGAGTTCTCCAGAACAACCCAGATTTCCTCAGACCTTCCCAAGGTTTCCCAGACGTCCCCTAGACTTCCTCAAGTCCTCCCTGAAGCTCCCCAAATTTTCTAGGTGCCCCTTAGACTTCCAAGACGTCCCCTAAACATCCAAGACGCCCCCTACACTTCCAAGATACCTCCTAGACTTCCCCAGAAAACAAAAGTGGATTTTCTGAGTTTGTGGGGGCGCCCTTACAGAAGATATTTTTATTTTGGAGCTTGATAGTTTTACTGTTGCAATATTTTATTTACGAATCATGGCCTAGTTTTGCTACAAAAACAATTACTTTGATAAAAACATTACTTTGATAAGAACATACCATGAATAATAAACCAGAACTGTTATAAAACTGATAAACCTGAGTCACGCATGGAGGTCAAAAGTTATTTTTGGTCTACAAACAAAACTAAAACGCATTTATTGAACCACATGCATTAGACATAGTAAATTAATTAACAAAAAGCACCATATGGGGTATTATTTAAAGGTCATTCTATTAAGATTATAATTACGTCACAAATATCAAGTCGTTTTCAACCCCTTCGTTTATTATTTAAGCATACAAACCTGACTTTCGTTTTCATCAGCAAATGTAATGGAAGTAAGCTTATAGCCATAAGTTAAAAGATATTCGTTGATTAAAAAATTTAAAGCTCTTTGTTCATGAGGTTTAATCCCGTCACTGATTTGAGATCGAGTTGCTTTCTTATCGGGTGTACTTGTCTCCGATTCTAAAATAACAAACACAAATTTTTGTGTCCAAATAATCATAAAAATAAATACCTGTAGCAACAGTTAAATTATTTCTTAGGGCACTTATAGTTTCCCGTGCTTTCCTCAATTCAAATTCTAAAACGGCAACTCTCTCATCAACGCTTCTTTCACCGTCTTCAGAAAATCTAGTCAAATCTAAACTGTCTAAAGTGACTTGACTACCTGAACGTGCTAAAAAAACCCCCAAACAGGATTTAATTTATAAAACGGTTGAATAAAACTTACATATTAATGACGGAGCTTCTTGGGATTGTAACTCGAAATTTCCGGGGTTGGAAAAATAATCCCTTAGTAATGGTAATTCTTTTCCTGATTCGACTAATTCAGTGTGGAGCTCTAGGGCTGTTAAAAGTAGTCGATCGTTGATAAGTTTCGCAGCAATTTCATGGTAACCAATTGGTTTATTAGTTTGTTGAGATTTTACGTCATCACTTGCTGGTAGTGCTGACATTTTAATAAATTATTTAAAAATAACATGACACGATTAAAAACATTATTTAAAAGCTAAAACACATTGAATAATAAAGAACAATCAAAATATTTTTAGAATAATGACACATGCACTTGACACTTTAAACGTCATAAAGGTAATACCAACAAAAAAATACCTGTTTTACCCACCAACCAGTGGTGTAGACGCTTATGGGTCATAAGGGAATTCCACAATAAGTTTAAAATACAGAAAAAAAAAGTTTATTCTATTAGAATTAGCTTTTTTGTTAATAAATCTGTTAGGGGATTAAAGAAAAAAAACATATTCCAGTAATAACAGGTTTCCAGTGGCGTATACGCTTATGGGTTATAGGGGAATCTCCCGATTAGATCAAAATAGAGGAAAAAATATTAAATAAACTTTGTAAGTGATTTATTTGGCTATGCTACATCATACAACACAACCAGAATAAACTTATTTCTATCTTTCAAATCCTGTTTTTGCTTTAACATAATTAAATAATTCACTCACTTAGGTACCTAAACCGTATCAAATTTTTCTATGTGATTTTTTTTATACAGTGCAAGGTAAGTACCTAATAAAGCCTGTTTGAATACCAAAATCCTATGCCTGACGTATTATAGTTTTTCCTACTACAGTAAAGAGTATATCAAAGTGGTCTGTGTTTTGGTAAGTATGATTTTTATGCTCAAAATTCTGTATTTTATACAGGGTGTCCACTTTAAATTGAAAAAATTAAGCCAATTTTCTATGGTCTTTGAGATATGAGTTAACCATTAACGGTTTTTCTATCCTTTAATGATTTTTATTTGTTGGTGTGGTTTGTTTAGTTTGTTTTTGGAATGTAAGGGAGAAATCTTCATTTGGTTTTTGATTAGAAAAAAGAATAATATAAATTTTTGCATTCAGCAAAATAAATAAAAAAACTTGGCCTGCAGTGTGGAGGGTTAAAGTCTCCATGCATTACCTAATTTTGGATTTTTTTATTAATAATAATTCTAATAATAAACTAAGACACCCTGTATATTTAAAATGAAATATATGTGTAAGCTGTGTAGATACTGGCACAGTCAGTCATTCAAAGTTTCATTCCATACAAAATATCTAATAAAATATTTAAAAAGTTTACTTCGTATCCTTACCTAATTTTTAAGAAACGTGTAATAAAAAAAAGCTCATAAATTTTTTACTATTTTAGGCTCCGTTATTTAATATTAACTACACTATTTGTACAAGTGCATTATATACAAAAAGAGTCCTACAGCTAAGAAAAAGTGTACTTTATACATTTTAATGAAAATATACACCAATAATAATAACATTTATAATATATTATGTATACCGAATAAATTAAGTGAAGATACAAAACCATATCTTTTACCTAACTACACATTGTAGCACCATCACAATTTAGTGATTAGTTTTAACTTAAATTAAAGTCACCAACTGTATACCAGAGAATATTCTACATGATACATTTTACAAAGTAGCCAAAATGCGTGTAAATCCAATACAGGCTGATACAACTGTCTGTCCGACACCCCAAAAGAGAGCGTAAAGGGGTTCCATTGGGTAAGTTGCCGCTCTGTATACAAAAGCTATAGCAGCACTGCTTACAATACCTGACGTAATTGGAGGCAGGACGCCCATTAAAAGTATTAATATAGGAAAAAATTTTCCAAACTTGTGTTTTCTTAGAGTTAAAAACGCTATCAATGCTGCTATCTAAAAAAATATTAGTGTACTTACAACCGCTAACTTGATCCCCCTTTAGTCCAAAGTTCTTTACGTACCGTATGTACAAAAATAGAAGAAAACAAGGCCCAGAGGAAGACGTGATACCACATCTTAGTAAAAGTATTAAGCGCATCTTGCTGCAGCCAGAACACAGTGCTGAGGGAGTCCAGCTCTGTGCTCTTGGACATTGTCACCTTTAAGAAGTTGCGCTCTGAGCTGCTAGCTCATGTTGCATATTTGATTGCATGGGGCTCCCCCATGATGATACCTAAATTATTAAAACAATTATATTTGGTAAAAGGCTTACAAGTAAGGCACCTACTTATCTTGTTTATCCAGTACTCGAAAATGATAAAATCATATTTAAGGAATCTTTTATTACTGGGTTGTTACGTATGTGGGGGTTGTTTATTACCGATATGTTTATTTCACATCTTCTGCTTCGTGATTTGTAAATTCTGTAATAGTACACAAACCATTTAAATCAATCACTGACAGCTATTTTGACATTTTGATCATTTTCAGCACAAAATCGAAACGTAGATACTTCGAACAATGAAGTTGGCACACCTTGTATTGAAAAAGTTTTCAGTATACAGGGTACAACCACAAAATAATGTCGTTTTTAATCAATTTTTCTTTCACAACAGCTCTTGAACCCCAATAATTTAGGAGTACCCTATATATAAAAAATGTCGGTAATATCGTAAACGTCAAATAAACGTCAAATAAACGTCAGATTGCCTTTTCCTCCATATTTTTAAGGTTAATCGGTAAAATTCATTAATTATTTACAAAGTAAATCTCTTTCTCCATAATAAACCTGCTCAGAATACAAAAATTTAATTATTTTGAACCCTCCCAAGCATTACTTCTTGAAATTCTAACTAATTTAAGCATTGTCCGAAAATTTAGTGCTTCAAATTTTAGGGCCCCTTTGTCTTACCCTAACATGAATATTGAAGATTTACCAGAAGATAGTGAATCAAGTGACGAAGATTACGTTCCGGAAGGTATCACTGCGGAATTACCATCCGAAGAAGAATCGGATGGTGATCCCGAAGATGCTTTGGGTCCGTCGGAAGATTTATCAACCAGAAGAGGTACAAAACGCCAAAAAAAGGGTAGCAATTTAAAAAAGAAACGAAAAAGTGAAGATACCGAGCCTCCAAAAGAAGTCAAAGAACAAACCAATGCGTTATGGGCAGATTTTATTAAAGACACAGGATTTAAAACAAGAGCCGAGCGAGAAATTCAAACCCCTCAAACCTCAAATAAACCCCAAGAAACAAAACTAAACGAACCAGCAAAAAAAGTTAAGGTAACCGAAGTTTTTAAATTTGCCGGGGAAGAAGTTAAAATAGAAAAAGAAGTAAACGCTGCTGAAGCAAGACTGATTAATACAGCATCGAGTTCGGATTCTTCAAATAAACCCAAAGGAGGTATAAATTCAATTTTAAATCAATTGGGGAAGAAACGTAAAATAACTACACTGGAAAAATCCAAACTTGATTGGGAAAAATTCAAGAAGGATGAAGATATTGGAGATGAATTACAAGCTTACAGCAAAAGCAAGGATGGGTAAGTAATAAAATAAATTATTATCATCGTTTTGAGAATTACAATCTTTTAGTTACTTGGAACGTCAAGATTTTCTCCAAAGGGCTGATTTGAGGCGTTTTGAAATAGAGAAGGAAATTCGGAGCAATTTAAGAAATAATCGGATGAATAATGTTAATTAATTGGTGGGATTTTCCCCTTCAATTATTAACATAACCGTTTGCATGATAAATTCAAACTGTAACTACAGAAATGTTGTAGGTTTCAAGGTGTAGAATTGCATTAAAAAACGAGTACTTACAGTAAAGTCTTGTAATGTGAATATAAACATTCGAGTTGTCTTTGATATTAATTTAAATTTATAACATTCCTATTTGAGTTGTATTATCTTAATATAATCTTGATGTAATAAAAATATTGTATAATATTTTT
This sequence comes from Hemicrepidius hirtus, assembly GCA_963082805.1. Taxonomy (NCBI): domain Eukaryota; kingdom Metazoa; phylum Arthropoda; class Insecta; order Coleoptera; family Elateridae; genus Hemicrepidius; species Hemicrepidius hirtus. The sequence goes on from OY720165.1 coordinate 30,528,487, forward strand.
GTGTTTTAATATTAATCTTGGGATAAAAATGACTTTATGTGGGATAGGATCATTTTGGTAAAAAAAACGTACATGGGAAAGGTAAAGGACAGTTGCCCCAAGTAGTCGCCTTTTACGACAGGCAGAGGATTCCCTGGGCCTATTCTTAAACCGGAACCCAAACGGCTAAAGCGCTCTCTTAGAATTTTTGCAAATAACTTCGTTATTTTTAAAGTAACACCCTGTATATTATTGGTCCTTTAGATCATATATTTGAATGTAAACATAAAGTTACAAAGGTATATCAACTCTAAAGTTAACAAACGAAAAGTTATTTCACAAAAGGTTGAAATTTAGGATTGTTTTGGGTGTACAGATTTAATGAGACACCCTGTATAAAAAATATCTATATGGTTTGAAAGAGAATTTAATGCTGCATAAATTTAATTTAAGAACCTTTTCTCTAGCATGTATAATAAAAAAGATATTCAAGAACTAAAAATATAATATACAGGGTGAAAAAAATTGGGTACCATCTCAGTTAAAACGAAACACTAATGTAATTTAAAGTAATGTTACCTTAGAGAAGAGTTAATTCCCCGATAATTTACCTCGTAAATATTTTTTTTTCATCATTAATATCAAGAAAGTTGTCACATAGTCGTACATAGCGTTACGTGAATAGCGTTACCGAATATTTTAATATCTAAGTAGAATATTTTAATATCTAAGTAAAAATAAGTATTTTGATTTAATTATCTTTATTACAAGAGAAATAATTGTATAAAGAAAGTCCAACTGCACAAACAGGACCATAATTTCTCTCAGCGTTACCCTCACTGAAAACTTTGGAAAACTCGGGAAATAATTAAGAGTACATCCCTTACACATCTTCCAAATTGAGGAAATAGCATCATTTACAATCTACAATAAAAAAAATCGTTATAAATAATATTGTAGTCTCTCTAGGGGTGAATACCAGGTTTCTTAGGGGGAGGAATACCCTGAGCTGGATAAAATAAGAACCATACAAGCTTCATTTTAAATAATTCATCCTAAAAAAAGGTTTAAATTAATAATCAACATTGGTATAAAAAAAATATTAATAAAACCAAACTTTAATTAACAAAATTCTTAACAGTGTGATTATACAATCGAAGTACAAGAAAAATATAGTCTACAGGTACCCAATACTAATAATAAAAATAAAATTAACCCTTACATCATTAAATACTGATAAAAATTCCTGAATTCGAGCAATAAAAAGATCGTTATGTATTATACCTTTTTATAAGACATTACAATTTTTATTGACATTCTCAAGCGTCACTTTGTTGAAATCCATGATTATATAAATAATAAATATTAAATAAAATATCGATTTCAACGGGAAATAATAAGATTTATTCGCTTTATACGTATTTCGGCATCATTGTGCCATTGTCAAAAGCTATTATAAAATATAATAACAAATGCAAAAATATAGTAACTCCTTGATTCTATTATTTTAACACTGCGTGAAGCAACTGGCCCCAGTCAACCCGTCGGAGGTCAGTCGCTTATCAGTGTTTTAAAAAAATATTTATTCCAAAATCTTCAGTAAAGGAGAATCTAAGAGATCAATTTGCTCATTCATTAAAGGTATGTTGTTTTTTGTGTGTTTATAAATTTCAAAAGCTTCTAAAATGTTTAATTTATTTTTGTTATCAGAAAAGTGTAAAAATTTAATTGTATTATTAGATGTTAATGTGTGATTTTGTTCTAACAAATGTTTAGCAAAATTTGATTTATGTGCATGTTTATATTTGTAACAACGGATATGTTCTTTTTGCCTAATACTAAAATTTCTAATTGTTTGACCTATATATACTGAATCACAATGTGAACAATTTAATTTATAAATACCTGATTTTAGCAAATCATTAATTTTGTCTTTAGCATTGAAAAGAGAGTATAGAATATTTTTATTTGTTTTAAAAATGACTTTATATTTATTTGTGTTATTTATAATTTTAGCAATCTTTTCTGAAATTTTACCAAAATATGGAATTGAAACGTATTTTAATGTTTTATCAGTGTTATTAATGGAATAAACTTTTTGAATAGCTAATTTATAATTTTTCTTTTTAATTAAAGTGTCAATAAGTGTAGTGTTATAACCATTGCTATATGCAATTTGTTTAATAATTGAAATTTCTCTATTAAAATTATTTTTATCTAAAGGAATTGTTAGAGCTCTGTGTACTAAAGATTGATATGCTGCTAATTTATGTGTATTATGATGACAAGAGTTATGTGGTATGGTAATATCAGTTTGTGTAGGTTTCCTATAAATTGAGTATTCGAGTATGTTTTCTGAATTATGCTAGCTAAAACATTAAATAATATAATTAATAATTTAGGATACACTCCAAAATATTCAGTTAAAAACACTTCTGAATTGATTAATAAATTAAGTAACATTAGCTTACCACCACTATGTAAAATAGTTAGTTTTGATGTTACGAGTATGTTTTCACAAATACCCCCACAGGAATGTATTCCTTTATTAGAAAATGTTTTAGTTAACAATAACATTGAATTAACAAAAAGGATAGAGTTGATTCAATTATTTGAACTTTGTATTAATCAAAATTATTTTATTTTTAATGATAAAATTTATCTTCAGAAAGATGGGTTACCAATGGGTAGTCCCATTTCACCACTATTGGCTAATATTTTTATGGAAAATATAGAAGATCAAATATTTGAATCAAATCTATCAAATAAAATTGTATTTTGGTTTCGTTATGTTGACGATATTTTGGCATGTTTTGATAGTTCTTTCGAATACATTGACGACTTTTTAATTTTTATTAATACTTTACACCAAAAAATTAAATTCACACTAGAAATTGAACAAAACAGATCTATTAACTTTTTAGACTTAAACATAAAAATTAATTCAGAAAACATACTCGAATACTCAATTTATAGGAAACCTACACAAACTGATATTACCATACCACATAACTCTTGTCATCATAATACACATAAATTAGCAGCATATCAATCTTTAGTACACAGAGCTCTAACAATTCCTTTAGATAAAAATAATTTTAATAGAGAAATTTCAATTATTAAACAAATTGCATATAGCAATGGTTATAACACTACACTTATTGACACTTTAATTAAAAAGAAAAATTATAAATTAGCTATTCAAAAAGTTTATTCCATTAATAACACTGATAAAACATTAAAATACGTTTCAATTCCATATTTTGGTAAAATTTCAGAAAAGATTGCTAAAATTATAAATAACACAAATAAATATAAAGTCATTTTTAAAACAAATAAAAATATTCTATACTCTCTTTTCAATGCTAAAGACAAAATTAATGATTTGCTAAAATCAGGTATTTATAAATTAAATTGTTCACATTGTGATTCAGTATATATAGGTCAAACAATTAGAAATTTTAGTATTAGGCAAAAAGAACATATCCGTTGTTACAAATATAAACATGCACATAAATCAAATTTTGCTAAACATTTGTTAGAACAAAATCACACATTAACATCTAATAATACAATTAAATTTTTACACTTTTCTGATAACAAAAATAAATTAAACATTTTAGAAGCTTTTGAAATTTATAAACACACAAAAAACAACATACCTTTAATGAATGAGCAAATTGATCTCTTAGATTCTCCTTTACTGAAGATTTTGGAATAAATATCTTTTTAAAACACTGATAAGCGACTGACCTCCGACGGGTTGACTGGGGCCAGTTGCTTCACGCAGTGTTAAAATAATAGAATCAAGGAGTTACTATATTTTTGCATTTGTTATTATATTTTATAATAGCTTTTGACAATGGCACAATGATGCCGAAATACGTATAAAGCGAATAAATCTTATTATTTCCCGTTGAAATCGATATTTTATTTAATATTTATTATTTATATTACAATTTTTATTTAATTCTAAATATAGTATAATCTATTATTCATAAAAGAATTAGATTTCCTTTAAATACTAGGAACAACGTAAATACAAATTTTCAAACACTTCGTAACAAATTAATAATAAAAAAACAACCTTCACAAGGAACTAATATTTTTTATAAATAAAACCAATTATTTTTGTAATATTATTACCATTTTTTTATATATTAAACGTTTTAATCGTTTTTGTTTTAAACGAATTAAGCCACAGACACGTTCTTTTCTAATCAAACTCAATTTTTGAAATTCTTAATCTAATATTCTTAAGTGTAGTATTTGGCTAAGTACTTGCAATAGTGTTTACTTAATTTTAAATACCCTGCACGATTTAAAACTTTTATTTGAAATGGACGGCTATATTAAAACAATTAATTCCTACGGAAGTCTATTTTTTGACCTCATTTAGGGTTCCCTGAGTGGATTCAAACTTGTTCTAAGGGTGCAAATATTCAGAGATCTCACATAATCTTAAATTATTAGGATCCAACTAAGGTAAGCTCTTGTTCATCGTCAGGCTGATTGCATCTTCGGGAGCTGCATACTTGGCCAAAGAATCTGATAATAAAAACCAAATTAATAGTAAAAACAATTCTTTTTTTATTAAAGAAACTGGATAGTACATATTTATATACAATGTAATAAATGGCAAGAGTTAATTGTAACTGAGAGAGAATTTTTATCACAATTCGTTGATTCTACGTCTGCTTCCTAGTCAATAATTTATAAAAGGAGTAACACCCTATATAAAAAAATGTGTAGTAAATGGAAACCTGACGCTATACAGTGTGGAACAAAATAATAATACTGTAGTACTAATTTTTTTATGACTAGGGTAATTTTTTTTAAAACTCCTACTCTACAATAACGACAGATAAAATATTTTAATTGTTCAATAATTAATTACTAATGAGTCTAGTCCCGAAAAATATTGCTAAACATTTTCTACGATTATTATTAAATTACATGACATTATTTGGAGTATATTTTGAGATTGACCCACCTTTATCTTTGTTTGTTCTTCGTTCTATTAAATATTGTACAGCAGCATGCAAAAGGCAAACAACAAGAGCAGATATACCAAATATTCTAAAAGTCATTGACCCACCAAAATCTTGGAAAAATACACCTCCTATAAAACTACCTAATGATACTCCAACTCCTTCGAATACGGCACCAACCAAACCCTAAAATAATTTAATTAAAATATTAAATACTCAAAAAAAGAATTATTTTCACCTGTGTGGTTGCTTCTGTTCCAGGTGGAGCTATAATGCTAGCATACGACGCCATAGTAGCATAAAACAATCCAAATGTAGGCCCGTTACAAAATTCAATCGGTAAACACCACCAAGGGTTTGTAAGGAGAGAATAAAATATAAATCTTAAACCAATTACAAGCAATACTAGACTCATGGCATGAACATGTCCGATACGTTTTAATATCCAGCTTGATAGGAAGAAAAACGGTAGTTCTCCTCCTAAACATTGAATACCCATAACAAGACCTTCGATTGTTTTAATCCGCGATAACATGCTGCTACCATGGTTTTCAGCCAACTCTTCCAATAACCAAAATAGGAAGTTCCACATTAACGCCGTACACAACCCTACACATATACACCATAAAATAAATATGAAGATGCGGATATTTGCTAAAAGCCGACTGATATCTCTTAGGATACTTGCAGAAATATGTTGTTGTGTATACTGGAATATAAATAATTCGTTAAAATTTCATGAAATACAAGACAATTTTTTAATGTACAGGAATTAACTTCCTTATTTTAAATATAACACCCTGTATATTATTGCTTTTTTAGATCATATATTTTGTTATAAACATAAAATTACCAAGGTATATCAAACCTAAAGTTAAAGGATTTTGAATTATTCCGGAAAAGATGGAAATTAAACATTCTTCAGGGCCGTACATTTTTAATAAAACACCCTGTATAAAAAATATCTATATGGTTTGAAAGATAATTTAATACTGCATAAATTTAATTTAAAACTTTTTTCTCTAGCATTTAAAATAAGAAAAATATTCAAAAAATAAACAAATAATATACTGAGTGTTGCACAAAGTTTGTACAATATAAAAAATATTTTAGTTTCTAATCTAAAACTTCATATTTTTGCAATAATTACCTTTATTCGTGAAGAAACGATTACACAGAGTAGTAAAGTGGCAACTCCAATTGCAAAAACGGGGCCGTAATTTTTCTTAGAACTACCGTCACTGAATACGTCAACTAATACCCCGGAAATAATTGAGAATACACCCCAACCTAAAGCCCCACACATTCTTTGATACCCATATTTATGAGGTTTATCTCCTGTAAAATTTAAAAATTATATTTAAAGTATTTCTCGCATTTTTAAACTAACCCAAGAGTTGGAAGCAAATTGCATCTCCAACACTAACAGTAACGGCTTGACCAATCCATCCAACAAGATAAACAACCAAAAGCAACCAAAACTGATACAAGTCGACAACTTTTTCCTCATTTGTAGTGGGTTGAGAAGTAAGATCGTTTACAGCATACGCGTCACATTTTATATCACAGACTGTAGATATTTTACGATCCAAACAGTTAGGGTAGCTTGTTTTTCCATTTTCAAATGTTACATTTTTCACTCTAAAATAAATGCAGTTCCCTATTTCTTCGGTAAGATATGAAGGAACATGAGCCGTAAAGGAGAGACTTTCTGGATGTGAGGTGCAATAATCGTCCCCATTCCAATTATTACAGATTTCACTCCACTCTTCGTGTTTTAAAGGACAATTCATCTTAAAATAATTGAAAAATATTAAAAGGTGATTTAGAAAAGCATGTAAATGTATGCAATGCAATGCAATCCAAAATCGGATATTAGAAGGGTCAAAACAGCAATAAGGGGGCCCTTGGACCGAGATATTTATTTATGTTTATACTATATTGCATCTAACTTTAGATTCCATACTATTCTATTGTACTTATCCTTCTTACTTTACATAATATCTCATCATTAAAAGCATTATCGTTGAAATGCTCAGCAGCCGAAGTATCGTTACCGACACATGTGTCCATTGCAACTTCAGAATTATCACAAGCAAAATGTATCTTTGTAGTCTTAGGAACTTCTGGTAAAAAAATCATACTAAGGAATGCAGCTGCTGATATAACTTGAGCAGTGAGAAATATTATTTTTTGACATCGGTATCGATCCGCAATACCTCCCATTAACGGTTTTGCAAGCATACCCGAGAATGGGAGTACCATGTAAATAATTCCTACAACAAAACTAGAAAATCCTAGTTGTTTTGCGTATACAGACATAAAGGGCACTACGGGAGCAGTTCCTAAAAGAAATCGGGTTACTTGTTACATCAGCGGGTTAATTTAAACATACCTGCATTCCATAGGAAGTAATGCCCTTTCATGGGTAACAATTCCTTATTTATTTTTGTATTCAACATCTTGAATTATTTAATTAAACAATAATTTAAAGAAAGTATGATTAGGTTCGAACTAAGCACATAACCTATAAAAGTTATTGAAATGAATTATTTAATTAATTATAGAGTACGTCATCCTTGTAATACAGTTTATTGAAGCACTATCGTATTTGTAATAGATTAATGGAGATAATTAAATTAATTTATTTGGTTCCGAAGTCTAATCGGGGTAGACTTCGAAAGGAAATTGTTAGGTTAGGGGTAGAGTTACACAACCCACGTTTTTATTAAAATATCTCTAAATTTAAAGGATTTTCCCGAAAAGCCTATTGGAAAAATAGTTTTCCCATTTTTTTTATTCGTGAATTTTCCGACTTCAAATTTTTAAACTCCGTTCTCCCTCGGAGTCGACAGCTGTCAGGCGCAGCATTAAAAAATGATTTAAAAAATTTCTGCGTATCAAAAGACCAAATCAAATACACCACTGTATTCAGAATTTCACCCTGAATCCAAATATATAAAAATATACAAGGCGTTCTATTTTTTGTTTATTATTACTTTACACCCGAGCCCCATTTTTATGCTAAAAGCATGTTCAAATAATGAAGTACCCCTTAAAATATTCATTAAACACAACAAACATATTGTAATTATTAAATGTAATGTATTTTCAGAACATAAATACATTTTACTTCATACGTTTCTGTTTTAACAAATAATTCCTTAAAGCAATCTGTTTATCTTTAAAACTCCTCTTGACTTTACTCTTAACTTTATGTTTAATCATCTGATAACTCTTGGTCTTCTTTTTTTCTCGATTTGTTTTAGAACAGTGAATATTCATACGACCATCTTTGTAACCATATTTTTCCCGGTCTGCTTGCCCCCTTCTAACACTTTCCACTCTTGTTTCTTTATCATGTTTGCGTTTTTTATAAATATTTTCAATATCGCTTAGTTGTACGATTTCCGAGGGTTGATTTACTTCTTCAATTTTACGTTTCTCACCTTTTTTTACGTATTGGACTTGTTTTTTTATATTTGCCATGTCTATTCTTTTAAAATCTTCGTCTGTTAAGATGCGTTCTAGGGATATTTTTTGAGCTAGTTCTTGTTTGGATGGTTTTAAAGTTTTTTCCTCATCCCCATCCTCTTCCTCATTTTCAGAATCGTCATCAGACTTGATTTCATCATCTGATGAGTGGGGAATATCAACCCATTCTTCATCATCGGATCCGGAATCAGAATTAATATCAACTTCCCCTTTTTCTTCTTTTAACAAAATCTCAGCTCCAGGAATAAAATCTTTCGCATCACTTTGTGCGTATCCTTTAACATTACTTATCAATTCTTCAGTTGCTTCACTTGGTCTCCCCCTATCCTTCTTATGTAACAATTCAGGCCGATTACTTCTAAACAAATGAATTAAAGACCGAGCAGCCATCATAACAGACCGATCTCGGTATCCTTTATATTGTGCAAGATCTCTTAATAAATCTTCGCTCATTGATAAAGGACAACGACTACAAATTTCTCTTACGGCATTTAAACCAATTGCCATGACATCGGAAGAATTTCTTTCCGTAATAAAATTATTAGCAATTGTTTTTAATAAGGGTTCGATAACATCTGGTGGAATTAATTCGTGACTTGCTTGAGCCGCAAATTGAAGAATTCTTGTAACTTCTCTTTGATGGGGTTGAATAAATCGTTGAATGTATGGATAGAAGTTAAAGAGGAATAACTCGTGGAGGCCGATTAAACGAGAAATAACATCCAAAGTCATAAGTTTTACTTCAAAACGCTTTGTGGTTGTTTCTAGTTGTTTGAATAACTTTTCCCCCATACCTAAAAGTAAAAATTAAATGAGGGGCCCCCTTATTAGATTGAAAAATCCCATTACCTTGAGGATCATGTACTAAGTGTAAAGCTGAAAAATTAAAAGCCGGAGCTTTAGATTTCTTCTTTTGAGCTTTAGTTGCAAGTTTTTTAACTTTCTCCAAACGTTTCTCTCTTTTTCTAGTTTTCTTATTAAATTTATTAGCCATCATAACTTCTTTTGGATTAACTTCATCTTCTGAATCGGAATCATCCGGATCTTTCTCTTCGGGGTCTTTACCCAGGAAAAATTTTAACGAAGCAACCATGACCTAAAAATTTATAATCAAACTTCTTTTAAACTAATTCAAATTTTTTTTTTACCTTTGTTAGCTTAGAAAAACATCCTGTGGCAATAACGTTAACGGTTTTAGCATCATTCCATACATTTTTCTTATACAATTCGATCATAATATCCAAAGACATTTTTGCAGCTCGTGCATTTGTATCCTTAAGCATTGTAAACATAAAATTTTGTAAAGTTGTGTTTAATTTAGCATTCTTATGCTTTGCATTAATATTTTTTATGTCCGTTATGATGTGAGTTTCCAAAAACACCCTCAGAGCTTTATCTTCACACCTGAGGAGCTTAAAAAAGAGTTCTAGTAGATCGGTTGGGGCTAACAAGTTTTTATTCCTTAATAAAATCAATGCCCGGCAAAAAGTCATCCTCATGGAGTTATCCAAAACCGTGTTATGCTTTTGAAGCAGATCGATGAGTTGTTGTGGAAATGCTGCAAGTTCTTTCGTGTAACATTGAGCAACTTGTGCCATGAACATTACAAGTTCATCGAGAGTTTTGTTGGATTGTTGAGGAGATAGTTGAAAGACTTGGATTGTATTTTGGAGATGTTGAAATTGTTGTAAAAATTCTTCATGGTAAGATGCAGGGTCTCGTTTTATTAAGTTTTGAAGTTGGGGGAGATTATCCGGAAGCTGATTATTGTGTTTTCGTACCATTTTTATACGAAAAAGTAGGGACACAACCCCTTTGCACTTAGAAAAACGTCAAAGAACTTTACGGTTATGTTTTAGCACGTGTTTGACGTTTATACGTTGACGTTTCGGTTTCCCTCTCCACTCGCTTTTCCAAGCGACCACGTGACAAATGTCAGAAATTGAAAATCATTTATTTTTGGCGCGAGTCTTTTCAATTGTTTTAATATTTGAAATTCAAATCTTTTTTTAAACTTTTCTACAAAGTTTAATTACCTTAATTAAATTATAATTACAGTGATAAGTATTAAATCCTAGTTTATTTCGAGTGATTTAAATGTTAACCTAGCATTCATGCCTGTAAACAAAGAAAAATGTTTTTTTCATCCCTTTTTAATAAGAACAGATTGATTTCTTTATTATTAATAAGAAAAACCTGGGAAAATTCTTCAAATAAAAGAAAATTCAATGATGTTTCATTCGAATCCATATCCGAAGTCTCACCTAGTATAATCAAGCGAAGCCTAACGGCTAATAAAGTTAACTTCGAAGAAGGTTACACCTGTTTCATTATTAATTGTCCTACGTGTAATAAAAATACAAAGGCTTCCACCTCTTCCAAGCTTTATATTAATAAAATGACTGGTACGTATTAAATAATTATTTTTCAAAACACTAAACGTTTTTAATTTTTAGGAAACTTTTCTTGTCCTTCATGTATGTCTTTAGGGCAATGGAATAATTTAGAAACTTATATAACTTTAAAAAAAGGAAGAAAATCTAAAGAAACTAAATCGTTAAATGTAATCAGCGAGCTTGAAAAAATTACCACGTATTTACAGGATATTGAGAAGAGTACGGTTTTATTAAAAACTTTACCTGAAACCACCCTTGCTAGGATTTTAAAGAGCTTTAAGTTTCCTGTAAGGATTTTATTTTTTCAATACACCCTTCATGATCTTTAAATTATTAATTTTTAGGTTGTTTCGCTTGCGTCGATCGAGAATGTCCCTATAAGAACGGATCATTCTCATACAAAGCTTTATTTTCCTTTAAATAATGTAGAATTAAAAACAGTTGGATACAGAATATTAAATAAAGATCAAACCGAGCCTCGAATCGAACCGAATTTAAATTGTGTGGGAGTTCTATGCGGAAAATCAACTAAATCCAAAGATACTGCGATATTAGTGCCAAATATATCAGATTTTTTAGTTTTATTAAACTCAAAAATGCCTAGTTATATAGTTTGTTTACCAAACGGATTAATGAATCTACCTCAACATATTTTACCAAGCCTGGAGAGGTTTAATAAATTAATTCTTTGGTTCGGAAGTGATTTAAATTCTTGGGATAGTGCTAGAAATTTTGCTAAAAAATTAGGAGAAAAACGTTGCCTATTTGTTAGGTAACAAAGTTCTTTTTCTTTGTTCTTTTAAATTATTCCAATTATTTTTTAGACCCACCGATAAACAACCTTTACCTCATGCAGCTGTCGATGAAGACCTAAAAAGTATTGTCAATGCCGCTCAAACTATTTGGCATAAATCTATAACAACTTTTGCTAGTTTACGTGAAGATGTTTTAGCAGAATTACAAAATATTGATATGGTAAGATCAAGTCTCCCACTGTGATTCGTTTAATCCCACCCTCGGTTTCTTATAGGTACATGGAATTAAATGGAAACGTTATCCGACTCTAAGCCGTATATTAAAAGGTCATAGAAGGGGTGAATTGACGATACTAACCGGACCAACTGGTTCAGGAAAAACAACATTCATCAGTGAATATTCCTTAGACTTAGCCATGCAAGGTGTAAGAAATTTAATTTCTTGTTAATTAATTATTTTAATAATTTTTTTAAGGTCAACACCTTATGGGGAAGTTTTGAAATCAGAAACGTGCGTTTAGCAAAAACAATGTTACAACAAATGGCCCTAACACCCTTAGATAAACATTTAGACACGTTCGATAAATTTGCAGATCAATTCGAGAAGCTTCCTATTTATTACATGACTTTCCATGGACAACAATCAGTTAAAGTCGTAATGGAGGTAAGAAGAAACTTCCTTTGCACATAAAGTCGTATTTAAAAAATTCGTTTTAGGCAGTAGAACATGCTCAATACGTCCATGACATATCACATGTTATTATTGACAACGTCCAATTCATGATGGGTGTAAGTGAAGACTCAAAGCATATGGATCGGTTTTGGAAACAAGATGTAATAATTGCAGCTTTTCGTACTTTTGCAACAAGAAAAAATTGTCATGTTACTCTTGTAATACATCCTAGGAAAGAAAGAGATGACGAAGACTTAACAACGAGTTCTATATTTGGAGGGGCAAAAGCTTCTCAAGAAGCTGATAATATTTTGATTATACAAGATAAAAGTCTGATTTCAACTAAAGGCAAGAAGTACCTTCAGGTAAATAGCCTAGAGCAAGGTTTCTCAACCATTTTATTGCCTAAAAAATCGTCATAGTGAGTTAGGGGGCATCCCCTATACAGAGTGTTAATAAATTGCACGGACAAACTTCTAGGGCTTAAAGTATACATGAAAACAAACATTTTTTGTTAATAAATGTATGGTCAAAAGTGTTTCCTTTCAGGGATAGAGCTTCTCAAAGTATCTTTTATGAAACGCCTAAATGTAGGCAACCCAAAATGCAACAAAGCAAAAGTGCAATTTAGGTTGCCTATTTTCAGGTACTTCTTAAATTTTCTTTAAAAAGCTCTATTTTCTAAAGAAAACCCTTAACAAAAATTGTTTGCTTTGTTATGTTTGTCCCTGCCATTCATTAACACCCTGTATAAAATTAATTTCTATTTTATTATTTTTAAGTTTTACACAAACCGGCAAAAAAATGATTAAGGACCTTTTCTGGTCCACAGAATGTATTTTGGGGTATTCCATGATTATATACAGGGTGTTTTTGTGTTTTAGGTTGCTAAGAATCGGTATACTGGTGATTTAGGAGTGATGCCCTTGGAATTTGATAAAAATTCCTTAAGTTTTGCCCAAAAGAAGAAAAAATCTACAGAAGAGAAGACAGTAAAAGAAGATACAAATACACCCCATGCTGTTGAACCACAATAAACTGTTATTTTATTATATTTTATAATTTTTTTTATTGAATAAAGTCTTGTTTACTTGAAGTTTGTGTTTACTAATTCTTGTGGTCATTAAGAAGGACAGAACCAAGGGAATCTGTCATGATCTACCCCTTCCTGTTCAAAATGAGCATAATTAAGGTTTTCTAAGCAATTATTTTGAAACCCCCTGTATTAAATTGAATTTTTTATTGGTCCATGATTATCATTACGAAAAATGGCGCCTTAACCCACATCTGTGGTGTTTCTAGTCTTTCATCTTATCAATAAACAGTAGTTAGTGTTCCAAATTTTTTTTATGGCTGTGAAACATTGAAAAGTTAATAAACAATGAATAAAAAAGCTTGTGTTGTGTTGAGTTTTTGTTTTATGTACGGCCTTATCTCGGCATCTGCGAATAAACGACCAACAATACTCATCTCCATATTAGCTAGAAATAAAGCTCATACTTTACCATATTTTCTATCTTTATTAGAAAATTTAAATTATCCAAAGGACCGGATATCTCTATGGTTAGCATTTTAATTTTTGTTTAAACATTTGTTTACACGTGCAAATTGTAATAAACCACGCCTAGTTTTTGATCTTGCGCACCTGCATGTTTTGGCGCGAAATTGAAATTCTTTTGTTTTATGGCGCGAAGTTTAAATGCAATTGTTTTGAGGCGCCAAATTCAAATCTGCGCGGTAAATTACATAAAAAAAATTATTCTTATCTATGTTTTAGGATACGAAGTGATCATAATGTAGATAATACCTTAGAAATATTAAGGAAGTGGATTGGAAATGTACATCAAAGGTATCATTCAATCAGCACAAAGTTTATTGAAGATGAAGCGTTTGATGACGAAACTGGATTGGCGCATTGGTCAGAATCGAGATTTAATCACACAATAAAATTAAGAGAGTCTTCATTGGATTATGCAAGAAGTATTTGGGCTGATTACATTCTGGTTAGTTAACGATTTAAATATATTGGGTACTCTGAAAATGAGGTCTCGTGGACGACGGTGCGAAATTCTGGGGTCTCTAATTTTCCTTTCTCCCCCCTTCTTCCCTTCTATGATTTTTAAGCTGGTATTCTTTTTCTATTTTTCAAACTCTTTTTCTTTTCTTTCCAGACTCTCGATGCTGACGTATTTCTTATAAATCCCAACGTTCTCCAAACGTTAATTTCCAAAAACTTTTCTGTTGTCGCACCAATGCTAAAAGCAGTTGGTTTATATTCCAATTTTTGGTACGGTATGACTGAAGATTATTATTATTTACGTACTGACGATTACGAACCGGTGTTAAATCGTGAAAAAGAAGGCTGTTTTGTCGTACCAATGATCCACTCATGTGTTCTCATAGACTTAAGGAAATCCGAAACGGATTTTTTAACATATACCCCAGAAAAAGTTCGGAATTATGATGGACCAATTGACGATATCATTACTTTTGCACTTTCGGCAAATAAAAGCGGAATAAATTTAAATTTATGTAACGATCATACGTTTGGATTTATGATGACACCAATGGAACAGAATGATAATTTGGAGTACGACTATCAGCAACTCATCAACTTGAAACTGGAAGTGTTAGTGGAAAACGAACCACTATTTGTCAATGACTTGTTAAAACCGTACACATCATTACCTGAAAGGGATACTTTAGGGTTTGATCGAATATTTATGATCAATTTGTTGCGACGCCCTGATAGACGCAAGAGGATGAACGCTTGTTTTGATGAATTGGGGTTGGAAGTAACCACCTTGGAGGCTGTTGATGGCAAGTGAGTAATAATCGATTTATCTATTGTGTAAATTATTATTATTAAGGTTTAAAATTTATATATTCATAATTTTATGGATGAATAAAAACACGAGCTTTGTTTACAATGCAAATCGCTTGGTGTAAATCATATTAGCAAGCATCATGCAGAATGAAAAGCGCAGCGTGATCGTTTTAATGGAAAATTCTGGCTGCTATGACTTTTTGGCATTGCTATTAGAACTTTCATCGGTTTAGTACTTGGTTAGTTAAATAGTTCGGGATTGCCACCTCCATAATTATTTTTCTTCGGCCGTTTAATGCTAATCGCGTTAGTCGGTTCCTAGCTGCACTTTCCCAGCTTTCCCAATACTTTCTTGAAGTAAATCTCTTGCTAGGTTCTTGTTCTTACCCCCAAGTAATTATTTAGCAATACTTTTTGGGTCTGGGTTGATTTCTTGTAGCTCTCCAGACGTTTCCTGAAAGCGATATTTTTTTTCTTTTCTGTGCTTTCCTGGTGCTTTTTTCCCCTAGAAACTCTGTTTCCGTTTTGTATCCTGAAAATTCGAGTTTAAAACTGCATTCTTTTATGCCTCTCTTGCATTTATTTGAATTTTATGATAGAACATATCTTTCAAATATAAAACGTAATGAAAGGGAAATATTCGTATATTTTCAATTTTCATTGCCTCTGGCTTTGGGGCACTGTTGTTTGTTGAATGTAAACACATAAAATGTATGTAGATTTTGTGCACATTTTTCAGTATTGCATCGTGATATTATCTACATAATCTATATCCTGCATCACTGAACTGGAACTGAAATTTAGTTTGTGCTGCATTTATCCATACGAATTAATTTTATTTGAATTTCAGTCGGACGTGTGTTTAAATGTATAACCATCGCGAGGATTACAACAAAACTTGTGTTTTATTTCGAACTAATTGGCCCAACAATTTTTTTTTGAATTGGCCCGTTCCTTCGTACGTTTAGTTCGACGTTATAATATATTACCTTCGTTTTGCGGAGTGCACCGAATTTTTGAAAAGTTTTAAATTTTTTTTAACTTGATGTTGTGGTTAGATAAAAGTTATTTATGGTTAAACTTTTGTGTTTAACTAGATAAGTCGGGATTTTAATGGTTCCTTTAAGAGTTTTGATTTTTTATTTTTTGTTTCCCTCCACTCTAACAATTATTTTCACCATTACAATGGATAAAACATTGAAATAAATTTTAAATGAAGAAAAATTAGATTAATTTAAATGGAAACAGGTGAAGAATAAATTCAAAGAGTTTCCAAAGAAATTTTAATCAAATTCCTACAGGAAATTAAACCTGAATTTTGTCGTTTCGTTAACTGGGGAGAATATTTTCGTTTAAATGATTTCACTAATGAATGAAATTAAATCCTGACACTGTAAAATATTTAATTAATATTAAAATTAAACTTTTTGAGAAGAAATTTACGGAACTATTAATTCAAAGTTTTGTTTTGCCAAGTTAAGAAAAAAGTGTAGGCATAATATTACTGACTCATGTTGTATATAAAATAATACATACCTACAATTAAATAAAAATTTAATTTTTATTATGTAATCAGTTGTGAAGGTATTAATTTGTGAATATTTTGCGTGATTGTATACAAGGTAATGAAATGCAAAACTTGCATAAAACTGCAAACATGTACACAATCTGATTTTGCAATTTAAATTTCTAACTTACAGGCGCAAACGGATCAGTAATTAATGCTTGAACACGCCCTTAGTTGACAAAACAAAAAAAAACAGTTTTATTTTGAGGGGTGAAGTAACAAAAAAAGAGATGATCGATATTTCAGCTACTCTTTAAAGTACAAAAAAAAGTTTCAGATAATATTTGTAAGGATCAATAAATACGATATTTTTAAATTTATTTTAAGTATACAAGGTGTTTCGTATAAGAGTAGCGTACCAGATTGGTTAATTAAAAATCACAGAGCACATATTTTTATTTTGATGTGCCTTAAATCGATTATGTTAAATAAAACACCCTGTATATTTTTATATAATTATATAGAGTTTTTTGTGCTCTACAAATTATATTCGCAAATAAGTTACCTAAATAGAACGGCTTTCGAGAAAATTGCATTCAAAGAAGAAATTTTTATTTGTAACAGGGCGAACACTT
Source organism: Hemicrepidius hirtus (assembly GCA_963082805.1). Lineage (NCBI taxonomy): Eukaryota > Metazoa > Arthropoda > Insecta > Coleoptera > Elateridae > Hemicrepidius > Hemicrepidius hirtus. Next base: position 30,545,745 of record OY720165.1, read on the forward strand.
TTAATTTCGATGTGCCGCAACTGGAGTTTTCTTAATAGAACACCCTGTATATTTTGTGATAATTAGAGACAGTTTTTTATGCTCTACAAATTTTATCAGCCTATATGTATACCTATTTCCAACAGTTTTCCAGAAAATTGGATTTGAAGGAATCATTGCGTAAAATTTTTATTTGTAACAAAGCGAACATTTTTAATTTGAATGTGCCGCAACTCGATTTTTATTAATAGTATACCCTGTATATTTTGTGATAATTAGACACAGTTTTTTGTGCTCTACAAATTTTATAAGACAATATGTATTCGTAATTCCAACAGTTTTCCAGAAAATTGGATTTGAAGGAGAAATTGCGTAAAATTTTTATTTGCAACAGCGCAAACATTTTTAATTTAAATGTGCCGCAACTCGATTTTTATTAATAGTACACCCTGTATATTATGAGATAATTAAACACAGTTGTTTGTGTTCTACAAATTTTATTAACCAGTTTTATACCTAAAACGAACAGTTTTGGGGACAATTGGATTCAAATGAATTTTCCGGAAATTCACATAAATCCGATTTTCCGGCGAATAAATTAATAAATGAAACAATTAGTGAAATATTCACACTTTATTATTAATAAACACAATTCGAATGCATGAAAAGTACAAAATAACATTTTCCATTGGAACGTAAACACAACATAACGCTGGCCGTCGAGCATAAAAATTATTTACAAACTCTTTTAATTTTTTTAAAGCTTATATTTTTTTAAATGCATATAAACTATTTTACATATTTTGTGTTTAGCATCCTATATGTAGCACATTTAATAAATCTACATATCAAACACTATTTTTGAATTACATTAAGCTCGTTTTTGTAAAATTCGAACAACCTTTTTGACGATCAAAAACGTGATTGTCACCAAATGTGAGTTTTTCTTTTACGTAAAAGAAAAAAAAACTTGACATGAGATGATGCTGTAATAATTAATCATAGGTCTTTCGCTAACATATTCTCCGATAATGATTTGTGTGTTTTGGGCACGTACGTAACGGAAACACCCTCCAGCCGCAAAAACAAGACTGATTTCCGTTAATACGCGTTTTCGTCGTTTAGCGTAGGCTTAGGGCAAGTAACCGAAACCGTTCTGAAACCAAACATATTTCAACCGGAAAATTGGATGAAGAGGGTTACGTTCGAGTATTTATTTGTTTAGCAGCGTTGGTAACAGAGGCGTTTTCCAATAAAGCATCTCCGGGAAATGGGATTTTATATATTAGTCTACCATTTTTTTTCCTAGCTTGGACTTTTTTCGGTTTATTAATTTCAGAAGACTCCCACACATTGCAGAAGGTGAAATCCAAGATAACCTCCTGTATAATTTAAAGCTGTCGAAGGGGTGGAGGGATGACTAGAGTGCAGTGACCAACAGAGTCTTTTGACCTTACACCCTGGAAACTAGAATTTTCTGTTCAGTGCTGGAAAAGAATTGCATGGTTATCTATGGGTCTGTGTACGGTGGCCCGCACGGTCTCCGGACTTAACCCTTTAAGATAGAATCCTGGATGAAATGGAATGGACACTCAGTTTTACTCCTAACGGACATTAATTTCCTATACGAAAATATAGTTTGTGTTTAGAACACTGGAGTTTTACATTCATTACTCTCTACATTTTATTAAAATGCAAAAATACTGTTGTTCACAATTCTTAATAATTAATTCCTTATAGATAATAAAATGCGGTTTAACGTTTAAGTTAATGCGAAACTACAAAGTCGTTTTATCTCCCCAAAATTTATAATGTTGTGCATAAGTTTAGAAATTAATTTACAAGCGCTACAGTAGCGTGTTTGCCAATTCCGATCGGCCGATACTTCGATGGCTAATATTACCGTTTAATCTACATAAAGCCGTTACCCCAACCCTTACTGAACCTCCAAATGCATTTTGAGACCGTTGGGATTCAGAAATATATCTTTCTTCAGTTCTTTGAGATCCGTGCCATGTACGGGAAAATGCTGCGTGCATCCTCCGAGTTCCTTCCTGAAACATAAAAAGGAACAAGATAAGTAGGGGAATCCCATACGTTCCTTAACTCTTTTACGTCTCGCCGGTATCTCCGAATCTAAACATGATCGAGTAATTTGCGTCTCGCTGATATTTCATCCACGAATGTGTATAGAGAAAAATATTATTCGAAATCCGTTCCCAATCCAAGATTCTTTAGTTTTGAAGTGTTATCTGGGTTTGTTCGTAGCGAGATTGAATTCTCATTCTATGATTACCGCACGCAAGCTTGGCCAAGAGGATAAAAGTTTCGAGAAAAGACTTCTAAATTTATTGTCTGCTACACCAAACGACCACAACTCCTTGTACGAGGCGCGATTTTTCTTCTTTTCTCTTTCAGTTTGCGATATTAGAACGAAAATAAGAAATCTGGAGATTAGTTGGGGTTTTTTTATTTCGTTTCGAGTATGTGGTGGATAAAATTATTTTTTTCTTAAGCTTCTTTTGGAAGCTTTTTAAAAATTATTAAGACTTGGAAAATTATGAAGAATGATTGTGTCACCCTTCGTTTTTCCTTTAATGAAGTTTAAGCTTTTGTCCAGAGATTAAAAGTAACTTTAATAAAACTTTTTGAAAATACTCTTAAGATTTTAATTTATAAAATGGATTCGTAATTTTTGTTCTCATAATAATTGACACATCAACAAATAATGGGGTATCCAACCCCATTTTGTTCCTTTTAAGACGACTTAAATAATGTATACGTACAAAATATTTACATTTCCTGTAAAATTGGTCGTGATGCGTTGTTCGTAGGATAATATTTAATATTTTAAGAGAATTCTAAGAGCTTTCATAGTACTTTCCAGTTGTTTCTATGGAACAGTACTTCTAATTTATTATAAATATTTTCTGAATAATTTACAAATCAAGGGAATTATTTACAGAATACTGGAACAGAACGGATGGTGCTACATTTTGAATGTTTATTTCATGAATGCCTGAATTCGAATATTTTTTGTAGTAAAGATTTTATCGGGAGTCGGATAAATAATTAAGGGCTGATAATTATGTGGTCATGCAGATACAAACACACTTAATTTTACCTTAATTTCCATCATCCTACACGAATAGATGATTGGATTGACTAAAGTTTTCAAAATAATCAATACATTCGTAAGCCAATAAATATAGAAAAACAATTCCATATTTTCCAAACGAATTCTTTCAAATTCTTGTCCACTATAAAAGCAACCTTTTGGACAAATAATTAAATATGTAATAACAGCAGGTAACCATCCCACCATACACGATCCCAATATTAATAAAGTCGTATGTATGGCTTTCACGTTTCCCTCCATTTGACGTTGCTGAGAATTAACTCCATGTCTGGCTGATCTCACCCCTCGATATCTAGTGCTTCCACTTCTTGAAAGTTGAGCCCAAATTTTTTGCTGTTTACGAACTAGCAGGAGAATGTGGGTGTAGCAAAACACCATTAATATAAGTGGTATGAAAAAGAGCGATGAAAATACGACCCGAAATTTTATTTCTGATAAAAACGATAAGGTTGTACAGCCCGCTGTCCAAAATTGATCGTCGGTTACGGAAAAAAAGTATGTTTTAATAAATGCTATTGGGATTATCCATAAAAGAATGACGGTGATCGTCGTCTTTTTAGTTGTCATTATGGACATGTAGTGAAGGGGTTTTAATATCCCCAGATAGTGGTTAATGCTGAGAGCTAACAGGTGCATTACTGTGATAATGACACCGCTTAATCGATACATCTCTATTGTTAACAAGACCAAGCATGAAGCAATTTCTATTTCGTAAACTTTAGGCAGGTAACTGTTCAGGAGTAATCCCACGCCTAGAAGGGCTGACGTGCAAGCATCAGCTGCTGCTAGGCTTAAACTTATGTGAAGCGTTGGAGACAAAGGTCTACGAATCCAATGTACTGCTAGCAACACCCTTATGTTAATCACTATCGAAGCTAGACAGAACAGTAGCATCGGAGGGATGTAAAATTTATAGAGATTTTCTATACTTGTATCTCTATAATAATAATTCGTGTTATTGTATTGGTATTGATCGGTAAAGTTTTCTACCCCAAGGTAGATGTTATAATGTGTGAAGTTTTCCGGCGTCATTGTTGTTTCTGCAACAAAGAAAATTCTTGTTTAGTTTATTGAGCTTCAGTTTATTTTTCCCCAAATTAAAATAAATATTTATTTTAATTAAAGGGATTTACGAATTAATTAAATTTTTTTAGATAAGTTCTAAAGTAAATTTACACCGTAAAGGAAACGTCTTGTAAATAAAAGCCTTACAGTGCAAAACTGTCAGAACTTCTCTCTGGGAGATGATAAGACGATTTACGATATCTTTTCGAAGTAAAACAAGAGGCTATACTTTTCTTTTTGATACCGATTAATTTTTTTATAACAAAAATTTAAAAGCTTTAATTCCCTGTATTTGGTGGAGGCGCCGAAAAATTTTATTTTGTGCTGATTTTGGTTTTAATGCAATCTCTAAGCGCTACATTTGGTGGAGCGCCGTAAATTTTTTCTATGTCTCAATCTGTTGTAAAGACAATTTTTTTAGCCCTTGAACTGGTGGAGGTGCCAAAATAATTTTTATTTTATGCTGTTTTCGGTTCCAAGGGAATCTGTAAGCCCTACATTTGGTGGAGGCGCCGTAAATTTTTTTCTATGTCTCAATCTGTTGTAAAGACAATTTTTTTAGCCCTTGAATTGGTGGAGGTGCCAAAATAATTTTTATGTTATGCTGTTTTCGGTTCCAAGGGAATCTGTAAACTCTACATTTGGTGGAGGCGCCGTAAATTTTTTTCTATGTCTCAATCTGTTGTAAAGACAATTTTTTTAGCCCTTGAATTGGTGGAGGTGCCAAAATAATTTTTATTTTATGCTGTTTTCGGTTCCAAGGGAATCTGTAAACTCTACATTTGGTGGAGGCGCCGAACTAGTTCTGATTTTCCGCTGTCGTGCTCCGCAAAGCAAACAAGCAGTTTTAGGGGATTATATTATGCGGAGTACTCTGTATATTGGTGTTCTAAAGCGTTTAAATCCCGACATTTAAGAATTACGGGGTTTAAGTAAATAAAGAACACTTTTGTAAGGAAAGGTAATTTATTTTAAGGGTTACATTTCTTCTTCTTTCAGGGTGACACAGTTTCTCACTTAAGACTTGCATCTCAGTGGAATTTAGCGATTTTGTTTCCATTAACGAATTCTTTAACGTTATAAACCGAAATTCCAATTTGAACCGGCAGTAAAATCGTTTGGAATGTTGGCTTGTATTAGATGTAATTTTCAAGACACGACTCGCGCGATTCCTTTCAGCATATTTTTTGGTTGTTCGGATTACGATATCGTTATGTCTTATTATCGGAAGGAATTTTTATTGTTTTATTCAGTTTTTTTACGATCACACAAGCCTTGAATACGCTTATATAAAAATTTATTGTTCTTAATAGGAATTTTATTATTTTGAACAAAAAATTCTGTCTGAATCGAACTAAATCGAAGAAGAGTGGCTTCATAACGAAAATGATTTTATGCCACTGTTGTAAATGACAGGTTAACAACTTAAGGGTGCGTTCGATGTGTATTATGTTACCTTATAGCAGGAAGCAGATACTAAACAATGAACCGATAAAGAATAAAAGCAAGAAAATGGAAGGTTCGATTGAATTTAAGAAAGAGGCTTCAATCTTTTGTTTGGTCAATCTATACATGCATCATTCAATAGAGAATAAAGGTTGCAAGAAGTTTTATAGAAAAAAAAAAACTACATGCAATTTGTTACAGACAGGAAGACTTTGAAAATGTCTACCTGGTTTGTAAAAAATATTGGATAAGATATGGTTTCAGTATCTTTCAGGAATAATAATAGTTTGTACTTTACGTAAATTGACAGAATTATTTTTTTTTCCGATAGACTTTGCGTAATCCTTGAATTGTGATCGAAATTAATTTTTTTTTGTAGTCAGTTTAGACAATCTCTCCCCTGTATTTGGTGGAGGCGCCAAAATATTGATTCTTTTGGGCCATTCTATTTTTTTTATTAGGTCTAATCTTTACAATTGTAAACAAACTCCATTTTTTTATAAATTAATTATGTATTAAAGACAAAAAAAAAATAAATTTAATATTGGTACCTTTTCAAAACTTTTTCATTTCACAAATTAATTTCAGTTCATTTCAAAATCGAGCAAATATTTTAATCAGAGAATCTACCTCCCAGGTATAAACAGGTGGTTGGTGGGTTAAACTCGTGAGATTTTAAAATAGGAAAATTTATTTTTAGCTAACATGGTCGACTTCGAAAACAGAGGAACATATGTTCAAGTCAACTCCCGCATAATTTCATTGAGTTGGATTTCTATTTAACGATTAAAAATTTTGTGGAGGTAGAAGAAGTGTTCAAAGATTCTGACGCACCCCGTATTTAAAAAAATGCATAGACCTTTCTGGTTTGATTGATAAATATGGAAAACTTAAATGACGTTAAAATGTAAATGTAGCAAATGATAAATAACTCTTTGAAAAATTGTGAACTCTACACCCACATGTGAAAAGTGTCACTTGCTGTTGAAAAATTACTTTCACCCTCCTAAAACCAGCGTATTACAACGTTGCACATAATACAGAGTAAACTAGAGGGAAAAAATAGGAATTATTCAGTCGTGTTGAATGTGAAATAACACGTGAGCAAGGATCCCGAAAGAATAGCATTAAATCAAATTCAAGAAGAAAAAGGTTTGGGAATATTTTATCACTGCGAGCTCGATTTTCTCTGTCTGTTGCAGACAAAAACTCATTTGCTTAATGCAAGCAATTAATTTAGAAGAAAGGAGTGCTAATCACGGATCATTAACTTGCAAGATTCCTTCTTACACCTGCAACATGAAACGTACATTTTATTTTAATCAAAGTTCCCCCAAACGATCGTCTTTCTTATAAGAAATTCTAATTTTTCGATTTAGGACAAGAAAACCCAATTTAGATCCGAATTCACGCATTATGCAAGTCTTCCAGATATCTGAATGCTGTTAGGTTACAGAAACGATTAGCGAATAGTTCTAATAAACAGAAAAACAGTACGAAATAAATTTTGGCGACCGCGCACAAACACAGAGGAGTTCTAGAGATTGTCTTAGCAACAAAAAAAAAATACTAAGTAAGATTTGGGGGCCTCCACCAAATGTAGGACCTAAAGATTGTAGAAGAGAGCCTGAAACACCCGAAACAAGCCTCCGCCAATTGCAGGACTTCAATATTTTCGTAACAAAAGAGAACAGGAAGGATTCAGAATTATTGCGGCGCCTCCACCAAATGTCGGACTTAAAAGATTTTCCTGAATCGTTCAGTTTGTTTTATATCGATTTATTCTGTATTTTGATTTGCTGTGTTAAACCGATTACATATTTTAAATAATCGGTATTCAATTACCGTAACTCGCGTGTTGCAGAATTGCAGAATAAGGGAACACGCAAATAAATTCAAGGATTTAATTAATAAATAAATAGCCCGTCAGGTCAGTACAAAGAAACGTGCTGTTCCAGCATGAGGAACGCACACAAAATTAACTAAGGAGCTAAAACGGAAAGACTTGTACAGTAGGCTGTTTAGTAAGTATCTGCACGTTTTCTGTATTCAGGACAAGCACAAAAGCGATAAAGATTCCGTGTTAATGAAATCACTGGCGATATTAGATAGTTCATGACATTTAATACGAAGACGATTACTATACAGTACTTTTTTTTCTCCAGAAGGTTTTTTAATCGTTAATCGATTTAATTAAACCAGGTTACAGAATTGTAAATCTAGGGATGTAGTTTTCAAGGTGGAGGAAGGGATTGATCATTAATAACGAGTTATGTAACGCGGTCAGGAAATCTAAGCTTAGATTTCAGGGATTACAGTGCCTATATACTTTTGTAAATGGCTTTTCAGTTTATGCAACCCGGGTTTGATTACCTTCCGTCACGGAAAATAATCATATATTATTGTATGTTCAATATTTTACCTGCAATTATTATGTTTATTGAACCTTCGTGACTTTTAAAAAACCCTTTTAATATTGTTGTCAGAAAAAATCATTTAAATGTTTTATTATAAATTATATTTATAATTTAAGGGGCATTCGCCGGATAATTACTCTTACAGATAACTAGCTTGATTCATACCTTGTGACATTAAAAAAAATCCTTCACATTCTCCTTCTAATTGCCTTGAGATCTGAAAATAAAAAAAAATATTATAACAACTGCAGCAAAATCATGTAATAAGTGAATCTTGCATACCTACGTTGTTATAAATTCTAACAAAGTTTCTGTTGGTGAGTAACTTGTTAACAAGGATTCAAAGTAATTTAAAGTTAAATTACTTAAGCAATGGAAGCCTGAAACTACCCTTATAAGCAAAAACCGATCTATATAGATACGTCCGAATTATTTGTGATCGTCCTGGAAATCGTTGGTGGAGGCGCGAAAATTTATTGTGCTGTTAAAAAAATCCTGCATTTGGTGGAAGCTCGGAAACCCCAAGTAATTTTGTTTTAGGAAGCAATGAAAATTTTGGTAGGGACACTTAAATGTTTTCTGGTTTACATGCTCTTATCGCTTTTGGTGGAGGCGCCAGAAATTTTTTCATTCTGTGCTTAATTCTCTCTTCTACCTTTTCTTTGCTGTGGAGAAAATTCCGACAACGTTGCTGTCGGTGGAGGCGCCTTTTTCGTGGTGTTGGAAAGAAAATCTTGCGTTTGGTAAGGGCCCAAGAATTTTATTTTAAGCTGTTGAAAAAAAAATTTGAAAATTGCTTTTGGTGGAGGCGCCTAAATGTCTTCTAGTTTATGTCCTTCTCGCAGTGGAAGATATAAAATCAGATTAACAGGTTTAAACTGTAATTTGTGAGGATTAAAGAGCAGGAAGTCAAATTCCCCAGGAGCTTGCCTACCTACTTTACTTTCATATGTCCGCCTGGTAAAACCGATCAAACGATTATCCGTCCCTTAATTTCCTGTTTATACCTTTCCTGAATGTGCGAAGATTGCTTCTCACTAGCGTTTAAATTAATTTAGAAAATTTTCCGCCTAGTTTTTAGTTAATTTATTAGCGCTTGTCCTCGTTCATCAATGTCCGTCTTTATGACAACGGAATTTCATTTTCGGCGATATTTGATTACGTGCTCGTTGAAGTAACGGATATTTATATTTGTAAGAACTAAAGTTAAAGAAGAATTTTTGTCACAACTGGTAAATTCAGGAAAACTTCTATACATAATCCTTTTTAAAATCGATGAAGCTATCTGGAATTTTGTAAGGATTAGCCTACTCTACGATAAAGTGTCCGTTTAGCATTTCCTACTTTGAATTTATGTTACCATCCGCTTCGAATGCACAGTAAAATGTTGTACCCTCGGGACAGGTGCTTCTTCGTAACAAGAAGGCTGTTTATTTTTATCCGAAGATGATTTTTAGATTGGATTTTTTACTTTTAAGACTTTTTAAGATAATTTTTTTATTCACATATAAACGATTCGACCCCAAGGGAATTTTTATGAAAACGTTTTAAGATAATTCAACGAAGAAGTAATTATTTTCTCTTGGACTTTTTTTTTATTAATTTTCAACAAATTGGACTTTCTCTTTATTATAAAATTCGTATTCAAAGTGTTTCAATTTTTTTCCAACACGAGGGTTTTCTGTGTGTATAGGGTAGGCAGGCATTCAGATTTTTTTACGGAATCGATGGTCTTGATTGATGGTTAATATCAGGTTGTCTGTTTTTCTAACATCCCAACGCAATGTAAACAAACTAAAGCGAGTGCCAAAGATATTTTCAGATGTTCCGAGCCAATATTTGCTTTGGTCTAACGAAAACATTCGGGTCCGTCGAGTTGAGCTGTCGTTTGGCAACTTTATCTATATGGGCCCATCTTGCAATTATCGCGTCGAAGTTAAAATGAACGAACTTTCTGAAATTTCGAACTTGCGAAGTTTACTTCGAGTTATTAAGTAAAAGTAACCATCAAGAGTTTTTTTATTTTCTCCTTAATAATATCCAGTTTTAACAAGATATTTTCAGAGTTATATCATGTAAATCTAGTTTGCTATTTAGAATTAGATAAGGATAGGACATAACATAACATAAAGCGTTAAAAGTTTGGTGGAGAATTCAATATTTTATGTTTCGCTGAAAAAATTGCTAAATCTTGCATTTGGTGGAGACGCCAGGGTTTTATTAAATTTTCAACCTGTTGCTGACAAAGTCTCAAAGCTTGTTTGTGGTGGAAGAATTTTATTTATTACTCCATGTTTTAATCCTGAGGCACCTGAAATTCTTGATTCTATGCTGGGCACATGATGGAGGTGCCCCAGTATTTTTAATATCATTTTTAAAAATTCGCTATTCGGTTCTTTTTCCGGAAAACCTTTTCAATTTTGGGTTAGGTAATTTCTGGGCCTTGCTTTATGCCCCGTTAATATTTGGAAAAAAAAAATAATAAATACATCTAAGAATTAGCATCTTTGTTGCTAACAAAGTTTGATTTTCGTGGAAAACGAATACTTAATATTTTATATCTGTGCCATTACGTCAATAGCAAAGCTACAAAGTCAAATACGCGAAGTATATTTGTATTATTGCGAACAAGAAACCGTTCTCTCTAACAACCATAAAACATAGTCTAGAGAAGAGGTAACTATTTCACAGTTTACGACTTCAGATTTACGTCACTCTGAAAATAAGTCGTAAAATATGATCACATCTCTGTTTTTGTCTCTGAATTCCTAAAGGTGTGATTTTAAAATATTTTTCCCTGTCAGAAATGATTCTAAGTGAGATTGATTACCTTACAAGCTTTAAACACCTTCCCCTTTCCAATAAATCAAATTTTATCTTTAAAATAGTTACTTAATATGTTTTTGTTTTAGAGCATTAAACGAGAGCGCTCTTGAAGGCATCAACTTCTTGCCAGGATATGCTGATCCTTATCACAAAAGGTAAGATGCTTCTTGCGTTACGTTAATTAATATTACGTCATAGTTTAGAGTTTCCTTTAAAGTTTTCCGAGTTCGTAGGAAGGATAAAGTAGTCCTTAAGGAGGAGTAGTTGGGATAATAATTTCTAATTACTTCGGCTATAATCTCATAATAAAAATAAATTAAAACCATAAAAGTAGAAAAAACTAATAAATAAATGGGATTCGAACCTTTCAGTGAAGGACTGAATTTCTGGGCAAATTTCCAAACTCTTTCTTAGTAGAGGAAAAGGATAATTATCCAGGCAAAAATAATAATGTTTGTAAACATTGTTCTTTTCTAAAATATAAAACGTTTCGCATTTGCCGGATGTCAAAGCAGGACCAAAATAATTTCGGACCAGTACTTAAAACAACACGAACCCTTTGAAATATAAAGTGTCTTCTAAAGCATTTGTTTTGACAAGGACTTTATTGCGGTAGTGTTTAATTGTATTACGTCTGCGTCATCATTACGTTTTACTGAAAACTGTTATTGTTCTGTTTTATACCTCGAAAATATTTTCTATGCATAAAGAAAATTATTTTTAATAAGAAATTGAATTCCCAGGGACCACCCTATAAAATAAAATAATAATAAATCCCTTTATTATGAAGAGATATAGGGAATTGTTTAGAGCACACAGCCAGATGAGAATCGTAAAAGAAACTTTTCAATCAATCGTGGAAAACCGACTAGTCTACATTTCTAAAATACGATAAAACCAGGGGTGTTAGAGTATAAAAGAAGCTTTTAGTGAGGGTATGCAAATAAATCGTCATACTTCAAAACCCACGCGTTTGATTTCAATTCTCGTTCCAGACCGAAGAGAAAAACAAAAGGATTTCACATATTTCGGCTGACGAATAAGAGATTATTGCAAAGTGAAAAGGAGCAGGGAAGCTGCAAAATAAACGGAACACATTTTGAACGGAACCCGCACAACTGGATACAAGAGATTTACTTTTTAAGGACGTAAACACAAGAAAGTGAATTAGTGGAGAAAATAAAATCACTTATGGAATTGGAAATTTGTATTACATAGAAGGGCTTTGTTAGAAATAACAAAAAAAATAAAATCATTACCACTTAGAAATTTTTTGTAAACAACTTTTTGGGTGCCTTCATGGGTGTATCATTTATTTTTTTTAATTTGCAGTCAATAACGGCAAACCCTTCTTCCATATGACCGTAAAATTTGAAATCGATCGCTTGAAGGGTTGTTCTACTTGTCTTGTAAAAAGATTATTTAGGGAGATTCAGTTAGAAATTTATATCCTGTAGATGGAATATCCTATACTGTGAGTAGAGGCGAACTAAAATAGGTTTGATGCGTTATTAGGGCTAGTTAGTCCGGTATAGCTTCAACATAGCCAACTTTTAGTGATTAATATTTTGACCATTAGTTCGAAATTAAAAACGTGCTATCATCAGCAGATTTAATCATGTTTTCCTTGCTACATGTCACTTGCAGCTCCTTACTGCACGGTTATTCTCTTGTCCGTTACAAAATAATTGGAAAAATATGTTCTAGTCATTCCTAGCTTACAAACTCCAGACAACTAAAAGTAGATTCCTAATTCAGTTAGAATTTCATTAGTTTAACATTAAAATAAATTTTTTTTTAATTTACCATTGCCCATTTCTTTTGACTACTAAATGGATCTGTTGAATTTTCGTTTGTGAGTACATCCATTAATCACTTTTTCATTGTTACGTAATATTCAGTGTTGTAAGCAATTTTATTTTGAAATTAATTAAAACACAAAATTGTTTACCTGAATATTATTGAATCTTAAAATTGGTGGTCATTCATATTCAAATGCATTCACAAATTAAATTTAAATCAGTTCACATAGAAATTAATTTTTATTGCGCTTTTATCAAACAATTAGATTTTATTCATCCTGAAAATCGATGAGTAGTAAATACAGTGGTAATGAGTGCGGTTTAAAATGTAAATACGTGTGTACGTTTATTCGCTTTGTTAATTTATTTCCCTCTCTATTTATTGTAGATATAATAATTGAATATTAATTTAAAGCGAGCGACTTCGCTTGAAGGAAAATGTGCGCTGTATGTTAAGTAAATACAAGAGAGGAAGAGGGAATTGCAGTCTTTGATGAACACGAAATGTCTCTCTTGTCTCATAGTTGGAATAAGTAACAACAAATAAATTGATGTAAAATTTAGGGTAGTTCTAGTAGGTTGTATTAACCAACCCCGAAAAATTTAAAGAAGATGTTCATTCTAAAATTATCAACCAAAAGGCAAGGTGTCTGGATTCAATTTTAAAAAACAGATTCGCTATCCAAAAAAGTATTTGAAAATTTTTGTAAATAACCCTTAACAATTTTTCTGCAAGCCCTAAAAATTTAAAGACGATATCTTCATTCACTTAGGAATTATCTTCCAAGGAGCAAGTTATCCGGATGATTATTAATTGTAAAATATTATTTTGGGAAACTTTTCAAAATTTGCGCCTGAAATATTATTTTCAGTTTATGTAATTCATAAATCGTATACAGTCTACAAAATGATATAATATACCTAGAATAACGGATGCACGATATTTCAAATAAATTACTTTCAGATTAATCTAGAGCGTAATGTCTCGGATTTCATTTAAATTGTCTGAGGTAGTATATCATCGAATTAGAGGTAATAACCTGAAAGCCCTAGTTTAAAATATAACTACTTTGTCCATTTAAACGTTTTCGGGGCGAAAAAGCGCAAAAATATGTGTCGTTTCATTTTTCAGATTTTATTCCAGCTTGACGTGGAATGTATGCGCCCTGCAAGATGAATGAAGATGAAGCACACCGACGTGAACGGTCACAGGTGTTAAAAGTAGAAATTTGTTTAGGAAAAACTTCGATTTAATCAAACATGACGCATGGCATGCCCTAGCTTTGAATTTTCTTCTTTAAACGGAGTAGGGGATGATATTCTTTATCTGAACTACAACTTGGGGGAAAAAAAAGTCACGTTTTCCTATTCCTATTTCAAGTTTTATAGGATTTCCAAGTTAGACCATATGCCCTGTATATTTTTTTTTTTAATATTTGTAATTGTTGGTAGAGGATAAATTTTGGGGCCTGAAAAGTTAATTACGTATAAAAGCTTGTTGTGTATTAATTAAAAGTTTTACAGCATATCAGAAAAGATGACGTTTTGTTTACAAAAACGAATTAATATCTAGTCATGCGTTCATTAAAGCCCGGCGTATTTAAATCCACGTATTTTTTTCAAAATATGAAAATTACGAGACGCCTAATGGATCAATATTATGGAAATCATACACGGGGTGGATAGAAAAAAGATAAATATTTCTTTCATTCTTTTGGAAAAAGGGATAATTCGGATAAAGGAAAAGTGTAGGACAAATGCCCCAAATAGTCGCCTTTTACGACAGGCAGGGGATTCCCTGGGCCTATTCTTAATCCGGAACCCAGACGGATGCAACAGGATAAAAAAATTGGAATTAAGGGACGGAAATATAGGATTCTTCTACTCGTTTATTTATTTGTCTCTCTTACTCCTTTGGTCTTTGCATTATCTGTCTTTCTCTTTCCCCTGAGCTTCGTCTCGTTTCCCCTTATTCTATTTCGATCTTTTTTTTCATCTCCCCCCTACTCTTTCTCTTTCTCCCCTTATATTCCACTGCCCCCTCTTATTCTACCCTCCCCTTCTTAGCCTTCGCCCTTCCCTTTCTTTTATATCTTTCTTTCCGGGATCAATTCTAGCCTACTAATGTACATTTTATGGATGTTTAATGCAAGAAAAATCATTCTGCATGTAATATTTTCGTTTCAACTGAGATTTATTTTAATAGCCAATGAAATAAAGCACGTACTTAAGATTTATTGTTTATTATCACTATTATAGGTAATCGTTTAAATGCATCCTAGAAAAAGGTTTTATCTAATGGTTGATAGTAAAATTTCTTATTGGTATTTAACTTGTATGGTGGTAGTATCAGTATGCGATAATAAAAATTTATGTTCTGTTTTCGCTGAGCGACGATGTTATAATCGTAAAATGAATATTTTTATAATAATTCGCTTCATATTTATGAGGGTTTATGCAAACTGAAGATTTCTGGAGATTATTTTTTTATGAAAGCGCCTGAAAACTAAAAATACACTTGAGTAGATGGAAAAATATTAAATACTTCTTGCAACAAGTACAAGTTAAACTTGAAGGATAAAATTTTCTTAAAATGGTAATGGAAGTTTTAAAAAAAATGTTTTGTGTAGGCACTTGTCATACATTTGATTTGTGTAATACTCAGATCCCTGTAAAAAGGGGCTTTACTGAATGTCAGTTCCAAAAATAGCGATCAGTTATATTTCATTTCAACGATTGCGACATGAAATCGAAAGTTTAATTTAGTATGTCATAATTTATTCACTCTAACGCGTTTACCATTTATCAAAACGCGAAAACTGTCGTTTCGCGTTAGTTAGACATTTTTGTGAATTAGTTTGTCTGACTGGTTGCTTTCAGATAAAGTATTTTCAACGACTTTCACTTTAAAAGCACGGACAGGGAGAGACATTTGTCATAACATTTCAAACTTCATATAATTTATCATCTCAAAAAGTTATTTTGTATAAAAATTCATTAAAATAAGCATCGATTTTTTTTAGCTCTGGGCCAATGTCCTTGAAAAATTCCACCCTAAATGAGATTTTGGTCACAATCGAAATAAAATTGAAATTTTTAAATTATTTTTCTTTCTCTCTCTATCTGGTCCCCTTTCCTAGCTAAGAGGTGAAAAAAAAACTGAAATGGTTAGAGGAAGAAACTGCTGCGATTTCTCTCATTCATTTCCGGTTTCTAGGCCTATTTGATTTTCCTGAACTATTTTACAAAATGAAAAAGTTTGTTCTTGTTTCTCTGATTTTTTTTATTGAATATTAAGCAAGAGCGTGTCACGAGGTCCTACTACATAGAAAAGGGTCTAGTATCATTGGCTAGAAGGGAGATACCTAATTACGTTATAAAAGCTTTGTGATCTAATAAAGCGTCAACAGTCTTTGTACAGGAGCTGTAATTAAAGTTTACACAGAAATTTCAAAGTTCGTATTACTTAAGTTTATGGAAATTTTGATGTGTTCCATAATATTATTTAGACAGGGTGTTTTTCAGGAATAGTATAATATAATTTATATTTAATTAATTATCACGTAAAGTGACATTTATCTACACTGGAGTTATAATGATCTGATCAACCTGAAATTTATAGCGAAACTAAACATATTATTATGTTTTGCTTTCGTGTTACATAATCACAGGTATTGTGATAACAAGGATAATTTACTGCACGTTCTGGATAATTTACGGCACCCTCAAAAACAAAAACTAACACAAATAAACCCCTATAAAATAAATCATAAGTTAATTCGTACTGGATTCGTACAGGGTGGCCGACTGAAAAATTTATTTAAATACATAATGAGTTTTTTTTTATTAAAATATCCTGTAAATTAATTTAAGACCTATTAATCGACTTAATTGCATTTTACTGCAAATTGCTTGCATGGGTACAAAGCTTGGTAATTACAGGATCTAGTATAAGACCTGAAAATGGTGATTCATTACCTTACAACTCCTTTTGTAGGACGATATTATTAAATCAGTTATCGAACTCACTTACAAAGGCTTTCCTAATTTAATTAAAATTAAAGGTAATTACTTGACCCTAATTAGATTAAAAATTTCCGTTTTTTTTCCCTTCAACCTTATGAAAATTTTAATCAAAAGGCACGCACTCTATTAATAAGCTTGAAAGTTTAAGCTTTATAAAGCTTCGTTTATGTAAATTTCAACACTGTAAGCTATAGGATTAAGTTAAAGGGTACTATTATAAGAAGCTTTCAGGAATTTATGAAAAACGGTTGAACCTTTTTTTTATTTCAGACCCATGACACTTGGAGAAATTGGATGCTTCCTCAGTCATTATAATATTTGGAAAGAAGTAAGTAAAACTAAACTAGGGTGTTATTATTTATGTTGGAAGGGGTAGCAGAAGACGAAGCTTCTGTGTAACAGGATTTTCCAAATGGATAGGTTTCGATGTAATTGAGCAAAACCTCTTTATATTTTTTAAACACCCTGTATATGAGGAGAACATAATTTAATTCTGAATTTCTCAACTAAATGGAATTTTAGCGTCAAAGTGCAAAGTATTTAAACCTGACAGAAGGTCATAGCCAATGATGATAAAGCAAGGAATCCACGTAGATACTCCCCTGTACCTTAAGGGAGTTTACATAGTTTTAGCTGTGAAGCATCATCAAAACAAACATTTCTGTGTTAAATCAGTAAACTGGTCTTGAGAGAATCAAAAGGATGGATCCATTCAAGTTATAAGGGGGTAAATTATTGGAAATTTGCGTAAATTCAAAGATTTTGCTTGAAATTTGCAACACGAGTCTCTGCCATAGCAGAATATTCAGATTTTCCTGAAATAATCTCTCCACGACAATATTTTTGATCACCCTGTATATCCCTTAAATAATCACAAAATTAAAAACAGTATCATGCAAGGGAATTCCCTAAGGTCTAGGTTTTTTAAACTTTTAAAACTCGAAAGTGTTTTGGTGCCAAATCCACAGGTTGCTAGACTTAAGGGTTGTTCCCTGGATCGAGTAAAATTATAAATCAAGGAAGGCTATGAAAGACATTAAATTCGACCAGATTCATGTAAGAGAGGGGTAAAATGAATAAACATAAAGAAATCAATATTAAATGGAAATGAAAATGAGGAAAGTTAAGAAAGATAGGTACCTAGTGTTGTATTCCAAAGTGCCTTAAAAGATTAGTATTTTAAATTGAAATAACGTCTCAAGGGAGTTCTAATTTTTAAAACGTCGAGACGAGATTCTGAAGTTAAAAAAAGCAGCTTAATTGAATGTGGATTCCCAGTTGAATATTTTTTAAGGTATCTACTACCCAGGAGACGTAAGATTAGACGAGGGAAAATGAAATTTTATTTTCTTAATTTTTATTTTGAAACCAATTTGGAAATAAAATTTATTTTCGACTTGGAAAAACATTTTATTTTATTACATTCCAAGTTTATATTTTCAATTTGAACGCTCATAATTTTTTTTTTATATTTTATAGAAGCAAGCGAGTAATTTTATCGCACGAATGAGGCTAGAAAAACGTACCCGCCGTGAGGCTAAGAAATAAAATTTCCTATAAAACCCTTTTGGAACACATTTGTCTACGAGTAATAGTTTGGGCCTGGGAACCATGAGACTAAACACATGCGCGCGCTCTATTTAACGCATTGTTAGCCCGTTAGCTCGCATTCGCTTACTCTTACAGTGCCAGCGGTTTGCACCACAGAAATTTTATTTTTAAAACACGACTCTACATTAGACAGGGAAAAATATTCTTTTAACAAAATATAAAACGTAACAACCAATTACATTCTTTAATAACCTTGAATTTATTTTACGGTGAAGAATCTTCTTTATTTATGACTCTTTGAATAAGATTGAACGGCGATGATTACCTTGTGTTTGATGGATGGATTCTGAAATTGTTTGTAAACAATGTAATCATGTTTTTATTACTAATGTCCTAAAGGAAAATTATTCCGTGTTTTCACGTAATTTTTTTTATAGACCATAGAACAACGATACCGAGTTGTTTTAGTTTTAGAAGATGATGTTCGATTTGAACCGTTCTTCAGGGCTAAGGTGGAAAGGCTTTTGAGCGACTTGGAACATCTAGGAGATTGGGATCTTGTGTAAGTACTAGGTTCTATTTTTTTAAGGGAAGAAAATTCCTGTTTTCCCTCCCAAAAAAAAAATTCCATCACTTTTATACATTATGCATCGCTGAATTTAACATCTTTAATATGTTTCCATTTGATTTATGCTGTTTTTTAAAAAAAGGAATAGTAAAAGCGAAGTTGAGTAAATTTATCACAGTTTTCAAGTTCGTAAAGTTTGTAACTTTTGGTGCTTATACACGTTCTCCTTGTTTGACTTTTGTAAACCTCTTTTGGTGGTATATAAGCACAAATCGACTAGAATGTTTAAAATTGTGGAAAGTTAAGGAAATCTAAATTTCAACACCAAATGGCTTGTTTATCCATTCAATATTCGTGCAGGACTATCTAGAAAATGGTTTCGTGCAAGATGTTGCCTGGTCCTTCACCTACTTATTATTCCAAGAACGTTTTGAATTAATTTATCTTTTAAAACTTATTATTATTGTAAGGAAGTTCAGAATAATTTATTACAAAAAGTAGTTTAAAACGTTTTCTTTAAAAAGAAACAAGTCTAACCTAACGTATTTTTGATGTTTAATATCTCTAAAACATTTTGAGAACTTCCGGTATTCTGAAAATGTCGTTAGCAAGCAAATGGGGGTTAATAATTTCCTCAATCATACTGGCAATCTACTTAGGTCAAGTAATGGAGTTCATTCTTTTGGCAAAGGACGAGCTTCTGTTACAGAAGAAAATTTTTTACCTCGCCATGTTGATATTCTGTACTAGCTTGGTTTATTACTTCATTAAATGTTTTTATTATGATTAATTTCACAAAAATATTTATGGTTTAATCCAATTCCTAAATAATGTAACCCTACAACCCCTACCCTCCTGATTAATAGATTTCTCAAAAGGGAAATCCTTGTGTTTCAATTTTTAAATGTAGAAATACTTAACACATTTCCCAAAACATTTGCCTCATAGCAAGTTTTATCTAAATTTTCCCTTGTTTCAAGAGGAATGTGTTAAATTGCCTCCTGCATACTTCAAGAAAACGCTTGGAGTTAACCCTTTGTATATTTTATTTGGGTAAGCACGATTTACATCCTTTTCTCTTGACCACATGGAAATTGCTGTTTGTTGTGTCAAGGTTTATTTTTAACCTTGTGTTTAAAAATTTATTTCGCAGACAGAGGGATGTAATTTATACTCGATAATAAAATTGATTGACCGATTCAATTAATATCATTGAGTTTATATTTATTAGATTGGTTGAAGTTCTCCCTATAAGAATATAAAATATAATTTCGAGTTCAATCAATCTGTCAAATATAAAGTCAATGATTATTGAATAGCTGACGAAGCGGTACGTTATGGAATTTTTTGTAAACGTGCACTTTTGTGGTTATTACCCCTAATCCAAGGGGATGTTTGCTTGCTAAGCAGGAATTTACTCCATATCCACAGTTTTATGGTCACTGCTATTCAATTTGCTTTAAGTGAGGGTCCACTTTCAGTAACGCAACAAATTTGTGTGTCCGCAGTTTCGGACTCGCTGAGCAATGTCTGTTGCAGATTTTATTTGAAAAATTATGCTAGAATTTAATAAAAAATGAGTTGATTGCATTGATGATTACATTTTGGAAGTCAGAGAGATTTTTTTATTGATAAAAGTTATATCAATGTCAATACGCTAAATAGAGCGCGTGTATGTGTTTAGTTTGACGGTTCCCAGGCCCAAACTATTAACGTTAGACAAAAATTTTCCGGGAATTTCTTGTAGGAAATTTAATTTTCTACAACTTTGATCTGATATTATTTTACGATATCTTGCGTGGTTTTCGCTAGGTTGCCATTTAAAGCGATTAGGCGTCAATGGGGTTGATATAGCTCGCGGATGCGTTCAGTTTGACGGTTCTCAGGCCCAAAATATTAACATTAGACAAAAACTTTCCTGGAGATTCTTATAGGAAATTTATTTTTCTACAACTTTGTTCTTATACTATTTTTCGCTATCTTGCGCGGTTTTAGCTGCGTTTCGATTTAAAATTACACCACGCGCTACTAGCCTCACACGGGGTACGTTTTTCTAGCTTCATTCGCGCAGAAAATTTTACAAGGTACTTATTTCTATAAAAAGCAAAAATAAGACAACAACAATTAAAATTTAGTTCCTAATTATGATTTGTTTTACATTAATTTCTACTTTAATTCGGGAACCAATTTATTGAGATACAAAAAGCGATCGTGTTGTTTGTGTCAGTTAATTAATTATTCGGATAGGTTACTTTAATAATAAAGTTTACAAACTTCATAATTATATAATTCAGTTTAATTCTGTAACAGATTTAATTATTTTGCGGTTATGGTATTAACAGCTTTTCCAAAGCTTTTTTTCACGCGTTAATTAGACGCTTGTTACTTAGGGGATGAAAATAGGAAAATTGAACTTTTGTTCGGAAAACCACAATACAACCACCCCTGCTGTAAATTTTTCATTTCAGTGGTTTAGCATTCACATTCTGACCATTGTGTTTAATTCTGAAAAATGGTGTTTACAATGGGAACAATTTTTACCGACATGTAACTTATCGTGTCAAATAGTTCCCCTTTTCAAAACTTCTTTGTGATAATTTTTCAAGGTTTTTCATTTTTTTCAAGGATTTATTTTTATATTTATTATGCAGGAGAAGTATATAATAAAATTAAATCCTTGACACGATCGTAATTAATTTTTAATTATCCATCATTAATTATTTTTTTAAAATACCATTTACTGCTTCGAACTGAAAATGATATGAGAACTTTTCCCTTGAAAGATTGCCTTTGGAGGTTCATCGGTCCTAAGAGGATTAAACTGATTTGTAGCGTCTAATAAGGGTAGCGTATTTACAGGAGAGGGCGTTTGCTTGAGAAAGTGATTACGTTTCTTGTCAACCTTTAAATTGGTACCTTGTTAAACACAATTTTTTATATTAAATAAATTTACTGTTCAAAAATGTCATAAAATACAAATTGGAAGTCAAAATACGTACTAAATTAAAAACGATGAGACTTTATAAGGATAAAAAATGTTGGAGTTAGTATATTAGAAGTTTTCCCTAGAAAAAAGCCAAATAAAAGCGATCACTTCATTTTATGACATTCGGGAACAACAAAAACACGCTTTTAAATCTAATACAGATTAGTTTCGCAAAAAATCAGAAACATGTGACTAAAGAACAAAAAAATAAAGAAAGTACAATCAGAATTTCACCTTTAAGATCCTTCAAAAAAGTAAATCAAGCAAGCCATGACTCACCAAAATATTTTATTATCACATTTTTATGCATAACTCTGATTCTAGTTACGCTAGAAATTTCCGCTGTTATATGATTCACCTTGCAAAGAGAATATTTTCAAACAACTCTTTTTGTTGATCGAAGTTCTCCCTAACTAGTCCGTCTCTGTACATAATATTGAGTAAATTGCTTCATAAATTTGTTCAACTCCAATAACTTTGGTAGAACTTCCTTGCAAGTTCACCAAAGACCTCGTCGCTTGATCTTATTGACAACTAAAATTAAGTTTGCGACCAGTGAAGAACTTTGGTTTAAAAAAATTAAATCAATAATAAATATAAGTACCTACTAGATGGGGAACTAAAATGTTTTAAGTTATTGCAAGAGTTTTCATGAATTCCCTGCTGAAAAATGGTTTTCCGTGACCTACAAATGATTAAACCCCCGTCGCGAATATAAGTTTTAGTACCGGACATAATTGGTACAGGATATCCTGTCCTAATCCCTGGACTCTCTTGGGAATATATAAAGGAACAGTAATAAGGCGATTGTAAAAGTCTTGCGTTATTAAAACTAAATTTGAAGGAATAAAGAGTTTTAATTCCTTGACGCTTTGTTCAATTTATTTAAAGTTAATAATTTATAACTTTTGTTAATTAACGCTCGATCTGTTCAAGAAATGAGAAAGTTAGAAAACCTTGTGATTAATTATTCGTTCAAGTAGGATTCTCCAGTTACAAGGAAGCCTCGGTAAATAGAAGGATGAAACAAACGCCGTTGAGGCTTGCTTTAATTAATATTTCTAAAATAGAAACATTTTCACTAACCTACCCTGTATACAGGGTGTCCTATGAGTATTGAAACAAGTTAAAAATATTTTACAAACTAAAAACACTTAAAGAGTGTTTTTCGTATTTTAGTTCATGGGACACCCTTTAGATATCAAATCAAAGCACTCTAGTTTGCTTTAACTTTTTGATTTAATTACAGAAAGTTTGCGTTTAATTTAACAGATGCCATTTAAAATTTCAGGTATTTTGGGAGAAAACGGTTACAGGACAGTGACGAGCCGTGGGTGGAGGGTTCTGAAATGCTGGTGAAAGTTGGTTATTCATACTGGACGCTAGGATATGCATTAAGCTACTCAGGAGCGCGGAAACTTTTAGATGCCGAACCTCTCTCCAGGCTAGTGCCTGTGGACGAGTACTTGCCCATATTATTTGACAAACATCCCCAGTCTAACTGGAAAGGACATTTTCCTAAAAGGGATCTGATTGCATTTTCTGTAGCACCTCTTCTTTTGTATCCGACGCACTATACAGGGGAGAAAGGTTATATCAGTGATACCGAGGATTCTAATGTTGTAAAGCCTGATTCTCCATCCCCTAGATCTGATCTATGAAATGTGAATGACTTTTTAACAAACTTTCTTAATGTATTTTTTTAGTTTAACGTAAAATACTGAATTTCCTAAGTTTATGTGCCATTTTTGTATTTTTATATAATTTTATTAAAAATGTACCAATTTGTATACATGTTTATATATAGAAATAAAAAATAATCAAACACGAGGAATTTATTTTGACAAGGTCGCCAAAGTATTGGAACTTTCCGAAAAGATTACGACGATTCGCTAATTTCTAACGTAAATCGATTTTTTTGCATTGAACACCCTGTATATTTTTATATATTTGTGTTTTTAAGCTTCCATTAAGATTCCATCTCAGTTCAAGGTAAACTTATAAAATAAGTCACGAAATATTTTTTCAAACTTCCGCACCTCACCCTGTATAATCAAATTGAATACTTCCGCACCTTCGGGGGGTTAAACTCGGGTTAAGTCCTTTGAATATATTTCCGATTTACTTGTTTTATTTCGACGTCATAAAAAGACAGACTTTTTGATGTATCTTCCATAAAACCTTTCGATTTAGCACCAAATCAATGCATTTCTAGTGAAAAATCGGAAGACTTTTCGATCGTCCAGTTTTATAGAACTCTTTTCAGATCATTTAGCAGTCCACGACGGGTTTTAGTAATGGGCTTTTATAGACTCTTCCCTTCAAATTTGTCCAAAAGTATAACGAGGGTCACATCACGGTTTTTCTACGCATTGACGGGAAATCTCTGGAAATAAATAATAGCGCGAACAGAAATACTTCTAGGACATCCAAAAAAACATCCCCATTTCTACAATATGATAAATGGCACGATAAAACTGTACCGAAAAGGTAAAATAGTTTTTTGTAAAGTAAATATTATTCAATTATACCTCCTCAAGGTTTTCTTTTTTAATGAAAATGTGATTAACCAAAAAATCTAGAAATTGGATAATAATTACGTGAACAACTGGAAATATAATTCTTTCAGGCTTTCACGTGTTATTTCCATCCTGGTTGGCCATGAAAATTTTATATTTTACGTCTGTTCACGTAACTTGGCCTCTTATCTTATTAATTGTCTTAAATTATTGTTTTGGAATAAATAATGATTTTCTTTTTCGGGGGAAGTCCCTGGTTACTGTAGGATTTATTTCTTTATTCTAGAAAAGCACCCCTAATCGTTCACTAGGGAAATAAAAAAGTCGTGAAATATGCTTCTCGTTTTTTCCTATAATCTTTCTCTTGGTGCATTTTAAAATTCGATTGAATATGTATAATCCAAGTGTGCTGTTTGCATACGTTACCGCAGTTTTCCAAATGGAAAATGATTATATTTTCCACCAACGCGTTTTAATTAATAACGCGTTGTTCCTATAGTAATTTTCCGTAAAGGAAATTTAGAAAAGTGATTAAGAAATTATAAAACATTATTTACTTAGACTGCGCTTACTTTACCCTCGTTATCACTTCTTAATTTTATTCACCCTTAATATAGGGATAATTATTAATTATCCGTCCCCGTTACTACCCGACATAAAATAGGTTCAAAATTATTTTGCATCCACTTTACTTCTTAATTATTTATTTGTTTTTGCGGTGTCTAAGCTAAAATATTTATACCAATTTCCCATTAAGGCGTATTTTTTATTTAAAAAGGAATATGGTATACTATAAGGGGGTGTAAGAGCTGTTTGAAAGCACGTCACGATTTTCAGAGGTTCAGGATGCTGTAGAATTGTACAAAATCACGAAAGATCTAATCCCAATCTAGATTATAGTCCTGAAAATAAATTTCTCTGATTTTTTTCATATCCTTCTATTTTTTTTATAGTTTCACACTTAAGGGTGATTTTTGTACGAAATAAAGTTTCGTAATTTGATTATTTCTATTTGCAAGCCCAATACTTCATATCAAAAATTACAATTTTAATTAAATTAGGGTTGTGTGATTTTTACAAAATCCGAACTAATCTTGTTAACATTTTCATAAAAAAAATTATTAGCATAACCCTGCTTTTATTTAATATTTGTAAATGACGTTGATGGAATATTAAACTATACAGGATGAGTCGAACATTATTTTAAAAAACTCTTAAGCTAAAAAAAGAAATAGAATGAGACTAAAAGCTGCTTGGGATAAAATACAGAAGAGAAGCTGAAATTTTTTTTCAGGACTACAAGTTTTTTTGAAACTACTCCCACCCACTAACATTGTCATAAATCAGTTCTATTTCTTTCGTGTTGATTAGTCACCCAGTTAGTTATAATTGCGAATCATTAAGGTTCGTTAATTAAAATAATTAATTAATGATTAATTAAACGCGTACCTTCTAATTCGGTTCAAACGTTTGGGAATTAAGAATTAAACTGTAGGAGTATTTTCCCGAGGGAAGTTTGCGAACACGCTATGTTTAATTTTATGATATTTAAACTAAGGGTAGATTATTTAATATTGGTAGATACTAAGAATTTAATAAAATAAGCAAAATATAAATAAAACTCCCTAGGGATGAGATATTTTTAGATTTGCTTTGTTGCACTTGTACTTGTTAAGGCTGACCCAATGATATTTATTTCATGCAGTTCTTTCAAACGCAGAAACCTGGATAATTTGCTTTTCAAAAAGCTCGAAGAAATATTCTATTTTTGATTTAAGCTTTTCTTTATTGAGACAGATATTTTTAAATCAAGAAGCACTATTTTTAAAATACGTATTTTAAACCGTAAGCTTTTGTTCTTAAACGTAAATTTCCTCCCTTATTTCAAAAACAATACACTGGCTGATTTACGACAGAGTTTAAAGAGAATAATTACCCTAGCTTACACCGCTTCCATATTGGCATAGATGAAGATGAATGAGGAATGAACGTCGGTATTGTCATAACTGCTCAAAGCAATTAATATGAGGTAGCTTGTCAGCTCCTACAAATTCTGGCTGCTAAAGTGCATTCCAAAACATAAATCGTTAGGAATTTAGATGACAACTAACTAACTTCCTTGAACTATTCGAACTTTAATAAAGTTTAGTTGATTTTTCCGTTTTATCCCCCCTCTAACTTTAGTTAGGTTTGTCCAATGTATTGTTGATTTTAATTAACAATCGTGTTTTACTGCATTTTAATAGTATCATCATGAAATTTATGAGCACGTTTGAAACTCTGGTTATGCATATTTCCCGTTAATTTTCCTCTTTACATGACTATGAGTTGTAAAGTTTCAACAACCATGTTTTTGTTTAGCTGTAAAGGGAAATTTTAACGACCTATTATATTGGAAAATTCTCATAAAATTTCCTGCAAAACGTTTCAGGGGATTTGAACAAAACAAAAAAATAAGATAACCCCCAAGCACTTTAGGAAATCTCTATGCAATTCACAACAAGATAAACAATTTATCTCTAACTGCACAAACTTCAAACAGAACAAACATTTCCCCTATCCCAGATATGCATCTGTAAATGTACGAATTCCTCTCGCAGTCTCTGATAAATAGATCCCGATCTTGTTGCAGCTGTTACTAAAGCGTATGCTATAAGAGATGCTAATAATCGCAACATTTACTTAATTACATCGAATAGTTTGAATACATATCCAGGTTGATGGTATTTATATGCGATGGAAACAAAATTATCGATTATCGAGATAACCCAAATCATTGCCGAAGCTTCCCCTAATTCTTTCCAATAGAGTGGTCAGCGGAAATAGAAAAGCGCCCTTGATTGTAAATCAAGAATGCAGCATAAATATTTTTTTTTTATAGTTAGCTGGATCATTTAAGAAATATGAAGGAAATTTTTAGGAAACACTGTATCCATCAAAATTTTTCATTCAAAAAATCCTTTGCAATCACTAAGTTTGAATTTCCGGAATTTAAGACCCTTTAGGCTGAGATCGGTAGAAAGGTTTAACAAAGAACCTGCAGGGATGAAAGAAGAAAGGATTAATCTAAAGAGAACTATAAAGAATTTTTGGGCATGCAGGAGAAAACCACATGAACCTAGAAACAGAATAAGGAAGGTGATCTTTCAGGTCTTTCTAAGGCCTGATCCTAAAGTTTTTTTGGCGTTCTTGTTTGATCTGCCTTGAGATTTCTTCCATGGCGTCTACAGTCAATAAAATGAAAAAAAAGTTCGATGGAAGGAAAGAAACTATCTTAACGCCCTTTTAGTGCAAAAGTACACATCTTGTTAGTGTTATCAAAATATTTTCCTTTGGTTTTTTTGTAAATAAAACCTCTTCCAATATCTCTCTAAATAATTGGATCTACCAAAGCGAGCAAAGCTTCTTTTGGTTTCGATGCCTGTCCCGGATTTAACGTTAATGGGATCAAACGAACCCGGGTATTATATTCGAACAATTCTTCGTGTATTTTGATAAGTATTTACTGTCCTAAAAGTATCAAATTAGCTAGAAATATTTTTTATTTTATTTTTTGTTCCATTTTTTTTATAATATTCGCTGTATCATTTCCTAATGTTGGAAAAAGAGGTTCCAGATCAATTTTTATTATCCAACGCTCATGTTAGTGGCCGTGTGGAAGCTTAAGAGCTTTTATAGGCCATCGTTTAAATTTACTACTCTGGATTCTGATGTTTTAGGAAATATCAAAGTGATTTTGACAAAAATTGAAATTATTCCCCTGAAAATAGCGCACTTAAACCATTTCTCAGAATTATTATTTCCGTTCGTTCGTTACGACACCTTCAGGATATGAATTTCAATTTTATTTGACGTATTCTCATTTTTCAGGATAGTAAAAGTAAAATATTTTTCAGCATAAATGTAGATCAAAAATGTATTAGAAGATAAGACTCGGTACTTTACTTTTATTCATTGTTGAAAATCGTAATTTATTCTTCTTGTGAAATAATCTAGTGACCTATGAATCAGATACTCGTACGTAAAGGGTCTTTTTCTGCAGTTATTGATCAGGTTTTTGTTTGTCCTTATTTAAATCTTTATCCTGATGTTTTGATACTAAACCCAAAGGAAGCTCCTGGGACAGTTTCAGTACGGAACCCTTACGACAAAGACCGAACCGGGTCAACCTATTTCTTTCGCTTGCAGTACTCTTAAAAAAAGATGACTACACCTACACGCAATTCGAATAGAAAAATCAGAAGAGTTTTTTAAAATCCTGAATTATTGGGTTGTAAAAATCACTAGAAGCGAATGTTAGTTCTAGAGAGAGACATTTAGGTCCATATTAAACAAGTACTACGTGTCCGAAATGCAAACGATCGAATTATTCACACCGACTTGTCACATTTTTCATTAACTTCAGAGTAAATTTTTATTTACGTGAATGAAATTTGTTTTTTAAATCCGTTGTAAGAACATTTTCCTAGCATGATTCCACAAACAAAACAAGACCTGCAAGTTCGCAAACTTCGAACGCAATGGTCTCAAAGCGGCAATACATAACTTACTGCCACAATAAGGGATATTGTTTTGAAACAAAGAGGAAACATGGCAAAGTTATAACAAATTTCTATAAGCGGCTTTTCGGATTCAAACTTCAGACCCAATATTCCAAAGAATTTCACAAAGCGCATGTATTTTGCATGCATTTACCCCCAATCTTATTATTAACCTGATTACCCCTTTGCTTTTATTCAAAAGGTAACGCGACCAAAAATCAACCAAACATAGCGACAGGGTTTTATATTTAATGAAAGAACGATGAGAAAGTCCAAAACATATGCGATAATAATTATGAATCCATTTAATAACATGTTTCGAGAGGTTCATACAGTTCTGATGGATGTTTAGTAAATTATTAATGATCTAAAGAGCTTGGTATCCCCGAAGATGCTCTATCATGTCTGGTAGAGTAGATATTTACCAACATTAAACATTTATTATGTTCAGACTTCCGTAAAACCATAAACTACAGTTCGCAATCAGTGGCTTTAGCTCCACGATTGTGTCTCTTGGGGGGACTTTGAAACGCTTTTGGATAAAAGGGTAACTTTAAGAAATATATGTGCTAATGTTAGAGTTATAATTAGATACATAGATTTACTTGTCTATTTCAACCGAAATAAGCCCTTACAAGCTGTTTTCATTAACTTGTGCTGCTTACTGTTCCGAGAAAAGCTAAATCGCGTTACACGTATCGGAACTTTGATCTAATTATAGTTGATAATTTGTGGTTTACAACCATCTTGCATGAAATGCCAGCGACTAATATAAACCGAATTCTAAGACGTACTCGTATACAATATTCATGAAAAATATTGAAATGTAACGCAACGCTCTGTATAATTAAAATATGAAAAAAGTTTAAATATAAAACTTATTCAGTATATAGCCCTGCATCCTCCTAAATTAATATCACGTATATAGGGTGTTTGGTTTTCACAGTACAACAAGCAACTTTGTTATTTTAAATGAAACACCCTGTATATTATTATATAATTGAATGCAAAATTGAATTGTCTATCACATAGTATAAGGTAGTCATATAGCTAAAATGTACGGTTGATGAGAAAATCGCGAACTTCCGCTGCGTTAGTAAATTAGATGCCTGTCTCTCTTCTGTACGTATCGAACCCGTATAGTCTGGTGTTTCTCGCTACGCATTCAAGTGATTTCCAATGCTGCCTCGCGAACTACTGTTGAATACCAAAAACGAAATGTTTATTTTTAGTATGGGAAGGTGCGCACCTCCACTTTTTATGTAATAATAAGTTTAGGGATGAAAAGGGCAATTTTTCTTTGTCACTTTATATTTTCTACTTCCGACAATCTTGTAATGTAAAAGCGACCCGAAAAATCTAATAAACTCACATGCAGATTTACGTGAAAAGTCGGTTTTACGTATAATACGATAAAAGGAAAGTGAAGTAAGAAGAGGGTTTTAATACCACTCGTAACGTCAAGTTTTAGATAAAAAAAAAAAACAAAACCAGCTCACTTAATTACATTACTTTGTCATATTTAAAAGGTTTTCAGGAAAACCAATCTCTTCTGATGTAATACGAACATATCTTCCGGAAAACATAATAAAAGTTTCAGTGGTCTACTAACGTGGGAATTTAACTGCCCCTTTATTGCCTTCCAGATATTTAAAAAGTTTTTGCTTCCCCTAAATGATAATATCAATAAAATAATCTACAGGGTGTCCAAATTAAAAAGAATTATTGAACTGTGCGGAAAAATTGAAACTATAATTTAACAAAAAAAATTGGATTATTGTAATATTAAGCAATCCAATAGAATATTTACATTTCTTTAGAATTTTCTTCTGTACATGACAGGAAAATTGAATTTCCATATCCTTTTTATGAGTTTTTTCCTTTTCTATACGTGGAAGATTAATATAAATACAGTTTACAACTTCCTTATATCTCAAAGAATATTTGGTAAACAAATTCGAAGTAGTTGTTAACTCTGTACGTGTCGAGAATTTCCCTCAATCGTTTTATTATTAGTTGTGCAAAATTTCTCGACAAAACTTTTCCTGCACGCTATTGCAAACTCTAATTTAGTATTCTGTATATGAATTTCGATCATGGTCTCCAGCGTGCTCGACATGACGACGTTCAAACCAAAGCATAAATAATAATCATGAATCTATATATTTGGTATTGTATTGTAAATCACATTTCTGGCTTAGAATATACCTACACAATATGCACCATTATATTACTGTATGCATGCAAATGAACACGAACTATATATTTCAATATACAGGGTGTCCGATTTATTTTTTTTTAACCTAATTATTAAATTAAAAATAGGGTGCAAAATATTTCAACTTAGAAGCACATTCTAAAAATATTTATAAGTATACATGGGGTTCCATAAAAAGCTAGCAGTCAAGCGCCTCCACCAAATGCAACATTCAACAACACACAACACAAATCTGGACTACCCCTCCCTCAAATACACCCTCGAAAGATTTGTCTTGTTATATAAATTTAATCCCTATTTTCAGAACTCATTTTAGTTTCCTTTAATATATTAATGTCGAAACGCAATCATCATGAAGGAAAACGTAATTTCAATAAAACCAATATATCTAATTTTGAATGTGCTTTTATTTTCTTTCATGTCAGACGCAACACGCAAAATCCACCACCGAAACACGTAAAAACATTTTCTTTTAAGAATTCGTAGAATTTTCTTTAATATTTACGACTCCTTTGAGATTAAGGGGTTGTAAAAAAAGAAGTCTTTATGAAAAAAAAGCAGCGAATTTATAAAATACCTTATAATAATTAATTTATATTTTCAGAATATTCCAATAAAGGATCTAAGAAGATTTATTTTTTCCTAGGAGTGATTTATATGAGTGTAGGGGTAAAACCTTTTACTGTGTTACTTTTTTCTTAGGGAAAGGGTGTACTTTACTCGATCTAAATTATGGTGCAATAACTAAAGGTAAGATTTATTGTAATCTATAAAATTTAAAAAGTCTGCTTTAAGAAAAGCATTTTCCTTTATATTATTTAATTTTCCAATTTCCCCCAATGATTTTTTCTAATCTTCAGGTAATAATAATTTATTTTCCATCATCATAATTATTTCTAATTAAATTTCATTGATTTGAAAAGCCTTCTTAAATAAAAAATAATACCAAGAAAATTCGATTTAAGCGATAATAAAAAAAAATAATAATAATTGTTCAGTGGGTTGGAAATTCTATTAAAAAAATGTATTTTTTATCTGACACCCTTTGGAAAAGTGTTATTAAAGGATCGCTATTGTAATTCCTTTAAGGTGTGTCTTTCCTATCAGAAAATTTTGATGAGAAAGTCGATAATTCGGTAGAAATGTTTGTATTGCAAATTACTTAATGGTGCGTCTCCAAAAGCAGGAAATTAAAATGACAGGGTTTTGTAACAAGTCCCACATTAACGTTATTTTTTGGTCACCCTTTAAAAATGTTTCCAAATTCAACCTTTGAGTTATTTTGGTAATACTTGGTGTTAGAACGAATTAGTTAAAATTTATTAACGAACATTACGTATAATTTGACTTTAAAACTCTTTAACAAATTGCTTTTAGGGATTATTGGTCATTTTCCTTCCTATTTTCACGGAAAATAAATCTAAGTACCCTTTTCTACATCTCACGATTTTATACCCCAGATGTTCTTCGGAATGAATATTAAAACTTTGGGTAAAAAAAAATTATATATTTACATGATTGTGTTTACATACTAAGCAGTTGGGTTGTGAAAATTACGGAGTAAACATTTTAAAAAAGTGTGTGTGCGTGTTGAAACGTAAAAATTGAATATTTGCGTTGAAGAGATTTTCCACAGCTTTGCATAAAATTGAAAACTTTTAGACATAAATATCCAAAAATTATTTGCTTTGTACGCGTAAGCGGTTTTATCCGAAAGTTGTTGACTTTTTTGACGACGTAGATTTCTGCTAGAAATGGCTTGGTTAAGGGTTGGTTTTTAAATGACACACATGTCGAGGTGAACTTTTTTATACGCAATTCAATGATTAATTTTCTCAATGACCCACTTTTCTACTTAATATAACTATGGGATACCTTTCATATCTCTCAATTTTCCTAAGAAAAATTTGAATTGTTTTTCCACCAGCAACTAACTGCAAGGAAATTCTATCTGGAGGCGCTAAAGTTCTGCTTGGAGTTGAAAGGAAATCTACCAAATGCAAAATTTAAAAAAAGGATATATTTATTCCTTGCCCACTTTAAAAAAAATAATCCTTTTAAGATTATCTGATTAAGTCTGTCTTTTACTAAGATGTACAACCATTAATGAACTCTAAAGATTCACCCTGAGTAAGGGTTGAAAACGAAAGTGTTAAGAAGCGTTCCATTAATATATTCCGAGTGATTTATTGTCAGTAAGTCAGCTATACTTTTGTGAGTTGATTGAATTTGTGTTTTTCTTTGTGGATTATTACTAGATTAATGTGCTCATAGGAAATTTAATTACTTCGTATAATCCTTTTAACGCGCAGAGGTTTGCGGCTGGCACTGCCAAATTGATCTGCTGTTCATTGAGAAAGTTCATAAGTGGAAGTTAGATACGACGTGATAAATTTATCGCGTCACTAAAGGGAGAAAAAAGGAAAACTTAAATGTAAAGCTAAACAACTCTGCTATAATATTGCAAGTGCACCGGCTGTCAAAGTAAAATTCCCTGCGGAAATTTTAAAGAAAATTTAAAAGAGGGTGAAAAATTATATTATGTAGTAGCTTAACTTCTCGTTTTTATTCAACGGGTGTTCCTTGAGCGCTATAATTTTATTAAAACACTGGTATTTTAAGAAATTCTTTAAAAATACTTCGTGGAAGAGACACCGAGGTTCTCTTGATTAACCAAAATAGGGATTACACCTACATTTTTAATTTTTATCCATAAATATTTAACGTTTTTAAATTTAAATGGAAAATCTAGAATTATTAGCGATTTAACGTCCAGAATAAATTATTTTCACAAAGTTTAGAGCCATATGGGTAGCAAAAAAGAGGATACGTTCGCGTATTGCAAAAGTCCAGGCGCTTCTCCTTGATTTACATTGCATAGCTGCAGGACACCAACATATTCTATGCAATTTAGAACTGAAAGCAATTTAATTTCACTTTTTTTTCAAACACAAATGGGAATTTAAGTTAATGTAGGGTCGTATAGCAAAATAAACCTTTAAAACAGATAATGAAAAAAAGGGTAGGTTTTCATCTAAACGTCTTAAGAATTGCCACTAAGATGGAAAAACGGTGGCTCTTCCAGCATGTGTTTTTAAAATTCTCTCTGAGGAGAGAAGGAAAAAATGTGGCGTCTCCACCAAATGTTTTTAAAATTCTCTCTGAGAAGATAAGGAAAAAAATGTGGCGCCTCCACCAAATATCATTAAAATTCTCTCTGAGAAGAGATGGAAAAAAATATGGGGCCTCCACCAAATTACAATCTTTGGAGATTAAATTTTTTCAATAATTTTGTCTGTTTTTTGTTAAAGAAACTGACATGTTCGGGGGAAAAATCGCATATCCTGGGAAGTATTCCGATTTAACATAACATATGTACATTTAATACAGAGCAATGTATCACTATCATTCAAGTTAGTAGACGTTTACTGACATTAGATGTGGCTAATTAAATTCCCTTGAGAGCTAAAGTTTTACCAAACTTCCTCCCAAAAGATACGTAGCAGGAAAACTTTTGTTCGGTTTGTAGTATTATTACCCAACGACTTTGAAACAGGAACAGGGACTACTTGATTTAGACAATCTGTGGTTTTATAAAATCCCTGATCACTCCTGGGAAAGGTTACTTAATACAGAAGAAACTTTTTGTTTTAATACCTAATTTACAATTTATATCTTTAAGATTTTATTCCCGAAAGTTCTGGAAAATAATTTAAGTTGAAAGGTTCTCTTATTTTTTTTGT
Organism: Hemicrepidius hirtus; assembly: GCA_963082805.1. Classification (NCBI taxonomy): domain Eukaryota; kingdom Metazoa; phylum Arthropoda; class Insecta; order Coleoptera; family Elateridae; genus Hemicrepidius; species Hemicrepidius hirtus. The sequence goes on from OY720165.1 coordinate 30,580,571, forward strand.
TGATAAGAAGTGAAAATTAAAAGACTCGTGTAAAAAAAATCAATACAAAAAACTTTTGTTTGTTTGAAAAGGAAATTATTGAAATTTATTTGTTTTGTGTTATTACTGTCAAACAAAGCCCTTTGTATTAGATTTTAGCTCAATTTTCCCTTGTTTCAAGATTCTCTGTCTCCTTGCAATTCTGGTAAAAGCTTTCATCTAAAATTTCGTACGTTTATTTGCCTTTCAAAACGATGTAAAAAGAAAAAACAGTAAATTCGCATTTCCAAGACTGACTTTCCATAAAATATTTACAGTTTTTCAGATCACTATAAAAAGATCAGTTAGTACATGATTTTTCGTTTCAACAACGAAATAAAAATGTAAATAAATCCAAAGCTTTTTATTTATTTAAATGTTCTAGGGATTTGATGAAATCCAGACAATCTCGATTTGTATTCTTGCACATCCCTAAGCATTATAAACGCACGTTTGTTGTCTTAGCTCGTAGTATTTACACTTGACAAAAGGGTCGGAAAGCGGTTGATGATACAATTCGCAAAACAATGTCCCCAATCGTAATATCTACATAAAATACACGCTACGCTGTTCGGAATTTCTCCAGTTCCAAATTTAGAATTATTAAAGTTTCCAAACAGAGTTTAAGATTAATGCTTAAAGAAGAAATAAAAATTTTAATAAAGGATAACGGCTGTATTTGGAAGTGAGCCAAGTAATATTCAGGAAACTGCTTCGCAATCAGGTACCTACAAATTTTATGCATTTTATTCAAGAATGAATAGCAACAGGTGGGTTGTAAAGTTGTTACATAAAATTACGTCTAACTAGTACGCAACTACTTTTTATAAAAGAGTTTGCAATCATTCAAACAGTATGTAATATTAACTAAAATAATAATACACGGCTAGTTTTCAAAATTTAATATTTTTTTAAAAAAATGGGGATTTCCTGGCACCTTCACCAAGGGCTTATTAAATGTCAAAGCAGTGAGACGACAAAGGAAAAACTTGCGGCTCCGCCACCATAAACGAATACTCCTAGCAAAGCCAAAATAAAAAACACCGTGATTGGTTCAAGATTTCCTCATAAATAAAGAAAAAAAAATCCTGGCACCTTCATCAAAAGAATATTTTGTTAAGGTAAGAAAAAACATTTATCAGTAATGGCGATTAAAATAATCCTCTACCGCTTCGTAAACAAGTTTTTATATTTTTTTTATCAAAAATAATCAAGAAAAGTATTTTCTTACACAATTCTGTTAGTGATATTTTTGGATGGCATAACTGACAGTTAGAAGTGGACTTACGCGTTTTCAACCGTCGCGTCGCTTCACATTCAAACTTAAAAGGAAACTCGTCATTCTTTTTATCCCTCTTACTTGGAATTTTCAAGAAAACCTAGTAGTACAAAGTTCAAAGTACAAGTTTAACTAAAAAAGAAAATTGGAAACGTTTGAACTGCAAGCGCAGTAGCTAGGAAGCATAGCTACAAAGGATTTTGTTAAAAGAAATCCGTAAAGCTGTGATACTAAAAATACCTCATTACGGTCCTGTATTGACAAATCAAGTAGGCGTTTTTATTTTGTTTACATACTCAAGTTGCTTATCAATAAAATCCAGTTGTGTGTAGAAGAAAATCGAAGAAATCTAAGAATTGTGAGAATTATGGAAAACAAATATGTTTCAGAAACAGAAAACTTCGAGGTAAATAGAAAATTCGCGTTTGAAATTGGGGAAATATATCAAAGTTTTACAGCTTCGTCCTGAAAAATTCGTGAAATGTATATAAATCTGTTTGTAAAGAAATTTTACACCAAAATTATTAGTTTTGTGTGAAGTTTTTCTGGCTAAAACATTTTTTATTAGCTTCCAGTTTGATTCAACAGAGCGTTTGATTCGAAACCATTAACCATGTGTTCGGGACGGATATCCAGCATAACTCCAAGTGTGAAATATCGACGACCTACTACCACTTATTGATGCTTGATAGAGGAAATATTGAAAGACATTTCATTTTATTGCAGATGCTCTCTATTACTTATCATATTTTTTCTTTCAAATATCAAAAAAGGAAAGAATTACAAGAACAACATTTGTGGTGCCTCCATCAAACTCAAAGCTCGGAATTTTTTTCAGGAATTACAAGAAAAAGAAACTCGTGACGCCTCCATCAAACCCAGAGCACGGAATTTTTTTTCAGGAATTATAGGAAAAAAAAGCTTTTGACAACTCCACCAAACTCAAAGCTCGGAAATTTTTTCAGGAATTATAAGAAAAAGAAACTTGTGGCGCCTCCACCAAACTTAGGGCACGGAAATTTTTTTCAGGAATTACATGAAAAAGAAACTTTTGACGACTCCACCAAACTCAAAGCTCGGAATTTTTTTCAGGAATTATAAGAAAAAGAAACTTGTGGCGCCTCCACCAAACCCAGAACGCGGTAGTTTTTCCAGGAATTACAGGAAAAAGAAACTTGTGGCACCTTCCCAAAATTGAAAGCTTTAGGATTCTTTCAGGAATTACAAAAGAAAGAAAAAAAGAAATTTGCGGCGTCTCCACCAACTTGACAGTTTCGGATTCTTTTCAGGAATTATAATTAAAATGAAGCTTGTGGTATCTCTATCAAATTGAATCTTTCACGATTCTTTCAGAAATTACAATAAAAACGAAGCTTGTGGCAGTTATCTGCAACAAGCATATTACCCTGAAATGATATGAGCATAAAATATCTCCAAGGTTACCAAAAGCAATAACGAACTTGTAGGTAGGTTGTTAAGCCTGGAAAGTACCTGAAAGTTTTATTAGCTTAACATCCAGAGCCGGCTTATGACTTTTATCTACCCCTGGGCTACCTACATGTAAGCGCCTTAAAGCCTCTTCACATACCTCCCCTAAATTTAATATGGTATTAGATTTAAAACACCCTGTAGAAAATGATAACTCAGAGAAATACAAAAACCTGTCCTGAAAATTGCGTAAGAAATTATGATTTTAATTTAGACAACAATATTAGTTTGTTGTAATAAATATTTTTAGGGAATTATAAGAATTGTGTCTGAGTAGCAAATAAATAGCACCCTGTGTTTTCCCAAGAAATTAAACAAAAGAAAAGCTGGAAATTAGATAAGCACCGACAAACATTAATCATTTTAATTTCAGCCACTTCTTTGTTATCGAGAAGGAATTTCTGGTAAGTTTTCAGCAAAATTTTCACCTTTAAAGTTTTCTAGGAAATAACTTTTCTTATCATCAATCAAATTGTATTAAAGACAATAATAAAAACAGTAAAATGGTGAAAGTATTTTTCTTTTACCTAAAAGTATTATTCTGAGACATTTCTCAACAGAAGATGTTCTTAGACAAGGCGAGTTGACATGGAGCACGCTCTTCACGGTGCTTTGTGTTTGACAAAACGTGACGCAACTTTCACGTTCCATTAGAAAGCCAACAATCGAACACGTTTCACGCTTTTGATTAATCCGGTCAAACGTAGGACTTATAACACGTTGTTTGTTTACACTAAACTTAAGAGCGTTTTTTAAGTGGATCGGATCGATCCATGTGATTTTATTTTTCCAATTTTCCGAAGCATTGAGGGATTTTATTCAAGAGACACCTTAGAAATGAGTTTTTTTCAGGAAGGGGACTTTCGCACTCAAATCAAACATAAAAAAAATGTCATGTTAAAATATATGGTATACAGGGTGTTGTAATAAAAATTTAATTATCTAGACGAAGATTTTTAATGGAGGTCGGGATTTACAAATTTTTCCAAAAACATTATATTAAGTGCAATCTTAAAATATACAGGGTGTTCTATTTGATTCAGCACCCTTAATATTCGAAATAAGGCAAAGATATTTTTGTTTCAGAAAAAATTTTAATTTACACGCACAGGTGGTTGCAAGGAGATTCGAACACTTCCCTTACGAACAAGGAACAAAGAAAAAACGATCTAAAAAGATCATCCATCATTGAATAAAACCTTTCAAAGTTGATGCAACCCAAACATCTTTCTATTGTAAATAAATTCTCAAGTTTATATAATATATGGAAAGGGGGGGGGGATTGAAAAAATTCTACGCCAAATTGAAAAGCGCAATTGTCGAATTTAAATTGAGTTTTCTTCAATTATATCTTTCTGAAATCAAATTAAGAGAACAACCCAAAATACGACAGATTCCTATTTTGTTCTGTTGTCTAATAAAATGGGAAGCTTAATTGAAATCACCACAACTCTAGCTACGATTGGTTAACCGCAGAATCCCGAACTTGTTTAAAACAACAAGGGAGACTAAGCGGATTTTGCAATATGTTCATCCACGTTAAACATTTGCTCGTTTATTGCAGGTTTTAACAAGGTTTCGTTATTGAAACGTCATTTGCATATAACATCCTATCACTTTTTTTTAATTTCGATCCGACTATTATTTTTCCCCCTATATCCAGATCAGGAAAATTAAGTAATATTTAAGAAAAAAAAACGTAATAATATACCATTATAATAATGATACTCTTTGGTAACACCGATTGGTAATAAAATAAATGCAAGAATAATCTTTTGAAAACAAACACTTTTTGTATGGTATAAAACTGTGTTAATCGTAATTCGATCAATATTACGAATGCACAAAATCCGTCAATATGAAGAAGTAGTAAATCATAAAGACAGCCTGTTAAATCAATATTCGGCAATAAATAATCCTGATCCTGTTAAGCTTCACGAAAGCTAGATAAACTGACAGGCAATTTTTCATTTAGGTCTACGTTATATCCGATTTACTGTATTTATTTTTTTTCTTTCAAGAATTGTCAAAAATATCAATCTTAATAAACTCGTTTCCTTAGACACAACAAAATTTCCTTCCTTGTTACTTTAAATTTTCTTCCAAAAACATTTTCATGTTAATATAAGGTCGATTTAAATCAAAGGTCGTAACTGTAAGACTTCTAAAAAGTGTCACTTCCATTTCCTGCATTCCAGCTCGTTATTATTCAAATTTCTTATACTTTTTGATTTCATATTTCAAGCTCAAAGGAATGAATTCTTCGTCAACTTTTAAGGTATCGTTTCAATTTAAAAATAACGAAATTTCATAAGAACATCCCCAATGAAACCATCAGGGGCGCACATCAAGAAGATAGATCAGATAACTACTAGAAGAGCGTTATAGGACACTCGAAAACAGGCCCGGCTCAAGGGGGTGGGCAGAGTGGGCGCCAGCCCACCCTGCCTTTTACAGGGGGCGCCAAACCATACTCTCATTAGTACCTATTTAAATAATACAGTAAATAATAAATTACCGAAATTACCTATCATACTACAAACTTAAAATTGATATTTGTATTATTTAAGTTTCCAAACAAAACCTCTTTATTGATAATTTATCGTTCACTTGGAAAAACTAGAATAACTGAGTGCATTATTGTGCTGACTGGTATTGGTACTAATTCAAAAGCAAAACGTGCTGGAAGTATGAAATTCGATACTGGGCGCATTTTAGAATAATATCGTTCTCAGTTCCTTATTGTGTGTATTTACTTTGTAGAATTAACACATAAAAAATCCCCAATTTAAGAAATGTAACATGATCCCTTAGTGAATGGGCCATAAAACGCTACATATATCAACCATTTTATGGCTCTTAGAATATCCATGCGTACATTAGTTTGGATATATTTATGAGTTCAAATAGTATAATTTTTGTTTTATTATGGAATACTTTAAACAAACTGCTAAACGAGCATTCACTCATTCTAGAGCTAGACGAATTTTTGTTGTAGTTTCATTTCATCGTGGTCGGGGGCTCGGCTAGTTTCAAATTTAGTTATAATAATTTTTAGTAATACTAATAAAAAATAATTCATCATGCCGAAACGAAAAAAATTATCTGGAGCCCAAAATAGACAAAAAAAAGTTGCTAAGCAGAAAGAAATCGCGAAACAAGCGGGCGCTTTAAGTAAATTTTTAATTTCAAAAAATGATCAAGGTGAAACTTCAAGACCTTCTGCTGAAAAAGATGTTTCGGAGACCGCGGAAGTTGACATTGCTGTTAGTGAACAAAGTGAACCTGATAGTGAACAAAGTGAACCCGATAGTGAACAAAGTGAACCCGATAGTGAACAAAGTGAACCCGATAGTGAACAAAGTGAACCCGATAGTGAACCTGAAAAAAGTAATTCATCTGCAATAAGTGTAATGTCTGTAGGAACGCCATCCAACCATGGATCCGACCAAGAAATTTCAGTGGATTTATCAGATCCAGGTAATTGGCCAACAATAATTGACCAAAAATTGCGCCAAATAATTATTGAAAAAGGTCCCGTGCAACTGAAAAATAATAAAAAATATCCGGTGGATAGCAATAACAGAAGTTTTAACGAATCACTATATTTTAGAAAATTGCGAAATGGCGAAAGTGTTTCAAGAAATTGGTTAATTTACTCCTTTTCAAAAGACGCCGTATTCTGTTTTTGTTGTAAACTGTTTTCGAAAGACAAGACTAACACTACTTCCTTTATTCAACGTGGAAATTCCGATTGGAAACACGTTTATAATACTTTGCCCAAACATGAAATGTCCAAGAAGCATATTTTATGTTGGGAAAAATTTAATAACCTGAGGATTAGACTTGACAAAAATATTACCATTGATAAAGAACATCAAAAAATAATAAAGGAAGAAACGCGACATTGGCAAGCAGTAATTGAGAGAATTGTTTATATTATACAGTATTTAGCACAACAAAATTTAGCTCTTCGAGGTTCACAAGATAAATTATTTGATGAACATAATGGAAATTTTTTGAAATTATTTGAAACAATCAGTAAATTTGACTTAGTTGCTCTGGAACATACTAGAAGAATAAAATCAAAGGAAACGCATGTCCATTATTTGGGAAAAAATATTCAGAACGAAATTATAAATTTAATCGGTGGGAAAATTAAGTCTTTAATTTTAGAAAGAGTTCGCCAAGCAAAATATTTTTCTATCATCCTGGATTGTACACCAGACACTAGCCATGTGGAACAATTAAGTGTTACTTTGAGATATGTACACGCAGACAAAGATTCGTCACCACCTAAAGTTTACGAAAGTTTTATGGGTTTTTTACCAGTTGTAGAAACAACAGGAGAGGGCCTTTATAACGTGATAATTGGCCATATTGAAAAAATTGGTTTAAATATTAAAGACTTAAGAGGACAAGGATACGACAATGGTTCTAATATGAAAGGCCAAAATATAGGAGTACAAAGACGAATTTTGAACATAAATCCTAGGGCATTTTTTGTTCCGTGTGCTTCACACTCATTAAATTTAGTAATCAATGATGCAGCCAAAATAAATAATGATGTGGTATCCTTTTTCAGTATTGTGCAGGAGGTGTACGTATTTTTTTCAAGCTCAACATTACGGTGGTCCGTACTGAAAAAATACATTAGCAGTTTAACAGTTAAACCATTAAGTACAACAAGATGGTCTAGTAGGATAGATGCTATTAAACCATTTAGGTATAATCTTGGCGAAGTATATGACGCTCTTCTGGACATTGCTGAAGATAATTTAATAATTAGAGATGCCGATGCTAAACATAAAGCTCGTTGTATGGCAAGTCAAATTAAAAATTTCAAGTTTATATGTAGCTTGGTTGTTTGGCATAATGTATTACATCGAATTAACATTGTTAGCTTAATGCTACAAAATCCAGAATTGGATTTAGCTGAAAGCATTAATATTATTAACAACATTAGAGATTATCTACTTGGTTGTAGAAGTGATGACGGATTTGCCAATGTTCTGATTGATGCAAAAGAAATTGCAGTCGAATTAGAAGTAGAATCAGAATTTCCGACCGAAAATTTAGTGAGAAGAAGAAGAAAAAGAAGACTATTTGATTATGAGCACCCAGATGAGCGAGTTGTCAATCCGGCAGAACATTTTAAGATATCTTTTTATTATACAGTTTTAGATACAGCTGTTACATCTCTAAATCAGCGTTTTGAACAATTAAAATTGCACAGTGACCATTTTAAATTTATTTATGTAATTCAAGAAATTAAGAAAATGAAAAAAGTGGATTTAATAAAATATTGTAAAGATTTAGAAATAATTTTAGTTGATGAAGATAGTTTCGATATTGACGGTATTGAGTTATCCGAAGAACTACATTTTCTATCTGGAATTTTACCTGAAACCCCTAAAATGAGTCCTATTCAAGTACTGCAATATATTTACGCTCAAAGGTTGATGCATATTTATCCCAACGTATGTGTAGCGTTGAGAATATTACTGACGTTACCTGTTTCAGTTGCATCGGGCGAAAGAAGTTTTTCCAAATTAAAATTAATAAAAAACTATTTGCGTTCCACCATGTCTCAAGACCGACTTGTAGGACTCTCATTTATGTCAATTGAACATGGTGTTGCAGAAGAATTGGACATTTCTGAAATAATTAGAGACTTTGCAGCCCTAAAAGCAAGAAAAGTGCAATTTTAAGTGATAATTATAACAATTAGACATTTAGGTACTTTAAATAAGTTAATTGTGACGTCTTGTTGCGTTGTGAAAGTGAAACATGACTATTAAACGAATGCAGTTAATATTAAATTTTTGTTACATAAAGGAACAATATTTGACCTACGGTTAGAAAAGGAATATATTTTTTATGTAAGTATTTTTTGAAAACTTAATTGCACTATTTTATTAAAAATAAATAATTCTAATTTTTGTCCGCGCCCACTTCTAAAAATTGTCGATGGTGGGGGCGCCATTCTTGCTCTGAGCCCATAGTCTAAAATATTCTTGAGCCGGGCCTGCTCGAAAAAGCCTGCAGCAAAAAATATACCGAGTGTTCTGTTTAAAAAAAATTAACTTCAAAATACTGGAGTTCTGTTTCTCTATTGCAATAATCTTCACCCCCTATTCCGCCCCTTTTTTTAAGTAAAAAAAAAAGAAAAATAAATCAAAGCCTGTATCTATCCCCAATTCTTCAGTTTCCTGTAATTGGAAAATACATCAAACGATTTTGATTTCGTAGTACAAACTGTTTGTTTATAAACAACCCTGGAAGTTTAAGCCTAGTTGTAACACACACGCGTGTTCTTGATTTTATTAATTTCCTTTTTGGTGGATTTCCAATCATCCCCTGTAGAGAGTTTTGTTAATCCTAGTTCGAGAAGTTGACATGTCTAAATCGTAACGAGTACCGGCTGCCCAATTAGAGGTTCGTTAGTGTACATTAGTGGCCCGAACCGCTTTTTAATTAAACTACGTTCGTACAAAATTTAATGACGATAAATGTGTGTGAAATTTTACATTTTCGAAGGTAATTTATAAAAGAAAAAAAAAAGAATTTTCCTCATTGGAAATAATTGTATAAACATTTTTGCTTTGTTGGTTTCTTGAGATTTTTTACATTTCAAATTCTGATACAAACGTAACGCAGCAATAAATTGATTAAGCAACGTGGGTGGTTTCGTATTTCTGAGAGAGTTACTTGAGATTGTAATTTAAATATCTATCAGGGGTACCTATAAATGATTGGTTGTTTGGTTATCATAAAAAATTTCATAAAATTTTATATACTACAGGGTAATTTTCTCCCACACGAAAAATATTTGCTCCATAAAGTTATGGAGAGTTTTAGTTGAAGCTCGCAGTTTTCTGTAAATTTCTCGAAAAATTCGAATAGAAAGAGATATCCATTTTATGATAATCGCGAAGAGGATAGAAAAACAAAAAGAACGCAACTAACCGGAGGTCTCTAGCATGACTAGCAACAAAGTTATGCATGAAAATGTAATAAGAAAACATTTGAGTCATGGTGTGCTTGATTTAATTTTTGAGGGGTCTTAAACGTCAAATTCTGAATGTACAAAAGTTTCTCTTGCATAGCTCTGTTTCTAGTGAGGCTAGAGACCTCGGCTTTTTTGCATTATCTTTATTTTTCTACCCTCTTCACGATTATAATAAAATGGATGAGCCTTTCCATTTGAAATTTTGCTGAAAAGTACAAGTTTCGCAAATTTGAATTAAATGTTTTAAATAAAATCTCCCACTGAAATTCTTTTGTAGAATACCCCATAAATATCAGCAGTTTACAATATTAGACTTTCATTTCATTGTTTTTTGATTTCCTGTGCTTTTTATATTAAACATACTTCGTAGACGACATACCAAGTCAGCGATGTGAAAAACCGCAATATTGGCATTTCTTATTTGGTTTTACGTTTGCTATTCATTGATAAAATTTAATCTAAACCTGTTCAAGATAAAATGAATCCGATTTTATAGATGTTCTTCTTCATAACTTCAAACTTTCTTAATTTATTCCATTGACTAGGGATTATTTTCCTCAATTTCCAGCAAACACTTTTTCAAACATCAATTTGCTTGCTGCGACCTGTCTGTGGTCCTTGTCAAATAAAAAAAAACCTTTAGAGAGATATTTTTAGCGTCGATCAGATTCTACCAATCTTGAACGAAATTGCAAGTAATTCTCGTAGTGCTAGAAAGAGATTTTCCTTGAATTGAAGTTATTTTAACCGGAAGGTTCTCTCTCGCTGTACGTTGGGGAAAGGGTGAAAGCGATTTATTGCTCCAAACATGACAGCTTGAATAAGTAGAACAAACAAAACGTAACATCTTGAAGGTGTAAAAAGAAGGGTGGTTTTCGTTTACTTTTCTACAGAGTTGCAGAAATATATATTATTAACTTTGGTTCTTATTACAGTTTTCTTTTGAAAGGTAAAGCTGATCATTATTTCAAGGGGTGGGAGGAGGAAATATTAATCCCCTGAGACTCCTTTGTAATATAATTTTTAGTTTCAGAGATCATTAGTATTTCTTGTAACGTCTAGAGGAAAATTAAATTGATATTTTCTATAATTTGAGAGCGGGGCAACAGATTACAGAACAGCCCCTAAATTTCTCTTTTGGTATAATGTCTTTCATGCAAACTTTTCGTCAACATATTCAACATAAATCATAATTTCCATTGATTAAACTTTATGCCCTTTTTGTTGGACATAAAGCCACATTAACGACTTTGACAAGAGTAATTTGAACATTTCATTACATAAAAGTTTAATCAACAACCAATTTAATGTTTGTAATAAGTATTTTAAATTACGAGTCAATTTTGGACTGATGTCAAACAACGTTGGCATAATTTCTTTCTATTACGAGTAATTAACAAATTACATTTCCATTTCGGTTTATAAAACATAAAATCCGGCCCCATCCCCTTCCTTTTACTCCCCAGAGGATGACGCAAATGTTAAATAATTGGGAATTTACTGATGACGAAAGTTTTTACGATCATTTCAAAAAGATGCAAGTGTTTATATTAAATGGATACTCAAAAAGTTTTAAGACAATTAAGCTTGTCTCGTATTTTACGAAAGTTTTGATATTATTCACAGGTTTGCATGTTTACCTAACACGAATGTAATATTCAGGAAATGTAAACTCTTCCTGAATAGACCACCTGTAAAATACACATCAAAGAGTTTTTATAAAAAAAAAAGGACGCTGGGAAATGTTTCTGGCTATTTCCGAGGTTTCTCGCACACTTTTCACGTGTTTTGTAAATCGCTTTTAGTACAATAAAAGAAATTGGAATGAATTTTTTTCCAAAAAAAAAAGTTCAAATAGAGATCCTTCTAAATTGTTTTTAAGGACATTTGAGTTTTTGTTTTTGACAGTAACGATTCTTCTAACTTCCCGATTTTCTTTATATACGACATTCGCGGTTGTATCTTTTAAAATATCAGTTTTAAGACTCATTTCCTGCTGTGCAGTCGTAAAACTTTATTTTCTTTATTCGAACTACCCACGAAAAATTTTAAGTAAATCAAAATTTTTGAATAACCTTGTATAGTTATGATAAAGTGCAAGGGAAAGTAAAAATGCGCATATTTCACTGTCATAAACCACAAACGCGTATCTGCTGAAAAAGTGGTTGTGAAAAAAGCCTGAAAATAAGCTTTGGGCGAGGAAAAAATGTTCATTAAACCAATAAAAAGTGACAACATTATCATAGACAGCTACTTTGGTGCAGAAAATATTTTCAGGACATTAAATAATAATGTTTTGGGAAAAATTTTACTCGGAAACCGCATCTTTTATTAAATATTTGATGATATATTTGTATTGCTCAATATTATCCATTACGAACCCAGTGATTAGAAAATGAACCACAGTATAACAAAAAATTACTTTTGGTTGAGAAATTAGAACAACTTTCAAAGTTCTTGCTTCTTTGTTTCGCCTACCCTAACCTAATCCGTTATCCTTCTCTAACCCAGGAGGTCAGGAATTCCATAACGAGGTTAAATTAATAAAGAGAGGGAGGAACAGGTCTATTCAGTTCCAGACGATAAAAAAAGGGATTGGAATGCCCGACGCGATTAAAAGACAACCAAGAGAGTATGTAGGGGTAGGTTGGAAGGAGTAATAGGGGAGACAAACTCTTCCCTAGCTAATGATCCCTTCGTTTTCTTCTACAGTCTTTACCACGTTTCAGTTTCTCCATCTTAACCTCCTCTTGATCCTATGTACATTATTTTACCCACTCCCCTTTAATCCAACCTTTTCCGATCTAATTCCCCCTTCTTCTCAGCCTACCTTCCCTTGTCCGTCATCCAAATAATTTCCCCTTTCTTCGATATCTTCACTTTGAAACCAATTACTTCCCCACTCCACAGTTTTTATCCCACTTTCTTTCCTAACCCAATATTTTCGCTCCCTTACTCTAATCTAAAGCACTTCCCCTACAGCCTCTACCATAATCCTTCTCTTCTTTAACCCAACCCTTCTCTAAGCAAATATATTCCCCTCTTCTCCAACCTCCCCTCTAGGAATTCAAGCTTTTATTTCCATTTTTCAGCAGACCTTTTGTTCATCAACTGCTTATTTTTTTTAATATAATCTTGAATACGTCGAGGGTGCGCGTATAATCGCCTAATTTTAGGAAGTGATTGAATATTTGTTTATTTGTGTAAGTAAAAGAATTAAAAATATAATGAATTAAAATTAGGGAATTCCGGAAGTTTCGGTCCGTCTTAGGGGTTGTTTTATTATTTGATTAGGACGCGGTTCCCTATTCAAGCTTTCAGGAAAAATCATTCAATTTTTTTACTAATATTATTTATGTATATAGAAGAAAAGTTAACTAGATTTTTTGTTTTTATAATTACATTTAAAGTTTCCATGGGTAAAGTAAATCTAATTACCTTATTCCTTTCCGCTTTCTCTTGCTACGCCATGACAGAGTAAATATAACAGCACAAGTTTTGGTTGTATACGGGTTTAAAATTCTATTTAGGAAAAAGAAAGTAAATATTTAAACCAGGGACTTGTTCAAATTCAACAATAATTAGGAAACTGCGAAGGGAAAAAAATAAAAACGACATTATTTAAATAATATAATAATGATTTTTACTTTGTTTCGTTTTGAATTCAAAACATTTTATTCCTCTGGTTTTGATTTCATTTAGAAAAAAAAATGTTATTTTTAACGAGTTTCAGATTTCTTTAAACACCCAAGGGGTGGGAGTAAATAAAAAGAAAACAAAGTTAAAATTAATTTTTAAAAACAATGAGAATAATGTTGGATATTGTAAAGAAAAAGTTAATTAAGATATTTGAAAAATTAAATATTGTACAGGACGTAGCAAAATTAGGGCGAAGAAATTTGACTTGCGAAAAAAAATCTAATTTTAGGGGATTTCATTTTACACTTTTGACGCACGTACGCTGTATAAATACTATTAAGGCTAATAAAATTTAAATTTGAGAATAAATTATTTATAAAGAAAGTTTCTAAAAAAAATATTTTAACCTTCAGCTAGTAGGATTTCTAATTCAATTTAATTTTTTTTAAATTAATTATTCGTGGTAAGGGTTGTTTTTTAAATTAATTTTAATATTAAAAAATGTTTTTTTATTATTAAAAAAAATTATGATTACTTACATAATCGAAAAAGTATAAAGAAAGTTCATTAATATTAAACTGCACACGTAAATCGGGTTAGTAGCGTCTCTAAAACTGTGGCACTATGTCAGTTTTCCACACGAGAACCGTGAGCGTCGCGACGCCAAATGAACGAACATCTCGTGCATTCTGCATTTTCTTGTGCGCGCAGCCGCTTAGGTAACAACTTTTGCATTAAATTAAAACAGATCCAAGCTTTCAAAGCATGAGGAATTACATGGCTTTTCCTTCCTCCACAGGAAAGTGAAAAGCGTGCGTGCTATTGACATGTCTTTTTCTTCCCGAAGCATAAAACACCCACTACTAGTAATGATGAATTGATTACCCCCTGGGAATTCAGGGAACAGCGGTTTTTTTTATCGTACACAAAAAATCATTTTGTAATATCTACCAAAAAAAATTTATGGACACACCCACCCTGTATAGTTTTACCTTATCGCAGATATTTTCAAATTTGTTTTTCACTAAACCCTCTTCTATGAGAAACAAATTGAGTTTTAATTAAACTGTACAGGGTACAAATATGGGTCAGTATATATTCAGCCAGTTAGGAGATTATTAGTTCCAACTATCTGCAATCTCTGGGCATTTCCCTGGCTTCCGTAATTTGTGTCAGTATGAAAATGCTTGGTTGTTTCATGCTTTCCTTAAGGATTTGAATAAATATTAGGTTCACTTTATAGTCATTGCTTGTGCAACACGATATACCAACATCAATTTCGTTTTATACAAGAATAGTTTAGGTTTATATTAAATATTTAATAAAAGCAGACAGAATTACGTATAAACACAGACAATCAATTTGGGCATTACGTAATATTAATAGATATTTAAAAATTCTGCTCTTTCAGGAATATTTTCAGTTTCAATCCATTCTAGGTATGTACCTACTAAAAACTAATTACATTTCGAAATCGTTCCGAATTTAAAAACTAATTTGAATTTTTTATATCTTATGGGAATACAAGCAACTAAAAGCAAAAAGGCAGTATATTAAGATAAATATAAAATAAATCAGTCATCTTTTCTCTGTGACGGCGACGTTCTTTCTTTTAATCTCTTGAAGGTTTGGTGAGGGTTGGGGAAGGTTACTTGGTGAAAATAAACAGTTTTGAAGGTATTACTGCCAAGTAATAAAATAATATTTCCTTGAATTAGTCCTAGTAATATATTCAAATTTAAACGAGCTAAGAGAAACCAATATGTAGGGTAATGGATTTTCAACGTAGATATGTAATATCTTACAGGAAATTTCGTCTTTGACTTTTGATATCTCTTTTTGACTTCCATTTTGTTAAAAGAATGTTTTATAAATTCAACGTCATAAGATGTTCTTCTTTCAATAAGAAAATTCGATCAGTGAATTGAATTTCCGTTGTACTATGAGAATTCAGACACATGACATTCGTTATTTGCATCTAAAAACTTTAAAAAGTAGTTCGAGCGTGTGTTTCCCAATAGCATTGTAATGTCATTGTAACACTGAAATATGTAAATATATCTCCTGTACAAAAGAAAATTCCGTGTTTATATTAGGGAAATAATTTATGAAGAAATTCACAGATGCTGGAAGATTTAGTTGTGGAAATAAACACCCTTACAAAAAAAATGTAAAGGAATTTATTATTACCACAAAAATATGTCTAACGATTCAAAAAGACAAAGTTTGTGGATCAAGACCAAGGATTTAGTGTATCTGAGATTAAGGACTAGGGATCTAGGAGGCTAAACTATTTTAAATCCTTGTGGTATTTGAAAGAAAGAACGGAAACCGTAACCGAGAAATATTTACAGGAAAAGGGTTAAACTTGCCAAGTTTATCCTAAAATAAATCAACAAAACTTACCCCTAAATTGAAACTTTATAATTTCTAAAACTTGACACCAAAATTGTTTCTTTAATAATTAAATTGTATAAATTAATTTTTTTTGTTTAGAATAAGGTTACACGGAGATGTAGGTTCTAGTTAAAATGTAAATCATTCCATTTCCTTTTAAAATGAGATTTCCGTACAGTAATTCTTAATATTATGGTAATTTCCCCACTTTGACTCTGTAGACAAAACCCATAAGTGGAATAAAAGCTCACGAAATGTCTTGATTAAACTTGAAGTTTGTTATAAGTTAATTTGTATAACTAACAGTTCCCTTTCTTGTATTTCCCTTGACTTTCGTCTTTGGAAGTGCAGCTACCCGATTTTCAAGTTGCTTGTTTGATACAGAACAAAGATATAGGAATTAGAAACAAAATAGAAGGGGGAGGTCCCAATTAGTCGCCTTTTACGACAGGAGGGGGATTCCCTGGGCCTATTCTCTATCCGGAACCCAGACGGGCGCAAGAAACCAGAAAACTGGACACCATATAGAAAATTAATAATATCTGAAAGTCAATCGATCTTAAAATTTGGCTAAGGAGAGAGAAAATCATTCAGGAAACTGTGAAAAATAAGACTTTGGTGGAATATAAGCGGATCATCTATATTTAACGCTTTATCAAAATGGTGAAGCAGGTGTAAACGAAAATTTGTATTTAGAAGACATACAATGCCTTAAAAACAAACTGCATGGCTATTTCGCCCTTTTCCTCAAGTCTCAAGATGGAAATAATGAAAATTTACTACAAAACATGTAGTAAACTCTGCCAAATAACTTCCAAAACAAACTAAATAATGTAAAGTGAAAAAAAAAACGTTGTTTTTGTTCCTCTTGAGTATCTTCATAACAAAAACAAGTATTACCAGATATGACAAAACGATGAAATTCCATTAAAACCAAAAACTTTCTCAATATAGACTTTGACAACTGAAAACGTATTAATCGCGTGGGAATAAAATCAAGAAAAACATGTTCCACTTATCAATGTCGTGTGAAAGGAAAAGCCAATTGGAAAATAAAATAGTGTTCAGGGATCAAAGTCAAAAATTTATATTCAACGATGTGTTGATTTATTTTTTCAGGCATAAAAATTGCAACTTTATTAACTTCTATTGTACGGCAGGCGTAAAGGAAAGGGATCAGCAAGAATGTACCCGAAATCTGATTAAATTCAAGGCATAAAAGATTGAGGTCAGAGAAGTCTCGTACTCTGACATAATTGATTTAAAGCATCGTCAGGAAACCAACGCAATCACGTATTTAGTTGTAATATACAAGATCGGTCAAAAAATAGTATATGTGGTAAGGGTATATAAAGGGTTTGTACTATAGGCAAGAGGGTAGTTCGGTCCTGGAGCTTTACTCAAAGTAAAATTGCTCTTCGTTTAATATAATCGAATCTAACATAGAAATATGAATTTTAGAGACAATAGGGTTTAGGTCTGGGGCGTGTGGTGGTCAGGTTAGTTATTTTAAACGAAGTTTGATTCAGCAATTACGGACTAAAATAGTGATTAATATTAATGATATGCTTCGAATTACATAATTTAAGTGGTGCGTTTTAAAAGGAATTTCAAACTAACTGACATTTTAAGGTTGAAGAGCTTTTAAGTCATTAGTACTCGATATTATTCTATAAAAAGGCATCCCTATCTTGGAAACTAAACCTGGATCAATGTTCATTAGACCTCTATTGTTGAATAAAACCTTTCAGTGCGAAATATCAGCATTCGGAGGCCGCTAGCGCTATTATTCGAATGATTTAAGTGAATTAATATCACCGCAGTAATTACACTTCGAAAGCTTATAACGGACATAACTTTAGACACCACTTTAGTTTTTTAAATACGTGTGGAAGTGAAGGAATTTAAGTTTCCGTTTACTTGAAAGTCTACTTAACATAATGGGCACATGAGAGAAAGCTTTAAAGTTTTCTTAAAAGCTTCCAGAATTACAAGAAGTTTGATTTTATACATTGTTTGCACTTTTAAGTGTGAAAATAAACCGTGATTGGGGCTTGTTTAAAAAAACACGATTAAGAGATTATTGAGTGTAGTAGTACCTGAAGGTAATGGGTTTGATCGCTTGTTTTCAGTCTCGAAATTCAATCAGCACTTGTAAACGAGCGCAGGAATAATTCCAATTCGAAATTATACTATAATTGATACTTTATTTAAGAGTCTTTTCCCATTAAAGTCTTTAGAATTTGGTTAATTCCTTTTAAACACCTGCAAACCTGAATAATCAAATCTGAGAACGTTTCATTTAATTTTTTTTTATAATACGAAGAAAATTAGCGTGAATTTGTTTTAATACCCTCGAAATAATATAAAACCGAGTTGTGCAGAAGTTGAAAACACTGTACACAATTAATTTATATTTAAACGCCAACGCTCTGTAATGAAAACAACGGCCACAGGAGCACAAGTCATTTATCTTGTACACCTTCAATTAAGAATTCATGTAATCACAGGTGACTTCCAAGGTTAATAAAATTTATATAAAATATTATCTGGTTTTCAGAGGGCGTATTTAAATTGTTTCATAAAAAAATATTAAAATATTTTGTAATTAATTATAAGTTAGGTTTAATGTTTTTTTTTATGCAAAACTGATTTAATTTTGCAATTTACTTTTATTTACATTTCCAGCAAATAAATCCGCTAAAACTTTAAGACCGGGGAGGGGGGGAAGAATGAAAAACAAATAGACAGTAGAAATATAATTAAATAAAAAATAAGTGGGAGGGAGACCGTAAAAATTAAAAGGAGACTGATATGGTCTGATTGGGGAGGAAATATGAAAGAAAGAGAAAAAAAGACAAAAGTGGAAAGAAGCTCTTTCAGCTTTCTCTTCTTTCTCTCTCTTACCCCCACGAAGATGTTTTCACGTTATCCCCCTCTCTAATCGAATTTTCTCTTCACAACAAAGGCACAAAGAGATTTTTTTTAAATTTTATTATGTTTATGAAATTCTTCAAGTAAGACATCAAATGAGTTTCTGGTTTCGAATTTAATGTAAAGTTATGTTATTATTTGTGGAATATTGCAAAAAAATATGAATACCAATATAAGTATGGAATTTAATCTAATGCAACTCATAAGACAAGGATAAGGAAATGAAATTCTTGATTACCCAATGTTTACTGTCTGATTATATTTATTCAGAAAGACGAGCATTAAAAATTTAATAAAACCAACGTAATAAAATAGTACAAACAAAGAAAATGAGTTATAAAGTTACATTTTGCATGCTTCATACAAATATCCTGTTATAGTTGTAGGTTACAAAATTACAGACGTAATTATCTGCATGAAACAAACAAAAGGTGGTTCACTTTTCCTTTCAGCACCAAATAAAAACTTGAACTTTTTTTATTTGTGGTTTAGGATTAACCGAGGGATTAACGTTGAAAAAATTTTTAAAATATTTCCAACCCCCAATTATTTCAAGTACCTCGTAAACATTTATTTAAAGGTTAAACAAAATTGTTCTAAAATAAATAAAGAAACTAAGAGATAGGTTTATTTTGGTTGTCTAAATTGAAATTAATGTTACGAAAGAGAAAATGGAGAAGTAAAAAAATCTACCGTAGTACTGATAAAGAAAGTCACGATGGAAAGAAAAATAAACGACTTCCCATTGTTTTAAATTTAAGTGCTTGTTTAGCACCCTTCTTAAAATACATTATTTTTTTAAAAAGATTTTTCAGCAAGCCAAAGTTGATGAGTGTTATTAGCCTTCTTTTCGTTTCTCTTGTGTTTAATTTCAAGAGATAAAAGATATAATTATAACAATTAATGAGAACAGTTTAACAAGCGGAAAAGGTTACTTTAATGGTTCGTTATTCTTTATTATGAACGTTCTTTTTACTTCCTCGCATATACTTAACCTAAACCTTTCATCAAGGGCCGTTTTAAAATAAAAAGTCTAGACTCGGGGTAGCCCACAGCTCCAATTAAACACCCTTAACAAGACTTTTAGTTTGCTACTCAACTTAATCTCACCTTTTCAGTCTTTGAAAAGGACCAAAACGAAGCTCAGCCGAGAACTGTAGGTCCCCTTCATTTAAACATTTTAATTTCCTGTCTAAATACACATCTCGTGTTACTAATAAAAAAAAAACGATTGTAACAGAAATCAAACGATATTTCCCTGGAGCTTAATTAAAGTATCAACTTTTATTTAACACAAACAAGACTTGAGGTTGAAACCTTGTTAATGTCAGGTTTTCTTGCTTACACGTTTTATTTTCTTTGAAAATAAAAGTAATTTGAAATAGTGAATAATATCGTAAATGGAAACCAATAATAAAACCGTGGAAAAGTTTTGTAAGAGTTTTCAAACATATTATTTCGTGTAATTCGATATCCCCCTAGAAAACTTTTCTGTATCATGAAGGAATTATCGAGAGAAGTTTTTGGTATACTAAGGATATGTCGGAGGCTGTAAATGTTTCCTTGGGTAGGCTTTTCTTGAAAATTGGCCGAAAGTACGCAAAATTTAAAATTCAACAAAAATTGTAATTTTAAGGAGTCTTAACTCGAGTTTGTTTTCAGAACACCCTGTATGTTATAATATAATAATCAATTAAACCTTCTCATGGTCTATAACTTTTATTAATGTTTTTCCGCGTGTAGGCTGGAAAAAGTTCAAAAAGCTAACAAAAAATCCACCCTTCTACGTAACTTGTTTAACCCTAATCTGCTTCAATATAAAATTGAAGACCCTATTATAATAGTAATAGATAATCAGCTTATCTGTAACAAGAGCGCTGTGTTACCTTTCTGTGCAAACCAAAGCCAACATGACGTTAGGGCTTTAGATTATAACACATAATCTGTCCATTTGGGTTCAGCATCATTTCTCAGTTGTTATTATCCGGGTGCGGGTGTTCTGAAGCTTGACCTGTAATAGATAAGCCTATAAATGAGATTTCCGGGCCCTTCTAGCAACCAGAAACTCTCGTCTGTCTTCATTAAATTCAATCAGAAGTCCAGACTAGCACTTTATATTATTAACCGTTTATTACAGACACCTGATTTTTTCTTATATCTAAAAATCGTCCAAGAAACGTTCAAGGGTTTATTTTATTGGGTTCGAAAAATCCTATCCTCCCCTTAATTATTTCATTAAGGAATAGGATTAGAAAAAAAAAGTTCTGCGCGATTTTAATAGTCAGAAGGGAAAATACTTTAGCCTTCTAGATCATCTGATTTCTCCCCCCATAAATCCCTCTAAACCTAGCAACTACAACGCCTGAAAGCGAGAAATTAAATATAAAACACCCTGTATATCAAGAAGTTTTGGTTAATTATTTTCAATATTTTGTTTATAATATTATTATCCTATTGTGCTACACCTCTTGGTAATAAAATTTTAAAGCATCTAAACAAAAATTTTTTCTTTAATGCTCCTGAAAAAACAAATCTCCGGTTTCTGTTCCTGTTCGGAAACATTAACCTTGTCTCTGTGTGTATATTTATTTCCACACTCGTTCAAAATAGCAAAAGCTCGATTCTGTTTGTAAAGTGGCGGAAGTAATTGTTTTGCATATAAATTGCTTTGCGTAATGAAGAAACGTGCTAAGGCTATGATAACGCAATACCCACTTCTAAACCAGTTGCCTGAAAACCAATAGACCCAATTTTCATAACAAAACCCACAAAGAAAAGGGGAGGGGAAACATAAAACATAAAGGGAGATAAAAATCGAAAAACAGAAAAGGAAATTATTAGCCACGAAAAATGGGTTGGGAAAGTAATTAGGGGAGGGGAGTGAAGGAGAAGACCCTTCCCTTTCTCCTTAATTTCGTCTCCTACTCCCTCTCTATTTTCTTTTTTAGAAGACCTTGAAATAGGTTAGTTCAAGGCCATTGCAAATAAAAAAGTTTCAATTACATTTAAAGTACATAACAACCTTTCATGACGTAAATTCCTTTGAATACGATTGAGTATAGACCAAAAGAACCAATAAATCAATAAATTTTCCTTGAATGAAATAACATTTTATTACTTAAAGTACAAATTCCCATTCATGTTGCTTTATTAATCCCTAAGTAGATTAAATTTATGTTATCGCTTTTGAGTAACACCCATCTGTATTTATCTAAGCTTCTAAGCTTCTAAATTTAATTTTCGTAACCCCCACCACCTAACGTTTGTGTTAATGATCAAACTCTTGGGGAAACTTAACTTATTATGAATTACGTAACCCCATTATACAGGGTCCTTTAAAATGAATTCTTCTTAAAAGGATATTTTTGATCGCCCCGTATTTTTTTATTATAGAAAGAATGGCATGGATTATTAAAAAATAATTTTAATTAACCTTCCGAACAGATATCAATAATAAATTTAATTAAAGAAGTTTTATCGAGGAACAGATTCGGAAATGAAATTAGTGCTAAATGTTATTGATCTAACCTGTCTTTTCTTCCTCTCTAATTCATGATTTGAAAGGGGAATATAATGTCAATATTTGTACTGAATGTCTTTGATGTAATACTGGATTAACGATCAAATACACCAATTTGCATAATTAGATCCGTCTCCATTTAATACGTAATGTACTGGGGTTCAATCAAGTAAAAAAAAAGGAAAATGATTAGTTTATTCTTTTATTTCGTGCAAGGGGTTGTATTGTAAATATTAGAACTTCGGAAGTATAGGGGTTGATTCTTGGAAATTATTTTCTTTGACCACGGGGAGAATAAAAATAAGAAAAAGATGCAGATTTTGAACGCCTACTAGAGCTCCAGGAATCTATATCCATCTCGTTCACTTACACTCATTGCCTATACGAGCACTGCAGTCATTGCATCTCTTTCTTACACATACGATTTATCTTTTGTACTACTTCCACTCATGTTGTCGTGCATTGTTCATACTCTAACTTATATAAAATCAATGGTAGTTATTAAGCTTTATTTGTCTTTAATCTAATCTCAAAAAAAAATTCTTAATCAACATAATTTTTTTAATTTAAGTTAAAGCGTTTTCTGAGTGTATTCGTCTTAACTGTGATACTCCGAATTTATAACATGCAACGTTCTGTCGATTTATGTAAGCATATCGTAAAAGCGAATAAATTCTTAAATTTATACAGATCACGTACAAAAAATACGGTGTATTCACACCACTGAGTTGTTCCTTTAATCATTCAAAGAAATTCTCGTCACGCATTTACCCTTGCTGCTATATTTTTTATATAAAAAGAGTTCTTGATTGTACAAAAGAAACATGCAAAACTATTGACACCCATTGTAATTGAACCTTTATTCTGTCTCACTTGATACAATTTTCAACAACCCCCTATAACTAAATAAGAAAACTCTGAATCGGAAAAACATTTTTCCGATTTTTTTTAATGTTATATAACTTCAAATGTTTGTATTCCAAACAAAAATTGGTTCAAAATCAGGTATGGCCCCTTGGAATGTCCCATACAGCGCCCACAAAAACTATATGTTTATTTTTTTTATGAATTTGTTTTAATATTTCAAAATCTGAAAGGTATTCTCCTATCAAAATATTACTTTTAAATGAAGACATTAATTATTTATTAATCTGACCTTCTCACCCCTAAATACGTGCCTAAATTAATATTAAAGTAGACGTTTTAATGGTTTATTGAGTGGTCAAATCGCTAATGGACTATCCCGAATATTAAATAAGTTAATCCACTTTCTCCACCAACACACAAAATTAGGAATTTTGGAAAATTGAATTTCTCCCCTAAGTTTCGCTCAGTTTGACAAATGAAGATCACGTAGGTGTAGGTAAAGGGTGTGTCGTATTTTTCCTTTATGCTACAAATGTACTTGACGTTTTTATTGGAACATTTTTTAACACGATAAATGTTTCTAATCAGTGCCCTGGAATTGTTTTTTTAAGTCGAATTAAATTGAAGAAAAATTTGGTACCCCTAACAAGGTTATTCTGAAGGGCTTTCCAAACATTTCCCTTTAATATTTAGCTTAGCTAACAATAATTTTCAAACTAGTTTAGACAAACTTTAGTAGTTTGAAACGACCTGTCAGGTGAAAACCATAAATTAGAACAATTTCGTCAGAATTACCCTTGTGATTGTTGCCACTCAGTTATCCATCCCTTTTACGCATTCCCTCTAATTTAATATTGCTGTGAATTTATACATGCTACAAGCTTGTATTTAATTCATTTAACCAAACGTACCTAATATAAAACTTCCTTTTAGACAGACAATAAAGTTTATTTCGATTTTATTGAAACTATTTATTTGGCCTACTAGATTATCGCATTTAAATCTCCCGTTAATACAATTTTTGTAATACCACGTAAGTGTTTCTTTAGCTAATATATTGGAACCATTCTATTTTCCTTATATAACATTCTTTATTGTTTGATTTTGTTCCGCCTGAATTTTCATGCGATCGTTTTCTTGCTAAAGAAACCCCCGGAAATCTATTACAGTATAAGAAAAACGCAGCAAACACTTATTTACACTTCAAATTAGTGTTTCCTTAATAATAAAGAATGAAATGTTTATTACAACAAGGATGGTATTTACGAGGACTGTTGATAGAAAAATCTAATAACTCCTTTTACGACTTTTATTTATCCCCTATAAAAGTTCTACTGGGAACTTTTTTTTATTGAGTGAACATTGTTTCTGTTTTGCAGGGGTTGTAGAAGGAAAAAATTGCCTTTTATTATTTAAAATTCTGAATTTATTTAAGTCCTTAAATTTTCTAACGAACATCTTTCATTGAGAAAACATTTTGTAATGATCTCCTGGAAACGAAGTGATCCTTGAAAATTAATATGAAGAGATTTCCTTTTAAGTTTATGATTATTTCGTTCCCTCTTGACAACGGGAATTATGACGTAAAAGTGTATTTGCTTTTCTATAGAATTTATTTGTTTCACAACAAAAAATTTGAAGTGTTCGTAAGGATGTCTTATTACCCGTGTGGTAAAAGAATCGACAGGTTAGTCGATACGAAAATAATCGAAATGAAAAAATTCTGGATCTACTGATAAAAAAATCTTTGAAACCCCTCATAAAATTACCTGAAAACCGTCCTAGAAAATTCGTAAAAAAAGGGCAATGGGGAATAGGTTACAGAACAAAATGGCTAAGAAATAAATTCCAGTGGAAAAATATTTTACAGCGAAAGTCTTTCTTTCTCCTGAAAATCATTTTCCAAGTACTTTTCCTACAATTTTTTTTTGTACAGAATTTTTCCCATGTAGAATTTTTCAGAAACCGTTCCTGAAAAACTTCCTGAAGACATTGTTTCAGGAATTAATTTCATGCCGGATTTTCCCTCCCCTAAACATAGTTGTCCAGCGATTTTTCCTAGAAAATGTTTTCTTAGACATTTCTTCCTAAATTGCTTTTTCAGATTTTTTCAGGGATAACTCCCATAATGATCGCCCAGATATTCCTTCAAAGAGCATTTTTCAGGAACTCTTTTTTTTACCATCACCCCCTCTACTCGATTTCTATTTTCTTATTAACTTCTCCAAAAGACATTTCAATGTTGATCTGAATTATGAAGACTTTTTATACCCCACTTCAATATCTTTTTCTGTTCTTGACAGAAGAGTTTATTTTTAGAAAATTGAGTTGTTTTGGAAGTACGTAATCAGTGATTAATCCCTGAGCTAAACCGTTCCCTAATTCCATTACAATTTGCTGGCATGAATGCTTCGATTTTAAACGAAGTTAATGGTTGAATACTTGACAAGCTTTTGGAAAAGCATAAAAAAGCAAATTATTCTCTCTAAACCTGACGGATTTACCTTTAGGTACTAAAAGGCTTTAGCAATTCGTAGTTTGATTAGCGTTTTCCTCGCAATAATCTCCGATTGTTGGAAAGCAATTTGCACATATTTTCCCTTTAAGAACATTTTCAGATGTTATCAACAAAGGATAAAAGGAGCTAGTGGTGATGTTTGAAGCTAACGCTTTTCATCGTATCCTTATCTGTTTGTTTCATTCGCTTGTCTTCTAACTTCCTTATTTCGTCCCAAATACGATTTTATTTGTTCTTTATTCCATATAACATTTCTAGTATTAAAGCTTCTCTCGAGTTTTCGTAAGTACCGATATTAAATATAAAACTCCCCATAGAAATTATTTATCTAATACCTCGTGAAATTCAGGAAAAACAAGGTTTTCCCTTTAAAAAAGATTTGGATAATTTAAGAATACATTATACAGTGATACTCTTCCACATAAATATTCTGTAGCTACTTCTTAGAGTACTTCTACATCCATTTACTGTCGCCGAACGCTTATCTGAGCCCGTTTGACTCCGGCGAGGGCTTTTATTCGTTGAATTAAACATTACAGTTCTTTTTACAAGAGACACCTATTAACGGTCCTAGTGTGCTCTTTTAAATGGTTCAGTTAAATTACATTTCTAATTGAGATTCAATGGTAACAGATGTTCACTTGATTAAATTGTACTCGTTTGCTTCGAAAAAGTATTTAAATTTAAATATTTTAAAGGATTTGTGAGAAATAAATTTATTTCGTTGTGAGGAAAAGAGGTGTGGAAATGGAGGTAAAGGAAGTTCAAAACAGAAAATACGGATGAAGAGGGGAATGGCAAGAAAAAAAGGGTAGATGGGAAAGGAAACAAAGAAGAGGGCCATCAATGTCACAAAAACGCCTCATAGGGCCCTTGGACACTACCGCATTCTGAAACCTTCAATCACATGATTTTTTCAGGAAACGTTTAGCAAATACAAAAATCAAATACATTTCAATATCGCAATGTTGAACTCTAACCACTTAACATGTCAAAATCAGTGACGTATTTTTCAATGAGCATTGATTACCATGCGTATATTTTTAATAATTATACGGATCTATAGTAAAATAAATGAGCTACATTTATAGTTAATAATAGGAACAATTTGCTGAATTTGATAGAGCAAAATTATATTGACAAGTGCCTCTAATTATGTGAATTCACTCGCGTGAACAACGAACAAGGTTATTAATTTGGGCGTAATTACAGTTTGAAGCAACATTTCCCTTTAGTTTCAAGTGTGCACTGACGTTAAGATTATGGTACTGCAAGAAATACCATCTACGGTATTGTCACATTAATTAATTACTTCCAAATCTATTATATCTGTAAACCCCTAAAAACTTGTGATAATAAAAAACTCTTGGATTTTTTTCATAACATTTACTTGAACAGGTTAAGAATTACTGCAATAGGCTAAGACGAAAACATTGACCAAAGCGGTACAACCTGAACATTAGGACTTTCCACCTGAAGACCCCTGAAACCTTTTTAAGGCTAACCATTCTTTCATAATAATTTTTTTAAATAGTTTGTCTACATTATAACAAAAATTAATTCAAATCCCGTGTGATTGATATTAAATGGAAATTAGTCTTGTTACAACATTCCGATTCCTACTATCGTATAATTTTCACGCTTGTCTTGCGTTCCGGATTTACCAACAACCATGGTAATATGTTACAGCGAGTAACTTTAGCGAACTAATTGTTCAAGTAGTTGCACGTAATTCAATGAGTTTCCTCGATTTGAATTATTAACAATCATGTTAGCATTCACGACTAATAACAGATCTTCAATGAAATTTCAACTGCATTGCAAGCTTGTAATTGAGCAAATCCATTGAAGCAAATGTACAACACATCTAATATACATTTGATATACAGGGTGTTCACAATGATTATGTAGTAGCTTAATTTAAGGAACAGAAAATCGTAATAAGAGTGTCTTCACACAATAATTTATTTAAAAATTTATAAAGCCACCTAGCTCGTCAGACTTAAATCCCACCTCAGTCATTATTGTATATAAGTATCTAACCCACAGTTAAAATACAGGGTGTTCGGAAAATATAAAAGAATAGTTAAGAAATAAAAGAGGCCAGAAATTATTATCCAACTAAGTCACCAGACCTAAACCCCTTATATTTTATATTTTCTCCGTGGTGAACTATTAACTTGAAGATTAGGTTAGTTGCCTACAGAAAAAAAGTCCTAAATCTTAAAAATTTATTTTTTTAATCGGGTTGGTTTTTGGGGTTGTTTGATTTTCCTTTAGAGCAGTTAAATTAGTGAATCGTTTAATGATGCATTCAATATTGATTTCAAATTAGTATCAAGTTACTTATTTAGATTTATTTTAAGTTTATACATTATTAAACGTTCAATATTTTTATTGTCGTAATTGGGATCAGGATTCGATTACATTTTTAATTTAAATTTTAATGTATTAACAATTTAAAATATGGTTCAGTGATTAATTATATTAGCGGGATGGGATTTTTTTATCAGGTTTAATTCGGTTATCAGTTTGAAAGAGGGTCAATCTAAAAATACCTTTGATATCGTTTTATTTTCACAATAAATGGAAGAATTTAATGGGGAAAAAACGCAACGAATCGGATTAAAAATTACCTCAAGCTATAATCGGGTTTTTTTTTGTGGTATGGAAAAGTGTTTTTACAAACAATTGAATAATTTAAAGAATGCTTTTAAAGTGATCAATAAAAAATGTTTGATGGGAAAAAAACATTAACTAGATTAATTTTCTAAGAAAAACAATTTTTATTACATAATGGTTTCGAGATAATAATCCAGCTACAAAATTGGGTTTGTATTAGCACGTGGTGTTAGAAAGCATTAACGTTGGATACTAGTAGTAGATTTAACTAAGTGGTCGTGGAACCTCTAATTGCTTTCTACTAATTGATTTGCGTTTGTTAATGTTTCAGGCACTTTAGATTAAGACGTGGGAATTATACGAAACTTCATGTAAGGTAAATCTAAATTCAAAACGTTTTACATAAAGAGCAGAAAAAATAATCCTTGGGGGTTTACACAAGTCATACAATAAAGAATCAGAATGCTAGGGAGTAGGAGGTGAAGGGAAATATCAAGAGAAGTGGTTGACTAATAGAGGGAAAGGGTAAAGATGAGTAAAAATGAGGAGGAATAGAAAAAGAAACAAAGAAAATGTGTAAAGGGGGCCAAAAGAAGAACGAGGGGAGACAATGAGATGAGGAAAGGAGGGTAGCAACACAAGGGGAGGGGGTAAAACATGAAGTCAATCTGAATCGGGTAAGAAAAGGGGAAGACCAGAAGTGGAAATAGGTGGACTAGGGAAGAGTAAAAGCTAGAAACACCCGGAAATAACAAAAGAGAAAATAAACCAGAGAATTATTTCCATTAAGAAAATAATTTCCCTTGGGGATTTATGTCCTAAGAACAAAGTACCAGAATTGTAAACTAGAAAATAGTTTTCCATAAAAGAAAATTCCTCATTAAGAAAAATATTCTGTATATAAGTTACAAAGTCTCATAAGTTTAATCCTTATTTAATAAATGCACTGCATATTATAAAAGTTAATGCTGTGCAAGAAAAGTAATGGAAACTTTAAAAAAGCAGCTTTTCAGAAGGAACAGATGCGAATATAGTAAGTTAATCTCTACGTCTGGCGAAAAGTTTTTCACTAAGTTCTGCACTAATTCAATTTAAATTATTTCCAAATCGAAATCCAGGCGAAAATCAGCAAAACTTATAATTAATAGCAATTTACGAATTTTCCAAGTTATTTCAAGTTTTCCAATATTATTTAACAGGAGACGAAAAGCATTTTAAGATTTTCACTCCGTTACATTAAAAATCAAAAAATTATCACTAAAAAATGACTTAATTTCCTAAAAAATTGCCATTGTTTCGAAAATATCGACTTAAAATTAGACCGTAATAGCTGTCACATGCAATCAAATCGATTTTTTTGGTTGCTGAGGGTCTTAAATTTTTTTTTCTAATTTGTCGACTTTCTTTCTGTTTCTGATAATAAACCAAGGCATTTGAATGCATTCTAAATTTTCTAAACAATCTAAAATTGATATGCTGCAGTTTTTTCTTTTACTATACATCAACACGATATTTAAAGGCGTTTTCAGCTTTATCTGTTTTTCATTTCCTGTTTTCTACTTCCTATTTCTGGACAATAGCTTTTGTCTAGCAAACTTTTTATGTTCCTACAGTTATTTACAAAACTAGTACAGGAAGATAATTGTTTTCGTTCTAAATCGTGATAGGATTGAAAATTTTCCATTGTTACACCTTTCAGAATTTTTTGTTCATTTCTAAAGCAACCCTTCACGGTTTCTCTATAAAATAATATTATAGTTACTTTAACGAATTTTTTTAGAACATTTACTCGTAGATGACCAGGGCAGGGTTTAACCATAAAGTCTAATTATTTATCAAGTAAATAATTTACTTTTATATCATCTTTTGCATTAAAACTCGACTATTACATAAAATGTAAAGAAATAAAACATTTTCATAAATTTATTAGACCACTAACTATTTTTATGTGATTTAATCTTCCTCGGCAGGAAAAGGTTTTAAATCAAATCATTCTAAAAGTGCTATAATCAAATATAGAAGCCCTAGTTAAAATTTTGTGGCGTCATTCGGTTCTAAAACTTTTTATTGCTTAAATTTACGATTTTAGAAAAGTTACACCTGATCCCAGATCAAACTAAAAATGTCTCACAAAAATCTTTTTGTTCATTATCGACTTTCCAGTCTATTCTTGTTTATTGTTTTCACTTCACCGAACAAGGTTTCTTTACGTAAATATCCGTGTTTGGTAACAGTTATTTATTTTAAACAACGCCAGCTTTATATTCTATTGGTAAGGTTTGACAGGAATTAATTTAGATATTCGTAAAGTTGAGTGGAAAATTGTTATAAATTCCTTAAGTGCTTTCATGCATACAGAAACATTGTGTTTAATTATATCAAAATTGTTGTAAAACACGCCCGCAACAAGCCCGAGTAATTACCATTGTTTGCTTTTTTGAAATTTCCCTAACAAGGTTTTCAGTCACCCAGTTACCTATAAATAAATTTTAACATAAAATTCGAACCAGAATATCATATTTTTCAAGAAAGGAAACTTTTAAGAATCAAACCAATTGCTCAAAGCATATTTGCACTTTTCAATAGGAAATAGAATAAAATATAGATTTTTCAACGAGATGCAGATGGAAATCTCACCTGCAATGGGTATTCAGTATATTTTCAAAAGCATGTTTATTAAATATGTAGTAGGTACGTCCCTATTCCTAACGCCTCGTCTCCTGATTTACTTATCCTCACCTTCTCCACCCCTATTTCCTCCTCTACGATCAGAGCCTCAACTCTTTTCCGCTTTGCGACCCACCTTCTCTTATTTTAGTTCCAAACCTCCCCTATACCTATTCCTGGCACATTCTTTTATCAATACAATCCAATATTTCCCTCACTCTTCTCCCCACCTTCCTAACGCTCATCTCCCTTTCTCTTTCCTGTCCCTTTTTAATTTAAACCCCACCTACTCATGCCTCCCCAATACTTCCCTCACTCCTTCTCTTCCCCCTACTTCTCTTATGCTTTCCTACATTCCCACACCTTCCCCGTTCAATACAATCCAATATTTCCTCCACTCTTCTCCCTACCTTTCTAACACTCACCCACTTTTCTTTTTCCTGTCCCTTTTTAATCTAAACCCCATTTACTCATACCTCCCCAATACTTCCCTCACTCCTTCTCTTATGCTTTCCTACATTCCCCCACCTTCCCTTCCCAAATCACCATAACGTGTTTATTGGAGATCCAGATTCAGATTGTCCTCCTTTTTTTCTAGGTTTTTTAAGTTCGTGGTTCGATTTATAAACTCCCATTTTTTCATGATCCTATAATAGAATATTGTATTTATATAATAAACCAGCCTACTATCGATCTATCCTTACGACGTAAAATATTTTATACATCACAAATGCGTGCGAAATTTATACACGTATACGATGACGGCAGGGTAATGAATGTTCGAATCTCATGTATTCCCAACAGCTTACCCAGACACAATAGCACCTCCAAATTTATTTGAAGGCTCGCTTGTACGAGTTAAAACTGAAATATTGGAAGACTGATTGTTAAGGCCTGTAAAAGCTCACTTTATGCACGAACCACTTAATTTTCAAGAATTAAACTTGATTTGTTATCAGGTTTTTCTCATTGATTAAAACCCAAGATTGTTTAAAAGCAAAATTTAGTTTATATCTTGTGATAGCGCAAAGAAAATATTAATAAAGATAAACAAGGGGTAAAGTTAGAAGGGTTTGGTAAACTTCAGGTTAACACACGAGCACTTTGTTCCCATTAAAGTACAAATACGCATCCTTTTATAATAATATTTGCAAACACACTTCCCCTATTTTAATTATGATGATAAGTGCACAAAGACAAGCTCTTCACAAACCCTTCAATTTTACTACTATGTTTTGGTTGTGATCACATTTTTAATTAAGTTACTCCTGAGTATCCGATAAAAATATAAGTTCTATTTGGGGAAGCTCCAAACTCTATTGGAAACGATATCTCATTCCAATCAACAGCTTGTAATCCTAGAAATCCATTAGTAAAGCAACATTATTGATTTATCTTTTAACTTCCTCAAGAGAAACACTTAATCAAAATCTCTGCAAAGAGCAAATGTTCTTTTCGATCCTTTAGATAACACCCCCAAAGAAAACACACTGAATAAAATAATCTCGATCGAGATTTACGAGTACCTACTACTAGAAGGCTTGCTTTTGGTTGATTACTTTAACAGGTTAATCGTAAAATAGCAAAAAAACCAAAGAAAATAAGGTCATAATATTTCACTAGGATTAATTGAATTATTCTAACAAGATTCAATTTTTTTTTTAAAAGGGAGGTTCGAACCAGGTTCCAACAAATTGAGTAATCCTTGTTTTAAAACAATAAATATGTGTTAAAATTAGAAAAATGTAAAATTTCCAAACAATACAGAAAAATAATGGAGAGTAATTTTAGCTGTTGGTGAAAAGCCTTTTGTCTTGCTTATTTTTCTGGTAATCTACAAGCATAACAGGAAAAGTTATTTATTTCAATATATTTTTATCCAGATTTTTTTTTGTTTCCGCTATACTCAAACCTACATCTTTACCAAAACAAAATTAATTATCAAAAATAACGCGTGAAATAGACACTGACAAAGATCGATGTTGATGATGGCATAAAAAGAAAAATTGTTCATTAAAAAACGACATTTTTCATATTTTTTACTTTGCATTAATAGCTTGTGAATACACAGAACGATCATAAAGACAAATAAATGCATTTTAGTAGCGGCAATTATCTAACCGCACGTAAATTAATTGAATTTACCGAAACATTTACATTAGAATAAATAACCAATCCACAGCAACTTAGCAAATCCAACAATACTCTGTCTCACTGCATATTTGTAGCTTTTATTTGATAGCCCTGAGTATTACGCAAAGTAAAGACCCCTTTCTTTTACAACTAATGCTTAGAATATCTTCTATGGCCTCTTGGCTGATGTTGTGTAATAATGGTAACCAGCAAAAGAGGACCTACCGCTTAAAATATTCCTTTATACTCGAGTCTTAGGCATTTTAACGGGGCAGTTCTTTTAATAAACCAAATCTATTACTTTTCTATTTATTTTAAGACAACCCTGAAGAAATAATACGCAAACTTCGATACCCTAACGACTTTATTGTGGAAGTAAACTAATCAATTAATAGGTTAGTGGATATCAATCCAGCCATTTCGATATTAGAAATTGAGAAAGTAAGCCTTGTCATCAAAGAATTAGGTCAAACTCTTTTATAACCTTTCCAAAATAGTGAAACTAAAGTTATAAAAACCCATTTTTTTTTAATATCCCTATTTCAATTTTAGTTACATTTCCGTAATTTCAGTTTTTATTACTTCTTTTTTTGTTCGTAATTTAGATAATTTTTTATAAACTCACCAAAAAATTAAAATCCTGCCCCGCAAAACTGTCCACTAGAATTTATAATCACTCTTTCTACACTGCGGTTAATTACTTAATATTAGGAACAAGGGTGAACTGTTAACGTCGCGACGCCAAATGAACAAAAGGCGCGAAACACACGCTTATTAAAACTAACGCGCAAACGCTTGGTTGGGGAAAATTTAAAAGGATTTTTTAGAAAAGGATATTTATGACACTCATCGCTTTTATCAGACACCCTCGGAAACCTACTCTGCGTAAATAATACTGCAGGTAATCGATTTTAGGGTAAATTCGCAAACTAGCCCTTTTAGTAAAGGGGGGAAGAAATCAAGGAAAAAGATTTCTTTGATATATTAATAAATAACTTTCATATTTTCCTATAAAATCAGTTTCTGTACACCCTGTAAATGGGAATTTAAGTTAGAACCCATTATGCACGTCTCCCATTAAGGTACAAGGACTAAAAAGTAATAACTTCTCTCAAGAGATTTCTAAATGATAGCTCATTCACGGTTGGCAGCTGTTTCCCAAATTAACATACCCCGTTATGGTAACTTTTATTTCCTACATAGTTTTAAGGGTAGTTGCGTTACACGTAAGATCGAATCTCCATTAGCGACACCTAAATACCCTTGAATTAAACCTTTTCCGAGAGAAAAAACTCGTAAGTAGTTTCGCTTTGCAAATCCTCCCCTAATTTCATCCTCACTATCATGAGGTTGCCTAAACCCCCACTCTTTAGCCTGCAGGATTGTTAGAAGGTGGGACTAGAAAGTTACGCATTGGTGGGGTTGAAGATAAGCCTCGCTATTTGATGCCCCACTCCTTTCCTTTCAGAATTCGAAAACTGAAATGGGGGGGGGGGAGCCTATAGGAAATTAAGACTCTACTGTATTTACCTCTACTATTCTAAGGGTTCCTAAGCTCTCTCCTTGACGCTGTTAGGAGGGGTTAAAGATATTGTTGCAGGAAATGGGACTAGATTAGTACTATTTACCCCCACTTTTCAGTGAGTTCCAAACTTTTTGACCCTATTAGGGGATAATCAATGTAGTAGGACATGATATCCTTCCCTCCTACAAATATAATTATTACAAGCTCTGTACAATTGAAATAAACACCCTAAAAAATACTCTGATCCAAAATAAAAAGGAGAAATTTAAAGGAAAATACCAAGGTACGATTTTCTTTGACGATTGAAACCACTAAATATTTTAAATCACACTAAATTTCCCTTTTGCGTCTCTCGAAGCATAACCGTTCTACACATCAAGTAAATTTTATATATTTTTATTCGTATTATTCTGATATTTGTTTTGGTAAATTTGTTCCACCTCATAATTCACAAACATAAAATTTTTTAGAAAGATACGCTAAAGGAAACAGTCTTCGTTAGTTATGGCAAGGGTGAGTTAAATTGCAGATTCAACTGGCGAAGATGACATAAAGCGAGCTCTAGAAAATACGTATAATATGATATTGTTATTCGCCAGAGGCGTTTTAATATTTAGAGTTACTGTTTTTTTTATAGAACTTTAGGGTAACATAGGCAAAAAAAAACATCATCCCCTGATTGCAAATATTTTTTAATGGGGATAAGTGCATGTAATGGCAACATTAAAGCCATGATAAAAATAATGAATATTAATGTGTTTATTTCTGATCCAAATATTATGTAAAAATGATTTTACACCTGAACATTAGATGATTGACATGTTTATAAACCGTGGCTTGACAATACACATTTAGAATTCTTTCAGAGTACCGTGACACATGACACATATTCATATAATTTTAAAAGACCTGTCAGTTTATTGAAATTTTTGTTGCCATTCTTAACATTTACCAAACTGTTGGCCAAATTAAAAATTACCAGATCTAATAAAAAAACATTCATATAACACGTTCTCCCTGAAAAGTTCGCAAAATTCGTGTTACGTTGGCTTATAGATAAAATCCACATTTATTTTGCACTAATAAAAACAACCCCCAAAAGATGATAAATCAAATTTAATACTGCCTTAGTGACAACTATTTTATGATTCACCTACTACTACCCGCACGATCCCTTCGTTTAAGAAAGCAGTTCCGTTTCCTACGTGTGCCATTATTGAAAAGCCCATTGTCTTGGAAAATTGCGAAGGGACTATCTTTTCCACTTCACGCTGATTACTCGACCGTTTGTGGAAACCTAAAAGTTTATTACTCGACAGTTTTTCAAATAAAACAAAAAATTACCCCTAATCAATGATCCTGACACATTTCCCCTATACGAGCTTCATTTACTTCTGAGTAGAATTTTCTCATACCCCTGTCACAAATCGAATAAATAATTTGTTTATTATTTCATTTTAGTATCAAAAGGTTTCCATACACGTACTCGTACTGTTTTCCTCCCCCTCTCACAGCATACTTAGCCTAACCCCCTCCACTGTATCTTCCCTACCACAAATCCAAGTCCCAGCCCCTAACGATTCTACTAGGCAGAAGAAGTGGGGGTAAATACTACAGTCTACTACTACTACTATAATTTCCCCACCATCGCATAAGTGGTAGTGGGGATATAGCCCCTAAACTATTCTACTAGGCAAAGAGTGGGGTTTAGGAAATCGCGTAGTGGTGGGAGTCTAGCTCCTATTGTTCTACTAACCAAAGGGTAGCGCGTAAGTAGTTGCGTTATAGTATTCAACATGCTTCTCACCCTACTCTTTGTATATTATACCCCGCCCCATCGGTAACGTGTTAACACAGTTCGAATTTCGCTAAATTTAAAAATATTTACGATTCCATAATACTGACGCCTTTTAATCAACTGTTCTGTTTTAATCTTGATTCAATGTAAGAAAAAACACTTAATCAAAATTATCAAACTTGTCGATCGTAATTACTTGCCACCCTTTTCTAAAAAGTAAAGTAAATTGATTTAGAAACAAAATATAGTACACCACGTTATTTTAACACGTGATTTATAATCTTGTTACACGACATTAATCAATATTTCATGCATGATTTAAATACTGAAATCGCATTTAATGATCTTTTTTGTTATTTAACTGAAAATTGTGAAAAATTAGCCTTACAAGATTAAAATATCTCAAGGTTACTTGATCTATTTACTACCCCCATAGAGCAAATTTGTAGGGGAATTAAATCTACAAATAAAAAAAGGAGCAAATCACAACGGTATTAATTAAATTTATGGGCAAATTCCATATAAGTACCAAGTTTACTCTTCCGTAAAGTTAAATAAAACAAAACAAGCGTTGGTACTTGATTATTATTGCATGGTTGCACATGCAACACGAAATTGCTAATTACAAAACATCAAACAAGATTTTGCAGCCACTTGTATTTATTTCCAGCAACTGAACATCTCGAATACTTAATTTTACAGGCAGAATAATTTAAATTTGCATTTATATGCAATTCACTAACCAGATATAAATGTCAAATGCAAATATGAAGTGCGAAGGAAGTTAAAAGCGCGGAAGGTACAGATTTTCACGGATTTAGTAACTAAAGTCTTCAAATACAGGAAATAAAGCTTATCGAAGAGTTATTTTACTTTGATCTATTTACTAAAAGCTTTATTTTCATAAACAATATCTAAACTTCTGGAGAAGTTCTGTTTAGAGAGATTTCGTCTTAATTATCTATAAACTGTTATTATTCATGAGAGTTCCGCATTGACCCTGATCAAACTTTATAATATTGATATCCTGACGTTGTCCTTATACATAGACATAGATGCAACATGAATATCGCTTGATGATCAGTGACAGTTCACTTTCCTAACTATAATGATTGATTTCCTGATTAAATAATAATTTATAGGTATAATAAAAAAAGGGTGTTTTTGATTATCCAACTCCTTAAACTGTTCTGTACTGCCTTAAAATTTATTATACTATAGAAGTGCGTATAGGAACTACTTTAATTAAAGTTAGGTCGCTTAGGAAAGTTCAAAGAAATGCAGCATAAATTGCTTTTATTTAGTTTACAGCAGGGAAACCCTCGTAGCTTAATAGAAATTCCTTTTAGAAAGGAAATGCTTTTGGAATTAAGCTTAATTGCAATTCACCGTTTATTATAATTTAATCGAGACTTTTGGAACCAAAAACATCGAAAAAGCATACCAAGAAAATCGTAATTAATTAAAAAGAATAAAAATAATCAAAAAGATCTAAAAAGAGGAGGAAGATAGATCGAGAAAAGAAAATAAGGAGAGGAAAGGGAAGCAAATAGAAGGATTAAAGCGCAGGAGGGTGACGAGGGGAAGATGTAGAGGTGACAATGGAGGGGGGCTAAAGAGAGAAGATAAAACCTAATAATATACACCCCTCATATCTAAAAAATTCTATCATTATGTAATAACTTTTAGGGGTACAAAAATACAATTACAAACCCCAAAAATATTTTTTTACGTATTTTGTTAACAATTCAATTTTCTATGACACAATTCGCAAATGTTTCAATATGTAAGAAAAGAAAAAAACTGAAAAGTTGTTTTACAACACGATTTCCTCTCAAATTTAATTTCTAACCCTCATAAAAAATGTATTTTTATATCACGATCGGAGTTTTCAGGAAATTGATTTGAATGTCTTGAAGGTTCGATTCTGAATAACACTTGTACCATTTCAAATATAGATTGTGTTCCGTTTCAAATTTAAACATTCTGTCAATATTTAAATTACGATATTACTTTGTGCGTGTATTTATAAACAGAAGAGAGATAGAGAGAAAAGGATGAAATAATAATATATTCGCAAACCCCTTGCACATTTTACAATTTTAGAGCCCCTAAGCGTTTCCACCATACCTTATGAATAATTTATTATCAAATAAATAACATTAAAAAGCTAAATCATATTAGAACAAGTTTGCTAATCGTAAAACCCTGTTAAACAACGGGGTTACGTGAGGTTTAAGCTAATGAACTGAAAATCCCTGAATAAGCTGCAGAAGTGGTTTAGGACCGATGATTATTAACACTTGAGGTGAATTTTAATGCAGAATTGTAGTTTACTACAAATACACACTTTATGGGAGTATCCCACAATATTACTTTGTCTCCCTTTATTCATTCTAGTTCGAAAACAAAGAGGACTCGATTTACGTCTACCAAACTATCAGGTCTTTATTTTTTTATTCAATGTAATCAGAAAAATAATGGTTGCTGAAATAATTACAGCAACTAATAGTAAGATTTTTATCCACCCAAACACTAAATCTGAACTGATCGGCGTATATCGAAATCACATAGGACTCGATTTACGTCTACCAAACTATCAGGTCTTTATTTTTTTATTCAAAGCACGTAATTATAAAAAATAAATAGGTATGCTGAAATAATTACAGCAATTAGGAGGGTTTTTGTCCATCCCAATATCAAATCACAGGTAATCGGCGTATATCTAAATCAAAAAGGACTCGCTTTACATCAGTACAAGACTTTTTATTATTATGGCGAATACAGCATAGACATAAGGAATTGTTCGTAACGTACAAGATCAATACTGTCAGGTGATTTTCATCAGCTTTGACTAGACGTGTCAAAAACAGATTATTTCTGAGTTTTCGTTTTGTTTTTTGTACTAAAATTTGTAATACGATACCTTTTTATAAAGCAGACTGGTTTTTCTCTATTTTAATATTTAAAACAAGGTCTTATTTACTGAAGAAAGTGTTAAAAAATTAAGACTAAGGAGAAACGTTGTCCCGCTCATCTCTTATCGCTTCCCCTAACTTTCCACTACTTCCTGTCGTTTCGTTATCCCCACCCTAAGCACTACCTCCCTTCCACTTATCCCCACCCTACCTGTAGTCTCATCACTCTTCAAACCATCCCCATTCTTTCTCTATCCTTTCCTTTCTATTTACCTACACGTTGGCTTTGTCTTTCTATCCCAAACCGATTATATTTCATCTTCTCTCTCTCTATTTCACTCCCCTGTCCCTAATCTTAGAAATGAGCTTTAAATCTTTTAAATTGTCCCATTTACGTGCTTCCGGAAGATAAATTTTGAATTTAAGTTGTGTCTACATGGTCGTGCACACTTGTCCGGAAAATGAAAAGTCAAGTCCTGTCGTCAACGACTGCTTAATTGACCGACGTGTGTAGAGAACTGAATAACGTGAGGCGACAGATTTCCATTAATTGTTTCTGGTTATCTGCTAACCAGTTTAATTACTTTACAATTAAGAGAGGTTTAATTAAATTTAAAGGGTGTGGTTGTTAGCTTGTCTGTGAAATGCTTAGTGAAATGTTGTGTGCAGAATATCCAAATACAAATTAGCGAATCTTTAATCTACGCCTTCCATAAATTTCATCGATTTCATGACCCACTTTTATTATATAATAAAATGTCATTGTTAAAAATAATAAGACATTAAATTCGAAACTTTTCACTTTAGTACGATGTTAATAATCAACAGGTTTATAAAGACAGACTGTTTCTTTCCGAATCGTTTCCCTCTGATCCCTTTTGCGTGTCTTTTACGACAGAACTGCAGGATAATCGAATATACGTCACGTTAATAACTGCGTTCGGCTCAGCTTTAACAATCTTCTGTAAATCTTCCGTAATGGAATGAAAAATGATTATTGCAAGACATCCATTCATTCGATCCATTTATTATTAAATCAATTTCCGAACTTCGCATTGGATACGCCTTTTAGGATAACACTGCCAATTTTATAAAGAAAACAGTGAAAAAAAAACTTCAGTCTTAATTTATATAATGATTGCGAGTTTCTTTTACTTTATTTCTAGAAAATAATTAAATTTCTAGGGAAAAAAAAACGTAAAAATACGAGACCTAATTTAGAAAAAATAATTAAAATAAAGTAAGTACAACAATTTTTATTGTCTTACACGAAATCTTTATTTTAAAACATAGGGTGATTTCATAAAAGCGTAAATAAAATAAATTGTAGTTAAGTCGCAAAAAGCCGTAATACTTTCCGTATTATAAAATTTATATGGACACTATAAACCAGAAAGTAATAACAAGTGTGTAACATACATTGTATGACTTGATTTACTACGACAATAAAATATCAGATAAACTGCTGACGTTTACAAGAAGCACATGCACAGGATGGGGTTGACAAACAACCCCAACTGTTATATTGCACCTAGTAGCAAAATATATGCCATATCTTGCAAGATTAAAAATCATTAACTGCTTAAAGCATAATTTTCCACCTCCTCTATTTTCTTTTTTTTTTCACCCCCAATTCCGAACTCAGATGATAAACCAAAATAACTTTAAACAATTTCTGTCTGTTGGATCAAGAAAGCGATCTTCCATGAATTTTCCAAAAAAAATCCTCGCTATGAATTTGCACCCCCTTTTGAATCCCAGCCCCAATACGGTCCTGATATCTAAAAGCTTAACAAATCTAAAGAGCCATATTTACGTTTACAACCCCTAGAGGTCAAACATATCTCTCGTTTAGTAAACACAAACCCTAATACACAAGCTCAAAAAAGTGGAGGTGCAAACCTCCCCTGGACTTTCCCATACTAAAAATAAACATTCGTTTTTGGTATTCAACAGTATTGTTCGCCACAACCGATAAACTTAACTTGAAAATTAGTATATGGAAAATTAACACAAGTGCCGATTGTGTTCATCTGCGCATGTGTGATTATTTATATTCATAGGCTGCTAGGATTAGCCGGCGACAAAGAATTCCCGTCCCGCGCATGGTCACTTGAACATATCGGCACTTAACAAATTTCTCCCTACACTGTTTTAAAGTTCAAAATTCACGAATTTCTCCTTAACCGTACATTTTAGCCATATGAACACCTTATACTATGTGATAGACAATTTAATTTTGCATTCAATTATATAATAATATATAGGGTATTTCATTTAAAATAACAAAGTTGCTTATTGTACTGTGAAAACCAAACACCCTGTATACGTGATATAAATTTAGAAAAATGTAAATTTATATACTGAACAACTTTTATAATTAAACTTTTTTCATATTTTGACTAATAAAGGCGCTATAGGAACATCAATTTTCGATTTTCAAAACCTCGTAGAGGGCGCCACAGTGGAATTATGGCGTTCATCAAAAAACAAAAATGTAGCTAATGCCAAGCTGCATAAGTATAGAAAATTTAAACAAATTCCTTAGACCAGTTTTTTTGTAATAATTTTTCAAAAATTTCAAAATTTTTGGAAGAGCGCCGTTGCGACAGTTTTTGGATTTAGTAAATAATTTTTTTTCTTGGTGTAGTACAGCCAAAGGGCTTTCAAACAAGTTGTTGCGGAACCTGATCAGATAACTGGTTTTTGAGTTACGGGGCGTTAAAGTCGAAATTTTGAAAAATTCATAGCGACCGCCATTTTGAAGTTAGAGAGTCCGGTAAAAAACTGTTTCCCTTGAATTATGCCCTTCTTTGATATCCCCTACTCAGATTTTCAAAATTCCGCTTCTGAAAAAAATGATACCAAAAAAACATGTCTAACTTCCGCTTCCGGTTTCGGATTTTTTTGAAAAGCTTATTTTGTCGATGAATTTTCGATATACCCCTTCATTTAAAATTTCATCAAAATCGGTTCACTAGTTTTTGCGTTACAGGCGTTACATACACACACACACACACACACACACACCCACCCACCCACCCACCCACCCACCCACCCACAGACAGACATTTTTTCTAGACCACTTTTTTAGGCTCCTGGGGGTCCAAAACGCCGATTTCCGTGAAAATCTCGATTTCGAAAATTTTCATGATATCAATACTTCCCTATACCAGTAGTGGTATGGGAAAGTAAAAAGTGGAGGTGCAAACCTCCCCTGGACTTTCCCATACTAAAAATAAACATTTCGTTTTTGGTATTCAACAGTAGTTCGCGAGGCAGCATTGGAAATCACTTGAATGCGTAGCGAGAAACCCCAGACTATACGGGTTCGATACGTACAGAAGAGAGACAGGCATCTAATTTACTAACGCAGCGGAAGTTCGCGATTTTCTCATCAACCGTACATTTTAGCTATATGACTACCTTATACTATGTGATAGACAATTCAATTTTGCATTCAATTATATAATAATATACAGGGTGTTTCATTTAAAATAACAAAGTTGCTTATTGTACTGTGGAAGGCAAACGCCCTGTATACGTGATATACATTTAGGAAAATGCAGAATTATATACTAAATAACTTTTATATTGAAACTTCTTTCATATTTTGACTAATAAAGGCGCTATAGGAGCATCAATTTCCGATTTTCAAAACTTCGTAGAGTGAAATTCTGGCATTTATCAAAAAACCAAAATATAGCTGATGCTGATACCAAGCTGCATAAGTGTAGAAAATTTAAACAAAATCGTTTTTTATTGTAATAATTTTTCAAAAATTTCAAAATTTTTGTAAGAGCGCCGCCGTTGAGACGGTTTTTGGAATTACGAAATAATGTTCATTTTTAGTATGGGAAAATGCCAGGGGAGGTTGTTTT
Organism: Hemicrepidius hirtus; assembly: GCA_963082805.1. Classification (NCBI taxonomy): domain Eukaryota; kingdom Metazoa; phylum Arthropoda; class Insecta; order Coleoptera; family Elateridae; genus Hemicrepidius; species Hemicrepidius hirtus. The sequence goes on from OY720165.1 coordinate 30,623,787, forward strand.
GAAAGTCCCCAAAAAGAATCGCTGATGTATGGATTTGTAAGCAAATGTAGAAACTAAAAAAATCTCATGAGCGTATGAATAATAATCTAAGTCGCCTTAACACCTATCAAACTGATTATGAAATATTACCAGAAATGAGAAAATTTTTCCTTTGGTTAATAATTAAAAATATTAAAACTTTCATCGTACAAACAAAACATATTTACTAAAAGAATGCAAATACTCAATTTGCAGTTTTGAATATTTACTTTCTGTTAGTGTATGCCTTTGCACGTTGAAAATAATTTGGGCATTAGTTCCTTCGGTTACCTAATTATTAAAAATATTAAAACTTTCATCGTACAAACAAAACACATTTACTAAAAGAATGCAGATACTCAATTTGCAGTTTTGAATATTCACTTTCTGTTAGTGTATGCATTTGCAAGTTGAAAATAATTTAGACATTAGTTCCTTTGGTTAATTTTTAAAAATATTAAAACTTTCATCGTACAAACAAAACATATTTACTAAAGGAAGGCAAGTACTCAATTTGCAGTTTTGAATATTGACTTTCTGTTAGTGTATGCATTTGCACGTTGAAAATAATTTAGACATTAGAAATTTAGTATCGAAATCTCATTTCTAATAAAATCATTAAAAAAAATCAAAAAAGCGTTGTATAATAAGTACATATCAATTGGTATATAATAAACATGGTAGTCAGTGTACTGTGATGGTAGGTAACTATCTACCTACACAAATTCAAGCATAGTACCTAACAAAATGTACCTACTTAATCCCTCCCCAAATTTTCCTTCCACTTCATTCGGGAAAAGCACTTGATAACACGATTAAAATTCACTTTTTACATGATACAAAATGCAAACAATTTTGTAACCAAGATTAGATGGCGACTTTAAAAAAATGACGTTCGGGACGGTAATATCTACAGGTGCACTTCTTTACTTAAAAATTAATAAACAATGAAATAAGTACGTTGTACAAATTCTAATTGCACGAAATTAATGCCCAACCTATTAGGAATTTCGTTATTAATGCCTTTTTTAGGTTATCCAATTAGAAAAATTAATATTTCCACAGACAATTAAATTTTTCATTCAATTATATATAATAATATAGTATAGGGTGTTTCATTTAAAATAACAAAGTTGCTTATTGTACTGTGGAAAGCAAACACCTTGTATACGTGATATAAATTTAGAAAAATGTAAATTTATATACTGAACAACTTTTATATTTAAACTTCTTTCATATTTTGACTAATAAAGGCGCTATAGGAGCATCAATTTCCGATTTTCAAAACCTCGTAGAGGGCGCCACAGTGGAATTCTGGCGTTCATCAAAAAACAAAAATGTAGCTAATACCAAGCTGCATAAGTATGGAAAATTTAAACAAAATCCTTAGAGCAGTTTTTTTGTAATAATTTTTCAAAAATTTCAAAATTTTTGGAAGAGCGCCGTTGCGACCGTTTTTGGATTTAGTGAATTATTTTTTTTCTTGGTGTAGTACAGCCAAAGGGCTTTCAAACAAGTTGTTGCGGAACCTGATCAGATAACTGGTTTTTGAGTTATGGGGCTTTAAAGTCGAAATTTTGAAAAATTCATAGCGACCGCCATTTTGAAGTTAGAGACTCCGGTAAAAAACTGTTTCCCTGGAATTATGCCCTTCTTTCATATTCCCTACTCAGATTTTCAAAATTCCGCTTCTGAAAAAAATGATACCAAAAAAACATGTCTAACTTCCGCTTCCGGTTTCGGATTTTTTTGAAAAGCTTATTTTGTCGATGAATTTTCGATATACCCCTTCATTTAAAATTTCATCAAAATCGGTTCACTAGTTTTTGCGTTACAGCCGTTACATACCCACCCACCCACGCACCCACTCACCCACTCACCCACAGACAGACATTTTTTCTAGACCACTTTTTTGGGATCCTGGAGGTCCAAAAGACGTATTTCCGTGAAAATCTCGATTTCGAAAATTTTCATGATATCAATACTTCCTTATACCAGTAGTGGTATGGGAAAGTAAAAACAAGAAAACTGTACTGGAGGAAAAATCCACCCCCACTGTTCATTAAATTTCCATCTAATCAACTTCTCAATGAAGAGTTAACAATGGAGTTGATACATAAAACCCCGTTTCAGTCTTTATTGTCCAATTTTCCCTTTTATTACGTTATTGTAAAACTATGATAAGACGCTAAGGTATACGCATTCATGAGGGTGAGTTCTAAATTAAATTTTTATTTAATCTTGGTTACATATTACATCACACAATGAGGTTAATAAAGTAACCCTGTCATTTTACCTTTAATATAGGGGTGTAAAATACAAACATGAGTATTATCTATACACACCCCGTTGAATACTGCGCGCAATATTGTTATCTTTAAATCTGTTTTCCACTAAAGTATATTTTCAAAGAGTTGAATTCAAAGGGGTTTTCTAAAGACAAAATAAATAATAAATTAAGGGTGCAAATAAAGATGCAACTCGGAAAGTATTTGTCCCGACCAGTCTCATAAATTTTTTAAACAACCAAGTCCTAAATTAAATCACAACCATTGAGTTTTCAACCCCCTTAATTAAGGAACCATAACTTTAGCAAGTCCTGGAAAGACTTCAGCTTGTACCGCTCCATATTCTACAAGCTCACCATCAACTGTTAAATATCCTTGTTCGTGTAAATTTGGTTCAATCCTAAACGCTTTTACTGGTAATACTTTTATTGCGTCATTTCCATTTTCAAGATTACCATGGGCTCCTGTACTTAATCCCAAAAGAAATTGAAGGATTTGGGCTCGATTAGCATCCGATTGAATTATCACTAACCAAATTAACCCATCGTTCAATTTAGCATTTGGTGCAAACAAGCAATCTGAACTTATATGGGTTTGGTAAGAAGCATGTACCATGATGAAGTTACCAGATAAACAAACCCAATTTGATGGTAAAGAAGATGTTACCGGTGGTAATTGAGTTGGAGGACCATTCATTTGAGATGAATCTGTAAGAAGAAGGATAACCTAGATCATCCATCATGGGTTCTTTTCGTAACCAAAAGCTTACCATGACTTTTGTTGGGTAAACTTCTTGGTTTTGAATCCTGAAAATCTACATCAACCGCTACTTCAATCTCATGATTTTTATTTATATTTTCTACATCCCCTGGAAGATAATAAACTTTTCCAGTATAACTCCTTAACCCAACGACTCTAGCCATCGCCCATACTGTAAACCTTTGTCCTCCTAAAACTCGTAACCTTTCACTTTCAATATCTATATCTGATAATAACCCCCAACCAATGGAAAGAAAGGAAAATAAGACTTGCGAGGTTGTTTCCACCCTTACCAGATCCATAGGTTCGTTATGATTGCGTACCATTGATAAAGCTGCTGGTAAGGTTGGGGAATCGTATGGTTCTGAAGAACTATACGCAATACTGCGAGCCAAACCATTTCCAGAACCTCCAGGAACAACTCCGATGGGCATTTGGTTTAAAACTTCTGACCAATCAGGTCTTTCCAAAATTCCGTTTATTACTTCGAATACCACACCATCCCCACCAACCTAATATAAAGAGAAGGCTCTATTTATTCACAAGAGAATAAATTTAATTACTTAAAATTAATTTAGATTAAAGCACTGCCACCAAAGTTACCGGACCTAACCCAATAATTAATCTAGATAATATTTCTCAAAGTAATCGTCGTTAAGGGAGAGGTACTCTATTCTCAAAAAGGGTGAATTAGTAGAGACTTGGGGATCAACACAAGTTTTCTGATACAATTAATTAGTGGCTCTGAGCAGGATTCATCTGGTTCTACTCCGGTACCATGATCAAAGATTATAATGAAATGCGAATAAATTTTGTAAAAGGACTAAACCCAGCAATTGGGGAAAGAGAAAGAAAAATCGGGAAGCTCAGGTTCGTACGATTAGTATTACTTTTCGAAAAAAAGGGTCTTGGGTTTTAATGGAAAAACAAGTTTCCGAAAGAATTGGTGGCTCTGAGCAGGAGGAACTAGTTCTATTCAAGTACCACAATGAAGAATTCTAATGAAACGTAAATTAATTTCATGGATCTCCAAAGCGAGAATGGGCAGATCTAAACGCAACAGTTTAGAGAAGGGTACAGGAAAATAAAGAAGCTCGGATTCATATTCTACAGTTAAAATGCAACTGATTAGCATAATCACAGGTTCCACAGGACGAAAACTCAAAGAAATCTTACGTAAACCTTTTCGAAAAATTGCGAAATAGGTCTGATGACTGTGCTGGCCAGGTAATGTCATCAGCAAAGTATTTCAAACATAATTTGAAAGTAATCCAAATGTTTAGATAACTTTCAGATTCTGTTTGTTATATTTTCTAGCATAAAATGACCTGGCCAGCTTAGTCACCAGACCTAACTCGCAGTATATTTACGATTTATTTTAATTTTCTGACAGTTTAGGATCGCTAGCTTGCAAGTTTGTGCTATTTAGAATGATGTGAGTAACTAAAAGTGCTTTCATGTGGAAAATACAAATACGTACGTAACGCTGTAATTACGCTATTAACATTATCCTTGAAATACTAAATGAGTAGTTGATAGTAGAAGCAATAATATATACATTATACACAGTATAATTACCTGTCTATCAACATTTTTGTTGTTTCTAGGATTTATTTAGTTTAAAGAAAACTTTCTAGAATAAATCTTACCACAACTATACCGTTCCATTGAAATAATTCAGAACTTCTTACAAATTCCCTAGCGTAATTCGCATATTTAGTAATATGGAGATCATAAATTACTTCAGCTTCTTGTAAAATAGGCGCTATTTTCTTTTGAAATATTATTCGACCTCTTCCTGAACCACTTTTTGGACTTAACAAAACCAAGACTTTGGGATTTTCTTTTATCCCCAAAGTACTAATACCTCCATTTCCTATTAATTTTTTTAAAACAATTCTCCATTTTTGCGCTTCTTTCAAATTATCTTCGTATTTTTTTAACGATCTAAATCTTAACGTTAAAGTATAGCGTTGACGTTCGTTATTTTGCAAAATATAAGCATAAATGTGCAAATATGCACTAGTTTCATCTTGTTGGCCTTCGGAATTTTCGTCAATTATTTTAATTGGTGGTTGACAAACACAAGAATTTGTTTTTGTTTTACTACGAAGACATCTACACCCTATAATATCCCTTATAGGTATCACTCGTGTTTTTAATTGATTTTCACATTCTTTAATTAAAGTTAATCCAATTTCTGATAATTTAACTCGAAATGCTGTATGTTTTTTTGAAAGTACATAAAATGTTTCTTCTAAATCCGGACAACCTTCACCTGGTGCTGTTACAACTTCCATTTCTTAAACACGACTGCGTTTTATAACGATTCACTTCACTAATTAGCTGCAGGTTCGTGCACCTACGTAGGTTTAAATTAAAATCGAAATAAAAGCATTGTTTGACGGAAATCCCACCTCCAAATATGGATAGTTGTCCTACTGACCAAAAGAGGATTATAAAAAAAAGGAATTAAACCGGTTACCTTCCAATGATTGTTTCAAACTGACCTTTGTGTAGAAAACTCATCAAAAATTAATTTCTGTTGAAAAAAAAAATTAAATTCCATGAATCGATTTATATCTTATCTTATCTAAAGCCATTTAAATTGATGAGACTTCTTTACCAAGGGCAAATTGATTCTAAAAATACGCGTCCAACTAGGATAGAGATAGAGGGAACACCATAAAAAATATACAAGGTAACTGGGAAGATAGAGAAAGCGATGAATCGCATATAGAAAGATGTAAAAGACCTCCTAAGACGAAGAGCTCCATCAGACAGGGATATAGAAGAAGAATAGAAGAACTATCATGGGGAGCTCACGTAGAATGTATGGGAAAAATATATTCAAAATAAACAGGATAGAGAGACAATTGGATAAGATCTAAGGACCTTCCACAGTTGGCAAAATCCAGAAAAGCTATAAGTAAGAGACAGCTGAAGAGGTCAAGAAGAAAGTTAATTGGGAGTCTTGGAAAAGTCCCCTAAAGCAAACTGAAGACAGGAAGACGAGAAAAAATAATCATTGAAGTAAATCCAAGAGGATGCGACCCAAGGACTGCAAAACCAAGAACTGCAATGGACAAGACCTGAGATTATCGACTTTAGCTCGTGGTCGACAAAATGGAGCCTCCAACACAAACCACAAGAGCCCCAAACGCATAAAAAACTGGGAATATAGAACAAAAATTGTCGAGTTTTCCTGAAGAACAATAAAGCCATCAGCACAAAACTGATGAAACGTTGGAGACAAATTCTCGATTTTGGTCGACGATCAATTAAATCGGACAGAATGACCACATTGGAACGAAACCCAAGCCCGAATGCCATAAAAAACCTTGAAACGTTCTATAGAAATTATCGATATTGGGTGATGGTACGTGAAGTAATAGGTTCACACAAGGTTCACACAAGTTGACGTTTAACATCGATGCCCAAAATCCTATGCATTTCTTATGGAGTTTATTTCACGCATTATGATCATAAGAGCCCATATACTTTTTGGCACCGATACATTGTTATGTAGATATTTGTGTAATAATTTTCGGATATGTATGGAAATAATAATTTATAATAAATTTGATGTAATTGAAAGAAAAAATCCAGTACTTTCTAAAATATGATTAAATTATGAATGTCCAATTTAAAAAAAACATAATAACCTGGAAGTAAAATGATTTTACTTGCGAATAAGATCAGACTTTTAATAAACAGAAAGTTTAAATCTTTGCGAAAGCCAAAATAAGTAGCACACTCTCTTATTATATACTTTTGCTATAATTTTTTCACATTAACGGTTCAGTGAACTTAAAGATGTAACTGAGAATTATTGTATGGATAATAAAATTAAAATAATAAGAACGCAACTTGCGTTTTCATTCGTAGGTAATATTATAATATTAATTAATGCTTTGTTCATAGAACATAATATGGTTGTCAAGTGCCGATAATTTCTATTTGAAGTATCACAAAGCTAATCTGTTTAATTACCTATAATTGGTTTGATTCTGTATTTACATTTGTTAGGGTGTATCGTATTAACACAACCCTTTGAAGTGATGTCACAGAGCTTGATTTCCGACTATTTACTACCCCTATTATATCGTTTCAAAAATAACAGTTGAAATTCAAGATGAAAACTACATTAGTATTAATTATTTCCCTATTATATAAAACGCCACATACATATGTGTAAGGGAGGATTAATAACACCCTTAACATTTTGTTTACTATGTAATTTTTAGTGAATAGAAAAAACATTAATCTTTAAATTAAAGGGTTTACTACTCTCGCCATATGTTACTTGGTAATTACTAAGGGATGTTAACCACTGAAATATTTTAGGGGTTTATTCTAAACAAACGAGACAATTTAGTACTTAAGGCCCTTAAATTAATTCAATAAGACCTTAAAAAGGTCTTAACAATCATTATTAAATATTTCAAACCAAATTTCAAATTTGAATTCCCCACTGAAAGAAAAGTAGTAGGGGGTAGTTCATACTGAAGTAGCTAATACGTCTAGCTAGTAGTCCATATGTTTAAAAATTAGTTCGTTTGTTTTAAGACAACAAAACAACCCCTAAAGATTTTCCTATTTTTTTCAAAATATCCCAAAATGTCTCAATTTTCAGGGCCTGAAATTAAACATTCCTTACGTAAATTAGAATTTCCTACATGTGCAAGGGAAGCTTTATCAAAAATAGGTAAAAAATATAACCTCAAGTTTTTCCACCCCTAATTTAATTTTATTTCTAGGGCAATTAATTTGTAACCGAGTCCCAAGCCTAAAACACATGGATTTAGCCTTAGATCTAATGGCAGAACTAATATTTTGCGAAGTTGATCGGCGTGGTAATAAACGCCAAGCCCCCCTATCCGCCCTTGACGAGTTACAACTCTTAGAAGTGTTGTACGATTACTTTAATAGCACCCCTAATGAAACTTCAAGAAACGCTGTGTTTTTATCACTCTTTAGTGGTACGACAGCTATGATGCGATCTGCAGTCTTAAGTAAATTAGCTTCGATTGCAGTGGGAATACCGTCCCCGACTTTATTAATATCCGCAAGTACTTGGATGCAACAACTGGGAAATACTTCACCGAATAGTCATCAATTAGCAAAAGCGTTAGTTAAAGACTATTTTGTTTTAGCCCCTAATGCTGTGCAAAAATTAAAAGTCCTACCGCATATTGCCCCACAATTTACAGCAAATTTTTTAACTGCCGTTGCAAATATGTATTTTTCTGATGGAAAAAAAGAACCGTTTATATTTCCCCCTAAGTGTTTATTAGAAACAATCACTTTTTGGGTACGTATTTAATTTAATTTAAAATCTACCCCCTAATCCTGTTCTGATTTTAGGTGAAAGAAAATAACGGATTATGTGTAGCAGCACAACAAATCCAATCTTCTCTTCCACCGGGGGCCATAGCAATGGAAGCAACAACTCCCTTGGCAGGTCTTTTAAAATGGTGCATTTTAGCACCCCTTTATAAAGAAAATTCTGAACTTTATGGACAATTACATTTAGGTTTACTTAGTAGTATTTTGGAAATACCCCCCTTAACACCCCCACGAGCGATTTCAGCTCAACATTTAATATTACCTGTAGGAAATATTGTTAGATATGTCTTAGATATGCAAACTAGATTTAAAAAGAATGAAAATGTTGATAAACAAAAAGCGTTAATCGCAGATGAAGCTTTACAGCTTTGTTTAGATCGATTCGCTCAAGCTGTACAAGTTGCCTTGTCTGCGCATTGTGTTTATGGAAATATTGATGACCTTTTTACTCAATTACAGCAAGTACCCCAAAATAGGTTGTTGCAAATTGTTATTCAAACCCATAAACAAAATAAATAATTTAAGAAGTGTTTTTGTTGTTTTATTTGTGAAGGGAGGAAAATTTCCTCAAATCGTTCTTAAAACTAAAATCCAGAGGGGTAAAATCAATTAGGGGCAGCTTTAAAAAGCAATGGCGAAGTAAAATAGTCAAATTCAAAGCTTAAATATGCAAAAAATTATTTTTCCGCAACCAGAAAAAAACAACTAGTTGCAGAAGTTTTTGTGATGCTAAAATAGCTCATTTCAGTAGAGAGTAGTGTAATAAATCATTACACTACTCTTTTAAAATGATTCAGATAATTTTCGTTTATTTTCTTACGTAATAAAATTTTTTGAGGCGCGAAAATAGTTCATTTCAGTACAAAGTAGTGTAATAAATCATTACACTACTCTTTTAAAATGACTTCAGATAATGTTCGTTTATTTTCTTCCGTAATAAAATTTTTTGCGACGCGAAACTAGTTCATTTCAGTACAGAGTAGTGTAATAAATCATTACACTACTCTTTTAAAATGACCAGATAATTTTCGTTTATTTTCTTCCGCTAATAAATTTGTTATAACGCGAAAATAGCTCATTTCAGTACAGAGTAGAATAATAAAACATTACACTACTCCTTTGAAATGAGCTAAGATAATTTTCGTTTTTTTTTCTTCCGATAATAAAATTTTTCGCGACGCAAAAGTAGTTCATTTCAGTACAGAGTAGAATAATAAATCATTATACTACTCTGTTAAAATGACCTACCATAATTCACGGTTTTTTGTTGCGATAATAAAGTCAGGTAATAGGAAATTTTATTTAGAAATTAACATAAAATATAAATATCCGTAGTTACATCCTTGGGGACAGGAACAGCACCCGGAGATTTCCCTTCCTTCTATCAATATTTGTTGGATCATTTTTCGGTTCATTTTCAAGCAAGTCTTCTATGACTGGGGGTTAAAATACTCTGCCTGCGGCCTCAAAATCACCTTTTTCCAAACTTCGTACAAAAATAGCTGTAAAACAATTAGAGTGCACCTAAAAAAAATAGTTAACAAAAAAAACTTGCATATTCAAGAAGGTATCATTTTTTATTATTACATAATCAAAATAAATATTGCAAGCAAACACAAATTATGAAACCAGAACTAGTACCATGTGGAGGTCTTCTTTTAGCTAATTAAAGCAGTTGTAAAAAAATAATATACTTAACACATCAGGAAAGCCACTAAGGCCAACAAACCCTGTAAAGGATCACTTTCCTGACGTGTTACATAAATTACTACAACCCTGCAAGTAAAACAGCTGAAAAAAAACAGTAGATTAAAAAAAATGTTCATTTATGAAGGCAAAAATATTTATTACAAAATAGAAATAAATATTTCAAACCACCATTCGCTGCAGGAAATAAAGTGACCTAATGTGAAGGTCTTTTTTGATTGTAGAAAAAATATATTGCTTAACAGATCAAGAAAGTGACCTATGGCTTACACAAACCCTTTATAAAAGCATCACTTTCCTGACTTGTTATGAAAACAACTACAATTCAATTAGAAAGCAGCTGAAAAAAAAAAGAATCCTATTACAAAGCACCTGAAAAAAATGCGGTTAATAAGAAAACTTCCATATTTAAAAAGTCATATTTACTATATAACAAAGGTAAAAATTACGAGCTAACATAATTATAAAATAGGGGCTAAAATGGCCTCCAAGTGGGGTCAATGTCAGACACCAATAGAGAGGATTAAAGTTTGTTCTGAAGATCCTCTCCTGCAGGCCCAGGTCTCGGGTGTAGAAAAAATAACGTAGAAAAGTGAATGTAGCCCCTAAAGGGGCTTAAAGTACCCAACCACAGCCCTTGTACTTCAAGAAACCTTCTTTTTTGATTGTAGAAAAAAAATATTGCTCAACAGATCAAGAAAGTGACCTCTGGCTTACACAAACCCTTTATAAAAGCATCACTTTCCTGACTTGTTATGAAAACAACTACAATTCAATTAGAAAGCAGCTGAAAAAAAAGAGTTAATGACAAAAAATCATTCTTTTCATTCTCATCAGTCATCATTCATCAATTCTTTTTCTCGACTCGTTACATTAATAACAAGAATCCTATTACAAAGCACCTGAAAAAAAGGGGGTTAATAAGAAAACTTCCATTTTTAAAGTCATATTTATTATATAACAAAGGTAAAAATTACGAGCTAACATAATTATAAAATAGGGGCTAAATGGCCTCCTAGTGGGGTCAATGTCAGACACCAATAGGGAGGCTTAAAGTTTGTTCTGAAGATCCTCTCCTGCAGGCCCAGGCCACAGGTGTAGAAAAAATAACGTAGAAAGGTGAATGTAGCCCCTAAAGGGGCTTAAAGTATCCAACCATAGCCCTTGTACTTCAAGAAACCCTTTCGTTTATAAACCTTCACTTTCCTGACTTGTTACATAAATACTACGACAAAATACCTGTGAAAAAAGGGGTTAAAAAGAAAACTTCCATATTTAAGAAAAGCCAAATATATTTATTACACAACAAAAGTAATAATTGTAAGCAAACCATGGGAAAGTTGACCTAATAAGGTCAATGTCAGGCTCCAAGAGCCCAGACATGTTCACTTTGTTTGCGAAGGTCCTCTTGTGCAGACCCAGGTCTCAGTTGTAGAAAAAATACCGTACTTATAAAAGTGTTTGCATGGAACTAAGAGCACTTAAAAGTACTCGAGTCATACGCATTGTATTTTAAAAAACCGTTGCATCAATAAACCATTACTTTCCAGAATAAATACCAAGTAATTAACTAAATACCCGAGGAAGATCGGGTTAATAAAATCAACTTGCACATTTAAAAATGTAAAACACTTTATTTAACACCATACCTTAAATAAAGGAGGGGTAAATACCAAAAAACTTCCTCATTTAAGAAGATAAAAACCTTTATTCGCTCGTTGACTATAAAAATCTATTACAATCCAACACAATTATAAAACCAACGTGGCCTTATGAGATGGATTGAGGTTGATTAAATTCGTTGCATCCGTTGATGGAACGGTTGTGTATAGTAAGGAGACACCAACGACCCAAGGAAGTAGTTGGTGATCTCCATGAAGAACGTAGTTGAAATGAGTCGACTTACTTGGTGCATTCCTTTACCTGGGCTCATCCTGCTGTATCCCACGCTCCTGTTGTTTCACTGCAAGGTCCTACGTTGTTTCCCTTTCCAGTCATCCACTGCTTCAGCTTCCGAAAACTCGGTGTCGCAGTCCTAGTCTTCGGACGCAGCACCGACTCTTGGCCGTTCTTGCCATTTATCAAAACCTGCGCATAAAGAGCATTAAAAAATTAGCAAAAATTCTTAAAACAGTTAATTACAGAAGAATATCCATAAGAACTGATCAATAATAGAAAAATATCTGTAATTATTTAAAATTTCATCACCAAAATTACAAAATGGCCGTGGCGGCCATGTTGGATTTAGAAATGAATATCTGATAAAAAGTGGAAAATTTGCGAAAATCGATGTTTGCAGGGTCTAAAACTATGGAAAAGTCCGTAGAAATAGGTTTTCATTAAGATTTAAAGTTCATTTTCTTGAAATGCTTGCGAAAAATGCGTAAAAACGAGTAAAAATACAAAACCCCATATCACGTAAAAAATTACGTTTCCAAGCAAACCAACACATGAAAACGTAACCAAGCACTTCAAATAATCATTATTTCTAATTATTAACTTATTACTAATAATTAAATAGGAAAATTACATTACCTTTTGAGGTCAATAACCCACAAACACACTCACAACGGCGTACCCACGACGACCACAGCAACGCCACCTAGCGGTAACAACGGAAATTCTTTCATCCCTTGAAGGATACACCGGAAACACCCTAAACCCCTCCTTCTCGTAGTAAACATAGTAAAATTTAAAAGGGTAAAATTTTAAAAATTAATTAAACAAACATGAGTATCGTTTATTTGTTATAAAATTGTTCATATAAACGAAGGAAAATTTACTTTTCATACAATAATTTAAAATACAAATTTCGCGGTTTATTTTAAATCCCCTTAATCGCATAAGGGTGGTTTTAAGAGCAAAAACATTCATGAAACTAACTAAAAATTAAAGAAATAAACGTGATAATCATTTATTATAAGATTGTTCCTATAAACAAAGAAAAATTAACTTTTTATAAAATAAATTTAAAAAAATTGTTTCGCTCATACTTGACGCTTTTTAAGGGCGGTTTTGAGGTTTATTTTGATCTATGTTTTGGATATTAAATAAATAAATAAATCAAAGTACAAATAACGTTGAGTTTGTGAAATATTCAAAAGCAATAAAAGATTAAGCTATGATACGCACTTTTTTTGATAAAACAAACTTTTTATAGGCTTTTAGGGCAAACTCAAGCTTGATAAGAATGACAACAAATTTATCAGCCAAATTTACTATCATAATTGTGTAATAGTACTATGTCTTTTGAAATTAAGCAACAAATCAAACACGCAATACATTTTTAAACGTTTCTTTACACAATTTATTGACTATAATAAAAATAATTTACCCTAAGGTTAATTATGAAATTATTTTCTTATAGATAAGCAAAAAAACAAGTTTATTATCATAATAAGCACACTCACTTCTTCATTACTGCAAAAGTAACTTTTATTTCTTTCAGTCGTACTAATTTTATGTGAATATGGTTCAAGTAAGTACTTGGTATAAAATTTTATTATCATGTCGAAATTGATAAAACTTTAAAGTGTGCTATTTGAAAATTGATAACCAGATCATAGACAATTGATTTACTTTCACACGTGATTTTTAATCTGAAGCAAACCTCGAGTCTCGATATTTCTTCAAATCAATGCAGAGTGGTAAAGCCCAATGTTGTGGCCCTCCAATGGCGCATATTATTAGAAAACTTATTGCTACAACAAATGCACCTAAACCTGTAGCACCTTATAAGTAAGTTTTTAATGTCATTGTCATTAAAAAAATTAGTGTTAAGGCTTAAGGGAATAATAACATGACTTTTTTATTTTTTTTCAGTCAAGCAGTTCTTGTAGATAGGACCTTGTATGTCTCAGGGGTGCTTGGATTAAATAAAGACACCATGCAGCTGGTTGAAGGGGGTGTTATCGAAGAAGCTCGACAAGCTTTTACAAATCTTGGATGTATTCTTGAAGCAGCAGGTTCTTCTTATGAAAAAGTTGTTAAAACTACTGTTCTCTTAAATGATATTCAAGATTTTTCCCCTATCAACGATGTCTACAAAGAATGTAAGTACGAGTTCATAATACGGTCCTGTATTAAAAATATTAAAAATTAAATTATTTTAGATTTATTTCTTGTCTGTTTTTTCTTTATAGTTTTCACCCATGATTTCCCAGCTCGAACTGCTTATCAAGTTGGTCAGCTTCCATTAAATGCAAAAGTGGAAATAGAAGTGATAGCTGTTACTGGTGAGGTCAAAACGATTCCATCTCAATGTTGTAAGATGTGATAAAATTATGTTTTATAAAGTAATTTAATTATTATTATTATTATTGTATATTTGTAATGTTAAAATGTAATTATTAAATAAATATTTCTTAGTGTTTTTTAAATTGGAATTTTTTAACCATCCCTTATTAAAATATTTTGTTAAGAGGGGGGTTCCACATATAATTGATACAAAACATGCCAGACAATAATTATCTAATAATTTATAAATCTACCCAGTTGTTCAGAATATCATAAAATTCTCATATTAATAATAAACTTTTCTACAGTTTTCAGTGAAATATTTACTTTAAATGCTCTACAAGTTGATTCCACCAGGTATGACTCATATTAAATCCTAATAAGGGCGATTATAACCCCTAGAAAGGTTACTTTAATTTTAGATTTATTCTGTTTGTACAAGACGCAAGTCTGAAAAATTCAATAGTTAAGGGTGAACAAAATTTAATAGTCGGATCGAGAGGACCTACAATTAAGGGGACTTAAAAATTTAAAAAAAGATTCTAGAAGCCCCAAGAATCGGTGCAAGGGATCATCAATAACTATTGGATATTGTAAAGCCTCTACACCCTTAAATTTTTTTAAAGCCTTGTCCACACTTGTACAAATTTCTCAGATTGATAAGACATGAAAAAAAAATTGTTTGAAGATGGCATAATTATTAGAAACGTTCTAAAAACAGACGTTTATTTTAGGAAGAATAAAAAATAAATTCAGTAATCGGTCATTGATACAAAGACGTCAAGCATTCGATTTTCTAATAAAAAATTCATTAAACAGTTTCAAATTGATTCTTGAAATGATAAATCAATAATTCATGTCTGAATATGTAACACCAACCTGATGCAGTCAACCTTGGCAATAAAAACCTTTATAAATGATAAATATAAACTCGAGGGTGTTTGTGAAGAACTCTACACAATTTTATTAAGTCTAGTCCGAACGTTACATTTCCAATGATTGATTTCCGTAGTTATAACAAGATCACGCAAGTTTCCACTGAATTATTCATTAACTTTATCAGCAACTGTTATTAACTAACTGTAAAAATATTACCTAGACCAAGGTTGCTTTTAAAAACAGCGACGTTCCATTTTTGTCAACCCCTAACATCATTCGACAAAGAACAAATTTGAATTACAAAAAACACGGAATACAAACATTTTTTATGGAGATACTAAAATTAGTTTCATGCTATTTTTATTTTTATGTAAATTACTAAACGAAAGTTTTCCTTAAAAAATTTTATTACAAACAGAAATATTTTACAGCAAGAAAGCGTCTAAAATTGATAATATCTAAAGCACATAACAATTATAAAAATACAGCTTTTAAATGATTTTTTTTGCGAAAATGTGACTCATAAATCACAGCTTCCCTTAAAGGCACAACCAAAGTTTTTCTGCAGTGAATTTAAGTCTCTTAATTATTTTATAAAAAATAAAAAACATTGCTTGACAATTAGTGACAAACATTATAAGCTTATAAAACATTAATCTAACATTTTCTGTGATTCATAAAAGAGAAATTGTTATATCTACAGGACGTACCAAATAAAATGGACAGGAATTAAAATTATTTGGGAACTATTTTAAAATACGATTATAGTGACTTTATTTATTTATTCTATCTACAACACCCTGTCTATTCCATTTATAACGCCCTGTATATTCCATCTAAAACACCCTGTATATTAATAAATTAAAATTTAAAATGGCGAAAAACTCTTCGCCTAAAGTTTTCCCAAACATTTTTTTTTAAATATTCCGTTCCAGCCACAGCAGTTTAAAATCACAATACTCGACTTTATGGCTCTCCACTTCACTTATTTAGACTAGGACCGCTTACATTTATATGTATTTTTAAAAAATTGGTGATTTGTTACTTATTTGAAACACATTTTGGAACAATGATGGCTTAAAGTGAAAAGTGCATAATTTTCCTGCAATCATTGATCTTGCAACTACTTTTTTTTTAATTTTCTTTTTTGTAAACATCTTTAATAATTATAAACATGTAAAAATGGAGATTTTGTACAATAATTAATCAATAAATATAATAAATACCCCTACTGTAACAAAATCTTCAACCCTATAACGAATTAACAACAATTGTGTTGAAAAAAAACCTGATCAAGTCGACTGTAATTTAAAAATTCCCAAACACAGCCTACTAGGTCAAATTTTTTCCCCTAGAACACCCGTATAACAAATAACACAGATATATCCCACAGCAATTTTTTGTTGGTCAAAGAAATTATAATTGGCCAAAAATTTAATTCTCACTTAAAATAAAAGACTTCAATGAATGTTTATCGGAATTATTTACGCAGGGTTCGCCTAAATGATCTTCTGCTTTTGGTTTCTCCAAGTCTATTTCTAAATCATCCAACTCCAAGTCGTGTTCTTGATGGACCGAATCAGCTGCTGGTACCTCTTCAGATACAGTAACGTCTATGTCTACGGATTTCATTCGTTGCTCTAATATGGCATCCGCTCTGGCCTCCCAGAAAGTTGGGGGTCTAACATTAAAATAAAATATTAGCAATAAAAATATTAAGGGAGATAACAACAGAGTTACTAGAACAAACATCGATGTGGAGGAGAAATTAATTTTTAACTTCCTTAAGAATTTCAAGTGTGAAGGGGTAAATAATTTGAAACACCCTGTATATAAAATATATTCCCAAAATAATCCTTATTTTTTTAGGTTGATTTATTACAAGGGTTGGTGAAGTAATTGATCTAAAACAATTATTTTTAAGTGTAAAAGCCTTGAATTAAAAATTCAAAAAATTTTATACAGGGGAAGGTCAAGAAAAAATTCGATAAATAAATAAATATCAACATTAAAAGGATGTAGGTGTTCGGAAAAGCGTTTTGTAACAGATTACAGACATTAGGTATCCTAAATTTAGAACTTACATCATTAATTTGATCGTTACGTGTAGTTTAGGGGTAGGTATAATATTATTTTTATGCCCTATAACGTGATAGAAACAAATAAAGTGGGTAAATATGCGTTTTGTATTCATAGTATTAAGGAAAACACCTGCTATTGAATTTGTCTGCTGATGGTTATATAAACCAAATATTATTTTGCTTTTGCTCAACACGCAACCCTGATTTTAATTGGATTTGGATGAAATTTTTCCCTGTAGTATTTTTTTATTTTTATGGTTTATTTCAGGAACACATTTTTCATTTTATATTTCTTAAAAATGGTAATAAAATTTTGTTTACACAAACTTATAAAAATTATAAAGATAAAATGTTATTGCAAAATAATTCCAGAGCACTGCCCTCGTAAAATTAGAATCCTAAATTATTTTTTTCTTTAAATTTGCATTTTGTTACGTGGAAAATGCGGGTAAAACAAAGGAATTTTTTCTAAGCGAATTGGTCAAGTAATTTTTTACGATTCAAAAGCTTTTCGTTTTGAATAATAAACCACCCTTAATCTATCACGCAATCAACAACCCACAATAATAACAAAGTAATTCCGAGCAATATGCAAATCGTTTGTGATTATTCAACAAAATGTGTAATGAATGCTTTAAGTCTAATGGGCGTTAAATATAATAAACTATTCCAAAAAAAAAATCAATCTGAATATTTATTTTAATTAAAATTATTTTATTGTTGGGGTAAAAATCAGGTCCATAATTTAGATTTTTTCAGGATAATTTAGGAAATTGTTTAACCTTCAGTTTTTATCAGCAAAATCTTGCTTGGTAACTAAACATTTATGTAAAAAAAGATTTGGAAGTATAAAAAAAGTTGCGTGTTAAGTTCCATGCAAATTAAAATGCTCCCTAAGGGGCTATTTGTGATTTTTTAAATTTATTGTTACAAATTGAGACTAAAGCTATACAAGTCAGGATAAACGTAGCAGAAAAGTAAACAAAATAATTCTCGCCAAAATAGGCACAAAAAGAGATTACAAAGCAATTCAAACACCAAAAGGGGGTGCTGAACACGATTTTTTGGACAAACCAAAAGGTGGTGCTTTCAGGATTTCCCATAGTTACCGAAAAATCCTCCCCCTGTTGGTTAAACTACGCCAAGATTTGTTTCTATCGGTTTTAATGACGCCCTTGACAATTTTTGGACCCACTAGAAGGGGGTGTTTTCAGGATTTGCCATAGATACCGAAAAATCCTCCCCATGTTGGTTCAATTACTTCAAGATTTGTTTCTATCGGTTTTAATGACGCCCTTAATGATTTTTTGGACCAACTAGAATAAGGGGGTGTTTTCAGGATCTGCCATAGTTACCGAAACATCCTCCCCCTGTTGGTTAAATTACCTCAAGATTTGTTTCTGTCAGTTTTGATGAGAAAACTAGCAATTTTTGGGCCAGGGACAAAATTTTTTCAACCCAGGACACTCAATTATATAAAAACACTCCCCAAAACTAAATTATTTTAATAAATTAGTTATTTTTTTTATATTTAAGTGTTTCTTCTTTAAAATATTTTTATTCTCTAAATATCTTTAATTAATTTTAATTTTAAGTTCCTAAATTTAGGCACGATTTTTAGGAAACACTCACATCAGACCACTTACTCCTGCTTCTTAGCTTCCACTTCTGGTGGGGGTGAAGGAGCTGGGGTTGGTAATCTCTTGACAATCTCTTCAGTTTTCCTTTCCGCCTGGGTAAGTTCTTTTTCTATCATATTTAAACTTTCTTCCATGTCTTCTATTTCTAAGCTGCCTTTAACTTCTTCTTTAAGATTTTTCACCCCTTCCTCAAGGTTATCTTTTAAATGGTCAACTTTTTCAAAGGCCATGTCTTTGGTATGGGAAAGTTTTTCTTTAGCGTTATCAGTGGTTTTGGAAAGAACATCTTTGGTGTCGTGGACGGTATGGGAAAACATTTCTTCGGCGTGTTCTGCTTCTGACGCTAAAACTGTTTCAGCTTCCGAAACAGCCTCCACCATACTGTCATTAGCTTTATCTAAAGTTTTTTCGGTGCTGCTTTCTAAACCATCTACGTGCTCTTTAACTTCTGATTTTGTACCCGTAAGTGTATCACTAATTTTTCCTGCCATTGATCCGATGCTGTTTTCAGCGGTTTCTAAAGCTGAAGACATTGCTTCTTTTACATGACCTACCCCATCTTTTGCTGTATCACCCACTTCTGAAATAAGAATAAAAATTAGAGTTGGAAGGAAGAAAACAATTTGCCAATATAGGATCAAAAAGGATTGCTAGATGAAGAAAAAATCAAGGGTTGAAAATGATTCAGTAACGAAATGTGCCCTAAACAGGGTTGAAATTTTTAAATATGGGGATGAGGTTTTTTTTATCAAAATGATTCAAAATTGTAGGGGAGATCATTGACAGGTGGGGGTTCAATGAAAGCAACAGGGAAAATTACGAATCATTTCCAGATGGGTCCCTATGGAAAAAAAGGGTTAAATGGAATGTACAACCCCTAACTATGGAAAACATTAAACTAATTCTTGTCACACAATAATAAATTTACAAATGCAAAAAAATTCTTTAACAAACATGCATAATGGATTTAACTTTGATAAATGAGTTTCCCTGTTTTTTTAATCGATCCCTTAATTTAACTTGCAATAATTAAGTACTATCTGGAATTCTTGAAATTTTCAACGTCCAAGTTCAGTGCTCCTGTTGCTATTGCCTATTGTAAAATATAGCGTGTCTAATAACTCCTCCTTCACGTTTTCAACCCTCACGCAAGAGTCCGTTTTATTGTTACAACAAAAATCGAATTTTGTATAGTCAATGACATCTGACCTTTACTAATAGGAATTTCGATAAAGCAACAAGACTTTTTATTGCATTTGTTGCTAGTACTTAGAATTAAAAATGGGAGGTCATGCAATAAAACTAAAAAACCCTGCTAACATGAATTTGTACCGATGATGGATGCCGAAACGTGTTTAATAATTTTTTTTCGTATTGTAAGTGATTTTCTTTTTCTAAATATTACTAGAATATATTCTAGGATAAAAATACATTATAATAGGGGTTAGATATTCAAATTACTCAACACTTTTCTCACTATTGCATATTTAGTACGACCTTCATAATAAATTCTGCTAAATTAACAGTTTTCCTTATTATTTATCGCACGCTATGCAGATCTTAAAATTGGGTCAGAATAAAACCCTATTTTGGTATCAAAAATGATTTATTATTTTATTCTTAGAACAATCAATAAATAATTAACAATTTTATCCATTAAACGTTTACTTTTTCTGATTATCAGTTTAAGAATCATAAATTATTTAAGTTCGTGCTAGTAATAAATAAATTATAACCAAATCCTATTTTATAGCCCCATTTTAACTGAATATTTAACAAGTTCTTTTTTTATTTTAATAATACACCTGTATTTGTATTTTATTTTTATTACTTTCCCCTCCCACATTACTAACAGTATTTCCAGTAATAAATAAAAAAAAACAGTTTGTTTTTATCTTTTAACACGTCACATTGAAGACCATTTTATTATGAAAATTATTTAATTATTCACAAAAAATTCATGCTTGAATAAAACTGCGTGTTTGGACATTTAATCAATATTCATTTTGCATCTACCTATTTTTCTAGTCAGAAAAAAGCTTGGAAACTACGAAAAAAATTTTGCAATAATTAGGGTAGGTTCCACAAAATAGGCTGTGAACCGCACAGGATAAATCTTAAATTTGGGAAATTTTATTAGTAACTGCCTTTAATTTTTTTTTGTAGAAAAGTTCTTATTTTAATGGGTATATATAAAAAAACTTACCATGTATCATATGTTCCCCTTTGTGGGCAAAATCATTTGCGGATTCTTTGGCGTCTTCAATAAAATTTTTACCCGATGTAGCAAGAGGGTTGCTACTCGCGCACCCCATTTTAATGGTCAATGTTATAAGTACAAGAGCCGATACTAGACTGACCGGAGGTCAGTTTGCACCCCCACATTGGCTTCGCCATTTATGATTACCAGAAGCACGCAACAGCTAGAATAATTTATACCAAAATAGTCGATTATATGCTCTGAACAATTCCAATGTTTTCAAAATATTGCTATATTTACAGACAGTTTGTTTGGTAATAAAGAAAAAAATATTTATAGTTAAGGGTGGAAACAATTTTTTGAAAATTGGGGTAAAGGATAATCTGTGTGAAGTCTTGGAATGTAGAAGAAAACTGAAATTTCCTTTTTAAATTCTCTACCTGTTTCTTTTTAATTCTTCTTCCATTCCCTGCCTCATTTTTCTTCTTCCTCCTTTTTTTTACTTTTACAAAAAAAATCCTGGAGCAAAAATTTAAAGACAACTTCTATGGTCTCCCTTTCTTCATTTAATTTTTTTTCCTTTTCCTCCCTCGCTCTTATTTTTCGTCATCTTTTCCCTCTTTTCAACCCCTTCTACCATTTTCCTCTTCTTCCTATATTCTCTATTTCCCCTCCTTCCTCTTCAGCCAATCCCTCTATTTTCTTCCTATTTTACAAATGTATCTTCTACCCTTTGCTTCTTTACGTGTTACCATTTTTCTCTCTCCCCATTTTTTGTATTTTTCCCCCTCCTAATTTATTTTAGATAAAAATTCAATTAAAATATTTAGGTATCTACTATACTTACATTTTTCTATGAATTTTTTTCTGCAATAACATTAATTCAACGATTTTTTTCTTCCACATTTTCGCATTTGTTATTTTGATAACGACTAAGAAAATCCCACAAAAATATTTCTCACTAACACGCAAAGTTTTTTCAAGTTCGTTGACGTTTTACCCTCTGATAGATATATGGTAACCAGAGGAATAAAATTAAAGGATTTAATCGAAGAAAGACAAAATTAAAAATCCTTGCTGTTTTAATTGATTTTATTTTTTTTATTTAATAAAACTTATTGCTTTAACTTTTATATTTAAAAGTTAAGAGAAAAATTGTTTGCAATTAATAAAATATTCCTTTTAGCACTTTTCCCAAGACATTAAATTTATGGATTAAGCGAAATGTTTCGTCACACGCAACGTTTGCAAATTTAATCTTTATTTGTATCAAGATTTGCGGAATAACATAATTTACAATTACAATTAACTCTACAAACACGAACTCTACCTACTTAAAAAACCTTCAGATATTTAACACAAAACTTATCTTTTTAACTTTTTTTTCAACCTTGACCTCCGACAGTAACAAATTACTCCTTATTTCTTCATCATTGTTTATGTACAACTTATCCCCTTTGAGCTTGAAAGTTCAAAAGTGAAGTGATTTATACTAAATTATCAACTTTCCACGCGAATAAGGCTAGAAAAACGTACCCGGTGTGAGGCTATATTCGCTCGTCACTTTAAATGGACATGTAGCGAAAACCGCGCAAAATACTATAAGAACAATGTTGTAGAAAATAAAATTTACTACAAAAAATTCCCGAGAAAAAATTGTCTAACGTTAATACTTTGGGCCTGGGAACCATCAAACTAAACACATGCGCGCGCTCTATTTAATTCCTCGTAAAATACCAGCACCAGTCGCTTTAAATGGACACATAGCGAAAACCGCGCAAGATAGCGCAAAGTACTATAAGAACAATGTTGTATAAAATAAAATTTCCTACAAAAAATTCCCAAGAAAAAATTGTCTAACGTTTAATACTTTGGGCCTGGGAACCATCAAACTAAACACATGCGCGCGCTCTATTTAATTCCTCGTAAAATACCAGCACCAGTCGCTTTAAATGGACACATAGCGAAAACCACGCAAGATAGCGCAAAATACTATAGGAACAATGTTGTAGAAAATAAAATTTCCCACAAAAAATTCCCGAGAAAAAATTGTCTAACGTTAATACTTTGGGCCTGGGAACCATCAAACTATACACATGGGCACGTTCTATTTAGTTCCTCGTAAAATACCAGCGCCAGTAGCTTTAAATGAACACGTAGCGAAAACCGCGCAAGATAGCGCAAAATACTATAAGAACAATGTTGTAGAAAATAAAATTTCCTACAAAAAATTCCCAAAAAAAAATTGTCCAACGTTTAATACTTTGGGCCTGGGAACCATCAAACTAAACACATGCGCGCGCTGTATTTAATTCCTCGTAAAATACCAGCACCAGTCGCTTTAAATGGACACATAGCGAAAACCACGCAAGATAGCGCAAAATACTATAGGAACAATGTTGTAGAAAATAAAATTTCCTAAAAAAAATTCCCGAGAAAAAATTGTCTAACGTTAATACTTTGGGCCTGAGAACCATCAAACTAAACACATGCACGCTTTCTATTTAGCGCATTGATAGCCCGTTAGCTCGTACTCGCTTACTTTTACAGTACGTCGACTTGAAACCCTCCACTTCTTTTTCCAGTTTGAATGTAGAATAAAAAAGAAAAATTAACAACCAATTTGTGGACGTTTATTATTGATTATGTGAAAATCTACATTTATCTAAAACATACGTCTATTATTTTACTTTTTCTATCCCTATAAGTACTTTTACATTAATCACATACAATCCTTTTTTTATATATGGCAAATAGGCCCATACTCATTTATTACAAATGCATTGCTTTTAATAGTCTTCGTTTACCTTTATTGTGATGTATTAACAATATTTATGTAATAATGGTCCGTGCAGTAACAGTGATAGTAAGTACCTACATTGTTTACTATACGACAATATAAAATTCTTAAGAATAAATTGAAGGATGAACATTTTTGTTTCAATAAAATGTTTTTCTGGAAGGATTAGTTAAGAGAGATAGCGTTACTCCGTCTTATATTTTAACACGACCATGTTATATCCCTGTAATTATCAAGGGATGAGAAAGTTTTTGATTTTTCAAACACACAATTTTTTCATTGTAAGATTATTATTTCGATAATAATTTAACCCTTTCAAAAGAGAAAATTTTGATATGAATTATTATCTAGCTTTAAGGGTGATCAAAAAGAAGAAGTTTTGGTCACCCTATAGATTTTCCCATTTAACTCGTTTGGAAATATACAAAACTTGTATATTATGTACAAGAGTTTTAGAATAATTGTAGTACATAAATACACTTATAAAAATATACGTGGGGGCACTTTTTATTACATTTAACTAACAAACTGTGCTTATTCTAAAAAACATTTTTTATGTGATATCTAGACACCATTAATTTTCTTTTTTTAAGTACAACTTGTTTTTATTTTCAATTCTTATAAACATTCAGTTAGTAATTATACAGGGGAAGTACCAAAAAATCTTTTAGTACGTCTCCGAGTTTTAATCTAACCCAGCTTTGCATTTTCAGGCTGCAACACAATTTTTTTTATTATTAAGACTGAACACCGACCCCACAGTATCTGAAAACCTTACAAAACTCCTCCACTGAGTCTTCAATGTATCATAACGCACCCTTAAGGGCTCCTAATATTTTTAACAGAACTAGAATACTTTCTAGACATCCTCTGTATAATAAATACTTTCAAGTGCACCGGTTTTCTAAGAAAACGACTAGGAAATTACTACATGAACAATTTTTGCAGTTGTATATATCACATTTACTTAATTATTTGAATTAAAAGTGTTTTAATAACACCCTTAAATAATTATTATTAACAATTTTCATGTTTCTGCATTTGATTCTTACAATAGATTAATTTTTTTGGTAACACACTGTATATAAATAATTTATAATTATAAAAATTTAATAGTTTATTGTTTGGCAGTGGTGTGTGTTTTATTGGGAACGTCTTTGTCTTATCCTTCTCCCCTTTTTCTATCACAACATCTTATTCCCTCCCCCTTATTTTTTTTCCAACCCCTACTTCTGTGTTTCTTTTCCTAATCCCTTATGTTTCCTCTTCCTTTGCACCTACCCATTGGATTCTTTTTCCGCCATACCTACTCTTCCATCTCTTCTTCATTCGTTTTTCTTCCCCCCTACAATCTCCTTCAGCATCTTTTCCGGGCCTCCTCTTTTATTTTTACCCAATCCCCTACTTCTGTGTCTCTTTTCCTGATCCTTCTTCCTCTCCTTTTAACTATTGTCTTACAGCTAGTCTTCTTTCTCCCCCATAGTCGCCCATATCTTCTTATTCTTCCCCCACAGTATCCCTTCCCTCTCTTCTTCATTCCTCTGTCACCCTCCAGCTTCTTCGGTCTCTCTTCCTGCTTATTCTTCTTCCCCTTCTCTTTGTGTCCAACCCTTCTTTTATTATTTTTATTCTATGATAGGTTGTAGAATGTATTTAATGATCCTGAAACTTTTCAATCCTGAAGAATCAATGCAGAAACATGGAATGTTATTACCTGTATAATATTTTTCCTAATTTTCAAGTTACATATATTATCATACAACAACAATAACAACAATTATAATTAACGTCTATGAACATTGGCATGCATTTGTGCGTAATGAACATGATGTATATCAGTATCTGATTTTGATTCTCCTCCACCTTCATGTTCCATCGAAGTCTGTGGGGTATGATGATGATGACACTTTGGTATGGCGCCTGTTAATCTCGAATCTGAACTTATTGCCCGTTCCAGACGTCCTCTTGAATGTGGACATTCACGTCTCCTTATCCTAGCTCTATGTGTACAATCTGAAGCATTTGAACTACGTCTATGGGAGGAAGAACAAAAATGGGAAGAATGTGTTGGTAATTGATGTGCTGATCCACCTAGAAGCAATATGGTTTGCATACCCTCAAACTTTCTTGGTTTAACCTTACCTGATGATAAGGAAGTCATATGGGGATCGCGAGTTTCCCTATGATGGCGTAAAGACAGTCTTGGAGAACACGAATGTGAACTTCGACGTGAAGTATCATTTTGAGCTTGTCTTTCATCCTCATCAACCCTTTGCTGTCTTCTAAGTGGATTACGACGACGATCTCGCACCCTTAACGTTACAGGATAATCCAGGTGCAAATCAAGAGCCATTGAACCTTGACTACCACTTCCTTGTAACGACTCATGGCTTAAACTTACCATTAAAGGAGATTAATTGTTAAAGGGGTGGATTAAATTTAACTTACCGGTAAGTAGCAGCTGTCTCATCAACAGAAACAGCATGTCTGTGTAGAAGAGTTGGATTTAGAAGAGCACAAGCAGCAAAAGTTCGTCTAACTGTTTTTGGAGACGCCTTTTCTTGAAGCAAATTCTTCGTGGTCGTTGGAGAAGTTTGTTCAGGACTTGTTTTTCCATGTTCAAGAACTAAATTTGGAGCTGAAGGACTTTTACTTACTGAGCCCTAAGAGATTTCCAATATTATTACCTAAAAGGTTTTTTTTGTTTCATTTTTACCTGTGGAGAATTATTTCTTGATTGGGAATCTACAACAAGGCCTCTGGAAAACTGCATGAAAGACTGGGTAAGAGCATGTCGATCTGGTTGGGCGTGAACATGATGGGGGTGTTGATATTGCAGATTGGTTGTTTGTGATCCAGAAGTTCTTAAGGAACCATGAACTGATCTTCCTCCATGGGTACTTGGATTATATCCACAGG
Source organism: Hemicrepidius hirtus (assembly GCA_963082805.1). Taxonomy (NCBI): domain Eukaryota; kingdom Metazoa; phylum Arthropoda; class Insecta; order Coleoptera; family Elateridae; genus Hemicrepidius; species Hemicrepidius hirtus. Next base: position 30,650,663 of record OY720165.1, read on the forward strand.
ATGTTCCACTTGGTGGTCCTGTAGTGCTCATCTTAAACCTTGCTGGGACAACTTTTGCAGCAGAATCACGAGCCTCGAAAGTCATTACACATGCAGCTACTACTATGAAACCTGAAGAAAACATACAATAATGTGAGCAAATTGGATATGGAGAGGGTATCAGCAAAAAGGTCCAAACCATAAGGTCAGAATTTAAGAGTTCCCCAAAAATTAAGGTTTAATAATTTGCAGGACTGGAAAAAAGAGGGTTTTTTCCAATTTCCTGTTTGTTTTAAGCTTAAAACTGTTTGAAATCTATCAAAAACCATTTTTATTCAAATGTATAGCTGGTCACATATCCTCCGAGAAGAGACAAAAAAATTGTTACGTTCTAAATGTATTGATCAGTTAAATATTGATGTTTATTAAGTTTATATTGTAAAATAAATAAAATTGTTATAAACAATTTTAGATTTTATAAACTATTATCAATATATTTTGAAAAAAAATATTTATTTAATGTAATATTACTACATGTACTTCAGCATACTGCGATGTGCAGCCTCCATAGCTCAGGGGTTAGAGCACTGGTCTTGTAAACCAGGGGTCGAGAGTTCAAATCTCTCTGGGGGCAAATCTTTTTTAACCTTTTTTTTAATTCTAAAAACCCTTTTAATCAAATTAGCTTTAATAAAATTAACCCTTTCTCTTTTTAAATGTAAATACAATTGAATATCCATTTACAGGACGTACCTCCTACTCCCATAACGATTGGACCTGCGTAGGAAAGATTATTCAAATGAAATCCACGCGATTCGTTCTTGATTCGAACTGTGTGGTTCCCACGGATTTCTTGGGCAACCGAAAGATGATCAGCGTAATATCCTGGAATAAATAAGCAATCAAGGGGAAGTTAATTAGAATTAACAAACTGAAAAGGTGTTTTTTTTTGGAAATTTCCAATGGGTTTGCTGTAAAAGGCATTAATTTCGTTTCATTCTAATATAAGTTTATTGGATCATTTACTTTCAAATAAAATAAATTTACATTGGGGTTGTGAAATTGCCTTCATAAAATATTTATGTAATAAAGTACCTACATTTATGAAATTGAATTCCAGTGGCGTAACTTGAGGGATATGTAAATAAATTTTGTGTCTGGGGTTTCGTAACGATGCAATAAATTTACGTTAACACCCAGAGGAGGTCGTACATGGGAAGAAAAGCAGGACATGGCAAGAAGGACATTACCAATATTTAAATTTTGGGAGGAAGGGATTTTTCGAAGCACGACGGGCTTTTAATTTTAATTCGATAGTTAGCCGTTCAAAAATGATCTAATCATGGATTAGGATGATTTGGATTCTCTAGCTAAGCGTCTGGAACGCCACAGATAACATAAAGAAGCCATCTAGCGTCATCAATCGGGTCCTAACCGAATCCAGACGGGATTAGGTAAGTACCATGGCTTGGAATCAGTTACTAACCTAATCCAGAAGGAATTTGTTAACTCCGAGGGCTTGGAATAAGTCGCTAATCTCCACCAGGTTGGGTTAGCTAACAAAGTAGGCTTGGAAAAAGTCCCTAGCCTTTTTGGAATGGATTACGTAACTAAGAGAGCTTGGAATAAGTCAATGTTGGAATCCAGACTGGATTGTCTAACAAAAAGGGCTTGGAATGAGTCTCTAACGGCCACCAGACTGGCTTAGTTAATAATCTGGGCTTGGAATAAGTTTATAATATCTAGCATACATTATGGGGTTGGAATAAGTCGGCAACCTCATTGGATAGCTATGAGGGCTTGGAATTGGTCGCTAACCTAATCCAGAAGGGATTAGCTAACTGCTAGGGATTGGAAGAAGTTGCCAATCTCCAACAGACTGGGTTAGCTAACATAGTGGGCTTGGAATAAATTGATAACCTCTTCTAGAATGGATTAGGTAACTAAGGGGCTGTGGATAAGTCGTTAAACTAATCCAGACGGGATTAACTTTCAATGGAATCAGTTGCTAACATAATCCAGACGGAATTAGCTACTAACTTTCAGGACTTATAGACAGGATTAGCTAGGGGCAACCACCAAGCTCATACAATGGTAAGAAATGGAAGGTTTTAGGGTTTTTAAAACCTAAGGCATACATTTTGTATTTTCCAGTACTGGTCACAGCTTCATCAAGGTTCTAAAACATCTCTTCAGCTTGTTAAAACATAAAAAAAAACATGTTTACCTATAGTAGCCATTGCAGCCCCCAAAACCATAAGCAAAAGCCCAACACTTAATGCTTTACAGGCATTCCATAAACATTTCCCATTAACTTTTCCACGAACCACCTGTACATTCCATTGTGCTCCAGATGCTGGACAGGCTCTTCTAACAACTCCAGAACTTGCAACACCACGTTTCCACCCACCACTCAAAAAACTACTTGGCTGCATCCTCTCACTTCTTTGACTAACCAAACACAAACATCTGAAAAATTATTTTTGGTAACATAAAGTTATAAAAAGAAGGGTGTGATGATGAATAAATTTACTAGTTTATCAAGAAAAGTTGAAAGGTTATGACGCACGCGTCATTCAAAATGTTTGTTTTTTTGAGGGGGTGTAAATGAAGTTGTGAATTGGATGTTTGAGCGCACCCCTTTATATTGTTTTGTTAATGCAAGCTCTTTTTTAAGCATTAATTATTTTCAAGCACGAACACATCCTTCACTTCCGGTACACGAAACGTGCTACCTCATCATCTTGGCGTCCTTTGAGAGCCACGTCGCTCTTTTGTTTTCTTTCTAGGGGTTCATCGATAAAATACTAGAAGGCACAAAGTGTGCGTTGATTACACGCTTGAAAAAAGGGTTGTGAATGCTAGATCTAACGAACCCCTTGGTGTTAGGATTTAGCGCATAAAACCAAGAAATATGATACGTGATTGAAAAGGGCTCGTTCCGGAATCAATTGAGACGTAAAGAGTTCATTACCTGCGGTTCGAAGCACTCGAGTATGCTCGTTAATCAGGTGGCACAGGCGGACCGTCTCATCTCATTTCTAGAGCCACATCACAGCCGCGCACTAATTACTCCCTAATTGCCATAGCGCCGTAAATATGTGCAATAATGACGCCGGCGTCGTCCAGCATCCCTACGGACTCTGGCAACAGGTATAACCATGCGCAAATCAGCTTGTCCTTATCGACCAACGCCTGCAGACACACTTGTGCATGTATATACAATTCTAAAGACGTCGCCGTCGGAACTACCCGTCATTCATACATCCCCGAAACCAATTTCCCTTCACAATAATCCCTTGTGCAATATTCATGAGCTTGGGGACATCTATTCAAGCATGACCTATTATGACCAGCACCGAAGCGCGCAAAAAATCGCGGATGCTCTTCCATCTGGAAGGAGCATCCCCAGTCGTCCCGCTACTTGGTTGCAATAAAGTCCCTTTGAAGTAGAGGGATTTAAATAGTATAGGGAGGAAGGTGTACACCACGAAAACCCTTTGCCGATGTGCAATCTGGTGGAGTTCCGGTTTGCACCTGGATAACATCCGCACGCGTGAACGGAGCAGATTCGGCAGTCACGTGCGGCGCGCAGCGCTCCTGCTACCATAGCAACCGTGGACAGCAGCTTCTCCAGGCACTCAGTCAGTGCAGGTGACACGCGGTGATCAATGCAGCCGTGATGCGAGGGCCCGATGGCCGTCAGAGGCCGCGGGAGCCCTCGGAACCCTTGGGTTCTGGACCCCGAACTACGTCATCACATCCAGCACTGCCCCTGTGCCTGTAATCATATGGGCTATGGAAATTACTTAGATTATCAGGTAACTATTCTTATAGTAGTAACCCTTTTTTTCCTACTAACATATTTCCCCAATTAGTCCTCAAAAAACGCGCCCTTTTTTTTTCTAAGAAGAAACCCCCGGGAAAATGTATGACCTCTATTTACAACTTTGACCTATTAATGTGTTTTCGTTAGATGTTGAGGGTTGATCATGATGATATCAAAATGTTTTTCCGATTTCGCGTTCGAGTTGGCAAACTTCCCTCGCATTTCCCAACGAGATTCTATCTCTATGGTGTAAACATCATGTAATCTCTTTCAATATGTACTTATCCACGTAATGGTTCTAAAAGCTCTCTCAGTGGTCGTTTAATAATTTTGGATCCGAAACTTTTAAACAGTTTTCTAAATAAAATGATGAATAACTTCTAAACTATTCAATGAGACCCCATACAACCCTATATTTTTTAATTCTTTACTTCAAGATCTATTTAAAAATATAAAAATATACAGAGGATTCACATAAAAATAATATCGAATTTAATTTTCCCATATTATACTCAACACCCTGTATAAAACCATGATTGAAATTAAGCTAAAATCAACTCTTTTACAACTTTTATTAAGAACTTTTTTTAATATTTTTAATATTTAAGCTTCTATAACTGAAATACATTTTATTAAGCCACCCTGTATATTCTATAATAATCAAGCATCCTACGTATATTTTGTATTGTTTATTTGTTTAAAAATAACTTCTTATACGTCTACTCTGACTAATCCTTTGCTTGTCTAATAAAACTTTTCCAACAGTTGATACTCAATAATGCGTGAAAAGTTCAAAGTGAGTTTTGACGTAAAAATTCGTAACTTTTTTTAGAAAACACCCCATGTCTGGAAATAATTCAATTACATAGCCAATAGAGAAATATTTATTTATTTTTGATGTGTAGTTAACGTTCCTAAGAGGATAAAATTGGCAGTCCTTTATTTAGAATTTTTTTTGATTGACAAAAAATCATTGATACATTTTGGGGTCATCTTTTATTAAATCCTCACCCTTCTGGTTTAATCTTGAGTATAGATTAGCTAACCATGATAAGGTTGATTCTGTAATTACTGGATTTGGTAAGGGATTAGTAAACCTTCGCCGTCTAGATTCCATAGCTAGCTAACCAAAGATTAGTTAACCACAACCAACTGGATTATCCAGACGGGAATAGTTACCCACGACCCTCTGGGTTAAATATTAACTGTTGGGTAGTTATCTGAAGCTTTTCTTACATTCAGGCAGGGGTGTTAGTATGAAAGAAGAATGTTGTAAGTTTATGTGTCCCCGAAGAAAATAAACTAAATACATCCCTTAACAACGAATCACCCTCTAAAGAGATTTGATGCTAGTTAGACAATAACATTTAACAATAAATATAGAATAATTTTAAATTCCAAACTAAATAAGGGTGAAAAATGAACTACACCCCCAAATACACTTAACAAAGAAAACATAATTAACATAATTTACAGGAGGGTTGTACACTGAAAAAGCACGACAGGATAAATAATGAATGAAATTTTTTATAAAACGTGAAAGCGCTTTTTTTATAGAAAATTTCAGTTGAATAGTATTTTTCTGTTCCATCAGCTTGCTGAATTCCACATCCCCTTACAATTTTTCCTGAAAGGCTAACGTTGGAAAATGCAGCTCAGTGAATTACACGCTTCTGCTCGCATCACTTGTATTCAATTTTCATTTTTGTTTCATTTGACACGCGATTTTAACAATGGGTAGGCTGAAAATAAAGTATCTCGTATATAGAAAATCTGATAAGGGTTTTTTTGGGTGATGTATAGCTTTTTTTGTCAAAATAATGTAGTGGTTGCAAACAATGCTTAATACTAATTGGCACCGCAGAAACGAGAAATGAGAATAATAATCGTAATGTCAACGATTAACGAGACCGAAGGGAAATTGGAAACCCCAAGAGAGGAACGTAAACGTTTCGAGGAAAATCATAACTCAGATTACACCAATGGAAATCATAAACACTTCGGGAAAAGGAAGCTCGAGTTTAACACTCGTATTTTCCGATTTATAATGCTTCCATTTTCTGCTTTTCCATTAAGTCTCACTAAATTTTCACATTATATTTATGGCTACATTAAATATTATTGCAGATTTCAGATTTGTTATGTATTTTTTTTTATTATTATAGCTTCCCTACTTAAACTCATAAGAAAATATTACTACCTACATTATTATTTAACGTTCCGAAGTTATAGATTTTCTGAGTTATTTCAATTTCCTTGTTTTGTTGAGGAATTTGTGTATTTACGTGACGTAAATGTTATTCATCATTTCTCACCCTCGCCTGAAGTAAAATGTTTGTCGTTGGTTGATGTGGCAATACATCCTTTAATGGTGTTTGCCAAACATGTCCGAAAAACATATTGTTGAACCCAACATGAAATACTGCATTGTCAGAGTAAATTACTAGCCTGAAAAATATTTTCAGGAACTTTCCAAAACTTTTTTAAGGGTAGAAACATATGACATTTAATATCATTAGGGAAAAAAGAGTAACTAACTTGAAATTTTGAAAAAAGGGATGAAAATTATATCAACCAAACTTTATTAACGAGTGAATGCTGAAACTTAAACTGAAAAACTGAAAAAAAAATCGGGTTTCGTGTATTTTTCAAAATTTCTTTTTGAAATTTTAAGGGTTGATAGAGAAGGGGTTGAAGATTATTTAAACCAAATTTCAAACTTTTATTCCAAATAACAAGTCAACACCGAATTTTTCAAAATTAACTGAAAATTTAAAAGTTTGTTGGAGGCTCGACTTCAAAAAATCGGTTTTCGCGTATTTGTCAAAATTTCTTTTTGAAATTTTAAGGGTTGATAGAAAAGGGGTTGAAGATTATTTAAACCAAATTTCAAACTGCTATTCCAAATAATAACTCAACACTGAATTTTTCAAAATTAACTGAAAATTTAAAAGTTTGTTGAGTGTCGGCTTCAAAAATTCGGCTTTCGTGTATTTATCAAAATTTCTTTTTGAACTTTTAAGGGTTGATGGAGAAAGGGTTGAAGATTATTTAAACCAAATTTCAAACTTTTATTCCAAATAACAAGTCAACACTGAATTTTTCAAAATTAACTGAAAATTTAAAAGTTTGTTGGAGGCTCGGTTTCAAAAATTCAGGTTTCGCGTATTTATCAAAATTTCTTTTTGAACTTTTAAGGGTTGATGGAGAAAGGGTTGAAGATTATTTAAACCAAATTTCAAACTTTTATTTCAAATAACAAGTCAACACTGAATTTTTCAAAATTAACTGAAAATTCAAAAGTTTGTTTGAGGTTCGACTTCAAAAATTCAGGTTTCGTGTATTTTTCAAAATTTCTTTTTGAAATTGTATGGGTTGATAGAAAAGGGGTTGAAGATTATTTAAACCAAATTTCAAACTTCTATTCCAAATAATAACTCACCACTGAATTTTTCAAGATTAACTGAAAATTTAAAAGTTTGTTGGAGGCTCGGTTTCAAAAATTCAGGTTTCGCGTATTTATCAAAATTTCTTTTTGAACTTTTAAGGGTTCATAGAGAAGGGTTTAAAGATTATTTAAACCAAATTTCAAACTTTTATTCCAAATAACAAGTCAACACTGAATTTTTCAAAATTAACTGAAAATTTAAAAGTTTGTTGGAGGCTTGACTTCAAAAATTCAGGTTTCGCGTATTTTTCAAAATTTCTTTTTGAACTTTTAAGGGTTCATAGAGAAGGGTTTAAAGATTATTTAAACCAAATTTCAAACTTTTATTCCAAATAACAAGTCAACACTGAATTTTTCAAAATTAACTGAAAATTTAAAAGTTTGTTGGAGGCTTGACTTCAAAAATTCAGGTTTCGCGTATTTTTCAAAATTTCTTTTTGAAATTTTAAGGGTTGATAGAAAAGGGGTTGAAGATTATTTAAACCAAATTTCAAACTTCTATTCCAAATAATAAGTCAACACTGAATTTTTCAAAATTAACTGAAAATTTAAAAGTTTGTTGAAGGCTCGGTTTCAAAAATTCGGCTTTCGTGTATTTGTCAAAATTTCTTTTTGAAACTTTAACGGTTGATACTTTTATACTTATAGTCTGTGAAAGGTCTGGAATTTACAAATTCAATTCATTTTAAGGGCTGGGGTCAGCTTGTCGAAAAGGCAACAGCAAACTTCTGTTACTCTAATGACTTTCCAACGACCCTGTATTGTTTCTAGTCGGAAATGTGTTGGAAAAGTAAAGTATTATTCTGAACAAGTTTGTTAGTAAATCCACACATTTGCCTTTGGGGTAAACGCGTTCGGGTTCGGCACCCTCCAAACTTTACAAAATACTTTGGGTCACAACATTGCACAAACTTTCAACCCTTAGAATTAAAATCAAAAAACTGCATTAATAATAATTTCCTCTTCCCCTGAAAATTTCTCGGGTTGATATACTAACGAACGATTTCAATTTCCTTTTACTGTGCCCCTTTGCTCATAGAGATTGCCATTTACCGATAAGGTATACAAAACCACCTGTAACAACCCCTCGGGAACTTTTATCTGAAAGTAGTAAAATTCACAATGTGCTTTTGGTGTCAAGTGGTGCATAAAATTATGTTCAATATTTTTTCCCTTCGTTTGGGGAACTTCCATAACTTTCAATGTTACTCAATGGAAGAAACATGAGAATAGAAAAGATGTAAGACAACGGATGTTAATTTTTATTGCAGATACCACCAATACGTCGTGATTTCGCGAGAGAAACATCGTTCAACGTAGTGCCTCATTACTATAATGGTGAAGGATTCCACTATCACGAATACCAAGGTTCACCATTGGGTTCATGTTCTTGTAGCACAGTGAGCAGCGATTCGAGCAGAAATTCTTTTAGAAATCCATGGTGTGTCTGTCTTGTCGTATGTATAATAGTAGCGGCCTTAGGGATCGGTTTAGGCCTCCCGCTTGCCTTACATCCCCAAATGCAGCCGCAAACTCCCCAACAACGTTTGGAGGTAGTCCGCCGTTTATTAAAAGAAACACCACTCATAGATGGACACAACGATCTGGCATGGAACATCCGGAAATTTATCCACAACAAATTGTTAGGTTTAAATCTTAGTGCCATTTCAGAACAAGAACCTTGGTCACGAAGTAGATGGTCCCAAACGGATATCCCAAGATTAAGGGAAGGTCATTTAGGTGCACAATTTTGGTCTGCTTATGTGCCTTGTGGAGCGCAGCATTTAGATGCAGTACAACTCACTTTGGAACAAATTGATGCCATCCAAAGACTCATGGATATGAATTCGAAGTATTTTGCTTTGGTGCGAAGTTCTAACGAAATTTTGGAAATCCACAAACAAGGAAGGATTGCTTCTCTTATTGGGGTTGAAGGTGGCCATGCTCTTGGTAATTCCTTAGCAGTTTTAAGGATGCTTTATAATTTAGGGGCACGTTATCTTACAATCACCCATACTTGCGATACACCATGGGCACGCGGTGCCAATTCCCAGGATAATGAAGGACTTTCCCCATTTGGTCAGAGCGTTATTAGAGAAATGAATCGATTAGGGATGATAATTGATCTTTCCCATACCTCAGTCCATACTGCCAAAGCAGCCTTGAATGCTACACAAGCCCCTGTAATTTTTTCCCATTCAAGCGCGTATTCCCTTTGCAATTCGAGCCGAAATGTCCCAGATGACGTCCTTAAACTCGTAGCCCATAATGGTGGGGTAGTTATGGTTAATTTTTACACCTACCTTCTAACTTGTAATGAAACAGCAACCATTAAAGACGTAATCAAACACATCAATCACATTAGAGCTGTTGCTGGAATCAACCACGTGGGTATCGGAGCTGGTTACGATGGCATCAATATGACACCAAGTGGCCTCGAAGATGTTTCCGGGTATCCCCGTTTATTTGCAGAACTTCTTGCTGATCCTAATTGGTCTGAAAACGATCTCACTTTACTTGCCGGGCAAAATATGCTTAGGGTCTTTGCTAAAGTTGAAGCCATTAGGGATCAATGGAAATTAGCTGCAATTTTACCATTCGAAGATACCCTTCCTCCACAAGATTCTTCATGCTCGTATAGGTTTTCTTGACCATTCTTTATACTGCCACCTAGCTTTAAATTGTTCGCAAAAAGTGAAAACAGTTAATTATGATTCTTAAATCATATCAAAAAAAAAAAGACACTTTGATGTGTAGTTTTGTTAACCAATTTAAGTGTTCAATTCAAATTTAAGTGTAATAAACTGATGTAATAAAAAGAAAAGGGTTTCATCCCTTACAAATTTATTGTGTCGAATTTTGTTTAATTACAAGCGCACAATTTTTAGATGTAAATGTATTTATGTAAGAAACGCATTTGAATGTTAATCTTTAATTTAATGGGCATTAGGTAATAATATAATACCACTATAGAGTTTGTAAGGTGTGATCAAAAATAGGGTTCATTGGATCAACAATGCATTGCGTTTCGTTGTTTCTGATCACATGTTATAATAAAATATTTTATATGCTTATCATGATAATATGTAGATGGATTAATGATTGTTTGTGACTAGGAAAATCATTTTTTTAGCTTTTCAAAATATTTAACCAAAAAAAACAGTTTTTAAAACATTATTTGTATGATAAACATATATTTTTTATACTTTAAGCAAACCTTTACTTTTATAAAGTGTAGTAAAGTAGTAATAATAATCAATAATTACTAATAATAATGTAGAGGCAGAAAATACGTAAACCAAAAATGCTGCCAAAATTTTTAATAACGCAAAAAAAATCTTTTTGTAGTTGATTATATAAAACTAGTGTTCATAATGCAAATAAAGTAACGTTGAGCGTTACCCATATAGTATTCGCTTTAAATTTTGCTTGATTTTATTATTTTTTATTACTAAAAATAGATAGTAATAAAAATTATCATTGTGCTGTGCCCTTGATGTAGTAAAATAATTATTTTAAATATTGATAAGAAAGTATGCTCGCGTTATTTTAGTCGTCGTATAAAAGCTGCTTTGTATCGGATAGATTTTTCCAGGCAGAATAGGAATACAGATTATCATAACTATACTTTTATAGCAAATTTTGTAAATTTGTATTGTTGCATCTCCATTAAAATAGTAGAACAATATTTATTACAAAAATTTAATTTTACATGTTGTTATATTTACAAGTTTATAGATATGTACCTATTTATAATAAATAGATTGACCAAAAACCTATTTTAATAGTTTCAAATAAAATAAAATTAAATATTATTTGTTTTATTTTAAACTACAATCAGTTAAGGGTTGATTCATTAATTCCTACCTAAGAAAACTAAGTTTTTATTGATTAATTGAAGCTTTTTTTTTATATTTCTTTCCTAAACACTATTTTTCTGTTAATAACTAAAAGAAAAGCAAGTAAATCAGTGAAAAACTTAAAAATCCGCGGGGAAACCCCGTCCATTCGTATTTCAAACTTTCTTGCACTCCTATTGGTCAATCAATGACCAATCGAATGATAAGGCGGAAATTGCAGATTTGTGACGTTCCTCTAGGGATTTTTACTTTTACATACTCCCCATCATAGATAAGATACTTATAATCCATTCAAACTCCCGTGACGTTAAAGTTACATTCAGTTGGTTAGTATAAAAATCCCTATTAGGGTGTTAGTAATTTTTATATTTGATATTGGCCCCACTTCAAATTTAAATTTAAATCTTTTGTTTGGTGTTTACTTTGACATTTGAATTATTAAAATATTTTGTGATCAATTCTATAGATTAATAATTTATAGTAATTCATCAAAATATGAATGTAATGGATGAAATGAAGCAAGAAAGACATCTACTTTCAGCTAGAGAAAAAGAAGGTGTACGTAAATATTGTATAGAGCGACAAGAGATTAGTCCTCAATTAAAAAAATATAATGTTTTTGAAAAAGCTGCGTATATATTTTCAGTAAGCTTTACATTTTTATCCTTGCAAACCAATATTCCTATCCTTCATCTCCTTCCTTACAGATTAGTGTAACCGTGTGTAACGTAAGTTAACGAAATCTATACAAAGTTTGAAAATGGTGAAGACTTGGAAGACGCAAAAAAAGGTGGAAGAACAGCTTCAAACGTTGATGATTATAACAGAGTAATGGGAAATCATACCTTTACCAATATTCCTCGAATTATTATTATTTCCTTAATGGAATCTGATTCTGAAAATGATTCTGATGAGGAGTTTCTCTTTTAATTCTTTCAATGTTTCGAATTTCACCTAATTGTAATAAAATAAATGTCCTAATCAACTTGAATTTTCTAGTTTAATGTAATCCGTATTTCTGAAATTATTTACATTACATTTACTATGTTCTATGAAAATCATGTTTAATTTAACAAAATGACAACTAATTTACCATAACCTTACAACGTTTGACACTCTTGACCGTTAAGTACAGTCAGGTGTATATCAGCAGGCTTTGTGTGTATCAGGTACACTCAAAATTTTCCAATTGGCACATTAAACGTCACGGATGTTTTCTGATTCTACTATATATAGGGTTATAGATAGGCAACTCGGCCTACGTGACCCTGACACTGTTATAGTTCTGACACAGTTCACCAATGCGCTGTAATCGGACAGCGCGGCATTTTTAAAAATTTCATAATTTTAGGAATTGTATTAAAAACAATAAATATTAATAATAATATCAATTTCAAATGGATAGATTATATTTATTCGCTTATAAATACAGTTTATAAGCGAATAAATGCATTTTATCCAGTTGAAACTGATATTATTATTAATATTTATTGTTTACAATTGATTTCAACAAAGTAGAGCTTAAAGCACTAAATAGGTATTTATTGAGTAGAAATTGTAATAAAACATGTTTTTACACTATTAAAATATTATTTAGTAGTTATTTTAATCAATTTAAGAGACATACGAATATAAAAATATACAAACAAATTTTTCATTGCATGTAAAACTAAAAATAATATGAAATTACAACTTACAAGTCAAATTATAATATTATTGTAGAAGACTATTTAAGATTCTGGTAGGTATTAGCACAACCAGTAACAATGCAGGTGAAACCCATATTATTAATTATGTAGGTAATTGTCCTTATACACGAATAAACTACCTACACTATTAATTATAGAACACACTAAACTAGAAACGAAAAATTATAAATACAAACGCAGAACGAAGGGAATAAACAACACCAAAATTCTTTGAACGTAAAAGCGTTAAAGATCACGAAACATTTGAAGATCAGCAAATTTTAGAATATAAATACAGGGAATTACCTACGTACATGCGCAGTTGTTTTTGCTACGTCACAATGTCGATAGCCGCGCCAAGGGTGAACTGTGTCAGAACTATTTCAATGTCATAATTATTTATTAGGGAGTGCGCATAGCATGCTCCCCATGATTGAACTATTAAACGTCAGACTTTTCATACATAGGTTATGTGGTAAATAAATGTTTTTTTATCTTTTTAATGTCTTTTATCACCAATACTCGTGTTTTAGGTACATATTTACTTTAAATAATGGCACCAAAACTATTAGAACTTCGCCCCAACAGGGATCAACTAGACCCAAATTTTAACGGATACAAATTATCTTTGGAAAAACTTCCAATTTTAAAGGAAATCCTTAACGTTCCAGTATCCAGAGACCTACCATCTGCAGATCAATATTCCTTTCTTCATGCGAAACTTTTTGCTTTACATAATCACTTATTCGGGGAAACATTTGGAGATGATACAGCCGTCTACTTTGTAGATCATTCCTTACAAGTTCAAAAAGCATATTTAGATGAATTTTCAGGGCTGGTCACCGTACTTAAAGTATGGGATGTCCCAACATCTCGAGATCGAAGACAAGGAGATTATAATTTTTCCATTAAATTCGCTTCAAAAAACCTTGCCGTAGTTGCCGATGGAATAGGAATGTTATATATTGTAGATACAGGATCCAGAAATGATGATGTGTCTTGGCAATGTGTTTTTTGTGATGAAGTGATTGGATTGGAAAAGAATTTCATCATCCAAGACGTTGTCGAAATTGAAAACAAAATAAATTGCTTGTTGTTTTCGGTAGAACAAGAAAGTTCAAGTAAAAAGCATTATGCGGTGTTACATTGGGTCACATTTTTGCAAGCAGAAGATCAATCATGGGGTGCAGTGGCTTTACGTGAAATAAAATCAAAAGGTGATCTCTATTATGCTTATTTCGAACCGAATTGTAATGCTTTGTATAGCGTGAGCGATAGTGGATGTAAATTTACAATCGATTCAGAAAATCCAATTGAAAATAAACCAGAAACATCGATTAAAAAATATGAATGGGTACAAACATACGAAGATATTACTTTAAAGTTTGAATTAGAAGAAGGATTTAAAAAAGAAGAAATCAATGTAAAAATTCAAGCTAATGACATCGACATTGGTTATAAAAATACGGTTTTATTGAAAGGAAAGCTTAGGAATAAAATTAATACAGATTTAAGTACTTGGACGACTACAAATAATGTTTTGGAATTAATTTTATCCAAAGACGAAGTGGGAATAATGTGGGACGAAGTCGTAGAAGGAGATCAAACAGGGGAGCATTGCCTTGACCCGAATGTTGTGGAAGAAGCTCATCAACGGTTGCAACATTTATGCAGTAATACTGAGGTAAGTAAAGGAATTAAATACAAACCGAGTCGTTTAATAAAGAATTTAAATATTCGTGGCATTCTTTAAGCCCTAAAAAACTGTATTTTAAGTTTCATAACCCAATGATTTTTTTTCTAAAGGCAGCACAAAATGAAAACGGGTTAATATTCAGTAGACAGCAAGTAGAAGATTGCGATTTCGAAGACAATAAGCTTGCCGTTTTTGAAAGATTATGTTGCACCTCGCATGAAGTAACACATAGAAGTAATCTTGGGTCGCAACATGTTTTATTAACAACCAAATTAGCAGAAAATCTTCCCCCTGCAATGGCTATACGGTATGATGTCGATGCATGCTTGTGGCAACCTCTTGGAAATGAAGAAGACTTTGCTTTGAAACATGAAGCTACCTTATTAGCATTCGGGTACATCCAAGTAAGTATTTAGGAATGATTACAAGATAAAAAGAGCCTTTAAAATATTATTAATTCAAAATTTTATTTATGAGGCAACGTAAGTCCGTTTAGGGCTGATTATTATTTATTTTCAGGCTTCAAAGCAACAGAAAAAATATTGTGCCTGTGCTCCAGATGCAAGTTATTCGGTAATATGTGAATCGAATCATCATATCTTTATCTACAGGCAAAATAAACCGATAGGAAGTGAAGTGGAATTAAGAAATCGTTCTACTGGGAGACGTTTTGGGACTATAGCGCAACAACAAGTGCTTACAATTAATGAAGAAATTCTAGGATTATTTGCTTCTAATTCCGTTTTATTTTTATTAACAGAAAAGTCTGTTATAATCTTAAAATTGTAACAAACACAATTTATAAGAAATAAATTTAAAAAAACTATTAAAATACTTTTAATAACTAATCACAGATACATTGTACGTTTAAAAATTCACAACATAATTGTCTTAAATTTAATGATACGTAACATTTTTCCTATTTGGCGGATTCACCACTTCGTTACAAGCTGAATCAATATCGGGAAAGACAAATTTAAATCCTAAAGATAACGTACGTTTTGGAAATACTGACTGCCCCTCGGTGATCATTTTTGCTCTTTCTTGATTGAAAATAAGATTTAAAACCGGTGTTGGAAGCGGAATCACTGCAGGCCTTCGTAAAGCTTTTGCAAAAGCCTAAACAAACAATTATTAAATATTACCTTTAAAGTTTTAAAACCCCTTACCTCAGTAAACTGTTTATTTGTAATTGTTTCTGGGGCGACACCATTTAACACGCCTTTTAAACCGTCTGTTTCAACAGCAAATGCTAAAAGTCTAGCCATGTCGCTAACATGAATCCAAGGTAAGAATTGATCTCCGGAACCTACAGGTCCACCTAATCCCAAATAAAACGGTAAATAAAGTTGCTTAATCATTCCACCTTCTCGTCCTAGGACAACACCACTACGGATATTAACAGTTCGACAATTTATAGATGACGGAAGTTTAGCTGCTTTTTCCCATTCTATACATAATTTCGATAAGAAATCAAAATCTTTATTTACTTTAGTTTCTTCTGAGTATACAGTATGTAAGCTAGGTTCGTAAATCCCCACCCCGGATATGCTTACAAATACCTTCGGTGGGTCTACACTATCTGCAATTGCTTGGGAAAGGGCTAAAGTGGTTTTAACTCTAGAATTCCATACATTTTGTTTAAAACCAGCTGTCCAACGTCGAGTAGCATCTAAAACGTTTTGTCCTGCAACGTTTACTACGGCATGAGTTCCGGCTGGTATACCGAGTTCTTGCAAATCATGCCATGTCATACGTTTAGGTCCAGGCATTCTTGAAATAATCCTAACATCGTAGTTCTTATTACGAAGCACATTGCATAAGCGGGAGCCAATAAACCCTGTTCCACCTCCTGGAATAACAAACTTATTTTATGTATTTTTGGGAATATTAATAGTACAAACCTACAAGTACGATGCTTTTAGTCATGCTGAGGAGTTACATCACTTTTTTTCAAAGCCACGAAGACAATATTTTGATTTTGAAGCCTATTTTAAAATCGGATTCAAAAATAGCTGTCAAGGGATAAAAACAGAAATCTGGTTAAACACCCGGCAAGTTTTATTTAAAAATTAAATTAAACCCTTAAAACCCCCCTTATAAATTTTATTTAACTTATAATACATTGTAAAAAGGGTTTAAACTTAATCCTTAATTAAAGTAAATCTAATTTTAATTAACTTTACATTTTTAATCTTATGTAACCATTGCTGGGTCAATAAACACTACCGTGAATATTAAAAATGGCGGAAACTGTGGATTTATTATTTTTTGATACCTTTGCTCATGAAAACTGTGAAGTAAACCAATTAATTCCTTGTTCTAATCATAATATTTAATTAAAAACC
Source organism: Hemicrepidius hirtus (assembly GCA_963082805.1). Classification (NCBI taxonomy): domain Eukaryota; kingdom Metazoa; phylum Arthropoda; class Insecta; order Coleoptera; family Elateridae; genus Hemicrepidius; species Hemicrepidius hirtus. Next base: position 30,667,511 of record OY720165.1, read on the forward strand.
TTTCAGGAGCTTAATTTAGATTTGGTACAATTCCCAAAACCGGTTTATGTAACTGAGGTTAGGATCATCCCTTTGGGGGCTCGAGTACAAGCCGATTTCCCTGGTGGTGTTCGATTAGGAGCTACAAATCCAAGTCAATTTTCAATTGAATTCTTTGTTAATGATCTTGGTAAACCAGGGGCTAGCACGTTTGAAAGTTTAGGTGGTTTCGAGTACAATCAAAACGGTTGCATTAATTTAGAATGTGTTCCCAATGATAATATTAGGAAGATTCCAACTGATGGATTAGTTCTAAGAGGTATGTTTAGATCTTATAAGTTTATTTTTACAAACCCCCACGTTTTAGGTTGGTATACAACAATAACGTTAGCCGTATATGGTATTTTAACATCGAACATAGCAGAGCAAATTATTCAACCTGTGGTTCCACCGGCTATACCTCCCCAAACTAACCCATTACCGGAAGTACAACAAATCCTACCCGTTAGCACGATTGATAATGAATGGAACCAAGAAAATATTCAACCAGTTCCAATCGAATACACCCAACAACCTGCGGTACCGTATCCTCCACAAACATACACGCAGACAGAACAATTCCCACAAGAATACACAGATTATTACACTGAAGGACCGAAAGATCCTAGGAGTTTCCATAACACACCCGAATCAGACTGGGATAATAAAAGCCGCGGCCGTTCCATCGAACGTGATCGAGATAGAGATAGTAGAGATCGAGGAAGAGATGACAGATACCAAGTAAGACATTTATCCTACTCGTTTTTTATAATTTATTAACTAATTTTCAGAAAACTGGAAGCTTAGAACGTGACCACACTCGAACAGACAATGACCGCCGTGATCGAGATAGAGATAGGGATAGAGACCGTCATTACACCCGTTCGCACAGTCAAGATCGGGACCGTCAACCTCGAGAATACCGAGAATCAAGCCGAGATAAAGATCGTGACAGGGAAAGAGATTGGGATCATGAACATTCACAAAACTGGGAACATTCGGAAAAGGATTGGGATCGTGATCGGGACCGAGAACGAGACCGTGACCGTATTTACAAACACCAAGATAATTATCGCCGGACATATTCTCGTGATGATAGGGAAGAAATTAGAAAACGACCACGAACTCCTCCGATGAGTTCTCCTAAACGCCCACATACACCCCATAGTCATACAGAACGAAAAGAATTGTCTCCTGCTGAAGCTGAAAACTTCTCCGAGGAGGAATTTAATACCGAAAAACAGAGAAGAGATTGGGAGGGACAAAACAATAGAAATACTGCTAAAAATTCACCTAAAGAAACCCAAGAAACACAATCTCCGATTAATGAAGAGACAACCCCTATGGATGTAGAAGAATTTGAACCGATTTTAAGCGATGAGGATATTTTGGACGATTCAGAACACTTCCAAGATTTGGATTATGATTACACGGCTTATACAAATAATGACGATTTGATTAAACTTTTTATTCCTGGTTCGACACCACTACAAAAGTACAAAAAGCAACCCGAGTTTAGTGTTTGTGATGAAAAGGTTCACATTTGTGATCAATTGAAGGTCGTAATTAATATTTCCGATGATTTTTTTAAGTAAGTAATACCATGTTGAGGTTTAAATATTTTTAGAAGCTTTTACGGGAAAAAAATGTTGGATTGTGATCGTTTTTAAACTACAAAAATATACAGGGTGTTATATATAAAATAATCGAGATATGAGATTTTCAAATTTGAAAATCGTTGAATTTTTCTTTACGTGCAATTATTTCAAAAACTGTTGGTTTTAGGTAAAACAATTCGTTAATAAAATTTGTAGAGCTTAAAAATCTCTATCCAAATATGCAAAAATATACAGGGTGTTATATATAAAATAATCAAGATATGACACTTTCAAATTTGATAATCGTTGAATTTTTCTTTAAGTCCAATTATTTCGAAAACTGTTGGTTTTAAGTAAAACAACTGGTTAATAAAATTTGTAGAGCTTAAAATTCTCTATCTAAATATGCAAATATATACAGGGTGTTATATATAAAATAATTGAGATATGACACTTTCAATTTGAAAATCATTGAATTTTTCTTTACATGCAATTATTTCGAAAACTGTTGGTTTTAGGTAAAACAACTGGTTAGTGAAATTTGTAGAGATTAAAATTCTCTATCCAAATATGCAAATTTATACAGGGTGTTATATATAAAATAATCGAGATATGACACTTTCAAATTTAAAAATCGTTGAATGTTTCTTTACGTGCAATTATTTCGAAAACTGTTGGTTTTAGGTAAAACAACTGGTTAATGAAATTTGTAGAGCTTAAAATTCTCTATCCAAATATCTAAATATATACAGAGTGTTATATATAAAATAGTCGAGATATGACACTTTCAAATTTGAAAATCTTTGAATTTTTCTTTTCGTGCAATTATTTCGAAAACTGGTGGTTTTAGTTAAAACAACTGGTGAATAAAATTTGTAGAGCTTAAAATTCTCTATCCAAATATGCAAATATATACAGGGTGTTATATATAAAATAATCGAGATATGAGACTTTCAAATTTGAAAATCGTTGAATTTTTCTTTACGTGCAATTATTTCGAAAACTGTTGCTTTTAGGTAAAATATTTAATTAATAAAATTTATAGAGCTGTTAAGAACTTTGCTTTAGTGATTAATTGTTTGCAAAATTTTACGAAAAATAATTTTTAATTCAAGAATTTTTTGATATTTTTTTCAGATCCAGTATTACCAAATACACTTTAAACGAATTTGAAAAATTAAACACAGAAATCAAAGAAGAATTCATCCACTTATGTGAAAAAATAATGTCAACAATTGGAGAAACAGAATATTTCTGCAAAATCGTCAAACTTTACAACGCAACAAAAAATTTAAACGAACCTGAAATCTTACAAGTCAAATGCATAGTCCAAACCTTAATGGATTGGATAAGAATCGCTTTAGATTTCACAATGGCCAATACACAGAATCAACCGGCTTATAAAATCAGACACATTAAGTGTGGGGTTCGTCTTGCGGATTGGTGCTGCGCTAGTATAGATTTTATTAAACTCCTTTGGGAGGAAAATTTTTACATCCATGAAATGCTTTTAAACTTGTATAATCAAGAATATATGGCGCTTTCGATTAAATTAATGATTTTACATGCGTTGGATACGTATATTTTGCATAAACCCGCAATCGAACGGTTCGTCTTAGGAAAAGACACGGAAATGACAAAAGAAAATGGATTTTTCGATCAAATTCCATTTTCTGAACAAAACGGTTATAAAAATCTAATTGAGATTATCAGAAAAAACCCATCGGTGCGTTTAAAATTTTCGTTACAATCCGTTTTAACAAAACTGAATATTTACGAAGTTTTATATAAATTACACGGAACCGTAGCAAAATTACGGCATAATTCGACTAATAACATTAATTTTATTATTAAATCCCTAGAGCAAATTTTACAAACGTATCGAAACGGTTCGTTTATTGTTTCGCAACCCAAGAGGTTTCTCCCCGTTTCCGCGCAATTCGATATTAATCGTACCGAAACCAAAAATATCTACACCACATTATTCCAAATGCATGACCTACTAGATTGTTTTGTTTTATTATTAACTCTCCCAGATACAATGAATCTTTCTTCAATTAAAACTCCAATTTTTGAAATTTTATCCGAATTAGTCCGAAGCGAAGAAGGTTTAGATTATCTTTACGATAATTCGGAAAGTGTAAATGTTTTATTAAAATGTTTGTTACAAGGGGACGAAGAAGATTCCATTCCGTATTCGGTTGAAGTTAAAGCGCACACGTTGGGGTTACGAATTGCTTATAAATTACAATCTCAATTTCATATTGATTGTCTTTTAGATTTAGGGGAAAAACATAAATACGATTGCGATGTTTCCGAAATAATCGATCAATTACACGGATTGTATTGCCTAACGTTTTCGAACGTCGGGAGAATTGCTTGTAGTAAAGTTTTGGGATTTAACCATAATATTAAATGTTTATTACAATTTTTGGATGTTTTAAATGTTAAAGAAAAATCTGAACAGCAGCTTGTAAAAATTAAAAAGTCACCCGGGATTTGTTACATAATTGATCTGATTGCGTTTACGATTCTACACAATTCCAATATTGTTCTACTTGAAAACCATTCAAAACAGCTCTTGCATATAATTAACCAGCAAGAATTATTCGAGACAGCCGTTGCAGTGAAAATCAACGAATTTGCCCCATACGTAAGACCTTTCGAAAACGCTTCGTTATTGAGTTACGATAATATTGGTCCTGTTGTGGAAACTATTAACAGACATGTGGATTCAGTGACAACATACCCAGGACAATTAATTACTTGCTTAAGGTAAGTTTTTTTCCAAAAATAAAACAACCCCTCCATAGTTTTCAAAATTTAAGACAACTATAGGTCCCCAGTTTGATTCTTGCAACCCGCCTCAATACTAGGACCTTAATTCTTGCTTCTTGTGCGGTCTTGAGGTTCACTCAGCCTTAAATGAGCACTTGGAGGAACGGCCATACCACCAGTTCTCGAAGTTCACCGAAGTTAAGCAATGTCGGGCTCGGTCAGTACTTGGATGGGTGACCGCTTGGGAACACCGCGTGCTGTTGTCTCCTTTTTTTACCCATGACCTGAACAAACGTGATTTTACTGATTTTTATATTTTTACGTTCCAGGATACTCCACCACTTGGGAATATCAATACACGTATGCAAACCAGCCCTTTTTGAAAACCCCCTCAACAATTACCTCGAATTAAAATACAAACACGTTATAATCCAATTATTTTCTGTGGATGGAGTAGCGATTTTAACAAAAATCTTACAAAAGATTTGCGAATTTTACGAACAACCGAGTCTTCACACGACGACGTTTGTATCAAACCAAGGGGTCAGCATCGTAAACACAATCGAACCCTGCATAGATCTTTTAAAACAAATGCTGACTTACGTTATCCAATGTAGGAATACGAACTTTAAAGATTTAACAGCGGTTCCGATTTTACTGCAAACTTATAATTTATTACGAACATTTCCAAGTACTTCCCCTATGTATTTCACAGCAAGAAAATTATGTGAAAAATTAATCGATACGCTTTTAGTTTATACCCAACCCATATCGGAAGAAGTAAACGAAAAAGATTCGTTAAATAAAACTTTATGGACGATGATGTGTGGGGAAGTAATAAAATATATTAATTCGGCCCCGTATACATTTATATCGGGGTTGTTAATTTTTTCTGAATTACTCCCACTACCGTTACCGATCCAAACACACGAAGCGTTAACAGGGGAGGAAATCTCATGGGCTGTGAATTTACGGAAGTTATGGTCAGCCCATTTACATGCTTACAGTAACAGTATTCAAGAATTAATTAATCGGATGTGTACTTCGACTCATCCCCCACTCCTTAATCTTTTACGGAAGGTTTGTATACAGTTAGCGGATTTAGCAGCTAATTCTGCGATAATGATTGCAAGGGGGATTCTTGACACGGTCCATAATGGGTTAATAACCGAAGATGATACCGCTTGTAATGGAAACACAGCGAGATTATTAAATCTTTTAGCATGTCTTGTAACGCACAATTCGTTGAAATGTACCGTCTTACATTTATTACATCCGAACAATCCGAATATCTCGAAAGGGGATGAGAAGTATCCGAATTTAATCCAAGCATTTGCTAAGGTTTTAACTGTAAATAGTACCATAAACTCGCATATCCAAGCACAAGAATGTATTTTAAGTATCATTCAAAGTTTATGCGACACGGAAATAACATTATTACAAAATTCTACATCCGAGAAGAGCGAAGTAAGTTCCGATATTTATTTGGCAAACTCGCTACCTTCAAAAGACAATCTTCTTTTATTTATTACCATGATGGTGGATCATTTAATGGCAGATAACTCTTTCGTTACCTATCTTCCAATTGTTCGCACTTTAATGCTTTTAATCGAGCACGATTACGGGTTTTACCATCTAAAAGAACATTTAAGTAAAAAAACTGATCCGTTTCTAAATATTTTTAAAAAAGTCGTCGATAATTTTTCCAAAGATAACGAAGAATGCTTAACAACTTTAAATACCTTGGTGGAATTTTTACGGGTCTGTATGGTTCCGGAAGAAATAGCCGGACCGATTTTAAATCTAAGGAGCATTAAAATGTCTCCTGTCGAAGTCAAAGCTGTGATTGGATGGAAAATAGAGGGGGGAGAAGATGATAAACCACATCCCTTACTTCATTTACAAGATTTATTAAAGGTATATTGGGAGGGGGGGGAAGAAACCAGTTTTTGCCTACAGGCCAGCCATCTTGAATATTATGACATCACATGCTCTTTTGTTTCTTAAAAAATTAAGAATTTCCAGGCACGTGACATAGCCACGCCCCTTTTAGCTGCTCTGTAGGCAAATATTATCGTGATAATCAATTGTTTTATTTTTTCTAGACTGTTCAAGAAGAAAAAGCATTCGAGTTTTATTTACTCGAAGGTGTAACAAATCTTTTAAACCTGCTAAATAAAGAGACAAGTGAATTAAAGGATGGATACGCGGAACCGGTTTTACCACCCCCAGGACCACTTCTAGTACAATTTGCAGGACGGCCGATTTTTACTTTATCGGAAATAGTTGATGAACAACTCACTTCTACTTATTGGCTCTCAGCACCTGCAGATGAAGGAAGCGGTGATACAGAAAATGTAAAAATAATTATAAGACACCTTGGAACGTAATAATTCAGAAATATATTTTAGGTAACATGTGATTTAAGTGAAGTCTGTCGTCAACACTTACCCCCAGAAGTAAACCTAGTACGAGAAGTAGAAAAACTTTGCCGAATTTATCCATCAAGTACCACAGAACAAGATGAAACAAAAACTAAAGGAACCGACATACAAAAAGATAAAAACAAAAAAACGTTTGGTAATATAAACCTTAACAAACTCTTATTTCTTAATTAAACGTTTATTCTTTAGTGACTCCACTTGCACGAAGGGGATTCCCTAGAACGATACAAGCAAGGGCAGATTTGTTCCGCTCAAGACCTCCAAACACATCACGGCCACCTTCGCTCCATGTGGATGATTTTGTAGCCCTTGAAACATGTGGGGCTCAACCTACTGGTCCTACAGGTTACAATAAAATTAGTAGAGAACTTTTAGCTACCTCTAGGGTGGCTAGAGGAACCCGAGGAAGATCTTTTGTTACTTCTGAAAGGGCCGTACAATACCGTCAAATGTAAGCATCTAAAATATTTTTATTAGTGTTAAGAGATTATTTAAGACTATTTTGGAACCTCCCGCCTCGACTAGCTTTAAATTCTAAAGTCTAGGAAGTATATTGGGGTGGGAGAAGAATCAGTCCTCTCTTTACTAGGGTTGCAGTCAGTGAAAGGGGTAGAAAGTTAATCGATTTGTATTATTTTTAGGTCTTGGTGGGGTGCTGGGTTAGGTAGAGGTCCATATCAATGAGAAATGGTTGCCGATGAGGTTCAGGTTGTTATTCTACGTATTGCTATCGATACAGAATTCCAGGTTTGTTTTGCAAAATATGTATTGTAATGATTTAATGCTTTAAAGCATTACTTTACATTAAGAATTACTTTAAAAATGTAATTGTTACGTTGTAGTAATTATAAAATGCGATTTTTAACATGAACCGAATTAAAAATTGCATTATTTTAATTTTTTATTTTACTTTTAAATAATAATAGAGGCCTAGGTTCAATCCCCAAGATCTAATGGGACTTTTCTGGGGGTGTTTGGTCTCAAGGTTCACTCAGTCCCCAATAACGAGCACTTGCGGGTACTAATAAGCTTAGGTTTGAATCCAGATCTCTTTATGAATGCATGCGTTGGTTTTTTCATATCAAAAAGGCAACAAATTTAAATTTAAAAATATTTATTCCAACATTTTTAACACATAACATTATAAACTAAGTACAATAATTTAAAAATAACGCTTTTAATGTGTATACATAACATAAAATGTATACCCCAATAGAGTTCCGATAACTGAAGAACCAAAAAATCCACATATTCCCAAAATAACAGTTGGTGGAGAATGTTTTAATGGATTATCGTCCGCTAAAGGCAATATAGGAACTATCATTAAATAGAAAAACATGTAAATTAATGTCGCACAACTTAATAATAGTCCAGTTGTTCCTAACATTCTATCACTAATCGTCATTTTTAAAATTAAAATTATTTGTCCACGTATTCAGCTTCGAAATTAGCAAAATCTTCTTCGGTAAATGCTGTTTTCTGTTCTTTCTTAGATTTCTTGATTGGTTTTACAGGCCTTCTTGTTACAGCTCTTTCTATAAGCTAAAATATTTTGTAAATAAAATATAATTACAACTTATTTGTGGTGTTTAAAAAAAGGAGGGCAAGGAATCACATAAAATGATTAAACCCCCTTTTTTTAGGAACAGGTATCTTACCTGCTCAGCTACTCCTTCTTCTAAATCAACCGTACAAGCTTCTTGGATTAATTTTAACTTTCTTAAATTCTCTTTTAGCCTTTCTTCTTTTGATTTGTAATTTTTTCTTACTTCCGCTACAGTTTTTTTTGATTCCGTTTTTAATAACTGGACCTTTTCTAAAAGAGAATTAATTTAATAACGCCTTAAAGCTTGTATTATTTATGAAAATTACCTTTTTTATGTCCTTTTCGGTTTATTTTTTTAATAATCTTGTGATTTTCTGGGATTAAATTTCCTATATTTTTTCCTTTTCTCTTGGATCCTAAAAATTAACCACATTATTATAAGCAACTGAATAACTAAACCCTTTAAATATTTGTTTAACAACTCAAGGAATTGATGTAACAGGCCCTAGGAGTTGGACGGAGACTCAAAACCTGGCTCTTGGCATTAATAGCCTCCAACATAATTTAAAATGCCTGTTAATCATTCTTGAACTGTTTTGTGACATGTAATCTCATTATTTACTCATTACTAAGGGAGATTTCACAAGGGAATTAAAGATAAGCATGCAGTGAAGGAAAAATATTGACACAACATACCTTTACGAGAACCAAAATCTGCATCAACAATTGCTAAACTTTGACGTACCATTGAAGCAGACATTGTTCTTGTTTAGCAAAATAGCTTAAAAGAGTAATTTTGCTACTTACTATAGATTAATTATTCCAAATTTTCTCTGAAAAAGTTTGGTTATGTCTAATTTGACGTGACTTTGACAGGAGCAGGGTTTAGCGTTTAGGGTGTTTTGTGCAGTGTTACCAAGGGTTGCTAAAGTTACCACCAGGTGACGTATATGTCATTTTGTTCAAATTCGATTACAAAACATTAATCAAGTATATTTTAATTTAAAGTTAATTAATTACTCTATAATATCAAAAAATGATGGCCCTTCAAGGCATAAATCAATGTGGCATTCCAGATAAAATGTGGCAACCCCCATTCATAGTTTTAGAAACAACGTAAGTTCACATAACCATAATTTTTCTTTGCTTAAAGTGTTTCTTTTAGAATGGGAGAAATAACGATAGAATTATACTGGAAACACGCTCCTTCGACTTGTAGAAACTTCGCGGAACTTTCCCGAAGAGGCTATTATAATAACACAATTTTTCATCGAATAATTCGAGATTTTATGATCCAAGGCGGTGACCCTACGGGGACCGGTAAAGGTGGAATTTCGATCTATGGACAGAGTTTCAAAGATGAAATTCATCCAGAATTAAAACATACAGGAGCTGGGATATTATCCATGGCAAATTCAGGACCAGATTCGAACGGTTCTCAATTTTTTATTACATTAGCGCCTACACAGTGGTTAGACGGGAAACATGCGATTTTTGGTAGAGTATCCGCAGGAATGAATGTTGTTAAAAGAGTAGGATTAGTAGAGACTGATAAAAATGATAAACCGGTTGATGATGTTAAGATTATTAGAGGTAAAGTACTTAAACAATAATTTGTAACGTTAAGAAAATAAATTTTTTAAACTTTTCTTCCTCGTTTATAATATAAACTAGTACAGTTTAAAAATATATTTATTTATACTCCATAGTATGAGGAAGTAGAATACAGATTAATCCTTGGCGCCAGCGCAGTTTTTAAAAAAAATCTAGTTCAATATGTAACTTAACCTAAAAAAACATGTTTTCCATTTATCACAAGAAGCTTAAAATAATAAAGATAAGTATTTAAATCAATTAAATACATTAGCTTAACTTTATTAAAAATGAGCAGTAGCATAGAGGTTCATCCGTTAACAGCAAATCCAACAGCGGCTTGGCGAGAAATTTCTCAAACCCAAAAAGTCTTCAAATTAAACGTAAAACTACCTACTAAACCAGTCGAACAAGAAAAAGTAAGATTTGTGTGTATGAGTGATACTCATTCTCTTACCCATAACATAAAATACGACATTCCTAATGGAGATGTCTTTATTCACGCTGGGGACTTTACCAAATGCGGACAACAAGAGGAAGTAATAGAATTTAATCGGTGGCTAGGTAAGGATTATTTAAAATATAAAAATAAAATTAATAAAATAATTTTTAGGTGAATTACCCCATAAGCACAAAATAGTGATTGCGGGAAATCATGAATTAAGTTTCGATTTAACTTTTATACATACGTTTAAAAAATCATCCGATCATTCATCAAGACATACCGGATCAATCGTAGTGGAGGACGAAATCCCAACTTTAGGAATGCAAAAAGATGATTTAGATGATGCAGTTCGTGTTGTAGATGTCAAGCAGTATTTAACAAATTGTATTTATTTGGAAGACTCTTCTATTGAAATTTACGGAATTAAAATTTATGGGACTCCATGGTAAGTTTATAAGAAGATTTGCTCCTTTTTCGATGGCTCTTCCGCTAACATTTTTCCCTCCCATACTCTGCTAATTCTTTTCCCCACACATTCCATCCAGTTTTTACTTGGAGCTTCCTATATTAGGGGATTCCCAAGGCCGTTCCTCTCATTTACTCTGGATAAATTAATTTCCAGGCAACCAGAATTTTGTAAATGGGCTTTTAACGTCCCAAGGGGTGATCAATGCTTATCAAAATGGAATATGATCCCAAACGAAGTAGACGTCTTGATAACACATACCCCACCAGTAGGACATGGTGATTTGGTTTGTTCTGGAGTTCGTGCCGGATGTGTCGAGCTACTTACAACAGTTCAACAAAGAATTAAACCTAAATATCATATTTTTGGACATATCCATGAAGGTAATCAAATAATTATTATTTTGTAAAAATTATAAAGATTTTTTGTTTTAAAGGATATGGAATAACGTCCGATGGAAAAATTATTTATATTAATGCTTCCATTTGCGATATTAATTATATGCCGAATAATTTACCTGTAGTATTTGATATGCCATTACCTCCAGGGACACAAAAAAATTAAAAATTACGTAAACGTGACTCGGTCTTTTCCAAAACTTGGTAAATAGACACAAATTTTTTACTGTCTGTAGTTTTAGAAAAATATAATTAGTTTTAGATATTCCCTGGGTTATAAAAAACCTTTGGGTATCTACAAAAAATTATCGTAAATCTTGGTAACAAATAAGAACTACAAAAAACGGACACTTTTTTATACAAACTTTCTAATATTTATTGTATTTTTGAAAAAAAAAATTAAATTAAAGACTTTTGAAGCCATTTTTAGGGAAAATTAAAAAAAACGTGAAAAACAAGACAGTCTCAATTTAAAAGCTGTGTGAATCCCCTTCCTTTATTTTAATGTTTTATAGTTCAATACTAGTCTGGATGTACTGAATTGTCTGTAATAAAGTATTTATTGCCCCTACAGGACATAAACTAAACCCCCCCTATAAAACAAACCTTTTTCAGGACCAACCCCTCCTATTCGTATAAATATGCCGTTAGTCCTAATTCCACCCGTTACATTCCTGATACGGATTCATGTCATCTCTTGAAGTTTAATAAAAATTAAATTTAATAAAAAAGGTTCAGGGGATTAAGGGAAACCCCCCAAATATTATAATTTTTCAAAATTAAGTTTAAAAATTTGAATAATTTCCTGTTTCCTGTTTACATTTGTTGATTACTCATAAAGGGACTATTTACCATTGTATTGTAGCCCAGATAAGTTTTGTTTGTGGGTATAGGAAGTCAGGGTGAGGTTTAGATTTGGTTGATTGTACGGAGAATCCAAGATGGAGGTAAGGGAAATCCTATAATTATTTCAAAACTGTTTTTTCTATTTCCTTTTTAATTACAAACTGTTTTTAAGAAAAACTGTAGATTTATAAAAGAAAATATATTATTTTCTAATTTTAAAATGCAATGAAACGTATTTGTTGTGCCTGTTTGTTTTTTATCCTAATTTTGCTTTGAATGTTTTAATGTTGTTGTATAGGGCTGTTTTTAGTTAAAATTATATTTATTGTGGATAGTTTATAGAATAATTAGTAAATGTTTCAATTGGGAAAAGAAGTATGGAAGTGTTAAAAAAATAATTTATTTCCCTAAACATTCTCTTTAATTTATCTAATGTTGCACCATCAGCTTTAAAAATTGCTTATTCTGATGGAATCTGACCTAATACCACAGTGGTTTTATAATAAAAAGTATGCCATACGATGAGCAGTCCTTCAGAAAATTTCTAATTAGAACGTCCAGTAATCGTAAGTAATTTTTGTTCCTTCTCGTACTACCCCTTGGTGAATCGTATAAAATAATACATTAATAGAAACCTAATAAACAGAAGGAATGACGTCAGAGTCTATTATCATTTCCAATATCCTATGGTTTTTGTCTCCTTACTTCAATTAATATTATCAGATTGTATTCAAACCTTCCTTCCCATTGTACCTTGTTTGGATCATTATCACAACAGGAATATAATAGCAACCTCCATGTAATAGATTTGTGTAACACATTTACTCATCGAGGTCGTGTCTAATTTAGTCCTGAATTCATTCATAACTGCATGTGATTAGGGGTAAGTCAAATAAATACCCTTCCTTCATTTTTAACCTTTCAATTATCCTTTTTTAAGCATAAACTTTATTTTGCAGGCCTACTACATGCCTAGAACTTAAAAAGTGGACAACGAAAAATGGAAGAAATAAAAGTAAACGTTCATCCCTTAACAAACAACCCTTCAGCGGTATGGAATTCAATTTGGCATTCCCAAAAAGTTACTCCAGTTAATTTAGAAACTCCCTCCGATTCAGTAGGCCCAAATAAAGTAAGATTTGTGTGTATGAGCGATACACATTCTCTTACACACAATCTAAATTTTAAAGTTCCACAAGGGGATGTTCTTTTACATGCAGGAGACTTTACAAGCTTCGGTAGGGATGAAGAAATAAAAACTTTTAATAAGTGGTTAGGTAAGAAAAATTTTTTTTATACGTTTACACGTTTGAAACGTTTATACTTTTTCCCTTAGGTACTTTACCTCATAAATACAAAATAGTTATAGCAGGAAATCACGAAATAAGTTTTGATCCGACTTGTGAAAACATTTTACAAATTTTTAACCCGGCAGCACGTAACACAACTGCTGCAGAATCACATTTAGTAACTTGCTTGAATTTGATTAAAAAACCATTTGCTAGGTTTACAGATCGTAATTCATCACCAGCGAATGCAAGTCAACATTTAACAAACTGTATTTATTTAGAAGACTCCCCCGTTGTCGTGTACGGAATTAAAATCTACGGAAGTCCATGGTAAGTTTTTAAATTTAAACCGATCAAAATTTTAAATTAATTATTGTAGGCAACCGGAATTTGGAAAATGGGCTTTTAATCTTCCAAGAGGTAAACCGTTATTATCAAAATGGAATCAAATTCCGGATGACACAGATATTTTAATGACGCACGGACCTCCTTTAGGGCATGGAGACCTGGTTAGAAATGGTGACCATGCAGGTTGTGTTGAATTACTTTCAACCATACAACAAAGGGTTAGACCGAAATATCATGTTTTTGGACATATCCATGAAGGTAAGTGTTTTATTAAATTTTTATATGATTGAGCTTATTTTTATAAAGCGACCAGATAGGTACATCCTGCTTTGAGTGGATCCTTTGCTTCAAAAGCCAGTTGTGGAAGACTGTAAAAGTAAACCGTATAGCTATGTTTTTCATTATACTTGGTAAGCAATTTTCGTAGCACATTAGGTTCTAGTTTAGCTACAGATTGCTTTACTTTTTTATTTAAAACTGAACATTAGTTATAGAAAATTCTATAAAAAAACAACTTCTAGTGCGGTATTTATACTTACAGGATTTTTCATTCAGAACAGAATATAATAAAAATAATCAGAAACATAAAAGAAACAAGAAATTTACTTACCGTAGACTGCATGGCTTAAAGGGGACCACAAAAGACAATTTGTATTCATTTTGCAGGGTTTACATGACATATTTTTCCTTATAAGGAAAAAAAAAGATACTTTTATAACCAATATCTTTAAGAGGGGCCATATTTTGGCACTCCTTGCATTAGATATTACTTTCAGAGTTTTTATTGAATTAAGTAAGAGCTGTGAGGGCAAACAAGATCACGCAACAGTCTTTGATCAGAACATTATTGTAGAAAAATTGAGAAAAAAATAATTAACTACACATGGGGAAGACCCCAAATTGCCAAATATGAGCTTAAATTTGATTTGAAACAGAATTATTCAAGAGTGATCAAAATTGATCAGAACACCAAATAAAACCCCTGAAAATAGGCAACCCAAATTGCATTTTCATACTTGCACTCATGTGTTTTTAATTTGTTGTATTTTGGGTTGCCTACATTTAGGCGCTTCTTAAAGAATCTTTGAGAGGCTCTATCCCTGAAGGGAAACACTTTTGACCATACATTTATTAACAAAAAATGTTTGTTTTCATGTATACTTTAAGCCCTAAAGTTTGTCCCTGCAATTCATTAACACCCTGTATATTGTAGGAGCCTTTGCATATTTCCAAGGCAATTATTTCAAAAGGGGGCTGCCTAAATGATAATGAATGGATAATAAAACTATTTTGTTATGTTCTGTTATATTCGAACATCCTGTCTACTTTAAGGGCTTTATTTACTTTGCTTTCTTCACTGCTTTTCTTACCAAATAGATAGAGAACTATTTGCACAAAATTGTTCAGCACCAACATTAATCACTAAAAGCAATCTAAAAATGGCACTAGAATATTAATGCAAAACAGAATCATCCACAAAAATTACCGGTAAAAAGAATTAGTACTGCAATAGTTGGGAGAGTAATCGCAGCAGGTGGTAGTAAGACATAAATTACACTTCACGCTTAAAAATGTATAGGAAACGCTAGTACCAAATTAAATATAAATTCACAAATAGATTTGTTGTAGGTTTTTAAAAATCCAATCACAATTAAATACATTAAAGGTGAAACAACAAAACACCGGCTTCCATTTACAAAAATATTACATTTTTCCATGCATACCTATAAAACAATTTATTTTTAGGGTATGGAGTCACCTCCGATGATAACACAATATACATAAATGCATCTACATGTGATATGAATTATATACCTAAGAATTATCCCATGGTTTTCGACATGGATCTACCACAAGGGGTGCAGAAATAAAATATCAAAGCTTGCGACAAAAAAAAATGTTTCGGTGTGACACAAAAATTACACTTGCTTAGGTTGGTTAAAGAATAGTATTGATGTTAAATACTAGCAATTACTTATCTGTGGTGATATTAGTATGGTAGCACTGTACAATATTAATAATAAAAAAAAACGCAACAAAAACTCAGTCAACAAAATTGTTGTATTTATCTTAAAAAATAATGAAAGTAGTCGTACTTATAAAATTTTTATAATTTTTAGTTTAAATATCGATAATATGGCAAAACTATTCCTATTTGTCATAAAAATCAATCAATTACGAGCTCCATTTCAATAGAGATTCACAGCAAAATTTAATTTAAAGAAGACAAATTATAAAAGATTATTTTTAATCTAATAAAAAAAGAATATAACTATTATATAAAAAAAATTAGGCCTTGTTCAATAAGGAACATTTGAAAAGAGGTATGATACAGACTCTCCATTATGAGTACGTCGCACAGCCTCTGCAAACATCATCGACACATCGATACACTGCAACAAAAAAGAACTCGTTAGTATTTATTCGAGAAAATTAGAATTTTTCTCTACTCTTAATTGTCTAAATTGTCTTTTATTATAGAACAATGTCAAATCTTAAGGAAAAAATAAGTTTTCATATTAGGGGAAGTCCCCAATTCGGCAAAAATTAGGTTAGATTTCAAATAAAACTACTTTACAGTTTCTGACTAGGTATTAGGAACAAAATCAGGGCACTTTATTATAGAAAAATGTCCCAAATTGAGGAAAAAATAGAGTATGACACTAGGGGAAGTCCCCAATTCGGCAAACACACTACAAAAAAATTTCATTAGTATTTTCTGGATAAACTTAGAAATCTTTTCAACCCTTAATGGTCGAAATTAGTGATAGCTCACTATTTATCATAGCAACGTGAGTAGGTGCACCTTAGGAATATTCGGATTCTCTAATAATTGTTAAGGTATATTTAGGAAAATTGCTTTGGAGGGTAGACTAACATCAAATATATTTTTTAAAGGTAATTTTCTTAAAAATTCTTTTAATCCAAAGTCTTTAGAGTACCGGGCACCGTCCAATAAGACAATAGTGTAATAGAAAACACCAATTTTTTTATTCAATTAATTCAAGTACTGACCTGTATTTTTGGGCACTCTTTCATGTGCCCATCCTGTGGAATTGTGTTTGTAACAACAACAGCCTCGAAGCAAGCATTATTAATCCTTGAAATAGCAGGTCCAGAAAAAATACCATGCGTAAGAATTGCATAAACTTTTGTTGCCCCGGCCTCCATTAATTTTTCAGCTGCATGGCAAATTGTCCCGCAAGTATCAGCCATGTCATCAACTAAAATAGCTACTCTATCTTTTACATCTCCTACTAAAACCATTGAGGCTACTTCATTAGCTTTTTTTCGTTCTTTATGGATCAAAGCGAATTCAACATTAAGTCTGTCCGCGATTGAAGTCACCCTTTTAGCTCCTCCTGCGTCTGGGGAAACGATAATACTGTTCCTCCATTCAGGGATATTTTCTTTAATCCATTTTAAAACTGCCGGTTCTGCGTATAAATTATCCACAGGTATGTCGAAAAATCCTTGAATTTGTGAAGCATGCAGGTCCATTGTTATAATATGATCGGCTCCGGCTACTGACAGCATGTTGGCAACTAACTTTGCTGAGATTGGGGCACGGCTCTGTTAACAAAATTATGTTATTATGATTATGGTACAAGCTAGGTCCATTTGCAACCACAATGATCCTTTGTTGTTCTATATAAATAATATAAAGGTGTTAAAAAAAGGAGGGCAAGTTGGAGGTCATTAAATTCAACTTGATATTTTTTTAATACCCGTTACGTGCCAAGTTAATATTACTCAAACCTCAGTCAAAATTGTGCCTTTTTTTTAAATACACAAAGATTAATTAAAAGAAAAATTTTGTTATATTATAGAAGAAAAATATTTTAATGACAAGAACATAAAAAGTAGTGCTATGTTGCAAATGCACCCTAAATAATATTGAATATGCATTGCAAAAAATTAAGCTTAACACAATTTTGTTTAAAAAAAAATCATGCACTTAAATAAAAAAAAAAGGGTTAATAAGAACAAACAAAGATCAAGACCTGGACAGTTTCGTGTAAATATTAGTATTAACAAAAAAAAGCAGCCTTTTCTTGCAGTATTGTTAGTTCATAGTATATTTTTGCCTTTAATGTTAGTTAATATTAGAGTACGATTGGATACCTGTAGATAATAAACGTAGAGAATAAGATAAAAAAATGTAATTTATTAGAATAGCGTAAAAGCACACAAGTGTTAAAACGAAAATTGATATTTACTGTTTGATGTAGTACCTATTTTGCTTTTAATTTTGTTCCCATTCATCTAAATTCTAAAGTGTTAGTCCTAGAAAGAAAAATACACCTTGATAAAAAGGCATTTGAACGTTTTATTTTATTAATGTACCTAATAATTGAATGTGTATTAATTAGATTGGCAAAATCGATCTGCATTCATCCGGTATGCAAACTCAATCACAGCCAACTTGAACACCCTAGACCTATTACACCTCTAGAGATACCGCCTTGAAAAATTATAACAAGTTTGTTAACACAAATTATTTACCCCCCTTGAAAAAAAACATGCAAACCCCTTAAAAAGAATAAAAAGATTTAAAATACATGCAGAAGGATTTAATCCATAAAAGAAATCCATATCCACCAACAATAATAAGAATATAAAATTGTAATCACTTTTTTTCTTTATACAGTGTGTTGCAATTGGAAGAAATATCCCTTAGGAGGGGGGAAGGGTTTACTTGTGCTTTAAAAAATATTCAGAAAATATCTAAACTGTGTTTGAAATGGTGGAGGCACCAACTAAAACGTACAGGGGTGCAAAAATATAAAAAGAGGTCCCTAAGTGATTTTTTCATTCGAAGGGAGGGGGGAGAGCAAACAGCCAAGGGAGTAGGAAATGTCCTTAAGGGGTTTTCTTATGGTTTTAAAAGTATCCTGATGATGATGGTCAAGGCTTCGGTGACCCAGCAGCTGAGCACATGCATTCACAAGTCCACTGGGGTTAGTTGCACAAGTCCACTGGACTGTATGCTCAGCTGCTGGGTCACAGAAGGCTCTTTCGCTATCTGCTTGTGCCAAGATTCTCTTCTCCTCCCTTTGATAACTTTCTTTAATTTACAACATACTGTATTAAAAAAAATAATGATATAAAATTTAATTACCCCTAATTAATCAAGTTTAAAAAAAATTAAGGTTGAATGCTGGCATAGTTCCAGTTTTATGAACTTTGACTGAGGGAGATTTATTTTTAAATGTAAAATAAGAGTGTGGTGTAATGTAAAACCTATAAAATATTCCA
Source organism: Hemicrepidius hirtus (assembly GCA_963082805.1). Taxonomy (NCBI): domain Eukaryota; kingdom Metazoa; phylum Arthropoda; class Insecta; order Coleoptera; family Elateridae; genus Hemicrepidius; species Hemicrepidius hirtus. The sequence continues at coordinate 30,686,539 of OY720165.1, forward strand.
TAAAATTATACCTATATCCAAGGGTAATCCCCTAAATCATAATAAGGTTTTAGTTATAACAAAATCTTTCCCTTAAAAGCATTTAAAAATTAATTGTTTGAATATGCATGAATTAAAAATTTTCCCTATACTGCATAAACTGATAAGATAAAATTTCATTGACCAATGACCTTTAAGACGCAAGTAACATAACAAAAACAGCTTATCAAATAGTTAGAGCACAGACGTAAGAAGAATTTCATCACAAAAACAATTATTTTTCCTTTTTAAAATTAACATTTAACCCTTTTGATGCTTATTACAAATTTTTTAGTTAAGCAATCATGCATTTGAATAATTATAAATAAAAATAAATGATTCCCCCCCTTGTGTTCTTATCATAAATGAAAATAACACATGCGATGTTTTGTATTTCTATTACCAGATGAATTTTGGTTTTCCGTTAAAACATAAAATACACCATTTAATTATTGCTGTCACAGGACATAAAAGCAACCCTCTGTAAAAAATTTTAAGAGAAATGTTTACCCTGTATTTCCATTCGATAGATTTCCATTTTTCAACGCTTCGCTCTTTGTCGTTTGGATTTCCAGGCTAAAATCATTTGCTGATTGTTTTTACTCCATGTATTTTTTACTTAACTTAATTCACAACTAATTAATTCTATTTACAAACCAAAAATTATTAAAAGCAGAAAAAAAATTTTTTTTTAATACAGGATAAGTCAAAATATTTTTCTAATCGGAACAGATATGAAAAAATTCTTTAAATAAAAATTGTTTAGAACTTTCTCGCCTATAATTTTCCATTATTTAATCACAGAAATGTATAAATCCAGAATTTTAAACAAGATTTATTTAAAAAAAAAATTCCTATCTCTTCTCAATACAGAAATCAAATAGACTTGACTCACCCTGTATAATAAGCAATGATTATCTTTAAAATCTGTACTTTGTATTGTTTATAAAAGCCAAATCAATTAAATAATCAGATAGTGCTAAGATAAATAAATAAAATCTGTTTGAACATTCAAAATTACTTTAAAAAAATTGATCTAATTTTTATTTTTAATAACAAAATCGATATAATTAGAACGGAAACTTATTAAAATTATCAAATCAGTTGATTGAACCCGATTTACACACACGTGGAGGTTTATTAAATTTTTTATCTTTTCTTCACTCAGTGACAATTCTTTCATAATTCTTACGAACCGTAAATTAGGAAGTATAATCTTATGCAAATGTGATAAGATATCTTAAAATTATTGGACTTTGTTTCTTAAAAACATACGGTTTGGTTATTTGAACAAACCATGTGAGGTACAAGAATCGGAAGTTTAGCTAATCCTTTGAATTGCATTGAAACTCAATTAATTCTGCACCAATGCGTTGTGGAAGTTGCATATAAAAACCCTTATTTAAGTTTCTTTTAAACATTTCATTTCTTACGTAACAATTTAAAAAGTCAATACACCGAAAAATTACTAAGGATGCCATGAAAATAATTTTTTTGAATAAAACTTAATTCTTTGAAGATTTATGTGGCTTCTATTTTTATTTTTATACATATTTCCGGTTTTCATATTAAAATTAAACGCTCGGGGAAGTTTCGATAAGTTTTACTAAAATGGTTTCTCCCCAGTTTGATTGCACATTGCAACGGAAAACAAAGTTCTAGAAAAATAAGCAGGTAGCATGTACAAACTAATAAATAAAGCTTATTAAAAGTAAAATTGGTAGAAACAGTTTAAAACATATGGAAAATAAAAAGAAAAACATAAAAAAGCAATAAGAGTGCGAGAGAGCCCTTCACCAAAACTTACCAAGTTATATCAAATCGTGCTACGGACTTATATTTTATAATACTTACATTAATATATTTTTTTTTATTATAAATTACCTAATAAAGTGATTGTTTTCAGCCTAATTTAAGTGAAAATTACCAAAACAACCGTCGAAGTGATCCAAGTTCCCGAAAAAAATCCTTTCAACTGAACTTATTTTGGTTTTAATATTTTCTGGCTTTAAAATATTTTATTTCCATGGCAAACGTTACCTGCTATTACTTTAATTAATATAATTAATCTAATCTCATTAAAAAGAGGTGTATCGACTTAAAAGGCTTTTCCCCACTTCATCAAGGGTAAGTGCTCCACATGACTTTTTTATATTTAAAGATTTAAAATAAGAAGGTAAAATAAATATTGATGGTATAATTAACCTTAGAACAAAGAAATTTTCCTATTTTTTAAAAATTATTTTCCCTTGAAAGTCTTATGTGTAAACTGGTGAAAAGACATGAAAGTTGGCTTTCGATATTTCTTTAATCTAAGAATGATTTTCATGTAAAACTGATTTATTAGCTTGAAGTAACACGTGTTTTTAAAACAACTCTTATTAGGATAGGCAAACATCTAAACACCTGTTCTGGTAAAGACTCTAAATTAATACCTACCTTATCTTTTTTGTCTTGTCGAGCATAAGGGAAGCAAGGGATCACTGCTGTGACTCTACTGGCCGATGCAATTTTACATGCATTGATCATAATGAGAAGTTCCATTAAATTATCGTTCACTTCTCCACTGCCAGATTGAACAATGTAGACATCTTCCCCACGAACAGATTCGCCGATTTCCACGCTGAAAATCGATAGAAATAAATCACTTAAGGCATCGATAGGGCAGAATCAAATCTAGGTAACACTTAAAAATCCAATAATAAGCAAAGTCTGGGACAACAATCTAATTTTAAACAACAATACAAAAAAATTAGATAACGCACCATGTTTCCAAATTGCTGAACTTTTTCGTGACCACTTTTCCCAAATCGATGCCGAGACGGTCCACGATCCGTTGGGCCAAATCGGGATGAGATGTTCCACTAAAGACCTTTATATTCGGCATCCTGCTGTGAAGTAACACTCTCGGCTTCTCGAGATTCGCCCTCACCAAACTCTTTGCACGAAGAGGCTCAGATAAGACGGGCATCACTAGGAAAACAGTCAACAATTTATGCGCAGAATCAATTTTATCAAAGACCTTGACGAGATTCCACACACAGAGGCGTAGAACTTGTCAGGACTATGCCAGATTCAAGGATAATACAGTTGGAACAGCATCAATCAAGCAAATACTTCGAATAAACAGCTAAACACTAGTTTACAGGGTTCTAGGGGATTCCCCTCTTCTCCTAGGGTGTCTGACTCATTTGTAGTAATTCAAAATCCTTCAAAATCGCGCCCAAATTTAAATTTACCGCCAATGCTTGTGCTGTGAAATGTTGGCGCCAAAAATAGAGTCAAATTAGAACTTCGCGCCGATATGCAACTAGAAATGCTTGTTTATATAATTTTTGAATAATGCATACAAATGTTTGTAATAATAAAGTTGTATTACGTCATTGTTATGTAAAAAGAATTCGATATGGAACGTAGTCAACTTGACCTGCTTTCTTTAGATCCCGAAGAGTTTGTTGAAGTGGGAGAGCTAGTTTTAGTAATATTTGGTAAATAGTTGGCCTAGGGATAAAAAAAATTGCAGTGGCACTTACATCCAACTTCATTGTAAATTACAAGTAAGAGTTGTGCATTAAAAATCATTGAAAAATTAACAATTGTAAATTATTGGTTTTGAAAAATTCTTGTAGTAAGCTTTATTGTCATGTACTTTGCCTTTGCTACGTACTAAACACAAAAAGTAATGGCAAATATCGCAGCACAGAGGATAAAACGAGAATTCAAAGAGGTTATTAAAAGTGAGGAGGTAAGTTTCATTTACAAAGGGTTGAAATTATTTTGTTATGTCATCTTCTAAATCATTCACTATTTAAGATATAAACAAACATTCTTACCAATTTGTTCTATCTCTTCGTCTACCTTCATAATCGAAATCACTATCTCGCAAGGGATAAATTTCAAATTTTATTGATTATATAAATAATTTTCATCATGAACATGTGCGTTTATTTTAAAGGTTATCATTCATTTATTAACGTCAATTTAATTGGTTGACTAACAACAATCAATCTGTTATATTATAACTTTATCACTCACTTCACTTTTAGGTTGCGAAATGCGCCATCAAAGTAGAATTAGTAAATGACAATTACACTGAACTTAAAGGCGAAATTGCAGGGCCACCGGATACTCCATATGAAGGGGGTAACTTTGTTTTAGAAATTAAGATACCCGAGACGTATCCTTTTAATCCACCCAAGGTATTACATTTTTTTTCTTTTAACCGATTAATCTTAAGCAGGTTTGGAGCTTCAAACCTCTTTTTTTTTTACTTTTAGTTGATTAATTAAGAACAATTAGTTTAAATAAATCTAGATTTAAATTATTTACCATTACCGATCATGCTTTAGTAATGTTTTGCTATAAATCTCGTTGAATAACGTTTTGGCATAGTCAAACGACCTGCAAAAATTACCTGCTCATTTAAACCGATACTAAAACCCAATCTGGCAAAGTTTTTTTATTAAATTTCCTTATTGCATTCTTCAAAATACGTTTTTTGGTTATTTTTTCAATTCAAACAAAGGGTTTTAATAAACGGTTAAAATGGGATTCCCATAAAAATTTCCTTTACTTGATTAGAGCCTTCTTAATATTTTTGTGACACAGCCTCTGATAAACGCTTTGATTTATTCAAGACTTTAATATTGTCCTATGTTTTAGGTACGGTTTATAACTAAAATATGGCATCCAAATATTTCTTCGGTAACGGGAGCAATTTGCTTAGATATTTTAAAAGACCAGTGGTAAGTTTACAGTAAATAATAAAATATACAGGTTGAGTCCACGGACTCTTTCTATACTTAATTTTCTTGAGCATCTCGCCCTTTTCTATAGCGGTATGAGGTTAATTTAATTTTAGGGCTGCAGCAATGACACTTCGAACAGTGTTATTATCATTACAAGCACTATTATCAGCTGCAGAGCCGGATGATCCTCAAGATGCGGTTGTAGCAAGACAGTTCAAAGAAAATGCAGAAATGTTTCAAAGTACTGCAAGTCATTGGACAAACGCATATGCAGGAGGTAACATTCTTCTCTTTTTTAAGGGGTATAAAAACAATAAATCAATGTTCCTTTATAGGACCTCACGCAAACAAGGGTTTTGATGATAAAATAAGGAAACTTATAGAAATGGGTGTAGATGAACATGAAGCCAGGGTAGCATTATCTTCTTATAATTGGGATTTAGAACGGGCTACAGAACAGTTGTTTAGTTAGTAAATGTACTGCCACTTGCCTTTAAAAAAAAAACCTGTTAATTAATTACTGCTCACCATTTTACAACTGAAAAGAGTGCACAGCCATTTTTAAAAAAACTAAATTGGATTTGTTGTTTTTGGATGTTAAAAGAAGGGCACTTGTGAGCATTATTACATATTAGCTCTGTATTGTATATATTATCTTACGAAAATTAACGTTAGGAAATTAATAAAGTGAAATGTTCACAGATGGTTTTTGTTTTTCATATACTATTACGTAATTTATATTATTTCATAAATGAAGAGTTATGTATTTACTGTTTTATCATCTCTTTCTAAATAAAAATAATAAATCTAATACTCGGTAGTGAAATATTCTGCAATTTTCATACTATAAACAAAATAAAACAACCCTTGTAATAATTATCGAGGGGGTTTCCAAAATAAATACAGCTGGGTAGGCAACCAAACGTACACTTAGGATGTCATCAGGTTGGGTCGAAATTCGTCGTTTTAATGTTTACTTTTTGATTTCGTTCTGAAATATTCTGCAATTTAATGAGAAAAAGCATATAATTTTATTATTTTAAATAGAAGATTCTGTATATTATTACAGGTTCTAGAAGCTAAACAACCCTTGTAATAATTTTATTTTTCCAAAATAAATGCAGGAGGATAGGCAACCAAACATGCACCTATGACGTCACAATATTCGGGTAACTTCGGAATTCGTCGTTGTTATGTTTACTTCTGATTTGTTGAAAAGCTAACCTCTTTGTGTTGCAAATATGACATTTTTTTGCATAATTCTGATTGCGATTCATTTAAAAACCTTTCAATAGAATGGATTCTGATTCAGACGCAACGATAATTTTAGGTAAGTTGCTACAATTTTATTAAGAAAATATTAAAAAGTATTTCTAATTTAGATTCTGAAGAAGAAAATGAAGCCATGGATGTAGAAGACATTCCTTTTGCACAAGGATTAAATAATCCCAATCCACCCATTGCAATCGATTTAAGTATTTACTATAATCCTAATTTACCTCCTGACAATCCTCCAGTCGAGGTTCAATACGTTTTAATTGGAGGAGAAAATTTACAACCAGGTACGGAACAAAGAGAAAATGAAGTGACTCAAAGGGAAAACGAAGAGATTCCAAGAGAAAACCAAGAGACTCCAATAGAAAACCAAGAGACTGAACCTACCAGGTCTGAATCACCATCATTATTAAGCGGAACTGTCAGACAAGAGGAAGAGAACGTGAAGACTAATGAGAATGAAAAGTCGCCTCAAAAACGCCCCCATTCTGATTCTGACATCGAAAACGAAGATGAAGGTAAAATATGTCCAATTTGTTTAGATAATTGGACAAACATGGGTGATCATCGAATATGTGCTTTAAAATGCGGCCACCTATTCGGCTTAAGCTGCATAGTTCGATGGCTTTCATCCCAAAAAAAGAAAAGTTGTCCTACTTGTAAAAAAAAAGCTATAAAAGCTGATATCAGATATATTTATGCAAAAAAATTGATAGCCATGGATTCAAGCGAATTAGAAACGATTAAAAAACAACTTACAGATGTGACGGAAGATAAAAATCGGATTCAAATTGAATTAACCCGGGCCGTATGTCGCGAACACTTAATCATGCAACAAGTTGAGGATTTAAAGAAAAAGGTACAGTATTTAGATTCGGCTTTAGAAGTAAAACAAAAATATGGACCAGCATCTCAAACAAATAACGATCAGACTTTTAGTGATAATATCCGATTATACATGGATAAATCTTTGGAGATTTGTAAAGAGGGAGGTTGTCGTGTGGTTGATTATTACAGCAACCATGATTTAATTGTGGCTTCTATGAAATCTCCAAATAATTTATTCCGTGGATATGGAGTAAGAAAAATTGATGTTTCAACGTATCGCCCAACAGCTTTTATTCCGCTTCACACCATGTTGATTCGTGATATCCGATTTCATCCGGAAAACCCATGGTTATTAAGCGTATCATTGGATAAAACCATTAAAGTTGTTGATATGCAAACAAACCTTCCGATTTCCGTCAATAACAACGGAGATGCAAGTTTATGGTCGTGTTGTTGGGATGTAAACGACACAAACATGTTTTATGTTGGTAAACAACAAGGTTCCGTTGCAAAATTTGATTTGAGACAATTAACCGAGCCTGTTTGCACCCTTGAGATGCCTGGGGATATGTCACCGGTTGTTTCCGTTGCATCAATGGCTGTGAATCCCGGAGGTGCTGTCCCATCCGGAGGAATAGTTGTATCTAAATTAAATTCCTTATGGATTTTCGAACAATCCGGTAATGAATACACACGTTATCCTTTACCAATAGAAGGACCTTTTATGTCGATGTCTTATCAAAATTCCAATAAACAACTTTTGGTTTCGACTCGTTCCAATTCACGTATTCCGTATTCAAGACATCACGTTTGCAATATTGAAAATGGGGCTTTAAATAATTTACTTTGCTCAACCGTTCATTGTTTTCCTGGTAGTGGTGGTACACAAAAATTCTTATCACGTTCATGTATAGTTTCAAATAAATCTAAAGATTACGTTGCAGTGCATCAAGAAGCAAGTAAAAATGTGTTTTTGTGGAGTATAGGAACTGGACGTAAAGTTTGTAGTTTGCCGGCTCGTGATCCGGTATTAGACTTACGTTGTGTTAATACAGACAGTACGAACTATTTAGTATCACTTACCGAGAGGAAACTTGAATTTTTTAAGTTTGCTTAATTTTTTTTAAGACGAATAAAACTTTTTTCATTTTTTATTAAGTATTATAAATGTTATATTATCAAAATAATTTTTATAATGTAAATTTTAATATAATATTGATTAAACTAATTAATTTTTTGATTACATTTTTTACAGCGTAGCTACAAAAAAATAAAAGAACTCGGAGGTTGTTATCCTGTCTTGACTGTCTGTTCCAGTGTTTTCGTGGTTGTCCTGTGTGTATTCTTGCTCTCGATTGGTAACTAAACATCTACCCTGGGCCTAGAATCCTTGCTTTGGTTCACGCTGTTAGGATGTCCGCAACATTTCCTTCTATTGTTAGAAGGGAAACAGCGAGTTCTTTGCAAAAAGCAGGTATGTGACTAAAATTTTCTACAATTTATCTGATAATAATTTACATAAATCACACAAAATATGAAAAATATACAGAGTATTGCATAAAAAAATTAACTTTTTGATTAAAACATAGCTAAAATATTTTTCGAATGCGAGTTTTTCCAAAACCATTTGTTTTAGTAAAACAAACAGTTAAGAAGATTTGTAGAACATAAAAATCTCTGTCCGAATATGCAAAAATATACAGGGTGTTGTGTATAAAATAATTGAGATACGAGCCTTTCAAATTTGAAAATCGTTAAATTTGTCTTTAAGTGCAATTATTTTAAAAACTGTTTACTTTAGGTAAAACAATTACTTAATAAAATTTCTAGTGCTCAAAAATCTCTATCCAAATATGCAAAAATATACAGGGTGTTATATATAAAATAATTGAGTTTCGGGCCTTTCAAATTTGAAAATCGTTGAATGTATCTTTACGTGCAATTATTTTGGAAACTGTGTGTTTTAGGTAAACCAATTGCTTAATAAAATTTATAGAGCTCAAAATTCTCTATTCAAATATGTAAAAATATACAGGGTGTTATATATAAAATAACTGAGTTCAGGTCCTTTCAAATTTGAAAATCGTTGAATTTATTTTTACGTTCAACTATTTTGAAAATTGTTTGTTTTAGGTAAACCAATTGGTGAATAAAATTTGGAGAATTCAAAATTCTCTATCAAAATATGCAAAAATATACAGGGTATTATATATAAAATAACTGAGTTCAGGTCCTTTCAAATTTGAAAATCGTTGAATTTATCTTTACATGCAATTATTTTGGAAACTATTTGTTTTAGGTAAAACAATTGGTTAATAAAATTTGTAGAGCTCAAAATTCTCTATCCAAATATGTAAAAATATACAGGGTGTTATATATAAAATAATTGAGTTCAGAGCCTTTCAAATTTGAAATTCGTTGAATTTATCTTTACGTGCAATTATTTTGGAAACTGTTTGTTTTAGGTAAAACAATTAGATAATAAAATTTGTAGAGCTCAAAAATCTCTATCCAAATATGTAAAAATATACAGGGTGTTATACATAAAATAATTGAGTTCAGGTCCTTTCAAATTTGAAAATCGTTGAATTTATCTTTACGTGTAATTATTTTGGAAACTGTTTGTTTTAGGTAAAGCAATTGGTGAATAAAATTTGTAGAGCTCAAAATTCTCTATCCAAATATCCAAAAATATACAGGGTGTTATATATAAAATAATTGAGTTCAGAGCCTTTCAAATTTGAAAATCGTTGAATTTATCTTTACGTGCAATTATTTTGGAAACTGTTTGTTTTAGGTAAAACAATTAGATAATAAAATTTGTAGAGCTCAAAAATCTCTATCCAAATATGTAAAAATATACAGGGTGTTATACATAAAATAATTGAGTTCAGGTCCTTTCAAATTTGAAAATCGTTGAATTTATCTTTACGTGTAATTATTTTGGAAACTGTTTGTTTTAGGTAAAGCAATTGGTGAATAAAATTTGTAGAGCTCAAAATTCTCTATCCAAATATCCAAAAATATACAGGGTGTTATATATAAAATAATTGAGTTCAGAGCCTTTCAAATTTGAAAATCGTTGAATTTATCTTTACGTGCAATTATTTTGGAAACTATTTGTTTTAGGTAAAACAATTGGTTAATAAAATTTGTAGAGCTCAAAATTCTCTATCGAAATATGTAAAAATATACAGGGTGTTATATATAAAATAATTGAGTTCAGAGCCTTTCAAATTTGAAAATCGTTGAATTTATCTTTACGTGCAATTATTTTGGAAACTGTTTGTTTTAGGTAAAACAATTAGATAATAAAATTTGTAGAGCTCAAAAATCTCTATCCAAATATGTAAAAATATACAGGGTGTTATACATAAAATAATTGAGTTCAGGTCCTTTCAAATTTGAAAATCGTTGAATTTATCTTTATGTGTAATTATTTTGGAAACTGTTTGTTTTAGGTAAAGCAATTGGTGAATAAAATTTGTAGAGCTCAAAATTCTCTATCCAAATATCCAAAAATATACAGGGTGTTATATATAAAATAATTGAGTTCAGAGCCTTTCAAATTTGAAAATCGTTGAATTTATCTTTACGTGCAATTATTTTGGAAACTGTTTGTTTTAGGTAAAACAATTAGATAATAAAATTTGTAGAGCTCAAAAATCTCTATCCAAATATGTAAAAATATACAGGGTGTTATACATAAAATAATTGAGTTCAGGTCCTTTCAAATTTGAAAATCGTTGAATTTATCTTTACGTGTAATTATTTTGGAAACTGTTTGTTTTAGGTAAAGCAATTGGTGAATAAAATTTGTAGAGCTCAAAATTCTCTATCCAAATATCCAAAAATATACAGGGTGTTATATATAAAATAATTGAGTTCAGAGCCTTTCAAATTTGAAAATCGTTGAATTTATCTTTATGTGCAATTATTTTGGAAACTGTTTGTTTTAGGTAAAACAATTAGATAATAAAATTTGTAGAGCTCAAACATCTCTATCCAAATATGTAAAAATATACAGGGTGTTATACATAAAATAATTGAGTTCAGGTCCTTTCAAATTTGAAAATCGTTGAATTTAATTTTACGTGTAATTATTTTGGAAACTGTTTGTTTTAGGTAAAGCAATTGGTGAATAAAATTTGTAGAGCTCAAAATTCTCTATCCAAATATCCAAAAATATACAGGGTGTTATATATAAAATAATTGAGTTCCGAGCCTTTCAAATTTGAAAATCGTTGAATTTATCTTTACGTGCAATTATTTTAGAAACTGTTTGTTTTAGGTAAAACAATTGGTTAATAAAATTTGTAGACATCAAAATTCTCTATCGAAATATGCAAAAATATACAGGGTGTTATATATAATATAATCCAGTTATGACTCATTCAGATTAGAAAATAGTTGAATTTACTTTTTTTTAACACAATCTCCTTCTGTTCTATAAAAATTATTAATTTACATGTTTATAATAAGATAATACAATTCTTATGACCTCCTCTAAGATTATTATTATTCGGTAATACAATAAATTGTAGGCTTATCATTAAATTTAACGCAACGTTTAGTTGACGGTGTTAACAATTCAGGAGCAGGCGTAATTTTATTTGAAATTATCGATAAACGTTTAAGACTATTACGAAAACTATTCTTCCTTGAGAATGTTGTTTCGTTAATAATATTAATCGTTTGATATTTATTCAATATCGAAATACACATTTCTGGAACTTTATTGGCTTGTGCTTGTGGATGTTCGTCTAACCATGATAAAAGTTGTCTAATCGTTTTTATTTGCTGCTCCTGACTCACCTTTAAAAAAAATTATCATAGTATTAACGTAAAAAAATAATATATCTATAAAAATACCTTTTGAAGTGCTTGTCGTATTAAAAATTCATCCTTAGCACTCATAAATGTTAACACGAATTTTTTATTACTTAGCCATGCGTAATTTGATTTTTCGTACATTGCTTCTGCATATCTCATTTGTTGCGTATGCATTAAAATCTGTACCTAAATAATTTTAAAATTAAATCAGAATAATTTAAATTTAATTTAATACCTGATCTATGAACTGCGTAAAACTCATATTGAATGCTTTAAAAGAGATCTTGTTTATTTGTCTGGAGTATATTATAGAATGGGAACATTATTAAAATTTATTAAGTGGTATGCAAACATATTCCGATGATAAGAGTAAGGGCATTCAAATAAATAAATGTGTTTGAATTAATTACTGGTTCTTTTGTGGGTGATATTGGTTTGTTTACTCAGAGATATTTATTATTATTAAAGTGACAAATTATGTTTATATGGATAAGTTCATTATCTGAGTAAATAAGAGCAAGGAAAATTTAACTATTTGTAACAGTCATATGTCGATTATTTTATATATAACACCCTGTATATTTTTGCATATTTCGTTAGAGAATTTTAAGCTCTACAAATTTTATTAACCAATTATTTTACCTAAAATAAATAGTTTTCGAAATAATTACATCTAAAGAGAAATTCAACGATTTTCAAATTTGAAAGCCTCGTACCTCAACTATTTTATATATAACACCCTGTATATTTTTGCATATTTCGATAGAGAATATTGAGTTCTACAAATTTTATTAACCAATTATTTTATCTAAAATAAATAGTTTTTGAAATAATTGCATCTAAAGAGAAATTCAACGATTTTCAAATTTGAAAGGCTCGTACCTCGATTATTTTATATATAACACCCTGTATATTTTTGCATATTTCGATAGAGTTTTTTGAGTTCTACAAATTTTATTATCCAATTGTTTTACCTAAAACAAACAGTTTCCAAAATAATTGCACGTAAAGATAAATTCAACGATTTTCAAATTTGAAAGCCTCGTACCTCAATTATTTTATATATAACCCCCTGTATATTTTTGCATATTTGGATCGAGAATTTTGAGTTCTATAAATTTTATTAACCAATTATTTATCTAAAATAAATAGTTTTCGAAATAATTGCATCTAAAGAGAAATTCTACGCTTTTCTAATTTGAAAGTCTCATATCTTAATTATTTTATATATAACACCCTGTATATTTTTGCATATTTGGATAGAGAATTTTGAGCTCTACAAATTTTATTCACCAATTATTTTACCTAAAATAAATAGTTTTGGAAATAATTGCATCTAAAGATAAATTCTACGCTTTTCTAATTTGAAAGCCTCGTACCTCAACTATTTTATATGTAACACCCTGTATATTTTTGCATATTTGGATAGAGAATTTTGAGTTCTACAAATTTCATCAACCAATTATTTTAGCTAAATTCAACAGTTTTCGAAAAAATTGCACTTAAAGAAAAATTCAATTATTTTCATAATCATAGTCATAAAGCGTAGACTTTACCTACGGTTGCTCAAGTCTGTCTTCCTTAAAATGCAAAGTGTTGAAATGATAAGCCCACTTTTTATTGTTATTACTAAATATTAATAATCTTATGCAGGTCATGAGGATTATATTATCTTATCACCTGCGTAAAGGTTATCGTATGTTGAAATAATAAGACAAGAAATATTCACAAACAAATAATATATATTTTTTGTACAAATGTCACACAAATTATTACAATAATGACTGGAATGCTTAACATTTCATTATTGTGCATGTATAAATGCATCCTGTTGCACGCTATTATTAAAGGAGTTATCTATACCCTATTGATAAGTCATACACAGTGTGTTGTCAAGGTATATTTAACCCTAATAAAGCAATTTAATTGAATGGAATTGTTTCAAACCAAGCACATAAACAATACAATATAAAATGAGTAGTAGTACAAATTAAAAGAATCCGCAAATCAATTTATTTTTTTGTTGTTTTAATATAAAATTCAAAATATATAGTAAATAATTGCAGAAACTTTTTTTGGAAGAACTTAACATGGTTTATGATAGACGGATAGATTGTATTATTTGAAAAACGGCAGATCCACACACAACGAAAATGAACAGCGCAAGCAACCATGGTCCGACAGGATAGCTCTCATCCTGGGGTCTCTAGAATAAATAAATAATTTCAATTAGTAACGCATGGGTTTAAAGGATTATTAAAGATAAGTAACAAAATAAAAACAAGCAATATGGTTGGGTTTTACTTACTGTAGATTTTGGTACATTTCCCCTGTTCACGACGTTTTTGCTGGCTTTTTCGTTGGCGAGGCGCATTCTTTGTTTTGGGGCCATTTTTCTAAATATTTATTATTGTAAACGATTTAAAATAATACAACAGAAGTGTTTTCACGACACGTCTTGTCCAACTCGGAACGTTGTAAAAAGTGTACAAGTGGAAGCTTTTTGACAACGTTGACTACAATTCGCTGTGGTTGCATTACCTCCCGGTAACTTTCCCTTAGTAGTTTTTACCCCTAAAAAAATAGTCTATTTTTCTATAAAAACTCGCTTGTAACCAAAAATCATGTAAATTTAAATCAGAATAAGACAAATTTGACATATTGTAAACCGTAAAGAAACTGTTTCTAATAACAATCAATAAATGTTTTGTTTAAATTCCCGTAGGCGTTTACTTAACCACTATTTCATACGACCTTCACTTCCAACCTCATTTTGAAACGTCAAACTTTCAAAAATTTCCCCTTTTCTAATTGAATTAAACCGTTTTAACTATATACTACAATATTACAATACTTTCGTTTAATCCCAATTACATAAAATTATAATTAAAGTGTAAAAATGAGTTTAATTTATTAAACGTTTTTTGAGCAATGAGTGAAGGGGGCCTAACAGAGGAGTCGGATACCCTCTCTACGATTTATACCACAGATTGGCATGATGAAATCGATGATGAAGAAGACTCTTTTTCAGTGAAAGATAATCGGGGTAATGAAGAACAACAAACGGAGGAGTTGGAGGCTTTGTCTTCGATTTACGGTGCAGATTGGTGTAAAGAAATCGGTGATAAATACTCTTATTCAATAAAAATTAATGAAGAGGTACATCTCTTTGTTACCCTTAATCCTGATTACCCTTCGAATAGACCCCCGTCATATCAATTACTAGCACCGACACTTACCAGGGAACAAAAACACCAAGTTAATGTTTGTTTTGACACGATTTATAAGTAAGTTTTTATTGAAAAATTATTTCTTTTCTATTTTAATGTATTTATAGAAATAACCTTGGTGGACCTGTTTTGTTTGAATGGATTGAAAAGCTTAAGGAAATTGTAGACGTTAATAATGAAGATGAAGAAACTGGAGAGGCTGAGGTCGATGAAGAAGAAGATGAAACAGGCCAAGGCTTAAAATTTGATATTATACATGGTGCGATTATTCAGGATCGGAAGAGTACGTTCCAAGGACATGTTTGTTCTGTGCAGAAACAGGAGCAAATCAAGTAATTATTTAAAAATACAATTTGGATTATAAAAATTAATTTTGTTAATTATATTTTTTAGAGATGTCATGGAAGTACTATTACAGAATAAAAAAATAGCTCTAGCAACTCATAATATAATGGCTTACCGTATATGTTTAGAAAGTGGAACAATCCATCAGGTAAATAAAAAAAACTTATAAACTGATTGGTATTATATTAACCAAAAATTGTTACAGGATTACGATGATGACGGAGAAACCCATGCAGGCAGTCGATTATTACATTTATTGCGGATGTTAAATGTTACCAATGTTATGGTTATTGTTACAAGATGGTATGGAGGGATACATTTGGGTCCTGATCGCTTCAGACACATTAATAATGCTGCCCGACAAGCACTACAGGAAGCAGGATTTCTTAAAGAGAAAGAGACTTAAGTTTATGTAAGTAAAATTGTGTATTTCAGTTACTGTACTTTTTGTTTATATTAGATTTTTTTTTGTTGATGGGATAGCATGTTTATTATGCAATAGAAGGTATGGAATTTATAAAATGTTTTGGTTATCACTGCAGAGAAAAGATTTCCAAGAAAAATCAAATTTGGATCATCTTTGTCTTAGAAATGGAAATTCAGTAACTCCCCCACCTTTTCATACTAAACTGTAAATTATGTTGTGCACTACAACAGTTTTGTAATAAAGAGGGTTTAGTGTTTAAACTAAAGTTTAAGTGTTTTACCTAAAACAAACAGTTTACAAAATAATTCCTCGTAAAGAATCAACGATTTTCTAATTTGTAACAGTCATATCTCGATTATTTTAAATATAACACCCTGTATATTTTTGCATATTTAGATAGAGATTTTTAAGCTCTACAAATTTTATTAACCAATTATTTTACCTAAAACAATCAGTTTTCGAAATAATTGCACTTAAAGAAAAATTCAACGATTTTCAAATTTGTAATAGTCATATCTCGATTATTTTATATATAACACCCTGTATATTTTTGCATATTTGGATAGAGATTTTTAAGCTCTACAAATTTTATTCATGAATTGTTTTACCTAAAACAAACAGTTTTCAAAATAATTGCACGTAAAGAAAAATTGAACGATTTTCATATTTGTAAGTCATATCTCGATTATTTTATATATTATTCTTATCTCTGTTAAAGCAATACAAGCCGTAACTTCGTTTAAAAGGCAGAGAAACGCAAAAAAAATTGATAAATTGGAAATTAAATTCAAACCGTGGTGGAATGTATAAATGTCCGCAAACGTCATTTTAATATGACAGTTCTTTTTGGTTTGAGTTTATAAATAATTGAATTTGGCGGTGGCTACTCGCGCGCACCTGTGACAATAACAAGCCAATATTTTGCTGGTTAGGACGTTTAATCTGGAATAATTTGCCCGTTTTAATTTTCAGACTGCTTCAGTATTGCTGACAGTCGGTTAAATTAATATTTATTCCCTAAAACGGACAACTTTTTTATTTTTTGAGAAACAGCGTGAGAATAGACAGATCCACATGTCGGCAACAAGTGTCCTAATTTATCGACCGTGCGAAACGAAATTTCACGAAATAACAGAATTTGGGTTGGAAGTTCAATGTATGTCGAACAGAGGGCGCCCTCAAAAATATAAAATATTTAAAAAATTCGCGCCGTTTCAAAAATGTTTGTCAGACACTACTGATAATTTGTTATAAGGTTTAATATTTACCCTTATTCTAAAAACGGACCCCTAATATTCTAAAATAAAAACTAAAATCAACGAGTCTTTTAGCTAAATGTAGTTGACATTTATAAATGTACGAGTACGAGTCTCGATTATTTTATATATAACACCATGTATATTTTTGCATATTTGGATAGAGATTTTTAAGCTCTACAAATTTTATTAATGAATTGTTTTACCTAAAACACACAGTTTTCAAAATAATTGCACGTAAAGAAAAATTCTTTAATCAAAAATTATTTTAAACTTCATTTTCTTTCTCTTCGGGTTTACTTTCTTCCCCGGTATCATCAGAAGCATCATCATCTAATTGAAACATGGGTTCATCAACCAATTGCCTTTCTAAATTCCGTTCTGTTTCCTGATCTAATTCCTCATCTGCATTAATTAACATTTCTTCGATATCATCGTCCGGTGGTAAAGGTTCCATTATGATTGGCGGATGTGCAGCATACACAGCTGCCATAACATCGTTAATAATTTCTTGATTATCCCATTCACATAAAGGTTCCGTACCAATTATTAAGGGAATCCCTGGTGTGTCTATGTTTGGATATCCGTATGCTTTGTATCGAGGTATTGCCCCTTGTAACGAGACCCAAACTTCGTAGATTACTTGACAAGATTTACAGTTGGAGTATTGGTTTGTAGGAACCGTATCGGGATCCGTATCTAACATGCAGTAATAATCGTAAGTGCCTTGTAAAACGTCAACCATTCGAGGGACCCGACAAATATCTTGTCGAAAAGTTTTTGTTGCTTTAGTTGGTTTTGTACTCCTAAAAAAAATTGTTTAATTTTATGAAAAGGAGGGGAGGGTGAAATGCAAGACTTGCCGATATATTTCGAGTTTTGTCAGGACAAAAATAAGTCCTCCAAATTGAACAATCGATTCGTTAATTATGGTACATAGCACGGGAACTGATTGTCCTGCAGCGATTCCGCAAAGAGGTAACCAAACACTTATTTTTACGTTTCCTAAATTAATAATTCCATAACGGAAAATTCTTTGAATATCTTGTCGTGCTTCCGAGAACAAATAATTTTCTAGCTTTAAATTTCTTCGGCTACGAACGTTTATTTCTTGTGTAAATATTTGCAAAGGCGTTTCCGGTAGTTTTATTATTACTTTTGCACTATACCTAAAAATTATTTTAGTTTAATAAAATAAAACATTTATTCCTCGTACTTGATTGTCCCATTTTGCCCCGACCATGTACTGGGTAAATTCCCTGGAAGGCTTGTTTTAAATTTAAATATATCCGGGGTTTCATATAAATGTACGTTTCCATCAGCCCCTCCTGCTAAAGTGTGTCGACTAAAAAAAAACTCTTCTTCTCCGGAGAAAACTGTTTGTTTTTTGTATATTTTCAGGGATTTAAATAAAGGTTTGTCGTATTTCCATTGACATTCCGCTGTACCAATAACCTTTTATATTTTATTAGTTTAGGGTTTAATAATTTTGTAATTGCATACCTCCATGATTACTTGTTCGATTAAGCATTCTTCGTTTAAAGCCGAAAGTGCAACACCCCCTGTTATAATTTCTCCAGGGTACATAACATCAAAATTAAACAATATTTCGCATTTTATATTTAATTTTGTATTGCTATCTTTTGTGTAATTAACGCTTGCTAAACCCATGAACATGTCACGTCCAAACAGTGACATTTGAAAATTGTACGTTGATTGTACTCAAAGGAAGTTTACAGACCCACCTGTATCTTAAGGCGGGTTTGTAATAATTGTAACGTTTCGCATTCTAGCGAAAACCAATAGAATTTCAGAGTTTTCAAAAAGCGAGCAATTCTATTGGTGCTCGCTTACGAATCTGTCTTAAAAGATTTGTGTAAAGCGGGGTGTGTTATAGACGTTCAACCTTGCCCTACAAGTCGTTGGTTATCGGAAACTGACTATAAAGACATGTAAATAATGGTTCATAGCATACATGCTTAAAGCACCGCAAATTTGACGTTCCCTGTATATTTCTTAGGGTACCGTTGGTTGCACAATAGCCACTTTCCGTTGACCGATCGGTAATGTAGTTATCTAACCTGTGACAAGTCAAACAATTTTTAACCTAACCTCAAAAACTAGTAATTACAAAGAAAAGTGGAAGCTTTTATAAATAATTTAGGTCTATTATAACTATTTATTATTAAAAATAACTTGGAAAAATGATCAATTTACACGATTCCCAAATGGGAATAAGCAGTGCCGAAAAAATGGAAAATGCTCGACGGCGAAGGTATATTTTTAATTTTCATGTAACTCCTTTTAATTATCCTCATTTTTCAGTTCTAATCGCTCTATTAAACGTAAGAAATTCGATGACGAACTTGTAGAATATAGTTTAGGCATTCCAGGTGTTTCTAACATCAAGGTATGTGTTTCGTAAACTTTCATTTTTTTTCTGAAATAACATGAAAATTTTACAGAGTGGACGTGCTCGAACGCAATCTCTAACTGTGGTCCATCCTGAATATCCAATTCCGGTTAATCCACCACCTCCACCTGTAACTCTTCCAACAGCTCCGGTGATTGTAGACCCGAAACGCAAACCTGTAGCAAAAGGTGTGTCGGGAGTTTCAAGGCGAGGCAAAAAAGGGAGACAACAAAGTCAAATTGCAACTAAAGATTTGGGGCGATGGAAACCAACTGATGATTTAGCTTTGATTATCGGAATT
The DNA here is from genome assembly GCA_963082805.1 of Hemicrepidius hirtus. Classification (NCBI taxonomy): domain Eukaryota; kingdom Metazoa; phylum Arthropoda; class Insecta; order Coleoptera; family Elateridae; genus Hemicrepidius; species Hemicrepidius hirtus. Next base: position 30,706,213 of record OY720165.1, read on the forward strand.
CAACAAACAAACGATTTACGGATTGTCCATTTGGGTACCAAATTCTCGTGCAAGTTTACTGTGCAAGAATTACAGCAACGCTGGTATGCTTTATTGTACGATCAAGCTGTTTCGCGAGTGGCTGTGGCGGCTATGCGGAATTTACATCCGGATATGGTTGCAGCCGTACAAGACCGAGCACTTTGGAGCGTCCAAGAAGAACAATTAATTGGGACAATAAAATCGGTAAGTCTCGTATCTCAAATCAAACTTGAAGAATGAAATTTATATTTTTAGTCGTCAAACCCTTCAGTGAATACTTTTGCCGATTTACTAACGCAGCATTCGGATGCTTTTTTTCCAAGTCGCAGTGCAATTGCTTTACAACGACATTGGCACACTTTACGCCTTTATCATCTACTCCCTGATCAAATGCCTTCTCCGTATCCAACCCATAACAAACCGATTGTTGATTTTGCCGATATCGAAGAAACAATTCAAGATGTGGAATTGGGTGACCCCCCAGATGAAGGTTTAGATAGAGAAATACGATTACAACAACGAAGAAGTACACGAGAGATACGGCAACTGGAAAATGAAGTGGGGCGTTGGAATGTTCTTGTGGATAGTGTAACGGGTGTTTGTCCTGGAGAATTAGATAATCAGACTTTAGCCGTCTTGCGGGGTCGATTGGTACGTTATTTAATGCGTAGTCGGGAGATTACTATTGGAAGATCTGCTAAAAATCACGCAGTTGATGTTGATTTGTCCTTGGAAGGACCTGCTGAGAAGATTTCACGCCGACAAGGAACTTTGAGGTATTTAAAACTATAAAATGATTTTGCATGTCTTAAATGAATTTTCTTTTTGTAGATTACGCAACACTGGAGAGTTTTATTTGTCTTCAGAAGGGAAGCGTCCGATTTTTGTAGATGGAAGACCGATTACTGCAGGAAATAAAGCACGGCTTTATGATAATTCTGTTGTTGAAATTGCTTCTTTACGGTTTATTTTTTCTGTTAATCAGGATCTCATTCGGGTTATTCATACTGAATCAGTACGATTTAATCTTCCTTCATAATTATTAATGTTTCATTGTTTGTATTAGATGTCGTATAAGATTTAGATGTTAGTAATTGTCTTTTAGTAACGATTGTACTTTTGAATTAAATTTCAAGTCTGTTTCATTACTTATAGTTAAATTTTTAAGATCTTAGTTTGTGTAAGTTGTTAGAAACACAATGTTTTGGGACCTTAAAGCATGCATATCCTTGGAAAGTTTGTTAAATACATTTTGCTGGGGTCCCAAAACTTGCTATTTCTTGCGAAAAATTTGAACTACTGTCTAGGGTTTATAAAACAAATTTTTCGGGAATTCTTGTTGAGAACAACCTTCTGGTACAATAAAATTTGTATATCCATGGAAGTTTTTTGTCAATAAAATATATGTTTTCCTAAAATCATGTTGGGGCGTGTGTTTAGGCCACCATAGAAATTGACAATTAGTCAATCAGGTGATGTAATTAAAAGTTTTAATGATGTTTTTGTGATGTGTAGATTGTGTAGAAATTGCTGAATCAAACCATCATGACTTCTATTGTATGTAAATGATTTTGCTGGTAAGGCAAGTTTTTGAAATGCTCCGATTCTCTTAAAGTTTGCTTATCGGTTTCTTAACTTTTTTTTTGCCTTTACAGTCCATCCAAGGGTTCCGACAAATGTAGGGTTGAACATCTAGGGATACCTGGAATCTTGCAAATGCTGCATCCTTGGAAGTAAAGAAAAATATCTGATCTTGCTGCCAGCGGCGGACGCCTGAACTCAGAGGAATCTTTTTGTTAGGACGGTAATATAATTGAATTCTATCTTCTTAATCAATTTTACTTTTCTACATTCCTTCATCTCCCCCTCCCAATGGTTTCCATATTTTTAGTAATTGTTAGATTTTTTATTTTATGTCTATGTAGGTAGGCAACCAATCATACACCAATATTTCATGGTCTTCAGGAAAATCTGAATCTATGCTTCTATGAGGAATTCCTGTGGCCACAAATGATCTTACAGTCTTTAACACACCACGATTAAGCAATACTGGTAATTTCAAAGAGTTTATTATGTGTTACAGGTAGTTACAGTGGAGGACATGCCAGCTTTAAAGGACAAGAGCATTACAAGAATGGACAAAGTTAGGACGGTAATATAATTGTATTCTATTTAATCCATTTTACTTTTCTACATTTAATTCCCCCCCCCCCATAGTTTCCATATTTTTTAGCAATTTTTTGATTTTTTAATCTTATGCCTATGTAGGTAGGCAACCAATCATACACCAATATTTCATGCTCTTCAGAAAAATCTGAATCTATGCTTCTATAAGGCAGTGCTGTGGCCACAAATGGTCTTACAGTCTTAAATATACCACGATTAAGCAATACTGGTAATTTCAAAGAGTTTATTATGTGTTACAGGTAGTTACAGTGGAGGACAGCTCAGCGCTAAAGGATAAGAGCACGGACAAAGCTGGGACTGACGAGACAGTCGAATAAAGCACCACACATGTATTTTGTATTATAGTAATAAGAAATTTTCTGACTGGTTTTAACTTTCAAGAACAAATCTTGACAAAGGCTTAACCTTCTATTTGTTTTCTTAAATAAAAAGCATAATTTTGTTCGTTGTTAGTTCAGAACAGTCAGACATGCATGGTTGTTGATTAGAATAATAATTTATGAGAAGAGATGTACAGGGTGTTTCACAAGACTCTGTAGGTGATAAAATAAATGCATGTTTGCATAGATTTTGCATGTAAAAGACCCCACTATTTGTTTAACATTACATTTAGTTGTTTAATGTTATTTTTAGAAGCTCTCGAGCTTAAATTTGTAATAAGTTTTAAAGCTAGGAATTATTGAATGTGTTTATTAGGCCTGTTTGATTTGCAAATATTGTTTTCTAACTCATTTTTATGTAAAATTTGCCTTTTCCCTAGTTAAATCTAGTAACATTTTGTTCATTTTATATAATAATTCTCTTTAAGGTAATATTGTGGAAAAATAGAGGTCTTTGTATGTGTTAGGTACCATTTTAGGGCTTAAGCATGGAACATTTAGTATTTATAGATTGAGTAACCTCTAATTATTTGTCAGAAACCGTTCGAGATTAAGCAAGTAATATTTCTAAGCTTTAAGTTGCAATTAGCATGATTTGTATGCATCTGTTTATAAAAATAATGGTAATTTTATTAACAAATTAATAAGTTTTAATATTCTAGATAAATGCTTTTAATTAAATTACAAATTTGGTACTGATATGATAAATAACCTGTGAAAGAGCTATAAAATACTAAAATACAAGAATAAATTACAATTTCTGAAGTTATTTTCTGTCCCGCCAATATTCAAATTTGAATTTCCCGCATTTTCCCACTCCGATATTTCACACTAAAATATAAAACAGGTTAACCAACCTAAATTAAGGTAACCAGATTACTCCGGCTACCTCCTCGCAACTCATATGCTCCTGATACTCGAAATCGAATTTTATCTTAAATTTGCCGATAAGCCTTAAGAAAATTTGTTAAACTGCTTTAAAATTTAAACCAAAATCTAATTATTTCTGATCAGGATCACAGGAGGTAAAGAAGATTGTATTCCTACATTTTCCGGTCAAATAAAATGCTTAAATTTGTAAATTAAAACTTTTTGAAAAATTCAAAACACGATCCTCTTGACCTCCTGTTATCCTAATACAAAATATCCAAATTTTAGTTGAGATTTAAAGCTTTTCGAATTTAAAATTTAACAACCCTCTTTACCTCCTGTGATCCTGATACGAAAAATTCAAATTTGAATCTAGAATTAAAGCTTTAATAAAATAAAAGTAAAACATCTTCTTCACCTCCTATGATCCTGATACAAAATAGAAAAATTTTTGTTGCGGTTTGAACAATTTCTTAACGCCTTATCAGGAAATATAAGATAAAATTCGATTTCGGGTATCAGGAGAATAGAATGAGCGAGGAGGTATCAGGAGTAATCTGGTAACTTCTATTTAAGTTGGCTAATCTGTTTTATTTAAGTTGGCTAACGTGTTTTATTTTTGGTTTGAAATATTGGAGTGGGGAAATGCGGGAAATTCAAATTTGAATTTTAGCGGGAAATATAATTATTGAAAATTTTGATTTTTACAAGTGATTCAGTTTAATAAAATAAACATTTCTAGATATATACTGTATGTTTAATTTTATTCAAGTTAAAATACAGGTTATTTTAATCAATAAACAACTAATTTCTAACGATTAAACAATATAAAGGTGCGAATAATGCAACAATTTCATGTAAAAATATATAAGATTGCTTACTATCTAAAATTCTGGAAAAAAAAGCGTAAACAAATATTTCTTAAGAATATTACAAATACAGAGGTAACATATTTTGTAAAATATAAGGAACATTCCTCGTAATCAGTCTCTCCACTTCAATACTTGTATTTGAAGTTCATCTTCAGCAAGTATTTAATATTAACTTGCGCCACATCGTATACAATGTATCTGGATTAGTATTAAGGAAAAATTAATACACAGAGCGTTTAAAATATACAGACATATCAATTCAAAATTTAAAAATTGTCTGTAAGACCTTCAAAAAACTTTTTCTTTGACTATTTCTGAGCAAAAAGGTCATAAAATTAATAACAAGGTTTTTTTCTTAAAATAAACATTAATATTATATATTTTTTCTAATAAAGGATACTCATTGTAAAGCAATGAACTTGCATCAGGTCTGTTCATGTTAACACCTTTTCCGATAGGAACATGCACCCCTCCGGATATTTCCTTAATTTGTGCAGGATCTGGTTCGGTTCTTCCGACACCTTTTACGCTGTGTTTACCTTTTGGTAACTTCTCCACATACTTAGCATGTGGAAGCTCATACATCTAAAATACAAATACTTAATTAACAAAAGAATTGAAGTATTAAAACAAAACTTACGTCTCCTAAAGCAACTTCGCATAACAAAAGCAAGCCGGTGTTACTGGTAGGACTTGTAAAACAATAATTAGCAGATTTGGATACCATATCAGCGAAATAGATGCCTTTACCAAACATATAACCGGTAACAGGAGCCTCAGGTGGTGCAATACGCAACCCTCGAGATAAAATTCCAGCAAAATTAGTTGCACGTGAACCGTGCCATAATAATTTCCTATTGTGTAGTTTACGGAATGGTTTGAACCGTTTCTCTTCACCTTGACGTTTTACTATAAATACGTCTTCGATTTCTAATCCATAACTACCATGAGTAGCTGCATGAGTATTTTTGACGTATTCCTGGATAACTTGGAATTCTTCTGCTTCACGGTCGAGGATACCAATTTCTGTTTTAAGTTTATCGTAGTGAGCATCAATGGTGTTATTATCACCAGTGGATTTCATTAAACTGTAAGCAATTTCCAGTTCCATAAGATTCTCCACCATGTCAATTTTTTGCTAAAAAATAGAAATTTTAAGGAACAAAGTGGAAAGAGGAAACAAAAGTGCTTTACCTTGATCATTTCAATGTTGTCAATGATTGGAGGATCGTCAATTCCGAATGAGTGTGGAACAAAAGTGTAGAAACGGTTTGAAGCGTCAATGAAGCGGGCACGAGACCCATCTGACTCGACCAATTGTTGTAATTCTGATAAGACGCCATAAGCATTTTGAAGCTGTGTTTTACTTAGTTTTCCTGTTGATCAAAGAAAAGTTGCATTATCAGAACTAAGCAGTTTTCTAGGGGATGAGGGATGTTTGGCACATATTTTCCAAGTCTTTACCCTTCATATTACATTCTGAAATTTTCCTAAGGATTTCGGAGGGGGTGAAAAAATCTTCGAAAAAAAAAGGAAAGACTATAGTCTTTGCTCATTTTTTGGAAAAAAATTTGACCCCTTCAGATCTCGTCAGGATTTTCCCAGAATGTTATTTGGAGGGTATACACTTGGAAATTATGGGGCAAACTTCCCTCACCCCTTCCCACTGCTCCACACCTGGCTAGGAAACGTTCAGAATTGGGTTGTTCCAGAAAACTTTCGGAATTTTTTTGAACCAGATCGGAGGGGATGGGGGATGTTTGGCACATATTTTTCAAGTCTTTACCCTTCATATTACATTCTGAAATTTTCCTAAGGATTTCGGATGGGGTGAAAAAATCTTAGAAAAAAAAAGGAAAGACTATAGCCTTTCCTCATTTTTTGGAAAAAAATTTGACCCCTTCAGATCTCGTCAGGATTTTCCCAGAATGTTATTTGGAGGGTATACGCTTGGAAATTATGGGGCAAACTTCCCTCACCAAATCGGAGGGGCTTAGAAAAATTAACATTTTTTGGAAACGTTTTTACCGTTAGCTAATAAATTTTTCAGTGTAAACGCACCTTTAGCTAATAAATGTTGCAGTGTGAACATACCTTTACTTAATAAATTTTACAGTGTGAACGCACCTTTACATAATAAAATTTACAGTGTGAACGCACCTTTACAAAATAAATTTTACAGTGTGAACGCACCTTTAGCTAATAAATGTTGCAGTGTGAACGCACCTTTAGCAAATAAATATTACAGTGTGAACGCACCTTTACAAAATAAATTTTACAGTGTGAACGCACCTTTACAAAATAAATTTTACAGTGTGAACGCACCTTTAGCTAATAAATATTACAGTGTGAACGCACCTTTACATAATAAAATTTACAGTGTGAACGCACCTTTAGCAAATAAAAACTACAGTGTGCATGCACCTTTAGCGGCAAAATTTATTAGCTAAAGGTGCGTCCACACTGTAAAATTTATTTGCTAAAGGTGCGTTCACACTGCAACATTTATTAGCTAAAGGTGCGTTCACACTGTAAAATTCATTTGCCTAAGGTACGTCCACACTGTAAAATTTATTAGCTAAAGGTGCGTTTACACTGCTAAATTTATTACATAAAGGTGCGTTCACACTGTAAATTTATTTGCTAAAGGTGCGTTCACACTGCAACATTTATTACCTAAAGGTGCGTTCACACTGTAAAATTCATTTGCCTAAGGTACGTCCACACTGTAAAATTTATTAGCTAAAGGTGCGTTTACACTGCTAAATTTATTACATAAAGGTGCGTTCACACTGTAAATTTATTTGCTAAAGGTGCGTTCACACTGCAACATTTATTACCTAAAGGTGCGTTTACACTGCTAAATTTATTACATAAAGGTGCGTTCACACTGTAAATTTATTTGCTAAAGGTGCGTTCACACTGTAAAATTTGTTAGCTGAAGGTGCGTTCACACTTCAAAATTTGTTAGCTACCGGTAAAAATTTCCTGAAAATTTTCTAACCAGGTGCGCAGCAGTGGGAAGGGGTGAGGGAAGTTTGCCCCATAATTTCCAAGTGTATACCCTCCAAATAACATTCTGGGAAAATCGGGGCGAGATCTGAAGGGGTGAAATTTTTTTCCCAAAAATGAGCAAAGACTATAGTCTTTCCTTTTTTTTCGAAGATTTTTTGACCCTCTCCGATTTCCTTAGGAAAATTTCAGAATGTAATATGAAGGGTAAAGACTTGAAAAATATGTGCCAAACATCCCCCATCCCCTCGCAACTGGTCCAAAAAAATTCCGAAAGTTTTCTGGAACAACCCAATTTTGAACGTTTCCTAGCCAGGTGTGGAGCAGGGGGAAGGGGTGAGGGAAGTTTGCCCCATAATTTCCAAGTGTATACCCTCCAAATAACATTCTGGGAAAATCGGGGCGAGATCTGAAGGGGTGAAATTTTTTTCCCAAAAATGAGCAAAGACTATAGTCTTTCCTTTTTTTTTCGAAGATTTTTTGACCCTCTCCGATTTCCTTAGGAAAATTTCAGAATGTAATATGAAGGGTAAAGACTTGAAAAATAAGTGCCAAACATCCCCCATCCCCTCGCAACTGGTCCAAAAAAATTCCGAAAGTTTTCTGGAACAACCCAATTTTGAACGTTTCCTAGCCAGGTGTGGAGCAGGGGGAAGGGGTGAGGGAAGTTTGCCCCATAATTTCCAAGTGTATACCCTCCAAATAACATTCTGGGAAAATCGGGGCGAGATCTGAAGGGGTGAAATTTTTTTCCCAAAAATGAGCAAAGACTATAGTCTTTCCTTTTTTTTTCCAAGATTTTTTGACCCTCTCCGATTTCCTTAGGAAAATTTCAGAATGTAATATGAAGGGTAAAGACTTGAAAAATATGTGCCAAACATCCCCCATCCCCTCCGATCTGGTTCAAAAAAATTCCGAAAGTTTTTTGGAACAACCCAATTCTGAACGTTTCCTAGCCAGGTGTGGAGCAGTGGGAAGGGGTGAGGGAAGTTTGCCCCATAATTTCCAAGTGTATACCCTCCAAATAACATTCTGGGAAAATCGGGGCGAGATCTGAAGGGGTGAAATTTTTTTCCCAAAAATGAGCAAAGACTATAGTCTTTCCTTTTTTTTTCGAAGATTTTTTGACCCTCTCCGATTTCCTTAGGAAAATTTCAGAATGTAATATGAAGGGTAAAGACTTGAAAAATATGTGCCAAACATCCCCCATCCCCTCCGATCTGGTTCAAAAAAATTCCGAAAGTTTTCTGGAACAACCCAATTCTGAACGTTTCCTAGCCAGGTGTGGAGCAGTGGGAAGGGGTGAGGGAAGTTTGTCCCATAATTTCCAAGTGTATACCCTCCAAATAACATTCTGGGAAAATCGGGGCGAGATCTGAAGGGGTGAAATTTTTTTCCCAAAAATGAGCAAAGACTATAGTCTTTCCTTTTGTTTTCGAAGATTTTTTGAGCCTCTCCGATTTCCTTAGGAAAATTTCAGAATGTAATATGAATGGTAAAGACTTGAAAAATATGTGCCAAACATCCCCCATCCCCTCGCAACTGGTCCAAAAAAATTCCGAAAGTTTTCTGGAACAACCCAATTTTGAACGTTTCCTAGCCAGGTGTGGAGCAGGGGGAAGGGGTGAGGGAAGTTTGCCCCATAATTTCCAAGTGTATACCCTCCAAATAACATTCTGGGAAAATCGGGGCGAGATCTGAAGGGGTGAAATTTTTTTCCCAAAAATGAGCAAAGACTATAGTCTTTCCTTTTTTTTTCGAAGATTTTTTGACCCTCTCCGATTTCCTTAGGAAAATTTCAGAATGTAATATGAAGGGTAAAGACTTGAAAAATATGTGCCAAACATCCCCCATCCCCTCCGATCTGGTTCAAAAAAATTCCGAAAGTTTTTTGGAACAACCCAATTCTGAACGTTTCCTAGCCAGGTGTGGAGCAGTGGGAAGGGGTGAGGGAAGTTTGCCCCATAATTTCCAAGTGTATACCCTCCAAATAACATTCTGGGAAAATCGGGGCGAGATCAGAAGGGGTGAAATTTTTTTCCCAAAAATGAGCAAAGACTATAGTCTTTCCTTTTTTTTTCGAAGATTTTTTGACCCTCTCCGATTTCCTTAGGAAAATTTCAGAATGTAATATGAAGGGTAAAGACTTGAAAAATAAGTGCCAAACATCCCCCATCCCCTCGCAACTGGTCCAAAAAAATTCCGAAAGTTTTCTGGAACAACCCAATTTTGAACGTTTCCTAGCCAGGTGTGGAGCAGGGGGAAGGGGTGAGGGAAGTTTGCCCCATAATTTCCAAGTGTATACCCTCCAAATAACATTCTGGGAAAATCGGGGCGAGATCTGAAGGGGTGAAATTTTTTTCCCAAAAATGAGCAAAGACTATAGTCTTTCCTTTTTTTTTCCAAGATTTTTTGACCCTCTCCGATTTCCTTAGGAAAATTTCAGAATGTAATATGAAGGGTAAAGACTTGAAAAATAAGTGCCAAACATCCCCCATCCCCTCGCAACTGGTCCAAAAAAATTCCGAAAGTTTTCTGGAACAACCCAATTTTGAACGTTTCCTAGCCAGGTGTGGAGCAGGGGGAAGGGGTGAGGGAAGTTTGCCCCATAATTTCCAAGTGTATACCCTCCAAATAACATTCTGGGAAAATCGGGGCGAGATCTGAAGGGGTGAAATTTTTTTCCCAAAAATGAGCAAAGACTATAGTCTTTCCTTTTTTTTTCGAAGATTTTTTGACCCTCTCCGATTTCCTTAGGAAAATTTCAGAATGTAATATGAAGGGTAAAGACTTGAAAAATAAGTGCCAAACATCCCCCATCCCCTCGCAACTGGTCCAAAAAAATTCCGAAAGTTTTCTGGAACAACCCAATTTTGAACGTTTCCTAGCCAGGTGTGGAGCAGGGGGAAGGGGTGAGGGAAGTTTGCCCCATAATTTCCAAGTGTATACCCTCCAAATAACATTCTGGGAAAATCGGGGCGAGATCTGAAGGGGTGAAATTTTTTTCCCAAAAATGAGCAAAGACTATAGTCTTTCCTTTTTTTTTTTCGAAGATTTTTTGACCCTCTCCGATTTCCTTAGGAAAATTTCAGAATGTAATATGAAGGGTAAAGACTTGAAAAATATGTGCCAAACATCCCCCATCCCCTCCGATCTGGTTCAAAAAAATTCCGAAAGTTTTTTGGAACAACCCAATTCTGAACGTTTCCTAGCCAGGTGTGGAGCAGTGGGAAGGGGTGAGGGAAGTTTGCCCCATAATTTCCAAGTGTATACCCTCCAAATAACATTCTGGGAAAATCGGGGCGAGATCTGAAGGGGTGAAATTTTTTTCCCAAAAATGAGCAAAGACTATAGTCTTTCCTTTTTTTTTCGAAGATTTTTTGACCCTCTCCGATTTCCTTAGGAAAATTTCAGAATGTAATATGAAGGGTAAAGACTTGAAAAATAAGTGCCAAACATCCCCCATCCCCTCGCAACTGGTCCAAAAAAATTCCGAAAGTTTTCTGGAACAACCCAATTTTGAACGTTTCCTAGCCAGGTGTGGAGCAGGGGGAAGGGGTGAGGGAAGTTTGCCCCATAATTTCCAAGTGTATACCCTCCAAATAACATTCTGGGAAAATCGGGGCGAGATCTGAAGGGGTGAAATTTTTTTCCCAAAAATGAGCAAAGACTATAGTCTTTCCTTTTTTTTTCGAAGATTTTTTGACCCTCTCCGATTTCCTTAGGAAAATTTCAGAATGTAATATGAAGGGTAAAGACTTGAAAAATAAGTGCCAAACATCCCCCATCCCCTCGCAACTGGTCCAAAAAAATTCCGAAAGTTTTCTGGAACAACCCAATTTTGAACGTTTCCTAGCCAGGTGTGGAGCAGGGGGAAGGGGTGAGGGAAGTTTGCCCCATAATTTCCAAGTGTATACCCTCCAAATAACATTCTGGGAAAATCGGGGCGAGATCTGAAGGGGTGAAATTTTTTTCCCAAAAATGAGCAAAGACTATAGTCTTTCCTTTTTTTTTTTCGAAGATTTTTTGACCCTCTCCGATTTCCTTAGGAAAATTTCAGAATGTAATATGAAGGGTAAAGACTTGAAAAATATGTGCCAAACATCCCCCATCCCCTCCGATCTGGTTCAAAAAAATTCCGAAAGTTTTTTGGAACAACCCAATTCTGAACGTTTCCTAGCCAGGTGTGGAGCAGTGGGAAGGGGTGAGGGAAGTTTGCCCCATAATTTCCAAGTGTATACCCTCCAAATAACATTCTGGGAAAATCGGGGCGAGATCTGAAGGGGTGAAATTTTTTTCCCAAAAATGAGCAAAGACTATAGTCTTTCCTTTTTTTTTCGAAGATTTTTTGACCCTCTCCGATTTCCTTAGGAAAATTTCAGAATGTAATATGAAGGGTAAAGACTTGAAAAATAAGTGCCAAACATCCCCCATCCCCTCGCAACTGGTCCAAAAAAATTCCGAAAGTTTTCTGGAACAACCCAATTTTGAACGTTTCCTAGCCAGGTGTGGAGCAGGGGGAAGGGGTGAGGGAAGTTTGCCCCATAATTTCCAAGTGTATACCCTCCAAATAACATTCTGGGAAAATCGGGGCGAGATCTGAAGGGGTGAAATTTTTTTCCCAAAAATGAGCAAAGACTATAGTCTTTCCTTTTTTTTTCGAAGATTTTTTGACCCTCTCCGATTTCCTTAGGAAAATTTCAGAATGTAATATGAAGGGTAAAGACTTGAAAAATATGTGCCAAACATCCCCCAGCCCCTCCGATCTGGTTCAAAAAAATTCTGAAAGTTTTTTGGAACAACCCAATTCTGAACGTTTCCTAGCCAGGTGTGGAGCAGTGGGAAGGGGTGAGGGAAGTTTGCCCCATAATTTCCAAGTGTATACCCTCCAAATAACATTCTGGGAAAATCGGGGCGAGATCTGAAGGGGTGAAATTTTTTTCCCAAAAATGAGCAAAGACTATAGTCTTTCCTTTTTTTTTCGAAGATTTTTTGACCCTCTCCGATTTCCTTAGGAAAATTTCAGAATGTAATATGAAGGGTAAAGACTTGAAAAATATGTGCCAAACATCCCCCATCCCCTCCGATCTAGTTCAAAAAAATTCCGAAAGTTTTTTGGAACAACCCAATTCTGAACGTTTCCTAGCCAGGTGTGGAGCAGTGGGAAGGGGTGAGGGAAGTTTGCCCCATAATTTCCAAGTGTATACCCTCCAAATAACATTCTGGGAAAATCGGGGCGAGATCTGAAGGGGTGAAATTTTTTTCCCAAAAATGAGCAAAGACTATAGTCTTTCCTTTTTTTTTCGAAGATTTTTTTACCCTCTCCGATTTCCTTAGGAAAATTTCAGAATGTAATATGAAGGGTAAAGACTTGAAAAATATGTGCCAAACATCCCCCATCCCCTCCGATCTGGTTCAAAAAAATTCCGAAAGTTTTTTGGAACAACCCAATTCTGAACGTTTCCTAGCCAGGAGTGGAGCAGTGGGAAGGGGTGAGGGAAGTTTGCCCCATAATTTCCAAGTGTATACCCTCCAAATAACATTCTGGGAAAATCGGGGCGAGATCTGAAGGGGTGAAATTTTTTTCCCAAAAATGAGCAAAGACTATAGTCTTTCCTTTTTTTTTCGAAGATTTTTTGACCCTCTCCGATTTCCTTAGGAAAATTTCAGAATGTAATATGAAGGGTAAAGACTTGAAAAATAAGTGCCAAACATCCCCCATCCCCTCGCAACTGGTCCAAAAAAATTCCGAAAGTTTTCTGGAACAACCCAATTTTGAACGTTTCCTAGCCAGGTGTGGAGCAGGGGGAAGGGGTGAGGGAAGTTTGCCCCATAATTTCCAAGTGTATACCCTCCAAATAACATTCTGGGAAAATCGGGGCGAGATCTGAAGGGGTGAAATTTTTTTCCCAAAAATGAGCAGACTATAGTCTTTCCTTTTTTTTTCCAAGATTTTTTGACCCTCTCCGATTTCCTTAGGAAAATTTCAGAATGTAATATGAAGGGTAAAGACTTGAAAAATAAGTGCCAAACATCCCCCATCCCCTCGCAACTGGTCCAAAAAAATTCCGAAAGTTTTCTGGAACAACCCAATTTTGAACGTTTCCTAGCCAGGTGTGGAGCAGGGGGAAGGGGTGAGGGAAGTTTGCCCCATAATTTCCAAGTGTATACCCTCCAAATAACATTCTGGGAAAATCGGGGCGAGATCTGAAGGGGTGAAATTTTTTTCCCAAAAATGAGCAAAGACTATAGTCTTTCCTTTTTTTTTCGAAGATTTTTTGACCCTCTCCGATTTCCTTAGGAAAATTTCAGAATGTAATATGAAGGGTAAAGACTTGAAAAATAAGTGCCAAACATCCCCCATCCCCTCGCAACTGGTCCAAAAAAATTCCGAAAGTTTTCTGGAACAACCCAATTTTGAACGTTTCCTAGCCAGGTGTGGAGCAGGGGGAAGGGGTGAGGGAAGTTTGCCCCATAATTTCCAAGTGTATACCCTCCAAATAACATTCTGGGAAAATCGGGGCGAGATCTGAAGGGGTGAAATTTTTTTCCCAAAAATGAGCAGACTATAGTCTTTCCTTTTTTTTTCCAAGATTTTTTGACCCTCTCCGATTTCCTTAGGAAAATTTCAGAATGTAATATGAAGGGTAAAGACTAGAAAAATAAGTGCCAAACATCCCCCATCCCCTCGCAACTGGTCCAAAAAAATTCCGAAAGTTTTCTGGAACAACCCAATTTTGAACGTTTCCTAGCCAGGTGTGGAGCAGGGGGAAGGGGTGAGGGAAGTTTGCCCCATAATTTCCAAGTGTATACCCTCCAAATAACATTCTGGGAAAATCGGGGCGAGATCTGAAGGGGTGAAATTTTTTTCCCAAAAATGAGCAAAGACTATAGTCTTTCCTTTTTTTTTCGAAGATTTTTTGACCCTCTCCGATTTCCTTAGGAAAATTTCAGAATGTAATATGAAGGGTAAAGACTTGAAAAATATGTGCCAAACATCCCCCATCCTCTCCGATCTGGTTCAAAAAAATTCTGAAAGTTTTTTGGAACAACCCAATTCTGAACGTTTCCTAGCCAGGTGTGGAGCAGTGGGAAGGGGTGAGGGAAGTTTGCCCCATAATTTCCAAGTGTATACCCTCCAAATAACATTCTGGGAAAATCGGGGCGAGATCTGAAGGGGTGAAATTTTTTTCCCAAAAATGAGCAAAGACTATAGTCTTTCCTTTTTTTTTCGAAGATTTTTTGACCCTCTCCGATTTCCTTAGGAAAATTTCAGAATGTAATATGAAGGGTAAAGACTTGAAAAATATGTGCCAAACATCCCCCATCCCCTCCGATCTAGTTCAAAAAAATTCCGAAAGTTTTTTGGAACAACCCAATTCTGAACGTTTCCTAGCCAGGTGTGGAGCAGTGGGAAGGGGTGAGGGAAGTTTGCCCCATAATTTCCAAGTGTATACCCTCCAAATAACATTCTGGGAAAATCGGGGCGAGATCTGAAGGGGTGAAATTTTTTTCCCAAAAATGAGCAAAGACTATAGTCTTTCCTTTTTTTTTCGAAGATTTTTTTACCCTCTCCGATTTCCTTAGGAAAATTTCAGAATGTAATATGAAGGGTAAAGACTTGAAAAATATGTGCCAAACATCCCCCATCCCCTCCGATCTGGTTCAAAAAAATTCCGAAAGTTTTTTGGAACAACCCAATTCTGAACGTTTCCTAGCCAGGAGTGGAGCAGTGGGAAGGGGTGAGGGAAGTTTGCCCCATAATTTCCAAGTGTATACCCTCCAAATAACATTCTGGGAAAATCGGGGCGAGATCTGAAGGGGTGAAATTTTTTTCCCAAAAATGAGCAAAGACTATAGTCTTTCCTTTTTTTTTCGAAGATTTTTTGACCCTCTCCGATTTCCTTAGGAAAATTTCAGAATGTAATATGAAGGGTAAAGACTTGAAAAATAAGTGCCAAACATCCCCCATCCCCTCGCAACTGGTCCAAAAAAATTCCGAAAGTTTTCTGGAACAACCCAATTTTGAACGTTTCCTAGCCAGGTGTGGAGCAGGGGGAAGGGGTGAGGGAAGTTTGCCCCATAATTTCCAAGTGTATACCCTCCAAATAACATTCTGGGAAAATCGGGGCGAGATCTGAAGGGGTGAAATTTTTTTCCCAAAAATGAGCAGACTATAGTCTTTCCTTTTTTTTTCGAAGATTTTTTGACCCTCTCCGATTTCCTTAGGAAAATTTCAGAATGTAATATGAAGGGTAAAGACTTGAAAAATAAGTGCCAAACATCCCCCATCCCCTCGCAACTGGTCCAAAAAAATTCCGAAAGTTTTCTGGAACAACCCAATTTTGAACGTTTCCTAGCCAGGTGTGGAGCAGGGGGAAGGGGTGAGGGAAGTTTGCCCCATAATTTCCAAGTGTATACCCTCCAAATAACATTCTGGGAAAATCGGGGCGAGATCTGAAGGGGTGAAATTTTTTTCCCAAAAATGAGCAAAGACTATAGTCTTTCCTTTTTTTTTCGAAGATTTTTTGACCCTCTCCGATTTCCTTAGGAAAATTTCAGAATGTAATATGAAGGGTAAAGACTTGAAAAATATGTGCCAAACATCCCCCATCCCCTCCGATCTGGTTCAAAAAAATTCCGAAAGTTTTCTGGAACAACCCAATTCTGAACGTTTCCTAGCCAGGTGTGGAGCAGTGGGAAGGGGTGAGGGAAGTTTGCCCCATAATTTCCAAGTGTATACCCTCCAAATAACATTCTGGGAAAATCGGGGCGAGATCTGAAGGGGTGAAATTTTTTTCCCAAAAATGAGCAAAGACTATAATAGTCTTTCCTTTTTTTTTCGAAGATTTTTTGACCCTCTCCGATTTCCTTAGGAAAATTTCAGAATGTAATATGAAGGGTAAAGACTTGAAAAATATGTGCCAAACATCCCCCACCCCTCCGATCTGGTTCAAAAAAATTCCGAAAGTTTTTTGGAACAACCCAATTCTGAACGTTTCCTAGCCAGGTGTGGAGCAGTGGGAAGGGGTGAGGGAAGTTTGCCCCATAATTTCCAAGTGTATACCCTCCAAATAACATTCTGGGAAAATCGGGGCGAGATCTGAAGGGGTGAAATTTTTTTCCCAAAAATGAGCAAAGACTATAAGTCTTTCCTTTTTTTTTCGAAGATTTTTTGACCCTCTCCGATTTCCTTAGGAAAATTTCAGAATGTAATATGAAGGGTAAAGACTTGAAAAATATGTGCCAAACATCCCCCATCCCCTCCGATCTGGTTCAAAAAAATTCCGAAAGTTTTCTGGAACAACCCAATTCTGAACGTTTCCTAGCCAGGTGTGGAGCAGTGGGAAGGGGTGAGGGAAGTTTGCCCCATAATTTCCAAGTGTATACCCTCCAAATAACATTCTGGGAAAATCGGGGCGAGATCTGAAGGGGTGAAATTTTTTTCCCAAAAATGAGCAAAGACTATAATAGTCTTTCCTTTTTTTTTCGAAGATTTTTTGACCCTCTCCGATTTCCTTAGGAAAATTTCAGAATGTAATATGAAGGGTAAAGACTTGAAAAATAAGTGCCAAACATCCCCCATCCCCTCGCAACTGGTCCAAAAAAATTCCGAAAGTTTTCTGGAACAACCCAATTTTGAACGTTTCCTAGCCAGGTGTGGAGCAGGGGGAAGGGGTGAGGGAAGTTTGCCTCATAATTTCCAAGTGTATACCCTCCAAATAACATTCTGGGAAAATCGGGGCGAGATCTGAAGGGGTGAAATTTTTTTCCCAAAAATGAGCAAAGACTATAGTCTTTCCTTTTTTTTTCGAAGATTTTTTGACCCTCTCCGATTTCCTTAGGAAAATTTCAGAATGTAATATGAAGGGTAAAGACTTGAAAAATATGTGCCAAACATCCCCCACCCCTCCGATCTGGTTCAAAAAAATTCCGAAAGTTTTTTGGAACAACCCAATTCTGAACGTTTCCTAGCCAGGTGTGGAGCAGTGGGAAGGGGTGAGGGAAGTTTGCCCCATAATTTCCAAGTGTATACCCTCCAAATAACATTCTGGGAAAATCGGGGCGAGATCTGAAGGGGTGAAATTTTTTTTCAAAAAAATGAGGAAAGACTATAGTCTTTCCTTTTTTTTCCAACATTTTTTCACCCTCTCCGATTTCCTTAGCAAAATTTCAGAATGTAATATGAAGGGTAAAGACTTGAAAAATATGTGCCAAACATCCCCCATCCCCTCTGATCTGGTCCAAAAAAATTACGAAAGAAATTGTAGCATTTTCAAAAATGGAGCGTTTCTATTGGTTCTCATCAAAACGTGCTACTCCACGTGGACTTGCGAGAACCAATAGAAATGTGCATTTTCAAAAATGGAGCCTTTCTATTGGTTCTCATCAAAACCCGCTACTCCACGTGTACTCGCGAGAGATGTTTGGCACATATTTTGCAAGTGTACACCCTCCAAATAACATTCTGGGAAAATCCGAACCAGATCTGAAGGGGTGAAAAAAATGACCCAAAAAAAAAGCATTTTTTGAAAATTTTTCTCAACCCTTCCGATTTCCTTACGAAATTCCCAGAATGTTATATGAAGTCTAAACACTTGAAAAATATGTGCCAAACATCCCTCATCCCCTCCTATTGGATGCTTAGACTTAAAAAAATTATTTAGGAGATGATACAAAAAAAGTTACCTAGAGGCATTTTTTCTGTATCCAATTCAAACTCCAACATGACCTTCTTCATGGAATTAACATCAAAAATAAGTTGAACCAATTGTTGAACAGGTTTTGCTAATTTTGACACAGCATCTGAATCGGTATTCAATTTAAGTTCTGTCTCTTCATCCCCATAATCAACATCAATCGGATACATCCTACCAGGAACTTTAACAAAGTTTGCTCGATCATTCCAAATATTACCACTTTTTTCTTCATATAATCGACGGAACTCATTCTTAGCTTCATGAAGGCCCATGGGTTGTACCTTGTTCCCTCCAATGGTAGTTCCAATACGCCCCCATGAACGAAACAACCAGTATTGGTTACCAGAATCGGATTGCAATAACTGAAGTTTGTAGTAGCTGTTTTTTTGTTGCTGAATGTCGGTTACACCCAAAACAGCAGAAAATTTATCATTTCCACTTTGATAAATGTGAGCACAGTTTTCAAGACCCGAATCCGGATCCACAGCTCCACCACCTTTCAATTTAAGTTTGATTTTGCTTGGCATTGATTTTGTAAACATGCTTCCTGATTTTGATTTCAATTTTGATGAAGAGGACGGTTCTTGCGGAAGTCGAGTATAGGGCTAGAAATTAAAAAAAAATAAGAACCAAAAAGACCAAGAATTGGAAAAAATGGTTAAGAAAGTAGGAGGGGGCAAACTTTGCCTTTTGTTTACAGTCCATCAAAGTAGACCCAATTAGAGGCAAAAAACAAGGGATAGGAAAAATTGTCCAGGGAGGGGGTGGGGGAAACATTTTCCCCTTCTCAGTAAAAAATTAACTTACATCAGTTCCCCAAGTGCAAATATTTTTCTTAATAATAAGTTCTGGAATACGTCCTGAATATTCCTGAACTTCATCTAAAAATTCCCGAGGGACAACTTGAATGTCAACATTCATAGCTTCCGTGATACGGGCCCCCATTTTTTCAACCTCTTCAGGGGTGCTAATGATAGCCATCACTGTATCTTGAATTTTTGTAACGACTTTACCACCGAAAGTAACAATTTGTTTTTTAATTTTATTTTTGACTCCATTTGATTGGAAGTTTCCAATTAAAACAAACTCCATATTGTATAGAGGTGGTAGTTCACGTTGTACTTTAGGCCTAAAACAAAGAAAAACTTGGAAAAAAATTTTTAAAGGTGGGAAAATTATTTACATATCGTCATCTTCTTTTTTAACCGAGGGTCCAGCCTCCACAGTTGGTTTTGCATCTTTTATGAGACGAGTAGCTGGTTTGTATTTGTATTTTTTCAGGAAAGTGTATTCTTCAGCTAATTCTTCTGGTACCAAAAAAGGCCGACGTTTTGGTTCTTTAACTATGATGTGGCATTTGCTCCATTCTGTGACGTTACCTTTGCACACATATCCAAGCTTGTCAAATACAAATTGACCTTCTTTACACTCTTTACAACGTTCAAGAGCTCCAAATGTCATGATATCTGCTAGTCTATCCAACATCTAAGAGTACAAACAAATTATTAACTGACAAGGTTTGAAGTATGGGTACAGGACAACCCAGAGGATTCCCGTTTTGTGCAGAGGCGGCTTTGAAAAATCCCCCTTCCATTTCTATGGAAGCGGTAGAGCTCCCCCTTTGTAAGAAACTTTAGGAAGGTGTGGGGTATAAAATATCTGGCCCAACTGCACCGGTTACACTTAAATAATAAGCGTGGCTTAAAAAATCAATTGCCATGGACACAATTCTTGTAACAATTTGTATCCATGGGAATTAATCTTTTAAGCGACGCTTATATTTAAGTGTAACCGGTGCAATTGGGGCTAAGCCCCATTTCAATGCCCTAACTTGAGTTCAGTCACCGACACGAGAAAATAAAATTTAATTTAGAGGAATTGTTCTAAAAATTTTTATTTTAAACATGGCCCTACGTTTTCGTCCCAAAACAATAAAAATAAAATCTTACCCTCTCCTCTCCTACAGGTATATCTTGATCGTTGTATTCCAAAAGTAATTGAAGATCTTTTTTTGATAAACTCTTCAGTTTGTCACGATAAGTAAATATTTGTTTGTTCTGTGCCCGCATTTTATCATCAACTCCATCCGTTTCATCTTCTAATTTAGGTTTCTTATCAGGGATATCTTCCTGTTTTATTGCACTGAAAACAAAATTAATGAAACCCTGCATTTTTATTATAGATACAACTTACGGTATCTGCTTCTTAATGTCAGCCTGGTCATTTTTATTCATGGTTTTAAATCCAGGTAACTTATCTCCAGACTCAAAATATCCTAGTTCGGAACGTAACTTAGCAAAGCAAGTCAAATGATGCCATAGGTCTTGTCCACCATATCTTTTTCCAACATCAGATTCAAAATCCTTTTTTGATATTCGTATCTGTAGGGGTAAACAGTAAATAATAATCAAGAAAATTGGGATTTTTCAAGATCCCTCCTGAGGGTTAGAATTCCTCCAGGTGGGAAAAGTTCACAATTAACACACTTGGGAAAAGTACAATAAAATGCAAAGGATCTCCGAGAATTTCATCAAGTACAAACAACCCTAAAGTTTTATTTGTGGTCTAAAACTAACCTCCTCTTTCATGATTTTCTGTTCACATCCTCTACACATAGCTCGACTGGATTTAGAATATTCTAATTTAAAATCATTCAAAGCAGCTTTCTTTGCAGCAGAAGCTGCTGCATTTCTTTTCTTTCCTTTCTTTTCAGGAACAACAACCGAAGTACCAGTTCCTTAAAAAACTTAAATTTACATTCTGCACATACTAAAATCACGTTTACATACCAACTTTAGCCCGAATCTTCTCTTGATCCTCCCAACGAAGCGATTCAAAATGGGCAATGTCATCAACTGTCTTGGGACGTTGCTTGGTGAAGAAGCAGTGATTATGATACCAATTTGGGGTTTTACCATCAAACATTGCAGACTACATAATAATTAATAATAATAACAGATTAAAAAGGGAATTAAAAAAAACTCAAGGTCGAGTTACCTGGACCATTGCAGCAAGACGTAAAGAATCTTTTCCAATTGGGGCTCTGCATGCACGACATGATGCACGGCCACTTTTAGCATATTCCGCTCGGAAAGGTAGATCCCGGTCCATTTTCTTTTGAGATTTATTTTACTTTATTATTTGAAAAAACCGGTGAAAACAACCCGAAAAGAACATCAAACCTGCATCTAACCCAACTGACAGTTTGGGAATAAGCGAGGGAAATTTAAACAATGTGACCAACATAAAATTCTGTCTGAAATAATAGAAAACGTTAATTTATTTATTTTAATTAACTTAAGGGTAATTACAAGGGAAACAGTTGGAATCTTTAATATTTTTATCAATATTCTATAGAGAAAAAAGGTAAAATGGGTAAAATTTAAATTAATTATATAGTCATAAAGTTGGTTACCATGTTTAGTTGTAAACAAGTTGGAACTTGGTTGTGGAAAGAAATTTTGATATCAAAACTAGACGAGGAAGAAAGTTTTAGTTTGAAAGTACTTCCTCGTCACTTTATTAAGCCTGAAGGGGTAAAATTTAGTATTTTGAATAAATTACGATTCTTTTGTTCTGTTTCCTATCAACTAGGACGTACTAATCAATTGTTTTGATTTTGATTATCACATAGGAGTAGGAAAATTAAGTGAAAAAATATACTTACGTATCAGGTACCGGGGTTGGTCCTCGATGGTTTGACTTAAGGAAGACGTAGTGTGTAAATAAAACTAGAAAAAAAGATAATGAGGTTTTGTATTGAATATCCCTAACCTAAAACGGTGATACGAACAGTTGCTACTTACAAAGACATTAACATCTATATAATTATTTCTAATCGATTTTATTTATATATTTATATAATTTTTATTCTATAATGGTACATTAACGCAGACCATTTACAATGCTGCAGATAGAAATAATGTACAATGGACAAGACTTAACAGGACTTAAAAAACGTCCAACTTGAGACATGTTTTAATGCAAAAAAAAAACAAAATGCAGCAGTGTTCTTCTCCATACACACACATACATACACATTGCACTTATTCGTTAACTAAAAAATTAAATCTAACAGTCGTGAAACACTAACCACTACAGTACTTCAAACACGGCTGGTTTGTTTACGGAATATGGCACATACAGACATTTTAATATCAGAAAAACTATTTGTAACTTATTTGCGTACGTTGCAAATGTTTGAAGTACAATAGTTGTAAGGTAGTTATGAACTTATTTAGATTTTTATCCGAACTAATTATTGCTTCAACCCCGCCAACTTGACCCTCCTTTTTTTTTAAAAAAAAAAACCTGTTATATACAGTGTAGGTGGAAAATTTTATACAAGATGTTTGGAATAAAAATTCTCTGTATACTATAAGCGAAAATTAGTTTAAGATAAAATCTAAATAGAGTCAAACTTATTAAATGCCGAGTCCTGAGGGATCTAAATGTAATATTAAAAATAATAAGTATCACAAGTTTACTTCAATATAAATGAAAAAATATTGAACACTAATCAGCATACTTTGAGAACTATCAACAGTAACGTATGTAGCAACTATTACCTCCTCGTCTCTGTCCCCCTCGTTTCGAAACACTTCTTCAAGTTGCTATTGTGTTGTCAAATTTGAATGAAATTAAATGTGTTTCGATTTTTTTTATAATACCTTGCAGGAATTTAACCAACCACATATAACAAATAAAATATCAATCTCAAAAAAAATTTTACAATAAATCTTATGTAACATTTTTTTATGTACAAAGTAATTACAATCCAACATAACACTCATAAACTGTAATACTTAAATGTTAAAGACACAAAAAAATAAAAAATTTACGAATGTTGTACCATTTGTTTCTTTTATTATTATTATTATTGCTGCTGGGATATTTTAAAAAATTGTTAAAAATTGTAAAATTGGACAACACAAAAAAAAATACTGTTATATAACGCAAAAGTATAAAAACAATTTTAGAGCAGTAAACGCATAAAATTAAAATTAAATTTTATCTGGCACAAGGAACATAATCTTAACTACGTGAACATTTTAAAGGATGTTGCGATGTTTAAAAAAAAACATAACAGAAAAGTAACACATAAAAGCTCTCTGTAAAAATTAAAATCATAGAAATTCATGTTCAAATCCAAAATTCCTAGAAATTTTCTATACTTATGGAACATATTTCAAGAGAAAAATAATAACATTCTGATCCAAAACCACAGGATGATATCAATTTTATACAGGGTGTTAATGAATTATAGGGACAAACTTGTAGGGCTTGCAAAACATAACAAAGCAAACAACTTTTGTTAATAAATGTATGGTCAAAAGTCTTTGCTGTAGAAAATAAAACCTTTCAAAGATTTTTTAAGTACCTGAAAATAGGCAGCCCAAATTGCATATTTGCTTTATTGTTTTATGAGTTGCCTACATTTAGGCGCTTCTTAAAGAATCTTTGAGAAGCCCTTATCCCTGAAAGGAAACACTTTTGATCACACATTTATTAACAAAAAATGTTTGTTTTCATGTATACTTTAAACCCTAGAAGTTTGTCCCTGCAATTCATTAACATCCTGTATTTTTACTTGAAAATTTGATCCAAAAAGTTGGAATTTCCAGCTTATTTTAATTTTTTGAAATTTCCAAATTTCTAATCAAAAATGTCACAATACTCGGTATACTGCTTGGAATTTCAAGAAAATTAAGAACGAGAAGGTGGATTATCAAAAGTTTTAAATTCAAAACCCGATTTTTAATCCAAAAGTTAAAATTTTAATTTTAAAAATTCAACGCTTTTGAATTTTTAAATTAAAATTCTGAATTCGAATCAAAATGTTGTAAACCTTGAAACAGTCTCGGAATGTCATTAAAATAAACCCCGCAAAGGTAAAATAACCCGGTTTCCAATCCGAAAATTCCAGTTCATGATTCAAAAAGTTAATAGAAATTTTTAAATTCTTTTCTACATTTTAATTTTTACTTTAGTGATGGTCTCAAAACCTTCTTATAATTAATATTTTAAAATAAAAAAAAATTTCAAGTAGCCATCATCAGTTTTTTTTACAACACATCTAAAAATAAATTTTTATGATTAAAAAAAAATAAAGATCATAAATAAAATTGGTATTAATTTTTTAAACACAAAGTTAACAAAAAAAAAACAAAAAGATTAAAACCGCAACATCCCATAATTCCGCTTACCTGTAATTGTGATTTTGGCAAATGACATTTATATTACATAGTAGATAGAAAATATTAAGTGTGGCACCAAAAAAGAGTCCATGAGATCACCACACACCTTTTTTTTCTTTAAAATCAGTCCAACAGAGATCATCACTTGCTTCTGGTATCTGCACCGCAGCAAAGTTCGCCAAAAAGCAATAACAGTACTCGACAAGTTGATTCTGCGGCTGTGTTTTATGTCACAAATCCCGAGGACGTGGGCTACGTGACACTAATAATAGATCGTGTAGGGTCTTTCCCCCCACCGTCTGGCGGTTCATTTTTCACACATTGTCCCGTGAGCTGATTGACACTAAGAGGATTGTTTATATCGTGTGGGTTTGTACCCACTGGATTGCGTGGGGGTTGCTGGTGCATAATCGGCGGCGCCGGCGGTAGTTTGCACTCAAAGGCCTCGTGAGGGGTGAGGGGGCTCTGCAACATGTACGGACTCGCAGCACTCACAGAAGGACTGGCCACACTTGTCGACGGACTCGGAAGGATTATACCTCCCGGACTTGTCAGACTACTAAGACCCGATAGGCCACCTGGGCTGGACATTGATTGACTAAGACTTTCTCCATCCTCCTCTGGTGGCGTGTGAGCATCTCCCACGCTGCCACAGCTGCCCAGATTGTCGTCCGATTGATTTCCATCGTTACCATCACCCGACTCAAGGTACCGAATGCATTTTTTCTTGCGTCTATAACATTAAAAAAAATAAAATTAACTTAGTTTGTCGATGTAAAAATTTTTAACACCCAATCACACATTTATCTACCAACTATTTTCACGACCTTCGTACATGCGCACTGAAAATTTAAAATAAAATTAGAAAATACATGCCATTGTTAAAAGAAAAATCTTTTTAATACAGAAAATATGTTACAAAGAAACTCAAAAGATGAACTGATGGGGCAGTACCAATCTTTTCGTATTACTGGGAATGACACCCCCCCCCCCCATTCGCGCAATAGCTGCACACTTCCTAGACAAAGGTTTAAGAGTCCCAACAAGCTTGTGAACATTCTTATTTCCCTAGGTAGTCTCGGGGAAGTTTAAAGGCAACTGGGAATCCTCAAAGCCGTCTGAAGAAATCTGGGGGTCGTCTGGCAAGTGTTGAGGACGTCTGAAAAAGTCTAGGGGACATATGAAAAGTCTCCAGGATGTCTGGAGAAGCCTGGGGGCATCTGGGAAGTCTTGGTGACGTCTGAGAATACTTGGGGAGGTTGGGG
Organism: Hemicrepidius hirtus; assembly: GCA_963082805.1. NCBI lineage: Eukaryota > Metazoa > Arthropoda > Insecta > Coleoptera > Elateridae > Hemicrepidius > Hemicrepidius hirtus. Next base: position 30,731,717 of record OY720165.1, read on the forward strand.
TAACCCCGTGGAAGCCTAGGGGGCATCTGGGAAGTCTTGGTGACGTCTTAGAATACTTGGGGAGGTTAGGGTAACCCAGTGGAAGCCTGGGGGGTATATGGGAACTCGTTAGGATGTCTGATGAAGTCTTGGTGACGTCTTAAAATACTTGGGGATGTTAGGGTGATCTCGTGGAAGCCTGGGGGGGCGTCTGAGGAGTCTTCAGGATGTCTGATGAAGTCGGTGGAAGTCTTGGGCACATATGGGAAGCCTCTAGGATGTCTAAAGAAGCCTGGGGGGCATCTGGGAAGTCTTGGTGACATCAGAGTATAGTTGGGGAGGTTAGGGCAACCTCGTGGAAGCCTGGGGGGCATCTGGGAAATCTCCAGGATGTCTGATGATGTCTGTGGAAGTCTTGGGGTAGTTAAAGTAGCCAGTGAAAGGAAGTCTGGGATAGCCTTGGAGAAGTGAGAGTAAGTCTGGGGAAACCGAGGGGCTTGTAGGAAGTCTTGAGGATGCCTGACGAAGTCTGTGGAAGTGTTAGGGAAATTAGGGTAACCCCTGAAAAGTCTGAAGAAGCCCAGGGAAGTCTTGGAAAAGCTAAAGTACGCTTGGGGAAATCGGAAAACCTTATCAACATTCATAATTCCCAAGAAAAACTATCTAAAAAGAAAATTCTGACTGAAAAGTTGTAAAGAGGGCTAAAAAGAAGCCCAGTATTTAGTCCCTTCAAGTTTTACATCCTTCGTAACTCCTTAAAAGAAGGACTGGATAGCAAAAAACCTGGCCAAAAGTAAAATTCTCCCATAAAGGTTCAAGAGGAAGAGAACAGGTTCCTCGAATTTTGGAAACACTTCTGAAAAAGAGTAACTCCCCATGGGAATCCCCTCAGAGCTGCCTCGATTTTTAGTTCCCTACCGGAAGACATTTAACAGTTTGATTTGAATTTCTCTAATTACGAAAAGGGGACGATTTAGCAGTCCTGTTATATGTCCTGGTCAAGGGGGCCATTTATTTGTCTTGTCGACTCCATATTTTCTGAAAGGGGAGGGGGGGGATTCAAAAAAAGCCATTGGCCAAAAGCATATTTTTTCCTTTTAGTCGGTTATTATTACTTCTAGATCTTCTTTTTGGTTAAAACTTGGGTCCCCTTAGGCCCAAAAATAAAATAAAAACCATGCAGTAACGTAAAACGACCAAACTAACAAAAACAAAAATACACCACACAATAAAAACGTTTCAATGTTACAAAATAAAATGTGGCAAGCAACAACAATCTATTTATCTAACATGAAACACTGCTGCTGAACTAACCGCGGGCTACCATAGGCAGCCTACAGGTTGACGTAGGTGGGCTCCTGCGGAGATTGGGCAGAGGCGGCACTGCCTGCCGAATGTAGCAGACCGCCGTGTACCGCCGTCGAGCTGCTGCCACTGTGCGCGCTGCTCTCGGGGCTAAACAATCGTTATATATACAAGGGGGCAACACACTTGTTACACGCTATTTGCACCACATACATACGAATCGTAAAAAAAGCAATCACAGAATAAAAGGATAAAAAAACATTCTTTCAAGTAAAAAGAGTCATAAAGGCAAAGGCGATACATAAAAATAATGACGTACATAACAGATAACATAAAGAGAAAGTTAGCATCAAAGAAACAAGTGCAGGAACAATCAGAAAATGTGTCTCTAAACTCAGCAGATACTCGATTTGTTTTGCCAATCAATGCCCCTTTGCAATTTAACGATTGTTTTTTTTTTAAATGCAACAGCAGTGTCTAAGTGCAATAACTAACCCAGTGGGTCCTTCTCTTTGTGGGAAGACACATTTTCTGATGGCATTCGCGCAGTAAAAAAATCAAACCGTGTCTCCCGGTTAAGATACATCAAATATAAAAATAACAGTCTTTCCACATAGATAAAGAACACCAATTGTGTACGAGGTTGCAACATGCTAAAAAATTAATGCTGCGGCAAACCCCGTACACTCACCAAACAAAAAAACCAAATTGATTTATGGCAAAAAAAGGAAAATCAATTTGGTTGGGTATTAAAAAAAAATCATTCACTCAGAAATCATACTAAAACAATGTAAAACCTTTAAAGTGTAGCACAAGCAAAAAATTAAAGGAAAAAAAAAGGGCTTACCTGCAAGGTTTACACCATTGACTTTGCTGATCTAAACCGTAACGTGCCCGGCACTTTTTCATGTTGTTACCTGTTAAAAAATATTAGTCAGAAATTGTTTTTATTTTTCACAAACAACTAAAGCATGCTCTAATGATCAAAAACTACTTTTTAATGTGAATGTGATTCGGGATTAAAAATTCTAATAAATCTATCGAGAACTAACTAAAGAGCGAGCAAAAAGTTTTCCAAGATTAGAAACATTTTTTATTTTTTTTTTTACCCTTAAAAGATTACAGGAATCCATATCATTTAAACAGATGTATAGTGTAATCAAAGAGAGATTAGAGAAACGGTTGCTCTTTCTAACTAGAAAACTTTTTGATCTCTTGTGATTAATGCATGACTCGCAGTTATTTTGTCCAGTATTTGTTTATTAAGTTTATAAGTTTATAATTTTTTATTCTTTTCTGCCTTCATAAATTCATCCCTTCATCAAATTCATTCTTCCCCCTTCCACACCTGCCTTCATTCATTATTTCCTTTCTTCAATAAATTCCGGCACTTGTGTCCCCCCTCCATACATTCATACCTGCCCCTTAATTTCTCCTATCTTCATTCATACCTCCCTCCTTCCCACATTCCTACCTACATTCATTCACTCCTTGTTTCCTCTCTTCATTTTCCTCCTGGCCCCGTCTCCTCAGAACACTCATACCTCCCTCCATACTCTCATTCCCATCTTCAATCCTTCCTACATTTATTCATTTCTTCCTTTATTCAGTTTGCTCCCCCACCCTCCTTCACTGACTTCAAAATTCCTTCCTAGATACTCTTATACCTTCCCACCGTTCTAGAATGAAGAGAAGAAGGGATGAATTCTTCCTGTTAGGTATTCGTCATACCTAATAAATTCCTCCTTTTTCATTTCTTCCAGTCTTCATTCATTCATTTCTTTATATAACATTTAACAGATACATTTGTCATTATACAATTTTTTTTACGACTGTCTTTTGCATATTTTTCAAAATAAATCAAATACATAAGACAAACCTGCACTATAATAAATACTTTCTACTAATTATTATTTTCAACATGCTATGAAAATAGAAAAAAAGAAACATCTACTATAAAAAAACAAAAAAAAAAAGATAATGGAAATGAAAAACAAAAAAGGGGGAGGGTCTGTTCATGCAAGTGTAAAACTACGAGCTAAGGAATTGCCCCAGTGACAGCAACGTGCATACGAGTCCCCATCACGTGTAGGGTCTGCTCTGTGCCATAATACATAGATGGCAGCAGAGTAGGTCCTGGCCGGCCAGCCTGCGTCTTACCCCAGCCCAACATGCAAAGAAAGAATAGGTACGGCTCACAAGTTACTAGAGATGTGTATAATCTAGTAAGTTGCGAGTGGGGCCATCACCTCCGTCGGCAGGGTCTTGTTTGCGCTTCCTCTTCTTGCCACGAGAGGCATTGGCACGCGACGACCAGTCGGGATATAGCTGCATGTGCAGCTGACGTTCGCGCCTTGCCAGCTCATAGTACTTGGCCTGCTCCTCGCGGCCCAATGCGTGCCACTAAACAAAACAGAGTCAAAAATTGTCGCGCGCACCGGCAGGCACCAAGAAGCCGCGGCGCGCCACAATGCACCTGCCACTGCCAGCCTGGCCGACCCGACCATCCCCCAAAGATGCACGACACGTATGCACGTCAGCAGCAGCTTTTCCCCAGCACCCGGCGGCCAAACTACACAGCCAGAGCGAGTTACGTTAGTGTCAGCCATGCATGTGTAGTTAGTTTCCGGGGCAATTAGAATGCAGCAGGCCACGTGGGGGTCAACTAGTGGCCTCCACGTGCCCTGCTGGGTGGTTAGGGTGCGCGAGCGAGTACCTCCCGACTCGACAGTCGTGCGTTCTTTCTTTCGTTTCTTCTTCTTGGTGCCGTAACCGTAATTGTCCCGCGCGCTCCAGCCCGGGTACAGCTGCATGTGCAGTTGGCGCTCCTGCCGCGCCTTCTCGTAATACTTGGCCTGCTCCTCGCGGCTCAACGAGTGCCACTATGCAAGCACACAGTTTTTACATTCACCCATTAAAAACAATTCTTTACAGCATCAGTCATCTATGTATCCCTCCTCCCATTATTAAATCTGTAGAATGTGGTGAGTAACCTTTTAAGGTTTCGGGCATACTCTCGTTGTGGATACCCAATTCATGCAAGGTATTGAGGTAAGCCTCATTTAACCAATCACAAACTAGAACACTTGTCTGTGATTGATTAGAAGCGGCTTACCGTGTACTGTATCCATTCCGCATGTGGTATGCTGCACTTAACCAATCACAGATGAGCATTCAAGTTTGTGATTGGTTAGATGCGGCTTACCGCTATACCGCGCGTAGGTTGCGTTTCCACAGCCAGAGTATGCCAGAGGTATAGCCTGAAACCTAAAAAGGTTACTCACCACCTCAGCCTGAAACCTTAAAAGGCAAAATATTTGTCTAACCTTCATTAAAGAGGTTACTCACCACACCAAGTAAAATATTATGCAACAAACTTAATTTTTTATCTAAAATAGTTTACATGGTGTTGATTTTTTGTAAAAATAATTTCAAACTGATACTTTAGATGACTCATCCTGTATAACTAAAATTACTACAAATAAAATTACATCAAATAAATATCATTCCAATAACTTAAAATTTTGTTTTTGCGCTTAAAATTTTAATTTTCCCCAAAAACATTGCCAGGAAATTCGAATAAAGAAAATAATTTTCTTGCGTCTTTCACAAATTTTTGTAATACAAAGGGTTCCATATAACTTCCCCTCCTGGAACTAATATAATTTTTTAACTTTAATCCAACTTGGGGGGTAACTTATATAAAACACTTTGTATATTTTAAAAAACAATCTATATAATAAAAAAAAAATACAAACATTCAAAACACCCACTTTAATAAATTTTCTACTTGATTTATTTCAAAAAAACATTAAAATAAGGAAATTCCTCTTACCCTTCTGCCGAGAATTTGGTTGATCGCAGCACTTTCTTTAAGGGTACATTCGGCCACTACCTTCGCTCGCATTTCCTTCATATACAACATAAAAGCATTCAGGGGTTTCTTGATATGAGGCTTCTTTTTCTCAGAATTACCATCTTGATTATTTTTACTATCACCCACGTTGTTCTTTTGATCAATTTGCGCTCTACAACAAAACAGTCAATATGATATTTTTACAATTTAAGAAAATACATATTTTTATAAAAATATAATCAAACTCTTCCTTCCAGAAGCAAAGAAAGGGTCGCAAGGCCTGGCTTTTCTTTGAATATGCACTTGCAAATTTTAGACTACCCGGCATACACACGTGTAAGTTTGGTTGCCTATGCGCGCATTTTACCTAAATTATACATCCATTATTTTATAGAAATTACGATTTACAAAGCCTAAATAGCCTTAGTTTGTGGTTCAACGCCGTCTTAAAAGAAAAATTAGAACCATAAATATTCTACAAAATACCTGCTGGCGATGCAATAAAAAATATACAAAAATTCAAATTTGGGAAATAAGGGGTGGTCTTATATTTCAAACGCCCTATATATGGACAAGGAAATATTAAAACATTTATTTGGTAAATTAATTTTGCGAATATTTTAACCGTTAATCCAGATGGAGTACATAATTCCGATTTACCAACAGGAAGGGAAGTGCAAGTGGTGAAAAGCCTTTTTAATAAGAAATGAAACAGAAAATAAGCGGGTATGCAACCAATTCAACAGAAATCTGCAAACCTGGTTGTATAAATTAAACAAAACAATCTATTTTTACCCATCTACGGTCGTAAATCCGACGTTGATTCCATTTTTGGTAGGTGACTCATAACATTCTTTGGACATTTCGTTCTTTATGAGGGTGTCGATGGTTAACGCGGTTTTATCATCTCTTGGGACTTTCTTATCAAGCAGATTATTTAAAATGCTGTTATTATTCGAATGTTGTTGTTGCAAACTGGGATAAGCGGCTAAATTCCCCGCGAACATGGAATTCATGTACCAAGCAGTCAGAAATTTATGTTCAGCCAAATAATTAATCATGGAATAAATATTTTCAGGAGCAACTAAATTTTTGTTGTTGAAATTTTCATACAAATCGTTTGCTTTGTAGACGGTGTTCATGATGTTTGTCTTGAGTTCTTGTTCTTTCATGTTGTCCATGAAGGATTTTTTGTTGTAGTTGTTTTTCATTTCGTTTACGCACTTATGGATGAATTTTTCGTCCTGACTTGAAGAATTAAGTTTGTCGTTGTTATAAATTTGTTTATCGAACTTGTTCAGATCGATGGATAAATCGTTGCGTTTTTTTAATGATAAGTCTTGAGGAAATTCGTCTTCTTTATCAGAATTAAAGGCACTGTAGGTGAATTCATTATCGTTTTTCCCCCCTTTACTGTTATTACTGGTTTTAAAATTTTGCTTGGTGTCCACGATAGAGGACGGAGCTACGATTGCAACCGGTTTTTTCTTAATTGTTAAATTCAGGGGCTCATCCGAACCATCCATGGTGGTTATTAATAATAATAATGATTATTAAAATTAAAAACGATTCACTTTTTATAATAATGCCCGGGGTAAATGGAGACGCGCGTCGTGTTTAGCATCAAAGTCTGTCACACTCAAATCACGAAACAGATTCAACAAGTTTTTTATTCCCCGTTTATCACGGAAAATCAATATGAATGGCTGTGCCCGTCCTTTGTTATCCTAGGAGAGAAACAGACAGAAGAGAGACACGTGGTTGGTATAAACAAATGCACCACCAGGAAGCGGATACACGCACCTCGGAGGCTCTCGAGAAACACGGATTAGACGGATATTCTAGGAAAATTTCGGATGGCTCGGAAAAGCTGCCAGACAGGTGGAAAGCGGCACAGTTATGACCGATCACGACGGCGTTGGGCGCACATATCGAAATGTTGAAATGGATAGTGCAAGTGTCTGTTTTGATTGCAGTGCGATAGAGACGGAAATACGAAGAAACGTTTGTGCAACTCTTGATGAACATGTTTGTTCTCAGGGGCGCCAACAACGAACGGGTTCTCAAGGGTACACTTACACATTTTTAATTCTTTCTTTGCTCATTTTCATTAGAAAATAATTCCTGTTTTCGTAATTACCTATAACTCACCCCCTTTGGGTCGTCCATACCTGAAACTGGCTTACAAACCCCAAGACTAATAAACCAAAAAACGCTTCATGAAAGGGTTCAAACACAGCAGTCAAGAAAATAAATTTGGAGACCAGACATATTCTTCAAACTGGAGGAGCTTGAGGGGTAGAAATTTCAGGAAAATCTTACCAGAAAAGGAGACTGAATGAGGAAGAAGAATTTCATGAGCAAAAGGGGGAAGTTCAAGGAACACAAATTGGAAAAAAATATTGCAAAAAGAAGAAAATTAAGAGTTTTGAAGAATGCGAGAGAGCTTTCAAAAAGAGGTCTGGGAAAAAAATTCCACTGAGAATTCTGGAACCACTTCTTCAGATATTCCAAGAAAAATAACTCAAGGAGAACATACTTTCAAAAAATTGTCCAAGAAGAGGGACTTGAAAAAAATCTTATGGGGGGGGGGGAATTAAGAAAACAGGAGGTTGGAAAACAGTTGCCAAAACTGAGATCGATTCAAAGAAGAATTTGTAAAACCCCTGAAAATTCTCAAAAAGAGATGAGTTTTGGGGATGCAAAATTATGGGAAAAAGGATTCGGAATATTTCCAAGTTTCAAAACGACAAAATTTGTTCCAAGGGAATGGTTTCCAATACCAAGGCTTTGGGGTGTCCAAAATTGAAGACCAACCCTTCCCCAAAGAAGAAATTATTTTATTTCGGGGTTGCAAAACGTTTTTGAAATAATAACAAAACATTACTCGTATTAAACATAATTTTTTTAATTTGCTTTATAATAGAAATAATTTCTTGCCCCTAAAAAAATCGCCACCCATGGCCGTTCCCCTGCAAGCGCATCTCGTTCATTACCTGACAACGATGCCCTAATGGAGATTTGCCAAAGCGTCCAAAAATACGCGTCCCGTTCTAGAACGAACGAAAACGTCGCCACCCCTGGACTTGAAAACTACCCCTCAAATCCCCATTCCACCAGGAGAAAAAAAAACACCCAAGGCCAAATCTCTTTTTATAAAAGATTTAAAAAATCCATCATAAACGTATTATTAAAAGCTCTTCCTACTCATCCTAATGGATTCTAAATGCAACATTTAGTTTTCCCGGGGAATAATCTCAGAGCCCGACATATGTATGTATGTGTGGTAGACGTGGTGGTGGTATTAAAATTATAAGTAAGGGGGGTAAATAGGAGTAATAAAAAATGCATGTCATTACGAGCTTAGAATTATATCAAAGGGAATTATTGATTAGGTTGCACAAAGCCGCCGACCGTGGCTGGCTGGGAGTAGAACCCAGTCGCGGGATTGCAGGGGAAAGATCCCTGCAACACGCGGGAAAACAGGAAAAATGTAGGGATTCGATATGCGAACCACCCTCGTTCTAACACAGATGGAGTTTGCTTTAACTCTGAACAAACGCGCAACAACGAATATTGGGGTTGAAATTTTTAAAATTATTGTTACCATAGCAAACGGTTTGGATAAATCAAACTGTTCAGGTAATTAACCTAAAGGTAACGCTACAAAAAGGTATTAAGAAAATCTCTATCCGAAAATTTAATTAAGGAGATCTAAAATAAATATTAAAAATAATTTTTGAGGGGGTTGGGGTTGTTTAGGGAGAGGGAAAATAACCACCAAAGACAATTAAAATAAGGGTTAGTTCAAATTATATGAACATTATCAAGCGGTTGCTGTGGAAACTAACTTTAAATTCCTTTCACATTATTCCTCAAAAGAGTTGGAATATATACAGGGCGATTCATCTAAGATTTTGTTTGTTAATAACTTTGTTATTTTAAGAAATACAGAAACAAATCCGTTAAGAAAAATGTTCAGCTCAGTCTTTACTATAGAGAAAATATTTTACTTTATATACAAGGTGTTTAGTTTAGAAGGACCCGTAGTGGGTTAGGCCTTATTTATTTCAACCCTCTGTATATTATTTGATATTTGGATAAAAAATTCAATTGCCTTTCCAAAAATATACAACACTTACACTTTTACTTAAGCAATGACGCTGTTGATGACAAAAAATTACAAGACGAATAAAAAAAATATTGAATATTCGCCTAACAGTTTATAAAACATAGTCTGCGTTCCTATTTCCATGGCCTACTACATATTTATGCGAACCCTTCGCCACTTTCTACATGTAATCACGTACATGGGTTCGTATGCGAATGTGAACAAAGAATGTCGTCAAGTCTTGCACGCTATGAGTGGTAATTACGAATTCGCGAGAGTCGCGCTCTGCTAACGCGTCATCTCTGCATATAATCAATACCACCAGGTCACATGCATCTCAAGTACCCTATGTGTATGTGTGTATACGATTACGATTATTTTACGCAGATAGGGAAAATTAAACTCCTAGGAGAAAGTTTTGACGCAATCAAAAAGTACAAAATATTATTAAATACAGTAGGGGTCTTTGGATTGACATGGAGTTGTAATAAAAGACGAAAATTGGTCCTTCGAGCCGGATTCTAGTTTAAAATTTGCTTAATCACACAAAATAAGGTGAAAAATATTGAGAAATTAAAGGATAAGAGTTTAATTTAGAAAGTAATACGAGGAAGGGGATGAAAATCGATGTATTACATTAACAGGTGTATATTTTTAATGATTATGCAAAGCTAGTTGTAGGATTTTACTGTTTGCAATCGGTCCGAATTCAGTGAAACATGAAAATAGAACGACTGTAGAACAAACACATCCCCAGAAATGAAAACCAAACAAGAACTCTGAAGGGCGCGGCGTCGTTGGCAACCCTTCTGGTCCGCGGCTGCGAAAGAGGGTTGCCTGGGCAACGACTGACCAATGGCCGGTCGTCCGATAACCAATCTTGGATCTCATTCCTCGCATGGCTGCTCCGAATCAGATTATTCACGATTTGCAATTAGCGAACCCCATTAAGATGCAAAGAGGGCCGCATCTGCGGCGATGGATGAGAATTGTAATCGAAACGTTGCAGGATACTCACCTCGCGTACCTGTGGTTCAAATCGGGCAGCTCCTGCTTGGGGCCGGGGGTTACTATGGCCGGATGTGACCCTAAATGGGGTCCGTGGGGCGACAGACCCGGATGAGGTGGGATCAGACTCGTTGGAGAGAACCTGTAGAGATCCGTAGGTAGACTCGACGTCGAGATCGGTAACGCTGTAGGGTACGGACTCCTGAAACCCGCACTTGGAGACAACGGGTACATGCTTGGTGTATGCCTAAATAAAACAAAAAAATTATTCAAAAAAAATCCGAGAAACAGACACAAATATTTCCCAGGCTCAGGATTAAATCTCAGAGTCTTAGTTTGCGGGGGGTTCTGAAGACTTCGTTTAAGCCCGCTTAACAGTACTTACATCGCCGCAAAGGGGTTTAAAAAAATTCCATGACCAACACAACTGAAATAAGAAGACAAATACACCCCTTTCAACCCCTAAATTATAAAACGGGTTAAACTAATTTGATCTTAAAAATTAAAAAAAAAACTTACCATGTGGCTGCCACCTGTGACATTTCTGGGCTGAGCATGGGGTAGGGATACTGTCCTGCGGAGAAGGGGTACATAGGGGGTCTGGTAAGACCTGAAACAAATCAGGATTAGAAAGTTTTAATCTTAAATGCAAATTCCTTACATTCTTAAAGGAATTAACCTTGGGAATGACTACGTAAGGAAAATGGAAGGTGAAACGGCATGCAGACACAAATATTTTTTAAAAAAACACAACAGTAATTTTTTTTTTCTTTACGTAATACACTGAATTAAATTTTCCTCGATGTGTCATTTTCAAAAGCATATAATAATAAAATTAAACTATAGTTAATATTTTAACACCTACTTGATATTTTCATCCATTCTTTAAAATAATAATTCAAAAGATGAACATTCCAAGGAAATCTAAAATAATTTAATAAACTATCCCCGTTTCTGCTACACATTTTCACATTTTAAAATTTCACTTTAAAAGAATATGTTTCAGTTTAATTCAAACCGATGTGCACGCTTTGAATGAAACTAACATAACTGAGACTGGACAAGCGGTGTCATTGGGAAAAATGTTCTTATCAGGGATTAAAACCCAGGACTGCCAATAGAAATCAGCATACCTGGGTTGGAGAAATACCTGACAAATTTATTTTCTGTATTTATTATAAAAATACTGAAATAAAAATCGCGTGCAAGTTTAACGTTAGATATTTAAGAATAGTATCCTAACATGACAGAAAAAATTATAGGGAATTATAAAACCTACTGGGCGTGATCCTGTGGCAACTGTGGAAAAGGTAACAATTTGCTTTGGCTTGTATTCGTTACATGTCGCAGATAAAAATACATGTTAAAGGGAATAAATGTTGTTAAAAGGGTAGTAAAAAAAATGTTTGTAAAACGGTTTTGTTCAGTTTTCAGGCTAGCAAGAATTTTTTTAAAGAAGAGTTTCAGAAATTTTGAGAAAAAACAATTTTAGTAATTTTTCAGCGATTTAGGATTAAAATAGTGATATTTCGAGGATTTTTTCAGGACTTTTCAGTTTTTCAGGAATCCCGACAATTTCTAAAAAAAAGTAACTTTTGCTTTCAGACGTTTAATACTTTTGAAAAACTCTACTGATCTTTCAGGAATTAAAGCAATTCTGAAATTTTCTGAAATTTAATAGTTTGTGAAAGCGAGTGTTTCATCAGACGTTTAATACTCTCCTGAAACTTCTAACTCTTCAGGAATTTAACTTGTTGAGGTACTAAACAATGTTTTGAAGCTGCCGTTAATTTTTCATGTGAGTAAGGCACTAAACTGTATCTCTTCAGGAGGTTACTAACGAATTTTCAGTATTTGACCCTAGTCACTTTTCAGGAATTTTAAAGGCTAGCTGATTTTCAGAAAAGAACAGTGCCTCGTGGATACAAACTTTTCAATCGTTTACCGATTACTACCCGTCGCGTAATTTCATGTCCAGTTTTTATTTTCAGGCGAAGCTAGTCACTTCAGCATTCTTCAGGAATTTCGGAGCTAAATTTTCATTTGCTTCTGCAATTTTTCAAAATTCTGATAGATGGGAAATCTTCGGGAAACTTTCAACAGTGCTACTAATTTTTCAGGCGCTGAACAATTTGCTAGCGTTGATGATTTTTCAGGCGTTGATCGTCTTTTGAAGCAATTAATTATTTTAAGTTACTACCTTTTAGTTTGAATCGGTGTTTCGCAACATTTTTATTCATTTATGTAAATTCCTAGTTACGATTTCGTTTTACAAATTTAATCTCACACCCTTTAATTTCCATTTCGCTATTAATTTAATAACAAGTGATTATTTTTGGCAGTTCCCAATAAAAAATCCCATTAAAGACATCGTCAACCGGTTAATTATTTAAATAAAAAGATTTATTTCCAAACAGTCGATAAGAAAAAAAATAACCAGGTTTGAAAACTTGCTAGAATAATTTACTGCACCATAAACTCATATTTCATGAACATGCAATTTATTTTCCTTTCTCCCCTTCGCGTTTTATTTTTCAGGCTAGTCATACTTCACGTAAGAACTAAATCTAGAAAACTATTTTTTTAAATTTAAAACGTTTTTTTTCAATTGGGTTAAGTAATTTTTATTGGGCGCGGGTTCGAACCTGAAATTCATTATAAAAGGTTTGTTTCGGTTTAACCCTGGAATTTTTTGTCTGTACCATTTTTATTTTAATTTCCAGCTTGAAACTAATTTAAAATTTCAAAGATAACAATAGAAAGAGAGAGGTACTTAAAATTATTTTTACAAAGGAAAAACGTGCGATCCAATTATGAAATGTTATTAATAGGAAGTTGTTAAAGCAAAGTTCTAATAAATGTGGTGTCCTTATTAAGAGTTGGTAAATCGCGGTGTTAATGCAAAAAACATGTTCGACCTCTTACTGAGAGGAGTTAGTTGCTCTTGATGGGAAAGGATCAGAAAATGTTTCGATATGTGCAGTTTCGCAGCGTTTTAACGTCGTCAGGAAACTAATAGTACTCGACAGGATGATATAAATCGTCCTCGCGTTCAAAGCATCTCGTAACAAGAGTGGCAAGTGGCATCATCTCGAAACAATAATAATAACAACCGGAGTATCTAAATTAGGCTAGTGGAAGCGGCAGGTGCTGAAGTGGTGCCCGTTATCCTAATTATCCTGGTCCTTTGCATATCGCCGCGCTCCTCCACAAAGGACTCGGGGTGTTTTCGCAATTCGTAGCGAGAGCCGCCTTTGAACTTTGCGAATATAATTTTCTCTCATCGCTGCTGCTACTGTTTGGCGTGTTGTTTTTTCCGCTTTTCAATGAAAAGCACCCCCCACCGTTTTTGTGTCAGTTTACTACGCGTAAAAAATTATTATCCCTCTGTATATATTTTAACCAACCTATCAGGACCATAAAAACACATCCTTTATAAGTCCAATTAATTTTGAAGAAATTCTTTCGCCCATCTCGTCTTCTACTATTCATTAAAAAAATTCACCACATTTGTAATAATTACCTTTGAAACAGTTTATTAACCAACTGTTTCAGACAGTTTTGGTGGCAGTTGATGAAATTAATTAACTATTCAAGCGTGTTACAGTTCTCAACAAGGGGTAGTTAATATTACAGAAAGAGGGGGGATAGAGAACGACAGAACGAAGGATCCATTGAGAAAAGGATGGCGATATAAAGATGGATAAGAAGTACCTAAGGCAAAGGGGGAGATATGTAGGGTAAAAGAATGAGAGTAGGAGGGGGTAAAGAAGAAAATTTCGTAAAGTTAGAGAGCTATGGGATAATTTATAAAACATACAGCACCCATTCAATTCTTTTCAGTAAACGATGGGTAAGCTTGCGGTTTCAGACCAACCCATGCATGTTCAATGTGTTGACGTGCATGAAACGGTAGCCTTGCAATTAGTGATGCAAATGAACAGGTGAGAGCCAATACTTGATCATTGCACCATTGAAAAGTAAACTCCGATCACGTTAACGTGCGTTTTTGATGTCTGCTTTTAAAAGAATATTGCCGGAATATTGACGGAAGATACTGAAGACTTCCAATGCATTTGTGTTAGACCAAACCAAAATATTTTACACATCCTGATCGCGCAATATAAATATTTATCAATTAATCATGCAATTACATTAGCAAAACGGTGTTCCTTATATAGTAGTAATAGTTAAAAGTAGAAAGGAAACGACGACGACATCAATGTATGTCGTAGTAGTCTCGAACACAGCTTAGTTATTCCTATGTCTATTAAAACCACATGAGTGCAACAAGCACGTGACTGGGATTAATGATACCTCTCAGGGACACGCAGCGGGGCCTGTACGCTTCTATTCCCACCCATGGGATATCATTCTATTCAGTTATTTAGTCAACGCTTCTTTAAATCCAAACCAATTTATTATACAGTGTGATTTACCAGTTATGAATTAAAAAAATAAAAGATTGCCTTTAAGAGAATCCCTAAACGGATTGATCGTCTTCAAACAAGAAGAAAACAGGGACGGCAATTTAAAAAAAAGGGGGAAAATAAATAGGGAATGGAATGTCGACACGGAGATGGGGGTAATAATAAAAAAGGGGAGGTTTTGGAAAGAAGGATGTAACGAGAGATGATGGACGCACAAGAAAATTTGCGGTAAGAAGGTAAGATGAGGTCGAGGAGAGAACTAGGAGCAAGCCAGTGGAGACAAGATATAAGAGTTATTGGGAGCAAGAGAGAGCTTTTAGAGGCAGGATATTGTGGAAGCAGGAGAGAGCTATTGCAGACACGATAAGAGCTGTTGCATGCAGGAGAGAACTGGCAGTGGCAAAACTGAGCTATTGGACGCAGGGGAGAGCTCTTGAGGGTAGGAAAAAGCTTGTGGACGCAGCAGGGAGCTAGTGAAGGCAGGAGAAGAGCTGTTGGATCCAGGAAAAAGCTGGTGGGGGCAAAAAATGAGCTATTGGGCGCAGAAGATAGCTGTTGAGGGGAGGAAAAAGCTTGTGGAGACAGCAGGGGGCTAGTGGCTGCAGGAGAGAGCTCCTGGAGGCAGGAGAAAGCTTTTGAGAACAGGGGAAAGCTTGTGGAGGCAGGAGAGCGATCTTGGAGGCAGGAGAAAGCTTTTAAGGACAGGAGAAAACTTGTGGAGGCAGGAGACAGCTCTTGGAGACAGGAGAGGAGGCAGGAGAAAGCATTGAGGGCAGGAGAAAGCTTGTGGAAACAGGAGAGAGTTCTTGGAGGCAGGAGAAAGTTTTTGAGGACAAGCGAAAGCTTGTGGAGGCAGGAGAGAGCTCTTGGAGGCAGGAGAAAGCATTTGAGGACAGGAGAAAGCTTATGGAGGCAGGGGAAAACTTGTGGAGGCAGGCGAGAGGTTTAAAAATTTATAATCAATTTTGGGTTGCTCCAAAAGCAGAACATAAAGGGTGGTCCATATGAAATAAACCTTTCTGGGGAGATAAACTTAAAATTTGGTAGCGCTGGTAGGAATTTTGGATTTCCTTCCACCCTTATTTTTAATCGTAACAAACCTATGATTTTTAGACTATTTTTGATTAAAAAGATAAAAACAATAAAAGCGAGCTATTGGATAATAACGAAGGATTTATTTTTCCACATTGAAAGAAAGACAAAACCCAAACTCATTTCGAATGCTAAGGGGGTGTCTTTTGCAGAGCTGGTGCTCGGTTCACCATGCAACCAGAAGGGGGCACGTGTCAAGTCACGTGTAGACATGATCATAGCGACTGTCTCTTCAAATTAGAGCACTTTTTGTCATTGTTACACTTATCCAAATCATTTTAGGTCTTGAAAAAACGATGCAGCAGGCAAAAACATCATTGGTCCGCTAAACACGTGCCAGTTGTACTTGTTTCGGCAATTAGTGTGGTCGGAACAAGAGTAACTCTTTTCTTCTGTTCTCGGCATATTTAGATTCCGTTAATTGGACCTTTCAGTGGAAACGAGAAAGAAAATAGGGGAAGAATTATTTTGAAAATTGTAAAATTTAAATCTGACGTAGCGGATTTATTATTTGCGTAGCAAGGTAAACGTAATCCTGATTCGGATAGCAGGGGGAACAATCAATTCGCAATTCAATTCACAAGAACCGCTACGGAAGACTATCAAATGACAAATGTAATAAAAAGTCCCGATGTTCCCCGCTGTCATTACAATAAAACGTTGGGTTTAAGCCGCGTGTAATTGTCATCACGGAGAGGGTTGAGATGAGGACTCTTCTTTTGTCTGCAGAGGAATCAATATACAAGGTGAGTCAACTTATACATTTTTTGGTGATAGATAAACAAATATCTAGAAGAGTTTTTCGAAGGTAAAGGAATGTAATTTGTTTATTGAGAGGCATGCGTATTTGTAAATTCCCTGAAGGAAAATTATTAACGATCAGAGAAGTTGGTTTTTGTTCCAAAATGGTAACCCGAGCTAAATTGCGAATGCGAAATATTTCTTATGGCACGTACAGCAATTAGCCTGTAATTGGGTCCTTGCGTTTTTAGCTGCCGTTTGTAATAGAATTTCCGTTTCTGTTATTCGCATCTTTGGATTCTATGCGTCCGTTTCGCTCTCGCCGACGTGTACCAAAACGGATGGAGTTCGAATGCGGTCGAAACGTCTACAGGAAACGATAATTGAGTAGCTGCGGATTGTGAATAATTTAATTGCTCATTATTCCGTATGTTTGTGGGCGCGTTTCAAAATTTGGTTTTGTGTTTCGTCGTCAAGTATATGGGGCCCCGGTGTTTGTTTGTTTGTTTCTGTGTGTGTGCGTTCCGTTAATTAATTTTCCTGAGACCGCTTCTTCTTCGCATTCGTCCCGTTTACATAGAAGATAATAATAATGTCATCGGCGAAATGTCATTTAATAAATTTAGACGTTCGCTCTTCTCCCTACGATTCATATCAGTTTTGCGGGGTTGTATACAAATTCTGCCGACTAGGGCGGATGATCACAATGGGCCCCGCATGGCACACTGATCCTCAATGGAACTTGTTGATATGAGCAGCCGATATTGCTGCTCCCTACAATAGGACGCGCCCTCACCCCCTGATCACCAGAAAATATTTAATACGGCAATTTGTAAATGGAACCGACTCATTCCTCTCATCGCAGATTATTATATCATCAAAACGTTAATACCAAATAAATATAAACGAGACCCCTTAATAAAAATATAACAATGGCAATCTAGGTTTTTTTTTCAAGTCAATGGTCCTTTTTTAAAATTAATATAATAAACATTTTTTTTAAATCTAATTTTGCGTTTTAAAATTATTGCTTAATAAAACTACAGGATAGTCAATTAATTGAAATGTTGCAGCCAAACACCATGTACACTTGCTATACAGTCG
The DNA here is from genome assembly GCA_963082805.1 of Hemicrepidius hirtus. NCBI lineage: Eukaryota > Metazoa > Arthropoda > Insecta > Coleoptera > Elateridae > Hemicrepidius > Hemicrepidius hirtus. Next base: position 30,749,343 of record OY720165.1, read on the forward strand.
GATCAAATTTTAAAAGGTTTCAAAGAGAATAGGTACAGTTGCGTGTTTAAATCAATGTTTTAAAATTACAAGACATGCAAAAATCGTACATAACGAATAATCAAAGCAAACTAAAATTCGTTACATCCATTCTATCTAAAAAAAAAACATCCAACATCTATTACACAAGCACGTTTACGACATTCTGCATACAACTACTTTTTATCTTCAGTCGGTTACTACAAGCAACGATTATAAAGAAAAAAAACCTTTAATAAAAAAATCAGATGATAATGTTTCCTATTGCAACGCAACTCATAAAAAAATTATTAGGACATACTAGAAAATATTAAATTTTTTTTAACAAAATTTTTCCCCTCCCTGTAAGCCGAATATTGCGGCCTACTTCTTGTATAGCCAAAAATGTAAAAATATTTGTTTTTCTTTTTTTTTTAAATTACACACACATGCACTAAGTGGGCCCCCCACCCCAATTTAAAAATTAAATCACAGACTTTTATTAAGGTAAGAGGGATTCAAACCCGGAGCCTCTTACGTAATACTAAATTCTGAATTATTTTCTCGAGTCTATAAAAAAGAATCTTTATTACACCCCCATCACAAGCAATTTCATTTCAAGACACCAAAGGGGACCTACAGCACAATAATGCGAACATCAAACAATTTTTTTTTTGTATAATATCAAAAAGGAGATGGAGTTCGTGAATGTGTGTATGTGTGTGTCATGCAGATTAACAACAGTGTTGCCTACTGCCCTCCACCACTTCCACCTCCACCAATGCTATAATTAATCAGGACGCAAGTTTAAATGATTCTCATGTACCGACACCATCACCAGATAGAGCTGGGTGGATACCTGTGGCAGCGAGCAGCGGGCCGAGACGTCTCCAGTCACCGGGGCTGAACTCACCCATGGTGCCGGCCTTTCCGTCCAGCTGGTACGGTGGGATGCCCATGTGGGCAGGAGGTGGCTGCGACAACGGGTCACCGTTATGGCAGAAGAACGGCAGCGCCGCCCCCGGGTGCGTCGGACCCAAACCCATTTTACCGGCCTGAAACAAATAAAAAAAATATTAATTTACTTTACAAAAAATATCCTGGAATAGAAGAAAAAAACAATTACAAAATATTGAACTCGTTTGCATAACCAAGAAGAATTATTGTAAGAAAATGTGTTAGAATTTACCACCCCTCCTGGAAGTTTCTGTGGTAACCCCCCTTCCCTTTATCTATAGGGAGTTTCGTACTCCCACCCCTTCCCAAAACCTATGAATGGCTAGCGCCTACCATCTTCCTCCGCTCACCGTTCCAGAAGATTTTTCTATGAGTTTTCCCGTTCTCACCCCTTTCCAAAAGTGTTTCCGAAATGGAAGGGCTTTTTCTACAATTCTAGATGACCTCCCCTTCAAGCAGACTACTATCATGAGGTTCCCATCTCTTCTTATTATTATAGAGAAGGTTTAAGGCTTCGGGTTAACTTTCCATCACTGACCCCAAGTTCGTTTTGCAGAATTCTCGCATCCTTTCCCTGCTTGTGGAGGGGTTTCATGCTTTCCAGAAGTCTACAGTCTTTACAGCTTCTGAAGAAGTTTTCTTGCTTCTTGATTTTTCAAAAATTTCTACCTCCTATCTGTACCTACTCTTTCATTTTACCCACCCCCAAAAGCACTGCTCCCCCAGGTGTTCCCAAAATTATTTCTTCAATTAGTTCTTCCCTATCTTTCTCAGACAGGTTTTGCTCTCCATGTCTTCTTTCTAATTTTTCATCCCTTAATTTTTTCAGCTCACTAGACAGCTTGAAAAATCAAGAGATGAACGCGTTTGGGCAAGTTTATCTCTGAGATTGGATAAACTTTCAAAAATGTGAAATTATGGAGAAGGTCATCGCCGGTTAAAGGGAGAACGGTGAACTCGTTCAGTAAGTTAGGGGAAGAAGTTGTAAATTACATAAATATAATAAATTCCGAATCCAACAAGACAAATATTTCGGTAGCTCCCAGAAAAAACAAAAACGCATTGGAAGCAAACTTAGAAGTTGGTTTGGCAGATAAAGTTTATAGAAAGTTGGGAGATGTTGACTTTCCGTGCGCTTCTGCCTGGAAGTTTTCAGTTTGTTTGTGGTTCTGGAGCGGCTGACGTAAAGAATGTTACAAGGCTCATTGCGCACGACACCAGCCAGACCGGAAACTTTTTAGGAACAACAATGCATGCAACAGTTTCGGTTGCGGTTATTAAAAACCACTTTATTTACTACTAATAGCTAAACACGACACGCTTTACCAACCGACTAAATAGTATCATTAGCACCTGTTTGGCGAAAATCATTAAATCCGAGAGAAGAAGGGAAACGTTGAAGTGAAGAGGTTGCGTTTCCATCCATTCAAGAACCTTCTGGAGACTTTCAACAACTTCTTCAGCTTTTGGAAAATTCTTCACATCTTTCTTTGGTTCTTCCTTCAATTTTAACACTCCAAGATTAAAGGATTCATTTCCCACCACCCTAGGTTTTCTTAAACATCCAAATTTCATACTTAACCAAGCCCTATGAAGAAATTTAAAAGAACTTTTTAAACTAAACCCTTCAAGGTATTCCCTTAAATCGTCAGGGGAATCACAGAACAATTTTAAATGTTCCCTGATTAATCTCCGGTACCAAAACTTAAACTCCAAAATAACTATTCGTTGGTTAAAATATTTCCCAGGGGTTTTTTTAATCGGCACCGAATATTTTAAACAATTTTCCGGACATAAATTTTCAGGAACTAAAAGTACAGTTGAAGAACTTGGTAAAAACACAGTCAAAAGCCACGTTTCGCAAACTTTCCGCACATCATCTTCAGTAATCAAAAAATTCACAGGTTGTGTCATCGCGTTAACACCGATCAAACTTTTTGAAGCTTTTTCCCGTACAATCACCGTAATTTGACTCCGGTGCGTTCCGGAAACGTTTCCGATCATCAACAGGAAAATTTCTTCTTCATCCTCTGAGAAATCCTTCCCGAAAACTTCTTTCAATTTAAACTTAAATCCGAACAAGCAATAAATATCCTTAGGGTCTTGTTTTTTTCGTTTTGGTCTTGATTTTTTTGGTCTAACTTTTCTCAAAGTCTTTAAAATTTGATGGATTTTTAGAAATCTATTCTTGAATTGTCTTTTAGGTGTTTTCAGCATGATTTCTTCTTGATAGGAGAGACACGAGTGTGAACAGCAAGGAGCGTCGTTTCAAACTGAGCAAAAGTGTCGACCGTCGGTCCGACAAACAGACGCGCGGTGCAATCAAAGTAAGCCGGATCTTTGGAGCGACAGAGACGCTCATGAAGTACACAGCACCGCCAAGGATCGGCGGCCCCTCAAAAGACCGCATCAAGGACGGAGTTAAACTCTTTGCTTTGCCTTTTTATAACGTTACTTGACAAAACTTTTTATGAAATTTCTACTTATCGCACTTGTTTTGGTTCATTTACAGCAAAAAATTTCAGATTAGCTAATATGGAACAAGTTATTTTTAACAAAGTTTGTCTTGAGACGCTCTTTTGGGAAGAAGACCTTCTGCTTCTATAGTTAATTTTTTCTAGGAATTTCCATCGCAGAAGAATCTAAACAAATGTTTTGAAAATAATTCTGCGGGAAATCGCTTTCCACATGGTCATGCTTTTCCGAAGAGCTATCCCAGAAGATGTGACTAGGGAAAATGACCGTTTTCCTTGCAAAATTTTTCTAAAAAATAAGTTTTCCACAGAATACTGCATAAGTAAACACTTTCGAGGCTAATGCTGTTCCTTAACAGCAGAAGATTAGTTACCAGGGAAAATCGTGCTTGAAGACCGTTTTTCCGGAAAATTACAGAAAAAAGATGTTCAGGAGTTACCATTAAAATCGTTCCCTCTCTTTTCAGAAACGTCCACACAAACCTTTCTTGATTTCCTTTTCCCATAAATTAAACAAAATTGTTCTTTCTCCAAGCAATTCGCATTTCTAAAATTGGCGCTAATTTAATTATGGTAATTGTAGAATGTAAATGCGGAGGTGTTCGTGCACCAATGAGCTGCTGACAAGGAATATTTGACACATCAGCGCCGCATGTGATTACACCTAAGTGCATAAAACCTGGGCGTTTCTTTGCTTAGTTAATGACAGAGCGGCAACTCGCCGCTTTTGGTTCCGGAACACAGGTGAGCGGGAACCCCTTTTCTTCCTAGCACGTGCGGCACTGGTTTCCAACGCACACTACAAATTGTGGACACGAATTCAGTTCAGGAATTCGAGGCTCACGGTGATTAATAAACAAATTACTGGGTTGTTTGTTTTATGCGGAGGTAAAAACTACCAAGAGGATTAGTATTATAAATTTGTTTCGGTTTATTATAACTCGAGTGGAATAGCGAAGCGTTAAAATATAAATAAAAAGGTTCTTTTTATGATGTACTAAATATAAAGTAGAGAAACTATAGAATACGCACACGTAGACCTACGTGGAAACCCCGTCTGCTATTGCAGACCTGTCCCATGGAGGTAGTTCGATAACGTCTGCATTTGTAGAATCCCCGAATTGGTATTTCCAAACCCATTAATATATTGAAAGAGTAAATTGGCCGTAATAGCTGTCACTTTCTATATATTATTAAGTTTCATTAGATTTAATTTTATTTCCATTCCCAAATCGAGTATTTGAAAATACTACTCGAATTTTTTCTTTCTCTTTCCTTGTAAAAGCAATTCGTTTGGTGTATTTAAAGCGATTACACAAAAAGGTGTTTCGACCGTTAAATTTTTAATGCCTCATAAGTAATTAGTCGGTCGTCATCTCCAGCGAGTGGTGTGTTCGTTCTAGTCCGGAGCGGCCGGAGTGCGTCTGCGTTTCTCTTTCTCTATCCCGCGGTTGCTATGACGACGTGCCTCCAGGACTCGCTCAGGACTAGTCAGGACATGGAAATGACAACTCCCCGGCACGCGTAACTTTCCTTTCTGGCCCAGACACATTTTGGGTAAAATTCTATTCTTGTGTTGGTTTTTTGCGTTTTCATTTGAATATTAGTGGAAGCTTTATTTAGTGTTCTCTCTCCGTTTCTGGTTTGTTTAGGTTAAATATGGCAGTGCCGCAGTTATGAATAAACATTGCCGCTATTTATTTACCCTCCTTGGCGTATCTGCAACTGCTTGCTCTGTTTTACCGGGTCCGCTTCCTGTGTTGCCTCTTATTTATTCATGACGCAAATTGCTTGCATTTGTATATGATTTCGAAAGCTAGAAAGCACGGAGATAATAATACCGCCCGTCGCCGTTGCGACAATCTACAAGCCTACGCACACGTATTTATTAATTATTTAATATTCCTAAGCCATTTTCCAGAGTAACGTGTGCGGTTTTCCATTTCGTTAATAAAATATACATTTATGGAAACTCTTTTCATAATCAGGACCAACACAAAAATAAGAATCCTGTATGAAAATATAAAATTTCCAAGGATTTATAATTCTCAGGCTAATCGTAATCACAAATTCCAAAAAAAAGGACCTTACTTAGGCTACTAGATCAAAAAATCATATAAGGAGCAAGGAGCAAACGAATGTTTTTTCCTTTCGGGATAGTTTCTCCAAAAAGGAATTTTCCGAACAGTTTTGAAGCACGATTTGCGTGGACAACAAAATCATCTGCGGAGGATTTTACGGAAAGTGCTTGGATAGAATCCTCTTATGCCCAGTTGCTCAGTTTTGCAAATTTGGAAAAATCTTTCTACGGAGCTGATTATCCGAACGTATTTTTGCAGAAAACTAAACGATACACGTAGCTTTCCCGAAAAGCGAGTGGTTACAGTAGATCGTAAAATCGGGCCCAAATATATTTTGTCTTTTCAGGTTACAGGGGAATTTTTTTTGGGACGGACGACATTGTTAAAAAAAATTCTGGGAATTTTTGGGAGAAATAATAAAAGTCCCCGGCACATTTCAACAGCAAAAACAATAATCCTACATAAAGTAAATAATCCTGTAACACGAAATATTTTCACAGTCGTTGCTGTTATGCAAAGGATTAAAATTATGAATTATTTAAGCAAAAAATTACTGGTAGGAGAAAACAGGAACGATTACCAAAAATAAGAAAGGATTTTCAAATGTAATCCTTTTCGTCCTGCAGGATTGTTTAATAACTGTAGCCGAAAATAAAATTACTTTGCGGCAGGTAATAATATCCTGAAGGAGTAATAAAGTTCCTCCGACATTTCAATAAATCCTGTTTTCATAATCCTTGCGCTAAGAAATTGTTTAAAAAAGGAGTGTATCGTTTTGTGTAAAAGAATAAAATTCAGAAGACTCCGTAAGGTAAATAAAATCAAATAGTAAAATAGAAAGGATTACCAAGGAATAACAACAAGGATTTTCTTGTTCCCATTATGAAGTGTGCAAAAAGCGCGAGTGCAAGAACCTATCCAGAGTTATTTAGATAAAATAGTCAGCATTGAGTTTTCGTGCCAAGATCAAAAGCACGATGTGATAACTTCATCTACACATGGGCGGGCCCGGAGCCCGGACCCCGGATCGACCGGAGCCATTGGTCCAGCTCTCCTCTCCGCCGCGACGCCGAAGCACATGCGTACACCACCGTATTTTTAGACGCCTTTGATATTGAAATGCTATTTCTCCAATATGTTTCCTGTATAATTGGGGGACGTAATGCGTTTTCTGATCGTGTGTGTTGTTTGTTTATTCCGCGGCGAGTTTTTCCTTTACAACGGACACGAAACCCTAACAAAATCGTTTAGATTTTAACAGCCAAGAGAACTAATTACATAAAACCGACGCCTTCAAGACGAGTTATTATTAAATAACTTTTTTTTTCGCTTCCCTCGTTCACCTTCTTACTCGGAAAGTTTTTGGGGTAAAAAAAATAATCTTAAAAAACAAAACAAATAAAATCCGTTTTTGGGTTTGTTTTTTTCTGACAAACAAAAAGGTTTTTTACGTAATAATCGTTTCCTTTAACAAAAAAAGGAGTTAAAAACAGCTTACTATATTTTCATTCAAAAAAAAATCTAGAACAAAGAAAATCTATTTAACCGATTCTTTCTTGCTTTCTTCCGTTTATCGGGGTTTTCTTGTTAACAATTTTCCCCCAAAATCTAAATCAACAAATACATATTTTCCTTCTTTTTCCCTCCAGAAATACACCTCTAAAAAGAAACACTGTTAAAAGTGGCAATTATTATCGTTTCGTGGAAAAATAGGTACGGCGAGAAAATTGCTTTCGAACAGAAGTTGTATTTGTGCGAGAATTACGATTTTACAAGAGTGTTTTCGAATTTCGCCTTAATTCTCTCTCCCCCTTACAACTCACTGGCAGACCTCCACCCGAAAGCGGATTTAGCGTTTTACGTTTAGAGAAGCTTAGCTGGGGAAATGCAAAGCAGATATCAAGGGGGCACGGAAAAAATAAAAGAAAGAGAAAAGAACGGAGAAGTAGTATCCAGTACTTTGGGCACGGTTCGCTTGCTCACAACGAAAAAGGAATTTATACTACCCTCTCTTGAAAGTTGAAACATTACCACGCGGCGTTACCTGGAGACTATGACACGATCGGGACAAACGCATCGATCTGCTCTTATATTCAAGCAAGAGACTGGGATGATAACACAAAATAGCAGAATTTGTTTCTATTCGCTTGCTTTCACCTAGGATGACATTTTTCACCCTTTAAAGTCACGCAACAACAAAAGAAACACCCTTAAAACGATCTCAACGCATATTTTACTCTCAACACAATAGAAATTTCCCAAAAAAAAAATTAAAATTACCCTAAACCGATTCAATCTACTTTTTCTTATAACACTACACGTATTTTTCAGAAAAAAAAGAGTTTTGACTGTCCCTAAAATATTTCTAATTGCCCCTTCCCTAACATTAATTATTTCTCCTCACGCTGCTCTCCCCCACTCTTTTGATTTTCTTTCTGTTCCATTGTGGCTGGTCTGTGTAAGTCGTCTGTAGTAAAAAAAAAAACCAGAAAAGTTGTATTATTAACAATCTTGTTTTCAGCTTGATTCCAATAACTGCAGGAGTTAACAAGCTTTAATTAGTCTGTCTCGTCTGTCCATCACCATTAAGAGGAGTTTAAAAAGAGACTGTTCGAAATAAGGTCTCTTAAGACGTAACACATTCAGGAAAATAGGATTAGTGTTATATAATTTTTTTTTATTTCAGGAAAAATTTTCTCCGACCCTGAAATGTTTTAATTCCCTTCTGGAACCCTCACCAACTCTCAAGTCTTTCAGTACCGTCTGTCTCTACTCTTTACGAACCCCCACTCTTCCTTTCTCTTCTCCAAGCCTCCACCTCTTCTCCTCTGGAATATCCACCATTTTTGGCATTCTTTGCTTCTCTACTAAATTACTCTTCCTTTCTTTGAACCCCCTAGCCCCCCTCCTCTATATCTTCACCCCTTCTTTTAAACAGAAGGAATTATACTAAAGAAGATCTTTTTTTTTCTCCCTTGTTAAAATTTAAAAATTGTTTTAGAAAGTGAATCCTTGACCTATCCAACAATATTTTGTTCGGCAATATTTATGTGTGCATGGCAGAAATTTTAATTAAGGTCGTTGTCTACCGTACGTAGATTTAATTTGGGGCGTTATATAAAACATTGAAACCCAACACTTTTGACGTTTTGTTTTTGGCTGTGTCAAAGAGAAAATCTGTCGCCAGCAGCACAAGCGGTCGTTCCGATTACCTGCCGTGTTTTCAACTCGCCCAATAATTATAAAAATAATTATGTTGGTATCTGCTGACAATGGAGACTGCAGTAACGAGCACCATTAGTCGGGAGGTTTCATTAGGCGGCACTATGTCGCTCTTTTTATTATTTTCGACACGGCCCAAAGCTTTACTCTCTCTCTTTCTGTCATTATTTCTTTGGATTTCTTCGGATGTTGCCAGTTTTTTTTAGAACGACGACATTCTTTGAAATTTATTAAATTACAAGTGTGTTTATTTAATGAATGAACGTTCCAAATTGATGAATGAAAGTATAAATTGAAAGGGTCGGAGAGGAATCAAGACAGACGCCCACGTTTTAAACTTTTTTGCAGTATAAAGGATAAAAAATTCCTAATTCGTTAGATTGTTCAAATTTGATGGAAGTTGTTTATTGTGATCTTAAAATATATAAGGGTGCACTCTTCTGTTTTCATCCCCCTCCCGACTCTTCTCTTTTCCCATCCACCCACAACTCTAATCGTCCCGAAACCCCCTCTCTTTTCTCCTTGCCATCCCCACTTACTATAATGTTCTATTCTTTAAATTCCCTCTTTTTTTCCTATCGTATTGTCACCCTTCTAATATTTTCTGCCCACCTCCTACTCTTCTCTTTTTCTCTGTCCCATAATCTAACTCCACACTTTTCTGGTCTACTCTCACTTTGTCATTCTCTTTATTTTAATAAAGGTGAGCATTAAACCTCTTTTTAGAACCACCCCGTATATCATTAAATTAACTTAATTACGAAACTTTTTACAAACTTAAAACTGAATGAGAAACCAAGAAATTCCAATCGTTCCCTCGTAATGAACAATTTCCTGCATTTCTTTTGCATTTAAAACAAATCGGTTTGGTATGGATTAATTTAATTTCCTTAATGGAGATCAGAAGGAAAAAAAATCCCTTGCTTTCATGATTTCATAAATTCATAGAAATTATGAATAAATCCAAAGACGTAACAGCTACCATTAGTTTTGTGATGTAAAAAAAACCGTTTTCTTTGGTTAAAAATCTGGCGGATTAAAATCTGGTAACTGTGTTGGCCATGAATTAAATTCCTATTAAAATCAAAACGAAAATCGTAGAAAAAAGTGTTTAAAAAGCATAAAAAAAACTATTTCATTATGAAATAACGAAAAGGCTAAGACGTTCATGAAGAGGTTTAGTGAAACTCTCAAAATTGCTTCAATTATTCCCATTACACATAAATACATTTCGTGCTGTTCGCGCGAACAGCGCTAAAGACGGCTAATTTCGCGGGTTTCATCTGGAGACCTTTTCAATCCTCATCAAGCCGTCACATTTACATTTTAAACAGAGATGAGACTTCTTTTTGGCCCCACGTTCTCGTTAAATGCAAATGGCCGCCCGTAATGAAGCCGCGGATGGTGAGAAAAAGACGCCGATATGCACATTGCCTTAAGAAAAACAAAGCGAACAAATCAATGGGCCCAGAGAAATGAGTTTAGCTCCTTAAAAAATACCAGCCGAGAAACGGAATTGTAAATGACGTTCATTTTCGTTTCAGCGCGTTCCAGTTCGCGCAATTTAAGACGAATTTGGTGAACCCTATGTTGTTTTATTTCGTTTTCTGAAGAGAAATGCGAAGCCGATATTTCTCGCGATCAGGCTCCTTCTTACTGCTTTTACCTCCTTTTTTATGGCGACATTTCTAACGTTTTCAATTATGATACGAAAAACAACCGCTACAGGGTGACTCGATAAAGGCTATACCATCCCCTAAATTTTCTGAAATCAAAATTGAATGCACAAGGCATGGTTTTTGCAACGGTGTTAAAATTTCTAATTTTAATTGCGGAATAATTTTAATTTTCAAGTTTGATTAACTCGACTCTTTAAATAGAACATCCTGTATATTTTTACATAAATCAAGAGAGCTTTTTATGCTCTACAAATTTCATTCAATAGTGATAACCTGTAAAACCAATAATTTCCGAGAAAATTCTATTCTTATTTCGGATAACGCCTAAACTTTTTTTCGAAAACACGGCCTCGTTGACGCACCCTGTATAATATAAAATAATAACAAGGATATATTAAATATAACTCTGCAACTCTTTTTAAAAATATTTTCCTGATTATTACATTCACGTAGAGCTAAATATATTTTCCGAGAAGGATTTTCAGGACGAAATCGACACACTTTTTCTTCCCCTCAGGATCAACAATATAAGAGAGGAAGTGATTGGTGAAGGTAAACAGCGCGGGAAACTGACCGCATCCGGGCCCGAAGAAATCTGGGATCAAGTGTCCGGCCCATTATCCTGATTGCTGCTCCTTACGCTTCGTCTCTTTAATCCATTTATGGCTTCTTGAGTACATTCTTCGACGCCCTTTTTTGTCGTTTCCCCCTATATTTATCCAGGCTCTCCTTCCAAGGCCACAAACTCAACTAGGTTTAATCTAACAAATATTGTTACACGATTAGGAGAACTTCTCCCATTGTTCCAAGAAGAATCTTTTACATTTTCAGGAATTTCCTTCGCGAAAGAGACCTCTCCGAATAACTCGAATTTTAGTCTGGACGAAAAAATTCTAGTTCCCCGCGGCTGCACCTAATAAACATACAATGGCGTTCTGTCCCAAGCTCGCATAAATTCATCTCGGTTGCGAGGCCCCGGATTTTGCGAGAGCGGACCCGGATCGAGTTGTATAAATGAGAAAGAAAAACGGATTGTTGTTTGCCGCCCGGAATTTTAGCGGATCCAACTAATTCACAATCCAGACATAATCCCGATTAAATCTGCCTACATGAGCGCGCCTAGTCAGCAGATGGGGAGACCCCAATGTTCCCCTACGTAATCTACCCCCCACAACATAATTTCAAGAGAAATGAATTAAAAAACTCAGTAATTTCTTGATGTAGATTTGAGGGAAGGATCAAATCTATACGTACATGCAAATTTTATTCGTGAAGGGAATTTCCTTGCTTTTATTTTATATTTTATATTTTTAACTAGAAGTTATTATAGACGGGTTGATACATCCCCAAATTAATTATTAAAAGAAAATGTAATAAAGTGGGTTATATTTAATCAATCGAAAAACGAATTTTAGTTTATGAAATATTTATTGAAAGTTTTTCCAACAAATCTGAACTTTTCAATACATATTTGATTATTGTTTTACGTTGTAGGGTTGTAAGTAGAAAATATTTTAAATAAAAGGCACGACACACTTGAATAAAATAAAATATTTTTGAACCACAACTAGACATTTTTAATACACCCTGTATATTTAGGATAATCTCGATGGACTTTTAATGAATTTTCAGGAAATGTTCTTTTATTGAAAATCCGAATAATTCAATCAGCAGACATAGTTTGCATCCGCCTCACCCAGGAAGGATCAGAGGCAGATTTTCAGAAATGTTTCAGAAAAGATCTGAAAAATCTAGTGCGTTTATAAAAGTAATTGTGTCATTGGTTGTAAACACGAACAAGCTGCATGCATACGTATTAAGTAAATAAAAATTGCATCCAGGACGGGTCAGAGGGTGCAGTCAGTATAATACCCAGTAACCTTATGTCAACAGGGGTGTATAAAACACGGTGCATTGTATCCAACAATGGTTTGTCCTCACGATAATAAAGGTCGCATGACGGGCTTTTAACAGAATGAGTGGTCTTGTACAGATAGCAAAAATGTTATATCCTATCCTTTTCTATCACCGACAGGGGAAGGAAGAAGGAAGATTCTATAACCCGAGGTTGTTATCGGTGTAATTAATATACTTACATGATGTATATCGCTTGTAAATGTTCCTGCTGTCCCCCTTCTTGTTGTCGATTGTCAAAATTATATGTTGGTATTGTAAAGCCAAATTGCTAAAAGCTTATCGGTTTCTCTATTGTATCGTTGATGTTTTGAAAGTTTCAATAAATCCTACTTGAATAAATTAGTAGTATCAAATTACTGTAACAACCAAGATCACAACACCCTGTATATTAGATTTCAATTTTGCCAGAGTTGATGTAAATTTTCAAGTGATTCAAAAAAATTGTATATTTTGCAAACAGAGCAACGGAATTTCAAAGACGAAAGATTTATAGAAAGCCCTTTAAAAGAGCATTAAGATTAACCTATATACAGGGTGTTCAATTAAGAACAGTTGAGTTTCCAACGTGACAAATCTACAACTGGGATTTCTAAAATCGAAGTAATCTTGATTTTATTTTTCAATACACACCCCTATGAAAAAAAAATATTTTTTTTCATAATTCTATGGGCTTTCCGAATATGTTTTGTTTTTGAAATTGAGTCAAGGTTTTGCCAAATTATTAAATTTTTTTCTCGAAACATTTCAAAATGTTCAGGGGAAAGCAAAAAATTTTAAAGTCAATTTTCTCCACCCTTCATTTGGTCTTCCAAAAAAATAGCCTCCTGCACTACTATTTCGAATTTTCACTTTCCCTTTCCTGTAACCGATCAAAACCTTCGCAAGTGCGTTCAAAACTGCGCAATTTTTTCCACGAGGGGTCATTAGATAGGTCTTAAAATTAAGTATTGGTACAGTCATGACATGTCAACTTTAAATTAAAAGCAAGCAAGAGAAAACGTATGCAACTGAACTAAATTGATGAGTCACTTGCAAAATAGACGCAGCACACGAGGAGCAGAGCGGCGAGGAAACGGGGAGGGCGGCGAGATCAAAGGAAGCCGCCCTCCAAATCAGATCAGCTCGGGGGTGGGCGCCATTACAACAACATCTCAATGCTCATTTAGACATTTCAGTCCCGTTGTAATATCATCATCATGCACTCGTTTTCCACGTACCCCCCCTTCTTGCCCCAACCCTCTTTAAATAATATCCAAATTGTCCGGAAAAAAAATAAATTTGATCAAGGGGGCAAAAAAAACATATCCATAGAGGATTTCTTTATTTAAAAAAAATATTAGTAACAAATTTCTTTTCGCCCCCCTCCCAGCCGCCTAGAGTTAAAATTAGGTTCATGTGATAGGAAACGAATGTGAAACAGCTGTCGTGGTGTTTCTTGTAGCAAATCGCGAATGTTTAAGTGTGTAACCTAAAGCTCTTCCAAGTCCAATTTGTAATTGTTATGATATAAAGTGAGAACGGTAGTGAATGAGGTGAGTGGGTGGCCCCTGTTAGTTAGGGGCCCCCGCGTCGCGGCGCTGATGTAGCTGCAGGCGGCTCAGCTCAAAGGCTTTATAAATAACATAACACAATCTACCGGCGACGCATCTGTGGAAATTTTATTAGTCAACGAAGACGCGCCGCCGTTCTGTTTTCCGCGCAGCGTCGAGGCGGCAGCACCCGTAAATGGACGAGTGTGAAATATTCCGAACAAAGAAAATGGAACCATGAAGGAGGACTAACTTTAGAAATAACCCAGTTTTTTTTTTTTTTTGGACCATTACTTGTTTCCTGTGGAACTAACTATAAAATCTTTTAGTATGAGAAAAATACTCGACTTTCGACTTGGTACTCTAACGTTTAAGCTTGCAGAACCCAATGTCCCAATATTGCATTTTTTTCCCCTTTACATAAACAAACCCTCTTGGATTTTATTTAAAAAAAATGTGTTAACACATTTATAAATTCAATTAAATCTTGCCGTTTTCTTATATGGCTAAAGTTGGGTAGTACAGAAAAAGTGTTATTAGTTATTACAGAACTCGTTAGTCAATTATTGCAAGTAAAGAAATGCGATTTATGTTAGCGAAGAAACGTGTACATGGGAAATGAAACATGGCATTCGTAATCACTTAACGTTGTTTATTCATTAAAACCGTTTTTGCAGTAGCTCGAGGAAGAGGAAGAAGAAAAGAAACAGAAATGCATATAACACACAGGCGTGCTCTTGTTAACTACTAAATATAAACGATGGTTAGCAATTTATCCGGTTCTTTCTTAAAGGAAGCCTTTTATTTTCCCTCTTTCAACTCGGTCTGATTAATCAGATGCCAGTGGCAGGTCTGCGCTTTCAAAAAAGTTAATTTCAATGTTAGGCAGCTAATTACACGGCGCAGCAGCTCGGTGTTTAATGTTCTTCGGATCCAGTCTCGCTAACACAAACCCGCTATTCATAATCCACCAACGTTCACGCTAAATCATATCTCACGTCTTTCAAACCTTGTTATTTAGTACTAAATGTAGATATAACCACTTTTCTTAAAAACATAATTACTTTCTGCATTCTACAACCAGTCATTGAATATCTTTAATTTAATTCTAATGTTATGTATGTCTGCCATTTTGTCAATTGTCCGTAATAGCTGCCACTTTTATTTATTTCAATTCATTCAAAACAATTTTTTCTTTAAAGAAAAGGTTTCGTAAAATATTTCCGATAGAGATCCCAAGACAGGACTTCAAAATATTGCTCGAAGGGTTAAAAAATAATCCAAGAAAGAAAAACATGATCAACCAAAAAAAAAACAAGAAGAAAGCCAAAGTTTGCTTTCAGAAGCTTTTCTAGAGGAAAAACCATGAAAAAATTAAGTTTCCTTTTAGGAAGATAGAAGAAAAATCCAGGATAAAAGCTTTAGCTTGTATAAAGTTTACCCCCTTTACTACGAATTTATTTCCCAGTTAAAAGTTCCGAGAAAAAATTGTTTTAAACGAAAAAAAAAAATTTAAAAGCTCTTAGAAATATCGACAAATCTTTAGGGACACCGCAAGGAAAAAAATGATCATCTTTCTAAAGCTTCCGGATAGTTTAGAACTTTTTGGAGGAAACTAGCCCTGACTAAAGATATCTGCTTGTGAAATCCAAAAATTTCCATTTCAGGGTGAAAATGGGAATTTTCGATAAATATTTCTGCAAGATAAAAATTAGGGAAAACCAAAGAGCAAAATCGAATATTTCTTTCGAGTTGAATATAAAATTAGATGAAGGAGGAATTATTTCCAATAAATACGATTTGTATGAGAAAATGTGTCGGGGGTAGGAAAAAGAACAAGTGATTAAACAACATGGCGACGCGTGGAGGGAAAGCAATTCGCGCAATGTGTAATATCGGAGCCCCGTATTTGAATTCCTGGAAGTCAGAACTATTCGGGCGGGGCGATCGTCCGGAATTTCATCAGCTCCGGCGACCGGAAGGGCATCTCGTTTCCTCCCTCTCCTTAGTCCCAACGTCCGAACCGAACCACTCGAGTGTATTGTAATTAGCCTTCTGATTAAAATATATCTTCAAAGTGGGAATCTGTTATTAGAAACTTTAAACGCGCGGAGCGATCGAGAATAATAAAAACATTAACGGAAAAGTTCCGTTCCGGTTACTTCCACTCCGGAGGACGTGGACGACGTCCCGGAACACCCACCCACACACCGTTAACAAAACGCAGATGTTGTTTCCTAATTAAAAAAGAGCACATTCCGAACACAGAAAGAATGATAACTGACGCGTTCATTCGCTCACTAATTCTCCGAGAGCACAAAACGAAAAATCAGGGCATGATTTAGAAACAAAGGCGCCATGTGCAGCTCTAATTAGGACCACGGTGGTGTCGAGGGCTGTTCGATGCGTGCCCTGCTATACATTAAAAAAATATCCCAGTCTTCAGCTCGAGTGCTGAAAAGTTTCTTCATCACCGAACCTTATACTGAATATTCCACAAATATATTATCCTCCCCCTTACACATTTCTACGTGTGTGTGTGTATGTCTCGACGGTAATTTACATTTTGCTCTACAAGTGGCTTGCTACACTTAAATGCTTAATCACCTTAATAGTCTGAAAAGTCATTTTGTTCGTCATAATACGAGCGAAACGGAATTTCAATTCAGAATTTCTGCTTCTCGACATTGAAATGTTCAAACATTTGCGGCTGTCAAGAACAAATCCACCCTTACTCTCAACATTTTCATGAAAATGCTCACAACAGGCATTATTTCAAAAGTGAACCCCATTTTTTCCTTCTATCCCATACTAACTACAATAACCCAACTACATAATATCAAAAATGAAAAATTAAATTTTTTTTAAAGAGTTTAAAACCAGATACCAGCGATCCGTATACCAAGGCCTCGTTCATAAAAATTCGTACACTCTTTTATCTTCAAAGAATATCCTGAAAGAATTCTCTAAATTTTCAGGAAATTTCAGAAGTTTTTAAAAAAATTATGGTCATCCCGTTTGAGCTCGCTTATTAAGATCGGCAACTTATAAAAAAAAAAAAATTCCCGTCCTACCCATTTTCTCTTAAATTTTCAGGTTCAGGTTTTCAGGCTTCTGCCCCATTAGTTGTAACCCCAAAAGATTGTGTTTATAGTTTTTAAAAGCAGAGATAAGAGCTAAATAAAAAAGTTAATATTTTTATTCTACAGGGTGTTGGCTAAAAAAGACCACCCAGCAATATAAAAATGATTTCTTGTTATCGATTGGAATTTTTTTTAAATACATTTTCTTAAATCTTTCAGGCAGAAGATTAGTTTTAAGGAATCTATTTTCAAAGTTTCTTAGAATTATAGCCGAAATTTATTATTATGTGCCAAAATCTTGACTCGAGCTTTATTTTTTAAAACAAACCATTAATTTTTCCTAAGATAAAACTTCTTTGATGTTTTTAATTTCCAATGTTGGTTGTGGTATTTTCTTCCAAATTTAAATGTGCAGAGTGACATGCTTTAATATTTTAAGGTAAAAAATCGTAATTGTTATGACAAGCAACGGTAATTTAGAAAATTCCAAAGAATGTGTAGAGAAACGCAACATTTTGATTAAAACGAGAGACGAGCACGTCGAGCATTGCATGTCGGAATGCAGATTAAAATAGTTAGCGATTGGTTGGCATTCCTTAAATATCGGGATCATTACCGATGATTTATATCGTAATCTTGCTAATTAAACTGTACGATTCCATATTCACGACAGTTTTTACGCTGAGACGGTCACATTGCCAATTAATACGATTAATTGCCGAGCAAAAACAAAGAGGTAAAAGAAGTGCCCGTTTATGGGCTGTGACATTCCCACAGAGACCAGGTGTCCCTTGCATCTCAAAAACCCGTCAGACTTGCCTTTTTGTCTTTAAAAAAAAAGTTCAACATAGAATAATTAATAATTACCTGCCTTCTCGCGTTTATGAATCGGTTGTGTAAATAATTAGGGGCTTTCCAAGAACTAGGATGGCGGAGAGGTAAATAATAATTGGTTCAGGCAGCCACCCAAGTATTGGGAAAAACTGCGTGGTGGTCAGCGAAAGAAGAAAAGGTGAGGCAGTTAGCAGTTAGCGGGTTTTTAATAAAGAACCGCAGGCGGCCGCTGTTGGTAAAATAGATTTACAGCTTAGGTGGGCGGGCACTCCATTCATTTCACAGAATTAAAACTTTGTAATTACACTAGGTACCTGTTGTTTGTTGGTTGTCCTAAATACACACAGTCAGCAGTCCATAAAAACTGGCTACCTAACAAGCTGTACCTCAAATTGCAGGATTAGCACAAAAAGCTGCATGAAAAATTTTCTAATTTACTATTTCCTGCTTGTTTATACACACACCGGATTATTTTAAACGTCCAAACATTTTAGACAAAGTCACATCAGGATTCTAAATGGTCGTCATTTGTATAACAGGTGTTGGAACTTAAAAAATTGCCTCATTATTTTTTTATAGCACCAGCTAAATAAATTGTCACGCTTAGATGACATCTAGCTGCAAACCTTCAAAATTAACACCTGCATTAATAAAATAATCCCAAGAAGTTCATAAGAAAAATCCGGCACGGCACGGTTCGTACACCCGGCACGGTTTGTACACACACTCTTCGTTACTTGTGTATGATCAACGCTAATAATATTGCAAGTAACTCCCAATATTACCAAAAACACCACTTCATCTACCAAAAAAATTGACCAAAAAAAATAAGCAGGTGTGATGTAGGCGTTACAAAAAGTCGCCAGTATCTACAGGTGATATTTATTGAAAATTCAACAGAACTCCTTCATAATTTATGGAGATATCAATACAACCTACATATTAAATTTTTTTATAAAAAAAAAAGTATTCCAACTATTACGATCGACAAAAAGAGTAAAAGAAAAAAAAGTGCGTTTTCACTTAATAGTTTTGAATTTAATATACAAAGCTTACCTATTTTGTTACATGTGTGCATTTTACATTTTAATATTATAATAAAGGTATTGCGTGATGTGACGAGGTGTGGTTTAAATAATTAGCGCATTAGTGAGTCCCGCCCTGCACTCACGCACCTCGGCACGGTGACCCGACATCCAGAACGCGCTTAAATCATAGCACACAAATTAAACTGATAATCTCAAAGTTGGGAAAATTATGGGGTTAAGCTGACGGTTAAAGGAGTCGAGTATACCGGAAAACCTATCACCTCCGTGCACGTGTGATTTTCAAGGCGTCATATAACTCGTTAAATCAAGACTTGCAAATTCACGACCGTAGATAACATTTTTTAAACCCCGTTTAAAAATTTTTTATATACATTTCATACCGAACATGATTAGATTAATTTACACCTTGGGGAAATGAGCTACAACATTGCACGGTTCGGTCACCCGGCACGGTTAGGGCATCCGGCACGGTTCGGACACTTATCCTACCATTTTATACCCAATTTCATAATTAATAATTAGGCACGATTTGTACCGAAAAATTGAGCCTTAATTTTTATATGGGTCGCAGAACTGATTAACCCGGCACGGTTCGTACACCAAGTTAAATATATCCCTCTTTTGTATTTTGAGTTCTTCTACCGCTAAAAATGAAAATATTAGGTTGGATATGCAAGACTGGGGTCTTTCAATTGGTGCATATTTTTAACCCGCCAAAATTAGTCTGTGATAGGTGTAAACAGATGTGGTGGATGATCTTTAATGCATTATGAGAAAGCGATTCTGTTTTTCTCCGATACGCAGAGCTGGCTATTCAATAAATCATACCGGTAATGATCAGCAGCATGTAAAAAGTAAAATATACGTTCTGGACTTATTAACAGCAAAGATCTTTAATGCATGACCAGTTTTTAAGTTTTAACGCCTTGACGAAGGATTATTTGCCAACATTGTTGCAGAAAATCTTTCTTGCCTTACAAGCAATTAATTTTGATTTGTTACGTTTCAAGAATATTAAAAAAAAAAGAACCCTTTCCGGATTCAAATGCGGCTAAGATAAAAATCTAAAGCAAGGGCAAACGTCTCTTCTAATTCCAATAAAAAGTGGCACAGTGTCGTAAAGAGGATATAAAAGTCCACGATAATTAGGTGAGGAACTCGTTAGGGCCGGTTATTTTATTTGAATGTGTGTGGGTTTTGATAATTATAGGTCCGAACGGAAGCGCAGCAACGCCGAATCGCCCCCGGCGAGTCGTCTCAGAACTAACAAGGATTCTTTGTGCCATTTACACAATAAATTACACCATCTAAAGGCTAAATCTGCTCTGCCTCCGTGTCCATTATTACGACGCAGGAATATATAGAACTTCATATTAGAAAATACAATCTTCCACGTAGTTATCATAATTATTAAATACAAGCAAGGATTCTTTGACCTACGTCTTATTATTATTATTGTGGGTAGTAATAAGGTTTTTTCCACGTAGGTGTAATAACGTCTAGGGTTTGCAACTAAACGAACATATTTATAGAACAATCTTTTTATTTTAATTTTAATCGTAACATGCTTACAGACCGAACCGTGCCGAGCAACAAACCGAACCGTGCGGAGTTCACAAACCAGACCGTGCCGAATTTGCACACCCAAAAATTTGAATAAAGCCTTCGCATTCAAACAAAAAATGAACGATACAAGTGCGTATGGTTGGGATTAACATCCAAAAACAAACAAATGTGTAGTGATAAAATTCTTTCCCAGAATAAGCTTTAATTCAAGACACATGCTTGAAACGATTTTTAAATGTCAAGTTTATTTTCATTCTTAATCTTATTATGGCAAGAAGATCCCAGGTTTCCAGTTGGTTTTATCGTGAAGAACCGTTTCATTGCCCAATAACGCGAACAATGTAGAAGAGCGCATTTGTAAAAGCTTACGTGCGCCAGCTTAGCCCGCAGGGGGTGGCACTGCAATCCCATTTGGCCCTGTGTTAAGCATAAAAACCCGATGACATCCTATTCCCATATGTCGGTAAAAGAGGAACGCATGGATTAGCCATAATTATGCTCTCCAAACAGGCGAGCGTTGGTCATTGTCAGGGTTGTGGGAATGAAGGGGTGCCTGCAGATGGTCCCTGATAAGACAACGCTTTCCCTTGTGATAACATAGCGCTAATAATGACTTTACCGAAACGAGATCTACGATATGATACAGCTGGATATGTCAAGTTTATTGTGATAGCTAGCAGATCGGAGAGTAGGAGTACATTAGAGTACATTAACGACAGTTGCACCTCTATTATCAATGAAATTGCATAAAGATAAGGGATATCACGATTTTTCACCCCCTATTTTATATGCAATATGTAAATAGTAATAAACAGGCTTCCACTATTCTACATTTAGTTTACAGGATAACTCAAGGTTTTGCCAAGGGCGATTAAGTTCTGAACTTTAAAGATCATTTTTTTTACAGTTTCCAATTTTCAAGATTATTTACCAAACTCGGCCTATAGGGAGGTCTCAAGGCCTTACCAAAATAAAGAAGTTCCAATTTTACTAGATTCTGCTTTCAGGACATGTGAAGGGCGTACAAAGGCGATTCAGGTCAAAATTTTAAAAATTATTGCCCGAGTTGGGCTGTAGAGAGACATCCAAAGCCTTAACAGATCAAATTTTAAAAATTATTTGATAGGCTCGGCTTGTACGGGGCCCCAAGGCCTTAGGAAACGGATTTGGCTTGTGGACGCAGTTTCAGGACCTTAACAAAACAGTTGATGTTCCAATTTTCTTTCCCCAGCCTCAGAATGTATTATTTTGTAAAAATTTCAAAAATATCCCACTTCTGAATTCCAACCCTTACGGTTTTCTTTCTTTATGCTTCTGGTTATTTTCAGTTCCTTCAAATTGAAACTTCGTTGTGCAATTTCAATCGTTTTAATGGGAATAATAAAAGATGGTCGTAAATTAAAGAGTTTTTATGTCGTTAAACGTCACGAGATAGCATTAAAATTATGATTTACGCGTTTAGATTTAGAGTTCGCAATTTCAGGGATTCCTGCTTTTTTTTGGAAAATTTTCAAAAGATCCAATAAAATCCAAACGAGATCTTCCTTCGAGGAGGGTAATTAATATCAAATTTTTAATCTTGACATTCTTTTGAGGTATAGTGAAAGGGAAAGAAGAATTTTATAAATGCAGTTGTCAGTTCCAAGAACAAGAACTTTTATCTTGTCGAGAGTTTCTGAACGTGGATAAAGTTCGGAAACGCGGAAATATAAAAACTCTCGTTTAATTACCTGACACTAAATTAGGTAGAGTCAGTGACAGGTGACATAGCAGTTTGAGTATAACACGGTACGCAACCCTGTGAGCTCCTGTAGAGCGCGTCATATCCAGATCCCTTTGAAGTTTAGCTGAGCCCCAAAGGCTTGGCCACGTAACTGCGCTCCCGTTTCACGTTCATTCGGCAGCGCTACATACTGACACATAAATTACAAAACGGTAGCTGCAACGCAAATACGAGAAATTACGGTTTCGATCGCGAAATAACTTCGCTAATAAATTTTGAGAGGCATTTCAGGAATTCCGGCCACCTACCGTGGAGGAGGCTGTTTGGAACCTGCTGCTACTGCCACCACACCGTTCCTGTTGTTTAGTTTGTTAAATCCTGTTCGAAATGGTTTAAACTCAAGTCTAGTTTATTTAAAGAGAAATTCTGTTGCTAGAAAAATTCCAGCATCTCGTAATTCATTGCTGATAACATTTATCTATTCATCATCAATCAGTTTCAGGAGGATTATCGCTAAACTGTCAACTTTAGTTTGTTCTACGACTGAATAAAATGTTCTTGTTTGATAAATTACAGTGTTTTTCTATTATTACAATAAAACCAGAAATGACTCTTCGAACAACGTTGCAAAACATTCTCAAGGTCTAGCAAGCTATGTGTAATTGAATTTTTTTCAGGAGGGACTGTAAATCAAAAGTTGAGAGGAATAAGCACCAGAACCGTCTTAAAGACTAATGCCCGATTGCACCGTCGTCACTTAAATTTTAAGGGAGCCTTAAAAGTTGAATTGCCATGGATACAATTGTCACCAAGAATTGTATCCATGGCAATTAAACTTTTAAGGCTCCCTTAAAATTTAAGTGACGACGGTGCAATCGGGCATGAGAGAACTCCTAGTAAAATATTTTTTTTCTTTCAATTCAAATTTTTCAGGATTCCCTAACAGCAACAGCAAAGACAGTTGACGACTTTCATATTTTCAAAATCTTTACCGCCTTCGGCGGACATTATTTTTTTGCCCTAGTTAGAGACTTTTGTACGACAGACAATGATCTCTAAAAATCATCATATTTTTAGAATTACGCCAACGACATTAACAATAAATACAAAAAAAATCCATTTGGGATTGCATGTAGAGTCTGAAAACCGCACACGCATCAACAGGATCACCACGAACCAGAACAACAAAACGAGTAAAATATGTTCAGATACGGGTGATGGTAGTTTCGCACACAGAAGTATCAACGGAATAATTAATAATAACGCCTCTCGGATGTGCTTTGAAGAGGAGACAGCTCGACGACCGCCAAGACATAAAGTCCGCCTTCGCTTTGCGTTAACGATCCACAATGAAAATGTATAAATAAAAGTCGCGGCGCCTCTCAAAGAGACGGACAGATAGAGTCTTCTTGTAATTGGTCTAGTTTAGCGACATGCAAATCAAAGGCGCGCGTGACGAGACATATCGTTTTACTACAAACTACGCCAAACCTTTCTCCTTTACAACGGTGACGCCGACGTCGTTATATAACTGCCACCAATGTTACAGCTCATTTGGATTTTTCCTTGCCCAAAGACATAATGGTATTAATTATCATCCATACACATCTGTTGCTAATGTTTTTTTAACCGAGAAACAACGTTTCAAAGACATAATTAAATATTTTTTCTAAAAGCGGCACGAAAGTAACCCATTACACATTATTCAGGCAAGCCAAAAAGTATTTTACATTATACCTTTTCATAGAAAATATCAAGACATAATAATTGGAGTAAAGACAAAATATTTTTAAAATCCAAAATTTTCCCTTATTCCAGACCTGCCCAAAACAATCAAAATAACTAATTTGGGTAAAAGAAGAGTTTTCTCAGGGTTGATCTTTCAAGTTTTTCACTTTTCAAGCTTTTAATTACCATCCTGTCATTAATTTTCTACTCAAGAACAACTTTTTCTCTTCTACACTAAACAAACAAACCAACCCCCTTGAAGGGAAAAAAACCGTAACCAGAACCCAAATTCAACAAGCGTATCAATCCAACAATACAATAAATAATAACTGAAGCCGTATTAACCGCATTAATAACATCCACTTGTCCATCTGACTTTGGCTAACCAAACAACCCCTAAAATGTTCACAAATATTCCGGCAATCGCCCTTCAAATTTCTGCACTGATAAAACCAGCACGAGATGATCGCAAAACGTTTAAACAGCTGGGCACCAGTTATTATATAATAATTCATAAGCACATATCATTCATGCATACATGCGACCCACCCCGACTATTAGCGCACCCCTCACGACACAACACGGGCTCACCCCTATACAAGTCGGCGCTCGCCCGAAATCAATTTGTACAATTGCTAAGGGTTGATGATGATGGAGATAGTAAATTACAGAGGTTTGCATAGCCGAGGGATCTTTAAAGGTCGTGATTAAAAACGTACAGAAGGATTAAATGATATATGCAGGGGATGAAACAGAACATTTTAGGTTCAGTAGATTTATTTATTTCTCCACCAAAAAAACTGTCATAAATGTTTAGCAAAAATGCAATTTTTTGAAATATTCGAAGGTCATTAAAACTGCACTTGAAACCCTATATATGGTCCTTCGAGCCGGAAACAAGAAAAAAATATTTACCCTTGGGAAATAAAAAATCGTTGACAGTTTCTGGGAGCAAGAATTAAAAACTGAACCTGACTTCAAGAAGTTCGGATTCGTATTCCGCTGTCAAAAGAAGATTTTTCTCTGTATACGAAGTTAATATCAAAAGCTCTGAAATACTTGTTGCATTTTTACCGAGGATACCAGAAAATTCACCGTAAAAGGAATAAAGGCGACGAGGTGAGGTCTTGGGGGTGGGTGGGCGTCTCAGGGGTTAACGTTGGGGCCGATACTATTTCATTATACGAAAGAGCGACATGCAATACGCGGGCCAGTTATTGCATGTAAATTCCTGGAGCGAGTCGAGAGTCATCGCCGGACAAGCCGGACCGGACGTCCTCGGCAATAAAAGAAAACTAAACAAGATCCCCGAAGAATTTCCCTTCTTTTTAATGGCATGACTCGACCTGCAGCTCGATTACCACAAAGCTCAACCGAAACCGGAAAATTTCCCATTTTAGCATATCTTTGTGTCCGTTTCGTGATAATTTTCAATTTGCAAGTCGTATTCTTTTAGTGGAGGTGTTTAATGAAAAGTGGTAAGCGGTTTAATCTTTAATTTCCAACAAAAGGGGGTTTTCGGTGCCGCGTTTAGCTTTCAGTAAGCGCGCTGGAACGCGACCCCGACAACTTGAATTTGAATCGAATGAGAATTCTTGGAGCTCTTGATCTTTTCACTGGTCTCTCGTTTACATCGGCCCCTGGTTCTCTTGGCCCTTCTGCAACGCTGCTTCTTTTCCTTGCCAACGTTGCTCGATGTCGCATTAATAACACAACCACTTCGAATCTAAAGCAGGACAACTCGAAAAAAGTATGCATCGGAAAATATTTTCGTTTCCGTGAATAGAAGGAATGCAAAATGGATGGGTGTGCAGCAAAATGTGCAGAGTTGTTTGTCGAGAGAAGGAGGGTAAGGGAGTAGGAAGTTCGTACAAGGAATAACGAGATATTCCAGCGGGAGATGAAGATCGTGGGTGCATATTTTGTGTCAGGGGTGTCGACGTGCCGAAGACGAGCCCCATTTGCCGGGGTGGCCGGAGTCAAGATGGCGCGTGTTTGGTTATGTTAACTAGTTACCCTCTCTGTCAATATTTTTCTCCATATGGATGGCTGCTGACACGCACTCTTCTCATGCGGGAAATGTAAATGCGGATGAAATGTGTGTGTTCGTGTCTTCCTCACGAAAGAAAACAATCCAATTTATCACGAGCAAGTGCCTCTAGAACGGCAATTTAGGCAACAACGTTAAAGTGAAATAAATCGACCCTAAATGTCCGGAAAATGTCTAGCTGCTTTGAATATTACCTGGCTCACGGATAATTAGATACACAAACATCATTCAAATGTTACAAAAACAACGATCTAAAAGATAATTATATACAAAACGGTACTTTACCACAAACAAGAATCGACTGGTGTATCAATACTAAACGTATCTAAAGGGTGGATATTTTTGTCTTCAATTCGAAAAATCGCAACAGTTGAATACGAATCTAAACTTCTTAGATCATGTTCAGCCCTAAAGGAAATTTACTTCAGTTTCCTGCGATTCAAAAATCCAATTATTTTTGACTTCCAAAAGAGGCAATATTTTTTCTATAGACCAACGTATTATTTCCAACAAAAAGAAAAGAATGTTACACAAGATTACATTGGACAAACCTACACCCAAGCTGTGATCGACATTTTAACTACAAGCACAGTCCGTACAGAATGAGACAGGTTTCAAATTTGTAACCTCTCGATTTAACTTAGAAAGCTCTCTTAAAAAACAATCGTGATACGTTGGTAATAAAATATACAGGGGCAGTGTATCAAATACATTTTCGAGGCAGCAGAACAAGAATGTTAGAAAACGATTTGATGAAGCCCACCATGTTTTATTCTTGATGGTTCTGCAACTGTGCAGCTCTTAAAAGTAGTGCACCCAAAACTTTGTTTAGCTCGTATATTTTTCAGAAAAAGAGTGGGGAACTGAAAAAACGTATTTGGGTTAGATTCGAACCTCGTCTCGTGTTGGTCGTTGGTTAAATATAATAGTGTGGGGTTGTATGGGAATGTTGGTGCAAGGATCTAAAAATAAAACGAATATTCGTTAGGGTAAGAGTATCTGGAAGCGAAACATTAGGGATCATGTACATTTTGCCGTTGAATATACATTAAGCTGGTTTGCCTGTAATTGGAACTCTCCTGGAAATGAACGACGGAGCAGAGAAATGTATTTTGCGTCGTTCGTGCATTCGCGCTGCTGCTCTAGACGGTTCACGCTTGGCCGGGACCAATTCAGAGCCGGAATTTATCCTATCAATTTCTGCCCGTTGAACCGGCAAAGTGCTCCTCTCCCCCCGCCTCATTACCGCGACGGCAGGGCCGGATGGGCCGCCATCTTGTTCCGCCCGCCGTGATTTTACATGTCGTTGTGTTTGTTTAATCATGCGAGAGTAATCCGCCGTAGAAATTTATAATTGGACATTGGCGTCGGATTTAACAAAAAAAAAAAACACTTAATGAGAGCCTGTTAGGATTTTCAATGGATTCCGAGGTACTTCTTCGGACACGATCTTAAAACACAAGTAGTGGGTAATTTAAATGTAGTCACTTCATCAAAATGGGTTCTCTTTACCAAGCCAGCAACCGGATTGTAATAAATTACTGTGTATTCGCTGACGCCGACGCCCAACTTGGAACTTACCACATGGTTTTGTCTTTCACTCTGAACATGAATAAAACCTACACACGTACGCCTCTGTTCTTTGATTTATCCTCAAATTCACATTTATCATGCGTATTGTTAAAAAAAGGGGTTCAACGCCCAACTGGACCGCTGTAAATACTCTTGACACCCAACTGTTATGATATCTTTTTTTAAAGCATGTGGGGGTATCCCCGTTATTTCTACCTTTTAAATCAAATATTTGAAAGCTGCCGAGCGTAATAATCGGAAGAGATTCTGTGGTGAAATGAAGGACAATCCTGTGGATTGTGGATGGTGAGGAGAAATGCAGGGGCCCGTGTGATGTAATAGTGTACAAATCACACCGCCTCATTACACTGATGGGACAACCCCACGTGCTTGGACAACTCAATGCGACGAAGACCCACACACACTTCACGAATTTTTCTATCAATCTTTTTAAAATAAAAAAATAATAATAGAACCGAATAACAACAATGCCTGGCGATCTCGGTTAAAGAAAAAGGGATGAACAATCGGTAAAATTAACGATTCCTCATTAGGGAGGGCGAGTGAACGTAAAAGGAGCTCAAGAAATGGGAAAACTAACAATGGAGGAAACTATAGGGAAAACACGGACGAATCTTGAAAGAAAAGAAGAAATGGTGGTTGGAGAGGAAAATAGTCAAGAGAAGAATAAAAAAAGATAAGAAAGAAAAAGAGGGGAAGCGTGGAAGACAGAGAGGAGACCGGTGAAGAGTGAATAGATGAAGGGGAAAGACCGTTTCGTCCATGGCAATTCGTCCTAGATAGGAGGGGGTGGGGGGCGACTTTAGCAAAGAAGAAGACAAAAGTCTTGAATTTCTCGATGTAACAAATTTAAATATAGACTTTGGTGGAATAATCTCAAATTGAAACCCTAAGAAGCGAAATAATCGCAACAGGTGCAAACACCAACAGATATCCTCCTGAGGTGGAGGACGTATCAAGTTCTCCTTAAAAAAATATTTCTGCTACTCATAACAATTCTAAGAAATTCAGTCATAATAATTGGTTTTCCTTCACCTTGTTATTTAATCCACTCCAATGTTTAATTTTTTTAATCGTCCTTCTCATTAAAGGTTGGTAGTGTAGACTAAACTTATGCATAATATGTGTATCCAAAACATTCTTTATCGGTTATTACGAAATAACATTCCATAACTTGTCATCACTCCAGCTTATGAACATTTGATTAAATATAATCAAGTTGCATTGGAATGCAAGTCATACTGGGGAAAAGCCTTTTAAATTTTTTTTATCAATAATTGAGTTTAATTGAAATAGATTTTTTTTCATGTTCCAAATAGAGTCGAGGTTAACCCTTAAGACCAGAAAATAACTAAAAGTTAAAAAAAAAATACAGGGCGTTTTCATAAAAAAGCACAAATAATTCAGGAAATCTCTTCGCATTAACCCAAGTGTTTCTTTCTGGTTTGAAATTTTAGTTTAAAAAAAAGTCCCTTTAGGCTCTCTTCCTGCTTAAAATGTTTGGTTTCAAATTTCCAAGCCCAGCTTGAAGAGAGAATTTGACGGCTAATATTTTTATCATCCCAGTACAGATAAGATAACTATTATCGGCGGATTTAGAGTTCAAATAAACATAGGCATAAGATTTGACAGCTGGTTAATATGTTACGTTATTTGGGTTAACACAAATATTGGTATTAAATTTTTTCCCCTGACAATTATGAAAAAAAATGTACTGGAATTACCTCAACACGATTAAAATAGGAGAGGGTGGAAAAGATGGAAGAGGAATCAAAGTAAAATCCGGCACGGTTAGTAAACCCCCGAACGTTTCCTTCTTTCTTTTTAAAAAAATGTTCTTTGGAACTTGTTGAACAATGAATTCTTCAGTCAACAGATACAAGAATATTAAACGCTGGAGGGGTATTATAAATGTATAGGTTGCGTTGTTACAAATTAATTTTTTACGTCACGTAAAAACCTAATTTGCACATTATTAATACCACAAGAGTTAAACTAAAACCCAACTGGAATTATAATAAACACAGTCGTTAGGTGGATCGAAGAAGAAAAATCAAGGTAAAAATTTACAAGTCACGTTTAGAATTGCCCGAAAGCGATCATCATCGGAGACAACGAGCCTGCTTGAAAATTAGAGCCCGAAAAAAAACCTGTTGTGTGGGGGGATAATAATGGATGTCAATTCAACGCTTCGTTATCTAACACAAACCCTCGAGCCAAACGGCGATAATTACCACCAGAACTAACTAAAATCTGGACACGCATCGCTAATCCGGTAAAATGGACATCAGCACGAAAATTAAGGCCTCTCGTGGTCCCCACAAACACACGATTTTTCCCTCCTCCTAAGAACCGAACGAGGAGAAAGAAACCTTATAAAAGGGATTTAATCGTGAAAACATACAAAACCTCGCCCTATTCAAGCCGCGACTGCATTTCTTACGCATCGATATTTTCTGTATTCGCCAACAAAAGACTTGAACCGAAATATTTTTCGGTCTATAGAATTCTCTCGGGCTCCACTTTAGATATGCTTTTCGATGTTTGCTTATTACTACTCTAGTTTATGATATTTTTTATTTCCTTCAAAATCTCTTGTCCAGTTCAATTTAAATTAAATTTCTGATCTTTTTCTTAATTGTGTTGACTTGTTGATGAACAAACATATAGGGGAGCAAAAAGAGAAACATGTGCGTGGGTGGTCGGATTCTGGCGGCAACAATGCAGATGTCACTTCACATTAGTGGGTAAACCAGTGACCAAATTGAGCTAAATTGCTGTCCTAAGAAGAGTAGCAGTAAATCGTCTTATCGTGGGTTTTATCGCGTTGCCAGTCTGTGTTTTGACTAAAAGCCATGAGTCTAGACGAGTCCAGATAATAAAAGCCCCACCAAACACTTGGGACACAATCTGATTAACAAACCTACAAATTGCTCTCTCATACCTTTCTGAATTATGGCCTCTTCAGAAAAAATTCAATCTCTCCCTTCAAGGGTTGCAAGACTAAATAATTTAAGCTTTTGGGAACCCCCAAAATTACATTTCGCGTTAACACTACCAAATCATAAATCGGAATTTTTTTAAAGAAAATCGCTCAAGACAAAAGGGGCGGTTCGTAAATTCAGCACGGTTCGTAAATCCGGTACGGCTTGTAAATCCGACACGGTTCGTAAATCCCAAAAAACATTTGGATATCAAACACAATCATTTTTAGCAACCCGGCACGTTTCGTAAACCCTAGAAGATTTGTATTTTCAAGCCTTCCAAACTATAGCTAAAAGTTTAAAAATCTAAGACGAGGGGGTGTGACAGATCACCTTTTGTTCCACTGTTTGACGCCGTCACTGGATTGTGAAACGCTGATTTTGCTTTGCGTAATCACACAAAAATTTACATTTAATGAAAAAAACAAACCAAATTAGGAGAAAACCAAAAGAATTTTGTAATTTTAGATCTAAACCAGAGGGCTCTGTCCTGGATCACTCGTTGAGGGACAGGCAGGTAATAGATATTTTTTGTGGAGCCACATGGGCCATAAACCATTCTTAGTTCAGGTCCTTCCACGAAACCAGCTCTAAGAAGACACCCAGGAATGCTTGGGAGTGGCTACGTGTCAATCATCGAAACCTGACTTCTTCGTGAACACGATTTTGTCTTTCTATTCCTAATCCCATTTCCATATTGTTTTTATACTTTTAATTTTTTGGACGTTAATGAGAACGAATTCCAACTTAATCTAAGATTTAGTAAGACCCTGAATTTCATTATATTTGTTTTATTTTCTCGAAAGAAGCTCGCCCTCGCAGGTAGAAATCGTATTGTTTGCGAACACCATAGAATTTGTAAATGTGTTTAGTAAATAAGGGAAAGGAGCTTGAATACACGTGTTAGTTTTGGTACACCCCTCCTTAATTCATGACAAACCCATGAGGATTATACGGTTTTGCTTTAGCAAGAAGTGAAGTGTTGGAAAAATCCGGCACGGTTTCTACAACAAAGAATGTCTTTCTAGGCTTCTGTGCAAATTCTGATTACATATTGCAAGAATGGAAAAAAACAATGGATATGAGAGGAATATCGTGACTAACGGCTACTGGATTTTGGTCCGGATGTGTAGATATGAACAGCATTTACATATGTCCACCTCCGCGATACTGAAATTATGTAATAAAGATCGTAATCGTCATAATCGTCTCAACGACCATTTGCATAATTTTGTGTAATACTCGACACGCAGGTGCATTGAACAACTAACTGACCATTTCGTAATTTTACACAAAATTCGAGGGGTGAAAAAAATAACTTTTATCCAGGTACTAAAAATTTAAATAAAAGCAACAAACCCCTGAGAAAAATTTTAAGGCTCATGTTTTTCTAGCAGGATATAAATTGCTCTATTATAGGCCCTTCGTGACTTCTTTTAAGTGTCGCCTTAAAAATACACCCCAAAAGTTAATGCGGGTGGGTCCGGCAAGGTAGTTCTATTGAGACCAACCACTGTTACACCACGGGGGGCACAAATGGACATCGACTTTACTAATGACTAGGACTTTCTTACAGAGTTATAACAAAATTCTGCAGCCAAATACCTGGAATATTCACAAACAATTCAGAATAATTATAAATAGAAAATAATAATGTCAAGACCAATTTTTGTCGCGTGGCATCCATAGATGATACATTAAGCTTCAATAAATGAACACCCTGTACAATTTCCTATGAGGAAATCCTATTGAGAAAAACCCAAAATAAATCCTGGTTGGTAAATTAACGTCTCGTGCAGGTAGCACTTCCTACTGCACACTGGTGAAAAGCCTTTTAAAAAAACTTTGGCACACTGGTGAAAAGCCTTTTAAAAAAAACTTTCATCAACACTTCTAGATAAGAATCTCCAGCAAATTAACCTATTTTTCCATAATCTAACTAGAAGCGACTTAGTATAAGTAATTGATGATGTCGTGGTCCGCCTAACGCGCGTTATCGCGCCTAGATCCAAAACGAAAAAAAAATGTAAGAATAGCGTGTACCTCTTCAGGTTGTCAGCATAATTAATTCGGATTCAAGAGGAAAGTCTTAATTGCTATATTACTTACCAAGCCGACCCGCTATATTTCCGCTTCCTCGGCCACGTGCTTCGTTCGGGGGCCCCCAGGGCCCTCCCGTGCCCGCGACAGAGACGGAACGAGCAGCGCGTGTCGAAGCGCCGCTTCAAAGACGCCGCCGTTGTAGTGACAGCCTTAATATGTGTTCATTTGGGCCTTTATGACGGCCCACTGATTATGTAACGCGAAGTAGGTGCTGATATACCTGATGATACCTTGCTTTGTTGGTCGAGCACGCCGCTGTTTACATTTCGCGCTGCTTTTGTTTCTTTAATTTACGAGCGAGCCCCCTTAATTGGGTTTGTTGGAAATTGTAAATTACGAGCTCTTTAAGCACGATTTTGCTGGCCCTCTTGTTAATTTTATTACTAATTGCTCAACTTTAACTACAAACACACGTGATTTCATTTGAACTCGCGCTCTTTTTTTTTTATTACGTTCCCATATTTACCCTAGCATGGGGTTCTCTGTATGCATCAGTAGTTCCGAATTACTTTGTGGTTCAGGAACTCTTAAAATTCAATACTAAATGAAAATCAGATTTGGAATGGAACTACAGTTCTACATCTTCCCAGAAATAACCCAATATAGGTTTCAGTGTACCTGCTAATGATTAAAAATTCATCCTTGTGGTGGAAAGGGTGGTAAAAAGATAAAAAAAATCTGTTCATTAGGAAAATGTTCTCAGAAGTCTACAAGGACCCAGAGCTTTCCGACATCCGGCACGGTTCGTAAATCCGACACGTTTCGTATATTCAATTTTTATTGTTTTTCTTATTCTGTCATAGGTTAGAAATCGCTTTCTAATACCTGTTGGACGTTCCCATGTCAAATCGGGATAAATTATGATTGGAAAAAGTGCGAGGGGTTTTGTTAAAAATTATTACGTCCCGAAATATTATATCCTCGTGTGTGACCTAATAAGGAGCCAATATCCAGAAATAAAGAAGTGGTTGTAACAGTAAGAAAAATGGAGACGGAGAAAAGGCAATAAAACGTTAAGTTTAGCGGAAATCAAATTACCGCAACTCGGCTGATTTGATCTAAGCAATAAACGACCTGTGCGCCTCGGATGGCCAATTTGCCGCTAGTTGTTCCGTTCAGGAACACCAGCAACAATCTTCGATCGAACGCGACGACCGACGGTGTCCATAAGCACCGAAATGTCCTGAAATTTGAATATTTCATGGAAGTTGTGGTCGTCGAGTGCACGACACACGATGGGCTATCGAAAACAGTTTAGGGGCGCGCTTATAGGCGACAACATGCAATATTCAGAAACGGTACCTTAAACAAGGGGCTTGGTATGTATTATTAACCTGCGGTCAGTAAACACGCATTTCTAACGTATATTAGGGTTTAATAAATGATTATACCCCCGAAAATCTATGCATGTCAATTGTGGTTTGGTCTATACCGAATTTTCCTATAATTTAGAACAAAGGACAAATTTTCATAACTTTAATCTAAAATTTATAATTAATGAAACCTGAAATTTGCCCAAAAGTGGGCATTAATCTACGTTAAGGGTCGTGCATGCATAGAACTAGTAACTTCCGGGCCAAGATGATTAATTAATCGAGGATTACAATACGCATTTTACACGAAATTTCGAACTGTGTATACAAGTTGAGACAAAAGGCCGTACCTGGCGCCTGATTACACCACACCTGTCAGGTAATTATACCCTTTTAAGTAGGGTCTTCTGCTCGTAGTGGGCATTTTAACTCCCCTCGAAGAGATTATCGGCCATGTACGATGTCTAAGACCCATTAAAGATTTTTATAATTTTTATACAGAGGAAAACGTAAATATAAGGGTCTAGGCGTAAAATTAGGGAAATAATAATACCTGGTTAAGGATAAAAAATGACTACTTACAACTCGAAAGTGGCGCGCTAATTAGAATGTCATTGACAGCTTACCTGAAACAAAAAAGAAAATTGTGTTATAAATATTAATCATAAAATCAATAAAATTAATAATAAATATCAGAGAAATCAATTTAGAATTTATTTTTCGGATAAAAAAAATTCCTGAAACCCGGCACGGTTAGGTAATCCAACACGGTTCGTAAAAAATCGGTGGCTGTTCTTCTGTACCCGATTACGATTCGAATTTCAACAAATTCTGTAAACCGTTTCGATACCTAAAGGAGGGGAAAATTATAACCAGGGGATGGTAATTGTAATAAAGAAGAAACAAACGTCAAAGTTTAATGTTGAATATAATACGCACATGCAAATTAAATCGTCAAAATGTGTCAAGCGACAACCCCTAAATAAGGGACACGAAGGTCCGGGAGGGTTGTACGGCATTTTCGTCACATTTTCGAAGTTTGTCACGACAGGTGAATTTAGTGTAGCAGATGGTAATAAAGATAGAGAGCGAGACGGGAGCGGATTCGTACGACGTTTCCGTGCCGTGCAAAAGTTGGCGTGCGAGGAGAGCACCATTTGAAGCTGATTGTGTACTTTAGAGTTAAAAGAGGGCCAATAAAAAGGGCGATTTCGAAACAAATCAGTCGCAAGGTGCCGCGGTGCCTCATAAACATTTCACCTCTCACCGATTACGCCCACAATTTAAGGCATTTCCTTTGCTAACCAGCCTAGCGTGTACGTCTCCTTGTATGCATATTTCCTGTTCCTACATAAAATTTTCATACTAACGACCCGGGGTATCAAAACTCCTGCTACACAACTGTTTCCAAACACCTAACGTTTCGAATTTTTAATTTCCCACGCATAGCACAAAATTTTCAAGGATAAGTGAAATAAGAAACCTTTTACCTAACTAAGGTCCAGTTATCGGTGGCGTGTTCGAGTGTTTTGATTTATGGGGCGGGCAGGCGTCTGCCCTGGGCGACTCTATAAATTATCCTGCCTCACCTGAATCCCTTTACACGCAAACCAAGTGTAAGCACACATCTCCAAAGGGATATAAAGTTGTTAAGCAAGGGGTCTTTCCTTCAAGCTTTCAACTAAAAACATTTTTTCAACCCTTTACGGCTTAAATCGGGACCCGTTAAAGTGGAATCGGAAAAATTTCTTGGACACTCCTGATTTTCCCCAAATGAGCGAACTTCAAGCAAAAATCAATGCCCGATATCGATATCGCAAAGCTCGCAAATCCGGCACGGTTAGTACACGATCTAAGCTGAAACGTTTTTAAACTCGACACGGTTGGTACATCTTCATGGGGTTGCAATTTTTTGACTATAACTGTACGTTCGTTTTAAAAAAAACTAAGTCTTGAAATTGGTTCCTTCTTCTCAAAGCTTTAATTTCTAGGAAAAAATGCCTAAGAATAATTATCAAACGATTATAAAACATGAAACTTGTATGATGTAGTTATTAAAGATTTTATAACCGTCTGAAAAACAAGTATCTGTGTATCTTTTTTCTGTAGTTCTGGCAATTCTCAAACGAGCGTGACTTCTTCCGTTGGCTACTACTAAAAACTAATCTGTAGAACAAATTCCAAATAGACACACAAAAAAAAGGTTTGTGAAGTGTTGGTGAGGCACGTCAGGGATAAGTCGAACGAAGTAGGTCGTATCCCAAGGGGACACCACACCTCACCAGGCCCATATGATTAATATGTTGCGAACACAACAACGGCAAGTTTGTTCATGAGGGACTAGACAAACTCGTTTTAATTGGCTCTTATTTAAGTTAAAAAGTCGGTGCACATTCCTCGCGTGGAAAAAGGGAATTACAAGTGTAACTTTGTTACACGCGCAACTAGGAACGTAATTTTAGAACGATCAGAAAGTCACTAATTACATAATTCAGGACTGCAGTGTCGTTTTCAAAGAAGTATGAATAAGAAATTACAAAAGTAGAGAGTAGAAAATCCGACGACCGGGTCGGGAGGGAGGAGTTTTCTAAAGAATGGATGATTCTAAATTAAAAGCCTCGGGGATAGCACAGGAAGACTAAATAATAATCCGACTTGGCGGGTTCTAAATGAAAAGAAAATTAAAAGATATCGTTGTTACAAATGACAGAGCACCCTCTCCATGTGTGTATATTCCCGCCGTTATCATACGCCCCGTTATTGATGCACAGATTCTTTTCTAACTAGTAATTTGATAAGCTACATGGAAGCAGAATTTATATAAAAAAAATCGAGTAAAAACTGGAAAACGGAGTCAATATCTTACCGCCGCAGCTATAATATCAAAGGACCAATCCGGCACGGTTCGTGAGCCGCGAATTATCGCTAATTTTGACCGTTTTCACGCTCGGTACGGTAGGTTAGTCATAAAAATAAACATATTTCTTATTACAAAGCACGGTTTGGTGGCCGAAAATTGCTGAATACAAATTCGAAAGACTTTGAAAGCCTGGCATGGTCCGTAGGCCCGGCACGGTTCGTACACTCTTTCGCCAAATAAAATTTTATTGAAACTCATTACCTTTAAAATACTTGTGCGATAATAACTTTTAAGACTTGTTATTGCTTGCTTCTCCTATCTTTATTATCAAATTCCCAAACAACAACATTTCAACATTTCTTGTATCACCCAATTACAATGTCAAAAAGTTATCAGTTTCCTAGTTAAATCCGGCTCTGATTTATATTCATCCCACCCACGCCTACACAGCCCAAGAAAAACCCTAAAATTATCTCCTTCGAAGATCAAAATACTGAAAAACATGAGAATCTTTAAAATCCGGTTATACGGTTGCGGTTTATTAAATAAATATTGCCACACGTTGGCCATCATAACATGATGTATAAAAAGGAGAAAACTGCCACACAATGCAGGTATTTACCGAAGGATCAATCTGCGCTTGTCGGCGCGTTTGAATCTGGTTAATCGGATAATTATCAGTTTGCCTTCCCTGTAACATGTGTTGGTCAACACTCCACAATCGCCTTAATAGACGTCTTATCAAATCTCTTGACTCCCTTTCATGTTGCCGCCAATATACAGGATAAATATATAACTTATTAGAACAGAATCGAATTAAACGTTAGGTAATCTGCCCACGTTGTATGGTTGGGGCCCCGATGTTCCCACACTATTATAACCTGTTCGATTGACTATTTCAGATTCCGGTTGCCTTCCAAATATTGATTATGCGTAATGCATTAGCAGCGTAGAGACGTCGTGCATATATGCCGAGGTGTCCCAGGAGACGACACTATCGAGTATTCCCTTTGATCCTGAAGTACACGCTGCTGCTGCTGCTGTTACTGCTGATGCAGCTCTTCGCTTCCAATCTGACGATTCTTGCAGCTAAGAGCTCTTGTCGTACACAGATTAACATAGACGTGTGTGCCCAAAACGATACTTGTTCAAACATGATATACAAAGATTTACAAAATAGTGTCAAACCACATTAAATTTTACTAAAAATTTCGGTAAACCTACTAAGGATAATCTCTAGCCTAGTGAAAAATTTCTTAATCTGAAATCAGCCACGAACCCGGCACAATTCGTCAGATAGAAATAAGTCGTAGACGATCCGGCACGGTTCGTGAGACTCAGAGCTGAGCCTACAAGCTTAAAATATGAAAATAAATCAAAAACCCTAAAACATTCACAGGTTTGGCAAAGTTAAAGCAAGCAATGGTCGTTCACATTCAACATCTTTCATAAATCCGGCACGGTTCGGGCGTCCATTAACAGCTACGAAGAATTCTAACGTCTTGTTATCCTTATGGGGTTTAAAATATATAAAACTTCTAAACCTCCCGAATGAACTTTCTAGAAGGTGTGGCTCTAAGGGATACGAGCCGGAGTCAAAGATGAATCAAATTTTGCATTTTGAAGGCAGAAGATTTAAAAAAAAATGTAACCTGCGACAAGACATTAAGAAAATTGACTGCTCTATATTCCGTGTCGGTTGTAATGGTTTGAGATCACTTGTGTTTGTTGGTTGAATCATCAAAGAGCGGATTGATTAACCTCACGGCACGAGGAACTCGCTGAGAGCGGCTATGTTAGGTATTTGTGTCGGTATTCTGTACGTAAGTGGTCGCAGTAATCATCTCAAGAGATATCGTTGTTGATTACTGTAGTTGCGACGAAGAGTAGGCACACGGCGCGGCCTCGTCCTAGCAGATCTCTCTCCGAAGATGCCGCAATAAGAACACGCCAGGTGAGGGTTATGGAATCTGATGCGACTCTATTTGTCACCCGTCTCTTCTCTTTGACAAATCGTATGTTCAAGATCGATGCCACTGTTTGTCTCGCACATGTGACAAATCGTTGACTTCGTGTACAGATCGCATCTCCCTTTTATTGTGTTGCGACGTGATGGACTTGTGTTGTGACAGGTCATTTCGAGACAATACGTCAATTTATATACCCGCAGATTCTTTCACCTTTGACTTTATTATACTTCGCTACCCCTTTACCAATTTAACAGATTCCTTCAATTATTTTACTCGTATAAGAGACAGTTATTTTTTTCTAAACAACCTGTATATAATCGCTATACCCAATTCAAGGTCCTTGAGACAATTTCAAAAAATTGATTTCCTATACAGAAAGCATTAAGGTTTCCTTTTTGTCTTTTTCTATACAAAAACTAAACGTTGGAAGTACGCGCGCGAGTTGGGTCTATAAAATATGTATGTAGGAAAAAACCAAAGACTAAGTGAAGAATAAGTGACTGTAGTAATCCCCTGAATGATTGATCAACCACCACAGCAGCCGATCGGCCGATAAGTGCATTAAGGGATGGTAAATATTTGAGCGCGATTTAGGCCACCTCTCGCATCACCACTTTGCACATCTTCATTCACTTCTTAACTTCCATTCAATAATGTATGAATACATGCATTAGGATTACCTAAACTGGCCTGCTTGAACTTGATGTGTAGGCGGTGGTAATCGAAGGAAGGCTCACGAAATGTTACCGGAAATGCTTTCAAATTAGCTGAGAACGAAAAAGGAGACAAAATTTGCACTGAACCAACCCAAAAGGAACTCCCTGCATGTGTTTTGCATTATTTAAGGCAAACAGGACCAAAAATTCAAGGATATTAATAATAACTCAATGTTAAGGCTGAACAGCAATTTATTTTATATACAGGGCAAGTCAAAAAAATATTGTAACGCCAACAATTTTTTTCTAGAAATTTGAAACAGTTTTTTGTGTTTATCCATGAATAATTGGTTACGAGACTATTATCAGATGGTTTCCCGACCACGTTCCTTCCAGAGAGTTTGGGAAAAAATTATCTATCGTCGGTGGTAAGTCGTAAGAATATTAAAAAGTAATAATAATAAAACTGTGATTTACACACAATCAGTTCCAAGTATCACCGACAAAACATCCTGTTTATTTTTTATATAAGGAAGAATTAGCTACAGTTTAAAGTACTTAAACATTATCATTTGTTAGTTTTTACAGCTGAAAGTCGTTTAATCACACAGCAAGTGCCATGAATTTCGCAGAATTGATAATAAATTCAGGCCAGAGAGATTACACAAGTTGTGTCGTTAAAATTTATTAGAATTAAATTATCTTAGACCGATAAGTTATATCAAAAAAAATTACTACGTTATTTATTTTACTAGCAAAATAAATACTTTGTGAACACCCCCTGTATCTATAGGACATTAAAAATTTTTTTACTACTTTGGATTATTTTTAAATCCATTCTAATTAGCTTTTTCCAATTATTCCAAGTACAATCGTTGCATCATTCCCCACCCTATCCTCAAGTTTTGCATAAACGAAGCCTAGGTCCTGAATGCAATGGGACAAAGCACCACCCCGGCCCCTGCAACGATATCTCGACGTATTGTCGTCATTAATGTAATTCATATCGCGGAATAATTTAACGACTTGGCTCTTGTTGCTCTACTGTTAAGAGAGACCCTCTCTATATGTCTTCCTGGAAGCTCCATTCACCCCCTAACTTGAACCTTTCGGATTCTCTCCACCGTCGCTTGCTCATTTGATTTTCACGAAGAATTCACGCATCCGGGGGAAGAATTCAGTGATGTATACGGTATTCTAATAATAATATGTAATAATAATGCAGCAAGGAGTCGTAGCGTGTGCGTTTGTCATATCGGTAACGAGATAATAAATGATTAATGGGGCGCAAAGCGCGGGGGGTAATTAATGCAGGTTACCAGTGGTCGTGGGATGTTCGCAGCCTTGGACAGGTTTTAATTATTCAAATGCTGGACATTTCTTTAATTCATGTCCGGTCGGGTTAACAGTGGCGGAAGGGTTACAAAACCGATATTTAAAATAATGACACTGTGCTCTTTCTTTCGAGCAACCCTTTAATGACCAACCAACCCCGCCAACGACAATCCTGGCACGATATCTAAAAATTTTCCCCTTGAAAAAGACCGCTTTTATATTTCGATATTAAATATCTATGAGGAGGAAACTTAGAAATTCCGATTTTAAAAAGACTTTTATTAGTTAAACATTCGGTTTCGTGGAGAAAGATTTTTATCGACGTGTATTAATTAAAGGGCAGAAGAAAACATTAAACTTTGTCTGAATTATTAAACTAGAGTTTCTTAGATTCTTAGATTATTCTACAGGGGATATGCAGAACAGGCGAGGAGAGAGACGACACGACACGACACGACACAATGCAGCAGACAGAAGGCAACAGAAAGTGAGGAAAATCAGAAGACAGCAGGAAAAAAAAATACGAACAAGAGACAGCACGAGAAGAGGCAGCAGAAAATGGGGCGATAGGAAGCGAAACAGCAAAAGGAGGTAACCGGATAAAAAGGAGAGGGGCAGAAGGAAATTGAACGGAATAGGGAACAGCAACAGGGGGGAGACAAAAAAAATGAGGCAGTCGAATGGGAGGGAGCAGATCTGAAAGCAGGAGGGAAAGGGGGACAGGAGAAAAGGTTATAAGAAGGGAGAGGTAAAACAGAAGGATATCCTGCAGAACTGGATGAAAAAAAGACTTGAAGCAGCAGAATTGCAATTTTGAATTTAGCGAACACTGTTGGGTAGTGCAATGGCCGAACCAAACAAACTTCTTCAGACTAAAGAAAGATTTGATCAAAATTCCAAGAACAGAAGATGCTTAAATAGGAAGACTTTAGCACGTTTCCAGGAATCGTTTTTGCACAATGCCTTCTTTCACAATATACACATTCTCTGCAACACATTGGATTTCTTCCGAGGTAAACCTTCAGCGACGAGTACAAATGAAATAAATCTCGGGTAGAAAATGAAGTTGGATGAGTAATTATCAAGTTATCAATACAATTGTGTGAAGGCACCCATAGCGGTTAAAGGATTAGTAAATAAATACTAATATAGCATTCGCTGACAAGCTGGTTAAATGAAGTATTGCATTTCAGCCTCCTGCAGAGGAAGAAGTACCAAAGGAATGTAATTTCGATGCATTTATCGGTTTACAGATTCAAAAGTTGAGGTTCAGCAAGGGACAAACCTGTCTTCTATGTCTGCTCGTGTGTCCTGCGGTCACTACATGCGCGCTGGCCGCTCCGCTACCAGTTTTATCAAACCATTGCTCACACCTGCCTAATAAAATTATTATTTATGTGAAAACGTTTTCATTAATTTTCCGCTTGTATCTACAATCACGACGAGAGAATTAAAAATTTATAAATCGTGTAATTAATAATAAATTTATTATACAAGAACGAAGAGATGTTTATGGGAATCCATCCACCACACAACAAGACCATGAAATTTTGGAAATGGAATTAGTGTGTTCTTTGGAAATGATTAGACAGATTTGTTTACGACTTAAGAGGATGCGGGTTGGGTCAGGTCGGGTCACGTTACTTATTCATGACACATGAATCACGTTGATCGATGAGCGTTTGCTATGCTAAACGTTCCCATTAACTCTTCTAAATGATGGCTTAAGAAAACCGATATCCAAGCTAACGAACATACTTCAGGGAAGAGATTAAAAACAACAACAACTTAGGAAAATTCTTGAAGAAGCCTAAGAGACCACGTTTCCCAAGAAGATCATTAAAAATTGTTCTCGAAATAATACCAAAATTGACTCTAATCCTTTAACATAATTCAGACAGACTTTCAGGTAAATAATCTGAACGTTTTAAGATTCCTGAAATGGGGACAGGGAAAAAGTACCAGTTTGCTTGGTCTAGACCAAAATTTGGACATTTTCAGGACTCCCAATATTCTTGGAGTATTCCTAAGGAGACAAGAAAAAATGACCAACAAATGATCCTTTCGCATGGTTTAACCAAATTAATTTTCAGGTCAGCAGCCTGAAAATTCTTAAAACTATTCCTACTGGGGAGATGAAAACCGTACCGGAGATGACCCTTTTGCTCGGTTTGGGAATTTAGAGACACTCCAAGGCAATATTTTGGTATTTAAAGGTCAATGCTTTAAGACAAGGGAGAATATTCCCCATTCGTTAATACAGCAATAGATTTGATCTGCCTTTAACCAAGATCATTACGAATGACCCTGTCAGGATATGTTTACACTTACATAAACTTCTCTATAACAAAACTAAATATAACAAAGAGAACAAACTATACAGCAAAACATCTAAGAAAGAGCAGACAAATGCAGTGAGTGACCCTGGCACGCACGCACATTGTCCATTAGCCACTCTCGCTGCCTCGTTAATTAATTACACTGCTCATCAACGCACAAATAAACACATGTACGTATGTACATCCCACATTTTAGCCTCTTTAACTATTCTCTATTGCCGGTTAACACGTCAATGGGAAATAATCCTGAAAATTATTAATCTCAAAGTTTCAAACATTGACTTTAAATTAACAGATTGGCGGTACGTTTTAAATTAATTTGCTCGTCAGAGGAGAACACTTTATCAAATTTAGTTTTGGCGTAACAAAATTATTCAAATCGAAACTATTTGTAACTGTCACTTCAAATAAAGAACAGAGACTGAGATGCCAAGTAATTAAATGTAGGGGAAAATTATTAATAATTTGTTTTTTAATTGTTAACTACTGTAATTGGTCAATTATAGACTCGGTCAAAAAATATATACGTGGTGGTCAAAAATAGATGGTTATCTATTTATGCACCAGAATGCACTCGAGTAACCTGGGGCTCGTCTCAACCGGATATAAAAATGCAAATCAAGTATAAATTACCAATCTCATGTAATAGCAGTTCGCATTAGTCTAAATTAATCAAATTACCTTCATTAGCACTCCCAGTAAACAAGAAAACAAGACAATTAGTGGCGCAAAAATGGTACTTATTCCTAGCCTTAATAATAACTCCGGTATAAATTATGACGTGGGGGTAATAAGACAAACAATATTGCAGTTGGAAAAGCAGATAATATGAATGATTAGTACTTCGCTGCTCGTTATAGCCGAGGGCTGTTGGTTAAGATTGCCAAGACTCTTTCAGGTTTCAGGTTTGGTTGCAGTTCGTCAGCGGTTGTCAACTGGTCTCTGGTAGACGAGTTGGGTTTGAACTTGCTGTTTGCGAGCCCTGGTAAAGTGAATACGATGGTACAATTAGCATGTAATTGCGCGTCTTGCGGCGATACGATCGACCGCCGGATGCGCGAGTTACTTCTAATTATATGACAGAATCGGTTACGCTGCACACTACCATTAATCCATTATCCATAGCTCATCTGGTCGCGTTAACAGGTAAATTACACGATAAATATACCCTACCATCAATTTCTTCTTTACCTTGCAGCTCGTGCAAGAATATTCCTATTTATTATAAATCAGAAGCTCTCATTATTCTACTACTTTTGATTACTTAATGAGACTTACTCCTATATCCCCTCGATGGTATTGTCTCTTCTTCATTTCCAAACGATCATTGAACCGAGTAATGTCTAACTCACGATCGAATTCGAAAGAATTTCAAAGATCACGATTATGATGTACGAGGGCAACGTCATTGTAGGTGCGAGTGAGATAGAGAAAAGGAGTCACATCGAAACAGTATGACAGTGAAAGGAACCAGAACAGAAGATAACAGAAAAAGAGGATAGAGGTAAGAAACATTAAGACCGTCAGCTGAAGAGAAAGCTGGACAAGAAACCGCAGGATTGAAGATATC
Organism: Hemicrepidius hirtus; assembly: GCA_963082805.1. Classification (NCBI taxonomy): domain Eukaryota; kingdom Metazoa; phylum Arthropoda; class Insecta; order Coleoptera; family Elateridae; genus Hemicrepidius; species Hemicrepidius hirtus. The sequence continues at coordinate 30,793,955 of OY720165.1, forward strand.
AAGAGAAGAGGCAGCAGGAAAGTTTGATAACGAGCTGGAAGATACGCAGAGGCTGGTGGGCAAAACACAGCAGGATAGGAATTGGCATAATGTACAGCAAGCAAGAGAAAATATGCAGCAGGGAAACAGAATAAAATGGACAATGGGAAATACAGAAGAAAGTCCTAGGACACGAATCATCCCCATATAGAAGACAGCAGGAAATGGGGACCAGCAGGATGGAGAGTAGAAGTTTAGGGGACAACATTTGGGTTTATTTCAATTATTTTCGTTATAGCCGTTTAACTCTAGGCAGTTTTTCGTTATAACCATCTGATGGGAAAGTACCTATAAATGCAGCCAGCAGTCGTTTCCGTGTCGTTTCTAATCATTCCCGTTCCTCATATTTATTCTTGTGATAAACAAAAAATTGGTGTCATCAATTTCTAAAGAATTTTAATCACTGTGGTGAGGTAAAACTTGTGGTTACACCTCACACCTTTTATTCTTTTAAAAACTTCTTATCAAAAAACATATTTCCGTAAATCTTTTACAAGTAAACTTCTAACGGTTCCGCAGTTTCAAGGATATTTTCTTATGTCTTCAATATTTCCCTCTTGTTTGTCACCTTTCTATTCCTTGAATATTAACGAGAAGTCACCTTTACATACCTGCCTTTTTTTTGTGTTTATTTACGTGCTATAAATCCGTCTTTCAAAACGACACATTTATTCCCTACCTGCGACCGTTCGACTTTTATATTTCTGGCATTTTTCGACAAGAGGTCCGTCATAAAAACTGCAATATAAAGGAGAACCCGAAATGCAAACAAGACTAAAGACCCGTTGGGTGTATGTTGTATGTGGATGTTATTTATTCTCGTCCAACTCGTGGGCTTTCTCTGTACAATGCGTCATGGATGCAACATGCAATATGTAAGACATAATCAGGCCAGGAAATGAGACGGCATTCAAATTACTCACATACCGACTCGAAATAAATGAGCGCAGCTTCCCTGAAAGTGCCAGAAGGACAATTTTTTTTTCGTCGTGTTTTGGTCTTTGAACAAAAGAAAAGTTCTGTAAAGAAAATTTAACCAGCAAAGCTAGCTTTAGTCGTTTTTGAAATGGATTGAGTTGTTGTATTCACATTTAAACCGACTCGATTTCAATCACAACTTCAATGGGGATTTTATTCAAACAATTTCAATACAAGAGGAAGTTAAAATTCTTTATGTAATTAATTCAATTAGCATTTTAAATCAAGAGCGTGGTATTTTATGATAGGTACAACTCGTATATACAGAGGATGATCCAAAAGTTCTCCAGGCTTTTTTTTTAATACGCTATACAAGGTTGTCAAAATATTTTAGACCTTTGCAGTTATTCAATTTTTGTACTTTTTCCTGAATCAAAAACTATTTCCGATGCCGCTGTTTCGTGTCTTGCTCGCTCCTATCTTGCCTCCTCTTCTGTTTCTCCCTAGACTTCCAACCCCATATTTCGTATCATCCTGCTGCCTCCTAACCTATAGCCTGCATTCCTGCTGGCTCCTCTTCTGTTTCCTCCTAGCTCATGTTCATGTCCTGCTGCCTCCTATCCCCTTTTTACTGTTCTCTGCTCATCCCGACCCCGTGCCATGCATCATCTTCCCTCGCGTTCTGCTGTCGGTCTAGGACAAGCGTTTTTTATTAATTCTTCTAATTGGAAATATTTCGCGCCTAGTTGTCTCGCGTCCACTTGTCCCTGCGCCTCCTTGTCTCGCATGCACTTGGCCGCCTCCGCTCTGCAGTCCCCTGCTTAAATTTCTTATCCTGCGCTACCCTATTTTCCGGTTCCCCCTCTTCTTGCATTCTACCTCGTATCCTGCCGCTAGCATTCCTGCAGGCCCCACGTCTGTTAACCCTAGCCTGCTGGCTCATCTCCTGCTAGCCCTGCCTTGCCATTCTTTATCCTGCAATCTGCATTTCTATTGCCCCTTTTGTTTCCCCCTGTTCTGTCTACTCGTAGTCCCCATTTCCTGCCTTTCTTTATCCTTCTAACACCATCCTTAACCCTACCACCTGTTGCCTCCTGTTATGCGGCAATCAACGGCGTATCTTGTAATAAAAACGTAATTCCATGTAGGTAAATTCAAAAACTATTGACATTCTAAAAATGTCGGTCTAATCTATCAAAATATTTTAATTTTATTTAAATTGATAGATACTAGTTGCAGTTAGAAGAATTCAAAAATTAAGGAGTGTTTTCTAGGCTCTTTAAAGCTAAGATATTACATGTACTATGAGAACCTGTTGAAACGGAAATCATTAGCATTAAGCAAAATATGCGCTGTTATTTCTAAATCAAGGTAAATACAGGAATTCTACAAATTTTTTTGCAAGACGTATAAAACTCTATTTTGGGCGCAGCTGGAAATTTTTCAAACAGAGGCCGAAATCATTAATAACTTTTAAAGACTTTATTTCCGGAATAAAAAAAATATTTCCTGTTGCTTAATACCAAGAAGATATTCGCGGCGGCGATTTCAATAAAAAAAATTGGTAGAGGTTACTGATGAAATTATTTTCAGGTTCAATTCTTTGGGGGAGGGGGTTGGACAATGTAATTGTGTCTTGATTAATTTTGTTATTTGTTTAAAAATCCTTCCAAGTCTGTTCATTTAAAGTAGAACGACGGACGTTATGTGTGTGTGATGCAGGGAGCACACTTGAGCATTCCATGTATACATCATCGGTACCGACACATCTTGGGTGGCGGCGTCTATTTATAACATCAAAGTCCATCGTAAACCATTTATATAAATAATTACGATGTGCGAGCTTTGACCGATGGATCCGTTAATTAGCGTAGTGGTGTCCCATTTCGTAACAGGCAAATAATTCGCCTCTTGCACATCATCCCCATTCAATTGGATGCTAATCCTCCGTGAATGCAACTCTTTAACGCACAATACCGCCACTTATGAACGATTTAATAATCATAAACCCTCACCGATCATGTGTCTAAGTAAGCAATGCCCTTTCCATCCCTATTGTATGAAATATTGTATGATGTTATTATAACCAGTTAGGGGAATTTATAATCCGTATAATTTGGTTGCCCGCAACTTTATTCGGCTCAAGTGGCAACAACAAGTGAAATAATCGTTACAGAGATAAAATGGGTGCATTATTTATACCTAGTCTTCATAATTTCTCCATTTTTATACGGTTTCCGTTGTCCATAACACCTAATTGCAAGTGCTAATGGGACTTAATTGTTTTAATGAATAGAAGAAAACAAGTACACATTAGATACGTTAGGTTTTTTTTTACGTCATTAACGAACTGTGTTCCGAGTCGTCTGCTTTTTCTTATAAATTCCCCTAGTCTGGGTATTTAACAAAACGTTAAATTTTAAAAATTCAGAATAATTTTTTCTATCGTGATCTGGTAAGCAGTTTGTTTTAAATTTCTACCAGTTCAAGGAATAGCAATACTGGAATGCCAAGCTATTACCGAGCTAATGAAAGTCTTGTGCAATACCTTATCTTTTAAATGCGCCGCGGATCAAATAAAACTACCATCTTCTTCCATTTCACACATAACATTAAAACGTGCGTGCGTTTAGTTGAGCCTCGCTCGTATTACCAACACAACTTTGCTCGCATTATTTACATTCTCATTAAAAACATTTTATTAACTGGAATTAACTATTAATTATATTTTTTTTTCTGATAATATACTTTTGCATACTACCTCAGTTTCAGTTTATTTTCAGGCCGCCCCTTGTATATTTAACAAAAAATCAACCAACTCATACATACAAAAAAAATTATTCCCAACACGTTTCCTTAAAAAAGAAAACCTTCCTTATTAAGAAATTGGGTCACTAATTCGTAGAATCCGATTCGGGGGTGTTTCAAGCACATGAGATTTAGGGGCCGTGAGAAAGGGACTCGATTTAAGATATCTGTCAATACAGAACCTGGGGGACAACAGATTTCCTTTTGTATAGAAATCTCGAGGATAATGGAATTTAGCATGACTCGAATCACGGTAGGTACTTTAAACGAAGAACAGTTGTGGGTGGAGTTTTTTCTTTTGCTCTGAATGCAAAAGCAAATAGTTCCCTTTTTTTATTGCTGCGAGGTGTCGGAATTACAAGAGTTTGATATGACGGAGGCGTAATTTAGGGAACAGATGGTCTTTACACGCTCTTGTTTTGACCTTTGTTGGCCTAAATCTTTTTGCAAGAAAAGAATAAAATATTAATCCAAGAAGTGGGATTGGAATAGAAATAAAACGAAGGGGGAACAGGATTAGGTGATCCATCACCAAGACTTTTCTTAAATTAACTTACTATAGGAGTCAATGAGGCACTGCTGACAAGATTAACTTGGTGGAAAACACGGAAAATAAATAAAGTGTCGGGGATCCGAGGGGAATATCATTCACAAATCTTTCCAAACCTTAATCCTCGTTATACAGAAACAAATCCTAAATTACGATTAGGATGAGGTTTAAAAAAACGGTGAAAAGATCTTGAAAAAACCTGTCTCTTCTGTTTTGAACTCGCGTTCGCGCACCTGTTAATAATAGTTATCAGCCATGTTTACTCTAATCCTAATTTAATATGACAGCTGTGAAATATGGTTATATTTTTCTATAAAAAAAAAACTACTCGTGGTTACGAAAACTAGCGCGTAATCCCGGCTTGCTGATGCTTCATTCCGGTGTGCCGCATTCCTGAGTGTTAAAATACCTTGTGGAAAGTCGAGACAATAAAATTATATGATTCAGCCTGTAGAAGACGTCCCACGCCTGGGTAGAGAGATGCGAGTTGCTTGCTTCTCGACACTTCTGGTTTCTTCACGAGGAACGAGACCACCACCCATGCCAAGAACCTTTCTTGCACAAAAACCAAGCGTGAAATATAACTCGTTATAATATTGTAATAATCTTCGACGAAGAGACGTTTTAACAACTACAAGTATGGTTCGTGCCAAATTGCACCTCAAGTCCAATTTATACCGCCTATTAAAGACCTCGGACTAATCCTGAAATAATTAATCCAAGGATCGTAAATTATCGGACTTGCTAAAGCGAATATGTCATTTTTTTAATTAATTAATTAATTAATTGCCACTTATAAATGACAGAAATTTTACAGATACTCGATACATGCTCTTTTTATATCCAAAACTACCGAAATTATCAATCAGAATTGAAGATATCCTGAAAACTACCCCACCCTAAACAGTAAGTCCTGATTCCGGATTTTAAGCACCAAGTACATCTCGCATCCCTTATTAGATCTCCTCTTTGCAGTTTTAGATCTTTACAAAACCAACATACCCCTCGTCCTTACTACACGTTTGAGTCGCCCGTTCGCCCTCCAGACTGCACCCTGCTAGTACATTAAAAAAATATTAAACCCATGGGTCAGCAGGTTTAAAAATTTAAAAGAAAATTCAGTAGCTTCTAACCTAATCCTAATGTTTTGTAATCCTGCGAGTTGTATGGGAAAAAATCCGAATTTTAAATAAAATGCTTTTCTTTTCTTGCTGAATAATTTTCCCAAATAAATCATTGGCTTTGTGCGAAATAAGAGACAATACACCATTCAGTTACGCATAATTCACACGTTTATTATAAAACACATTTTTTTTGTGTCAATAACGCCGAAATTTAAATATTAAGTTAAACAAAATGTTTGAATCTGATGCAAAAAAACAAGCTTGCAGGAGCTTATAACACCAAGCAACCAATGAATGCCATAGAATGATGGAACACCACAGCTGCTTGCTGCCTTCGTCCAAGAGAATCTACATATTAAGTTTCAAAACCAGTAGCTATTTCCCCTGTCATGTCTACCTCGCCGCTCCCGCATATTAATATGTATGGGTGTAACTGCGGCACTTTTTTTTCCCCACCAGGACAATATTTTGGAAGAAGCGCATTCTTGGGAGTTTTTGGACATGGATTCATGTTGACGCGGAATTATATTTTTGGGCAAGGGCATTGACAATAATCTCATGCTCGAATGGTCAAAGAGCGACGCATTGTTAAGGTGAAGAAGACGAGTGAGGCGGGCGAGTGGTCCTCCAAGGCTGGTCCGGCCCGTCCGGCGTCCAACAACCGGGACCGGTTTCTCTCTTGGCCGATTATTTATCTGGCGGTTGTTAGCTGCTCATGATTATAGCTGTTTTTACACGTTTATGTGGTTTGCTCGTTGGATTTTATGGCTCAGCATAAATTAATATTCGGCCGTTATTTTCCTCCTCATCACCGTGTATAAATAATAAGTTAACGCGATTCTCGTCTGGTTCCAAACACCAAATTATTAACGCATCTTTTTTCTTCACGACTTTTAAATTCCATAAAATTCTTTAAAAAAGGGAAAACGGTATGGAATCGCGACATGCATTTTTATTGTTTTTTATAGCACTATAAAAGTAACGACCCACTTAAAAATTAATCAGGGCACTTCTTGCAATTAACAGTAAATAACAACAATATTTTTTTATATGTTGTGTTTTAAGTAGGAGTAATATTTTTACACTTTTTAAATACTTAATAAATAATTACGGATATAAAAAGGGTAGGCAAGCACCTGCACTGTTTTAAAGTATTAATAAAATTATTATTTGAAATGACCTCAAGCACCTGCACATCCATTATTCAATATCGTAAGTCAATAAATAGGTAAAATAAATCTTATGTACAAGAAAAAAATTATTCAGACCATTTCATACATAACGGAGATAAACGCCATTACAATTGGTACCACTTTTTTGGTCCTTGGTTGATAATAATATCAAGGCCAAGAGGGATTTTAAAATTTTTACGTCTCCCTTTTTTTTACTCATAGAAGGTGTAATGCCAATTAAATTGTTACAATTAATATCTGAGAAGAATTTTACCCAAATTAATAAAAAAAATCAGACAAAGACTAAAGGGTCAATCAACAAAAAAACTATCCCCATAACTGTATATGTACAGACCTTTAAATTCTTGAATTTTTTGTTTCGAAGGTACCTAAAAATTGATCCTTGAACATAACAAACAGCAGCATGGGTGTGTGTGCCTTCAAAATGTGCCACTTGTTGAAGCACCTGACGATACACACCGGTCCTGTCTAGTTTTTTGTACAATGACCCTAGGAATGCAGCCCTTGTTTGTTTAGAACAACCCCAACTGTACTTTTGAATGAAGAAGAACTTCCAAGGACGCTTTTACTTTTATAAGATTTTTTTTCTCTATTTTAATGACTTTATTTTATTTTTTTAGGGAGGATGTTTTTGTCTCAAAGTGTTAAGGGGTACTTAAGAACTTTAATTTTATATTCTGGCTTTAATGGATTTTTTCAGCGATATCAAAATTTTACGACGAATAATAACATTTTTATTTGTTTGATGAAGAATAAAAAAGGGATGCAAGACCAAGAACTTAGAGGTCATATGTCAAAAGGTTCAGTAACCGACTCTTCTTCTCCCTCAGTAATTATAATAAAATTAACATCACATCCACCTCATCATCATCATCTTCTGCTCCCTGCAATCTTTTGATTGCACATCAACTCATGTTCACACTCGATGGATGCATAAAAATGACTTCCTGTCCAGAAATAATTAGCATTATCGGCCATGTAAATGTTACAATGAAGTATGCGTGGGTTGAGTTATGCGTTTGTATTCCAACGCAATTAGATTTCTCTTTTATGGAACAGTTCTATATTGGTTTAGAAAAGGGCAGATTATGTCTCACCCCACTCGCTTAGGTTAGATCTAAAAATTCTGATGACTAGAATTAAAAAAAAAAAATTCAGGACTCGCCCTCAAGACTAGCTTTGGAGAAAAAATTATGTCTCAACTGGGGTAGAGTTGAAAAATTCTTAAATCGAACACGAAAATTGGGTAAAAAGACTTTTCGATGGACTCTTTAGTAACGTGCGCAAAATCAAGTCAAAATCACAGTTTGATTTGAGTCGGTCAGTGGAGTAGAAGTGGTGAGGCCGAAGAGGGGATGCAGTAAGTGTTGTTGGCCCACTGCAACAAGCAAGCAATGGTATGCGATTACACCATGCAGTAAATATAGGATCTGTGATGATGATAGATGGGGACTTGGGACTGGAGAGACGATTTCACTCATCTCGAATGAGATTATTCAGCTCGCAGTCTTCTAATTCGGTTCAATGACATCGAAATTAACCTGTAAACTGGCATATTGTAATCCCATTGAATTTATTCGAACACGGCCAATTAGTTCGATTTATTATATTAATATCGTTAAAGGAAAATTCAAAAAAAATACTCGGAAAGCAGGTTATGACTCATCGTCCTTATTTTAGTTTTCACAAAAGTCCAAAATGTGGACAGCAAAAGCTCCCTAAAAGCTGGCACAAAGAGCCCCCTTTTATCCACCACCAAGGGTACAAAATTACCATTTTCTATTCAAGGGACATAAATCCTTTTAATTCTGCTTCTCGCGTTTACATTCCTGTAGTCTTTAAACATGTGCTGAGTTAGATAAGTAGGAAATAATTAACAAAGCACGATTAGACCCGTTTTAGAGTTTTTGTGCTGAGATGAGACAAGCTGAATATAATTAAGAAAAAGAATAATTAGACCTGTTTGAAATTTTCAAAGATAAATATTTAGCCGAGGTCGATGATAAGGTGTGTATTCTGGTCTAGATTTTTAAAAGCATTTTCCTGCTTTCAAAATTAAACAATAAATAACACTTGAGAAAAATATAAATGTATAATAAAAAAAATGTGTTCTATAATGTAATTAGATTTAATTACAGGCGAGATATGTTGATTATTTAACTACTGAAAGCTAATCAACTTCAAATGTCTAGCAAGATTTATAACAGACTTTTAAAACCATTAGTTGTTACTAATACTGTCCTAGATAAATCTAGCAAACTTGGATATAGTAGCAATTAAAGGAAAAAAAGGAAAAGTTAGGTCACATTTTTTGTTACTCTACACGAAACTACCTAGAGCTAAAAATTTCAGCAGCCTTTTGTATGAATCAGGAAACGTAGACGATGAGTCATAATCTGCAGGACTACTTTTGATTTCTTCAAAAATTAGGTCCCTTGATTAGGACAACCTTTTAATTCAAGTTTCTACACATCACAACATTTTTTTTAAATCATTAACAACACACATGAGGAAGTGCAAAGGCCAAAGTCGTCGGGATGAAAAAAGGCCCCTCAAAAAAATAAGATTTTAATAATGGACTATGCAAATAATTTACAGAATTATATTTTCTTGTATAGTTTGGCATTTTACCAAATTAGATCAGAACTAGGAAGTGATCTAGAGAAGGCCAAAGTCATGGACTACTGCGAGTAGAAAGAAGCTTACATCATATCTAGAAGCAGTTGTGTTGCTAATACAGAACGAAGAGAGTACTTAAAGTAAACTGCCACAATAAATACATCTTGCAAAACCAAACAGCGTTTCAAAATTTATGGTGCCATTTAAGAAGCAACGGCTGGCGCCATACTGATTAAAATTAGACTGCAGATTATGAGGATAATATGGAATGCTAGCTTCCAAGTCAAGAGAAGTAAAATTTTAGGTCTACAAAACAATAAATTATTATAAAACCATTTAGGAATGGTCCATGGAAGTTAGGTGACGTAATTTTTTTGACCTAATGTCTTTGTTCCATATTATCCCTGCGTTAACACACGCCTGCGACAAAAATATTATGACTACACCAACAAAACTTTAGCTTCATCAGATTACAAAATAAAATGGAAGGAACAGATTGTTAAAATATTATGACTGCTGGGTGATTTACCAAGCATTGTTATTTATGCCATAAATAAAAACCTGTAATCGTCTTGGTGACCCAAAAAAAGTTGAATTTATTATCGGTACCATATATAAATAATTATTGTAGGATGGGTTAAAATTTCTCCGAGCACCAACTTTGGTACTTTCACAAATCAAGTAATAAGGTTAGAATTAAATTTAAAAAAAATTATAGAAGGCTGGGGATGCTAATCTATAAATTTTTTTTGGAGGAAAACAATACGAAAATTAAACCACAAACTCAAACAGTGGCGATATAAGACACGGGAGACTATTTTCTGCCAGCTTCTCGTATACAAATGGTGGCAGTTGCGAATTATTTTAAAAATTAAACAAAAATCAGAACAGAACCTGGACTGGACACATAGTCTCCAAGAAAACCACCCCCGAGTAGAATAAAAGCGTGAAAAGTGTTGGGTTAGTTGTGTTTTTTCTTTTTAGGGTAGTCTTGTTTTGTTAAAGGATGCATTGGATTTTTATTTTTCTTGGATAATAAATTTATTTCCTACAACCCTTTTTCTATTGGGATTTCGGTAAAATACTACCCGGCCGTTGGGTTCGCTTTTTTTTTGCTTTGAATATCATCCCCTTTTTCAATTCCCTTGAAATTTAACAAAAAATAGATGGATCTAACCCAACCAATGAATAATAAACTCCCTTCTTGTTTCTACTTTCGTCAGTTTCCAAGAAAACCCGTTCTAACAAAACTCCTTGGAAAATGTTGTCTTGCTTACCGACAATTTTCTGATAAATTGGGGGTGGAAAAAATTATTAAACAGATTAGAAGAAAATATACGATTAAATGCTACCAGTCTTAAAAATCTACCCTTTTCCGACGCCCAAAACCATGAGAACTACAAAAAGTATCTAATTCGATGAAAAACTGAAAAATTCTGAAATCCTGGCTGGCCCCTCCCCTAAACAAACAGATTTATCCAACCCGTTTTCCATTTCTAAATTTTTTTCCTCGACAATCGAAATCAATTTTTACCCCAGTTTCAGATGGACCCAAAAAAAGGGTTCAAATCATAATCCTTCCCAATTACAAAATTTTTTCGTTGATCAAAATTTTTCCAAAACCACAATCTTTTGTTATCTTCAAACAAAATGGTGGTTGAAAAAGGATAACTAGATAAAATTGAAACGAAAAGTACTTCAAAAAAAAAACTTGTTAATAAGCAAGAAAGTTCAATAACATTTTCATTCCCGCCAACACCTCACATCGTGCGTATCGTAAACCCCAAACGGTTCTAAGAAATAGTTGGGAGAGATTTTCAAGGCCACTGGGGGTCATAAATAAACCTTCAATCACAATATTCACACCGGGATCGAAAAGGTAGACGTGTTCCCATGTAGATTTCTGTTGGCGGCGTGCACCGCGCTCGTCGTCACGGCCTCTCAGAGTCCAAAATTAATTTACACAACCAGTTCTGAGCAGAGCACTCTTTGTTTTAGGTTGGGCCGTGTTTTGTTCTCCGGTTTAAAACGGCTCTTGTTTATTATTTCCCGGCTGGACCAGCTCGAGATTCCGTCTTCCCGTCTTTCTCTAACAAACAGAAACTTCCATCGTGACTTGTTCATTTCTTAGTTTGGCGCCCTCTTTTTGTTCTCGTCTCTGTTGGAAGCCTTAACAAGCCATAAGGATTACTCTCTTGCCTGTTAGCAAGGTTGCCATGTGTTCAACCACACCGCACCTACTAAGCTGTTTGAAAACATCAGCGGACGGAATCTTGGACCGAGAGAGGAATAAAGTTCCTGACCGATTAACAATGTTTATTTCGTAACGCTCTAGTAGTTGCACGTCATATTATCTCTTCTAATTTCGGTGCAAGATTGGATTGAGTTGGGTTACTGAAGTTTATAATTAGGGAAGAAATGGGGAAAAAAGGTACAATTACCGAACCAAAAGCGGTTTGGAATTATTTTTCAGCAGAAAAGAGAATAAAATAAGACCGTGGCCTAACCTGTTACGATATTCCCATATCGAGGCTGAAAAATAAAAAAAATAAACCGTAGCCAGCAAGCTCACCTACCTTAAATAGATTAGACCTAAATCGCGTGGCGCGAGAGGCCAGATGGATCGTTTCTAAGGACTAAAAATTTCAAATATTTTGGAAAGTGGCCAACACCAACACGGTTACCTGACCTAAGTCTGTTTATTGTTAAAATGGAAACAAAAAAGGTTCACCTAATTTCATACAAAAAATGATAGAAAATGGCCCATTACGCGAAAAGTTCCCGAAAACGAAAACTGAAAAATTCCTGAAAAATCTGAAAATGTCCAAAACCCTCATCTTTCATAATAGAGTCTTATGGTAGCAGGTTCGAACCATATGTATCATTAAATAGAAAAGCTATTAAAAATTGGTCATAAAATTCAATTTAAAATTTTTCATAAACAAAACAAAGTAAACAATTAATTTTGATTGAAAGCGTTTTATTCAGGGAGGGGGGGAATAAGTATTGCATTTTTTTAATATCAACACTAAATAGGCTATTAACAAAAATTAAAAGCATTCATCAGACAATTTACAACTTAGAAAGAATGAATAATAGCAAGGCAATTTAAATTTAATAACTTTTTAAGTGCAGCGTTTCTTGTTTTTTTAAATACATAAACATAACAGAATTATTATTATCAATTGTCTATTTATGTTGATAATTGAATGACCGAAAAGCTATTGAAATCGTAATGTTTATTGTTTTATTAATAACTACTGGGATTTATATTCAATTCGTATGAAATTAATTACTATTATGTGTAACAAACAATTGGGTCAATGAACGAATAAAAAGGTAAAAACACGTTACGTATTATACATCTTATTACGAGATTTTCCTTTTCATTTAATCGAGATTAAATAATAAAACCAATTTAATACTTCTCCAAGAATATTTTTAAAATTTTGAAAACTTACCAAGGAAGGTCAGGGGAGTTTTAAATTAGTTTGCCCCCCTCGCCCCCCAAATATTATTACTTAACGAGGCGCCATTACAAAAGGTATATCAATTCATAATTATTAGATAATTGAAAGTATAATTTTCATTATTATAAATTTCTATTGACAGTCGTTGAGGTGGGTCTGTAGAAAGATAAGTTGGTAGAGATTATTAACGCGATTGTTACACCTACTCCTTCCTAATCTTAATAATTTCAGCTCGAATAATTTTATGCTTTTATTATAACCAACGTTGAACACAACTTCCCACAAGGATATACAAAACATTATCCTTTTTCTTATTATTACATTCTTATTAACACGTAAATAGAAATAAAATATAGAGCTTAGTACCAAATATTTCGGGAAAAATGGGAGGTTTTCAATAATAATCTTGTAAAATAAAATCTTAGACGAAAGTAACCAGAAAGTGGAAATTTTGAAAGAATGGAGTAAATTATAGTTCCTAAATCGGGTAAAGGTTCCACTTTTAAAGAATGTTGAGGAAGAGAAGTAGGAAGATTGTAAAAGGGGGGGGGGTATTAAGAAGCACAGAAAGGTACAAAAGAACGAAAATGAGCCGTCAAACGGCGGAACTGAGGTGCAAAACAGCGGAGACCTTTATAAAGAAATGGAGGAATAACTTGAGGTGTCGCTTCGGCGGAAATGACCTGTGGAGGAGTAAAAAAATACAAAAGCGATATTGAGCATCGAGGACAGGCTGTAGACAAGGAAAAAAGTACAGAGCAACGAAGACAAGGTATGACACAGTGGAGCTGAAGCATAAAAGGGTGGAATTGAGGAGTGAATCGGCGAACTTGAGGTGTCGCTTCGGCGGAAATGAACTGTGGAGGAGTAAAAAATACAAAAGAGGTTTTGAGCATCGAGGACAGGCTGTAGACAAGGAAATAAGTACAGTGCAACGAAGACGAGGTATGGTACAGTGGAACAGAAGCATAAAACGGTGGAATTGAGGAGTAAATCTGCGAACTTGAGGTGTCACTTCGGCGGAAATGAGCTGTGGAGGAATAAAGGAATGCAAACAAATCGAGGACAGGCTGTAGTCAAGCAAAAAGGTACAGAGGAGCGCAAACAAGGTAGGGCATAGTGAAACCGAAGCATAAAAGGAGGGAATTGAGGCGTGAATCGGCGAATTTGAGGCGTCACTTCGGCAGAAATGAACTGTGGAGGAGTAAAAGAATGCAAAAGAGGTATTGAATTATTGCTCTGATGTTGTTTTGAATCGACGTTTAATAGTTCCAAAGCAAATTCTAACATTTTCATCCTGAAATGATCCTGGAACTAGTTTTCCCCTGGACCCTTCTGGCATTCCTAATCTACAAACCCCTAACCGTTGTTTGTTAAACGGGTTAGAAAAATCACGAAAATGAGACTCGTTTCACGTTTGCGTCTTTTCCCAAGAAACCCTTTCTTTATTTTTTTTCTAAAACATCCCTTTCTACAACTACAAATGATTTCGATTAATTTCAAATGAATACTTGATTAAGTTTACTTCATTGTGCAACATAGTAGCGAATATTAATTTCTAAGCACCTGCTTTTTAAAACCGTAACATTTTTCTTAGAAGTTTGAAAGGGAGATGATCCCAAATGCTATCTTTAGATTGTACTTGTTTACTATAACATACACCATTTCCGGTTGAACCTCTAGCGTGATAGAAAAATGACTAGCTTATCTTGAAAACTAACTGATAAAAGGATTAACTCGATCACTGATTACGATATCATCATAAAAAAAACGTTAACCAACCAGCACCATTTTTTTTGCTAAACTTTAGGGTTTCGAATAATTTGATGATGGATAACGTATTAGGGGAAAAGAAGATTCAACTGAATTGAGATTTTTTTAAGATAAATGATTTTGATTTATCTCGAATCAGAAATTAAGGAGCAATTAAAACATAAAGGGAGCCGCATCGTGGGCGTCTTGACGCTACAAATAGACGTGCGGTAAACGTCCTAAAATTAGCTCATTTTTTACGACACCCCATGTATCTGTTCATATGTGTCGTGTCACTTCTCCAAGATCCTGAGCTCGTTTCTTTCGATGAATGAAAAGGGGATCCTGTTGTTGTATACTACGAGAGACCGAACGCCTCCTTTGTGCAGTTATTTTGGGGGAAATTACGTCAAAAATAATGAAGGGGCGACGCAGGTACCACTTCCGGGCGTTCGTTATTGTTGACGAATTACTCGCATCTTAATCGATTTCGATGGTATTTTTCTCTTGTGGTTCGTCGTCAAATGGTTTTTGTAATTAACTTTGAACGGTTTAGGGAAAGACCATCACAACTACAAGCATTGTCTGGAGGTGTGCGAGGCCGGAAATGCCTCTTGTAGTTCCCATTGTGTCAGGCAAGGACGTGCACGGCGCCTAAATTATCGTCCGACACGTCGCGCATTCTGATTTGAAACACGTCTATTGTTTGAAGTCGTTATGGACATTGAAAATGTCCACTTTATAGGCCCCTTATTAAAATTATATGCCATGGTTATGCAATAATAATCTTCTACTTGTGACGTTTAAGAAAAAAATAATAAACAAACGTCTTTATTTGGTGGTGTTTATGTTCTCTTCACGTTTCATATACAAATACTATACGTACGGAATTCTAAGAAAATTTTCAAAATTATACAGAAAATATGGGCGCTACCAAATGTATAGGAAATATATTTCTACCCACGTTCCAATAAACTAAATATTTAAGAAGACATCTTCAGGGGTGAGGTAAATCGGGAAAAACTAAAAACTGCAATTGGAAAAGACAACCCCTACTGAAGATTAGGTTCAACATTCCCCCGAACCAAAGAGAGAGGAGGCTAACGACAGTAGACAACTTCAAGATTAAGTTAATCCTGCGAATAGATACACGAATCTAGCAATTGAACTGCGGCTAATAAACTTTAATTATTAAACTACAACGAATATAAAAAAAAATAAATTGATAGGAATTAAAACTTTCTAAAGAAGTATTTTTACATCCAAACTGTATCATTAGATTATGTAACACGAAAATAACTGGAGCCTAATTTTATAAGAGAGAATAATCTCAATTAGATTCTGATAATTCTAGGAATCAAAATAAAACCCTTTAGGATAAAGAAAATAATCTACTGGTACTTCTAGGAGGACAAACTACGTTTGTGACTGGTCATCATGAATACAAGTCCTGTCGGTCTGCATAACTCACGTTTCAAGTTCCCCGCCGCAAGAAAATTCTGGTACACAATGACTGCCAGTTTTTTCGATAGCGTCTACAACTGTATGATTGTTAATTGTGATTTATTACATGTCGATGCTTATTATTGTTGCTTCCATCGGATACCAGCAATGTAAATCATACACACATGCCTATTGGCAGCTTTTCCAGTAACCATTGCGCCATTCTTGCGTGCTACCACCATAACACGAAGAGAAAGAAGACCGCAGTCACTTTAATAGTGCTCCATAATCACGAATCAAGACGTGATCAAAACCAGCAGCATGCTTCTAATTATTAAAGCAATCATAGAAGAAGCATTTTTTTCAGGTTCAATATAAATCAGAAGTGGGATTTCATAAAAGGAAACACCCTGTAAATGTACTTTAAAAACAATTAAAGCACGTTTTCGCTTCCCCTACCTCTGTCCTCGCTAAATCTACAATTCTAATAATTATTATGCACTCCATAAGAGTTTCCCTCTGTATTTCCTGTGCTTTTTACGAAACACTTAACGCAAAAAGCATTCGGAATGCAATCAAGGTTGAAAGATAAAAAGCGTTATCTTTGATGTTTTCGTTGATTGTTAAATAATCCTACGATTTTTTATATAAAAAGTAGGTAGTACGTTAAAATATTATAGAAATAATTATGATGCGACATAAAAATAGAAACATAAATAAATATAGACACAAGGGTAGGGGTAACTTGTTAGCTTAAAAAAATGTGTAGGGGGTTATAAAAATTAAAGAAATAACGATAGAAGAGTGCGGGGCGCAGATTTAGTTAAAAATTGATTTGTTTTCAAAAAAAATCTAGAAAATGCTTTTTTTATTTTTAATGCCACGTAAACATTAAAATAGATTATATTGACCTGTCTACGTATCCCATAGATTAGATAAGCGTATTGTCATTATGTACAAACCAACAAATCATGGGAAAAAAATCAAATACGTACAAAACAAAAAAATTCTTACTAAGACCATTTTTTACCATTCATAAAAAAAATCATATAATCAAATAATTCTTAAGATTAGTTAAAAAGTCCTTGGAAATTGTTAACAACTTCAAAATATAAGAAATCGTCCGACGTTTCTTCCTGAACATCCTCAGGAATGGGGATAAACGGGACATCCCCTATGCTACGATTAGGTAATAAAAGGTAGGCGCTCAGGAATAAGGGCTGTTTCGTCTAAATATCCTTAAAGTTAAACTTAAAACGGGACCATCACCGGAAACGTCTGCAGTTCTTTTCCGGTGACGCGGTTCAAACACTACCTTCTGGACTATTATTTTCCACCCTTAATTATACACAGTAAGAAATGTTGTGTCGTATTACCAGAAACATTTCTTCAAAGTCAATAAAAGAGGTCAACCATCTCGGTCTCTCTTTCCCAAGCTTCTGGAGAAGCAAATAAAAAAGAAAAATCCAAATAAATAAGTGCAGTTAGTGTCGATTAGCCAACACTACCCGCTAATAAGAAGGAATCATCGCGACCAGCACGCAACATAACAACAAACTATCGGTCGCGACACGAAGGGCGGAAACGGTGAAACCGCGGTTTACCGGAACACGCGATACGAGCAAACATTGCTCTCACTACTCTTAAGTAAATACCTAAGATTAAAAAAATCATGCAGAAAATATTTTTATAAAACGAAACTTACCTGGATGGGTCCAGCCGCTCCGTTGGCGTAACTGTACGGGGACATGAGGTAACCCATGTTGAAGGAAGAGGTGTGGGGGGCGGGCTCCACCTTGCCTGTAACAAAATTAATGTGCAGACTCTTTAAACGTATAATTTTAATTGTAATAGGGGTAATTAATAATTTTTTGATTAATTGGAACAACTTAAAGACCATTAACTTTGTGGGATACGCTACAACACCCAACCAGAAATTGTAAACCACCAAAGCGAGTTGGTTGGCTTCAATGAGGAAAAAACATTTAGTTTTATTTTAACAAGGGTAGGAATAAAAAGTCCCGTGGGCGAAAATTGATTTTTTTTCTTCATGAACTGAAAAAAACTTTCAGGGAATATTCCTTTCTCCGTCTGCAGGATTCGAACTCGAGACATAGACTTCGAGACTTCCTACACCCCCTATAACGAACCTGCTTCTACTGATTCATCCCCTACAATAAACTATTATGAAAAATATTAACACAATATTTTGTATTATACAATTTACGGTTACTACGAACTTCGGATATAACGTAATACCCCATGACAGTCAAAATACCAACCTTTGTCACAAAAACAAAGCATTTTTTCTTTTAACAAATTTTATTTTAAACCACTACATTTATGCAAGACGTGCAAGCATCATCACTTGCACAACTAAACTGATTTATAATAACAAAATTAATCCCCACCCCCAATATATATAACACATTTGCAAAACATGCATTTTACGAAAACTAAGGTTCCTTATCGGCAAGAAAATATATTTATTTTTTGTCGGTGAAATATTTTTGCTTTTATCATTTATCCAACACCCATACGAAGCAGTTTTGAATGAGGAAATAACCTTGTGACAAAGTGATTTCCATTCTCTCCCCGATAAAAACTATTGATGTTGCTAAAACAAGCTCACCAAAATATCGGTAACATGAGCCTACCCAAACATGTTATTCCCCGAACATACAAAAAATAAATAATTATTTATAAACTGACTGAATTAATTTTTTCATTGTTTTGGTTTACATTAATTTAATGTTTAAAAAAACATTCCATAAATCCCCAAAATTTATTGGCAATTTCCAGTCATTACTTAAAAAAATTTCAAAAATGATTCTACGAGACATTCATGTCAGCAAATTGTCTTTCTGTTGTTAATTCAAACTTGGTTACAGTCAATGGCCAGCACAAGCCCCGGACCAAAACCCTATTTTATTTTAATACCGATCTAGGTATATTTAACAAATTCCTAACTTATCCTGGGACACTCTGTATATCAAAAAGCTTTCTGTATGTTAACGTAGACGACACACTAACATTCTTTTAAACAAAGAAATTCTATAAGTAATTCTGCGTAAGTTGCCAAGATTCCAATTCTTAAAGTACACAAAGTTTTATTTGTATATTCAATAAAAAAAAGTATCTAGTACACGGGAAAAAAGTGAAGAAAAATTGTGTTTTATATTCAAAATACCTGCATTCAAATTGCCTATTATCATAGCACAGCTATAAATATTTTTTTAATCGAGGTTGTTGCACTATAAAAAAATTTGTGAAACAGACACGCGGAATATTTTTATTAAGTGTGGTATTTCATTCACACACATGTGCTTTTTTTTGCGGCATCACTGAAATATTATTAACTTCTGGTTATTCACAGGTCCAAATACTATTTTATAATTTTATTACAACAAAAACTTGTTTTGATAGGTTTTAATCTCTCTGTGGTTATTTATATCGAAATAAATTGCCTTTGGAAATGTAGTAATACTTTCTCATCATTTAATTTATCGGAACACCCTGTATTTATCATCCATTTCAAAACATATAATACTTTAATTTTTAATAGCCCGTTCCTGTGTAACTTTTCTCTTCATTAGACAGAGTACGCGCATGTGTTTAGTCTGACGGTTCCCAAGCCCAAACTATTCACATTAGACAAATTC
This sequence comes from Hemicrepidius hirtus, assembly GCA_963082805.1. Taxonomy (NCBI): domain Eukaryota; kingdom Metazoa; phylum Arthropoda; class Insecta; order Coleoptera; family Elateridae; genus Hemicrepidius; species Hemicrepidius hirtus. The sequence continues at coordinate 30,813,533 of OY720165.1, forward strand.
TTTCCAACAGTTTTTTGTAGGAAATTTTATTTTCTACAACTTCGATCTTATACTATTTTGCCCTATCTTGCGTCTATTAGCCTCATTCGCGCAGTAAACCTTACAAACCATTTTTTATAAAAAAAAATATTTACTACAGTCGAGTATATTTTTATAATGGGGTAACAATTAAAGTTTAGTACTAATCCCAAATTTCACGTCTCGATGCTTTTCTAATGGGATGTAAAAAAATTGGTCAATTCCCCCCTGGCATCGTTATTCGTCTGGTACAATTACGGCTAATTAGACGTTATATACGATGGGCATTTGAACACGGAATGAACTTCTCATTTGCATAATTTCAACGAGCATTATCGATGGTAGGAATCGGGGATTCCTATCGGTTTATTAGCGATCCTACACACTACAACCAGTTGCGAGTAATTACTACGACCTGTCATGTAAATAAATAAACCGACACCGTTGAAAAAGCCAACATGAAGGATTTCTTCTTCTAACATTAACGATATTACTTCTTGTATTATTATACACATGGGAGTAATGTGATTTCTTCAGGGACTTCAATTAATATTTATATCCAGTTTAAAAAAATCTCCTTATTCTCAGAGAGAAGTCAATGGGTGTATGCTTTATGAAAACAAATACGTTCAGTAGGTCCTGACTTCTTAAGACGCAGGGGGGATCAAGGGGGCCCATGGTGGTCGGTCTCTTGCAGTGCCCGGTTCGCGGCGACCTTCAACCGCGAGCCTTGGGTCGCCACATACCGTCTACACCACTAAATACTAAACTGGTGGTAATAACGTACATGGGCAAGAACCCAACAACAATACTCTTCTATAACATAATCTTAAGCTTCGAGTTTAATTTTACAGAAAAAAAACCTAAGATAAAACAGTGATTAGTTTAGGTGAGACCAGAAGATCGAAGACGAGTGGAGCTGAACGAAGTTCGAAGTTAATGACCGAAATTGATCTTTGGATGTGAATAAGCCGGTCCAAAATAAAGACTTCCGTTGGTATTCTTGAAGCCTTTTCTTATCTTTGAAAAAAAAACTCTTTTAAATTAAGTTAATTGGATACTTTGCCAATCAATATGCTTTAAATTCGAATAATTAGTATACGATGTTAAATTATGGGTTCGAATCTAAAAAATGTAATGCGTAATAGATTTGTTTTTTCCCTAAGACGGTTCCTATATAACATTGAAATTGCCAAAAAAGGAGGAAAAAATATATAAAAAAGATAGAAGACGAACAATAAAAAGAGAAATCTTTATGGATGAAGGAAGAAGAAAGAGAGAAAAAACAATGTGAAGGACGCTCTTGAAAAATAGGTTGAAGAAAATTGTCCGAGAAGACAAGAAAATGAAACCTTACAAAATAGAAACTCAAAGCAACATGAAAGAGGGTGAGTCGGCAACGGGGAATGTCGAGTTCCAGAAGGGGAAAAATGTTGAGAAAATGAGAAAACGAGGTTCAAGGGGTTGAAACATAATTAAATATTGAAAGTGTGAGAAGAGAAGCAAAACTGGAAGAAACTTAATATGGGGTAATATAATGAGGGGGGGGGGGAGAATTTAAAAACGAAGAATATCTTAAGGCAAAAGAGGAGGCAGAAGAATAAATGAAAAAAAATTGTTATAAAGCAGTAAAAAATTATGGGAGAACCTGGGGTTCGAACCTAAATATTAATACATGACAAAAATTTCTGCTTTTTTTTATTACATTATCCTGAATGCCTAAGAGGTGGCCATTGTGGAACCAACAAAAAATTTCGACATTAGAATCTGAGCGGTGCGATAAGAATTTTTTCTGCATAAGATAACCGATCTAGAAAAAAACATTTTCATTTGAAATGACATACCATTGCTTATCTAAATCAACAATTTTTTTCCCTCGTTAGGTCATTTCCTTATGCAAAATATTTCTGTTTGTTTCTAGACTTGGAAAAATTTGAAAAATATTTGGTCTTAATCTGAAACAAGATATGTCTCCTCCAAATAATTCTGGCGGGAACGGTTTTTCCGAAGCAAGAAGAGCGTGGGTTGAGGAATAACGTAATGGTCGACTGGGCATATCTGTGCCTTTACATCTGAGGACTGGTCGTGCTGAGCAGAGTAGGCTATGCAAACACAAAGGCTCATTTCATGGGTCAACGTTTTTGGAACTATTGGCCCCGAACGGTGCAATTATTTCACAACCATTACCTGTCGATATGTTCAACATCTCATAATCAAAACGTGTGCTCTGTTCGGGTTTTGCTACACCAAGACGTTTTATAAATTCTTTGCATTTTTAGTTAATTAGAAGGAATTTGATTTTACTTTCGTGATGACTTTCCTGTGTACCTTTTAAAATAAATTAAATCCCGTGGTTCGAATCCCGTTCGTAAAACCAATTAAACGTAGAAAAATTGAATCGCCTTTTAAAAATAAAAATCAATTGAAATGTTGTGATAAGGTTTACCACATAGCACACATATCACGATGACCGCGAATGGTACTTCGTTTGCCGACAATCGGACACGGGCAAAGCCGGGCTCTAATCATTCATATTATTTTATTTTATTAATTTATCAGCGCTCGCAGCTTCGTAACTTCCTTATATGTTGATCATCTGCACATTTGAATATAAAGTGCCTTCTTTAATTCAATTACTTTACCAAGTTTTTTTAATACACCTCGTACTGAATTTTTTTTATTCTATTTCTCTAAATCAAACCCAAAAAACAATCACTTATACAATGGAGCATTATTTCAAAAATCTTTGGCCCCCTAAGTCGTCAGATTTTACTCCCATGCAGGGGCAGGGTGGAGGCAATTTGCAATAGTGGGAATATTTTGGATAGGGAAAAGTGGTAGAAAAAGACTGTAAAGGTTGAGGAAGCTGGGATTGAGAAGGGTGGAAAGAATTACCAATGAAGAGTGAAAGGAGGAAGTTTGCCTTCAGGATAGGGAAAAAGGGGTTTGGACAGAGAAAAATGAAATGACTTGAGATAGGGAAAGCAGACGAAAGTTCAAACAGAAAAGGGGGATTTTTAGACAAGGATGTTTGTTCTGAAAATTTGGAAAAACGATTGGGTCTAGGATGTAAAGGAATATGCCTGCCCCTGCCACTCACGATATAGGCAACATTTATTGACGCAAACTGTATATAAGGTTACCAAGCAATTTGCCCCCACAATTATCCGATTACCTAAGAACTACAAAAACGTTCAAAACCTCTCCATTCTTAAATTAATAATTTTTCTAAATATCTAAAATAAAATCTCGAATAGAATAAAAACGTTGTCGCACGCCACTTTACAAATTATCGAATCCCAGACACAGGTTTTAAAATCGCAACCACAAATTAAAAACTCATTTCAAGAAGCAAAAACTATTTTAATTTCCAGTAGCAAGGCCTTGATTTCTTTTTGAATGAATTTATTAATTACATAAGAACCTACTTGATTTAAAAGATTTATTAATCATCAAAATGTTTTTAGCATTATTACCTACCCCTAAATTTTCCCTTAGTTTATCCCTCTCATATTTAAAAAAAATTACAAACTTTTATTGTTGCTTGTAAAATTTACAACAGTCTTAAATTTTAATGTCAAAAAAAATTTTCATTCCCGTAAAATTTCTATCTTGTTACCAAACCTATTTTCTAAATCCTACTTTAAAATTATTCTCGATGCTTAGCTACCAAATAATAACTATAGTTTAAAAATCCGAAGGCAAAAAAAAAACGGTGTACAAAATTAACCATTCGGGTCTTCAGGTGTACTTTCGTACTCAACAATGGGATAATCAGCAGTTAAAGAGCAGCAGGTAAAAACTACGGTTCAGGTTTTCAACAACACACCCCACCAACAAGAGAACCCCGTTTTATATGCCCCACACGCTTACCTTGAAATTCAGCAGGTGAGAAGAATTTATGGGACAAAATTTACAATAATATGGGGGGTGAATTTTATATTAAGAGGGTAAAAAAAAGACTTACCAAATACGGGACTGTGGTCTGGTCTGGACACATTTTTGTTAGAGGTATAATTTCCTCCTGATTTGTCCTGGAACAAATACAATTTTTTAAAGAATCAGTTTTTAAAATTAAGGGAGATTAATAAATACCATCCCTAATCTTAAGAATACCATTAAAACCTTTGATCAATACATTTAATAAAGTAACAAGGGAGTTAGGGAATCAAAAAATCATCCTTATAATAATAATTCAAGGGTGTAACTTTAAATTTTCATATTACAAGAAAGAAACACCCTGTATGTGTAAGATATAATAAGTATTTCTCATTCAGCTGTCTCACTTGAATCACTGCCAACTAAAGAACAGGTATAAACGTTAATTATACCCTATCATAAAATAAGTAACGTTGAAAATATGGCCTTGTTAGTGCGGGTTGCTTCTACTTTTGCACCTTTTGTCTCATGATTCTCGTCTCTCCTTTCAAAATGAATCTCATAATAATTACCTACCAAGTAATTACAAGTTCACACATTTTTATTAGCTTTACATCAAAAATTTAAACAAGGAAAATTTCCAGTCTGACAAATTTTTATTCTGTTGATTTGATAATCGGAAACTTCACACGTCACTTTAGTTTATCAAAGAAATTATTTTAGAAATTGCAACAACACTTTAATATATTCGCACGCAGACTTAGGTTTATCACAGATTTATCAAATGACCTTTCTTAAATAATCATTATTTAACCTTGACAGACACCCATAAATTAAACTAAAGTTACATTCCTATAATTTTCCAGAAATTCTCAACGAAACATTAAAAAAATAATTAAATTTTACACTTAATCAAGAAGAATTTTAAAGAGACAGAATGGAAAAAGAAAAATAGGGGAGGTTTGAGAAGGAAAAAGATTAGAAAAATGAAATAAAATTATTTAAGGAAGAAATAATGGTGGAGGCAGGCGAAGGAAATTTTTGAAAAATTATTACAAAAAAACTGGCTACACGATTTTGTTGAAATTTTCTACACTTGTCCAGCTTGGTGTTAGGTACATTTTCGTTTTTTGATTTATGCTAAAATTTCACTGTGGCGCCCTCTACGAGGTTTTGAAAATCGGAAATTGATCCTCCTAATAGCTCCTTTATTAATCAAAATATGAAAAAAGTTTAAATATAAAACTTATTCAGTATATAGTTCTGCATTCTCCTATATTAATATCACGTATACAGGGTGTTTGGTTTTCACAGTACAATAAGCAACTTTGTTATTTTAAATGAAACACCCTGTATATTATTATATAATTGAATGCAAAATTGAATTGTCTATCACATAGTATAAGGTAGTCATATAGCTAAAATGTACGGTTGATGAGAAAATCGCGAACTTCCGCTGCGTTAGTAAATTAGATGCCTGTCTCTCTTCTGTACGTATCGAACCCGTATAGTCCGGTGTTTCTCGCTAAGCATTCAAGTGATTTCCAATGCTGCTTTTTTTTAGTTGCGTATAGGAACTTGAATGCAAAGAGGGATAGGTTACAGGGTTTGTGTAAGACGAAACCAAAAAAAAATCACTCCCAATGGAAAACTTTTAATATTAAAACAACATTAATAATAATGTAACTTGTTTTTATCTTTTCATAGATAAGCGCAATGTTAATTTTCCTAAAGATAAAACCAGGATAAAACTCTATTATCAACAATGCCTATAAATTCACAGATGCACAAGGTTGATATTTTTTTTGTTAACTTTGATCTTTTGCCGCCATTTGTTCTACCAAACAACAAATCTTAAAATCCTACACACCTTTGAAATGTAAATTTTATTTAAGCTAAAAATAATATTTACTATTTAGTAGTCCATAATTAATTTTATTAGCCCATAATTACTCACGTAACTAATTGACTAAATATAAAAAAAAACAAATAAAGTTATGCAATGTTAGTTCGAGGTCCTTAATCTTGCTGTCAGTAAACTTGAAACTTTAACAACTGGAGTTGAGAGAAAGTCGGTACCTATTTAATATGCGAGTTGATCATTCATCAAAAGCGATCAAAAGGCAAAAGATCTGAATTATTGTGTTGGAGAAAATTTATAGTTACGTGTTGAATTAAGTTTCAAAAATTCTGTTGGTAATTGTTTTCCCCCTACCACCTTTAAATTATAGTTTTACAATAAAGCTTTCTGTGCGGATTGATTATTAATTCTTGGTAAAATATTCAGATAGTTGGAATAAATTAAAGAAGGACGGAAGAAAACTCCTTGGCGAATAGGTGAAAAATATAGGAAGAGTTTTGATCAGAGAAAAAATTTGGGAAAGATTGGAAAGGGTGGCTTAAAGAAATAAAGTCGCAGAGGAGCGGGATAAATTTTTGGACAAGAATAAATTTTGGGGAATAAATAAGGCTGAGAAGAGTAAAGGAATTTCTAGAGAAGGGTGAAGGAAGTTTTACAAAAGAGTAGGTCAGATGAAAGGGGAGGAAGATTGTCTGGAGAAGGGTAGTAGAAGCTTAAAGAAGTTAAGAGAGCTTCCAGCTTTAGCTGGAAAAGAGTAGGGGAAGTTTAATTTGAGAAGTGGAAGAAATAATGATTGGAAGGGGTGGAAGCAAGGCAGATTAATTTGAGAAGGGGTGAAGAAACAGGTACAGAAGAAAGGGAATTTCTTCTGCTTCTGGAGGAAGTTCGGGTAATCCAGGGGAAGTTTGAGTAGTCCCCGGCAGTCTAAGGAAGTCGTGGGAGAAGCCTGAAGGAAGCTTGGATAATTTCAGGAAACTTCTAGAGAGTTTCAAGAAGTCTCGGGGAAATCTTATGAAATGCTAGGTAGTCCTGGGTAAGGCTGAAGAAACTTTGGGTAATTATGGGGAAATCTTGGTAGTTAGTCCAAGGGAAATTTGGGTTGAACATCAGGGAAGCCTGAGAAAGTCTCGGGGGAAATCTGAGGGAAGCTTCGTATTTCTTGGAAAAATAATGAAACCACTACACCGCGTTCCGATCAAATTTATTATAAGACCCTGTATTACAACATTTTAATAAAATTTGCAACAGGTATTGATTATTGGTCAATAAATTCCTAATTATTAGTAAATATAGTAATAACTATGTGCACAAACCACCGATTAGTTCTGCAACAATAGGAAACTTATACCTTTTATTGGATTATTATTACAAAACATTGATTACGGCGCTTGTGCGTTTACAAAACGTAAAATGAAATAAGAAAATATTTTTTTAAATAAAATTTCAAGTTTAGATCCTTCTAATATAGAACTCGGATGCAAATAAAATATAAAACGACAATCGGTTATGTGAACAACTGAAATTTAACATTTATACATTCGATAGAGCGAACCACTTCAATCTCGATACAATGAACAGTGTTTTTAGTGGTTACCCTGAACCCATGTGATTAATTTGACCATTTTGCCATTTTCTAACCAGCTACAATACATAATCCTTTTGGAAAAATAGCTTGGACCTTTACAAGCAAACATTTTCCTTCCTGATTTTAAGAAAAAGTAATTTTGTTAATCCCATTCAAGAATATAACGGGAAATTCAGAATCCCTAGATTATATGAACAAAATTCTTATTTTTATTAGGTAGTTCACATAACATGATTAGCCTTGGACAAAGTAATAGTAATGTTTGTTTTTCAATTTCTTTTAAATTTCCTTACTAGTCCCCAAAATATTGACCAAAAAAAAAACACAATAGAATTTTGTGTTTTTTTCAAGTTAGCTAACCGGCGGATAAGTTAAATCAAGATAAACCAGAAAACAATTGAAGAACTGGAATAGAAATACTTACCCAAATTTTTTGATAATATTTTCGTCAAGTTACTTTCCCGCCGGATTACTAAAACATTTCGTAATCCTACGATTTTCACATGAAAACAACATGTAATCGGTTTTACTAAGTTGCCGAGCAAAATTGGCAGTAATTAAATTATGGGGGATGTTTTTTCCCCAATGTAATTACTTAAAGAATTACTTTTTCCCAATTTTGTACTTTAAATCAGTAAAAAATCCGCAATACTGACTATTGTGGTTGATATCAAACGCATACAGACAATTGTTTTGTTAACTGTAACAAAACCGCATCGACTAGTATATGGACAGTTTGTTTCGCTACTATCATTTGTTTTGTTAACTAAAACAAAACCGGATCGCATATTGACAGTTTGTTTGGCTACCGTCGATTGTTTTGTCAATTAAATGACCAGTAAAAGCAAACGATGACAAAGTTTCGGTAACTGAACCAATCACAATTTTTCTTTAGGTATCGACGGCATTTGTTTTACTGACAAGTTGGCGGTTTCATTTGTTTGAAAATGAAACAAAACAGCATCATCGACTGTGGATGATCAGAAAGTGTCAGTGACAATTTTTGTTTGATTATGTTCATTTGTTTCAGTTCAGTAATATAGTATAGGCGGCTTCATTTGTTTTAAGAATAAGTAAATGTAGAGAAAACAGCATCGACAGTGGATGAACAAAAATTGTCAAAAGACAATATTTGTTGATATTAGACTCTTCATTTGTTTCACTAAATACATAATAACCCAATAAACATTGACAGTGGATAAATAAAAACTGTCAGTAGTTGTAGTGGTGGCAGTAACGGCGACAACTTTTGTTTATTTACTGTCAATAGTTGTTTGTCCACTGTCAGTTTCATTTGTTTTTTTGACTAACCGTTCGGGAGGCGTAATGTTGCGAAAAGTATTGGTAGCGGGAGTATGAGAGATTGGTTAGTACCTCGGATTCAGTGAGGTCGATAAGGCTGCTCTTCTCTTCCGTGAGGTTTTCCGAGGACCTTTTCTCGTCCTCGCCGTCACCCTCGTCCTTGAACACCTTAACCTCATCGGTGCTGCAGAGATCATCGCCGCCAGTGGACGAGACGTGTGGCATGGTTCACTCGCGACACGGCGGCATCACACCTCGCTACATGGCACCAGTCCGGCAGCGGTCGTTCGCAGTCAACTCATCCCGTCACCATAAACAACACCACAACATATTTTATCATAACGACACAAAAGCAACAACACACGTCGAAGAAGAAGATCCGAATCAGACGCTCTTCCAATACCGGTATCAAAATAATCCATTACGAAGAAGAAGCCCGCGACGACGACGGCATATCCAGACACGTGTTTCTTGTAGGGCGCACAGGTGTACTACAGCACATGCTAGTCGCTCCGTACTGCTTCTACTCCACTGCGGTCAGCGCCGCTCAAACGCTGCGTGATGCTCTGTTGTCGGGCCCGACCAATCACCGGCTTCTTTGATCCGCCGGGCGGCCTCGCAGTAATGGCAGCCGACACGACTGCGCACGAGGCTTACCGAATTCCGCCCGCATCCGCGCTCCTGGCTTCTGTTCTGTTCTGTTCTTCTCCGGCTACATGATTTGTTTCATGATTAATTTCACCGCCAGACATTTATTTGACTAATTTATAGACTGTTGTTTGTAATGATGCGCGGACTTATCCGTACACCGAACAACATTGCACGTTTCTGTACTATGTAATCGCTCGGCCGAATAGTGCGTCCTCTGCCTGCCGCTCACTTTCCAACACACGCTACCAATTAGAAATTAATTCGTCACTGCCTACGAAGAATTATTTACACAAAAGAACCGACGTTGCACTCGTTTTTCCTTGATTAAACTCCTAAAGCCACAAAACTATACTATAACCGGTTCGGTTCGGTTAACTACTATCGATATGCGTTTGATTGACGTTTGCTGATGAATGAAGGAAGCAAAACGCGAAAGAGATGCCAGATAATGAACTTTCGGCACAAAGTAAGACCAAAAAAGAAAAATGCTAACAGATGAAAATTGCTTTTGTCGATCTCTAAATTCGAGGAGAAAATTTAAATTATGGACTTAAACCCTAGGCTTCAGAAACTCTCATTTTCTAACCCTCCTGATGCGAATCTAAAGAGATCTTATTGTCAACATTTATTATAGAAACATTATCGTACTCTTCATGAAAATATTGGTGGTAGCAAACATTTTTTCTCCCATTACATCCATCATCTTTATAATATTTCGAGACACATATTTCTCTCTTTCTCACATCCCCATAGACAAATGGTTCAAGTTGGGGGTTGCTAGAAAAAAAAGGGAGGTGGATGCTTTGTAAGTAATTAAGTCAAATAGTTAGGGAAGATAGAGGACACGTAGAAAAGGATAGAAGAATGTGGGTTAGGAAGAGACGTCGTAGGAAGCAGGAAGAAGTTGCTTTGGAGAAAATAGGAAAAATGTATGGGTTTGGGGAAGGGTGAGAGGGGTTAAAAAAGAATGGAATAGAAAAGGAAAGTGACCAAGAAAGGATGAGAGACAGAGATAGAAACATTAAATAATTAAAAAATATTTTTAATATTCAATGATTCTTTGTTAGCTAGAAAGATTTTTTTCCCTCTAACAGTTCGTGCTTCGCACATTTCTTAATATAACATTTTTCGGTTTTAATTTATTTTCAAGAACTGCTGCTGGATCTAATTATACAGAATCACAAAAACAAGTGCACATGTTTCTTACAAATTAATCACAACTGGTTTATTCTGCTACTTATCATCGGAATTGCACGCTGGAACATTGTCTTGTAATTCGTATCTTCTTTGAACATTTCATTAAATTCTCCTGCCATCTTAAGGGCTCTATTTATAACCCCCCACTCTAACACTAACTAGAACAAGGACGCAATTGGTATTCTAACCAAAATAGGTGGAATGCAGAATACAGGGTGTATTTTTTGAAAAAAGATCGGGATTCCCCCCCATCTTTCAGGATTTTAATTTTAGTTGTTACCACCAACAGATTTGTTGATAAACGATGAAAATTCAATCTGATTTTTACCCCGTCCTCGTTTCCACCTCCCATTGTTCCTACCCTTTCTAGTCGTGGCCCCGCCTCTCTTCTTTCGATGTTTCCTCGTCCTTCAGATTTTTAATATCCGTTGTTGCCATGGCAACAGATTTATTGATAAACAAAGAAAAGCAACCTGTTTCTCCTGTTGTTTTCTCCTTCCTCGTTTGCGTGTGTGTTTTCAGTCCACTCCTGTTTCCACCACCTATCTTTTTCTTCCACGCACGTCCTATTCGCCTTTTTTTCAATGCTTCTATCCTTGTCTTCTTCTCTTCGCCCGTTTCCAGTACTTGCTTGCTTTTTTACCTGCCCTTCTTTTCTCTATCACCTTTCCACCTGCCGTTTCTTCGGTCTTTCAACTTCTTCCAACTTCTTGTATTTTTTGAAGTACTCGCATTTTTGTAATGCCTCCACCTCCCCTTCTTCCCCTATTCTGTTTCCACTACTCTTCCTTTCCTTGATGCTCCTCCGCCTTTCTTTTTCCTCTATCCAATCTTTCCTCCACCACTTCCTCATTTCCGCTTCTTAGGACTTTTAATTTCTCAGACCTTATTTCTTGTATTTTTCCACATACCCCCTTTTTCATTATACCCCTCCGCCCCACTATTTCTCTGAGGATCAATTACCTAATTAAACTTTTGAATCGTCCTGTATTTGTGTTTTGTTCCACGTACAAATTATTTAAGTGGGACAAGATTGATTTCACATTATTTATTGTAAAAAAAAAAACCATCTGCATATTAAATTATTACCTATTGACCTTACCAAGACAAACAATAAAACTGAACTTTTATTCACTCAAAGACATTTGAGACCTACATAAAAGAATATTTTTGGTAAAATTTATTTGTTTTTCAAGGTAAAAATGTTACTCATCCTTTTTAAAAAACAAATCATTAGAAAGTCAAAATTTTTAAGGCGACTGTAAATAATAAATATTTCATTTGGTCCAAAGAACTTTTAAAAATAAAAATTTTAAAAGAAACTTTTTCCTAGAAGGACCTACCCCTATTATACCCTATTATTCTGCACACTAGGAGTGTCTACCTAAACAAATTCAAGAAAACAAAGATCTTTAGTTATGCCCGACCCTTGTCACCCCATCATGGGCTAATCCCAAAAAGTAATTGACTTTCTGTGTACAGCCGGAAAAGATTTGGTTGTTAAATGTTAAATGTGTTAATCCTTTGGGTATTACATAAAAACCCATAAAACTTTGTCCAGTCAGTGGTATATAAATCATATTTGGAAATAAAATTTTAAAATAGATTTGTTTTTTCTGAAGATTTAAAGTATGACTGAAAATTAAAAAAAAACAGGGAATGTGGGAAAATATTACAAAATTCTTCTTCTACTTTTTTCTGTCATTCTTCTTCGTGTTCTCCTTCGCTTTTTTCTTCCCTTCTGCATTCCTTTTCTCTTCATGCCTTTCTCTTGTTAGTCTCCTATCGTCCTATTTTTGTTCCTTTTATTTTGCATGTTTCTTCATTTATATCCAGATATCTCTAAGTATCTTATGTTGTTTATCTTTTTTTACTAACTATCGATTAGTTAATCGAGGCTTAGTTTTTATTTAAAATTTCACCAATTTCAAGGATAAAATCGAGTTAAAAGTTATTTCAGTAGACCTTAAACGTGCCAAAATGTTCGTTTTCTTTTTTCTTTTTTGTTGCAAAACTCAAATGCAAATAAATTACTCTAAAAAATGCGTTAATGATGAAACTTTTTAAAAACCAATCAAGCTTAAAAATGCAAAATTCCTTGTGGTAACCAAGTAAAAAACCAACAATCCCTATTAATTAGTTGAAAAATTCCATAAAATCCTAAGTAAACAACTAACAACTACTATAATGCATGTAGGCATGTAAATATTTAGTTTGTGGACTGCGGTGAATTGTTGGACGTCGGGTGCGTGGCCGGGCCTGGGCCGGTCCGGGGCCAGTTTGGTTTGGCAGTTGCTCTCAAGCTGAATGGGTAGGTAGACGAGGTGAAATAATGAGCTTGAGATGGACAGAGGGGCACCATCTGTGTCCAACAAAGACGGTCTTTAAGGAATTCCACCCGCCGTATCTTGTTAAGTCATCTCGACTCACGATCGAGAAGCACCATTTACTCAGGCAAAATCCTGCAGGCGCTCGTTTAACTACAACAACCACACCAACCATGAAATCGCTCAAATTATTCCCAAAATCGCACCTTATTATTTCCATTTTTGCCCGCTAACACAAAATATAACTTACAAGACGCTTGGTGTCAGCAAATTAATTTCGTCAACGAGCCAAGAAATAACAAGCCTCGAATTCTTTTGGTGGTGTCACCCAGTGGGGGTCAAACCGAAAATTAGATACTTTTATTCATTGGAAAGGTAAACTCCTATCTTTGGAATTTTTTTACCTCTTAATAAAGAATTATTTCCTATAATAATTTAAGGAACACTCTATACTATACAGCGTATTGGGTAATTAAAAAATTACCAATTCCAGACCACCCTGTTTGGTCAAAAATAATTTCCTGTGTTTTTATTAAAATATTTTCTGTGCCATACAGTGCTATAAATAAAAAAAGTTACATATAGTAGAAAAACAAGAGTTGTTCGGTGTTATGCAGAAAACGTAGATGTTTAAAATGTCACGTGTCATACCGACAAAGGACCCGCCGTAGAGTTGCAAAAACCAAAGGACGTGCTTTGTTTTATTACATGTTCTATCTCGTCACTTAGCTCCTTTTGGATGAAAAAAATATTCACCATATCAAACGAGCATCGACGTATTTGGAGAAAATAATTACGAACACTGAGCTGCAAACATGTATTTATACAACACAAATGCTGATTACTGACAAAATAGAACATTTTGTTAAAAGAAACAACACGCAAGACCGTATTTATTTGAATTACCAGTAAAGTCCGGCATCACCCAAGCCCATAATTGTTTTTTCCCTTCAATTATCTCGTTTTCATTAACGTATCATCAATAATTATAATCTTAAAATTGTACAAAAAACACTGGAAACAAAGTTCCTTACCTTGTAAACATTTTAAATATAACTTCATAATTTTTCGATAGAATGAACAAATTTAATCTCGATACAGTGAACGCTACTGATTACGTGCACAAGAAAATATTTAAAAAATAAATGCTTGCTTGAAGTGTTCAAATAGTACAAGTTCCTAGTCTTGTAATTTTATTATTTTAAACGGAGCACCCTGTAGATTTCTGATTTTTTTAATTTTGTACCAAAAAAAATATTTGAAGCCTGGATTAATTTTTCCCAGAAATTACTAAGACAAGGAAACGTTCATTCATTTAATATTTTTTTAGAAAATATTAGTAAGGGTAGTTATTTTAAGATTCCTTTTGTACGAAGTGAATAAAATTTTAGTAACTTTAACGCCTACAATCGAACAAGATAGGCAACTAATGTAACACCTAAAACATTAACGTCCAAGAACTAGCTGCCTTTCTATTAAATATTCAAAGCAGTTTACTTCTTGTTAAATATTGAATAAGAAAGGGTTGTGGAAACCCCAATATACAGGGTGGTACCTATATAATATACACAAGTTGCTTTTAATTGGTTTTCCTTCCTGCCTGACATGAGAATCATATCCAAATGCAAGGAGGAAAGACTTTTTAAGTGTAGATTGTAATGTCAAGAGAAATGTTTTCCCCTGGGATTGGTGTCAAGCCATAGCAGCAGAAAATTATTCAGTTATGTTTTTTTTGTTACATAAAAATATAAAAAAGGTATGCTCCTGCATCCTGCATTATACAGAATACTCAACAACATTCATTAAATGTTGTGTTGTGCCTTGCATAACTTTATGCAAAACACCTTTAATCAGCTGTTGTTGTTATCCGATCTTGGACAACAAACCTTTACCAGAAAGTAACTAAAAGAGTTTGGGGTGGGTGCTTCGGTAGTAGGCCACCGACATAGTCATACACAATACATCATCATCTCTAATTATTGTTTCTTACAAAATTTAAAGTATAAAAAGCTTCCGAATTGATTTTACTAACCTCGAAAACTGGGTTTGAACAGTCTTTCCTGAGATTTCTTCGTTCACTTTTTTCGTAGTATCAGATTGAAGAAGTTGTTCAAAAGACACAAGATGTGACTGTAGTTACTCTGCAGGTGTCACCAATTTTTCTTTCGTCACTATGAAGGAGAAAACAATTTGAAATTGTTCGAGGTTAAAAATTTTTTTTTGTTATTTTTCTTCTATTATTTAATTAATAATTGTATTTATACAAATTACTAACTGCCTTAAATCATTTTAAACGAAATTTCTATACTATTTCATTCAATATAAACAATTTTCTTTGAATATTTCGTGAGTCACACTGTGAGGTTACATAACCATAGATTTATTTATTTAGTTTTTAAAACATACCTATGTCATAATATAACTCGCACTTAATTGTAAAACACTCGGAAATAATTAATTTGATAATTGAAATGCCTAAATTACTCGAAAAAGAACTCAAAATTTGAGAATATCACAACTGTCAGATTGAATTTCACTGCACTTAAGCCATCTAGCGGCCAATACCAGAAATTTAAAAACAATTCATTGATAAAATTAAGTAGGTCAGTGGGGCACACGTGGTCGTAGTAAACGTAGTAAAATTAAGGGAATGTAAACAAACCCTGGAAGGGTGCTTCAAGTTTTTTCTGATAATGTATTAAAGGAAAAGGATGTTAATGCTGATTTCCCGTTTTCTCTGTTTATCCCTTACTGATTTTTACAGCTCTAAGATTTTTCAACCCTTTCAGGAACACCACTGACAAATGTATAATATTTAGGGCTGGTTTTTCAGTTTGATTTAAATCCCGGTTCAACTAAAACAAGATTAATTAAATTTGGGTTACTTTGAAGGCTTGTATCTTCGAGATGGATTAACCGATTTGGATGAACTTTTTTTTAATTGATACCCCTTTTAATTCTTTAACAAACCCTTAAAACGAAAATTTTATTAATACAGAAGTTTTACCGCTTAAATATTTACATACAAATTGGTCTGTAATTTGAAATTCCCGAGCTCTGATGTATCAGAAAAAATAATTCTGATCAGTTTCGTGAAAAAAAAATAAAACCAGATCTTTTGCCTTGATTTTCCATGGAAAGGTTATGAAATTTCAAAATATTTAAATAAAATACATGCATCATTTTTCTGCTAATTTTATTACCTCTTACATAACATGTTTTCCCTTATCTGGAGATTAACCAGTCATGTTTTTTTATCTTCTGTTATTTAAAAAAAAAAAAAGGGTAAAAGTATTAGGTACAAAAAAGTTTAAATAAAAATTATTATTATTTATTAATCATCCTGAATATTTATAAAAAATAATCCACCTATGAAAGAACTCTTCAGTGTTACACACAGGAAGTGATCCCAGATAAATCTTATCAGTGTTATACAATTTTCTTTTACACACAAGGTCATCATTGTTAATTTCCGCAATTTTTTTAACCGTGACAGGAAGTTATAATCGCAACCGCAAAGCACATGATTCTGATACGGTAAGCTTAAAAATTCCCCCTTTTTTTGAATCATAAAAAGAATTAATTTCCTTTAATAAAAAAATAATATAGTTACACAGTATGGAAGGATAAGGCCTCCACTGCGTATTTTCTAACGTTCAAAGTTTACTCAACTTTATTTTTCGCCCTTATCATGAAAATAATCCACGACAGTATATCAAGAGATAGTCAAGGCCTAAATAAACAACAAGTCTTTTATCAGCAGATGAATAATCCTAGCATTATCGAATACAAATAAACATTTTAATAAGCATCTATTTTATTCAATCATCGGTTACAATAACTGATTATAAAAAAATACACTTGGAATGTTAGTAGGAATTAAAATTTTTTTTAACAGTTTAAAAATATAAAATAATTATTTATAATAGGGAGCTTCCAGATTAATTGTTTATTTTTTGTAAACGTAACTTTCGGCACCTCCTCGTCCAAAACCTGAAAAAAATTAATGTATAGGGTGGAAATTAAGGATTGAAGAAGGGCTTACCTCCAGGTCCATAAAGAGCGGAGTAACAGGGTTGATGGCAGTAAGGTTTTCCTTCATGCTCAGCATGAGAACCTGGAGCAAGGGTTTTGTTACATTTTTCGCATCGAAGGCACCCTGCATGCCAATCCTTCCCCAAGGAAGTTTTGCGCTCGGCTGTAATTTTTTTTTTAAATTAAATATCGTGGGACTAGGGACCAGGGTAAGTTAGCAAGCCTGAATTTCTTGTTCATGGGTGTTTGCAACTTCGTTTTAGATTAAGTGGAGTTTAGAAATTGCTGCCCCCTCCCCCAGTTAGTATGTGTAATTTAATAAAAAAAAAAGTGAGTGATTATAATACAATTCCAGATTAGAGTTATAGATAATCAAAAAAATATGTAATCAAGCAAATTACGTGGATATTAACATTTTTGTGGCCTTAATCTTTTGTGGTTTTAATTAAAAATGTTATTGAAGAAGAGAAAATTTGATTTCGAGTTCAGGAATTTCATGAAAGGTTTTCAAAATTTAAAAACCTGTTTTTGGGGATGGATTTAAGGGTTAAAAATTATATAATTATTAAAAGGTTTGTTAGAGAATTCAAAGAGGCATGTTTTAAAAAAAAGTTCATCCAAATCGTGTAATCCATGCCGAAGATAAAAGTCTTCAGTACTAATTTTATATTTTCCAGTGGCGTTCGTGAAAGGGATAACAAATTATTTCAGCTTAGAGATTTAGTCCTAGGGTTTTTGGGTAATTTTTAAAGGGTAACAGTGTCCTTTTTAAAACTTAATATGGGACAAAAAAAACAAAAAAAAATTGTTTTGGGGCCTAAAAGGAATAAATAATAAAATATTTAAAATAAATCAATCTTTCTGTTTAGACATTTTAAATCTACATTAAACATTAGTCATCTTAATTGAACAAAAAATAAAAATGATGATATAGACAAAGATTGACGTAATTTTCTTTAATTTATTTATTTCAGGGGTCTTCAAACTGTTGAACAAACTTAAAAGGAGTTTATGAAATATTTTCCTTGCCTCGGGATACCAATTTGGATGTAATGAGCTTAATTTTTGATAAATCTGCGTCTCGCCGGTATCTTACAAAATAAATCGTGTTGTAGTTTAGATAGGACGTGAAATAAATTGATTTAGACAAGGACTAAGACTTTTTAGAGCTGCTGATCGAGTAAATTATCATCAAGAAACAGGTTAAAAGTAAACATGAACTTTATCAAGGCTACAAATTGAAAACAATACCTCATAAAGATTAAGGTTGTAGGAAAAAGCAGATAAGGTTTAAAAAAGGACAACCTGCCAGTGTCGAGTACTTGTTATCCAATTTTTAAATTTTTAATTATCCTAACTGCGCTTCGTAAAATTATGAAAATGCACTTCAAGCAAGAAACATGAGAATATTGCTCAGGGGTTTGAAAATTATGAAGTGCACATGTCTCTTGCCATTAGCTTTATTACAAGGACCGAAGAGATGTTTTGTTCTAGGTAATCTTTACAAAAGGTTGTACAGTTTTTTACATTAGCATTTTTTAAAAAGAAAGTTTTATGTAATAAGAAGGAAATTTTTTAAACCAACAAGTACGTGATCCGTTAACCAACACTTGAATACTATGGCAGTGTTATGTGATGACTAACAATTACGTCATTTATAAATTAAGTTTCCTTCCTGTTCAAAAGAACAACTTTTACTTAAAAAATTCTTTAAAAAAATAATTGTTTTTGGTCGTTCGGGATGGTTGAGGGGCGGGAAACAAAAAAAATTCAAAACAACAGTTCCGATTAAACAAAAAAAAAGGGATTAAGGATTAAATAAAAAATTAAAGGGGGAGAGTAATAAAAAAAAGGATATTTACCAAAATACACAGGTTTTTCACACTTTGGGCAGTTCGGCATCGTTCTCGCAGGAATGTGGCTTACAATACTAACCTGCTGCACTACAGAAAACGGGCGTGTGTGCACACAATTCCGTCACACACACATACACAGATACAAGTTTTGTAGTCCCCACCACTGTTCGATTAGGTACCGTATTATATTCGTGAAACGGCTTTGCTTTTAATCAACTTTTAATCTTTTATACGCGTTAATTTAAATGTTAAGCAATCGTTTACCACAATGATTAATCATGGGAAAAAAATCTAAATAATTGGGTTTACAGGAAAAATCACAACAAACTACAACTACAACAGTCAAGGAAGCAAGAAACTACCTTTAAAGTTAAACTAGAAATGGAGAATCCATTTTACGACACCCCTACCCCTATTATTTTTTGTTAAATTAAATTTAATCCCTTAAGTTTGCGCCTATGGCGGTAGCCTCTTCAAATTAGTCTTAACACGGTCCTGGCTTTGACGCTTCCTTCACATTTAATTTTTTTTTCAATAATTCCAATCTGAAATAATTTATATGACGTGGAAATGGGGTCATGGTACTTACTGGTAAGCTGGTAAGATTACTTCAGACCCTCAACCAGCGCCAGGAATATCTTTCAGGAGCTTGACGAGACAAGGAGATCGCGAGTTTTCTCCTGGAGAGTCCTCCTCCCAGCGGGACCAACACCAACTTTTCAGTAACCGACCCAAAAACAACTAGCACCCCTTTCACGAAGTCTAGCTAACCTTACCAAGATCTTTCGATGACAAATCCTTCACGGAGCCTGATTGGACCTGTCCGTCGAAAATAGCATCTTCGGCCTGAATTGGCAATTTCTTCAGACTTTCATGATTAGTTCCAAAGAATCTTTAGATTAATCTTCAAGATTAGCGAGAAATCCAGTTTGCCGCCTTCAGCTTCCTGAGCTAAAGATTCAGCCAACCATCTGGTCCGCTTCCTGCACCAAGCGCTTTTCCCGGATTTGGAAACCTATGGTCCCTTTTATTTCAATTCCCTAACTTCTAGTAGAGTTGATTTTCTTTCGGTTAATAATTCATCGACTCCTGACTAAAGACTCCCATCGTGTCGCTCGTATTCCAGTCCCAAAAATGTTTGGTACTAAGTCAAAATCATGGTACGATGGTTCCTGGTAGTTCTCTGCAGTTTGGTTTGCTATGGTATTTTTTCTTTCAGTCCCCAAGGTAGTACCTTTGGTTTATTGTGGGTTCAGGTCTTGGTATGTTGGTTCCTGGTACCTCTCTGCTATTTGGTCGGCTTTACTCCCCCGTATCCCAATCCCCAAAATGGTTGGTAATAACTCAAAATCATGGTACGATGGTTCTTGGTAGTTCTCTACAGTTTGGCTTGCTGTGGTATTTTTTATTTCAGTCCCCAAGGTAGTTGCTTTGGTTTATTGCGCCTCCAGGTCTTGGTATGATGGTTTCTGGTACCTCTATGTTATTTGGCCGCCTGTAGTCCCCCATATTCCAATCCCCAAAAGGGTTAGTTTGGTTTGTAATGCCCCATAATGGTTCTTGGTCTCTTTCTGCAGTTTCGTCGACTGTAGTAGATTTTTATCCGATTTTCTTCTCTTATTTATGCAAAAAAAATGTATTACCAGCGTATCCTGGTAAATCAAGGTGTTCGTGAATGTAATTCAAAACAAAAACCGATATTACGTAATATTTTCTATCTGAGAAGTCATTATAATTTATGTATTTTCAAATAAAACGATTACAATGAGTACCAGTAGCAGTTCAATAGAATCTTTCGTAATAAAAGAAAAAAAAGTAAACAATAAATCATGGGAAAGTATAAAAACCGAAATACAAGAAGAAGAATTTCAAATGGGAGACCGTGAGTTTAAAATTTTATTACCCCCTGCAAGAACTGATTGGGGGGTAGTTGTATCAAACATTTTTTTACTTCCTAGTATGGAATCCTGGCATGTAAGGATAAATATTTTTTTAAACAAGACATTGTAGGTACATCATTTTAATTTTCTAGGTTTTGGTAACATTCAGCGTAATTTTTTCTTACATCTTGACGTTATATTGCATATTTTTTGTTCCTGAAGAATTAACATTTTTTCTACCCTTCCACGCAGCTTGTGATTTTATATACCTCTTTGATCTTATATTAAATTCTCTTCATCGTTTTTGGAAGAAATTAAAAGAAAAGTTTCAGTTAAAAGTAACCCCTACTTCGATATTAATAATAGATGCGTTAACTTTCCTCCCTCAAGAACAAATAGTTGGGGTTATTTTTGGGTTTAATCATTGGACCACCCGGTATTGTAGAACATTAACGTTTATTCGTTTATATCGAATTTCGCATCTCTTTGGGGATATTTTAGGGTCGGTACGAAGCAGACGTTGGACTTGGTTTTTAGCTCAATACGTAATATTATTTTCTATGGTCCTTCACACCATGGTTTGTATTTGGTATTTTCTTGGTGGTGAAGGGGTTGATGATTATTGGACGGTTATGTTAAAAGAAAATAATTTAAGGGTTGATAGTATTTATGATTGGTATTTAACTTGTCTGTATGTCTCGCTTTCATTTATAAGCAATACAGGGTTTGGGGATTTTTATGCCACACGACTTAGTGAAGGGTTGTATTGCATATGCGTAATGATAACCGGATATATGTTAGTAGGGGTACTTATAGCAGTACTTACAGTACAATTAATAAACGTAGGGAACAGGAAATGCGTATTTGCTTACCAATTAAACAACACAAAAGAAGTCCTAAAACAAATCAATGCGTCTCCTGCGTTAACCAAAGAAATACTTGCGTATTATTACGTGTTATGGACCAAAAAAGATGGGGTTAACACAGCACCCGAATTATACACCCTCCCAGCACCTCTTAGGATGGAACTTATGTACGATATTAACATTGCGCATCTTCAAAATTCTTTACTCTTCCGTAACCAACCTGAAGCACTTTTACGTAAACTTTCCTTGCTGATAAAACACGTATTTTTACTCCCAGGGGATGTTTTTTTTCATCAAGGTGTAGTTAAGGGTAAAATGGTTTTCATTGCAAGTGGAGTATTAGAAATTCTTTCAGCGGAAGATGATCAAAGTCCGATAATATCTTTCAAATCAGGAACTGTTTTAGGTAAGCAAACCAAAAAATAAAATCCTTTTTAATAAAAAAAAAAATTAGGTGAGGTCGCATTATTAATGACCGTCCCAGCTAAAGCAACGGTTCGTGCTGCAACTTATGCAGAACTTCAGATTATTGAAAGGCAAGATTTTATGAGAATGATGGTTGATCATCCAAGTGCGTCTGCGGCATTAAGAAAAATTATACGAGAGCGTTTAAGACAAGCCGATTCGGAATTGGTTACGTATGACAAAGGTCATGTTATAATGAATTTGTTGGTTTCTAATGTCAAGGAATTTCGTCCAATAAAACTTTTGAAAAATCATCTTTCGTATAGACAATCGGATTCAGAGGAGTATCTAGAATTTAAGTCAATGGCAGGTAGGAAACTTTGTTTAATGACAATCTGGATGGGTAGCTAACATAATCCAGACACAATTTGTTAGCTAAGACAGCTACCGGAAACAGAAGGCTTTAGCTGATTCAATATCGAATCCAGGTGGGATTAGTTGAGTATATCTATATATCCGTTTGGATTAGTTAGCTGAGTGCTTGGATTAGCTACTGAATCCAGAAAGAATTTGGTAATAAAAACTGTCTGGATTCGAGATCTAACTATGACCGTTTGGATTAGTTAGCTGACTGCCTGGATTAATAATTAAGCTAGAGATGGATTTAACGAACTGAGACATCCAGGATTAGGTTAGCTACTGAATCCGGAGAGGATTTGTTAACCAAAACCGTCTGGATTCCTAAACTAATTCTCGCGGGATTACTCATCTATCATAGCTTGGATTCGTTAGCTGACCGCCTGGATTAGTATCTAACCTACTCTAGATGGATTTAACAAACTATGACACTCAGGATTAGGTTAGCTACTGAATCCAGATAGAATTTGTTAAACAAAACCGTCTGGGTTCGACAGCTAAACTAATCCCCACGGGATTACTCATCATAGCTTGGATTAGTTAGCTGATCTACTGGATTAGTATCTAACATAATCCAGATGGACTTAACGAACTATGACAGAAAGGATTAGGTTAGCTTCCTGAATCCGGATGGAATTTGTTAACCAAATCCGTCTGGATTCGACAGCTAAACTAATCCTAACCGGATTACTGATCTATCATACTTTGGATTAGTTAGCTGAGCGTCTGGATTAGTATCTAACCTACTCTAGATGAATTTAACGAACTATGACAGCCAGGATTAGGTTAGCTACTGAATCCGGATGGAATTTATTAACCAAATCCGTCTGGATTTGACAGCTAACCCAAGTCTTGTGGGATTAGTTATCTATGAGCGTTTGGATTAGTTATTTATCGCCCGGATTATATTAGCTACTGAATCCAGATAGAATTGCTCCAGAGTAATGATCTAGATTTGGTTAGCTATCGTATCGAGTAATCCAGGATTAGTTTTTTGTGGTTAGCTACTGAATCCAACTGGATAGCTTGATCTACATGGGATTAGTTAGCTATTCCAATCTGGATTATGTAGCTAATATTATCTGGCATTTAGTTGATTAGACAAATCGTGTAAATTTTCCAATTAAACCATTTTTCAGGATATAGCAGCGATGAAAATTTAGGACAAGTTTCTACAGCTAAGAAATTAAATTTTAATACAGCATGCTTATCTCTTTATAAGCTTGTGGCAAATGTAACCATGATTGAACAACCAAGAATTTGTATCTCGAGTAATTTTCCTTGGATTTTACATCCACGTTCCTCATTGGTAAGTCATAATAATTAAATTTTTCCATACTTCATTATTTAATATTTTAGGTGAAGTATTGGAATAAGTTAGTAAACGCATCACAAATTTTCATGTGCATACTTTTACCATATCATATTGTTTACATACGAGATCTTACAGAAATTTTTAGTTTGTATTGTTATTTAGCCGACGCTATTTATTTATTGGATATCTATGTACGATGCAGTACAGCCGTTGTCTTAAGGGTAAAAACAATTTTTAAAACGATCTTTTATTTTACTTTCAATTAAAAATTTACAGAACAAAACAATAAGGAAATTTAAAGACATCGTTTATTATAGAATGAAATATGTTTCCTTTTACGTTGATGTTTTTTCATTATTTCCCATTGAAGTGTTAGCTTTCGTCATCAACACTGTTAATAGAGATCGACAGAACCGATTATTTTTATTATTAAAACTAAATCGAATGTTACGTGTTTGGAGAGTCAGACAAGTGTTTTTACAATTCGAAACTAATATATCCATAAACGTTTTGGTAAATATTTAATTTCCCTTTATTATTTATTAATTATTTTTAATTTAGATTCTAGGACTCATAAAATTTTTTGTTTATTTAATTTTGAGCTCGTTTTGGGCTGGAGCAATCCTATATTTAGAAAGCTGTCTCTATTCAGTTTGTACAAAAGGAAATTGGTTTTATGTAAGATTAAACATCTTTCAAAACTTTTCTTTTTCATTTTTCCAATAATTTCAGGTACAAATGACAGACGCTATGGAACGGGTAACAATTCAACCGTGTTATGAACACCCTTTAGCTATCTCAATTTATTTTGGAACCATGGTTTTATATCTAGTAGGCTATGGCGATATTGTTCCGAGTAGTTCGATGGATATGCATCTTGTCTGTATCATGGTATTGCTTGGGGTTTTTTTAGTTTGCTATTCTACTGCCAAGTTGTGCGCTACCTTTTCCCTTTACGATCGTTTTCGAAGGGATTTTCAGGAAAATCTTATTGCTTTCGGAAGGTGTGGTTTTAGAAATTCTAAAATGAAAGTCAAGCTGGGTACAAACTTTAAAGAACAAAGGAAATGTGGGTTCAAGGCGAAGGATTCCGTTTTTCTCAGAAACAATTGAAGTTACGAAAAAAAATTTCCAATAAATTCTGTAGACCGTGAAATTTTCTACAAAAAAGATAACTATCAAATTTCCCCTAAATTGAACCATTCGCGAGAAAATTTAAATTCCATAAAAAGAGGACGAATAGCATATTCACTCTGCATCAAGCATGCATTGAACGCATTTTTTATCGGAAACAAATGAAGATACAAAAAATTTTTTCCAATAAATTCTGTAGGCCATTAAATTTTCTACAAAAAAGATAACAATGAAATTTCCCCCAAATTGAACCATTCGCGAGAAAATTTAGATTCAATAAAAAGAGGAGGAATAGCATATTCACTCTCCATCAAGCATGCATTGAACTCAATCTTTACCGGAAACAAATGAAGATACAAAAAAATTTTTCAAATAAACTTTGTAGAGAATGAAATTTCCTATACAAAAGATAAGAAGAAAGTTTCCCCTAAATTTAGTCATTTCCAAGAAAATTCAGATTTACTGAAAAGTCGCCGTCCGGCATACTCACTGTCTGTTAGAATTGAATTTTTTCTCGAACGGTTAAAGTTAGAAAACAATTTCGTAGAAGCTTTCTGATAGAGGACTTAATGAACTTTAAGATTTATTCGGAGTATTTTTTCATAAATTCTATAGTTTTGGTGATAATCACGAAAAACCCATTTTCTGTACCGTACAAATAAGAATTTTCTTGGTTTTTCTTCAAAAATTCAGCTTGACTTTACTTGCAATAAAGAAAATTTAACCATTAGAAAAACTTTTCCGTTAGATTTCTGGGTGAACATAATTTAATGCATTCCCTTCACAAAAGAGTGATTACCTTTTTCCGTCTTCAATGGTATTACGATCAAGGAACAGGAAGAGATTATCTTCTCAGCACCGTACCACCATCCCTACGTACAAAATTACAAAGTACAGAACTTACAATGGCCTTAAGTAAAACTCCTCTTTTTGAAATGGTCGACGTAGACTTCTTAATAGTAAAAAATTTTAAAAATCCTTGAAAACCCCTTCATGGTATTTTTTTTAGATGATAGCGGAAGGTTCAAAGGTTCAAGTCCTACCAGAAGACGAAATAATTGCTTACACAGGTGATATGAGTAGGGAAATGCATATAATTTTAAGTGGACATTGTGAAATATTAAACGATTCCGGGGACGTTATTAATTCTTATGGTCCTGGAGCTCAATTTGGAGCCCTGGAGATGGTTTATGGTATTCCAAAACGTTACACAACAAAAACGGTTACAAATTGTAAAATAATTACTGTGGATTATCGCACTTACGTACAAGCAATGAGCATGTTTCCTACTTTAATGCAAGAAACAAAACAAATAATGGAACAAGAAGATTTGGTACAATGGGTACGTAATGTTGATGATGAAAGGTTACATGCGAAAGTTATCAAAAAAGCAACAGGAAGGAAAAATAGAACACAATTGTGTTTATTTACTTGTTTTAGTTGTCTTTATAAATTCGTTAAGTAAGTTTAGGCCTTGGGGTTGTTTTTATAATCTCAAAATAATTTTTTCTAGTTCTTCGTTTATTTTAACAATATCCCAATGCAGAAAATCAAAAGGGCAAGATAAATATTGGGAACCTTTTGCAAAAATGCGAAAATATCGTTTTATTGGATATTTATTAATGCCTTTAGCTATTCACCCAGGAGGACCTTTTATTCGTCTATGGTGTTTTATTAGAATCCTTTTTATCATGACTGCTTGTTTTCTTTGGCCTTATTACATCGCTGCGATCCCTTACACAGCCTCCCTTTACCCAATTATATCAGCAACCACTTATTGCGCATATCTTGACATGTATTTACTTTTCCATGTTGGATATTACAATGAGAAAGGAATTTTGGTCACCCATCCGAAGTACACGGCAAAACATTATTTAACCCATAGTTTTTTTATTGATCTACTCGCTATATTTCCCTTCAGCACTTTGGTCATGTGGGAAAATCCTAAACACAACGAAAGTCATGATAAAATAACTCATCTAATCAGTCCTCACGTAAATCATTGTAGTTGGCATTTTAATGTCTTACTACAGATGCATCGAATTCATGAACTTTTCCATTATTTGGAAGGGGATATTTTGAAAAATATGGATATTATAAGATTTTTTAAATACATCCCACTAACGTTAGTTATTATTAATTTAATAGCAAGTTTGTTATTTGGACTTACTTGTAATTACGAATTTTTTACTACCCCTAATGATGGTAAAATAATATTTTCTTGTTGATACAAAAATATTAACACCCTTAACGTTACAGATTTAGATTCTGAGATGATTATCACAGATCTTGTTACTAACACTGTTTACTATGGATATTTAAATTGTAGTTCCGGAAGTTGGTTGGAACAGTCGCAATTTACTCAAATTACAAGTAAGTTTGTAAAAAAATCCACCCTTTCTTTATATTTTTATATAGATCCACAGGGGGTTTATTTGGTGGCAATTTATTGGGTCACGGATACTCTTCTTAGTGTCGGTACTGGAGATGTTACCGCAAGTACAAACGACACAATGTATATTGTAATCTTCACCGTACTTCTTGGACGATTACTTTTTGCTTATGTCTTCGCGAATTTATCCTACGGTCGAGCACAATTTTCAAGGGTCATGTCAGAATATCAAGAAAATTTAAAAGACTTGATGAAATATCTTAAAAATGAACAAGTTGATTTTCATTGGCAAGAAAAGGTTTGTTCTTTTAATAAACCTTCATTTTGAGGTTTCAACAATTTTTTTCTAGTTATTTGAATATTTTGAATATGTGTGGAAAAGGACATCCGGTGTACAACCCCAAGAACTATGCCAAAAATTAAACACGGCTTTAATGGAAGATACTGTTGTGTTTTTATATGAAAAAACCCTTCGAGAAGTTCCGCTCTTTGAAAATGTGGAAAAATCTTTTATAAGAGTTATAGCTAAACATTTAACCCAGCAGTATTTTCTTAAAGGTAAAGGAAAATTATAATTTCGAACGGACACTTCATAAAATATAGTTTATCTCGGAAATGGTTCGCGTTACGTAAAAAACTTTCAAATAAAATCTGTAAGGCTTGAAATTTTCTATAAGAAAGGTAATTATGAAATTTCCCTTAAATTAAACCATTTCCGCGAAAATGTGAATTGAATAAGAGGTCGATGATACTGCACTCCTTGTCGCCTTTTACGTATGAATTTTTTTCCTTAGAAATAGTTAGAGTTACAAAAAAATATTTTATACATAATCTGTAGCTTATGAAATTTCCCACAAAAAAGATAATACGTAAATTTCCCGTAAACTTAAGTCTTTCCGAGAAAATCGAAACTCAATGAAAAGTAAGATAATTACTATAATCAAGCATGCATTGCATTTTCGCAATACTTCGAGTTACGCAAAAAAGTTTCAGATAAAATCAGTAGGGCTATATATTTTCTATTAAAAAGATACTCGGTAAATTTTCCTTAAATTCAACCATTTCCTAGAAAATCTAGTTTCAATGAAAATCGACGAAAATTAATTCGCCATCTATCAAGTATACATTGGACTCGATTTTTCGTGGTAACGGTTAAAGGTATCAAAAAATTCTTCAAATAAAAGTTTTAAATCATAAAATTTCCTTCCAAAAACCTATTTACAGAATTTTTCTCAGGGTAATCATTTCCGAGAAAATACAGTTTCAATGGAAAATCAACGAAACGTATATTCGCTATCCGTTAGGTATACATAGAACCCTGCATTTCTCGGAAACAATTGAAGTTACAAAAAAATATTTCAAGTAAAATTTGTAGGGCATCAAATTTTCTATAAGAAAGGTACCCGCGAAGTTTCCGATAAATTTAACCCATTTCCGAGAAAACTGATTCAAAGTCAGTCTTTATTTTTTCTCTCCTTTCCCTTTTTTTCCCTTCATTTTACTTTCCAGGAGACACTGTGATCCGCTGTTTCGACGTACAAAGAAACATATACATTATTTACCGTGGAAAAGTAGAAGTCTTAAGCTCTTATAACGAAATGATTGCTTGCATGGGTCCTGGAGGTCTTTTTGGTAACATTCGTCAAGTAAACGCAGGATGCAGATCCGTCTCAATCATTGCAAGTCGTAATTTAGATGTCTTGGTAATATCAAGCGAAACATTCTATAACGTAATAAAAGATTATCCACGTATTAGACGCAATATGAATAAACTTCTCGAAACTGTAAACGATTTTATTATGCCTACAAGTATAATCGACGATGATAGCAACGAATATTCTTTGGATGTCTCAGGTTGTATTTAATAATTTGGTGAAATTAAATCTGTAATGATATTTTTGATAGAGATAACACATATGAGTGCTCGATCCCAAGAATCAAGTGCAAATGAATCGAGTAGTCAAGTTACACCACGTAGATCTTATGGAAGTTTTAGTGTAACTTCTGGATTACTCTTGGTGAGCCATAGACAGAAACTTCTTTCGTTGAGAACTGCGCTGAATATTTTTTTACCCTATAAATGGTTTAAATTTGCTATTTTTCCAGATAATGATATTTTGAAGGTAAGGTTTTTCCATAAAAACTTGAAGTTATGAGGCCGCAGGCCGAGTACTTTTACCCCTTTATTCTATAATCACTGTGGACCCAGTTTTCTTTAATAACAAATTTTGTTTTTAGATTACGGACGTTCTGGTTCTCTTAGTATCATACTATGATCTTCTCGTCATTCTTTATTGTTTCGTAACCCAAAATAATAATCATACCCTACTTTATTGCAGTTTAGCACTTGAAAGTATATTTTATTTCAAAATATTTTTGCACTTTCACGTAGCATTCATGGACAGGTAATCAAAAGGAAACATTTTACAATTAAAAAATTGCTTTCTGTAATTCTTACAGATATGGAAATTATGTTACGAGATTCAAAAAAATATCCCATCATTATTTTTCTAATCATTCTAAAGTTTTTTGGGATGTAATTCCCAATCTTCCCGTTGAACTCGTTAGTTTTGCTTTTACTCCAGAAAATCGGTTATTTGCCTTAAGTGTTCTTCGATTAATACATCTTTTAAGAATCCAGTACATGCTTGATTTTTTTAAACAGGTATAGTAGTATACAGGGTGTCTCCAAGAGGTTTGTTTTGTAAGAAAAAATTGAGGCAGATTTTTTACATAAATGATAATTTTAAAAATTTTCTGATATGAACTATGGGGCGAAGTTCTACAATAAAAATTGAATAAAAAGTTCCTTTACAATTTTTCAATTCGAGCAATTTTTCAGGAATTATTTACGAATTTTGAAAAACCTGAAAATTTTGAAAAATAATTCAGATTCGAAATTCTCAGATTTAAACTGTGGGTGTGTTATTCTAAATCAAAACTGAACAAAAAGTTCCTTTACGATTTTTTCATTCCACCAATATTTCAGGATTTGCGAAATCTGAAAATTTAAAAAATCTTCAAATTTGAAATCGGCAAATATTGACTATGGGATGGTATTCTAGGACAAAATTTGAATAAAAAGTTCCCTTACAAGATTTAAATTCGACCAATATTTCAGGAATTATTCGCAAAATTTATAATTTTTCGCACACACTGGGGAAAAGCCTTTTAAATTTTTTTAAATTATTTTTTTAACACCTTAGGACACCTTTTTATTATTCTTATTAACTGATACGAAAATTGTACCCAACTTTTTGGAAACACCCTTCATATTAACCCCCATCCCTTTATATTTTTTTGTAGGTCAACAAACGTTTAATGGCGAATCTTGCTTTCAACCAATTATTAAAAATAGCTGTCTTCTTGTCCATTACCATACACATTTTTTCATGTACTTGGTTAATGATTGCGTGTCCTTTTGGAACCTGTATTGAAGATTCTTGGGTTTACAATTTTAAGTTAGTTATTATTTAATTTTTGTTACAACGTGTAACTTTTTTGTAGTTTTACAGCAAGAAGGCCAGTACATCGTTACGCGGTTGCGACGTATTACGTTGTAAGTTTATGTACTACGACAGGCCTTGGTGATATTTTTCCCCTGACCACAATCGAAGTTTTATTTTCAATTGCTGTTATGCTTATTTCGAGATTCCTAACTGCACTCATAATAGGTAAAGATTTTTTTTTACTAAAGAAGAAATTTTTTGGACAATTGTTGTCTCAAACAAATGGACAATAATTGGCCTTCAAGGCCTACTCGCCTTTGGGACAAATATTTTCAATTTCCATTTATCTTCATAGAATTTTTTTTTAGGTGATATAGTAACAATAATAAATGTTTCTTCGCGAAGCTTAGTTCAATACGAATATAGAATTTATTGTCTACAAGATTTTTTAAGAAACCAAAACCTATCAGGTAAGGTTTTTCCCTAAATCTGCCAACATTACAATTTACCCCCCATAGATCATCAAATGGAAAAATTATGGGGTTACATGCGAAGTCTTTGGACCCAAGAAAAAGGTCAACATACCCCAAAAATGTTAGGCACTTGCCCTTACGTACTAAGATGCGACATAATGAATGTCATGTATGGCCAACATTTACGCAATAGTTTTCTTTTCCAGGTAACGAAACCAAAATTTTGTTTCCCGAATTAATTTTAAATTTTTAGGGACTAAACGAAGCTTTATTGCGACAACTAGCAGTTCGTTTAGTACGAATTGTATTCTTCAAAGGAAATTACGTGGTTCAGCATGGGGATATTGATCAAAATATGTATTTTATACATAGTGGGGAAGTTAGTGTCCTAACGGTTCATCCAAATCTAACAGAAACCCAACATGAACTTCTTAAACCCAATGAAATGTTTGGTCTTGCCCAAGGACTTTTCCATGGTGTCCCTCATCATTTTTCCTTCAGGGCAAACACAAAAGTCAGCATTTTGGTTTTAAATTTGGATTCTTGGCACTACATGCTTAGATATTTTGCACAAGACAGGGAAATTATTTATAATCGTGCCCAAACTGTTTATAGAAAATTTTAAAATGTAATTAATAAAAAATAAATATTATAAGGAAAACATATTTAAGACTTATTTGGGGGGGGGTCGAATAGGTTTTTCTACAGGGGTAGAGGAAGACGTTGAAACAAAAAAAATATTTTTGGTCAGTAAAAGAGGGGAAAATTTCGCTGGGTAGCCTTTTTGGATATTCTTATATTTTATCCTGTGATACAAAAATGTCTGGAGCCAACCCTGACTGAATATTTTTCGATAGACGTTCACCCCTTATTTAACTGAAGGGTGACCAAACAAGTCTTTTATAAGCGCCAGTCAAGCAGAACATTACCGCATTGTTACTATAGTAACGATTTTTAAATAAAAAAAGTTTGTTGTGACAACACAATTCTTTCAAAAAGACATTTTTAATTAATTTTACGATGGATGCGACTCTTGAAGGCGAGGTTGACGATCTTGAGGTTCATGGAATTATTGGATTTGATGGTAAGTTAATTTTTCCTTTTGATCAAATAATTTCAACCAACCCCCCTGACTATAGGAGCTATTCTTGGTGGACTTCGCGTTCACCCTGACGGAAAACATATAATTTACCCATTAGGAAATAAAGTCTCTGTACAACATTGGGAAACCAAAAAACAAGATTTTTTATCTGGTCATACAAATGTCATATCAGCAATTGATGTATCCCCATCAGGAAAATACATAGCTTCTGGTCAAATCAATCATATCGGGTTTAAGGTAAGACTTAAATTTTCTAAAACGGAAATCAAATCAAATTTCTTTAGGCTTGGGCAATTTTATGGGACTTCAAAACTCGAAGTATTCTCTCCAAACATGAATTACATAAAGTCCGTATAGAAGCAATTAAATTTTCCCGAGATGACCGTTATATGTTTTCCCTTGGTGGGAGGGATTGTGGAAATGTCGTTGTATGGGACATTCAAGCAGGAGCCCCATTTAGTGGAACCCCTGCAAGCCGTGGATCTAAAGGAAACGCTTCTTCACTATGCGCTTGTAACCGTCGAGGGGTTTGTTTTATTACAGGGGGTGATGGTAATTTAATCGTCTGGAGCATGGATGTGGTTGCAAAAAGCATCAGCGGAATAGATGTTAATGTTTATAAACTAAAAAGGGTTATTTACTGCATGGATATTAACGAACGTGATGAGGTTTGTTATTGTGGTACAAGCACAGGGGATGTTTTGAAAATTAGACTTAATTTCCATCATGATGCAGAAATATTAATTCCGATTAAAACCCCAACGTTACAAGGTTGTTATACAAGGATTAGTCAAAAAAGGTTACCTAGAGGAACTGTCGATCTTTATGGACTAGGTAAGATAAAATTTTAATCCCTTAAGGAATTAATTTTATTAATTTAGGGGTTCGTTCTATTCTTCTTTTACGTAATGGGGAGTTATTAATCGGAGCTGGGGATGGTACCGTGGATTTGGTTGTAGAAGTCCATCCCAAGGGTAGCGTACGCAAAGAACCAGAACCAGCTGGATTTAAATTACCCTCCCATCCAACTCTTCGTGTGGTAATATACCAGGAAACACCTTTTAATTCCCCAAACCCAATAAAAATTTTTTAGATCCGTTCAACCCATTTAAAAGGTTCTGTTTCGTCTTTACAAATGATTACACCTAATACCATTTTAGCTGGTACCGAAAAATGTGAAATTTTTGCTATAAATGTTGAAACTTTTGAAACGGAACTTTTAGTTACTTGTCATAGTTCTTCGATTTATGACGTGGCTTTTCCCCAGTAAGTCTTTTTAAATTATAAAACAATTTTTTAAATTAAATTTTGATTTTTTAAGCCAATTTTCGGAAGTCTTCGCAACCGCTGGTAAAGATGATGTTAGGATATGGAATGTAGGTACATTTCAAGAACTTTTACGTATTAAGGTACCTAACTTTACTTGTTCAAGTGTAAAATTTGCCCATGATGGTAAATCTATTATTACTTCATGGAATGATGGAGTAATTAGGGCTTTTACACCCTTAACAGGACGTTTAATTTACGCGATACTGAACGCTCATAACAAAGGGGTTTCTGCTTTGGCTATTACCCATAACGGTCGTACCCTTGTAAGTGGTGGTTGTGAAGGCCAAGTACGATTATGGGACATTTCCCCATACAAACAACAATTATGTTGTACCTTGAAAGACCATAGCGGACCCGTATCCGAAATTCATATAAACTCGGCTGATGATGAAGCCGTTAGTGCTAGCACCGATGGGAGTTGTATTATTTGGGATATAATCCGACAATGTCGTAAACAAAGCCTTTTTGGTAACACCCTTTTCATGTGTATTCGTTACTACCCTACAGGTGTCCAGATCCTTACTGGTGGCACCGATAGAAAATTAGGGTATTGGGAAGTCTTAGATGGTAGTCTTGTACGTGAAATTGAGGGTTCACCGTCTGGAGCAATTAATTCTTTAGATATAAACACTGATGGTACCCTGTTTGCTACTGGTGGAAACGATCAAATTGTAAAGTTATGGCAATACCAAGAAGGTGTAACAAAAGGTATTGGGGTTGGTCATTCAGCAGTAATCACAGCTGTAAGGTTTAGCCCTGATAGTCGATACGTCGTATCAGCAAGTGCTGCTGGAAGTATTTTCTTATGGAAAAATCCTTTTTACAAGAAGTCTTCTGAAGAAAAACTTCCTGTAATTGAAATAGAGAAAAAAATTGAACCTGAAGTAGCTTCGCCAAAAACTCCCAAAACCCCCAACGAAGAAGTTATTCAAGATTTACCAACAAGTCGTAGTTCAAGCAGTCATGCAAGTGGGGATCAAGAAATGTGTTCGTGTCCTTGTAGAACACCTATTCAAAAAAGGGTTTGTGAATGTCCTGCTACACCCCCAAGTTGTTCTTAAATATTTTATTTATATTATATTTATTTTATTATTATTTACTGTAAACCGTTTGTGGTCATATAATAAGCCATAATTTGAAATCAGTTTACTTCTATTTACAAAATAAAACGTTTTTTTCCAAGATAAACTTGTTTTAAACATTTAAAAAAATTGGTTAAATTCAAAAAGTTCAAATTTCGTGCTCTTTTCCGTTACTAAGAGCAACATAGTACAGTAATTTCATAGGGGAGGAGGTATGAATTTTCCAAAGAAAATTAAGCTTTTCTTATGGTATTTCTGAAACATATTAGTTTCTAGAAAATAATATTGCGTTACATATTGAAAAATTTAAAAAGTAGAACTTGGAAAGGGGACAATAATTAAACCTACTCCCTTAATATTTACTTAGCTCTAGGAAACGTCATTTTCAAACGTCAACCGTTTTTGCATTAACTTTAGGTTAGAATAGTCTATCAAAAACGGTTTAAAATTAAGTTTTTCCAAGTAAAACCCAAAGGAAATGGATTCAAAATTCAACGAAGTAAGTTAAAGACTTAAATTTTCAATTCCTACAATTAATACTACTTTGTAGATTTTAAAAACAGCAGAAACAAGATTGGAAATGATTTGGAACGAAAAGAGACTCGCAACCTTTAAAACCTGGCCGTTTCCAGATAATGCACCTTGTTCTAAAGAGAAAGTAAAATATACACCCTTAAAATATCTCAAATTGGTAATATTAAATAATGTTTTAGTTAGCGGAAGCTGGATTTTTTTTCACGGGAAGTAACCGAGAACCGGATGCGGTACAATGTTTTTTGTGCGACAAAGCCATGGATGGTTGGGAGGAAGATGATGATCCATGGGTCGAACATTTAAACCATTCGAAAACATGTACGTTTGCTAAATTGGGACAACCCGAAGAAGCGCTTTCGTTTCATCAATTATTGGAGGTTCATACAGAATTATGTGAGAAACAATTTGAAAAGGGTACAGCTAATATGCAGGATACTGCTAATAAATTATTTAGTACTCGATCAACTAAACTTAAAAGAAGAATGCAAACTGCAAAAAAATAATTTTAATATTTGTTTTAAGGTTTACAATCGATTTTTTTTGTAATCACAGTATAATATTGCCTATTGCATGAATTTTTAGATGTAAGTTACTTAATTTTAAATAAAAATTGTTATGTTATAAGAAAAATATGTACGGGATACAGTAAATATTTAATCAAGAATTGTGAAGTACCTTTTTTACTTTTTTATACTGTACTATGTATAAGAAAAATAAAAACTGGCTATTAATTAAATTTTTTTTTTGTATTTTTATCCCCTAATTATTATTTACAATATATTCCATCTTAAATAAATAAAACTTTAATTATTAAACATTAAAACTAAAAGAGCAATAAAAACAATTAAAAATAAATTACAAGACAAAGCCAAAGCCCCATCACTATCAAACCCAATCCCTGGCACAAGAAGAACAATAGCATCTCCAATATCACCGTTTAATCCCCCATTTCCTGAAAAACCTTTTCCACTTCCCGAATTACATAAATCGCTTTGACAAGCCTTAAAATAAGAACGATACGTCGAATCTTCTAGTACTTGATTAATAAATTGGGGTTTATCCTCACAACCACGAGACATTGATTGTACTTTATCTTTAGGGTCCTAAAAATGAATTTTAAGGAAACGGCTTAATGGTAAAAATATATGTAAGTAGATGCTTACAAGGTATTCTATTCGAACTGATGTACAGTAATTTTTATTACAGTTAATGACTCCCCCTTTTACCAATGCAGGATTGGTTATACATCTTTGATCTAAATCGTCTTGAGTTGTTGAACATGTGTAGCATTTAAGGGCTGAAGAAATATTAATTTAAAAATTTAATTATTTATTGAATAATATTTTTACCTTGGACGTCGATGTTAAGAAGGCACAAGGAAATTAAAAATAATTTTAGTTTACCCATTGTTAATTATAGAAACAAACTATACTTAAGGAATTTAATCGACTAATGATTGATTCATATTTTTGCGTCAAGATAAGGGGATTGTCTTATCAAGATAAGGGGCTTATTTAAAGATAAGATACAGAGTTGGCTGTGACGACAAACGGGGATATTGGAAATCGTTCTTGTGCCAGTGATGTGGTTTTGGCTTGGAATTTATTTTTATTGTTCTTCAGTTTTAACGTTTTCTTAAAGATATTTGAGCGCAAAAGACATAGAAATTATAGTTGGGAGGTTGTAAACCAACATAAAAATAATTATAAACGACCCGAGAAAAAAAGTAATGGGATTAAACTGACCCAAAACATGACCGTACCGTTAAACAGCGCAATTCCCTGGTAACCATAAAAATGGTTAAGGGTGTATTTTGTAATTTCAAAGTCTCTTCAACAACACTTTCAAAATTAAAGTTTTTGAAGTGAAATTGAAGCCGTTATGAATTTTATAAAAATAAAGACGTTAAAATGGTTTTCCCCTTTATAAAATAGGGGAAAAATTAAACAAAGAAGGAAAATACAGTTTATTTAAATTACAATAAAAGTACCTGAAAAATAACGGGTTAAATAAATTACCATAGTCAAACAAAAACGTAGAAAAACAAATTTATTTAAGAAATTACATAAAAAATTCCTGAAAATAAATTAATTAAATTAAAAAAACATCCTTTTAAAAATATTTTCTTTATTAAATTAAAATAACAATTATTTTTCTAAACAATATTAGAAAACCCGATCTTGATAACCACCGTCTTGCATAGCAGAAGTGGTAGGTCTTTGATTTGCCATAGTATGATGGGTACGTGATCTTCTTGGTGGTGCAAGAAATTCAAACATACTTTGCAAATGTTGTGCTAGCATTTTTCCTAAATCACAAGGCATAGGATCAGTCCAAAAAAAATCATGATTCAAAGCCGTATCGGCATCAGCTCGTTTAGACGGATCTAATACCAATAATTTGTCTAATAAATCACAGGCATAAGCATCTTTCATGTAAGGCTTAAGCCGATCCTTGACCTAAAATTAATTTAATTGTAAAAATGATTGGGAGTTTTTTTAACCGTTACCTTGCGTTTTTGTTGTTGGGGAAGTTCCATTTGTTTATATAATTCTAAATTTTCTACACCAGGCCATACGGTAGGTGTGATTGACCCGCATAATTGTGATATAAGTGTTAATTGTTGTTGTTCAGTGTTACCTTGCATTATTGGAGATCTCGTCCACATCTCTGCCATGATACATCCAGCACCCCATAAGTCCACAGGTGGTCCATAATTCCGCTCGCCTAAGAGAAGTTCTGGAGGTCGATACCATAAAGTTACAACACGATTCGTAAACCTACAAACAGAACCCGTAAAACTGTTTAAAACTATATTGTTTTGGCAATACCTATTTGGTTGTCCGTTTTTATTGGCACTAAAAGCTCGAGCTAATCCAAAATCGGCAAGTTTTAAAACCCCGTTTTTGGTTATCAGCACATTTGCAGCTTTCATGTCCCTATGTAAAATTTTATTACTGTGGATGTAATATAAACCATTTAAAAGTTGTTGCATAACTTTTTTTATTTCTCCTAAGTTAAATTTCACGTTTATATTCGAAAGTAACCCAGCTAGGTCATGTTCGCAGAATTCGAATATTAAATAAAATGTTGATAAACATTTATTTTGTTGCGATGCACGTTTATGGCAAATTTCTATTAAATTTACCACATTTTCATGCTTCAGTCTTTGGAGTATTCGGATTTCACGTAAAGCTGTAATCGGAAACTAAAAAATTTTTACGAATTATTATGAATTAGAATCATCCTAAAATTTACCCCTTCCTTCTCATTATCCATTAAAACCTTCTTCATAGCTACTAGTTTCTTTGGATTGGTTTTTTCTTTCGCTTTAAATACTTCCCTATAAAAAAAATGTGGTTATAAGCGTAATACCTATAAAATTATTGCTATTACCCGAAAGTTCCCTGGCCTATTTTAGCTACTTTTTCATACTTAGCAGAGTCATCACAGAAAGGAAAACGGAAAGTTTCTATGTATTTTTCTTTTTCCTTCAAGGTCATCGCAGAATGGGAATGGGAATGATTTTTTTCTCTTGGTTGCATTATGACTGTTGAATAATTCACGCACTATCTTTAATTAAATAGTTTAAAGCTAAAAAGCCTTTCTCTATGGCTCTTCTTTGATGTATTTTCAATTGAAAACAATTTTCACTTTTCCAAAACACTGAAGGATACATAAACAAACACCATTTTCTTTTTCTGAAACGTCAAACGTCAAATGTCAGTCAAGTATACATATACACCCTCGTTTGTATTTATTATATACAAGATGATTCAAAATTTTGGTATACCTTTCCTCAAACTTTCTATAATTTAAATCAAACACGTTACTTCTTCGTGATAATCTTATTTGTAATGCATTTTTACTTACATTTCCCAAAATACATGAAGATTAAACTGTATAGTCGAAATAAAACCCAACAATATGCTTATAAATGATTATATTTAATGCAAGTATTAATTATATAATAATCTGCCTTTGTGTAATAAATAAGCACATACATTAATGCACTTGTTTAGGAATAAAAGCTACTAACTAACTTAAGATCACATCTTGAGGTCACTGCACAGCAATTTTAGTTTTTTTTTCACAATGCACAGCACTTCACGGCACATTACAGTCTTTTCTGTTGCCACTAAATGCCATTTCTAGTCGTCTATTAACATTGTTAACGGATTCTTACCCGTTCTTGTTAACCCAGGGGAAATTGTAGTTGCAACTGTAAAATAATAATCATAATAGAATACAGCCAACTTGACCCTTTTTCTTTTAAAACCCTTTACTTACATTGATCTGAAACATGTCGTTGTGTATTTAAACAGTCCAGCCATTCAGTCATGCTGATCTGTCTATCTTTATTGATATCACAGTATCGAGGAAGCTTTTTACCACATCGCTTTAAATTTTTAATACCAGCCATTAAATCTTTAAAATTTTTCCATTCGTTTCGATCCAAAACCTTGTTTTTATTTTTATCAAAAACCACAAAGCTCCATGTAGCTACCTGTTCTTCACGAGACACTTTCCATGTTGCCCCGTTTCTGTAAAAAACAACCCTTACAAGATTTAATCGGAAAGAAAATTAAACTTGTACCCTGCAATATTGGTCCCGTTAGTTTCTTTTTGCATTCTTTGATGGAGATATTCCATGAGATCTTTTAAGAATGCGAATTTTTTTTCTTCAGGACAACCTTTCATCGGACGACTAGGTGCAGGAATTTGATCACATTTAGGAGTTTGGTTTTTGACTGATGTTCCAGGTATGTTTTTACCTGTGTCTTCGTTTACACACCAACAGTAACCGGCTGATTTGTAGCACTGAATCTATAAAATATACAAAGTAAACTAAAAATCTTAGTAAATGATGGGATACATTAAAAATGAGGATGAAGAAGGGAACCAAACATTAGAAATAAGATTAAGGGTGGTTGAAGCCTGTAGAGTCCCAGGAATTTGTTTTATAACCATGGAAGTGCTTACAATCTATCTATGGAAGCGTTTAGGTCTGTGGATGTCTTTTAGACGTTGAATGAACTTCATGGGATATCTGAATGTTAATTTTATATTTATTGACGTGGAAGAAACTCCAGGGTGGAGCTCATAGTCATAGGTGTCGATCCCATGGGTGCAGACTGCGGAGTACCCAACACCGTGGGGAAAAGCCTTTTAAATTTCACATTGTGGTGAAAAGCCTTTGAAGTTTCGCATTGCAGAGACTCGAGTGTATAGATCGGATGGGTCTTGGACGTCTAGTAGACGTTCATGGGATATCCAGATTGGACATTCAAATGTAAACCTGCTATTGGGGCTTATTTGGGACTGGAAAGGACTCCATGGAACGTTCAATCTCGGTATCCAAGTGTGGAGATCCCATGGGCCTTTCTTTTAGATGTTTTAGATCGACAGAACTGTCACAGAAGACCGAATTGGAAAATAAAAAAATGTTTTAAGAAGAAAAAGGAAGCAACTATCAACACTTTTAAACAATTGTAGATCACTGATCCTTTCCTAATTGTAAACCTCCTGTGAATACTGCCAATACCATCTTGGATTCCAGACTGAAACCGCTCCATGGAATTGATTTTTCATTTAATTTTACGACACGGTTTCAACCTGGAAACCACGCATGTTGAAGAACAACCTTATACCTTTTGGTAGCGACCATCTGGAGTACATTCAGGAACATAAAGTTCGTATAATTTATCAGCACGTTGTTCACCGAGGGCTGTTTGCCGATCCGATATACAATCGGTCGGATCTTCATCTCTTCGTTCTGTTGAATCGTCTTCATAATTTTGTCCGCTACTGCTTGGACGTCCATCGCCGTAGAGGACTGTAAATAAAAATTATTATAGAAGATTTTAATTAAGAAAAAATAATAAGATGTGTTACCTCCATGGGGTGGTGATCTTGGGGAAGCGAAAATGTCCTCGCCTTCATCTTCGTCCTCCTCTTCGTCGTCAGCGTTCGCGGTGTCCTCGCCTCGCACGTCTGCGTTCAGCGACAAGAACACACGCAAAGAAACTATTTAAGTTCAAAACAAGAACGGATACCTATCTAACTAAGATGTTAGCATGAGGCGGCTGCAACTACCACGCGATTATACTTTGGAATAAATTAAGTTATTAAAGTTAAATGGTGGGCGAGCGGAAGCAACACCGGATAGAGCGATTAGTTGATGTAGCGTAGGGTGTAGATTAGTCGCTGCTGATCGTGGAAAATTCTCGGAGTAAATACCTACCGTCCATGCCGTCCCTGGACAAACAGTCGCTCCATTCCAGACTGCTGATGAGTTGGTCCCGATTCATGTCGCACGCCTTGGCGAAGCTCTTCGCGCAACGTTTCGGCTTCACTGCTTTCTTCACTATCTTCCGTAAATCGCGGTATTCTGTTTTGTCTAGTACGTTGTTTTGGTCGCGATCCAACCTCTTGAATTCCCACTCCAGAACAATTTTATCTACGTCCGGCCCATTTACAGGCAAAGAAGCACCGTTTTCACGAATGTACTCCGTGTGGAAGATCTTGATAAGATTGTTATTAAACAGAGCTTTATCAGCTCGTTTACAACCCCTTCGGGGTTTCCGAGATCTCGTCGACGATCTTCTTCTTGTGGTTTTCTTTTTGCGTCGACAACGTGGTTTTGTATTTGGGGTCCATTTCACCGAGGTTTGTGGAATTGGGGTACCTTGAGGGGTAACACACCAGCAATAGCCAGCGTCGGGGTGGCACTGTGTTGGGGCATAACTACCATCTGGACGGCACTGAGGGCGAAAACCATTCGAAGCACTTGCCTGAAGACATGGACGTTGTTCTGGACAGGCACGTCGATGAACCAACGTTAGGTCTTTATTTTGGCATTGCACCCTTTCGAAATGGCAAACACTTGGGTATGTTACCCCATCGGAACCGCATACCGGTTGACCATCTTCTGCTTCTCTTCTGCACGTTTTCGAAGCACACTTTGTTTCACTCTGGAAATACAAAAAATTATTGACATTTTATATTTTTTAAACGTGATTTAAAATTAGGAGCACCCAATAAAATGTTAGGAAATATAATAAAATCCATGTAAACTAAAAGAAAAAATACGGCACAGTGGGGAAAAGCTTTTTAAATTTCACGTGTTGGTGAAAAGCCTTTTCAATTTAACATTGTGGTGAGCACCAAAAGAGATAGGCCATTAATTCACCGCCTATTTTGATCTTATGGAACATAAGAACACACAAATAAACCTCAAAAAAATAAAAGGTGGTCAAGGAGGGATTGGTTTATCAATTTTTGAGCTAATATAGGAACTAGGGTTTTAGACGGCTCACAGTACCAAATTGGTTACGAGGATCGTCTGCTTTGATTTTATGGGTCATATCAGGCCCAAAAATGTGAAAATTAGTCTAAGAAGTGTTAAATTACCAAATTGGTGACGTAGGGCCTAACATGACAGCCTAACAGCCTTAGAAATATAAAAAGGAGGTCAAAGATGTGTTCCATCACAAAATTTCGAACTTTCGGCATTGGGGGTGGATTTTCTGGATCATCTCGGGCCCAAACACGTAAAAACGAAGTGGAAAAGGTGTTACATCACTCAATTAGAGTCTTTAAGGATGTGAAAGTAATTGAGATTTGGTAAAGAATTCCGATTTTTGGGACCTTGAATGAATAAATCTTGAATTTCGTTTCGTTTCAGCTGAAATACCATAAGAGATGTTTTAGATTTGATGAAGTCATTCTTTGGTCATCTTTTAACAATTTCTTTTCTGTCTTTTGCCTCGAAACAAGTATATGAGTAAGAATCCTTTGTTGGAAACCAGTGCAGGTATCACCTGCACCTTTTACCTTTTTTATTTTGATAGACAGTTGTGTGTTATGCAGATGAGAAGTTCTTTCAGGAATTTTTAATTGCTTATTTTGGCGTTAACCGAGAAGAGATGACAGGATCCAAGAAAGAATTGTTAAGATTTCGAAAGATGGCGTAGATAACATCCCCATTTCTTGATATATGGACTGTAAGATGCGGCGGCGGCTTTTTTTGTAACGTTATAGGTGATTTATACCCAGGGAAAATAAAAGTTAACTTCGTGCTGTGAAATTGATCTTTTGTTATATCTTCGGTACCGGGTCTCATAATGCCTATCCATGGTAGTGCCCAGCGTGGGACGTTAAACGCGTCGAGTTGGTGTTTGGTCCAGCGCGCCCTGGTCCGGCCAGGTGTTCGGCCTGGGACAGCATTCCTGCCACTATTGTGGAACAGGTGTGCAGGTTGGACCATTGTGTTTCACACCTGTGAATGTCATATCTCAACTACCTGCTAACGCAACTAGCGTGTGACCCAAACCGAACCATGTAATTGCATTAATGTCCGCATAAGTCACAACAATATTAGGGCTAGAAAAACAGGATTTTCAACGGGATCTGTTTATTATTATTTAATCAGAACCGATGATGTGTTTGTATAAACAGCGAATTTCTTATTTTACTTTTCCTTGAAATCGACCGACGTAGGAGACGCGAGCTATTTTTAATATCGCGCACCTCTTCAACGTCTTCTTCTTCTTCTTTCCCGAACCTATCATTTGAGGGAGGCAACGTACCAATTATCATTATGCAAGTTAACGGCGGTCGTTGGGTTACACATAGCATGCAATTATTGAAGATTAAACAGGCATTTAACTGATAAAACCAGCACAAGAATCGCGGCCGACCATGTGCACATCGTTTTTCTTATTATGGACACATCCAGACTAGTTTATCATTTATAAATGGTACAATCATTAATTAACTATTTATTTTAATTAATTGTTTATACCAATCTTTGTTGTATTATAAAAATGCACTTTCTTATCGGACATTCATTTTAATCAGTGGCGCAACCAAATAGGGACCATATCATCCCCCATCCCACCCCATCCCAGAATACAAACTAGGTACCTCTACTAACAAAAATTTAGGATAAACACAAAAATATTTACTAGTTTAAGAAAATTCTTCTCCAAAAGAAAAATTTTTAATCTCACCATATTAAACCCTCCCCCAAGAACACAGCTGGTGGTTAATCCTGTCATTTACCCCTGAGCTACAACTCTTACGCTTCTTACAACTTTAGAATTTTTTATGAAAATGTTCAGGTAAACATGCACGAAGAAAAAAATCGAGAGAAATCTTCCGGGGTTATTTTTTTTTCTATCCTTAAGGCTAATCACGGACCCCAAATTAAATCAAAGTGGTTAGAACATAAGATATAGCTTCAAAATTAATTCCTTTAGGACGAATTTAGAGTTCGTTTTCGCGAAATTTTGGGAAATCCTTACTCCTAAGGCTAATCACCGACTTGAGGTTGGAACACAAAATTTCAGAAATGATTCCTTTAGGAAGAATTTAAAGATCTTTTAGATATTTCTTAATTAATTTTAATTGACGTCACCACTACTGTTTTAATCTACAACAAACAGGTCATATTTTTTTTAAATTCCTTAATAATCATTAAAGGACGAACTATCAATATAGGAAGCAAAACTAAACTTGTTATTGCTTTTGTAAT
Source organism: Hemicrepidius hirtus (assembly GCA_963082805.1). NCBI lineage: Eukaryota > Metazoa > Arthropoda > Insecta > Coleoptera > Elateridae > Hemicrepidius > Hemicrepidius hirtus. The sequence goes on from OY720165.1 coordinate 30,858,160, forward strand.
TAATAACAATAATAATAATTGATAACAACCTCCCTTTTGAAAAATTCACTCAAAGTTTTCAGTCAAAAATTATTCAAATAGGAAATAATTTGAAAAAGTGATAAAAAATTATTGCAGTGGGTTTGAATATTTCAAGGTAGTGTCTTTTTCCTAAAATGGAAACAGGAATTTCCTTTAAATCAAGGATAACACGTTTTTTAATCAAAACTTGATTACCAATAATTAATCCCTTAATATTTTCTTCACAAGTCGTAAATAAAAAGTGTAGAAGGAAAGTTAAGTGCAAAAGAAAAGTTAAGTGCAAATAGTTGGGTAATGTTACCTTTTATCTTTCATCATTTATTTTACTACGTACTAAATTAGAATTTCGATTTATACCAAGAACATAAATGTATTTTATGATTATTTCAAGTCTCAAACGTTGGTTCTTGTCTTTTGCGATAGTAAACCTAATTAACTTTTAATTAAAATAAAAAAAGGAAATATTCTAGAAAAAAAAATTTAATTCTAAAAGTATTGTGTAAAATTGATATACAGTGTCCTCTAAAAATAATGAATCACACTTTTATATCAAGTACAAGAGTCTTACATACATTATACAACCACAAAAGAGAAAGTTGTTAGTAAATATTTATTGCAAGTAATTTTTTTAAAGTCTCTACTTCTTAATTTTTTATTCCATGGCTTAATATTTTCCCCCCATTTTCTAAACTTTCCCTTTGATTAATTTTTTTCTAATGACGGAAATGGTAAATAAAATATTAGGTACTACTTTTAAAACATTCTGTAACAATTCTATACCACATCCATTCATCTAAATTGTTATATAGAAGGGTCACGTTGCCCCTGGGTATTTATTCATCAAGCATATAACAACTTATATTATCTAGGTGACTTTTTATTCTATAATAAAAAATATGTGGGACATTTAATTAGACCAATACTGTATTTAAAATAATAGATTCAGAAAATTACAGAAGGTGGGGGTTTAATCAATGAAATTGGTTTGCTATTAACAAAGATATGGGGGCGGTGATAAGCCTTAGCATTAAAAATAGGCCAATTGGTAAATAAATACAATCAACAACTATTAATTGCCAGGTAAAACTCTTATTATTTCAGATAAAAATTAATGGCTCCTTAAGCGGTGATGATTAGCCTTAAGAATAAAAATTACCCCAACAATAAATCAATTAAAAATAATTTAAACTTAAAAAAGATCCTTTCTAAATAAGTTAATTTTATGTTCCAACAACCCTGATTTAACCTGGAATCGGTGTTTAGCCTCAGGAGTAGAAATTGCCCAACAAGGATTTAATGCAAATTTTTCCAAATAAAATTACTCCAGAAGATTGTTGCGACATTAGACTTAAAAATTTAGGTTTGTTTATCACGCTAACCCACATACAACCCTTACAATAGTACAAATATAATCTAATAACGACTTCAGAAAGTTTTGGGGGGGGGAGATCGAAGATGGAATAATCGATGGAATAATAGTGAAGGCATAAACTTTTATTCTTGGACTCCAAAAGGGCATGAGCATTTTTTCCAATAAGTGCAGAAATTATTTAAAGGGGGGTATAAATGGAAGAAATTTAATCCCTCCCTACCTCCTTCCCTTAGGAAGGATTAAAAAATTTATTTATTAAAAAAAAAACGTTTCGAAATGAAAATGTCCATTAGTAAACGTTAGGTGTGCTAACAAGTAAGGGAATAATCCTGCAAAAGCTCACCCCCAAACCCCTGAAAGGTTAGATTGGGTAATAAATTGTTTATTAATCCCTGACCTTTATAAAGTCTTTTTTTGTCCTCTACCATTCAACATTCCTAGGAATAACTAATACAAAAAATTTATCAACTACTTAAAATAATTTAAAAGTGACGTCTTATTATTGTGGTAATACGTCCGAGCTTAATAACATACAAAAAACAATAAAGAGACGCACTTTTGGATTCTGGATAATAAAAATGAAGGAAGGGGGGGGGTTACTAACGTTTATAGATTCTGGATAAGCGAGAAGAGGGCGAGGAAAAGCTCAGGAATGAACATCCTTCAAAACAATTTGTTTAGATATTTTTTTTGGATACTTTTAATTAATATTACTGAAAGGGGAGGGTTTTTTCAAAATCACCCCACTCCATACAGGGGTCTTAACTATTCTTAAAAACTGATTTTATTTATAAATAAAAAATAAAATAACTTGTTTGGTGTATGGGAATTTTTTCCTTGTTACCCTTAGGAACTGTTGATTTTTTTTTTAATTCTTGTCTTTCCTCCCTCCCTCTAATTTTGTTATACAATGGTTGCATCGTCCCAAACGTTTCGTCGCATTAATATTTTAATTATTACCATTTCGTTACGCAATTGGGGCTCGTAATAGTTGATGTAATCACTTATTGAAGTGTGATTAGTTCCAACAACCTTATTATTTATTATAAAACAATAATAGCCTTTTTTTTCTTAAAACCAGCTTAAGGTTATCTGATACAGAAACGTAAATGCACGACTTGCATTTATAAAAAAATACAAAAGATAATCGCGTTTTGCGTAAATACTACTCGTTCGAAAATAAGAAACTTATCAAGAAAAGCATCTTCACGAGTCGCAACAACTCGCAGGATAAAGGTGACAGTTTGGCACGTCGTTAATGCATTTCGAATGGCCTGCAGCGAAATCTTTTGCAGCAAACAAAGCAGGTTTAATCGAGGATTCGGGTTAATTAGAAAAAATTTCAAAAATCAAGTTTTTTTAACCAGAGGTAATGAAGGAGAAAATAACAAACGCGTGGACGCGGTTAAGTTTTTTTTTTTTAATCGCCAAAATTAATGCGTCCTTGAACAGAAAAGAATTTCGCATTTAATACCGCGAGTTTGTTTATTTTATTTAAAAAAAAAATTGATTTACCTGTTGGGCATTGGTAACGGCGAGTAACCCCAAGGTGAGCACCCATGAGGACAACAGCCACATAGCTCTCGGCAGAAGAAGAATTCGGAAGAATTAACTTTTCATGTTTCTTAGTAGCATTTCGCGAGTTTGGACGTTTGTGTTTGCTGTGGTCCAGCAAGGAACGATTATTGAACACTAAACTCTGTTGGCTGCTGCTGCTGCAGAATCCACTACACTCCACTTGGGCACTGAGAAGAGTGGACCGTCCGGGACCGAGGCCGAGTGTCGCAGTTCCCCCAATCCGGGTAATTGTTGGCAGGTCGGGGGTCAGAGCTCTGATTAACTGTTAATATTACTTATCTTGAATGACCACATTGCTATGCAAAAGTGTTATCATTAGAAAGCAATTTTAGCGCCATTTAATTATTTATTTATAATTTTACTTTTTTTATTTTTTTTTCTCTCATGTGCTTCTAAAGTTATTTCAGATATGACTTTCAGGAGATAACGAAAATGATGCTTAAATCTGCAAGGAATTTATTTTTAGCACTTCCCACATTCTGCGGTTGTTATGCATTGTTGGAATAACCAAAACCTTACACTCATTACTCATTATCAACTCAAAATCGGAAATAGACACAAACTTAACATTTAACACCAACATTTCTGCATCATTCCTCGCCCTTTTCAGGAAACACCCCTAAACAAACCTTTAGCGATAATTTCTTAGAAAATCATCAACCAATCCTTTTCCCTTTTCAAAAATTCACAGGAAACTACAAGGAAAGTAAAAGCAACCTTCAAAAATCGTATTTTGAAAACCATTAGGTCAGAATCAATTTTTTTTTTGGAGGAGTTTGAAACTCCTCATGGAAAGGCCCAAAGTAAAGGAAAAAGGACTAGAAATATGTTTCAGGAAACAATTAGTTTGTGTTGAGGTCAAAAGAAAATCAAATGAAGACAAACAATTAATCAGAACTTGTAAAAATATCGTCAGATTCGTGTTCTACAAAAAAATACTACAAACTTGTTTGCGGAAATAATTGATTTTTGTGTTTAGGGCAAAAGCAAATAAAATAAAGACAAAGAATTAATCAATAAAGAAAGAAACCTATCCAACCTGTTATTAATATTATTGTATCATTTATGTCGTATTTTCTGTTACTTCTGATTATTGGATTTTCCTAAAAAAAAACTAGTTTTGTAAATGGGTTTTTCCTGATCATAAATTTTTCTAAATCCATTATATAATAAACAAATCATGCATTTCAAGATTTTAATGTAAAAATCCAGTACCTAACTGGTTAAGAATTTCCAATCAATTACTCTTAAGTGTCTGCAAGGTACAATATTGTAATTGCTCAACGCTGACAAAACCTTCGTCTTACAACCAGTATGGTGTTTAGTTTTTTTTAATTTTGGTTTTATTTTGAATTTCCTTATGTTAATGAGGTATGGTGTCCATAAAAGGCTTTATGAACACGTCTTAGGAACATCTGGCACAACGGTACAGGTGTGTAAGACTTGATTTTGATTGATGGCAACAGACGTGCTTAAGAGTTAATTTGCTGATTTCTGCTTTACTTATTGTGAAACAACTTGAGTACATCTCTCTGTAGATTGCAGATTCTTGTACTTAATTGCAGCCATCAAAGAAGAAGCAATCAAAGAAATCAGAGACGCAATGTTAGTATTTACTGTAGGATGCCTTCCAATCTGAAAAAAATAGCTAGCACAAGAAAATATACAGTACAGAGAAGATGGTCAATATCTATTTAAGAACGAAGAAAGCATACAAGTGATGAAGACAAAGAACTAATACGATTTTAAAAGACGACATTGCATTGAAGAACAGAAGAAAATAAAGAAGGGGGCCTTATCAAAGTTTTTTCTTATTTAATTTTTGAATTAAAAATTCAAACTTGAATTTGGCGCCTACAGTTTATGCAACCCATTTTACACCCTAGAATCCTATGACAGGTGTAGCTATCTGTCACCTGAATCTCACTTTTAGGTTATTTTATATTAAAATCCTGTTAAAAGAAAGAATACTTAATTAGAATATAATTCCCTCAATCTAAACATGTCCCTTTGTGAAGCCGAAAAGACATTCATCCTACATGGAGTTGAAGTAAGTACAAAATTTTTACCCCAAATAAATCTAATGTGGAGCTCTATCGACTCTATCTAGGAAAATTTTCGTGTTGATGGTCGAGAACGTGGTCAATATAGGCCTATGGAATTAGAAAATGATATAGTAGCCCATGCTTTTGGTTCTGCAAGATTACGATTAGCAAACACGGATGTATTGGTGGCAGTTAAATTAGAAGTAGATGTCCCGGCTTTCGATCAACCGAATCAAGGCAAAATCGAATTTTTTGTTGACTGGTATTGTTATTAAAGTGTTAAAGGGATTGTAAATTATTAATTTTTATTGTTAGTTCAGCTAATGCTACCCCAGATTTTGAAGGACGTGGTGGAGAAGAACTTGCAATGGAAATTGCAACAAGTTTGGCTGCAGCTTATAAATCGACCAAAGCATTTGATTTAACAAAATTATGCATATTAAAAGCTAGGAAGTGTTGGAAATTACTTATCGATATCCTTGTAAGGTTTAAGGCTTAGATTAAGTTTCCAAGAAATAATTAAGTTTTAGATTTTAGAATGCGGAGGGAATTTATATGATGCTGTGTCCATTGCTGTTAAAGCAGCACTCTGGAACACCCGAATACCTAAAGTAAAGGCAGTAACTTTAGATGGTAACAAAGTTGAGATGGATGTTTCAGAAAACCTTGACGATTGCGAACAATTAAACGTTGCTACAGCTCCAGTTATGGTTTGTACCCGTAAAAAACCGGAATTTATCCTTTATTTTCTGATAATTTCACAGGTAACATTATCCAAAATCGGTGAGCATTGCATAGTTGATCCAAGCAGTGCTGAAGAGCAATGTTCAACAGCTGCAGTGGTAGTTGCAGTATCGCAAGGGAGATTTACAACCGTTTTACAAACAGGTTCAGGGTCTTTACATCCTGCTACGTTAGTTGAAAGTTTAAGTATGGGTTGTGAAGTTGCTTCACAACTTGATAAAGCCCTACTGGAAATAGTTCAACAAGTACCAAAGCAGAAAGATATTGGATTTTTATTGTAATATTTAATTGTTAAGTGTAAAAGTTTTTTTTTTTAATAAATTTTATATTCTTCTGAAGTTTTATATCATGATTTTTCTTGCTATGACCTAAACATCCATTCAGAATCCCCACTGTGCCTCCCAAGAGCACTAAAAGAGCTTAGAACCCCCATCATGTGCCCCCAGAAACACCAAAAGAATTTAAATCTTTGCCGAATAAAAAAAAAATAAGGGATGAAAATACCACTGAAGCATTTGAATGTCTTTCTACTACACAACTCGTCTTTTAAATTTTTTTTGCGATATCTCCGAACCCCCATCGTGCCCCTCAGAAGGATTTCCCGCGCAAAATCCATGAATAAAACGTTGGGTGGCACTGGTTTAAACAGTTTGAAGGTTTTAAGTCGAAGATTTCCCCCTTAATTTCAAATAAATTATATGAAGCACCTCGTCGTTGACCTTTAAACTTCTTCCTTGTTTAAATATTGATAGAATATTTCATAAATCCTCCCCTAAATGATCAATTTTGAAACTTTCTCTATTCAAGGCCGGAAACACATTTTTTCTACCACTGGAACTTAAGGCAATTTAAGATCCAACAATAACAAATAGCGTCAGTTGAGTAACTTTATGGAGTACCTGCCAAAGCGTTCTTGTACCAATCACGAAGACAAGTAGGTGCCTGTCAACAACACGTTTGTTTTTTCCTATGCAAGTGCAGTAATCTTCTAATCAACTTTGATATCATATCTGTTGATAACAATTTGTCTATATTTTAACGCACAATAGAATCATAAATAAATGGAAAATTGTACCATGACAGAAAAACAAGCTCTAAAAATACATGGATATGTATTTAGTTCCGATTCTGATATTTCAAGCAACAGTGACTGTGGTAAAAGCGAATTTGATGAAGAATATTACACTGAAAGACCACCCCCTGTACCATTACAAGGCCTGGAAAACAGAATCGTCCAAATTAAAAGAAAAACGAACAAATCGAAAGAAGGGGAAGTACCGAATACAAGCAAACAAGAAAACGCCATCTTGGAACAGAACAATCAACCGAAAAAAAAGAAAAATCGAAGAAAAGCAAAGGGAAAAACAAATAAAATTGATCAAAGTGGAAATTCTACCATAGCTCAACCCCTTGTAAACGCTGGGCAAGCAAGAAAAAATAAAAATCCTAATCAACCCAATGTTTGGAACAGAAGGGGCGAACAGAATAAAAAAGAACCTTCCAGAAATGGTAATCTTCCTAAACAACACCCTCAAGCCAAAAGAAATGGTGCAAATTGTACCACGGGTCAACCAAGCAACATGTTCAAACCTTCTCAAGCCAGAAAAGGTATTCAAAACCCTCCCAATGTTTGGGATAACAAAAGGAGTGGACAGAATAAAAATAAACCATTCAGGAATGATCCGAAACAACAACATCAAAAGCCCCCGGCTTTTCCAAATAAGCAACAATCATTAAATAATATTAGAAGTACAAAATATACCTCTGAATGGGTAGACCTATCGAATAGCTCCCCTGGGAGTTCAAGGGATACAAATTATACCACTCCACGAACTGAGGGTGGGCCCCGAAAACCATTTACCTTGAGTCAAAACTCGTTTCGGAATGAACCTTGTACAACCATTACATCTAATCAGTTGGCTAGGAATATAGGTGATACGACTAAGAATTTAAATAGAGATAGAGTTCCTTTCAGGAATGAACAAAATTTCGATGTCGCAGCTACTTCTACCCATTTAGATTTGTTACGAAGCTATGTTCACCAAAGACCGCTAAGTAGACCAACAGCTATCATCGAATCCCTAAATAAAAACAGTTATGCAGAAGTAACGAGGATTACACCAACTCAATCTGTGTCCACTTCTAATAAACAAGATTCGTCAAGACCAAGACCAAAACCAAATATCAACCAAACAGAACCGTGTAACGATTTCATATTTACCATCTCTTCTCCTGTGGTCGAAAGAAATACTGAAGTAACTCTAAGGGAATGGAATTCAGTAACCCAACGTGATACGGATGCTATTGTAAATCAACCCATTTCTGAACGGTCCGAAAATATTTTAATAATAGATACCGGTGAGGACGAAACAGGGGAAGAACAAAGAACAGAAGAAGATGTTAGTGTAGGAAACTGTATTATTTGGGGCTTTAAAAAATTATTTTGTTGTAAAGTTGAGGAAAATTATTCCCATATGTAATAAGAATATGTTTTTATAATAATATTGTTCTTTTTATCTTTAAATGTAATTTAATGTTATCTGTCAAAAATAAACTTGTTAAGCCACCCCCAAACTTTTTGCCTACAGAGCAGACATCTTTGAATATCGTGTGACGTCACATGGAAATGTTCCATTGTGTTAGGCGTGCAGAAACTTTTGTAACCGCTTTAGGGGCGGGCGTAGCGCAGCGGTCGAGTCTTTAGGTCAAATTCGACAGCGGAACGGATATAAAACCGAGTAAGGAGTAAAAAAAAGTGACTTCGTTCAATAATTATTATTACAAGTTACAAAATAGTTATTTATGTTACAAGGCCGTGAAGTAGCACTTTTTTTTATTAGAATGAATATTATTTGGCGAGGCGAAGGCCGAGCCAAATAATCATTCGAATAAAAAAAAGATAGTTCACGGCCATGTGGCATACAAAATTTTGTGTGCAACTGTGAAAAATTACCAAAATTAAAGTTTCGATCGAATCTTTACATAAAATTAAAAGCTAATTTCATTCAAGATCATGACCCGTAAAAAAAAGTCTTTGTCGGCCGGTAAAAAAAAGTCTTTTTTTTACGTTGTCAGGGCTTTTTTTACGTTGTCAAGGTTTTATTTTACTATAAACAAATGTGCTACTTCACGACTCAAAATCAAACAAAAAAAGTGACCTTTTTTTGACAGTTGCACACAAATATTATTATATACATAATTATTCCAAAACCATGTCACGATATAAAATACACAAACGAATACGAACAGTAAAATGCTTGCAATTACAAAAATATCTTTAGCAAGATCGGTTAGGCGATACCTTTGAGTATAAAAGCGTCTTTGTTTTTTTCCCCCAGCTAATCTCACTCGAGCCAAAGTTGAATTATTGGTACGTCCTCTCTGATGCCTTATGGAATCGGACACCTTCATATTATCACAGTCAAAAATTGTATTTTGTGGTCCCTTTTCAACTTTTTTATTTATCGTAGCCTGATTTTGTTTTTCTGGCTTTGATTCTTTTTTATGTCTACTTGGAGCATGAGATTCAACCTTCAATTTTTTGGACTTAATTGCAGTGTTAAGTCCTTCGGCAGTGGTTTTTTTGTATATTGGTGGGTCAGGAAGAGGAAGACATGCTTTATTGTTAATTTTATCCCTTCTTTTGTTTTTACTGGGGAGAGGGAGAGTTTTAAGTTTTTGTAGGAAATCTTTTGGTGCTTTCCAAGGACATGGTGGGGGTTCTAGATGTAGAAAAGATTCTACAGCAAGAGGGGTTGGTGGGTCAGGAAGAAATGCAACTGCTTTATTATTAATTTCATTCCTTCTACTGGGGTGAGGGAGAGATTTAAATTCTTGTAGGAAATCTTTTGGTGCTTCTGGAGGACTTGGTGGGGGTTCTAAAGATGGAAGAAATTCCACTACAAGAGGGGTTGGTGGGTCAGGAAGAAATGCAACTGCTTTATTATTAATTTCATCCCTTCTACTGGGGTGAGGGAGAGATTTAAATTCTTGTAGGAAATCTTTTTGTGCTTCTGGAGGACTTGGTGGGGATTCTAAATGTGGAAGAAATTCTACTACAAGAGGGGTTGGTGGGTCAGGAAGACATTCCACTGCCTTATTATTAATTTCATCCGTTCTAGGGTGAGGGGGAGATTTAAATTCTTGTAGGAAATCTTTTGGTGCTTCTGGAGGACTTGGTGGGGGTTCTAAATGTGGAAGATATTCCACTACAAGAGGAGTTGGTGGGTCAGGAAGACATTCCACTGCCTTATTATTAATTTCATCCCTTGTTTTATTTTTATTGAGCTGAGGAAGAGATTTAAGTTCTTGTAGGCAATCTGTTAGTGGCAAAATATCAACCCCAAGACACATTGGTTCACTAGAAAGACATGGAATTGCCTTATTGTTAATTTCATCCCCTCTATTATTTTTATTGAGCTGAGGGAGAGATTTAAATTCTTGTAAACAACCCTTCGGTGCTTCTGGAAGACATGAATATTTTCTAATAGTACCCGTGGATGATGAAGAGCAGTTTGAGTTGAGTCGACTTGAAAATGTTTCATGTGTTGAAGTACTACATGTACCTACATTTGTTTCTGTTTTATTTTTCTCAAGTTTAGGAAGACACGGAAACTCTTTGGAAGTTCGTGGAAGAGGAGGAAACTCTTCCAAATAATTAAAACTATTTCTAAACTTAACTTCATGAGGAATGTACATAAATTCTTCATTTGAAGTGGTTGAGGATGGAAAACTTACCTCCCTTCCCCTTTGATAATTCTCACCGTCTTTTGTTGCATCACCACCGTTCCGTAATTTCATATTCCAAACATTCTTTACAGGAGCTTCAGTCTTGGGCCTAGCTTTAATTTTAATAATTCGATCCTTAAAATCCTTAATACACAGAGGTGGAGGTTGCACAGCATAATAATCATCATCAAAATCGCTTAAACCGCTACTTTGTCCCGAATCAGTAAACGATGGTGTTTTTAACCGAGACTTGACTCGTGTCTTCAAAACCTCAACAGAATTACTTTCTTCATTGTCAGAAGAAGATTCTGATTCAGAATCTGAGAATAAAAATCCATGGATTTTAAGAGCAACCTTGTCTTCTTCGTTCATTGCAAGAATCTTGTTTTTTTATCAAGACCTGTTAAAAAGAAATGTAAAGTCAAAATATAACTCTTATAATGTTTTTACTTGCCTTGTTAGTAAAAAACGTTAAACTTATCAGTTCTTACATAATTTAAGCCTCGGTTTTTGTATTTAAAACATTATGGTTTGAGGTTATGTAGTTTTAAAGAATGAGTCATTTTTCAGGTTTTTCTTGCGAAATATACCGGAAAATTACTTATTTTACTGTGATTTAATAAAACTGAAGTGAATGTGATAAAAAGTAATGAATTACATGAGTGTAGTTGGAAGTTTAACTATGGGGGCTCCAGTCAATCAGTGTTGGTCTTCGAAGGAGGTGTTCCTGGGTTGGAAATACATCTGAGCTTACTGTGGGTCTTCAATAAAGGTCAGTGGATTTTATTAAGACTCTTAGAAATTGTTTTGGTGTGTTTTATAATAATATTACGATTCGGTGTCCAAAAACGGATCAAAAATTTTTCCTGCGACCAACTCCGTATGTTTATGGAGCTTGTGGGGGCTTGTTTAATAAATGATCATATTAACTTGTTATAAACAAGCATAGTATAAAAAAATTTGATAATAGGAACAATAGGCACAAAGTTTAAAATTAAAAAGTTATTACGTTGTAGGAAGGTATACCCAATGTAGAAATTCTTGATAAAATTGCAATAAAATCGGTGCCACTACCTATTATAGATAGATCTATACCTAAATAAAAATTTGTATGTGTTATGCTGGTTATAATAAAATCGAACGGGTTTGAAACTCAGGAATGGAAATAGATTTTACCCCCAAAAAAGGAGCCCTCGAGCTCATAATTATAAATACTTTTTGAAAGGAATTAATGGAATGAGGGACGGGGAGGATTTATAAAAATTACAAATTGTAATTAAAGTACATAAAAGTATATTTTGAAGTAGATGAAATAATTTTTATACAATCTCTTGTTATCTTATGAACATTTGACAAATATTGGACTGTGTATTAGAATAATAATGAATATAATAATATAGTAGAATTTTTTCATTCTTGATTTAACGGAAAATAGTTATTATTTGTGTCAGTATAAAACAACTATACATAACAATATGTATATATAAGTAATATAATATTTATGGCTAAACAGCGATTGTCAGACCTCTGAAATCTGCATAAAATGAACAACGCAGCATGTTACTGTCTCATTACACTTAACAATCCCTTCTTACAATATCTGCATTAATTAGCGTACACTGAGGTAATACAATGGTTACATACATTATAGTTATGGAACCTTTTACTGTTCGCGTCAGAGTAAAAGATTCCATTACACACTAAGGTTGACAGAAACATGGAGGGAAGCGTCGCTCGTACCACATACTTTACTGTATCACAGCCAAGAATTCACATGGAAATTAAAATATACAACATTAAAAAGCATAAAGAATATTCTGGTCGTCGTTTTACCGGCAACCAATCAATACTCTAACATTTTCTACATAAGTAACAAACGCTATGCTATATATAAATCAGTTCGTGCATGTATCAATGTATGAAAATACACAGTAAATTAATAAAATACAGATCTTTGTGAAAAACATTAAAAGCAGTTCTATCACACGACTCCCTTGAGATCGGCAGTGGCAGGGCAACTTGCATGCCACAGACTCCTCTACGTATAACAACAAAACTTTTCTGTAAGTTAATTGTTCGCGTTTAGTAGTATATATCACTCGTCATAATACTCAATTCGTTCGTTAAAAAACACATTACGTATACCTGCAGCTTGGAATTTTTACATACCATGCTGTTGTCTCTGTCTAACTCTCCCTTCCTATTGTTGCCTGTATTGTCATGAATATCTTATAATATACACTTTTTTATCCAGTTGTGTAAATTAGGAGGTGCTCGACAACAGTTGCTTTAATTAACATTAACACAGGATAAAAACAAAACTTGCCGAGAGCTGTGTATTACTGATTTAGATATCGTCAATTATTTAGAAACAAACGTTATCAAGCTTGCTACAGGTCATTTTTGTAATTTCTTTTTTAAATGTCGGTTTACCAAAAATTATTTTGCTTCCCGTAATTTATTTCACACTAACGGGAATTCCCCTAAACGAAAAATCAAAACCCCCCTTGATTTAAAGCAGCAACCCTTACGGGGTTCCCCTGAGAAGCAGTGAAAGATCTTAAAAGTTTCTATTTACTTCAAAACACCAAACGAAATCCGAAAATGGACCCAATCTAATTTCTTTGGGTTTGGAAAATCAAAAAATACGTAAAAAGGGGGTTCCCCTAAAATAAAATCTGTCAAAAATTACTAATCTTTACGCAATTTTCTTCAAATTATGTTCAAAACAAAGGAGAAAATGAACCAAATTTAATTTTTTAGTCCCACAATATGCGTAAGAGGGGTATTCCCCTAAAAGAAAAAGAAGCCAGAAATTAGTTTTCACGCAATTTTTTTTACATTATGTTTAAAACAAATTGGGAAAATGGTCCAAATTAATTCTTTAGCATCAAATTATGCATGAAAAGGGGATTCCCCTAAAAGAAAAACCAAAAATCCGACAATTTAACCATGTTTGAACCCAACCCTTCGCTTAATAAGAAGGGGATTCCCCTAAGAAGGAGCAAAAGGCTCTCTATAACACTGGAAGCTCACAATAGCGTCCCTTAAACCACCAAAAAAAATTTATTGCACTCTTTTCATTGCAAACGCCATATTTTTGTTGGATAACATTCCAACTTTCTTTTCTCCCAAACTAGAGTGGCCTAAGATTCAAATAAATTTTTGATAAACCACATTTCTTTTTAAAAAAATATGAAAATCTAATAAAAATTCAAAAAAAAAAAATTGAACCACACAAAATTTACAAACAAAACTCATTTCCATTTAGTTTTATTAGTACGTCTTGTGTGAATCGGGTGTACCCTAAACATTAGGTCTTAACTCTTCTACCATTTTGTTCATCTTCATCACAGATTTGATCTGGAGCTGACCACCTCCTTTTCTTAGAATTAACGCAGTCAGGAGAGCTGGACTGTGGTGGATGACTATGTTGTTGACTAACAACAGGATGATGCAAACTAACTGCAGTAGAATGTTGGTTACTAGTTACCGGATGCTTAACCAAATGTTGACCGGCATTAACCAAATGATAAGATTGAACCATGTGTTGTTGTTGCTCGGCAGTTGTATGCTGATTCCCAGTTACTGATAATTGTCGTGCTGTCACAGCTGTTGTTGTAGCCGTAGTAATAATTGTAGAACCACGGGTTGAAATGGGTGGTACAGCTGGTTCACGTGGAGTTAAAGATATCAAAATATCTCCTACTTGCAAACGATGTACTTTTAACCCATAGACTTGATGTGTTCGATCAGGAGCACACGATGCCCAACCTTGTCCGTATACAAAGAATGGATGCTCTAATGTGGCTTCAAACTCCACCTGAAAAGAAATATTTATGAAAATTCCTAATTTAAAGAAGCTTTTTAATTTCTAATTCCCAGGACTGTAATATTTTAGGATGGGATGGGTAATCCCCCTTCCCTATTAGAATATCAAAAGGGTAGGACGAAGGTTCCTTTTCATTTCTGAAGAGTGTTTTTAATTAAAATTGAACAGAATTGAATACAGAACACACTTTTCGTTTCTTGATTACATCAAATATTTTTAGGCCACGTAACTAATTAATTAAAATTTATTTGAAAAATTTTGGGGAAAAGGAAATACAGCAGGAGGTAGAGGTAAACAGGCAAAGGCAAAAAAATAAGAACGAAGTAAGGGAGAGAAAGAGAGAGAAAGCAGAAACCAAAAACACTAGAACGCTAAGGGACCAATAAGAGACCGAGACCCTTAAAGGGCCTAGAGGAAATTGATGAAGGGGTGCAAATGGAGACAGCAAAAAGCCAAGAGTGGGGAGAAGGTGTTTACAAAAAGAAGGATAGACAAGAAGACTCATAAAAGGATATTTCAAAGTAAGAACGAATGGAGGGGGGAGAGAAATTTTGGGAAAACTTTTAATGGATTTTCCACCTCCAAAAAATTTTTTGGTGAACTTAAAATATTTTCCCTTTACTGTAGTTCCGTGGTCCGGAAGGACGTAGAGGATTCCCTAAGGTCCTATCGACCTTAAAAAAAATAATCTAATAGCACAATCCATGTACGATAATCTTTTTTTTGTTTTCCACTGTCGTGCTCGTTTTTCTTTTAATTTATGTGGCGCTACTCAGGTGCGGCTTATAAATACGATGTCGCCCTCCGGGGCAACACGTCACGAGACGAGGGTGATGCAGATCGGTTGCGAACAGAGTTTTGCCTCTCTTTTGCATGTTTCGCGTTTTCTCTGCAATTTAGCGCCCACTCGCGGTCATTGTCCCCCGCGGGGGCCCTGGTTTAACTCGCGTTACGACCACGACACCTTTATTTGCGAAAACTACGATTGGATTACCTATTTTACGTTCGTGGGCGAAGAAATAAAAGTTGTGACTCAACTATGCGCTGCTATTCGAATATTTATGCTAATTTCAAACACAAGTTTATTTTCAGGCTTTCGACCTTTCATAAAATTTTAATTGTTGCAGGTTTGCGTTGTTAATTTTTCTTTTTATCGCACGACATAATACTTACTTATCTTGTGTTGTTTAAATTTAGCTTATGTGGTAATTATATCTAGGTACTGTTTAATATCAAATGTTTGTAAATTTTAATTAAAAAAAAATTGTGATTACACCGAGGTGTTGGGAAAATCCATTAACACCACACCCAGAGTATGAGGTTTCTTCAAACAACAAAGACATTCCTTCACATTGCGTAATTTTTTTTACAAATGACAATTTCATAACTAACGTAAAAATGTTAAGAGATAACAAAGAAAAACAAGCAGAGTTGGCATATAAAACCCACTCATATATTTAATAATTCGAGGAACACATATTGGATTTTTTTTAAACCTTGGATCCTTCAACCCTGGCATTTCAATACAATTTTTAGTTAATAAATGAGATTCTTAAAAAACCCACTTCTTTTTCCTTGCATACGGATACTAGGATCAAGCACCAAGATAAAAGTAAAGTAGGGAAAATAGGGGAGTCAAAATATCATCAGGGCAGAATATAAAAGTAGAAGGGAGGGAAATAGAAATGAAAATGTTGATGCAAAGAGAAGAACCACAAATAAAGAGGAGACAGTTTCAGGGGGGAGGGAGAGGTTACAGAAGAGGGTAGAAAAGGTTAAAGGGGGTAGAGCAACAGATTACAGGAGGAAAGAGAAATGCATAAATAAGGAAAGGGTGGTCAAGGGGCAACAGTGAGAAATTAAGAGCGAGATGAAAAGAGACGAACAGTTGCAGGGTCTTTTTGGTCAGGGCCGTATTTGGTGTTCTTTTTTCCCCTATTTTCAATATTTTTTACAAAAGATGAGGGGAGGGTGAAAGACAGTGCGAGATTAAAAGAGATGGACAATCGATGGGTCTTTCTGATCAGGACCGTATTCGGCGGATTTTTTCCCCATTACTTTAAATATATTTTTCTTTATTTGCGCAAAAGAAAAAGGGGGAGGAAGATAAGCTGTGAGAAAATAAGAGCGAGATGACAAGATACAAACAGTTGCAGGGTCTTTTTGGTCAGGACCGTATTTGGTGTTATTTTTTTCCCTATTTTCAATATTTTTTACAAAAAAAGATAGGAGAGGGAAAAAGACAGTGTGAGATTAAAAGAGATGGACAATCGATGGGTCAGGACCGTATTCGCAGGATTTTTTCCCCATTACTTTTAATATATTTTTCTTTATTTGCGCAAAAAAAAAGAGAGGAGGAAGATAGACTGTGGGAAAATAAGAGCGAGATGACAAACAGTTACAGGATCATTTTGATCAGGACCGCATTTGGTGTTTTTTCTCCCCTATTTTCAATATATTCTTTTTTACTTTTACAAAATAAGATGCGGGAGGGAAAAGGGCAGTGCGAAAATAAGAGTGAGATAAAAATTCTTTACATTTACAAAACTGCGTAGATTATAAAGACCTGCTACGTGCAAAAATTACAAATATTTACTATAAAGTCAATACGAACAACCCTTTCTGGAATTTTGATGCGAACGTGTGATAAAATCCGACTTCTTGAAGTAGAAATTCCTTTTGCTTTTAAATTAGGCACTAATAATAAAATTATATAACTATAATTTCTTAATTTACCGATTACCGCAGTGCCGTAATTATACGTGACCTCCTCAACACTGAAGCAGAACCAACAATTTAGCACCACTTTAAAATAATTTTCATGTTTTATACTTTTAAATTGGCTGCTTTTTCAGGCACGTGTATTAATTATCATTCAGAGTATGTAAATATTATATTATTTTTATTATTATTTATTATACGCTTCTCACGCCATGGTATAAGGTATAAAATATTTCTAGCCTTGACCGTGCGATGACAACTCTTCAAAACCCAATTAATCATTAATTATTTTCCCTCTCTATAATTTGGGATCTAACCCAAACTAAACATTCCCATTATTTTCTCTTAAGACATTACAAACAACATCCTCTTAACTGAAATTTAAGGCCATACTTTAGATCTCTAATTGTGCAGCTATTAATTACAGCTTTCGCGTGGATAATTAACCTGAAGTTCAAACTTTGTAATCTTTTTAAACAAAATTCAACTTGTCTGTCCTTCGCACGTTTCATCGGGTCATTAAACGGTAATAAAACTTGGGGCTAGCATTGATTGGAACTAAAACGAACAAATTAAAACAATGGAGACAGAGTTGGACTCTACAACAATTTAATTATGGGGATAATTACGAGGACTTCCTCTTTGGAACCAATTCAGTGTTCTAGCCTTCTAGCCTTGAAAAAAAAAATAAAAGGGGTTCAAATTTAAAGTTTTATTTTGGTTACTATAAACCGTAACGTGGACACGGCTTGTACCTGCCCCAATTAAAGATAAAAAAAATGTAGGTAGAAGGGATGTAGCTAGCGGGGGCAAGAGAAAATAAAGGGATAGTAGAAGAGAGTGAAGACTGAAGAGGAAGGAAGGAGGGGGAAAATTGTTGGTAGAAAAAGAAGACCTATGAGCACACATAAATAGGAAGGGTGCAGGTTGGAAGGATTAAGGGGAAAAGTCGGGGGGAGTTGGGAGCGAAAGGGGGGTATGAGAGAAAAGGGGATGAAGGTGAGAGAAAGAGAGATCTAGTATCCGTTTCCTTTTGGTAATTTCGTAAGAAATTCAGAGTGGAATTAATGAAATTTCAGGACAGTATGAGAGAGGAAGAAGGGGGTGAGAGAGAGTTAAAGATGGGAAGAGGGAAAGGGAAAACAGGCATCTAGATTATTTTAAATGTTTTATGGAAAAATTTATCTTTTTCCTTTTGGTAAATTTTCTTACGAGTAGATCGTAAAATGAGAAGGATGTAAAATTGAAAATCCGGTTCTGTGTTAGTTGCGGGTATCATTTAATCCGACTTTAGAATGTAACCACGAGAAAGAGAAGAAAGGCCTGTGGACCAGCTATAAATCTGGTCATGTTTGAGTTTATCGAGGCGGCGGTTCGTGGAATGCGCGGCGTGTAAATTCTCGTAGTACTACGCGCCCGAGGCTGGAGGACGGCTCCGGGAGGGTGAGAGATGGTCGTTCCGGGACTCGATGACCTTGAACGTCCCAGGCCTACTCCGCGGTCACACAAGCGTGTGTTTCTTCTTCTTTCTCGCTGAAGAGCGGTTTCTCCTCCGGCAGTTTTCGATCGTCTGGCGCCGGCCTACCCACTACTTATTTTATGGCCTGCTGGCCTTTCGCTGCAATAAGAAAAGAAAGACTATGTTTCTCGGAACGGTTACTTAATAACATTCAAATAGCCAAGAAAGTTCGTTGTTATTCCGTCCTTTCATCTGATGGATGTTAGCTAGCTGCTCCTATCTCGTAAACATAGTGAAATGCATCATCATTATCGGGAAGCATCCTCGAAGGTCCGTGAGTTGGATACTTAAAAACTTTCGAAACGGTCAAGTTTCAATCGTGAGCTCGTAGTTGGCTGTGGTCAGCGACCTTGGATTACCTTGCCTCAAGGCGTAATTCCAGTTTATGGACACAATCTGACATGCAGAAGTGGAATTTTGTAATTCCGTTTACTGATTACGCCAGTCCGTACACGAAATATGTGCATTAAACACTACGACGAATGCCGTTTCGTTTCCTTTCGGCCCCACCCATAACTTATGATGTCGCTCGTTGTCCATTTACGACCAAAGACCTTACAATATTGACCGAGGTTTACAATTCCGAAATCGTCCCGATTCCACGAAAATTTTACAATTGCCCAAATCCCCCATAGAGTCCCCATGTCCCTGGAGTTTATACTTGCCAGAAACTTCCAGTATCGAGCCCTTAATAGGCATAAAATCCAGAGTCCCTCAGTGTCCCCAAGACTCTTTTCCAGGATCTCTTAAGGTTCTCAAAAAGCTCTTCCGGATCTTCACAGAACTCCCAATATACTCCAGTCTTTATTTTTGAGAAAATAGACGCCCAGTTCGAGAGTCTCTAAACTGTCAAAAGTCCCCAAGAAGCTTAAAATTTTCAAAAATTAAAGTTTCTAAAAATTCAAAATTATCCTCTACCCTTGCCCCTAAAGATGTTCAGTTCAGAGCTTACGAATTCCCAGAGTCCGGAGCGTCTTTCTGATACTACATTCTTGCTTTCCCAGAGACGCCCAGTTCCAACCCCACAGCGCTCAGCGTTTCCCAACATCAAAGGTCACCAAGAAGCTTAAGCTAAGCGTCTTTAGGCTTGAAACCCTCTGTCCTGCCCAAAAGAAGTTCACGAACGAGTTGACGAATTTTTAACGTCTTCCAGAGTTTCTTGGGAAAAGCCGACCAACTCCAAGCCCAGAGCCTCCAAACAATTAAAAGCCCTCGAAGAAGCTCAAAGCTTTCAGGTTCTAGAATTCCTACAGTCCCCAGCCCCCCCCCCCTAGACATTAAGTTTCACCCCCCCAGTTTTCTCGAAAGTTAGCAGTCCCAAATATTTGTTTCCACTATCTTCATATGCTTTGCAGAATCTTACTGGTATGAAAGCGTGGTTGCTTTTAACTATTTCAAAGGCTTTTCCCCAACGATACTTTTTAACGTCTTCCAGAGTTTCTTACGAAAAGTCGACCAACTCCAAGCCTGGAACCTCCCAAACTATTAAAAGCCCTCGAGGGTTCTAGAATTCCTACAGTCCCCAGGGCCTCCCCCAAGACATTAATTTTCATCCCCACCCGAGTTTTCTCAAAAGTCCCAAATATTTGTTTCCACTATCTTCAAATGCTTTGAAGCGTGGTTGCTTTTAACCATTTCAAAGGCTTTTCCCCAACGTAACTTTCATTTGTCTATTCTATAATAATAGCAGGGGCCTGGTCTGTCGTAAACATAGTCAAATGGGAGTAGAAAAACGTAAAAGCCACCATACATTCAGAATTTTATTACAAAGTAGTCTCCTCCCATTGGATCAACTCTATTTTTATTCCATATACTAAAAAGACGCTAAAAATGTATCTCCATAATAAAATGCGTTCGTGTCTTTTTAAGATATTTACCCTACCGAGTTTTCACGAAGAAAATATGAATTGCATAGTTTAACGTAGGGTATTTAAAGAATTGTTTTTATTAGCACACACACAGTGACAATTTAGTGTTATGGAAAAGTGCCAAAAATATTACGAGAGTACGACACGGTCGCTCACTGACTCAACGGGAGCTGTCGTTTGTAAAATTAGACCGTCCATTCTAAATTCCGGCGCCCAGTGTTGGCAATTAATAAACAAAATAAAAATGCTACGGCGAAAATGCTCGAGTTCGTTGCACTTTTGAACTACGTGCTATTGTGTAACATTTTGGACAGTTCGATGACAAATTAATATTTATTATCCTTAAAATTTTGATAAATAATATTCAGGGAAGTCTAGAGAAAGGTTTAGGAGCCTAGGGGAAAAATATCAAATAGAGAAGACCCTCTCACGTCGTTTCTGCGAATTACCGATTTACAGCCGCACCAGTTCGATTATAATTGCCGATTAGGTGTTTCGTTTATTTATTTGAGAGGGATAATGCGCTTTATGTTTTGTAAAAGGCTCTTCGGCAAAAAAGTTGACGAACAAGATTTTGCAGACGAACTACATTAATTTTTTTATTATTATGTGTTAGTATTGGGTCAGTACATTTCCTAAATTAATGACCCTGAAAAAGTAGACCACATGTTATCAAAACTGCACATCCTTTGTAAGATGTCTTAACCCAAATGGGAAATAGCCTATGACGGGTTGTCTGTAGCAAAAGGTCAAGAAAAGGACTTATAAAATTATAATTAAAAAAAAACCTACCTGAGTCCGTCTCTGGTTGTAGCTAAGAGTAATGGTAGCACTTCCAACAATTGGGTTTTCTTCAATCCTAACAACAGTGCTATCGGCTAATCTAAGTTCCGGGCTACGTTCAGCAGAATTGACAAAATCTTCCGTCCTCATATCTTCAACCCTTCTAAACTCTCCATTAGCAAGTTGTATAAGACAACCTTTGGTGAAATTACCAGTAGGTAAATTATTATTTCCCGCTTTGGCTGGCGATCTAGGAGGCGAAACGGTAGCAGTCAGTCGTTTCCTCGTGCTATCCGAAAGTTTCGGCCCTTCAGAAGCTTTCTGCAAAT
This sequence comes from Hemicrepidius hirtus, assembly GCA_963082805.1. NCBI lineage: Eukaryota > Metazoa > Arthropoda > Insecta > Coleoptera > Elateridae > Hemicrepidius > Hemicrepidius hirtus. The sequence goes on from OY720165.1 coordinate 30,879,700, forward strand.
CCAAAGGTATCCTAATCGTAGAAGAATCGCCAGGCCTCGTCAAAATCCTATGTTTCAACGAACCCTCCTTACCAGAAGGAACTTTAAAGCTAGGGGACGGTTTTCTTTCGGCGCGGACCACAGTTTGTGGTGGTTGCTGTTGCTGCAACGGAGCTGGAGGGCTAAAAGTAGCCGAAGGGGATAAAAAAGTGGCCGTGCTACTGGCTGACGGTGTTGTAGGTGTGTAGGGCGACTCGAGCGGCGAAAGAGGTGGAGGTGGTGCGTAACTTGATCTTAGGAGCGGCGTATACGGAGACTGATAAAGAGTTGCGTAAGGTCCTGTAGGGTGGTACGTGAAGTGCGGTGGTGGAGGAAACAAACGCGAATATGCCGGATATGGCAATTCATCAACGATTTCATCTTTTGGCTGTGTTAGGTTTACGGGTGTGGCGGCTGGTGGTGACGGGTACTTGTTTGGAGGCCGTTGCGGCGGCCCTAGCCGTGTTCCGTTCAAAGACGTGCTGATAGTCACGCCATTGTATCTACTGGAAAAATTCATGTCGATCACGAAAATAAACATGGGATCGGTTTTATTACCTTGTTGGGGGTAGGGGTTTTGGTGCTGGTCGCAGGAACTCTGGGGGTTGCTTGGGCGGGCCGCCCCAAGGCTCAGGATACGTCATGTAGGGTAAACGTCCCTCTATTCCTGCGGAAATCATCGGTTTAATGGTTTCTCGCGGTCCTCCTGCAACAAAAAAGTTAGGGTTAATCTCTTTAAATTTATTCAACCCTAATATAGGGATTTTTTCCCTTTAATTTAAATTTATTTTCGCTTGACGACAAGGTTTGCGTGCCCTCGTACAATTAATCGTCTAAGAACAATCATAAACATCACTTTCTGGGAGTTTGATCCCAAAGTCAAGGACTACTCACAATATTGATAATTTAAAATCCATAAATAGGTTTACTTTTATAAAAGGGTCACGCCTATGTTATAAAATCGATAAGGAAAGAAATAATGAATGGACCAGAAGGGGTTTGGTTGTAACCTAGTGACATAGAAGCTTTTGGGGGTTGCGATCGATACGAGACCACCCTCGTCGTCGCTTTCATGAATCACGTTGGAATATATACGGGGGAATGCGGTCATGTGGAGCTAGTTAGGCCCGGGGTTAGTTAAATCGACTGAAAATTATTCTCTGAAGGGATGGAAAGTAAATATATAGGGTTTCGGCTTTTACCCAATATGTGTCCTTTTATTTTAGCAAACATAATTTCTGTTTTAATGATAATTATACTTTTATGAAGATCAAACCCTAAAAATAGAACAGGAATAATTCATTTTTTTTACCCTAAAAGGCTTAAACCCAAGAACGGTACATAATTAATACATGACGTCATTTGAAAAATTTCCCTTTTACCTGAATTTCTATTTATAGCTTTAGATTAAAACATACGAAGGGTAGTCAATAAATTTGATTTAATCTCCTATTATAAGGGGGGAAATAAATTCCGAATTTTAGAATCCCTATAGTCCTAATCTTGTAAAAGAGACTTCGACAACCGAAGCTCCTCCACCATTTTCTGCCTATTTTCTTCAACCTTCCCATGTCCGGTCCCTACTCTTTATTAGGGTGGCTACCTTTAAAATTCAATCTCTGATACGATAATCAACATAAATTTAACGAATTTATTTTACATTCCGTACAAACTACCCTTGTCTGGTTGGACATGTAAATCAGGGAGCGACTAGGATCTATTAAGGAAGGTTACGTCAGGTGTATGTGTATAGCAGCCTTCGCCTTGGTTCTATGTAAATCCTTAACTTGACCTTGTAGTTTGTAGTTGTGAAAACAGTTTATCTACTTTGTTTGATAACGTACACGCAAGATAACAAACCTCTTAGTTTATGTATACCTGGGAATTTAACTTGAAAAATAAACTAGAATTTTTTTTAAATAAAATTTTCTGTTTTCTTTGAATAACTTTAAAATGGTGTGTGTTAGAAAAAAAAGTTTATAATAAAATTTGTTTAGAATTAAATTCTCTATTAAAATGGTTTTGGAAATTTTTATACAGGGTGCTTCAAATTCATACAGGATGAAAAAATCTTCGTTAATTTTTAAATGAAACACCCTGTATAAAAAATTATGTTAGAATCTTATGAAGCATTTAGTTTGGTATAAATTTTATTAAAAGAAATTTCCTGTAGGATTTACAATAAGAAAAATATTTAAAGAAAACTGAAATTTTTTTACGACTCGTTTTCAAGAAAAAAAATTTTTTTCGATGGAAAGAATTTTAATTAAAATAATTCTTTAATAAATTGATTCATATACAGGGTGTTTGTAAATAAAAATTGTTTCTAACCATTTTATACCTGGGAATGTAACTTGAAAAATAAACTAGTTTTTTTTTTAAATAAAATTTTCTGTTTTCTTTGAATAACTTTAAAATGGTGTGTGTTAGAAAAAAAAGTTTATAATAAAATTTGTTTAGAATTAAATTCTCTATTAAAATGGTTTTGGAAATTTTTATACAGGGTGCTTCAAATTAATACAGGATGAAAAATAAATTTTAAATCTTCGTTAATTTTTAAATGAAACACCCTGTATAAAAAATTGTTAGAATCTTATGAAGCATTTAGTTTGGTATAACTTTTATTAAAACAAATTTCCTGTAGGGTTTATAATAAGAAAAATATTTAAAGAAAACTGAAATTTTTTTATTGCTCTTTTTCACGAAAAAATTTTTTTTCGATGGAAATAATTTTAATTAAAATAATTCTTTAATAAATTTGCTTCATATACGGGTGTTTGTAAAAATAATTATTTCTAACCATTTTGGTTTATTTTTAGCGGTTATCAAGAATATTTTATCGCTTTATTGTAATTAGGAACAATTGTTTGTAACAAAAACGGATGATAGACGAAAGGGGGCAAAGGTTATAATATTTGAGAAGGGTATCAACTTTCATTGTTTATTAAATTACTTAATTGTGTATAAACAAATTTCTATTTGTTATCCTTTTTTATTTCTAAAAAGATTGGCTTAGTAACCCATACTAGTAGAGAAGAATTTCCAATCAAATATTATTCTGATTAATATTTTGTTGTTGTTATCAGGTGGGACTTGTGATAAAGTAATAAGATTTGAAGGTCGCAAAGTTATTTGTACTAATTACGAAATTAATTCATAACAAATTGGCAAGGTCCTTTTTTTAAAAACTTGACTTTTATATAAAAGTTAGCAAACAAAATCGTGTTATGCAAGACTTTACGTTTAATAACACTTCAATGGGTGTATTACGAACGTGTATCCAGGCACTCGAGTGATAGTATTAATACCAAAACAAGTTGATATCGTTTACTATTATTTAGTGAGAGATTAAGCAGAACGTATTGCATCACAAAAATAATGTCTGTTGTGAGGTTTTCAGGCGCGTGTTCAGGTCAATTATTCATTGACTTGGCGTCTCGTGTGCTCTGCTCTATTCATTTGTAATAAAGAAACTAACTGCAAGGTCTTTGTTCCTCCAGAGAGAGAAATGTCACAATCTAAATGCGACCTTCTCCGTCTGTAACGGTTAGAAATGCACAAATGGCAACACTAGACTTCTAGTTTTGTCACATGGAGTTTTCCATCCTAAATCAAGGCTACTATTTCAGTTAAGAGAGACAAAGAGATCCCCCTCATAAAATTTCTGATGTCATACGATTAATTTATCAACACTGCACATGTTGCTTCTGTATGTGATGTGCATACATATTGTGTAGGAGGCAAATGATATGAAAAGTTTAAATTCAAGAAACTGTTAAGTCCAAGTTTTTTCCCCAGAGATAAAGAGATAGACGATAGCCAGAACGGAGGAAAGAAACACACTCTCTATAATTATTATTCTTTTTCATTATTAAAATTAATGAAAATAAACCTTTATTTTGTTAAAAGCTCGAAAACTTTTTTTAAATGAACCAATTTTATAAATAACTTCCTCCACACCACCCTTCATTCATCATGGTTCCATTAGTCCGTTCTTCTAAAGACATCCCTTTCTTACTCTTTGTCCCTAATAAATCCCCCGTACTATGTGACATAGTAAGGGCACGGAAGGAGAATCCTCGGGGCGCTTGCAGTAATTTCCCAGTTTCCGGCCTCTCTCTCCCGGAGCTTTTTTATCGCCGTATCTTTGAATGAAGCTAGAGTAAAAAGGACATGGTCGCTCCGGAAGCATTGTTCCAAACTGAGAGAGTTCAACCTTGGGACTTAAAATCAATGCAGCCGTAGTGTGGCGTGGTTGCTATGGGGACGGCGCCCATTCATCCCGGCCAGTCGCCCCCGCATTCACAAGGCTTTCCACCATCAGCGCTCCAGTTAACACCCCCTTGCACACCCGCATTACTACCGGCTCGTAACGAAATAACCTCGAAAATAGCGCCGGTAGCCCAATTTTTTTTTCGTCAGGGGGATTCCCCCAGTTTGGTGTGAGGCTGCCTCCTTTCAGTTTCAGTTACCTTTTCTGATAAGGATTTTATTTTATGGATATAACTAATGGATCCACTTCATGTGTTCGATCTTGTCCAAGGACACACGATGGGTTATTTTAGAAAAAAAAAAATAATTGAGTGGAGGGGGGATAAGGAAATCGATTAAATTAGTTTTTGGTATTTTTTTGAAATCTAATAAGTGTTTCTGTTATCAGTTAAATGTTAAATGAATTTTCAAGTGTTTGCGTTTTAAAAAATTTATTCGTTAGAGTATTTGATTAAAAAACCCAGGCAGTCTGTGACAATAAAATGAATTGGGAATTGGCAGATCATCGTCATGGTGAATATTATTTGTAATGCAAACATATAATTGTAAATTTAGATGCGCTACTTCCCGTCTACAGAGGTTTATCAGTCAGTTATTGATTGTGTGTGGCGGGGCTGATGTTTATTAATAGACTGGGATCCAGACGGGCATGAATACGTTTATTAGCCAAATTAGTTAATAGTACATTGTAGGTGTTTCGCATCAATCGTTGTAGCTAGCTAGTAGAAGTCCAATTAGGCCGCATGATCACCCTTTGTTTGACCGAAACGAGGGTTATACCGCAAGTGAAATTTTGTGGTACATTTCGCTCGAATCCTTTGATGGTTGTACGAGAGAAAGGGAAAAAAACGTAAAAATAGTAAGGGACAACGTAGTTCCAAATGTCAGGGTTGCATTAAGTTATAATAATCGTGCTGGACATGTGTAACTAACCATCAAGGTTTTGTTTATTACGTTTGTAAATCATAACAACGTGTAATTAAAACGTCAGGAATACAACGCTGGACATTTATGAACACAGAACCGCCTTTAGAAATTTTTACACACTCTAGTTTCATAATATACATTCATACAGGAAACTGCCTTTTCCTCGAAGAAACGTTTTTATAAAGTCTTGTGCCCCTGGACAAGAAACGGTTCCTCAGGATTAACAGTTTTCGCTCCCCCTAACTCAGAAATTGATTCAAAGGCTTAAATTTATTTCCTCTGCGTAATATTTCAGGAGTTATTCGCAAAAATTGAAAAACCTGAAAATTTTTAGAATCCAAGTTCAAAAACACGCGAATACCGATTAAAGGATGCGATTCTACGTCAAAAAGTAAACAAAAAATCCCTTTACGATTTTTCAATTCGAGCAATATTTCCGGAGTTGTTCACAAATTTTAAAAAACCTGAAAATTTTGAAAAAATCCTTCAAACTTGAAGGCTATGCTAAAATCCGAGGATTCGACTTTAGGAACGGTATCCTATGCGAAAAACTGAACTAAAAGTTCCTTTACATTTTTTAATTCGAGCAATAATTCAAAAGTTATTCAAGAATTTTAAAAATCCTGAAAATTTTGAAGAAACCTTCAAAATTAAAGGGTAAAAAACGACGATACGGACCATGAGGCGATATTCTACATTCAAATCTGAACAAAAAATTCCTTTACGATATTTCAATTCGACCAATATTTCAGGGATTATTTACAAATTTTGAAATAACTGAAAATAATAAAGAAATCTTCAAAGTTAAAGGGCGTTCTGAAATTCGCGGAAACGGAGTATGGAGCGGTCTTCTCAGACACAAACTGAACAAAAAACGTTCTTTACGATTTTTCAATTAAAGCAATATTTCAGGAGCTATTCAAATTTTAAAAAACCTGAAAATTTTGAAAAACTTCAAATTCTGAAAATCACGGATTTCAAATATGGGGTGTCTTCAATGATAAAAACTGAACAAAAAATTCTTTTATTATTTTTCACTTCGGCGAATATGTCACGAGTTATTCAATTTTAAAAATCCTGAAAAATTCGAAAAAAATGTTGTTACGAAATTCGCAGAAACGGACTATGGGGGGGTATTCTACAACAAAAACTGAAGAAAAAGTTAATTTCAAATTTTGGAATTCGACTAATATTTCAGGAATTATTCGCAAATTTAGAAAATTTTAAAAACTTTGAAAAATCCTTCAAACTAATAGGGGGTTAGGAAATTCACGGAAAGAGGCTATGGGGTGGTCTGATACGTCAAAACTAAAGAAAAAATTCCTTCCAAACTTTTCAATCAAATTAATATTTCAGGGGTTATCCCAAATTTTGGAAAATCTAAAAATTTGAATACCAAACTGAAAATAATGCTCTTGGTTTCGCGCCCCGCTTTTTACCAGAGAAATATTTTTCTAGAAGGGTTTTATTAAATTCGTTTTTATGACATAAATGCGCCCGTGGGCAAAGGATAGTTCCCAATAGTTCTTGGAAAGAGGTTTGCATTCGTGTTACGCCCTTGGAGAAGCGCAGCTTTGATTTATTTACCAAGTACTTTTTTTTTTTCAAAAAAATCTTCCTGATTAAATTACCCCTTGCGCTCCTAGCCAAGCGATAGGTACCTAGTAGCATTTTTTCTTATCGCATTTTCCTTCTGGAGAGTTGGTCTTGGTGTTGCGACCCTGGGTAATTGTTTAAGTTAAAGCCGGTCCTGCACGCAAGTCTCGTTTAATAATGATAGTTAATTAACGATAGTCTTAACACGTGTCGTTGTGTCGGACAATTTTTATACGTTCGTCAACCTTACGAGTTTAGTAGCGTAATCCAAACGTCTGTTGTTTCTTGGACTCCTCGCCGAAATTTAATGGTAATCATCTCCACAGGTTTACGTAAAGGAATTTGTTTTGTCACAATTTTGGCATACCGACATTTGCAGAATGCAGCCCCAGGTCTGTCTCGACTCCTATTGTTCCATTCTGCCAAGGCCACGACGTGCATCGACAAACAATTAATTCAATTACGTTTACGTGCACGTACCTCACTTAATACTTTAGCAAAATATTGATTTCATGCTTTAATAACAACCGGAGACACAATCCTGAACCTTCATCAAGATTATTTAATTGGAAATAATTAAAAATATATTGTAATAATAATTAATATATGGGGAGGGTAACCTTCGTTAATTATTCAAGAACAAAACCCGACAAACAAAAGTGATAGGGGTCAAAGGTAAAACACATTCGTGTAAATTATTTTAAATATTTAATCGAGTTTTCAAAATAGCAACCTGGTGTCGATAAACTAAATAAACGTTAGCATTTTTAATTTGATTTTGATCTAAAGGTCGAATTTGTGGATTTTCAGGGAAGTTTTGAAATATTCAAGCTAATTTTCCGGAGATAATATTTTCCCCACAAAACACGGAATGGTTTAATTATTGTAAAAATAAATTTTATCATGAATTACCATGACGCATTACATTTTGCTACAATAAGTTGGAACGTATTATCATTTTTGCATCTTTAAATTCAGGATATTACAGCATTGGGTATTATGTTCATGACCTTCCCTGATTTTTGTAACAATAGTACTTGGGCTTAAAATTTCAGGACAAACAGATGACACAATAAAAATATTCTGTGTACCAATGAAATCATTTTCCTAAATTGTGGATACTTTCAATTAGCAGAAATCTTGTTTTTCATTAGGTTTGTGCCTGACATATAAGGAAACTTATCTTGAAGCAGCAAGTTTTTTTTTTAAATATATATTTCTAGTTAGCAACGTACGCTAGTTTTAATAAAAATTATTAATCCGTCTACACATATAGGTACATACATTTACGTTAGCTTCAATAAAGTGTCAAGTAAATAAATGGCAGTTTGCTCCCGAAGGACAGGTTTAATAAAATACAAACAGTAAAATTAGCAATGATTTACGAAGTGGTTTATAAAAGTCAAATTACATTACTAAATAACGCCGATTGACCCGTCAGACTTTCTCGTTTGTAATAATTTGCTTTTCTCTCAGTTCTCGCCATCATATTAATTAGTATCAAGTATTTCCCGATGATTTACGATTGTAGCCGCACGAATTTATGATTGGCGTGCATTGTAACAGTTAAAGCAACCTCCATCCGTTAATTAATTCATTACTAGGTATACCCAACACACATTTAGTTAAGAGAGAACCTGTTGTTGTGTGACCGTGGAAAAATGGGGTGGGTTCCAAGGGGGAGGATTTTTTGCAAGGGAAATATTAACACGATGTCTGAATGAACTGTTCCATGGTACCTAACTATCGATCGGCCACGTTTTCTAATGTTGATTGCCGAGTCCGACCCTGTCAGATAAGCTCAATGATGAAGTGGCCCAAGTCACGCCATTATACACGTTCATTATTACATTCTGGATTCATTCCTATGTTTACCTCAACTCCCGCTGATTATTTTCCCGACACATTTGTTCTTCGTTATGGAATAATTTGCGGGGGAGTTTGTTCCAGTGACGGAGACCCAATTTATCTATATCCAAAGTCTTTTACTTCAATAATTACACTGGGGAAAAGCCTTAGAAATAATTTCGTTTAGGAAGCTGTAAAATATGTTACATCCAGCTACAGGCGGTGAAGGGATTGTAATCCTGCGTTATACTGGGGAAAAGCCTTAAAAATGTATGAACATTCGAAATTCGGTTGAAGAAGAGATGCATACTGCAATTAATTAAATAAAAAAGGTATTCTTTTGCAGCCATAAAAGGTTCCGAAAGCGAACAATTAAGAGGAAAAAATAACGGGAACTTCCATTTCCATCAGTTCGTTCAGACGTGGAATGCTCGATATAGTTTTAATTTATTAATGGGGTACTTCGATTTCTCTACTGTTGTCTTGATATTGCGGTAGTGCTGTGGCATTCATTGTTGTAAAATGTAAAGCGATTATTCATCGCCATTAACAAAGAGACTGGTAAATGTTAGCAACATTGCAGCGTCACTCTCCATTCATTAACGACGATTTCAAAATGGAAATTACGTTATATTAGAAAACAATATGAACTCTATGATTAATTCTACTATAGAGTATTTAATTTATTTCGCAATTACTGATCACATTATGGAACTATTATAAAAGCAAAATATTCTTGTAATTACCACCTACAGATTTTATTTTAAAAAAAGATTCTGATACATACTTCAAATCAACAATAATACCTTATCTTTAATAACAAACAAAACAAATTTTAAATCTTTCATTTGGTAACAGGTTGTAACAAAAAGTGACGAAAGAATTTTTAAATCCCACCTACTATAGGCTTAAAAGAGTCATAGCAACCGATGTGATGACGCCTTTTTCTTTTTTTCTACAATAGTAGTTGTATAGTTAATATGAAGTACTGCTTAGCAATTAGCAACTGTACGTGAAAATAATAACTGTGATACTAACACAAAGGTTATCTCTAAGGAAAACTTAAAGTAGTTGCCTATATCAATTCCTGAAGGTCTGAAATTTAAACCGGTTTCAACGTGAAACTATAGTTATCGCCTATTAATTAATGCTTTTTGTAATTCGTGCCAATCTTAATCTAAACCATATCCAAGAAATCAAAAACGTCAAATAACAGTAAACGCTCGATTATGTGAACAGTACATTAGAAAAATATTTTAAAAACTGAAATTCGTAGATACGAAGTGTAGGGCGATATTCTACAATAAAAATGGAACAAAAAGTGTCTTTAACATTTTTCAATTACAGTAACATTTCAGGAGTTATTCGCAAAATTTGAAAAACCTGAAATTTTTTAAAACTCAAGTTCAAAAACATGGGAATACCGATTATAGGATGCGATTCTACGTCAAAAAGTGAACAAAAAATCCCTTTACGAATTTTCAATTCGAGCAATATTTCCGGAGTTATTCACAAAATTAAAAATCCTGAAAAATTTGAAAAAATCCTTCAAACTTGAAGGCTATTCTGAAATTCGAGGATTCGAATTTAGGAACGGTATCCTATGCGAAAAACTAAACAAAAAGTTCTTTTGCGTTTTTAAATTCGAGCAATATTTCAAAAGTTATTCAAGAATTTTAAAATCCTGAAAATTTTGAAAAAACCTTCAAAATTAAAGGGTAAAAAACGCCGATACGGGCCATGGGGCGATATTCTACATTCAAATCTGAACAAAAAATTCCTTTACGATATTTCAATTCGACTAATATTTCAAGGATTATTTACAAATTTTGAAAAAACTGAAAATAATAACGAAATCTTCAAAGCCAAAGGGCCTTCTGAAATTTGCGGAAACGGACTATGGAGCGGTCTTCTTAGACACAAACTGAACAAAAAACGTTCTTTACGATTTTTCAATTAAAGCAATATTTCAGGAGCTATTCAAATTTTAAAAAACCTGAAAATTTTGAAAAACTTCAAATTTTGAAAATCACGGATTTGAAATATGGGGCTGTCTTTAATGATAAAAACTGAACAAAAAATTCCTTTATTATTTTTCACTTCGACGAATATGTGAGGAGTTATTCAATTTTAAAAATCCTGAAAAATTCGAAAAAAAGGTTATTACGAAATTAGCAAAAACGGATTATGGGGCGGTATTCTACAACAAAAACTAAAGAAAAACTTAATTTCAAATTTTGCAATTTGACTAATATTTCAGGAATTATTCGCAAATTTAGAAAATTTTAAAAACTTTGAAAAATGCTTCAAACTGAAAGGGGGTTTGGAAATTCGCGGAAACAGGCTATGAGGTGGTCTGATACGTCAAAACTAAAGAAAAAATTCCTTCCAAACTTTTCAATCAAATTAATATTTCAGGGGTTATTCCCAAATTTTGGAAAATCTAAAAATTTTAATAGAAAATATCGATCAAATCGAAAAATTGTAGAGGAACTTTTTGTTCAGTTTTCCTTATAGAACACACCGTGACATATTTACGGATGGAATTATTTTCTTTTAACCGTCGAATAAATTTTCAACAATTAGTATAAAATTAATTAATTTTTTACAAACTGAGTTTGTTAAATTTAATTTTAATAAAAGTTTGGGGTTTTTCTGATCACGTTATACCCTCGTGCACCCACATCCGTAATGGAAACGTGCGTCTAATTATAAAATTCGTTTATTTTTATAATTTTTCACGTACTGGTGAAAAGCCTTTTAAATTTTTTAAAAACCATTACTTTAGGATTGTTTTTTTATAGTTCATATTTTAAGAACAATTAAAAGTGATGAGATAGGTTGTCTAAAAATATTCCATTCAAGCAGGTACTATTAATATCCATGATGGCAACTATTTATGATCGATCATCCAACACGCGTAACATTAACCTTTAATATTTATAGTAAGCAGGCAGAGCTCGAACATAGCCTTTTTATTAAACAAGCCGATTGAAGTGCCTCGTGAGAGCGTATTAATAGTAAAATCGGTTAAAAAACAACATCGTTCGCGTAGTGAAGGTAACGCAAAGATTTACTACTACTGCTGCGGCCGGCGAAATTCCTGCGACTCAATCATTACAGAAACTGCTACTGTACAACCTTCCTGCTGAACCGTGTCGCGTTTTCCTCTACTCCGCTCTATTAAATCATGCTCACAACCTCGTTGAACGAACGCGGACTTCGGCCCAAAATAGAACCCGCCCGTGATATTTGTAAAATCGTGTGGTTTTCTCTCCTGCCAACAATTACCTCAGAGCAGAGAGAAAATCTTGAACGGGGCCTGAGCAGTTTCGTAATTTTTCGGAATTTTCGTTGAAAAAGGATCGAAAATAGTTAAAAGTGTTTAGCGTAAAAGCGGTAGGCGTTTGGGTTCTGTTTATAAACAACCAAGCTTGAAATACGAGAGAGAAAAAAAGTATGTGTGAAAAGGACGAAAGATATATAACCAATGGCGGCTTGCTTGGCAACAAGAAGGCTATGGAACAAGATTTTCGATACTTTTGGACCCAAACCAGCTCGGCGGGCCTACATTCCTGGCATTCCCGTTAATGACCGCCCGTCCATCCACTGCCCAAGATATCGTCATTAACGCCGTAATTTCTTAACGATAAAACCCGTTTCGATGTATAAGTACGTGTTCAATTAACAACTGTATTAATCTAGAAACCCGCGCGAATTAATTATTCATTCTAAATTCCTAGTGCTAGATAGAAATGCTGTTTCTTCTCTCCTTGCAACGTTTACAAATCGTTCGATTTAGAAACTTACTAAAACTGCATTTATTCTGAACGATTTTTTGGGGAATTACTTTCGAAATATCTCGAAAGTTGCACCCGAACGTGAGCGAAATAACCAACTACACCTGTGAGTGCTTCATCACCCACATGCTAAAATTCCAGATCCCGCAGAGAATTTCTCTTTTTCAGACAGAAACTAAGATGAATGCTCTCTTCTACGTTGCTCAACAATAACACCACCTTTTTTTTATTAAGATTTTTAACCATCAACAAATACAATAGAAAATAGAAATAGGATAGCAGCGGGGTTTGAACCCGGAACTACAGTGAATCGCTACTATTTTATATTAAACGTCAGAGGGGTGGGAAAACCTTTGGAAAGTAGATCAGACCTAAGAAACCGGATTATATAACTTGAGATATTATTAACCTTCGTCCACACAGAGGAAGGGGGGGTGTAGTCGGAACAATTTTTTTTTAAAAAAAGAGACTCCGAAGCAAACTTTTCTACAGAACCAGGAATTCAACCCTTTAATTTTTACACCTAACCATGACCTAACATACATTTCAGTTAGTATGTCACTTAACAGAATCCTCTACAAAACTTGGGGGGGGGGGGATATTTTGGAAATCATTAACATACCACAAGTGTGAGACAAGCATAAACAAGACAAAATCCGAACGAGCGCCGAGTTGGTTGGTAGCAAAATTACAATATTTTTTAATTTCCTCTATTGGCGGGGGGGGGGGGGATTTAGAAAGCATTATTATACTTAACTGAAACACACAAATTAGTTAAGTAGATATTATATTTTATTCTGTCAGTTAAATTAATTTCCTTCCCAGTTACTAAATTATTTACAAAAGTATTTTTCATAATTTTTCAAGGTTTAAGGTTTGATGCATCACTGAAAATATCGTTTCAGGAGGTTATAGTTCGAAGTTTCAGTTCACCATTAGAGTCAAATTCGAAATCGATTTATTTGTACGTTTGCTGCTATTCCTGTTTCTCTCCCCGTGACGTACTCTAAATTATTTCGGAAGAGCTTAATTTTTTACCTGCGGACAGGATGAACTCTGATTTTCAAAGCTTGAAAATTTTCCAGGTCAAAACTTCGTTAATTAGAGTAGAAAATTCAGATTATAAAATACTAAAGTACGAATTTGAATTTAATCAAAATCAACCCCTAAGAGTCAACGTTGATTCAGAGCCCCCACAATCTATAGGTATTTCGCTAATCTGATAAAAAATTTAACACAATTGTGTTTAATGAGTCTAGATTAATTTTATTTCTTAAAAAGTTCTGGAAAATTGGGAAAATTTCGAGTTTTCTATATTTTCAAGGTCGGTATAAACAACATAACATTTTTTTCTATTCTTGGGAATAATTTTGAAAGAAATCCAGTAACTTATCAGATGTCTACAATTTGAACAAAAATTATCGCGAGGATTTCCTCACCGCTGAAAAGTTTTCCCAACGTCTACAGGAAAATCCCTAGTTGTACGTGTAACCGGAAAAAATCTTTTCTCTTCGCTTATTTTTTGGCTTGTAAGGTTTAGACGAGGTACTTTTCCAGTGATAATGTTAAATTATTTTAATCGCTTATAAAATGTCGACAAGGATTAAGTAAGGCGAGTATGTCGGCCATGAAACTCCCAAACACTGAAGGGTTATAACTTTTTCTTGTGTTTTTTCTTATTGGTCAGACTGTTTACGTGAAAAATATATGATTATGGAAAAAGAAAAAAATAAACAAAAGGAATTACGGTCTTTGGGCACTTAGATTTCGTTGGATTTCGTACACATCTGGGGTTTACGCAATCGAACCTTCTTCGCTACCCCAATTGAGTAATAAACCATTAGGCCTTGAAGTCATAAAGGCAACCCCTGACTCGAGTCCGAAATAAAGAAATTTGCATTCAGTTCGAATCTTGCTGCAGATTGCGATTTTTGAATCTTTTTACTTGATGAAAAATTTCAGTTGATTTGGGGATCCGACCTTTTAAAAGTATTAATGAACATTTCACTTGGGCCTGTGGCATTTAGAAAATATTAATTAGGGAGGTATTTTTAGAAAAACTCCAAAAATGAGTGTGGACGCAGATTTGGGGAACTTTACACCCTTTGCTCTTTTTGTTCATCCTCACAATAAATTATTTTGCTTCCTTTGAGCGAAAAAATAATTTCATAATCGTATCCTACAGATACCGAACAGCTGATTTGGTCAAGGATCCGTCCAAGCGTAACATCCCCTAATTCTTTTCGTAATTATAGCCGAGTCTCTAGAGGCTCCTCCACCAAAAAAATTAAAAGATATGTGAAGGAGCAATAAGATATTTTAGAAGGCTACGAAACATTTTTTAAACAACTTTTATTTTTAATTTAATATTTAGGCCACGTATTATTACCGAAAAATAAGTTCGGGTTCGCATTTTACAGACACGGAACATTAGATTAGTGTTAGCACGCCGATACTACCCAAATTGAAATCTCCACGAATCTAAATAAGACAATAACCAACGTACTATCTCGAGATAATCGAAAAATAACTACAGATTCGTATTCTACAAACTGTTTATTAGACTAAACGTCACAGTTCTAATCATCCAATCTTTGATTTCTTTCCGAACTGTGGTTAAATCAACATAGAAACAGCCCCTTTTAAGCCATAACCTGAATTGAATTTCAGATTTCAGCGGATAAAGACTAGGGGAAAACTGTAAAACTGGGTCACTTGACATGAATAGAGTGGGGGGGGTCTTCCTGAAAGATGAACGTAGCGGAAAGTGAATCTCGGATTCGTATCCTACCAACACACGTCTTTTTGGGGTAGATCTGTAAAATACTACGGTGTCTCCTTGTGTTAAGGATTTGGGAAGTACGCGCGCAAGGAAGGGTCTAGTAGCGTTTTTTTTAAATGATTGATCAGAAGATTTGGTTGTATTTTCTTTGCGGTCAAGGTTTTTTTTAAACAATCCGGAAGTGTAATTATTTTGAAGAGAAGAAAAGTTTTAAAAGAAGAGATCGTGTAGCGTGAACCTCGAACTTGATCTCGTGATGTTTAGACCGACGTTATGAAATCAGGCGTAAGTTTTGTACCTTTTTGCTGAAGTTCCTCGAGTTGGCCTCGCAGGATGGAGCCATTTGAAAAAGAACTGTACAGTATAAGAACACTTCCCGACACTAACGTTTACGAATTTGTTTTCCGTGAAATTTTCAGAAGTACGCTGAAAATTACGCGCTGTTTTCAGCCTTAATAGTAGCAGGTGTACCACCACAACAACCGTCGGACAGAAACTGAACAAGTGCCGCGACGCCCGCTAGCAGCGCACCGTTCGGCCAACGCCAACTTTACTACGACAACTACGTTTCGCGATGGTGTTCATATCTCACTTTTACTTCACAAAAAGTACTTTTTTCTTTCTCTTTTTACTTTATAGGAAAATCTCGTTCGTGTATTTCCACACGTATGCATTATGTAACATATGTTCTAGTAAAAACGCTTTATTTTGTCAATTTCAGCTGAACCATTTCGACGCGGAATTCATTAATAAATTCCCTGAAATCCTCTTTTATGAGAGTTATTATTCCTTTTATTGGGTGTAATTATATTAAATTTGAGAGAACCTGCGACGTATTCAAAGACGCATTTTTACGACGATTTCGGTTCCGATATTCATTTTTCCCGATTGTCCCGGGAGAAGGCTAAGAAAATATGATTGGACGCGACTTGGCAACATTACATGCTATACTATACATCTTTATGGTTATCTTATCAATTCGCGTGCAACCGTCTTCTATATTTAGCCATCATTGTCGTTTATACCTGCCTACACACTTACAGATGCAAGTCCTTTGTCACTACAGTATCGTAGTTTGTGGGTTATTAATGATAAGCCAGTCAATTGGAGATTAAAACTTCTCTTCAATACCATTTTACCATAACACAAAGCATACCACAAAAAAAAACAAGCTAACGACCTACAGAACAAATTTTTCCATATGACCTTGAAATATTTTTATTTCAAGGACGTTTAGAAATAATGCAAAACCCATATCTTAGATCCTTCCATATAACACCTTCAAACCAAAGCAATTTGTAGATTTTTTCCCCAGAACTAATTTTCAAAAAAACTATGCCCTTGAAATAAGGTTATTCAAGGACATTTTAGGTTCTGAAATATTTCTACAATTACAAAATAATTATTACAAAACAACATTTCCCGAGGGTCATTGCAAATAAATATTTCCTGGAGATTATCAAGTCAATTTTTCAAACATTTTAATAACGATATCAAACTTTGATAAGCCCTGACTTCTATTATTTTTTCTGCCCTCATGAATATGCGATAATAAATTAAAGTTTTTTCAGTCCTTAATACTTTCTGATTAAATCATGGAAAATTATGTTGTACTTTTTGAATTAAATTTTTAATTACAGTTATGCCCTTGAAATAACTTTTTTAAGGTCATGGGAAACTTATATACCCTGAAATTGTGTATGGATTAGTTTCAGTTTTCAGGAAACTTATACTTGTGCAAGAACGTGACTCCCCAACGTTTGAATAATTTTCTACGCCAATAATTGTTGAACCTATAAACTTTTGACCTTGAAAAGAACTTCTTCAAGGTCATATTAAATATTTATTCCATCAGTTGGTGTAGTTAATTTTTTTAAATCGTCGGGAAACGGGGAGAAAATGCAACATTGGCTCCTCCACCAAAATGCATTTTCCGTCTTGCTAAACCTGCAAAGGTTACGACCTTGGAAATAATTTTTTTAGATCATATTCCATAAGTTACGTTATTTAATGTTTTTTTTTTCGACATTTACAAAGGAAAAAACCAATAAGATTTGTGGGATTTGTGCCTTGGTGCCAGTAAGTGTAATGTGGTTGGGAATTTATTGTTTTTCCTCCTCTTTCCCATCCACACGAGTTATTGAGATACTTGAGATTGGGTCTAGAACAAAGACGTGCAATTCCTTTTGACATTAAAAACACAAAGACTTGTATTTTCAAATAAAAAATTCTCCCATAATATAAAAATAGTTTCTTATCCTGAAAATTCCAAACTCGACAAAAAATTCGCTTGAATAGAATCAGAATGGAAGTTTTAAAAACATTGCTGACGTTGTTTCTGCAACTTAAATGAATTAAATATTGTACAAATTGGCCTCGAAACTGGCGACAGAGTTTCTACGATAGTTCGAGCTGTGGTGAGCTGACTAACATTTCGCAAGGTCAACCTCGCATCGCTGACATCAACACGTCAATGAGCAACACCCATTATTACTTTTTGCATTTAGAATATAATTTTTTGTTGCATTGCAAATTTATATCTCCACGTGTCTGGAGGATGTACAAAGAAAACCCCAAAGGAAGGGAAAGGATAATCCTTCATTTCCCCAACCCACAATCCGCTGAAGGCAGGATAAGTTTGTTAAGAGTAGCGAGCAGGAAAGTACGGAAATTGCTGCACTTAGTGGAATTTATTGGAGTGTGTTCGGGTAATGGGGAGCGGAGTTGTAATCGTGCTCGGGGCGGATTTTACCTGGGAAGGTACGTGAGACGGTCGAGTAGTCCGCGGCGACCGCGAGGTGAAGGTCGCGAGCACGTCAATGGGCCCTGTTTTGTTGCCTGGACAACCGCTAGGAGGTGCTGCTGCTATTTCTGGCATCAGCTCACGGCACATGTTTATTGGAAATACTCTCAGAAATTGGAACCAAGGAACAGGAAATCGAAGAATCCAATATGGGGATTATTCTCCAACTTCCTCATTATATCTTATTCTTACTTCGCAATACTTTTCATCGAACTTGCCATGACAACAGGAACGGTAGTAAAACCTACAACTTACTCCAACTTGTTCCTTTTAGAACGCCAAAAGAACTTCCTCGTTCTATCAGGATCAACCTCTTCAATGGTAACCCATCAGAAAATGTAATTAGAGGTCGAGGACGGAAGGAAAGGGTTGATTGATAACTTTTACAGCTTCTCCAGGACGAAACCACCGAAAAACTGTTTTGATGAAATCCAAGAAGTCTTCAAGAGGTCACAAGAACGCCAAAAGAAACTTTTGATCCCATCAGTGGATCGAGATCTTCGTTTAATTGCTGGTAACCTATCAGAAAATGCAATAAAAGTTCGAGGAAGAACATTTCTTACAACCTAACCCATAGGAAAGGGTTGGTTGATTAGGACCCATTCAGGGGTAGACAAAGGAGTGAAATCCAAGAAGTTATCCAGAGGTCACAAGACCAACTTTCGAACTCTTGGACAAGCGAAGACTGAGAAGTATAAAAATGCGATAAGGGGTTGCTAAAACAGCCTTTCCTGCAATCTACACCCTTATAAGTAACTTATTCGGTTAGTTTATAGTAAACTATCGCAAAATGTAAAATAAATCCGAGCAGAGCATTTCCAGAAGCTTGCATCGTTGAAAGACCACCCCTAAGGTTGGTTGCTGAATTTTAGGGCTTATTTAGAGGCAAACCAACGAAAAAATGTTTGAAATTCAAGAAATTGGTCACGAGAGCGACCTTCATTACAACCTGTACCAGTGGAGCTCTTGGGTTAGAGTTAGATGACAATATTTTTATCCCTTACTCAAGGGAGGCGGGAATTAAGAAAAGTGGAGAAATGAGTTGCTGAAACAACGTCTCCTTCAACATACACCCTTAAAAAAATTTCTTCGGTTAGTTGACGAGAAACTATCGAAAATTGTAAAATAATTCGAAAAAGATCCTTGCGTTGGAAGACCAACCCCTAGGGTTTGTTGATGGCTTTTACGGCGTATTCAAGGGTAAACCAATGAAAAATATTGTCCTACCATTAATTACTCGAGTCGACCATTGAAAAACTCTTTAAAAAAGAAAATCTGACGAGAAACAGAGTCCCTGCTCTTGCATGCATGTTCCTTAGGGGACTTGGGTACAAGCAGCATCTTGGCGGACCAACCTCATTTTATGCAAATTTAATTCAAAATTCTGTTTTTTGGGAAAAAAATTCTCATTGTAACAAAGTAAAAAATTCGAACCAAGACAAACTCAATTATTATCAAAATATTGCGAATACAACAATTCTGTCGTTTTTTTTTTGTGTATCTCTTCTCTGTAGATAATTCGGCTATTCCTCTAATGTTACTATCCGTGAATTTTTAATCATTTCTCATTATCACCAGGATGTTGCACCAGCTTTTATGCTATTACATATACATGATAACTGCTTCTAAAAGTCATATAAAACTGTATCAAACAGTTTTTTTTTTCGTACACCAGTAATGAAACGGGATTTGCAAAATAAAAGGAAATTCTAACAATCTAATATATAGAAAGTAGAAAAATAAATGTTTCCTGTTACTTTATAGACTTTGTTGTTAGTGATATCTGATCTGATACAAACAGACATACATCCTTTTATTTATTTAGAGGTAGTTCGAACGGGTACGTGCATGCCATAGCATTCTACAGGACGGTATCGAGAAATATTAAAAAATATATTGCAATGAAAAATTGTATACCTATCAACCCTATGCTAGAAATAATCAAGAATTCGTCCCAACCCTTGTACAAAAAATATTTTTAACGTAAATTCCGTAATACGGATAATTACATCCCCTATAAAATTAAATAAACGTTACGTCTTTATAATCAAGAAAATTTAGAAGATAATATTCGGTCTGTAATGAGAGAATTTAATTAGGGTGGTCGGACAGCGTAAAATCTTAATTTAATTAATGGGGTTGAACTTCAAACAATCATCCCCTATAATTTTGTTTTTATAAATGTAACCACTAAGTAGATGATTGGTGTCAGGAATGAAAGTTGAACGCCCACAATTAACGTGTTGCTACAATTTCCGTAACAAAATGATTACAAAAAAAGCGCGCGCGCGCGAGCGCGAGAGTGTTAAGTGCGTACAATTATTATTATTATGACCACTTTCATTAGTTATTAATTAATTTGTTACACGAGTAATTTCGTGTTGGAACGTTTTGCTCCATTTACGAAGGTTTTTTTTAGAAAATTTCTGCTTCATACATAAATATGTATGTAAATTACAAAACTGGCGCAATAGAACATTTATTTATTCATTATCGGCATTGATGTCACCTTTGTCAACTTTTAAATTTAATGTTTTTGCAAAAAACATTCGTCTTGACCTTTTTTATGTTAATTCTACAAAAAGATCTACACTGTCCTTATTTGCATTAGAAAAAGAAAAAAAACATTGATCTGTTTTCTTAACGTTATATCATCAGTAGCGACTCGTGGAAAAAATCTAGAAGCCATAGAGAAATCGAAATAATAGAAGCGCGTAAAATAGTCAAGAGGGGGTAACATAAGACTTAGGAGGGGTCAAAATGGGTTTAAGGGGTAAAGAGAAATCATGGAAACGGAAAAAAATAAAAATCGTACATCATACAGGACATAGCCAACTTCATCCCCTAAGATGAAGCACAGGACCCTTCTTGCTTGTTCTGTTTCATATCGGTGCCTTCTATCCTTGTTTTTCGGCCTGAAACTGTAACCTCTGCGCCGAATCCCCAAATTCTCATCCAAATTTATAAATTAAAACAAAACAACGAATTTCTTTCCCCTAAAAATACCTTCATCTTCCATTCTTTAACGCGTGCTGTTTATATTTTGGGCCACGACTATGTTTATTAATTGTTAGGCATATTTTAACGTTTTAGCGTGTACGTAAATGAATTCATTACAAGCTGCGACAGTCTAAACATTCTGAAATAACTCGAAATACCACCACGACGAACAAAAACTGGCGTGAAAGTGCGAATTAAATTTATGTGATATAATTTATTTATGCAGTTAGGTATTATTACGTCTAATTAAGGCTCGTTTGTTTAACGTAAACTTATGCTTTTTATTTTTCACGCTATACGCTTTGATAATTCGATGACAAGGTTTGTGAATGAAACGATATCGTAGGATTTTTTGCCTTCTCTACAAGGGATGATTTAAGATCTTAAGGAACGTTTAATTTTGACCAAAGTTCACCTTGATCTTAGGAACGATTAATTCTTAAGACTTTTTGTAAACAAATACACTACAAGGGGGGCCCGCAAAATTAATAAATACGGCACTGTTTGTAACACAATAAAATCTTTTTTTCCCAAACTCAATAAAAACCAATTTTGATTTTAGACAAATTCATATTACATGGAGTATCTTCACTCCCCCCCCCATTTTCAGCCAAAAAAATTCTAAAAAAAAGATTAGAAAAATCCTGAACAAAATCATGGCCTGCTTGCATTATTTTACTCGAGCCCTATTGCAAGTCGCACTTATTCCTAGAAAACCAGGCAGGATGTTTACATGCACGTGGTCAATAAATAACCCCTTCGGGCTCGCTAGCGGTATAGTCTTTCTATTGTTAAATAATAAGTGTTGACAGCTTTTATTGCATTTTAAAGACTTGCAAAACGTTTTTGGAAAAACTTTTTATTTAAAAAACTTGAGGGGTTGTTTATCTCACATTGTTTGGTAATTGGTGTTGACAGGATTAAATTTATGATTACAAGGGGGAAAATACAAGAATTAAACCATAGAAATATACAGGGTGATTCATTAAAAGAGACTATCGGCTGTAACTCGGAAAGTATTTGTCCTAGATTAATGGGAAAAAAATCTATCAAAGTAAATCGCGCATGAGAAAACTATTAAAAATATTTTCAACCCTTAATTTCTGCACGGGACGCTACAATCGAGGAGCTGTTATGTGAATTCGCGTTTTTCTCAAAAAAACAAGAAATTAAGGCACACTGAAAGGTATCTAGATCGAAAGACCGTCTAATTTTACATAAATTCCATGAATTGAAAGTTTCAAAAAATTTCGTGTGACAGGATTTAATCCTCCAAGGATAAAAATTGTTGTGTCTTTGAGTAGAAGCATTTTTTTTTTATTTCATGACGATTTATTATTGAAAGAAATTTTCCGAGAGGTTTTAATGGAAATTCGCGTTTTTTTTCTTTTAATTTCTAGCCACCAGGAAATTTTAAAAATCTAAGCAATTTATTCTTTGCTTTATAACAAGTTCAGGTGTTTATTTCTTGTTAATTAGATTTTGTAATATAGAAACATAGACAAGAATTACGTCAGCATTAATTTTCCTCTAATATTATTGCAGTTTTCTTTTATTATATCCATTCTAATTTAAATTTCCTTAGATGGAGTAATAATATAAAGTTTAAACGTAAGCAAAACAAGAATACTGGAAGTTGACAGTGCAAAGAGCTTTGATAAATTGCTGTTTTCGGAATTATCGCCATATAAGCAAAGACCACTTCTTACTTTACAGCTGTTGAACTTACATTACGAGTACTTGCTAAAAATAGACTCAATTACTTCTCAATCTCGATATTTATAGTAAAAGGCTTTTATTCAACAAAAATCATTGACACGAGTTCTGAATATTAAAGAGAAGAATTGGATTCTCTTTCCCCCCTACCCTACATCAAAGTACAAAGAGTAATAACATGGAACAATTTATATAAGATCCCTGACTGTCTTTTCCCTTCTCTTTCGCCAATTTCTAAATTTGCTGGGGGCGTGTGGTAAAAGACAGGCAGGATGCAAATTGCGAGAAAAGGGAGATAGAAGGGGCACCGAAAAGTCAAGGGATGGCGAGGATTCGTAAGAGTCAAATAGGGGAAAAAATTATTCATCAGAGTCTCTGTGATTCTTTCCATTTGTTTTGGTTACGTCTCCTCTATTGAAGTCACCTAAAAACTAATCAAGTTTCATCTTGAATTTTTTTTATGCAAAATAAATTTTATAATTTATTTTACCAATAAACCCCTATTGGAATGCCCTAAATTATTCAATAAACAGTTAAAAATAACCAAATACTATCTCCTCTTCAAACACTTGAAAGAAAAACATAAAAAAGTCAATTTTACAAACTGCCGGGTAGAGATAAGCATAGTCTGTCGATAATAAATTCAGACACACATATCACTATCTTTGTTGTAGTATATTATACGGCGGTCAGACAAACACATAGTTCTTAGGAATTCGGCGGTTAAAAGAATCCTCAAGAGCCGAGAAGGTCCTGGGAAGAGCACATTATGTGGTCCACAGATCGTGCCTGAGATTGATGCCGTTCTCAGACTCGTTAATTAGGGTGTATACCAGGAACTTTTAAAAATTTTAATGGCAAGGGGTTTCAATTAAAGAAAAGTTTTGTGGTTTTTGGTGTGGTTACGAAATCCTTCACAGGTTGACCCATCAAGGTCGTTGGGAGGTAGCAGACTGCGCGCTTCCACATAAATTCAAGCTAGTTTGCTTGTCGAAAGTAAATACCGTAAAATAAACACACGTTTGAATGTTAAACAGTGCTTGGATACATAAAAAGTCCTAGAAATAACCTTGAAATTGACCTTAACCATATTCAGATAACGAGTTTGAATTTTATTTGTGTTTTCGATTTTTTTCCAACAGTTAATGTTTTCAAAGTTTTCCATAAACTTCATGTCAGACAAACATAATTAACAATTACGATCTTAAAGGGGAGGGAAGTTAAAAGCTAGTCCCATAGGAGAGGGCGAAACGAAGGAGAAATAAACCGAAAAAGGAGAGAAGGCATACCAAGGGGTGGGAAAAAGGAATACCAATGCTAACAGAGGAGTAGAGACAGAGAATACAATGAGGAGAAAATAAAGGGGTCAGGAAAGAAAAAAATACACACTGGAAGAGTATCTGAGAGCACAAAAAGTGTTTGCCCACAATGAGGAACGAAATATGGCACAAAACATAAAAAGTGAACAAAAAGCACAGGACATGTTCAGATATTAGTGGAGAGGGGGTACGGAGGCAATGAAGATGAACATAAAGAGGTCTTGCTACTTTCTGACCAAAATATAATTTTGTGGAAAATTTTGGATTGGAGTTCTTGAAGGAGAAGAGGAACCAGAGGAAGCACAAAGAAAAAAAGAAATACAAAGAGTTTCTTCATTTTCCTTTTTTTCCTAAAGGAATCACACCAAGCCTCCTATTCATTTTCCAAATAAAACATAGCAGTATTAAAAATGTTTTGGAACATCCTATAAATTTATGAAAGACTTTTTATTATGTAACGAAAATATGTTTCCTATTGTAGCCAAAACCAACAAACAAGAATTTGTTTCTGGTTGGTTACGTCTTGCGTGCGTTTTGTGGGCTTGAAGGGTTATTGTAACTTTGTATTAAAATGACATTCAATGTCAGCGCCGTATAAATTACGTTAAAATAGTTCATGAACTAAATAATTGCTTTCTGCCGTTCCGCTCCCGAATTTTGCACATCCGCTGTTCATCTCTCGAGGTTGTATATAAAAAAAAACATTGTTCTATTATAAAAATTGGAAGTTGAAAAAACGAGCTCGTTCTTTTTGGCAAAAGGATTACTTCATTGTAGAAAATTGAGATGTCTCAAAATAAATATTTGCGCTAATGACGTGTGTGTATGTGTGTTGTATTATTGCGCTCTGTGTTAGTTTGTTTCAAACAACGTGGGTGACTATAAATATATTTACGACGAATTCACGTTGGTATTTACTATGAATAACACAGTCACCTAATCGCACTATCCAGTTATAATTATTGCCCTGCAGCAATGAGCTCCAATTTCAAATTAAACAAGGAAAAACCAACTCTAAATATAGGCACCAAAGTACACACAAAACAGTCTCATTAAAGTGACACATTGCTCGTTAAAACAACTAGAAAGCCTTTGGGAGGAAAAATTATGTTCTATTTTAACCCAAATTTTATTTCAAAGGATACAACAAACAAGAAAGTCTCACAATGTTATATCCCACTCCTGAAATTAGTATTATTTACTCTTACATGAAAAATTACGCTAATAATCAGTTTAAACTGTTAACAAACAATTTTACAGTCCCGAGAACAATCAGTAAAATGTTGTATAATCAATTTAACGCTTGCTTAATCTAGCCCCTATCTCGAATTATATTCATACACACACACAGTAAATCAATTTTTCTATTTTAAAATTTAAATTGGTTTTAAAAGTCTCATAAAATATTATTTAATAAACTTCAAAGAGCTCGTGGATATAATTAAAAAGGGGAACGTAATAAAATTACGTCTTGGAAATTTTTTCCTTGTTTACTTTCAAGAAATTTTTCCCTTGCATTACCTTTTTTTATATAGGCTTAGGGCACTCAAAACAATTAATTTATTTCATGAAAACGCTCGAAATCTGTATGATACGGTGATCTCCACCTGTGATTGGTCGACCCTTTCAAATCCTGTCCTGTGATTGGTTTGAAATTACGTCAAAACTATAATTCATGAAAATTCATAAACCATAAAGTCCTGAAAGGAATTTTTGCTTTAGTGGGTTGTAGAAACCACTCCTCTGTAATGATACAAGAGATAATACATCTTCGTGGCTTGAATTTATGTCTGTTCCAAATAACGACCCATCATCCTTCGGTCTGGTCGGGAGGTGGGCCGCATGGCGAGGCCCACCGCCTGCACTATTTTTACTACGCAGCAAATTTCTGTGACCACGCATTCACGCCAGCCAGCGAAACATACACATGCATAACGGAGAGGTCATTGGCGCCACTTATTTATAAATACCTCCGTATTTCGCAATACGTATATACAACTCGTCCGAGAAAAGGGCAGACTCAAAGAGACAGAAGAATCACTGCTAAGAATTAACAACCAGCCGCGAGGTAAAAAGATGATGCATTTTTATTCTGGGTCGACTTGAATTATTTCAGTAGTCATTTTGAAGAATTGGATCGACGCCTTCGTGTTTGTTAAATGAAGAGAAGAGTACAGGGACGGACTTAGCCCACCTTTTATTTAATGTACCCTGGAAAAAATTAATTTAATTTTCTAATTTAAAAATCCATGAAAATTCAGGAATTCTTTCAGGAATTTTTAGAAAATTGTATGAAAAATTAGGGTACCTGGAAGATGAAATAAAGGAACGTAATGTGGGCAGAGAGAGATAGGGCATCCATAAAAACAAGAGAGAAGGGGTGGGATACCTAGGTACTAATGGGAAAGGATTGTAGGACAAAAAGGCGATGCGGTAGTTTGTAATCAGAGAGAAAGGGGGGGGGGTCCAGAATGAAACGGAGAGATAGGGGCGGTTTAAAGATAGCAGGGCAGAGATTATGGAAGACCTAAAAAGTTATGGCAAAAAGAGAGGAGGACACAAGAGAAAATGGGAAGGTCTAAGAGCGTATGGGAACGTTCAGAGAGTACGGGAAGGCTCAAAGTGGAGGGTAGCGTGCGGGAATGAGATGACTAGGAAGTGAGTCATAGTGGAAAACGAAAAAGGTATTTCCTCCCGAGGAGTTTTAGGTTTAAAATTGGGTTAGAATTTTTTTTAAGTACCAACAACAATGAATATAAAATAAAACTCCTACCCCTTAAAAATTTCATAATTTTTGGAAATCCAAAATCCACCCCAAATCCAAATTTGCTACATTTTTTGTTCTTGGGAGGTTTTTGCATTAAAAGTGGAGTTGGAAAAATGATTTCCTCATGAAAATCACCCCCCCCCCCTGATAAAATCTTAACGAACGAAAATGACTGCAAAATATTTTCCACATAAAAATTCTAACGCTTTATTTTTAGAATATTTTTATATAGTAATGGACAAGTAATTACTCGGAGAATTATTTATATTTTTAATGCATCAAATTGATTTTCCACTGGATTTTCCACTACATTTTCTTTTTAAACAAATTTGTTGTACATCAAAACAAGTTATTACGTATCGTGACTTTACTTTTTCCATTTAAATCTGAAAGAATATACCTGCAAGTGGACCTAGACCAGAAAATCTGGTTATAGGCGCCATTGCAACACCATCAAAACAAGTGGGCTTAACAAAAAATTCCCAGAAGAAATATTTAAAGTCTTTTGTAAGCTTAAAAGGGAAATTCTTAGAAGCAAGAGAAAAGAACGTCTTAATGGAAGAAAACACATTTTTACAAATCGGCTTGGGGTTCTTGTGAGACCCTCGGCCTCGAGGCCAGTTAAGGGTTAAATCGTCTTGCATTTGCCAAGCTTTGACTTCTTCGCATAATTTTAATAATAACCTTGAAATAAGGCTCTTTGGAGCCTTTTTTTCCTTGCATGCGAGTTATATAAATCAAGTATAAAATTTGGCCACAGTAATCCCCTGACCAAAATACAATAGAGAACATCACAAAAAATCGAATTAATCGAATGTAGAATTTGGGGTTAAAAACGGCGTCTGTAATTCTCGTGAGTTTTATTCCCCCTCCTGGTATTTTCGTCCTTTTCAAGCATTTTAAAAGGGAAGTTTGTTGATAACTATTAAGAAAATTACTGTTTCGAATTAATAATGAAGTTAATAAACTATAAAAAATTAAATTTGATTGTAATATAAATTAAAAACATCATCAAATACCACATTTTATATGCAAAACCATTAAAGAAATGCAGTTAACCACAAACAATAACAAGGAAGTTTCATTATTCATAATAAATCAACAATAACTACTTCTAAAGTACATTTTTAAATCAAAACAGATTTTCAAAATAATTACTTACATGAAAATTAGCAAAGCCTTTGTTATTTGAATTTTTCGAACACAAAATTATTTTTACAACCATACAAAAAAAAGCTAGACCGGAGTATTACCTTTATTCTCACAATAATTACTTAACCATTGTTATCGGCGTGTTTGTTATCAACAATATCCCACTCGTAGTACCAAAACGCGTTAATAATAACCTTATCAGTAACAAGATATCGGAAATTCCTGAAAAAAACTATCCCTGTAATAACAAGAACTTACCAAACAAAATTCCTTCTTCAAAACGTAACAACTTTTAACACAAAAATTTGTCGATTCACAACGAAAAAACAATGTATACCTACGTTCGGGAAACCCCCGCGTTAGAAAACAGGGAAAATCAAAACCGACAAGTTTTACATGTTTCGTAGGTACAAGAAGTGCATATCAACTGGTGCCAGCGGTGGACTTGTGCGTACGCGTTACTACTACGCTACTACAGGAATGTGGGGGGGTTACTACGACCATTAAACCAACATCAACCACGAACATGAAGATTGGATTTCAAAGAGGAAATTCTGCTGGACGACTACGGTAAGAAAGTTCAGGGCGTGTAGGAGATGCTCGCAGATGAAGTGTCTGAGATACGCCGGTTTCCCGACTCCAAGACGATATTTCTTGTACCTACTTGATCCATGATCTTAAAAAGGGATGAAACAGGAAGGATATTATTCTTTTGTTTTATTATATAAACCACATGGCAAGGATTTTTTTTTGCAACTTTTTTAAGTACATTTAAAAGATAAGAAATGCCTCGTATCGCAAACTTTAGATTAGATCGACAGGGACGGACTGGTTCAATGAGACAATACGAAAAAAACTTCCCCCAATCCAAAATATTTTTTTTATTTTACAAAATGTTTGATTATATGTTTTTTACACCAAGGGTGAAATTAAAAATAGTCAAGAATGTGTTAAAGAAGAGGGAGAAAAATGTAGGGGTGGTTGGGTTTGCCAAAAGTTGAGAGAGAAAGAGGAGAGGAGTCATTGGGTTAGAAGGATTAATCTTGGGTTAGAGTAGAAACAGAGGAGAGCCAAAACTGGGTTAAAGAGAAGAGGGGAAGTGGAATCGTAAAACAGGGTGGAAGGGGTTAGGTTAGAGGGGGACGTCTACGGTTGGATTGGTAAAAAAACAGAAAAGGACGAGTTGAAAAATAAAAAGAATCGAGCTTTAGAAAAGGGTGGGAGAGATTAAGTTAGGAAAAAGGCAGAAGAGAAAAAAAAGGAAAAGTGCGAGCTACCCTCTTCTAATCTCGACTGGGGGTTGGAAACATACATAAACACAACAAAGGAGGGAGGTTGGAGAAAAATGGAAGAGTTAGAAAAAGACAGCAAAGTTGTTTACGTTGGGGAAGGGTGGGACTAGGTGTGGGGTTAAAAAAGGATAGGAAAAGGACAGCTTGTGGGAAATATTGGGAGTCCTGGGTTTGGATTGGGGGGGAACATTCGGGATTGCGAGTTGGGCAAGAAAAGATGGAAGCGATTAGAATAGAAAAGAATAGCAAAAGGTGGTTGGGAGAAAAGGAGAAAATCAGAAAACACAAAAAAAATGTGAGATTGGAAAAGGGTAAGAATAGTTGGGTTAGGTAATAAAAATAATCAAACGATGTAGGGAGAGGAAAAAAAATAAAAAAAATAATATAAAGGAGTAAGGGGAGGATATTTCGTACTTGTGGTCAGAAATCCCAGAACCATTTCGAATTTATTTCAGTTTAGTTTGATAAAGCCATCCCCTCCAATTATAATTTAAAACGAAGAGGGCTGGTTGGAATGTTATCGACAGGTTTAGGTACGTTTGGATGCATTTTTGTTCATGAAGACTATAAAAGACCAGTATTTCAACCGAATGATTCACACACATTCAACTAGCGTGTCGTCGTCAGCGTTTAGAGGTTCAAGGGCGAAAGAAAATGATAGCTTTAGAACACAAAGAACTAACTGCATTGCCCCCTTAACCGGCACACCCGCATATTATACTCTATTCGAAAATTCTATGCAATTAAAAAAATTATAGGTCGTTTTAGCACCCATTTTACCTTAAAAAATAATGTTGGGAGAAGAATTTATGTTTTCAGGATTTGGAAGGCTTTTCCCCAGTGCACTTCTTACATTTTTGCATTAACTCTCCCAGATCGTTTTAAGTTGTTTCTTTTTCTGTTATTTTTTAAAAATGAGATTCCCCTCTCTCTTTTCCCTTTTTTTAAATTTTTATTTTAAGAATCATCTTGTTTCCATTTTTCCATTTTTTAATACTCTTCTCCATTTATTCCCCAATTTGTGTATTTTTTTTATCCCTTTCCTCTCTCTCTCTTTTTTAAGATTCCTGTTTATATTTACACACCCCATTCCCTATAATTTGCAAGCTATTCTGTACTAAATATTAAATTTACGTCAACGTTCAAAACAAACCCAGTCTTGCAACACTCGAAGCGTAGAAAATGTAGTGGATAATCCCCATGAGTGTTACCTATTTTTGGGCCGGCGCCTTCTCAGAACAACCGAACAAACAATAAAGAACACGAAGTCGACTGTAAAAAAAGATAAATAATAAAAGACCTTTTGGGCACAATGAGTCCACAGGGGGCCACTCGACTGCAGGTAGGACTCAGGTAAAATAAAATACACGAGCGGCAAATAAGGGTAGTTAGGATAAGTTTTAAGTAATTCTCAGAACAATCCGAAATTATTCTAGATAGATAGAGATAGAAAATTAGTTTTTAATTAAATCGTGGTAGAATCGAAAATCGAACCCTAGGCACCTAACGGTACGGATTAAACGTTTTTAAAGCGTTACAAATAATTTTTTTATTATCTTAATGAATTAAAAGTTAAATCGATCACGAAATACCGTGCATTAAAACTCTTTTTAACACTTAACAGAAAGAATGTTAAAGAAAAAACGTGTGAAACTCCTCTTTTCTTTGATCCTCGACATTTTGTAAATAATTGCCAGTTTTTATAGCAGACCTGAAATTAGAACAGGTTGCCGGTCCCTTGTTTCTTTTCATGTGTGTTTATTTTCATTCTTGCGGGATTTTCCCACCGTAATATCTTCTCTACGGGTTAATAAAACGGCTCCACCTGACTTAGCAGCTAATCTGGGTTGTAAAATGCCGAACACAGAAAAAGAGCAACAAAGTTATTTTGGATACTGCATTATTTGGCGACAATGCGTCCTCATTCACGGCTCTATTGTCATGTCTTCCCTGATTTACTTTGCTACCCCGACGTCACACAGGCTACCTCTTTTGTTACTTCAAGGGCCACTTCATCAAGAATACATTAAATTTAACACACCATGCTGAGTGGGCAGGTTTAAAGTTTTTCCATAAATTTCGTAGGTACTTCTTTTACAAACCCCTAGACACTAGAGTCCGAATACGTGTCTCGAAAACAACACATAATCTCATCACATAAATTTACATGCTGGCCAGCTTGATCATCAGACTTATGCTGGATGATCGTAAAACTACGAAAAACATTGGTTAGGTAACGATTTTAGTTTTTAGAGGCAACAGAGACTAGACAATGGAAAATTGAATTATTTCACCCCCTAAGCAATTTTTGGTACGACCCTCACTTACCCCTCCCTTATTCTTTCTTTTTCTTTTCAGTCACTTTTATGAGCCAGTTTATCCCTTCCTTACTCCCAATTCCCCACTCCTTCCCTTCGTTCTTTTTAGCCAGTTCTTATTTCTTTTTTTATACATTTTTTTTCTTTGATTTCGTATCTTCCCACCCTTTCTACTTCCCTACTTCTGTTCCGTTTCCGGTTTCCTTTGGTGTGGTGAAAGAAAACCCGGATTTAAAAGTTTCTATGATATGAATAATTTTTTGAAACTAGAAGGGAGGGGATGAAAATTGTAAGGAATATTTTTATTCTTGTCTAAATAACAGAATTTTTCAAAGAGATTTACTGTTCTTTATACGATTGGCTTCCTGATTCATTATTTATTGCCGTAAGTTATTACAATACCATTATCTAGATATCGATTTTATTTACGTAAGCAAATTGGCAAACCTCATATATTGAATGAAGTAATGACGCACTTAAAAGGTCTTCAACCGCCAGAAGATACTTTTTTTACGATCAAAATTATAGGGTTAATAACCTGCTTGAATCTATACACCCCTTCCAACAATAAACAAACCCCTATTCTAATCCAAATGATTATTATACGCTCCTCCCAGGATATTTGTGAATAGGAGCACCATCGTGTTGAAACCAAATTTAAGTTGCGCACCTCCCCTCTGGACTTTCCCATACTAAAAATAAACATTTCGTTTTTGGTATTCAACAGTAGTTCGCGAGGCAGCATTGGAAATCACTTGAATGCGTAGCGAGAAACACCAGACGAGTCCACAACAGCAAGCAAGTTGTGGCTCCAAGCTCGAAGCGAACCGTGGGATGAAGTTACGGACCAACTATACGGGTTCGATACGTACAGAAGAGAGACAGGCATCTAATTTACTAACGCAGCGGAAGTTCGCGATTTTCTCATCAACCGTACATTTTAGCTATATATGACTACCTTATACTATGTGATAGACAATTCAATTTTGCATTCAATTATATAATAATATACAGGGTGTTTCATTTAAAATAACAAAGTTGCTTATTGTACTGTGAAAACTAAACACCCTGTATACGTGATATAAATTTAGGAGAATCCAGAACTATGTACTGAATAAGTTTTATATTTAAACTTTTTTCATATTTTGATTTATAAAGGTACTATAGGAGCATCAAATTTTTAATTTTTATAAAAAAACAACAGTTTTGTTCTACAAACAATGTTGAGTAATTAAATATCATTTGCAATGAATTAAGTAATTATTGTCTACAATTAGGTAATAGAAAAATCTGTAATGCACGCAACAACACGGAAAATTATTTCACGCTACGGCTTTCATCAATGCAATTTGTTTTACTAGCAGCATACGTTTACTATTCAATCATTACGTAACAAAAAATCATTATACAATGGCTCATAAATAATATGATTCACCTATTGTTACTAATACTCACGTTTCACAGAGTAAAACTATGTATAGTATCTATAATTATTACAAAAAAATGCATTGTAATAATTATTCATTTGCTTTACTATTACTTTAGAAGAATTGTATTGCACTAAAAAAAAATCTCTTTTATAGTATAGATACTATTGTTTTTTTATGTCCTTTGAGAAACGTTCAGGAATTTTAAATATTTAGGAGGGTTTTGGTATCTTGATAGAAATTTACCTACGCTCTTTAATTTAATTGGGTTTAATCTGGAATGCAGGTATTTTAAAACTGAAATTTAATATCAACTTGTTTGAACTTTTAAAAAAATTTCTAAGGGATCATGATGGTATCCTTTTTTTTTGAATTATTCTTTTATCAGGTACTAAGGGGTGCTGTGCAATATTATTAACGAAATTATACCCAACGCAAAATATTTTTATGTACAAGAACACCCTGTATATATTCTTATCAAAAGGATAGTTAATAGATATTTATCAAGGAAAAAAAATGTCTTGCGGTTTATTTTGTAACATAGTGTGCATTCCAATGTTGCTGTGTAAATTCTGACGGATATGAGTCATGTTTTGATTTTTTTCTGCCAGATAAAGAATAGTATACGTGGTAAGTGACCCTTGTTAGAGTAACCGACCTGGGTAGCCCGACCGGAACATCATCCGGACTTTACTACAACTTAATAACAATAAATTAATGCGCCTTCCACGTACTACTACGTACACGTACGCCATAATTAGAAGGCATAATAAAAATACGACCTTGTTACGTTCCCTACTTAAAAATTTATTATATTATACTACCATTTTGGAATACTAAGAACTTGCAAAGTGGTTTCAGTAGCGAATTCTGATGAGAATCCTAGGCTGTGCTGGCCTGAAGTCGTAAATGTATGGAGGGCACATAAGAAACATGACTAGGATACCTGGCCAGGAGGCTCGAGTGCCCTAAATTTTGGGCAAACATAGGTAGGCTTCTGAAAATTAATTTAAAATTGCTGGGTCTTCAGTTTTGTTTAACGATCCTTGAGGGTTGAATCCTTGAAGAGGTTGTTTTGATTTGCCTCTTTTAGAAAATCTTGCAGGGAACCCAAAATGTTTAGGCTTAGGGGTCATAGAAAGGGTTTTCAGAAGTTTTTGGTCTAGGGGCGTATAGATTCAAAATAAGTCCTTGGTTATCCTTGAATATAGGCCTGGAGGGTTGAATCCTTGAAGAGACTGTGTCCTACGCACGCTTTTATTTTGCCTCTTTTAGAAAATCTTGCAAGGAACTCAAAATGTTATGCCCTAGGGGCCATAGAAGGGGCTTTCAGATTAAGTCCTTGGTTAGCAACATATTATGTGTGTAAAGATTGTTATGTCTCAGTATTCAGTGAACTATAATGTGGGGGTTCATTGTAATCTAAGATAGAACACCTGTTATAAACATCGTGACGTTTTGGCCTTGTTGGCATTCGATGTTAAATCCTTATCAAATTCTTTGTTTGCTATGGTTATTGGAATTTGATCCACGCGATTTATTCCTAAAAATGATAGGCATCGATATTTAATGATTTGAACTTGAAAATGCTAAAATCCGTCTCTGTTTTTAATTATTCTATCTGACAGTGACCACAACCGCTGCCTCTGTTCTTCGAAAATACACACACATGTTGAAACCAGTCATGGAACCGCTCTACACTTGTATTTTATTAGATGACATCATCTTTACAAAGGATGAGTAAGCCCCAACTAACACCACGTACCCGTTCTGACTCTTATCAGTATAAAAAATTAAAAACCTTGTTAAAATTATTACTGGATGCTGCAGAATGTCAGAGCATTACGGTACAACAAACAATGTGCTTATATTAATTTTATTATTTTTTTGATATACAAAAAAAAAGCGAGGATAAGGGGAAAACAAACAAGGACGATTTGCGATTTAGTGACGTATCGGGTCGTTCGCCTGGGATGTGACTAATTGCTTGTTAAGAATTTTTTATATCGAAAAATTAAAAACCAAATAATTGCAGAAACTGAAAAAAAAAGTCTGTTTGTGTTTGAAGTACCGGAAATCTGTCTTACTCCACTTACATTCCGGTCCACTTCTCTTGTGGGAAGAGGGTTGTCACAACTCACAAGGACTTGGTTTTTTGGTCATCAAACATTATTGTAGATTAATCCAACTAATTTTATATTTTTAATGATAACTTAAGATGATCTGAAAAGAGGGAGGAAGAGCAGTACTGCTTCATTCTGTACATGGAGGGCGTAAGGTATGGAAGAAATCTCTGATTTTTGAGAAGCAAGACGAAAAAGGTTTAATTTTGTACTTGGGCACTTGGGGGTCGTAAACCAGGAAGGAAATTCCCGATTTTCAAGAAGAAGGGGGAGAATTAAACAGTCTTCGTTTTGCTTCTTAAAAATCAGAGACTTCTTCCATGCTTTACCTCCTCCAGGTCCAAATTAAACTTTTCTCGTCTTGCTTCTGGAAAATTAGTGACTTCTTCCATGTTTCACGTCTTTCACGTGCAAAATTAAACAGTCTTCGTCAAAGAATATTAAACCAGGCTAACTGGGGTGAGAATTTCATCCCCAATCAATAATCATCCTGAAAATACTCGGACTTTTCTCGAGTTTAATTTAATTTTCTAGAAAATTTAAGGTGTTATCAAAAATATCAAGCACACAACAAACACAATTTGTTATAATGCGTGTTGACGTTAATTTGCTCTTTGTTCTGTTGCCTTGGTAAATTATTTTAAATTACCGCAAGTGGCAACCGAGGATTATGTTTCACTGGATGAGGCTTTATCTGCGTACTATCGCAAAGTTCTTACTCAGAATGGCTTATTTCTTGAAATAATTCATTCCAAGCCTTTTACTAATCTTTGATAGAAAAGTTTTTAGTGTGAAAAATCTTTCGAGGGAAAATAAATTAAGAGGGTGAATTTTTTTAAAACGTTTTGGTTGTAATTTTTATTTTTTTTTAAATTAATCTGTGATTATTGAGAAGAGGAAATAATTCTCGCATTTGATTCGTATGATCAGAAAAAGTATTAAAAGCGTTCCTGCTGGAAAATGGTAAAAAATAGCTCATCAAATAATCCATTTAGATTACAAACTTGCGTTCTATTAGAGGTCAAATAAAATTACACCATTATAGACTCATTAAGTCTGTCAGTATAACTCACTACAACAAAAAACCACCACGGCTTTTTTTTTATAAAACATTAATCTTGATTAGTACTAGTACATGAAAATTAGGCCAATTTTTTGATTAATTAGTAATCAATGTGGTAAATTAAAATTCCTGATTAAATAAAGTTTTTCTATCTTTCTTTAAATTTACAAACACGTTTGTAAAGAAGATAATCCTTGTCTTGTCTCATTTTGCTGTTGGTCATTATCCCATACATTGTAGTTTAAAAAAAATGAGACCAGCAATGGATGTTGTTGATCGTTATTTTATCTCAGCAATTATTAATTACTCTACGAATAAATATTGCACGCAATGTCATCAAAAATCGAATTTATCGCTTACAGAAAATTCCATTTTGATAATTCTTCAGAAGTAAATAGAAACAGATTAAAAATAGAAATGATTGTAGTATGTAAAACGACTTTACGCGCGCGTTCTCTGATAAGAACATAGGGGCCTTATAAAATCCTATTACTGTAGAATAAAAAGTAAATATTTATATAAACAATTCTAAGATTTTTTCAGAAAATAAACAAACATATCCAGTAGTACACCCATATTATTATTTAACGGTTAACATGATTAATCAAGAAAATTTAGTACAAAAGATTTCTTATAGGAAAGGTTATCGCGTAGAGTTGTTATCCTTATCGTGTTCCTGGGCGGCGGTTAAATTTATGAAAAATGGTGGCAGCGCACAGCTGGGTTGTATCTTTTTTTATTGTTTATTTTCTAATCAATCAAATTGAAGGAAATAGATAAATTAATTGGTTACTTAACAAAAACAAATAATATTTACATAGTAAGGATATGAAAGTATTTGTTTATCTAAAATAATAAATAACAGATCTAATTTAGAAAGAGAAGAAAAAAAAATTAAGTGCACTTTCTCACACTTTCGTACAACACATGTGGAAATTACTTTTTTACCAGTAAAAGGAATCCATAAATATTTCAACAGTAATCAGGCCAAATAGGAAATTACTTCCGGATCGTTCCAGTACGTTTATTGCCAACTAAATTATATTTTTTTTTATGGGACAAAATAAATTTTAAAATTCGACAATCACTACCCAAAGATCGCATTAAATGCTCTGAACAGAAATGGAGGAAGAACAGCGAGAACAAAAAGAAGTGGAAAATAAAACATAAAGGAAAACAGAGTTTCATGAAAAAGATAGGGGATGGAAAATGGTAACGGGTAGAATGAAAGAATGAAAAGGTGGAAATGAAAAACTAGACGCGACAGGAAAACATTCCCTAAGAGAGAAAGATAAGAAGAACTCCCTGAAAATTCATGTTGGCAGCCAAAGACTCAATCCATTATTTTTTAATTACAAAATTGAATTAAATTAACATTCTATACGTCACTTGCGGGAAATTAAGGGGGGAGTAAGTTTAGATAATTACTTGTACTGCAACAAAATAATATTATTCCGGATCTTCTCAAAGATTATTATTGGTTCCCATAAATACGGGTTTAAAATAACGCGACTGTAATAAAATTTGCTTTTACGATTAGTCATAAAACGTCTAAATAGTAGCACGTTTTATTTAAATCGATTTTATTGTTAATAGAGTATTAAGTGCAAATAAGTAGTCTTAGCACTAACAAACATTCAGATTATTTTTGTATCACTAAACAGTGATTTTTTTTTGAAAATTACATTAACGAAAATTATTTTCCATTTGAATTACATACTTATATAACTTAAAAAAAGATTAATATATAATAAAATAAACTTTTATTAATACGTAATCGAGGCTTTGCGTTTATGAGCATTTTGATATCGTAGCGCCATCTTACAGCATATTCAAGGTTTACACAATGGAAAACTTTAAATATTTGTAGAGAATTTTAGGTGTAACATAATAATATACACAGCGATTCTTAATAATTTGTCTCCTGAATTATAAAAATGTTCCTGGGGGAAACTGTAAGAGCTAGGGGGTGGCCCTTTACAGATATGAACGGTAGCACAAGAATAAAGCGCCTTTTTTGAACTAATAGGCAATGTCTGAAGTGTAAAGAAGGGTAAAGAAAAATTAGGGGTGGCTAGAAATAAACCCACGGAGGATACTTAACTCAACTTAGTCAGAAACGTAATCTCGGGCCTATCATCTAAAATTTAACTGAACTGAAGTTTGTGAATCGAACTTAGACAGAAACTTAGGCAAAGTTTTAACCAAACTTAGGCATAAATTTAACCTCGTTGCCTCCTAAAACAAACGTAGTAGCCAACTGAAGTAAGTTACAGAACCAGGCGGAAACTTAACACAACTTAGGAAAAATCCTGACTAAACTTAGTCAATAGGAAATTGAACCTCATTACATGCTGCAGTGATTAATTAAAGGTACTAAACGTCTAAACACCAATCCAGGCAGAAACTTAGTCAAACTTCGACAAAATCCTGACTAAACTTGGCCAGGAATTTAACTTCGTTACGTGGTAAACCAACTGAAGCAATCATTCAAATGAATTAAAGATACTAAATGTTTAAACTCAATCCAGGCAGAAACTTAGTCAAACTTTGGCAAAATTCTGGCTAAACTTAGTCAGAAATTTATCCTCGTTACGTGCTAAACTAATTGAAAGAGTCATTCAAATGAATCAAAGATTCTAAATGTCTAAACTTAGTCAAACTTCGATAAAATCCTTCCTAAACTTAGTCAGAAATTTAATTTCGTTACAGGCTAACCCAACTGAAGCAGTCATTGAAATAAATTAAAGATACTAAATGTTTAAACTCAATCCAGGCAGAAACTTAGTCAAACTACGATAAAAACTTAGTCAAAATTCGGCTAAATGGCCGTCTAAGTGTCCGTCAGATCTGAACCATTAGAAGGTTTCTAACTTAGTTTCTGTTAAAAAAAATAATTATTCATATATAAATTTGTTTATTACAAGGATTTAGTTTACAGAAATTCTACAAGTGGTATCAATTCTTTTAGAATACAGTGAAGCAGTAATTCACATTAGGTAGACTTATAATAATTACAATTAAGGTAGTAACGATTGATTAAGTTGTGGTACATCATCTTAAAATTTCCCTACTTACAATTTTTTTTAAAAAGATTAAATTTGGGATAAATACTATAAGAAAGGGTTTTTAATTTCGCTAAGCTCGGTGTGTGTTGGGTTGTACCTTCCATAATTTCCTTATTACAAAATATTTAGGGCCAGCCTAATCTTTTTTTTGTTTTACAGCAATATGCTGGTATAAAATAAACTTTATATAAGAAGAGAACATTGCTATAAATAATTAAGCATTAAGTATTATTAACAAATCACAGACTTTTACAGCTAATAAAAGAATATTTTTTCTACTCAGGCGTACCTTTTTTTTTACTATGCCTTTCGATTTTAATATTATACAGGGTGTCTTGAAAGTAATGGCGAGTCATACTCTTAAAGTTTACTTTCCGAACACCCTATATGATTTAAAGCAAAATCAATTGCATAAAAAAAAAGCTTAAATTATTAAAACAAACAAACATTTACAATAGAAACTTTTAGGCTTTAGGAATAAAAATTTAAAATCACATACAATAACAATTGTTTAATATTTTTTATAAATACGAAAGATTGGGTAAAAAAAAAATTTAATTCAGTCAAAAACGGCAGTCCAGCAGGTTAAAAAATTAATTAAACATTTCTCGCATGTAGTCTTATTTCGGCAGTTACTTCCTGCACCTGTAAAACTTCCATTTGCTGCAAGTGGCGAGGAACTTCTTGAGCTTAAAATTTTTGGTTTGTCGTTACCAATAATTCTTGGTTGTGACCATTTGTGGGGTAATGTTTCTACTGGTCTTTTCTTACTTTTTTCTTCGGTATGGAATTTTATTAATCTCCAATCTTTTTCTTCCAAAATTTCGCTTTTTGAGGGTCCTTTAACCCCATCCACAGTTCGACTCATGAATCTACCCTTAGAAAGCAAACCATAACGAGGAGTATAACAAAGTTCTCTCAAGACAGCCTTAATGTTAAGGAGGTGAGTGTT
Organism: Hemicrepidius hirtus; assembly: GCA_963082805.1. NCBI lineage: Eukaryota > Metazoa > Arthropoda > Insecta > Coleoptera > Elateridae > Hemicrepidius > Hemicrepidius hirtus. Next base: position 30,919,943 of record OY720165.1, read on the forward strand.
AAGGGTTCGCCTGTGACATTCAGCGATTGCCCATCGATATATGGCACTATAGACTAACATTTCGTCTGAAACTTGTAAAGTATCTCTTTCTGTGATATTCAATATATCAGGGTAAGAGAGATCTAATATTTCCTTTTGTTTCAATATGTAATCAGCATTTTTGTCTATTTCCAATAAGCAATTGTGACGTAACGGGTCGGTTAGTTCTTGTACCCAATCGGTATCTCTTTGGTGTTCGTTTTCTATTATTGGCGGTGCTGAAGGTTCGAACTCGTTTTTATTGCTACTCGGCATTTTACATTTCGATAAATTTGAGTAGATCATCAGCACGTTGCTTTTGTCCATGTGTTGATCAAGATTTTCGATACATTGTCGCACTAAAGGCATGTTTTGTAAACGGGCACCCGTTGATAGTAACTCGAGGGCTGTTTTTGGGGATCTTATTTGTAATGGGTCTGCCTTCATTGAACTGAAACATTAGAGAAGAAACTTTGTTAAGCACAACCTAAGAATTTATTTTTTAGTAAAAGAAAATCGGTTAGGGGAAGCTGAAGAAAAAATTGGAGAGGCTAAAGATCAGGAATAGTGGAAGGGGGGGGGAAGTCGGGATTCTAAAATATCCTTCCTTAATATTTTAATTGAAAATAATTTAATTAGTTTCAAAAAAAATTTACCTTGTAATATTTTTGTAAGCTTCTTCAGCGTAGGAGTTTCTTCTAAGGTTGCTGTTTAAATCATCTGAGCTTCCAGCACCCAACATGGGTTCTGTTTCTGCAAATGGTTCGTTTGCGACCACAACCATTTTTTTTCTGTAAATAATTAAACTTTTTTTTAAACAATTATTTTTTTTAAACTTGTTGAGCTTTTCACTAGGAACGGGAACTAGAAAATGATAATAATCCCGTTCCGTTTGTATCTTTAACCGGTGTAAATCTTAGGAGGGGATATTAAAATAGATAATAATAATAATTATCAATAAAAGTAACGGATTTTTAAGTATTTGCCAACTATTTCTTATTTACATAAAAATATTTATATTTCATTTGAATTTGTTTGATAAGACGTTATCTCGTTACGGCCGTTGGGATGCACTTTCCTCTTAGCCGATTTTTTTCATTTTAGATTACTTTATCGTTCTAGTTTAGATTTAATTAACACAGAATTTAATTAAATTATTATTTTCTATAAGAAAATAACGTAAAAATTCATGGCGTTATACATGATGTGTCTAAATAAAATGTCGGAACCCACGTAACTTTTTTTTTTTTAATTTGTTTTTCCTAACTTTCAAGTCTGACTATCTGCACTTTTGGGTATCTTATAGAACCAATTAAGGGCTGTAATTTAGTGTAACTCCCAACCCTACAACCCTTAGGTAACGACTTATACGAATTTTTTAATTTGTAACGAAAAATTGAAATATTTTCAAAAATTGAGCTTTAGTTTTGAAAATTTGTATTTCCCGGCTTTCAAGCCTGACTATCTGCGCTTTTGGGTATCTTATAGAACCAATTAAGGGCTGTAATTTAATGTAACCCCCAAGCATACAACCCTCATGTAGCGACTTGTACGAATTTTTTAATTTGTAATGAAAAATTGAAATATTTTCAAAAATTGAGGTTTAGTTTTGAAAATTTGTATTTCCCGCTTTTCAAGCCTGACTTTCTGCACTTTTGGGTATTTTATAGAACCAATTAAGGGCTGTAATTTGGTGCCACCCCCAAGCCTACAACCTTAATGTAGCGACTTGTAGGAATTTTTTAATTTGTAAGGAAATATTTTCAAAAATTGAAAATTGTATTCCTCAACTTTGAAGTCTGATTTTCTTCTCCCTAAATGCTATGTTTTACTATTATCCTAAAATTTTCAGGGGGAAACAAAAAAATTTCCAATAAGAAATCAAAAAAATTAGTTGCAAAAACTTAATGGAATTTACAACACCATCGTTTTCATTAACAAACCCTAATTGTTCTAAAGAAAAAAGTAAATAAACATAGCGTAAGGAATATCTTTTTAGCGAGTCTTAAATCTCTTTAAACGTACTAATCAAAATGTTTAAACGTGCTAAATGTTAATAAAAACAGAGCAATGGCGAATTTGTACCCAATGCGTCACACCCACTTTTGATGGGTTTAAAAAGATAACTTTGAAGATACTTGCGGCTACTGTATTTGCACATAGATAAAAAGTTTATTACTTAATGGAACTAAAAATAATTCAATATTTAAAGAGGAAATAACAAAGCAATGTTTTTGTAATGTTAAGTAAATGTTGCAGGAGTTTTATTTCATTGACTTTATATTTTGTAGAATAAACGTGATGGCTGCTTTGATGTAGAACCAGGAGGTACCTACCTACACCCTCCTGCTGTAACTACAAGGTGAGTCAATTATTGTAATATTTACAATTTTTTTTATTATACAATCAAATAAAAAAAAAGATTATTTTTATCTATCTTCGAATAGAAATATTTCTTAAATAATCAAGAAGACTGTTTCTCAATAATTATTGCCAATCTATTTAATATCAAATCAATTTATTTCTATGAACTACACCCAATGTTGACATTACTACTACTTCAATTAAAAGTGGATGTCATAATCATAAGGCAATAAGAAAAATATACTATTATGCAGTAGTGCCTTGAAAAAATTAGTCATTGCTGTAAAAAATTGTCATCAAGTGTGCTTTTAGCACTTTTCGACACGTTATGCTAATTAGCCGCTTTAAAGTAATCAGCAGCACCCTCATAATTAAATAAGATCAAGAGTCCTACGTACGACATGTAAAATTGAGCTCGTGCTCTTAATAATCTTTATAATTTCAATTAACAACTTTGTTATGTATTTTGAATGGGTCTCTTCCTGCTTTATATTTTTAAATCTGATGTAGAAACCGTAGAATAAGGTCTACACAATCACGTTATGAAGTAGCTAACGGTGCAACGTTTTGTCCAAAATTGCAAGAAATATCTTCAGGTCTTACAATAATTTCATAAAATTCGTAGAAGGTTTTGTTGAGTGTGACACCCAAATTATATCCCTTGGTTTTTTCTATAACAAATCAAATGTGAGGAAAGTCACTAGTCAAGGTAGAAGGCTGGGAAATAAAAGCTGTCTCGTCCATGGGTGTTTATGATTTCGTGTTAGATTAAGTGTTATGCCGTTATGGGGGTAAATTAATTTAGCTGGCGCCTTTTCTCGTAAAAAATTTGCTTTCCCTTGTTTTATTTTAATTCCGTAGGTTACATTAAAGTTTCGTGAGAAGGGAAATGCATATGATTCAAGTATTTGACTTCTGACCCGACTTTACTCATAGTTTTAAACTTTTAAATTGCATAGTTCTCTATGGAAGAAGAATGCGTCAGTTTTGGGTTATCTTTGGAAGACTGTTTGATTTTTTTAACCACCAACGTGTTAGTTCTTTTTTATTTTTCCCTTTTATATAAAAGCTTGAAATTTAATTCTAGGAAGGAAACCTTAAGGGTGAGTGCTGAAACAGTTTGAAGCTTCGTCTCTTGCTTTAATAAAAAGTAGGAAAACAGAAAAATTATTCTGTTTGTAGGTGTAACTTTATCTATTTCTTCTGAGTATTTTTTTCAAGATAATGCCCCTGTACACAAATATGTAATATATTCTAGGGCCACAATCCCCTCTCCCCCCCACACAAGCGTTAGTACAGTCGTGAAAATTTCTAATATTTTCATAAAGTACGCGGAAACCTTTTGTGTGGAAATATTTTCATTAGAAAATTCCCCCAATTCGTGGAAGAAAATCTTTAACATGAATCACATCCTTCTTTAACGCAATTTTCTATAATAATCCTGCATGCAATGTTGTGTAATTAGTTTGCACCATATTAAAAGCAATTTCCTAAATTATTACCGAATTCATTGGAATTTTCTTTTATCAGACACTATCAACGTGGTAACTATTACAAAATCATTAAAACTTGATTGATTTAATAGAAAAACTCTTTCTAGAAGATTAAACTTAAAAACGATGTGTTCTAATTTTGAAGCTTTGCATGTACTCGCCCCAGTCCACATTCCGCAGGCTATGATACTATTTCCGATGTGTAAATTTAGAAATGTAAATATTAAATTCACCAAAACCTTTCACCGCAACGCATCTCGTGATTGAGCTTGAATAAACACAGATTTATTAAAATTTTGTTAAGCCATGAACGTTAATTCGTTGAGCTTTGATAATTTTGGGGATGATATTTTTCATTTGTGTGTAGGTACATTAAAATAAATTAAATAAAAAAAGGGGGGTATTTCTATAGAAAAGAGTTTGAACATTTGTGGAAAGTGGGTTTGGTTAAAAATTGCAAGAGAAAATTCTTCGTTTTGAACCTTGAAAGAATTTTTAATTTTTTCAAACTTTTTTGAAAATTTATTTTTTCCAACTTTTAAGCCTGACTTTCTGCACTTTTGGGTATCTTATAGAACCAATTAAGGGCTGTAATTTGGTGCCACCCCCAAGCCTACAACCCTAATGTAACGACTTGTACGAATTTTTTAATTCGTGACGAGAAATTGAAATATTCTCAAAAATTGAGCTTTAGTTTTGAAAATTTGTATTTCCCAGCTTTCAAACCTGACTTTTTGCACTTTTGGGTATCTTATAAAACCAATTAAGGGCTGTAATTTGGTGCCACCCCCAAGCCTACAACCCTAATGTAACGACTTGTACGAATTTTTTAATTCGTGACGAGAAATTGAAATATTCTCAAAAATTGAGCTTTAGTTTTGAAAATTTGTATTTCCCAGCTTTCAAACCTGACTTTTTGCACTTTTGGGTATCTTATAAAACCAATTAAGGGCTGTAATTTGGTGCCACCCCCAAGCCTACAACCCTAATGTAACGACTTGTACGAATTTTTTAATTTGTAAGGAAAAATTAAAATATTTTCAAAAATTGAGGTTTAGTTTTGAAAATTTGTATTTCCCGGCTTTCAAGCCTGACTTTCTGCACTTTTGGGTATCTTATAGAACCAATTAAGGGCTGTAATTTGGTGTTACCCCCAAGCCTACAACCCTAAGGTAACGACTTGTACGAATTTTTTAATTCGAAACGAGAATTTGGAATATTTTCAAAAATTGAGCTTTAGTTTTGAAAATTTGTATTTCCCGGCTTTCAAGCCTGACTTTCTGCACTTTTGGGTATCTTATAGAACCAATTAAGGGCTGTAATTTGGTGCCACCCCCAAGCCTACAACCCTAATGTAACGACTTGTACGAATTTTTTAATTCGTAACGAGAAATTAAAATATTTTCAAAAACTGAGCTTTAGTTTTGAAAATTTGTATTTCCCAATTTTCAAACCTGGCTTTTTGCACTTTTGGGTATCTTATAGAACCAATTAAGGGCTGTAATTTGGTGCCACCCCCAAGCCTACAACCCTAATGTAACGACTTGTACGAATTTTTTAATTCGTAACGAAAATTTGAAAATTTTCAAAAATTGAGCTTTAGTTTTGAAAATTTGTATTTCCTAACTTTCAAGGCTGACTTTCTGCACTTTTGGGTATCTTATAGAACCAATTAAGGGCTGTCTTTTGGTGTTACCCCCAAGCCTACAACCCTAATGTAACGACTTGTACGATTTTTTTAATTTGTAACGAGAATCTGATATATCTCGAACCTTCAGGTCTGAACTGCATAACATCGTAAGGAAAATTCTAAAGACTTTGAAGTGAATTGAAAGTTTCAGTCACAAGTGCCTAAGTGTAAAATCAGAAACAGCTGCAAAGAAGGATTTATCATAAAAAAATAAACAAACCATGAAATATAAAACCAAAAAAAAAAAGTAATAAAACCTAAAAAGTATTTTATGTCCAAATTAATAAAATTTAATGTCTAATGAGTTCAAGTTTGATTTTTTTAGCACAAATTTGATTTACGAACAAATTCTTAAGTTACACATTTCGCATTTAGTTTTTTTGTGTTTCTTACGTAATCCTTAAACTGAAATACAAAGTTAAATAAAAAATTACTCATAATAATTATGTTTTCAAGTTCTTACAAGAAAACATCATTTTGTTGTAATTTACGTAAGGAAATAAGGCACGTACTTGAAATTTTTAAAAACTGATAAGCTAAAACTTAAGATAAGGTTTTATTTTAAACATGGAAACTAGAATGTCGAAACATTTTCTCTTGTATGCTTCATTGCTTTGAAAATAATTCAAATTTGCTAAATTTTTCTTGCCCTAGAATCTTGTAACTCCTCACGATAGTAGCAAGGGTTTAAAGTTTGATAAGAAGAAAATGTAAAAAATTTGGCCAAGTAAATCATCAGACGTAAACCTACAAAAAAATTATTAGCGTTGGAGGCCATGAAACTGTTTTCCCCTAACTTCTTGGATGATACTACTAAGCTAGGAATTATTGACCAAACCTTGTTCATTTTATTTATTGATAATTCCCGGCGAACTACCCTGTTGGAGTAAGGGAAAAGGAACATTAAAATCACGTAGAAACTCAGGTGGAACGTAAAGTAAATCAATAACTACTTCTTGTGCGCGGACACACACACCAGCCTTGTCTCATTTTGAAACAAGCGTCCTTTATAGTACGTCGTGTACGCATTGCTACAGACAAAGATTGAACTTGAACCCCTATCTACTCTTCTCCTCCTTGGACATACTTGAATTACTCATGTGACCTACCCGCATTATTTTTTCCAAGCAAAAAATGCAAGGCACTTTTTGCAATTTATTCTTAATTCTTTATTAATTTTATTATAGAGGTCGAAGATGTGATCTTGAGATCATATAGGGGTGGGGGGTTTAATTTTTTAAAACAGTAATGTACAAAAATAAATGTTTAAGCTCGTTGCTATTCCAAAACTCGGACAGTGACTAGGTTTGTCTAAATTTAGCACTTGCTGCAAGAATTTTAAAAGGTTACAGCAAAATTATACTTCAATATTTATATTTGCGTTCATTGCGCTCGATACGACTGAATCCTATATTTTGTTGTGGTGAAAGAGATCGTTTCCTGTTCTGAGAGGATATGTGATAAGCTGATATTGTTTTAATCATCGTGCTCGTGTTATTTTCCTTCATGAGTAAACATTTTTTTGAAGATATCAAAAAAACATGGCATACATCTCCAGTTTGGTTAAATTTAGACATTATTAAAGGAGCAACAGGAAAGGAAACTTTCCTTGTAAACAAAACGTTTATTGCATACAAAATGGGGTTTAAAAGAAAACTTTTGTGTTTTGGAATTTTTTTTATTTCCTTTGTTGATATCCAATATTGAATATTTTGATGAATATACACGTGTCAGCCAAAAAAATCACCTTTTTTTCCCACAGTTTTTCGTCTCTTTTATTTAAAAAAAATACCAGAAAAATCTCATCTCAAAGTGTAGAAAACGGCAAATATTATTTTTCAAGATAATGCTCCCTCTCACACTTTTACGAATTGTTTTGAAATAAATTCGACCAATTTGTTCCCTTTAAAAAATTTAGAATAATTTAATTAGAAAATTTACAAAAAAGTTCCAACCAAAATTTCCTGGAAATTTTGACCCCCCCCCCCTCCCTTCGATTGATTTTTTTAAATATTTTATTTATTAATTTAAGTGATATATAATATACCCCAAGGACTAGATTATTAACAAATGCTCATTAATATAAAAGATTCAGCTTAATGACTTGTATTTTAAATAATTATTTTCTTTCATGGATTTTTCCCTGAATGCCATTTCCTATCTCTTTTTTATTTCACAATTGTTGTAATTATCTAATTAGTTTATTTAAATTAAGGTGATAAGTAACCCCTTTAATCAGGTAATAAATAATAAATTCCGTTTAATGCAAATTAATGCAGATACATTTGTTTTTCTTGACACGCTAAGAAGTTGATGATTTATACGAGAAAATTATTTTAAAATAGAAAATAAATTTAAGAAGCTGTTCATTACAAACTTCGATAAGATAATTGGAATTTGTGTTGATTACTATTTATTAATTAAATATTTAAATTGGAAAATGTCATTTCTTGACAGGAAAAAAAATTAGAACATGTAATAATTATTGCGTCTAAATATTTAATTGTAGGTTTGGATCATCAAAATAGTAACCTTCGCATTACACAAAAGAAAAAGGGAACAGGATATCTTTTTTTTTGATTCAAATAAAAGTGAAATTTTTCTCAAATACTGTTACATATTTATTTTAAAGAATTTTTTTGCAATGGTTTCCTTTTCAGTATAATTTTTTATATCGGTGTTAGGTTCCTGAAGTTATATGTATAATCTCCTGAAATTTTCCTAGCTTTTTTTTCAATTCCAGTGTCCGAAGAATCTTCCAGATTCGTTAAATTTCTCAAAGTTTCTGGGCATCCCTCAAGTCTGCAGAATCTCCCAAGTTCCCCAAAATTCTCCAGATTCGATCACATTTCCCCGAATCTTTGGGAGTTTTCCTGGAACTACAAAGTCTCCTAAATTCCCCCAACTCTCCCGGAATCTTCAGAGTATCCCCAGTGCTCCACAGTGTTTCCTAGATTCCCTGAAGTTACCCAGAGCCTATACCAAAATCTGAAAATTATCCCGTGTTCCTTAAAATCCCCTCAGTTCATCAGATATTTTCACATTCCTCGGAATCTTCCAAACTCAGCAGAATCTCCCAAATTCCTCCGGGTTTCCCAGAGGTTTTATAGACCTCCTGGAGTCTTATAGAATTATCCCGGAGTATTCCAGATTCTTCGGAGTCCACCAACCTTCAACATTTGTTGATGTTCCTCAGAGTCTGTATACGATCCTAAGTACTACATAAATTTTTTTCTATTTTTTCTCTCTTTAAAATGCATGAATTATTTATAAAACGAAAGTAACGGTTGAATCCAATCCCCCACCTATGGTAAGAAGATTCATCTGACCCCAGTTTCAAATCCCTAAATTAGGTGCGCACTTAGCTACCCCAAAGTGAACGCTCGTGACCTAAATTGTATGCAGATTCCATAACAATACCTCGACCCTATTCATTGGAGTTACGTGAGGGAAAATTCATTTAAATTTACGATCCCTCTTTGTCTAATTTATATTTTTGTTTTAAGATATTTTTTAATTACAAGGGTGTAAAAGGATTTTTCTGTTACTGTTGGTAAACAAAAACAATTATAAAAGAAAATCATAATCTGGGAAATTAAACAAAAAAAAAGCACGTGCTTACTACTGCAGAAAAAACAACAAATCGTTACTATCCATTATCTCCAAATGCTCCAGAGTAGTATATCGTATCGATTTAAGGAAAACCGAGTGAAAATCCCAACAAGCATTTTCAGGAAAAAAAATTAAGAGACTTACATGTGAGAAGTAGCGCCGTGGTTAATAAAAGGCCCAGTATGTTTAGTACCCACTGATAGTTTTAATAAAATTAACAAATAATTAAGGGAAAAGCCCCTCCTTCTTTGTTCGGTGGCAAATTTAAACTAAATGTTGTTTAAGCACACGCGCCGACGTGCAGCTTCGAGCTTTTTGGAATCGGATGTCGGCGACGCGGCGCAGGTCGTCGTCTACAAAGCAAGAAGAACTCTTCGGATAAATTCGTTAACATGAACCAAAATAAAGATGATCTATTCAAAACTACGTTTTTTCCCAAGAAATTTTGAGTTAAAATTAAATTAAATGACTCTGAAAAATAATATTTCCACTGATTTTCTTTCCAATGCCTTCTTTGTTTTGTTATAATCAACCTGTACGAAATAATTCATTTTTACCCTTAAACCGAACTTAAATTACTATGGGATTAATATCCATAGTCACGTGTTGAAGAAGGGTGTTAGAAGGGATTGGCGAGAAATGAAAATGGGGCGCAAAATAGGGAAGAAGGGAAATGTAAGAAAAACGTAGGACAGAAAAGGAATTAGAGTTTTTCTTATCGGGGGGCACTATAAGATTTTTCATGGGTTGCAGGGATGATTAACGGTGGGTGCATGGAAGGCATGCGGAGTCTACTAAGACAGTCCCCAGAATCTGCCAAGACTCCCCAAATATCCCCCAGAATTTTCCCTGGATTATTTTCCAGAAGCCCATCATGAAATTCCAGATTTCTTTTATCCGACCCCTCAGCCTTCTCATGATTTTCCAGGGTTCCTTCTCAGATTTTCGGGAGCCCCATTGCACAGATTTTCCCAAATTGTTCAAAATTCCCGGAAAAAAAAATCTTTAGATTTTCTTCGAGTGTATTAGGTTTTCCGGGAGAGTTTATCATGTTTCCCGGAGTATCCCTGTAGAATCTTCTCAGTCCCTAAAGTCGGTCAAATCTGCCCTGGGCCCTGATTCTTCCAGATTCCTTAACCTCCGGAGTTCCACAGAAGCTTCCAAGAGGTGACTTCCGGTTAAACCGGAAGTGTTGAGTTTAAACTTAATTTAAAACAAATCAGAATAAGTGTTTTCAATGAATGAATGAAAAACTTACAAAGGAATGCTATTTTAAGGATTTGTTTATCTACGATTTTATTTTAAACTTTCCTTAAATAAATTTTTATTACACTATACATAATATTATTATCATTCCTGTTATCTTCATAATAGACAAGAATATCTGTAAACATATAAAAATCATCCTACCTTAAATTTCGCAATTTTGTGATTCACTTTTCCTATCTGTCGCCAATTATATAAAAAAAATAAATCAAAACCTTTGCAGAACTGGATAAAAAATCGCTTTGACTAGTTTATAAAAGATAAGAAATATTTATATAAGATTTACACAATAAAAAATTAATATTTCACAATTTTCTAATCCCTTTACGTAAATTTGATATCATTCATAGTTCCGCGTCGGTTTGTACTGATTTTATTTTATATTTATTAGTATGTCAATGTTTTCATATAAAATCAATTATAAATTAAAACCTTGAGCTACCTAATAATGTAAAAGATTTTAACTTCACGTGTCTTATGCTTTTTGTTGTATTTTTACAAAAAAAAACACCGATATTGTCTGCAGTACAGAGGCGTAGAAGATATTTTTCTTGATTTCTAATCGATTTTAACAAAATTAAATTTGTACTTAAAAAAAATAATAATAAATTTCAAGATCTCCATAGTTGAGGCCTGTAATGCGATTCCTGTAAACTCACAAGAGGTATAAAAATATAAATTTATTTGAGTTTCGTCACGGCAATGCCTATTTTTTCTAAGAACTGTTTTGAAAGGTCAACTAGGGACGTGCATTGACTATTACAGACCAATTCGCTACAGAGTAGGTGGTTATACGAATATTTCATTATGTGACAAGTTTCAATTTTCATTATAGGTTCTATAAAGTGAACTATTTAAATTTCGATACAGTGAATAGTTTGAATTGCTTTGGATGCCAAAACTAATAAGAAATCTTCCAAGAAAAATTCGTCTAATAATGTTAAAGCAGTTCCTTGAATTTCTTTAGTGTAGTCCAGTCTTCCTGGAGGCAATTCGTCCACCGGAACCTCTAGAGTCCTCCTGTCAAATTTTTAAAGGGTCTTCTCATTAGATTTCAGGGAACTCCTCTTGTAAAATCGTATTTTACGTACAACTCTCTTAATTTAAAAAATAATCCTATCAAACCTTATATGAAATTAAAGAGAAAAATAAGTGTGTTTGAATGAAAGCATAAGCCCCTATGACTTGCATTTAAAAAAACAAAGTTGATATAATTATCTTGAAAACCAGAACAATTAATAAAAATCTGAAAATAAATTCAAAATTCTCATCAAAAAGTGCCTTAATAATGTCCAAACAGATTTTTTCTAAAGTACATAATTAACTCAAAAAAAAATAAAAATCAAAAAATCAAATCTTGTCCCTTTAAATATGACGTCATTTACTACGCCCGTGTCTAGACTAGTCTTGACTTAAGCGCGTTTACTATGCGGGGGCGGCGATGGGCGGAGTCTTGTGTCTTGAATGAATTAGTTCGTTGAAAATCTGATTGAGGGCGCTAGTGTCGTGATTTGAAGACGTCAGTTTGACGGTTAGAAAATTAATTTAGTTTCGTGTTTTTAAGGGTTTTTGATTGATTTTCGAGTAAAATAAGTGTTTTAAAATAGTTTTTGGGGTAACACAATTGTATTTGGTGAAGTGCGCGGTAAAAATTTTGAGTTTACAAGTAAGTTTTTGTGAGTACCATTTTGTAAATCTTTTAGTTTTTTGGGGTGATTTGATGATTAATAAAGAGTTATTTGTGTTTATTTTGTAATTTTTACCCCTAAGCTTGTTAGTTTTAGAGAATGCAACTAGAATTTTTTTTAATTTTTGGACCCGTGGTGTTAGTAAAAGCAACAAAGACGTCTCCCCAAAAAGGTTTAGCAAAATTTATAAAAATGACTAGGGGTAAAGAGACTTGCTACAGGCACTGGTATAATGTTTACTTTATGTTCCGTGCATTTTTTTTTAATAATTACATAGGGCTTTTGCTTTTGCGTAACCCCTAAATCGGAATCCCTTGGGAATGAACGTTTTCAAAATAAAATTAAACAAATAACACTCAATAATCCTTTATTTATAATTGAGTTAACTAAAATACAATATCTGGAAGAAATTGTACTTAATAAAAAAATACAAGAATGTATTGATACCAATATGTATACGAAAATTTATTTTAACCCATTTTAAATTGATATTCAAGATGGTTTTTTGATAGTTATAAATCCGCAGCCACTTCCAGCTTGACTTTGTCCTCCTAATATAACAACAAACAATGCAGTTCCCGCTGTAGCTTCATAAATTAGTTGAACCCACTTATCGATATCTTTACAAACATTTGTCATGTCCGTTTTTAATTGTTCTTCGGTAAACCCAACATGAGCTACATTCATCGTGTAATCTTTTCCAGCTTCACACATTTTTTTAATTACGTTTTGATTCGTTTTTTCTGAAAGGAAATGAATTTTTTTCTCTCCCGGGGGTGGTTTATGATCTTTATAGGTATAAAAAATATATTTCGGGGTTATTTCCGGAAGGCCTACAATAAGAGCTCGTTTCTCCATACGAGTCACTTGTTTTAACATACTGGTTGCATAATGCGGATGACCTAATTCAGGATGATGCACGACGTGGATAGAAATATTCACCATTACTGCATCCCCGTAATGTAAATCATTAGCAAGTTTATGTTGGGCTAGTTTAAGTGAAGCTGAACTGTCTTCGATGGAACAATGACCGCCTGAACCTTCCTGAATCCGTTCAGATAAAAAATGTTGTGATAAAACTTGGAGTTTGGTTTTTCTTGTCCGGTCCCCGGTTATATTAAAAATTACGCTCGTGTCGATAATGTAAGGGTGCATCATTTTCAAGGCGTGCAAGTCATTTCCTATTGATTGCCCGACTAAAATTGCATCGGCTGGAAGAAGTCGCCGTAAATCTTCTTGAACTTCGCATAATCTTTTCGTGACGTTTTTCATCATTTTTGGTGTAATCCCTGAAAATCTTGTAAGATAATCTGTAATTTTATTATCAGGTTTAACTAATTCGTCGTAAAAGCTTTGCCATTTCTCGTCTACTACGGATACACGGGTTAATTCTAAATCCCCGCATGTTGTCCTGCACATTTCACAATCAATTCCAAACATTGGACTGTGCGGAGTTACATCTTTATACGTATCTTTTGTTAGAACATACCCTGCATACTTAGTTTCCATTAAACCTTTAATTGGGAGGGGGAAGTTTTCTTCCACCATTTGCCACCCGGATAAAAGTAATTGTGTCCGTGGGAATCTATCAGTTTTCGGGAGAGTAGGATCGGTTACCATTCCATTTTTGTTTTCTACAGGGAATAGGTTACGGATTCGATCAAAAACTTCCGAACTTTCCATTACGGCCTTTTCGAGTTTACCGTATTTTTGTAAATACTTTGCGACTTGGGTGCCGGTTAATGGAACGGTAGCAAGGTCTTGTACTGTATCACCTTTGTAAGCTCCGGGGGTTATAATTTCCAATTTGTTAGGGAAGTTTGTACTCAAGAAGTTAAATAAGCTTTCGTGTGCTTGGAAATGATAAAGCGAAACGTTTTCCACGATTAAAACATTCGTTTGATGTAAATGATTGAATTTTTCAAGCTGACACCAACGTGAAGGGGTATAAGAAGAATGGCAACCTATTTGGGAATACATTAATAAATGTTGGAGGTCAGAAAGGAATAAAGGAATACGGTCTTCTAAGTCTACGGATAATGTTGCTCCTTCACCGAGTTCCCTTAATCTAAATTTGGGTTCGGCCCGCATTTTCTTAGTTTTTTCCCGTAGTAAACGTTTTAATTCTAAAAAATCTTCTCCTGAAAGTTTCGGTTTACCACAAGGTCCTACTTCACATATGTCTTGTTCTTCGGTCCGAATTTTTTTAGGGCTTGGAGCTTCTGCTTCAATGTTATTAGGTTCGTGGTTTAAAACGTGTGAATTTTTTGTACGGTCATGTTCGTTTAATTTTGATATCTCTAGCAATGCAGCCATTTTCTTTTTCTTCTTCTCGATACGATTAACACGTTTGGAAGACATTGGTTTCATATTTTGTTGAAGCTTTTCGTAAAAACTGCAAAAAAAAAATTAATAAGTGACAGGTTAACGACAAATATTTTTTTCTAACATTATATTTGTCAATAAAAAAATGTATGTTGCTTTAATATACTTGAGAAAATTAATTAGAATTTGAATGTCGACACGTAGCATTACTTGGGTTAAGGAAAAATAATTTCTGGAAGATAGTATGAAATTATTTTTTTAAGATCAAAGGACCAATAAGGGTTATAAACAAAAGAAATAATTAAATCGTGTTACCTTCTTCATTTATCACTTTTCTACAATTTGTAAGAATGTAATTGGAGTAATTTTCGATGTAATTATTACCAAAATTATCCCTTAATTTTCAAAAAAATTCCATACATATACACGTGCTAATCAAACGTCAAAAGTAAGGATTTTCTCACATTTGACAGCTGGAATTTGCGACTGGAAACGAAAAATACGAGGGACATACAAAAAGTTCTTCATTAAATTTCATTAAACCCACAAAAGTCCCATTAAAGTAACCTTTAGGCACCAAAACAAACCCAATTTACTTCAGAAAGTCTTCCCTCTTTCCTTGATATAATATTTTTTAGTTCCCCATTTAAATTTAAGCCTCACCCGAAAACATCCTGATCACCCCCTGTATTCCCCCAAAACATATCAACATAACCTTAAATTTTCTTAGAAATGTCAAATCGCAATTAAAGATATAAGCTTTAAAAAGGGGCAATTCAACCTTAAAACATAGAAATGAAGGCTGACGAAGTCGGCACAGGCCCCGAGCCTACCAAATTCTGCATAAACAGCTCCTATCAAGGTTTCACGAATCGACAAAAAAGTGTCTTCGACCAATTGAACATTGCTGAGAACAACACCAAAAATTTACTTTCCAATAACTCTTTCATGGATGTTGAAGAACCCAAGGATGATTTAATTGAACCTGCAGGTAAAGAAATTAAATTTAAAAAGTTCCAGGGGAGAGAAAGTATTTTTAAGAAGCCCCAAGCTCGACCTCCGAGGGGTATGCCACATCGTAAGACACCTGATTATCAAATTAATCCTCATAAATGGACTAAATATACTTTGGATGATGTTAAAAACGAGGATATGTCTGATCGTGCGAATACTGCAGCGGCTATGTCGTTTTTAAAAGAAATGGAACTGAGGAAAAGCCAAAACGATGAGATGGAGGAAGAAGAGGAACCACGTAAAGTGGTTTTTAAGAGATCTACAAGGAAAGCGGGGAAGGATGTAGGTGTTAAATTGCCTACAAGTACAAAGATTTTTCAGAATTCAAAGGTTGTTATGCCTGAATACGTTGTTGGTCAAAAAATAAAGAAAGATCAGAAGAAGAAGGAAAAGAAAGTTGGGGGTAGTAGTAGCAGTAGTTCAAAGGAAATTAAATTAGGACACCTTCTTGATGATGGTGAAGACGATGAGGAAAATTAAATTTATGTTATGTTAATTTTTTAATTAATTAATAAAACTACTTAATGGTAACCTTCTTAATTTTTTGACACCCTGTATATATTTTTTGCTGTGAAATGAATTAATTTCCCCAGGATAATAGATCGTAATCCGCTCAAAGACTTTAATTGTTACTACTGGGGGGTTAGTAAGTGCTAGTCAACACTTTGGGTTTATTTTTGAGCTCAAACTGTAGATAATAGCCCCATAAACAATTTTTATTTGAAACGTTTTTCCTTAAAATGATGTTTAAGGTATGAACATGAAATGCGTTATATTTTTTGTATGCACCTCGTATATAAGATTTAAGTTTTTAACTAGACGGTCGTACCAAAATGATTATGAAATGTCCCTAAAGAGTAAGCCATGACAATTGGTTTGCAGTTTAGCCAACATTAATGGTTGAAGGATGGTTATTGATTTCTAACCTAAAATTTTGGATTAGAGACTGAAAATTTGGATAAAAAGTACGTAATTAGATACATTTTATGTTTGCATGTTATGTATTGTGTTATCTAAAGCTAAAGTAGACGTAATTTATAAAATCCCTTATCATTCTATCAATATTTTATTCAAAATGGCGTAAGCATGCGATGAGCCACCACTGCCTGACTTATTAGTGCTCCTTTTTTTATTAAATTGCTAATAAATACAATGAAAGAAATAGCTTTAGCTGCAGTTTCTATAGTTTCTTCGTTTTTATTCATATTTTGTTTGGTAGCTTTAGGTAAGAGGGTTTTTCCTAAACTTAACCTTAATAATTCAAACAAAGACTTTAATCTCCTTTTTTGTTCTAGGCTGGTACATTGTTTGGAAAGTATTCCTATCACGGTTTAAATTTGTAAGAGAACTACTTGGTGGTTCAGGTGAAAACCCTCCGGTAACCGATTTAAGAGACGGACGTAGCAAAGGAAGAAAACCAAGGCGTGACTAAACCTTTTCAATCATGAACATCCGTTGTGCTAAACCCGAAGACCTAATGAACATGCAGCACTGTAATTTACTGTGTTTGCCTGAAAATTACCAAATGAAATATTATTTTTATCACGGATTAAGTTGGCCCCAACTTAGTTACGTAGCGGAAGACGAGAAAGGAAATATTGTAGGATACGTACTTGCTAAAATGGAAGAAGACAACGAAGACTTAAAACACGGACATATTACTTCATTAGCTGTTAAGAGATCTTATCGTAGACTTGGATTAGCTCAAAAGTTAATGGACCAGGCTTCAGAAGCTATGGTGGAATGTTTCGATGCAAAATACGTGTCTTTACACGTAAGAAAAAGTAATCGTGCAGCTCTTAATCTTTATAAAAATGCTTTAAAATTCGAAACTGTTGAAATAGAACCTAAATATTATGCTGACGGTGAAGATGCTTATTCTATGAGACGAGATTTAGGGGAATTTTCCAAAAAACTACGAGTTAGAGATGCAAAAGGGGATGAAAAAATTGAAGAGTAAGCTTTAATAAATCACAAATTAGATAATTACACATAAATTTATTTAACGATTTGAAATACACATCTGAAATAATTACAAATCAGTTCTTTTTATCGTCTAACTTAAAAAATATAATTATTATACATAATAAATTATTATATGCATTAAAAGTATATACAAAAAAATTGTTATTTATTTAAAAAGTAATTACAAAGGCAAAGGGGTTTAAAATATAAGCCCTTCAAAGTTTAAAAAGTCTTCAAAAAATTTTTTACATTTATTACTACACATTAAGTCAACTAGTATGGCTATTGTTTAAATGTAGAATAGAAATGTATGAAGAAAAGAGTGTTTTATTATAAAATGTGCTTTTACGATGCTCGAGTCAAAAGAAATTGAATTGAGCTGCTAAAACGTTTAAAATCACAACCGTTATCGGATATTGTTGGAAGTAAAACTTAAGCAATTATTTGGCACTAATTTTAAATGTTATTGCACAAAAAAGGATCAATAAAAATGCTTATGGGTTTTCTAATTTTTGAAAATTCAGGGCTTCTATGGATTAAGTGGTTTACGTGTTTTTTATTAATTAACTTTAAGGAACTTTAAAAATTTAATAAATTACCCACTAAAGTAGCTCTTAAGACTACCCAGAAAAATAACTCATTATTGTTGGGGCAACAGCGCCCCTCTTTTCCATCGAAATTTTTAATCCATGCAAACCCTAGATAAAAAAATTTAAAACATTTTTTTCAATAGCAAATATTTAATAGCATCAAGCAGAAAGTAGTTTTGACTCAGTTTGTGCTGTAACTATTGCAGAATAATCCTGCCTAAGTACATATTACGATCTATTTATGGTAAGATGTGTAGGAACAACTCCACTTGTAAGTAAAACGTGTTCAAAAAACAAGGGGTCAAGTTGGCCACTGCAACAATATTAAACAAGACCATTTTTTGTTGAACACCCGTTATAAGAGTTAATCTCAGGACAAACTCCCCCCCTTCTACACTGGTTGTGCGGCTTGAACCAAACATAATTTCAAATCTTTAGCTAAATGGGAAATATCTACGACTGAATCTACCATTTCTTGTACGGCAGTGACACTTGGAAATTGAAGAGCAGCTTGTTTTGTTTTACTAACACTCGTTGCAAGTGCTTCGCATAAAGCATTTGCACAATTAAGAGCACGTGTTCGCGTATCAGCTTGTAAAACATTTCTGTGTACAGCATCCCCGATATGTACCAACTTATGGGCACTTAAAACAACAAATTTTCCATGCGCTAAAAATACTTTTGGGGGTTGATTATGCTCTACAGTTTGTAAAAATGCATCGATAGCTTGGGTCAGATGGTTGTGATGGGTTACGGATTGAGCGGCGAAAAACATTAAAACTTGCTTGTCTTCAGGATCAAGAGTTGAACCTTTATCGTCGATTATTGCAGCGTTTTCGGCATTTTTAACCAAGTTATCGTAACCTTTTTTAAGTTCTTTTGGAAGTGCATCGCGGATTTCTGCATGTTTCTTTGCTACGGCTTCTTTTGATTCTAAATTGACGTAATCGTAATCTTCTAACCATTCGTTATTATTGCTACCTTGTGGAGAAGTGGCCCTTTTGAATAATAAAGTACTATTTCCTTGGATAAACGACGCTGTTTGGCGAACATCTTCAGTAAGCGCTCTTGCACATGCAACGAGTTGTTCTAAAGCATCGGGTTTGTTCCTTGAATCGTTTTCAGATCGTGCCAAAACCTCAACCGACCAATCTTGTAGCTGAAGTTGCTCGGCTGCTTCTTGGACGAGCCTATCTGAAGTCCGTAAAGCCATCACCAAAGGCATGAGTTTGGCCCCCAAGTTTTTATCTGAAGCTCTTGTGGCATTGCCTAAAGCACCTTCGCCGTATTC
This sequence comes from Hemicrepidius hirtus, assembly GCA_963082805.1. Classification (NCBI taxonomy): domain Eukaryota; kingdom Metazoa; phylum Arthropoda; class Insecta; order Coleoptera; family Elateridae; genus Hemicrepidius; species Hemicrepidius hirtus. Next base: position 30,939,259 of record OY720165.1, read on the forward strand.
CGCCAAGTCTTGCAAAGACGTTCTTAATCTCATCACGGATAATTTTATATCCATCACATTGCTTTCTAATTTTTCTTTGGTCCTCCAGCTGGGACTTACAAATCCCAAGAGCTTTGAAATAGCAGAAGTGGTTTCACTTTGCAATTTTTCTAACGTATCGAGTGCAAAACTTAATTCCAATGGCAATTCTTTTACTTGAGGGTTACATGGTGGAACATCGTATAATTGTGGAGTGGGATGCAACAGCAAATGGGTTCCTCGAGGATGCGATCTAGGGACGTCGTAATCAGGCATGTTGATTACACTACTTCTGTTGGAGGAACTTAGGGAATCCGCTGTTGTGAGCGAGCTTGCAGAACTAGATGGGGTTAGTTGATTTTGTTGGTTGAGGATTGGCCTGGGGATGTCATAGCTATCTCCAGAATCTCGGCTTGCAGGTGATATACAGGAAGGTGCAGGGGAACAACGTGAGCAGTTACGGGGGGCATCGTACGAAACTGGAACTGCACGTGGAGGAATATCGTATAAGTACACATCGTTGTATTTTTTTGGTGTCAGTACCTAAAAAAGAAGAAATAGAACATAAGTCAATTTATTAACTTCTCCTCGGATAAGATTTAAGCTTAAAGAACACACTATCATAGTCCACATAGTCTCATATTTTGAAAAAAATTTTCACCCCTTCAGATCTCATCAAGATTTTCCCAGAATGTTGTTTGGAGGGTGTACCCTTGGAAATTATGGGGCTGTATTCCCAAAATGGGCCAAACTGGAGCTGAGAGATGATTGAATAAGGTAAGAAGACGTGAAATTCTTAAAAGGCTTTTCACCACCTTGCCAGTTTACAAATTTATGTTTTCTAATTGGGAAGTAAATTAAAGGGAAGCGGGTAAAATTAAAATTTGGCGTGAAACATTGCTAATCTTCAAATTTGTTTCAGGCCCAATGCCCATTGAGTAAAGTTTCTTGGATGAATTCAGCCTGGAGAAGTGATCGTCCACCAGACCGCCACCCCCCCCCGTCCTGTGATAAAGAAGAGCCCTTTTTCGGGTTGCATATACAAAAACAGTCCTTTACAGGACTAACAAACGTTATAAAAAAGATTTTTCCAAGAGAAGCAAGCGCTAGCAGTGTGAACGCACCTTTAGCTAATAAATGTTGCAGTGTGAACCCACCTTTAGGAAATGAAAGTTGCTGTGTGAACGCAGCTTTAGCTAATAAATTTTACAGTGTGAACGCACCTTTAGCTAATTAATATTACAGTGTGAACGCACCTTTACCAAATAAATTTTACAGTGTGAACGCACCTTTAGCTAATAAATGTTGCAGTGTGAACGCACCTTTAGGAAATGAAAGTTGCTGTGTGAACGCAGCTTTAGCTAATAAATTTTACAGTGTGAACGCACCTTTAGCTAATAAATGTTGCAGTGTGAACCCACCTTTAGGAAATGAAAGTTGCTGTGTGAACGCAGCTTTAGCTAATAAATTTTACAGTGTGAACGCACCTTTAGCTAATTAATATTACAGTGTGAACGCACCTTTACCAAATAAATTTTACAGTGTGAACGCACCTTTAGCTAATAAATGTTGCAGTGTGAACGCACCTTTAGGAAATGAAAGTTGCTGTGTGAACGCAGCTTTAGTTAATAAAAGTTGCTGTGTGAACGCACCTTTAGCTAATAAATTTTACAGTGTGAACGCACCTTTAGCTAATAAATTTTACAGTGTGAACGCACCTTTAGGAAATGAAAGTTGCTGTGTGAACGCAGCTTTAGTAAATAAAAGTTGCTGTGTGAACGCACCTTTAGCTAATAAATTTTACAGTGTGAACGCACCTTTAGCTAATAAATTTTACAGTGTGAACGCACCTTTAGCTAATAAATTTTTCAGTGTGAACGCACCTTTAGCTAATAAATGTTGCAGTGTGAACGCACCTTTAGGAAATGAAAGTTGCTGTGTGAACACACCTTTAGCTAATAAAAGTTGCTGTGTGAACGCACCTTTAGCTAATAAAAGTTGCTGTGTGAACGAACCTTTAGCTAATAAATTTTACAGTGTGAACGCACCTTTAGCTAATAAATGTTGCAGTGTGAACGCACCTTTAGGAAATGAAAGTTGCTGTGTGAACGCAGCTTTAGTTAATAAAAGTTGCTGTGTGAACGCACCTTTTGCTAATAAATGTTGCAGTGTGAACGCACCTTTAGAAAATGAAAGTTGCTGTGTGAACGCAGCTTTAGTTTATAAAAGTTGCTGTGTGAACGCACCTTTAGCTAATAAATTTTACAGTGTGAACGCACCTTTAGCTAATAAATTTTACAGTGTGAACGCACCTTTAGCTAATAAATGTTGCAGTGTGAACGCACCTTTAGGAAATGAAAGTTGCTGTGTGAACGCAGCTTTAGTAAATAAAAGTTGCTGTGTGAACGCACCTTTAGCTAATAAATTTTACAGTGTGAACGCACCTTTAGCTAATAAATTTTACAGTGTGAACGCACCTTTAGCTAATAAATTTTGCAGTGTGAACGCACCTTTAGCTAATAAATGTTGCAGTGTGAACGCACCTTTAGGAAATGAAAGTTGCAGTGTGAACGCACCTTTAGGAAATGAAAGTTGCTGTGTGAACGCAGCTTTGGTTAATAAAAGTTGCTGTGTGAACGCACCTTTAGCTAATAAATTTTACAGTGTGAACGCATCTTTAGGTACTGAAAGTTACTGTGCGAACGCAGCCTTAGTTAATAAAAGTTGCTGTGTGAACGCACCTTTAGCTAATAAATCTTACAGTGTGAACGCACCTTTACCAAATAAATTTTACAGTGTGAACGCACCTTTAGCAAATAAATTTTACAGTGTGAACGCACCTTTAGCAAATAAATTTTACAGTGTGAACGCACCTTTACCAAATAAATATGACAGTGTGAACGCACCTTTAGCAAATAAATTTTACAGTGTGAACGCACCTTTACCAAATAAATATTACAGTGTGAACGCACCTTTAGCAAATAAATTTTACAGTGTGAACGCACCTTTACCAAATAAATATTACAGTGTGAACGCACCTTTAGCTAATAAATTTTACAGTGTGAATGCACCTTTAGGGTCAAACATTATTTTAAGCTAAAGGTGCGTTCACACTGCAAAATTTATTACCTAAAGGTGGGTTCACACTGCAAAATTTATTACCTAAAGGAGCGTTCACACTGCAAAATTTATTACCTAAAGGTGCGTTCACACTGCAAAATTTATTACCTAAAGGAGCGTTCACACTGCAAAATTTATTACCTAAAGGTGCGTTCACACTGCAAAATTTATTACATAAAGGTGCGTTCACACTGCAAAATTTATTAGCTAGGTAAAAATTTTTTCAAAAAATGGTCATTTATCTCACCCCCTCCGAATTCCTTAGGAAAATTTCAGAATGTAATATGAAGGCTAAACACTTGAAAAATATGTGCCAAACATCCCTCAACCCCTCCCATCTGTTAAAAAAAAATTCAGAAAGGTTTCAAAACAAATCCAATTCTGAACGTTTTCTAACCTGCTGGGAACCATTTGAAAGGGGTGAGGGAAGTTTGCCCCATAATTTCCAAGCATATACTCTCCAAATAACATTCTGGGAAAATCCTGACGAGATCTGAAGGGGTCAAATTTTTTTCCAAAAAATGAGCAAAGACTATAGTCTTTCCTTTTTTTTTCGAAGATTTTCTCACCCTCTCCGAATTCCTTAGGAAAATTTCAGAATGTAATATGAACCCTAAACACTTGAAAAATATGTGCCAAACATCCCTCAACCCCTCCCATCTGTTAAAAAACAATTCAGAAAGGTTTCAGAACAAATCCAATTCTGAACGTTTTCTAACCTGCTGGGAACCATTTGAAAGGGGTGAGGGAAGTTTGCCCCATAATTTCCAAGCATATACTCTCCAAATAACATTCTGGGAAAATCCTGACGAGATCTGAAGGGGTCAAATTTTTTTCCAAAAAATGAGCAAAGACTATAGTCTTTCCTTTTTTTTTCGAAGATTTTCTCACCCTCTCCGAATTCCTTAGGAAAATTTCAGAATGTAATATGAACCCTAAACACTTGAAAAATATGTGCCAAACATCCCTCAACCCCTCCCATCTGTTAAAAAAAAATTCGGAAAGGTTTCAGAACAAATCCAATTCTGAACGTTTTCTAACCTGCTGGGAACCATTTGAAAGGGGTGAGGGAAGTTTGCCCCATAATTTCCAAGCATATACTCTCCAAATAACATTCTGGGAAAATCCTGACGAGATCTGAAGGGGTCAAATTTTTTTCCAAAAAATGAGCAAAGACTATAGTCTTTCCTTTTTTTTTCGAAGATTTTCTCACCCTCTCCGAATTCCTTAGGAAAATTTCAGAATGTAATATGAACCCTAAACACTTGAAAAATATGTGCCAAACATCCCTCAACCCCTCCCATCTGTTAAAAAAAAATTCAGAAAGGTTTCAAAACAAATCCAATTCTGAACGTTTTCTAACCTGCTGGGAACCATTTGAAAGGGGTGAGGGAAGTTTGCTCCATAATTTCCAAGCATATACTCTCCAAATACCATTCTGGGAAAATCCTGACGAGATCTGAAGGGGTCAAATTTTTTTCCAAAAAATGAGCAAAGACTATAGTCTTTCCTTTTTTTTTCGAAGATTTTCTCACCCTCTCCGAATTCCTTAGGAAAATTTCAGAATGTAATATGAACCCTAAACACTTGAAAAATATGTGCCAAACATCCCTCAACCCCTCCCATCTGTTAAAAAAAAATTCAGAAAGGTTTCAAAACAAATCCAATTCTGAACGTTTTCTAACCTGCTGGGAACCATTTGAAAGGGGTGAGGGAAGTTTGCCCCATAATTTCCAAGCATATACTCTCCAAATAACATTCTGGGAAAATCCTGACGAGATCTGAAGGGGTCAAATTTTTTTCCAAAAAATGAGCAAAGACTATAGTCTTTCCTTTTTTTTTCGAAGATTTTCTCACCCTCTCCGAATTCCTTAGGAAAATTTCAGAATGTAATATGAACCCTAAACACTTGAAAAATATGTGCCAAACATCCCTCAACCCCTCCCATCTGTTAAAAAAAAATTCAGAAAGGTTTCAAAACAAATCCAATTCTGAACGTTTTCTAACCTGCTGGGAACCATTTGAAAGGGGTGAGGGAAGTTTGCCCCATAATTTCCAAGCATATACTCTCCAAATAACATTCTGGGAAAATCCTGACGAGATCTGAAGGGGTCAAATTTTTTTCCAAAAAATGAGCAAAGACTATAGTCTTTCCTTTTTTTTTCGAAGATTTTCTCACCCTCTCCGAATTCCTTAGGAAAATTTCAGAATGTAATATGAACCCTAAACACTTGAAAAATATGTGCCAAACATCCCTCAACCCCTCCCTCTGTTAAAAAAAAATTCGGAAAGGTTTCAGAACAAATCCAATTCTGAACGTTTTCTAACCTGCTGGGAACCATTTGAAAGGGGTGAGGGAAGTTTGCCCCATAATTTCCAAGCATATACTCTCCAAATAACATTCTGGGAAAATCCTGACGAGATCTGAAGGGGTCAAATTTTTTTCCAAAAAATGAGCAAAGACTATAGTCTTTCCTTTTTTTTTCGAAGATTTTCTCACCCTCTCCGAATTCCTTAGGAAAATTTCAGAATGTAATATGAACCCTAAACACTTGAAAAATATGTGCCAAACATCCCTCAACCCCTCCCATCTGTTAAAAAAAAATTCAGAAAGGTTTCAAAACAAATCCAATTCTGAACGTTTTCTAACCTGCTGGGAACCATTTGAAAGGGGTGAGGGAAGTTTGCCCCATAATTTCCAAGCATATACTCTCCAAATAACATTCTGGGAAAATCCTGACGAGATCTGAAGGGGTCAAATTTTTTTCCAAAAAATGAGCAAAGACTATAGTCTTTCCTTTTTTTTTCGAAGATTTTCTCACCCTCTCCGAATTCCTTAGGAAAATTTCAGAATGTAATATGAACCCTAAACACTTGAAAAATATGTGCCAAACATCCCTCAACCCCTCCCTCTGTTAAAAAAAAATTCGGAAAGGTTTCAGAACAAATCCAATTCTGAACGTTTTCTAACCTGCTGGGAACCATTTGAAAGGGGTGAGGGAAGTTTGCCCCATAATTTCCAAGCATATACTCTCCAAATAACATTCTGGGAAAATCCTGACGAGATCTGAAGGGGTCAAATTTTTTTCCAAAAAATGAGCAAAGACTATAGTCTTTCCTTTTTTTTTCGAAGATTTTCTCACCCTCTCCGAATTCCTTAGGAAAATTTCAGAATGTAATATGAACCCTAAACACTTGAAAAATATGTGCCAAACATCCCTCAACCCCTCCCATCTGTTAAAAAAAAATTCAGAAAGGTTTCAAAACAAATCCAATTCTGAACGTTTTCTAACCTGCTGGGAACCATTTGAAAGGGGTGAGGGAAGTTTGCCCCATAATTTCCAAGCATATACTCTCCACATAACATTCTGGGAAAATCCTGACGAGATCTGAAGGGGTCAAATTTTTTTCCAAAAAATGAGCAAAGACTATAGTCTTTCCTTTTTTTTTCGAAGATTTTCTCACCCTCTCCGAATTCCTTAGGAAAATTTCAGAATGTAATATGAACCCTAAACACTTGAAAAATATGTGCCAAACATCCCTCAACCCCTCCCATCTGTTAAAAAAAAATTCAGAAAGGTTTCAAAACAAATCCAATTCTGAACGTTTTCTAACCTGCTGGGAACCATTTGAAAGGGGTGAGGGAAGTTTGCTCCATAATTTCCAAGCATATACTCTCCAAATAACATTCTGGGAAAATCCTGACGAGATCTGAAGGGGTCAAATTTTTTTCCAAAAAATGAGCAAAGACTATAGTCTTTCCTTTTTTTTTCGAAGATTTTCTCACCCTCTCCGAATTCCTTAGGAAAATTTCAGAATGTAATATGAACCCTAAACACTTGAAAAATATGTGCCAAACATCCCTCAACCCCTCCCATCTGTTAAAAAAAAATTCAGAAAGGTTTCAAAACAAATCCAATTCTGAACGTTTTCTAACCTGCTGGGAACCATTTGAAAGGGGTGAGGGAAGTTTGCTCCATAATTTCCAAGCATATACTCTCCAAATAACATTCTGGGAAAATCCTGACGAGATCTGAAGGGGTCAAATTTTTTTCCAAAAAATGAGCAAAGACTATAGTCTTTCCTTTTTTTTTTCGAAGATTTTCTCACCCTCTCCGAATTCCTTAGGAAAATTTCAGAATGTAATATGAACCCTAAACACTTGAAAAATATGTGCCAAACATTCCTCAACCCCTCCCATCTGTTAAAAAAAAATTCAGAAAGGTTTCAGAACAAATCCAATTCTGAACGTTTTCTAACCTGCTGGGAACCATTTGAAAGGGGTGAGGGAAGTTTGCCCCATAATTTCCAAGCATATACTCTCCAAATAACATTCTGGGAAAATCCTGACGAGATCTGAAGGGGTCAATTTTTTTTCCAAAAAATGAGCAAAGACTATAGTCTTTCCTTTTTTTTTCGAAGATTTTCTCACCCTCTCCGAATTCCTTAGGAAAATTTCAGAATGTAATATGAACCCTAAACACTTGAAAAATATGTGCCAAACATCCCTCAACCCCTCCCATCTGTTAAAAAAAAATTCAGAAAGGTTTCAGAACAAATCCAATTCTGAACGTTTTCTAACCTGCTGGGAACCATTTGAAAGGGGTGAGGGAAGTTTGCCCCATAATTTCCAAGCATATACTCTCCAAATAACATACTGGGAAAATCCTGACGAGATCTGAAGGGGTCAAATTTTTTTCCAAAAAATGAGCAAAGACTCTTTCCTATTTTTTTCGAAGATTTTCTCACCCTCTCCGAATTCCTTAGGAAAATTTCAGAATGTAATATGAACCCTAAACACTTGAAAAATATGTGCCAAACATCCCTCAACCCCTCTTATCTGTTAAAAAAAAATTCAGAAAGGTTTCAGAACAAATCCAATTCTGAACGTTTTCTAACCTGCTGGGAACCATTTGAAAGGGGTGAGGGAAGTTTGCCCCATAATTTCCAAGCATATACTCTCCAAATAACATTCTGGGAAAATCCTGACGAGATCTGAAGGGGTCAAATTTTTTTCCAAAAAATGAGCAAAGACTATAGTCTTTCCTTTTTTTTTTCGAAGATTTTCTCACCCTCTCCGAATTCCTTAGGAAAATTTCAGAATGTAATATCAACCCTAAACACTTGAAAAATATGTGCCAAACATCCCTCAACCCCTCCCATCTGTTAAAAAAAAATTCAGAAAGGTTTCAAAACAAATCCAATTCTGAACGTTTTCTAACCTGCTGGGAACCATTTGAAAGGGGTGAGGGAAGTTTGCCCCATAATTTCCAAGCATATACTCTCCAAATAACATTCTGGGAAAATCCTGACGAGATCTGAAGGGGTCAAATTTTTTTCCAAAAAATGAGCAAAGACTATAGTCTTTCCTTTTTTTTTCGAAGATTTTCTCACCCTCTCCGAATTCCTTAGGAAAATTTCAGAATGTAATATGAACCCTAAACACTTGAAAAATATGTGCCAAACATCCCTCAACCCCTCCCATCTGTTAAAAAAAAATTCAGAAAGGTTTCAAAACAAATCCAATTCTGAACGTTTTCTAACCTGCTGGGAACCATTTGAAAGGGGTGAGGGAAGTTTGCCCCATAATTTCCAAGCATATACTCTCCAAATAACATTCTGGGAAAATCCTGACGAGATCTGAAGGGGTCAAATTTTTTTCCAAAAAATGAGCAAAGACTATAGTCTTTCCTTTTTTTTTCGAAGATTTTCTCACCCTCTCCGAATTCCTTAGGAAAATTTCAGAATGTAATATGAACCCTAAACACTTGAAAAATATGTGCCAAACATCCCTCAACCCCTCCCATCTGTTAAAAAAAAATTCAGAAAGGTTTCAAAACAAATCCAATTCTGAACGTTTTCTAACCTGCTGGGAACCATTTGAAAGGGGTGAGGGAAGTTTGCCCCATAATTTCCAAGCATATACTCTCCAAATAACATTCTGGGAAAATCCTGACGAGATCTGAAGGGGTCAAATTTTTTTCCAAAAAATGATCAAAGCTATAGTCTTTCCTTTTTTTTTCGAAGATTTTCTCACCCTCTCCGAATTCCTTAGGAAAATTTCAGAATGTAATATGAACCCTAAACACTTGAAAAATATGTGCCAAACATCCCTCAACCCCTCCCATCTGTTAAAAAAAAATTCAGAAAGGTTTCAAAACAAATCCAATTCTGAACGTTTTCTAACCTGCTGGGAACCATTTGAAAGGGGTGAGGGAAGTTTGCCCCATAATTTCCAAGCATATACTCTCCAAATAACATTCTGGGAAAATCCTGACGAGATCTGAAGGGGTCAAATTTTTTTCCAAAAAATGAGCAAAGACTATAGTCTTTCCTTTTTTTTTCGAAGATTTTCTCACCCTCTCCGAATTCCTTAGGAAAATTTCAGAATGTAATATGAACCCTAAACACTTGAAAAATATGTGCCAAACATCCCTCAACCCCTCCCATCTGTTAAAAAAAAATTCAGAAAGGTTTCAAAACAAATCCAATTCTGAACGTTTTCTAACCTGCTGGGAACCATTTGAAAGGGGTGAGGGAAGTTTGCCCCATAATTTCCAAGCATATACTCTCCAAATAACATTCTGAGAAAATCCTGACGAGATCTGAAGGGGTCAAATTTTTTTCCAAAAAATGAGCAAAGACTATAGTCTTTCCTTTTTTTTTCGAAGATTTTCTCACCCTCTCCGAATTCCTTAGGAAAATTTTAGAATGTAATATGAACCCTAAACACTTGAAAAATATGTGCCAAACATCCCTCAACCCCTCCCATCTGTTAAAAAAAAATTCAGAAAGGTTTCAGAACAAATCCAATTCTGAACGTTTTCTAACCTGCTGGGAACCATTTGAAAGGGGTGAGGGAAGTTTGCCCCATAATTTCCAAGCATATACTCTCCAAATAACATTCTGAGAAAATCCTGACGAGATCTGAAGGGGTCAAATTTTTTTCCAAAAAATGAGCAAAGACTGTCTTTCCTTTTTTTTTCGAAGATTTTCTCACCCTCTCCGAATTCCTTAGGAAAATTTCAGAATGTAATATGAACCCTAAACACTTGAAAAATATGTGCCAAACATCCCTCAACCCCTCCCATCTGTTAAAAAAAAATTCAGAAAGGTTTCAGAACAAATCCAATTCTGAACGTTTTCTAACCTGCTGGGAACCATTTGAAAGGGGTGAGGGAAGTTTGCCCCATAATTTCCAAGCATATACTCTCCAAATAACATACTGGGAAAATCCTGACGAGATCTGAAGGGGTCAAATTTTTTTCCAAAAAATGAGCAAAGACTCTTTCCTATTTTTTTCGAAGATTTTCTCACCCTCTCCGAATTCCTTAGGAAAATTTCAGAATGTAATATGAACCCTAAACACTTGAAAAATATGTGCCAAACATCCCTCAACCCCTCCCATCTGTTAAAAAAAAATTCAGAAAGGTTTCAGAACAAATCCAATTCTGAACGTTTTCTAACCTGCTGGGAACCATTTGAAAGGGGTGAGGGAAGTTTGCCCCATAATTTCCAAGTATATACTCTCCAAATAACATTCTGGGAAAATCCTGACGAGATCTGAAGGGGTCAAATTTTTTTCCAAAAAATGAGCAAAGACTATAGTCTTTTCTTTTTTTTTCGAAGATTTTCTCACCCTCTCCGAATTCCTTAGGAAAATTTCAGAATGTAATATAAACCCTAAACACTTGAAAAATATGTGCCAAACATCCCTCATCCCCTCCCATCTGTTAAAAAACAATTCAGAAAGGTTTCAGAACAAATCCAATTCTGAACGTTTTCTAACCTGCTGGGAACCATTTGAAAGGGGTGAGGGAAGTTTGCCCCATAATTTCCAAGCATATACTCTCCAAATAACATTCTGGGAAAATCCTGACGAGATCTGAAGGGGTCAAATTTTTTTCCAAAAAATGAGCAAAGACTGTCTCCTTTTTTTTTCGAAGATTTTCTCACCCTCTCCGAATTCCTTAGGAAAATTTCAGAATGTAATATGAACCCTAAACACTTGAAAAATATGTGCCAAACATCCCTCAACCCCTCCCATCTGTTAAAAAAAAATTCAGAAAGGTTTCAGAACAAATCCAATTCTGAACGTTTTCTAACCTGCTGGGAACCATTTGAAAGGGGTGAGGGAAGTTAGCCCCATAATTTCCAAGCATATACTCTCCAAATAACATTCTGGGAAAATCCTGACGAGATCTGAAGGGGTCAAATTTTTTTCCAAAAAATGAGCAAAGACTATAGTCTTTCCTTTTTTTTTCGAAGATTTTCTCACCCTCTCCGAATTCCTTAGGAAAATTTCAGAATGTAATATGAACCCTAAACACTTGAAAAATATGTGCCAAACATCCCTCAACCCCTCCCATCTGTTAAAAAACAATTCAGAAAGGTTTCAGAACAAATCCAATTCTGAACGTTTTCTAACCTGCTGGGAACCATTTGAAAGGGGTGAGGGAAGTTTGCCCCATAATTTCCAAGCATATACTCTCCAAATAACATTCTGGGAAAATCCTGACGAGATCTGAAGGGGTCAAATTTTTTTCCAAAAAATGAGCAAAGACTATAGTCTTTCCTTTTTTTTTCGAAGATTTTCTCACCCTCTCCGAATTCCTTAGGAAAATTTCAGAATGTAATATGAACCCTAAACACTTGAAAAATATGTGCCAAACATCCCTCAACCCCTCCCATCTGTTAAAAAACAATTCCGAAAGGTTTCAAAACAAATCCAATTGTGAACGTTTTCTAACCTGCTGGGAACCATTTGAAAGGGGTGAGGGAAGTTTGTCCCATAATTTCCAAGCATATACTCTCCAAATAACATTCTGGGAAAATCCTGACGAGATCTGAAGGGGTCAAATTTTTTTCCAAAAAATGAGCAAAGACTATAGTCTTTCCTTTTTTTTTCGAAGATTTTCTCACCCTCTCCGAATTCCTTAGGAAAATTTCAGAATGTAATATGAACCCTAAACACTTGAAAAATATGTGCCAAACATCCCTCAACCCCTCCCATCTGTTAAAAAAAAATTCAGAAAGGTTTCAAAACAAATCCAATTCTGAACGTTTTCTAACCTGCTGGGAACCATTTGAAAGGGGTGAGGGAAGTTTGCCCCATAATTTCCAAGCATATACTCTCCAAATAACATTCTGGGAAAATCCTGACGAGATCTGAAGGGGTCAAATTTTTTTCCAAAAAATGAGCAAAGACTATAGTCTTTCCTTTTTTTTTCGAAGATTTTCTCACCCTCTCCGAATTCCTTAGGAAAATTTCAGAATGTAATATGAACCCTAAACACTTGAAAAATATGTGCCAAACATCCCTCAACCCCTCCCATCTGTTAAAAAAAAATTCAGAAAGGTTTCAGAACAAATCCAATTCTGAACGTTTTCTAACCTGCTGGGAACCATTTGAAAGGGGTGAGGGAAGTTTGCCCCATAATTTCCAAGCATATACTCTCCAAATAACATTCTGGGAAAATCCTGACGAGATCTGAAGGGGTCAAATTTTTTTCCAAAAAATGAGCAAAGACTATAGTCTTTCCTTTTTTTTTCGAAGATTTTCTCACCCTCTCCGAATTCCTTAGGAAAATTTCAGAATGTAATATGAACCCTAAACACTTGAAAAATATGTGCCAAACATCCCTCAACCCCTCCCATCTGTTAAAAAAAAATTCAGAAAGGTTTCAGAACAAATCCAATTCTGAACGTTTTCTAACCTGCTGGGAACCATTTGAAAGGGGTGAGGGAAGTTTGCCCCATAATTTCCAAGCATATACTCTCCAAATAACATACTGGGAAAATCCTGACGAGATCTGAAGGGGTCAAATTTTTTTCCAAAAAATGAGCAAAGACTCTTTCCTATTTTTTTCGAAGATTTTCTCACCCTCTCCGAATTCCTTAGGAAAATTTCAGAATGTAATATGAACCCTAAACACTTGAAAAATATGTGCCAAACATCCCTCAACCCCTCCCATCTGTTAAAAAAAAATTCAGAAAGGTTTCAGAACAAATCCAATTCTGAACGTTTTCTAACCTGCTGGGAACCATTTGAAAGGGGTGAGGGAAGTTTGCCCCATAATTTCCAAGCATATACTCTCCAAATAACATTCTGGGAAAATCCTGACGAGATCTGAAGGGGTCAAATTTTTTTCCAAAAAATGAGCAAAGACTATAGTCTTTCCTTTTTTTTTCGAAGATTTTCTCACCCTCTCCGAATTCCTTAGGAAAATTTCAGAATGTAATATGAACCCTAAACACTTGAAAAATATGTGCCAAACATCCCTCAACCCCTCCCATCTGTTAAAAAAAAATTCAGAAAGGTTTCAGAACAAATCCAATTCTGAACGTTTTCTAACCTGCTGGGAACCATTTGAAAGGGGTGAGGGAAGTTTGCCCCATAATTTCCAAGCATATACTCTCCAAATAACATACTGGGAAAATCCTGACGAGATCTGAAGGGGTCAAATTTTTTTCCAAAAAATGAGCAAAGACTCTTTCCTATTTTTTTCGAAGATTTTCTCACCCTCTCCGAATTCCTTAGGAAAATTTCAGAATGTAATATGAACCCTAAACACTTGAAAAATATGTGCCAAACATCCCTCAACCCCTCTTATCTGTTAAAAAAAAATTCAGAAAGGTTTCAGAACAAATCCAATTCTGAACGTTTTCTAACCTGCTGGGAACCATTTGAAAGGGGTGAGGGAAGTTTGCCCCATAATTTCCAAGCATATACTCTCCAAATAACATTCTGGGAAAATCCTGACGAGATCTGAAGGGGTCAAATTTTTTTCCAAAAAATGAGCAAAGACTCTTTCCTATTTTTTTCGAAGATTTTCTCACCCTCTCCGAATTCCTTAGGAAAATTTCAGAATGTAATATGAACCCTAAACACTTGAAAAATATGTGCCAAACATCCCTCAACCCCTCTTATCTGTTAAAAAAAAATTCAGAAAGGTTTCAGAACAAATCCAATTCTGAACGTTTTCTAACCTGCTGGGAACCATTTGAAAGGGGTGAGGGAAGTTAGCCCCATAATTTCCAAGCATATACTCTCCAAATAACATTCTGGGAAAATCCTGACGAGATCTGAAGGGGTCAAATTTTTTTCCAAAAAATGAGCAAAGACTATAGTCTTTCCTTTTTTTTTCGAAGATTTTCTCACCCTCTCCGAATTCCTTAGGAAAATTTCAGAATGTAATATGAACCCTAAACACTTGAAAAATATGTGCCAAACATCCCTCAACCCCTCCCATCTGTTAAAAAACAATTCAGAAAGGTTTCAGAACAAATCCAATTCTGAACGTTTTCTAACCTGCTGGGAACCATTTGAAAGGGGTGAGGGAAGTTTGCCCCATAATTTCCAAGCATATACTCTCCAAATAACATTCTGGGAAAATCCTGACGAGATCTGAAGGGGTCAAATTTTTTTCCAAAAAATGAGCAAAGACTATAGTCTTTCCTTTTTTTTTCGAAGATTTTCTCACCCTCTCCGAATTCCTTAGGAAAATTTCAGAATGTAATATGAACCCTAAACACTTGAAAAATATGTGCCAAACATCCCTCAACCCCTCCCATCTGTTAAAAAACAATTCCGAAAGGTTTCAAAACAAATCCAATTGTGAACGTTTTCTAACCTGCTGGGAACCATTTGAAAGGGGTGAGGGAAGTTTGTCCCATAATTTCCAAGCATATACTCTCCAAATAACATTCTGGGAAAATCCTGACGAGATCTGAAGGGGTCAAATTTTTTTCCAAAAAATGAGCAAAGACTATAGTCTTTCCTTTTTTTTTCGAAGATTTTCTCACCCTCTCCGAATTCCTTAGGAAAATTTCAGAATGTAATATGAACCCTAAACACTTGAAAAATATGTGCCAAACATCCCTCAACCCCTCCCATCTGTTAAAAAAAAATTCAGAAAGGTTTCAAAACAAATCCAATTCTGAACGTTTTCTAACCTGCTGGGAACCATTTGAAAGGGGTGAGGGAAGTTTGCCCCATAATTTCCAAGCATATACTCTCCAAATAACATTCTGGGAAAATCCTGACGAGATCTGAAGGGGTCAAATTTTTTTCCAAAAAATGAGCAAAGACTATAGTCTTTCCTTTTTTTTTCGAAGATTTTCTCACCCTCTCCGAATTCCTTAGGAAAATTTCAGAATGTAATATGAACCCTAAACACTTGAAAAATATGTGCCAAACATCCCTCAACCCCTCCCATCTGTTAAAAAAAAATTCAGAAAGGTTTCAGAACAAATCCAATTCTGAACGTTTTCTAACCTGCTGGGAACCATTTGAAAGGGGTGAGGGAAGTTTGCCCCATAATTTCCAAGCATATACTCTCCAAATAACATTCTGGGAAAATCCTGACGAGATCTGAAGGGGTCAAATTTTTTTCCAAAAAATGAGCAAAGACTATAGTCTTTCCTTTTTTTTTCGAAGATTTTCTCACCCTCTCCGAATTCCTTAGGAAAATTTCAGAATGTAATATGAACCCTAAACACTTGAAAAATATGTGCCAAACATCCCTCAACCCCTCCCATCTGTTAAAAAAAAATTCAGAAAGGTTTCAGAACAAATCCAATTCTGAACGTTTTCTAACCTGCTGGGAACCATTTGAAAGGGGTGAGGGAAGTTTGCCCCATAATTTCCAAGCATATACTCTCCAAATAACATACTGGGAAAATCCTGACGAGATCTGAAGGGGTCAAATTTTTTTCCAAAAAATGAGCAAAGACTCTTTCCTATTTTTTTCGAAGATTTTCTCACCCTCTCCGAATTCCTTAGGAAAATTTCAGAATGTAATATGAACCCTAAACACTTGAAAAATATGTGCCAAACATCCCTCAACCCCTCCCATCTGTTAAAAAAAAATTCAGAAAGGTTTCAGAACAAATCCAATTCTGAACGTTTTCTAACCTGCTGGGAACCATTTGAAAGGGGTGAGGGAAGTTTGCCCCATAATTTCCAAGCATATACTCTCCAAATAACATTCTGGGAAAATCCTGACGAGATCTGAAGGGGTCAAATTTTTTTCCAAAAAATGAGCAAAGACTATAGTCTTTCCTTTTTTTTTCGAAGATTTTCTCACCCTCTCCGAATTCCTTAGGAAAATTTCAGAATGTAATATGAACCCTAAACACTTGAAAAATATGTGCCAAACATCACTCAACCCCTCCCATCTGTTAAAAAAAAATTCAGAAAGGTTTCAGAACAAATCCAATTCTGAACGTTTTCTAACCTGCTGGGAACCATTTGAAAGGGGTGAGGGAAGTTTGCCCCATAATTTCCAAGCATATACTCTCCAAATAACATACTGGGAAAATCCTGACGAGATCTGAAGGGGTCAAATTTTTTTCCAAAAAATGAGCAAAGACTCTTTCCTATTTTTTTCGAAGATTTTCTCACCCTCTCCGAATTCCTTAGGAAAATTTCAGAATGTAATATGAACCCTAAACACTTGAAAAATATGTGCCAAACATCCCTCAACCCCTCTTATCTGTTAAAAAAAAATTCAGAAAGGTTTCAGAACAAATCCAATTCTGAACGTTTTCTAACCTGCTGGGAACCATTTGAAAGGGGTGAGGGAAGTTTGCCCCATAATTTCCAAGCATATACTCTCCAAATAACATTCTGGGAAAATCCTGACGAGATCTGAAGGGGTCAAATTTTTTTCCAAAAAATGAGCAAAGACTCTTTCCTATTTTTTTCGAAGATTTTCTCACCCTCTCCGAATTCCTTAGGAAAATTTCAGAATGTAATATGAACCCTAAACACTTGAAAAATATGTGCCAAACATCCCTCAACCCCTCTTATCTGTTAAAAAAAAATTCAGAAAGGTTTCAGAACAAATCCAATTCTGAACGTTTTCTAACCTGCTGGGAACCATTTGAAAGGGGTGAGGGAAGTTTGCCCCATAATTTCCAAGCATATACTCTCCAAATAACATACTGGGAAAATCCTGACGAGATCTGAAGGGGTCAAATTTTTTTCCAAAAAATGAGCAAAGACTCTTTCCTATTTTTTTCGAAGATTTTCTCACCCTCTCCGAATTCCTTAGGAAAATTTCAGAATGTAATATGAACCCTAAACACTTGAAAAATATGTGCCAAACATCCCTCAACCCCTCTTATCTGTTAAAAAAAAATTCAGAAAGGTTTCAGAACAAATCCAATTCTGAACGTTTTCTAACCTGCTGGGAACCATTTGAAAGGGGTGAGGGAAGTTTGCCCCATAATTTCCAAGCATATACTCTCCAAATAACATACTGGGAAAATCCTGACGAGATCTGAAGGGGTCAAATTTTTTTCCAAAAAATGAGCAAAGACTCTTTCCTATTTTTTTCGAAGATTTTCTCACCCTCTCCGAATTCCTTAGGAAAATTTCAGAATGTAATATGAACCCTAAACACTTGAAAAATATGTGCCAAACATCCCTCAACCCCTCCCATCTGTTAAAAAAAAATTCAGAAAGGTTTCAAAACAAATCCAATTCTGAACGTTTTCTAACCTGCTGGGAACCATTTGAAAGGGGTGAGGGAAGTTTGCCCCATAATTTCCAAGCATATACTCTCCAAATAACATTCTGGGAAAATCCTGACGAGATCTGAAGGGGTCAAATTTTTTTCCAAAAAATGAGCAAAGACTATAGTCTTTCCTTTTTTTTTCGAAGATTTTCTCACCCTCTCCGAATTCCTTAGGAAAATTTCAGAATGTAATATGAACCCTAAACACTTGAAAAATATGTGCCAAACATCCCTCAACCCCTCCCATCTGTTAAAAAAAAATTCAGAAAGGTTTCAAAACAAATCCAATTCTGAACGTTTTCTAACCTGCTGGGAACCATTTGAAAGGGGTGAGGGAAGTTTGCCCCATAATTTCCAAGCATATACTCTCCAAATAACATTCTGGGAAAATCCTGACGAGATCTGAAGGGGTCAAATTTTTTTCCAAAAAATGAGCAAAGACTATAGTCTTTCCTTTTTTTTTCGAAGATTTTCTCACCCTCTCCGAATTCCTTAGGAAAATTTCAGAATGTAATATGAACCCTAAACACTTGAAAAATATGTGCCAAACATCCCTCAACCCCTCCCATCTGTTAAAAAAAAATTCAGAAAGGTTTCAAAACAAATCCAATTCTGAACGTTTTCTAACCTGCTGGGAACCATTTGAAAGGGGTGAGGGAAGTTTGCCCCATAATTTCCAAGCATATACTCTCCAAATAACATTCTGGGAAAATCCTGACGAGATCTGAAGGGGTCAAATTTTTTTCCAAAAAATGAGCAAAGACTATAGTCTTTCCTTTTTTTTTCGAAGATTTTCTCACCCTCTCCGAATTCCTTAGGAAAATTTCAGAATGTAATATGAACCCTAAACACTTGAAAAATATGTGCCAAACATCCCTCAACCCCTCCCATCTGTTAAAAAAAAATTCAGAAAGGTTTCAAAACAAATCCAATTCTGAACGTTTTCTAACCTGCTGGGAACCATTTGAAAGGGGTGAGGGAAGTTTGCCCCATAATTTCCAAGCATATACTCTCCAAATAACATTCTGGGAAAATCCTGACGAGATCTGAAGGGGTCAAATTTTTTTCCAAAAAATGAGCAAAGACTATAGTCTTTCCTTTTTTTTTCGAAGATTTTCTCACCCTCTCCGAATTCCTTAGGAAAATTTCAGAATGTAATATGAACCCTAAACACTTGAAAAATATGTGCCAAACATCCCTCAACCCCTCCCATCTGTTAAAAAAAAATTCAGAAAGGTTTCAAAACAAATCCAATTCTGAACGTTTTCTAACCTGCTGGGAACCATTTGAAAGGGGTGAGGGAAGTTTGCCCCATAATTTCCAAGCATATACTCTCCAAATAACATTCTGGGAAAATCCTGACGAGATCTGAAGGGGTCAAATTTTTTTCCAAAAAATGAGCAAAGACTATAGTCTTTCCTTTTTTTTTCGAAGATTTTCTCACCCTCTCCGAATTCCTTAGGAAAATTTCAGAATGTAATATGAACCCTAAACACGTGAAAAATATGTGCCAAACATCCCTCAACCCCTCCCATCTGTTAAAAAAAAATTCAGAAAGGTTTCAAAACAAATCCAATTCTGAACGTTTTCTAACCTGCTGGGAACCATTTGAAAGGGGTGAGGGAAGTTTGCCCCATAATTTCCAAGCATATACTCTCCAAATAACATTCTGAGAAAATCCTGACGAGATCTGAAGGGGTCAAATTTTTTTCCAAAAAATGAGCAAAGACTATAGTCTTTCCTTTTTTTTTCGAAGATTTTCTCACCCTCTCCGAATTCCTTAGGAAAATTTTAGAATGTAATATGAACCCTAAACACTTGAAAAATATGTGCCAAACATCCCTCAACCCCTCCCATCTGTTAAAAAAAAATTCAGAAAGGTTTCAGAACAAATCCAATTCTGAACGTTTTCTAACCTGCTGGGAACCATTTGAAAGGGGTGAGGGAAGTTTGCCCCATAATTTCCAAGCATATACTCTCCAAATAACATTCTGAGAAAATCCTGACGAGATCTGAAGGGGTCAAATTTTTTTCCAAAAAATGAGCAAAGACTGTCTTTCCTTTTTTTTTCGAAGATTTTCTCACCCTCTCCGAATTCCTTAGGAAAATTTCAGAATGTAATATGAACCCTAAACACTTGAAAAATATGTGCCAAACATCCCTCAACCCCTCCCTTCTGTTAAAAAAAAATTCAGAAAGGTTTCAGAACAAATCCAATTCTGAACGTTTTCTAACCTGCTGGGAACCATTTGAAAGGGGTGAGGGAAGTTTGCCCCATAATTTCCAAGCATATACTCTCCAAATAACATACTGGGAAAATCCTGACGAGATCTGAAGGGGTCAAATTTTTTTCCAAAAAATGAGCAAAGACTCTTTCCTATTTTTTTCGAAGATTTTCTCACCCTCTCCGAATTCCTTAGGAAAATTTCAGAATGTAATATGAACCCTAAACACTTGAAAAATATGTGCCAAACATCCCTCAACCCCTCCCATCTGTTAAAAAAAAATTCAGAAAGGTTTCAGAACAAATCCAATTCTGAACGTTTTCTAACCTGCTGGGAACCATTTGAAAGGGGTGAGGGAAGTTTGCCCCATAATTTCCAAGCATATACTCTCCAAATAACATTCTGGGAAAATCCTGACGAGATCTGAAGGGGTCAAATTTTTTTCCAAAAAATGAGCAAAGACTATAGTCTTTCCTTTTTTTTTTCGAAGATTTTCTCACCCTCTCCGAATTCCTTAGGAAAATTTCAGAATGTAATATCAACCCTAAACACTTGAAAAATATGTGCCAAACATCCCTCAACCCCTCCCATCTGTTAAAAAAAAATTCAGAAAGGTTTCAGAACAAATCCAATTCTGAACGTTTTCTAACCTGCTGGGAACCATTTGAAAGGGGTGAGGGAAGTTTGCCCCATAATTTCCAAGCATATACTCTCCAAATAACATTCTGGGAAAATCCTGACGAGATCTGAAGGGGTCAAATTTTTTTCCAAAAAATGAGCAAAGACTATAGTCTTTCCTTTTTTTTTCGAAGATTTTCTCACCCTCTCCGAATTCCTTAGGAAAATTTCAGAATGTAATATGAACCCTAAACACTTGAAAAATATGTGCCAAACATCCCTCAACCCCTCCCATCTGTTAAAAAAAAATTCAGAAAGGTTTCAGAACAAATCCAATTCTGAACGTTTTCTAACCTGCTGGGAACCATTTGAAAGGGGTGAGGGAAGTTTGCCCCATAATTTCCAAGCATATACTCTCCAAATAACATTCTGGGAAAATCCTGACGAGATCTGAAGGGGTCAAATTTTTTTCCAAAAAATGAGCAAAGACTATAGTCTTTCCTTTTTTTTTCGAAGATTTTCTCACCCTCTCCGAATTCCTTAGGAAAATTTCAGAATGTAATATGAACCCTAAACACTTGAAAAATATGTGCCAAACATCCCTCAACCCCTCCCATCTGTTAAAAAAAAATTCAGAAAGGTTTCAAAACAAATCCAATTCTGAACGTTTTCTAACCTGCTGGGAACCATTTGAAAGGGGTGAGGGAAGTTTGCCCCATAATTTCCAAGCATATACTCTCCAAATAACATTCTGGGAAAATCCTGACGAGATCTGATGGGGTCAAATTTTTTTCCAAAAAATGAGCAAAGACTATAGTCTTTCCTTTTTTTTTCGAAGATTTTCTCACCCTCTCCGAATTCCTTAGGAAAATTTCAGAATGTAATATGAACCCTAAACACTTGAAAAATATGTGCCAAACATCCCTCAACCCCTCCCATCTGTTAAAAAAAAATTCAGAAAGGTTTCAAAACAAATCCAATTCTGAACGTTTTCTAACCTGCTGGGAACCATTTGAAAGGGGTGAGGGAAGTTTGCCCCATAATTTCCAAGCATATACTCTCCAAATAACATTCTGGGAAAATCCTGACGAGATCTGAAGGGGTCAAATTTTTTTCCAAAAAATGAGCAAAGACTATAGTCTTTCCTTTTTTTTTCGAAGATTTTCTCACCCTCTCCGAATTCCTTAGGAAAATTTCAGAATGTAATATGAACCCTAAACACTTGAAAAATATGTGCCAAACATCCCTCAACCCCTCCCATCTGTTAAAAAAAAATTGAGAAAGGTTTCAGAACAAATCCAATTCTGAACGTTTTCTAACCTGCTGGGAACCATTTGAAAGGGGTGAGGGAAGTTTGCCCCATAATTTCCAAGCATATACTCTCCAAATAACATTCTGGGAAAATCCTGACGAGATCTGAAGGGGTCAAATTTTTTTCCAAAAAATGAGCAAAGACTATAGTCTTTCCTTTTTTTTTCGAAGATTTTCTCACCCTCTCCGAATTCCTTAGGAAAATTTCAGAATGTAATATGAACCCTAAACACTTGAAAAATATGTGCCAAACATCCCTCAACCCCTCCCATCTGTTAAAAAAAAATTCAGAAAGGTTTCAAAACAAATCCAATTCTGAACGTTTTCTAACCTGCTGGGAACCATTTGAAAGGGGTGAGGGAAGTTTGCCCCATAATTTCCAAGCATATACTCTCCAAATAACATTCTGGGAAAATCCTGACGAGATCTGAAGGGGTCAAATTTTTTTCCAAAAAATGAGCAAAGACTATAGTCTTTCCTTTTTTTTTCGAAGATTTTCTCACCCTCTCCGAATTCCTTAGGAAAATTTCAGAATGTAATATGAACCCTAAACACTTGAAAAATATGTGCCAAACATCCCTCAACCCCTCCCATCTGTTAAAAAAAAATTGAGAAAGGTTTCAGAACAAATCCAATTCTGAACGTTTTCTAACCTGCTGGGAACCATTTGAAAGGGGTGAGGGAAGTTTGCCCCATAATTTCCAAGCATATACTCTCCAAATAACATTCTGGGAAAATCCTGACGAGATCTGAAGGGGTCAAATTTTTTTCCAAAAAATGAGCAAAGACTATAGTCTTTCCTTTTTTTTTCGAAGATTTTCTCACCCTCTCCGAATTCCTTAGGAAAATTTCAGAATGTAATATGAACCCTAAACACTTGAAAAATATGTGCCAAACATCCCTCAACCCCTCCCATCTGTTAAAAAAAAATTCAGAAAGGTTTCAGAACAAATCCAATTCTGAACGTTTTCTAACCTGCTGGGAACCATTTGAAAGGGGTGAGGGAAGTTTGCCCCATAATTTCCAAGCATATACTCTCCAAATAACATTCTGGGAAAATCCTGACGAGATCTGAAGGGGTCAAATTTTTTTCCAAAAAATGAGCAAAGACTATAGTCTTTCCTTTTTTTTTCGAAGATTTTCTCACCCTCTCCGAATTCCTTAGGAAAATTTCAGAATGTAATATGAACCCTAAACACTTGAAAAATATGTGCCAAACATCCCTCAACCCCTCCCATCTGTTAAAAAACAATTCCGAAAGGTTTCAAAACAAATCCAATTGTGAACGTTTTCTAACCTGCTGGGAACCATTTGAAAGGGGTGAGGGAAGTTTGCCCCATAATTTCCAAGCATATACTCTCCAAATAACATTCTGGGAAAATCCTGACGAGATCTGAAGGGGTCAAATTTTTTTCCAAAAAATGAGCAAAGACTATAGTCTTTCCTTTTTTTTTCGAAGATTTTCTCACCCTCTCCGAATTCCTTAGGAAAATTTCAGAATGTAATATGAACCCTAAACACTTGAAAAATATGTGCCAAACATCCCTCAACCCCTCCCATCTGTTAAAAAAAAATTCAGAAAGGTTTCAAAACAAATCCAATTCTGAACGTTTTCTAACCTGCTGGGAACCATTTGAAAGGGGTGAGGGAAGTTTGCCCCATAATTTCCAAGCATATACTCTCCAAATAACATTCTGGGAAAATCCTGACGAGATCTGAAGGGGTCAAATTTTTTTCCAAAAAATGAGCAAAGACTATAGTCTTTCCTTTTTTTTTCGAAGATTTTCTCACCCTCTCCGAATTCCTTAGGAAAATTTCAGAATGTAATATGAACCCTAAACACTTGAAAAATATGTGCCAAACATCCCTCAACCCCTCCCATCTGTTAAAAAAAAATTCAGAAAGGTTTCAAAACAAATCCAATTCTGAACGTTTTCTAACCTGCTGGGAACCATTTGAAAGGGGTGAGGGAAGTTTGCCCCATAATTTCCAAGCATATACTCTCCAAATAACATTCTGGGAAAATCCTGACGAGATCTGAAGGGGTCAAATTTTTTTCCAAAAAATGAGCTATAGTCTTTCCTTTTTTTTTCGAAGATTTTCTCACCCTCTCCGAATTCCTTAGGAAAATTTCAGAATGTAATATGAACCCTAAACACTTGAAAAATATGTGCCAAACATCCCTCAACCCCTCCCATCTGTTAAAAAAAAATTCAGAAAGGTTTCAAAACAAATCCAATTCTGAACGTTTTCTAACCTGCTGGGAACCATTTGAAAGGGGTGAGGGAAGTTTGCCCCATAATTTCCAAGCATATACTCTCCAAATAACATTCTGGGAAAATCCTGACGAGATCTGAAGGGGTCAAATTTTTTTCCAAAAAATGAGCAAGCATTTTGCTGACCCCCTCCGATTTTCTTATAAAATTCCCAGAATGTAATATGAAGACTAAACACTTGAAAAATATGTGCCAAACATCCCTCATCCCCTCCCATCTGGTCAAAAAAAATTCAGAAAGTTTTCAGTAAAAACCAAAGGTTTATAGTCTTCCCTCTTCTTTTAGAAATTTTTCTCACCCCTTCCTATCCGGTTAGAAATTTTTCTGAAATAATTCGCCAAGATGCTAAACTTTCTTAAATGTAATAAAACGATGGAATCTTGTACCCACTTCGCAGTTAATTTAAAACATGTTTCGTGGAAGGAGTTATCTGCATATTGATAACAAGGTATTTCTATTGTTACTAATTTTTTTTTGGAACTGATAAAAGTGTTAAACGGGGCCAAATGGGTTACATATTTATTTAAGGCTAAGGCTTAACACCAATTCCAAAGATAGAGAAAAGAAAGGCTTTACTTGGATGAGAAAACAACCAAGAGGACGCGGGTTCTAATCTTTATCTCGTTCGGGGTGTTTGTGTTTGTCTTAAGTTAAATGTTAAACGGGGAAGGTATGAATTGCCCCCGTGGCGCACGTATAAATAATAAAATTTTATTATTTTCTTCCAAAAGTGGGGTTCGAACTACTGGGAAGTCCTTTAGCGTCCGAATTCTTTCCGATTCTCTCCTAATATGGTTTAAAAATACTACCTCTACAACCCTCTTTTTTATTCGATCCGGGAATACCTCACGTCCTAAACATGTAATCGTGTTCATGACCAAATAGAGTTCGACCACATGAGTAAACCAACAGCGACTTATTGTTTTATTTCTTCGTCTGGCGCCGCCTTCGCGAATATCAGATGCAAGTGTAATCATTGACATGCAAGACATGAAAGCAACAACAAAATAACAACTCATCGAACTTCAAGATTCAGACAAGAAAAATCATCCCCTAAATTGAGTTTGGGAATCAAGTGGCCATAGATGCAGACGCCCCGGTTACTATGGAAACGTCCACGTCCCGTTGTTATCGATTAGCGTCGCCGGAATTATTTTTTGATGGCACGCCAACAAAATCTCTCTCTAGACGAGCAACCATTTTAATAATAAACATCCCAAGTCCTTTGGATATAAACTTCATCCATATTAGGATTGGAGGTCAAACCTTGGACCCTTTTCAAGCTAATTTCCGATTTAAATTAATGCGCCCTTCTATCGACAGTTTTCCATCTAAGTTGGTTTGGAATTTAATGAACGAGGCTTAACACACCCCTAATTCGTAGAATTTAAATATTTGCTTTTAAAATTCTTTAAACATGAGAGCGGTTTTTGTTTGAAGATGGACTTTTGTCTTTCTCCGGTCTTTCCTGTACGTGTATGGCCAAAAATGGGCAAGGAGTTGCATAAGGTCAAAAATGTTAAACCTGTTGACTTCTTGACGACGAAAACAAGCGAGATCGTGAGGATTAAGTATGAAGAGTTTTTATTTCTTTTAATCCTTTGAAGGAAGTTCTTATCAATAAATATTTTGATTATTCTAATGCAAATAAGGTGCAGTTTTTTTATTTACTTTGCATAATGTGTTATAATACATTTTATCTCTAGTGCAATATTTGCTTGGAAGTCTAGAGAGGATAAATGTGGGAAAAACAAATTTTTACGTAATTTAATATTTACCGAATTGGAGCGAATAAGAGAAAATCTTTGCCAAAAATACAAAGGAAAAAGTTACAACAATTCCAGACATGATTGGTAGGGGTTGGAAATAAAAAACCACTCATCCTGTATATAGTTTTTTGTTCTAATCGATTTAGGGTGCTACAAATCATCAAAAGGACACTTATAACGAGGGTTAAAAATATTATCGTCTAAATCACGTTAAGCAACCTGTTAGCTGAGACATTTTTATAATAGACAGGCTATTATCAAGGCTCCAAAAAGGTAAAACGATTAAAGTCACACAAATACTTTCCATTGTACCCGAAAAAGAAAATACGAGCACGTCGACGAGACAAAGTGAGGGTGCAGCAACTTTTTAATCATTTTAATCATAAAATTCAACTTACTTTGTTAGGTTGTACATGCCAACTTCTTCTTTTTCCTTGTCTTTGTAAAGTGTTTAAGTCGGAAATAACTTCAGTGAGTTGAGGGGAGGGTTCTCTGCTTTGTCCTGTGTCTTCGAATACTCCTGCAATTAATCGGAGACGGTTTCCAGGACAAATTCCCTAGAAAAAAAAGATAATGAATGCAAAAATTTCTAGAATAATTAAGGGAGGCGTATTTATAATGAACGGGTTGTGAAGAAAGACAAAAATTTAATTCGTTGTAAAAATGACAATTAAAACTTTTTTAAAGTGGAGCAAAACCAATTATTTGTCTCGTTATCCCAATTGAGGGTGAAATTGGATAAAATTAACCTTTTAAATGCAAGAAGACAAACGTGTAGGAAGAGACATGCAACTGCACTTTAACTTTACCTTGCTCTTACAAAAATTTATAATAAAACAAAATTCCCTTGCATTAAAACAAATTTCATAACGCCTTGAAATTTTGTAACGCATTCTTTTCGCTCCTAATAATATAGTCAAGGTTTTATTATTGTATTTTTATATTTGTTGTGGTTTAAACGAAGCCTGTTAACTAAAACAAAGCATGAATAATTTTCTTTTCGGTTCATTACAGAGTTTTAAGTAAACTGTGGTTGCATTTCGGAGAAAGTTCGAATAATTAACTCTGAGTAAACGGAAATTGCTATTTAACATTTTAACTATTTCGGACCGTTTAAATCGGAAATATTCATTAAGACTCAATTAACTCAATGGACTGACCTAGAGTAACAAAATATACAGGGTGTCCCAAAGAAAAATTCAGTAACGTTTTGAAAAATTGCATCAAGTTAGGTCAGTATAGAAACAAAGAAGAAGATTAAATATATACATACAGGGGGTTGGATGGAAAAATAATTATTGGGGGTGTAAGAAGGGCGTAAAATAAAAAAATTGTGCCTAAAATATACAGGGTGGTCTTAATAAAAATTCAGGAAAATTTTGAAAAATTGCATCAAGTTAGGTCAGTATAGAAAAAAAGAAAAATATTAAATATATACAGGAGGTTGGGTTGAAAAATAATTATTGGGGTTGTAAGAAGGGTGTAAAATAAAAAAATAGTGTCTAAAATATACAGGGTGGTTGCAATAAAAATTCAGAAATACTTTGAAAAAATTCTAGGTCACAAGAAAAAAAATACAAAGAATATTAAATATATACAGGGGGTTGGGGCTGGTCTTCGACGAAGGCTCAGTATGGGGATCCCTGGCCCCTAATTAAGTTTAATATCGATTCCCAATCACCTTTTGGCTTAAGCCTAGCACAGCGTCCGGAACAACCCAAAAAGGAATAAATTAAAAAATCCTTTATTTACTTTAATACAGGGTAAGTCAAAATTAATCATAGGTATCAACAGTTCTTGATAATTTATGAATCCGATTCAAAAGTAAATCTCCTTGTCTAATCGTATTTTGAAATAGCTCTCCCCTCCTTTCTCTTTCATCCCTTTCCAATTGAATAATTCCTTTGACTTTATCAATTTTAGCATAAATTCTTCTTCCGGTTATAAATCCACTAAGTTCTTCTTCAATAAAATCAGGGGTAACTCCAAATTGATCAGCCATATAAGAAAGGGTTAAAGATTGATAAGAAAACATCATTTGATTGTAGGCTTTGATTTTCATTTCCCTTACATAATATCCGGAATGTTGATGGATAAAATAATCTTTTTGGAAAATTTTTTCAACTTCTGCTAGGTGTAGAAAAAAATTCGCGTAATCACATTGGTATAAGGAAAATACGTAAGCGTTTAGGTCCGGTAATGAAAATAAGGCTTGTAAAACATCCGATCCTGTTATTATTTTTTCAAATAATTCTTTTCTTTCTAATGTAAAAATTGCTGCGAAAATTGTGTATTGAATAAAAGTATTGTAATCGAGTAATTCGGAACATGTATAAGTACTGACCAATCCAAGGAATTTTTCTGATGCCGTATCAAAATCCCTCGTTATCAAAGCATACAAGCCTTGATACACAGTTAAGCGATTTTTTTTATCATAATCAGCACCCATTTCTACAAGATATTCAGCTTTTTCAAGATTTCTTTTAATTATTTCAAGGTCTAAAAAAAAGAATCCTATCCGAATGCACGTGAAAACATTATCGAGTTTATAACCCAAAGACATGGTAAGGGCGTAAGCTTGCCATAAAGTCTTGATCGCATTTTCTTTATCCCCGATTATTGCAAAATATTCACCCTTCTTGAGAAAAGCGTCTTTTACTTCGATTACACAACCTTCTTTTTGGGCAGCATCGATTTGTTCTTCGTAATCGTTTAAAATTTCTTCATTGTTCGCTTTCATTCCTGCAAGAAGTTCCCCGTCCAATTCCCAACCCAGTTCTTGGTGAATTAATTCGTACCATGGTGCCATATCTTTCGTCTTGATTATTTCTAACAATTCTTGGTTTGCTTTAACATCTTCGTGATATTCTGGGAGAGTTAAAAGATGTTTCTTTTGGGCTATTTCTAAATCAGGGATTCGTTCAAGTTGTTCATCAGCCAAAGTCAAAGTAGACATGTTTAATGGGAAATTTTAGTCGGGCCTGATTTTTTGTGTTAACTTAAAATTTTGATTACATTTTTGATAAAAAATATTTCTTCTGTCAAAAAGGATTCTCCACCCTCATGTCACTATGTGATTTTTTTAAAGGGTTAAGGGGAAATTTCATGTTTGGGTTAAAACGGAATTATTTCGATAGGAGGGTTTTGATTAGAATTAAAAAATTAATTCGTACCTGTCGTCCTCGTAATGAACACAACCACCATCCCTCGATGTTCCCTGTGTTTTGTTCTAAAACCACTAAAACATCGCCCTTTCGGAAAGCTAATTCGTCTGGGGATTCCGCAATGTTGTCATATAATGCTCTTGCCAAACAATTCTGTAACAAAAAAAAAATTAATAGGTAACAATTTTTTTTAGAAAACTTTCAAGTCAATTATATACAAGACACAGCACTCGAGATGATGTAAAGAGAGGCTAGGAATAAAAAAAGTTAGAAATAATAAATACTGGGGGATGTTGGGAGAATAGGAAGAAGGGTAAGGGGTTGTAGAGATTGATTGGAGCGTGGGTGGATTAAAATGAGGCGAGGAGAAACGTGGGAGGCAGAAGAAATTGTGCTGGCTGGTAAAAGGTAGTAGATAGAAGCAACAGAAGCAGGGAAAAAAACATTGTATTAACTTGGTCCACCCTGTATATAAGTTATGTTTTAAAAGCTAAAGCCCTCGATTTCTCCCTTAGAAGTGATAAACGTTGAATGTACCCAAAGTAAAGCCAATATTTAAATGTTTAACATCACGATAGGGCACGCTTATTTAGTCCGAAAAGTAAACAAGGGTGTTGAGACAAGGATTTAACGGAAACTGCCCCTAAGCAAAGTCTCCTATTACGGTAAATCCAAAACTTAACTCGAGGGTTGTTAAAAGTTTAATCAAGCTATTTTATTTTAACAAAAAAATTCTCTGGAGGGAGTCCTTTATTGTTTTTATTTTTATTTACCCAAGGATATCTTAACATAAGGATTACTTAGAGCTTATCTGCACTAAACAACATGCTAGGATAAATTTACAACAGTTGGAGTCAATAAATCGTCCAATGAGTCAATTCGAGTACTCCAGTACAATTTTACCCCCATCTTCGTCATGGTTATGCTATTGCTTTGTTCTCACCCTCATGCAAACTAAATTACTAAACACGATTGAATTCAGCACGTGTACTGGAATTGGATGAATTTATTTTATTAAAACCATACCGAGTGAGATATTATTGGATTAATAAAGTCACTTGACATAAAAGGGTTCGAATATTAAATATCACGATTGAATAATTAATTATCCCATATTGGACGTTTGGGAATTAAAAATAGGACGAGTTAAGTGGTTAAAAATTATGAATTATTTATTATAAGAAAAGACATGTGATATATTCAAAGAAAGTTAATGATAAGGTATTTGGAATGCTGAATTGCTCCCTAGGGTAGCATTACGTTTTATTTACACAAGCAAGTCTGTTATCTTAGAATTATATAACAGAGCTGAATAAACACTTTGTATAAAAAAAAGTAAAAAGGAAGTATGAGACGGTTCGAGGACAACGCACTTTCGCAAATGGTTTTTTTTAGGGAGAACAGAACACCACTTTAATATATTAGGGTTGAGAAATCAATGAAACTGAGAATGGCTTACCCACAAAGTGTTGAACAGGGTAAATTAATGATGAGAAAGTATATTAGATAAGTCTACGAAGATTCGAACCCTAAGCCACTACAACATCGTGATAGCAAAAAATATTTTTTAAACCTCCCCCGTATAACATATTTTGGAATTTTTCTCACACCTCTTTTCTTTTACTTTTTTTGTTTTTATCTGCCACCTTTTTCAAACCATTAACATTTCTTCCCATCCTAAATCTATTTTTTCCACCCTTAATTTTTTTCAATCAGTCTCCTCCTAGTCATCCCTCTCCCCACTCCCCAGCCTCCTGTGCCTTTATTTCTCGATGTAAAATTTTTAAAAATGCTTAAAAAAATATTTTCGATCGATTTTTGTATTATGTAGCCTGTATAGACCTAAAAAAACAAAGCGGTTCAGACAAATCGTTTTGCTTGTATTTTTTTTTCTGTTAAGTAGCTCAAGAATTTTTAGGAGTTCCGTGTTTGCTATTCAAATGTTGGGCGAAATCTTTCGACATACTTTTTATTAAAAAGCAATTCGTGGTTTTGTGGTTTTGATGTCGATGACTGACTGAGACAGAAATGTTTAGGAATAGACGACCTTTTCTGGCCTTGGATGTAATTTGTGGTAATGACGCACTTTCTTTAACAAACCAATATTAGCTTTTATAAAACCAATTAAAATATTCATTGCTTCCAATATATTCCGAACGTTATTTTTCCATCCTTATCTTGATAATAAAATATTGACGTTTCACCTTTTATCTTTAAAAAGATAACGATTATTACATTACACCTACTAGAACATTCCCTCCATAAAATTTTTATATATTTCTTTCTAAGAAAATCGTTTAAAAAAATACAATGAGTAATTAAAATTAGGTACAGCTAAAATAAATAGTTGAACCCTATCCTGTATTTAATGATATTCAGTATGAATCAGATGTGTGATGATGTCAGAATGAAAAACAAGGGGGGAATGGATATAACATGGGGTGTGCACTGTTAATTAGACATGGGTTAGCTTTTATTCGATATACGAACAGTTCAACTGGTAAGGGAGGTCATTAAAATAATCGATTTTAAATAATAAACGAAAAAATTAATAAAAAAAGTAACGTTTGTTTAAAAATCGATTATCAAATCCTTTTGTTACGAAAATTTACCCATCTAGGGAAAATTACACATTTCCTAGCAATTTTAGCTCTAAGTATCATCATTAATCCCATAGAAGGATAATAATCGTAGATTTAAGTGATGCTGAAGCTAAATATTACCACCTTGATGACGTCACAAGACTGCAATGTCATTAAAAGGTCTTGTCCCAATCAAAACGGTGTAAGTTTAAGGACAGTTGACTATTTATAGATAGGCAGGGTCAGGAAAGAAATTTTCTTTGTACTTTCCATTTCTTGATGAAAGGAATTTTCCAGGTGGGGCAAGATTGCTCCAGACTCATTTAATTTAATTTTCCTTCTAAATTAAATTTTTGATATAGAACTCGGCTAAAGGTTGGTCACGGCTGGTCCAGACCCACCTTTAAAACTTTTTAAGATCATGAAAATTCGCATCTAAATCAAGTATTTTAACCCAGACCACCCACATGACTAAATCCCACCTTGAAATCGATCCAAGTACTTTGAAGCATGTATCTGTACGTGTGTGGCGGCCTTTATTTTAATTTAAATTTAGATCTAGGTACGTAAGGGTTGGGGAGGGATCAATCTAGATGTTCTGGAAATTTTATTCCAAATGTTACGAAATTATTTTAAATCATTGTATCTTGAGCTTAGACAAGCGTTTTTTTTATCATAGTCACATGCAAGTTTGTAACATGATGAGGAATGCAAAAGTTAGCAATGTGTGTGTCTCTGTGTAAGTTTGAGTCAGTTTGAAAGATTGCATCTGGAATTCTTCCTCGAAGTCATTAGTCGTTTTGTCGCGGTAGCAACTGCGACGGCATTAACTTCTGTAAAAGAGACGACATGCAAGTCTTCTTGTCCATCAACAAAGTTATGACAGGAAGACTAATATTATACGATCCTGATCGACGTGTAACTATCGTTCTCACGACCAGGTTCCTTGGATTTTTTATTGATGGCTAATGGAAATTATAGAATGATTTCCGATAAATTTTTTTTGAAAGTCTCGTCCATGGTTCGTCAATGTCGATCGATATCGCTTTTGTTCGTTAAAAGACAGGAAAATATTTCAAATAAAAGTTGTAAGGGGAGATGTAATTTAAAAATATTTTTAATTACCTATACAGGGGGTGCTTGAAATAAGGGGGAAATTTCAAATTTTCAATTTAAAAAAATCGTCCTTACAGTTTTGGGAATGGTAGCCAAATTTTCAGAAAATCAGGGTTGAAGTTTTTGGAAAACCGTTGCTGCAGGTTGAGTCGGAAAATTCTCACTTTCTTCTTGCTACAAGCCCTAATATATTTTTACTAGGGAATTATTTTAAAATAAAAGCATAATAAATGACTTTATCGTTTAAAGATTACGCACGGTTTATAATATGACATCACATTTGAATAAGATTGTGAAATAAAGGCAAGAACAGCATTTAAAGGTTTTTATTTTAATTGTCTGTCGCCGCTGTTTTTATTACCGAACATTCAGTATATAAAAAAAAATTACAAAATGTAGGTACCTGGCTATAATAATTATTGATTCTACGATAATTGCATATTACGTAACTCTTCTGATTTTTTTACGTCAAGTTCTAAATTTTTTATTCGTTGGTTACATCGGATTTAAAACCGGGAATCGTGGTGGCCATTCATTCTCGTTTTTTAATTCAAATCAAATGCAATGATTTTGCAAGTTTTTATCCCAAGAGTTCTCTGTATTACATGCAGTGTAAGTAATCCTGAATTTTTTGTATTTTCAAAATCGTTTACGAGTTTAATTTATGATGGCAATTTATAATAAATTGCAGCACTGCATCAATACACGATTGCACAGACCGTGACTACTGATTGGCGATATTTTTTCCCAAGCAATCACATGGACTGCGATAAATAGGAAATCGATATTTGCACAGTTACAACCTTGGGCTTGGTCAACTTATTTGTTCCCTGAATTTCTCTCTAAAGCAAAGTTTTCCCTGTTTGATTAAAAATATTTGCCTATCTGACAATATAAAATCAATGGTTATTATTATTTTGTCTTATCAGATATCACTTTCAGGTGATTGATTTTAATTAAAATAAAATTCCTGGAATTGTTATTTAAAAAAAAATTAAGTTACTGTTTGTTTTGTAAAATAAAGGATTGATTTTAGTTTAGGAGTATCTTGATATCAGGACAGGCACTAATCAATGATTAACGTTATGTAAAATGGATACTACGTGCAACTAATCGTGTCAATGTAATCCCACACAATTCGATAACAGTCTTTGTTTGCAATTGTGGCAATTCTAGGTACATGTAGTAATAATTGTTACCTTCAGATATTATAAATAATTTTGAAACCTGCAACCCCAATGTAACGAACATTTGTAATAGTTTCAAGATTGACTTTTTTGAAATTTGGTCTTCTGATAGAAGAAAGTAAGGGTGTCACCCCCAAATCTCCAGCCCTAATATAACGGATTCTACGATTTTTTGAAGTTTTGAAATTTTGTATTTTTTTCAAAAATTGTACTTCATTTTTAAAAATTGTGCTTCCCGCCCTTCAAGTCTGACTTGCTTCTGTTTTGGCTCTCTAATAGAAGAAACCAAGGGCTACAATTTGGTGTCTTCCCTAAATTTCCAACCCTAATATGACGACCTCTACGAATATTTAAAACAGTCACGAAAATTTATTTTCAAAAATTGAGCTTTATTTTAAAAGTTTCTATTTCCCAAGTGTGAAGCCTGACTTTCGTCAAATTTGGGAATCTAATAGAACAAATTACGGGCTATAATTTGGTTCTAACCCCAAATCTGCAGCCCCAATGCAGTGACTTCTACGAATTTTTAAAGTTGTAACGAGATTTTGCAATTTTTTTTTAAAGTTGGATCTAATTTTTAAAAATTTCTGTTTCCCACCCTTCAACTCCGACTTTCTTCTATTTTGGCTCTCTGATAGAAGAAACCAAGGGCTATAATTTGGTTCTATTCCCAAACCTCCAGCCCTAATCCAGTGCCTTCTACGAATTTTTAAACTTGTAACGGAATTTTGCAATTTTTTAAACCTTGGACCTAATTTTTAAAAATTTGTGCTTCCCGCCCTTCAAGTCTGACTTGCTTCTATTTTGGCTCTCTGATAGAAGAAACCAAGGGCTATAATTTAGTTCCACCCCCAAACCTCCAGCCCTAATGCAGTGACTTTTACGAATTTTTAATGTTGTAACGAGATTTTGCAATTTTTTTAAAACTTGGATCTAATTTTTAAAAATTTGTGCTTCCCGCCCTTCACCTCTGACTTTCTTCTATTTTGGGTCTCTGATAGAAGAAACCAAGGGCTATAATTTCGTTCTACCCCCAAATCTCCAACCCTAATGCAGCGATTTCTACGAATTTTTAAAGTTGTAACGAGATTTTGCAATTTTTTTAAAACTTGGACCTAATTTTAAAAAATTTGTGTTTTCCACCGTTCAACTCTGACTTTCTTCTATTTTGGCTCTGTAATAGAAAAAACCAAAGGGCTATAATTTGGTTCTACCCCCAAACCTCCAGCCCTAATGCAGTGACTTCTACGAATTTTTAAACTTATAACGAGATTTTGCAATTTTTTCAAAGCTTGGATCTAATTTTTAAAAATTTGTGTTTCCCACCCTCCAACTCTGACTTTCTTCCATTTTGGGTCTCTGATAGAAGAAACCAAGGGCTACAATTTGGTGTCTTCCCTAAATTTTCAGCCCTTATATGATGACCTCTACGAATTTTTAAAACGTCGCCTTTTATTTCCAACCCGGAAATCGAGAGAGCATTATTATTATTATTATTAATTTCCAGGTCAAAAGTTTATGCAATTTCCATCCTACATTAATTTAATTTTTTCCCCTGTTAGTAATAAACGTCGGAATTCTTTGAAAGCATTCCTCATACTACAATTTATTTGATCGTTTTATATTAATTTAATCTTCCTTGTGGAGGTGTACCTTCGATTATATTAAACCGTTCTAGCGAAGCTGTAATAAACTAAAAGTTCATAGTTTCGCTTCCTCATTTATGATTCCGTGAGTCAGACGCAAGTTTGTTTAATTTCTCATCGGACCTAAATGATAACGATGATGTATCAAAAATTTCATGCATGGATAGGTAAGTAAGAAACGGGATTTATAAGAGAATCCGGTTTGTTATGAATCAGTCACGTCCCTCTTGGAATATACAACCCACATTTCGTGCAACGACTCCCAATATTTAATTTTAATTAATTTCCCACCTACAAAATTTTTCAAAGAATTTCCCCCTGAAAATTATTACTTAATCCATCCCTGTCCTTTCCGTATTTAAAGAATTCTTGGGTTTTATGTAACCTCTCCCTTAAATTAATGGCCTCTCTTTCGGCGGCCTTTTACCATAAAACCAAATTCTTTCTCCAGAACACTCTTGACCATGTGTGATTGATTTTTAACACTTAACAGGGTCCGCCCTTAAAGTTTTTGCCTGGATTTACATGGGAGATTTGCCAGGAGTTATGCACTTGATGCATGTTAGAAACGTGCCTGGTTTATTTCAGAAGAAAGACCGCCAAGGCGGTTCAAGACAAAGGGAATTTCAAATCTTGCACTTTATCGTTCTGTAAAGCAATGTGGTCTGAATATAAATGGACGAAAGGACAAGTCAAGGAAAATATTATAGAATTCTCGTATACACAGGGTTGGATTAATGTTAGGATGTAGTCTAGATCCTAAAAAAGGAGCACAAAGGATTGGAGTTAAAAAATAAAGTCCCAAAATTGGATAAATTTAATTCTAGACGTAATCCCCAAGGAAAAATATTAAATAATCAAAGTCCATTGTAAATAGCGTCGACAGGTTGAAGAATTGCTTGCTTGAAGGGTTCTATTTTCTACGAACTGTTTACTGGTGGCACCTCCACCAATTACTACTTTTTCTAACTACTGCGTGTGATCCATAAATCCCGCAACTAATTCAACAACAAAAGGTGTAAGAAGAACACATCTGTTCCAGCACACTCACTATAAAAATTTTTTTATGATACCATCTGTTTTTTTTTTGTGATTTATGGTAAGTACAAGCGGATATGATAACGTGTACATGAAAATGTTGGAAGAAGGAAGGCGAGGAGGTCTTGTTTTATAGACAAAACCGGGTTTTCTATGACATTATACATATTTGCATGTAAAACCTCTTCATAGAACTCTTAGAATTTTATAATGGCCATTATTCTGATTTAAGATACCATTTTTTATTTTTATTCCAATTAACGCCGAATTTAAGAGATCTCTGTTCCGAGTAATCAATTAAAGTGGTTTTAACTTTTTATGTTCTTATACAAGGCCTTGCAAAATAAACCATCATCCTATTCTAATTTTCCTCAAACTAAATACAAATCAAAAAATTTTCACCTTTATGTTGTGTTAAAAGTTTATAACAAACGCGTACATATTTTGTTCCGCTAAGGTAAGCACCTCGAATTACATACACAGTTAACACATCGGTATTATTACAAGAACAAAAACAAAGAGTTTGTCATTGCACGTTTCGCGAAGTTGAATGTGTGATCGGCAAACCGGAACCGGTACCTTTTTGTTTACAGCAACACCGAATATGGCAAACAAAAACTTAGAAAAAAAATACCAAAATCAGATTTTTTTAAAGCCACTTTTGTATCCGATTGACGTAATAGGATGCTACCACCAACATGTGTTTGTGTATTATTTTTATACATCCCCCCACTTGATGTAACATAAGCTTACAAGAGCCTAAGTAAATAGCAAAAGAAAAACTAACAAAAAAGGTTTATCCGGATTGAAGAGTGCAAAAAAATGTGTGGGAAGCTCGTGACATCAATCTAAATGTCGCCGAGACGATAGTTTTTGGGATTGAGTAATTAGATTTTAATTGAATCAATCAAACCAAGGGTGAAAGACATTTAATATTGCATGTAGCTCGAGAAAAACTTATTTCCTACTTAAATTTTTTAAACTACTCATGAATATATAAAATATCGTTTAAAACCAACTTAAATGTTCACCAAACTCTGGAAAAAATAATTTAAAATTTTATTTTAATTTTTTAGGATCAAGTCCGGCGACTATGCCGGCCATAGAAATTCAGTTTCATGTCTTCATCACAGATTTTTGTAATTCTGAATGCAAGTGGAGTTGTGCCGGACAAAGAATAAATAATAATGATAGCAGAAAGATTTTCCAATCAGATTTAAGTTTTTTATGAAGAAAAAGAACGTGGGATTAAATCTGACGAGCATGTTGGCTAAGAAACTTTTGCAAAATGATGTGAAGGTTCAAAAACAGTTTTGGGATTGGAGTTGGGGCAATTCAACAAAAAACGCTGCCACCAAAACGGTGTTGGATCTTCTCATGATAACAGTTTTGAAGAGATAAAATGTCCTGGGGTTAAGTCTGACGACCGTGTTGGCAAATATACTTTTGTAAACTGATTTGTAACATCAAGCACAGATAAAAATGGTTAGAACAGCCGCATCATTTACTTCAAATTTGTACCCAGAGAATCCTTAAAGAGATGAATAGGAAACGCATTTTTTTTACCAATGACCAGCTAGATCTCCTGACTGAACCTCCCTCGAATTATATTCTTTTAAAAATAAAAACTAGCTCAATTTTCTGCTACTTAGAATTTCATTTCTGTTTTCAATTTTTCAATTTTTCAAAGAACCTTTCTGTGGCCACCTAAGTTTCCTGACTAAAACCTTTCAAACATCTTTTCTTTATAATCCCTGAAAAGTGGGACGTATCAATTCTGCACGAATCTCTTAAATGTTTGGTTTGATTCCATTTGATTTTGATTTGCATATAAATATAAAAAAAAATTCTAAAATATTTGCGGCTTGTCTCATAAAAGTCCCGTAAAATAAAAATTTATAGCGGATGTCCATGTAATAAAAAAATTTCTAAAACCTAATTAATCATACATTCCGCGGAAAGACATAAAAAGACATCCAAAATTCGTTTGGTAAACTTTCTCATACCTCAAAAATAAATTTTATTTGGGAAATTAAAATATACATACAGGGTGATTTGATGAAGATTCGTGTTCAAAATTTGATTCTAAGCAAAAAATGTGAAATAACTTTTTTCCGATCGGCATGGCCTACTGTTAGTTTTTTGTGAAATTTGAAATTATAAAAGTTTGAAGCTCGATATCTCCAAAACGAAGACCGATCGGAAAAAAAGTTATTTCGCATTTTTTGCTTAGAATCAAATTTTGAACACGAATCTTCATTTTACGCCTCGTGGTGTAAATCACCCTGTATATCCAGGGTCGGGTTCAGGGAAAATTTTTTCTAGGTTGGGAGGATTTGTATTTTTTTTTTAGAATTTTTTTTTGATAGTTTATAGGTACTACATTAGGGTTGGGTTAGAGCAAGTGGGGTAACGAACCCCATTATTTGTTAAGTCTATCTGGAACAAATATGAAATGTTCTATGCAATAATTTTTCATTGCGCTTTTATTATTTACACTTTACACTTGACTGTCAGTATTGTTTAGTAACTGCTTACTATTATACAAGCAAGTAATGAGTACGTAAAGTGGTCAAAGCTACTGGCAATGGAAACCGCACCGCACCGTACTCCATGCAGACGTAAAAAATATTAAGTCGCTTTCACAAATTATGGGCTATAAATACGAAGGTGTCTTGTTCTTTTTGTAGCCTTTAAACTTAGCGTCAAAGTAAAAAGAGAACTTGTTTTGCCAAGTGCGCTCACGACCGTGCAGCTTTCATTATTTTCGTTTTTCACATCTCGCGAACGGTATTAAGTAGCAGCTTATCCTAAATTAGCTCGCTATTTGTTGTGTTATTTGTTAGCATTTCAACAAAAAACACAGGACCGTATTCAAAATATTTAGGTTACGTCTGCAGGCCACCACATTCACCAGACCCTATAATCTTAGTTGGTGCAGGTCTAAACCAATTAATTCCTAAAAAAAATAAGTCCATCCCTGTTAAGGGACCCAATCTCTTCTTTTCATAATTCTTAAGAATGGGATCCTGTTGAGGAAGGAATGTTCAATAGATCACAACAATCGCGTGTCCAATTTCACCCCGGCCTGGTTTTTTATCAACAGGAGATGGGTCACGGTGAAATATATTGCACGATTCGAAAGGAAACCTGATAAAAGCACCACTTTCTTTGATTGGTTTCCTGATGTGTTTAAGACGTGACCTAGTATTAATTTGAAACGTTTAACGATATTTTTTTTAAATAAATGTTTGTTAGAATTTTAGAAATCACGACTTGAAAAAATGGGAAATGTTGTGTAAAAATATTAAACTGGGTTTGTGGTTCAAATCTGCATTGAGACGCAATATAACCTTAGCTGATGAGTTGTGTATAGTACGCCCTTGCTAAATAATGTAAAAACAAAAAAATTAGTTCAAAAAATATATAGGGTGCTCCCTGCAAAAATTAAAAAAAAATTGAGATATTGCAAAACGTCCTAAAAAATTTGTTATACAGGGCGTTGACTCCAAAACTTTAAAAATAATTTGAGGAATTTCCTAACAACGTTGGTCAAAGTAAAACCTATACCTACAGGGTGTTGGGGACAAAAAAAATAATTGATATCCATGAAGGTTGTCTGCAGTCAACAAAAAAAAAGGACGCACGTCAAATATGTTTAAGAGATTATCAAAAATATTTTAATTAATTACTCATGCATAACTAACTATACCAGATGATCTCAAACCCCTGTGGCGCTTTTAAAATTATGCTCTGTAAATAATTATCAAGTCCTCCTAGTAAATGAAGCGTAAACGCGATATTAAAATTTATTGCCTTACATAACGTACACGCGAACGGTTTTAAAAAATCAATGGGGGCGCCCATAACCTTCTGCCCACCCCAAGTCAACCTTCCAGGGTTGCTTTTTGTATTCAACCCCCGTACAACCGCAACACAACAAACAATTGTTCTCGTTTCGATTCATAAAATAATGAATGAATTTTTTTGTTTTTTTTAAACAGAGGGGGATTTATAAAATTTAGGACTTTAAAAAATTTCTAATCAGAAATTTTTAATGAAGTAGGTAGTGGGATTAGTTGATTCGATAATTTTCATGTGAACTCCCCACGCTGTAATAAATTATTCAAGTTGCGCTAGATAAGAATTTTATTGCTTATTTGCAAAAATTATAATCTTTTTTTTCTGGTACTGACCTGTGTTGTAGCAAAAACTGCACTGTTTTCCGATAACTGTGGCATTTTTTGTTGGAATTTTCGATCACTATCACTTTTTTGTCTTCCAAATAACAACCCTTAAGATAAATAGAAAAATCTAACAGCCGTTGGTATTAAAAAACATCAATAACGCACATGACAAAAAAAACGCCCGCCTTTCACCGACAGAGGATCGAAAGCGACTGATATCACATATTTGGTGAATTGTTCGGAATGGTTCGTCATAGTTCGGGGAAATACAAAAGATTGTCCAAGTAAATTTCGAGAAGAATTGTGGGAATTAGCCTTAAGGACTTTATATGACTCACTTTAGTTTTGATCCCCCACTCATTGAATCAAGTCAGCATCCAAGTACGCGAAATGTTACTTCATTAATTATAATTTATTTATTATTAAGTATTACATATACAATTCGGCGAATTTAGGACGAATATTTTTAATCGCTTTAAAAAAAATTAATATCTAGTTTTGTAACGATCTCCAATTTTTTTAATTTGAACAATCACAAAATTTTCATAATAAGGCGCAAGGGGTATAATTTGGTAGACGTTTAGTACTACAACCCCTTAATATCATCCCTTGTAAAGCGTAAGCGAATCGGTCGAACCGTTCATGAAGAGCACTGGGAAGTAATTTTTTAAGAATTCCTATTTTAGAAAATTTCTGCCCAAATCGCATTTTATTTATTTTTTTTATATGTTTTTTTATAGATATTAATTTGTCCTTTTAATTGCAAATAATATTTTAAAAGGGTTTTATTAAATTTTTACCCCTAGTACTTATGTTTCTATAGAAGCTTTATACTTAGGTGTACGATTGGTTGCATACCCAACACAAAGTTAGGCGTAAAACCAAAAAATTATTTTTTTTAATTCAAAACCTTTCAGAATTTTTAAATATACTGTAAGAAATGTTTTTTTTACTAATAAATAAATTACTTTAATTTATCGTAATTTTTGGGGTAAAAAAAAAAATGTGAAATGTGCAACTGGGGAGAAGCCTAACAAGTACATTGGAAAATTTTTAAGAATTCTTATTTTAGAAAATTTCTGCTCAAAAGGCATTTTAATTACTTTTTATATTTTTTTATAGATACTAATTGTCGTTTTAATAGCATATAATATTTTAAAAAGGTTTTTCGTTGATCAACGGTTTTATTTAATTTTTAACCCCTAATACTTATGTTTCTACAGAGGCTTCATGCTTAGGTGTACGATTGGTTGCATACACAATACAAATTTGGGCGTAAATTCAAAAAATTATTTTTTAAAATTCAAATTAATTTTTTTAAGCTGATAAGTATTAAATATAATACAAGAAATGGTTTCTTTTACTAGTAAAAAGATTACTTTAATTTATCGTAAGTTTTGGGGTAAAAAAATGTTAAGTGTGCAACTGGGGAGAAGCCTAACAAGTACCTTGGATAGCTAGACAGTATAGAGCTGTTTTGGTAGGGTAGGAAATGCATTGTTAAATTAATCGAGATTTAAATTGTGCACTTAAAGGTTCTATAGAGTGAACAAAGTAATTTTTGGGGCTAGAGCAAGGAATCAAAGCAGGAAATTAGTTCTGTAGCGGCATTACAATTTAAATTGTTCATGCTGTAGAATCTATAATTAAATTGTTCACATAATCGAGGTTTTAGTGTATTTCCATCCTGTTTTAGAACATTTGCAATGTCACAAGTTTGAAATGTTTGTAATTAACTTGGCAAATAAATGAAACAACCTAGAGATAACTTGTGAGTCAACAACATCTTGAACTTTAGTTATTTTTGGACCCGAAAAACCACAAAACGCTTTGTATAACATAAATCTATTTATAAAGAATGCATTAGGTACAAGCTGCGTTTTTCGGGAAATATTTTTCCTACGCTTCTTTTTTTGAATGACTCAGCGTGAAATTTTGACGCACGCACTAGTTTTATTGAAACTTCATCCCTATTTATAATAGAATCGAATCTTGTTTTTCAGATAAGTTACATAAGCAGTTTGACTTTTTCAAAATGCGTGTGGTAATTTATAAAGACGCCTGCGTAGTTGAGAATGCAACATTCAGATTTGTTTCACCATTCATTTTAAGATCTTAAAAGATCAGTCTGTGTTTTAACGCGGTTTTGTGTACAAGTCTTTTATTTTCTTGTAAAAAACGAATCTTTTATTATTTTTTGTGTTTGTGTGAATAACGTTGCAAGTCTTCATTTTCAAAATGCGTGAAGAATTTCGTACTAAAGTTAGTATTAAGTTTAAGAAATAAATTATAATTTTACTAATCCCCAAGTTTTAATTAATTTAATTAATTATAGTTTGTAATTAACTTTAAGGAATTATTTTTAATTATTACTGGTCCAATTTTTGAAACTGCGAAGTAAATCATTAACCAATCAAAATAACAACGTGGGAGATGGACGTAAAAGACATTTTTAAAATAGACGGAACTGTAGTCATACATAAAATTAGTCTTCCTTTAATTAAAATTAATTAATTACAGCAATTGTTTTTATTTTTTTAAATTAACCCCCGAAATAGTTCGTAAGTCAAGTATGATAGGGTAAAAAATTCAATTTTCCCTGATAAATGTGCGAGAGACAGTTAGAAATTCAAAATCCGGCTCAAAAATTGTTTAAAAGTTAATTTGTGTGCAGGAGCATTATCTTGTTACACCCTTCCCTAATTTTTGTATCGTGTTTTTAATGTCTTTTGGGTCAGAAAAAATTTGAGTATGTGTTAAAAATAATTTTATGAACTTTTCCGAAATAATCTGTGTGCAGGAGCATTATCCTGTGCAAGTTTAAGGCATTTTTGGACGATTCGTAATTATGTTAATATTTTCATTTCCATTTTTTTTATTGAAGGCAAATTTATTATATTACGAAATTTTTTATCACTTTGAACTTTGTTTTATAATAACAAGCACGATTTTATTTACAGTTCAATAACGATGGCTTCCTTGTTATCGAAGGATTCTTATCAGAATCAGAAATAGAAGCACTGAAGCATGAAAGTGAAAATCTAGTCAAAAATATGCCAGAACAAGCAAACAGGACCGTATTCAGTACCACCGATTTTCAACAAGTAATGATTTAATTGGAAATTATATAAATCACGGTTTCTTTGATAATAGATTCTTTTTTCAGAACAAAGATCGATATTTTCTAGACAGTTCAGATAAAATTAGCTATTTTTTTGAAGCTGGTGCACTTGGATCCGAGGGGGAATTATTAGTAGAACCCCATTTGTCTTTAAATAAAATAGGTCATGCCCTTCACGTTGAAAACGAAGTATTTCGAAAAATAACTTTCGATGAACGTGTGAAAGAATCTTGCTTCCAGTTAGGATTTCAAGATCCTGCACTTGTACAAAGCATGTACATTTTTAAAAATCCAGGGATTGGAGGTGTTGGTATGTAAAAAAAATTATTAAGACTAATTGAATAAGAGCCAAAATTTTCCGTATTATTCACAGCTATTTTGACAAGGGA
The DNA here is from genome assembly GCA_963082805.1 of Hemicrepidius hirtus. Lineage (NCBI taxonomy): Eukaryota > Metazoa > Arthropoda > Insecta > Coleoptera > Elateridae > Hemicrepidius > Hemicrepidius hirtus. The sequence goes on from OY720165.1 coordinate 30,983,548, forward strand.
ACTTTTTGGCAGTGTTTATGTTTTCATTTTAAGATGTTGATATTTATCGAACCATATTTTTTCTTAAGGTATCAAAATTAAATTTACGTTACGGTAATTAAACGCAAGAAAGTGGTAAATTAATGCAATTAAAGCTATTTTATGCTCTAGAAAGTAAGAAAAACACAAAAAAGCGTAAACAATTAAATTATTAACTCACTCAATTACAATATTAAGAGAATAAATAATAAAAAAAAATTATCTCGAGTCAGGAATCGAACCCGTGCTTCTGAACTATCGATACAACGCACCATTTCCGACACGATGCTTTTATATTGTTTCTATTGCCAAAAAGGTTGATTTTCATTACTTTTAGTAACACCACATCAAGATGCAACATTCCTATACACAGAGCCAATAAATTTAGTGGGATTTTGGATAGCATTAGAAGACGCAACTTTAGAAAATGGTTGTTTATGGTTTGCACGAGGCTCGCATAAAAGTGGAGTTCACAGAAGATACATAAGAAATCCTGATAAAACCTCCAACGAACTTTTAATATACAATGCTCCCGCTCCTCATTATCAAAAAAGCAATTTTACAGCAGTTCCAGTTAAAAAAGGTACCATTTTTTTAAACCCTTGTACAAATAAAGAACTTTTTGTTCTAGGAACTTGTATTTTAATTCATGGACAAGTCGTGCATTACAGTGAAGCTAATAAATCTGAAAAATCAAGACATGCATATACTTTTCATGTTGTAGAACAAAATAATACGAAATATTCTGAAGAAAATTGGCTTCAAGCTACAAATGGACATTCATTTTTAAGATTATATAAAAATTAATTTTAGTAAAAAATATATTCATTTTTATTTTATGTTAGGTTTTGAATAAGAATAAGTGATCTCAACTTGTTTTAAGCATAGAATAAAAACTGGATATAGTGTATACGTACTCAATTTTACTTAATCGTTTAGTTTATTTTCATTTTAACTTACAAAACTTTAGATTACCAAGATTTTTAAATATGTATTTAATCTGATTGTTTATTTTGTTACTAAATAAAACTTTTTATAACTCATTTATTAAAGATTCTTTAATATTTTTACGCTAAAAACATTAAAAACCGTCCCTAACTCGTTGAAATTAAAAATACTCAGTAGGAAGTTATTTCTGAACACCCCATACAATTATTTCTATACTAACTGTATATAACAGCCATCTGACGTTTCTATTTCCTGACATAACCTAAAAAATTTTGAATTTTCTTTAAAAACGTTAAAAAAAATATTAAAACGGACCCCATGCAATGAAATTTCCTTCAAGAAACCTATTCAAGTGTAAATCTTCACAATGCTCGATTTAATAGTGCAAGCTTGTGGTTACATCAAACAAATATCTTACTTCGGACTTGTGTTGAGCTACAAAACCGGACAATTGATTATTTATGCTCTACAAACTTTAATACAAGCTTTAGTGCAAATTAATAGCAGTATAGGAGCTGTACTTCTTGTACTATTCGAAGATTTTTTTGTATTTTTATACGATGTCGCTCAACGAGTTTTACTTGTCTCGAACGTTATTTGTGATTGTTTCCAGAAAATAATTAACTGTGTGGTTACAGTGATAGCAACAATTAAATTTGTGGTCTTAACTATATTTTTATGTATCACACAAACATATAACGCGATTTTTGAAACCATTACTAAAGTTTTTACGGGATTCGGAGAAATTTTATGTACATTAAAATATTTTATTTTGTTACTAGGTTCCGGGATATGGTTTGCCATTACCCTAATCCCAATATTAATCATTTATACCTGTACAATGTTTACTTATTACCTTGGATGTGTAATCGATGAGACAATCAATATTATATCGAATACCATAACAAACGTTAAAAGTTTTATAAATATCACTTACGAATTTATAACAGATGTCCCGTTAGAATCAATGGCTGGTTTATTTGCTGGGGCTTGTATTTTTTATATACTGATAAAATTCCATATATTTTTATACCATAAATTAATATCGGCCCTTGAGTTAGTTAGGCAAAATATTCAGAGGGTACGATTAAGATTGGTAGGGTTGATTAGGAGAAGGGAAGTAAGGGAAGCTAGTTCCGGATCAGATTCAAGCGAGGAAAATACTGCAGAATCTGATAATTCAAGTTGTAATGAAGAAAGTCGGTTGTGTATAATATGTAACGATCGACCTAAATGCATGTTAATGCTTCCGTGCAGACATGTTTGTCTTTGTAATATTTGTAATGTTAGATTAAGGAATTATAATCGAACTTGTCCGATTTGTAGAACTGTTGTACAAAAAACAATGAAAGTTTTTGTATAACTTTGGTTTATGAAATGTTATTGTTCCCGTTTTTGAGGGAAATATTTGCTCCGATTTAGAAAAAAATTACTAAAGTCTGTTAGTTTTACGATAATCGTGATATAATAGTTTATATTCTCCTAGTTTCTAAGAAATTTGTATGTTTATTATAAAAAAAGAAAACTTTTGTAAAGAAAGTGGTCACCTATTTGCATGATTTAATAAATTTTCTTTATAAATAAACAGAGTATGTTTATTCTTAAATTACTTAAGTATTTCAAGCAATTTTTTCTTTCTTTTAAGTAGGTCGCCATTTCCTGGGCTTTCTCTATAATTATATTTTAATATTAGTAGGGGGGAGTTAAAAGGGGACAAAAATAAAGAAAAGCTTAGGACTGAATAACACCAAAAAACTTTCGCAATCTTTTTGCTTTAACCATGCCAAAATAAAGGAAATCAATAAAAATATTAACTTAAAAAAAAAAAATTATTAGTCAAATAAAAATCAATTTTTTTAAATTAATAATATAATAGAAAAAAAAAGCAAAACATTAAGTAAAAAAAATGTAAGATTATTTTAAACTGTCATTAAGTTCGATTACTTGCCTTCCCATAAACACCCGTAATGTATCTTTGGTTACTTCAGGCATAAAATTCTGCTTCGTTACATTTTCCAATGCCAACAAACAACCTTCTACATTCCAAGAAGGTTTAAATGTTTTATCTTCACTCTAAAAAGAAACGTAAAGCAATCAAAACAGGAGGAACCGACACCTTGACCCAAACTTACTTTTATCAACCCAAGATGTACCAAGAGAGCGTTATTGACAAGGGAAATATTATTTTTCTTCTCTGCCCAAGCAAATAATTCTTTATATAATATTTCACTACAGTTTTGTGCCGATTTAGCAACTTGTTCCTGGTTATTTATGCTTAAGGTGCTTACTTTCATGATTATCGGCATAAGATTTTCGAAAAATATATCGGGTCGTTTCTAGAATTAAAATTTTTAAATAAAATCCTAGATTTGTTTAGATTTTACCTTGATTTCGGTTAAAATCACTTCTTCACGGTTCTTTCCTAAGATTAAAAAATTCTCAGCGCTGGGATTTTTAAGAAAATTATCATAGCTTCCGATTCTCTCACTGATTTTTGGTTCGTTATCAAAATTAAGATCGGATTGATTGAGATCAATATTTTTGTCTTCTTCACTTTCACTGTCTGAAGAATCCTCTCCACTTTCCTCGGTTACATCTTCTTCCTCTTCGGAATCACATTCGTCTAAGCTTCCCAATGCATTAAATTTACCTAAAGTAAACCTTCAATTTAATTTTTATCGTTTCAACTTACGTGGAGGAAGTGAAAATAACAGCAAAAGGGGAAAAAATTATCATCAAGAGTACAAAAAAAAATTCAAAAGCTATTGGCTGCCTTAAATTATGGGAAAACAATGAAAACTTACCAATTGCTTTTAATTTTTCTTTAATTTTAGTCCTTCCTTCTTCATTAAATTGATTACCGTCAAGAACAAGGGACTTTAATTTAGTTTTGTTCGCGATTGCATCAACTAATGCAAGGCCCCCTTCTGTATGGATTTCATTAAAACCAAGAATTAATTCTTCTAATTCAATGTGATTATCTTTAAGCCCGTTTGCTAACGATAAAGCCCCTTTGGTTTTAAGTAAACAATCTCCGAAGTTAATTAATTTAAGTTTTTGTAAACTTGGCAAGACTTTGGCTATAGCTTCGGCTCCATGTGGACCCATTGTGTTATCGTTTAAATTCAAAATTTGTAAATCTTTATTGTGTGTGAATGCTTCCGATAATGCAGAGATACCGATGTGGTAAATTCCGTTCTGAGGCATTGCAATTTCTTCCAAAGTCCCAATCGTCTTTAAATAAAAATAAAAACAATAAATTATCACTAATAATTAATAAATTTTACCTTAAAAACTTGTGCAAGAGCCTTAGCCCCTTCATTTTCAAGCCGATTTCGTCCAGCAATGAAAACTCTTAGAGCAAGGGGTTTTCCTTGTTCATTACTTGAATTGTAACAATCTAATAAAGCCCCTGCTAGAAGTTTTCCCCCTGTAATTCCTAGCCCGTTATTATTTAACCTGAGTTCTTCCAAGGCATAGCACGAAGAACTGCGTAGGAACGATGCAAGTCCTTGTACTCCAATAGGCCCAAACGCGTTGTCACTCAAATCAAGTTCTGTTAGGCGAGCACCTGCAGTTACAAGACCATCTCCAAGATGTTCCTAAAAAATTACCTTCAAATACGGTACCTACGTAAAAATTTTAAAAAACAAACCAAAGCTTTTGGAATTTCCGTTTTCATTCGGCCAGTAAACATATCCTTCCATAAAGCTCGTTTTAATTTAGGATGTTTTTCCAAGGCTTTCGCAATAGCTTTGGCTGCGTCAACCCCTAAAGTGTTGCCTTCAAGATTAAGAAACTCCATATCCGTGGCTTTTGTAATCGCATCCACCACAACTTGAGCTAAAATTCACACCCCTATTAAGAATGATTCTTTTAAAATTGTATTGTAATGCTTACCATCTTCTTGGTTGTTTAGTTTGAGGGATTGTCCTTCGAAACTTACCCCGCTTGGGGTTACTCTGGTACCTTGAAGGGCTGCAGTCACATCATCCAATGTAATTGAGCTCATTTTTTTGGAATTTAAGTACAAAATTAGGAATTTGTTTAGGTTTGGCTTGGCTTCACAAGGTTTTCACACAGAATTCCGTTATTTTTTAATGTTTTTACAACTTTCGACCATAAAACAACAACGAATTGAGGTTAGAATGGGATGACATAAGAAAAATCCCATTTATGAAATCGTAATTTTATGAATGAACCACTGCCATTAGTTAAAATAGATTTGATAAACATTTTCCCAAAATTTAAATCCTGAAAATCAACTGATAATTACATTTTTTTAATTTTTTTTTGTTATTTAATGTAATTTTCTTATAATAATTTAAATTTACTAAGCTATGGTAATAGCAATTAATATATATTTGACCAATCAGAAAGATTTTTCGAGTTATAGGACACAATTACTTATCCCTAGCACATTACAAATTCTCGTTGGAATTTTCAAAATTCGTAGAAGACATTACACTTGGATTAGGGCTTTGATGATGTTACCAAATTGTAGTCCTTGGCATTTCCTATCAGATAGGTAATTTTTAAGAAATTCATGCTTAAAAGTTGGGATATATAATTTTTTTTTTAAATTATAATGGTTAAGATTTGTTTAAAAAAAGGTAATCGAGTGACAAATAATGGCTCCCACGAAATGTTAATGATCTTAAACTTTTAACACGTGGCTAGTTAAAAGAGTGCAAAGCTACGATGATATGCAAAAGAATATTGCACAGTCATAGGTTGATAAATTCTTATTTATTAAGAATCTCCAAGAGAAACCCACCAGTCTTCCTTATTTTAACTTGAACTTCGGACATTTTTTTAAAATCTATTGTGATCCAAAAAATCATGTCTGTGTATATTAGATTAACGCTTGTAATTGTAACAATTTTGGCCGCAGTAAAAATTAAGGGTTATTTTGAAATTCCACCACTTCCAAATTTAGAAGAAACTTGGTGGGGTCCTGGGACCGTATCAGAAGAAAAGGATACGTCGATTAAACCATTCACAATTAACGTACCGGAAGAGGTAATAATAATTTAATTAAAGTTTAGTATTACTATACGAGAAGTGCCGGTTAATTTCTTTACACTCAAGGTTAACTAGCTCCTGTATAAATTTTTTTGTTATTGTTTAATAATAAATTATGTGAATGAAATAATTTGCATAAATTATGGACTAAAAAAGACAGTGACTAAGCAAAAAGTTTAAATTTATGTATTTCCAGATCATAAAAGATTTGAAAAGCCGTCTAAACCAAGCTCGTCCATTTATCCCACCACTTGAAGGTATTCAACAACAATATGGAATGAATACCGAGCTTTTGAAAGAAATAATTGAATTTTGGAAATCCAAATACAATTGGCGCGAACGCGAACAATTCCTCAATCAATATCCCCAATTCAAAACCAAAATTCAAGGTTTACAAATCCATTTCCTTCATGTTAAACCCACGAACGCCGCGGGTTTAAAAGTTCTTCCCCTTTTACTCTTACATGGTTGGCCTGGATCAGTTCGCGAATTTTACGAAATGATCCCACTCCTGATTACCCCAAAAAATAATCAAAATTTTGTATTCGAAGTAATAATTCCATCCCTTCCCGGTTATGGATTTTCCCAAGGTGCGGCTAAACCAGGTCTTGGTGCAGCCCAAATGACTGTGATTTTCAAGAACTTTATTAAATGATTTTTTTTTGTAATATTTACGTAAAGGCACACGTTCTTATTCCCACACTTAATAATACGGTACCTACTATTAGCAACCTGTGGCCTAGGGCAATTAAAACCGAACCATTCGTTACTAACTCCTCATCAAAATAATTACCCCAAAGCACGCGCGAATTTATCAAAACTTTTATTTAGATGACTTTTAGTTTTGAATCAATGATAAGCTAGAAATTCAAGCAACAAACTTATACTCATCGCGTTATTATTATCGATCTAGCCTTGAGAAAATAAATCTCAGTAGAGAACTTTGCTTGTTGATCCAACAGACGAGATTTTCTCCTCGCATCAGAATGTCTTTGTTTATTAAATTAACGATCTTAACAATTGCTGTGTTCGGAGTGTTTATTGGAATAAAAATAAATTCTTTGTTGGAAATTCCTCCGCTTCCCAAACTTGAAGATACTTGGTGGGGTCCTGGGGAAGGAGTAAAAGAAGACACTTCAATTAAACCGTTTAAAATTAACATCCCTGAAAAGGTATAAATTTTTTATTAAAAGTACCGCGAATTGTTTATTTTGAATACAAGGTAATCCCCCGTATTAGGGGTTGAATAGAATTCAAGGAAAATGTAGCATGGATAAAGTCATGGCTTGCTACTCCACAGAATGAGTTGCAGGATTTTAAATTTTCTAATTGGTATTTAAAAATTAATTTCAATACCTTTTAAGATTTTTTAAGCCACCCCCTTAAATAAAACTTGTTCTATGGGATTGTTTTATTTTTTTCCCTATGCCTAAAATATTTTTAATCTTTGGTCTAAATATTTTTTCCCTTATTTTTAGGTCATAACAGATCTGAAGAAGCGTTTGGATGAAGCTCGTCCATTTACCCCTCCATTAGAAGGGATCCAACAACAATATGGAATGAACTCAAACCTCTTGAAAGAAATCGTTGAATTTTGGAAAACAAAATATAATTGGCGCGAACGCGAACAATTCCTTAACAAATTTCCTCAATTCAAGACCAAAATCCAAGGTTTACAAATCCATTTCCTTCATGTTAAACCCACGAACGCCGCTGGTTTAAAGGTTCTTCCCCTTTTGCTCTTACATGGTTGGCCTGGATCAGTTCGCGAATTTTACGAAACAATCCCTTTCCTGACTACCCCTCAAAAGGGAAGAGATTTTGTGTTTGAAGTTATTGTTCCATCCCTTCCTGGATATGGATTTTCCCAAGGTGCGGCTAAACCAGGTCTTGGTGCAGTCCAAATCGCTGTGATATTCAAGAACTTGATGAAACGATTGGGTTTTGAAAAATACTACATCCAAGGAGGTGATTGGGGTGCGCTTATTGTTGCCAACATGGCTACTCTTTACCCTGAACATATTTTGGGGGTACATTCAAACGCCTGCATAGTAAACACCCCATTAGCCTTTTTGAAATTATTATTGGGTAGTATTTGCCCTAGGATGGTCGTTGAAGAAGAATACCAAGACAAGATTTATCCTTTATCGTCAAACATGTTTTCGTTTATGTTTCTGGAAATGGGTTATGCCCATATACAAGCAACCAAACCGGATACTGTGGGTAAGTCAATTATTAAACTAAAATCTATCAAAAGTATTGTGTAAGACGTTTTGGTAAAACATTTAATTTCCAGGGTAGGACGTGTCACGAGACAAACTTATGTTTTTATTCTTTTTTTTTCATACATTTAGTGATTTGTATTTTATTTGTGCAGGGGTTGCTTTAACGGATTCTCCTGTTGGTCTTGCTGCGTATATCCTTGAAAAATTCACATCATGGACAAATCCAGAATGGAAAGAAAAACCAGATGGGGGTCTTAAGCTTAAATATTCTTACACAAATCTTTTGGATAACGTTATGATTTATTGGGTTACTGGATCTATAACAACTTCCATGAGACTATATTCTGAGACCCTTAACAAATCCCAATTTACATTAAATATAGACAGGTAAGGATCAGGATCAATAATTAATAATAAATGGTTTAAAATTTTTATATTTTAGGATTCCAATTAAAGTTCCCAGTGCTTGTGTAAGGTTTGCTAATGAGTTAGTGTATCAATCGAATTTTATATTAAAAGAAAAATATGAACAGTTAGTTCAAGTTACGGACATTGTAGACCCAGAAGTTGGACATTTTGCAGCCTTTGAAGAGCCCCAAATACTTGCAAATGATATTTGGTCAGCAGTTCAAAAATTCCGGGAAATCAACCAAAAAATTTAAGAAGAATATTTTAAATTTGTAAAATTGTAAATAAAGGTGAAATGTGATTCTAGTTTTAAGGAATCGTTTTGTTAAATAAAAAGGGTTGTGGTGGTATGGGAAAATAAAAATAATAACTTATTTCTTTGGTACTCAAACAATTAGCATTAATAATTTTAAAATTTAACACTTCAGGTTTGGGAAGAAAGTTAGAGAAAAATAAAAGAATCAACGACTCACTACTTATCCTGTGAAGTTCTCTTATCCCACGATGTGGAACCTACCTATTTATGGCGTGCTCTCTGCACGCAAAACATTGTTTTGAAAGATAAATGTAAACTTGGAAGCCTTCAAACCCGTTACAAATAATTCTAACAACGACTCACTACTTATACCGTGAAATTCTCAGCTCCTTGGAAATCCTTTTTATAACACTGTGCACTTTTAAAAATTTAAAAGTTTAGGTAGGTACATCCCTACAATACAAAATTTAGAACACAACTGAGCTCCTTCCTGCCCGGAACTATCGAACATGGTGTAACAAACAAAAAAAAATGATACCTACATACGGGAATGGAAAAACTAGTTTTTATGCTTTTAGATAATCATGAATGTTAAATAAAGTCATTAAAATTCAAAATTAATGTTAAATAACAAGGAGATTGTTGGGTAAGTATTTTTATTTTAACCATTTTTTTGAATCCCTTATGAATCGTTATCGTGTGCACGACGAACTGGAGAAAAGCCTTTTAAATAGCCTAAAATATATAAACGATATCTTTTACTGGCGAGTTCTTTCTTCCAAACTACCCACTGTTATCAATACTTCCCATATACCGTGGTGATAAGGGAAAGTAATAATGACAAATCAAATACTTGAACGGTGTACAGTCACAGTCAAAGTCCACCGCTTATGATTACTAAAACATCTTCGATAAAATACTTTTTTTTTTAGTATAAGTGGAGAAGTTATTTCGTAGCTGTGTGAGTTTTAGCAATAATGTCTTTGCTTACCAAATTAGTTGTGTTATCCATCGCAGTGTTCGGGGTGTTTATTGGAATAAAAATTAATTCCTTGTTGGAAATTCCTCCGCTTCCTAAGTTGGAAGATACTTGGTGGGGTCCTGGAAAAGAAGTAAAAGAAGACACTTCAATTAAACCTTTTAAAATTAACATCCCTGAAAAGGTATAAATTGATTATTTCGAGCACAAGATTATTAGGGGTTGAAAGTACCTAAAATAAAATTCTATGGAAGGCTTAAAAATTATCATTCCCTTTCAGTAACAATTTCTTCAGTTAATTTATCTTTTCAGGTCTTAACAGATCTGAAGAAGCGTTTAGATGAAGCTCGTCCATTTACCCCTTCATTGGAAGGTATCCAACAACAATATGGAATGAACTCAAACCTCTTGAAAGAAATCGTTGAATTTTGGAAAACAAAATATAATTGGCGCGAACGCGAACAATTCCTTAACAAATTTCCCCAATTCAAAACAAGCATCCAGGGTTTACAAATCCATTTCCTTCATGTTAAACCCACGAACGCCGCTGGTTTAAAAGTTCTTCCCCTTTTACTCTTACATGGTTGGCCTGGATCAGTTCGTGAATTTTATGAAATGATCCCACTCCTGACTACCCCTCAAAAGGGACGAGATTTCGTGTTTGAACTTATTGTTCCATCCCTTCCTGGATATGGATTTTCCCAAGGGGCGGCTAAACCAGGTCTTGGTGCAGCTCAAATGGCTGTGGTTTTCAAGAACTTGATGAAACGGTTAGGGTTCGAGAAATATTACCTTCAAGGTGGTGATTGGGGTTCTATTATTGTAACCAACATGGCAACCCTTTATCCCGAACATGTTTTGGGGATGCATGGAAATATGTGCTTTGTAAACACACCCTTGGGGAATTTAAAACGAATTCTTGGAAGTGTTTGTCCTAGTTTAGTGGTTGAAAAAGAATACGAAGATAGGATGTACCCTTTATCAGAAATATTTTCGTTTTATTTATTAGAAATGGGGTATTCCCATATCCAAGCAACTAAACCGGATACTGTAGGTAAGTAAAATAGGAGAAACCATTCTGGAAACAATTTTATTGCAAGGGGAGGAAATGTCACGAACCAGGTGGGAAAAAAATTTATATTTGGTACCTGATATGTTTTTCATTTTTTTGCAGGAGTAGCCTTGAACGATTCCCCTGTAGGTCTTGCCGCTTATATTTTAGAAAAATTCACAATATGGACGAATAAAGAATGGAGAGAAAAACCTGATGGTGGTCTTAAACTTAAGTATACCTACACAAATCTTTTGGATAACGTTATGATTTATTGGGTTACTGGTTCCATAACCACTTCAGTAAGATTATATTCGGAAACTTTTACTAAAGCCCAACAGGAACTTCAGTTAGACAGGTATTACCTAATTCTTTGATGTCTGCTTGGGGGTAGAGAGGGGTATCTTCATTTTTCAGACCCTTGAATTCAATTTTTGGTCAGACTCCTGAATTTTCTTTTCCCATTTTCTTTGCGGTAATAGAATTTTAATTTTTTTTTAGAATTCCAATTGAAGTTCCAAGCGCCTGTGCAAGATTTCCTCACGAATTAAGTTACCAGTCGGATTTTATCTTGCAAGAAAAATATAAACAATTACTCCAAAGTAATAATCTTCCAAAAGGTGGTCATTTTGCGGCATTTGAAGAACCAAAAATTTTAGCCAATGATATATGGTCGGCAGTTACGAAATTCAGGGAAATTGTTTAAAATAAAAAGATAATAAATAAGATTACCCCTAAGTATTCATGTTTTTTTATTTTTATACAAAGCTTGTTGTTTGAACCCCAGGATTTATTTTTTAGAAAAAGTTTTCATGGTTATCATTTCAAGGCAACCTTTATCACATTTGTTTGTTCATCTAATCTTTTTAAGTACAATTCGTGTATTATTAATAAGTCCTTGAACTTTAAAAACCGTTTAGAGCCAATACAGCCATGACTGTCTGTTAATCTGTAATTGATAAGAAAATTTCCAGAACAAAATTTTATTTTATTAAGCAAGATTTTTATTAAAGAATTAAAAAAAAATAGAAACCGTAAAGAAAATAATTAATTTCTTCCTTGGAAAACGTTTAGGGTAGTTAAATTTTTGTAACGGATTATTAAACGGTTCCAAACGGTTTTTTTTTATTTATTTATAGATAAGTACATTAAAAATTCAAGTCCAAGTACATGAGGAGTCGAGTCATAGTCCACAGTTTATATTCGAATAATATCAACCTTGATAAAAGTAAACTTCAATTGGGAGAGGGGAAAGTCGCTCTTTTCGGTCCTACTAAACTCATTTAGTTCTACGATTTAATTTGTTCCGTGTGTAGAACATTACAACAATGGGAATTTTTACGAAATTAGTGATACTAGTCTTTGCAAGTCTTGTAGTTTTTGTTGGTGTTAAAATAAACTCTTTATTAGAAGTACCACCCCTTCCAAATTTGGAAAATACTTGGTGGGGTCCTGGAAAACCAACCAAAGAAGACACAGCAATTAAACCCTTCAAAATTAATGTTCCTGAAGAGGTAATTTATAATTAAATTAAGAGATTTTATTGTTAAGTACAATTAATCATCAATAAGTGATGACCTAGAATTCAAGGAGAATGGAATAATTTTGGGTACATGCTGCTTCTACACAGAATGAGTTGCAGTATTTTTAAACTTTCATTTAAAATTTTCTAATTGGTATTTAAAAATTAATTTAAGATTTTTTAAGCCACCCCCTTAAATAAAACTTGTTCTATGGGGTTGTTTTATTTTTTTCCTTATGCCTAAATTTTTTAAATATTTTTTCCCATATTTTTAGGTCATAACAGATCTGAAGAAGCGTTTAGATCAAGCTCGTCCATTTACCCCTCCATTAGAAGGTATCCAACAACAATATGGAATGAACTCAAACCTCTTGAAAGAAATCGTTGAATTTTGGAAAACAAAATACAATTGGCGCGAACGCGAACAATTCCTTAACAAATTTCCCCAATTCAAGACCAGTATCCAGGGTTTACAAATCCATTTCCTTCATGTTAAACCCACGAACGCCGCTGGTTTAAAAGTTCTTCCCCTTTTGCTTTTACACGGTTGGCCTGGATCAGTTCGTGAATTTTATGAAATGATCCCACTCCTGACTACCCCTCAAAAGGGACGAGATTTCGTGTTTGAACTTATTGTTCCATCCCTTCCTGGGTATGGATTTTCCGAAGGTGCGGCTAAACCAGGTCTTGGTGCAGCTCAAATGGCTGTGGTTTTCAAAAACTTGATGAAACGAATTGGTTTTGAGAAATTCTACGTTCAAGGAGGTGATTGGGGTGCACTTATTGTAACAAACATGGCTACGCTTTATCCTCAACATATTTTGGGGATACATAGTAACATGTGTAATGTTAACACTCCATTATCCACTATGAAAATGATGCTTGGAACTGTATTTCCTAGTTTAGTGATTGATAAGGAACATCAACACAGAATGTACCCCTTATCAAAAATATTCTCAAATCTTTTGTTGGAAATGGGATACATGCACCTACAAGCAACTAAACCGGATACTGTTGGTAAGTAATAAATTTTTCTTACAAGATCTTCTTGGTTGGGTTTAGGAACCTCCTAAATCCATAGATCTACCAACCACCTTCTAGCTGATATCCTATCCATTTTTTTTTCAGGAGTGGCCCTCAATGATTCCCCTGTAGGACTTGCTGCCTACATTATCGAAAAATTCACAACTTGGACGAATCCAGAATGGAAAGAAAAACCAGATGGTGGTCTTAAACTTAAGTATACCTACACAAATCTTTTGGATAACGTTATGATTTATTGGGTTACCGGATCAATAACGACTTCAGTAAGACTTTACGCCGAAGCTTTCAACAAAGCTCAATTATCTCTTGGATTAGAAAAGTATATTATATTTTTATAATTTTTTATGATTTTGTTATTAATTTAAATTTTTTTTAGGATTCCAATTGTTGTTCCAAGTGCTTGTGCCAAGTTTGCTCATGAATTAGCGTATCAATCTGATTTCCTTTTGAAGGAGAAGTTTCCCCAAATGGTACAAAGTCATGATTTTTCCAAAGGTGGTCATTTTGCAGCATTTGAAGAACCTCAATTGTTGGCAAATGATATTTGGTCTGCGGTTAAAAAATTCCGTGCTGCTAATAAAAAATCCAAATAAGTTATTTGAAAAGAACTGAAAGTTGTTGTTTGATTTTTTTTATTGTTTGTATGTTTGTGTAATAATAATGTAATAAAGAAATAATTACGTGAGATTTTTGTTTACTTATCACAGAAGCACATTACCCTGGTGTAAAAGAATCTGCACAGAAACTGGCAGAGGTTTATTTACAGGAAGAGGTCTTAACGACTCACCTGTGGGTCTAGGGAATTACATTTTGGAAAAATCCTAAAGATTGTGGATTAACATTAAAATTTACTTACACAACCCTTTTGGACAACATAATGATATATTGGATGATCAAACACCAATTCAATTAATGATCCGGCTCGAAGGACCAATTTACTTGTTGTCTTATTAACAAAAAATAATAATGTCCATAACTTTTAACAATTTTCTTCCAAATAAGCGTATAATTCAAACTGGTTTGTTATTTAGTTTGTTGGCATACATTCAAGGCTAGTTTTTTTTAATTCTCTCAAGAGACAATATTATGAAATATTTTTAAACTTATTCAAGTCTATAAAAGTGTTGGATATTTAATTTTGTAGGTCAAAATGCAATAAAATCGTAAATACTCTGCAGTTGCATTAATACAAACTGCATTTAAACTGTTCACCACTCCTTACATAAAAGTGTGCAGATCGTGACGAGAATCAATTCAAGTAAACAAATTCTTGTTTAAACAAATCTCAAGTGTTTTTGTCGAGCAAAAGTCTGATAAGTTACTTTGGAAGAGATTAACATTATAATAATTTTTTTTTATAAAAATGTCATGTGTTTGTAAAATAATTCGTTTGGTAACATATTTGGGAATAAGCCTTTTAATAATTTTTTTATCAATAAAAATTCACGCAGTATTGAAGTCTCCTGAAATTTTTAATTTAAAAAATACTTGGTGGGGGCCTGGAAGTGCATTAAAAATCGAAGACACTTCAGTTAAACCTTTCAAAATAAATATTTCCAACGAGGTAAGCCTTAAACTCCCTAAATTTATTTTTCTAATCAAGATTTTGTTTTTTTTCAGATTCTTTTAGACTTGAAAAATCGTTTGGAACAAACCCGACAATTTACACCACCCTTAGAAGGTATTCAACAACAATATGGGATGAACACAATTCTTTTGGAAGAAGTAATCGAATTTTGGAAAACCAAATATAATTGGAAGGAAAGGGAATTTTTTTTAAATAAATTCCCTCAATTCACAACAAAAATTCAAGGATTAGAAATTCATTTTCTTCATGTTAAACCAAAATCGAACTTACGTGTAATCCCACTCCTGATTCTACATGGATGGGGAGGATCAATTCGTGAATTTTACGAAATTATCCCTTTTTTAACAACCCCTCAAGAAGGACGTGATTTTATTTTTGAAGTTATCATCCCTTCTTTACCAGGATTTGGATTTTCCCAAGCTGCTACCAAACCAGGGCTTGGTACAGCCCAAATGACTGTAATTTTTAAAAATTTAATGAAACGACTAGGATTTGAAAAATATTACGTACAGGGTGGGGATTGGGGTGGTGCAATTGTTTCAATGATGGCTGCAATGTATCCTGAAAATGTCTTAGGGGTGCATTCGAATATGTGTATAGTAAATACCCCCCTTTCTACTTTAAAACTGATCCTTGGAAGTTTCTGGCCTGCTTTAGTTGTCGAAAAGGAATTTGAAAAAAGACTTTACCCCTTGAGTGATTTTTATTCAAATCTTATTTTAGAATTGGCGTATTTTCATATGCATTCTACCAAACCTGATACTTTGGGTAAGTAATTTAAACATAGCCAACTTAGTTTAAACAGAAATAATTTCAGGAGTCGCCCTTCAGGACTCACCTGTAGGTTTCGCAGCGTATATGTTAGAAAAGTTTTCTACATGGACGAATCCAGAATGGAAAAGTCGAATTGATGGGGGTTTAACCGAAAAATATTCTTATACCCAATTGTTGGATAATATAATGATTTATTGGGTTACGAATACAATTACCACATCAATGAGAATATATGCAGAAACTGTTAATATTGCACATATGAGTTTGAATGCTGAAAGGTATAAAAAAAATAAAATATTAATGAGATTGCAGTAAAACCGACTTTAGGGCCCTTGATCGGACATTCCTTTCTAACGTAATTTTAATTATTATTTTTTGTAGGATTCCCATACATGTTCCAAGTGCTTGCGCGAAATTTAAACATGAAATTGTTTACTTTCCCGACAGTTGGTTAAAAGAAAAATATACACAGTTGGTCCAATCGAATGATTTTCCTGTAGGGGGGCATTTTGCAGCTTTTGAAGAGCCTGAAATTTTAGCAAATGATATATGGAGTGCAATAGAAAAATTTGAAGCAATTAATAGACTTTAAATTAGTTAAAAATGTTGATCACGTTTGGTTTGAAAGAAGCATAGCCAAGTTGATTTAACATCCCTTAATGATGATATATCCATAATATTAATTTTTTTCTGTAATTAAATAATAGTTATTTATGCAACATGTGCAGAAAGTTAGTGTTTATCGCATTAGGCGTAAAGTTGTCCACCGACGCGTAAGCGGAGGTGGACAAAACGCCGTATGCGATAAACACACTTTCTGCTCGAGTTTGCATACACTATTTTTTCTACGATCGTGGTTTATTCAACCAAAATATTAAAACTAATTCAAACATTTTGTATTCAGCAGTTATTAATGAATGAGGTTGCTCTGGTAGATGTAAGCTTTACATAGCAATCAAGCTGTCATTTTAATAAACAAAAAACTAAATACAGACGTCATTACGTTTAATTTTGTAAAAGCTGCTATTTCTATGAAAAATCAAAAAATTTAAAATCGTCAACCCCTTGGCGAGCATTTTTTAAGTTGAGGACAACACTCGCAGTAAAAGATAACGTTGATCTTTGAAAATATGCGAAATTAATGGCATTTCTAAAGAGGAAATCTGTTGGATATCGTTTCTTAACGGAAACACCGAAGGAGAAATATTTGATGATGAAGGTACATAACAAACATTCAAAATTGTAATACTTGTCAAATTAATGTTGAAATACGTAGTTAGGATTAGGTAATTATTAATTTGTATATCAATAAACGTGGTTCTCGCAATGTTTTTGTATTTTCAGCGCACGCACGCATGCGAGTGCAATAAAAAATTTTATTGCACTCCAGTGCAATAAAGACCTACTTTTGTCACTAAAAATAGAGATCAAAAGTGTAACTTTGTGCACAATCGTAGAAAAAAATATTTACGTTGTACATATTTTTAATTATTACTAATTTTAGAGAATCCTTCTCTGTCTATCTGTCTGTCTTTGTTTATCAAGAAAAAACGTGACTTATCCTGTAAGGCAGTACTATCCTGGATACGCTATACAGCGGCTAAAAAATTAAAACCCCTTTGTACTCTTTTAATTTAATGCAAGTCACACCTACTATCCCCAAATCTGATCAAAACTAAAACCTCATCGCTCAATATTTTTTTTCCTTTGACTAATTGGCATGAAAATTGTTTATTGCAGAGTCCATATTCCATTTTTATCGTTACGTAATCTCAAGTTTTGATACGGTTGTGTTAACTGTACACGCCGAAACAGTTTGAATGTAATCTTTTAACCAGAATGTCGCTTTTTACTAAAATTATTTTATTAGGCGCATGTGTGTTTGTTGGATTAATTGCAATTAAAATTAATTCGTTATGTCAAGTACCTCCCTTACCAGAACTTGATGAAAATGCGTGGTGGGGTCCGGGAAAACAACCTGCAAAACTTGATACTTCAGTAAAACCATTTAAAATTAACGTACCTGAAGAGGTAAGTTACAAAATTAAATTTGTTTAGACGTAATTAGGGGCTGAGTCCATGTAACTAAACTAAACGAACGGGTACCTAAAGATGCGGACATCTAGTAAAGAGCTTTCTCTAAAAAAATTCTTAAATAAATTACGAAAAGACAACCCCCCGCTAGATCTTATAAAAACAGAAAGGAAGTTTTACAGAATTCGATTGTTAAGCTGTAGGTCCCGCTTGGGTAGGTTTAGGCCTAGACTGCTTAAAAATTACTCCAATTCTTCGTACTAATCTGTCCCTACCCTGCACTACCCTTGCGATGGCCTCTACGAAGTTTCAACGAGATTTTGTAATATTTTCAAAAATTCGGTTTTGATAAACTGTAGGTCCTCCATTGATACTATCTTCTAAAACCTTCCTAGACTGTTTTTTATTGCGATTCGATCATAAATTGTAGGTCCCACGTATCCTTGGTCTTAGCTCTAGGTGTGGAAAAAATATTTTTGACTCGTCGCGATTTGGATTTAATGTTAAACTGTAGGTCCTCTGTGATTATTCCTAGGCCGTCGCAAGAAAAAGAGCCCTATTTTGGTCAGTGAAAAGAAAAGTAAAATGTAATTCAATTTTCTTGCCTCTAGAGACAGTAACGAGAATAAAATAATTTTTCCAACAATCTTTGACCTCTGTTATCGTCCATACATGACTTTTAATTTGCTAACAACTGATTATTAGGTACAACAACAACAAATATTTGCTTTGTAATTGTTTGTTTTGTACTTAATATCTGAGATAAGAAACTGCAATGTATGAAACTTGAAATCGATGGCTTTCGCCCTCTTGGACTTGTCCAAAAGTCTTTTCCTTAGCCAATCTTAGTTTGATTCTAAATTTCCATCACGCGTCTTTAATTAGGGGTGGGGAAAACAAGATTTGTCCCATGAACAAAAGTAAATAATCAATTTTTCAGATCCTGAAAGATCTTCGTACGCGTTTGGAAGCAACGCGACCATTTACACCTCCCCTAGAAGGTATCCAACAACAATACGGATTCAACACCAACCTCCTGAAGAAAGTAACCGATTACTGGAAGAAAGACTACAAATGGAGGGAAAGAGAAACATATCTAAACCAATTTTCTCAATTCAAAACAAACATCCAAGGTTTAGACATTCACTTTATCCATGTAAAACCAAACGTACAAGCAAAAATCCGCGTCCTACCCCTTCTTCTTCTCCATGGTTGGCCTGGTTCGGTAAGGGAATTCTACAAAATCATCCCACTTCTTACCAAACCCCAACAAGGGCAGAATTTTGCTTTTGAAGTTATTGTCCCTTCCTTACCAGGATACGGTTTTTCGCAAGGTGCTGCAAAACCAGGTTTGGGTGCCCTCCAAATTGGAATGGTTTTCAAAAATTTGATGAAACGTCTTGGACATGAGAAGTTTTACGTACAGGGTGGTGATTGGGGTGGAGTTATATGCCAACACATGGCAACTATGTTCCCTAAAAATATTTTAGGAATGCATTCAAATATGTGTATGGTAAACAATTTTATTTCAAACATGAAAATATTTATTGGTAGTTTTTATCCACCCATGATTGTCGATAAGGAATTTGAACACCAAATATATCCCTTAGGAGAGAGATATTCTAGATTGTTAGAAGAATCTGGATATTTCCATATACAAGCAACTAAACCGGATACTGTTGGTAAGGAAAATTATAAAATAATAACTTGTAGGTCCCCTAATGATTTTTTTTGCAGGAGTTGGTATAAATCAATCCCCTGCTGGAATGGCAGCGTATATTTTAGAGAAATTTTCGACTGGAACTAATTATACGTATAAGGCTCGTGAAGATGGAGGTTTATTAGAAAAATTCACTTATGACGAACTTTTGGACAATGTTATGTTTTATTGGGTCACTAATTCTTTTACTACAGCTGCAAGGTTGTATGCGGAATCGTTTACGTCAGCACAACGTGCTTTAGGGGTTGCTCAGTAAGTTAGTTTTTAAAAAGATAACCCCTTTTGCATATTTTCCACCCAAATTTTTCCTCGTTCTCGCCTTTTTAACCCTTCGTCCTTTCCGTCTGATTTCTATTCGCAATTGATCTTTCTTTTTGTCTCTTACTTCTCCCCTTTCCCCAATATTACTCCACTACGCCCCTCTATTTTCTCCAATACCATTCCCCACCTTCATCCTTTCTGTATTTTTCTTTGTTCTCCACCAGCATTTTGCTCTGTCACTTTATTTCACCCAACTATCATCCCCTTCTTCCTCGGCCTCTGGTCTCTTCAACCCTTTGGACCCCCTCCATTTTTCTCTAGATTTTCCTCTCTCTTCTCTCTATTCCCATCCCTATTTCTAATCGAATCCCTTCCTCGCCGTTCTTTTTCCGTCCCTATTCTCCCCACCTTCTCTTCTCCTAGCCTCGCATTTTCAAACTCAAGTTTAATTTTCACCCGATTGACATTAAGAGAAATATTTCTAGTATTTATTCTTTGCAGGATTCCGGTTAACAAGTCTGTCCCATGTGCTTGTGCAAGATTTGGTCAAGAATTAGCCTACCATACTGATTGGATATTAAAAGATAAATTTCCAAATTTAATTCAAACCACTGATTTCCATAAGGGAGGTCATTTTGCCGCCCTTGAAGAACCTGAACTTTTAGCACATGATGTGTTCTCTGCAGTTGCAAAAATGGAAAAATTTAGAAGATAATAAATTAAGATTGTTTTTGTTAAATTTTGTTATTTTACAATAAATTTGTTTAATAAAAAATATCTTGGAATTTTTTATATACAGGGTGAATTTGTAAAAACAGCAAAAACCTGCAATTTTTTAAGTCTGCCTGAAATTATATTAAAAAAAAGTTTGGAAAAACGATTCCAAAACCGGTTGTTACAAAACGGTAAGACAGAAGCTAAAAATTCATCAATTATGTAAGATTTCGTAATTCCAGATGTTAGTCGACTAGTTTTTTTTAGGTAGATCTGACTTGGTATAGGATTGAGAAATTCTACGTCATTTATAAAAATATAAATGCGGAAACGATAGTAGGAAGGTTTTATTTACTGCATGAAATCTAAAATTGTAGTTGACAAACATTACAAAAATGTATACAAAATGAATTTCTTTTAATCCTCCGATATTTATTTCTCAAGTCTTTAAATGCCTCAGGCTCCTAGAGTCCACGAAGAGATTCCAAGAGTCTAGACTTTCAAAAGTCCTCCCCTGCGAGTTTCTAAATTATTCATGAGTCTACAGGGTTCGACTCTCTGGAATAATACCCAAAGTTCAGAGATCCAAAATTATGACTTCCCGGAGTCTTTCAAAAATCCGGAGTCCTCCAAGAGACCCCAAATTCCGATTTCCTAAACCCCCACAAGATGTACACATTTTTCAGGGCTGAAACTCTGGAAAACTCTTAAGTCCTGTAAGACTTCCCAGTCCTCGGATTTCCTGAAAGTCCACCAAGTCTCCCAGAATTCTTTGAAAGACCCCCATATATCAAACTTCGGAAAACTCCCTAAACCAATTACATCCAATTCAGTTCATACACTTCCTTAAACTAAATTTGGCTTGGACTTTGAACTTTATAATATAAACCAAAAGTTTAAAGGTAGGACCTTACTTGTACTAATGGTAACTGAAAATTGGAACTTTTCCGGATGGAAAAAAAATGGGAAACCTTGATAAGTGTTAAGGAGGAGGTTTCTGGTGGGTGCAACCACAATCTTGGCGGATGTTTTGGGGATACCACAAGTTGGGGTATTACAGTAGCGGATTCAGAAGTGGTGGGGGAAAACTGTTGGTTGGATGGAAGACAATGCCCTGTAAAAAATTACTCAAGCGTTGAAGAAGATTTTCATTGTGAATTGTGTGCAACACCCACATTGAGAGGTACTGGTTCAAGAAACAAGAGTGTGTTGTGGATTCAGCGATAAGAACGAAATCCTGGTGTAAGATTTCAGTCCACAATTTCACAATATCTGAGTCATACTTTTGATAGTTGTTGATGAAGCAAACTGTGAAAAAAGCCGCTCCAGGTAAAACGTGTCAGGTGTAAAATGCGGCCAATGGCATTTCAGAAGAGTCTTTTGTTAAGTCAAACGTGTTTATCCATGGTTTAGCCTTTGAAAGGCGACCCAAACGAGCTGTGCATTCGCTTACTCGAACTAGTCGCGAGTAACTTGCTCGGCAAAATGCTTCTGATTATAGGTCATCATCATCTGTGACAGTAGTTCATGTGCGTACTCGTGATTTGTTAACCACCTGTTTATCCTACAGATAAGAAACGAATGTCGAAGTCTTTTGGAAAAAGCAAGGGTAAGGGTGGTGGCCTTAAAGTTTTCTGGTTACCAACAGGACACAAATCCCATAAACATAAAAAGAATAAATATTACGTGCATGAACAGACAGACTCGCCCAAAAGGTAAGCCCAAATTTTTGAACTTATTCAAGGTTGCATAATCTCATCACCTAAGATTATTTTTTTCCAAAAAAAACTTCGCAATTTAAAAACAAATGCACCTTTAAACTGGAACGGGTTTAGAAAAAACAACTTTCTTTTTAGAATGTGCAATGCAACAAATTACAACACATTTCCACCCCCTCTTTTTTTTGAAAATTTATTTCTAAATATAAATTTTTACTTAAATTAAAGATCGCACAAACAGACTTTCTGTTACCACAGTAAAACCATGTGTATTTTCCCAGACAAGGTCGAATGATTAACATTATTAGCAATTAAAGTTCGTCATGACGTAAAAAAAGATCGCTCCGTGGAATTTATTGTTTGTCTTTTATTATCTATGCTATATGCAACACTTGGTACAATTAAGATTGGAAGGTAATTAGAAATTTTTATTAGACTGCACAAATTTGATTCAAAAATAAAGTTTGGAAGAAATGGACTTTTTCCTGTAATTAGAGACGAAGGGTTGGGGCAAAATTAAAGGGGTGTAAAACAAATTTAAAGCTCTAGAAAAATTCAGATAACCATTTCATACCCCAAAAATTAAAAAACAATTGATCGGGTACAACACAGGAAAAAAAATTAAAAAACATATAAAGAGCGCTGCCACCATTTTTCCAAAAATTTCCTTGCAACCTCTTTTTATATCCTTGCGTTCCTGTCTTGGGTCTATTTAGATTTTTATTACGTAAAAGTCTCCTCCTCGCTCTTATTTAACATGCATTTTTATCATATAGTATACAGGGTGATCACAATTTAAGTAGCATTTAATTTTATTTGGGAAGTAAAAACCTTTGTCTGTTTCTCCTTAAATATTTAATCGCCCAACTTCAAAATTAATTAATTTAGGATAATTCTAAGGATAGTATCGATTTCTATGATCAATTTTACGTATTGGCTCCAAATTTTAGTTCAATATTTTTAATTGTAGTCGAGTTATTGCGAAAAAATTAAAAACGTTGAGATTATTTCTTTAATTTTCAAGAAATAATCAAACTATACCTTTTAATGACTCACCCTGTATATCCCCAATCAAATTCATTAAAAATAAAAATAAATTCATTGATTTTTAACCTTTTTCGCTAAAAAGTGTCGTAAATAAAGAGCCTGTCATCGCCTGTTACAATACAAAAGGGTCTTTTCAGTTTATTACCTGTTTTTGTATGCAAAAACCCTTTGCGGAGCAGTTCCGGTCTATTATGAAGATTTTTAAAAAGCAATAAAACCTGTCAACACCTATTATTGAAACCACAACGAAAGGGGCCGGGGATTTTTTATTGTTTGCGCAAATTTAAAAGAATTTTCTAGGAATTTACTTTAAAAATTTATTTTAAAGTGAAATATTATTTAGAAGGGCGTTAAATGTTAAATTTTTTGGTCTTTATCCTAATGTTTACTGAACTTTTAAAAATATTCCATGTCTCGATAACAAACTTCTATGCTGTATTATTTATTGTACCGTAACAAAAAATTTATTCGATGCATGTATTGCTGAAACAACAGTTAACAAATACCTTTCGTGTATCTACAATTATTTTAATGTCAGATTAATTTTAAAATATCACGGTAACGATTTAAGGAATCAACTAGGCGTAGCAAATTATTTTTTTTATACAAAACGTAGTCATTTTCGGTTCTAAAAATTATAAGTCGTACACAAAAAAAATTAGGTGGGGCTTGAGGCTTTGGTTAGAGCCCCAAAACACCCTGTATATATTTTTTGGACTTCTTAGAGTCCTTGAATCACCCCGTTTGTGACAGAAAATCTAGGATTTAAATTACAATGCCTTGAGCTAAAACCCCAAATCACCCTGCGTACTATACCAAACATTTCTGATCACTCTGTATATTTACAGACAAGCCCCAAAATAAAGTTTTTGGTTTTTTAAATAATTCTGACGTATTAACAAATTGGTCCATTAGCTTTAAAGACAAGACCGGAAACTTCTCATTAACTTCTAAGTCCGGCCCTGTAGGTGCATGTTTCGAAAGATATCACGACGTCGACGTCGCTTATCATTAACTCTAATAAATATAACTAGTTTATATCCTTATTTTAGTTACAGAGATAAACGTGTAAGGTTTCAAATACATCTTACATATAAAATATTTAATATATTTCTATGCAAAGTGTGTAAATATAATCGAGAATGACGTTGGAAAGGTAAATGTTATCTAATTTCCTATAATTAAATCTAAAGTGCCGTAATTTTTATTACGTTTAATAATTTGTGTAAATATTTATGTATTTATTATTACAAAATATTGTTTTGAACTTTTAATGACGATTCACGAAAGGAAAATCCTCCGAGAAGCACAGAGCGTTTTCAGACACCCTTCTATTTTCATATAATTCTATTACGGAACACCCTGTATTTTAATCAAAATTATTACAAGGACGCCTTTGGTTTTTAATGTCATTAACAAGAGAAATCGAGTCAGTGTCAGATATTCGGAAAAAAAGTGTTTAGTGGTTATGCTTCAAAGACTTAAGTTTTTCTTGTGCTCTTAAGAAATTGTTATTGCCCGTAACAGGTCACCAGAGTTTAAATTAAGAACAATTTTTAAATAAATTCAACTTCCTGTGTAGACTCAAAAAGAAAACTGAATGTCAAATCGTGTCCCTTTTCGGTAAGAGGTTCGAACCTGTACATTTTTAATTTTTTTTCCACTAAAATGATTTTCTACGCTTTCTAAAAATTATTATTAATGTCATATTGACTTTGAATCTAAATAATTTTCGGTATATTTTCAAAATGTTGCCTCCAAATTTTAGTGCCTTAAATATGTTACCATTTTTTACTGTAGAACATTATCCTGGTTTAGGGGATATTTACAGATGTGTTGTAACTACCCTTGCTTTTTTATCTGATCGACGTATTTATAGGGTCGAAGATATATTCAGGTCTGTAGTTATTAATTTTATGCTGCTAAGGCTAAACACCTACGTTAAAATTTATTTCCTTCACGTCTGTATTTTATTTATACCCCTCGTATATTTATTTTTATTTATACACCAGTTGTCAAAATTTTATCTTAAAGGCAGTTTTGTGTGATTTTTTGAAATTTAAAAAAGATATTTTGAAAATTCAAATGGAGGGAGAATTTTTTCTACCAAGGTTATTATATGAATATTTATTTTGTGATATTGTGGCTTCAAAATTTGTTCTTCCTGCCATGTAAGTTTTTTTTAAATATTTAAGATTATTGGTGGATTTCTAAACACTTTCTTGATGTGAAGGCTTAACACCAACCCCAGGAAAAAGTGGGAGGCTATTATAGAGACAGAAAAGGGGACAGAATTGAAGACTTTAAATTTATTTGACTATGCATTGAAAGTTACCTACATTTATTAATTAATTCCTAATAAGTTCCCATTAAAATGAAAGTTGAATGGAATGAATATCTTGCAGGACGTATTTAATATCTCATTTGTAAATATTTATTGTTGATAAAATCCTGCAGTTTACTTAATATAAGCAAGAAAAATATACAAAAGAAAGTCATTAGGTCATTAATTACCAATAAATGATAAGTACTGTTCAAAGTCGCAATAAAAAATTTTATACGACTCATTGACTAAGGTAACTGGAAAAATTAATGGAAATAGGTCTTGTTATCGAATTCGTAATGGGATTGCAAACAATTTTTTCGCATAAAAAAATTACGCAATCTGATTAGTACCAAAAAAAAAAACATTCATCCTTTTATGCTTAACTCTGTACGAATATTTATTGGATTATTTTACCTTTACAAGAAACATTGACTCATAAGTCTAAACAGAAATATTGAAATCGGTGCCTTGTTACCCTTGTTAGTCATAGGCTAAGAATTTTCTGATAGCTAAATCCAACCAAACACCTTTCCTATCTAAGAAATTCGAGCTTCTATTCAAGCAAATGTTTATAAAGCATTGTATTGTTTAAACTTATCAGTTCATTCTTATTGGCCATTTGTAATCAGAAATTGTGGATGGTACTAAAACACTAAATGGGACGGGGAGGGCCAATTCGCCACCACCTCGCCACTTGCACTTGCATTTGTGCAGTCTTAATGGGAGCGTTCGTGTGCTGTTGTGCAGTGAATTAAAAAAAATTACTATTGGTTAATGCTTCTAGTTCTTTGGTTTGAATATATTTTATTTTGCTACTGTGTTTATTGCATAACGTAAGTTTTTTTTTAGTACTAATAAATAATAATTCTTATGTGCATTGAAATGCCAGGGGTTGTCCTTGAAATATGAACACCCACTACATAATACTTAACGTTAGAAAATTTTCTTCCAAATATTCCTCTTTCTTGTATTCCAAACGAAAATAACATTCGCGTACATAACTCATTCAAAACGGAATAAAACGTTTCAGTTATTTCAAAATCAACGGGGAATCCCCTGGACGCCCATGAAAAAATTGAATGGCGAATTTTTTATCAACCCTTCCCTTCAACTTTCGCAAATTTGGTTCAAAAAATTTTTAAACCTCTATCTGCCACCCCTGAAAATTTAATTACGATATCCTGAAAAACAGAATAACGAATTTTTTATCAACCCTTTTGCAAGTATTTGATTTAAAAAAAATATTATCGAGTTGGATGGAAGCTTGAAATTTGGTGTAAATAACTTTCCACCCCCTGTCTAACTCTCCCCTAAATTTTAATTCGATATCCTGAAAAACAATTGAGTATTGAATTTTTGTATTAGGTAATTATTTTTTCAGTTTTTGGGCGTTATTCCTTATCGTAAAAATCATTCTGGGGTTGATTATAAGGGTGCAATTTTCTTCCCGCGTAAATTTGAATTTTATTATTCGAAAGTTGAAAATTTCAAGCGTGAAAGGTTAGGCAACCCATCTAACTGTTAGACAAAAACCAAGCTAGGCAACCAGACGTACACCAAACTTAATTTATTTTTCTTTATGGTTTAGGGGGTGAAGAAATATCTTGTATGTAACCAATGTAACACTAGACACCCTTGCTATTGTATTAAGACCAAAAATATTGTAACTGGATTATTTTTAAATCAATTTTTTTTGTTATTATAGTGCTATGATGTCGGGGGACTCACCAAATTCACAAGGTAAAGATATCTTCGACTTCAAGGAGAAGGAGGGTCGTTCAACGCCCCCTCCAACAACATCAAAAGACACAGCAGTTCAGAGTGGCAGTGGAATAACAGATCCTAAGACTGATGTAGTTGCAGCTTCGGTTCTAGCAGAGCCTCCAAAAGAACACGGTCCTGGAACCAACACCCTTGGTGTTCTTGAGGGACATTCTGATAAAAATGACGATGAAATATTAGCTACAGAAGACAGGCCATTAAAATCTGACGACCGAGCAGATGGTGGTGACAAAGACAAAACAGATGCTCCAAAAAAAATAAATGGTACCGCAGATAAATTAGATGGAAACTGGGTCCCAGCTCCTGAAAAAAAAGAAGAGGAAGAACAAGATGATAGCTGCCCAGTCAAGTGCTTGTATTACACTTTACAGTGTTGTGAATGTACCATTATGTGATGCCAATGCTCACGTAGCTATTGTGATACTAGACTTAGTGCCTTAAAAAATGGTACCTAAAATATATAAAATATTGTTGATATTATTTATCAATATGTATTAATGTTATTGTTTTAAGGGGAGTTACAAATCTCAAATTATGATCTGTTTTTTTTACAACTTTTTAATAGAAATTAGGTCTGCCATCTTAACAAATATAGTGTGTATTATCTTCAGTTTATTATGTAAGAGTACTATACAACAAAACATTTAAACTTAACAAAATAAAAGTATTAATTAAATCTCATTGAGATACTAAAGGGGGTCAAGAAAGCGAATTCTAAGCTAACTTGACCCCCGTTTTGTTGAACACTCATTACTTTTATAATAAGTCTACCTATTATTACCTAATATACACACAGAGGTGATAAATTTCGACACAACTCACTTGGTTTTTTGTTTAAAGTAAATATCAGTCTGCAAAGAAAATTATGGAATACAAGGGGAATTTTTACATAAGTCCAGGGACATTTATTTGACTCACCCTGTACAATGTTTTTTTTAATTACGCGAGCTTAGTATATATAATTATTATATACAGGTCTAGAATTTTATTTTCTTGTAAATACTATTTTTAAAAAAAATTGCATATCCATAGAAAAAAATATTTTTTATGTAGAAATTGGCGGAATGTTAAATAATACTTAAGGGGGGGGAAAGTGGTTGGTTATTCACGTATTGATATTTTTACAACCATCATCAATCAAAAAAATAAAATTCTTAGCACATTGGGAATTAACGGAGGCTTCTTATTACATACAGTATCCATCAAAATTTTTGTGCTTAATAAAAAATTACTATTACTTGCTGGACTATTCAAGCACGGTTTAAACTTATAACTGCAAGCTACGTGTTCCAACTAACATCTTTGTTATATTTATTAAAAATAAAGTACCATTTTTTTTGGGTACTTACACACATAAAGGAAAAATAATAAAATATGGGTACTATTTCAATTAAAATATTAATTTAGGGTTTAAAAAAATTTAAATGGGGTCTTATACCACATTGGGTTTGTATAGAAATTTTTTAATTTTATAAATCGTAAACTGGTGCTATTAGACAAAAAAAAAGATCTAATTATTACCAGCTTGGAATTTATAGCCGGGTACTAAATTGTTTTAATAAAATGCAAGAGTTTTTTGAATTAAAATGTTTGTATAAAAAGAATTAGAGGCGATTATTTAAAAAAAAAATAATTTTATCATCACATACCCTTACTCTTTCAATAATTAACATAAAAATTTTGCCTTACTTACAATTAGTCACATTTTTTAATATATCTGGAAGTATTTACCCTTCCATAATCTATATGGCAAATTTTATTTAAAAAAAAAACATCGAATTGGTAACAAAATTTATAAATCTAATATTTTTTATGTTAAGTCTTTTAAACCATAAAAATTTAATCAAAGACTAGATACTAAAACGACTATTGCATTGTAAAATCACGACGAATAAATAGGTAGAGGGTGAGCCTCTGAATTCACTACATATTTGTCAATGTCTAAAAGTTTTGGGTTATCACTAAACAGCAAGTATAAATACTTTAAGGTTTCACTAAGGAAAAATGATTCCATCAAATCTTTGGGTCTTACATTGGCTGTATTACGTACATTACCAATGGACGTATATCCGTTTACAACTTTGGTGTATTTTTCAAAAGCCTGAAAAATTTGCCAACCCCAATCTTGATATGTTGTATTCTTGGTCAGTTGGTACATATACCACAAGCTTTCAATAAACTCGGGCCGAAGCAAATTATGTGCATCATTTGTTTTCACATACATATCGTTCGAATTCTCTCCCTAAAAAAATTAATTTTAAAAAGCCAACGAACAAATTTGGAACTTGGGGAGCTGTATGGAAAGCTGAGTCTGGCAACAGTCATCAGACAAAATCGGATGAGATAGAAATGGAAGCCGAAGGAACTAATAGTAAAGGCGTCTGCTAAGAAAACATGGTAGGGCAATATGCAGGAAGACTTACAGAAATATGGAACAACAAACAGGGAAGAGATGACGAAAGATAGGAAAAAACTAAGGAAAGACACTCCCTCTAGGTTTGCACTGCTGTTAATTAATTTTAAGTTCTTTTAAAATATTTCACTAACCTGTATATTAAAGTAAGTAATCTCAGGCGCAAGGAAAGTAGGTTGTTGTGCATAAGTTTGATAACAAGTCGTTAAGAGTTCTTCTGCAAGCTTCATATGACTTTCTGGCATACCAAAATGAACCCCTAAAGCAAGGGTTCCTGGTAAATAACACGTTAAATGATCCATCTTCGGTTTAAAATCTTTTCCCCCTACTAAAAGTTCTCCAATAAAAAGAAAACCATTAGGAACAGTACGATGGGCTAAATGTTTTTCTACTCCGCTTATTCCTTCAATATAATCATCCCTTAAGCTAAAATAAATATAATTAAAACCGAATTTAAAAGTAATTATAAAAAACTTACTAATCAATAGTTTTTCCAGTCTGTATCCATTGTTTAAGTAAATATTCATAATAACTATCCCCTCTTGCACCGAGGGTAATTGTCGAGTACGATCTAAACTGACCAGAATTTGCATTTATAAATATAGGAACTAAACCGTCTTTTTTTTCCAACTTATGGATTTGGGAGGAAACTTTTGCGGCGGCTTCTTCATATTTAGGAATCCCTGAACTGCGACTTAAATCCCTAAATTCTAACTGTATTGTGGTTACCTCGGAAGTGCTACTATCTGGAGACCACTTTGGGGCATGAGCTTTCCTTGTAAATAAATTAATGTCAGAAAATGGCACTCCCGATTCAGTTTGAAAGCATGGCAGCAAACGATCACCTAAATCCATCTAAATAAAAATCAAAACGGTGCATTAAAACAGATTTGTTTAAATTACTTAAAAGACTTACGGCTTTGGTTAAATACATTCTATCTCCAGAGAGGTGATAAATACTTAATAATCCTCCGAGGACTCGAATTGAAACTTCAAATAAGTTTACGTCACGGTTTTTATCAAAATGTAGGTGTTTATCAATCCATTCCCTTGCTTCAGCGTATTCTATAAACGAAAATAATCAAGAAAAGAGGTTTATTTGGAATTTTAATTAAATCTGTACCATTTTTTAACCCCATAATGTAAATGGTATCAAGAGAATCGACGATGCTTAAACCTAATCCGAACCAATCATGATATCCTTCAGAAATTGGTTTTAAATGATCATGTCCCCATGCAAAAGATTTGTAACCCTTCCAAGCATGCTTGAAGGCTTCCACTACAGCCCTTTGTCGATCATCTGTTGGGCCTAAAAGAAAGAATGTTATAGTCTTGTTCGCTAGGGTAAATATTTAATTCTCAAACCTGTGAATTGTACTCCTATGTTTGGTCTAGCAAGGACATGTTTAACATTAACATTCTCATCAATTTGAACATCACCGGGTTCTTCGAGGACTTGATTTTCGCTTTCAATTTCATTAAAATCGTTTTCCACGTCTCGTGGATCATTTCGAATGTTGACTAATACATCCTTTTTTAAAGTGTTTACTTCTGGCTTGTCTATATCAATTATTGCACTTTCGGAATTACCGGGAAGGAAGTATAATATCGTAAAGAGTACAGCAACAACTGACATGTAAATTAAACTACGTTGGAACCTTGAAAGTTGATTCCACCACTAAAAAATTATGGTTTTGAATTGAAATAAGGGATAATTAAAAGGCTTACCCTCCAGAAACTCTTTGTTTTCTTGGAATCTGGAAACACCTCACTGGTAAGGTTAAGTGTAACATGGTCGCTATTTGAAGCAGCCATTGCTTTTTATATTTACATTATAATAGACACATGATTTGGAGATTAGGTTTTACAGTAAAGCCGTTTTTAATTGTTCCTAAAACCCTTGAAAAACTAATTTTTATTGAAATTTTGCAAAAATGTTACACAAACGTCAAAGTGACATGTCGCCAACGGAACAAAAATGGGCGAAGCACTTGGATTAATCAGCCTTTAATTAATTCTAGGATTTACCCCAAAGAATTAATTTATGTAATTATTGCTAAATAATTATCTACAACCTTCTTTTTATTAATAAAAAGTTAATAATTTAAAATATTTTAGTGTTTTAATTTTTTCCATATGGGTTATTTATCATACACCTTAGGATTTTATAACAAATGTCCTGTCAAAAGTCACCTGTCACATGGGGCTTTCAAAATCACTTTTCATTGCACAATAAATTTAGGAAGTACCTCCAAGAGATTAATTAAAATGTACAATGTCAAGGGACCCAGTAAAATTGTTGCCAAAACCACTACGAGAAGAGGTACTAACGTAAAGTTATATCAGCTAACCGTAATTTTAATATTTCGAAATTTTTTACAGGTATTTCACAAAACATTGATAGTTTTCGAGATACTTCTAAAAACATGAAATCATTAGATGCTAATGATAATGAAATAGTAAAGTAGGTTACAGTAGTTTAGATTATTTTACTCTAAAATGCTTAATTCTGATTTGTTGTGTTAGCGGACCTAAACCCGTTTTTCATAACAATTCAAGAAGGATATTGTCTAATCATGCACGGCAACAAGAAGCAATCACACCACAACATGAAGAAATCATTAAATATATTCAGGATTGTACGTATAATAATTGATTTTTCAAAACCAAAAATATTTTACCTAACCCAACTTTCCCTTTTTAATTTATAAGGGCTTTATTAGATTAAATCATAAAATTTTTGTATTAAATCTAGAATAACGATACCTTAATTATACTAAATCAACCTTAACATATTTGAATATTATAATTTAATTTATTATGCAATCGGTAACGTTTAAATATTTCTAGCATGGTCGTCAGTGAATTCAGACATGGAGCAAGCATCTGTCCCTTCAAATCCCAATAAAAATCGACGTGGTAAAGTCTTAATTAACTTCATGCATTTGAGTGTTTTAAAAAAGCAATTTTTTAGGTAATAATCGGTCCATCTCATACTACGAGGATCAGCCTTGTCCGCATTTGCAAGATTTCAAGCCTTTTGATTTGGAATCATGGTGGGGAAAGCGGCTTTATAGTTTTATCACAAATTCAGTCAATGGAAAAAATTAAATTACAGGCATGTCATTTAAAAAAAAAAGGTTTTAATCTTGGGACACTTCTATGAATAACAATAAACTTGGGGGGGGGTCATAGTTGTGGTAAATGAAAAGTTATAAATAAATAAGCCAAGATTTTTCCTTTTGTTAATGTAAACTGCAATAAGTTCAAGTTTTCCGTAGTACAATATCAAAGCTGCCAGTATTCAACTATAAAACATTTTTGCAGCAATCACAGGAACATAATCTCACTTTAAATATTTTCTAGAATCACTCAGCATTTCACTTCAGGTACAAAAACCATATCAGAATAGATTTTAACGCCTTGTTTGCTAGATTTTAGTGGTAGACTGATTACGTGTAGATTGATTAATTTTGTATAGTTGCCGTTAGTTTGAATTTCGAATTTTTTGGTAATAAAAAAAATTATATGTTCTAGATGATAAAAATGAAGTCTTCCGTAGTGTAGAAATAATTATATTGCGAAATATAATTTTTTTTGCAACTATTACAGCTACTGTTTTTGTTTAATTGTTTGTTCTAGATTAGTTTAGTTGTTGAATTGTTAAAAAAATATTTGTTGTTGTTGTTATCTAAAATTTCAATATAGTTGCTTGTAATTGTGAACTTTTAATAAAATTACTTGAATTATTAATTACCAGGGATTCTCCCTTTAGTTTATTTTCCTTAAAATAAAAATACATTATCTGTAGAAACAGATTAGTCTAAAATTTATGTAGTCTTGCAGTACCTCATGTCTCGAAAGTTTTAAAATCAATCCTAATCGGATGAGAAGGTATTTTCTTAGAAATTTAAACGACTGTAGTGTAATTAGCCTTGCAATACACTAAAAAGATAGACTTTATAATTTTTCTTACTCCAATTTAATTTTTTTTTACCTATGAATTCTGAAACGGGATCATTTTCACCATCCCCTCTCATAGTTCCCGTTATCTCATCATTTTCAACCATAGGCATAAATAAATGGACAAATTCTGAACTATACGGTGGCCCAATAGCTTCCAAAACCTCATTAGGATTAAATTTTTAATCAAAAATAAAACGTCTTTGATAAAATTAATTCTTACCTCGGTTACAAAATATCTAATCAATGATATATCTGTATCTCCTTTTTGCCAACATTGTTTGATGTATTTTACTACTGGAACAACACATCCAGCGCAGAGTAAATTTACCATACGGTCAAGAACCATTTTTCTCATTTCAAGCTAAAATTAGATTTACAAAAATTTAATTTAAACCCTTCCAAAATAATTACCTGAACCAGAATTTCAAGTTCATCTTGTTTAGATTCAAATAATCGGATTAATAAATCTAGGACTTGGTTATGAAGAAGCGGATGCAGGTTGACTACTTCATCGAGCATTGCCATGTGCAAGGGACAATGTTCTGTTGATAGTTTAAAATAACTTGGTTCTGTGACGGTGCATTCAACCCATCTGACAATTCCTACAGCTACAACCGGAAACCTGAAACATTTAGAAGGTTTACATGGGGTTGGAGCTGAACAAGTTGTTACCTTAAACAGTGGTAAAGATTTGATAATTCTGCCATAAGTTCTGAACTTCCCTTGTTTACGTTACAAATACCATGGACGGATTCAATTGATTGAATTGTCGGCTTCAGTTCATCCTTAGTCCATGACCGTTTTTGTCCTTTTTTTGCTTGCATCTCACAAACACTTGCTGCATATGCTAACAAGTAAATATATTTCGGTTTGTGTTCAGGATTTAATTTTACTCCGGATTTAAATAAGGAGTCGATAAGTAATTCTGTAAATACAAACAAATTCATAAAAAATTAATTAGTTCATGGAAAAAAAAGAAAGAAATAAATATAAAATGAACCACACCTAAAAATTGCGGTGTTCTGATTAAATCAATAGGAGGTGGATCAGCAGCTGAATAATTTCTAAAAAGGACAGTTATATCGGCTGGATTTAACGTATTCCTCGAAAGCATTGAAGTTAAAGCCTGACAAGCTTGTGGATACCCAGAAGCACCATTTAAAGCCATTGTAATCGGGGTTACATCATGTCCACTGTAAAAATCAAAATATAAAATCTTTTTGGTTAACCGTTTTAAAATCATACTTTTTCTGGGCACGTTTTGTAATTTCTTGTGAAAGCCTTTTCATACTGCTACCACCTTTAGGTTCACGTGCTAAGACATTCATGATTACCTGACTGTATACATAAGTATGTTGGCCATGACAAACCATTTTCTGTAAAAAATTGTGTTTGCATCGTTTTAAAATTAAATTCGGATACTTACAGCACATTCTTTAGATGTTTTTTGCCAGTCTTCGGGGTTTGTTAGAAACCCACCAATGGCTGTCTTTAATACCCTTGAAAATACTTCTAATTGCTGAGCAGCTGTCGATATGCTTGTGATTTCTCCTTGAAACCCTGCATCGGAAATAAGCTACAAATAAAAATTAGTTTTTGTAAAGTCTAGAATTTTTTTTATAAAGTACCTTAATGGTAAAATTCAGCATAAGACAATCCGGGTACTCTTCGGCTAGCCTGTAAATAAGCGATCTCCAAGTTGGATGTTCAATAAGCTCGGTTAACCACGCAGGAGTTTCTCCTTCCTCGGTGAAAATAGTATCAGCCTTTTTAGGATCAAACGTCCTTAAAATCATGTCTTTTAAATGATTTTCAACCATAGCTTGAACATCTTGAACTTTTACACCTTAAAATGACTTTTTCTACTTGATCTAACAATTTGAAACACATTTTTTACCTCCTACTATTAACCACTCTGCGATTAAATTAGCCATTTGCGCTACGGCTGTGTAATTTTGCGAAAGCTGTTCGATCACATGAACAGGATTTCCTCCAGACTGAAAATACCTTTTAAGTTGGGAGAATATCCCCGGTTCCATAATGTAATCGGGAGTCGCAAACTTTTCAGCACATTCTGCAAGAACTTGTTCCGGATTTTCGACATGGTCTTCTCCACCTTCAGACTGAAATAATTATTATGAATTTGTTTGAGGCGTTTAAAGGGGTAAATACCTCGTCATCTAAGTTATCTGCTGCATCCCAAGCTGCTTCGTAATCCTCGTCCATCGTAAGAGTTCAAACGACACAAAAACGAATCAAGAATGTTTCTGTTAAATCAAAACTAGAATTAATATGTTATTTAAACATTATTCACATACGAAGGGGTAAGAAAATCACTCATTTTCTTGTTTGTTTAGAAAGAAAGTTCCAGTTCACTGAATTATTCTAAAAAAAAAATCACTTTGGTGGTTTGATTCAACTAACCTTCTGAATGTTTAGAAAAAACGTTAGTTTAGGGGTTTAATTGTTAATTTTATACACTATTTTAACTATTTTAAGGGTAGTTTATTTATAAAAACGTTTAATAATTTACGAATCTAACCTAAAATTTAGTAAACGTCAACAAACTTCATTTTGGATAAACAAAAGTAGTGGCTACCCTACAGCCTTATGTCATGAGCTGCTTACGGCATTGTTGACGGGAACTTAAGATAATTAGCATAAAAAATTTAAAGGAGCATTAAATTATTTAATTTTTAGCAATAGAATATTGTTAAATAACGATGCTTACGAGTTACATACCAAAAAAGAAAAATCCAACCATTTTTTTGTTTAAAAATTAAAAACAAAATTAAAGGGGGTTTATTTAATTTTGTTAAAATTTGGAAAGGGGGAAGAATTACAACCCTAATAAGCTTAGATTATATTATTTTAAAGATATGATTATTTAAAATAAATTATAATTACTAAAAATTATGTACCTAAATAAAGGGGGGGAGATTTAATTTCCTCATTTAACTTATGATCTTCTTAATGATTTTTTTAAATTCTTGTATTTCTCTATTTTTAACAAATTATTCGAGGAAATTCCCCCAAGACTTTCTATCATCTTGTGGCAGTTTGGGGTCACGAATTACAAAAGCTTTACCCTACAAACTGTGTCGACAAAACACTTAAAATCTAGGACAAGAAAATAAAACGAGGCCAAAAGGAAAAATCTAAAAGCAATTTTCATTTCCTTAAAAAGGGGACTACTACAATAATTATATTAAGTTTCCTTCAACGTAAATTCAGGGCACAGGTGATCGAGTCGTGCATGCATAATTAAGAATACGATAAAATTTTAAAAGGGGGTATCTATCATAAAGGCGGGGTTATAGTTGTAGGGCTGTAAAATAATCGATATTTAGAAGGACACGCAACATTTACAACATACCTGATACAGTTTTGTTATGTCGGACTTTGGAACTGTACGCGCCCTTATCAAATTGCTTACATAAATTAAATAAAAATTAGTTTTTGTCTTCCATAAATGAAATAAAAATATAAACAGTGAAAATAATAATTATTTCCCAGAATGAATCGCTATATTACGTTACATCAATTAGGGGATGGTACTTATGGGTCTGTGGTGCTTGGTCAAAGAAAGGACACAGGTGAAAAAGTGGCTATTAAAAGGATGAAAAGAAAATATTATTCCTGGGAAGAAGCAATGAATTTACGGGAAGTTAAGGTAGGGAAAAGTTTTCTTAATCTTTTACGGCGTAATAGGACACAAATCGATCATGGAAATGCATTCGTCACGAAATGTTTACTTTCCCAATAAAGGAGAAAATTATAAGTACATAAGGGTTGTCACGTTAAAACGTTTAATTTTCGAAAATTTTGGCTTTAAATCACCGCATAATTGGTATAACTTGGCAACATCGCCTCTAAATTCCAAAAAAACTTTACAGGGTGTTTGAATAAAATCAAAAATTGTATAGCCCCCCGTGGATTTCAGGAGATAACTTTTATTACACATCCTGTTTGATTTTCATCCCCTAAAGGGTCTAAAGGGATCAGAATTCTATTCTTTCTTCTAGAAAACAAATTAATAATTTATTGTTTGTTGTAGTCTTTAAAAAAATTACATCACACAAACGTAGTAAAACTAAAGGAAGTAATTCGAGAGAATGATGTATTGTATTTCGTGTTTGAATACATGCAAGAAAATTTGTATCAATTAATTAAAGATAGAAGGGTGCCGTTTCCGGAAGCAACTGTCCGGAACATATTATATCAGGTAAGAAGGGCTAAGGAATTATTTACTTGTCGTGAAAGGAACAATTAGAAATTTCCATTGAACTTAATTATATGTGGCGATGTTCCTGGATAAGTAAATACACGTCAGAGGTTTCCTTTTACTACATTCAATTAAACATAGCTTTTTGTTAATCATTGATTTTACAATCAAGAAATACATAATAAATAATAACTGGAAATGTTCTGCTGGGAAATATCAAGTGTGTACAAATGGGGTTGCAATTGTCGTATTTTTTTCAAGGTTGAACTATTCAAATTCAAAAATCTAGTTACCTGTGCAAAATTCGCCATAAAGTTCAAAAATGTAACCTTTCAGGCCAAAATTGACTCAAAAAAATCAAAGTGTGAATTATTTCTGAAAATTTTCCAACCAGATCGGAAGAGGTGAAAGAAATTTTGCGATAAATTATTTTTACACCCCCATTTTGTAAGCCGTATAACGACTCGTTCACAAACGATTGTAGGGATTTGAACGATTTTTCGGCTTCACCGTGAAAACAAAGACAATCGTTCGTGAACGACTTTTTACAGCATAAGGGTAACTCCCTTAATTTTTAATATCTTCTAGATTCTACAAGGCCTAGCATTCATCCATCGCCATGGATTTTTCCACAGAGACTTAAAACCGGAAAATCTTTTATGTTCAGGTCCGGAATTAGTAAAAATTGCAGATTTCGGTTTAGTTCGTGAAATTCGTTCAAGACCACCTTACACCGATTATGTTTCAACAAGATGGTACCGCGCCCCTGAAGTCCTCCTTCATTCCACAACTTATGGTACCCCTATCGATTTATGGGCTGTCGGATGCATTGCAAGCGAAATTTATACCTTTAGACCTTTATTTCCGGGAACGACAGAAACCGACCAATTATATAAAGTTTGTGCAATACTTGGAACACCCGAAAAGGTAATTGTTTTAGGGGTAATAAGAAGTTTAATTAATGAGGAGGGTTGTTTTTGCAGAAGAACTGGCCTGAAGGGTATCAACTTGCAGGGGCTGTAGGGTTTAAGTTTCCACATTTTACAAGTACGCCCATTACTGGAGTTGTACCTCAGGCGAGCGAAGTTGGGGTTAATTTAATCGAAATAATGTTGGATTGGAACCCTACAAGACGACCCACTGCACAGTCGGCTTTGAAACATTCCTATTTTCAGGTTTGTAATTGGTTCTCTGATTCGCGTTCTTCTTCTAGCGTCTGGTCGAATTGATTTTCCTTCTTCTTCCAATATCCCCAATTGTTGCGTTCGAATTCTTCTTGATTAAGCTTCCCCCAATTGGTTTCTTCCTTGTTCCCTGTTTCCTTTTCTTCTTCTAACATTTTCTCCAATCGATTTCCCTTCCCCCACTTACTATCAATTTTTAGTTCATCCCTCTTCACCAAATGCGTTTAAGTTCGCTTTTCTTCTTCCTCCATTTTCCCCAATTGGTT
Source organism: Hemicrepidius hirtus (assembly GCA_963082805.1). Taxonomy (NCBI): domain Eukaryota; kingdom Metazoa; phylum Arthropoda; class Insecta; order Coleoptera; family Elateridae; genus Hemicrepidius; species Hemicrepidius hirtus. Next base: position 31,023,042 of record OY720165.1, read on the forward strand.
CCTAATTCATTTTTACCTTCTTATTTAGTTTATTGACATTCTCAAGCGTCACTTTGTTGAAATCCATGATTATATAAATAATAAATATTAAATAAAATATCGATTTCAACGGGAAATAATAAGATTTATTCGCTTTATACGTATTTAGGTTGGGCAGCGTTATGGGGGTGGTTCCATGATCAAACAACCCCTTCAACAACAAATTATTGGTATCTCAGAGTTTCAATCAAATGGAGTTTACCAAGGACTTGGTCAGGAAAATGGACAAAACCCTTTACAATCTCTTCAGCAACAATTTTTACAACAAATGACTGCAAGTTCTACCAAAACGAAAATTCAGCAAACTGACCAATTTAATGTGCAACCTTTGATAAAACCTTTACAGCCGACAACTAGGAACCAACCAGTTCAAGCCGTAGCACCTATTGTATATAGTTTCAGACAACCTGATCTTTTGGCAGGAAAAAATAAATCCGTACAAACTAAAAAATTGTCTTGGGAAAAAGGGGAATTCTTTGATGATGACGATTTTGCTGATATTTTAGGGTATGTATTGATTTTCTTACGTTTCCGTGTTTCTAATTTGTTTGTTTTGGATTAGACGTAAAATTAAAGCACCTGAAAAGAGCAAAGAAAATTTGATAAGTTTAAAAAATGAATACAATTTGCAAGATATTTTAAAACCTCCAAATAAAGCAAGTGCTGGAAATGCCAAAACTCAATACCTCAGCGTATCACGTTATATAGTTGGCCAATCTTCTGGAGTTCGAAGGGACTCCACTTTTAGCATAATTGGGGATGATAGTCGGAAAGATAGCGGATTATTTTCTAAACAATCAGGTAACATATAACTTCAGGGATGATTTTTTCAACACAATTTGGGTGATTAAATTTTTTTCCAGGTGATGGAAATTATTCCCCTTTATGGAATAATCCAGGTTTGATAGAGGCTTCATCGGGTAAGAAAAGGCTAGTTGGGGATTTTTTTGGAGGAACAGCTAAAGGTCGAACAGATTGGGCAGCCAAGTAAGTACATACAGGGTGATCCATCAACCAAAACTAAAAGGAATAAATTCTAATTACCACTTTTCATTTGAAGTTAGTTTTCTCTAAAATTATGAGTTTTAGACAAAAATGACAGGTAACAAAATTTGTAGAGCATCAAAAAATCTATTTAACAGTGTAAAAATATATAGGGTGTTGCATAAGAAAAAAACGAGTTATCAGATATCAAAGGTTAAGATACCAAAAAAATCAAACTCCACTTTTCCTTTGAAGCCGATTTTCTGTAAAACTAATCCATTTAGATAAAAATCATAGATAATAAAACTTGTAGAACATAAAAACATCTATCAAATGATATATAAATATATAGGATGTTGCATAACAAAAAACTGAGTTAATAGTCAGCAAAGTTAAAGAACAGAGAAATCACTCTAATCTTATTCTCAAAAATAGCTTGGGGTATCCCCCTGAATTGCGTGTTCCAATTTTACCTTCTAATATTCTTTTTTTTTCAGATATCTTAAATAACGTAGAAGAAAATAGCATTGAAAGTGACTGTGATACACATATATTTTCTTAATGTTACATGTTAATAATCACATATATCTATAGATGCAAATAAAATTGTTTCTTAATCTGTATAATATAAATAAAATAAAACATATTAAATGGGCAAACAGTTTATTTCTCTAGGTATTCCAAATATAGGATTTATTGATTCTTTAAGCTTTAAATAAGTAGGTAGGTACATGACACCGATATTGTCCTCGTTACTATCATGCTCAACATATCTAACTGACCATGACATTTTAAGTCGATTAGTATTACGCATTATTTTCTTTTATGAATTATTAAATTAGAAAAATTACATTTTAGTTTTAAAAACAACCAATCTAACATATTTTTTCCTGTTATATCTGAAGCCATATCTGTTTGGGCAGAAGAAGGTAATTTCAGTCAGAAATGGTATTACTAGAATCAATCAAGGATTTAGGAATGAAATTTAGTAGTCGATTTATTCCTTGGGAACGGTGTCTAGCCATAGCATTACCAAAAATGAATAAATTCTAAAATTTAGATAGGCAACCCAACATACACATTGGATAATAATTTACATTAATTTGATATTTATTTTAATGGGAACTTCTTTCAGTTGTAAAGGCTTAACATTAACATAGGATAGAGCCCTACAGGACCTGAAATTTACTTCTACAACAGCCCCTTACCTTTTCTTCTCTTCAGATTAGCTCAAATTCTTAAGCTCGCTCCGGAAGCACTTCATAATCATTCTTGGAAAAATAATAGTACCACGACTATCCTGATTCAAGAACAAGGACGTAAATTAAAAAACTAGCTTTAGTCTCCTTTTATTTATTTTCGATAAAAAAAGTTTAAAAGAATCCCGCCCTTTTTTAAATTTGATTTGTTTAGGAAACTTTTGTTTCTGTTGGTTACATGTTTTGTGGCGTCCTATTGTGAAATCCAAATTTCAAACTTCCTTTCCAAATTTGAGTGTTTTACATCAAAAATTGTGCTTCTCAACATTTCCAAAAGCGTTCCAAGTAGGTTAATTTAACAGTTTTTATTATCTTCCTATCAATATTAGACAAAATTTTCCTATTTTTTGAATTTTAAATTTCAAGGTTATATTGCAAAGAAATTTTCAAATTTGAAACCCTTTAAAGAGATATTTCAGATGCTCAAATGACTTTCAGGCATTACAGAATCAAAACAGAACAATTAAATTAAGCAAAGTGCATGTTTTATTGTCTTTCCGTTTTAAAATTTCGTAACATATTTTTCGGTTATTGCTCGGGGAGAAATCTTGTTACCGAGGAATAAACAAACTATTCCAGTGAATTTAATCAGTGACCAAGGATATTTTCTATTATTATACACATTGGCATGGGACATGATTTAAGTCACGTTTTATCTATTTTCCATAAAAAAACTTTATAGGGAACCCGCCATTTTTTAAATTTGAATAAATATTCTGTTTATGGTTTATGTTGGTAACACGTTTTGTGGCGTCCTATTGTGACATCCAAATATTACTTCAAAGTTTCTTTTTTAAATTTAAGTGTTTCTCTGAAAAATTGTGTTTATCAACATTTCCAAAAGCGTTAATAGGTTAGTAGGCTCATGTAATATGTTTTATTATATTCCTAACAATTAGACAAAATGTTCCTAATTTTTGAATTTCAAAACTATGCAAAGAAATTTTCAAATTTGAAACCCTTTAAAGAGATATTTCAGATGCTCAAATGAATTTCAGGCATTACAGAATCAAAACAGAACAATTAAATTAAGCAAAGGGCATGTTTTATTGTCTTTCCGTTTTAAAATTTCGTAACATATTTTTTGGTTATTGCTCGGGGAGAAATCTTGTTACCGAGGAATAAACAAACTATTCCAGTGAATTTAATCACTGACCAAGGATATTTTCTATGACTACACACATTACTCATTAGCATGGGACATGATTTAGGTCACCTTTTATCTATTTTTGATAAAAAAACTTTATAGGAAGCCCGCCTTTTTTTAAATTTGAATAAAATTATTTAGGAACATTCTGTTTATGTTGGTAACACGTTTTGTGGCGTCCTATTGTGACATCCAAATTTTACTTCAAACTTCCTTTTTTAAATTTAAGTGTTTCTCCGAAAAATTGTGTTTATCAACATTTCCAAAAGCGTTAATAGGTTAGTAGGCTCATGTAATGTGTTTTATTATATTCCTAACAATTAGACAAAATGTTCCTAATATTTGAATTTCAAAACTATGCAAAGAAATTTTCAAATTTGAAACCCTATAAAGAGATATTTCAGATGCTCAAATGAATTTCAGGCATTACAGAATCAAAACAGAACAATTAAATTAAGCAAAGGGCATGTTTTATTGTCTTTCCGTTTTAAAATTTCGTAACATATTTTTTGGTTATTGCTCGGGGAGAAATCTTGTTACCGAGGAATAAACAAACTATTCCAGTGAATTTAATCACTGACCAAGGATATTTTCTATGACTACACACATTACTCATTAGCATGGGACATGATTTAGGTCACCTTTTATCTATTTTTGATAAAAAAACTTTATAGGAAGCCCGCCTTTTTTTAAATTTGAATAAAATTATTTAGGAACTATAGGCTTGTTCGTTTGTCTGCACTAAACTGCATGGAACAGGAAACAAACAACATGCTATCTCTTTTTAATGCACCAACGCCGCATGTAGCCATCTTTTTCTGTTTCCTGTTCGAAGCAGTTTAGTGCAGCCAAACGAACAAACCTATTCTGTTTATGTTGGTAACACGTTTTGTGGCGTCCTATTGTGACATCCAAATTTTACTTCAAACTTCCTTTTTTAAATTTAAGTGTTTCTCCGACAAATTGTGTTTATCAACATTTCCAAAAGCGTTAATAGGTTAGTAGGCTCATGTAATATGTTTTATTATATTCCTAACAATTAGACAAAATGTTCCTAATTTTTGAATTTCAAAACTATGCAAAGAAATTTTCAAATTTGAAACCCTTTAAAGAGATATTTCAGATGCTCAAATGAATTTCAGGCATTACAGAATCAAAACAGAACAATTAAATTAAGCAAAGGGCATGTTTTATTGTCTTTCCGTTTTAAAATTTCGTAACATATTTTTTGGTTATTGCTCGGGGAGAAATCTTGTTACCGAGGAATAAACAAACTATTCCAGTGAATTTAATCACTGACCAAGGATATTTTCTATGACTACACACATTACTCATTAGCATGGGACATGATTTAGGTCACCTTTTATCTATTTTTGATAAAAAAACTTTATAGGAAGCCCGCCTTTTTTTAAATTTGAATAAAATTATTTAGGAACATTCTGTTTATGTTGGTAACACGTTTTGTGGCGTCCTATTGTGACATCCAAATTTTACTTCAAACTTCCTTTTTTAAATTTAAGTGTTTCTCCGAAAAATTGTGTTTATCAACATTTCCAAAAGCGTTAATAGGTTAGTAGGCTCATGTAATGTGTTTTATTATATTCCTAACAATTAGACAAAATGTTCCTAATTTTTGAATTTCAAAACTATGCAAAGAAATTTTCAAATTTGAAACCCTATAAAGAGATATTTCAGATGCTCAAATGAATTTCAGGCATTACAGAATCAAAACAGAACAATAATTAAATTAAGCAAAGGGCATGTTTTATTGTCTTTCCGTTTTAAAATTTCGTAACATATTTTTTGGTTATTGCTCGGGGAGAAATCTTGTTACCGAGGAATAAACAAACTATTCCAGTGAATTTAATCACTGACCAAGGATATTTTCTATGACTACACACATTACTCATTAGCATGGGACAAGAAATTTTCAAATTTGAAACCCTTTAAAGAGATATTTCAGATGCTCAAATGAATTTCAGGCATTACAGAATCAAAACAGAACAATTAAATTAAGCAAAGGGCATGTTTTATTGTCTTTCCGTTTTAAAATTTCGTAACATATTTTTTGGTTATTGCTCGGGGAGAAATCTTGTTACCGAGGAATAAACAAACTATTCCAGTGAATTTAATCACTGACCAAGGATATTTTCTATGACTACACACATTACTCATTAGCATGGGACATGATTTAGGTCACCTTTTATCTATTTTTGATAAAAAAACTTTATAGGAAGCCCGCCTTTTTTTAAATTTGAATAAAATTATTTAGGAACATTCTGTTTATGTTGGTAACACGTTTTGTGGCGTCCTATTGTGACATCCAAATTTTACTTCAAACTTCCTTTTTTAAATTTAAGTGTTTCTCCGAAAAATTGTGTTTATCAACATTTCCAAAAGCGTTAATAGGTTAGTAGGCTCATGTAATGTGTTTTATTATATTCCTATTAATTAGACAAAATGTTCCTATTTTTTGAATTTCAAAGTTCTGTGCAAAAAAATTTTCAAATTTGAAACCCTTTAAAGAGATATTGGAGATATTTCAGATGCTCAAATGAATTTCAGGCATTACAGAATCAAAACAGAACAATTAAATTAAGCAAAGTGCATGTTTTATTGTCTTTCTGTTTTAAAATTTCGTAACATATTTTTTGGTCATGGCTCGGGTGAAATCTTGTTCCCGAGGAATAAACAAACTATTCCAGTGACTTTAATCACTGACCAAGGATATTTTCTATGATTATACACATTAGCATAGGACATGATTTAAGTCACCTTTTATCTATTTCTATTTTCGATAAAAAAGTTTAAAGGAAACCCGCCTTTTTTTAAATTTGAATACAATTGTTTAGGAACATTCTGTTTATGTTGGTAACCCGTTGGCGTCCTATTGTGACATCCAAATATTACTTCAAAGTTCCTTTTTTAAATTTAAGTGTTTCTCTGAAAAATTGTGTTTATCAACATTTCCAAAAGCGTTAATAGGTTAGTAGGCTCATGTAATGTGTTTTATTATATTCCTATTAATTAGACAAAATGTTCCTATTTTTTGAATTTCAAAGTTCTGTGCAAAAAAATTTTCAAATTTGAAACCCTTTAAAGAGATATTGGAGATATTTCAGATGCTCAAATGAATTTCAGGCATTACAGAATCAAAACAGAACAATTAAATTAAGCAAAGTGCATGTTTTATTGTCTTTCCGTTTTAAAATTTCGTAACATATTTTTTGGTCATGGCTCGGGTGAAATCTTGTTCCCGAGGAATAAACAAACTATTCCAGTGACTTTAATCACTGACCAAGGATATTTTCTATGATTATACACATTAGTATAGGACATGATTTAAGTCATTTTTTTTCTATTTTCGATAAAAAAGTTTAAAGGAAACCCGCCATGTTTTAAATTTCAATTGTTTAGGAAGATTGTGTTTTTGTTGGTAAACAAGTTTTGTGACATCAAATTTCAAACGTTCTTTTCCAAATTTGAGTGTTTTACATGAAAAATTGTGCTTATCAACATTTCCAAAAGCGTTCCAAGTAGGTTAATTTAATAGTTTTTATTATCTTTCTATCAATTAAACAAAAATTATCCTACTTTTTGATAATTTTGGATTTCAAGGTTATAGTGCAAAAAGAAATTTTCAAATTTTAAACCCTCCAAAGAGATATTTTAGATGCCTAAATGAATTGCAGGCAGTACAGAATCAAATTAGGCAAAGTGCACATTTGATTTTGTGCACCTCTCCGATCTTAAAGTTTCGTAACATATTTTTCGGAAATTCCTCGGGTAAAACCTTGCGACCGAAGAATAAACGAACTACTCCAGTGAATGTAATCACTGATCAAGTGTATTTTCTATGATTTTTCAGATGAGCGTACTTCGAAATATAAATTTATTGCGTCTTGCTTAGTCGATAATTTTTCTTTTACTCGTCTCGCTCCCTTTTTATACAAAAACATAACGAACGTAAGACTAATTTTTTATTCTTAAAGGAATTTTAATAAAATTCACATCTCTAATGGTTTTAATAACCGTTCTAAATCGAAAATGATTATAAACAACGTAAATATTCCTAAATCTGTGCATTAACAAAATGTAAACCTACCATGTATAAAAATATACATTTAACACCTTCGAAAAATTTCAAATTTAATTATTCTGCTGCAGCTCCCCCTTTGCCTTTCTTCTTTTTCTTTTTCTTCTTTTCAGATACCTCGGGAACTTCTTCAGGAACTTCCTCACTCTCTGATTTTTTCTTCTTCGTTTTCTTTTCAGATGTTGGTTCTTCAGGATCTTCTTGATGCTTCTTCTTTTTCTTCTTTTTTTGTGTCACTTCCATTTCTTCTATAAATAAAATTATTATTGGAAAAACACAAAAATAAACACAAACAAACCTTCATTTTCCTCTTCTACTTTAAAACTAGTGCTAGGTTCTTCTAACTGTTTCTTAGCCTTCTTTTTCTTTTGTTTCGGTGTCTGTTCTACTTCGTCTTTAATTTCAGTTTTTATTTCTGAAGGCCCTTGGGATTCAGAACGTTTTCGCTTACCCGATTGTAAAGTTGAATCAGCAGCATGCGGATATTGTTTAATTTCACTAAAAACATTCTTATTAATAATAATTTTAAAAAAACAGGATCACTTTACGCATATTTACCTGATTCCGTGATATTTTTCGAATTTAGCTTTAGCTTTTCCAGTTCCACTGATTCGTTTTAAATTTCCTTCCTCCAAGATTCTTAATCTAGCTTCCAATTTGACTTTGTGTTCAGCTCCTAGATCAAAACTGCTGTCTTCTCCCAAGGCATCAACACGAGTCGCAAGGGAAGCCTTTGCAGCTAACATTCGAGACATTTTTCCTTTATTTTTAGTACTTGTTTGTCCAATTAATTGTGCATGATAAATCAAACCATATTTAGGCGTATCTTTTTTTGTTTTTAAAGCACGGAACAAAGCTTTTTCTGCCCCTAAAATTTGTACAGTTGAAGCTGGATGTTTGGCTAAATTTATTAAGGACCCTGCATGGGAAATTAAGCGAGCACCAACTAGATCTCCGACTAGGACTGTTAAATTCGGGGCCATTGCCATCATGCGTGCTTTTAAATAATCGTATAATTGTGCACGGTAGCTTGTAATGTCAATTACTTGATCGCATAAGTTTTGAATGTTTAGTATGTCGTCTTCAGAGATTTCTGTACCCATGGAAATTTCCGCAGCTTCTTTAACCTGTTCTTCGAGGTCTTCAGGTAAAATATCGGATAAATCCGAGCTTCCAGCATTATCCCGTGTCCCAATAATCTTAACTGTTTTAACGTATCCTATATTATCGGTGATTATTTTTCCTAATTCTGGAAAATGCCAGCCGTACCATTCCCGACACCTCATAATATAATTATTAAGTTCCTTATCTAAATCATCGAGTAACGAAACAGCTTGGATAATCATCGTGTCTATTTTATCTGGGGAGAATTTTAATTTATACCGTGATAACGAATGTGCCAAACCTAACGCCATGGCCGTCATTTCTTTTTTAGGCAACCCAGCTAATAAACTTTCACTTTGTGATCTAATACAACGCATTAATTCCTGCACGGATGTATTCGAGACACATTGTAAGTTTAGTTTATCTTTGATTGCGTTTCCTAACTTTGCATCTGCTACAAGAAGTTGGTTCTGTACATTTTCATCCACGAATTGTTTCAGCATTTTCTTAAGACATTTTGAAAGTTTTCCTTCGACAGCTGCAGTTGTTGCAGCTAACGCTTCGGTTGTATCGGCAAACTTTTCGAAATGCTTAAGTTTGACACTAAAAAATTTTTTTAATTAATTTACTGGGTAGGAAAAAATTGTAAATTACTTACACTTTACTTGCAGCTTCAGGGGATTCAAATTCTTGGTAAAGATTGTCCGATTGTTTAAGTTTCTTGTCATCTAAGAGCTGTAAAGCATGCGAAATTGAGGTTATGTTAAATAAAATAGGGGAGGAATTTTAAAAATTACCTTAAAAATGGCATAGCCAGCTGGGGTTTCAAATAAAACCAGCATTTTGTAACACTATTCACGTTTTTATAATATTGTTAATTAATGTTTTAACCTTAACAAGGATCGACTCTAACCTAAAATGCGACATGCATGTTTTTAAGCGGAAACGGATATCGATATCATTTTTGATCACTTTGTTTTGGTCGGTAATGGTTCTGGCTCCACTAACGGTAACATAGGGAAATAATAGGTGGTGCCATTGCCTCCTTTTACAACTTTACAAATTTCATCAAAATCGGCTCACTAGTTTTTGCATTTAATGTTTTTGGATTTAAATTTTTATCGTTTTCCTTATACATCGGTGCTGTTATGTAGGTACAAGTCAAGGGACAAGTAGTACCAAATTTAATTATCCAAAATGTTTAATTTCTTTTCAGAATGTCTAGTCCCAACAACAGTGTTCAAACACAAAGGGAAGACAATGCCAATCCCAATCTACCTTTTGTGATTACTTTCAATAGATTTATGTCAAACCAAGTGGTAGATGGGATTTGCATTTTTAATGTTCTGAGAATTGACATTTTCAAATATGCGTTGCTAACAATGCAAAGACCAGGGTTTTCTGGCTTGCAACGCCCATCTGTGATCTTCATAGACTCTTGTGGTGTTTCCGAGGGAGGTGACAATGGAGGACCCAGGCGGGAATTTTTCAGATTAGGATTGATCGAGTTGCAAAACGGGATTTTATTTGACGGTATGTAATTTGCCATAAACATAACGCCCATAACCATACCACAGACCATTACAGTGTTATTAATTTATTGGAATGAATGTTATTTTACTCATAGGTCCAGAATGTGATAAACAAATTCAATGGAGAAGTTGCAGTTTTGCAGAAAATCTGTACAAGCAAGCAGGCATTTTTATTGGAATGTCGATTATCCACGGGGGTCCAGCACCATCATTTTTTAGTGAAGCATTTTTTGATTGTTTTGTGGGAACAAAAACTGAACTAAAAATTGATGGTGCCATAGAAACAGAAATAAATAGAATTAAAGAGGCCCACACTCTTACGGAGTTGAATGAAGTATTAACACGCACTAACACATATTTAACGGCTGCGGGTTGTCCTACTTCCGTTACCGATTTTGCGAAAAAAGAAAGAATTCTAAAAGGTAATCCGAAATCATTTCTCTTGACTTTTTTACACGTATTTTCTGAGGCGCCGCGCCGCGCCGCCGGCTCGCAAGATCCACCCACCGTGTGAATTCAAATCATTAATACATATTTTTTGTTTAGGGCTACTACATTTTTATGCAACAGTCAGAAACAAACCAGCTCTAGAGCAATTTATAAGTGGATTCCAATCATTAGGAATATATAATTTTATAGTGGAACATAAAGTAGAATTTAAGAAAATGTTTTGCTACCAAAAAAGAGCTCTTCAAGTTAGTGATTTCAACGAGACGTTCACATTTGACTTTAGTGAAGCTACACTGGAGAATAAGACTTTTATCTTCTTTCAACGTTTTTTAACGGACTGTGAAGGTAATAGAACTTTTTCTAATGGCTAATGCTATTTTTACAGTGGCTTTAACCACTACTAATATTAGTTGTACTGTTTTACTTTGATGACATTTTAAAAATGTCAACCTTCTTTATCTTTCTTGTTTTGTAGTAGCTTCTTGGATTATCTAAATTGTACTCTGGAATTTAGTAGGATAAGCTTTTATCTTTTTATTATTTAGCATTAGACTTCCATTGGTGACTTGGTTCTGAGGTTTTTCCTCACACCGTAGTTACTTTAGATAGTTTAAGTTTAGCAGTTTTCCTACTGATGATGGTCGCTGTCGAAACACGTATTTGGGTTTTACGTTTTGCTATTACTACTGTTATTAGGTACTTTAACACTTTAACATTCTCTATTTTTACTATTATAGAAAGACGGATTGAGACAACATTGGAAGACGCATCTTAAATTTTGCAACAGATGTTTCGTCCATACCTCCCCTAGGATTCCCTAGTAAACCAAAAATTGAATTTTTGTCCTCGAACTTAATATTTCCTCAAGCGAATATATATTCACTTGTTCTACAGTTGCCAACATGTCATAACAGCTATTGTACGTTTAAGGAAAAAATGATGTATGGCATCCGAGAAGGAATGAATTAGATGTTTTAATGTCTGTATACCTTACAAGTTGTATTTTTATTTGTAATAGCACTATTTGAATTATCTATAATTTATTTTGAGGATATCGTTATCATTTATTTTAATAATAATAAAGATGTATCTAATATGATTTGAAGAATGTGGATTTGCTACTTGCTACCATAAGATGTAATCAGTGTTTCCAACCTTTTATTTTTTGTACATAAAAATTACATTATTATTACAACGCACGTTTAAATTTTTCTATTTAAATACTAAAACAGTGACAATCCTCAATTCGAAGTGGTTGTCATGCTTGCAACTGAAACAGAGGGCGAATATTTGCTTTAGTATTATCCCTTTTCGGTTCAATAGCCCTGATTTGTAACGCACATACGTGATATGTAAATTGTGTACACATTAATATAACAAGGGTGTAGTGAGGTGACACTAGAATATCCCTTAATAATTAAACGTTCCAGTAAAATTCCAATGAAGGTTCCTGATTCGGTCCTGACACAATAAACATACTTTTTTAAGGGATTTAATATTTGTTTTGGGAACGAAATAAAAATGTAAACGGGAGCGAAATAACCTTAGCTATTGAGTCGTACAGTTCAAATCTGCGCGAATTTTCTTTTCATAATTTTATTTTGTACAATAATATAACAATGTAATAAATTGTGGGACTAGTTGATTTGCAATTAGGAAGGTAAGGGTCTTCATTGCCCTTCATATATCTTTCTTTTTCTTAACTGAACCCGAGGTAGTTAAGGGTTAAATACAAACACAGCCCTATGAGATATGAATCGATGAGATTATTCCGAGATCAACAGAATCCCTAAACCCATTTGCATTATGTTCTCCTGTATAGATATCGCATCTTGTCGGGGCGACAGCTTTTCTACAGTGGTGCAGTGGGGCATTCTTAGGGGGGGTGACTTTATCAAAGCAGGGCTGTGCCCTACAGCTGACGGTACAATAAATTAACACGCGCTGCGGCTCTTGCTTTGCATAACCCCTCTATCAACCATTCTTCGTGTGTCACTTTATATATGAAACTACGGCGAGCTTTAATAACCTTAATAGGCTTGCACTGTAATTGATATTTTGTGTACCAACCGAGACGAAAAACAAGAGTTCTTCATTTACTACCACGGTTGATTACTTAAGCGGGTATTGTGGTTCGAATTAAATTAAAATTATTTTATTTTTATGTACTATATGTTCATTTTATTTATCCGTCTGGGTTCCGGAGAAAGAATAGGCCCAGGGTATCCCCTGCCTGTCGTATGAGGCGACTATTTGGGCCGACCGCGTCTTTGTTTGGCAATTTTTAGCCATTTTATCTCATTTTATTTATCCGTCTGGGTTCCGGAGAAAGAATAGGCCCAGGGTATCCCCTGCCTGTCGTATGAGGCGACTATTTGGGCCGACCGCGTCTTTGTTTGGCAATTTTTAGCCATTTTATCTCATTTTATTTATCCGTCTGGGTTCCGGAGAAAGAATAGGCCCAGGGTATCCCCTGCCTGTCGTATGAGGCGACTATTTGGGCCGACCGCGCCTTCGTTTGGCCATTTTTAGTCATTTCATCTCATTTTATTTATCCGTCTGGGTTCCAGAGAAAGAATAGGCCCAGCGTATCCCCTGCCTGTCGTATGAGGCGACTATTTGGGCCGACCGCGTCTTCGTTTGGCAATTTTTAGCCATTTTATCTCATTTTCTTTATCCGTCTGGGTTCCAGAGAAAGAGAATAGGCCCAGGGTATCCCCTGCCTGTCGTATGAGGCGACTATTTGGGCCGACCGCGACTTCGTTTGGCCATTTTTAGTCATTTCATCTCATTTTATTTATCCGTCTGGGTTCCAGAGAAAGAATAATCCCAGGGTATCCCCTGCCTGTCGTATGAGGCGATTATTTGGGCCGACCGCGTCTTCGTTTGGCAATTTTTAGCCATTTTATCTCATTTTATTTATCCGTCTGGGTTCCAGAGAAAGAATAGGCCCAGGGTATCCCCTGCCTGTCGTATGAGGCGACTATTTGGGCCGACCGCGTCTTCGTTTGGCCATTTTTAGTCATTTCATCTCATTTTATTTATCCGTCTGGGTTCCAGAGAAAGAATAGGCCCAGGGTATCCCCTGCCTGTCGTATGAGGCGACTATTTGGGCCGACCGCGTCTTCGTTTGGCAATTTTTAGCCATTTTATCTCATTTTATTTATCCGTCTGGGTTCCGGAGAAAGAATAGGCCCAGGGTATCCCCTGCCTGTCGTATGAGGCGACTATTTGGGCCGACCGCGTCTTCGTTTGGCAATTTTTAGCCATTTTATCTCATTTTATTTATCCGTCTGGGTTCCGGAGAAAGAATAGGCCCAGGGTATCCCCTGCCTGTCGTATGAGGCGACTATTTGGGCCGACCGCGTCTTCGTTTGGCCATTTTTAGTCATTTCATCTCATTTTATTTATCCGTCTGGGTTCCAGAGAAAGAATAGGCCCAGGGTATCCCCTGCCTGTCGTATGAGGCGACTATTTGGGCCGACCGCGTCTTCGTTTGGCAATTTTTAGCCATTTTATCTCATTTTATTTATCCGTCTGGGTTCCGGAGAAAGAATAGGCCCAGGGTATCCCCTGCCTGTCGTATGAGGCGACTATTTGGGCCGACCGCGTCTTCGTTTGGCAATTTTTAGCCATTTTATCTAATTTTATTTATCCGTCTGGGTTCCGAAGAAAGAATAGGCCCAGGGTATCCCCCGCCTGTCGTATGAGGCGACTATATGGTCCGACCGCGTTTTCGTTTGGCCATTTTTAGTCATTTCATCTCATGTTATTTATCCGTCTGGGTTCCAGAGAAAGAGAATAGGCCCAGGGTATCCCCTGCCTGTCGTATGAGGCGACTATTTGGGCCGACTGCGTCTTCGTTTGGCAATTTTTAGCCATTTTATCTCATTTTATTTATCCGTCTGGGTTCCGAAGAAAGAATAGGCCCAGGGTATCCCCCGCCTGTCGTATGAGGCGACTATATGGTCCGACCGCGTTTTCGTTTGGCCATTTTTAGTCATTTCATCTCATGTTATTTATCCGTCTGGGTTCCAGAGAAAGAGAATAGGCCCAGGGTATCCCCTGCCTGTCGTATGAGGCGACTATTTGGGCCGACTGCGTCTTCGTTTGGCAATTTTTAGCCATTTTATCTCATTTTATTTATCCGTCTGGGTTCTGGAGAAAGAATAGGCCCAGGGTATCCCCTGCCTGTCGTATGAGGCGACTATTTGGACCGACCGCGTCTTCGTTTGGCAATTTTTAGCCATTTTATCTCATTTTATTTATCCGTCTGGGTTCTGGAGAAAGAATAGGCCCAGGGTATCCCCTGCCTGTCGTATGAGGCGACTATTTGGGCCGACCGCGTCTTCGTTTGGCCATTTTTAGTGATTTCATCTCATTTTATTTATCCGTCTGGGTTCCGGAGAAAGAGAATAGGCCCAGGGTATCCCCTGCCTGTCGTATGAGGCGACTATTTGAGCCGACCGCGTCTTCGTTTGGCCATTTTTAGTCATTTCATCTCATTTTATTTATCCGTCTGGGTTCCAGAGAAAGAATAGGCCCAGGGTATCCCCTCCCTGTCGTATGAGGCGACTATTTGGGCCGACCGCGTCTTCGTTTGGCCATTTTTAGTCATTTCATCTCATTTTATTTATCCGTCTGGGTTCCAGAGAAAGAATAGGCCCAGGGTATCCCCTCCCTGTCGTATGAGGCGACTATTTGGGCCGACCGCGTCTTCGTTTGGCCATTTTTAGTCATTTCATCTCATTTTATTTATCCGTCTGGGTTCCAGAGAAAGAATAGGCCCAGGGTATCCCCTTCCTGTCGTATGAGGCGACTATTTGGACCGACCGCGTCTTCGTTTGGCAATTTTTAGCAATTTTATCTAATTTTATTTATCCGTCTGGGTTCCGGAGAAAGAATAGGCCCAGGGTATCCCCTGCCTGTCGTATGAGGCGACTATTTGGGCCGACCGCGTCTTCGTTTGGCAATTTTTAGCCAGTTTATCTCATTTTATTTATCCGTCTGGGTTCCGGAGAAAGAATAGGCCCAGGGTATCCCCTGCCTGTCGTATGAGGCGACTATATGGTCCAACCGCGTTTTCGTTTGGCCATTTTTAGTCATTTCATCTCATGTTATTTATCCGTCTGGGTTCCAGAGAAAGAGAATAGGCCCAGGGTATCCCCTGCCTGTCGTATAAGGCGACTATTTGGGCCGACTGCGTCTTCGTTTGACAATTTTTTGCCATTTTATCTCATTTTATTTATCCGTCTGGGTTCTGGAGAAAGAATAGGCCCAGGGTATCCCCTGCCTGTCGTATGAGGCGACTATTTGGGCCGACCGCGTCTTCGTTTGGCCATTTTTAGTGATTTCATCTCATTTTATTTATCCGTCTGGGTTCCGGAGAAAGAATAGGCCCAGGGTATCCCCTGCCTGTCGTATGAGGCGACTATTTGAGCCGACCGCGCCTTCGTTTGGCCATTTTTAGTCATTTCATCTCATTTTATTTATCCGTCTGGGTTCCAGAGAAAGAATAGGCCCAGGGTATCCCCTGCCTGTCGTATGAGGCGACTATTTGGACCGACCGCGTCTTCGTTTGGCAATTTTTAGCAATTTTATCTAATTTTATTTATCCGTCTGGGTTCCGGAGAAAGAATAGGCCCAGGGTATCCCCTGCCTGTCGTATGAGGCGACTATTTGGGCCGACCGCGTCTTCGTTTGGCAATTTTTAGCCATTTTATCTCATTTTATTTATCCGTCTGGGTTCCGGAGAAAGAATAGGCCCAGGGTATCCCCTGCCTGTCGTATGAGGCGACTATTTGGGCCGACCGCGTCTTCGTTTGGCAATTTTTAGCCATTTTATCTCATTTTATTTATCCGTCTGGGTTCCGGAGAAAGAATAGGCCCAGGGTATCCCCTGCCTGTCGTATGAGGCGACTATTTGGGCCGACCGCGTCTTCGTTTGACCATTTTTAGCCATTTCATCTCATTTTATTTATCCGTCTGGGTTCCGGAGAAAGAATAGGCCCAGGGTATCCCCTGCCTGTCGTATGAGGCGACTATTTGGGCCGACCGCGTCTTCGTTTGGCAATTTTTAGCCATTTTATCTCATTTTATTTATCCGTCTGGGTTCCGGAGAAAGAATAGGCCCAGGGTATCCCCTGCCTGTCGTATGAGGCGACTATTTGGGCCGACCGCGTCTTCGTTTAACCATTTTTAGCCATTTCATCTCATTTTATTTATCCGTCTGGGTTCCGGAGAAAGAATAGGCCCAGGGTATCCCCTGCCTGTCGTATGAGGCGACTACTTGGGCCGATAAATAGTCTTAGTCATATCTCAAAGCTAATATAGCTCCTACTTTTAGCTGGACATGTCGTACTCATGTCTAAAAGCTAATACAGCTACTACTTGTAGCTGTATAAATAGTCTTAGTCATCTCAAAGCTAATATAGCTCCTACTTTTAGCTGGACATGTCGTACTCATGTCTAAAAGCTAATACAGCTACTACTTGTAGCTGTATAAATAGTCTTAGTCATCTCAAAGCTAATATAGCTCCTACTTTTAGCTGGACATGTCGTACTCATGTCTAAAAGCTAATACAGCTACTACTTGTAGCTGTATAAATAGTCTTAGTCATCTCAAAGCTAATATAGCTCCAACTTTTAGCTGGACATGTCGTACTCATGTCTAAAAGCTAATACAGCTACTACTTGTAGCTGTATAAATAGTCTTAGTCATCTCAAAGCTAATATAGCTCCTACTTTTAGCTGGACATGTCGTACTCATGTCTAAAAGCTAATACAGCTACTACTTGTAGCTGTATAAATAGTCTTAGTCATCTCAAAGCTAATATAGCTCCTACTTTTAGCTGGACATGTCGTACTCATGTCTAAAAGCTAATACAGCTACTACTTGTAGCTGTATAAATAGTCTTAGTCATCTCAAAGCTAATATAGCTCCTACTTTTAGCTGGACATGTCGTACTCATGTCTAAAAGCTAATACAGCTACTACTTGTAGCTGTATAAATAGTCTTAGTCATCTCAAAGCTAATATAGCTCCTACTTTTAGCTGGACATGTCGTACTCATGTCTAAAAGCTAATACAGCTACTACTTGTAGCTGTATAAATAGTCTTAGTCATCTCAAAGCTAATATAGCTCCAACTTTTAGCTGGACATGTCGTACTCATGTCTAAAAGCTAATACAGCTACTACTTGTAGCTGTATAAATAGTCTTAGTCATCTCAAAGCTAATATAGCTCCTACTTTTAGCTGGACATGTCGTACTCATGTCTAAAAGCTAATACAGCTACTACTTGTAGCTGTATAAATAGTCTTAGTCATCTCAAAGCTAATATAGCTCCAACTTTTAGCTGGACATGTCGTACTCATGTCTAAAAGCTAATACAGCTACTACTTGTAGCTGTATAAATAGTCTTAGTCATCTCAAAGCTAATATAGCTCCTACTTTTAGCTGGACATGTCGTACTCATGTCTAAAAGCTAATACAGCTACTACTTGTAGCTGTATAAATAGTCTTAGTCATCTCAAAGCTAATATAGCTCCTACTTTTAGCTGGACATGTCGTACTCATGTCTAAAAGCTAATACAGCTACTACTTGTAGCTGTATAAATAGCCTTAGTCATATCTCAAAGCTAATATAGCTTCTACTTTTAGCTGGACATGTCGTACTCATGTCTAAAAGCTAATACAGCTACTACTTGTAGCTGTATAAATAGTCTTATTCATGTCTCTAAGCTAATACAGCTACTACTTGTAGCTAGCTGTAAATAGTCTTATTCATGTCTCTAAGCTAATACAGCTACTACTTGTAGCTAGCTGTAAATAGTCTTATTCATGTCTCTAAGCTAATACAGCTACTACTTGTAGCTAGCTGTAAATAGTCTTATTCATGTCTCAAAGCTAATACAGCTACTACTCGTAGCTGTAAATCTGTAAGTCTTATTCATGTCTCTAAGCTAATACAGCTACTACTTGTAGCTAGCTGTAAATAGTCTTATTCATGTCTCTAAGCTAATACAGCTACTACTTGTAGCTAGCTGTAAATAGTCTTATTCATGTCTCTAAGCTAATACAGCTACTACTTGTAGCCAGCTGTAAATAGTCTTATTCATGTCTCTAAGCTAATACAGCTACTACTTGTAGCTAGCTGTAAATAGTCTTATTCATGTCTCTAAGCTAATACAGCTACTACTTGTAGCTAGCTGTAAATAGTCTTATTCATGTCTCAAAGCTAATACAGCTACTACTCGTAGCTGTAAATCTGTAAGTCTTATTCATGTCTCTAAGCTAATACAGCTACTACTTGTAGCTAGCTGTAAATAGTCTTATTCATGTCTCAAAGCTAATACAGCTACTACTCGTAGCTGTAAATCTGTAAGTCTTATTCATGTCTCTAAGCTAATACAGCTACTACTTGTAGCTAGCTGTAAATAGTCTTATTCATGTCTCTAAGCTAATACAGCTACTACTTGTAGCTAGCTGTAAATAGTCTTATTCATGTCTCTAAGCTAATACAGCTACTACTTGTAGCTAGCTGTAAATAGCCTTAATCATATCTCAAAGCTAATACAGCGTCCACTTTTAGCTTGACATAGTCGTAATCATGTCTCAAAACTAATACAGCAATTACTTGTAGCTGTATAAATAGTCTTAGTCATATCTCAAAGCTAATATTTGTTAAAATAAAATAGTAGGTAGTATAATGATGAAACAACACAGAATGTAAAATCTAGTATCTATTGCTAGTAGTCTGTATTTTGTTTTAATGTAAATAAATTACATATTTCTTCAATATAGCTTCTACCTTTAGCTGGACATGTCGTACTCATGTCTAAAAGCTAATACAGCTACTACTTGTAGCTGTATAAATAGTCTTAGTCATCTCAAAGCTAATATAGCTCCTACTTTTAGCTGGACATGTCGTACTCATGTCTAAAAGCTAATACAACTACTACTTGTAGCTGTATAAATAGTCTTAGTCATCTCAAAGCCAATATGGCCTCTACCTTTAGCTGGACATGTCGTACTCATGTCTAAAAGCTAATACAGCTACTACTTGTAGCTGTATAAATAGTCTTAGTCATCTCAAAGCTAATATAGCTCCTACTTTTAGCTGGACATGTCGTACTCATGTCTAAAAGCTAATACAACTACTACTTGTAGCTGTATAAATAGTCTTAGTCATCTCAAAGCCAATATGGCCTCTACCTTTAGCTGGACATGTCGTACTCATGTCTAAAAGCTAATACAGCTACTACTTGTAGCTGTATAAATAGTCTTAGTCATCTCAAAGCTAATATAGCTTCTACTTTTAGCTGGACATGTCGTACTCATGTCTAAAAGCTAATACAGCTACTACTTGTAGCTGTATAAATAGTCTTAGTCATCTCAAAGCTAATATAGCTCCTACTTTTAGCTGGACATGTCGTACTCATGTCTAAAAGCTAATACAGCTACTACTTGTAGCTGTATAAATAGTCTTAGTCATCTCAAAGCCAATATGGCCTCTACCTTTAGCTGGACATGTCGTACTCATGTCTAAAAGCTAATACAGCTACTACTTGTAGCTGTATAAATAGTCTTAGTCATCTCAAAGCTAATATAGCTCCTACTTTTAGCTGGACATGTCGTACTCATATCTAAAAGCTAATACAACTACTACTTGTAGCTGTATAAATAGTCTTAGTCATCTCAAAGCTAATATAGCTCCTACTTTTAGCTGGACATGTCGTACTCATGTCTAAAAGCTAATACAGCTACTACTTGTAGCTGTATAAATAGTCTTAGTCATCTCAAAGCTAATATAGCTCCTACTTTTAGCTGGACATGTCGTACTCATGTCTAAAAGCTAATACAGCTACTACTTGTAGCTGTATAAATAGTCTTAGTCATCTCAAAGCTAATATAGCTCCTACTTTTAGCTGGACATGTCGTACTCATGTCTAAAAGCTAATACAGCTACTACTTGTAGCTGTATAAATAGTCTTAGTCATCTCAAAGCTAATATAGCTCCAACTTTTAGCTGGACATGTCGTACTCATGTTTAAAAGCTAATACAGCTACTACTTGTAGCTGTATAAATAGTCTTAGTCATCTCAAAGCTAATATAGCTCCTACTTTTAGCTGGACATGTCGTACTCATGTCTAAAAGCTAATACAGCTACTACTTGTAGCTGTATAAATAGTCTTAGTCATCTCAAAGCTAATATAGCTCCCACTTTTAGCTGGACATGTCGTACTCATGTCTAAAAGCTAATACAGCTACTACTTGTAGCTGTATAAATAGTCTTAGTCATCTTAAAGCTAATATAGCTCCAACGTTTAGCTGGACATGTCGTACTCATGTCTAAAAGCTAATACAGCTACTACTTGTAGCTGTATAAATAGTCTTAGTCATCTCAAAGCTAATATAGCTCCTACTTTTAGCTGGACATGTCGTACTCATGTCTAAAAGCTAATACAGCTACTACTTGTAGCTGTATAAATAGTCTTAGTCATCTCAAAGCTAATATAGCTCCAACTTTTAGCTGGACATGTCGTACTCATGTCTAAAAGCTAATACAGCTACTACTTGTAGCTGTATAAATAGTCTTAGTCATCTCAAAGCTAATATAGCTCCTACTTTTAGCTGGACATGTCGTACTCATGTCTAAAAGCTAATACAGCTACTACTTGTAGCTGTATAAATAGTCTTAGTCATCTCAAAGCTAATATAGCTCCTACTTTTAGCTGGACATGTCGTACTCATGTCTAAAAGCTAATACAGCTACTACTTGTAGCTGTATAAATAGTCTTAGTCATCTCAAAGCTAATATAGCTCCTACTTTTAGCTGGACATGTCGTACTCATGTCTAAAAGCTAATACAGCTACTACTTGTAGCTGTATAAATAGTCTTAGTCATCTCAAAGCTAATATAGCTCCTACTTTTAGCTGGACATGTCGTACTAATGTCTAAAAGCTAATACAGCTACTACTTGTAGCTGTATAAATAGCCTTAGTCATATCTCAAAGCTAATATAGCTTCTACTTTTAGCTGGACATGTCGTACTCATGTCTAAAAGCTAATACAGCTACTACTTGTAGCTGTATAAATAGTCTTAGTTATCTCAAAGCTAATATAGCTCCAACTTTTAGCTGGACATGTCGTACTCATGTTTAAAAGCTAATACAGCTACTACTTGTAGCTGTATAAATAGTCTTAGTCATCTCAAAGCTAATATAGCTCCTACTTTTAGCTGGACATGTCGTACTCATGTCTAAAAGCTAATACAGCTACTACTTGTAGCTGTATAAATAGTCTTAGTCATCTCAAAGCTAATATAGCTCCTACTTTTAGCTGGACATGTCGTACTCATGTCTAAAAGCTAATACAGCTACTACTTGTAGCTGTATAAATAGTCTTAGTCATCTTAAAGCTAATATAGCTCCAACGTTTAGCTGGACATGTCGTACTCATGTCTAAAAGCTAATACAGCTACTACTTGTAGCTGTATAAATAGTCTTAGTCATCTCAAAGCTAATATAGCTCCTACTTTTAGCTGGACATGTCGTACTCATGTCTAAAAGCTAATACAGCTACTACTTGTAGCTGTATAAATAGTCTTAGTCATCTCAAAGCTAATATAGCTCCAACTTTTAGCTGGACATGTCGTACTCATGTCTAAAAGCTAATACAGCTACTACTTGTAGCTGTATAAATAGTCTTAGTCATCTCAAAGCTAATATAGCTCCTACTTTTAGCTGGACATGTCGTACTCATGTCTAAAAGCTAATACAGCTACTACTTGTAGCTGTATAAATAGTCTTAGTCATCTCAAAGCTAATATAGCTCCTACTTTTAGCTGGACATGTCGTACTCATGTCTAAAAGCTAATACAGCTACTACTTGTAGCTGTATAAATAGTCTTAGTCATCTCAAAGCTAATATAGCTCCTACTTTTAGCTGGACATGTCGTACTCATGTCTAAAAGCTAATACAGCTACTACTTGTAGCTGTATAAATAGTCTTAGTCATCTCAAAGCTAATATAGCTCCTACTTTTAGCTGGACATGTCGTACTCATGTCTAAAAGCTAATACAGCTACTACTTGTAGCTGTATAAATAGTCTTAGTCATCTCAAAGCTAATATAGCTCCTACTTTTAGCTGGACATGTCGTACTCATGTCTAAAAGCTAATACAGCTACTACTTGTAGCTGTATAAATAGTCTTAGTCATCTCAAAGCTAATATAGCTCCAACTTTTAGCTGGACATGTCGTACTCATGTCTAAAAGCTAATACAGCTACTACTTGTAGCTGTATAAATAGTCTTAGTCATCTCAAAGCTAATATAGCTCCTACTTTTAGCTGGACATGTCGTACTCATGTCTAAAAGCTAATACAGCTACTACTTGTAGCTGTATAAATAGTCTTAGTCATCTCAAAGCTAATATAGCTCCTACTTTTAGCTGGACATGTCGTACTCATGTCTAAAAGCTAATACAGCTACTACTTGTAGCTGTATAAATAGTCTTAGTCATCTCAAAGCTAATATAGCTCCTACTTTTAGCTGGACATGTCGTACTCATGTCTAAAAGCTAATACAGCTACTACTTGTAGCTGTATAAATAGTCTTAGTCATCTCAAAGCTAATATAGCTCCTACTTTTAGCTGGACATGTCGTACTCATGTCTAAAAGCTAATACAGCTACTACTTGTAGCTGTATAAATAGTCTTAGTCATCTCAAAGCTAATATAGCTCCAACTTTTAGCTGGACATGTCGTACTCATGTCTAAAAGCTAATACAGCTACTACTTGTAGCTGTATAAATAGTCTTAGTCATCTCAAAGCTAATATAGCTCCTACTTTTAGCTGGACATGTCGTACTCATGTCTAAAAGCTAATACAGCTACTACTTGTAGCTGTATAAATAGTCTTAGTCATCTCAAAGCTAATATAGCTCCAACTTTTAGCTGGACATGTCGTACTCATGTCTAAAAGCTAATACAGCTACTACTTGTAGCTGTATAAATAGTCTTAGTCATCTCAAAGCTAATATAGCTCCTACTTTTAGCTGGACATGTCGTACTCATGTCTAAAAGCTAATACAGCTACTACTTGTAGCTGTATAAATAGTCTTAGTCATCTCAAAGCTAATATAGCTCCTACTTTTAGCTGGACATGTCGTACTCATGTCTAAAAGCTAATACAGCTACTACTTGTAGCTGTATAAATAGCCTTAGTCATATCTCAAAGCTAATATAGCTTCTACTTTTAGCTGGACATGTCGTACTCATGTCTAAAAGCTAATACAGCTACTCCTTGTAGCTGTATAAATAGTCTTATTCATGTCTCTAAGCTAATACAGCTACTACTTGTAGCTAGCTGTAAATAGTCTTATTCATGTCTCTAAGCTAATACAGCTACTACTTGTAGCTAGCTGTAAATAGTCTTATTCATGTCTCTAAGCTAATACAGCTACTACTTGTAGCTAGCTGTAAATAGTCTTATTCATGTCTCAAAGCTAATACAGCTACTACTCGTAGCTGTAAATCTGTAAGTCTTATTCATGTCTCTAAGCTAATACAGCTACTACTTGTAGCTAGCTGTAAATAGTCTTATTCATGTCTCTAAGCTAATACAGCTACTACTTGTAGCTAGCTGTAAATAGTCTTATTCATGTCTCTAAGCTAATACAGCTACTACTTGTAGCCAGCTGTAAATAGTCTTATTCATGTCTCTAAGCTAATACAGCTACTACTTGTAGCTAGCTGTAAATAGTCTTATTCATGTCTCTAAGCTAATACAGCTACTACTTGTAGCTAGCTGTAAATAGTCTTATTCATGTCTCAAAGCTAATACAGCTACTACTCGTAGCTGTAAATCTGTAAGTCTTATTCATGTCTCTAAGCTAATACAGCTACTACTTGTAGCTAGCTGTAAATAGTCTTATTCATGTCTCAAAGCTAATACAGCTACTACTCGTAGCTGTAAATCTGTAAGTCTTATTCATGTCTCTAAGCTAATACAGCTACTACTTGTAGCTAGCTGTAAATAGTCTTATTCATGTCTCTAAGCTAATACAGCTACTACTTGTAGCTAGCTGTAAATAGTCTTATTCATGTCTCTAAGCTAATACAGCTACTACTTGTAGCTAGCTGTAAATAGCCTTAATCATATCTCAAAGCTAATACAGCGTCCACTTTTAGCTTGACATAGTCGTAATCATGTCTCAAAACTAATACAGCAATTACTTGTAGCTGTATAAATAGTCTTAGTCATATCTCAAAGCTAATATTTGTTAAAATAAAATAGTAGGTAGTATAATGATGAAACAACACAGAATGTAAAATCTAGTATCTATTGCTAGTAGTCTGTATTTTGTTTTAATGTAAATAAATTACATATTTCTTCAATATAGCTTCTACCTTTAGCTGGACATGTCGTACTCATGTCTAAAAGCTAATACAGCTACTACTTGTAGCTGTATAAATAGTCTTAGTCATCTCAAAGCTAATATAGCTCCTACTTTTAGCTGGACATGTCGTACTCATGTCTAAAAGCTAATACAACTACTACTTGTAGCTGTATAAATAGTCTTAGTCATCTCAAAGCCAATATGGCCTCTACCTTTAGCTGGACATGTCGTACTCATGTCTAAAAGCTAATACAGCTACTACTTGTAGCTGTATAAATAGTCTTAGTCATCTCAAAGCTAATATAGCTCCTACTTTTAGCTGGACATGTCGTACTCATGTCTAAAAGCTAATACAACTACTACTTGTAGCTGTATAAATAGTCTTAGTCATCTCAAAGCCAATATGGCCTCTACCTTTAGCTGGACATGTCGTACTCATGTCTAAAAGCTAATACAGCTACTACTTGTAGCTGTATAAATAGTCTTAGTCATCTCAAAGCTAATATAGCTTCTACTTTTAGCTGGACATGTCGTACTCATGTCTAAAAGCTAATACAGCTACTACTTGTAGCTGTATAAATAGTCTTAGTCATCTCAAAGCTAATATAGCTCCTACTTTTAGCTGGACATGTCGTACTCATGTCTAAAAGCTAATACAGCTACTACTTGTAGCTGTATAAATAGTCTTAGTCATCTCAAAGCCAATATGGCCTCTACCTTTAGCTGGACATGTCGTACTCATGTCTAAAAGCTAATACAGCTACTACTTGTAGCTGTATAAATAGTCTTAGTCATCTCAAAGCTAATATAGCTCCTACTTTTAGCTGGACATGTCGTACTCATATCTAAAAGCTAATACAACTACTACTTGTAGCTGTATAAATAGTCTTAGTCATCTCAAAGCTAATATAGCTCCTACTTTTAGCTGGACATGTCGTACTCATGTCTAAAAGCTAATACAGCTACTACTTGTAGCTGTATAAATAGTCTTAGTCATCTCAAAGCTAATATAGCTCCTACTTTTAGCTGGACATGTCGTACTCATGTCTAAAAGCTAATACAGCTACTACTTGTAGCTGTATAAATAGTCTTAGTCATCTCAAAGCTAATATAGCTCCTACTTTTAGCTGGACATGTCGTACTCATGTCTAAAAGCTAATACAGCTACTACTTGTAGCTGTATAAATAGTCTTAGTCATCTCAAAGCTAATATAGCTCCAACTTTTAGCTGGACATGTCGTACTCATGTTTAAAAGCTAATACAGCTACTACTTGTAGCTGTATAAATAGTCTTAGTCATCTCAAAGCTAATATAGCTCCTACTTTTAGCTGGACATGTCGTACTCATGTCTAAAAGCTAATACAGCTACTACTTGTAGCTGTATAAATAGTCTTAGTCATCTCAAAGCTAATATAGCTCCCACTTTTAGCTGGACATGTCGTACTCATGTCTAAAAGCTAATACAGCTACTACTTGTAGCTGTATAAATAGTCTTAGTCATCTTAAAGCTAATATAGCTCCAACGTTTAGCTGGACATGTCGTACTCATGTCTAATAGCTAATACAGCTACTACTTGTAGCTGTATAAATAGTCTTAGTCATCTCAAAGCTAATATAGCTCCTACTTTTAGCTGGACATGTCGTACTCATGTCTAAAAGCTAATACAGCTACTACTTGTAGCTGTATAAATAGTCTTAGTCATCTCAAAGCTAATATAGCTCCAACTTTTAGCTGGACATGTTGTACTCATGTCTAAAAGCTAATACAGCTACTACTTGTAGCTGTATAAATAGTCTTAGTCATCTCAAAGCTAATATAGCTCCTACTTTTAGCTGGACATGTCGTACTCATGTCTAAAAGCTAATACAGCTACTACTTGTAGCTGTATAAATAGTCTTAGTCATCTCAAAGCTAATATAGCTCCTACTTTTAGCTGGACATGTCGTACTCATGTCTAAAAGCTAATACAGCTACTACTTGTAGCTGTATAAATAGTCTTAGTCATCTCAAAGCTAATATAGCTCCTACTTTTAGCTGGACATGTCGTACTCATGTCTAAAAGCTAATACAGCTACTACTTGTAGCTGTATAAATAGTCTTAGTCATCTCAAAGCTAATATAGCTCCTACTTTTAGCTGGACATGTCGTACTAATGTCTAAAAGCTAATACAGCTACTACTTGTAGCTGTATAAATAGCCTTAGTCATATCTCAAAGCTAATATAGCTTCTACTTTTAGCTGGACATGTCGTACTCATGTCTAAAAGCTAATACAGCTACTACTTGTAGCTGTATAAATAGTCTTAGTTATCTCAAAGCTAATATAGCTCCAACTTTTAGCTGGACATGTCGTACTCATGTTTAAAAGCTAATACAGCTACTACTTGTAGCTGTATAAATAGTCTTAGTCATCTCAAAGCTAATATAGCTCCTACTTTTAGCTGGACATGTCGTACTCATGTCTAAAAGCTAATACAGCTACTACTTGTAGCTGTATAAATAGTCTTAGTCATCTCAAAGCTAATATAGCTCCTACTTTTAGCTGGACATGTCGTACTCATGTCTAAAAGCTAATACAGCTACTACTTGTAGCTGTATAAATAGTCTTAGTCATCTTAAAGCTAATATAGCTCCAACGTTTAGCTGGACATGTCGTACTCATGTCTAAAAGCTAATACAGCTACTACTTGTAGCTGTATAAATAGTCTTAGTCATCTCAAAGCTAATATAGCTCCTACTTTTAGCTGGACATGTCGTACTCATGTCTAAAAGCTAATACAGCTACTACTTGTAGCTGTATAAATAGTCTTAGTCATCTCAAAGCTAATATAGCTCCAACTTTTAGCTGGACATGTCGTACTCATGTCTAAAAGCTAATACAGCTACTACTTGTAGCTGTATAAATAGTCTTAGTCATCTCAAAGCTAATATAGCTCCTACTTTTAGCTGGACATGTCGTACTCATGTCTAAAAGCTAATACAGCTACTACTTGTAGCTGTATAAATAGTCTTAGTCATCTCAAAGCTAATATAGCTCCTACTTTTAGCTGGACATGTCGTACTCATGTCTAAAAGCTAATACAGCTACTACTTGTAGCTGTATAAATAGTCTTAGTCATCTCAAAGCTAATATAGCTCCTACTTTTAGCTGGACATGTCGTACTCATGTCTAAAAGCTAATACAGCTACTACTTGTAGCTGTATAAATAGTCTTAGTCATCTCAAAGCTAATATAGCTCCTACTTTTAGCTGGACATGTCGTACTCATGTCTAAAAGCTAATACAACTACTACTTGTAGCTGTATAAATAGTCTTAGTCATCTCAAAGCCAATATGGCCTCTACCTTTAGCTGGACATGTCGTACTCATGTCTAAAAGCTAATACAGCTACTACTTGTAGCTGTATAAATAGTCTTAGTCATCTCAAAGCTAATATAGCTCCTACTTTTAGCTGGACATGTCGTACTCATGTCTAAAAGCTAATACAACTACTACTTGTAGCTGTATAAATAGTCTTAGTCATCTCAAAGCCAATATGGCCTCTACCTTTAGCTGGACATGTCGTACTCATGTCTAAAAGCTAATACAGCTACTACTTGTAGCTGTATAAATAGTCTTAGTCATCTCAAAGCTAATATAGCTTCTACTTTTAGCTGGACATGTCGTACTCATGTCTAAAAGCTAATACAGCTACTACTTGTAGCTGTATAAATAGTCTTAGTCATCTCAAAGCTAATATAGCTCCTACTTTTAGCTGGACATGTCGTACTCATGTCTAAAAGCTAATACAGCTACTACTTGTAGCTGTATAAATAGTCTTAGTCATCTCAAAGCTAATATAGCTCCTACTTTTAGCTGGACATGTCGTACTCATGTCTAAAAGCTAATACAGCTACTACTTGTAGCTGTATAAATAGTCTTAGTCATCTCAAAGCTAATATAGCTCCTACTTTTAGCTGGACATGTCGTACTCATGTCTAAAAGCTAATACAGCTACTACTTGTAGCTGTATAAATAGTCTTAGTCATCTCAAAGCTAATATAGCTCCAACTTTTAGCTGGACATGTCGTACTCATGTCTAAAAGCTAATACAGCTACTACTTGTAGCTGTATAAATAGTCTTAGTCATCTCAAAGCTAATATAGCTCCTACTTTTAGCTGGACATGTCGTACTCATGTCTAAAAGCTAATACAGCTACTACTTGTAGCTGTATAAATAGTCTTAGTCATCTCAAAGCTAATATAGCTAATACTTTTAGCTGGACATGTCGTACTCATGTCTAAAAGCTAATACAGCTACTACTTGTAGCTGTATAAATAGTCTTAGTCATCTCAAAGCTAATATAGCTCCTACTTTTAGCTGGACATGTCGTACTCATGTCTAAAAGCTAATACAGCTACTACTTGTAGCTGTATAAATAGTCTTAGTCATCTCAAAGCTAATATAGCTCCAACTTTTAGCTGGACATGTCGTACTCATGTCTAAAAGCTAATACAGCTACTACTTGTAGCTGTATAAATAGTCTTAGTCATCTCAAAGCTAATATAGCTCCTACTTTTAGCTGGACATGTCGTACTCATGTCTAAAAGCTAATACAGCTACTACTTGTAGCTGTATAAATAGTCTTAGTCATCTCAAAGCTAATATAGCTCCTACTTTTAGCTGGACATGTCGTACTCATGTCTAAAAGCTAATACAGCTACTACTTGTAGCTGTATAAATAGTCTTAGTCATCTCAAAGCTAATATAGCTCCTACTTTTAGCTGGACATGTCGTACTCATGTCTAAAAGCTAATACAGCTACTACTTGTAGCTGTATAAATAGTCTTAGTCATCTCAAAGCTAATATAGCTCCTACTTTTAGCTGGACATGTCGTACTCATGTCTAAAAGCTAATACAGCTACTACTTGTAGCTGTATAAATAGTCTTAGTCATCTTAAAGCTAATATAGCTCCTACTTTTAGCTGGACATGTCGTACTCATGTCTAAAAGCTAATACAGCTACTACTTGTAGCTGTATAAATAGTCTTAGTCATCTCAAAGCTAATATAGCTCCAACTTTTAGCTGGACATGTCGTACTCATGTCTAAAAGCTAATACAGCTACTACTTGTAGCTGTATAAATAGTCTTAGTCATCTCAAAGCTAATATAGCTCCTACTTTTAGCTGGACATGTCGTACTCATGTCTAAAAGCTAATACAGCTACTACTTGTAGCTGTATAAATAGTCTTAGTCATCTCAAAGCTAATATAGCTCCTACTTTTAGCTGGACATGTCGTACTCATGTCTAAAAGCTAATACAGCTACTACTTGTAGCTGTATAAATAGTCTTAGTCATCTCAAAGCTAATATAGCTTCTTCGTTTCGCCATTTTTAGCCATTTCATCTCATTTTATTTATCCGTCTGGCTTCCGGAGAAAGAATAGGCCCAGGGTATCCCCTGCCTGTCGTATGAGGCGACTATTTGGGCCGGCCGCGTCTTCGTTTGGCCATTTTTAGCCATTTCATCTCATTTTATTTATCCGTCTGGGTTCCGGAGAAAGAATAGGCCCAGGGTATCCCCTGCCTGTCGTATGAGGCGACTATTTGGGCCGACCGCGTCTTCGTTTGGCCATTTTTTGCCATTTCATCTCATTTTATTTATCCGTCTGGGTTCCGGAGAAAGAATAGGCCCAGGGTATCCCCTGCCTGTCGTATGAGGCGACTATTTGGGCCGACCGCGTCTTCGTTTGGCCATTTTTTGCCATTTCATCTCTTTTTATTTATCCGTCTGGCTTTCGGAGATTGATATTTATGTGTACCAGCACTACCAGCCGAGACGAAAAACAAGAGTTCTTCATTTACATGCACGGGTTATTACTTAAGAGGGTATTGTGTTCGAATTAAATTAAAATTATTTTATGTAAGTACCCTATACGTATACAGGGTTGTTCACTAGGGATGTTGGGTCTTCAAATTTAAAAGCAACGGAAGAAAATATGCATCGTCTTTTATAATGATGTTACATAAAAGAAAATTTATTTACAACCCTTATTTACAAAAACTAAATATGACTTTTTTTAGGGGATGAAATAAATTAGGGTTTATAGGGTCGCCGATTAGTAATTAAAAGAAAGTTATTTAATGTTAAAAAGGGTTGAAAACAATTAACCTTCCACGCATGAACACTTTCGAAAATGTACCAATCAATGCGCTTCTTACTTTACAACAAATAATCAAATACAACTTTAAATTGAATATTTAATTGGTCAACTATAATAGAAAAGCAAATTATTTCTAAAAAGGAAGATAAAAGTGGGGAACAAAAACATTTCATTCTATTTACGAGCTTCAAATCGCACCAGGTGCATGATAATCTTGATAAGGTTAATGCATTTTTCCACAATTTTCATCTGCGCAGGTATCAAAATTTTGTCAGATTGAGTCATGCAAATATTCTTATTATAACATTGTTTTTTCCCTTTAACTATGGGTTTGCTATATTACTAAAACAGATTAATTAACCAATTTTGCTTTCGTTATTCAGGATAACAGCCAAGAAGGACGAAAATTCTTTTTGAACGTATGAGAGTGGACTTCATCAGTCAATCTCTAGAGTGATCCTTTTACAACAAATTTATTACTTCCTTAAGGTAAGAAATTTAAGAATTTTTGATTAAAAATCGTAGTTGGGAATCTAAACTTCCAGGTCTGACCCCAAACTCTGAAAGTTGTGCCCTAAAATTGAATTGTGATTATAAACTGGGGAAAAGTTTCAAAACGTAGAATTCTACGTTTCTAGCTGGACCAACTATGCTTTGAATTAAAACTTATTGATAAAAAATCGTAATTGGGAGTCTAAACTTTCAGGTCTGCCCCCAAAATTCTGAAAGTTGTGCCCTAAAATTCAAATTGTGATTATAACTGGGGAAAAGCCTCAAAAGTAAAATTCTAACTGCCTCGTAACCAACTTTAATTGTGATTCTTTTTATTTTAGATAATGGACATCTTAAGGAGAACTAGATCAGTGTAGTGTAGTGTAGTGAACTGTACTGTACTCTTAACTGTAGTGAACTGTAGTGTAATGTAGTGCGAGAAATGGAAATCCAGGAATTCGATTCGGGAAATGGTTGGATTTCGATTTTTCGCAACAGGACAACGCAGAATTATTTAAGGTAGGATTCAATAACTTATTATAATACATTTTGTAAACACATATTCTTATACTAAAGAGTTTAGTAAGGAAAAAAATCCTTCTAGCTCTCCTGATTTAAAACCTTGCGCTTGAAATATCTAAACAAATTATTATAAACAAAATGAAACAGCCTCATTCCTTTAACATGATATAAAATTATTATCCACCTGCGGGTGTGCGCCACGCAGCACGCGATAAGACGTATCTAACCAATCACGGATTAGTATTACTAATCTTGTCTGTGATTGGTTAGAAACGGTTTACCCCGTGACGCGTCAATTGCGGATCCACCTTTAGTCTTGCCTTCCTTTACCAATAGTTATAATAGCGAACTCTAGGATTAAAACCAGGCGACGTAGGTGGTTCCAAAGTACCTTGGGTGGTTCTAAATCCATAAATTAGTCGACACCCTCTCACCTTGATACTACCTACGTTTTTGAGTTTCACAAATCGAATATATTTAGAAAGGAAATAATTAAACGACGCAATTGTGGCCTTCTAGGTATCCTGCTTTAATTCCTATAATGGGAAAATGTAATGCATTGTTACATATCACCCCAGAATAAAAATATTCTACATTTGTACTAAACAAGAACTTTTACTTCTTTTTAAAGAGAGTTTTGATTAGGTCACGAAAAAATCGAAATAATTAACGAACCGTGCATAATTTTATTATAACTGAATAAAAATATACCATCATTACAATCGCATTTGGATAATGAACTTATTGTGATCGTAATGAAAAAAGTTATTGTGTTTTTGTGATGTTTTTAGAATAATCTCGCAAATTAAAAAATATTTAACATTTTTTTACTTAAATATATTTGTATATAAAGCAGGCTATGAGTAAAATCTATGTATTCGAACATATACTCTTTACAAGAGAAAAGTTACCTATTACAAAATGAAGTTTTTCTTAGTTGTGTTCGCTCTATTCGCTGTGATTAAATATTCACAAACTTTTGATGTAAGTATTACAACAATTTATAGCCCTTCAGGACTCAGGACTTTTTACTTTTTTTATATAGTACCTCAGACCCTCGATTATGTGAACTAGTAAAAACAGAAATCAATAATTTGTTCATATAATAGAGAGACAGAAGTTTGTTTGCTTTGCAAAGAATTTTAAAATCAAATAACGTAATATATTAATAGAAATGGCCACCAAAGTCCCCGGTTGAAAACCGTTAAAGCCAGAGACTAGAATGATGAAGCAAAACAAACAATCACAACTGTTTACTGTATCGAGATTTGAACTTTTTCCACTCAAATTGAACCTATCATGATAAAATTATAATTGTTCACATAATCGAGCGCATTTTGCATAATTTATTTGGGCTTTTGTTGACCCATAATTAATTAATATTTTATGACGAAAAACTTATTTTTTGAGGGTTTTGTTAAATTTTAGCTACAAGCAGAAGAAAAAGCAATACGAGATGAATGCGTAAAATCAGAAAAACTTGATCTAATAAAGGTAATGAAAGCCATCGAAGATGTACAATACCCTAACGACAAGAACTTTAAATGTTTCTTAAAATGTGTAATGCTAAAGAAGAACCTCATGACAGCATCCGGAGAATTCTTAGTAGACAACCTTAAAAAAGATAAAATCCCTTTTATTACCATAACTCCAGAGAAAGCTTCTGCAATTGTCGACACTTGCACAGCAACAAAATCAGCAGATGCTTGTGAAACTGCCTATGAATTTGGAAAATGTTTTTCTCAACAATTAATGACATCCTTGACTCTTTAAACGTTTGTTTCTTTGAACTGGTTGATATATGATTTATAAATGATTAATAAAGCATTTTAATTATTACATTTTTCTTTTCACGCTCAGAAATAGCCTATTTTGGGGTTAAGACGCTCGAAAAAAACAGAAAGAAAAATCTCGAAACGCCCCCTACCGGTAGAATTGGTTTTAACACGATATCGGATAGAATTCGAAGAGCTCTTTTAATTGGTGCAAACCCCGTTTTTCTAGCTGACTTAGTTTCGGAAATATTCATTTTTCAGTTTTTCCTGAAAAAACAACCCTTAAATAAGTCCTACTTTCCCGTGTCGGTGGCGGAAGATGCGTTGCGATATCAAAACGGGGTTTGGATATGTTGTACCCCGTACTTTCGGGAAGCTTCCTGCAAATCGGGAGCTCTACCGTTTCCATAGCAACGGAGTGGCAATTTTTCAAAGCCGCCTCTGTACAAAATGGTTTTTCTCACTTTTGACCCCGCAAACGGTTTCAAACCTCGATTGTTGATATCGAAGACAATAGATTTTTAAAGACGCATTCGGTGCGCTAATATCCATCTCATTAAGTTAATTGGTTTCGGAGTTACAGAGCTCAAATGAAAAAACCTGGACGCTCTCTGTTGACGGCGGCGACGGAAATTCCATGGGGTTTATATTTTGCAAATCCGTAAAGTGTGACGTGCTTTTTCGAACGACGAAACCCTCGTTCTTTTATCTGGCTTAGTTTCAGGGGGCTTCGAAAATTCCCAAAAAAAAGCAAAAAAACTGTTTTCGGTGGGAAATTTTAAAACCCTCCCTGAAAATACTGAAGGAGATATTCTAATGTGGTTTGCGTAGGAAAATTGGAATGAATCTGTTACAGATTTGATTTTAAATTTTTTTAGCGTCGCTTAATGTGACGTCGTCGTAGGCCCCTGCAAAACGGCCAAAGTAGGGACATTTTTGAAAATTTTACTTCGGTCGTTGCTGCGGCACTATAAATAATTATTGTTAGTATGTAGGACACAATATAGGATAGAAAAAGTAATCTTTTGCAAAAATAATCAAGTCGCTAGATCACATTTGTCGTCCCGTATAATAGTTTTCCCTAATCTGACCTGTCGTGTGTGGCGTGCATTGTGTGTTGCCTACTCTGCACAATCAAGGCGTTAGAGAATGAAATAATCCCACCACCCTCCATTGCTCCATTCTGTATATTAATTATAAACTGTAAAAATATAAAGAGTAATTTAAATATTCGTTCTTTAAATCACTTTCATTATGAATTATTTACAAAGATACGCCTTCCTGCTCGAGCTCCATACTTGGCGCGTTAAATGCATTTGTGTAAACTAAGTTATTCCCCTGGGTGTGTATCCATCCATGCTTTGCATAACTTGGTTGCTATGTGCTGTTACTAGTTTACTGAGGCAATCCATTTACTGGTGTCAAACTTTAGCAACACAATTTGTGAGAGACTACCAAGTTCTGTTTCCTTAAACGCTTCTCATTTACGAAACTCATCAGAGATTCTCAATCAAGTCACTCTCTTGAAGTTACTTCTTTAATTGATTAATTCTCCTATTGTTTGGCTTAGCAGTAATTAAACGAAGTTTATTTTAAATTACGGGAAGATTAGATTAAATACTTGTTTTAAAAAAAAAAATTAAACTTTAGTGAAAGTTTGCGTTAGGTAATCAAAAATGTTGTTTTTTACCTTTAATATATTCCTTTCTTTGCTTTAACTATAAAAAGCTTCTGTTCTCCCTCTTTTCTTGTTCTGTAAGGGGGAAATTATTTAAAAAAATGTGTTATTTAAGGAAGCAGGAAAACATAAATATGAAATGTGATTCCCTTAGAAAATCAATTCCGAAGCGAACTAATGAACAAATATTTAATATGCATTTAGGATTAAACAACATAAAGTTCTATTAATTAAAGTTTTACGACAATTTCTAAACGAGAACGTGTCTTAACTCTCACCATAAAACACACCATTTGAAATTTTATTAAAACAAAGATGCTTAAAAGGTAAAATAAAACATTTTCATGTCTTAACTGAATTTCTACGAAAACTTTTTGATTGGAATTAAATTTTTAAAGGTTTTCTATGAATTTCGACAATAATTATGTAAATTAATTTTTTATCTTTTGGACAGGTAGTAATAATTAACAGTGGAAAGGTTACATTTTTTGACGGTTTTTTTAACAACAAAACGTTGACAGTACATGATTGTCTCTACATTAGCCGACACATGCATAAAAGTAATTCTTCATCACATGTGATGATGTCTCTCTTGGGGACATCAAGACTAAAAACATTAGATAAATAGGTCTGTGAACAAGGGGTGATATGTAAAGAGTAATAGCACATTTAGGGTTAATATTTTTTTGTCAGATAAGGAAGATTTTAATCAAGCCATCAAATAAATCATAAGTTTCTTTATTTATTTTTAAAAGAAAGAAAAACATACATAACATCTAGTTCTTCTTGGGAAAAGTAATAACAAAGCTTGTTATTTGTATAAAATTATGTATTAGGGTTTTTTTTGTACTTATTGTTTCAAACCAATACAATATGCAGTTTTATTAAATTACTTTCTGGAAACCATATATTTGCTTTGCGTACAGCTATAAACAATTCTGAAGAAGTTTTCAGACAATTGGTAGCACTAACAACAATATTCAACTCTTGGTGGGTGTAACGCTTCTTATAACAATCATTACTATAAAAAAATAATGATTGGAAAGTCACATGCCTAGGGACTATATTCGGCCTTTCTACGAGGTCCCTATTTATCCTGCTTTCCTATTCTAAATTATCTTCAAAATAAAATAACAATTAATGTTATGCAAGTTGTTGGTTGCAATTGATAGCCAACTGGCTACTGTACAGTCCCTTCCCAGAAATATTAACCATATAATTTAATATTCCTATTGGTTTAGTACCACTGAGTTAATTGCATGTCTCTGATGAGCGCCGCGACAGGTTGTAATTAGAGCCGGGTGATTGATGACGCGTCATATCTCCGGCCTTATCATTCGCCACTTGCTGCATTAACATATACGACATCAGTCCCCGGAACACGCCATTTTTTCCCAACAAACGAAGCCCTTTGCACAATCCTTCCTGTAACATCAAACCCTTCGTTTGCAGACGAGGAAAAAAGCGCTAGAGAACGAGGTGACAAAGACCGGGTGTTTAATTAACACCCGGGGCTAAATTCATTTAAATTTTTAACTCACACGGTCGCACTGGCGTGACGAGACGCAGAAATTCTAGAAGACACTTAATTATAAGTTGGATTTATTTCTTTACATAAATCTCTGTTTGATTAACATTATTTCACGGAACGGTCGTAAAATATTTATGATAGGACATGCATATGTGTGTATGTATTCAAGTAATGCGGTTTCCGATTGCTTTCTTTACGTTAACAAAGGCAACTTACTGCAATGGTAAGGTAATGTTTCACACTATATTTTACGTGACCAAAGCAAGGAGTCTGCTTACCACGTTTCCTTTTCGTGCTTTAACTATTGCATGAGCTTTTGCACAACTCTTTTTACTTTTATTTTTACTCAAATGGTTATTTAAATGCTGCAGAAACAGAAACATACATTAATTGAACTGGAAATTAAATATACACATGCGTAACTAACAATACCTACGGAGCAACCACCTCTAAAAACCTTCAGGTTCAAAGGCCAGAATTTTTTTATAAAAAAATCCGCAGCTTTTCATTTAATTAGACCCGCGACGTTGCATCTCCTTGTGCGCCAGGCATTAATCTGCCTAGGCCTACGCTGCGTCTGAATAATATGCGCCTAATCCCAAACCTAATCCTGTGGGCGTGACTGAAAACTGAAAAAAGTAGGGATATAGGACTGGTAGGGGTAAATCTAGGCACCCTCTCGTTTTAAAATTGAATCGAAGTGCCTAGGCTTATCCCCTCCCTTTTAATTAAAATAAAGCTAATCTTATGGGTGTGGCTGAAAGCGGAGTGGGGAATGTGCCCAAAGAATTAGCCACCCCATTTTTAGTTTTAGAAGATTAATTTTTAAGAAGCTTCTGTGCCATTGCGATACTTTTAAGTTTGTTTTTTTTTCTGTAAATTAACTCAAGATTATTGTGTATGTGTAGTAATGAGTAACAAGATAAGATGAAGAAGTTTGCTTTGAACACAACCAGTGGGGAAAGAATCTATTTCGGGGTTATGGTGTAATTAATATCAAAAATAAAACAAGAGCGTTTAAATGTTTTATTCGAAAATTATGATCTCATAATGACAACGATAACAGATATGTAGTTATTATACTATATTAATAATATTAGAATTGTTTGGTGACATATTAAATTTATAGATTGTTAGAAATGTTCATGTTCCGGTACATTTAAAACTGATGATGTATTCATTGTGTGATGAAACATTTTTTCTTGAATTAATGAGACAGAAAGCCTCTTTTAATTATGATTTTTATTTCCCGGCTTGAGTTGTTTACCAGAATTTTTTTATAAAGAAACATTAATCGGTTTTATTTAAAAAAAGATCTCAGACTTACGTCCTTGACATTTTTTCCCTAAAATAAGGGATAGTTAAATATCCAAGTTAGTATAAATAGTTCCGGTGATTTCAAAACTTTAAATTAAATTTAAAAACAATTAAAATTAAGGACACTCTGGATCAAAATTTTATTACTATAGAATCTATTATTTGATTTTTTTTGTTTGGTTGAATTTCTAAATTGTTGTCTTTTGTAATAGAACTTCCTGTTGGTACATAAACAAAATAAAAAAGTCGATCTATAAAATAATATTCTATTTACTCCCAATTAGTAATAAAAATGTTCTTATATAAAAAAAAATTTAAACAGAAAAGATTTGAATTTTCTTATCCAAACAACTTTTTTTTAAATCAATTCGTTGAATATAAAAGCTAAACTACTTACTTCCTGTTTATTTAATTTAATGATTGTAAAATCGTTGCTAATGTAACGTCATTATTTTTAAATTGTTTTTAAAAAGTGCTACTAGTTTTAAAAAAATTAACGGTCAAGGGAACTGTATTCGGCTAATTTTTCCTTTGAATTTAATTTTCTCGTTTTAGGAATGAGTATTACAAATTATCTTAAAATTTGCTTCCCTTCAACCCCTGAACATTTGATTTTTTCCTACTTTAAATATTATACGAGATATAACTCGTTTTAATTTTGTAAACCCACCCTGTTATGTAAAAAAAATCAAAAGTAGTCCTTAGATTAAAATTGTTTCGGTTAGCTAATCAAATGTGAGTTGCTTAAGGGTAAATATTGCAACAGTTAATAAGTTGGTAAAAGTTTTCTAGTATAATATACACTTGTAAGTGGAAAATGATAACGAAAAATCAATAGCAGGTGCGGGGAAAAACAAACGAGCCGAGCTACTCATGAATACACAATGATTGCAGGAAATTGCTTGGTAAACAGTATAAACTTAAATGGCGTAAAAATTATGCTTTCCTTCAGCGTACTTTTGCTTTCCAATATTTACATGCTTCAGGACGAAATCAATTTCTTGTGCCGTGTGTAACTCCAGGAAATCAATAACGGCAAACATTTCCTTTTTTATTTATTTCCTCCTTTAACACACGCTGTATATTTTTATTTAATCTAATGCGATTTTATTGGATTTCGGAATACGATTGTTTTTTGTAATTTTGTTACAGCAAGTTCTTTTGAATTATTTTCTACTGGACCATTTACATAGAGCACCCCGTATATTTTTATCTCGTCTTAATTCAGTTTTGGATTTCCAAATCCGTTTTGTTTTTGATTTTCCGTTATGGCATTGCCAAAATATTTCATCCCTTAAGGCATTCCCAACTTTTGGGAACCCAGACTTTATACGGGGTGTAGTGAAAAAATATCTGATCCTAAAGTTGTTATTTTTTTACAGACGCCATACTCAATTGAAACAGATTTCATTTCTAAAATGCTCATAAATCCGTACAAAAGGGAAGTTGTAATAATGTTCCAAATTCAAGATCTAAAGATTTTGCAATTCGATGAGCAATCACTAATTGCTAATTATAATTCAAATCTCACACTTCGATAGTCTCGCTAATTTGCACCGTAAACGAATTACGATTGAAATCAAATTTCGTCTTTGATTAATAAACTTTGAACACAACAAAACGATTGCTCGTTTAATATCCGCTTTCTAAGTAAAATCATTCGTAGGTACATACGTATTGCATTACACATTAGAAATAGTAGTTAGTAGTAGTGCCCGTGTTAATTGAAAATTGATCATTATTAGCAGGAAACGTTTAATGATGCCAGTTTTATTGCAGTTTGTTCTTGTATTCGAAGCGTTGCGCTTTAACTGTAAATTTTAAGCTCGTTTTTATTTAAAACCCACTTATTTTTATAACGTACTAAAAAAAACGTGTAATTAGCACGAGTTTGGTTTGTTTTAGAAAAACTTAATTACTACACCCGTAAAATTTAAAGCCTTCCTAACTTCATAAAAAAAACATTTCGGCTTCCGTTTTTACGCAACTGTGCCTCATCATTATCAAATTGGCTTTTCCTTAAATTCACATTAAAAAAACTATTTGTTAACTTACCTTTTAAGTGAACAGCTCAAAAAAGTCACCAACAAGTTAAAAGGGTAAGATCTTATAAATCCCACCCTTCCTATCGAATAGAAAACTTTAAATTTTTGGAAAACCACGCAAGACATTGAAGTGTCAAGCTTGTAGCCCCCACCCCATTCAAAAAACAAAGCTTAATTAATTGTTTTGCAGTAAAATAGCTCAAGACAAGTAGATGATGCTCATCTAAAACGGGAAAGGTTCTTTAGCTGCGGGTCACAAAGGGTTGTTGGTAATTCTATTGTACTTTCTCGTAGTGTGATGTTATCTGCTCCCTATTAAGGGAATACGGGTTGAGTTTAAACGATGCAGACATGAGGATTAAATGTGATGTTTATCCAAAACTAAAATTATACTTCATATTCTATGTTCTTGTCGCAGTTAATAAGACATTTGCATACATTTTAAGATATAATGAGATCTGGGATTACAAAAACTTAAGGCTCAGAGGGTTGGAGGGAGTTTCAAGCGAAAGTTAGGGGTTAGGGTTTACTTCTTGAGTTCACGAAAATGTTGTATTTACAACGAAATGAAAGCTTGTCTCAATTTCGTCTTAAATTGAAGATATTTCTTCTTAAATTTTTTAATTAAGAGGAAATGAAGCTGTGGGCCTAGGAAATATCTGAAATTTGAAGCAATTGAATCGCAATTCCTAAAAATTGTCTTAGTAATTATACTTCCTGAATTTTTTTATTAGACGGGAATAACGTTTTTGTTCCAAAAATTGTCTTAAAACTGGAAACTATTGAGTCCTGATTTTTTTTAATTATAAGAAACTCGATACCTACCTGAAATTTTTCTGAAATACGAGGCCCTGAAATTGTTTTGAATTGTTCCTTTACTTTCTTTTTTTGCTTATCGGGAAATACATTTTTGGATACTTACCTAAAAATTCTAATACTTTTTGTAGCTAACTTGGTCCTTCGAGTCGGATTTTAGAAATTTTTCTACGCCAATTCGTTTGTATGAATAATTGTGTATATGTATAACCAACAAAAAACAAATATTTTTATGGAAATATTGTCGTATAGTAAATTTGTATTGTAATATAAACAGTTATTTTTATATTATACCACTTGAATAGTTTATTATCACTTTTGATTTTATGTAATCAACAGAGTCTGCAAATATTTGTCGAGCCATCAGGATAAATAAATATCATTTCAGTGAGGGATATAAAACTTAAAAAAAAGATCCGTTAAATAATTTAAACAATAAAATTTAATTAAAATCGTATACATACTTGAAGCATACAATTACAGAACTATGTTTACTATACACTCAATTACAAATACAATTCTGTACACGAAGGTTAAAGATAAAAAATACAAAAAATTGTGCTCTTCTTCCCTTACTTAAAAATTCCAACAATAACAAAATGCATTTTTCTGGAGCTTTAAATCAAAGGAGTTTATCCATTTTGTGCATGAAAAACAAGTTTTTAAGAATTTGATATGTTCCTATAATATAAAACTGCTTCATAAAGCCATTCTGGATACAATAATTTATCACCAATTTATTTTTTTTATAACTATTATTCTTATGCTTATGACATCACGCATTTGCTGTTAAATTCAAGTGTTATAAAAATGTATTTACAAAAATCTGGATTATACACAAATAAACAAAGTACAAAAAGATTATTGGGTCAATTCAATAAATATTCCATATAAAAAACTTACACCTAGTGTACTCCCTACAAGAATAT
Source organism: Hemicrepidius hirtus (assembly GCA_963082805.1). Classification (NCBI taxonomy): domain Eukaryota; kingdom Metazoa; phylum Arthropoda; class Insecta; order Coleoptera; family Elateridae; genus Hemicrepidius; species Hemicrepidius hirtus. Next base: position 31,065,310 of record OY720165.1, read on the forward strand.
ATTAGGATTTATACAGGTATTAGGAATCATAAAACGCACGGTTATTAAATGCTAAAATGCAAAGAAAAAGTTAAAAATATGGTCCCCCTGTTTTGTATTAATTAAAAAAAATAAAAACGACTATGGCACGTTGATGGTTAAGTCTTCAGGGCAAGTACGTTGAATTTTTTTTATTACATTATAGCATTTAATGCACAATCATTCTATCTAAACATGCAAATCACATCGATTTTATTATTTCCCTATTTTTTAAACCATAAAATATTACGTATATAGTTCTCACATTGGTTAGCAATTTCTTCCTCTTCTTCTTCTTCTTCCTAATTTCTTCCACAAATCAGTCACAGTCGAGATAAATAGACAGTTAATAAGATGGGAGAGACAATATTATTTACATAAGATCAAATCTACGTGTTTAGGGGATTTGGGGGGGTAGGGAACAACATTAATATTTCTAACAGAGTTTTCTTGGTAATAAATCTAAAGAGATTGAGTATACTACCCTCAGTCAAAAACTAAAACATTTTGATTCTTTTGAGTACTTTAAATAAACATTTTTAAGTGTCCACCGAACAAAAAATAAAACTAGATGGCACTGTGAGACTAGAGAGCTGTGACCGAGTGGCGAGGGGCCAAGGCGGTCACTCAAATAGGCCCGTAGTTGCTCAAAGAAGGCCCAGAACCAGGCGCTTGATGAGTTATAACTACAGGGGTGGCCCCATCGCCTGGCTGTCATACGTGACTCAAGGGAGGTTGCTTGAGCACGTGGTGATGTAAATGGTGTTGACTTGCTGAAGCAACACTACCCGTCGGAGCCAAAAGCGATGCACTTCCAGGTCCTGCGACAAGATATTGAGGTGGGGGTTTGCCTGGTCGACTTTTAATAAGAACAGCACCCGCTCCAGTTCTATCAGGATGTCCAAAAAGTCTCCTCCAAAGTCTTCGCCATGAATCAACGGTTTTTCCAGACCAAATCCATACCCCCGACGTGATCCCCACTGCCAAGGCCATGAAATATTTTAGCATGACTACGGAATATAACGGTCCATCTCTTGGTCTTCCTACAACTCCAGTTAAACATTTGCAGGCTAAGGGTTTTAACCATTCGTCGTGATAGGCGCATTCATATAAATAGCAGGCAATGACTATTGTTGCTGGGACTGTGTATAAAACGCTGAAGATTCCAATACGGATCATTAATTTCTCGAGCTTATCGGCTTTTGAACCTGCGTCACCTCCTTGTTTTTTAATTACGTTACGGATCCTGAAGAGGGAAACAAATCCGGCGAATAAAAAGGTTGTGCCTAGGACTAAATAAACCAATAAAGGTGCAAGAACGAAAGTGCGTAAATTATCCATGTTCATGTTTCCGACGTAACAAATTCCCGATACTGGATCACCATCCACTGCCCCGGATAATAAAACGCTAACGGTTTGAACTGTTGGAATCATCCACGCAGCCAAATGGAAATAATGCGAATAATTCGCTATGGCTTCATTACCCCATTTTAACCCAGCCGCCAAGAACCATGTAAACGATAAAATGACCCACCATATGGACGAAGCCATTCCGAAGAAATAAACCAATAAAAAGACCAAGGTGCAAGCGTTCGTTCCAGTCGACGAATATCTAATCATGTCTTCATCACAAGCGACTTCTTTATGGCCTAAAATAACCCTGACCAAATATCCCATGGATACCAAAAAATAACAAGCCGACAGGAAAACAATTGGACGTTCTGGATATTTGAAGCGTTCAGTCTCTATCAGGAACGTGGTGAGTGTCATTAAGGTTGAGGCCGCGCAAAGGCTCGACCAAAGAGTTATCCAAACGGTGGCGAACTCTTTTTCGTCCGGTTTGAAGAACGTCTCCTTGCACGGGAACGCACAATTTTCGACGCCGCCGACGCTTATGCTTTTGTTGAAGTATGGTGTGTTCTCCAGGAGAATTAGTGGTTTCTGGCACGTGCAATTGCAATCCCGGCCGCGGGGTTGTTTGTTTCTTTCTCCTGGAGGATCTGCGCAGTTTTTTGAACCCTTACAAACTTTATTGTGTTTTGGACGAGTCGTGGAGGATTTCGTAGGGGATGAAGGTCTACCCGAATCGTTTTTGTTTTGATCCATACAAAGAACCTCTTGGGAAGCACCGAAAACTGGGAACTGTTCACATTCCATACGTTCAGGCCATCGAAATCCATATTGTTGCATTAAAGGTTCGCAACCCTCTCTTGCTCTTCTACATAAGTCTCTGCAGGGTGGTAAAGGTTTTTGGTAATCCTTCAAGCAAATTGGGGCGTACATTGAGCAAAGGAAGAATCTTAAATCTGGTGAGCATTTTATTTCAACTAAGGGCCAAAATTGATGAACTTCTAATCCTGCTTCCTCTTGGTTGTCATGATTTAATTCGTTTGGCATTCGCGTTAGGTTATAACCGATACCTCTACACATGGGGATTGTTATTTCTTCACAACGTCCTTCGCTTTCGGTTAGATCTGAATGCGAGGAAGAGATTATTGAACTGTCCGCGAATGTGTTCGAGATTATTGTTAATGTCACTAGGAGCACGGCGCACCTCATCATGTCTATCTTTACACGCACTAACGTCTGTGAATTACACATAACTTCTATTTCTAGAATCCTATTGCACTCTGATCCTCCTACTGTTAAGTTTTAACTCCAGCTGATCACTGTTTACTTACGGTGTATGGAGCCGTAGCTGTCTGCACCGAACTCCGAGAATTGAAGGGCGTTGAGGCATGGCAATCTGGAACAAAAACGAGACATTAGTATATTTAGAAAAGCCACACATCTAAACTAAATACAACAAACACAAAACCTTAAAACACAATAATTCATCCAAAATCCTGTCCAAAACAGTTAAGGGATGAAATTTCAAATAGTAACCCAAAACACATTATGATTCATTAAATTCCTAGCGTGAAAAATCCACTTTATAAAAAACCACCCCTTGGTATCTCACGAAATCCCACCCTCACATCACAGTATTAAACACCCCCTATGCTTAGACATCCTATAACTACATTTCTATGCACTTCGGACCTTAAGAATCTTCTAAAGAGTGAGTAATGCTACCGCGCGGCCCCCAAATAAATTTCAGGGTAATTGCCGGTCCTAGGGGGTGGGTTTTCCTAATAGATCAAAGAGTGACGTCACGTGCTCGATATTGCAATTAGCACACGGTTTCTCAGCTTTTAATTCCTAGTGTGTTGGGGTTGTGTATTAAAGGGGCGTGAAGAAAATAGCATATGTTCGAGTGTGCACGAACCGCTACCCTTTAATTTCAGGATTTATAACTCTATTATGTTGGGGTAGATTCAAGGAAAAATTGAAGGATTTTACACCTTTTAATAACTGTCCCAAGGAATTAATTTTCGGAATTCAAGAGATGATTTTTAGAAGGGGTTGTTTTTTAAATCGATGGTTGTAGTTTCCTAAAAATAAACGTACAAAAGGGGGATGGTTTTTAGATTCCTAAAAGATTTTTATTTCTAGGAGAAACAGTGGTTTTAAATTTTTTTTTGCGGTTCAAGAGACCTTTTTGCTTGTGTTTTTGCTGAGGGGGGGGCAGTTTTCAGTGTTTGTTCAGGTTCTCTAGAAGAGCTTCTCTGTATTTTTTTTACGAAGAAGGTTTCTCCAGTTCATCAGAAGTTTTTTTTCTACTATGTGGAAAGAGCGGAATGTTTTTTTTTTATCCACGAAGGGGTGGGTTTCTCATGATTTTCTGCAAGGTGAAGGGATTGCTGTGGTTTCCTGTTCTCCAAGAATTTTATTTTACTCTTTTATATAAATATTTCTAGAGGTTGGGTTGACTTTTCATGAAAAGCCCCACCCTCTAGATGTAAAAAAAATTAATTCTGCAGCATTTGTAAATTAAATTCTGGTTAGTCGGGTTCGTATTTTTCGGATTTATAAATAAAAATCAATTGGTTAAAAAATAGAAATTTCCATAAATTTGTATTCAACAAAACCTTTCTTTTGTTTACCGGTAATAATAATTTGTTATGAAAACAGGTTCGATTGGTAATAAAATAATTCTATACACGCCTCGGTTGTTTATTAAAATAACCAACAAGCGTGTAATTTTACAAAAACTTGCTTGGTTATTAAATTTCCTTAGAGCTTGAAACTGTTTACGACAAATTATTGAATCACCAAGCATCACGAATGGGGCTGACACGAGAAACGGGGCTCGTTTCGCAAAAAAGAGCAAAATCATTTGCATATAATTCCGCGTGGATGAATTCTTGATTTCTTTCTTGCTTTCCCTTTGGTAGAGAACTTTAACATTCGTTGAAAGGACTTAACGAGGAGTAAACCTCTCTTAAAAATTTTAAACAGTTTCCCAACTTCATAAAATGATTAAAACCGCCATTCAAATCGACGTTCGTGTGTCGGACCGTTGATATCGTAGCGCGTATGAATGCGTTTGTTGCTTGAAGTGCCGCTTCGGACTCGTGAATAGGATTTTTTTGTGAATGTTTATCGCCAAACGATTCCTACTTCTTTTATATACCCTGTAATAAAAATCGGCTTCTTTGATCTTATTCAACAGCGGTCCATAGAATGGAACATTTCGCAGGAACCCAATTGCCGCGCTTCCTTTGCATTTTTTCAGATAAAATTAAACTAGAAAATAACCAAAACTGTATTCATTAGCATTTTATCTTGGCTACCATATTTATATTCATTATACTACTCCAAATTTAACAGCATCAGATTCGCTTAATTGGACCAGAATTAACAATAAAAATAATGTTCGACGTTTGGTATTTAAATTAAACTTTACATCTCATTAACAGTACTTTTTATTTTTAATCGATCGATGGAATTTATGTTAAAGACAGAACCCCATTTATATTATATTCCCTGAAATCTTTTAAGAATGGGTATGGAAAAGCCGGCAAAGTCTCCAGACCGAAATGCCATCAAGCGGGTTGAACTACTAATAATAAAAAAAAAAACTTTAGGGCTAGGAACAAATTAAAAAAAAAACAAAATCCGTTTGTTAGATTGGCCTCCAACATCCCAGGCCTGAATCTTTTAACCTTTTATATTCGAAAAGCGATCCAGGTGCTACTTATAACAAAGCTATCTGTAATTTCTATCAATTATTGGAGAAGACATGTAACCTTCTGAGATAATAACAGAGGTATTACTTTTAACTACAGCAAACTACAATTTACCTGAGGAACAATAATTAATTACAACATTTAACTTTATCAAGTAACAAGCAAACGTTAGTTTGTGAAGTTGACGTAACTAATAATTAATTAACGGAGACTTCGTGCTCAAATTCCTCTTTAACCCTAATCAGTTACAGTTCTGAGCCTCGAGCGGACATGTAAACCATTCCAGATTGATTTTATCTGGATTTGTGGAATATCAACCAAATTCGATTTTGCAAAAGAGCGAATATTTATTGTCAAGGCATGCAACAGGGTTAATAATATATTCCAGTACAGTTCGTTAGCATGCAAGAAGTATTAAATGCAAACAGGTTTGCAGATACATTTGGTTAAGATTCGCATGTACGTGTCTGGAACATTTAACTTCAATTCATTCATCCTCATCTCGTTAGCGAAACGAGAATTCGGATTTATTGGTTTTGCATTTGCGAAATCTGTAAGTAGACGCCTGCATTGCAAACACGCTCGGACAACTCTTAAATTTTTAATGCATTAAAGTCGTTTTGCTTGTGCTTCGTGTGGACTGTAACATTTATCAGGGGGAGGAAATGCTAAAACCTACCTACGCTTGCTTTATATCAACTTTGCGATTTTATAATTGGCTTGTACTATTCATATATGTCACATATTATGATAATGATACTGGAAATTTAAACATTTATGACTAACAAGAATCATAATTAATGTTAACTCGTTGCCATATAAGACAAGAGTTATTAAAATGGTTCTTACAACCTCAACATTACCAGAATGGTTTCTTTTTTTGCGAAAGAAAGATTAAGGCCACCATTTTTCATTTTATTGCATCCCCAGAACCATCAAACACTCAAAATAATCATTTTTAGGTCCTCAAACAAATTCGCAAAGCCCTAACATTAAAGGCTACCCTTTGATAAACTCTTCTCACCACTCAGAGATGTCAGTAGTAAAGTTTTCTTCCTCCTCCGCCCCCTAGACGGCAGCACTATTCGAAAAAAACTTTCTAATCTATTTCATACAAACTAATCAACCAAAATAATCTATCTAAAACCAAAAATGTTTGATTAATAAAAAAAATCGATCAAAGCAAAATATTCTCGTTTCTCCTTCTCTCTCTCTTTCTTGAGAAATATTTTAAGAATGCAAACTAGTTTCTTTACGGTTGATATGTCAGGGAATAAATTATGTTGTGGAGAGTGACAAGCTCAAATACTTAAGTGTTATCATTTTAAAACGGCCTGTGCGCCTCTCGTCCCCCAGCTATTTCGCTAATGAAGGTATTCTTGTGTGATATGCGAGGTATTTCGTTTGTTTGGTAGGTTACTAGAGTAGTAGGTTAAGAACTATGGATGTTATTTATTCGTTTTTTGTTTGGCGGCTATTCTAAACGATGGGGAAAAGTTATCAAGATTAGGGGAAATTATGGAAAAATTCCATGCCTTTAAACTATTCCGGTTTGATGTTAATGTCTCTCTTGGTTTAATTCGAAAATACGTATAGGCACCAATTTTTTCCAATGACTCAGAATAAGTTCGGAAGAAGGCTTTTGGATGACTCGAGAAAAGAAAACGGGTGCAAGCGTCTTTTGAAGTAAACACGAGATAAATCCTAATTCTACAAAACGGACAGAAAATTCCTTCTAAAGAACTGGAGGGTGATTGTTTTCCAAAAAAAGAAAATCGTTTAAAAGTACTGGGTATTCAGGACGAAACCAAGTCTACCAGAAGGCAATACAGTCTTCCCGAAACCAGAAGATCCCGAAGAAAACCCAGTCAGAAAAAAATTCTCAGAAAGCGCCGCTTCTTCTGCAGAACCGGAAAAAAATTCTTCCACTGGTATAGGAGAAGGAAATCTTCGGGAAAACAGGGAACAAAAAAGCTTCTTCTGGAGAAATTCCAGTACAAAAACTGAAAAAAATACTCTTCTGGAAAGCTAGACGTAATTCTTTTCCAAAGACCTAAAATCATCCCCTTTTTAGAAATGTGCAAGAACTTCTTTCTAAACGACGTCCATTCAAGATAAAATCACGCTCGTTGAAGTAATTCTTTAGTTTTAAACAAAAACAACCCATCATTAGGAAGAGATGGGTCCATTAGGGGACAAATAATGTAGATAATTGTACATGTCCCAAGTCTTAAAAGCTCTTTAGAGCCAGCGGCGTTGTCATTCGCTTTGATTTCTTCTGTACCTAATTTACACTGTCATAAATAATATCCGCTAAGAAGGTTGCTTGACTCGACTGTTGCGTTGTAGGCAATCATTTAAATTTCTAACCAGCTTCGAGATTAATAAAGCTCAATTTAGTCGTCTTAGCACGGCGCTAACTACAAAGAAAATATAATTGAGGCATAAATTTGCAGGTCACGATGCTTATGTATTCAATATACCATCCCCCCCCTTCTCAAGAGGATATAAAAATCCTGACAAGCAAAACACATCTTGTGAATACGAAGAATCGTATTTTAGAAACGGGATAGAATTATTAAAGGAGCAGGGGAGGGAAAAATGATAATAAAACAGAAAAAATAATCCGTCTTTGTTTTCCCCTTCACACTCCTGAGTTTATCCAACCCCCTTTAGCACATAATTTTTTTTGTCAATTGTAACCAAAATGTTGAAGGGTTAATCAAGATCGCTACCCCTAAAAGTTCTGTATCTTTCTGGATTCAAACCTCGCTTGCTCTTTGCCCACTCCCCTGACCTACACAAAATTATATTTTCATCGGAAATGACAAAGCTAAAAATTATTTGAAGAGAAAAGTAAATATTTTGTTGCACCTCAACTTAAAACAAACATTTACCGATTCAAGTGCGGTTGGTCAAGGTTCTTCTACTGACGCCCATCACATGAACTCAAAAAAAATATTATCATACCGGTTAGATCGGACTATCTAAACTCAATATCTTAATTGAACAAAGGTGTTGTATAAACATAGAACGGAGGGAAAAAAGAGAAATCTGAGCCAGGCGAGCTTCTCTGAATTTGACGCCAACCAGTTGGGACAACAAAACTCCTGGGTATTGTATCACCTTCAGAATGTCTCTTTCTTGCACTTACGAACTTCCCATATCCTCATCTTTTTTTATTACTTGGAAAGAGTTTAAAAGTCGAAGTCCGTCGCTATTCTTACACGAGTTCATTTAAATAACAAGTAAATACTTGATGTTCTTGGAATAAAATTTGTCACAAAATTTTTCGTGGATTAAGTCAGGCGAATTAGGGAAATGTATTTTAATTTCCCCTCCTGTGTGAATTGGTCTTTAAAGAAGCTCTCGTCTCATTAAAATTCTGAAGCCAATCTCTGGCGGGCTTAAGCTGCTTAGGTGACACTTTTACTTATACAACTGACTTCCCACTTAACGTGAAAATAAAAAGGAAAAAATCGCGACGCCAAGACGACAGCTATTAGTCATTCTTTACTAAAATGCCTGAAGAACACGAAAGAAAAGCTTTGTTAATGCTAAAATGCTTTAAAGCATTTGCAGATATGTAAATGGGGATTAGGATTAAAGCAGAGCGTGTTAGATTTTGGTCTATGATTATACAGGGTGTTTCAATAATTTTATGCAAGGAAACCGCAAACGAAAAATTTTTTATGAATACAATTTATGGCGCTTTTGGAAATAGGCGCTGAAAAATTCATGAATTTCAGGAAAATTAAAATTTAAAAAAAAATAAGAGTTCAAACATTGCATAATTTTTATTTTTCTTCCCTTATACGAACGGACAGCACACCCACGTACCGACCTTTCTAATAGTTTTCAGGTTATACATTAATTACGGTTCGGATTACTTTTTTGAATGAATGGAAAATTAGAAACTTCAAACACTTTCTTCAAAAATATTTAAAAAAAAACTATAGAAAATTGTCTATCTACATTCAATTAAATTTCTATGGAATTCTTTAAATTTAGTGATGAACCTTAATTAGAATTTGCCCATTAAATAAATTCCTGTAGTAACTGTAAAAAAAAAGTCGAAATGTGTCTACAAATTTTCAAATATTTCAAACTTTCTCCATAAAAAGTACTTTACATATTTAATGGATATCTTTCATTATTTGCATTTTAAAAATGATGTCTTCTTCTTGCAATAAATTATCAAGTCGCTAATTTTACGATGAAAGAAGGCAATTTTCTTTTTTATAAAAACTTATCATCATTCCAAAACTAATTGCTAGTTGACAGGTGCCTTCTACTACTATTACTACAAACTAACAAGAATAATAGGCAAGAGGTTCCATTAACAAACAAAATTTTAATTAGTAACATATCTACATAAATTAGAAAGAAGTGGAATGTGTAGGAAAAACCTTGGAAGAGAACAGTGTGGTTTGTTTTCGTGTCTAACTCGTTAGCGGTTTAGTTTGTCGAGGTGTTAAATCGTTTGTACACGAGACTAATTTTTCTACTTGTTTTTTACGAACTGATAATTCCTGTAACGACAATGACAACCGTTTTTTTTCTACGACCACAACTATGTCACAATCAAAAATTTAAGGGCGTTTTCCTCTCTTGTATTTAGGGAATGTGTGAAATCATTTGTTAAAACCAAGCAAAGATTCTTCTTCCAATTAAGAAAATATGCTCCTCGACATGGCCTATAAATACGTTAGTGGTTCTAGCTGCTGCTGTTGTAAATTGCCTGTAATTTATTACAGGGGTACCTTACAGTGTATTTATGATGTCCAAAAATGTCTTCTCATCTCTTCTGCAGAGAGGAACAGCTGTAAATGTCGAAATGTTCTGTAAATTCTATTCAGAATTCATAAAGCTCGTAGTCGACTTTCAATATGTCGTAAATAAAATTTTATTGCACTTCACTGCAGTGCTGTAAATCCGTCTTGCTCAATACAAAAGGTTACTTTTAATACCGTCGAAAATCGCGAGAGGGTTTGTTTTAGAAATCGCTAGAAAGGTCGTGTTAAAAAATTAAAAAAGAAATGGTTTACTGGGAACTATTCAGTTTAATTGGTAGAAACATTAATAACTTGACACGAGGCTAGCAATCAATCCCTCCCGAAAGTTACACAATTCCGCCACAGATGGTGCTATACGATTATAGGAAAGTTAGTCGAACCTACCATAGATGGAGCTAGGGTTATTACTTGGTTGTTTTAAGAGTCTTTAGTGTTTTTAATTTTAGTAACACCCTGTATGTACCGAAGTAACTGAAAATCCGGCTTTTAAGATATACGCAGTATTTTATTCTGTCGTTATTCAAGCGAAATTAAAATTACCTTTCAGGCACCACAGTAAAAGCATCTTGTACGTTTTTCGTGCACATGAATTTTTCATTTCATTTCTTGTCGAGCATAAAACGCTTGGTTTGAATCAACTCGGAAAAGGTAGCTTCATTTATCATTGTCGCTTTAATAAACAAACGTAATGTTCTAGAGCCCGCATCCCGCAGGGCCGAAGATTTTGTCTCTGTTAGGTTTCACCGAGAATTTAAGTCATTCTCTTGGAAAGGTTGTTCTTAGGGGTCTCCTTAAATGTAAAGCTCACAACTTTGCATTTCCTGCTTCGAAAATTTGAATGCGTTCTGTTTCTTAAACTGCGGGCGTCTGGTTTTGGTTTCGTCTTGAAGGAGCCTCCTCGTAGATGTATTTACTGCAAAAGGAAACGACGGTCCCTACTATTTTATAGTTGTATTTCTATGTCTGGCCACACATGTTTAAGTTTTGGTTTTAAAACTTTTTTTACTACTTTCATAATAGTTTGATAAAATAGTTCACTGTTTGGGAGATTTCTTTTCTGTTTACTTACGAGGCGTTAATTGAGATTATATGGTTTCAGTTTATTTTAATTTGACGTCGTAATCGGCTATAAACCTTCCAAATCCCACACTTTCGGTGTCTAATTTTAGTTTGTAAGTTGGAAGCCAAAAATTTGCAACATATTTCTGTGATGTAACCATCGTTTTGGGTCGCGACACATCGAGGACCTCAATCTTGGAATTTATTCTTCGACCCGTGGTAGTAGTTAAAGCCGCTTAGTTTATGTCAAGTAAATTGGGAAATGTCAAACGAACGCCTGATCTCTATCTGTAGAATTCGGATCCCTTGTTGTTGTCCCCCGGTCGTTTCTGTTGGTTTTAACCATCGCTTTGTATTATTATGCAGGTGCACAAAAGCTGAACACACAATAGACTTGGCCTGATTTTCTAAAGAAAGGTGTTTGAAATACTTAAATGTTGGCAAACGAAAAAAGTACGGTTTACAGAAATTGAAATAAAATATGAAAACCACTGCAAATTATAAAATATTTCGAAGATACAGCGTTTAAAAAGGAGCTGGGAGGGGAGGGGATGAAATGAGAATGAAAACACCTAAAAAGAGGACACATAACAAGAGAGGAGGGGAAATGATTAAACGACAGGAAAGATCTAGCAAGTAGAGAAGGGGACTAAAAAAAGAGCAGGGGTTCAAGGGGAACTGGAGGAACTGAAAATGAAGAAAATGACAAAAAATTAAACCGTTGCAATGAAAGTGAAAAAAAAAGGAAGGGAGCACTAACTACTGGGGACATATGCTCTCCCCCCTTTTAACACTTAAGATAATCACCCTTGTCGAGATTAGGACTCGAACCCGGTACCCTTGAAGAGTTTAGATTCTCATCAATTTGTCCAACGCGGTTCCTGGTTTTGTTTAATCCTCGGATAAAATTTTTACGTAGGATTTTCTTGACTTTTTTTTAATTTATTCGTCAAAGATGCAAACAAATTAAACATTCCCAATACCTACTAAAACCGACATAATATTATGATTACTTAATTTTTAACACCTACGAACTAACGATCACTTGTCTAAAATAGTAACAAAAAAAAAGGCCGCAACTCTCAAGCAAAAGGTAGATGATTAATTTTTTTTCTTGTCCAACACTTTTAACCGACAACATTCACATTGTATTAAAATTAAATTTCGGTATCTTTTATTTGTTCAAAGTCCATCTTGACAAGCTGTCAAAGATCGAGTGGGTGATTCTGCAGAATGTTTTCAAGAATGACTCTGATTTCTCTTCGTAAAATCAACTGGTTGCAAATTCGGAAGAAAAGCGAGCAGGTGCTCTAAGAAAATTCCCAATTACAAACTTCCTAATACTTCACTTACTTGGGCAGAGTAATACCCCCCTAATACCTGTAATTTGCTTCCCCGTTTTGACTGGAAGTTTAAGAATTTAATTTATGGACGAAGGAAGAGACAATGGCTACCCATCTGCCTCTCGTATTTAGGTGAATGTTTGCCTTCCTCATCCTTCACATTCTGAACACCACACCTACAACACAACTGTGGCGTATCTTTTATATCTGTCATCTCGAGCCATGTCTCACGCAGCAGCAGCAAGAAACCGAGACAAAGAAACAAACTTCGCCCACGAACTGGAAAAGACATTTATGTTGCTTTATTTTTTTACAACTACCCCATCAAGTTAGTTGTCTTGTTTGTTTAAGACAACACGTTCCTACCTACCTCTTTCTACATATTATATCCAAGCATCCTTGGAAGAACGTTTATTTTTTTTTAGTTTAGCTTTGTATGGATTTTATGCAAATTTTATTCATAACTTTTGCAAATCTTAGCTCGCTTGGAATAAGTGGTTGGTGGAGTCATCCTCCTGAACCACAGGAGATTTTTAAAAAAGTTTTTGCTATAAGGTGATCCAAGAAAAAAGAAAAATAAACATTCGTCTCGTTTTATTTGGTAAACCTTGAGAAGATATTTCCGAACGTACAGGGGGAGTATTTAAAAAAAAGTCTGAGAAGGACCACGCTGTGTAGGAGGGGGAAGGTGCAAAAAACTAGGGAGGGAACGAAAGCGAAAATCTAGAATAATACAAAACAAAAAGGAATGAAACGTACCTAAACCTACAGGGCTGTACTTAAAATTCGGCCACCCTGAATATACGATAAACCTTAAATTAATTACAAACTGCGATTTCCAGGTTTATTTTTGTCTATAATTTAAAATACGAGAACTATGCAACAAAACAGCAACGAAGGCATACAAATACAGTGTAGATAGGGTCCCTGTCGAGAAAGTTTATGTCCCCGATGGTAGACAAGATAGTGGTGAGACTTGAGCTTAGCAACGAGGGCGCAGCGTGACTCCGGAGACATTATTGGCTCCAAAAGGAATCTTTACGAAAGATATCACCACCAAAAGGCAACTTGAAACTGCAGATAATATTTACACCTCTTAAAAACTTCTTGTAAATAAAATCCTTAATTGGCAAAGATACGAAGAATACGAATTTTTATTCCCAGATCTGATCGGCTACTAATTAGAAGATGGTTCGAAGTTTAATTAAATTTAAAATAATGAGGGAAGGAAAAAAGTATTTTTTGTTTAAAAAAAATTTGAACACGTACCAAGTAATGATTTGAAAGGTTAAGACATTAAATTCCTAAGTCTAAAAATACTAGACTGAGGAAGGAGACGACACAAATAAAACGAACTGCGAAATGTTGAACTTTATAATCAATTGTAAAGTGTAAATGCAAATAATACGTTCTAAAAATAAACAAGTACTCTAAATATTACCATAAACAAATAAATTGAATTAAAAAAATAGAGAACAGTTCAAACTGGTTAATGTTTCTTTAGGGAATCAAATCAGCACGAAAGTGAGTACTTTCGTGCCGCTTATGGACAGTTTTGTGGCACGGAATTAACTAAATACTGATTGTTTCAAGTGTAACCATGAAAACGAGACGTATAAGTTTTCATACTCAATTTATTTATTTTATAATATTTCCTTGCACTGTCAGGGGGGAAATTAGGAATATTGAGGACTTCTTTTTATTCATTAAGCGCTTGAAATAAAAGTAGTAATCGGGACTTTACGGTAGTCGAAAGACGAAAACAACCCCTCGTCCCATAAAGCGACACTTTCCTGACATGTTACGTAAGTGACGATTATTAGACGTTGGGAATTATTGTACAATTATTCATCACTCATTTTTTGTTTCAAGCTTTAATAGTCTCTGTGCTTGCAATTAAATTTAATTGGCGCTAATTTTATGCTGTTACAGTGATTTCACGAGTTTATGTTGGCAAGACATATTAAACCGAATAAAATCTGCGTAAGACAGGTTGTGACTAATCGTAGCTTTAATTTTTTTCCGAATTTACCTGTAATTGAAGGAAAACTGCTTTAGCCAGAGAAAATTTCTTCTGAGCTGCATTGCGTTGCAGCTCAAGTTTAGTAATAATTGTTTGCTAATTTAACCATAAAAAATTGTAATTCATGTCGGCACTTACTTTATAATCAGCAGCTACTTGATTTTGGTGGTGTATTTTAGAAGGTTTCTGTAACAAAAATAAATTCGTTAATTTGATTCATAAAAATAACTACTTAGCCTAAAATTTGAATGGTTTGTAGGCGTTCGCTTTCACACGCTACATTTTAACACATAAAAGTCTTAAGTATGGTCCAGTTGACCTTTGTGCAGTTAAGAGGCGAAAGAAAGCTCGTACACATACGAAACGAATTAATTTATCAAGGAGGAAAACCATCTGCAGTGATTTCTTTTGAAATTTGCAAAAGCAATTATCTTCACATTATAGATGTTAATGGAAGAGCAAAAAGTAAGAATAGATTTCCTACGCCTGTTTATACAATAAACATACATCATCTTTAGGATGTCGCATATGCCGACCACTTAAGCCCCGTTTCAAATGCCTTTAGCATATGTGTTTAGACTAGATGACTTACGAGCTAGCTACAAAACATTATTTGAATTTATCATTATTCAGATCTAAATTGAAGCACGGACTTGGTCGACTCAGCTGGATGCTGCTTGCAGAACCTGCACCAAGACATCGACCCAAGGCATCCATAAATTAATGTTTTCACTTAAAACGAGTTACCACCATCTTAAATAAAAACAAAACGGATTAAGGGTTTGGTATGTGAAATAAATAATTGATTCTTAGTTGGTTTATTTATGCAAAAGAAGAATTCGTTTGAAATTTTCCAAGGTAACATCTTTGGAAAGATTTCATTTTAGATTAAAAAATAATAGGATATTGTACTTTTAATAATCTTCACGTCAGGGGAACGCAAATTTAAGAAATCTTCACAATTGAAAATTAAAATCTGTAATCTGCAATTCCTCCTCGACAAAGCTCGCTAAACACACAACAACACACAGAGAGAGAGCCTGATTTTAATGAATTTACCCTCCAGTTGGGCGTTCTAATGAATGAAGAGGAAGGTATATTTAGGCACTAGGCTAGGGTACACACAACCCAATAAAATTAATGCGGTGCGCTCCCAGCGACAAGATACATCATCCATGTGCAAAATGAGGCCATTTCGGTGATTTACATTTGTAAATCCTATCAAATTTTGGTTTGAATTTCACCGAAATTATACCTGGATTATGATTTACTACCCCAAGTTGCACGAATTTGAAAATTATTACTACTGGACTAATTTTACAGGAAATCTTTCAAAAAAATCAGTTTGCAAAAATCAAATGTCGGTCAAACCAAACGGTATTGACATTTCTTCTTCGTTCATAGGACGAAACAATTTCTAGCATGGAATGTACACAATATCCAGTATCAGACACAAGTATGCATTATTCATCGACGCCATTTCGATGCGTCAGGTCGATCAATCAATCAAAGCCAGTGGTTATCAGTCTCTACTGTCCGTTGTCCTCTATGGCTGTTGGGATACACATACGAGAAAAGAGATTCAATATCAAAATGCAAATTTGCGTAATCGAAATGGAAAAATACTATCTCTCTCTCTTTTAACCATGCATCAGACAAGGATGGGTGACGAACTTTGAAATGCATTTACTGCACACCTGGACATAGTTTGTGCAAACCCTTTAAAAAAATTACTAGCGTAACACTTTGCAATTATTTTTCAATCTTTGCTTTATAAAAACCATTGTTGAAAGATATTACCCTCGTTATAGTAACAAAAGCCTTCTTTGTAGAATTGAACGAAAAAGAAAAGCGGATAATTTAAAAACGGTTCAGTTTCCTGGAGATTTGCGACCTTTTTCTTAACAAGATATTGCTTGGGGATAAAAAACTTTTCTGCACCATGACCTGGGATTAACTTAAACAAAATAGGGTATTTTTTTTCTTAACCGGAAATGTTTTCGTTACTTTAAATTTTTGAAGGATGTTGAGGTTTTTAGGTAAACGAATCACGCAACGAGGGGATGTGCTAAACGTTTCACGTACCTCCGCTTCCGTTTTCATAAATGAATTTTAATTGACGATATTGAAATTTATCTCCAAGTGCACTTTATCCTTGCTTGGGTTAATCTCATCCCGTGTTAGTTTAAGCTCGTCCTTTTTCAAGGTTGTTGTGTGGAATTAACAAAACTTTCACCTATTACAAGAAAATAGTTGAAAGAATTTAAGAATTATTTCTCTAGAAGCGTTTATTAGAAATTAGAGAAGAATTTAATCCAAGATAAAATAATACGCAGTCAAGTCGTTAGTAAACGCCACCTCCGATAAAAAAAGGGAAGAGGGATGAAATGTGCTTCGATGGTCAAGATTATGAAGTGATCACACACCGTCCTCTAGTAAATAACGGTCAATAAAATATTGCTGGAGGTTTTGCAAACTGTACAATCCCATAAGAAACATTTATAAATCACGCATCTTTCAGTAAACAATAAACAATCGGGATATTAAATGCAGCGGGTTGTATAAGAACTGACAAGAAATACAAGCAAGCAATAACACATTGTAAATCAAAATAAATTACATTCCTAATCGAGTTTCCACACGAGTGGGAGTGCAATCGAGTCCATAATGCACTATTTATAATAACCAAGAGGTCGAGGATTATAATCAACGAAATTGCAATCTCTACGGTCATTTTATCCACTTTTGAAGAGTTTATCCAGAATGTCAGACAATAAGTCAACGAAACAAGGAAGATAAATCAAGAATTGTGAACAATGCGCGTGAACTCATGGTTAACCTGACCCAACAGTCGGCCATTCCGATTATCAATGGGTGCTTGGTATCGATGAGGTAATTACCATGGCTGGTCTGCTTTAGACATGAAAGTCGAGTCGTTTCTGTGGCTTACATTTTACAAATCCATTTATGTATGTTGTTGCAAGCAAGTCCTGGGTTAGAAAAAGATGTAAGTAGGGCCTTATTTGAATAGGCTTTGATCAAAATAAAAGTTAGGTGCCGACAAAGGCGTTTGGGTTCGGTATCATTACAGAGCACCACCACGTAATATTAGGCTTGAAGCGGGAAATACAAGGCAACGTACAAAAGCAAAAGCAGCTTCACACAGCACACAATCAGAATAGCTAAAGTTATAAAATATTATTACTTCAAGAGTTTACTGGTTTGTTCTCTACGATCCGCGACTTCATATTGTTAAACGTAAATGGCACGTAGACTTACGACTGCTAAAAATATCCCCATTAAGTTATTTCAAGAAATAGTTAACAGTACTGACCTTTTGAACATGATTGGTATTAAAAGTAAACGTTTTAGAACTGGATGAATCGTCCATAAAAATAAGCGAGGGCATTCATTAAAAAAGTATGTTAGAAATCTTGCTCTTTTCATAAAACAAACATAAATAATATTTCCACTCCCAATAAGATCAGAAAGGAAATTATAGAAAAATACAGAGAGCCTGAAAAGGGAGCTATAGGTGGAATCAGCGAAGATTTAAAACAGGAAGCCTTAAGTAACCAAAATTCTGGGCAAAGGTACCCTCTGAGAAGACGACGAGAAGCAGAAAATTAATTGAACGACCGATCAGCAGCAGCCCAACAGCGATGATTAGATCGGAAGGAATCTCACAAAACAGAACTAGGGCAAAAGTGGCTTTGGAGAGGTTAGAAGTGGTCAAAAATTGCTTTAGAAGAAGGAAGCCGTCAAGCCGAAAATGGTCCCGGAAAACAAATAGGGCTCAGATCAGATAGGGATGGGAGTCGCATAGCGGCGAACGTTCTAAAGGGCGAATGACTTACGAAACGAGTGTTTCTCTTGCATTTTCTTATTTTGATCCTTTTACGCAATTCAAATTAAAAAAAATACACTCAAAGCAGTAATCAAAATGAATATTCCCTTTAAAATTGTATTCCATCAAAAACATTCATTACCACGATCCATCAAAATCAATTTAGGAGTTGATGATGTACTCCAAGGATAAAAATAATGAATTCTTGTATCTGATCCTTAAAATAGCAATAATGGATGCAGATCGTTGCTAAAGATATTCATATCCATAATGAACTATTGAAAACAGAAAGAAAACTATTTTAAAATGTAAATGTTTTTGAACTTAACTTGAACCTTACCTATAGCAATGTCCCACCACAACGATATTAATTTATTACGAATAACATTGATTGAAATACTTCGTCATTTCCTAACAAGGCTTGAAGTTAAACAATCTTGACATGCAACCATAAAATATTCCGATTCTCGGCACGGAAATGTTTAAGGAAACTATAAAAACTTGAAGGAAATCATAAAAACTTGATACAAAACTGGAATCCACTTGCGCTCTTACAAACAGGAGATAAATATAAATCCAGGTTACTTATACAAAAGAGATCACAACAATGATTAAATAAAATGGAAAATAATGGAGCATGTTCAGAATATTTAATGGTTAAGTTTTTTTTTTTTTGGGGGAAATTACCCCCATTATACGAATTATTTTTGACTATATAGGGAAAACTTTTACATTATGTATTAATGTTAAAAAAGCTTCTTAAGGGTTGATCTTCTAATACTTGGTATTTATTTTGATAGAAACCAACCCCTGCCTGTGCAAAAGGTCGTGTACACTTTTAAGTATACACCGAAAAAAAATCCCAAAACCCCAAAAAATGGAAAGACCGGAATTCCAGTAATAAAAGAATGTAACAATTCCCTTTAAGAGATTGCACGTCGTCTGCTTTTCTCAATCGGCATTATGTAACTCTGCGCTTTTAATACACAAACCTTTTCAAAATCTCCCAGATCAAAATCGGGCAACTACAATTTAATAAAAAATATTTGGTTCAATTATTAATTAACTTTTTGGTTAATACACTCGAGATATTAATTAATAAAAGCGAAAAAAGTTAATATAATCCTATAAAAAAATCTGTAGTCCTTACAAAAAATAAGTGGCTCATAAAATAATTAATTCGGCAGTTTATCCAAATCTGTGCCAACACAGTGTAAAAATAATCTCGTAAAAAAATCTGTACAGAGATAAATGAATTTAGATAACTTATCTTGAGTGAAGTATGTGCAAGGTTTTTATCCAGTCGAGAGAAAACAGCTATAGAATCTAAATTTAGCTCTCCATTAAATTCTATATGAAGTAGACAATGATTTGTTTATCTAACGGAACCATATATGAGCTGTCAGTCCAAGACAATATTCCAATATCACTTGACTGTCCATCAAAGTCATGTAAAGATTGTTGCTTCAAACTTAAACCAACGAAGATATAGAACATGTTTAATAAACACCAAGCTGGACTAAATTACAAGAACAATAATCGCTAGTTACGCTAGAACTGTCGCGAAAATTAATTTCAAAGTGGATTGAATCGTTTTCCTTTGTTATTACACCTGCGCTTAGAAAATGAGGTCCTTAAACCTTGAAAAGCCCTACACCATTTTGGAATTTTGCATGTCAGGTCTTTTAAGCACGCAGCAAAGTTAAAATCCATAGCAAAAGTCACAATGAAAACTCATCAGTCAAAATGTCAAGACCGTTACAATGTTGGACGTTGTTGGGTCAGCATTCAAGCTATTCGGGAAAGAGGTGGAATAGGTACACGATTTTCGTATTAGTTATGAAAATATTTTTCATTCTGACAAGATCAATGGGGATGTATTTTTTTTTAGTATAAGTAAATAGGTTTCACTTCTACGAACATTTTTTTTTATTTTCCTTTGGTCCAAAACAGAGAAAAGTGCGGGGTTTCAAGAGTAAGCGAGTGCGAGCTAGTGTATTTGCTAATATCCTAAACAGAGCGCGTTTGTGTTTAGTCTGACGGTTCCCAGGCCCAAACTATTAACATTACAGAAATAAAACTACCCCTGGCCGAAGCCATAAGTTGCTAGATCCAAACTTCCTTCTTCCTTATACAAAATATGGGTTTCTAGACTATCCAAGCAAAAACATTTCCTGATTAAACTCGGTCAAACTGAATGACAACACAGTAAAGTCCGGTCTAATCCCTGAAAACTCGAACTTGGAGAAAAAGCTCGTCACATTGTAGGGGCAATAATCCCACCTCGTGTTAGTAATCGCTGAGTTTATTGAAGTAGGGACATGGCGTGCAATGCCAGTGACCATTTCGAAAGCTAACAAGGGTCGAACACCCGAAAGCCTGCGGCCTTCAGCTTAACTGCTGAGGAACTACCTGATCAAATGGTTTTATTTCAGGTAGGCAGCACTAACCTTAACACCGCCTTCCTGATTGATTTATTAATCACGTTAAAAAAATTGAACGGTGTATGATGAGATAATTGAATAATTATCTAGTAGGCATTGTCCTGAAATGATAATTAAATATTTTGATCGGAAATTATAAATGAATACGGAAGCTTTTCACGCCGACTTAAGATTTGTTGCCTGGTCAACAAAAAGCTTTCTCTGTTTATTATTATTATGAAGAAAAATGTGGAAAAATGTTCCATCCAAACCCAAAAAGCGTTTCCCAAATTAATTAATAAATGGAAATTGCAAAGAGGCGTTTTATAAGGAACCGGAGATAAAAGCATCATGGGAAAAGTGGTTTTATAAGGATTTTCTTGGCAAAGAAAAGCGGTAATGTCGATAAATCTCTATCACTTTTGAAATAAAATACAAATACGACCCACGCAGCAGAAAAAGTTGGAAAGTTAGGAAAACTCCAAGCTTGGATTGTAATCTGCGACTTTTTTATCCCCCAATTTTAAAAATTTAGAACTACTTCAAGCAAAAACTAGGAATTTATTGGAGAAAAAAAATTCTTGAATTGCTAACAAACTTTTTGAACGCACAATTGATACTAGTTTGGAAGTTTCATAATTTACGGATTTTTTTCCACCCCAACAAATATGCGGCGATTACTTATTGGAAATTTATTCTTGGACAGTTTTAAGAAAAATTGAATTTGTATAAAATAGATTGACACATCTTTTATGGCCAATTTACGGCCATCTAAGAGATCAGAATTGTTTCCATGATTTCCACAAGTTTTCTTCAGGAAAATCATTTTTGTTTTAATCTAAACCGTGTTCGATAGTTTTATAATTTTTTTTCTGGGTTTCCTGGTCTATTTGGGGGGAAATTTTGTCTTACGCGTCTTAAAGTTTTTCAAAGAAAATTTGTTTCGAGTTCAAAAATCATTTATTATTAACTTTTAAGTTTTTAAGCATTACAATCCTTTCCGAGAGGAATAAATAATTCAACAGGATTTTCTTTGAAAACGCGGTAATATTTCCAACGATTTAAAATGTAAAACAAAGCTATTTTCGCTTGAAAAAAACACTTCCGCTGTTGTTTTAACTTTTTATCATTTGGCAAAAGCAAATCTACGAGAATTCATACAAGTGGGCGTACACTTTTAAATTTCTTCTTCCTCTTCCGGTTTACACGTTTAAATTTTCCACTAGATTGATATTATTTAAAAAAAAAAAGTTCTTAGAAGTTCATTTTCCGCATTGTTTGTGTTTAAAAAAGATTGAGAAGATCAATACCTTTGCAGAAGGGAAAAATGTTTTCCCCCCAGTTTTTTTAAACCACGTTCCCTGTTTATCTTGTTCTATCTTTCTCTTCTTGAGGAAAACATTAATAATACAAATTTAATTGCAAGACAACGTGTTTGTACGGTAGAAGAATTTAAAATATCGTGTAGGTAGTCCACGATCTAATTTTTCATTTCGTGAAGCGTTGAAGCGCGAAACAAGAGTGTTAAATATCTTCATCATGCTGAAGATGAAACAATACGTCAAAAAGTCAGATCGAATGGCTACTATTTTAAACTGTTAAGAATTCCACACTCGTGGCTTTTGATTTATTCCCCTGTTAAGATTGACGGACATTCCGATGCATACTAATAGGAAATAGATGAGCCTCTAGTGTATGATTATTATGCATCGATTATCGAAGGTTTCTAACCACAGTACCCTGCATGCAGTTGTAATACGGAATTACAAATTTAATGCTCCTGCAGACGTTAGTATTGGAAATCTGCGGTTTATGCACTCGCATAATAATCAATTTCGATGTTAGGCAACAACAGGAAGAGGGGAAAAACGCGATAATATTTTCCTACTACTCTTGAGAATATCGCGCGAACCCGCAAGTAAAAGACCGGAAACAGTCGTTATTTCAACGTGAAACACATTTAGAACTCCTGAAATCCAAGAATAAGATAAAACCACACCAAAAATCTTCTTAACATAACTGTAGAACTCAGGAGATTACAAAAGGAGAAGAGACGGGGTGGAACTAAAGGGTTTTGTAACCTTCGTCATTTCCTTGACAATAAGACTCTTTTCTTCTTAGGGGACGAAGACTTCTTAAATATTTCAATATGGTTTTGACAGATTTTTATTAACTTTCTTACTTGCTACGTGGAATTTTCAAATGGAATTTTTTTTTAGTTCCAAAACTTGGAATACCAGAAAAAATAGGACAAACTGAGGCAATTTGAAAATAAAAAAAACTGGCCACACGATTTTGTTTAAATTGTCTAACTTATGCAGCTTGGTGTTAGGTACATTTTCGTTTTTTGATTAATGCTAGAATTCCACTGTGGCGCCCTCTACGAGGTTTTGAAAATCGGAAATTGATCCTCCTATAGCTCCTTTATTAATCAAAATATGAAAAAAGTTTAAATATAAAAGTTGTTCAGTATATAGCTCTGCATTCTCCTAAATTTATATCACGTATACAGGGTGTTTGCTTTTCACAGTACGATAAGCAACTTAGTTATTTTACATGAAACACCCTGTATATTATTATATAATTGAATGTAAAATTGAATTGTCTATCACATAGTATAAGGTAGTCATATAGCTAAAATGTACGGTTGATGAGAAAATCGCGAACTTCCGCTGCGTTAGTAAATTAGATGCCTGTCTCTCTTCTGTACGTATCGAACCCGTATAGTCTGGTGTTTCTCGCTACGCATTCAAGTGATTTCCAATGCTGCCTCGCGAACTACTGTTGAATACCAAAAACGAAATGTTTATTTTTATTATGGGAAATTCCAGGGGCGGTGCGAGGAACTCCACTTTTTCTGTAATGGTATTATGCACACGGTAGTCAACTTTCAGGCAATTATTTGCTGTTTCTACGTCCTCAAACCTTGTACAAAACAAAACAGTTGTCCAACAATTAGCATATTAGTTGGTTAACAAAATCTTTGACCGTAAAAAGTACGTTAACCAGCAAAATTTATTACATAATTGCAGTGTTCGTGGGAAATGAGATCCATCCGCGTGGTAGCATCAGAATTACCTTCCTTGACAAGTTAATTTAATATAAACCATGATTAGCTAGTCTAGAAACGTTTGCAAAACGAATTTTCCTGTTGTAAATTAATCCAAACTATTTAAGAGATCTGTTCAACTGTTTTAAATTAAAATTTAAAAAAAAAGCGAAAATCAAAATGACCTTCTTGATTAATTTTATAGGCAGCATTTAAAATTTTAAGTAGTTGCAACCGTAAAATTAATTTTACAAAGCAATCTTAAAAATAATGTGCTAGTTTTATTATACGAAATTGCTTAATTATAGGACGAGTATTAATTTTATGAACTTTAGTGCTACTGTATTGCTTATGTCGTAAAATTTATGGATAATAATTGCCCTTGAATTGATAACCTTACAGGGGGGAACCTTCAACCAACTTCCGTTTGTTTTAACTTTTAAGGGTGCATTATTAATTTTTAGTCACACGAAGTAGATGCTTCTAGCTTTGGCTTTTCCGATGCAATTGAAGAACATTTTCGTTTTATTCGGGCAGAAATTTTGTTGTTTAATTCGAGCGTCGTATTTTTGGGTCCAATGTACTTCAAAGCCTTATCCTTTTAATCTTTAAAGCATTCCTAATATAAGTAGAGTCACGTGGGCCATTAATCAGGATTAACAATTCCGAATTGATGTTTCTCCTGATCCATTTCTTCTGAAACTTCATTTGACAAGTACAATGAAGACCACTTTCTGGTTTGTTAATTTTAATCACTCCTAAGCAAAACAAGAAATATACACAAAGCGTTTCGTTTGTAGAACGTCCAAACGCAATTACTCTTCTTGAAATTATGAGGAAGTTATAAATATTACAGTTTCTCTGCTAAAAACGAATGACCATTGACAAGATATTTTGCTATTCAGTTGATCACCTTTGAAGAGGGTATGCATCTCGGCGGCATTTGTAAACGGATCACGAACACGAGACTATTTTGAGAAGAACGGTTTAAAAAACCGCCGTACAGATGTTTCACTAAGAATAATTTATCAATCGCAAGCATAGGTCATGGTTTTTTACTTTTGGTTTTGAACCTGAACTTGTGGAAAGGTTTCTTTTATCAATTTCTAATGACTTTATCAAACGAATGATATCATCCTGACTTTAAAACAAAGATTAATAAATAAATCAGTAAAGTATCAATTATTTGCTTATCTCAGTACGTTTATGTAGTCTTAATGACGTCAAATGACAGGCTTTCATGTATACCGGGTGATTCATCTAAATATAAAAAGGGAAGCAGTCTTCATAAAAATTATTGGGGCGAGGTACACCCCGTACTATATAGTTTTCTAGCTTTCCCCGTTTGGAATTGTATATTTAAAAAAAATTATGTTTTCCTATAGGAAAATAAATAACGAAGAGTTCCGAAAATCAAAACACAAAACCAAGATAATTATTTTCCGGAAACCGGACATAACTTGACGTCACCGGAAAAACGATGATTTTTTTTGTGGTTATATAATGTAGTAAACTGATAACTTTTAACCACCAAAACAGGATAATTCAGGTAGCCATTTGTAATGTAAACATTACTGTACAGTTTATAAGAGCTTTACATTCATGGAATACTAGATCTATTCGAGGACAAATTTTGCTCAATCTGGGCTGGTCTCAAAGTTCATGTTTACCTGAAAATTAATCGAATGGATAAAACAAAATATTTTAATTCGGAAAAGCTGCAACAGTTTCGAGCAAAACCCTGAAATTTCCTGAAACGTTGGTCGATTGAAGGAGACTTTCGGATAATGATCCCAAAAGTAGTTTCCCACATGTGGGATGTTTAAAAGTGCTTTAAAACTCATGCCATTTATCAAAATTGACAAATTCTAATTTAGTAACACCTACAATTTTTGTTGGTGTCCAAGATTTGCATGGATAATGTCGATGCGGGTATATTTAGAAAAGGTAAAAATATCTTTGGAAGTGAAGAAATACCTGAAGACAAGCCTAAAGGTGCATAAATATATCACTTTGCATAGAAACCGTTTTAAATATTTTGATACCCACACAGGAAGTGCTAAACAAACACCCACGCACACAAGAGCAGAACCAACCAACTTCTGCTCTATGTGTATTTACTAACAAGGTGCTGCTTACCTCGTTAGCGCCGCAATATTCAATTAAAAATCCAATTAAATCCCCAGCGTTCCAAAATGCACCACAATTTTCACCCCGTCGCATTTTAGGACTAATTCGCACCACATTAAACTGAACTTCCTACATGTTTTTATTTTTGCTTAAATATTTTACGCACTATCTACTCTCGTAAAGCTCGACGATTTTAGCGCGAGTATTAGCAGTGACGAAAACACAGCCTCTCTCTACGAGATCTATTTTCGAACTGCTTCGTAAATGTGAAAAACTACACAGCTCGTTGACTTCTTTCGTCAACTGCAATCCCGAACCACCGAGCAGACGCGGACCGCTACGATATGCTACGAATCTCGTTACTACGGCTTGGAAACCGTCGAGTTCGCGTGTATTGAGCTACGAATTTCGCCCTTTTTCCATCTACAGGGTGTACTAGGGTCTTGCACCATGGGATTTGCCCACAGAGATATGGATTTCATTTTAGGGGTAGGATACAGGCCCTAGTTCCGTTCACCTAACCCAATATTGGATCTAGTCTCAAACGTGGGGTAGAAAAAAGTTTAACACCCCCACATGGTAACCCTTGCAAAATATTCATGAAATTGTTAATCTACTTCTTTCTTAGAGAAACTTTCCTAAGATTTTTAAGAGCGACACATAGAACATCAAATTTCGTCTTGAGAAGACTTCTTGGTCGCACTCACACCCCCATAGGAAACTCGACCAAATATTCTTCAGATTTTAACTCTCTACCCTTAAAAATAATTCTTTTGGTCCTTTTCATCCAAACAAAATTTGATCTTGGGGTTTGGATTTGTCTTCGACGCGTAGATTCTCCGCCTTAAAAAGAATCCAAAAGCTCATTAAAAAATTAACAACCCCCTGGTCAGAGTCACCTGTAAACTTGATAAATTATCCTTTCCCTGCGTTTCAAACTCTTGGATTTAAGAAAATTACTTTATTAAAGTGTACATCTTAATCGAGAAAAATTTCTTCAGAAAAAGAAACAAAAATTAAATCCTGAAAAAACTTTCAATAATCGTAACAAGCGAAAAAGAGAATCTTGTAAAGTCTCAGAAGTTATTTAATTAGCGTCCAAATGATCAGGGAAATCAAGAAAACATTAGATAGGTTTTTTCTCTCTTCATCACAAGAAGCATTCACAACAAACACGATCGTAAACCTGAAGCTAACCACAAAGGCCGAAATGATTACATTTCCATCCGGCAAGTGGTTAAGAAATCAGGACAACTCGTAATTTAATTTTTTTTTCTCTACCGCGGTGTAAACAGTTTCATCATATGATGTTGTTTGAATGAATAATATGTTTTACGATTATTATTGCAAGATAACTGATAAGATTAAAAATTATGTTCTGGAATTTTAAAAATTTTCCTTAAGAGGTGAGGGAAATTGTTTTGGGTACAGTGCTGATTTTTTAAATGTGCCCAGAAAATAAATCCAAAGGGGATGAATAAAAAAATCGAGGAGGTAACTCCATCGTCCCTTTTTGACGTAATACCTACATTGTGGGGTGGCGCACCGTCCTGTTGAAACCAGAAAATTTCGTTTTGAAATTTATTTGACAATAATTCGTTAATTCCGGGAATAATAGCGACCTTAGTACGGTATTGCAATTTTTCTTGACATTTCCAAAATAATGTAGGTATACCCACGTGCCTGATGATTTCACTTTTACTACAACCGCATTTACTATAAAAAATTATTAATAAAAGCAATAAAATCCCAATAGATTATGCCACCCACCCACACTACAAGAACAGTTAAGTTTCTAATTTCCAAAAACGGCCTGACAGTTTTGCCTACGCACACTCTATTTTGTTATTTCGTAAGAGCAAAACTCAAGCAACTATAAGTACTGGCTGTTATGGTCGGAATGATGATGGGTGGGAAGACCTAATTATGTTTACAATACAGAATTAAGGATGTGATTAGTGCCTTGTTAACATAATGACAGTTTCATATAGAACTCTCCACTGTGTATCATAAATGTATTTTAGACCACGTATTGTACTACAGAAGAATTGTTTAAGGTGCATATATTAATGTTAAGTGCGTGAGATATCTTAAAAGATATTGTTGCTTTATGCTAATGGTTTACATTTAAAACGCTAATTTGACTCTTTGTTTATTGTAAAAATTAAACTTTTTAATGTTAAATTAAAAAAAAGGTCAAAGAATATCTTGATGGTAAATCCATTAAGACAACGTTTAAATCTTAAATGTTTTTATCTTAAAAAATAATAATAATAATTGGCAAGACCATACATAAAGTGCATATTATCTACAAAATGATCAAACAAATAATATTCCATTAGAAAAACACCCTGTGTGACTTTCAAACGAATCAAAAAAATATAGCCTCTGAAAGATTCTGTAGAGCTTTGTATTATGATCCGCGTGCGCAATAATAGTCACATCAAAAACCAGAAGGAAAATGTCGGTCGTAAAAGAAAGCTCGAGGAAAAACACTACGAGAAAATGTTATATAAGAAATGATTATGTAAAGAAGCTAGGCATGTGTTTGTTTTTTAAAGGAGACGAAATTTAATACAGAATTCATAAAAAAACAAACGTCTGTTGTACAAAATCTAAACCTAGAAAAGGGAAAAATAGAAAAATATAAAAGTTGTTCAATTATGAATTTTTTCGTCCACCTAGCTCTCTTGATTTTTAACTTCTTCCATACTTGCTATTTAAAATTTTTCCTTGTTCCTAAATACTTTTTAATGTAATTATTGTTGCTTAAAAAATAATTTTTCTAAGAATGGCGAATATGGCGATAAAGAATTCTTTAACACCAATTAGAAATTAAACCACAACATTTTTGTCACTTACTTTCGTTTTCCTTACTGCCCATTAAAAAATAATAAGGTAAGCTACTACTCAAGGTGACTAAGCAAGAATTCAAAACAAAAAAATCCTAACCGACTTGTTAAAATATTTTAACAGTAAGCTTTATGGCCCTAACGTGTGTGGACTATTATAATTGAGGGCAAAACAAAGGAAAATAAAAGGACACTTCAAGAGTTCTTACGATCAGATAAGAAGGAAGTGTTGGGTTATGAAATATACTAGAACGTGGGCCCATTCTGATTGTCACTGTAAAAGATTGACGTGTTAAAGCATCTTATGTTATCTTAGAATCACATCGTTTTGTTTGTTTGTGTCTTTTCCATATAGAAAATAAAAAAAAGTCTGCTTGGGAGGATATCAGTTGCACATGATAAACTTTCTATGGTCACAAACAAATTAATCTTGGAAGTGCTTTTATGCATAATAATTAATTGGGAATCATTTGTCTTCATTTTTATAACTATGACAAATGGAGAAATGCCTAGGCGTACTCGGGTTTGAATTATTTTATTGTAGAACTTTAAATCAAAAAATGCTTGTAATAATTAAAATCAACAAAAATAAGGACCTCCAAATAATAAAATATATGCTGTCTCCCAACTCCCCTGACTTTCATCGGAAGTATGAGGGGTTTTTCTGTTGACAAATCTCTAGTGTGTGAACGCTTTGATATAGATGTGTAAAATAATGCATCCCTACATATCGAAATAGAAAAAGACAAAGTGGTACGTGCTTGGGTATTGAAAAATTACAAGTAGCCCAAGCATTCTCTGTTCGGAGTTCGCTTCGGGCCCAGCACAAAAACAACTCACGAATTCTAACACGGCACAGCCCCGAGTCTGTTTAACATTCTAGGCATGCCTGCTTCCATGCTTAGGTAATTTTATATTGTAATTAATTTTACACTTTGTTTGTATATGTTATGGTGTAAATCACTGTCTCGGTATCAAGTTACTTTGCACGTTTCAGTGGTGGGATACCCGGACTGCTTAGTTCTTTTTTAAACCGTGCCCATGTTTAAATTTCACGCAGGCATGAAAAAAGAGGGGAAAAGGAAATAACGTTTGTTTTAGACAGGAAAAGACAAAAAAAAACTCTTGAGAAGAAATAATTGATTTTCTTACAATTTCGTTGTCACTTATTATAACATGATAAGACATCATCCAGATAATTACTCTTCATCAAGTGGTTTAAATAAAACCCAACTTCAATTAAGGGATG
Organism: Hemicrepidius hirtus; assembly: GCA_963082805.1. NCBI lineage: Eukaryota > Metazoa > Arthropoda > Insecta > Coleoptera > Elateridae > Hemicrepidius > Hemicrepidius hirtus. Next base: position 31,095,171 of record OY720165.1, read on the forward strand.
AGGGTAGAAGCTTCCCTCGATTTGTTTAATGAAAATGACAAGAAGGAAGTCATTCGGTCTTCTAAAAAGTTTCAAGAGCCTTCTAGATTGCCTGACTTTACCCATAGAGTCTGTTCTCTAACCTGAACGTCAAAAAACGTTTCCTTGAAAAAATTTTCTTGTGTTTATTATATCAAGAGCGTGTGTCTTCCTTGGAGAGGAAAATCTCGGAAACAAAAATAAAGAAATTTATAGGAAAAGGGTTCACTTTTTTATAAAGCCGTCAAGAGTGAATGTTTTTGCGATTTTTTTTGGGAATGAAAAAGCTTTTTACGAGGCTTTAAAAGAAGTCAACTTTTATTTATGAGGGTACCTAACGTCACCCTCTTTTCGAAATAATTCCCTGCTTATATTTATACAACTGGGTATTACTACAGAACGAGTATAACAAAGAGAAATCTGAGCTTAAATTTTATTAAAAAGTTTTACTGAAATTTTTCTTCTTTTTTTAATTTTCTTTGTGAAATAAATAAGTGTCTAAAAATATTAAATTAGATCCTATTATTAATACTCTGATGCTTCATGTAACTGTATTTTTATGAAAAAAAGTAAATTTAAGAAATGGAAAATGCTAGAAAAATACAGAATGGGGAGAAGAGTTTATGGACAGGGAGTCATGGGAATATCAAAAACACATTAGTAAAACCTAATACAGATTCTTTTTGTAAGTAAATCAAAAACATTTGACTAAAATAACAACAAAATAAAGAAAGTACAATCAGAATTTGATGTTTAAGATCCTTCAAAAAATGAAATCAAGGAAGTCATCTTTCATAATTCCGTTTCTAGTGATGCTAGAGATCCCGGTTCGGTTCCCTTTGTTTTTATATCCTCTTCACGATTAATTTCTTCCGATTTCAAAAATATTAATCCAAAATATCTTCCCTAAAAATAAAACGCTCGTTTTTGGAAACTAACCCATTCTATTGCCCAGGTATAAAAAAATTATAACAGGTAGTTTGAAGCATTATCCTCAATGCCACGCTTGCTATTTATCAGGGACATAAAATCTTCTTGAAAAATATGTTAGACGTTCGTTTCGCCCTTGAAAAAGGTGACTTGAATTTTTTATCTTGGATATATTTCCAACAAGAGTCAGAGAAACAGACGTTAATGAAACCAGAAAAATCACAGTCTCTAAATATATTCAAAGCATAAAAAGGGTAAACAAACAGCATTGGTTGGCATGAGCCACGTAATAGCAAGGATAATAAAATCCACAGGGCTTGAACTAACTACAAGGTGGTCACAACGCAAGGTTTCAGTTTTGAACGGCTACCGTATCGGACCTCCCATATCCCCAGGGTAAACACTCATCGAACCCGTTTTAATTTCCCACACACAAAAAAATTTTGACTATCCTTATTTCAAGTAAGACAAAGATAGAAAAGGTTTTGTTGTGAGAGCAAAACGTATCGCGTGCTTAACAAAACCCAACGAGCGTAGAAAATTCAATCCCAAATATAACCCTCATTAATTTGTTTGGAAATTAAAGTGGGTCTAATTTAATGTTTGTTTTATTATTAACGATCAGCCAGTTTGGGCTTAATTGTTTTATTTGTTGTCCGATTTAAGGATGACCGTAATCAATCATTTCATAACTAGATGCATCTAACGATCTGTCATTTTCAAGCGCTTCTTCTTCGACTTGGAATTTTAAACAGAACTAGTTGATCCAAGCCGGCTTTCTTTTTATTATTTACTTCTCCATATGTATTAATTTTTGTTCGGAAAAAATGAGTAAGCAGAATTGATCCGTTAACCCCCAGGAGGTATTCTTGTTCAGCTTGGGCAGATTTATGAAAATTTATGGATCCTTAAGTGAATGTTAGGGTTTCCTAAATAGTAATAGGGAGTTTACGGCCTACGGTAACCCAGTAGGGTGTAAAGTCAGCAGCTTTACAATTTCTCAATGTGAAAGCTGCTAAAATAGACAAAAGCGTGCTAAGTACAGGAGATAGAATCTTTTGTCCCGTATTTTTGACTTTTAGAAATCAATTCCCAATAGAGTTTGTAATATTTTTGGGTGGTCTATGCTTTATTATCAGATTGATGGTTTTAATATCTCAAGATTCTCAAGTAGGCTTGGAACTTGATACGTATCTGGTTTACGTCAGTTTTGCAACTGTAAATAATTTTTTATAGTACAGGGTCTTCGAATTTTTTTTTTGAAATACAGGAAAATTATTTTTATTCGTTCTAATATTAAGTTTTCTTGCGACAAGTTATGAATTGTTTTTTCAACCCCTTCTAGAATTATTATCACTCCTTGACATCCTGATTTTTGTATAAAAATATATCAAACACTTTATGACATTATTTTTGAAATACTTTCGTGTAAGTCAGCCCTGAATATTTTCTTATTCGATTTCTCGAGTAGGCTTACAAGAATTTACGTTTACATTTTTTTTAGGACATTAATTTTTCAATAAATTTCGAATTCAGTACATGTAAAGCAATTCCCATACAGTTTATTGCTCGTACAGAAAACCTACGCTTTACCCATGTCCGTTATTTTACATCTAGCGCAACTACAGAAGACAACCAAATGACAGAACCCATCAATTTTAACATTTCCTTATACGTCGCACTCTGGGGACAATCTCTTTTGCACCACACCCAAGGGTCCAAAGACCCATTTCTCTGTCACCAAAAACTAACAAAAGCGTTTAGAAATTTTAAAAATGTTTTGACTTCGTAGAAAACAACCATGAAAGGTAAACAACCCTTAGATTTCTTCTCGCTTTAACTTTAATGTTCTGGAACGAAACTCTTCTTGATTTCTCTATCACAAGGACCTTCAGGATTCAATGCCCTCAGTTATTTACGACGACCATCGTGATTTATACACGTCAATTGTCTGCTTGACGTCTCAATAATATATCGCGAAATGTTTACAGAAAATTGTTTTTACCTTTTTTGAAATATCATGCATCATAGATCATCATGAGAATAAAAATCGTGTAGGTTATGTGTTTTTTTTATTATAAAAAGGGGGTTGATGTATGGTAATTTGTTCCAAGGAAAATGATTTGCAAAAAGAGGTAAATGAAGCAAAATCAAAAATATGCATGTATAAGTAACGAGGGGAAGGAAAGATTTATGATCAATTCGTTTCGGTGAATATAAATGTAGGCAAATAAACTTTGAAAACTTACATTCTTCAAGGGTTTCCTATTCTTCCAATTGCGTATATGGAGTCTGAAACAAAATAGATTCACATGTAAAAGGAATAAAACATAACTGGTATTGTAATGCATTCAAAATAGACAAGAAACCTACACAAGTTGTTATTTATTATAGAATTGGTTATTCTTGGAGTGTTTGTTTATTTTTTTTTGTTAAATGTAACTTCCAAAACAAGTTAAACCACAAAAAATTAAGTGTACTAAGGTTAATCAGAACAAAAATTAATGTAGAATCAAGCACGGAATTAGAAACGGGGGAGAAAAATAAGGGGCAAGTGAAGAGAAAAAAATTGGGAAGCGGAAAGAGAGAAAAAGGGAGAGGTATAGGACTATAAAAAATAAAGCACAAGGATCTGTAAGGGGATTCATGGAAAATTAATAAAAAAAAAGAGATAAGTAGAAGGGGGTAGAAAAAAAGAAGTCAAGAGACTGAATAGAAGAAAAAAGCAAGAGATGGAAAAAATAAAGATTTTGTAGAAAGTTGGGTTACATGGAAAATAAAATCAAGGTAGAATGGATATAAGGAATCTAAAAGACAGTAGGGGGTGGAAACGAGCTCTAGGGTAGGGTGTCATTAATTATATCTTCAAGAACAAACAAAAATGTTAATGTCTGATTCGTTTGGGTCTTATTTTTCCTGTTTGTTTTTTTTACAACATTACCTGTCTTCAGTTTTTTGATCACCCTTCAGTTCGTCTGTCTCTCATCACGATTTCCTTTCTGCAATGGCATTCCTCAGTTCGCATGACTGCCACGATAAAATCCAATATTAATGTACATATATCTAAAAGATATCGTGGGGGGATTTGCAGTTACACCGTGCTTTGGCAAAATTTATCTCTTCCTATCACAATGGCTCATCCTAGAGAACTAGAGGAATAGATTCGGGTTTCTTGTAACACGAGGTGTTGGTAAAGCGGCGTGGAGGCATTGAGGCCGTAAATCATACATAATAAATCAAGCATTTAATTGGGAGTCACAGCACCATGGCATAGCGGACACCTGCGAGGGCCGGTTTTAACGTTTGATGCCGTAACCGAAGCCGAAACCTCGTTAGAGGACCACTGCGGTGACAATAATTGAAAAATGTCGTAATACAAGGAAAGCGGATGGGAAACACAGTGACATATTTTCGAATGTTAAGATAAAACGAAGGCTTTGTCTTTGGTTTCAAATCGAGCGAGAATAAAGGAAAAGTTTTGCAGATTTTTGTTTGCTTAAATGTTGGTCATGGCTTGAAAGTAATGGACTGTCACTTAAACTGTTATTTTAGGACGGTTTAGAAGGGTTAGTTGCCAGTCAAAATAAAATCCCGTTTAAACAGTTAACTGTCATTGTGTTTTTTTCCTTGAAGCTCTTATCCTTTACTTTTTGCAAACATGCTTCTCAGCCTGCATTTTTTTATTAATCCCACAATATCTACAACGAAATTGCAAAACACCCATCGACTAGACCTTTTTCGAAACAAGTACACCCTCTTTTCTCGTTAAATTTAAGGACCTTCAAGGAGGCAACAAACAGATAATTTGAGAATCATGTTGAGGGTCATAATTTTAAACTAAATGTGACCATTCCGGACTATACAAAATAGCACGAGTGTAATGTGACATTAGGGGTATCCGGAAATGTCTGGCATTTAAGCTCTGGGATAGGACCAAGTAGTGTAGTTCCGGAATTTTAGAACTGAAGCCACCGTAATTGCTTGTAAAGTTACATTAAATTAGCGTAATTTAAGGACAGGGCCGACTCAAGGGCATAGTTATTTATTCAACAAGTCAAGAAAGTGTTGCTTTACCGGACGAGAATAAATACACTTTTGTGATACCTATGTTCTGTATGACTGTATGCAAGTCCTTAAATAAATAAAAAAAAATCATCAATACTTTTAATTATTTCGACCTATAGGGAAAAAGTAATAAAAAAATATTAAGATAAATAAAAAAATTGAATAAGAAAACTCTAATAAAGAATTGTATTAGAAATATTTTTGTCACCTTGATAATGTCAACAAAAATATCAAAAAAAGATATTTATATAACAAACATATCCTTGTAGTGAACTTGTTTTTGGAAACATATAAATAAATCAACAAGCGGAAATACATACTTTCTCTATCTTGTTGGATAACTCAAATATGTTAACAACTTGTATTATTGTTGGGTACCTTAATTTTTTTCTTGTTAACACAAGGAATTCTTTGTAAAATATTTACACGTATTCTGTATTTAATCTCCTGATAACAGTGTCGTCTATATTTGAAATTGAAGATTATAATATTTATCAACATTATTTCGGTTATTGGTCCTAAAAGGATAACTTCTGCATTTTAATAACTTAATATCAATTTGGAAGGATGTTTTTTTTGCTAGTCAGAAAAAAATTCGTATTCTAAGGTTCAGGATCAATAAATAAAGGATATACCAAGCGAGGGGCTTATACATTCAACAATTTGCATACCAAGTTTGATAATTATTCAGAATTTATGGTTTGCAAAACACGTTTCCTTTCGAGTTTTGTATGCGAATTTTATTTTTTCTTTGTCGCGAGCAAGTGTGAGCCGAAAATAAATTGTTGGAAGAATCTACGGGTGGCATTCGTTTTCTGAACATATCGTATTATTAAATAGACATATTTATCTGTGTATACTTTATGCCAAGGTATGACAACTCATAGGGTTTTGCTACAGGGGCGCGTATTTTATGAACCCAGTCGCCTTGATACAGAAATCAAATCCTTTTCAAGGAATATTACCATAACCCACCGGTTTTATTAATAAATTGCGTTGGAAGCAAGCAAACAAATGCATTTTCAAAACGGATATGTTTTATGTAGTTCTAAAAAGCGAGAATAAAAATAACCGGGGCTCCTACGTGTTCAACGCCTTAAAACTGGGCAATATTCCGATTGTAATTGTCAACTTGTTGTTCCTAACACGTCATAAATTCCGCGAATAATTTTTATGGAGGTATTAAAATAGGGTACCGATAAGCTTGCTCATAAAGAATTCTAAATCCCGCCCTGTTTACTCACACTCGCTGCATTAAATCTTGTCCAAATGCATTAACCTTGCATTTTATACGACTTTTAGTTTCCTTTTGATTTCAGGGGGGATTAATTTTTGTGTGTATTTATATTTCAGACTTAATCGCTTACATATTTTGTTTGCTTTTATGCTGTAGTCAAAATAAAAAGAAATAGGAATTGTAGACGATACTGAAAACTGAAAGACGAGAACTTATTATTCTGCGAATGTGCAACATGATAATTATTTTTACTTTTAAGATCAAATTTCAAAATAAATATCCAACATTTCATTTCCTGTCACGCAGTGTAGAAAAATTCTGGGGAAAATATAAACAAAAAATTGGTAGGGGAAACGAGTGCCTACCGCTGCCACCTTTTTTCATTTAAATTTTATACTTCCTTCGTTTTTGCCATTTACCACCCCCTCCATCAAATCATAATCTCTGGGGGAATAATTAAATTACCCCTATTACCCTCCCCCCCGTAAATCTGCTCTTGACCTAACCCCCTCCTTTCTAATCTACCCCATTTTAGAATTCCTTCTCTCTTTCAATCTCTTTTATTTTCCCTATTCCCATCTGTCTCGCTTTCCTTAATGTTTTCCGTTTTCATAACTTCCCATCCCCCTCCTGTCTTTTGCTCTGACCTATATGAGTTCAATGTAAGAAAATGATTTGTATAAAAGGGTGTTGGAAATAAAATGAATACCCAATAAGAAGTAAAGGGGTTGTTGAAAAATAAAAACTGATGTAACATTTCCAATTGTTATTTCTACTAGAAATCCTTTAAATCACCCTTGACTTGCTCTATCAATTTTCTGGAGTTTCCCCCGAGCCAAACTTTAACGTGTATTAATATTTCAACTTTATCGTAAACTACTACGTCTGGTATTTCGCTTTTATGCTTCAGTCAGAATAAAACGAAAGAATGATTACTAGACATATAAAGTCACGAACTGGTATTATATTTAATCGTTATGATGTATTGTCACTTTCTGAATCGATAAACAGTAAACAACACCCACACCGGAAATACATCTCTTATTCTTTGTTTTTCAATTGCAATTCCATGCTTTAAATTGCGGATAAGCAAACAAGGAACAATAAATTAACGTGGGTGTCATTCAAGCATTCTCTCCGTGACGTTTTAATTAAAAATTAAAAGCTGCAAACGAATCTTGATTTTGATTCGAAAATTTAATTGCGGATTTTTTTGGACTGTCAAGTGGTAAGTACTTTCTGCCTTGACACGACAGTGTAAATATTACAAGAATTTTTTATTAGAAATTCGCATTTTGTAGGGTCTATGATTTTCCCACTAGAAATAATCCCTTCCTATTGTATTTTCCACCGAAATTTTCCCTTAATTCAGGAAACGTATAAAGGCAAGTCCAGTGAGATTTCTTGTACCTACAAGTTAATTCCCTTCCGGGGATATCTTTATATGACAGCTGAATGATTTGCAGGGTTAAATGTTAATTTTGTTCACCCTTTCGTAAAGGAGTTTATGTTTCTCCAAAAAAAAGGGATTTATTTAATTTAGACATTAATTTTCAATTATTTCCAGGAAATTTATTTTTGAAGTTTTTGGTACGTTAAATTTCAGGATTGAGACAAAATAATCCTGAACAAGCATTAAATAAAATTAATTGGAAATAAGTTAACCCTAGAAAGTTGTTGGATTTGTTATAAGTATCTATCGTGTTGTTTTGTGATTAATCAATCCCTCCCTGGTCGCCATCTCCTAGAAATAAACTTTATAAACTCTCTAGGATATTAATTAAAATGTGGTAGCAATTAACATATCGTCAGGGCATGCTAAAACCTACGTATAAAGAGTGAGTTTACAATTTTCCTTCTACAGACGTTTATAAACTGACTGTGACGGTTACACTGCAATACAACATCCACAATCCCACTCAATTTGTTCTCGTAAGCTTACAAGGGCACAATTTAATGTCTTTATGAGATCTCATGACAATCACACATGATATAAAACCATGGAAGCTCTTTGAAAATAATTGTCCTGAATATTGGAATTGCAAATTAATCCATAGCTTTGTATGTTAATATGTAAACACCCAGGAAGTATTTCTGGGCCAAATAGGAATTATGGCTTATCATAAATCATTTGCTTTGATTTATATGGAAAAGGATCCAGTCTATTTGTCATCCTGTTTGCGAACTTGTTTTTCGATGTACCTAACATAAATATCGAGTAAACGGAAGCAGGGGGGTTTATTTTGTTCTTTTGGTTAACCCAAAAATGTCAAGAGTCTTAATTGAAGAGTTCTTAGTAAATGTAGTTGAAACTTGAACAACCCTTTAATCAATTTGGGGGTATCTGGGGCGCACACATAACATAAGGCACAAACAGACATTTTCTATCATTTCTAAATTATTTTCTTATACTAAAGGACGTTAAAATTGTTGAACTTAGAGTTTGTAAAAAGAAGGGAGAAAGAAGAAAATTTTGTTAAAAATACCAGGCGAAGAAAGAACGGATACTGAGAGAGAGTAGGTTAGAACGACGCGAAATTTAATTATTTTGTTCAATTCTGGGGGTCTATGAGACTTTCCGGATTTTAAGAACTCTCAGGAGTCGTGGAATCTACAATCTAGGGGGTTTGGAGTTTCCAGGCTCTAGGGATACAGAATCTGGGATTTTTCAGTCGGATCCAGCGATCTAGAACGATTTCCGAATTTTGTTTGGATTGATTGGAATGTTTTGGTCGATTTTAGGGTTTTGGAATATTTTCTGAGCTCTATTGGCGCAAAACCTCTAATCTATTGCTCGAATTTGGCCTTCTGGGAAGCTTAGGGGTCTCTAGGAGACGCGAAATCTGGATTATTTTATTTAACTGTAGGGGTCTACGAGACTTTCAGGATTTTGAGAGTTATCAAATCTGGAATCTAAGGACTTTAGAAGACCAGGTTCTAACAAAGCGAAATTTGGGATCTTTTAGTCGGATCTGCAAGTTTGTAAGTGCTTGGGAGAGCGAAATGGTTAGCGAATAGTATATATAGGTAATAAGTTTGAAGAGCTGAATATGGATTGGTGGAATGATTCATGGGAAAAAAAGTAACAGTTTACGATTTGCTTATCACTTACCAATACCAGAAAGTTATTTGCATCATGTCACAACTTCCATTTTGGCTTGGTTACCACGTAACCACCTACGACATTTTAAACTTAAAGAAATTTTTTTGTTAGAATAAAATAGAGACCACATGGGAATTTTTCTTGACGATAATTTGCTGAGATTAAAAAAAAATGTTATAACTTAAAAATATTCAAAACATCATTAAAGAACAACTAAAATGCAAATTACCCACACCTTCACGGTGTGTTTACCAAAACTAACAATTGTCATCTCTAAAGACCATTAGATGACAAATATCTACGAGATTTTTTGTTACCATTTGGTGGTCCAAATAGCAAGTTTGTTTTGCAAAACCTCTTATCATAAATCGGTGACATAAATCAAGCAGTCACCTTAAAAGCCAACAATGGGAACTTAAACCTTCGGTGTGGTTTTATCTACAACCACAAAATTTTCAAGAATTCCAAACATGCTGTTGGAGAAATAAAAGTGTCAAATTAATGTGCCACATCACACGAAGAGGACATGTGGGTAGAGTTGCGCTCTTTGCTTCCGAGGAATGAAGAACTGTCGCAGTCCGCTCGTTATTTTACATTATCCTGATATGAGTAATGCCCGCGATGCCAAGGAGGGTCATACATCACGAATCCGCCCCCCTTGGTTCGAACACGTTCCCTGCTCTTGTGTACATTCTGAACAAGCATAGCCGCCACAACCAGTTTCGATTTTTTCTCTTCGGTTTTACCTTTACAGCGACTCATTTGCGTATTTTCGCTTTAAATATAAACACATACATGTCACCATAACGCGTAACCATAATTCTTATGAATGGCTGTAGCGGCAAAATCTTAAGGATTTTTTTCTAAAGGAAATACAAATTAGACCTGAAATTTATCTAACCGGATCGGGTTTCTATTTTTGATCGCACAAACACGTCAATTAATAAATAGATTGAACGTTTTATTAGAATTGTTGAATAAAGTTCCAACAGCGGGCGGTTATTTCTTATAGAAATATCATAAATTTTCAATATCAATTATTGGAATTAAATGATTCCACCCAGCTGCGTAATAATGTGGGTTGTTTTGAAGGAAACCGCAATTTTATGCTTGAGAATGAATAAAATAAACAGATGGTACATACTAACATACTGCAAGTAGAACGTACCACACAGGGATCTCATTAGAAAAAGAAAAATTTCAGAAAGATTTTCAGAGCGTCAAAAAATCCTAAATTCCGTGTCCGGAGATTAACTTAAAAAAGTCCCAAAAGTCGAAAGTCCTGGTATTCTCCCAGTGTCCGGACTGTCCGGAGATTCTGTCAGAGTCACCCAGAGTCCGGAAAGTCTTCCGGAACTTGGAGTAAAAGATCCTAGATTCCGTGTACCCGGAGTCCGAAATTACTTTAAAGTTCCCAAAGTGATCCTTTTTTTTAAATTCCTTGATTCTCCGGAGTCTTGGTATTCTCCCAGTGACCAGAGATTCTGTCAGTCTTAAAGTCCGGAACCTCCACTAAAAGATCCTAGCATCCGTGTACCTGGAGTCCAAAAATTACCTTAGAGTCCCCAAAGGGATTCTTTTTTCTAAATTCTTTGAGTTTCCCAAGTCTTTACATTCTTCCAGAATTCTAAAATTCTTGCAAAACCGATCAAAAAAAATTCTGCATCCCCGGGGTGCGGGCATTATTTCAGTAACATGTGTGCGATTAAATTAAATTCTATTAACCTCGAGACAATAAAATAAAAGTTTTCTAACGACATTTTTTGTTTTTTGCAGGCATTCTAAATCTTCAGGAAGAGTTACGACCTCAATTCTAAGGTAAGCGTAATTTTACAAATGTCTTAAAAAATTATAATACGGTTGTTTCTTGTTTATTTGTTCATATAATTCGGTACCCACTCGAAATCATTCGAGTTGCCCTTTTAAGGAATTTAAAAGCAGTCATCAATATCAAAAATCCATAGGTATACGAACTTCTCTTTTTTGCTGCAAATAATTTACAATTCAATGACATACTCGACATTATTTTTTGGCATTTCGAGTTTGAGTTTCTAATAAAGTGCAGAGGCCTAGATTTTATGTATACCTACGTAAAAATTTCCATAAGAGGTTCTTTTTTTAGTCTTAAGAGTGACTTTCAAAATTTCTTTCGGTCTCCATGGTCTATGAAACTTTACCACGAACAAAACAACAGCCTACTCTAAAATTTTAATAACGCATAATTTTACATGTTAAAGTGAACAAATAATGCGAAGGCTTGAAGTGCAGGGTTGGGCTTTGTAACGCCTTGGAAACGAAAACGTTGGAACCACATAAGTGTATGTTAATATACTCGCTTGAAATGCCACCTAACAAGTTATTGTTCTAACGAGTTCTCTACTCTTGCTTGACAGTTAACAAGACGGTGATAATATAAACAATATTCAATTATACGGCGCCGTTAAAATCACAATACAATCTGGACACTAAAACGTCACCTTGGTCTTTCAAATTTGATCATTAATTACAATTCCTCTTTTCATTTCAATTATTATTCATCAATCAACATCCTACTTCTTCTGCAATTCCAACTGATGATTACTTTTAACGCCTTAATAATAAGTAACGAAATCGAAACGTCGAACGATATTAAACCTAAAATTATTTTTAAGGCTTTTCACCAGTTCACCAACACACAGATTTTTTCTTCTCTCGATATTTCTTCTTGTTATATAGTTTTTTCTAATTTTATATCTTCAACAGGGATATTAAAGCTAAAAATATTCGAAGAAAACGTTTTCCCACATTCACCCCATTTCTCATTTCAAAGGCTTTTCACCAGTTCGCCAACCCACAGACTTTTTCCTCTTTCGATTTTTTGTCTTATTATATCGCTTTTTCTAATTTTATATCGTGTACCAGGGATATTAAAGTTAAAATTATTCGAAGAAATTGTTTTTCCACAATCACCCCGATTATCATTTCAAAGGCTTTTCACCAATTCCTTGTTTTTCTTTTCCGTGTATCTTCCATCTTCGCTGTCGTTTCAAGTGGATTTTTAAATTATTTTTTGCCTTTATTTGTCAGTAAATATGTTAGGGAAGTATAACAAAGCGTGTAAGTAGCACATGACGTTATTTTTGTGGCAATTAGAGTAACGTACTTGAAGTTAACCAGTTTTATGGAGACCTCTAACTTCAATTGTTGCCAAGACATTTTTTTGTTACCAGATGGTTTGATGATTCAAATTCAAACTTGTTTGTTGAGTTACAAACTATATTTACTACAGTTTAAGAAGATTAGAGTTGTAAAAGAAAATCCCGATTCGTAACAAAGGAGGCGAATAAACTTTAATACCATTTTCTGCTCCTCTTTTACTTTACGACCGGTATTTCACTCGGCGTCGGTAATAATTTCAAATACAACAGATTACTTGAAGAGGCATTAAATTTAGTACTTAATTTGGGGTTTCAGCGCCACCACAACATTATTACAAAGTCAAAATTTTATTGCCTGCATTAAAATCTATCCTCAAACTAATTTTGGTATTAAATTTAGGATTGTTGTGGGGATTATGACGACCTAGAAAGTGTTCTTAAAATAAATGGATTTAAAGGGTGTTGACTGTTTTATGAAATTGTTCTCAAGCTGGTATTTGTCCAAAAATCTATTTATGGTTTGTGCAAAAGAAACCAGAGGCGCCTGTGTTTTACTAATGCACAAATTCTCACCGTTTTTTTGACTTGAATACAAAGCAGGTTCACATGTTTGGTATTTCACTGCGTGTTAGAATTTTTTGCATACAATTCTTTTTATTTTCACACCAAATTGTCTATCTACCAGAATTTTTTTAAGAATTTAAAAGGCTTTTCCCCAGTAAAATTCAAAACAGGAATTAAAATGTTAAATGTTGTCTTATCGTGACATCCTGCTGTGTTAATTGAAAAAATAAGAATTCCACCAGTTGACAAATCCCTTAATCAAATAAAATTAACCAAGACTTGATAATGTGATCGTTGTGACAACTTTACAGCTCTTGTAATGTCACACGTCAGGTTTGCTTGGTTTACATGTCAAATCCTTTAAGAAGTTAGAGCAGGTTTCCTTATAAAACAGATATTTGTTTATGAAACCGTAGCAGGAGAACGAATAACTTTCGTTCCGCCCCTGCAACAACAGCACACTTCATTTTGCATTCCAGCTGTGACATATCCATGGCTGCTTGAACTTAGCGAAAATATCAAGCCTTTGATACACGAATCTACCTCGAATGTAAATGAAGTTTATGAGCGAAAATCGCTTGGTTTCGGACTTAAAGGGTTAAGCTCTCCATGGCAGATGTCTAACACGACACACAACTGGCCTTCGTCCTCTGTTGAAACGCTTCTCTTGTTTTATTTATAATCTTTTCGTCTGGTTTAATTAATATTTCTAGTTCTAAGTCATCCTGTATATCAAACGAATTTTATTCTGATTATAAGATCGATATCCTAAGGAACCAGAAAAAAATTATAAGTAATCAAAGTTGTTATTTGATTTGCAAAGAAATAATGATCCTCATGCCACAAGATGTAATGAAGCAGAACATGTGTAATGGATGTTTATGTTGGTCTACTGGTCAAGACATTATTATTACGTGTACCTAAAAAAAATTCTGATACAGAAACCACAAGGAATGGAATTTATTCGAAAACTTTACTTCGATTTAGATCAAGAAAATAATACGTAGGCAAATTTTGCTGCCCACTATAAAGACAACACATGGTGTTACTTCCTAGTTCTAGTTTTATTCAATTAAGTAACCGTTGCTATTATTAAAAGATCGAGGGGTCCGACGTGTTAGGAATTATAATAAATTTTTGGCTACCTCTTATTAAAGTCACGCCCTACAGATTTGATTGACAAATTAGTAAATTCTTTAGTTCGGTTTTACAAAAAAATAGGCTGAAATTCCCCCCCAATTAATTTTCTGAATATGACACGTGACATAAATAATGTTCCTGCAGTTAATGATCGTAGAAGGTCCATTAAATTTGAAGCGCTGTATCCGGTCCATGGGTGTCATACATGATGTATCTAATATTTTTTTTTCTTGCGAAAACAAATTAAGAAAACGTACGGTCTAATTTTTAGCGTAGATAATTAGATGGATGGGTAAATTTGTTTACTGTTACTTCAAGAAAAATTAGTTTCAAAATTGAAATATTGATTTAAGACAAGCAATCTCAAATAAGATCAGAAGAGGAAGAAGATAACTGTTACTTATAATTTTTTTCTTCAACAGGGGGGATGTTTCGTTATGATCAGATATTTTTCACCCTTTTATACAAGATGTAAGATGGGAAAACGAAGCAAAAAGAAATGGGAAAAAGAAACCAACCCCTTCAGAGGTTGATCGTGTATACAGGCATTGAATTTTCTCTTTTTTTCTTTTACATACCTTTAACAATTCTTCCAAGAAAAAAAATTATGACCCTGTTAATTACCTTTGCAAACCTTTAAAATAATTACAAACATGTTTTTAAGAAAAAATAAGTGTCCTATAGGTGCGTTTTAAATTGAATTGGATGTAAAGCTCCCTCGTGCTGTAATAAACCCATGGAATCAATTACCATTACTGGGTACCTACGGTTATTGAAACACATTCCGAGAATAATGGTATCGAATTATAATTTTAATTTTAATCTCACGGTGAAATGCGATACGAGCGGTGGTTTGTGTAACTTGAACGGCTCGTAACGGGTCGATTACACGCTTAACACGCTGTTTTAAAACAAGACGCCGTAACTACTGCCAACTGACAGTTCCATATAAAATCCTACACGAATGGGATAGTTAGTTACTTATACCTTCTCCTTCTTTGACAAACAATATTTAAAATAGACGTTTTACTATAAATTTTATACGGTCTTAAATTACCGGACAGCTTGTTCAGGTTTCTGTAAAAGCACCATCGTAAAATTATTTGAATTATTTTATTACAGGTCTTTTGTTTTTTTTGATTAGGGGTTTCTTAAAAATATTAAAATTTAAACAAGTCAAAATAAATAAGAACCTGATATTTGTGTCTTATAAGTATAACAATACCTAACAACCAGGCGGCAAAGATCAAAATCACTCAATCATCTTTTCTCGATAGAAAAAAAAGCGTCTATCAAAGACCCCCGTCCTGTTACTAATCATAAAGTTATGTACACGAGCGAGGTGGATTTGAAAATATTCAATTAACCAACATCTACATGACTTAGCCGCTTCATCTTAAACAAACAAATAAAAACATGTACCTATGAAGAAATTACAAAACGAATGAAGGAATTCTTGAGGTCAAAGTGTTATTGGCTTGAATATATTACAAAAAAAATCCATTTGCGTTTAAAGAAATGAAATTAATTAAAAGCTTTAAATTTACGCACCGTGAGAGATTTGAGTTAAATTGTCAGTTATCTTAAAATATTGCGTTTATAATAGATGACCGGTTATGAAAGTTTATTGGTTTTCGAATTATTAAAAAAAAAACTGACAATAACTATAAAAAGTATCACTTTTACGACTCCGTCGCTGTAGGTCCCAAGTCAAGGCTAGCTGAGAATAAATGTTAGCTGCATTTTTGTAATTAATTTATTAATTTCGATAAACAAAGTTCAAAGGTGCTGTATTATTTTAAATCTATTGCCAGTTCACCCAAAGAAAGAGAGAGAAATCAAATAAGCACAAAAATATATTTAAAAATATTTTTTTTGTATAATTCTTGGGGAGCGTAGGAAGGAATGGAAACAGCGAGATCAGAAAATGAGAAGTGGAGATAACAGGAAATAAAAAAAATTAGTAGTGGGAAGTAGATTGACGAGGGAGGGGGTAAAGGAACGTGGAAACACATGGAAGTAATCAAAGTGGAAAGTGGGTAGGGGACGGATACACTGAAGAGGTGGGGGAAGTGTTGAAGCTTAGAGAGATGAAAGAGGAAAAAATCAACGAAACAAAAAATATAGGGTAGAGTTAAAGGAAAAAGGAAAATAAATTTTAAATATTAATATAACATCCCTCTCCCCCAAACTATTAAACTCTTAGCCCCTATTTTTCAAATTTTCGTGCTGTTTTCCTTCTCAAATTTTTCCCTCTCTTCACTTAATTTTTTATTTCCTTTAAATTTATATTTTCATAACAAATGGGTAATAACCATCAATCTCACTTCAAGGGTAAGCAATACTTACAAGAGAATAAGATTATTATCCCACCCTGCTCTTTAAAAGCTTGTAGCAATCAAAATTAATCCCATTTCTCATTACAAATACGTTACCTACATAATGTCTAAGCCCCCCTAACAAAACAGGGAATCCACCCCTTATCGCGAAATGCAGTCTGTATCAATTTGTTCGATGCGTCAGAATTTAGGAAGACATTCCCAAAATTTCGTTTTATAAACAAAAAAAAAATAAAGCTTGCACCATAAGTATTCAATCAAAATTCCAAAGCAATCTCTTGAACAATCAAAACCTCTCCCTTCGAAAATATAAATGAATTTTCTCTTTAGATGAACATGAAGAGATAAGATTCGGCAACAAAATATGACTTTACCCTTACACCATCATATATAGTAGTGACTCAGATAGAAGATAGATAAAAGTGGATATTCTAGAAACTTGTGCCCATCCCTTTGCCTTCACGGTGGCAATGGGGACCGTCCAGTGATTTATTATTACTTTCTTTTGTGCAACAACTTTTAAGACTATCGTATTGTCTGATGAAATATTTTTAAAATAAATTTCCCACCGGTGTGAACTCGGCTTTAAATGTTTGAATTTTTAAAAATCCCCGAAGGGGTTCTGGTAAGAGCAGGTCAAGCCGTAAAAATCTAATTTTTCAACCCTCGCATCTTTAAAAAGTTCGCGCCTTCATTTACAGGCGAGATTACTTTGCGACTTGGGACAAATTGCGTTAGAGCGCCGAAATTTTTATCCGTGGAAGTTTTCGTCGTTTACCCTTGTAAGAAAGGCACATATGTGGGTTTTCTTTAAGAAGATCAGATCTTGATACGTCGAACATACTACACTGAAAGTTTCCTATATAGGTTTCCGAAATGACTTTTCTAATCCGGTATAAGAGGATTACTTATAAGGATTGGAACAGGACTATAAGACCTAATCACGCCACCCAGACCATCCGGATTAAGATAAATTAGGAAAGATAATTATGATTTCTAATCATATTTTGTTTTATTTTGGAATTAACTTTTAAATCTCATTTACAAACTAGAAAGTTAAAAAGTTGATCATACAGCAGCGGGATTTTATCCTGAATTTAATGAACCACCAAACACTTTTTTTTTGAAAGAATGTTATTCCTAGTACTAACTAATGGGTATTTACTTTAGTACTAAGAATATTTCCTTGTTATCTTTCTGTTAGTGTAAGCTTTCTACAACTTCAAGTCAAGATTAAACTCGTACAAGCATTCAAGATTAACGTCAAATATTTTAAATGCAACGAAAGTAGTGGTAGTCCTTAAATTCTTTTTTGATTATTTTTTTAACTGCTCGAAAACCTTTTCTTGCCCACTTAACGAAGAGCTCTTGTTACAAAATATTTCTGCATAAACTTGCAAGGTAATACAAGGAGACAGGTTATATTAGAGATTCTTTAATCTTCTTTGACAGCTGTTAAACCACAATAGCATTTCAGGTAAACCGTTTACCAAGAATCGTATTCACCATCACCTTCTTTAATCGTCATAAGTATAAGCTGCTTAGCAAACAAACCAACTGTAAGAAATTCCGCTTTATGTAACGTTACCATAAGAAAAAATACCAGGAGGCACTCCACATTTCCAGTTTCTAGCAAATATTTTAATATTCCCACAGTGACTTTTCTAATCCTGATTGACGCTGTCTATAAACAAACTTAATCTTTCGTTATTATTTCAGGTTTTAAAAATAATTTTTGAGTATTTTTAGTATTCGTTCTAATCAGGTAGTTATTCATAAAAGGCGAACGGTGGCGGTGGCGCCGCGACGCTCGATGCCTCTAGTCATAAATGTAACATGACCGTCCTTAATTGCACGCTGGGGTCTCACTTCTCCTATAATTTACTGTCATATAGTAATCAATGTCAACACAAGTTAGGTTGTATACAGATTTGTAAATAACATCCAATTTTATACGTCAATCAAATCATAAGAAAATTTCCCAGGAGAAAATAATAAGATTATGGCTCTTGATCTAAAACCTCGCTGTATGCTCGAAAATCTCTTAAAACATCGGTCCATTTTCACTAATGACTCAAACGAAAAATAAAACAACACGTTAAAGAGACAACAAGCTTTTTTTTGGGGGACAGGAAACACAGGATACAAAGAAAATACAGAAAAACAGTACCATTAATATTTTAGCTGAACCAATTCATCACCCAGGGTTTGACAACCTGATAACAACTAACATCCAAGATGCATCTTCTCATTAGCACCAGAAATTATTTTAGTTCTAGAAAAATTAACTTGACACCAATTTAGTGGATTTTTTGGTAATGACGAAGCTTCCACGAATTTAAAAATAAATCCTGCGGTTATATCTCGGTTTATCTAAAGCAATGATCCTTGTTTTAACAAATAATTCGACGAAAATATCTCCAGGTGTCCTTTGTAGGATCGATTGCTGTCATGATTCTAGGTGGTCTTTGTGGGGACTCTTGTCTTAGCAGGGCGCTTCAAAGTTAATTAATTAAAAGTGTTGGGGGATTTCATTTTCTAATGCCTTTATTTTTTTTGTGTGTTAGACTAAAATGATTTATTCTGAAAAACTATTTTACTCACACTCTAGATCACAGATAAATTGGAATTCTTAAACAAGAAACGATCAATATTTAAAGTGTCTCTTTGCCTTTCTATTATAATAATAAATTATGATCCCAAGCAGTTAGAACAATGGTATTCACAGGAAAGATACCAACAGATAGACTTGTTTAGAATTTAAAAAAAATTATTACAAGGACCAAAACCAAGATAAATAGGTCTTCCATGATCGATTCTTCACGAAGAACATGAAAACGAGTTCCAACATATAAACATCAAAAGTTTCGCCGCTGTAAATGTTGTGTTACGGCAGTTATGTGCTCCATTAAAATACACAGAGCGCCAGATTGTTTGTTAGGCTCTGGTATTTAGTTGGCTAATTCATCTTAATTTCCGACGTTCTGCTCGCTTTGTCAATGTCACTCCAGCTACAGTAGCGATGCTATCGTCTCGAAAAGAAAAGAACCATGTGCCGCATAACTATTCCATTTCGAACCGAAAAATTAATACTTATAATGGATCTTTCTCGAAGGATAATGGCTAAAATATTTTGCTATTAGACGTGGGCGTTAAAAATAACACGTGGAGCTCCTCTGTTAAATTTTCTTATAGTTTCTAGTTTCTTTAAGACTGAATATATTTTATTTAAAGATATTGGTCAGGGTATGCGATTCCTATTCTACACCCTGGTTGAGGATTATTCCTACCTGGAGATACGAAAAAATTCAAAACCATTATTTTTTATGATCATTCTGACGTCACAGTCATTAAATTTAAAAATTGCTGCAGTAATCCATCACCCTAAGCCAAAAGTCAGATTACAAATTATTCCAATTATTTGTCTGTGTCAAAGCTTGAGCATCATTCATTGCAACATCAATTTCCCGAAACCGTTCTAACGAAATTTGCATTTCTCGATAAAAGAGAGAGTCATTTTATCAGTAAGAACAACAACCAATAGAAAAACCTGACAGTTTTTTTCGTAATCGATAACAGAACTAAAAGCAAACGATGTGTTTCACTATCTCTCGGTTTTTTTATTGCTTTCGGCCATTAGCCTTACTATCCGTTGACATTTCAACTTTTAATGTGACATAACAGTGGCGACGCGTTCCAGAAGGATAACATTTCAGAATAGTAGGAAAGTCAGGGGGAGGGGTGAAACAGAACAACCACTAGGAGCAGGACAGGATGTAACTAGGTGCAAGGTGGAGACCAGAAAAATTTAAAACAGGACGAGGATCATAGCGTCAAGACTTGACAAAAGACAAACCAAAGCTTAAGACATTACGAGGGCCGAATCGAAGTATGATGGGTCAAAGGTCAAGGGAGAATGAAGGTCGAATCGGACCAAGCAAAGGCAGAATAAGGTTTAGGACATAGCAAAGGCTGCCGGATCAGGCAGAAGGGCAGGACAAAAATCAAGGCAGAAGGAGATCAGGCAGGGGTGGACTTAACTGGGACAGACTGAGTTCTAGGTTGAAAATGAAAACAGGGGGATGTGTGAAGGAATTGGGTTAGGCTAGCACACGCCCTTAAAGGACATTTTTCTATATCTTCTTCGACACCTTCTATTGGAGACTAATCACGTTATCTATGATATTCTTAGCTTCCTTTCTGATAAACGGGAAAACAAACATTTAATTACAGAAAATTATTGTTTAGGGTAGAATATAAACAGTTTGGAGTGAAGAGATTTTCTTTTAAATAAATAAGACAAAAAAGTTAGTTTCCTTGTTACGCCACTGGTGTAAAATAAAAAGGCATTTAATGCGACAGACAAAGTTCTAAGCGAATAAAATAAAGCACATCCTAGACGCTCCATTTTTAACGTGTCGTTCGTCACCTCGTAAAAAAAAGGCCACTCAATCTACTTTTATTTTTATAGACTGTCCGGTGAGACCATAAAAAGTTTATTAGTCTATTTACGCTACAGGTTTCACAAAAACTCGTAATTTCATCGTTGTGACGGTTTAGCTTGTCGTAACAATCAAAATTATGCATCAAATTCGAGTGGACGTAAATCTCGAGAAGAGAATCGACATGTCGATTGGTCGCAACCACAACACATAGTCGAAATGTGAGCTGAATATTAAAACGAATCGAACGGAATTTTCTGTTCACGTCCGGACTCGACAAAAGTACGGATTTGTTGTTTTATATTTTTTTTCTTTTTACATTCAAGGATAAACCTTAAAATGTTAGTAAAAAAACCACTTGAATTGGAGCGTAAATAATAGGCCTCCTTAAATGGTATTTTAATGAATTTAAAGTAGGAAACGTCACGATTTTCTGGAACTCTTCCGGGTTTTCAAGTGCTCTCTATCTCAACCCGAAAGATTTACGAGACACCAAATTATCCCAAAGAGGAAATTACGGCCCACACAAAATTGACTATTATAAAGAAGTTAAAACGAAAAGGGCTTGGATTTAAAAAAAAAAAGAGAAAATAGAGTAATTTAACAAGGGAAATTTTAAGTGAAAGTTCACTAAAGCTCACTTACGAGAGCTTTTAGTGGGCAATTTAATAATTACAGCTATAAAATTCAAATCAAACCCCCATAAACCCTACCGAATTTCATTGTATAACGACCGTTACGTACAGCTCGTAAAAGTAAAATCTTTGTAATTTATTTCAGGAATTTTCTTTGAGTTTTCTTCGTATAAAAGGGTTTATCTTAAATATTTAACATCTCTAGAGACATATTGCAGATAAAAATTTAAAGGAAATTGGATACTTACTTCTTCACATTTTTTTCTTGAAAATTCGTTATAGACAGGGTTGTGCAGCAGAAGTTCGTTGTTTACGTTTTTTCATTACATGCGTCTACTTCTTGTGATTTTTTGGGCACTTACGTTTGATCTGCAATAAAAATATTCCTTTTACAAACAATTTAGTTGTTAGATCCCATTATTCGTTTTCCCCAATGTTCGTTGAAAAAAGGATAATAATTACAAAAGCAAAGGTCATGTTTCCAAGAAATTTAAATCTTTAGTGACCTGGTTTTTTAAACACCCGAAGCTTTTCAAATAAACAATTAATTTTCTATAGAATATTAATAGATTTTCAACCAAAAGCGTTCGGAACTGTGGAAGTGTGTGCATGTGACGTGCAAAATTGCTATGATTTAAGAACTTTACTAATTTATGAGATCCATCAGGGAACGTTGGATAGAAATTAATTATAAACCAGTCATTTACCACGAGGTAAAATTTGTCAATAAATTCTAAAGTTTCTTTGTATAAAGTCTGTAGGAATAATTACTAAAATGAGTCTGAATTTTGAAAAAAGAAATTCTAAACCGTTTAAATTTTAAAAATTCGTAACAATCGTTAAAAGGGCAGTAGGGGTTTGTATGCTATACTAAATTATAGCCCTTAGTTCGTTCTTTCAGACCATGAAATGTGAAGAAAGTTTGACTTGAAGGTTAGGTTATATGTTCAGTATAATTTAAACAATTTATTGTTGTAAAATTAATGTTAATAAAATATTTTTTGTTTTAGGTTGTACCGATACAATTTGAAAAAATGAATCAGGACTAAATCCGTTTGGAATTGTTGTGTAGTGTAGTGAATTGTAGTGAACTGTAGTGAACTGTAGTGCAATATGGAAATCCAGAAGTTGATCCAGGGATTCCTGTATTCATTCCTAAGAGGACAAAGCAGTTTTTAAGGTAGGTTCCACTATGTTGGATTAATTTTTAAGTTTGTTTTAAATCTTTGTAGCTGTATTTACGTGCGGCTTGCAGGAGCGGAAATAGAAATTTTGTAAAAATAATTAAAATTAGAAATTGTGGCTAAATATTTGAAAATTCCTGAAAATCGTCAGAGCGGTACTAGGGGTTTGGGATTACCCTAAAGTAAAGCCCAAACTGTCCTTAAAATAAATTTTCAAATTCGTTTTGTTATATCACAAGCAAAAGGCTTTAATATAACGTCAAAGGAACAGTTTAGAAAGCAAAATGTAGAATAATAATCCAGCAAATGTTTTAAATTCTTTTAAAGTTTATTTTATGAAGACATTACAAAGCGGATTATTTTTCCTTTAATTGTACATTTTGCCCTTTTAATACGTATTTTAGATTTTATCACATTTCCATTTCTGAAAAAGCTTAAAACATTCCCATAATTATCTGTCAGTAAACTTTCTGGCTTTTCGCTCTAAATTTATCGAAATATTATTTCAATAAAAAGAGACAGAGTATAAGGTTATTTTTTTGTCCTATTCAAGAGGACAATTAATTCCTTATTAGTAATTTTATTTTAAGGTATAACTTAGGAGGAAGGGTGGTAAAACACACGTCAATTTTTTGGGGTTGTTTATTACATTCAAATGTAATTTCCACTAAAATTATTAATAGTTTGATAATAATGCAACTCTATTACCATAGACTGTCTAATTTTGTGACCGAAATTATCCGTAAATCTTCAAAACGACGTCCCTACGCTACTTTAATTCAAAAACAGAAAGTTTGTAACTTATCTACTGTAAGTAAGGTGTATTTGTTTATCCAGAACGTTCGATGTCTGTTTCCATAAACATATAAATCCGTCGTCAGCCCATTCGGGCCTGTGCTTTGTCTCTCTTCAGAAAGCAAATCGTTTGTCAGACAGAGGATGTAGAAATACTAATGGAATTCGTGTACTCTAATCGTGTGAATCATACGAAAACACGAAATAAATCGAGCGAGCTCTCACAGCAAGCATTCCTAAAGCAATTTTAGAACGTTGAAAACTTAAGAACGTTGTGTAATTGATAATACTGCAAAAAGTGAATGAAATGCAATCTTAAAACAAACGGACGGAATTTAATATTTAGAGAGAAAAATTTTAATGTGAGACTTCTTCAGTACAACATGTTCGTTCGTTCAGATTTCATGTCAAGCATTTTTAATGCGGAGTTTTTCTTTGGTCTAATAATAATGTTAAAGAAGAGTATAAGAAATGGAAAGCAATTTTTTTAGAAAGGGTGCGCCAAAGATTTTAATTTTAGACTTTAAACATTACAGACCCTGTAGGACTTGTGATTTAAGGTTTTGCGGACCGCGTCTTCGGAAGACGCTTTTGGGGGTTTATCGGTCATTCCTGGGGTTTTTAGGAAACATTCTAGATCCTATTTGCCTGGAAATCCGAGATATTAGGTCGATTTTGGGGACTTTGGGGCTCTGGAAGAGTTTGCCGACTGTGGTGCATATTGGGAGGCAAGAGTCTGAACGGTACCTACTGGGGATTGAAAGGGGGACCTATTGAGGGTTTAGGAAACATTTCAGACCGAAATCTTTGGAAATTTTGAGGCTCTGAAAGATTCTTTTAGTTAGTTCTGAGATTCTATAGCTCTAGGGACTTCAAGGGAAGGAATCCGGAATTTATTGGGCGACTCAGGGGTTCTAGGAAACATTTCAGGTCCTGTGTGACACGAAATTTGGAATATTCCACGATTTTAGGGGAAAAAGGTTTTTTTTGATTAATTCTGGTATTCTAAGGTTATTAGAGACTTAAAGGGGCGAATCTAGGATTTATTGATCAATTTGGGGCTTTATTGATCCTGTGTGACTGGAAATTTAGGATAACAAGACCTTTTTTTCCAATTTATTAAGTTTCAACTTTAAAATCTAAAACGTTCTTATAAAATATATAAAATCATGTTTGTATGAGTAAAAGTATAATTTATACTTGATCCATAAATTAAATATTTTCATTTATGGAAGTTTCGCCAGGTTATAATGGCGTTCTAGCGTGTACAAAGTACACAGAGCGGAAATGAACAGCCGATCCAATCAATCATTCTGCAACAATAATGGATAAGGATTTTAAAAATGCATCCTTGGTGGGTTTCCATTATACCGACTGAAAATGAATGTTCTCGGGGTGATTGTGCGCCTTGTATCAATAATGCAACGAAAATGCAAAACTGCCACTGCATTTTCTCCTAAGCCAACTAGATCGAACTTTAAAATTTGTTGAGTCACAAAAACTAACAAGTTTGTGTCACGCAATTTTTTATTCGACGCACATTTAATTATTACAAAACTTTTAAAGGATTAACATACAGTGCGAAAAAATAAGCGCAAAAAATGGAAATCCAAGGGTTGTATTCGTAACCACGAGGGCGCATGAAAAATTTGCGTGACAAACCCCCGTCCATCACGTGGCGACAACCCCAGTCTGAATATCCAGGGTGAACCTCATGGAAGTACAAGAATAGCCCCAACCCTTTCCTACCTAATCAACGCATCGGTTTCAGATATCTAGAGATTGGTAAGAAAACGCCCTTAACTCAGCTAAAAATAAACTTATATTACTACTAAGGGTAGTTTAATCAGAATAAAAAATATTTAAACTAAATTTCTAGAAAAAATTGATGAAGGGCCCTGTATAAATTTAATTTTCTACTCCACTGTTGGTTGTATTTTAATTTCCCATCGTAGTAGGTTTCGTGAATGAATTTCACTACACACAAAACAGGGTGGAGTACACATAAGCGGAAAACGCTTGACGCGCGACCTAAAAACGTTTGAAGTGTTTATCTTGGTTGGAAAATTCGACACGAAATACTATTATAATAAATGCTTCTTGGATTTGTTACAAAAAAATTCGTTTTATAGGTCGCGTCTTAAAACACCTCAAAACGCACGCTTTTTTCCAAATGTAATCTTATCCAGGATTTTGTTGTAATTATTCCCCTTTTATAATGAGAAAAAGTCAAGACTACGTAAATCCAAGTTTCAACAACTTAGCACTCCTTTTTGGTTTATATAATCTTAGGGTAATGCTGAGTAACCGCGAAGTTTTCAACCGCCCATAAAAGGGATAAGAAAAGGGGAACAAAAATGAAATTGTATCTTAACATGGTATCTTTGCATTACATTTCTCCAACTGACAAAACCTCTAGAGTTCTGCGTGAATAACAGCAATTTAAATTCGCAGTAAAAAAAATTCCTTGTAAACATACAGGAAAAACAACAAAACGTGCGAAAAAACTATTGTATCACAAGGAGGGTAATAAGCATGTGATTTATTTTATTTTTGTCGCTTTTTAGGGGAGACTGAAAACTTGTAGAAAATATGAATCAGAATTATTTATTAGAAACACAATTTTGGAATGTGACGGTCATGTATTAAGTGGTACGAAAGTGAGCACTTTCTTGCCGCTTGTAGAAAAAATTAAATTTCTCTGAAAAAATTATTTTTAAGATTATTTACCCTGAAATTAATATCTTATCCTGAAATTCCATAACAAGGATGTAAAATGTAAATTAAACAACAAAAGTTTTTCACTAAAAAAGTAAATAAAAGGGAGGTGGTTTTGATTTACCTTTTCGGGAGCGCTTATTTGTTTTACTAACGCTTAATGCTCGTTACTTTGTGTGTGTACACTTTATGCAAGAAGGGGAGGTAACGCAAAACTCCTCTCAAACTAAAATCGAACAAAAAGCTTACGTAATTTGAAATCCCTTGGTATAAATTCGCGTCATTGTTTGGCTGGGGCGCGACATTGAGATGCAAAGCAGGCTTTGATCCTCGAAGGAGTGACGCGTTCTGACAGCTCTACAAAGCTGCTTCACGCATTTATTACAAGGGATAAAGGCCTTTATGTCCCTTTTCGGTAAAGGCTACGCCACCAATGGAGCTTTGTAGGCAGTACTGTACATTCACACGCAATTTTAAAAGACTTTTGATAACAGGAAAACTTTCACAATGAAATTTTACTGCAGTGCAAAACGAGATTTTTTTTTATTTTATTGTTATTGCTTTTAAAGAAATTTTGATACGTTCGTGTTTCTTTTTACGACCTAGAATAAGTTGTAAACGCAAAATCAAAACCTAAACCTAAAAAAGTAACCGCGTCAAGAAAAAATATTTTCCCTTGAAAATTTCCAGTGCGATGAGGAACGCGGAAAGCTTTTTACATTCAAACGTCACTCCCACTTCTTAAACCACAAAAGGTACGCGAAGCTTTAGGGCTCGGAGGCTTTCATTTTAATGAAAATTAGGAGGATAAATGGATAACTACACAAAAAGTAACAACTGCAAATGTGTGACAATAATTTATCACACGGGAGATGAAGGATGTGGGACTCATTTTAACCAGAAATGATGGATGGATATCTCACATGCGACACTAACTGATACAGCTTTATTTATGTGACATGAAATTCACTCGCAGATGCGACCTAACACAAGAACACAAGAAGCGCCACTAAAAACCCCCGCAGGAAGTTTTATAAAAGCGGGGACAATAATAAATGACATTTTGAAGAGTTTTAATTGTGGCGCCGCCGCCATCGTCCTGATCCTTTTTTTTTTAATAAATAAAAGCTTCTTTGAAGTAAATTAATGAAAAGAGATATTCCAACAATATAACAACGAGGAAATTGGAAAATGTTTGTACAGAAGCACGCTTTCATTTCATTACTTGTGTTTCTGAAATCCTGAAAAGAACTACTCTGGCGGTAAAAATAACTGAAAAGCCAACTCGGGAGCTTTCCTGTTTCTCATTTGAATTTCTCTTGTTAATGGAACCTTTAGTGCCATCTTCTGTTGTAACCATAAACTTCAACTCATCTTGGAATTTCTCTATCATGTTTAAAAGCACGAGCTTTTCTACTATTCATGTTTTATACGAACTGTAACTGTAAGGATCAATCTCGTCTTCTTTGTTTCTTTTTATTAATTGCTTTAGTTTAGTTTTAAATTAAGGAAACCAACGCTTCAATAAAATGTGGAGGGGGGTAAGGCAATTAGAACAATCATCCCTTTATAATAAATCCTTTAGGGTCAAGAATATTTGTGTATCCCCTCAAAAATTTTACAGTTGTACCATTATTTCCATTTTTTTAGAAAATAAATGCCTAAAAATTAACTTGGGGGGTTCATGGGGGTTTCCTGCTTTGTGGGAGATTCCAAGAATTTAGGAATTTCTTGAAGTACTTTAGAATTGGCTACTATGCGTAGGTACTCTGAATCTAGGATGTCGTTGTATATTTTGAACTCTTGAAAACTCTCCGAAGTCTGAGTGACTGGAATTTTGATTTTTTGGAAGGTTTTGGGTTTTCCGGATTTTTTCGTGAACTCCGAAGCAGTTTGGGGGTAGAATGTGTATTTATTAGTGGATTTCGGGAGTTATGAGAGATTCCGGACTTCATCGACGAGGATTTTGAAATCCATTTGTAGAACCGGGTTCTCTTGGAAGGTTCCGGACTTTGGGGACGCGAAATTTGGTGGATTCTGGAGACTCTGGGAGTATTTGGACTTCATCGACGCTGAATTTGTACTCTGGGGAAATGGGGTGTCTTGGTGGAGTTAGGGGAGTTGAATTGGCTTGAAGAATAAAGGGGTTGTTTTCTTAAGATATAGGCAAGTTCATGAAGTTATTGGAATTATTTGTGATAATATTTGGGGTAGTTTATGAAATTTTATAATTTGTAAGACGTTTGAACTTTTCGTTTCTGCTAAAATAATAATAAAATAATCGTAAATTTTTCCCTTTCAAAGAAAACCTCATTTTTCCACTTTGCAACCACTATCGTAAAAAGTGGGACGGCAAAGCTGCGGAAATTACAACTCGGCTCTCGCGGTTTCAATTACATTTTTTTGTCACAAGCATAAATTAGGCTCTCCAGCCTTTAATTACACTTCCACAGGATAAAGTGCTCGGAACACGGTTCCTTGATCACTCACGTACGCCACTGTTGGGCGTCAGGCGGCGTCATCTTTCAAGCGTGTAACTTTATGCAATAACGCCGTCGTATTGCGTAGCCATGCCGACCGGAACGTCGACTTTACAAGTGCCAATGTAAGGGAAATGAAAGAAAAAAATCCAGGAGAGATATGCCTAAGTGCCTTCACTTTACAGCAGCGGTTCAAAGGATATTTTTCTCTCTCTGGTTCCCGTCTGTAATATTCCTGCTACTCCAGATGCAATAATAACACAAAGATCAGACATTTTCAAAAGACTTCTTATATTTGCGGTGTGTGGTGAGGAAAGCAAGGGCGGTGTCGTCGGCGGTTCTAACCATTTCAAAGCGAATACATGCAGGGCAGGATTAAATTTTTAATTGTATTTCCAGGACTCGACGAAACGCCGGCGCTAAATTTTTAATGGGATCCTTGACGTCGGGGAAAAAGACGGGAAATGTTCCTCGTTAGTTTGTTTCAATTTTCGAGCCGCGGATAAGTTTTGAAAGGAGGCAATTTTTCTTAAGGATAATGGAGAAGTAACACGGAAATCCTTCCGTCTTCCGCACTTTTACAGCAGTTTTACGATATGACGCGCTTGGTATTCTACCTTACAGCATACACCCCTTGTCGGTGATTGATTTTTGAATATGCATTCAGTTTACAAGGGATGAAAGCCGTTAAAGGGACGATTTATCTTCGTTAACTCTTTCAAGTTTATTCAAGCGGAATTTGTTTTTGCTGATGTGTTAATTTTAAGAATTGTGATAACCTTTTTGTCGGATAACTCTATTATGCACAAGAAATTGATAAAGTGATCGTATTTTTTTTTTAATTAATTATTCAAGCAGTTTTTTCCCGGAAGGGCATGATACGACTGCGTGCTTTCGGTTTATTTTGAGTGCTTATCCAAAGTACATAACCGCAATGCACGTACAAACCTAATCTCAAACTCTTTATGCAAATTAATTAGACCCTGCTATCTCTAAACTGTAGACGATATTAAAATCCTTAACAAGCAACCCTTATACTGTCTTGCTAACTTAATAATCCTTAAGGATTAGCCCTAAACATGGTCAACGTATTTTCTGAAAATTTGGGTTCCAAGCTTATTATTAGATTATTATTTTTTTATAAGGATATCTCTAAAGGATTTTTATTTCCGTAATCTCAAAATCTGCGGTCTCAGTGACTCTTCCAACTTCAGGAAATAGAAATCTGAAAGGAGGAAGGGGGGAAGGGGGAATATCTTTAGCTTTTCTTTACCTAGGTGCAAATAAAATAGGACCTACCCCTTTTTTATCTTTAAAACATAAATTACTCTCTATATTTTTTTAAATTTCTTTCAAGTTTCCGGAAGCCTTATACAATTCAATTCAAATTCATTTTACTTCATTGTTTTCTTTTCCTGTTTTTTTCTTGTTCTTGAAATGTTCCGAGTGGGTGGTAAAATTCCAATTATTAAAGTGTTTCTTCGTAAACCTAAAGAGTCCTCATCATAAGGACCTGATGGCTCAATTCCTTTGACAGTAATCTTTCGAGTTTTAGGAAGTAATTTTGTCGCAGATGAAAAGACTGCACTCGAGTGCCAATTAATGACGAAAGACTCGCCGGGGGGCTTAAGGGCGAAGGGTTTCTGACTTGTCAAAAAATAACATAACAGGAATGCTAATTTTTCTAACGAACGGATTTAATTTTAGATGCATTATAGTTTACGAGCGTTTCTAAAAACGTTTTATCACCTTCGAAAGAATGTAATTTTCGAGCTCGCTTTTTATTGGAGCAACGCTTCATATTAAATCACTTTTGCAATTGGTTTAGAGCTTTATTCCATTTTATTCTATAACGATTTTCTTGGAAGGTCTCGGTACAATGCTCCGTTATTTACTTACATTTTGCAAGAGTAAATACAAAGAAATTGCCTTTTGGACCGGTTTCAGTCACATAAAGTAAAATGAAAAATTTATTGTGGAAAACCGACGAGCAAACCTTTATCACGAAATATTACTTGGGTGTTTCGAGAAATTGAGAAATATGATTGTAGAAACGGGAAATATATTATCCGGTGAAGGCTTTGGACTTTTTTCTCGTTTTTTTGTTTACGTTATATACTTTAATGCAGGTCGTTTTTCTTTATTACTCGTTCAACTTCCTGCTGCAATCTTGGCGAGGTTTGATTATTTAGGTCGATATCAGCGTCATTGCTCGATCTCGTCTGACTTTTGACACTTTATGTGTGATAAACCGACACAGATCTAAAATTAATATTGGAAAGATTATTTTATAGAAAACGACAATATATTTTTTGTTACTCAACAAGGATTAAAAATTAATAAAACTTGAGATGTACTTGAAATTTTATCTTATAAATCCAGACCAAACTAATCAAGATTTTTTTTTCTATTTTTAACCCTTCAAGTAGTATTGGTTTTCTGATAACAGTAATTTCAATAAACCACATACAGGGTGGGTGTCTTCCCCGTCGTGCAAAATAATCCCAGGATGTTCAATTTCCAGTCCCCAGAGACCGTTAAGTTTCCTAGAGTTCCCTACGACACCTCAGCTTATAAAAGCCCGAAGAGGCCTAAAAGCCTCCAAAATCCGAATCGTTTTTCAAATTCGAGTTTCCGGCATTTCCCGAGTCTCTGCGAACTCTGGAGTCCCCAGAAAGTTCACATTACCAGTCCCTAAAATTTACAACCCCAGATTTCGAATCCGCGGAAACCCCTCAACTCTGTCCCAGAGCCCTGGACTCCTAAGGACCTCACATTTCAAGTCCCCAGAGACCATTTAATCCAAAATTCCAGTAGTCGCCCGGATTCGCTCAAGACACCCTAATTTCGATTCTTCGAGGTTGTAGAGATCGATACAGAGATTTCCACGTTTTAAGGGTCTGCAATCTCGGAAGAAATTTCATATTCAATTCCTAGGATCCAAGGAGTGTCCTAAATTTCAGATTTTCAATTCTTTAAGAGACTCTCAAGCTCTGGAAAGATTTTCAGGAGCTGCTGCCCTTTATTTCTTATTACTAGCAAGTTAAAATTTCTTAATGGGGAACTAGGGTTTATTTTTGATAGAGTTCACTTCAATGCGTACCTACAGTCGAGGGGGTGCGAGTGACAGATTAGCAAATCTACGTTTTATTTGTTACATGTTCCATTTATTGACATCACCAGTGAAGGGTGAAACGCTGCGTGCTTTTTGCTGATCCATTTACACCATCATCATCAATATAGGTAGGTACCTACTGCACAATGGGGTTTTGTTTAATAAATCATTCCTTTTACCCTTAATCGAAAATTAAAATTTTGAATAGCTGGTTCTTCTAAGGGATGGGAGTTGATAATAGTTTAAAATAAAACTTTTCATTTTTAACACCAAAATATTTAATGAAACCTAAACGCAACCCCTTTGATACAAGATCAATAAAAAATTGTAAACTCCAGTGCAAGTTAGACTGGCACCGATAATTCGTGCAGATAAACGAGCAACCCCTAGACGTCTTATAGAATATGATATTGGAAATGCTTCCATGTCTCCAGGAAACCATTAAGCTTCGAGCCTTGTCGCATATTCTAACATTAACAGTGGCGTGCCTACCCCAATTTCCCAATTTCGAACTAAATTATGAGGTCCTTAATCGTAACAACTACGGTATGGATGACAATAACTGTGTGATATGCGTTTAGTAATTTAGGGTTATGAGAGGGCTTTGAGTGAAATGTTTTGATGTAGCTACTGTACTAACAATAACAGATTTCCATATTATGAGAAGGAGTTGGAATTTAGGGGCACATAATATTCTATTACTATAGAGACTTTTCTACTTTTAGTTCGCTACAATATTTTTTCTTCAGGATTCAGAATTAAATACTGGAAAATAAGTCTCTTTTGTTGATTGTGTTGGTCATCTCCGAATAAGGATAAGAAGGAAGAAGGAATTTTATTATTTTTCCTTCTTCCTAATAAGACAACCGAGATAATATAAAGTAACGATGTGGATTAGTTCCAAGCTTCCAACCTTACAAATAGACTTCCTCATGGCCCTTGAAATGATTAACATTTTTTATAAGTTCTTTGTTCCTTCGTTATTTCCCCCCCCCCTCCCGCAGGCCCAAACATTCAAGATCGATTGTTTTAATGTTAAAACTGGCAATCAATTGATTTCATGGGTTTTCCCGAACCTTTCAGTATAGAAAGCACCCCTGTATAAAGAGCTTTAAAGCTGAAATACACACATTTGTGTTGAAAATTCAGCTTAAAAAAAATCTTCTCTAGAGAATCGTAATAATAAGAAGCTGACTTTTGTGTTAGTATTTACCGGATTTATTTACAAAGATTTAATTAAGGCGCAAGAACGGAGATTATCCGTCGTTTGGATTGTAAAAAAGCCAATTTGTACAAAGAAATTGCGTTGAAGATAAGAAAAAAGAAAACGCTCGATGTTTATAAGAAAAAAATATTACCAGGAACGTTGCGTATAATATTACGGGGTGGCTCAAAAAGAAAGATTCTTTCTTGTAAAATCTATGGAAAATAATAATAAATATAGGGTGACCTAACAAAAAAACGTTTTGCGTAATTAAACCTTCCTTAAAAAATCTACAGGGTGGTTTAAAAAAATTCTGTTTGTGAGAAGAGTCAAAGGTAATACTGAGCAACGTGTTGCACAACCTAATCCGTTTCCGTGGGTAAAAAAATGTTGCAACCCTTGCTCGTTGATTTAATTGCACCTTGTAAGTGAAGATCCTAGACACAAAAACTGCTGCAGTTCTAATTTATAAAAAGATTTTTGTTATGGAAAATTGTGTTTCAGGAGTGGGATAAAATTTCTTGTTGGTCTACGACGTCTGCTTACGATACCTATGCAACAAATAAAATACAGGAAATGCAACAGAAAAACAAACAAAAAGTGGTGCTAAAATTAACGTACCTCGTTGTAGCTTATATCCAGTAGCACGAAGATAAGATAAGCGGAGTGTAATCCACCTCCGAGAATTGATATTGACGAGGATAAATCGCAGTGACCCTTGATAAACCGTCTATTTACAGTCTGATACAAAATATTTATGAGACAATTTATGATACCACAATGTTTTTGACACTATCCCTACCACGCACCCTTAAAAAAGTCGTTGCGCTTTTTTATTTTTGCGCAAGAATTTAACACTTAATAAACAAGGAATAATTCACAAACGATAATCGTTCATTAAACAGGATTTTATAAAATTTGAAGGCATTTTAACCCACGTGAGAGGCTACATGATAAGAGGTTGTGATAAACGCACAACGACCACGCTCGACTGAACGTTTAGCCCGAGGCCCGATGGATTTTATCAGCCGATAAGCCCCCTTACCCGCCGCCTGTAAACGCGACGCTATGAACGCCGGCGTCGGTCCCCATCTCGTTCCTTTCCCTTGGAAAACTCATTCCGTTTCATTCTAGCTAAAACTACATTCGTTGTTTTCCTCTAACATAGGTTCTCTCTTTCCCTTAGCAAAACTACACCTCAATATCTTTGAATGAACACTCTGAAATTGTTAGCTACGAATCGGTTGGGACTGGAAAACAATGGAAATTGAATTCTTGTTTGAATGTACCTTTTGCAGTGGAAATAGAAGGTTTTTCTTGTACTTACCCGATTGATTGATGAAGCTATTTTTGTAGTTTAAGTGAAATAGACGGCGAAGTGTATAGTTAGGTAGACGTTTCTGATGGTAGCTTTTTGTATTAATTATAACGGGTTGTTTATGATACAGTCAGGGTTTGTATTCTTGAAAATTATTTAGGGGAAATAAATTTTAGGCAATTTGGGGAATTAGAGAAAATTTTCGAAAGTTTTCTCAGGGACGTTTATTTTACTCATAAATTTTTCAAGACATTCTTTCGTCTTTTCCACGTCTCGTCTAACAATAGGGTTCGCCCCTTTTCTCCACCCTGTATATTAAAAAAAAAACCTCCTTAATTATTGCTGTTTTGTAATTTAGACATTCTTACATAACGTCTACTTTGTAATACTGATTCACACACTATTTACGATCTATAAATTTTCTAACTAAAACTAAAAGAAAAGTGTAAGTGGTTCCATTAAAGCATGTTTAGATTTCCTTAACTCTTCCCTCTTTCACAAATTTAACGTAAGCACTTAAAACATCGTCTTTATATTTTATTATGTTCAAAAATGCCACGGAAATGAAAAATATCACCCACAAAGACATTTTCCAGTCTTTGCTGAATTATTTACAATTACTTTGATCTTGTAGGAATTATTTTCTTAGTTTTTGTGAAGGATTTTTTGATCATCCTTTACCTGCCTTTCTATTTTTCATGTTTTTTCTTACTTCGAATAAATTATTAGAAAATAAGAAGCGTAAAAGACCCCGGATGCGGGTTATCAATGAAATACTTGTGTTGGTGTCTTATGTTGACATACGGCGTGCAAACCCATAAGAGTACTTTCCTTTAAGATCTCTTGCCGAATATTAATTTTAAGCTCTAATCTAACAGATAAGGCGTTCTAAATAACACGAAATTAAACAAACTTGCGAACCGATTAAACAATTTTGCAATATTATGATGTACTACAAAAGAAACCGCAATTGAAGGCGGCTCATTAAGATAAAAATATCTTAGAAGAAGACTACAGAAGCGGAAATTGATTATAGTACCCGAAATTTAAAGTTTTGAATATACAGGGTGATTTATTAAAAACGTATTTTAGAAATATCTTTCTTATTAGGGATTGTAGAAAAAAAAACTTCAAATAAAATTTGTTTAAGACTTAATTTTTTATAAAAATTTAAAATAGTTGTCTATATAGGGTGTTTGGTATTTGCGTGACGATCTGGAAGGTTATTTTTTTAATTATAACACCCTGTATATTTTTAGATATTTTTATAGGAAATTAATTTGTATTTAAAAAAGTATAAAAGTTTAATGGTTGTAGAATGAAAAATAAGCGAGTATTCCAGGATTTCCTAATTTTTAATGTAAAACCAAACAGTTTATGAATGACACAAGCTTTGTTGTTAAATTTACCGATAAAATAAACTAAATTGTATCTCGTGCATGCTATAAACTCGTAAAAACCCCTGAAATAGAAACATAATAGTTATCCGGTTGTTTTGTCGTTTAATTATTTGATTACAGGCGCGAGTTTACGACGTGTTTTATGGACTAGTGCAAGGGGGATGCGCTCTCATAATGCAGCCACATGCCCGGCCGCATATAGAGATGTTTACTCAATTATATTCCCATATATTTTCCCCAAGACAAATTGTATGGACCCCAGATTTAGATTTGTTCCAGCTACCGTCAACATTTTTTTGTCTTATGGCGCCAACCTTAGCACATTAACACGGATGTAACATTTTTTTAATACTACCCTTCATATTTGATTTAAAATCCAATTTATATTTTGGTTTGAGGGAAGATGGAAATAGGGGCTGGTGGGTAAGAGATTTTTAGAATAGTGGAAGAGAGGCCTCTTTCGTATTGTCTTCTGTTCACTTGCATTTAAGGCGTCTTTGGGATTATTTCTGTTCTCTGGAACCTTCTGGTTATTTCCGAAAATATTTTAGTTTTATAAAATATTAATAGGAATTTAAAATTACAACATGTTTGGGGTGTCTGGAATAAAACAAATCGGAAATCGGTAGAAATGGGTGCTTTTGAATTACATTCGCTCGCCCCTAATTTCCGATGGATTGTAATCTTTATCGCCATGTACAGACCGTTGATGGGTGTAGCAGTGTGTTCCAATGACATCTTCATCACAAAAGGGGGCCCACAGAGAGAGGGGTTGCAGGTGACAGGGTTTCAGTTCATAGAACTAAGTCCGCAAATTAATAGAACTCCAGCGGTTAACGACAACGACATCGTTCATTGAAATTGAAATGCGTCGTCGTTTACAAAACCGAAAATGTTGTAGAGTTTGTTTGTTAAACGAGTCCCGGCAGTAATTACGGGAGCCTTAAAATTCATATTCATTTAATTGCGTACCAATCTTCACCCTTTGTGTATGGAGGAGGAAAGAGAGAGTTTGCTTAATTTTCGAAATCGAGAAAACTTTTTCCAATAATGTAGCGGAAGGGATGGAAATTAAATTCCGTCCTTCTAATTTAGTTTTGATCGAAATTTAATTGTTTGTTCTTTAAAAGAAATTTTCCTTCAGGTTGTTTGTACAGACGCGAGTTTTAAATTGAATTTGCTGTCAAGTAAACAGTTAATATGAAAAATTTAATTGCGTGACACTCAATTTTAATTAAATTTTAAAGCATCGATGTCTTCTCTTATCTCCTCTTTAGCTCAGGATTTATGTAAATGTGAAAATGTTTAGGTTTAATCACGACACTGGTTTAAATTCTTAATTTCCAACTCTTGGGTTGGGTAACGCAACTCCACTACTTCCCGTACCCACCATTATGTTATCAACACGGCAGTTCATCATCAGGACGACCCTACATGTGTCAACCCACACCAGGATCCCAGACCTACTTCGTCACGAAACAGACACCAGCGTTGAAAAATTTAAATTTGACTATTGCTAATAGATCAAGTGCATATGTTTATGTTTACGCATTTTTAAACGTCAAAAGCGTTAAAAAAATGTGCTATTCGAGAACTGCAAGTTGGTGCGCGTCCCGACGCGAAAATATTTTCAGAAGGCGCTGGAAAAACATGTCTTGAAATGTGACGAACGATCATTTTTCTTTTTAATAAATTATGTTTCACTTTATCGGCCTCATTTTTCACTATTTTGTATAGGATCGAGGACATTTAAGTTTGGTATCGAAATAACAAACCGTAAACATGTATTTGTCCAGAATTTCCAGAAAAAAAGCAACACATTGTAAAAAGGGGCACTTAGAGCGCAGGGGGTGGAAAAAGAGTGACTTTTGGATGAGCTTCAGTTTAAGACCGGACAGCAAAAAAAATCGCTATCCTCTATAAAGTTTGTTGAACTAACGATCTTGGCGGTGAAAAACTTTTTGCAGTGACATTACTTTTAATATATTAGTCTAACTAGAGACAGTCAGTCGGATCAAAACCCCTACATCATATTAACTATAAAATTTTCCCAACTAGTTCGATATTAAAGCAGTAGTACAAGAGGAAAAGCATTTCCTGCAAAGTTACGTGCAACGAATGACAATTTTTTCCTAAAATTTAGTTAATTTTCGTCCCCTTCATAATGTATTCCGACAGTACTCAACTAAGTTCTACTTGTTTATCATCCCCTCGTACAATCGTCCTATTGAAGCCTAGAGCAAATACAGGGGTGTTACCATCTAATTCCACTGCATTTAGCTGTTAGCTCGTTCAGAAAAGATGTGGGTTCGTCATAAAATGAAAATAAAACCCTCGAACACAATCAAGAAATCGTTCTCCTAAGAAAAAACGTAAAACCACCCTTCAGTACTAAAACCATTCCATTTGTAAGGAATTTGTTGTGTTTACTTTAAACAAAATGTTTGTTTTAAAATATTGCAAACATAACACACGGGGACCAAAAGTGTTTCCGCCGGCGTCTACCCCCATATCCCTACGTTGACAGCTGAGGGATGGAGAAGGTCAGACGGGAGCCCTTCGAAATTTGTCACGAGCAACATGCTAAATGTCGCAGACAGATATATGATGTGCTCTTGAGGAAACAGCTTTAATAATATGGATACTTTTCGGATATTTTTTTCCTTTAAAAGGCTCTTCAAAAACTCACCATTGATGTGTAAAAAATATTTGAAGCTTTCGGCACTTTCTGGTGGTATCCATTAGGCAATCGCAGTAACCTGAAAAATTAATTTTATTTTAAAAAAGGATAGAGAGAAAGTTAAGATCCAATAAGAAAATTATAGAGGGTGATTCAGTCGGAAAATTTCTTGTAGGGGGAAAATTTATTTTTTCCAGAATTTGATATTTCAAACCAAGAAAGCTTTGATTTAATTTTTAATACCAACCAACCTATATTACTTTCATAAATAAAATTTATGAACCAGTTAACT
This sequence comes from Hemicrepidius hirtus, assembly GCA_963082805.1. Classification (NCBI taxonomy): domain Eukaryota; kingdom Metazoa; phylum Arthropoda; class Insecta; order Coleoptera; family Elateridae; genus Hemicrepidius; species Hemicrepidius hirtus. The sequence goes on from OY720165.1 coordinate 31,133,967, forward strand.
TTAAAAATTAAAAACCTTGTCGAAAATTTTATTAAAGTTTAAGGTTGTAACTTTTTCCTTTTCCTAAATTGTTTTGACTCCACCCTTCCTATTTTTCGTAAAATTTACATTCCTAACTTTAATTTATGACCATGATTAAAATAAAATCCATATTGATATAAATCTTGTTCGTTAACTAGCTTAAATGGTTATAAAAAAAACACGTTAGTCTCAATTCCACAAACAAGTTTGCTAATTGAAAAAATTAAACTTGTTTAGTATTACAAGATAATAAAATTTAAAAAATGTAACCTTGAAAGGTGAAATTTTTAAATTTATATTAATTTGGTTAATTATTTTTGCTACTCCACCCTCATATTTCACCTTGTTAAGCCACTAATTTGAATTTTAATGCCTATCTAACGTATATACCCATATTTCTCATTAAATTGGCTTATCGCTTTGCTACGTAAACATTTAACATTTGTAACGTTCCGGGTTTTAGGTGGTCATAAATCTTGTAATATGGTAATGTCCCGTTATTATTTAAGCTACCTAAATTTGGCTACAAAACACCAGGATATCGACAATAAAGCTCGAGTGTGTAAATATCATAACGTACTTTTATGTATTTCTACTGTGGTGTTGCAATAATAATTGATGTCTGTCTGCTTCGACCCTCGTTTCCACACAGATTTACTCTAGCAATACAGTGCTGGCTCGTACCTTAAATATCCACAAATCCTTAAATAGTATAAAAATTATTCAAGTCTATTATACATTTTACAGACTCTTTAACCCCTACTTCAAAATTTATCTCTTGTCCATTTTAGAAATATTCAAAGAAATTTTTTTTATTAAAGCTGCAAAACAACAACGTTAGACGAACCGCCACTGGGCACAATAAATTCCCCGTGTCGATTAAAAAACGCCGGCTTTGTTAAGCTGTAACGAAACGCAATCCAAATAAAAGATTGTACTTATAAGGCATAACACCTGGATTATTTAAACACACAGTAGCGACATGGTAAATAGAAGGTAAAATACTACATTGACAAACAATCGTTGCTTTTGTTATACATATGTAAATTAGTTTCTTCAACTTACGTGATTTTATTCTTTACAAGAGAATTAAATTACACGTTAATAAACAATAAGTAATTAAATATTAATATTAACAGATATTAATTCAAAATACAAATATTTATATCTTGTCAAACATTCACTATAGTAACAAACAACATTGAAGGTAACCACCTTTACACCTCCCCCTTTGAGGACGCTTTATGCGTGGGGAAAAGGAACAAGTTTGCTTGAGTGGAAAAAATTTGAAATTTTCTTTTTCTTTCCGCTTGCAACTTCATAAAATGATGTAGAAATCTGTCGAACGATAGGAAATGGTCCCACTCGAACTGGATCTAACTTATTTCTATTTAGTTTACTGCCATTTTCAATATAGACCAAATCATCAACATTGAAGTTGTACTGTTGTCGATTCTTATCCAATCGTTTTTTATTTATTTTAAAAGATTTTATCGAATTTTGAAATGCGTTTTTTCTGTCTACTTCAAGAGTTTGCTGATAATTTTCCTGAAGAGGTGAAACTTTATTTTTAGAAATTGTATGTCCCAGATACTTTACAGATTTTGCAGCAAACATACATTTAGATAGTTTTAGGCCCGGTCTTTCCATCTCCTACTAAAGTTCCTATAGGGTCTATTCTGTAACATTCCCGTTAAATTTTAACGCCAGCTAAAAATATAAATTTTAGCGACCCTGTTAAATAAATAACGGTGTGCGGTATTCTGTATGCACGTTAAAACAGGGCCAGTTAAAAACCCATTTATTTTAGCGTGCCCGCTAAAAGTGATCTTGCAACATCGCAAACCGCTATTTTAAAAAACAAATGCGAATTTAAAGCTTGCTAAATTCAAAATTTAATACTTATTCTTATTCGTTCCGTCAGTAATCTGTCAAAGTTAAATTAAATTACATACGCGTTTTGTGTAATAATGGCAGTACGTGCGACAAGAATGACAAAACATCAAAAGGAAATAATGATAAACTATCTAGAAGACAACAGAGAAATGCTAGTTATAAAACAAACCACGGCACATTTTGAAAAAATTAATAAGTTATGGGAGGAGTTGGCAAACATCTTAAATTCCGAGAATGGGGCCAGAAAAACAGTGAAGCAATGGAAAGAGGTAGGAGTAGTATTATTAAATTTTAATGTATTGTGTAGTTATCTAATATGTGGTATTTAAGGCATTCAACGAATTAAAAACAAACACCCGAACAAGATCGAGGCAGGTAACTTATGGCATTCAAGGCACAGGTGGGGGTGCAAAAAAAATCAAAGATTTAACTGATTTGGAAATGAGGCTGCTGGCATTATTATCAAAGGTGGTTGTACTTGGAATCCCCATTTCCGAACCTGGATTGGAACAAGTATTAATCAGTAATTCCCAACCAATTAATCACTTGACAGAGCAGGGGGGAGTTCAAGGGAGAATTTTGTTTGGAAACAACCCACTGGACATAATACCAAATGAAGAATACATCGAGGTAGGGATTAGTATCTTTTGCATGTTATAAGTTATAAGTATATTTTTTTAATGGCCCTATATTTTTGCAGTTACTTGTTTACTACTTGCTAATGGTAATTAAACTTTTTCAGAACTTTGTGGATATTCCCGGTACATCTGCAACAAATGTTGTAATTTCTGGTAGTACTACATCCATAAGGAGCCATGGTATTGACACCCTACCCATGCCGACCCCTACAGCTAATACTACTAACCGGAAGCGTAAACGTACGCCCACAAGGTTAACATCTGTTGGTCTCGAAAAGATCATGAGTAACCATAATGAAGCTATTACCATTTTGTCTACCTCAAACGATAATTTAGCTAAGTCACTGCAGGCGGTAGCTTCAGCAATAACAGCGGTTGCTGAGGCAATAAATAATTTTGCAAATAAAAGTGCCAATATGTAAATAATTAGATATACCTAGGTAAATTCAAAGTTATTACTATTTAAGATAAATTTTCATAGCTGTTTATTTTAATTAAATGAGTTATATGTACTATAAAATACATAAGTTTGTAATAATAACAATTAATTAAAATATGTGTTAACTATGTTTTGTCGTACACGAACTCCTTCGTGAAACCAATTATTGTGTCCAACAATGGGTTGTTCTTGTTGTACATCCCTTAAATCATTGTTATCTAAGTTATTGTCTTCTGGCATATCAACATTATAAAAGCGTGACATGTTATGCAGAATTCCGCAACTGTAAATGATTTTTGCTGCTTTAATGGGGTCATAGTGTAGGGCTCTATGGCCAAAAGTACAACGAAAACGCGACTTTAAAACACCATTTACGTGCTCTATGATGACGCGAGTTCTTGAAAGGGCCCTATTAAATCTTGCGTCTGGTGAATCTGCCGGTGCACCTTCTATTGGCACCATCAGCCAAGGTTCTAAAGGATATCCACCATCTCCTACTAAATAATTGATACCATTACCGTTAACATATTGTTCTTGTAAATGCCGTTTAATCGTAGAAGCAATCCAGATGGCAGAATCGTGAACCGATCCGGGAAATCTAGCATTCATGTTAAGTATCAGGTAATCAGCATCACAAATTATTTGTGTATTGATGCTAAAGTAGCCTTTTCGGCAGTAGTAGGGAGCAGCTGGGTGTACGGGATGTTCGAAAGGAGGACTTATAATTTTTACATGTGTACAGTCAATTACTCCAATAACATTCGGAAAATTAAACATTTCGTAAAACCTTTCTTTTTTTCTATTCTTTTGTTGTTGTGTACTTGGAAACGATATCCACCTGTTAGAGAAATGTAGAGTGAGAAGGCTGGATACTTCTTCAATACAACGACTAACTGAAGGCTGACTTAGTGCCAACATAAATCCAGAACCAACATCTATCTGATAACTGCCATGCCCAAAAAAATGTAATGCACTCAGTATCTTTAAATAAGTTGGAATACCAGTAACTCTTTGTGATTGCGCCATAAAAACTTGCAGTCCATCAATTAGATTCATTACACAATCTTTATTTAGTCGGAACAATTTCAAAAACAGCGCGTCTGGTAGCTCAAACGGATTGCTGGTGTCCCTTAATCTTCTCATCAATATTCTTGTTTCAGTTCTAAACGTAATTGGACATTTCTAACAATTTTCATAAACCTTAATTTTAATTTCACTTACATCTGCCGTGCATTATCTACTTCTTCAATTAAAATATTGTGTAGAAGTATTTCAACAGGTAACAAAGCCATCAACTCTTTATTAACTGTCCGCTATAATTTAACAGGTACCCCTAATGGATGTGCTAAATTTTGACAGGAGATAGTTTGATTTAACGGATCTACGCTAATATTTTAACTGATGTCGACTTTACAGAATACCCATTTGAATTTAGCGGTTGGTTAAAATTTTAACGCCATGTTAAATTTTAACAGGTGCATACAGAATAGACCCTTATTAACTTTATTCAGCTATTAACTTAACCGACCAATAACTGAAGCCCATCTGTCAAAATTGGCGTCAGTGATTGGTCGAAAAAAATTTATTCGCCAAATAGCTATTAGGAACTTTATTAGGAGATGGAAAGACCGGGCCTTAATTTTAAACCTTCGGAATTTGTCACTTCCAAAAATTTCTTAATATGTTCAACATGTTCATCCCAGGATTTAGAGAAAATTAAAATATCGTCTATATAATTTATACAAAAGTCATCTATATTATTTCTTCTAATTATATTTGATAGTATTCTTTGAAAAGTTGCTGGAGCATTCTTTAGTCCAAATGGTAGCACCCTGAACATGAATTTCCCATATTTTGTAACAAAAGATGTTTTTTCTCTATCCTCTAACTTTAATGAAATGCACCAGAAAGCCGAGTTAATATCTAAAACTGTGAAATACTCACAGTTAGAAACTTTCTCAATCACATCTTGAATTGTAGGAAAAGGAAAACATTCTGGGACAACTAATTTGTTTAATTTTCTGAAATCTATACACAGTCTAGACTTCTTTCCATCAGCTTTCTTGTAGGCTAATGTCACAGGAGAAGCAAAAGGTGAATCAGATTCTTCAATTATACCCACTTGTAATAAATTCTTTAGTTGATTTCTTATTTCAGTATCATCTGGAATTGTACATTTATACGGGCGAGAAGTAACATATTCATTTCTTATTAATTTAATCTCTGCTTCTTTTGATCGAACTTTACCTATATCAAATTTGTCTTTAGCAAACATGTGTTTGTACTTGTCAATTAATTGTAAAATAATTCTTTTTTTATCATCATTCTCAATGTGATCTAATTTAGCTTTGAATTCATTTATATTTAAATTTTCATTTAAATTTACTTCAGTATCATCATCTGAAGTTAAAATCATCTGATCACAAATAGATCGATCTTCCTTTAGATCTAATATGCTGTGATTATTAATACGTTGATAAATTTTCAAGTTTTCATCTTGTATCAACTTAAAAGTCTTAATAGCATCAACACCAATTAAAAGATCATAGGAGAAATTATCATTTTTAACCACATAGGTCGTTATAAAGTCAGTAATCTGTCCAATTCTAAGTTTAATCAAGGCCCGGGCTGACGTGAAATTTGATCCGCTGATTGTTTTTAAAATACTCTTATCTTTTATTAATTTCAACTTCAGCAATTCAGCAATTCGTTTATTAATAAGGGTTACATTTGAACCACAATCATAAAGAGCATTTACATTTATCTTGTCATTTATTAATACATTTAATTTTATCAGTGGATCATCTTTCGCCCGGGTTTTTAGTTTAAATCTTCAGTGTCAAGGTTAATATTCATTATTTCTAATTCAGTAAAGTTTGATTCTTGTTTTTTTATATTTGGTTTCATTTTTTCTTGCACAGTCTTATTATGATTGCGACAATCTATTTCTTTATGAAATCGATTTGGATAACCAAGGGCGACACAGTTTGGACATGGTTTTCGTTTTATTTCATTATTTTGAGTTTCAATTTTTTTATTTAAATTAAAACTACTCTGATTATTGAAGTTTGTAATTGAAGGCCTCTCCTTTTTCTTTTTTAAAAATGTATCTTCCAATTTACGTATTGCTGTATACAATTTGTCAAGAGTAGTTAGTTCTTCTCTGTCAAGTTCTTGTTGAGCCTCACTTGGCAATCCAAAAACTATTTGATTAATCCGAGAAACCTCGGTACTTTCTGATTCCACCTCTAAACATAATTTTTCTTTAGCAAGTGCGTAATCAATTAAAGATCCACTCAAGTATTTGTAACTAAAAGCTTTTCTAACATTAGACCAACCTTTATCAACAAAAACATTCAGAAAAGAGTATTTCCAACTATCCCATGAACCTGTTAGTCCAATTTTTTTAAGATTAGCTTCATACCAGTCTTCTGTTGAACCCGAAACAAAGAAACGTAACCCCTGAATTTTCAAATTATCGGATTGAATCTGAAACCGTGCACATTCACTTTCAAAAATTTTTAACCAATCTGTAGGGTCATGTTTTTTTTCAAATTTGTTTAAAACAAAATTTTTTTCAATATGGTGTAGTTTATTGACATCTTGATTTGAATTTAACTTTAATTGTTGCTCTAGCTGTTTAATTCTCTCTTCTAGCTCTATTTTTATAGGTTCAATAGTTTTAAAATTCGATGTAGGAACACACTCTTCTAACGGGTATTCTTGAAAACAAACATTTCCATCCTCATCAAAATATTCCTTCCGAATATCATCATCTAATTTAATTGCTACAGTTCGATAACCATTTATGTTCTTAATTGCTAATGTAGCATTGTAAATTGGTTTTCTACTTACTAAATATTTGTGAAATGATATATTATTGGACTCTTCGGGAATAAAGTACCATGTTGTTTTATCTGTAGAAATACATTGAATCACACATTCCTTCTCAGTTTTCTTCACCACTTGCACGAAAAACTGGGCCATCTTACTTACTTGTTTATTGTAATTTAATTTGTAAATTAGTTTCTTCAACTTACGTGATTTTATTCTTTACAAGAGAATTAAATTACACGTTAATAAACAATAAGTAATTAAATATTAATATTAACAGATATTAATTCAAAATACAAATATTTATATCTTGTCAAACATTCACTATAGTAACAAACAACATTGAAGGTAACCACCTTTACACATATTTGAAGTGGAGCGGTTAGAATGATTACTAGAAGCAAGGTTGAGTACTTTACTGACTCTTTTTTTGACTGATATTATGAAACCAAAAAAATAAGTTAAATTTGTCTTATTTTTAGTTTTAGTTTTAATCCAAAGTAGTTTAACCAAAGTCCAAAGTATTGGAATAGAAGGGTTGAAGAGGGATTAGTTTGGTCTAAAAAAAAAGGTAAATGTGCTTTTTTGCAGAATCTAAGAGTAGGGGGGGTAGGGATTAGCCTAAAGTGGAAGGGGGCGCGTTTACGGTGATAAAAGTGCAGTTGGGGAGTAACCTTCCAAATTCCAGATCTTGTTTAAGGTTTTTTAAAGTTTAAGACCGTAAGGGGGGGGGGGAGTTACTTAAATTTCGGCTACTGAGGATGATAACAATGATCTTTCCGAATATTTTTCCTTCCGGTAATAATTATCGAGAAATTTTTAATTTGTGAATTTTTCGTTTCTCGAAATGAAACTAAAGAAAGATTTCTTAACAGATGTATTTCTTAAGTTTTTGTTTTGCGAACATGACATAAATAAAACAATTTTCTTAATAGTAAGAAACGTTTCTTTGGTTAAACGCAACGGCTGAAACGCAAATAAATCTTTCAAGTCGTTCCTTATACGTCAACATTGTTGACCATACATCGTCATAATCCTCAATCAAGTTAAATGCATTAAGGACAAAGTGTAGGAGCAATGTTTGCTCCATGTTGAAAAATGGCACAGTGAAATGACTCAGCGTGAGTCCCTGTACATATTCTCGCAAAAATGTCTGTAGAAGTGATCAGACGAGTGCGCTTCAGACATGGAAGGCGCCTCCGCCCCCGTGTCGTTTGCACTCTGTCCTATAAAGAGGTGGTCGCCCAAGACGCATTCCGCACCAGTTGACACATCTCCATAATTACCGAAAACATGTTTGACTTTTTACTTGCGTTTAATGCAGAAATATTTAACTAATCTGTAGCTGACGCGTGTTATTTTTTTTGCAAAGACTTACGATTGATTTGTTTTGATTAAATGTTGATTAAAATTTGCTTTACAGAAGTAGGTTGTCGAGTTAGGGTAATCGTCGAGTTATTGGTTACCGGCGCAAGAAAATGTATTTTATTGAATTAAAGGGGTTTTCCAGCCTTCTTCCACCCTGAAGACTCGCACATCCTTTTCTCACCTATCTACCGTTCCTCCCCTGTAGCTTCTACTCACTTCCATTAATGTTACTCATACCTTTTCTATTTGCCAGTCCGTGTCTGTCATTCTTTCCTTCCTTTCCACCCCTACTCTTTCCCTCCACCGCTATTTCTCTCCATTCCCCTACTTAGCATTTTTTCCCCATTTACCATTTATGGTAATTCTATATCTCTTCCGTTCTTCCAAAATAATTCCAAACCTAGAAAAATCTGATATGTGGTAAATGTGTATTGGATTAATTTTCGAACAAAAGTTCTGTTGGTTATGATAACATTTAAAATTTTCACGGTACATATCGGTGTTCTTTAATCTTTAATATTCTAGTAAAGTTAAAAATTCCAGAACAGCACGCGATCTGACAAATTCACTTTGTGCGTGATCAAAAAATACAAGCAATTATGTTATTAGAAATGTATAAATGAACTAGTGCATTAGCCGATAGGATCTCCATGTTATTTTCGGGGTAAAACCGAAGTAGTAAAGAATTGAAAGAAGTTCTCTTGACCTTTCCCTTTTGGAGCTTTCCTCTAAGAAAAACGTCAAAGGTGTCTATCCCACGATATTAGGTGGGATTTTTTTGCGAATGCGCGAAATCTTCGTGTAAATGGCAGTAACAGGATTAAAAGGGGTAGGAAATACAATTGAGTCTGGTGCAGGATTCGTTCAAGAATGTGTCCAGTCATCCAGCAATCCGTTATAGGCGGTTTCTTATCATTCAACCCAACATCAATCACCCGGAACTTTGACCTCGTACCGGAACTTGCACGTGTGCCACATTACCGCCTGTTCTGACCTCTAGTTATTTATATTCGCGTTAGGGGTGATTTTCCTGTTATAACTTGCGTTGTGTTGTTCTAAATTTAATTTTTCTCCAATCAAATCTGATCGATTGATTTTTTATTTTCCCACGCTTACAAGATTCATGGATACACAGGGGGTTGGTTTTCACCACTTTAGATATCCCCTTCCCCTTTCTAATTAAACATTACAAAATAATAATTTTTCCTGCAATCACCCCGACGACGCCCCATTCTATTCTATTTTCCATCCTTTTCTCCCCCCCCCTTTATTGCATTGTCTCCTTCCTCCCTTTTATGTTCAGCCTTTAGGCCTTAATCCCTCACCCCTACCAACATATAAATAAATAATATTTGCTCAAAATCACGTGTTTATATTAAACATCTTATACAGTATGTTGTTTTTATTTTGCCTAAATAATTAATATAAAAATCACAATTAAAAAAATAAAGTTCACATCTACGGTTCTTAAATTTCCTAAATTCGAAGCCAAATTTTCTTTAATTTCCTTATATAACGAACACATTTCCACTTGAGATATTTCCTCACATGTTCCATTAGGAAAAATCACTTTTTCAAGAAACTTTAAGGGTATTGTACATGGAACAAAGGCACAAGTGTTATTATTTTTTACATCCAACAATATTTTAGGTAAATCTTCCAAGGGGTTGTGTCCGATCCCTTCATTAAGCCAAGCTAATCCACAAGCACAGTTAAAGGAATTGTTAAAAAAATTAACAACAGTTCTAGTTCGATTGTATCCTAAAATATTTGGAAGTAAACCATTTGCGTCTACGTGTTTGATAAAATTTTGGCGAAAATTATACACAAAACTTTGTTGAAGAAGTCCTGGGGTAATTTTTTCAAAGGCTCCGGAATTTAAATGTTCAAAATCATTTCCTGTGATGTCCACGTCTTGGGCCGAAATAGAAAACCCTCCAGGTTGGATATTTCTTACAAAATTATAACTAAACTCGAAGTTCTGTAAAGTCCCATTAAAACCATTTGAAAATATTTCGTTAATAGTGCTTCCTAAAATGATTAATTTTGTTCCAAATACTTCAAAGGCAAAACTTTCCAAAACTCCTATTTTACTGTTTAAAATTTGCATGTTTTTTCCTTGAATTTTCATCCCTCCTGTTTGAATTTTTCTTATATTCACGTTTTCCCATCGAAAATACTTCATGTTGATTAAATTTTCAAACGCTTCCGCTTGGATGGTTCCAATGTTTACGTTTTGAAAGATTAACGAATCAAAATTATTGTAGGTTTTAGTTTGGGAAAAAAAACTTTTGGGGATGGTTTCAATGTTGGATATGTTTTCGAAAATTATTCCCCGAGGGATTTGGGTGGAATTAGATGGGATGAAGTGTAGATTTTTTACGTTTTGGATGTGAAGTAATTGGATGAGGTTGTTTCTTGATTTGTTTCCAAAGGAAAAGTTTACGTTTTGGCAATTTTTGATTAGAAGTGTTGTTTTGGAAGATGCTTTTAGGAACTCCCAGAGGTAAATGGTGACATACTGTAAAATATATTGCGTTAGGGTGTTAACATTGAATAAGACAGTTAAGGCAATCTATTTAATATGAACTCAATGGTTGAAACAAGAATTGACTGTGTCGTCACGGTTTATTTCTCAACGAACTTACTTGTGCATAAATTCCTTTACATTCATAGATAATTTTTTGAGGATCACTCAAATCGGTTGAATTTTCGCAAGTAAAGCCTTTATAATTGCACTTTTCGAAAAATATTCTTCCACTTACACTAACTGAATAAAACAATAAAATATTTAATAGCTTCATGATTGAAATTTCACTGATGACTAGTTATAAATAAACAAAAAGAGCGATAAAAATAATTAATCTTTGCAAACGGATGCGTTTTCTGTACATCCCATACACTCATACAATAATTAGTTTGATTATGAAGTGAGACCTTACTCGACATCCTGAATGATAAGGTGATAAAAATTCGTGTAGATTTTGTTTTTTCCTGGAAATTAATCAAATAATCTTGTTGTATTTGGAATTTCAGTTCTAATTGCGTCTAGGGATAAATTATTCTCCTACACACATGGATTGATTTTGCCCTCTTGGCAAGAGCCACGGTTTTGATTAAATTTTAAAATTATAATTAACAAGATTAAAAAAAAGAAGCTGTTAAGATTTTAATTAAAAAATTTAAGTGGTCCTCATTGGATATGAATAACGATGTAATTTATTTGCAAGGAAACTTACAGTAGTTCCAGAAAATATGCTTTTCATAATGACTAATTATGTTTACGTGCTTATCGAGTTCATTCTGCAACAAATATTTTATGTCTGCTTTTAGATTGGTTATCAATGAGTTATTAAAAACTTGACGATAATTAAACTTCGAGAAGTTAGATTAAAAATTGTGTTATTAAAAAACAGAAAAACAGTTTAATTAAAATAATTTGTTGAATATAAAGGAAAAAATTAACCCTAAAATAATTTTTCCCCTTCAGTTTTGATCAAAACATAAACATTGGAATCATCCAAAATAAAAATTTAAAAAACGGACATGAAGTACTTTCAATGCAAAAATGTGAACATAAAAAAAATCAAACAGGATAAAAATTCAAAGAAAAAACTTGTCCTGTGAATATATTTCATTTATGTAAACTAATTTACAAATTAAGTTGATTAACTTCCGGTGTAACTAAACTAAATTTTCTTTAACTAATTGCTTATTAAAATTCAAACCTTACCAGGTGTTTTTTAAGCAAAGAAATAGATACAAGGTTGAAGAGGAAATTAAATAACGGCTGCATTCCCATTAATCAACATAAAACTGGTACTAATGTAACAGTTTTTATTTAACATTTAATTTATTCTTGTTAGAAATCATAAGAATACGCAAGGGATTACATGAAACACCCTGTATAATGCACTCAAGTATTGTTTAATTGATGCTCATAATTGAAGTTTCGTCCCTTATTAAAACTTTGAATTAAATCCGCTTCCTTTTTTAAGGAGTTAAGTGGGGGAGGTATTGTCACGAGGAAAAATTCAAAACACTTCTAATAAAACTTCGAGATTTGTAGCACCCTGTATAAGCTTTAAAACAAGTCCGTAACATCGCGAAATCCCAGTTTTTTTGACAAATTAAAAATTTTTCTTCGCAAAGATTTAAAAAGTTCATTGGAAAATTTAATCACCCCCTTTTCCATAATTATCCTAGCAACCTGGAATGTCCCCTGGTCCTTTGGGAATTTTACCACCGTTCCAACAAGCGAATCTGCTTTCGCAAACAAAAATGTTTACAAGCTCTAAGAAATAAAAAGGAAACCGGTTAATCAATTTTTTGTGTTGATTTCCTTCAGAAAAATAAATTTTCCCGATATATAAAAGCACATTTTCCCCCTTTTATTGTTTGAAGTGCGTCTCGTCCCACCTTGATTGCACACCTTCGTACAATTAGGGTTCAGGATAAAGTTCGGAAAATTGTAAATAGAAAAATAAAAGAAAAGGGTTACCTTGATAATAATCATAAGGCGCATGTCTTCTTCGTCCACGCAAACTGTCACATGTCATAAAGTACAGTCACACATTTCTGTCAAAACTAAGTACATGCTTTTTCTAAGTGTTCGCCACGCACTGCACGCTAATCGTAAACAAAGCAAATGGCTGCCTCGCGCCGTGCACGTCGCGACGCCGACAGATCGATATACAGACGTATCGTCAACCTTACCAAACAAACTCTCGACGTTTTTAACCGAAAACTGAAAGAGTATAGGGAACTATTTGATTGGGGAACTGAAAGGGACACATGCGTACAGGATTCCACTCAGGTCGTATTATAGTTTTGCAGGAAATTTAAGGACTTTATAGCGTCAATGTGGAGTCCTCGAAACTTTAACCGAATAAATAACAGGAAAGTTAGGTTTTTCAGTTACGGAAGAGAATTTTCAGGAAATTTAGAATAATATATTTTTTTTATTTCCTTACAGAATTTCTACGTAATTAAAAACAATTGTTAATAATAATAATTAAAAAAAAAATTAAATTGAAAAATGAGGAAATTGGGGGAAACCCCTTCCTTCCAATCGTCACACAATCAATCTTAAAATTAATTCCACACCTTCTTGCTCTTATAAAACCCGATCTTAGAACTGTAAGGGAAACACAAAAAATATACAGCGTGTTTCAAAATTAGGGATTTTTAGGGGTTGAAGGGAAAATCTCAGTTAATAATAACTCTTCACTGTAACATCCTGTATATTATATTTCTGACCCATTTTCACGAAGATTTTTAATCACAAAATAAAGCACGCTTTATTGATTTCACATTACCACTGAACTGAAAATAATTTCGATAAGTTCTATGTGCTTATTTTTACTTCATTGAACACCTTCGTAGCTGTAGGTGAAGGGAAGGGAAAAATACAAAAAGTAACGCAGGCAGAAACAGGAAAGAAGGTAAAAAAGTGAATATTAATAATTTCAAGGTGAACAAAGGACACTTAATACTGAGCCTCAATGAATATTACTTTAAGGGTCTTAAAATAGTCAACATACTGAGTGTTATAAAATTTTACAGCATAGCATAAAGCTCTTGTTTTAATTAGGCGAGGAAGAATCAAGTGTTTAAACTGTTTTACGTTCCCATAAAATTTATTGAATTTTCAAGTAAAATCCTAGTTTGCATGCCATGTGTACTAGATCCACGTTATCATATCAGCACTTAGTTAGGCGCTAATTTAGTATACACATAAGGGCAATTTTAGTGTCAATTGATTTATGACCCGGTAATAAAACCGTTTTATTGCTTGTCCGTCAATTAAACTTATTTGATGCTTACATATGATTAAACAGATTTCAATCAAGCATGCCTTTTTATTAAACCTCATAATATTTTTCTTTTTTTATTCTAACACAGGTGCATGGTTATTTTATTTTTTAATTCCTTCCGCTGATTGTTAACTCGGTTTGTTTACAAACAATTGGTTTGTCATCTTTCAGTACAAGAGCCTGAACTTGGTATTTTCCAGTTAACAGAAAAGGAAATTTAACATCGGTTGATTCAGCTTTAAACCCCTTCACAGTAAAACTTCCCTGAAAATCAAAATTATCAAAAATATTAAGACAAAAAAAAAACTTACAGCTTTGATGGGGCAATCATAAGGAACGCTAACAACTTTACTCAGTTTTTCCCAAAGACCTGGTAAAAATTTATGGACGTGCTCGCAAGCACTTCCAGAAAGTTTTAAAGGAATTGGTTTCCATTCCCCTTCCATGAATTTTTTTATAGTGGCTTCATACTGAAATTAAATTTTTAAAAAATAAAAAAAAATTGTTTTAAAACTTACCTTTAAGGTGTCATCAACGTCAAATGGAATTGTAATTTTAGCATTAAGCGATTTGGATGAAGCTTCTCCTGAAATTTCAGTTTCACATAAAAAACCTTCTGGGGCTGGTATTTGTTGGTCTTCACAATCTTTCAAATAGGATATTTCTATTTGCGGAGGGGTATCTCCCTGAAAATATGAAACAAAAATCTCTAAACCCATGACTGACTATTGAAGCCTAATTGGTCCTTGCGGAAAATAATTTCGTTTAAAAAACTTACCCCTAAACTAAATTTAAAACAAAGTAATAAAATAATCAATGTACTTTCCATTTTTACTAGCCTAGGGAAATTTCTACACTGAAAAGTGTTTGTTTCCGATTTTATTTATATTTACATTTTATTAGGATAAAAAAATATCTGTGTTATGTTTTAGTTTGTGGTTCAGAAGATTTACATATCCATGTTGCGTGTATTTTTCATGTTTAGGTTTTTATGGTGATCAGCAAGGATAAAAGTTTGAGTTTAATTAATTTTAAAGCTATTACGTGACTGTAATGATAAAAATAACAAAGAAAATGCATATTACAGTGGAAAATGACATGACTTTTGGGTTCACGAAAGAGATGTTATTAGAAATATGTAAAAAATCAGTTTCCGGTGTTACTGGAAATGAAAAATATATGAAAAATTTCTTGGAGGTTCCACTTGGTTATAGGAAAGACAGGAAAACATTTATTTCCTGAAAGATTTTTAGAGAAAATTGCAATTAAAGCTAAGTTTTGATTGTGGTACCTCTCCTTGCAAATTTTGGCTGAAAATCCAATGGAAAACCTTCAGTTTTTACTTAAAAAATTTTGATTGGGTTAGGCTTGAATTATTTTTCTGTTTTCCATACTCGGAAATAAATTTTTCGAGTAAAATCATTTTGGTGGAGTCCCGCGCCGTTTCTGTTTAAAACTCCACGAAAAAACTGGCTGGGGCGCAAAGTGAATTTTAAACAAGGGGGGTTTCAGAGTGTTATGTTTAGGGTGGAAAATGTCAGTCATGGGGGGTACGGTACAATTTTTCCAAGGACGCGTGTCTCTATCTGTTTGTCTTCTTTCATACGTATTTGTAGGATTGCAAGGCAAGACGTACTGAAAGTGGTGGGGGAACATGATAGGATTTTCTGGGTAATTTCAAATTTTTCTAGAAAATTTCCTCCTAGTGTTTTTCTTTCATGTATGCTACATTTTGAACAAAGAGACGATTATCAGGAAGTTAAGGTGGAAGATTCCAATTTCCCTGAAAAATATTTTTTTTTGTTCTATTTCGAGTGTAATAGAAAAATTATTAAAGTAAGTACCGCTGGGGGTATTAACGAAGTCGTTTTTAATTTAAAAAATTTAAATTAAAAAGTTTTTCGTATTTTCTGGAAAATCCTGATTTAATTTTATAGAAAAAAATACATCTCCTGGTACATAGATTTTATTTTTAACCCAACACCAAATTATTTTAATTACAGTAACATTTTTTAATATAAAAATTATATCATATCAACTATAAGAAACCCACACATAACCTTCCCATCTTTATTTATGGTAATTTTTCCAGACCAACGTCCTTTTTTCATCATAGGAAGATGTACACCACTATAATCAGTTACAAAATTATCGAAACTGTAACTTCCCTGAAAGAAATCAAAAAATAATTTTATGTAAATATTAAAAAGATAACGCATACAGCCTTGATGGGACAAGAACTTTCAATTTTAGGATTTGCTGCTTCCCTCACTTCTGTCCATGTTTTTCCAGCAAATTTCTCGAGGTAAAAACAAGCTTTACCTTTAAATACGTTAGCATTTTTTTCCCAGGCGCCGTCTTTCCACCAACGCATTTCCCAAATAAACTAAAATTCGGATTTTCTTTTAGCTTACGGTTCTAGGAAAAATTTTCATACTTACGTCTGTTTTTGCGTCTACCGGTGCTGAAAACGTGAAATTTCCAAACCAAGCTTTTTTACCATCTCCATTTTCTTTGTATTCAAGATTTATTAGTTTTTCGGCATCATCGCAAGATTTTAATGAAACTGGCGATACTTTAAGGTTCTAGAAAATTAAATTTTTCATTATTTTGGATTTAGAAATAATTATTTTATCGTATTAGTACCGCATTTGCTATTTTATTGAGTACTGAAACAAAAAACAAAAAGAGGAGGAAGTACTGCATTTTTAAAACCGTGATGAAAATTATTTAAACTTTGAATCAAGGTGGCTTTATATATCTGCACGAGTTTTCATGCAACAAGTTGCAAATTAAAATAAGTTACAATGGGAAATTGTAGTGTTGGAAGATAACTACATGGAATTTTTTTTTTAGAAAAAGGAAATTGGTTGTTCTTTTTTTTAACAAGTTAATTATTATTTTTTGTACATGTTTGTGTGATAGCTCAAGGAGATTCTTGCATGATTAACGTAACAATTTTTTTTTTGGAAATTTATTTAAAAAAATTCTGAATTAGAAATTATCCAAGCACCGGATTTTTTTTGCAAAGAATGACTGAAGAACAAATAATTTTTATTCACCTTAAATAAACAACCCCGGAAAATATCTTTCAGTTTCAGTTTTAAGAAGGGAAGAATATTTTATTAACAAGCGATTAGAAAAAAAAACCTGAAAAAAAGTCGTGATTGAAAATTCGAATATTCGTTTATTTTTCAGGATTATCTGGTTTAAATTAAGGGGGTGTTAGATAGAGGGTTGAAGGAAATTTCGACCAAATTTTATTCATTTTTATTGATTTTTAAGGAAATTATGTGCAAAACCTGAAGACATACTCTATTCAAGAATTTTTCAGGAGGGTTGACGGTTTTTCAGGAAAAATTTTTCAACAATTTCTATTTGTATTAGAAATATAAAAATAAGTAGAAAATCTGTTTTATAATTTATTTAAAAAAAAATATTACAAAATGTCTTGTTAGATTAAAAATTGGAACCAGTTGCTGCATGTTTCTTATTAGGAGATCGAACCCCAAAACACATACAGGGTGTAAACGTACAAACATTACTATTTTGCGGATCCAAAATCATTGTATTAAAATCCTTAATAACAGAATAACCAAATCCGAGATCCACATCAGCTCCAAGCCAAGTTAAACCTTCACAAGAACACTGTAACGTGTTGTAGTTAAAAGTAACATCGGTTGCAACATTTTTATAAGCAACAATATCAGGTCTAATTCCTCCATCTTTAACTGAATCAATTAAATTATTATTAAATTTATAAACAAATAATAATTTCCCAAAGTTACGTTCGGAATCGTGTAACAAACCTGGTCCTATTTTTTGGAAAGCACCGGTTTCTATATTTAAGAAATGATTGTCCATTATGTAAACATTTTGAGCTAGAATTGAAATAGCCCCAGATTGGATATTACTGACAGTGTTGTTATTGAATTCAAAATCGTATATGGTTCCGTTAATTCCGCTTCCCCAAATATCACCAAATTTTCCATGAGTTATAGAAAATGTGTCTCCAGATAATCTAAAAGCCATTGGTTCTACAAAATCTAACTTACATTTATTCATAACCCCGCAAGCTCCACCTATAAAACTTAATTGCATTGCATTCACGTTTGTTCTAACAACTGAAACATTATTCCAGAAAAAACTCTTCATGTTCGTTACTTTCCTGAAAGCTTCAGTCTCGATAGTTCCAATATTCACGTTTTGGAATTCTATTTCGTTTAAATCGTTTACAGGGACGAAGCAACCAGGTTTGTAAGTTAATTGTTTAATTTGGGAAAAAGTATCTCTTGGTAAGGTTGCAATGTAATCAATATTTTGAAAAATTATTTTGGGTGGGTTATGGGTGTATATTGCGGGGATTATTTCAAGAGTTTTCACGTTTTTTATTTTGAGCCATTCCATTGGTTTGTTTTCGCCAGTGCATTGGAAGTAGAGTCGGACGATTTCGCAGTCTTGGATTGTAAAGGAAAGAATTGTTGCTGGAGAATTAAAATTCCAAAGGTGGATTGTTATGTCCTGAAAAAAAAAACTGTCTGAGTATTAGAATTTTTTTAATTAAAACAGTTGGATTCTAGGTAGGTACTTGCAGGCACCTAGTACAGAGCTTTTCCAAACAATTACTGCTAACGTTTCGGTCACGTTTATAGGGACCATACTCAGGACACTTAATTTTAGATCACTTACCTCTCCGGTAATTGTTGTATTGCACTGAAAAACAATATCATGTTTGTTGGATACATTCTTGTTAGTTTCACAAGTAAATCCCTTATAACCACATTTCTCAAATACAATCCTCAGGCTTGCCCCAAAACAAGAATTTAAGAAAACTCCAATAAACAAAATTGTTGTTAACTGAATTAAAGCCATTTTGACACTAACTGTACTTTTTGTAAATTATTTATAAACAAATATGTGTTGTTTGTTGGAAATATCTTGACCTTCTGCTGATTGCACCATCAAGTTTTCCTTTTATACTTAAATAACAAACTGTAAAAGATTAAGATGGTAACAAATCTATGAGGAAGAGTATGGTTGCAGCGGAATTACCAATGATTGCACGTCAACGACCTCGCAGAGTTTAAAGGTTTAAATATAAACCAATAACATTCTGTAATCGGAATTAAATTGACATTCTTCAGTTAGGGGTTGGAGAAAAATTCCTCAAAATGATCTTCAGGGTATTTTAAAAATAATCGGAAAAAGAATCCGGGTAAAATTGTTGCATTAATTTTTTTAGCTTTTCTGCAATCTAATGACCTTGAAAAATTAGGGGTTTGAGATACAAGTATTTCCTTTTGAGTTGAGAATTAATAATTTTATTTAGCTGCTTTTGCAATAGTTTCATTCCAGATAACAGTTTATAGCAACAATCGTCTGGTTTGTGACCTATTGTATTAGAATATTGTCAATAAATACAACATAAATCAGTGGTGTATGATAAACAATGCCTTTTTTCAGGATAGGACTTAAAATTACGGTCGTATCGAATTTTTGTTAACAGGTTAAGCCCTGATGGGATGTTACCAACGGAATTGTTATTCAATTTAAAATCGTAAATGGTTCCTTTAATTCCGCTTCCCCAAACATCTCCAAATCTTCCCCAGGTGTTTTTCTAATTCCCTACCGTTTAAACCCTCAATAAAAAAATTTAAACAATTCAAACTTATTCACATTCTCAAGCCTTACTTTCTTAAAATCCATAATTACAGAAATATTAAATAAAATATCGATTTGAACGGGAAATAATAATATGATTTGCTTTTGACAATCACGCATTGCTGCCGAAATATGTATTAAACAAATAAATATTATTATTTCCCGTTAAAATCGATATTTTATTTAATATTTATTGTTTCTATAATTCAAATTTAAATTGACCGCCGCGCCCGGCCGTATAGTTGTATTACTACACCGCGTTCTGATTGGTTGACCTTCGAAGGTCGTTCTTTGACGGCTGTGCATTGAAGCAAGTGGTTATTAGTAGTGTTTAAACGTAAAAAATTATATTAAAAACTTGTGTTGAAGCCTCAAAGGTATGTTAAACTTAAAGTACTAATTACAGGGAACATTTTAGGACATTTATAATTGGTTAAATCATTTTCCTTAAAAAAATATCAGTGTTTTAATATTCGTTGGACGCATCTCTTGTACCGGTACGTCAAACAGATGTTCCAGCGTCTTGTGTTTAGCGTCCTAGATTAAAATGTTAAAATAACTTGTTATATTTTCCTGTGGGGACCCAAAGGTAAATAAAATATAAAATAAAATATGTGGGGAATGATTTGGGGCAATTACATTAGGCCGGGGTGTTTTTATTAAAATATTATCGGGATTTGAAATTCGCCTGAATGTTAACAATTTTGTGACCAGTGCCATCGGTGTGGGTAGCTGACTCATGCGCAAGGTTCAGCTGTTCACTGGCGCGATATTTGAATGTTTCAACAACGCCAAATTTGAAATTGTAACATTTTTGTAGCGTGTGTTTTAATTGTTATAAATAATTAAATTTAATATAAAAATCTAAGTAGTACAAACTGCAAACGAGTTTTAATCGAATAGTTTTCAAGGAACCGTTTGGTTTTGTTGTCAAAATTTTATAAAATACAAAGTGGGATGAAAATTCAGAATACGTTTCGGAGTTTGTTGTTCTATTTTGTACTTTATCATTCTTGGAACTATACAACACTGACTTTCTGCTGTGTTTATTTTTTATACAGGACCATTTTAAGAATTTTTTGGAAAAGGAACTTTTACTTTAGCTTTCAGGATTAGGTAACTAAAAAATTTCCAAGTTCAATTTATCATAATAGGTTAATAGTAGGTTTATCTTTTATTGGTCAAAAAGTATGTACCTACCCAAGTACATGTTTTGCAAAATTATAAAAAATTTATATTATCCAATCACCTGAAGGAGTAACACACTTTTAAGATCCATCTGATCTTGAGTACTACATACATGACACTTAATTTATTGTAAAAGAATGTTTACATAATTTTAAGTTTTCCTTTTTCATTTAATGAAAAGAAATATCTGATTCATGAAATCCAAAGAATCGTTGCAGATAACCGGTGTCTTATGCAATTAGAAATTTTCATTGATTCATTTTATACTTTAAATACGAATTAAGTTTTAATATTTATTGATAAATATTTAAGCTACACATTTTAACGTTTTACTAAATTGTTTAAATAAATTTTTTTACAAAAATGCAAACATTAAAACAATGATGGAAGAACCCTTAATTAATTTTGGTGCTGTATTAATGGTGTCTTCTGAAAATATTTTGTTTAATAAGGCGATTTATTTATACCATACTAAACTGAGATAGTACAGTAATAAGAAATTCATTTGATTATTATTGTTATTAATTATAATTTTTCTATTTTACAGTTTTAAATGATCTGTGTTGCCAAGGGACCAGAAAGATTCCTCACATCTAACTATTCAATCCAAAGAACATGAATGAGAAGTCTAATACCATTCATTCTGCAAAGACCAACTTCTTCAGTGGTAAGTTTGATAATTGCTTCATTTTAATTACCTACCACTTAAACAATTTTAACTTTTTTGGAACGATCAAAATTGATAATCAATAAATTAATAATAATAAACATAACTCCCATATCGTCATGTAAATCGCAGTTGTTAAATAATCTTTACACCTTACTCAGAAATATTTGTTACTAATGTATTGCATAAGTCGAAAACAATGGATTTCTTGATATTAAAACCATTTCCTATTATTTAGTATACTTTTCAACTTTTAAAGTTTTTCTGTTATTGTTTCCCTGTGTTGTTAGTCTTGTTATAATAATTATTTTTTTTTTGCAGAAATGATCGACTAATTGTGCCATTCTACTGAGAAGTTGGAAGTCATGATAGTATTTGCATGACTGGGCCAATTTGGCAGTGTAGTGTAGTGAAATGAACTAAACTCTAGTGAAGTGAACTTTAGTGCGGAAAATGGAATCGTGGATATCGTGTGCATCAGAAGACAACAATGTCAAGGTAGGTGTGGTTCTGCAAGAAGGCTGTTCCAAGGATGAAGAAAGGGCATCAGAGAGAATTGTTTCAGCAGTAGAGCCCCCCCCAGCCCTCCCCCATATTTCAAGTATTGAGTTTGCAAATTCATAAAACAGATTGTTAGAGTCAAATTTAAACTTAATATATTTCACTAATATTGATTTATTAATTTAACTTTGAACTTCTCGCCCCTCGCCCATAAGTTGAGGATAATATATTCCCCTAATAGATAGAATATTTCATGTGTTAATTTTTTTTTTCATTCCATTTTAATGTGCTTGTAAACTTTGTATCTCCATCAGCATAACTCTAATTTTAACATTTTATATCTTTAGGTGTCACATCATTTTTTATTTTTTGTTTTTGAAAGCATTAGAGAGCGACCTTCAGGGAGTTACAGTATTGTTATGTTAGTAGTAGTACTTATAAATGTTTAAGTAATACTTCAGAAGGGCAAGTTTTGGTTGGTGGTGATGACTGATGACTCCTTTCCACCAAGCTTTTCTTAAGCCATGTGTACTGGGGCCCTTATTGGGCTAACCTTTGTATCACAGTCACACAGTCAGTGTTTTTACTGCAAATTGGCACCAAAGTAGCACAAATCAGGAAAGTATCCCGTAAAGTTTAACTTTCTTGACTTGTTACATTGTAATTACCCTGTCTCCCTGTAATGTCTCTCTCATAATCTCTCACCGTTTTTATTTCTTTATTTTTTTTTACTGTTTTCATTTCCTTTTTTGAAAATATGAATTAAATTAATTACAGGGCCTGAAAGATTATCTTTCAAATAGATTTTAATAGGTCATGGTATAAAGTAGATACCTACTCAAATTTTTAGGAAAAAGTTCCGATTCCCTTCTAAAAATAAAATAACTGTTTATAAAAATAAACATACTTCAGCATCATCATTACATTAATTACGATGTAAAATGGTCCTTCATTTGCATTATTTTATGTGTTTTAGTTGAACTTGATGATCGGAATTTGTGTAGTACTTATATTGTGTATTCTTTTTCAGGAAATGTTTATCTCACCCCCCTCGTCACAGTTTAGGATGTTGTGTATTGTAGTTTATGTGACATTTCCGATTATCAAGTTTGGCTTGTACAGGTACTGAGAGATTAATTATTGTAACGTAAACGATTTTTTGTTTTTTTCCCTTTCTTGTTAATATGAAATTACAAAGACATTTTTTTGTCATGTAAACTTTCAAAGTTGTTAAAGATTGTCAGTTATGGCTTATAAAAGAAAGTAATCAAAATCCTTTGAAATAAATTAATCCTTTAATATCTGTGCAATAATTTTGTATTGCTAACCATTTCATTTCTTGCAGCTATGTATGTGGGATGCTGTCTCCGCTAGCGAGACGCATCTAATTGTTACTGTGGAGGAAACATTTTGGTGCAACGATATTATATCATAAAGCAATAACAGAGAATAAAATTCCCACGGGGAATAGAAAAAACACCAAGAGTGTTTAAAATAAAAAAGTTCCATTAGGAACAGAGAATATATTAAAAATGTACCACGAATGCTTTGACATTCTGGTAACAAAAAGCAAAATTTCCTGGGTGGAAACAAAATTTCCTGGGTGGAAAGAAAGTTTCCGGGTGGAAACAAAATTTCCTGGGTGGAAATAAAATTTCCTGGGTGGAAATAAATTGCAATACTAAATGCAAATTTAACAGCAGTGCTATGACATTGCAAGATCCCTACGGGGACAAAAATTACCAGGAGTGCTATTTATGACACTCCAGTAACAGAAAATACCAAATAGGTATAAAAATTTATCAGGAATACCTTGCCAATTCTGTACTAAAGTTGTTGCTTGTGATTAATGGAGTTACACAATATGAGAATGTCTTAAACTTTTTGTTTCCTCCACGGTGGCAAAGAGGGGGTTCTTTGAAATATATTTTTTTATGTATATTCCTGAAAAAAATTTCAGGTACTTTCTTAAAAATCTTATTGGTACTTTTAAGTACCTATCAAATATTTTCTCTGCGCAAGGTTTCTTTGCCTAACATTTTTTTTTCGGTTGCGGCGCGACTGTGAGTTACTTTCTTAAAAATATTAATGGTACTTTTCTGGTACTTTTAAGTACCTAACAAATATTTTTTTTGCGCAAGGCTTCTTTGCCTAATGTTTTTTTTTCGATTGCGGCGCGGCGCGACTGTATCGTCTTTGCTGTGACATAGTGTGCCTTGAAGGAGCCTCAGCCTGGTATTGTTTAAAAAAAATGGCAGCTAAGTATTTGTGCAGTATTAAGTAATTGCAATCTAGAATATTATTCATGAATTTAATTATATTTTGATTTTAGGTAGTACCTAGTACTGATTGGAAAGTAAATGAGTAAGTTGTACCTACCCTACAAGGGTAGAGGTTGGTATATGATCGTAAGTCCTTATTTTTGGTATACAACGTTTTCCTTTCGGTAATCGGTATTTTTTTCGCGGTTGCTTTGTCACTTTCTTGACAGCAAACTTTTTTCTTGACCGAACAAGACCAAGTGTTAGAGTCCAAAGTGTCTCATTTAAGAATGCAAGTATTGTTACTTTATTCAGTGTTACTTAGATTTTTTTTTATTTCTTACTATTTACTCCCCAATACAGCATTCGTTTTAGAAACATGGCCTTGTTTAGATTTCCGAATCCTATGCTTTTGATGGAATCTGCAACCTTTTTAGTTAGGAACTTGAAATATTTGTAACAGGTATTTTTAAATTCAGTATTATATAAAGTTCTTTATAATAAATTCTTATATTTATTGTAGCTCACATACACGCTACTAAAAGATCCTGCAGCTTCAAAGATGAAGTGGAAGAGTCAAGAAGAGGTCAAACCATCTGGGACACCTCCAAGAAAAATTCAAGAGGAAGCCGAAGCCCAGGATCTCTGTTAGGACAGCCTATGAGGGAGAAGCTTGATGAAGATTGCAGAATTCGTCAGGATTGGAGAGACAACACAGACTTGGGTTAAAATTACAATGACTAGAATGTAATATTTTTTTGTATAATGTATAATGTTGGCTTAACTAAATACAAGGATTTTTAGATTAAAATTTTTCCTCCCGAAGGAAGTGGAAGAAGATTTCGGGGAGGGATTTAGGTACATTTTGTTAGGTACCCTAAATTTGTGTTGGTAGATGGCTACCATTTCATTACACTGACTACCATATCTACACTAATGGATACTTATTTAATTATACAACGTTTTTTTGATTTTTTTTTAAATAATTTTATTAGAAATGAGATTTCGGGATTCAATTTCTAATGTCTAAATTATTTTCAACGTGCAAAGGCATACACTAAGAGAAAGTAAATATTCAAAACTGCAAATTGAGTACTTGCATTCTTTTAGTAGATATGTTTTGTTTGTACGATGAAAGTTTTAATATTTTTAATAATTAACCGAAGGAACCAATGTCTAAATTATTTTCAACGTGCAAATGCATACACTAACAGAAAGTAAATATTCAAAACTGCAAATTGAATACTTGCACTCTTTTAGTAGATATGTTTTGTTTGTACGATGAAAGTTTTAATATTTTTAATAATTAGGTAACCGAAGGAACTAATGCCCAAATTATTTTCAACGTGCAAAGGCATACACTAACAGAAAGTAAATATTCAAACCTGCAGATTGAGTACTGGCATTCTTTTAGCAAATATGTTTTGTTTGTACGATGAAAGTTTTAATAATTTTAATGATTAACCGAAGAAAGATGTTCTCATTTCTGGTAGGATTTCATAATTAATCACTTTCGTAGGTGTCAAGGTGACTTAGATTATTCATAAACTCATAAGAATTTTTTTAGTTTCTACATTTGCTTACAAATCCATACATCAGCTATTTTTTTTGGGACTTTCAAAACAATTAGGGTAGGGGATAATAAGGGATTGGGGCGAAGCAGTTCGTTTTCTTGTTATATTTTCACTGATACTCCTTACATTATTTTTTTATAAATCCATTAAGTGGATATTATTTTGGGGGGCTAATTAAGATTATAAATAGGGAGGGGTTGGAACGAAGCTGGAACATCCATTGGATCTCCTGGAGATGGAACAAAGAGATTATTGGAAGTGGACCATGGACTGGAACCTTGGAAAAGCTAGAATAAATATTATCTCCATATTTTTCTTTATTTATAAAAACAATAAAAAAAAGCGTTGAATGTTTTGATAATTATTTTTTGTTGCCCCTGTCTTTGAAATAATTAGAAGAGCCTTAAGGGGTTTATATAATTTGCTGTAACACCAAAACATCAATTTGTGCAGAAATTAAACTTGAATGTTTTGATTTTATAAAGACCACATCATACATTTTTTTTGAAATTAAGTAAAAAATTATTAGGTAATAGTAGTTGGAGTTAAGTTAATTTTTTTCCATGGTCAACCCTTATCGAAAATTTTGTTGATCATTTTGTATAATTATTGTATAATATTGATAGTATTTTATTGACGTTATCAAATGTTAAAATCCATAATAATTATAGAAATAATAAATATTTAATAAAATATCGATTTTAACTGGCAGTTTTGGTGCCGAAATACATATACAGCAAATAAATCTTTTTATTTCTTGTTAAAATCCATATTTTATTTAATATTTATTATTTTTATATTACATTATTTTTTGTAAATAAATTTTTAAAAAATCGCCGCAGCTGAAAAGTTTTTTTTGCGTAAACAATTCTGTTTTTGAAACAAAATATGCTTAAACAGAACAAGTAATTGAAGGATAATTTTATTGGAATCCCCTTGCTTTACGTTAATTAAATTTTTTTACCCTTTTATGTTTGTTAATTTAATATTCAGTTCACAAAAACACTGAAATTTCTGCTTGGAAACCAGAGAAATCAAAACTCCTGTTTATTAAAATTTAATTAATTAAAGATTTTATTTCTGAAAGACATAAAACGTTTCGTAATAAATAATATTGGAATACTGTCAATAAATATAACATAAATTACTGGCGTAACATAAAAAACGTCTTTTTTCAGGACAAGATTAGAAAATTACGGTCGTGTTATAGATTTTATCAAGTCTTTTTAACAGGACTGTAATAAGTTTGAGTTATTTGCCTGAGACATTTTATGTTAAGTCACTGTTGGTTTATAATAGCAAGAACACATTATTTTTTGTAATTAAATATTTAAAAAATCGCAGCAGCTGCAGAACTCTTCTTATTAGGAGATCTAACCCCGAAACACATACAGGGTGTAAAAGTACAAACATTACTATTTTGCGGATCCAAAATCATTGTATTAAAGTCCTTCAAGACTGAATAACCAAATCCTAGATCCACATCAGCTCCAAGCCATGTTAAACCTTCACAAGAACATTGTAACGTGTTATATGTATACGTAACCTCAGCTGCAACATTTTTATACGCGATTATATCAGGTTTGATTCCACCATCATCAACGGATTCTATTAAATTATTACTAAACTTATAAACAAAAATTAATTTCCCAAAATTTCTTCTGGAGTCGTGAAGTAAACCTGGTCCTATTTTTTGGAAAGCTCCGGATTCTATAGTTTTGAAACGATTATCAACCATGTAAACATTTTGGGCTAGAATTGAAATTGCCCCTGATTGGATGTTACCAACGGAATTGTTATTGAATTCAAAATCATAAATTGTTCCGTTAATTCCGCTTCCCCAAATATCCCCAAATCTTCCCCGGGTTATAGAAAATTGATCTCCAACTAATCGGAAAGCCATTGGTTCGATTACTTCCAAGTTACAATTTTTTAGTTTTCCACAACCCCCATTTAGGAAATTCATCTGAATTGCGTTTACTGTTGTCCTTACAACTGAAACGTTGATCCAGGAAAAATTCTTCATGTTTGTTAGGGTTTTAAAAGCTTCAGTTTCGATTGTCCCAATGTTTACGTTTTTAAATTCGATTTCTTCTAAATCGTTTATTGGAACAAAACAACCCGGTTTGTAAACTATTTGTTTTATTTGGGCAAAAGCATGTCTTGGTATGGTTTCGATGTAAGTAATATTTTCGAATATTACTTTAGGAGGGTTGTGTGTGTACGTTGCTGGAATTATTTCCAAAACCTTCACGTTACTGATTTTTAACATCTGAATTGGTTTGTTTTCGCCTGTACACGTAAATTGTAATCGTACTGTATCGCATTTTTGAATTGTAAGAGATGTTATTGAAGCAGGTGAATTAAATTGCCACAAAAACAGGGTTATATCCTGAAAAAAAAATTAATGATAACATTTTATAAAATAAAAAATTCTTTAAAGAGCTCTACTTGACTGATTAGCCTTAATAATTATTTTCTTAAGTACTTACTTGTCCAGTAACATTATTGCATTGAAAGACAATATCGTGTTTATTTGGAATTAGTTTTGAATTTTCACAAAGAAACCCTTTGACGCCACATTTCTCAAACATAATTCTTGCACTTGCAGCCGAAGAATAATTAACAAAGACACCAATTAACAAAATTGTTATTAATTGAATTACAACCATTCTGACTCAATTAAAATATATTTAAACCG
Organism: Hemicrepidius hirtus; assembly: GCA_963082805.1. Classification (NCBI taxonomy): domain Eukaryota; kingdom Metazoa; phylum Arthropoda; class Insecta; order Coleoptera; family Elateridae; genus Hemicrepidius; species Hemicrepidius hirtus. The sequence continues at coordinate 31,162,532 of OY720165.1, forward strand.
GTGATGCTTTGCAGAAGTATTTTGCAGTTCTAGTGATTACAGCGTCAAGCTTCGCGTTTATATCTTCTCCGTTGATTCATAATTAAATAATAATAAAAGATTAAGGTAGTAACAAGTTTATCGAGAACTGGAGGAGGATGGGATTACCCGTAGTGAGGGTATTCTCTACTTCCCGAAGATATCACACCGCGAGTAGGACGTCAGTGACCTCATCAAGTTGAGATTAAAATTTTAAAGTAATTAAAAGTGCAAATAGTACCAGGAAGTGTCGGAAACTTTAATGTTAGGAGACTAGAATAAACCCTTGTTTATTGTCTTTTATAAACGAGAGAAAAATATATGCGACTCAACGTCTAAGGTTAATCAGTTTATTTTATTGTTTTAATTTATTGCAAGTTCTCGGTAGGGAAATACGATCAAAAGATAAATTGTTTGCCAGAAAGTGATAATATTTACCTGCTCCTGCGTCATGTAAAAGTTTATTTTAACATTAATCCCTTTAATCCCTTCCACTAAATTGCAATTTAGTTTAACTCGTGTTGTTTAATTGTTTTGTAATATTCGAAACAGTAATAAAATTGAAATGGAATGGAAATTCTATTCAAGAGATTATAGGGCCACCCTTAACTCTATCAACCCTTAAAATTTGTAATTAAATTTATTTTCCAGGGAAATAATTTTTCTAAATTTTAGTTTGGTTAGTTGGAATTTTAATTCTGAAAACTTTGGGCAAAGGTTAATCCCCTAGTCCTATTTACCAGATGTTGATCTACCCTTAATTCTCCTAACCCAGAGAATTAAAAAAAAATTCCTGAATAATTTTTGAAAATATTTGATACTGGTTGCATTTTTCCTAATTACAACCCTGACATTAAACTTTAGAAATAATCCTGCTGTGACATCAAAACTGCTTTTCTCAAGATTATCAAACAAGTATGGAAAAGTAAAAGGATAATCTCCGTTATTATATTACCCACTACAGTTATTCCTGCATGTTTTACAAATAGTTTCAGATATTAATTTTCATTTCTAGAAAATTATCTAACTAGCATCCTGTGGTTAGGTATATCATCTTCTGCAACGTCCTCATTAACTTTCAATGTGCGCAAAGTGATAAAACAAATATCAAAGTAAAAAGGAAATTAGATAACGGGAAAACCCGTTTTTCAAATTAACTGTTCACATATCCATTAACAGAATACAAAGTTGTAGATAAAGTGGTTTTGCAAAAGAAAAATACGATAGAATGAAATAAAACAATAAATTGAAGGAATGAATTACTCAGAGAATATACAGTAAGGGTCACAATAAATTAATAAATTTACGTGCGATTTATCCAAAGTGAATAAATATTATTCACTGCTTCCCATATCGCTCTTTTATTTTTATCCTTAATAATGAACCTATTATTATAGAGGAATTATTTTGAATTTTGTTTTCCCTTAAAGACATAATGTGCAGTTAGCCAGTCAAATATTATTTCTCTACAGATAATGATTAATAATCAACCCAAGTTCCAATACGAGGTAATAATATGTAATCGAATAAGAACTTTACGTGGATAATTTTTTAAGCAGACAATTTCCAGAATTGTTTCGTAGCAATTTAATAAAGAATTGGAGAAACAAACATTTTATTTGATTTTTTCCAACGTAGTTGTTACATGTTTGTGTTACGTGGATGAGTTTAAAAGGTGACTTTTTAGTTTAGTTTCGTAATTCCTCTAATATTTTTGTTATATGGTCAAGAAAGATCTATTTTTGATTTTAGATGGAAAGATTTGATATTGACGAAGCTATAAAAATTCCAAAAAAGTTAATGCTGATGATAGGAACATGGCCAAAAGAGTTTCCAACTTTAATCTACAGCCTTATTGGATTCTTTTCAATGTTTACCTTGGTTATATTTACTTTAGCGATATTAGTTAAAGTTTTTTCTGACTTTGCAGACTTACAGGCTGTGTCATTTGGAATTTGTGTTGCATTAGCATCGTTTCACAGCATTGTCAAACATTCCATGCTGTTTTATAATAAACAACATTTTTTTAATATTTTAAACTGTTTAAAGGAACCAATTCTTGCTTTACACAAAGATAACTTAGATATCTTTTTAAAAGAAAAAATACGTCTTTGCAAGATATATCGACCAATTTTTTTGAATAGTGGTTTAGCCACAGGTTTCATGATAGCTTTGTTTCCATTATTTGATTTTCATACAGAACGACCTTTACCGGTCCCTTTTCCTATGGATATGAAGGATTACCATCGGGTTGTTTATTATGCGATGTATGCTTTTCAGTGTGTTTCATTAACGCTTACTTGCTCAAGTATTCCTTGTTTCGATGGAATTATTTTTACGTTTATTGCATTAGCAGCAGGTCAACTTAGAGTTGTAAGGGAAAAAATTATTTCTGCAACTGATTGTCTTTCTGCAACAACTTCCTTGCAATTTCAACAACAACGAGATGAAACAGTCAATAAGATTTTAAAAAATTGTGTGAAACATCACATCGCCATTGACAAGTATTTAATTTTTTTTAAACTGTTTTTCAGTTTGTTACGTCTTATTTTTGTTAAAGGTATATCGGGATGATAGAAGATACTTTTACAATAGGATTCCTGATTCAATTGCTTGTAAGCTTGGTTATAACCTGCCTTATATGTTTTAATTTTCTCCTTGTAAGTTTTTGTAATAGAAGTTTTCGGTAAATATTAATTCGGATTACATTGCAGCTCCCTGTAACGAGTTTGGATTTTTTAAGATGTCTTTCTTTTTTTATTGCTGTAATTATTGAATTGGCATTTTTTTGTGTTCCAGCAAATGAAATTATTTTACAGGTATGTAAAAGTATCCCAATTTATAGAGAAATATTTTTTTTCGAAATCTCTAAACTGATCCTTAGTCCTGGAAATTTACAAAATTTGGCTGTAATCCAACTTTTTGGGTTTTGGGAAACAATTTTTGATAATTAGTAAAATGTAGACATTTTTCTTTCCCCTAAATTGTAGCTTAGTCTTTGCCTTGTAAATTTACAAAAATTTGTAAATTCTGTAATTCTTTGTTGCGTATTTCTGTAAGAAAATTTACTACAGAGTGAAAAAATACGAGATGCCTGTTACATGTCCGATTGGACAGAATGTGGCACATCAGTTCGTAAATCTTTGTTCATAATAATGGAAAGATGTAAACGTCCTTTAAATTTAACTGCAGCACGTTTTGTGGATCTTTCTTTGAACACTCTCATTAATGTAAGTTTTTATTTAAGAATACGATACGAGTTACCTAAAATCAATTTGTTTTAGGTTTTAAAATCTTCATTTTCTTACTTTACTGTGCTTAAGCAAGTCTATACAGAATCAAGCACGACATAAGAAAAGTTCTTACACAAGTGTTGAAATTTCACAACAAATTCTAGAAAGTGCATTTTCCATCATTGCATCCTTGAAAATATAATTTGATTTTCAGTTTTCAGTTACAAAGTCTCCATTTCTTTTATGAGGAGCCAGAAAATAAAACGAAATAAGTAGAGGCCTTGATTTTGGAAATTTGCGCCTCTTTGATTTCATAATCATTGTAGAAAGTTAAATAAAGGATTGAATGCAATAATTTTATTGTATTTTATTCCGTCACCAATAATAACATTTTTTTAATTATTTGCAATATTTCTAAGGTGCTTGGGAATTTCCTTCTCCTTGTACACACATAATGAGTTTTTTATTTTTAAATCCTTGTACTTTCATCATAAACCGACCATAAAAAATCGCTGGAATTGTTAAATCTTTACTGGTAACCTGATAATTCTCTATAACATATTTTCCCTGAAAAAAAAATAAATAAATATTTATAAAAAAATTATTTTGTATTCTTACTGGTTTTATTGGACACGGTACGGGCATTTCTGGTTTAGAAATGGCTCGTAATTTTTGCCATAATTTACCGAATAATTTTTGGCAATCCACGCAAAATTTTCCTTTTGTATTGTAATAATTTTTCCAACCCCCACCTTCCCATTTCTGTACATCTAAAATAAACTAAAAAAAATGATTAAAAATTAATCAAGGATAATTTTTGTTACTTACGTCTATATTTTCATCAATCGGGATGTTAAGGGTTAGATTAGCATACATTGCTTTAGTTCCCTTATCATCAACACTTTTTAAATCAACCCCTAAATCAATTTCATTCCCTGGTGGTTTTTCTTTGCAAAGGAATATTGAGTTTGCGATTATGTTTCCTACAGGACCCATCTAAACATAACGTGTAAGTAAAGTTAAAAATAAACAAAAAAATCTTACCAGTTTTATAGCTTCTAAACCTGCAAATGCGGTTAAAAAACAAAAACTAGCTAAAAAGTACTTCATCGCGCTGATGGTAATGACTCAATTAATTCAAAATTGTTATTTATACTGAATAAACCGCCTTGACTTTCAATAAAAAAAAAACCTTTCCTGCATGTTTACATGAATAGGAAACGGATTTTAATAACAATAAACGGAAACCGTATCGAATTAATTTATAATTAATATTAAAATAAATACAGGGTGTAAAATATTATCTGTTGTGTATTTCGTTGCAAAATTATTTCAGTTTGATCAATTGCCTGAACAGGTTACAAAATGTTTCATAGGAGTAATTGCTCACGTATTAGGACACCAATACATCAACACCTCCCTTATTGGTTCCAAACTCAATGTCCCAATGTTCCTCTCGGTTCATCGCAGCAATTCCCAATCAGCTTTGTGCTTTACAATTAATTTAGGCCGCGTTTGAAGCGGAGTACATATGACTGACATCCGTAATAACATTACTGAACAATCTGTACATGATTCATTCCTACATGTGCAGGGTTAACCGCTCTTCTCCATATGTTGTAACCTAATTTTCCTACAGTTACTTACAACATCCTATGTGACATTTAGTTTGGGGAACTTTCATGCTAAGTGATGTCTAATCATCTTTAGGCAGAGCACTATTACATTTAACATAATTTCGAATCGTAATCCAAGTAAACATGCTCTGGTTATTAATTTTAGTTAATTCTAATAATAGCAGAAAAATCGATAACAGGGGGCGAGCAAATAAAAAGGGAGAGTGGAAAGAAATTTGGGAAAAAACAGCATCAGCGGTAAAAATCAAGGAAAAAGAGAATTAAAGAAGATTAAAAAAAGGATGTTTTTATATTCCTCTCCCTCCCCTTTACTCATTCGCCCTAAATTCTCTTCCTTATCTCTTTTTCCCTTCGTATTTTCTGCTTTTTATTTCTTTTTGTCCATGTGCCCTATACTTTTCTGCTCTTTTTTACTTTCTTCCAGACCTCCTGTTTGCTCTACCACATCCCTCATTCTCCCTCATCTTTCTCTCTTCGCTCCTCCTTATCCCACAGTTTTAACTGTTTGTATCTTTCTCCCGTACCACACCCCTATATTCTGGTCCTTTTCTCACCTCCACCTCTTTTGTAACCAAAAATTCTTTTAACTCTTCCTGATCCTCTTTACTGGAATTTTGTACACTATGTACCTACATATTTCAGATGTATTCATGTACATAATTTTCTTCGTCTAATTTGGAGTTTATGAATCAGCCAGGGTCGTAATTAACGTCAACTGCAACAATGTACAGTATGTAATTTAAAAGTCTGTAAAGCAACATGAAATAAATTTTACACGACTCCCATAGATCTGTAAGCAGCGATCCGTAGCTGGAGATCCGGTAAACATTGTGAGTTACGCGACTGAGTACAGATTGGAAACATTGCCTCCTGTTTACGAAAGCAATAAAGCAATCGATGTGCTCATAAAACACTAAAGACCTACATTAAGATTTTTAAAAAGAATTTTTTCGTATTACGACACAGGAATTTATTTTTCTTAGTCAAAAAATTTCCACACCCGGTATACATTTATTTATAAAGTTTCAAAAAACTTAAAGTTAATTATTTCTAAAATGTTTATTAGAAATTAAAATAATGCTTTGTAGTAACCAACTGTTTTATTTCTAACTTGATGAATTGCTGAATAGTATTTATCTTTCGGAAAATTTAAGATCGGTTAGGATAAAAAGCAGTAGCAGCAGGAGGAAAATGAATGGCGGTGCTACAAAGCGAACGCGATGAAAATCCAATGGCCCAAAAACAAATAATTGATTGAAATTTACAAGTGATCATAAATTGTGTGCTCGTTGAAAAGTGGTGAGATGCGAAATTGTAAACGAAAAGCCGCAAAGATCAATTTTTATCAGCTATCTTTTGAACATCATCAGACGTTTGCAAGATTGTGATTAAACCAGAGTTTCTGTATCAAATACGACAGCAAGGAAAGTGGAATCAAACGCCTGCAGGGCAAATAAATTGCCAATCAACATCTCTCAGGGCTCCCTTTACCTCGGGCTCTCAGTCCCCGTTCTTTGGGGTGATGGGGCGCACAATAAAGGAAGCCCGATATTGCCGTTCAGGAAATTGATCAAAAGTACAGTTTTCTTACTAAATGTCAAGAAAACTCATATTTACTTCGTATTTTTTATATTTCAGTCCTTTTTAAATTACGTCTGTAAATTAAAAAAAAATTACACCAAATAGTATACGCCCTTCTTCTTTTGTTTATTGAATTTTTAGTACATTAACACCCTGTATATGTTATTAAAGTAAAGCAAAAAAATAAAATCCTGCTTTAGTTCAAGAAGTTGTTTTGGAAATCAAAAATTCGGTATTCGGTTATTTTCCAGGAACCACTTTTGAAATTTGGTTTACGTCATTTAAGGACCTTTCTTTCTAATCGGTAAAAATCTGAAATGGATACATAGTTTTAGTCACGCGCAATTTAGACTCAAAGGTCAAAATTTGTTTTTTGTTCTGGATTTAATTCGGAAGTAATTTTCAAACTACCCTGTATATATTTGGAGGTGAATAACTTCTGGTAGAATATAAAAATGTAGAGAATGAAAAGTGTCAGAAATGGAGTACAAAGAAGCAACTTTGTCCTGTGTCAGTTGTTCGCACTTCGATATACAATATCGGATGTTTATTGTGCACGAAGTGGAATATCAGCAGGGGATCCTGTTAGTTCGCCGTCAAAGCATGAGGAAATATAACTTCTAAACAATGATTTCTGATTGAATTCACTCGGTCTGGTGAGACGGGAAAGCGTTTGTGTTGCAAGGAAACGGTGGTTGCTATCGCAGCACCATTGCAATAGTCCTGCTTGGACGTCAACTTCGCGAAATCAGGACTTCAACTTACCAACGACTGGACCACTCCCTTTCGCCCTTTCTGTTTATGAATATTCTGACATAATATTGACTTTAGCTGTCGTTACTGTTTGCTATGAAAGCATTCAGATATCCGTTGTTAGATTCGATACCAAGATTTTTCATTTCAGCGACTGAAAAATGTAAACACCAGCTGAAAACTTTGTTACAAAATGTGAAGAGATTGAAAAATATTTTTAGGGAAAAATTTCTTGGTTAAACAGGTGAAGCAATGGATAAAATAATTCAAACTTAAATTCTAAAAAAAAATTTCCGGTACCGGGAATCGAACCCGAGCCTCCTGGGTGAAAGCCAGGTATCCTAGCCACTAGACCATACCGGATCATGTACACATGGTCTCGTTATATACTAGAAGTAACTATTAATATCACTGCACAAAAACCATTTTTGGATTTAAAAAAGTACATATTTTATGCAACACTCTATATAACATATCATTCAATTCAAATAACTCTTGCAGTTATAAATTCGTGCTAATGATTAAAAAAAAAATTTATAATTGCGCCCCAAAGCAGTTGCTTTTTCAGACTCGAAAATCAAGAAGGTCGTGCTTTTTCCCTGTCCCCCCTTTTTACAGCTGCGTTTCTAGAAAAAAACATGAATATCAATATGATATAAATTTTCCCCTGTGTACGTAATCCTAGGATGTATCTTCGTCCTTTATGTTTAGTTTAGGGAGTTTGGGCATTGGGGCTTTGTAAGTTGAACCAGTTTTCTCAAACTTAGTTGTGTTGGTGTGAGTCCCTGTAATGAGTGACCAAACGGGGTAGGACAAAAGCCACAGGGGTAATGTTTCCATGCGGCGAATTTAAGGCGAGCTCGTATATTGATCTAAACGCATGGTTTAAAGGTAACTCTTGTGACATTCCGGGTACAGTACCAACCGAAATTATTTCCTTTGTTTATAATTAACTGCCTCTCCTTTCAACCCCTATCACATTTTTAAATTCCATGCAGTTAATATTAAACTTTCCTTAAACTCCCTAGGATTAAATTAATTAAAGGAATTAAAATTAATTTAATCGATTTTATAGTTTGATAAGGTGATTAAAATCAAAATCCTAATCCAATACGTTGTGTCTACTTAGGTTTTAATTAAATTATTAATTAGTAACAGATTAACTAAAATTAAGGGCGTAAACTAATTAAGAGGAGTCTAAAATTTCAGATGTTTAACTAACTTTCAGGATTTCTAATCCTTTGGGATTTTCATGATAAAAATGCAGGAAACTCCTAGGATTACTTGATTAGAAAGAAGAATTAGAAAATAATTTTAAACGTGTACAGAAAATTTTTAAACCCTGGTAAGCTATTGGGAGTGGCCCCGTGTATCAAAATAAGGGATGAATTTTCTAAGAGTGAGATGCAAAATGATTTTGGAATATTTTCCTGGGTCGTAAGGGTAGATGGTAATAATTTTGGTTAATTTAGTTAGACAAGAGATAAGTTAAGAAGTAAAATTTTGACCTAATTTAGCTTAAATCAAGAAGTAGTTTAAAATAAAGCGAGAAAGTGTAGAATCGCGAAGTTAATTAAGAATTAAAAGCAATTTACCTAAGGAAATTGTTGAAATAGGATGTGAACTCTAAAACAGACTGCACGTTCATTTCGCGTTATAATTCACTGCGTTAATTAGCAAGGGAATTCAGCAAACTTTGCCTAAATTGGCGCTTTGATACATTCAGCTTTATAATTACAATTACGTAGGCGTATTGGATTCGTCAGAGATAAAAGCAACTTCTAACAGCTTTAATACTCTCAGTTTTATTCACAACTTCTGAAACTTTACCCATGTCTATTATAAACACACTTTAGTGTTTACTTTATGTAGGTACTAGTCAATTTTAGAACAACACCGAGAAAGATGCAATTTATAGCACGTGTCACCCCTTTTCTTCCCCCCCACATTCCAATTTTCTATTTAAAAAAAACCTCAGGTGCTGACTTTCCCAAAGAAACTTATAGATAAGCAAAATCAAAACCCTACTTATTCGATTTGATTAAAAGTTTATTTTACCCTTCAAAGTTGTTCAAGAATCCCCCCTTAAATTCCCTTGGTGTACGTCAAAAAAATTCGAGCACAAAAAAACCGCGACCGAAACCGCGTTGTGCTAGTCTTGTTATTTATGCACCGTACACCCCGACCTCCAAAATTGCGTATTTCTGCAATACGAGGGTGAATAATGCTCTATGTTAAGGTCTAGACCGTTTCGCAGAACTTTCCAATGTGGAAAGCTTAAAATACGATTCGCCGAAATTCTAATTTCCATTGCTAAAAGCAAAATTTTCATTTGCATATTAAACTCACCACATATAACAGTTGCATCTCATTATCTTATTCAAATTTTATAATGTATTTACTATCTCATACATGAAGGGAATGTAGAACAAAGAAATTTTAAGGAGTGAGCAATTTTCAAGGAAAAGTGTGTTGTAAAGGAAATATTTTCCATGTTTTCCTGATAGGACGAAGTTTTCTCAAACACATGCTTTTTTTGAAATGAGGATAGTAATGAGTAGATTGTGTTGTGAAGAGAGGGATGAAGGCAGGAGAACAGAGGAGGAGAAGGGATAAAGAAAGGGTGGATAGGTAGAAATTCAGGGAGAACGAAGCCAGAATGTAAAGGGAGCAAAAAGAGAAAAGTATAAAGTATAGAAGGAGAGATTGTAAGAACAAGAGAAAAAGATTTAAAGTGAAGGTAAAGCGGGGGGTGGCTGTTTTTAGAGAAAAGGGGGGGAAGGTAGATAGCGAGTGAGGAAACCGCTGCGAGAAAAAAGCAAGAGGAAGGAAAGGAGGACAAAGAAATTGTTGTCTTAGAAACAATGTGATAAGGAGAAGTAGACTTGAAGTGAGAGAGAGAGAGAGAGTCGAGAGAGACGATGTATATAGAGCGAGAGAGAGTGAGAAAGACACCGTAGAGCAGATAGAGGGATAGAGAAAACGCAGATTCCTTTCCGTATCATCGGATTTTCTTCTGTTGGCTCGCTTTCCGCTGAATTTTCTTCTGTGGGCTCGTTTTCTGCTAGATTTTCTTCTGTTGGCTCGTTTTCTGCTGAATTTTCTTTTGTTGGCTCGCTTTGTACTGGATTTTCTTCTGTTGTGTATTCGTTTACTTTTTCCGATCATTTCTTTGAGAAAAACAAATTCCACTTAATTCTGATTTTTTTAATATTTCATTTTGAAAAAAGTTTAAATCTGTTCCTTCATCAAATTACAGTAGAAAGCTACCCAAGTTTTTGTTAATAAATTGTAAATTAAAGTCGCAAATTACCTATTGAGCGAGAATACTCGTAATTAAGTAATAAAACAGAGCGTTAATCAAAGCTTGTTCGTTAATAACTAATGAGGGTCTATTCAGCACGAAATTAAAACAGGAGGGTTACGAAAAAATTAATATGTTGATGTTTACATCAAAATTAGATACTTCATTGTAATAATAATAATTTTATTTAGGAAATTTTCCTATAAAAAATTAAATCAAACATCCCTTGAATATTTAACAAAAAAATTTAGTCTATACCAAAACTTGTGTGGTCTAAATCTAAATAAATAATCAAAAAACTATGGTACATTAAAGAATAATGTCTTATATTTTAGCAGCTTGGGAGTTTGTAGGAATGGTATTATAAAGATAAATTTAATGTGCACACTGAAAACCGAATGAATCATTGTTAATGCACTTCTCGCCTCCGATAGCGATATTTAGGATGGTTTTGTAAAGTATAATGTAACACGTGTTAGCCATAAAGGTATCCGATATCTACTAATGGATGTGTGCGAGATGTCCCACAAGTATCTTTTAATGTCCCTACACACAACTCGTGGGATTTCATCAGAAAAAAGACTTACACTTCTAAAAGTTCATAAAACTCATTTAGTTATAAAATAATACTTAAGAATGCAACCCCTACAGGAAGCTACTACATGGAATGAAGTTATTACTTAATATGTATGCGGAATAAGGATCCAGTGCGTGATCGAAAGCTGGGGTTGCTAGCCCTGGGGATGGTCCGTCAGGTCTTATTACCTCCCCCGCACGTGACCTGCCGGCCTCAACAGGGTAAACTCAACCATGACTAATACCTCAATCTTTAATACTACTGAGACTTAGACGACATAAGGGTGGATCCGTTATGATAGCAAACAAAGACCCAAGGGTTTCTCTTTCAAGGAAAAGAAACTTCTTTACGAATGGATTCAACATAAATTATTTATAAATACGTCAGAATAGATCTACTCCTTAAATTTATTTAGAATTATTCTAGAAAAAGAACGGATATTTTCAACCCTGATATTAAAAAAAATTAAAAATCAGAGAAAGAAGAAGTTGGTCGCTCGTTTAACGGTTGCGTACCTATCTTATGTTGGCTCGGTTTCTGCTGAATTTTCTTCTGTTACTATATTTTTTGTTGGCTCTTCTTCTGAGAGAAGTAGACGTAAAGTTAGGGAGAGAAAGTGAGAGGGGGAGTGACAGAGAAAGCTGACTCTTATTATAATAAATCTTGGGTGGTGAGAAGTGGGAGGTGAAGTCGTAGTGCAGGCGTAAATAAAAAAATATGACCAAGTTTCAAAGGTCACTTACTATGACAATTTTTTTAACTGATTATTCATTAGTTGTTCTAAAAAAAACATTAATAACACTATCAGAAATGTATTTACTTTTATGTAATTACATAGTCATAAAATTTACTGATTATAAATTAGAAAAAAATTCAGAAAATGAATGAAATCTAAATTTAGATGACATTTAACCTGAATTTCCTGAAAATACGTTTTATCTAACTGTAACAGATTAAAATTGCAAAATATGTTCAAAAAGACCGCAAAGTGATTATTTTTTTTCCAAACTCTTAATCAATTATGAAACTGTTTAATGATTTTTTTTTATTTATGCGAATAAAATCTTCCACGAATTTGTTAAAAGAAACTCTTAGAGCACAAAACATTTCATTAAAAAAAATTCTTTACTTCTTCCTTTGTGTAATTTGATTGGATTTGTTTCAATTGTTCCCATGTATGTGTGATTTCAATTTGTAGTAAAAGGCAAAGTAAACACCTGAGAATAAAGCTTTTGAACTTTAAAGCTTTAATTTCTTTCAATCAGTCTTCGCGTCTAGACCAATAAACATCAAGCCTCGACACTCGAGATTTTTGTAATTTTCGTCATCTTGAGAATCTGGGCGTCGTCGTTGTAGCTTTTACACGCAATTTCCTCTCATTCTTCTCAAAATCAAAGATAAGTGCTGTTGTTCAGACTGTGAAGGTTCATTCCATCAGCCATACAATGATACAACACGGTCTCAGTTTAATATCAGAAATATGACACGGACAGATTCTTATTTACTCAGGTCTCTCTCCTCTCGATTCACTTACTGTCAATTTATTTGAGTTGTCGATATCATATTTCTGCACTTGTTCCTGAAACTAAAAGTATTGTACTTGTCTCTTATTGATGGCGCAACTCGAGATATTTCTTATTTTTCTCAGCAGCTCGCAATCTGACCAGGAAGGACAAAAGAAAGAAATTTTATTTCTTGCTCTCCTTGTTCATAGCAATATTAATATTTTACTCTTCTATCCTTTTCCCCACTTCCCTATTCTTGCCCTTTTTTTTCAGGCATTACGATACCCCCGATTGGACAACCAATACATTTTTTTGTCACTCTTTTACGACACACCTTGTATAATTGAAATCAATTTTAAAATAAGGTCCTATCTACGTCTCACAACTTTTATTTAAAACATTTTTCTGTTTTTTAAACGATAGGAGAAAAATTTAGATTGCGCCGCGACGACGTCTTTCCTGACTCACCCTGTATATATGAAGTTTAGGCTAAAACTCTTAAAAGTTTTCCAGATTCTAAACCGTAAATTTATTAATTTAGAAATTATAATCCCTATAATAAGAATTTTCTAAGATTAAAGCTGTCCAGAGAGCGTTAACTTTGAAGAGCTTTTTGGTGAAGTGATTTTCGTTGTAAATCGGATTTCAGTTCCGCGATTAAAAAGGCACTTCCAAAGGCAATAAAAGTTCTCGAAAGCAAATTTCTTCAAAGTACATGAAGGAAATCTTTTCCCAAAGAAACGTTTAATGAGATTACGACCGTTGAATTGAGTTGGATTAAAGAAGGCGCGAGTTTTATTGGGGCGTACGGGGTTGGGAGTAGGTCAACAAAGGTTGCCGCTTACAAAAGCTCCGCATCCGGGGATCGGTGGGGTTGTTGCTCTTCGAGGACCACAATTAAGGGCCTACCGCCGCTACATCCCTTAATGAGAATGAATATGTGACGGTAGCAATTGCGTTAATTTCCTCTGTAATGAAAAGTAACGAAGACAAAGTAAATTTTACGCGGCAGCGAATTAAGAAAAGGCCGTGAGCTATTATTTTTCCAACCGGAAGCCAACTGGTAATCTAAAAATCGATTCCAAGACCGCCTCGGATATAATTGTATTGTTCCCATCCCTTTATGTAACCACCCCCCTCTGTAACCTAACGCCGCATCTGTCAACTGGGATGATGGATTCGCAACTTCAATAGGTTCTGCTTTGACAGTTATGATTTGTTCTCACACATCATTGGACACAATCGCTTTTCAAATTGTGACATAATAAAAGTGCAAGCCGCAAGTGTCCTTTTTGAAATCGTTTATTGTATTTTTGCACATGTGCTGCCTGACATTCAAGTGTGGCCTAAATGAAACCGAATACACTTTTGTATCTTCAGTTTATTTGTTTGCTTTACACCTTATTTGGTTACTTTTTAAACAAGTATACCCTGTATATTTTTTGATATTCTAATTCCGTTTTTAATCTTCGTTACGGGAATGTAAACGTTTTACCTTTGGGATGCGGCGTAGACAATCGAAATAATTCGAAAAACATTGTATAATAATTAAATATCGAAATATTAGCATTACGGTACTGTTACGTATACAACCTGTCATACATATACAGTACGGACAAAATTATGTTTTATAAAACGCTTCATAAAATTGGTTTTCAACCGTCTCGGTAGCCGTGATCGTCTAGTGGTTAGGACCCTACGTTGTGGCCGTAGTAACCCAGGTTCGAATCCTGGTCACGGCAATGTGCAAACATTGTCACGGCGAGACAATTTTTTAAAATTATAAACACTCCATTATTCCACTATATTTTTACTTCAATTTTAAAAAAAAAATAAATTTTAAGAAAAAAGAAGGGGTGGGTTCGAATCCTGACCGAGGAAATCGAACACTTTTTTTTAATTTTTATCTTGCAAATATTTAAAATATCTTTTACTTGTAGTTAATTTTTTTTTGAAATTGTATAAGGGTAAAAAATATTAAGAAAGTTCAAAAAATATCGCCCCCGGGTGGGCTCGAACCACCAACCTTTCGGTTAACAGCCGAACGCGCTAGCCAATTGCGCCACGGAGGCTTGATATTAATTCATAAAACAATACTGTAGATTAATCTCTGCCTTGCTTAGAGGGCTGCATATTCTTCTTTATTTTAAATTTGGAGTATAATTAAAAATATAATCAAAAAACCCCCAAAAAGGGTTAAAAATGTATATACAAAGTGATCAGGAACATATAACTTGAGATAGGGAGAGTTAAGGGTAGATCTACAATCTTGTCCACCTCCACCCTAAGATAGAAATTTGAGTATCCCCCATCTCTTTAGGTTGATCTATTGGATGGGGCCTGGGAACCTCCCCAAAAAAATAAAATAATTGTTTACTTTATAATCCTACAACTTCCCACGTAGTAATAACTAATCCATTACCAATTTAAAAAATGGCCTTCAACGTTGCCAAGTCTGGGAAAGAAACCACATTTGAATAATGGAAGCTTCCTCATACGTTTAAACCTGTTGTAGTATTTGGCAACGTTGAAAAACCGGGGGGGCAGTGGACTCATTGGCCGGTTTGTTGAAGCACGCAAGATTCTTACCTTTGATTTACCTGCCCAAGTGTTAAGACGAAGAAGATGCTTTTAACACAGTGACCAGAATCTAGAGCATATAGTGTAAATAAACAAAGGAATTTTAGGTGTTAATCTCTTCGGATTTTGTTTAATATTATGTGAGGGGGTGAAAGTGCTTTAATTTATAATAAAGTGATTGTTGTTTTATTAAATAACAGAAGAATAAGGTAAGAAAATTTCAAGCACGTTGCGCATAGTAATGCGCGTCGGTAAACAATGACGATGAAATTTTATATCTGTTTCAGGAAATCAAAGAATGGGATCACGAGTGGGAGGTTTGGGGGCAGCGGGGTTACCAGCAGACAAAGCCCTAGCAGGAGTTCCTCGGCTCTTAGATGACCTGCAACGCCTTTCTGAAGATTCCGATTCTGCTGACATTGTCTTCATTTTGGGTCGTGAAGAAGAACGTGTTTATGCCCATAGGGTTATACTTATGGCAAGGTCCGTATTGGGTAGGGGCCAGCGTATGGAACCCCCCATTTTGAAAATAATTATTTTCTTTTAATATCAATTGCAATTGCAACCCCTATCAGGATTATTTTTTTGGCGCCCAACGTGGGGCCTCTAATAGTTTTTTTAGGATATAATTTTTTAAAATAATTTGGGTGTGTTATAACAGGGGTACAGAAAATAAATTAATTGAAAATGTTTTGGAAACGATGATCATTGAAAAGTTTCCGCAATTACTGGAAAAACAATTTAAAGGTTCGGATAATAATGAGAATTTAATTTCCGCGATTTCCACGTTGATTAGAAATAGATCGAACAAATTCCAGGTCCAATTTGAAAAGCGACAGTAACAAGTGACACGTATTGTGCGTGTGAAACCGCTCTGTCAATAGCCGGAGGCTCCGGACCGCGGAAGATTCATTTCCGGTTCGATATTAAAGTTTTCGTCCCCGGAACGCACAGTTCAATATCCACCACCACCTTCGATATTGATGTTTGTTAGATTCCTTCTTAATTAATTTTCTACCGGAAAAAGTATTTGCAGAATTACTCACTTACAGAACGAACCCCTTAAAGAATGTAAGAACGCAAGTTTCAGTCATCAGGGTTGAAAGTTGATTTTTTTTATTAAGACAGGAGAAAAATATACAGGGTACTTTAACCCAGATTTTAAGACAATAGTATAATGAATATTTAAAAAAAACAACGAACTCTAATTTTTATTATACAGGGTGTTTATTTTTTAGGGGCATATTTTAAACTTAACGTCGGTTTGTTTTAACTGAACACCCTGTATAATGCAATATAAATTTTAAATAAGCTAGGAATTATTAATTACAGAGTTGAAATTTATTTCAGGACATTTCTCCCTCTATTTTCAGCATGTTTCCTTTATTCTAAATTTAACCAATTTATGCTGAAAACCAACTGAAACCTCCTGTAATGAAAAATTACTTTGTCATTAAAATAAGTTCGTTACTACTAGGGAAAAAAAGAAATACGAATTAATTACGTAAAACGGAGGTATGCACAGAAAGTTAATTATCAGTGGGAAGAATTTCAAAGTTGTGTTACAATCAAAACTGCTGAAAGTTGCAGGAGAGTGTTCATTAAAACTTCAAAGTTAGGATATACCTTTGTTCTTATTCCCACTCAGCAGTTTATTGCTGCTCGAGTCTTTATAACAACGCTAATCATAATAAGACTGCTAAACCTGCACGTACGAGTTGTAATACTCTCAACTTCGTTCATGTTCTTGTTATTTTGCTTTGATCTTCCATTTCTGCACGCATGTGAGGAGAACTAGTTGGATGTGGAGTTCTTCATTGATCTCATTTATCAAAGGAGTATTGTCTGTAGAGAACATAATATACGCAATTACGTAATTACCTAGGAAACTATATTTTAGATACGCTTCATTGCATAACAAAATGGGAAAAAACCCTTGGCGTGGGTCTTGGGTTCGATTCTCAGTCATTGATCAATTGTTTTTCGTGTCCAGCGCTCCTGTTCATCACACGAGTTAATTAAGATCACATCTCCCATATGGTCTAGTGGCTAGGATACCTGGCTTTCACCCAGGAGGCTCGGGTTCGATTCCCGGTATGGGAAGTACTTTTTTTTAATTAAATCCAGTAGGATTCGCGAAGTAATTCATTTGGCCATCACTTCTTTCACATAACATTTCATCCTCCCATATGGTCTAGTGGCTAGGATACCTGGCTTTCACCCAGGAGGCTCGGGTTCGATTCCCGGTATGGGAAGTACTTTTTTAAAATTAAATGCAATAGAATTCGCGAGGTAATCCATTTAGCCATCACTTCTTTCGCATAACTTTTCATCCTCCCATATGGTCTAGTGGCTAGGATACCTGGCTTTCACCCAGGAGGCTCGGGTTCGATTCCCGGTATGGGAAGTACTTTTTTTAAATTAAATCCAGTAGGATTCGCGAAGTAATTCATTTGGCCATCACTTCTTTCACATAACTTTTCATCCTCCCATATGGTCTAGTGGCTAGGATACCTGGCTTTCACCCAGGAGGCTCGGGTTCGATTCCCGGTATGGGAAGTACTTTTTTTAAATTAATTCCAATAGGATTCGCTAAGTAATCCATTTGGCCATCACTTCTTTCGCATAACTTATCATCCTCCCATATGGTCTAGTGGCTAGGATACCTGGCTTTCACCCAGGAGGCTCGGGTTCGATTCCCGGTATGGGAAGTATTTTTTTTAAATTAAATCCAGTAGGATTCGCGAGTAATTCATTTAGCCATCACTTCTTTCGCGTAATTTAACATCCTCCCATATGGTCTAGTGGCTAGGATACCTGGCTTTCACCCAGGAGGCTCGGGTTCGATTCCCGGTATGGGAAGTATTTTTTTTAAATTAAATCCAGTAGGATTCGCGAAGTAATTCATTTAGCCATCACTTCTTTCGCATAACTTTTCATCCTCCCATATGGTCTAGTGGCTAGGATACCTGGCTTTCACCCAGGAGGCTCGGGTTCGATTCCCGGTATGGGAAGTATTTTTTAAGATTAAATCCAATAAGATTCGCGAAGTAATCCATTTGGCCATCACTTCTTTCGCATAACTTTCCATCCTCCCATATGGTCTAGTGGCTAGGATACCTGGCTTTCACCCAGGAGGCTCGGGTTCGATTCCCGGTATGGGAATTACTTTTTTTAAATTAATTCCAATAGGATTCGCGAAGTAATCCATTTGGACATCACTTCTTTCGCATAACTTTCCATTCTCCCATATGGTCTAGTGGCTAGGATACCTGGCTTTCACCCAGGAGGCTCGGGTTCGATTCCCGGTATGGGAATATTTTTTTAAAAATAATATCACACCTTTCAGGTGCAAGAGTTTTCAAACCGCAAAACGAGGGGAAGTTTGTCGTATTCCAGGATGTTCAGTAGCTCCATCTGCTCCGGGAACTCCTACCCCTATACGATTGCCCCAAGTACCGGCAGAAACTTTCCGACAATTTCTTTTATACGTTTATACAGGAAAAGTACGTGGAAACTAAAACATGGGAAATAGATTTTAACAATTATTGGATTTTATTTATTTTACAGATTTTATTGCAAGATAGTGGAGTTTTCGAAATGTTGGCTCTAGCACAAGAATTAGGGGTTGATGAGTTACGCATTGCTTGTGAAGATCATGTAACTTCAACCCTTTCAGTAGCTTCTGCTTGTACATTTTTAGCTGCAGCTATGGAAATACAAGAACGATCTGCTGGTATGTTTTTTAAAATGGAAATACAAACTATCTTCTTGAAAATAAGTTAAATTATCTTACGTCACCAAGCAATTTCATGCAAGTGCGATGGTGGTGTAATGGTCAGCATAGTTGCCTTCCAAGCAGTTGATCCGGGTTCGATTCCCGGCCATCGCATACTTTTTTTTTTAAACTTTAATTTTCTTTTTATTATTATCAACAACAAACTGACTTGTAAAGTTTTTTTCCGGTCTTTTCTTTACGGCTGTTATTATATCATACACGCTATCTCTTTTTGATAGGTGGTAAATCAGCTGCTGGCTTTGTCGAACGATGCGTCAGTTATATCGGGGAAAATGCAGCTGAATGTGTAAGGACGAATGCCTTTTTGTCTCTCCCCAAAGAAGCAGTCATTAGATTAATTTCTTCAGATTACGTAAGCTTTTCAAACTAAGTTTTCCTTTTTTTAAACTTCCCTTTATAGCTATGTTTGGAGGAAGAAGACGTATGGCGAGCAGTATTGAATTGGGCTAAGTACCAAGCAGGGGTTACCCAACCAACAGCCCATTGGACGGAAGAAGAACGCGCCAGGGTTTGCCATCACCTTTCAACTGTTATTAATCATGTCCGACTTTTACTTATTGGTAAGAAAAATTAAAAGGAAATACAAAACCCTAAACAAATTTTTAGACAGTCAAGTATTTGCCGAAGAAGTTGAACCTACAGGGGCTGTACCCATGGAACTCAGTCTGGAAAGGTATAGACACGCGGCGTTACCAAGTAAATTTCCTGAAGGATCTGAAGATCAACGTTTAAGACCACGTGCTTCTCCCCATTTATTTCCTGGTTCTTTAATTCTTGGTCAGGATAAAAGCCATTATCAAAGATTTTTAAACTCTTGGTTTGGGTATCCTAAACAAACCTGGAGGTTGATATATCGCGCAAGCACCCATGGATATTCAGCTACGGCTTTTCACAGACATTGTGATGGTATTTCTCCTACTTATGTGGTTGTTTTGGTAAGGGTTTTTGTACGAAAGTAGCACTTTTCGTGTGTCGCTTGCAAAAAAATAGATTGTAGGTTGTAATTTTATTAGGGAGCAAGAGGAGAAATTTGTGGTGGATTTAGTGACGCTGCTTGGGGTCGCCCTCCAGGTAAAAGCCATTACGTTGCTTCGGAAAAAGCATTTTTATTTACACTTTATAATCATCAAGATCTTCCTCCAACACAGTTTCATTTAATTAAGAAACCTTTTGCTATTTGTTATCATCCTGAGTAAGTTAAGTGTTAATTTTTTTATAGTATAATAATTAATTTTTTTTCAGTTCGGGCCCAATTTTTGGTGCAGGGGCTGATTTACTTATTTCAAGTAATTGTAACAGTAATATGGATAGTTATTCGAATTTACCCCATACATATGATGGGGATGGGGCTTCCCCAGCTGCTATGATGGGAGATTATAATTTTACAGTGGCAGATTATGAAGTCTTTACACCTGTTAACACTTCAATGCCAAAACATCATAAATCAGAACGTTATGCTTAAGTTTTATTTTTTTAAATCGTAGTTAAACATATTTTTATAATAATAAAAAGCTGTCGGAGTCGATTTTTAAAGGAAAACATTGTTTTTGATAATCTTATTCATTTTAAGCGTAAAAGTGAAAAGTGAACGTATAATGGTGAGACCGTCCAAACGATTCCTTTCCTTATAACACCGTCCCATATTTAGTGATTTTCTATCCTTATTTTGGTTATTTTCTCCTTGTCATCCCGGTATATTATAACCTCAATAAAAAGCGTTTGTTTGCGTTTTAAAATTCGTATTTTACGAGGCTTTTGGATTTAAAAACTGAAGAAAAACCTTCTCAAAGATGGCATTCAAGCCCCAAAAGGTTCAAAAAGTGATGGTTCAACCCATAAACTTAATTTTTCGATACCTGCAAAATCGGTCCCGGGTTCAAGTTTGGATTTATGAAAACGTGAATTTAAGGATTGAAGGGCATATAGTTGGGTTTGATGAGTATATGAATCTTGTCCTTGATGAAGCTGAAGAATATTATGTGAAGAAGAAGACCAGGAGAACTTTGGGAAGGATCATGCTCAAAGGCGATAATATTACTCTTATACAGAATGTTAATCCGCAAGGTGGGAATTGATTGTAATTAGTTTTAAGAATAGAGTTTTAGTTATTAACAGCACAACTTATCATGTTTGTAACGGAAGGGTTTGGTTTCCAAAATTGTTTTGTAAATATTTTTTACCAGACGATGTATGGTTTCTCTTACCTCTTGAGTTTATAGGGACGGTGGTTAGCCGTTTTCTTAGTCTTACTATATCGTGAATAAGGTTTTTGTATCGAAATAAATGTGTACCAAAAAAAAAAAGTTTTACTTTGTGTTGAATCGTTTTACGACATACTTCTAGTATAATTTGGGCGGATTTAAAGAAAATGCAAGGCAAAAGATATCAGGCATTGTATAAGAGAGAAAACTAAATATAGATCGGGAGAGAAGCTACAGACAGATCAGAGGACACAGGCCGTGCTATAGAAGAGTAGAATAAATAAAAAAGGTTTTTAATCGTAAATTTTATTTAAATATAAACTGTAAAATAAACATCGGTAATTAAAAAAACAAGCGGTTTACATTATAAATGTCTACTTTAAGCTTTATTTAAATGCATTTCATTATAAAACAACTGATTTTGAATACTTTACTTGGTTTAAAACAAAATTCTAATTCTAATCGCACGATCCATCCAACCAACCATCTCTCCATCGTTCGTTAACTTTCGAACAATCAAATTCTTTCTTTCCTACTTTAACATTTATTTTATTATGCAATTTACATAACCACTGGCTAAAAATTTCTTGATTTTTTACTCTCGGAGGATTCGTTTTCAACCTACAATACAAACATTTATGTAAACGGAACGATTATTATGTAAAAAAACTTACTCTTCCCTAAGATCTGCAGCACAATGGTCACAAGGATAAAATTTAGAAAATAAATTAAAAAATTGTTTCATATCATTTTGTTCGTCGCAATTAGGATTATCGGAAAATTTCGCAGCCATTGTATGAAGAAGGCCCCAAGTTTTATTTCCTAACTCATCTTTATCTAAAGGACAATCTGGCCTTCGTGGTGGAAGATTAGGATCGTCTTCGGGTTTCTAAAGAAAAAATTGTTAGTTATTCCAACGCATTCTCGTATCGGGAAATACGTACACACATCAACTCACTTTCATTATTATCCTCGGATTTAAATTTCTCTCTGTTTTCTTTTATATATTCAGAAAAACTTGTGCACTGTCTACAGGGTTTATTTTCTAAAGGGCTAACCCTCGGAGACATATCATCGGCCCAATGTTGCCTAAACTTATTAGTTTTCGGTTCCAGACTGAAGCACTATTTTTTGTTCACTTTAAATAAATAATTAGAAGACGTTTGCACAATTTTGTGACATTTCATACGTCATTCAAATTGAAAATCAAAAGAAAATTCTAGATTAAAAAAAAGGTCGACTGACATTACATAACCTCACAAATTTTGACAGGTCCTTGCAAAATAAATCTTATTTTACAAACATTTAAGTTATTTTAAGTCATTATTCCGGTTTAAAATGAATATTCTACCCAAAAAAAGGTAAAGATTAATATTTAACACCTTAAAGTTAATATTTATAAAAAATTTATTAGGTGGCATGTCCGTACTAAAGAAAATATTGCTCGTGTCCGAAGAGATGAAGCAAAAGCTGCTGAAGAAGAAAAAGCACGTGAAGAACGCACCAAATTAGCTGTAAAATACTTTTTAAGACAACTCAAGTTTTATATTTAATCCCAAATATTTCAGGAACGTGAGGCAAGGACAAATCTCCTTCGCGTAAAAGCACGGGAGCGTGTACAAGCCCACGAATATATTTCTATATCACCTGAAAAACCTGTTGAACAAGAATTCACAGAGCACATTAATTTCTTTCAAGAACTTGAAGATGGTACAGCAGAAAGTAAAAAATCAAATAAAGAGCATGATAACGAAAAAAAGGAGGAGCAAGAAAAATATGAAAAACAAATCGGTTATCTTACATACCTTGGACAAGACACAAACGAGGCTCTTGGGAAAAAGAACTGGTATGATCTTGCCCCTAATCGTTCCAACGATAAAGAGGAAATTAACATGAAAAGTAAGGTCCTGAATGACCCGTTGTTAGTCATGAAAAAATATTTATCAACTCCTAAACCTGAAATTCCAATTCCAAAACCTGAAACTTTCCACAGTACACCTCTGTGTAAGAAACACAAACGGAAACGTAGGAGAAGTGTGTCTTCTACAAGCAGTAATGATAAGAAACATAAAAAGAGAAAGCGTAAACATAAGAAGCATAAAACGTCACATAAATCAAAGAAAAGGGAGAGCTCTGAACGCGAATCCTTTTCAGAAGATGAAGAGGAAAAATTAAAAAAGAAGAGGAAATTGGAACAGTTACGAAATGAAAGATTAAATCGGGAAAAGGAAGAAAGAAAGAAATCAGAAATATTATTAGCTAAATTAAGGGGGGATAAAACTGTTGAAGAACCGAAAAAACTTGAAGAGAAAAACGTAAAGCAAAAATATAATTCGCAATTTAATCCCGATTTGGCTAAACAAAATTATGATTTTGGATTTAAACGATAAATATTAAGGAAAATTATATGAATTGCATTTAGAATAGAATGTAAAAGTGTGTTTAATCAATAAATACATCATTTACGTACTTATAAGCATTTTATAAATCAGAAAACTTATTATTTCTGAATCAATTTTTAAAAGGTGGC
This sequence comes from Hemicrepidius hirtus, assembly GCA_963082805.1. Lineage (NCBI taxonomy): Eukaryota > Metazoa > Arthropoda > Insecta > Coleoptera > Elateridae > Hemicrepidius > Hemicrepidius hirtus. Next base: position 31,186,250 of record OY720165.1, read on the forward strand.
CTTTTAATTTCTAATCCCCCTGTATAGAACTTTTTTAAAGGTCGTTAACTCAAGCGAAATCAGCGCCACCTGTACAAAGTGAAAGAAGATGACGTTGACAGTTGCTTTAATTTTTCCAATGAAAACATTGAATTTTCCATCTATTTTCGCATTCTTTTGCTCAAATACATAAATGGTGTTCAAAATCAACCCTAAAATAATATTGTGAGTGTCTTGAAAATACCCCACAGTTCTTGGATTCAAATTTCAAGCACATTCTCCATACATAACCTAAGGTAAATCCGACATCTCAAGTTATTTTCACTTTATATTCCTTATTTAATTTGTATTTTTAAGATTTAAACCCATATTTTGAGTGTTGTAACCCTAACACAAGTTAAAATGGATGGGACGGAGGACTCGTCCTACTTGACGTTGTTAAACGATGGTACCCACAATTATTTACTTCAAACCACAGAAGAAGCTTTAGGAGTGCAAGATCCTAGTTTAAACGTTGAACCTATGTTTACTGAGATTGAAGATGGTAGTGGAGCTTGGTCTGTTGGGTTACCAATACTTATGAATGGGAACTTAATTCCGGAAGGTATAGTTTTGTTTGATCACGGGTTACGGGGTTTTGATTGGATTTAATTGTTTTAGCCGATCAGGAATTGCAAACTCCTATGGATTTACCTGAGCAAGGTGAGTAAATATAAAGAAAAGGGTTAAATGTAATTATCTTGTTTGTTAGATAATGTTGTGGAAACGGGGATAGATCTTCCGACTAGTTTACCTGGGTTATATGAGGATTCGTTACAAAATCGGGAAGTTATTACACTTCCTGAAGGAACTAGTTCGGAGGAAAATCAAATTACGTATCCAATTGAGGTAATTTAACTCGCATAAGATGTAATATATTTTTTTTAAATCAAATAAATGTTTCTAGATACCTGGAAAAGGTTTTATAACAGCAGACGGTTTGTTTTTTACAAATGACTTATTATTAGAATTAAAATTAGGGGGGGAAGATTTAAATCTTGCGGAAGAAAATCCTGATGTTACAACAAAAATTGTAGAAAACGTTCCTGAACAAGAAAATATCCTAATTAATCCAAAAACGTTAGTCCCACACAATGGTAATTTAACAAACGGTAATACAAATGGCTATGAAACATCAAAACCTGAGTCTTTAAACGGCCACACAAATACAGAAAGTGATTTATTAGAAAACGGAGAAATATTTAACGTGGAAAATTTAAAAGAGTCCAATGATATTATCCAATTATTTAATTCTGATGGGACGGTAATTAATATTAGTAAAGAACAATTATTGAATTATAACGGACTAGAAGATCAATCCAAGTCTCCTGAAATGGAAGGAAAAACAGAAAGCGGGGATGATACGGAAAATACTGAACTTTTTGAAATTATTAGAGCACATAAATGTAAAGAATGTTCGTTTTTATGTGAAGCACGAGATGATATGATGGATCATTGGAAAAATGAACATTTATTGTTACAAACAAAACCACAGGTGGGTTAAATTCCTCGAGAGAATCCCCTTGAGCAATTTTCGGTCTCTAGGTTCACTCAGCCTTTAATAAAGAGACTTATTATAATTATTTTATTATAGATTGTACAAAAACAAGAAGAACCTGTCCCAGTAATTAAAGAAAATACCCCAAAAGAAGAAAAAACTGGATTAAATAACGGTGAAATAAAAATAATGAAGTCAATTTTAAAAAACAAAGACCATCAAACTGTCTTTTTATGCAGTGAATGTAATTTAGGTTACGGAAGTACAGATAAATTAAGAAATCACATGATTACGGTAATAAATTAATTTTAATTAAACCCTTAATTTATATTTTTAAATTAGGTCCATGGATTGGTTCAAAGGCCTGGCGAAAATGACGTTCTGAACCTGAAGGATAGTAAAAAACCAAAATTGACTGTTGCCATAATTCAAAAACAAGCCAAAGCAGCAAAAAAAATAAAGTTAGCACTTAAAAAAAATCTTAAAAATCTTTTGTAATAGTTTCCCCTTGCAGATGTTCCGTTAAGGGTTGTGATTTAAGATTTGCAATGGATGAGATGCGTATCCGACATGAAAAATGCCATATCGAAGGCCAAAAAAAGCAATTCAAGTGTTTCGAATGTGAAAATAAATTTTCTTTATGGCGAGTTTGCAGTATGCATATGTGGAAATGCCATAAAGTTGATCTTGGTTTGTTTACGTGCCCCATGTGTTCCATTTTTAAAGCAACAACCGCAAGTGAGTTAAAAAGAAATTTTTTGAGAATGTATACTTAAAAATATTTTTTTTTATAGTTCGTTTAATGACTCATATGGCTATTCATGAAGATGACAAGCCGTATTTATGTAGCGATTGCGGAAAAATGTTTAAGCAACATTCACAGTTGAGAAATCATCAGGTGACACATAAAAAAGTTGGAGATGTAAGTATTTGTACCTGGTAACACGTAATTTCAGTCGGTAACGAGTCCTGGGTTGAATCCCCAGACCTGCTACAACATAATCGGTGGATTTTTAGAACATTTTTTGTCTCTAGGTTCACTCAGCTTCAAATAATTACAAGCGGGAATGGCTTGCAGCCTTTTGTTTGTAGAAAATTATTTATTTCAGTTGGCCCTGGGTTCAATCCCCGGAGCTACAACAACATCTAGGTGGTTTTTCAGGACATTTTTGGTCTCTAGGTTCACTCAGCTTCAAATAACTACAAGGGGGAAGGGCCTGAAGCTGTCCGTTTGCTTAAGATTATTTATTTGGGGGTAAATTTCACTTTATCTTCTAGGTTCCTGAATGGGCAGTGCAGCAACAATGCGATATTTGTAAAAAATTCTTTGCAAACTCAAAGAGTTTAAAAAAACACATCCAAAGTGTTCACGACAAGTTTAAACCATTTATTTGTAATATTTGTGGACATAAAACGGCCCGAAAAGCTATGTTGGAAGTAAGTATTAGATTTATTTTTTATTTTTATATTTACACCCATTTTTAGTTACACTTACGACAACACACTGGGGAAAAGCCTCATAAATGTCCGATTTGTGAATACAAAACTGGAGATCATAATTCTTTACGAAGGCATGTTATGCGACATAGTGGGGTAATAATTGGCTTGTTTTTTTTACAAAATTTAAAGCTTGTTTTATTTAAAGGACACCAAGTATTCTTGTCCTCATTGCAATTACACTTCAATACAGAGTACGTCTTATAAAAATCATATTGCGAGTAAACATCCTGGACTTGGGGGCTCATATTTTTGCGCCCTTTGTTCTTATCACACTGTTAATGAAAATACTTATTTAAGTCATCTTGCCGATCATAAAAATGGATTGATTAAAGACACCTGCGACAATGATGGTAAGTGTATACAGGGTGAGTCGAAAGTTTTAGTTTCTGATGTGGAAGTTTTTTTGGGGGTAATTAATTAAAATTACAGCAGCAGCATTATATAAAACGGTTACATCAGCCCTTAATGGAGAAAAAAATAATTCAAATGATAGTTATCTTAATAAAAAGAAAAGGGTAAGATTTATGAACGTAGGGGGTTATAAAAAATCTAATAAAGGGTTTGTAGGTTTCCAAAGAGGTTGAAGATGATGAAACTCAAAATTATTTATTATTAATGGATCATTCAAATGATGCAGTGGATACAGGGGGAATCACAATACCTGCAGGTTTTGAATTACAAGTTCCCTTGTAATTAATAAAAGGGGGTAGTAAACGTCGTGCTCAAGAACTGATATTGATCTCAGGCTTTTAAAAAAGGCTAATAATACAAAAATAAGTGCCAGAAATTATAGAACTTTTTTTTATAGTGTACAAAAAAGTGTGTTGTGTGTAATTAATAATCTTAGGGTTGCAACTAATAGGACAATCTCTAGTATACAAGTTTTTCACTATAACCGTTATTTTATTATAAAAATTTTAAAGGAAAAAATGTTAAGGTAATAGAAAAAATATTTTTGCGATGTAATTAAAAAAAATTTAGATTAGGGGAATAATCTACTTGGGGTAAAAGTGGTTATATTGAACATCTTGTATTGATTAAAGGGAGTTAAAAAATTACACTTTAGTTAAATGTAGGAAAAAAATATTTACAGTCACTAAATCAATTTTTTTTTGTCATAACTTTGCACAGTAATGTATGATTAGGTAATTTAGGGTTTGTCTCTTACAGAGATTGATTAGTCAATCATTATTAATTTTTTATTATAACAGAAATGTGATATTAGTGATATTTTCTACATATTTTCAAATTAATAAATAATAAAACCAAATTTGTCTTAATTTTGGGTACATAACACTGCCAACTTGGCCTCCTATTTTTTTTTTAAATCGTAATACTGTATTTTTCTTAATAAATTATTTTCCTACAATTGGTTTAGGTCTAGTTTTAAACAACAGTTTACGTTTTATAATTGTTTTTACAATGTATTCAGTTTGATCTTGCGATTTTTTCTTTTCAAGTAGAGCGAAGGGTTTATCAAGACTTCCTTCCTTTCCATACAATAAATGATGACCAATAATTAAGACTGGGACACCAGCTTTAGTAAAATGAAGATCTCCAATGAATTGATCTTCAAAACCTGTATCGGAATGGGATTTTAGATCACCCTGTAGCTCAATTATTGCCCAATCCTGCAATAATCCTTCTCCAGGCCTGTATAATAAAGAAATTAAATTACAAAATAGCTGAAGAAAAAAAATCTTTGAAGTCTTAGGAATAAAGGCCATAACCTTCCACATTGCAAACTAAATTTTGCTATAGGACTTATTTTCGATTTGAAATAAACCTTGAAGCACAGAACAAACATTTATGTAAGTCTTTCAAGCTTATTTATTTTTACCCTAATTTGTTAAAAAAAAAAACATTTCTTACAAACGGTTTATTATTATCAAAAAAAAAAATACAAATACATTGCTTAACATCTAAATTTCTTAAACAAGGGATGTTTATTAGCAGAAGACGTTCCCCTCTTGAACTCGTAATAAATTCCATCATCAGCTCCAGACATGGATCCCATATGACCCACACGTCTTGTACCACCGGGTCCACCCCTTGCTCCTCCTTCCCCTGGGATTCTTTCATCCTCACAATCAATATCACTTGCAGCCAGGACCTAAAAAAAATTATTGTGAAATCATTTTAATACTCCCTTTCCCCATATTTAGGAGAAGCGAGAGACAGAAGATTAATAAAAGTTTCCCCCTTACCTGTTGTAATAATTGTCCTTGTTCTTCCCTATTTTTATAAAATAAATCCGGTTCCTCATCCATCCCGGCAAGCTTCGTAATGACTTTATAACTGTACCCTTGGTCAATTAAAAATCTTTGTCTTTTCCTAGAATAATTCATTTCCATTGTGTCTTGAGAAACAAGGGTATAAAAGAAAGCATTATATTCTTCAGCAATGGCCCCTTTTTTAGCTCGAAGGATACGTCCCAAACGTTGAGCTTCCTGCCTTCTTGAACCCCCATGGGATGATATTTGAATCAAAACGTTTGCTTCTGGTAAATCAAAAGACGTATCGGCTACTTTACTTACAAAAATTGTGTTTACTTTTGGATTAAATTTGAAATTTTGAAGGATTTGGATACGTTCCCCTTGAGTTGTTGGTCCGTAAATGTAAGGCTTGTTCATTTTTATTGCGTAATGTTTTAGGGCAAAGACGTTGTCGGAAAATACGATTGTTTTATCACCTCTTCTTTCGTGGTAACGGATTAAATACTGGGTGGCTCGGAATTTGTTTGGATTCATTACGTAGAGTAAGAGACGTTTGCTTGTTTTACAGACTAAGTATTCGCGGTAGAATTCTGGAGTCATTGGACACCAAACCTCGGCACATTGTACCTGAAATTTTAATATTTATTAAGAAAAGGCTGAAAGAGAGAAGTGGCAGGCGGGGGGAGGGGGAAAATGAAATAAAAAGCGAAGGAGAGAAGAAAATCCTTAAAGGATGGAGTCAGGAAAGCCATGTAAGACAGAGAAAAAAATTAATTTACCCTTGCAATAAATCCCCTTTTCTGTAACTCCAACCAATTAGCTTCGTATAATTTCGGTCCAATCAAAAAATTTAAATCGGCAATTTTATCGTCTTCTCTGAGTAAAGTTGCGGTCAAACCTAATTTACAATGGGATTGTACGATTGTCAACACCCGTCGGAACATTTTTGCAGGAATAGTGTGGACTTCATCCAGTACCATAATCCCCCATTCTTGTTCTTGTAACCACTTCATAGTTTGTTCCGCTTCCCATGATCGTCTTTGGGTGTGTGTTATCATTGAATATGTCGTAACTAAAACCGCGCAACCCATTGGTTTGTCTTTAGCTTCGGAAGTAAACCGACAAATCATGCTGTCATCTGCGGTTGACCACATTTTGAATTGTTGCTTCCATTGTTCGACGGACACTCCCGAGTTGCAAAGAACAAGCGCCCGTTTGCGGACTGTACAGCATGCGGTGACCCCGACCAAAGATTTTCCTGCCCCGCATGGTAGAACAATTACCCCGGATCGTGCACGTCCATTTCCAAACATTTTACGAAGGCTTTTCTCTTGGTACGGTCTTAAAACCGCAGATGGTTTTAAATCGATATTTATATCCGGATTAACGGTATCGTTACGGAAATCATACTCGGCTAGTAACGGATATTCTAATTCAATGCAACGTTTTTGTAGGACTTCAATTTTTTCTTGATTAACTTCAAAAGAGACAGTCTTTAACGAGGCTTCTTCCTCGTCTTCTTCTTCGTTATCCATTTTTTCATAAAAGTTTGTTATATCATCTGGGACTTCTGTTCCTTCCGGTTGTTGTTCAGTTGAAGGCCCCGGTTTAGCACCGAAAGCTGGAATATTCTTTTTATCTTGGACTTGAGTGATGAACCCGTCTTCACCTTCCCCTTCCGTTTCTAAATTCCTCCGTAACCGGCATTCTTGAATTACTGGGTCTTTTAAAACCTTTTGTAAAACTTCCGGGTGAACACTTTCAACAAAATATTTGTTATGTTTTAATACAAGCTTGACTTTACCGTAAGATAAAGTGCAAAGTCGTATAAATTCTATGATTCCGTCCGGAACGGTTGTTTTGCTAAGCCGTTTTAAATATTCCACAATATCGTGGGTTTGTAATCCAACACTTACAGCAGCGTATAAAGAATAAGCTGTTAATTTATATTCGTGGATGTGTTCAGGCCTGCAAACAGGCTCCGCTATTGCAATTAAAAAATCATGAGCGTGTTTATAAACCGGGGAAAAGGATTCCAAAAAAATATGACCGTTAGGTGCAACCCATAAAGGACGAGAATTATGATCTGGTTTTAAAGTCATTTGAGACCGATAATCTTTTGATCCGTATTCGTCTTCTTGGATGCCTTGATCGTTTGTTTCAGCGTTACGAGCTGCAGCCCCTGGTATTGCAGCTGCTTCACCGTCATTACCAGTGTCTTCTTCATCGTAATTCCATTCTTCTTCATCGTCTTTTCTTCGTTTTTTTGACTTACCTTCGGCTTTCGAACTGTATTTTTTGGGAGGCCCCATTTACCCCTTAAAAGTCATTTTTTTTGCGTTAAAGTAAATAATTAGGAGAATTAACTTACCTTGAATTAAAAAACAAGCTTTAGACACTTTAAAACTAAATAAGTATCGGTTTTTAAGGGCTAGAAGATAAATGCGACTTAAACCGACTAACCTTCAATCTTAAACGTCAAAGTGACAGCTTGGGGGTTTTAAACTTTACTAGACAGCGCGCGAAATATAATATAAGGTTATTATTAAATTTTATTAATTAAATTAAGAATAAAGTAGGTACAAATATAATTACAAGTAAATTTACTTACATTTTTATTAAAATAGGCATTTTTACTGGTTTTAAAGTAATTATAACAGAGTTTTAAAAACTTTTATTCCCGTTTCTCAAAACCTGTACACAATGCAACGTTGCCACGTTTATTGACAAATTAATTGCATGCAGCACTGTCAAGTCATGTGCCCACATGTTTTTGAAGTTAACCTCACTTTAAATAATGTAATTTTCTGTTTTTTAAGTGTTTTTATAGTGAATTAAACTCTAATAATAATGTCCAATTGTAAAATACATAATGTGCGGTTTTATAAACCAAAGCCTGAAGCAATTTATTGCATGGCTTTACAAAAATCACAACAAAAACTAGCTGTAGCCAGGTACCTAAACTCATTTCCTATCTAAAATGATCAAAAATTTAACTTTAGTTACGTTTTAGGGCAGACACAACCATACAAATATGGAATTTAACTCACTGTCCGTTTATAGAACGAACCATTCCGAGTATTCACCGTAATTACAGTGTCGAAAGCATAGCTTGGTGTAAAGATAGATTATTTAGTGTCGGCTTACACGGTTTGTTAGTTGAATACGATCTTCTTGCTTTAACAACAAAGCAAGAAGTGTCTGTAACAGGAGAAGCCGCCTTTTGCTTAGATATTAGTAAAGACGACAAAAACATTGCAATCGGAACAGAACAAGGATATTTAAACATATTTAGCATAGATGATAATGAAATCTTGTTTAATAAGTTCTTAGATAAACAAGAAGGTCGTATTTTATGTTTAAAATATGATCCGTCCGGTAAATTTATAGTTTCGGGAAGCGTCGACGCGATTAGGGTTTGGGATGTAAACACCGGCCACGCAATACATAAAATGACTACAGGAAGATCTGAAGCAAATAAAGCTACAGTTATATGGTGCTTACACGTCCTGGAAGACTTAACTATTATCAGTGGGGATTCACGAGGAAAACTTACCTTTTGGGATGGTAAAATCGGTTCCCAAATTGAAAGTTATCAATCGCACAAAGCTGACGTGCTAGCTTTATGTGTATCAGAAGATGAAAAATCACTTTATTGTGCTGGAACTGATCCAAATATTATGAATTATGTAAAAATAAACGTTAAAGGAGATAATCATAAATGGGTTAAAAGTATTCAACGTAAGGTACACGACCATGATGTAAGAAGTCTGGTTTTAAACGATGGGAAATTATATTCAAGTGGTATAGACGGATATTTAGCTTGCAGTTATCATCCCCCGAAAACCCTCATTAAATACCCACCAATTTTACAAAACTGTGTAACTTTATGCCCGGATTCAAGATTTGTTTTATTACGCTATCCGAAGTATTTAGAAGTATGGGCTTTAGGGAAGGGTGGATTTGCAGAAAAAAACTTTTCCGGGGTCTTACCCCTTGATTCAGAACCAAAACATTTGTTAACTTTACAAAGATTAATTAAAGAAGACGATGGGAGCGATGTGAAAGAAGGAATAATTTGTTGTTCGATGTCTAATGATGGAGAATGGATCGTGTTTAGTACGGATTCTGTCCTGAGATTCTTCCATTTTAATTACGTAAGGTTGGGTTTCTTCCTGTAAATTTAGATCTAAATATAGATTTGTTATAGGAAGAAGGTAAGGCACCGGAGTTAATCCCTGTAGAAAATTTACCAGAAGAATGTTCAGTAAGCGTACAAGCCACATTTACCTCGGATAGTTCTAAATTAATTCTTGCTTCACGTAATGGTAGTATACAGATTTATTATCTACGTGAGGGTATCCCAATTTTAGGACAATCAATAAATACAAAAAAACGTAAGAAAATAATTTAAACATAAACTTCCTTGCTTAAAAAAATTTCTTGCAGTGTTTAACGATACCATAACATTTTTAACAACATCTTCCTGTGGGAAATATTTAGCAGCTGCTGATCCTCAAAGCCGTATAATAATCTGGAAATTTATGAATCGGGAATGGAAACAATACTGTCAGTTACCACAGTATCATAGTTCTCCGACAGCTCTTTCAATAAAAAACAATTCTAAATCCGCTGCTTCAGTTTTTGTAGCTTATGCAGACCATAAGGTAGTAATAAAAAAAATTATGATTACAACTGGATACAAATAACTTTCTTTTTTATAGATTATAGAGTTTGATTTGAATACAAATTCATTCACAAATTTTTCAAAAATGTTAAGTAAGCAACATATGAAGAGTTGGCCCAATAAAACTTTCCCTATCAAGAATATTACTTTCGATCCAAGGTTGAAGAATGTTAATATCCTGCACGATGACTCCAATATTGTGGTGATTGATGAGAAAAAGGTAAAAATTTAATTTTGAGAATATTATTTTTGTGCTTGGTAACCCATCGTGTTGGTAAAAAATTAAGTCCATAGTCCTGGATTATTATTATTATATTTTCCAATTGACTTAAAAAAATATTTAAAGTCATTCAAATGTATGGAAATTTAGTTTTTGAATTATTTTTGCAATTTAAAATAAAAAAAAATTTAAATCGCTTAAAAATTGCGAAATTCGCGAGGGGTTTACCCCTTGGCGTCGGCGTTAAGCTATAGTAACAGAAATACCCCGAATTTAAATCTAAATAAAGATAATATTGATTTGTCCTGCTACTAGGGCTAAATACCGACCCCATAGAAGTTAAAAATTGGAAAATTCGCTTTTACATGTACCAGGATTTGTCCTTTAGCGTCGGTGGTAAGATCTAATAACGGGAATACGTCGAATTTAATTCTAAATAAATAGAAAATTCGTCTGTCCTGCTACTATGGCTAAAGACAGACCCCATAGAATTTAAAAACAGACGAATTTTGCAATAATTTTAATTGTGTCTGGTAAATAAAAATTAACCCTTAATTTTATTCACGTGTTTGACGGTTTATTTTTCTAGTTTTGTCTGTTTAAACTATTATGCAAAGCAATAATAAGAAAGTCCCCTTGAAAAGCTTGCATTGAAATTAACCGTGTGAAGATGATGTTGATATGACATAGGTTGTAATAAAAACGTCCCTCCAGGGGGTTTTATAGATTATCAGAAATATGATCCCTTTATGTGCTTGCGCGTTTTGAATAATAAACGTGCTAGATGCATTAATAGATCGACTGGAGATCTTGTCAGACTGGTCAGTTGCTTAAAGTTTAACAGTTTTGTGGTCCATGAACCCTATATATACAACCCCAACCCTTCTCATTGCATTTTCTATGCCATTGTACTCTAAAATGGTGGGTAATGGAGCAGAAATATTAAGAGAAATAGATGCACGTTTGGTTTACCAGAAGTTTTAAACATTTTTTTTTTAAATTAAATATTAAGTTTTTATATACGCGCACAGAAAATAAAATAGTACATTTATTAAGGTAGTTTAAGAGTGGGGGTGGGGGGATTTTTAAATATTAAAGTGTTTGATTAAATTTTATTTTTGCGAATCGGAATAAAAAGATACTCGACATTTTGATCATCCCTGTCATAGGAGAGAAAAAAAGTGGCAACCAACTATTTTATTTTCCCCCACAATAGTTTAACATAATAAGTTTCTGCAAGAACCAGTTGCTTATTACACGCTGAGATCAACCAGCGATTGTAAGATAAACAACTTTAAAAAAAATCGAGATGAATAGGTAGCAGTAAGGGGTTGCAACAAAGAGCACGGTGTTGTGCTCACAAACCTCTCCAAGTGTGAAAACTGCATTGTGTGCTGACAGCTACAAGATTTAACTTAATTAATCATGCCTACTTGCTTTTACTGCACATTTTGATTTAACTGAAATTTTCTCTTATCCTGAAATGCATCAGAACGCTTTTCAAAACAACCCTTAAAATATTAAGGTTTGTTTTGATTGGAAACCCCCCAAGATTTTTGGGGATTAGACTAAAACCATTATTCCTAACTTTCTTTTTTTAAGTTTACGTAAATAGGTTTGACTCCTACGCGAATTTTTTCCTTGTACAATGTGGGGTCACGCCTTGAAAATAAATTTTTGTGGTGCAAAATACTGAAGCGTACATAGTTTTAAGTCGACGATCTGCAAGAGTAAGCGAGTGCGATCTAACATTCTTCAATGCTCGCATGATTTTAGTCTGACGGTTCCCAGGCCCAAACTATTAACATTAGACAAATGTTTTCCCGGAGAAAACAAGAAAATAGAATTTTCTATAACTTTGGTTGCATGGTCTAACAGGTCACGCGCCACTAGTCTCGCACCGGGTACATTTTTCTAGCCGATTTCGCACAAAAATGTATCCAAGACGTTTATTGCGTTTGGGGTATTCCCCTTTAACGGTTTTGTTGTAAAATTCAATTTGTGTTGAACAAACACACCCTGTATTTGGTTATATAGCGTACATACGCGTACGTGTTTGTGTTTGCCAATACATTATCAGCTACACAATATATCACTGTCCGCACACTATTCAGTATATCGCAAGGGTTGCCATTCATTGGTCTTGCAAGCAAGCTTTGATTAATTAATATGCATTTTCAGCTCACAATTGTGTGGTAGTGACTCGGTAAGCCTCTGTTATCCAGGTGTCAAACGTTTTACTCTAATTCTCAAACGAGACATTCAAGTAGGTACATTAAGCAAGTGTTCAGACCCTTGTTGAATGTCAAGTTGTCTTGAAGCTTAAATTTTCAACTTAACATGAAAGTTCTATTAAAAGATACATTTTCAGAATAATTACCTGAAAATTAATTCTAATAATCAACATAAGATTAATTTTTGATGGTTTGGTTTGAGTCTGAAGACTCGAAAGGGTATTTAAAAAAAATTGTGTCTGAGGAATTAAAAATAAATATCCAAGTCTTGCTTGGTTGCATTTTGTACTTCCAGTCAACCGCACAGTAGCAATTAGAGATTAAATTATGATAAGTGTAAAAAAGAAGTGGGCATGTTCTCGATCTGTTCGTCTTTTGAACTTGATATGTAAATCGCAACTCTCAAAACTTGTTTCAACATTCAAAAGAAACGATTTTTCATTCCGCGAATAATAATAAAACGACATAAACTGCGACTTCGGGGTGACATTAAGATTGATTGCTACCACCATCGCTACTGGACAGGAACGTATGGCATTGCATCCGATATTGAGATAAGCTTTAAAAACCTTTTTAGTTTTATTAAAGTGTTGTACAGAACTTTCTTTCTAAAGGATGTTAAATCTCTGCAGGATAAATTTAATTTGCGACTCATCAATTTTTTTATGTGCCCTATCATTTAAAATGAAAACCTACCCCTTGTTTGAAGAATTGATTTTTGACTAGCTCGGATCCAGAAAAAGAAATTAATTGTGTCCGTGCGAAAAGAACAGAGATGGTCAGAAACATTCCCACTCAAGAAACTTCCAAGTCCTGAAAGAAATTTAATAATTCCTGAAAAGGACTAGTAGGCGGGTAAGCGCCGGTACCTGCAGTTTTGTCTTGAGGGAAGGGGGTGGATTTAATTTATCCTGCTTTGAACCCGCGCTTATTTATTTGTAAACCACCAAAGAAAAGTTAAAATAATTTTTTTTTGGTCCAAATCAAATCTTCCCACTTTTATGATTGTTGAAGCTCTTCGTGTAAATTGAGCATTCCAACCCTCTTTAGTTTTGAAGTTTTACTTTTAATTAGTAATTAGGTTATTCCAATTTCACGGTGTACAAGGTTTAGATGGTTGAACCCTTAGTGAAACGTGATTCTGGTAAAAGCTGGGATTAAACGAACGGAAACACGCATCCGGGCAAGCTAATGCAAACTTCACTGGTTTGGAAATTGAGAAATGGATGCATCAGATGCACTGAACCAAAGTTATGCGATATTTCGCGGATTAATTAGGTTCACGTTGAACTGAATTGAATTACACTGTCGGCGCTCATTGGAGATAATTCTTTTGTCAATAGTTTTATGTACAACCATCGACAACCACGACACTAATCCTTTGGGTTTAACAGACAAGCGCTTTTTTTATTACAAAATAAAAAATTAAATCCCTTGATCGATAATTTAATACGTGTTCATTGATTCCGAAGCAAAGAAAGAAAGCATGATAGGGAAAATAATTTTAAGGGTTGATTAGGGACAGCAAAACATCATCAACCAAAGATATCTTAGAAACGGTAAGAATTACAAAGTCGGTTAACTTAGAAAAAAGTTGCATAGTTAAGGGAGCAATTTAGTGGTGAATTTGTTTTTTCCGTAAAATCAAAGTCTTGCTAGATTAAAATCCATTCTTACTGTTCCAAAGACATTCCTCGTTGAATTTTTACCTCTTCGGGTTGAAAAAGAGATCAAAAGTGGTTTGACACGAAATTTAGGATTTACCAAGATGTGATTAGGGATAAGATTCTACTTCAATAACTTTTCCTGAAAGACGGGCGTCTCATTTGGCTCTGTTGTGTATACTAAAGTTGTTATGTTGAAATGGCCTATAAAATTTGCAAAGTTACGGTTGCCGTCAGAATAGAATTACCCACAACTAAGAGCTTAGTTTATTACAGGGGTAATGTTAACATTTTAGGAGCTTCTCCGAGAGTAATGTAGTGTACACTAGAAAAATAACTTGATTAAGTAAATTATCGGTGCATAATTTTTCTTCATGTCTATGGGAAGCGTTTTGTTTATTTTTACAGAAATTCCCCTCTTTACTTTATGTATTGTTCCCCTCTGCGACTCTGAAAGAGAATAAGAGTTCTTGGTAAACACAAAAAGGTGGTTGGTAGTCAAAACGATTGACAGAGTAAGATAAAGTAGAAATATTTATCATTTTAACGATGACAAGTGGTTCTCCCTTGCTCTCAGGGATGTCACTTTGATGAATACCTGGTGCAAAATTATCGCATCTCGGGATAGGTGATCCCGACTGGCCGGAATGGAAATTGCACATTTGCATGTTGCATATTTCGATGTCGCTATTTCGTTATGACGTTGACTAAGTGGACGCGCGTTGTGCATGGTTAGCAATACTCGGTTGCAATTTCGTGAAGCATTTACTGCGGAAATTGCTTTTAAAATTTCGAATCTCGGCGGATATGTATAACTAAGCGGTGATTGCATTTTATTGCAGCGTTTGATAAAAAATTCACAAAGGCTTCCACTGCTGCATATGCACCAGCGGCAAAACGACAAACTCTTCTGTTATTATTGGAATAATATCCTTTGACTGCATTCCTGTTACATTCTGTTTTTATTTTACATCGCGTTTATGTTTTTATAATCCAGCTACAAAATTTTACTATCCTACTCTGAAAACAAACCCCTTACATTCTCCAATCCAAGCTTGACTGATGAGCCTTAACAAACGCCTCATTTCCCTTCTTGCTCAAGTTTTTTTTTTAATTACAGTCTCTCCTGAAATCTCAAGCGAAGATTCCGAAAATCGAGTCTACAACCCTTTCGGACAGTAACGACTCTTTTAAATCATCCAAACACGCAATTCATGCAATCAAAAAATATAAAGTAAGTTAAGAAGATTGCGTGGCTGTTTTGTTAGTTATAATAATTTTTTTTTTAGCATCTTGTCCATTTAGGATGGTTGGCTGATGATGAAATGGTCGCTGTAGAAGTTAGCCCTCTTAGTATATTCGAACAGCTTCCTCCTTGTTTGAAACAAACTACTTTTGGGACGAAATAATTACGCGATAATTTTAAGGTAACTTAAATAAAAAAAAATAAAGCAGGAAGAGTTTTTATTAAAACCCTGAAATCCTAAACCATAAAATTCCTAGTTCCTGGTGTTGAGGATTATTGTCGTAAAAAGAGCGGAAATAAAAAAATTATAAAAAAAAAACGCCCGTCTTTGAATTTAACCCCAAAATGTTGTATCTCCTTTCTTAGGTCGGCCGTAGAGCAAGCAGCCCAAGAAAGATGACAACGCCTAGAAGAACCTTGCAACGTTTCCATGGGATGCGGTCCTTGAGGAATCTGTTTCGCTGCCTCTTCCTATTCCAAGAAGTTTAACATTTCCTGGAAAACGTCCGTTCGCTGCAGCTAGCCATTAAGTCTTGAGACGTTCATGGTTGGCCATGAAACCGGAAGCTTTACCACTCATCTTAAGAAGATTAGCGATTCTCGTTCATGGTTGGCCATGAAACCGGAAGCTTTACCACTCATCTTAAGAAGATTAGCGATTCTCGGTTGCTTCTATCTATTTAAGTCGGGAGAAGGAGAGGGCAAGAATTTTGCTGCGGAACCTCTAGAAGACTGTTCCACTGGGGTCAACCCTGAGGCTTTTCCTTTCTTGGATTTTGTCCTCCGTAAGTACAACTGTTTTTTTTTTCGGTTTCAGAAAAATATTTCGGATGTTTTATCCATAAAGATCGTGCTTTTAATTAAATGCGTGTCTTTGAACGGAATGACTCCCGCTGCGCCGCACAGTGGTTCCAAATCGTCAAATCGTGGACATAGAAATCAAATTCAAGTTTTTGGTTTGAAATATTTTTTTTCTTATAGAGCATCACTGACTGAACAACATTTTTAAATAAACTTTTTTTATATTATGACGGTAAGTGGGTCAATTGTTTTTTTATCGATAATCAAAAAAATCAAAGTCATTTTTTTGAGTTCTAATATTTTTTTCATGATAGAAGATGGTTATACCTACATTATTTCCCAATAGCATTTTTTTTTATTTTGAAGTTAAGATGGCGAAAGAAGTTATTATCGAACCTTGAAAAAACATTTTTTGCGATTTTTTGCGATTTTTTCGAAAGGTTTTAAATTGCCAGGGCTGACACTGTAACTGTATGTAGAAGAAGGTGTTTTACAGAACATAGGCGAAAAAGTATCCGGATATCCTTGCGTCCGTGGTAGTAATAGCTCGAGGATCAATTTTTATCGATGAAAATAAAAATTAAAGTGAATCAAAGTCATTTGTTTGAGTTCTCATATTTTTTTCATGATAGAACATGGTTATACCTACATTATTTCCCAATACCATTTTTTTGTATTTTGAAGTTAAGATGGCGAAATAAATTATTATCGGACATTTTTGTTAATCTCAAAAAATCGCGAGAAATGTTTTTTTAATGTCCGATAATAATTTATTTCGCCATCTTAACTTCAAAATACAAAAAACTGGTATTGGGAAATAATGTAGGTATAACCATCTTCTATCATGAAAAAAATATGAGAACTCAAACAAATGACTTTGATTTTTATTTTCTTCGATAAAAATTGATCCTCGAGCTATTACTACCACGGACGCAAGGATATCCGGATACTTTTTCGCCTATGTTATGTAAAACACCTTCTTCTACATACAGTTACAGTGTCAGCCCTGGCAATTTAAAACCTTTCGAAAAAATCTCAAAAAATCGCAAGAAATGTTTTTTAATGTCCGATAATAATTTCTTTGGCCATCTTAACTTCGAAATACAAAAAAATGGTATTGGGAAATAATGTAGGTATAACCATGTTCTATCATGAAAAAAATATTAGAACTCAAAAAAAAAACTTTGATTTTTATTTTCATCGATAAAAATTGATCCTCGAGCTATTACTACCACGGACGCAAGGATATCCGGATACTTTTTCGCCTATGTTCTGTAAAACACCTTCTTCTACATACAGTTACAGTGTCAGCCCTGACAATTTAAAACCTTTCGAAAAAATCGCAAAAAATCGCAAAAAATGTTTTTTCAAGGTTCGATAATAACTTCTTTCGCCATCTTAACTTCAAAATAAAAAAAAATGCTATTGGGAAATAATGTAGGTATAACCATCTTCTATCATGAAAAAAATATTAGAACTCAAAAAAATGACTTTGATTTTTTTGATTATCGATAAAAAAACAATTGACCCACTTACCGTCATAATATAAAAAAAGTTTATTTAAAAATGTTGTTCAGTCAGTGATGCTCTATAAGAAAAAAAATATTTCAAACCAAAAACTTGAATTGGATTTCTATGTCCACGATTTGACGATTTGGAACCACTGTGCGCCGTCCGGTTCAAATCAAATGTTGCGTCATTTGAGGAAAAAATTCGCATCTCCATTAATTTCACGTTTAAGTAATTGTCATGTCCAGAAAATCGGGAACAAACAGGAGTGATTAATTTCCCGAAATATACTTCGAGGAGCTCATGTTTAATGGAGAAAGGGTTCTTCGTAGTCACTGTGGCTTCGCATTTTGCATCTGCCGGACGAACACTCCCGTTGGGAGATTGATTACCGGTTGTACATTTGCGGAATACGATCGCTCCCGCCCTGTCCTGTACCCCATCCAACGGGAATTTCATTTCGCCGCATTCCCATTAGCACCTTGAATTGGTAAAACTTTACATGACTAGAAGGAATTTTTTACAATGATTATGATTGATTGTAAAGAGTAAGAATAAAAAGGTTTTTTTTTCTTTTATCCGTCTGTGAAATTACGGGGCGTAGTTATTTCCAGCATCTCGAAAAACGTACGTGCAGTATTCTCTTCGGAAATTGAACGGTATTTCTCAATTATTGTTTCAAGTAAAGTGAAATTTATTGCTAGTAGCTTTATGATTTTACTATTTTTATTTCGGAATGGAAAACGCTTCAGGTTTTCCTTTATTTTTCATTTGTTCATTACATCTATTTCGATTAAGTTTCAAGGAAAAATTTTTTTCAGGATAAAAAAAATATTACAAGAAATTCGGGCGTTATCCAAGAATAATCTGAGTAATCGGTAGTTTTTCTTCGTCAGGTGGGTCTATGGTATGTCTTGGACTGATATACATGGGTCCATACTTTTCCAACACGGTACCAGGAATTTTTAAACGCCATCCTACGAATCCTGAAATTAAATTAGGGTTAGTAATCTTCCTTCCACCAATTTATTTTTTAGTCGCGAGAGAAAAAAAGCTCGTAGGTCCTCCTTATCTACAGTGCTGCGCCCCCTCCCATCATTGTTTTTCGAGTTAAACAAACATTTTTCGCTCAAATTAATTACAAAATTTTTGGTGTAAACGTATGCACTTTAATTGTGCGAAAAAAGCGGCTTAGAGGATGTAGAGCACGGAAACTCTCCCATAATAAATTATTTACGTTGAAGAAATCAGATTAAACGAAAATCAATTAAATTTAAATTAATGATAGACTTAAGATTAAATGTTAGAAAGAAGTATTAAAACCTGTAATGGGACAAGAGATTCAAGCAAATTAAATTAACATACGGCTATAACTTTTAAATAATTTCCAATGCAGTAGCAGCAGGAAACGAATTGATGGCTTTTATTTTTTCTACATCCAATTTATCTTTTATCACTGTATATTAATTCAGGGTTAATTAAACGTCCGTGTTTATTCTGGTGTATTTTTAAATTATTAGTACGGATGTTGCTCTTCATACGTCATGTTGTGGTCAGTCTTTATGCAAACAGTAATTTATTATTAAATTTCGAACGTTTCTGTATTGACATTTGCAATTACGTAGGTATTAAAATATTTGATGGATTACATGCCATTGGGCTTTTCATATTGTGTTTTGCATATCCATTAATTAAATTTTATACTAAATTGAAAATACACGCAGGATAATTAAATAATAGAGGCATAGGCGCCGACTTTTCAAAATCATTATGGGGGCACAAATTATAGCCGAATGTTTAAAATGTTTAATCTCTGGCCATGGGGGGGGGGTCGCACTTAAAACTTAAAATAAAGATTGAAATTTCAAAAATACCTTTCTATATCCGCTTGCTTTTCCTGCATCTGATTTTTCTTTAGAAACCTTATCAAAGAAGGTTAAAATTACCAAGTAATTTATATAAAATGTTTTTCATGCAGTTATTCTTAAAGTCCATGGTGTTGGACAAAATGGTCTTAGTAAAGGATTTCCTTCTTCTTGCAGTAACTTAAAAAATTGCAATCTGTTTGCGAAGTCTTTTATAAAATTGATTGTATCTTTAGTTAACGATACAACATCACGGACACTTTCGATTTTATGTAGCCAGTCTTGCACTACTAAAATTATCCGGTTTAAAACAGAAAAATGAATTATTATATTTGAAAAAGATATCTACATACAGCCAAAACAAAATAAAGAACAAAATAGAGAATATTTCTAATTTTTGTTAAAAAAACAGTACCGGAAGTGGAAGCTTTAAGTAAAGGTGAGGAGGTTTTCCAAGAAACATCATAATATTTTAATATTTTATTGAAGGAACGTGAAGCTCAAGAGTAACAAGGGATTTGCACATTGCGGATTACTGTGTTGGGTGCCGACTGCATTAGTGGGCTAGCTACCTGTGTTACACCATAACTACAAATTCCACAAATTTCTTTAGACATAATTTCATATATTGAACATATTTTTGTAAATATCGGCAAGTATCACAAACTTTGAAAGGGAAACGTTAAATTCACCGATTTCTTTATGGGGGCTGGGCCCCCATAACGTTATCATTATGGGGGCACGAGCCCCGGTGCCCCCACGGAGTCGGCGCCTATGAATAGAGGATTATCTAAAAGCATTTTCAAATTTAGTAGGAAATAAAAAATATCTTGAACCATGTAGGATAGAATTTTCGCTCTATGACATGGAGCATTATCGTTCTGCAATCTATATCGTCCTGGTGTTAGCCTATAGATCGAGTCAATCCGATCAAAGAAATAATTTAAATGTTTATAAATAATCCAAACAGGTTGTGTTAATTGGATGCTTGTACCTACAAACCACCATAACCAATGTCTGCGGTTGCAGAATTTCCGTTTGGTGTAATCCATATTCACCTGTCGCAAACGGTGAGCTTCTAATTACGTATTCGCAGTCGTCTAATTAATATACAGCCGCAGATGTAATTGCAATTCAGTCGAGTTTATTTATGAATCGTCTTAAATGTTTATAGAAACCTATTGACTGAATAATTTTCAGTTTGATGTACCCGAAAACTGCTCTTATACGTCTCCTTCAACTGTGTGTAATATTTTTAGGAATGTTTAGCTCTAGAATAGGAAATTTTACATAAACGCCAAATCGGGTTTTGCCTACAGAGCAAATTTGTGACGTCACATGGAAATGATCCATTGAGCTCTTTGGAGTTGGAAGGTGGTTGTCAAGGGCCGAAGGAGGACCCTCTTCCTAAGTAGGGGGTGGATCTGCAGTGGTCTCTGACAGTCTGGGACAGCGAACGAAGGGTTGATCGGAAGAAGAATCCCATGTTATTTGGGGAGAAAAACTGGGTCTTGGGCTGGATCTGTCCCTCTCGGGTTTTTCCCATCCACTTGGTCCTTATTGTCCTAGACAGCTTCGCTCAGTAAATTATATTGTGCTTGGTATAAGCAATAGGAAGTTTGGATATTTTTCCAACATATCGCAACAAAGAAAGATGGAAGTAAAACTATAATCTGTACATTTCCCCTTCTGTATGCAGACTTCGTGCTCTTGAGTTTCGGAAGTTCATTATTCTTTTCGTAGTTTTTGTAGCCGTTGTAAATCGCGCTTGAATTGCTCCGTATTCATTTGCTATGCCGTCTCTGAGGCCCTAGAGCGAGTGCTAATTAAAATAAGTGATGCACTTTTGCGGCTGAATGGAAACTGTATATGATTACATAAATTGCAGCCACGGCACATTGTACGCGACGAGGTCGCGATAAATTCTGTTTAACCGACAGTTGGCTGTATTTATACTTTACTTTTTGCACTTAATTTTGAGCTTAATGTTATTAAAGAAGAGCGCGAATAGGTGCTGTCGACGAAAGTGATATATTTATGACTAGGTGCAGTACTAGCTTATCTAAGGTCGCGCTATATATTCAAATTACGTTTCCTGGTCTCCTCAAATAAGAAGAATTATTTCGCATCCCTTACAGGATAAACTACTAAAAAAAAAGCAAACAAATTGTATCGGTAGCATCTGATTTCTCAAGGGAGAAATACTCCAGTTCATGTGGGTTTAGCAGTAGCGGACACCCTACAAATCCAACAAATCCCTCAAAATTTATTTCACATTATTATGAATCATTACAATTTATTTGTTAGGCTAACCCCTACCCTGTTCATTTTAATTTTTAAAATCCAATAATTATTTGGAAATTTGGAAAATTAGGAGTAGAGATTGGTAAGGGGCGTAAAAATGAAGTAATTCCCTTTTTTCTTAAGCCTTTATCTTCAAAATAGGGGCCGCTACGAATTTATGAAAAATTAGGGTTCAAAAAAAATTAATTTGAGACGGATTGTAATGAGGCACAGATACAGTTAGCGAAATTATGCGAAAAATGTTTGTTAACGGTCAAAAATCTTTCGGAACCCGGCACTGGGATTAAATAAAAATTTTTCTGGTTCCTATAACCTTGATGAGTAAAATATCCAATGAATTGGTATAAAATGACACAACTCAGTATTCGCATGAATGAATTGGAAAACGAGACGAGGCAAACTTCAAAAACGAATCTCACCCGAACTTGTTATTGGGACGGGACCAGAAGGCTTACATTTCCGCTCCAATTCGTCCTTTTCAGACAGCTTTATGTTTTTCTTTTTTCTCTCCATCCTTCTGTACTCGTTCTCTGATATTCCTAAATTGGCAGCAATCTTTACACAGATCTGAAATTGAAGTGTCTTTTTAGGAATAAAATTTTTTGAATAAATATTTCGAGATAAAAAAAATTGAAGCGATTAGATATAATGAGAAGAAGAATCCTTTATCTACGTTCTAGCTTCCAGACAAAATCTAACCGCATAAATTGGATACAAAGCACAAAGTGCATTTTGCAGTCAGGAGGAAAGCGCACAATGAGGAGCTTAGTTATGTCGCCAATTTCCTTCAGCTTTGTGCATTACCGTAGCAAATACAAAGATGGATTAGGTCTGTTAAAATTTGTATATACGTCTACATCTACAGGATGCTCCAAAATTACAACAAAAAATATCTAGGGATCCCCTTATAAGTGGGGGTAGGCTATGGAAGGACATAGAAAATTACTTCTTTGAAACAAATACCTCGTCAAAATCCTTCATATATCCCCATTTGGAATCCCACGCTTTGCTCGTGTCCTCTTCCATAGAAACTAGTTCTTTTCTAAAGATAAACCAGTTCATTAGGAATAATAGCTTTAAAAAATATTCTAGTAAGTACTTCTACTTACATAACTCCATCCAAGGCTACTTCATCTTTACGTGTTGTCGTCATTTTTATTAAATTTAATGGTAATGCTTGGACATAACAATTTCTGTTCTAACAAACGTAAATGAACCGTCTGTTTGGTCAATAACTTCTCTGTTATGGGTTGTCTAGGTTTATGTAAGCAATAAACCTCTCTGAACGCATATACAGGGTTGCTGAAAAGTTAAAAAGTTTCGGGTTGTTAATCTACAAATTTCCACCAGAAATAATGAAGAAAAATTACCCCACGAAGCCATTTCCTTCCTTTAATATTTCGTTTCCAAGAAAGTTTTATGAAATATTTTTCTAAAAGTTATAATGATACGAATATGTAGTAGTACATCCATGTAGGAATTACAAGAAAATAAAGTTATAAAAATAAAACACCTTCCTGTTTGCGCTTAGGTGTAAATTAAATTTAAGGAACACAGTAGTCGACTGCTTGTTAAAAAGCGAAACTTTTCTTAGGAAAACTGACTGTACCTGAGGCAGCAAATTCACTACAAAGTGCAAAAGTTAAGAGACTCGACAAATTTGCACAAATAAATAATCCCCTCTGGCTAAAACAAGAGTATAGACGTAAAGTTTGAATCTCACAGAACCTTTTAGTTATCACGAGTTGCAATATACGAGAGCCGGTAATCGCATTTTAAACCGAGCATTGCAGCGAATAGATATCCTGAAAACTGCAAACTGTGAGTGCAACATTCATTTTCAGTGGTGGAGCTTTGAAAATCTAACATAAACTTACATTTGAGCCGAGTCCTTTGGGATTCAGGAGGTGATTAGAATAATCCATCTTTAAATGATTTAGATTCAATTGCATGAAATCCACCACGTATTTTCTTGTTTCACTGACAACCAACAAAATAAACTCCTTTAAAAGATATACAGGATGCTTCAAATTCCGTGACTACTAGGGATAGTTTAATTTTAAGGCAAGCTTAGGCTGAATTATAAGTTGGCATAATCTAGACAGTAAATCGGTGATTGTTTGCCAGGCCCTTGCGATGTTGTTATAATAATGGAGCTTGTGTAGTATTTTAAATTTTTGACCCCAACCCTGTATAGTAATTATAAATGTATGTAAATGGATGTGACGTACGGCACTGAATGGGTATATACGATCAATCTCTCGTCGAGCTGTTAACGGAGCGATCGCGCGACGACCGAAGCAATGCAGCGCTAATTAGTAGTTAATCACGAAATGCTTCGCCTGCAAGTGCGAGGATTTGCGCGATCACACAAGGATTACAACTCCTTATCAGAATTGCACCGCAAGAAACGTCGATACATTTTTTATTAATTGCCCTACAGTGCGCCATAAATTGCACTTCAGCGCGAGTTTAACTGCAAATCTGTTAAGGTTAGCGGGATTGCGGTTTGGATTTCGAGACTCGAGTATCAAAGCTTACACTGAAAAATTACCCTGGATTTTTTTTCTCGTGGTTTTTAAAGTATTCCACTAAAACAACTGGAAGCTTCGCAAATTGCATTCTGTTTGAGATGAACAAAGCTTTTGCTTTTATCTAAAGTTATCCAACACGAACGTTTAAATTTCTACAACTCCTAAAAGGATAGTTTATAGATATCTCAATATAGTCGCATTTTATTTTATTGCAGACATGCTCAAGCAGATGGTAATAAAAAAACCGCAGGGCAGCTACTTTCCTATAGCTGTTGGTGAGTGACGACACCACGGTTACCTGAAACGTCCCATCAGGAACTTCTTTTCCCGCCTGGAAAAGAGTTCCAACTGTAAGGGTATCACTTTCGCAATTGGTTTGCCCTTTATTTTCGAAGGACCATAAGACACAGGTAAACAAGTTCTCCTTCAAATATCTTCTAGTTTGTAAATTATATCTCCGTAGATTCGGCAAAATGGTACCCTGATCCATTATGACGTCATGTTTACTGAAAATGGTCCTTCAGGAACTTGGTTCTTTGATTGCCAAAAGGAATTAGAAAGAGCGAAGTCTGAAAATTTTTGGAGCGAAGCATCGTCCACTTTTGGTTTCCACCATGGTCTGTCCGTTTTTTTCTGAAGGCCCCATTCGAAAATGGTAAGCATAAATAAAAAAATATTTGATTTAAATTACGCGCAACGACAATAATAAGTTCTCTACTTTTATAGATTCGGGGAAACGGTGCTTCTCATCATTTCGAGTCCATGCTTACCAGACACCTTCCTCCAAGAGGTTGTTTTCTTACCTTCTTGCTTGCCAGACCGCAAAGGACTGCAGGACACTTCCCAGGATCCTGTAGCTGTAACCAGAACTAGTTTCCCTTGATTTTCGAAGAACCCACCTGGCAAAGGTAAGTGATTATACTTTTTCCAATAAAAATTTGTGATATTTTGATTGTGATTTGACCTTATCGGAGGATTACCTCAAATTGCCTGTTTTATAGTGCGCAAGATTTTTGTGAAAGGTTTATGTTCTCCTTTGAATATATGAAAAACAAAGGGTGCAGGCAACATTTTATAGTGGTAGTAAAATTAAAGCTCGCAAGTGCAGCAAAACTGCAGTAAACGGAAACAAAGTGAGGGTCGTTAGAGAATGATTTACACGTCATTTCGAATTCTGGTTACCGGTAGCAGCGGCTGTTGGTTCCAATTCAGACTTTGTATTGTAAAACCGAAAGCCATAGAGTGTAAAATAGCTAAACTAAGTCGCATTGTTGTACGACGAGGCATGAAAACAAAATGAACTATAAAGTTTTGCTAGAAATTAACTCAATAACTGTAACCCTTGTAGGAACACGTACTATTTTCATAGAAATGGTTTGTTCTTAGAGCTTTTCCAGTTTAACTAACACCTAGACACCCTTACTTGGCTTCAAGTTACAAGAAAACTAATACGAAGTTAGATTTTACTCCGTAAAATTTCTACATCAGACGACCCATTCGGGAAAATACCCCTAACGTTGGGGAAAATTCTAAGC
The DNA here is from genome assembly GCA_963082805.1 of Hemicrepidius hirtus. Taxonomy (NCBI): domain Eukaryota; kingdom Metazoa; phylum Arthropoda; class Insecta; order Coleoptera; family Elateridae; genus Hemicrepidius; species Hemicrepidius hirtus. Next base: position 31,212,081 of record OY720165.1, read on the forward strand.
TTGCAGTTCTAGTTTGAAAAGTTTTAAGAAAATAAGTAAATTGCTTCGTTAAGCTACAATGTAAATGATGTTTATGAGAAAAACACAATCTAGAAGCTAGCAGACTTTATTATTTCATAAAACTGGTTATAAAACCGATTCCAACCCCAGTAATCAGCCAAATTTAATAGACAAGCTGGTCTGTTTAGTCCTTAAGGATGTTTTCGCCCCTTGACCGACAATTTCCTGTGGCGCCCTGAAATCCGTTAACGGTCGCATGCAACATTGTTTATTTTACTTTAATGCTCCAATAAATTTCTTCGCCCTATACAACGAAGCTTTTTATATTCTTAATTTTATTACATCTGCAAATACATGCACTGTGAGACTTTTACATTCGAATAACTCTCGCCCTGATTTTTATGGGAACGTAGGTAATCTTTATTCTGATTAAAATAGACGCGAGGAGAGTTTCTTTTATGGATTTTGATTGACAACAAACAAACGTTCGTTTTATTACCCGAGTGGTTCCTTAAGTTTGAGGTTGTAAAAAGGGGGATGTTTTTCTCATAACTGTTATTATGTCTGGCATTAAATGTTTTTTTTATCTTTCGTTTTACTGCGGTTCGGTTTTGGTACAGACGTAAAATAAAATAATTATGGGTGTTTTTTTTAAATTAAATTGGTTTGGTTTTTTTTAATTAATTAACTTTACGGGAATTGTATCGGTTGTTTTATTTTTTCCAAGACTATAAATGTTTAAATCGTCTCGTTTTGTGCGCTTTAGGCTCAGAAATACACGTTTCATATTTTCAAGAAGAAGAAGTATCTAAGGGGTTTTCTTTTGTCTTTCATTCGGTTCGATTACATTTTTTTAAGGGTCTGTACCCTGACGTCATTTCCAAACCCCGTGTTTATTTTAAGCTTTTCCAGCCTCCTGGAAATTTCAAAACCAAATAGGATTATGTAAAAATATACAGGGTGTAGTATTTAATAAACCCAGAAAATTTTCTTCTGTTACTCTTAAAGGATGTTTTCTGTATTTTCGAAAGCAAACGAATACTTTAGATACGTCTGCGTACTTTTTGACTTACCCTGTATAAAACTTAGTAGTTCATAATGGTATAACTAATTTAGATGATTAAGAAATTTATCGCAGTGTTAAAGCAATTGGTTTTCTTTTGTGGGTGTTTCTCTCGGTTCTTCTCAAATTCAAATATAGCTTCAAAGTAAATGTAAATTGTATGTAAATCATTTCGAAACGAGATAAGGTGTACCTACGCTTAATTTAGTATATATACAGTATTAAACTAAGTTTGCGTTGGGATGAGATATTTGGATTTGTTTTAAGTTAATATTTATAAAGAAAACAAGAGTTGAAATTGAATGCAAGAACTATTACCCGGTGCAAGATGAAATTTCGAAACTTCGCAAAGCAGCGCTTGTTTTAGACGAGCAAAAAATGGCAATTTAAAGTTTGATTAATGAATGCCAGACTACAGTTATGCAGTTTACATTGGCGGCCTGCACTTTCATACACAGACAATATTAAACGCTGGTCATACTTGCTTTAATTTATATACAACACTCGCAATCAAAATTGATACCCGATCGGATTTTGATCCATCCCTATCCTAGACAAAAAATTAATTATCGACAAACAAACGAGTTTAATAAAAAGGAAGCGACTTTTAAAAATAATTTTCAATAACTCTCACGTCTAGACATATTACATTCTGAGATATATTAAATTAGTCCGGTGGCTTCTTCTCTTTCCGTCTGTTACTGGAAACATCCTTCTACAAATTGCACAGTAATTCGTTTCTTTATGTGTTATATACAGTGTGATTGAAAATTATCAGCAAATTTCCAACAATTCAGATAAAAATTCCCGGTTCGAATCCTAACCGGAGCTAAATTTATCTTTTTGTGTAATTTGATGAAATTTTTCTTCTTAAACTCGAAGGTAATTATTGGAATAAAAAATGAAACCCCTATATTTTTTTATTGTAGCACCCCTTGAAACTTTTGTGTTGGTGCAGAAAAATAGTCGAGTAAATGTAAATGTATTTCCTTTAAAAGGGTTATATTTTATATTTCGTATTCTCATAGACATATTCAATTGTTCGTGAATCGGTTCACTCTTTTCAACGAATATAATTTTATAGCCGTCAATAATACCGAGCTCGGTTCATTGAAAACATCCAACTCTTTACAAAGAAAACGGTTTTTGCAGTTTATGTTTCCTGGCAATATTCTCGCGGATTCTCCGTTATTTATTGCAGAAAATAAGTAAAAATATTAACTGCTGCCGTATTGCACAGGAACCCTGTTCCGCTATTTCCGGGAGAGACTTGAAGTGCCGGTTTCTTGTTAAAACATTTAATGTTACCGGATAAATCGAAAAAAATTGTAATAAAACAAGATATTCAGGAAATCATAATTTTATTTTTAATTAAGTCCTAACTCGCCACCGACGACGAATTTGAAAACAATTTGCGTGAAACCCAAAATGTTAAGCCAAAGGTATAACAAAACGACCTCAGGCAGAACAACGATCTTAGACAACGACTTAATGAACCCCGATACAACGTATTTTATTCTAATTGTAATAAAAACGTTTCGTTGTTTAATTTAGAATGCACGGGAGAAAAAAAATTAATAAGACGAACGCGGTTGATAAGAGACGGTTATTCCCTCGGGAGTGAGGATATAAATCGTGTCCAGTAACGCGCGAGGACAAAGCAGGATACAATGGTTGAGAACGGTTCGAACCGCCCCGGATTAACCCAGTTGCGACGTTTGGGAACAGTTTAAAATTGCTAGAGAAGTACATTGTTACATGCACATAAATTGTCACAAATAAATAACAAGGAGGTTGAGCTTCCTAGCAAAGGATCAGACATAAAACATATATCAGCATATATTATGCAAATGCCGAGGAAAGAACGCTACGAAAACTGCAGGTCTCGCCTGGATTTTCTTGTTTTTTAAACAAAACTTTTATAATTTATAGCCAAATTTAGATTGCATGTAAAATATGAATAAAAGCGCTTTGTTTTTTTTTGTCGCGAATGCCATTTATAAACATCTGTCGCAATTCGTACTGTATTTAAAATATTGTACCTACTACGCTTCCTATTATCTTCATTACATTCTACGTCATATGCTCAATGCAAGCTTTCTTATCAATGATTTACTACAAACTAGCCAGAGAATTGCAAAGGTAATAATACCTAACAGAATTATTATTTAATTTCAAACTCTATCGCAAAAAGGAAATTTATTTTCGAGAGGAAATTTCTTTGGGCAAATAAATTAAAGAAACCAACAGGGATAGGTCAAAATTTTATTAAACCTAAATGGTATAATTCAATGGAATATCCGATCCAGCGCCCAGTAATAAACGTCAACCGTCGTATGCAAAGTCCAGAAAATAATTCTATCCCGCAAATTTTTGATTAAAAAATTTACTTCATTAAGAAGATATTCTGAAAACTAGGATCAAATTCCCAGCAAAATTAAAGAAATCTACACCCTGTATATTTTAATTATGTTCTTATAAAGAATTTTAAAATAGCCAGGAGCGACAGACATCCTTTTATCTTATCAAAGGAGCTTAAACTCAATATTGTTTTTCTATCTTCCTCTCACTCCGAGAATTGTCCTGGTAACGGTATGTAAGGCAGTACGTTAGTTACGCCACTGAAAACATTGATTAAAAACAATGTACTTTTTCCTTTAGTTGCGCTGAAGTTTCTTTACGATGATAATACGAGAAACGTCCTGAAAACAAACAGCATTAAAAAGAAATAAAGACTAGTTGAAAGAAAATGCTAATTACAACTGTACAAGTAAAAAGATACCAAGTTTATAATTACGTAGACTTTAGAAGGCATTTTCTTGATAACTCTTATAAAATTTAATTGGGTTTACGTTGGCTGAAGTTGATTAGGTTTGAATTTGTATCCTGTCTACAGCTTATAGAAGCTGCGACGTATTCAGAAGTTGTAAACATCTCTTGGGGCTAAATTACTTACAGCAAGCACTTAAATTATGTCTGAAATTAGAATATTATGATACCTTTATGGCTTTCTACAATCTCTAATTATTAATAGATTAATACTGGAAATTTACTCTCTTAAAGCCCTTAAAGTCTCTCCACAACCATTAAGAACTTTCTGGGCAGAAGGTAGGGGGGTTTTCCGAATACGTAGCCCACTTTTTCTCGTGGAACCAACCTCTTCATTAGTTTACACGTCTTCTACATTTTTATGTATGTCCACCAATATTACCCCCACCTCTCTTTCTATTTCTGCGCCTTCCCCCACTACTGGTCCTCCCCACTCTTCACTTAAGTGGCTCCTCCCAGTTTCCACCAATGAGGCTGCTCCCACCATGCATCGTTATTCCACTTTCTTCCTATTTGGATCCTTCCACGCTTCCACAACTGAGCCTCCTACCAGTCCCCGGGTCCCCCACTCACTTTCCACTAATGAGGCTCCTCCTACTTTCCACTAATGTCTGAATTTCGAGTTCGACTTTCTTTCCCAATGGGATAATTAATACCTGAATGGATGAATGTTCCTCATACATTTTTCATGATAAAAGGGTGTATTACCTTCCTGATAATATTTGGGGCGGTAAAAATTCATATTTCGTATAGTGTTTGAGCGTTTCAAGCAATGTCGGAGCTGACTGTAACGTAACACGTTTAGTTTGCACTTTATATGCAGATGAAGAGCCCCGAAGTAAAGTTTTCCATATTGTCTGCTTTGTTAAACTACGTTGAAAGAATACTGTGCAACACTTAAACAAGAAATAAAGCTTCCTCTCTCGTTTTAATTTAAATAATTCTATGCAAATGACGATGAAAACGTTAATATAGCGAGCTGGGAACTTCATGAAAATCAACGTAATGAAATAGCTAACCCTTTTGTGTTTTGGCTGAAACGATTGCATTTTCATCAAGCGGTAGTTAAATTCCGCTCAATTAAGGAAGTTACAATCCAAATTAACTCGCTATTACTGGGAAATAACAATTAGCTGTGTATATGCAGAATTAGTTTAGGCAGTTTTAATTTATTCCTGCTGCAGATTGTGCTCCTGCTAGCAAATGCCCACTTTCGGAATAATAGTTAAACTTTACCGTATGGAATTATTTCAATGCCATGACACAGAGGGATAGAGAATCCCTCATTCCGTAACAGGTGTGTCCGTATCGCAAGTAATTTCATGTAAAATAGATAAATAATTAGGGGTAGGATTATAAGGTTGGTGTTAATGAATGCCTAAGGGAAGAAAACGTGGCAAAAGATGTTCCCCTGTAGGATTAACATATCATGTTGGCACAATTTTGTTAATAAAGTGTTCGATAATACGTGCTAAGTTCCTTCCGGGTCATAGAACCTAAGCGCCCTTAAGAGCGTCTCGTCTACACCAGGACATCTCACACTAAGCCTACGTGTTACATCCTTGGAAATGTGGGAAAACTGCAGCTGGTGCTTCTAAATTATGATCCCAATGCCTTGAGAGAGAGAGAAGCGAAGTTCTCGGGACAGGTTTTGGCTTTATTTTTACAGAATTCGCGTGCAACAGTTTATACAACAATTTAACACTTGAAATATTAGCAGGAGCAATATTGCCAGACGGATACTTGGAAAAAAGGGTTAATAAAAGTAACCCCCGTCTGGGCCGCGTGCTTTGATTCTCGAAGCGCACCGACGAGAAAATAGAAAAGCTCAAGTTAAATCCTGTGTGTACTCCTTGCATGATTAGATTATTGGCAAACGGGTTCTAATAGAAAGTGCACACTTGGGGCAGCCATCGATCACGATGCACATTCCCCCGATGTAAGCTCTCTGTTAAGCTTCACTGGATCTATATTTTTTTTTCCGCGCGCATATCCTTTTTAATCGCAAACAACCGACGCCGCGTTTTATTCGAGGACTGGAAACAATTTTTCACGTGATCATGCAAAATTGTGTGAAAAGCGTTTCCGGAAATGGAAAATCGTCATTAGCGAGAGTTTATATTTTTTTCTTCGTGTTTTGAGAAAATTTCCCGATTTATTGACCGGTAAACCGCAAGTACCACTAGGATATTCAAAGCGAGCAAAAGGCATTTATGATGTCAACTTCCTACATTCCAGGTGGTTGTCAAACAGTCGTTAAAAGAGATTATTTAGATAGCGTCGTTTTACGATTTTTACTTTACGATTTGTATGCATAAGATTTTATGTCTCGAAAAGCCCTTAAATGTCTTCTCAGACGAATATGCACGTGTTATGAGGCAATATCTGTATAAATTTACTGCCAAAATTTATATTCACTTACACGTAATAGCTTACCAGTGTACTACGGTCTAGTGCACGATTTTATACAAGGTAATGTTACTTCTACGTTTAATGACACCTACCTACAAAGACTAGACTAAATAAATTACACCTTTTTAACACTGCCGCTCGTACAAGGCTTATTCATTATTCATTTTGTTTCTAACACACCAAACGGAATCCTACGACACGAACAAACGTTTCCAATTTTTTTTGACGTAATTAAAGCTCCAAAAAAATAAATTTAATTATAACCATCCCAGACTGCAAGAAAAAAAATCTTAACATCTGCAACCCTTCAAAATATTGGCAAAAAAAAATGCTTTTACGTTTCCATAATTAAAAAACGACCACACCTGGGTTTCGGACAATATTATACTCGGGGGCGAATAGTCCGGGGGCGAATTGTCCTGAGGCGAATTGTCCTAGAAGCACCATCACCTCAGTTTCGTGGAATATCTTCAGAGCTAGCGTTGCTTTTCGGTGTTATGGTAGCTGGGGTTGTTTTCCAGATACCCCAAAATCATGTTACGGGTATCTTCAAGGTTGTGATTTTTTTGGACTGTTGTAACCCCCCACTCCCGGAAAATCATTCGTCAGAGTTTTTGGTAGCTGGAATTCTTTTTCAGATATTTCAGCTAGCCCAGTAATTTTAATTTCGCGGATATTAGCTTCCCTAAATTATTATTTTCGTAGTATATTAGGAGTTCGCTTTGTTCTTGTTAGTTTAAGCAGAAATTATGCGTGAAATTTTAGGGCTTAACCCAGTTGGATGGTTCGTAAAGTTCTAGAAACCGAGAGTTTCTGGTCTAGTATCTTCGATTTTACACGCACTAAAGGACGTCTTAAGGGTACATTACCAAGTTGAAGTTTAACGATTTGCGTCTGTTATTACCTCCATGGATTACGACCGTCTTAGCTACACGTAATCATGAGTTTATGGCGTTATAACGCAAAACAGATGGAACACACAGGTTGCATTTAAATATTAGTCCAATTTCAAAAGCAACGTTCACGCCTTGTTTTACGAGTCACTGTCGCTATAGTATATCTCGTAATTTACTTTTTAACGGCTATAAACCTGGACATATTACGCTTTTACTGAATTATTAAGAAGGGAAGATATTTTTAGTACCACGCCTTTGCGTCCCTACAACCATAAATGATGATTATTATTAGGGGTTTATGACGAATGAGTGGAAATTTGTTCGAGAAACACACATGTCCATAATGTTCAAAAGTTTTCCCCGAGAGCTAGACTAAATTTAAAACTGCAAAGGATATGAATGCTGATTACGGTGACCGTATTTTTATTTGGTGGCATTTGCTAGTGGCGCTCTGCCACCACATCGGGCTTAATTCCAGACGCTTTGCTGTAATTTCCTGTCTGCGCTGCTTATCTGCATACGGGAATGGGGGCGACATACATGCCCAAAGCACACTCAGGCCATAGGAGCCAAAAACATGTGAGCTTTCCCGTCATTATTTAGGTGAGATGTATTTTTACACAGGGTGTTTAGTTTAATAGAGATTTTCTTTCGGGATATTGAACTTTGTTGGTCTCTCGAGGAGGTTGTTACAGAATAATAATTATATGTCGATATGAGGGGGGATATTAAATGTACATGCGATTATTAACAAAATAATCCATAGGTAATGATGATCAGAAACGCATTTACATCGAACATGAAATCCCGCAACAGTGCAGTAAGCTTTTAAGTGGCCGTAGCCTGGTGCTCGCATGCACGATAATGGACATTACATTTAGTGGAGCTAAACAATTCCCTGTACAATACATGGCATTAAATTCAAACGCTGAACAATAAGAGCAACATTTATGTAGCATTAGTTAGCTGGGAAATCGGCTGCAGGGCAGCCAACTGTCTACGGGCACGGGCAATAAGTCCTGCAGTGAGAGCGAGGGTGTACGTGCCCTGCTCACAATAGATAAACGATACTGCCTCCTCCACCGCCGCCGTTTCGTCCCAGCTGCGATCGTGCCGGTTAATACTGAAGTCTTCAAGTCCTTTATTATACCTGCTGCAATGTAATGAGGCCATTTGTTATTTGCCCTGTTGCAATGTTGCAACAGATTTAGACCTGAAAGTCTTAGCGATGATATACGACCCGATCTCATGTCTCTTCTTGGGCGTCCTCATCTCTCTTCGCTCGCCTAAATTGATTTAAAGGGCTGCTTGCTATCTTATTATTAATGCTCACAGTTTGTTATACCTTTCTACTTGTCACTTAGTATTATTTTTCCTTCCAGGCATTTGTAGGAAAATTATTTCTTTTAACAACAACAAGAAATACTTAAGCCGCGCAAAAGGGATTATGTTACGAAAAAAACAAGGGTTAATATTATACAAAACATTTTGCTCGTACTAAACCACTGCTTACTGCATAATAAAGTAGTCGTTATTGTGTAAATTGTTTTCCACGAAATTAAATTAAAAATTCAAGAAAATTGTGCTTGTAAGACGTAAACAAATCAATGCCTACTACTAAATTAAATTAAAGATAGAAAATAGTATCTATTTTTTTGTGTTATCATTAAATTTTAAAACCTTAGAACGTACCTAGACCTTAAACTTAAGATTTTCCAACCCCTAAACCGAATTATTTATTTATCAAAGCAATCTAGACAAACCTAATTAATATAATTACATCAGAGACAATTACATCCCCACGTAATTATTTCATAAAATACTGAAAGCTAATGTAACCGTAATTGTGTTTCGTTTTGTTGATACCTACATCACTTCCATTAATTTTCATTGACGCATAAATATTTAAAATAGTTTGTCTGGTGCGTGTTGCACAATAGCAAAAAAAGAAAAAAAACTTAATGATGTCTGGAATATTAATATTCAATTTTCCTTTGTAAGGGTTACAAGCCCAAGGTGGTATTACAAAATCATTACTGGGTCAGTGATTCGATCGGTGGTACTAACCTACCCTAACAAATTCACCTCTAGACGGTTGCTATAAAAAATTCATGCTTCTAGGAGGTTAAATAAATGTTGACCGACTACAATGTTTCATTCATGTTATTTTGGGGGCGGTCGATACCAGACGTCGGGCCTAGTTGAGCCTATTTTGGCCCTGCTCCCGGTACTTCAAAAGTCTAGCCAATTTCATAGGTGCTCAGTTTATTTAATCTTATTCTAGTCTTCCAATCGCACGGCGGCACGGCTTAACATTTCTCTCTTTCCGCTTGTTTCGCCAGGTTCTTATCCCCGATACCGCTTCAGGGAAAGCTTAAGACTGCGTCCTTTAAAGACAAACCGGCGACACAAGATCTAAAAGGCTTAGGATACTTCAAAAATATATTGTTTGTAATTTAGAATGGGAAAAATACCGCTTTCTCGGGAAAAAAATTCGTTTGAAACAGAACAAGTAAGGCGATCTAGTTGGCCACGTGACGGTTATATACCTAGCGCGCGCTACAGTACGTCTTTTAAGTTAATCTTTTCATTTAAAGGTGTTGAAATTTGAAAGTGTTAGGTACGGAGATCTAGCTGGCAAAACTAGAAAATTCTGTTTTTTATGTGGGTTTGAAATGGATTCTATTTGTTCAGGTGTATATTAATATTAGAGATAGAATGTTTGATAAGAAAAAAAAAACATTATCGTATATTTACAGTAAACTTCCTGAAATACAATATAAAATTTTACAGTAGTAATGAAATATTCAAAGTTAGTGCACGATAGCGTGATTTTACTCACTAAAGCTCTTATTTTACAGGGAAAAAGAATTGCATTAGCTGAAACAAGAGCAATTTCAGTTTCAATAGGTACCAGAGCATTGCAATATTGTTTTTCCATTAGAGGAATTGGTCATTGTTTTTCTCAAAGTGGTATTTTTCATTAAAAGCTGCCCAACGCTCTCGCAAAACGGTGCCAATGAAATCCAATACCGCCTCTGTGACCTTTACCGCAAACACGAGCAAAAAGATCGTCAAGTTATAGTTTTCAACCACAGCATTACCAATTAATAAAAAAGCATAAATGTAGGAGGAGGGGGAGATTAAAAAAGCTTTGTTTTTATCGGGAAATATATACAGGGTGATCAGAATAAGTACCCATTAGGTTAATATGAATAGATTGGCAAAAAGAGAACTGTTTTACTTTCTTTCTACAAAAATAATTTTAAGACAAATTATCCCTTAATTTCAAGATTCTCAATTATTTAAGGGATTTTCCCTATTCCTACTTCGCCGTTTTTCAGCGAGTTTCGGTTGTAATTTATTTTAAAAGGATATGAAGGCGTCAATTTTGATCACCCTGTATATTAGGTTACTTATTAATACCTCTTCGAATAGAAATAAATTTGAACCGGGAAAATAAACAGAAAGTTTTTAAGAGTCCGGGCGCTCAGTGAGTTAAAACGGATTAATCTCATGCATTTTAATCTTTACCCTTGAACTTTATTAAAGAGTCGGGGTGGTAAAAAAAAGTAAGAGACGTCTGCGACACTTTTGTGCAAGTTTACAGTGACTAAAGTGTTTCTGTAAAATTTCATTGAAATTTCCTTTCGTATCTTTGCAACAATAAGAACGGATATTGCTTTGTGTTGAGGGAAACCAAGGCAAGTCATCACGGACTCGAACTTACAACTTCAGACTATTTTATTTTTCAGTTTCAAATCCAATCACCACCATTGTGCTAAAATCAACACTATTCCTCAGAGGACTAAGTGCTTTCTTGGATTTATTTTATCCAGACTAACATCTTCAAAACTTCAAGAGCTTTTTACAGTAAGAGTAAAACAATATTTGTGCGATGGCTTGCTACTAAAAGGATTACCTATTGCTATTGAAAATCTATAGTTTCGGAAAAATGACGTACTTTCTCTGTATTTCTATCTCTTACATCAATACGTCTTTATATTTTTCTTATAATTGGTTCAAACTTTACAACCAAGCTCTTAAAAATTGCAATTAAGTTTATACGTGTTACTGCAAACAAAATAAAATAAGAATTCGTTGAAGATGACCAATAAAAATCCTTAAAGGTAATAAAGTGACGTCATTAAGGTACTTGACAAAAGTATGTTTGCGTTCCCACATTCACAAGACCCGCAAGAGTAGGATTTGAACCCGAACCCGCGTACTTCGTATCCAAACGTCAAAACTTTCCCGTATCTAACTCTGCCAGAATTTTCAGTTTTCCCCAAAAACTGTAAATAAAATAAATAAAAGCGCTAAGTTAGGAGATCTAGCTGGCCAATGGAGAGCTTCTCCTGGTTTTTAAATTTATTATCACAGTTTACTTAAGGAAAATTATTTAATATCAAAATCTAATCCAATTATTGGAGCATATATTCGGTCTTTTTTCATTTTTAAATCAACGGGTGTTGGGTTTGAACCCGCGTACTTTATACTACCCATATCATCAAAATTAATATTAAAAGGAAGAACTAATTAATTTTGTTAATGGTTTCAAAGCTCTTCAGGACTATAATTTCCGGAATTACTCCGGACGAACTTAGTTCCAAGATCGTTAACACCAAATTTTTAACTTACTCAGGTTACTGACATTCAATGACGTCAATTTAGAAGTTTGTTTGATTATTTAATTTGCAAAGAGTTAATTTTTGGCTGGACCACCGAAAAGGATTCAAAAATTAGCACCCTTCCTTTAATTACATTTTCTCGAATAGGATGCACATAAACCACTATCGAGATTTACTTTTCGGTGTTTATTCAGACGTTCTTAAAGTTACTGCAGACGAACCGCAAACATTAAAATTGCGTTAGCTCAGCTTGCACTTGCAGACAGCTGAGTCATGGCGGAGGGTAATTGATTATCGTGAAATGATGCATTTCAAAATTCTGTTTACATTCAGTGCTTCCCCCATATGTATTAGAAGTCTCAAGAGAACTGCTTTAATTAATTTAAGAATATTATATTAATTACTCTAATGGAAATTTTAAGTTTGATAGCCGGGCACGTCCGGTCCTGTACCTTTTCAGGAAAGGTTCAATACGATTAGTCATAATTACATTAGCACTTTGAAATTTTGTATGCAATCTTTACGGATTTGTCTGAATTTTTTCCTTTTGTTATCGTTTCTGTAAACTAACCAAGAGCGGTAACAGGAGGGAATTTTTGGCAATAAAATATTTAAGTGTGGTGAGAGACAAAAATAAAAGCGCAGGCGAAGTTAAACCTAAATGGGACTTTTGCAAGAACATTTGTCTCAGTATTTCAAGTGAATAATAAACACTTGACTTGCATTATAACGTATCCTTTTGTGTCCGATAAAGAATTGCGGAGATTTGCAGCAGATATGAGATTTAAAAATTATTCGCTACCCATTGAAAAAGGTTTTGTTAGCTGGGACATGCCCAAAGATAATTTTAAGAAAAGTTGGTGTTATTTTTATACGAGATAAATTGTCCATTATGCGTGGGTTATGGACGCGGAGATAAAAAAATTTTACCCACACTTTCATGTCTTAAGGAGTCGAGATAAAAATTCGGTTTAACAATTTTACTTTCTGTTGGTTTGAGTGACAACACAAAGCTGTTTGTGTAGGAGCTTCTATGAATAAAAATAAGATTGAATTGGCCGTAATAGCTGCCACATTAATGAATTAGAAATTGTACGGTGTTATAGCGTCTGGGGTAAAAAAATTTAATAACGACCCTTGCCCTGTAATATTTATTCAATTATAATGAAGTTTTAAGATTTTTATAATTTAATTTTCTCTGTGCAAACAAGAATGGATCCGGTAACTGTACGTTCATGAGAAAACCGCCGGAGGTGAATTAAATCTATGTGTTAATAATTTAGTAGCTAGTTGTAGGTTCAGAGTAGAAAACCTTGTCGGAATTGTCTGAAAACCTTATTCATTCCCTCATGCTAACAAGTTTTTATTATCATTTTCAATGTTGTTCACGGTTGAAAGTGTACAGGACGTGGTGGGTAATATTCAAAACAAATCTCCAGAGTAATTTCTGTAAGCATCGCATGTAGTACGCAATTTGGATGCCTACACGACCTGGCAATTCCAATAAACTTCAAAGTTGAGTGTTGTCGTTTGATGCAAAGGACATTTTGGCGCATTTCTGCGAATTCGCTGCAGTGGTATTACATTTCGCGGCCATCATCGGCATTGCTGTCAACATATAAAACCAGACTGGGCACGGTAATGAAACGGACGGGTGAGCATGTTATCGTATATCGCTATTGCAGCCGTTAATTTGCATCGACCAGTGGACATCGTCTGCGTCGGCCATTGCAAAATGAAACTTAACAGTTCGCTGACGTCGTTTTTCAAAGATATTTTAATTGCCGGCATGTTCAAAAGATTCCACTTTTAATTCCAACCCTACCACCATAAAATAAACACAGGAATCGTTTACTTTGTAAAGGAAATATGAAAGATATAGGATAACCTTGCAGTGCATGATATAAACATGTCCAAAGAAAATTATTTCCAAAGGAAACGTCCCAAAAAGCCATAGACCAAAAGGGAACCTCCGAAACAATCCTTTCAGGATTATTTTCAGAAAATATTCATAGGCTGAAAAGGAAAATTCTAATAAAATATTTCAGGATTTAAGACTGAAATGTCGAAATACTTTAGAACTGATTTGTAGCAGCCCAAAAAAATTTTTCAGGAACAAGATTTCAGAATAATTATTTAAGACAATAATTATATATTACGCCAACGAAGTCGCAAATATTATTTATGTTAGGTTTGTTGTGAACAGTGAATATTTATGAATTTCGTATTTAATTTATTACCAGGGGTAAATTTTTTATCACGTGTACTTTAATTTGAAACTGAAAGTTTTGTTCTCCAAATACTTTTTACGTTAGAATGTATAAAATTTTTTTTGCGAAAGTTTAGTATATGATTTCAGTAAACCAAAATATTTTCTATTGTGTCTGGAAAACAAACTTATTTTTCATGTAAATTACAGAATATTAAATATTTGATTATTCAATTTAAAATTTAAGAAGAACAACAATTTTTTGTCCGAAACCCGCCCACTCAAATAAAATTCATTTTAATAAATCGCTGCAGTGTACTATCTACATGCTGAAGATAAAAAATTGAGTTGTTAACCGTCTGGGCATCAAGAAAAGAAATATTAATATCAATTCAGTCCATCAAGCGCTTCAAGACTAACTCTAGAGAAATTACTGAAACACTATGCGCGGGAGTCTTCCTACTCCATATAAATTACTTCATTTCACGTTATGAAGTCCAAAAGACTCATCCTTATTTAGAAGGTGTACGTGACGATGGCGTTCTTGCGCTGCCACCATTTTTCACTTACTTATCGTACCTTTTAAATGTCTTCTTGGCACTCATTCGTTTATTAAACACTTCCCGGCATAATTTAAAGAAATGAATTCTTCTTTTAGTACTTGCCATCGTGTCTAGACTTTAGAATTGGACTATTCTTAATTATTACTACCCATTTATTCTGATTTCTCAGTCTGCAAAGAAAATTTAAATTTTTCAGTTCTCAGGACATTTATTTTGTCTGCGATATTTTTTACATAGCAAAAGAGGCCTTATTTCTTATTTCGACGCGGATACCTAAAAGATCTTTTACAGACTTCACAGAAAATGTTTAAACTCATGTAGGCGTTTCCTCCTGTATTAAGTACTACTTGTAGAATACGAATCCGAACTTCTTTCTTATTTTTATGAAATTGTTTTTTGGAGGTTTGTATCCAAGCTAGATCTAACATGCGTAAAATAAGGGCGAGGCGCAAATGAAAAATGGGTTTCAAGTTTTAGTTCTTCACGTGCGTCTTGTCGGCATTTTCCAAAACTAATGTTAAACTTTTCTTGGTTGGTAAAAATTGTCAGTGAATAAAGTTTTAAAAGCTTTCTAAATACGTTGTCGTAATGAAATGGTAATTACGAAGAGTAATAAATGAGAAAGACGAGTCGGACGATAATTTTCTGAGCAGATCTTTTAAAGTGCCCATAAGACGATGAAAAAAAAGCGAGTCCCTTTGAAGGCGAGTATTTAGCCGTCACCGTGTTTTGAATAAGAGGAGCAGGGCAAAGTACGCAGACATAAAAAAATGGACAAAAACCTAAATTCATAATCCTGCAGGCAGCTTAAACATCTGGTAAACAAAGTCAATTCGCTAGCGGCCGCTTAGTGCGCTCTGAATATGAATATGTAATTGCAAACTAAAATTTAATTTACAGTGTCCTAATAGGATTATATTTAGATTAAAATCGCAACTTCAGCGACTGAAATTCTGTGCCTTTTTATTTTCGTTTCGGTATGCAAAGGCTGGTATCGGAGGCAACCAGAATGTGACAGGCTGTTTGTTTTACAGTTAACGGTTATCACATTCAGCACGCTAAGTAAACTGCACTAAATATACGATGAATTGAAAATTTGCATTTCCATTACAGTTTTTACTAGTTTCGATAAGATGAAGCACGCGAGTTTTGCTCTTGTTCGTTTCAAATTTAAAATTCTTCATTATCTACCCGCTTCTAACTTATATTAATCGCGAATGTTTATAAAACTACTTCAAATATTCATTACTCCAAGGGTTTTATATTTGCGGAAAATAATTTATGAATTTTCATTGACTTTTCTTATTCTTTTATGCATTGCAATAAAAGAAATGTACTCTTTTATGTAATAACCAAATATATTTCTTTCTTACTCTGAAAAGTCGTCTAATACCCGATCCAGATCATACCCTACTCCATCCAGAATCTAGCGCCCATACCTAGTTCTAATCACCAACTAAGGTAAGCGTAAACGCTCACATTGATCCCTTAATTACGTCAAACATTTATTTTCAACATGACGGGGTACCCACCCTTTAATAAACCCTGCCCTATTCATCGTACGATCTAGTACCTAACTTTACTAAAAACCCCCAAAAACTTAAAACTGCATCTTGGTCTGGCACCAAAAAATAAACAAACAAAAAGGCACTTCCTCATCCTTCAAGATTAATTGAAGGTTTCCCCGAATTGCTCAGATTTGGGTTAGATAAACATCTGATTATATTCGTGGACGTTTTGTAATTTGTCATGGGTTTGTTTATTTTATTCTCAGTAGGAGTTTTTTGATTGAAATTGAAGAGTTATTTGAAATTCAAAACGAAAATACATGATTCTCCATGAGTGACGTTGAAATATCTTGACAGTTGGCACTTGAGCAGTCAAGACGTTGTTTTGTTTGTCCAAAGCAGGCGCGATCTGACAGTGTGCACTAAAGTGGTTTTCCTGGTTGAATTGTTGGATTCCATTTATAAAGGTCTTGGTGTCATTCATGCATGAAACGGCGCCTGAAAACTAGGACTAAACTAAAATGGTTGCACTTTTGCTCGCGAATTTGAAGGTTACCCGAATAAAATCACATTCTCGCAAGAAAAATTTCCAATTGCTTCAATACGATTTGAGTTCTTTTGCAGTCAATAAAAGAAAAATTACGAAATAGCTCCCAGTACTTTAAAAGTAGTTCACGATTGAAGTGTATAAATCAAATTTATTACAGAGTCGAAAAATACAGTCGCTTCAATTAATTTAACTGAAATTTTAATACCTACGTAAGTCTTAGGAAACTGAAAAAATGATTATTGTTGTGATTATGGGGATTCAAAAGTCTAAACAAGTCCTGAAACAGGATAGCTTGAGCAAGTTGACTCTAAAATTATTCTTACATCTAATCCTGAAATGTTTTTCAGTTAGTCTTCGGTTGACTCATAGTAGGTCTCAAGTATTTTCAGATTTCAGTCTGAAGTTTCCATTTTGAATATTTTTCTGAAAGGTATTCGTTGGATGTGTTGCTTCAGCAGGTCAGTTCTGAAGTATTTTTACATTTCGGACTGAAATCTTGATGCTTTGTTTGATCTTTTCCTTGAAACGGTTTCAGGTTTAAAATATTTTAAAATTTCAGTTGAAATTTGGATCCTGAAAACCTATCTGAGGAGTTTATTCGAATCTGTTTTGAATATTAGCCGTAAATCGTGATCCTGAAAAGATTTCAGGAAGCTTTTTTTTGGGTCTTGAATTTGGTCACTTCTGAATTGGAAATCTTGATCCTAAAAATTTTCAGGGAGTTTTATGTTAGTCCGGGCTTCGAGTACTTCTGAAATATTTCGAAATTTGGGTCTGAAAAGTTGAACGTAAAATATTTTCAGGAATCTTTTCTATAATTCCGCGCGCGCTTCTTTAAATCAAAAGGTACTAAAATATTTTTTCAATTTCAGTGTGAAATTTTGACCCTGAAAATATTTCAGGAAGGTTTTCTAATGTCCTTGCTTTTAGCACGTTATGTCTGAAATATTTTTCTTCATCCTGAAATATATGTTAGAACATTTTGGTTTCCAATATTTCTAAATTTTCAGTTGACTATAATTTCTTCGTCCAGCTGTTATATTAGGAAAATTAGAGAGACACCTTGTTTTATCTGACTCCGGGTTTTCAGTCGATTGAGCAGATAAGCGTATGATCACCGATGTGTTCAGATGTTTAGCAGAAAGTGCACACCTTCAGTGGTTGAAAATCGAGTAAGATAAGGGTGACTGGAATAATTTCTTCGACGTCGCGTTGCGTTGTGTTCGTTCATCCAGCTCGCACGAGCAAACGGGGGAGGAGAGCCGCGTTTGCGATGATAAATTCGTCTGCTAATGTATAGAATCTCGCGACAAGTTGCACAGTTTCAAACTGCAATTTGAATAATGGAACATGCCAGTCTGAATGCAAGCGGAGACTGACGCTGTGTCGAGTTAAGTTTCACATTTAGTAAAATTAAAATCACCGAGAAGCACTGCATTTACAGTAACAAAGTTTGTCGTCAGTGCTAAAAGCGGCAACGACATTAAACCGAAATAACGTGTAATTTTTAATGCAAACAGCACCCATATTTGCCATGGCGTGGAGTGCTCGCGGAGGTCATTGCATACAATCTTGTCTGGGTAAATATTACCAGACGTGTACGGAGTGCGCTACACTTTATACGTCTGGGGACCGTAAATAAGCGTGTCCATTCAATGTTTACGACGCCATCAGCATATTGTCTTCAAGAAACTCCACCTTGCATAGCTTTTCATTTTTCAATATGAGTTAGACAAATACGGGAATTTCACTTTATGTTCTCTTATTGCGCTTACCTTCTTCGGTACCACATCGCTATATAATACTGTGCTTGCTCTACTGTACCGTAATATGCACAGATAATAAAAGTTTAACTCACTAAAAATACTTTTATAGACATTTTTATATTACTTCTGCAAATACATTCTGGAATTTCACATACACAAACATTTTTCTTTTTAGGAAACAATGTACCTACTATTACATTCAATGCAGGCTTATCCGTTTCCTCGTTATCTAACGTCGTCGTTATGAAGCTTTAAATAAATTCCGTAATTGTTTAATCTAGAGTAAATGTACTCTGTTCAAGAAGAGAATGGCGCCTACAACGAACCCTGTAACGTACGAATCTAAAATTAATCTAAATCTTCCAAAGCGTACCTAACTTGGGAGGGTAAAAGAAAAATCATCCAATTCAGTCCAAAATGGATAACTAAGATAAATGAACATTTCCGTAAAAAAATTCCGGGTATCAAAATGAAAATAATAAGTGGTTGGGACATTTTAAAAGGCCAATCTATTTTAGCCCCTTGTTTTTTAAAAGATGTAAACACGAGTAAAGTCGTTTCAACTATCCAAACATTAATTTTTTAGTGTTAATTAAGTCGATAGCGATTTTCACACCTACAGACTAAAAGCACCAATGAAAATTCTTGATTTATTTATAATTTTCTAATATGTGCCAGAATAGTTTCTAAAAATATGAAAATTTAATATTTTCTCGAGGATAATCAACGGATTTATTAAGTAACATCGGCAGCAAATCCATCAAAATAAAGCAAATGGGAGATCAAAGGGTAAGAAAAAAAAGAGTGTGATCCATCACTTTTCAGACTTTCGAAACGGTATTTCTAAAAATAATCCGTTCTAAACCACTTGCACCGCATGTTCTCTCCTCATTAATCAACGGAATGAGATGCTGTGTAAAACAAATATTGCTTGGAATTATTCATATGATACTCAACAAATATTTGTTTTTGACGCCGGTTGCAACACAAATATTAAGGAAGAAAAAAGAAAATCCGTTTGATGGATAATCCAACAACATTGACTAATGTACAAGAATGTTTTATCCTGCAAAAATAAAAGATTATCGATAAATTCTACTTACATATTAATCAAAAGTGACAGTAACCTATTTTTTGTCAAGCCAAATACCCCGTAGAGCTGCACATACCACAAAAAATTTAATTCTCTCTACAATTCTTTTTAAACCAAACGTTTTTCAAACTGAACATCCTCTATAGAGAGTCTTGCGAGAATGTTAAGCCAACACCCTGTAGAACTGAAAAAACCTTAGAAAATGAGATTCTGATTAAAGTCTGCTTGTGATTGCTGCGTGCTGGTTGGGACATTCCAGAGGACTGGTTATAAATTCTTCAAAATTCCACAGGCTTGGCTTGTTTTATCCAAAATTAAGTTTGCAAGGTTAGGGTTGTTACAAATGCTGGAATGTTTTCTCACCCCTTAAATTTTCCTGTAATTTTTATGAACTTTCGGTAGATATGCAGTCAGGAGAAAAATTGGAAATAGTGTATATCCATTCAAATTGGCAATATAGCCGAAAAATAACAAGGTCTAGCAGGTTAAACCTGTAAATCCTAGCACCCACTTTATATGGAAAATGTATGTAGAGCGCAAAGTGCAGTTTTGTATACAAACACGCCCTTACTTCGAGATATTTTTCAGCGTTAGAATATCCTAGTCTATTTCAGCACTTCATATATTATCTGCGCTATTCATGAAAATACTTTTTGCGAACAGGCTTTTATTTACGCTAGACTTTTATCTTGAGTGCTCGGTTCAATTTTGTTTTTTGTTTGTAATCGAAATTCAGGAGTTTAGAAAAAAAATTGCGAAAAGTCTGAAAATAAAAAGCTCAATTTCTGCCGCTTTGAAACGGAGGTGCATCATCAGACTTCGATATGAATCTCCTTGCTGCATTCGCCTTTGCTGCACAGCAGCGACTTCATAAAGTAGTTCTATGTGAAAAAAGCAATTTACATTCGCATGTAACAATTTTACGGTAATCTTATTTCTCCATTTCTCACTTAAAGCGAGCTCTTCGTCTATAAATGTGTGTATAAAGGAGTCTAAGAACTTTCTTTATTCTAACTTTCAGCAGCACTTTTGCGACTTATGAATCTCAAGTTTACATAAAGTAACTCGATCGTCCAACTTCATATACACTTGTACGAGGGCATGAACTTCACTGCCTTTATTAAACTGTGTAGGAGCTTGCACGATATTTTTCCCAACATTTTCTAGCTTTTAAAAAATTACGAGGCCGTGCATGTGGGTGCAAGACTATAAAATATTCGTGTTTCGCTGTTTACGGATTTTCAAAATTAGTAATAACACCTACCCAAAGGAAAGTTGCTCTATTATTCTGAAGACACGGTATGAGCTAATAGAGCATAAAAGAAACTTTCATTTGTTGCTTTATTCCATTTGCCTATAGTCCGCCCCTGGCGCCTTTTATGAATTTTTTAATTTTTATTACAAAATTGAGAAAACGTTTTTTCTACGTTTTAATTTTATTCACTTGAAATGTAACACCCTGTATATTTTTTACATTACTTGAATTAAATTTTAAATCAATACCGATTCTCAAAAGAAGTAAGTTTCTAAAAAGTTACAAGCAATGAAAATACATTACAAAGCAAAGCACCTTTATCCCGACAAAAAAAGGTTTTAAGGGGGGTTGCAAACGAATATAAAATATGCAGACGAGACAAGTACTATCGGATTTAGGCGCAAGATAAGGGAAACAGCACCTTCACCTATCTTTTATGAGTAGTTATAAAATTTGCATGCGGCGTCAGCAAGAATCCTCGGCAAGAAGAAGGAGGTAGAGAAGGCGCACTCAAGGATAATAATGCAGACTGATAGAGGACACCGAGGACACCCACTAGGGGAGCGATAGTACAGGAAGATAGACTACGCCCCCACCCGGTGCGGCGGATCGAAACCCGGTGAAGGTCAAGGTCAGTCTGGCACTCCGCAGTCTGCATGCAGTCGCGTGACCTAACCGGCGGACGAATTGCAAGGACGTTCAGAACAGGCGAACTTACTGAAAAACCTTCCCCCAGTCTGGGTTCATTCATTACTTCGGGTCAACTGTTGAGTCGGGAAGCTTTCCGCCGGGTGCTAAAAAAATTAATAAAATGTACGAGTAGGGGTTGCTTCCGGCTTTCTGAAAGTCTCCTTGAACAATAAGCCTTTCAGGAAACTTTATCAGCGTGTGATGTGTCTCAAGACAGGAAAAAGGAGAAAAGGACCTTATTATAAGGATCCGGAGAAGCTTTATTCCTGGGACATTGTATTTAATATAAAAATAGGCAGGAAAGAATGAAAACTGGAAAATCATCCCCTAGCAGGTAGAAACATTACGTAATCGAGGTTTTATTTACTCTCTTTTTTAATAATGGCGCAATATTCTAGTCCTTCCAGGTTATTATAATCGTAAGGATTTCATAAAAGGGTAAGGATCTTAGTTAAAGGAAGAGCAAATTAGGGGATTAGTTTGAGAAAAATAAGGATGAAAATCCATAGAAGAAGGGGCTGAAAACGCAAAAATTTTAGACGGCTCTTACGTTAGAAAAGCTTCTCGTGTCTTTTATTTGAAGAACAGATAATTTTTTAATGTTATTATCTACAATAATCCAAGGATTTGGAAAAGCCTGAAAATGCAGTTTGTGAAGTTCAGATAACGCCAACAAAGAGTTCTTTTGTGGTTTTTCAACTTTAATCCTAATGTCTGGCAAGGGTGAAAATCGTCTTGTATATCCCAGTGTTATTATAATTGTATTTTAGGTTCAAACAATAATATTTTCAGGACTTATTTGTATCTAAGGGAGGTTGTAGTGAATTTCAGATACACGCGGGATGTGTTCTTTTATTGCAGTGTTATGGACCACCAAAACTTTCTAAACGCAATTTTTTTCTAATCATGATTAAAACAGCAGATCAAGGTGGTCAAAAACCATTTAATCCGCTTAAACAATTTTCCAGTAAAATAGTCAAGAATTATTACCGTGAAAAGTCAAGACGAAATTTTCAGTCACGCGAAACTTTTCAGAGTGCTAAGTCTTGGTTAAATCTGAAACTTCCTTTGGTATCCCCGCGACTACCCTAATAACAAGAAAATAAATTGTTGCTTCGGATGATTAACGCAACCCCATTAAGGTACCGAAGCACCGAAATAGAACGCTTTATATAAGAGAATGGTGTAGCAAAACGATTATTAGAGAAAAACATTCCTGCTAGTAGGAGAAAAGCCGTTTATCAATCCTAAAGACATTCCAATCACATTTCCAAACACTGCAGAAATGCATCCGAGTGACGTGTCATTCATCATCCCGCCTTTAAATCCCGCAATTACGGCGTCGGCACTGCCTTAACCCCCTCATGTGTGGATGTTGACGGCGACGGCTAATGAGGAGATTTCCTGCCCAGTAATTGGTTTCAAATGAACAACTCTAGCTTTTGACTTTCATAAAACCCCTTTTCAGTGAAAAAAAACCCTTAGAAAATCCTTGAGGATTTTGAAAAATTAGGGAACCCTTTTGGTATTATTTGGCAAGGAATATCGATTGTTTTAATGAGCTAAGCCACCACGATCGGCAGATTTAATTCTAGAATAAATGTTTTTAGAACTAAATTTTTAAACTGTCCATTAATGCCTTAGACGTTTGCGAAACACAATTGTTTTCTAAGAAAATCGTTTAAATATATACAGGATGTTTAAGAATTGAAGTCGCAGGATACTTTTGTACAGAACTGGGTTCTGCTATTTAAAATATTTAGTGGCAGAGTTATGAATCGGAATTTGAAGTATAAAAATGTTACTGCAAGTGAATTACGAATGTCTTAAAAAATGCATTGCGCAATTATTTTCTTGACATCACACGTAACATTAAATTGTCTTAAAAACAAAAATATTTTACGGTCATCTCCTCCAAAAACGGGTTGTCCTCGCAGGTCGCGCATAAGCCTCTCGGATAGATAAGATCGTGGATAATAAAATACCGAAACGGTCATAAATGCCCGAGTTGCATAGCAAATGCAACAAACCAGCCTCTTTTATACCCGCAATGCCCGAAATAAATTGACAGCATTTTAAAACGCGTATTATCTTTATTGTTATTGTTATTATTATCACGAAACTGCACTGCAGTTATTATTGTTGTGTGCTTGTTAAACTAAAACTATTATGCGTGCTTTCATTTCGTTGCAGCTTTATGGACCTATGCACACTGCATGCGTTATTAAAGCTTAATTGCCCCCACAATTAGAATAAATATTGGTCTATGTAAAACGCTCAGAGAGGAAGTCGGAATTGTTTTATGATGCATTTAATAAGCAAATCTCATTTTCAAATTACAACTGACTCTTTTAATTATCTGTACTTAACAATTTTAATCCCTTACTAAATTATCTTTTTTCTCTTCTACACTTTTTTTTAAGTAATTATCCAGTGATATTATTACTACTAGTAATATAATGACAGGAAATATAAAAACCATTAATTATGCAAATTATGTAAAAAAAAGGAAAAGAAGAAAAACATTTACAAACATTTTTATTAGTATTGCTGATGGTGGAATGACGCAGACATTTTTTTCGTTTCAAACTTTGAATTTTTTTTCTCAAAAATTAATTGTGTCAGTCTTATAGTAACACTCGTTCAGACTCGACACGCTTATAATATGTAATTATACATCCCCCCACAAAAGATTTTTTTCAAAAAAAAATATAAATACGTAAATAAATTTATATAATCTGATAATCTAGTAGGCCTTGGAAGGTATTTTTTAAAAGAAATAGGTTCGGTTCTTACTCACTGTATGGAAAAAAAAGTGTCTTGTTTGTACGAGCAAATGAAATAAAACATATGAAAGAAAGGATTTGGGGCTTTGGCTCAAAATTAAAAAAAATTTTTGATCAAATTTAATTCGTCCTGTCCATGGGTGTCTGTATTTTAGCCAGAATGGACTAAACTGTATATGATTTAAATATTGAATGTCTCTCCCCCCTCGTAAATTTAGGTAAAAAATTAAGTAAATAAAATTAAATTAAATATTTTATTGTAAACGATTCATTTTAAATTAAACCTTCTCGTTTGGTTAAATAATCACTTTTTCTCGGGTGTTATCTTCGTTCGCCAAGCCTAGTATCCTTGACACCTGTACGATGATTGGTGGGTTTTATCATATTCTTTCCAATTTTGGGAAAACATGCTTTATTCTTTAATAATAATTCAGTTTGAGTGCGCGTTTTACTATGTGCCGTTGTGTTCATTTTATTAAAAACAATTTAAACTGACTTTATGGTTTTTTAGTGCTTTAGTGAATTAAACTTTCTTGTCTTAGCGTGGGTGTGCGTTTTACTGTACCTTTTTGGGAATTTAAAGGTAGGATTTTGAACATTTTATTTACAGCCAAGCATATACAAGGTGTTGCAACATTTTGTATTTATTTTACACGGCCTGGCATATTTTAAAATTATTTCAGACGTAAAAAGCATTTCGTGTAAAAATATTCGTATTGAAACACCCTTTATACTTGGGCTAAAACATTTTCCAGTTGACTTTATCGAGGCTTGGTAAATTGATTGTTTTTATCTCTTTTGCGTATGCGGTAATTTTATAATTTCATATAGGGGGTCTTAAATTTTTTCCTACGTAAATTATTCTGCATGTTTCAATTAAAAAAAATTTTATGTAATAAAGCGGTTCTTGCAAGTTAAAGTAATAGGGAATTTTAATTAAATAGTTAGGGGTAGTTCTTTATCGTTTTATTAATTTTTAATAAAGAAAGTTTTTCAAACAACGTCGTCAACCAATTGCTAATTTCCGATCTAGTCTTACGACCTAAGTTTAATCGTGTTGATCAATCTACGAAAGTTCGCGTCTTTTTCAGTTTGGCTGACACTGCGCTAACGCCATTCTAAAGAAATTAATGGTGTAACTTTCCCGTTGAACAGAAACAGATTGAAGACTCCCTTTAAACTCGTAGAGATAATGTGACGTAGACAGTAGCGTTGCATATATTTTTTTATTACTAAAGAAAGATTTTAGCGGAGGTCAGTTACAATCAACTTAATAAGGATTTAAAAAAATAATTATTATTATGTAAATGCAAACGGGTGGTATTCGTGGTTGCGAGTACTAAAGTAGAATCCGGCTTATGTAAGCAACAAGTAAATTGGAATTGCAGATTGAATTTTCATGATAGATAAGTTTAATATGCTTGGGAATTGTATGAGGGCAAATAATATAAAATGGTCAACATACATCGAATTCGCAGTAATATTCTCTGATCCTCTTTCGCGTCCGTCTGGCCAATTTGAAGATCGTTCTATATTCAAAGCTACGAGAGATGCCACCCCGCCTCAATGAAACGGATCGCAGACGTATAACCCTAGGGGGCGTCGGTCGGTGCAATTGCGCTGCACCTCCAATGCAATCTAACGCAGCACTAGGTTTGAGAGGGCAAAAGTAAACCGCATTACGGTTGATGAAACGGATTTTTCTACACAAGATTTTAAATTACACGAACTAACGAATGTTTTTCAAATTAATCCAATAACTAAACAAAAACTGAATTGAAAAGTCCAAAAAAGCATTGGATTCGAGGTCTGGATGATCGAAATCGTTCGCTGATAATAATTCATAGTCCGCAACTTACAAATTGTGTATCCATTTTATTTTTAACTTTAAAACATTTTCTGTAATAAAATACAGTTCCTTCCCCCTTCCTCGCCGCACTAATTCGCATCCACTGATCTTCTCCGTATAATTTTAGTCACACCCTGTATATATTTGCATGTTTATTGTCCTGTAAATTTGAAATAACCTTTGCTTTGAAAATATTTCTCGTTGGGAAGGCCAAAAGGTTATTAAAATGCCTGTAAGCGTTGGTGCTGATATTTCCTTCATTTTCCTCTCTCGTTTATTATCTGAGGAATATAAAGGGTTAAATATTTTTACGATTCAGTGGATACCGTGTTGGAATGTACAGTATCCGTATCCCCAAGTTCCAGACACATTCATTCCTGTACCAGTGTCCAACTCGCCAGAGAGAAGAGAGCTGGCTGTACTGTAAAAACTTCCGACTCGCTGAACAACCTATGGAGGTGTAGACTTTAATTTCAAACTTCAAATGCCTTAGTGATGTATTTGTTGAGACCAGACGGTACGGACGAGACGCGAATGCACTTGGATCTTCCCGGTCAGTTTGCTTTACACTTTAGGTATACGTGTTTGGTTTAGATTTGAACGCGTTTGATCATTCCAATTATGTCACGTCCAGAACTACTAATTTTCTCTCATCTGTACCCCATTGTTTGATAGATGTTTGCTCACAACTATTTGTACTTCATTAAAGAGATCCTCGCTAATATTAAACCACGCTTGGGGTAGTTCGTGTTTGAATTAATTGTATCCTGTGTACAAAAGGGTAAAAATGTCCAGGAAGATATTTTATTTGGTTTGGATTCGACAATTCATGCCTTTGAGATTTTTTTTCTCTAGACAGAGGGGACCTACAACTTTGCTAAGGCATCAAGCTTAGGGTTAGAGGGAAGATTATGGTTGGTTTGAACCATAAATATATTAATTTGCAGTAAGAGATTTTATTCTTGAAGCGTGTCGCAGTAAAAAAAGTAACGTAGTGCAAGTACAATTTTATTTGACTCGTTTATTTAAATTTTACGTACGCAAAATGGTATCTTTATTCAGTGGTATCTTGTAGGAGAGCAATAACATTATTTTAAGGATTTTATGTCCCCATACTTTTATCATGCAGACGGTGTAAAGACTTGAACTATTTAAAATCCATAAATTCGGTTGAACTGGTTATAACCGATCGAACCCATATTTGCTAAGTAAACTCTGCAGTCTGCTGCACCTTTGACATCTACGAGCAGTTACCTGATAAGTCTGCAAGGACGATGAACATAAATTGTGGATAAAACGACGCAATTTTCCGCTAGTGTACGCTAAGCATAAACGGATTCCTTGCTCAGCTCAGCACTTTCCATTTTGTTCATTATCAGGGCGGGTGTGCCCATTACCCTCGCTCCGGTGCTTGCAATCAGCCGGCGCTCCGGCACCGGATCTTCTCATGTCGACATGTCACACTATCTAGGATATGTGTCCGCCCACCAACCGACACTGTATGATTATCAGACACCCGGACTTTTTGCATACCTCTATTATGGAAATTCAGAGAGGGAAATTCAGGTTTTCCTAACATATTCATTTGTTTACACCAACTGCACCCTAGGGTGCTAATAAATATCATCCTTACCACATTTATGCTGATTGGAGATATATTTCTCTTTGTTTTAATTAAACATCACATTAACCGGATTAAAAATAAATAAATTAACTCTAAAAACAAATCTTACCCCTCGTCATTTCTCTATACCCCCCACTCCTAAACAAAACACGCTGTATATGGTAAAACTATCTCGAAACCTCCCCCCACTCTCTATTCTATCCCCACCACGAACTGCATGCATTATCCCCTCCTACATTTCATATTGTTCTCTACTCTCCCACCCGTTTCCTCCACCTACCTGAAATCCCCACCTGTTTCCGCATTCTTTATTCCTACATTCCTCGTGTAACCCATTTTTTCCCACCCCTCAATAATTTACCCCTTTATAGATTCCCTACTATTTCAGATAATTTCTGACGCTCATATAATCCATCCCTTTCCACAATTTTTATTTTCTGCATTTTCTCCAACCTATTTCTAAATTTTTTTCCTATAAATCTTCCCCTTCGGTACCTATTTTTTTCTTACCGCGCATTTTTATATTTTCACCCCATACCCGATTTATCATGCATCATGCTCGTTATTTATCCTTTATTTCAAAAATTTCCCTAAAAACTTTGTACTTTAACAAAGTTATGTTTAGTACTGTTGGTGGGAAGTTCGAATGGTACAATAAGCCATTGTTCCAGCTTTGTCAGATACAAGGAACATATTTCGTTGTTACTTGTACACTAGTGGCTGCTACATAGCCAGGGATTCGTATTAGTTCAGAATTCTTATTGCAGAATGCACTTAGCGGAAAGCTTTTATTTTCACTCGGCAAAAAAAGAGAGTTACTTTAAGCGATGGCATGCTCACTTGTTGCATTTCTCATGATATACTTAAAAATCAAGGCACTTTTCTTGTAGCTTTACTACCTTTTCTATAGATTTTTTCGTCATTAAATGCCATCAAAGAAGTTCTTCTTAACTCTTGAACTAGTTCCCGAGTGCATGTATGCGGCACTCACTGCCCTGCTGCATAATTAAGCTTTGGAATTATGCAAGTTCAGTAT
This sequence comes from Hemicrepidius hirtus, assembly GCA_963082805.1. Classification (NCBI taxonomy): domain Eukaryota; kingdom Metazoa; phylum Arthropoda; class Insecta; order Coleoptera; family Elateridae; genus Hemicrepidius; species Hemicrepidius hirtus. The sequence continues at coordinate 31,240,841 of OY720165.1, forward strand.
CTTATCCTTATGTAGAATTTCATTACTTGAAGTTAACATACGGGTCCCGCATGTCTCTGACAATTTCGCTAATTAAACAGTTCTGTTCTTACTACTTATTATCTGTCTGCGCGGTCGCTCTGCCACCTGCACGAAGTAAATTTGTCATAAATTGTTATATTACATCGTGACTGTTGGTAGTTAAGGTATTCATCCATTTATTATTGATATCAAAAGACATTTCAGTATCGTAATCAAAAATATTTATTGATTATCTGAAATGATTGAACGGAATTGGTTTCGTTTTTTGTTCGTGGGTTTCTGAGAAATTGATTGAAAAATTAATCGAAACAAACGAATTTATGGTTTCCCTAAATCCTCTAAAAAAATCAGGACCTTCCTTTCCATTTTTTTCTATCCTTAAATGTTAAACATTCTTACTTTTTTTTTCATGATTTATCCCTTAATCCTGTTGAGTTTTGTTTGACCCCTTTATCGTTGGAAGTTTTTCTCGTTCGTTATTCGAAGGATAATATTCAATTTAAACTTGTTTACTAAAAAAACGTTCGTTTTAGGAAACAATCCCTGTATTTCATACCTGTCGTTTTTAAATCGTTTCTCAATCCCTCTCGGTTTGGGTTCTTGACATAAAAAGTTCGGAAATCACTTTACTTCCAGACATAATATATTATAAAAGGTTGCAGATTAACGTAACGGTTTCAAGGCATTCATTTTGCTACTCTAATAAATGGGAAATGAACAAAACTTTCGTACTCCTTGCGCCATAAAAGTTCTTTCTATCAGTCTATAAAAAGTCGGGCCGCCAATGTAGGCTGGAATCAAGCCAGCTCTGAATCGTTATTGCCCATAAAGAAGAAAGCAAAAGTCTCGTCTTACACCCTTGCTGTGACCTCAATAGCTTCGGCTTTTACCAATTTTGCTTCTTCTGTCTTTTCGCATTTTCTCAACGTAACCCACAAAAACCAAGCCCTATATGCGAAGACACAAATTATTTTTATTGCATTCTCAGACGGACTCAAGTACCTGCTTAGCTGAAATACAGAAAAATATTCGATAAGGGCTTTTTTAAGGACTCTTCTACAAAAATTTAGCTTTTATTTCTGTTACGTAAACAGGGCAATAATATTACAAAAGAATAATCCTCTGTTTGTTTATAATTCTTAAATCCCTTGAAATTTTAACTTAAATCATGAAATAATCCTGTAATTCCAGAAAACGAATGAATAATTGGTAATAACATTAAATCCTCATTAAGTAAGAATGATTTATTTGGTGGCAGCGGTTGCTAGTTATAATAATATCTCTTGGAGACTTCGAACGCAGATGCAAGTTTGGATATCTTGTTAAAATCGCATCAACTGCCTGTTAGCTACAGACAGAGGCTTTGCTCATTAATGGTTGCAATAAAAATAAATTTAAAATAGACAGCTCGTCGCCATTGATGGGAATCGATTTCAGTCAGGCTGGCGAAACGGAGGTCGCGTTTTATAGCTCCTCTTTGCCCGGTATGTGCTCCAGATAAATCTAATCTGATTGGTTCATAAAGCCGATGTCGGCTAACACTTGGATTCGACTTTTTCCTTTCATTTTTCTACTCGGTTTACGACTTTTTCATTGATAATCAACTGGATTTGAATAGAAAGCTTTCCCATTGCATGTTCATTTAACAAACAATAATATTTTACTAATTAACACCACGAGGTGAACCGGGTTTGGATTCGGAGTATGCAGGTTCAAACCCAACTCACATTGAAATAATTTCAACTGGAAAAAAAATCCCCAATATTTTTTTCAGTACATACAAGCTTCTTGTAACCTGTAGGTCCTCTATGTCAACGGGAAGCTACAGGGGGGTACCCTTTTATGTTCTGAATAATCTTCCTGACTTCCTGATTTTAAAATATCGTCCTGGAGTTTTCCTTATACTTGTAGCTGCCCAGGAAGTCACGTAAGGATAGGGTTCGTTTTTTTAGAATATTATCCGTCCTGAATGAATGCATAAGGAACGAAAGTTTTATATCCTTGTAGCCAGGACAAACTTTGAAAAACAATGAGGTGTAGACATAAAACCGAAATTCTGCGGCCACAATGGTCAAGAGGATGTGAATGTTTTTTATGCTTATCAGTCTCATCTTGTACCTGTTAATATTTCATTTTTAATTATTGTGCATTATAAGAACACGAAAACATTTTTATGAAGGCGAGGAAAGTACACGTCTGTGAGAATTCAAAATAAGAAACCGTGAAAAATAAAGACTTCATTATAAATTAAAACAGCCGCAGTAAGGATTGCTGTAAATACACACTTGAATTTATAGTAAGAGATGGAAAGGCGTGGAAAGTTTTGAAAAGGGAATTTTATTTTTAATTTTAACTAAAAATATTTTTGTGGCTCTTGTTGGTTCGTATTCTGAACAATACATAATAGGCATCATCATCGTCCTGTCTGTTCGCCTGTGGTTTGTCGGTCATTATCTGTGGCTAGAGGAAACCCCATCGACCGGTGATAGCAACAGCTCGGTCTGCAATTCTTCCGGGGAAAAACTAGCTTAGGGGCACTTAGCTTGCACCAGAGTGCATTAATTATTGCGGTCGGCAGGGAACAATTTGTGGAGCTGCATGCTTTCTCAGTACTTGTTTTGAATTTAATGAAAGAACTGTTGGCTTCCTGCAATACTAACTTTTTAGACTTTTTCCAAGCAGGAAAACGGCGTCGTTAGTGTTCTGGGTAAAAGTATTTAACTTCATATAGAAATTATGCAAATAAGGAGTTGCGTCATAAAAATTTAATTTAAAGTCCTCTCAAGGATAAAAATCTTTAAAGAATGACCGCTAACGCACCAATAATAAATATTTTGTAGTTTTATCCCGTTTTAGTTCTAAACGTCCTTGCTAGTAAGAAATAAATATCGCGAATGGTTATAAGGAAGCTTTGAGATAACAAATCACTACAAGAAGGCTGTAAAGATATTTTCCCGATTTTTCTCTCGCGTTTATGGTAGGTAATTATAGGTATGCTAAGATGTAATGCAAATTGCATTAAAAGGTAGTAAATTTTAACTCAACTATCTAACGGTATTATTCGTGTAAAGGCGATAAATACGGGTATTTGTAAACCACATCGTTTATTAGGATTGGAAGGTCGAGTGCAGCAGTGAAAGATGTATTCATGGTAACGGTGTGGTCGTATGTATGCAGCTAGGAAGTATCCATGAAGGTGCAATTGCTTCCCAGACGTGGGCATAAATCAGTCTGGAAATTCTGCAGTTGTACACTCGAGCGATTTATACGAATGCATCCTTGGCAATACCACCTACTGTTGTGACGGTAAATTGCACAACTTAAGATGCAGTCTCTCTAGTAGCTTACATTCCTGATACATCCAATAAAATGGATATTCAACTTCAAACGTTCCTCCTTTGCCTTCAAATATTAAATTTACTGGAAATAGTCTACTAGACGAGATTCGTTAAAAAAAATTTCCGCACAGCTTTAAAATACAAAAGAAAATTATTTTTCTACGTAATTAGGGGTAGTATTAACATTTTTTTTTTGTTCTCGTTCCTGGCAGTTTATATTTAGGAAGTTGGTGGGATTTAATCCATCCTCCGTGTTCATTCAGGAAACCCCCTGCAATTTTCTGAATTTCTTAAAAAAAATTATAAAACCCCTTCTCCGCTGTAGATTCTGCCGTATCAACCCCTAAAACTTATAATATGTGAGCTTAAAACTAAATCTCGAAATTCACGAGACTTGGTATACGAATCCAAAGTTATTACCAACAATTTTTTTTAACGATCGGAATATTTTAAAACGTACGGCTTTGATCCTTTTCGTACACTGGTTATCAATTTCCAGATTCTCGTGTAGTTTGCAAGTTCGATTTAGTTTCCAGAATACTATATCAGTGCTTAGTGTCTGTTCGATTCGGTTGAAAGTCAGTTCGCTCGTTTTACCAATAAATCAGATCAAGTGATGCGTGCAGTGCGATCATTAGTGCACATGACACTTGCAGCGCCAGAACTGTTCCATTAACTGATCGCAGACTGTCGGAGGACGAGTTTTACGTTTTTGATGTTATCAGTAACAGAAGGGGCGAGAATATTTTTAATGTAATAATCGAAATCAGAGGACAACAATTGGTAGGTTTTTTTTTGTACCATGGACTTGTTCGGGGAAATTCCCGCCGTACTAGCTAGCTTGTAGGTAAATTAATTGTTTTCGAACTTGTAGGATGAGTAAAATAATATTTTTTTCTTTAAACTATCCCTGTAGGCGAATATGTGCGTTAGGGATTCAATCGGGAGACGTACTGGCCAAGTACTGAGCGTAGGGTATAGGTAAATATGGAAGTGTGCGACATACTATTAAGAAATTAAATGAAAAAACCTTAATGTTGAACAACTCTGTATATTACATAAAATAGAAAACAAATAGCAAGTTGTTTTGAAGTAACTTTAGTTGATTCAGTAATTTATCTCTTAGATTCCTGGTTGGAAAATAAATTACACTAAATTGCTGAAGAACCGAATAATTTGAATAGTTTTGTTTGCTAGAACTTCCACTAATTTCTTTTCATTATTAATTACATTCGGAATAATTAAACGACTAATTATTTTGTGTAGAAAAAAATAATTTCTTTAGTTTGGAAGAGAAAACGGGATAACACCCTAAAGACATACAGGGTGCTTAGGAAAAGTATTTTAACTAAATTTTAGATTGCGAATACTTGAAGTGAAAGCATGACGAGTTAGGTCAGGCGACCTTTTTTTTCGTAACGAATTCGTGCAAATTATAGCAATATTTATTAATGTACAAAATCGGTTTTTGTATAGAAATATCAGTCTCGTATTTTATGGGTTTGGGGGTCAATAAAATGCAAGATAGATTGAGATAGTGAAGTACCAAGAGGTGCAGGCGCGAGATGTGTTGCAATAAAGCTGATGAGTAAGGAGCATGACAATAACAAAGGGTCATGAACGAGATCAGGATAAAAACCGCGTCAATAATCATAAGCAGGCAGACAATTTCCTGACATTCACAAACCGCATAACTAAACAAAGCAGTGCACTTGCGAGGTGCATGAACGCTCCAGACGGTTGATGATAGTCAGGCCACTGACTGATACCGGTCGCTTTAATTCAGACAATGCTGCAAACGGGTGGCATCATCATTGGTATATATATTCCAAATGCACTCGTCCACCACGCCGATGTGCTGCTGATAAGGTTAACGGTATGCTAATTCGAAAGTGGTCTGAATCATGAATTCTGCACTATCCTGCAGACAGTTAACAGCATTATCCGGGAACTAAAGCTCGAACCCGGAAACGCTCCGGGAGGTTTTAAAAGGATTGTTTTCGTGGCTTTAAGACAAAAAATTTATATGTACAGGTATATTCTTCATGCCGTGCTTAACATTCTAAAAGGAATGTTAGCAGTCGGAAAAGTACAAATATTCAAAGGTGTTGCCTTAATTAAAAGATAATTGTTAGTTATTTAGATTTTTGTTTATACGTCAGTCACTATATTACATTTAATATTACATGCTAGATTGTTCTTGTTGATTGCAATTAGGAAAGATAAATTACAATTAATAGTTCTAGAGGTTCTCTTAAAGATTTACAAGATAATAAAATATTTATCTTGTTTCAGAATCAATAATGTTTGAACATAAAGAGATATCGATTTGAAATTTTTAAGGGTTGTAGAGGAGGGATTAAATTGGGAAAATTACAAAAGTTAGTTTGGGATAAAGAATATTCAAAGTTGACACGCAGTTTTATTTGCAAAAATGACGATGACTTTTTTAATCATCCACCCTGTACACTCATTATTTGAAATACATTCAATGTAAAACAATTTTAAACTTTTAAAGATTTAAATCGGATTCCAATAAAGCGTGTTCTCATCCCCCACGTACTTGCAGGGTGCAATTTTTGATTTTAATACATATGTAGGGGAGGAAAAAATAAATTCTTGCCAAACAGAATTAATTTGGTAAAGATGACGCACAAATATCGTTGTGTTTCCTAAAAAAAATTTATTTTCCTTTAATTTTTTATTGAAATCCGTAGTTATGATATTATAAAATGATTTTCCACCCTTTTACACCTGAATAAATAAAATCAGTTAGCTGAAAAAATTATTTTAATAACTTCAGGTGACTGACTATAACTGATTTTTTTTTTGAGTTTCTTCAAGTAATTCGTATACAAAATTATATCATTATCCTCCAGATATTTTATATATAATTTAAATATACAGGGTGTTTGATGGAAAAATTTGTACCTTTTATTTGTAAAACACGGAGTTTTTTAAAAAATAAATAATAATATTGTACTTTCGTTGCCAGACATATAGCGTCTATCAAAACATGCACAAGGTATAATATCAAAAGTTCCACAAAGGCATGTTAACAATGCAATTTGGCTCGATTGCACATTAGCTGGTCGCGAACATAAGAAGCACGTTAGGTATTCATAAAAAGGTCGTTTCAGCTTCAGACGACGATGCCCATTAAACCGGAGTCTCTGATATGACGACGACGTAAGTACAGAGAGAGCCAATGCTGGACATTAGACGATGTTTGGTCGTTTCACTGCTCCCTTACATCTTAATTGAAGCTGTTTACCTTTTAAGCTTGTTACCAACGAACATCACACGGACTCAAACTGTAAACGAACCATACAGACAAATTAAACCCAATTAAGCTTAACACTGACCTCCAGCGAAATTGCTAACACAAAGATTTCAGACTTTGGTGAGAATCATTTTTCTACAAAAAGAGTACCTACTATTCGGATTTCGGAATGTTAGAAAATATCTTTATGGCGTGAGGGTTGTGCTTCAGGTTTATCCTTACAAATCGCATTTCCGAAAATTATTGATAGAAGTAAAGAAATATTGGCTTGTGCCTGCTTTAGATTTGTTGGTTCATTTTTAGGTGAGCTTATGCTGAATTACAAGTTAGATTCCTCAGTTCTAAACACATTTCCGGTACATAATTTAGGTTTACCGAAGAACTGTGTTCCATAAACAACACCCTGTATAAAATTTTGTGTAAAAGGGATGTGAATGTTTCACGTCTTTATCTTAAGATGGTAGTTGTCACTAACCGATAGTGTGTCTGACTACTTCTTTAGAGAAAATATTAGCGAAATGAATCGCGCTCGAATAGAATGGCTAAAAGCTATCGCGCGCCGCCAAAGAAGCAACATGCCGTCATTTTTCTCAGAGCACTTTGTAGCGCTGCAGATAAAGATGAAAGCGGTGCGTCAGATAGAATCACGGTTAAAGTAGTCGCGCTATAAATTGCCCACGTACGTGTCTCCCTGACAAGTAATGGTTGGGCGTCACTTTATATGTTTGACGCTCCAATCCAGAGCGTCCCCGACGTCCAGCTCGGTTTACTATTGATGCTATCTAGTGAAATATTGTGCGCATTGTTGGAATGTCGGATGATGAGTGAAACTAGAGATACGGCTGCAAGCATCATCGCTCCAGTTTATAGCCCCAAAGATTATCTGCTATTTGTTTGCTCCCTGATGCGATTTCCGGGAGAGCCTCGAATAAAGTCAGAATGTCATTCTTGTTATACCAAACTCGAATGAAGGTTTCACTCCCTTATTAGGAAAATAGGAAACAATCCAGAATTTCCTGGATCACACATGAAAAAATATTGTTATACACAAAACTATTTTTTTTGCTCACAACTTACAAGAGTCTCGCATTATTTGTAAACGACAAGTTTAATGGCCTTTAAGGTCGAACATTATCGAATATTCGATTATAATAAAAAATGTTATGATATTGTTAGGTATTTCTTTCCTTTTTATTTTCAAATTTATGAGAAAACTGTGCCGTTATTAATAACCAGCCACGCCCTAAGTTTATTATAACATAGGTGGTACTTAAGAGGCTTAAACATCTATGAATATTCACAACCAAAAGCTTGGGTAATAAATTTTAAAGACCCTAAAATTAACGAAACGCCGAGTCTTGAATATACAGCATGATCTAAAATAATAATATTTCCGGAATTACCAAAGGAAAGGATTTGTTTTCCTACACGCGACTTTATAATTCTTCATTTGTGTAAAATCATAAACTCAACACATTGTATAAATTATTTAAATATCTCTTAGATTATTGAAAATTTGACCTGTTTCTTGGCTGGATCTTGGTGGTATTTAAATTTCTAAAGCACCCCGACGTCGTTGTATGTAAAATTCCGGTTTTGTAATCCCACAGTTGGGGCTTAGAATAAATTAAGGGTTGTCACTTCAAATATCAAACAGTGACAGGGGCAACGCATAATTTACTATAAACTATGAATGAGTGGCTACTGTTTAATTTCATAGTTGACGAGAGTAATAGTAAAAACGAGTCTATTTTATTTGTGCACCAGGTGTTGCAAGTTATTGTGTATTTTTTAAAAAAAATTGTGTGAACTGTCGGGTAATCCCCTGCGGCTTCGTTTATAGAAATCAAAACGGACACGCAAGTCCTAGAATTAATTACATTCTAGGTGTCTTATCGCGTGGAATTTATCAATAAAAGGGAATAAATTTAATAATAAAAAAAGGGTAATAAAGTTAACAGACACGGTCTGTCACTTCTGCATTGGCGAGGTAATGCAGTGTGTCTGTTCCGTCCCGTTTCGTGCCTTCATATATTTTATGCAGCGCCCTGGGATATGTTCATATGTATGTAAATTTGATGCACCATCTCTTAAATTGATTGTGAGTGTCGTCGCGACATATAGGTTTTGTTTTTTCAAAGAACGACAACTCGGCATTCTGAGCCTTCTGTCTCATCGATAGGCAAATTTATTCTGATATCTATTTCTGATAGGAGATCCGTCGGCGTGATATTTTCACCGTCATCAGCTCAACTTTTACGATAAAAAAAACAAGGGAAACTTATTTTGGTGTCTTTTCAATAAAGCTGAAGATACTGATTCGTATTCAAAGATTTTTTTAGTTTTTCTTTTTTTCATGCATGACATGAAATTTGCTTTAGCACTCAATCCATAATACCGTGGAAGCTTTTCCAAGCTTAAAACTGTTTTGTATGTCACAAAAACTAAACCTCAGGCTCTTGTTTTAACAATTAAGTGAGAGGCAGGAATAAATTAGAAAGAAACACACGAGCAAACGCAAACTTTGAAGAAACAGGAAGGTAGGAAAATAGGTAGAGACCAAAGAAGAGAACTCAAACAGGAAAACAGAATGAAACGTAAACAGGCGAACAGCAAGCCAAAAGAAATCACATAAGTATTCGCATGACTACACAGTCGATTCCTTTTTTTTTGCTGTTAAATCAGGACCGTAGCCAGAAAATCCTTGATTACTGCAAAACTAATAAAAACCTCGAAACTTAAGGGTACAGAAAAAATCCTGTACAGATCCTAACCCATGTTTCTTCCTTTAAAAAAAAGTCGGAACATCAAGCACCTGGTTGAGTTGTCTATAAAAGGAAACCGAAAAGGACTAGTTTTAGAGTTCCGTAAATAAGACTATTAGTAACTGTCAGGTTTAAAATTGACCCACCTGTCTTGCACCCACTGTTAGGACATGCGATTCTCCGTGTCAAGTGCAGCAATGCAATGCCTGCACCCAGACAGAATGTCTAGACATAACAGGCAGCTGCCCAACAATATGATCCATCGAATTGAAACGACCTTGTAAGGGAGACAGGATTGTGAAATTCAGGTCTAAATACCAAAACAGGTAAAAGCTGAAGAGAATTAAATGTTTTCTGAAATTCAGAAGTTAATGGAATTTTTTTTTGTTTCGGATTGTTTTGATTATTAGAAGGATTTTCAGTTCAAATTCAAACCAGCGTAAAAGAAACGACAAGAAAAATTTTGAGTGGATAGAAAGAAAGAAAAATTTGGGGACAATCAGGTTGGTAAAAAGGAATAGGTATAAGACACACAGATAGCTAGAACAAACAAATAGAGACGGAAATTGTGGCTTTTGGTGGAGGCGCAGGAAATGTTATTTAATGTTTTCGGGGTCACGCTTCGTTTGCAATAGGCAGAAAAAATTCTCAAAACTTTCTATTTTTTTTTCTACGTTTTCATAACAAACTGAAATATTCTATAATTGTTTTCCAGGGTTTGTATATTTAACGAGAAATAATAATTAAAGATTAAGGATAAATTATGAAAGTTTTCCTCTTCGTGTTCCTGTTGGAACTTTAAAATTATCAACTAAATAATAATGGTTCCTAGATAAACATTCCCAGGGAAGCTCCTTCGTTATGCCTCGACGATAGACAAATTATCTTAAGCGCTTGCAAAGGCGCAGGAAGTAAACATTTGTTTTAATAGAAGTTGTAAAATATGCACGATGTTTGAGTAGGAATCTTGAGATTAGTTCGAAGTTGCAAGACGATTTAACATTGGTACTATAAGGCACAGCCCTGAAACTTTCTAAATTGGATACATTTTGTTCAAATCAAGTAACCTCAAATTGCCAATAACCGCGTCTAGTTTTCCACTGCATTGCCCTTTGCCAGATATAATTCGGTTTAGCCAACTGAAACAATAGCTTTATTTTATTTTGGTTTGTTTTTCTTTTCCTCCACATCCGGTTTTATCAAAAAAATAAACATTCCCTCAGACTGATTGAACCTTCCCGGATTAAATCAAGAAATTTACGAATGTTCGGCGGTTATTCGTAATATTCCGGTTTTATATAAATATTCCGGGGTTCGCCAAGCGGATTTATTGTAAAAAATCCGGGATCTAGTATTTAAAATCTGTTTTTTTTTAAATCCGAGTTTATTGCCTAGGAACCGGATTTATTATCAAAAATTCAGGGCCTTTCCGGGTTCACTTCAAGCGTTTAGGAACGTTCTGATCTATTTATAATAATTATTCCGGGGTTCGCCAATCGGATTTATTGTAAAAAATCCGGGATCTATGTAAAATCTGTTTATAAAAAAAATCCGAGTTTACTACCTAGAAACCGGGGATTTATTATCAAAAATTCGGGACCATTCCGGGTTTACTTCAAGCGTTTAGGAACATTCTGATCTATTTGTAATATTCCGGGTTGATATAAAAATTCCGGAGTGCGCCAACCGGATTTATTGTAAAAAATCCGGGACTTGTGGAAAATCTTTGGTTTTAACAATCCGGTACACTATTAATTTTTTTAGTTTCTTTTTCTTTTCTTTTCTAAGACTAATTTTATTCTTATCGTATTTTTAAGCCAATTTATAGTCGAAGCTTGAAGAAAAACAAAGATAAACCCCTTTTACATCTAAATTGCTAGCAAACACTTTGTTTAATTTTCAAGCTCGGTACTAAGACGGTCCGGCGTTTGATTTTGTTTATCTTTGCTCTTTGTACTGCACTAGGGTTGCAAACAAAACGTCAGTACTTCAAAGTTTGGTTGTAGTCTGCCAAGATTTGCGTGCTAACAGCTTGTCAACCGTTTGTGTATTTTGCATTTAAATTAACGAACATTCGAATCATTCAACAGTAAAATGTTAATGACGTTCAGGGGTTAAAACAATTATTTAAGGGGTTAGTTTATTTTAATATTTTTATTAATGTAATTACTACATAAAGGATTCTCTACATGTAGAGAGGAGAGCAACGGAAAATGTTCTCGTTGTGATTGAAAATGCAAATTCGTTGCATGTTTAAATTAAATATTCCATTTTGCACTAGCGGTCGTCTTTGTTCAGCGTAAACTGTAAAAAGTGAACAAATAAGGAGCTAAACACAACCCCTGGGCAATTGTATAGAGAAATGCGCGGCGCTATTCAACACCAGAAACATTGTAGATTGTCTGCAAACAATGCGGCGCCGTCATCAGCCAAAACTAATTAATTGAAGAGTAATTTTGCAAAGTCACGTGCATTGTTTAGATAGTGCATTCCAGTCTAGCCGTACACTGCTGCTGCGACAAACAAACGTATAGTACACAACGTTGCTGCTGCAATCTGGCATTCCAAATATTAGGTACTAGGGTAGTTTACATTGTCTCTAAAGTCGACACCGACTATGACGAGAAAGAGCTCCTTCAGACTTTCCTGCGTCAAGTTCCGCGATGTTTTGCTTCCTTAACTATATGTTTCCTTTTAAAACTATGCCAACGAGTTATCAAAAGCTCAGACACAAACTTATTAGCAAGAATTTCCACTTAGCAGACTCCTTTTAATTAATCATTTTCCGTTCCGGATTTGTGGAAAATAAACCGGATTCGTTTGGAAAAATCTCAAATTATTTAAAAAATAATCCGGAGAAACGTTTGAAAAATAATAATAAAATTCCGGAGTTTAAAAACCCGGATTTATTGGAATTTTTGGGGTTTATAAAAAACTCCGGGTTAGACAAAAAAATGTCTTGTTATGTAAATATCGACGGAAGTTTTTTTAAATGTAAGGAAAAAATCCGGGTTTAATGTCCAAAAACCGGATTTATTGTTAAAAAATCCGGATGAATCGTACTTCTCAGTCTTCACTTAAAAATTTTTGGTCTAGAAACCGGATTTGTTTTGTGGGATAGGACGGGAATAGAACGAATCCGGGTTCGCTTAATTAATTTGAGAATATAAAGAAAATCCGGAAAGATCTGCAAATATTTATAATTCCCCGGATCTTTCCGGGTATGTTAAAAATCAAAAACGCACTTTTTAATGAAAAACAAAAGGATTGAAGCTTAGGGGGATGAAGGTGTTATTACAAATAATGTAGTGGACGAACATTTGACTCATAAGCGTCTGGATTTCAAAATTAATTAAATGTTTGTTTAATAGAAGTTGGCTATGATTGCGGTCTATTAATATTGTTGTATTGATTTAAGTCTATGGCGGGTTGGATTGTAACTCGGTAAATAAAGCATTAATTATTGTACTATATATATAAGTACAACATGACCTCCATTGTTATATTATACCACCTACACAATTTGCTACATAATACATAACACAACACGTGTCGATAACTTGATTCGGATAATTCAAAACACATTCGTTACACAAAACACTATTGTTTAGTACAAATAATTAACAATGGTATGGGAAAGTCAAAAGAACCTAAAAGAAGTAGCTGTAGAAAGAGAAGGAATGGATTTTTTTTTCTTTATTCCCCTTTCTCTTGGGTAATACTAGAAGAACAAAATCGCATATGCTAGTCTGCTTAAAATAAAAAATTCCTGGAATTGAAATACACACTAAAGCCTTTCTTGCCACGCAGCTTGAACCTCATTGAGTTGAATTAACACCCAACTAATTTACAACCCCTATTCATTTACTAAAAGAATTAAATTAAAGGTTAAAGAAACGAAAGTTCTTATCAATAAAATTTGGTTTTTTAAATTAATCCCTAAAAGGAATTTTCCCTGAGACAAAAGAAACTGGTATTTTGAACACAGAGTTTCCTTCAGGAATTGGTATTCCGGTTGGCACATAAAAAGTAGTGAAAAACAAGGAAAGAACGTGGTAATGGATATTTCAGGCCAGTGGTTACGCGCTGCCCAAGTGATTTATATCGCCACACAGTTATTTTACAATTCAGATTGGTGGGATCCTCGGTGCGTCGTTCACACCACCACCACCAGCATCGGTTGTATTAAGGCAAAGCCTCATCCCATTTTCTAGCTTGTCCCGACAAAATTTACACGTTCCCAGAAATAGACAATAGAATATGTGAAAAGGTGGTTAGTTTACAAGGAAAAGCGTCGGTAGCGCATTTTACAAAATATTCTCTTTTTGTTTTTCTTAAAGAAACCCCAGTAGGTACAAAAGAGTAAAAATAAAAAAATATTTTAAATCTAAATATTTGCTAATATCTTTTAAACATTTCAGGAAGGAATAAAGCATCCCTTTTTAATTTAAAAAAGAAAAATATTAATTAGTAATAAACAAGAATCGAGTAGCAAGTCGCGATGCAACCCCTACCCACGTCTTTTAGAGTTTTCAACCCTTCCTATCTGTCTCTTTCCTTTTCTCTCTCCTATTGGTTTTTCTCATCTTTTTCACCTCAAGGCTTGTTTTAACACCTTCTAGGAATGTTTTAACACTTCAAATTGTGTTTCACAGAACGAAAGATTGTATCCACCCTGTAAAGACTATAGGATAAAACAAGAGGATGTTTGTTTTTTTAGTTGAACTATTATGGTACGACGTTCAGTTTTTAGTTTTTCACGATAAAATGTATTGTTAAAAATATGATTGCTTTATGTATTTCCCTTGCGTCCGTCTGGTAGAAATCGTATCCGGATATGAAGCAGACCATTGCACAAACCGCAGACTTTTCCGTTTCCCGTTATAATTGACTCGCTACGATTGCCAGATATAAACTTTCTTTAGATAGGTGCACCCTACCCTACCCGTTCAATAATTTCAAAACGATACTTTTTTTATTACCGCTTATAAAATTTCCAATTTAATATTTACACTATCCGCGCGCGACTAGATTAATTGGAGTGTCTGAAACAAATCGAAAAGGATGTGCGGTCCAATTATTTATTATACCTATCTCCCCCCCCCCCCGGTTTGTAGTATTCATATTTCTCGAGTGAAAAAATGTAAAATAAAAAAGCATGTCACTCGTGCATTTTATACTCTCTTTAAAACTGTCTAGACTTTATAAGCAGGAGTTTAAAGGAATTTAAATCAGCAAGTTGTTGCAAAAAGTTGCGCCTTTAAGTTAATCTCAATCTGCAAGTGAAATCGCTCATACAGGCGAGGTTGATTCTCTTTGGCAAGATGTGGCTCCTCTGCCAGACGTCTCAGACCGCAGGGCGACAATTGTAACTCAATCGAACAATGTGGAACTGCACAAAGGCTCTATTATTATCCTCGCTTATGCGTTTAATTAGTCCTTTAGTTCAACGAGGGATTCCTTCGCTTTCACCATTCATATAATTCGATAAGAATAAGCTCCAATCAACTCTTAACGAGGAAAATTAAGGAAAATTCATTACTACCTAAATACTTCCAAATTACTTAAAATGATTTTGGGACAAATTGAGATTCATTAAAATCCTTTATTGTAGGTGTTCAGGGTATTATCAAATTCGTTTGCCCCTTTCTACTCGTCTTTTCTTGTTTTACCTTTTCCCATCTCTCTTAATCTCCACAATACGTTCTCAGTTCTCCTAGGAATGCGTCTCTCCACACCCTTCCCTACAACTCTGCACTACCTTCTCTATTCCACTTCAATTTTCTCTAGAAACATTTACTACCCTTTCACCCTCCACAATTTTCTGTAAAATCTTCGCTTTATCCCCACGAACTTTCCACAATTCGTCAAAGTATCTCCTCTACCACCCTCTCAAAAATCGGTTTACAACCTTCCCTGCAAACTAGACTAAAATTCTGTTTGCAACCCTTAAATAGGGACGAATATTATGAAAGTAGCGTTGAATCAAAAATATTTTTCATGTTTATACAAATAATATTTTATTTACAGAAATGTTAAAAAAAACTACTGCAGTAATTTAATATCGAGGCTCCCCCAATCTTTTATATATTGATAGATCAGCTTTTTTTTCAATGAAATTAAATTACAAGAGTATCATAATTTATTATGAGAGGCTTTTTTAGGAAATAAACAAACCTAGATCAGATATATTAAGGGAAATATTCTGAAATATCGAAAATATTTAGTTTTTGGGGGTCGACATTTGGCCGATGTTTATAAATTGTTATTTTTACCAGATTCCCCACCAATTTATCATGTCACTAGATGTGTATAGACATACAAGAACGACCTAACAGCAATATGTCTTCAATTTTGCGTCTGGAAGCCAGCAATAATCATAACTCAAAATCGCAAAAACTTGAGAGCTTTCTGCTGAATGGGGTTTGGAAAAGCAAACTTTCAAACTTATTTCAGATTTATTTGTTTCATTTATAGTTTATTATTATTAGTATTACCTCTAATTTTTTTGTTTTAATTTTAAAAATATTGTCTGATTCAACGTGGAAAGATAAATGTTACCTATAGTACCTACGCTTGATTAAAATTCGGAGCGCGATCCTGACACGTTTATATTCATTTATTAGGTTTCTAAATAATTAGGGTTCTCATGGAGGGCGACATTGAAACGGTCCTTCATTGACACATTTAACACAGACCGAGAAAATTAGTTTAACCCGGATTTCCATTTGAATCCCGTTAAGGTCGCCTTATCCGCAAAACCCTTTTTTGCATTAATTTAGTACGAAAACTAAATCACAGACACGCGATGGTTCGCGTGTAAATCTTTTTTTTTTTGTTAGATTGCGTTTTAATAACGTTTTCGTAGTAAATTTCCGTTGTGCGACAACTATCACGTATAGGAACGTTTATAAAAACGTTATCGATTAGAAGAAGTTTTTATTACAAATATAAAAACGTTTTCAAGATTATCAAGTCATTCTTTTATTCGTCTCATGAAAATTTTATCCAAGTTGGACGACGAGTTTTAAACCAGAGCATAAACTCAACCAATCAGCCTTATCTGTTAATAATACCGAGTTGTAAATTCAGGTCGTCGACTTTTATGATGATAATATTTCGACAATTCCTGTATTTTTATATTTAAATGTAAATTTCAAGATTATCTTAAATAAATGTAAACATTCTTAAACAAGTTCTTAATTTTAATATAAATCACTGAAATTTAAAAGCAAAAAATTACGTCATTAGGGAATTACATAAAAAATTGTTATTAAATCCGGTGTTTTCTTTTTAGTTGACTCATTTTCTTTTCTTTTTATTACAGGAAGAGCTCGATTTGGAAGACTTACGAAAATGAAGAATTTTTCAAAAAATTACGAAAGAGTTCCACGTAAGTTTTGTTTTGTTATTCAACACCCCCAATAGAGTCCTTAATCCTTCCCATTGGAAACCAAATTTCGTAATTTCTTCCAAGAGAAAGTAAAGTGTCATAAAACGGAAATCGTCAAAACGGGCTCTTTTCAGAGAATTTTCCGACTTCCTAGGGATTTACACCCTGTATATTATACAATTAATAAAAATTCCTATAATCTGTAGGCTTAGAATCTCACACGAGCACTTTTTCACTAAATTACTGGTTTGGAAATACATCGCGGTCTAATAAATGGCAAGAGAAACCAATAAAATAGAGTGTCCTTGAAAATAGACGACGGTTAGGGGTTGCTGAGTGCTTTTACACTCTGTATATTTAATAAAATTGCACCACCCTGTGATTTTACTATAAACTGTTGCCTTAGACTTAGAGCTTCAACGTGGAAAAAAGAATAAAACAATAAAGTACAACGACCTTGAGAACAACCCCTTTTAAAAATGTGTTCCATAACCTTGAAAGGGAAATTTTTAAACGAACTTTAGGGATTTTTTAAGAAGTCTACACCCTGTATATTCGTCACAATGGTACGTTTAGTTTAAATTCCAATATTTAGGTCCTGGAAACAAGATTGATAGGTCCTCAAGTGATGTAATAATCTTGAATTTATTTTCGTGATTCTTAAGGGAAATACGACAAGACTTGAAAATATTTTACATCCCCTTTTAGTTTAGAAAAGAAAGATTTTACTTGTACAAACAGCGGCGTCTCCAGAATGTGAAGAAGCATGAATGCAAATGATAAATAAATATGCGGTCAAATACTCAAATATTGAACCGGGAACAGGAGATGAGCGAAGGAAAAACGTCTACGGTTTTCCATGGAGACGTGCACTCGGTATAACCACCGCTAACACGAAGCAGCAGTTGCAAGTGGAAGCGAGGGAACGCAACATGGCCGGCGCGCGTCATCGTAGGAGGGCGGCAGGTAGAGAATGGAAGGAGAATGCAACGTCTAGACACTACGTCACGCCGCCCCACCCGCACGACGTCGGATCGAATCCGCCACCGTCCGTCCGTCCGGTGTGTATGAGAGCTGCAGGTCCAGCGTAACGGGCGTCGTTTTACCATTTTCACCATCCATAATTATTATGACGACGCGTACCTGTACTGACCGACGTCGACTACGTGTCCAGATTATTATCGATTTTTCAGGACGCGCCGCGTACTAGAAAATACACACAGAGAGTTATCCCAACCGCGGACATGACAGTATTAAATGTAATTATTAAATGCAAATCCGTCCCGATGCATTAAATAATTGTAAAATGGGGAAAAAAGCGGTGCGGTACGCCTGCCTCGTACACGGATGCATATTTTGATTTAGCATTAAAATGACACTCAAGGCTGCATAAATAGTAAACTCAATTATTAAATGCAAATATTTAGGGTGTGTGTCCTGTTTTGAAAACAGGATAAAAGCTTCACTTTGAAACTAAAATCGTATCAAACCGCGTGCACTTTAATTAAGGAAATAATTAAAAGAAAATCCAAAATTTTGCAATTAAGTAACAAAACTGAAATGATTTTTAGGAAGTACAAAGAGGGCCATTTAAGTCTCAGTTCGTAGTTTTAGAAAAAATCATTTGGATAATTAAATCTGGTTAAAAACCTTTATAAGAGAAAACTGAAAATTTTTCCTAGATGGAATATTTAAGACAAAGCTGATCTTTCTGAAATCTAGGAAATTCTGTTTTAAAAGCAAAAATTGTCAAAAATAACACAAGCTTTATTATTTTTCTCAGTAGTCCCTTTAATTTTCAGGTTTGTAATTAAAAAGTTTTAAATAATGTCCTGAAAATGTATTTAATTTGAGTTTTCAGAAAAAGGAATTTTCTTTTCAAGAATGCAATTTTTCAGAAACAAGTCTAATATGTTAAAACCTGAAATATTTTGTTTAGATTAAATTCAGAACCATAAAACAAATCTTTTAACTTAATAAAGGAGCAGTTATTTCCTACCGAAAGAAAAAAAAACAGTAAATCAGTTTTTCTTTAAAAAGCGAAATGTCGGCAGTTATTTTATTTATACCATAATGGTCATGCGTCATGGTCATATAATTTTAATAATTCATATAGAATAGACTTCGGTTAGGTGTTTCTATTTTGAGTTTCTCCTTTAAGCAACAGGAAATTGAAAAAATAGGAAATATATGTAATATAATAATTGCATATTAGCGAAAAAATCCCATAAATAATTATTTCTAAAATTGCAAATTGTTCAAAATAAATAAAAAGTGAATGTTTTGCCTGCAGCGACGATAAGAACTTTACGTAAGCTTGCAACGTCACACCAGGTGCAGGTCTCAACTCATTTTCAATGCAGTTATTCTCTCTTATCACGTCTTTCTAGTTTTATTGATAATAACATTCTTAAAAGTATATAGTGTTTTGTCAAAAACGAAAACGAAAGTAGCAATTTTGCCTGTCCTTGAGGCTTGAAGTAGTTCGAAGTAAATAATTTTCGGAAAAAACATTTTTCAAAATTTAATTCAAATCTTAGTGCTTGGTGTAGTGGTAGTAACAGTTTTATAAGGGCGCTATAGTTTATCGGGTTTTCAAAAATATATGGATACTAATATTAAATGTTTTTCGTGTAATAGTGGAACAACAGAATCAAGTCTGGTGTCGGTTAGAAATGAGATCAAAGGTAATTTATTCAATTTTCAGTTACGTCTTCATTAGTAACCAATAAAATATTTCAACAATAATAAGAAGAGAGTAGAGTGGTAGAGTGGGAGAGGGATGAATAAAGAAAGATACAGAGACAGTTCGTGTAAACCAAATTAAATTTCAGGCACTCTTGAAAATCTTCTCTTGATCACTCGCTCCTTTTCTTTCTTTATAAAAAATTAAATTAAGAATAATAATTCTCGCCCCTTATTCTAGCCTTTAATGTATTGTTTTACTTTTTTTTTGTTATCAAGTTCAATAATCGTTAAATTAATTTTCACATTCAATTCGGTCATTTGTAAGTAAGGTTTCCAGGAAAAGTTCCGCAAATATCAATTGATGTTATTTTAACTCTTGTTAATCGTAATATAATGATGTAATATTAAGAATGAACAAATCAAAGAGTTTTTTTAGGAGCTAGTCTGAAAAAAAATAAAGGTCACGTATAATAAATAACAATTTGACGATACAGAAGTCAACGATTTGTTCGACTTTTTAACTGCAAAGGTATTTTGACGGATATACAGGATGTAGTCCTCTAGGAACGCAAAAATGTCTATTTTCAGGATTACTTAGCATTAGGTATTTCCAAAAATGTTATGGAAATAAATTTTGCGCCTCCACCAAATGCAGATCTTAAGATTTTAAGAGTTTTATTAAAAAAATTCTGTGACAACACAAATGGAATATTTATTTTTATTTTGAGGGGGGCTCTTATAAAATATATAAGCGTAATCAATCAGGGTTTTTTTTATTTAAAAAAATTATGAATAGAGAACAGGAAAACTTTATCGCTGAATAATCCAAAGTTCCGTAGTTAATTAAAATCGAGTTAGTGAAGTAAATTACACCCAGGTTAAATTACTCTTGCATGAAATTCACGGCATTTAAAGAAGAATTACAAAATCTTGACAGTTTAAAGCAAATTAAAGCGTGCCATAAGCTCCCTAATGAACAGTTAATCCGGCAGCGAGTTATCGATTATTGAAACTTTGCTTTTACTTAACTGAGGCATAGTAACGGTAAGTTTCAGCACTTTGATTATAATTAGATAGCTGCTATTAACTTTATCTTCCCAAGAGCTTAATGCACTATGATGCAAATTTCTTAACAGATTGTAACAAATCGGGTTAAGTGTGTTCCCCTTTGCAAGAAACTGGCAGCTAATGATTCAACTTCGGAAAGCGCTTCTTACTCTTCCCTTTAATTAGTTCAAAATAAAGAACAACTTGCTAAGCTTGCTCGTAGTTTCTAACAAAAACAATGCAAAAAGTACACAAGTAAATCAATTCGTTTAAAAGGAACAAACAATTAAATTGTTTCCTTCACAGGAAAAGGGACGAAATGAATTATTCACTCGTTTTATTTGAATTATTGTTAAGAATAGATTTTAAAAATGTGTCAGTTGAATAAAACTAGTGCTACATCATTTCGGGGATAAGTTCGGAATAAAACCGGAAAATCCGCGTATTTTGGCAAAGGACCGGTCTAAGCTTTTTAGTGCAGCTTTGGAGCTTCCACAACTTACTATCCATCCAAACATATGTGCATGCACATTTCGTATTTTCCGGTATGAAATATTATTTGTATTAGCTTAACTCGAACGCTTCTTCTTCCCTATCTTCTGTTGCATATTTACGGTTATGTTCGTATTAAATTCTGGATGTTATTGAAATTACATGAGATATTTTGATATCTTCGCAGGGTACACATGCATAAATCGTAAAATGCATTTCTGCTTGCATTTTTATTGCCCGAACAGACAAAGATAATATTTGATCTACTGCTAATAAGAAATTTTTAGTCACAGAAGCGCCCGTTTTCTAAATAAATCAGAAAATAATTGTCCACTGTTTTCAGAGGAACCAGTACGGCTCTGTATTACAGTACGACTGAAAACAAATTAGCGAATAGGGTGGAAATGTTTGACACGTCCACCAAATTCAAGGTTTTCAGCAGAAGATCATAAAGTTAAATATTTTCAGGAGAATAGGGGTCACTATTATCTGATATTCTCACGCGATTAGCGCAAATACGAATATGAAAATTATTTTTTGGTGCCTTTACCAAATTTAAGGCTTATGTAATTCAACAGAAGGAGTAACAAATAAAATTTTTGCTATGAAACTAAGGTCACTACCGCCTTAAATCCTCACAAATCTGACCAATTTTAGGAACTGTAATATTTTGGCGCCTCCACCAATTGCACTATTTTACATTTACGGGTTTAATCACGGGATTTCCTAAATCCTAAGGGATTCAAATATGTTTATAGTTATTATGGTCATTATACAATGACAGAAAAGAGATAAAAAAAATTAGGGTGCAGTACTCCAGTTCAACCCCCACTTAACCTCACAGGTATTCCGAAACATTTACATTTACCATACATTTACTTAGTACGAAACTGTGTGATCCTTTTGCTTTGTTTGCAGTAATGTAAGGCAGTACTTTAGAACTAAATTAGAAATAAATTTAATAATAATTCTTAAAATGAGTCTTTAGGAGACGCTACTCCTGATGTAAAGGAAGTTACAATCCTGTCAATACAAAAGTATTATATAAAAGGTAAAAAAAACAAGAAATGCCTCGACAAGCAGACATTCTGAGCTTTTTGATTAAATAGCAAACGCTTTCATAAGTCAGATCAAGATCGCGGAGAAACAATGAACAAGTTCCGAGAATAAAATGGCTGTGATCTCGTTGATTGATGTTTTTCTGCACGGAAGATTTCCTTCAGTTTCTTCCTAGCGCGAGACGCGCTTGTAGCGCCACCAATCGTGTGGCAATCAATAAAGTCATTGCTTTATTTTTAGAAAATTACTTTTAAATTGCAAGTAAATTGAATGCCGGCGTAAAACTTCCCAAACAACAGCAAATGGAATTTTCGAATGAATTATTTTTTGCTGAAACTACCAGAGATGCCATTTACATAACCGTAATAGAACACATCGGCGTCTTTTCAATTTTAGTTTCCCTCCTAAAGCTAACATTATTTTGAATTTAATTACAAAAGCTGCCTTGGTGAAAGGTTTCTCCTTCTGTTATTACAATTTGACCTTGAAATAATTTTTCAAGGACATACGTTCTCGAGGTTATTTCAAGTTTAAATTTGGAATAATTTAAATGTCGCATGAAGTAGCAAGAGAGCATAATCGTACAAAATCCATAATGTTGTAGTTTCAAAAAGGAAGAGTGACATTTATTCCTTGTGGTAAAGGTGTTTGAATATTATCTGCACGGAACGTGGGCAATATCGGTTGATGGCTTGATGCTATGCGGATTCACGTACGGTCGGGTGGTATTACTCCGTATTTACAGTAAATTCCGAGATTATGGTCGCGATCATATGCTTAAGGCTTTAGTGTAGGTGTTAAATTATCGCGATACCATAGTTATGTGTTTTGGTTGCGCCAAGAGATACAGATAAAACAAAATGCGTATAATATATAAAACTTCGTTTTTACGACGCCTTTATGTAAGATTTTTATAACTGGGACTTGGTGTCAATTAAGGTCCGGTCCTAAGTCGTTTTATTTTGTCTGCTTCAATTCGCTTTTGGTTCAGTTCCATTCCCGATGTAGGCGCGCTATGTTTTATTGCTCGTACTTATTTTCTTTTATGGACGCTACTTGCAGATTCAGCTCGAATCCTCCTTTCTTTTGTCTGTCTGTTACTTCCCTAAGTACCCGATGAGTTTTACAATCGAATCGATTTGTAAAAATTCATTTCCACTTCCTATAGTCAATACCCAAGATTACTTTAAGCTTACTCCGGACTCGGAATGAATATTTCCGTTAGCTTCGAAATTCTAAAGCCCTCTCAAGAAAAGACTTGAACTCTTTCACGAATTTTTGAGTTTGTTGGCGACCTAAACTTTGTATATCCGCCTGAATTATCCAGTTAGAAAAATTCCAAAACAGCACTTTTAGTAAAGTACGCAATGGGCGCATTCAGCCAACTCAACGTTCACTTACCACGAAATTGATTGAGCACTGAAATCGACAAGGCGCCCAATACTCATTTGGTGGAGGCGCCAAAAATTTATTGAATTTATTTTTTTTATGAATTTCAGGCAGCACTGACCTCAGTTTCATAAAAAATAATGGATCGACCCCATAATATTATTAGGAGGAAGCTCCAAAAAAACTATTACCTATTAGTTTCTCTAGAATCTCAGTTTGTAGTGGGTTAGGTATTCCCCAGATAATTTTTAATGAAATTTACTTTCCACTTTTTCCACAAATTTTGCAAACTGAAAAAGGCGTAGAGTACAATAATTGGGGAAAGAATTAAAACCAGTATGTCTCGAATTTAATTTGCCGAATCTTTTGTGGACTTACTACATTTATTGGTGCAATCAAATTTTATTGAACAGCTTTCTTGTACGGTTAAGCTGTGGAGAAGACATAAAATCTGAGAAAATATGGTGAAATAAAAATTTATCATACTTTCGTTCCTTTTGTTTTTATTTTTACAACCCAGAAATAAATATCATTATTTCATTCAATTAACACCTTTATTGTTAGGTACAGTTTAAATTTGGCTACCGCATTGATGATGTTCAATTAGTGGAGAAAGTGAACATAACCATGGCCGTGCATCGTTCAACCGGTGTCTGCTTTCAAAATTAACGTTTAATTAATCGAACCCAGATGAAGTTCTGTTTACCTTGGCCGTTAAAGGTGAACTGTTATTCTAAAGGTGTGTAAATACGCCTTTGGCGTAACCGTCTAGACGTCCTGACGCTCCGTCTGACGCTAACACCGTCTACTTTTAGTAGGAGGACGCAAACTACCTGTGCGTTGTTGCATCCTTACGTAACTACTACATATTGCGATATATTTGCCAAGGTATACGACTTGGCAAATAAACAATTAATCGATTTATATTGGGTTCATTGACGCTCGAGTTTATTCTCTTTTCCAAAGACGTACTCAACCGAAACATATTTATAATTGTTTGACGGAAACAAATTTTTGGCGCCTCCACCAAAAATGTAAAAAGTTTTAAAGTGTCAGGGACACAACATATTTTCTGTGAAGCAACACTGACTGAAATTCTAAGTACTTACCTACTAATGGATTTTCTTAGAAACAAATTTTTGGCGCCTCCACCAAATGTGGAAAGTTTATAAATTGAATGAAATGTTTTATGTAGAGCATCCGTTTTGTGAGTTATTACATAAAGATATACTAACGTGAAATGTAATAGATTTTACCTTCTTCTGAAATCAAAACAATGGGGGTTTATAGCGTGTCTAGACGCGAGATATATTTCATCATAATTTGCAGTCAAGCATCATTAGACAGACACATTAATACAGCGCGGCAATGATATCTATCTAACTGCACAGAGGCTAACCGTTTACTGCATAAATGCATTTGTGTAATACACTGCCATTAAAATTACAATCTTAACTAATAGCGCGAGGCTTCGCTATTTCCTCGGGTTTTTGTCTCACTATACTGCACATTAACTGTACATTTGCATAAATCATCTGATCCGGAACCAGCACAATGCAGCACACGCTGTGATATTACATACATGCATTATGCTTGAAGCAGTTGTTATTGCTTGCTACGTGATATGATCGGAGTAACTCGGAAAATTAGCCACATTTACATCTTATCGCTTGTCAAAACCACGTTTCCGGTAATGCCTGTTAAGCCTCACGGGATGTAAATGAGTTATAGATGCATTTTACCGATCCATAACTGCATTTTCTTTTTTTCCCCACAAGGCATATTTTTTTTTACAACATTATCTATTTTTATGTCCTATAAGGTCCATGATTGTGACTGGGAGCATAATAGAAAATTATGTATGAAACGGAAGTCATGAGCGGCAAAAATTGGCGGAAAATTCGAAATAAATGTTTGGCACCTCCACCAAAAGTGAAACCACTTTTTGTGGATCTTTGGAAGCTTTTCAGTAACATTTCCTGAATTTAACGTTAAAATAGAGTAAGTTTTTATTGACCTGACGCATCTTTGGATTTCCTACATAATGTCCGTCTTGTTAGAAAAAAATTGTTTGTTTTTCTGTGTAAGTTTTGGAGATTCCTTAAAAGTTCTTATTCAAGGGTACCACAAAACTATAATTTCAAGAACAAAATCTGCCAGAGTAATAAAACGAACCAACCTAATCGCAATAAATGTATGCATTCAGACACGATGCAATGCAGTGACATTTTTCTCGCTTTTCCTATACCTAAACATCCCTTACACAATGCACCAAACAGATTGGGAGATTCCAAGTCAGCTTTATGACAAGCTTTCTGAATGTTGTTGAAGCCATGTAAGGCTGATTGAAATTAAATTGGTGTCTGCCTTGCACTGCTCTTAAAATGCTTCCCTCACACACGCAATAATCCGGAGCTTTTCACTCCAGACACTTTTTTTTTGTTTGTTTGTGTCTGACTGATGCTTAATTTTATAGACAATAAAACATTTCGTAATGATAATAAAATCCAGGATCTTAATTTAATTACAAAAAAAGTTCAAGTTAATTTTATAGTTCTAAAAAAAATTTAAGTCCAAATAGTGCATTGTTTACTTAATAATTTTTTTTTTTGAACCTGAAATTATAAATTCGTATCAGATTCTGGACTTTGGTTTTTGGTAAAAATCTAGACAGTGTCTAAAACTTGTAAAACGAACACAAAGGAGCAGCTAATAAAAGCTTGACATGGGCATTGTTCTTTTCTTTTAGCTTCCATAATTTTCAGACCGCACTGGTCTAGACGGTGTTAACAAAGGCGGAAAATTTCAAGGATTACACCTAAGAGATTGTCATATAAGCCTTGCGAGACTACGTTGGATTCCGCAACGTATTAGACTCGACTAAGATAAATAAAAAAAAAATACATTCAGACTTACACAAAAATGTTTTAATACAAGTAGGAAAAGGCAAAAAACAATTTTCACAAAAAAAAAATGGAAAATGCCTAGCTGTTTCCTTTTTTTCCCTTAGTTTTGGAAACCTTAAACAACGCTGATGTCTCTAAAAGTTGATTTTTCTTGAACTCAAAGTTCAGATACAATTTCGTGTAGGGTTTAAGTCCGGCGAATAAGAAGGATGAATATTTCTGAAAGATTATAATTTCGTATACGACGAGAAAGTTAAATCTAGTGATTATTTTTTTGTTTTAAATTGAAAATTTATTCGTCTTTAAAACAGCTTTCCCCTGAAACTTCATTAAAATTATAATAACAGCTTTGTTTGGAAGACGAGGGGTGTTTTTTTTTTGGTGCAATAATTAGAACCACGAAGAGAAAGAATAAATTCACCTGACTAAATTATTCAAATCTCGGAGCAGAAAATCCCTTCTGTTGAGTTAAAGCTTAAGTTTTTTTTTTCTGCAAATCTAAAACCTCTGGACATGTTTTGTTTCGGATGTGCTTCGCGCGGATTACCTTCGACGTCCTTCAGTCTGTGGCGTGTGGTTTTGTGAAGCCTGAAGTGGTCTGACGCGACTGGCAACTTGGCCAAAAGGGAGTTGCAGGGGTTTGGTCAGGATTACATTCTGCAAAAAAATAGAAAAAAATTTGTTCACTAGATTTTTTGTTTTCCTCATTAAATTTTGTGTCTCCGGTATTATACGTGTTCGTTTGGGAATAAAAATTGTAGTTGTACGTTTGTTTGCGTACAATTTAGAATTCTCTCTAAGGACTTTCTGGTTTATTCTAAATCTGTTCTATTTTATTATTCAATTATACGCTTTGGATGCAAATATTTTAAATTTTTTAAATACAATTCCTTTCATTTTATTCCATTTTTCGGTTATATATAAAATTAGCTTCAAGTTGAAACAGTAAAACCGTAATTTTTATTTAACAAAATTCGGAACTAAAATTATAGCAAGTAGAAATGCAGAAATGCGTCTTGATTTTTTCATACAAAATAACGTTGGAATCGTGTGTGTCCAAGCTTCTACGTTCTTATTC
This sequence comes from Hemicrepidius hirtus, assembly GCA_963082805.1. Lineage (NCBI taxonomy): Eukaryota > Metazoa > Arthropoda > Insecta > Coleoptera > Elateridae > Hemicrepidius > Hemicrepidius hirtus. The sequence goes on from OY720165.1 coordinate 31,268,300, forward strand.
TCCTATAAATAATTCAGACGTCTATCGTAAAATAAATCGTTTTAGATTGACGAAAAGATCTTCGATTAAACCAATCTGTAAGAAAATAAATGGAAGTGTCTGGGAACCTATTTGTGTCTCCTTACAGTGTAAGTGTAGGTAAAAGGTCTCCTTCGTCTGTGACACGAGAGGTCTCATGATTGATCGTCTTTCTATACAAGTTAAAATCACATTGACTAATACGCTCTTTAAAGGACAATAGAACGGCGTCTGCATCGACAATACTCCTGGGGCAAATTCCTCTCATTATTATGTTTAGCTGGTTAGAATTAAATTGCGATCAGTTTACCTCGAAAGGTCTTTTGGGGATCCTCCAAATTTGTGCAACTACGTGCATAGGGATAATCAAAACCAGTCTACCTTGTCATTTACCAAAAGCACTTCCTTTAATGATGTTTAATAGCACAAACGATTTTATGAATGTTTCCTAAATATTCTACAATATGGGCTTATTTCAAAGAACTTTTAAATTATTATTTTTCTTTTTAGGGAATAGCATAGTGGAGGTTTTGTCAGTCAAGAAGAGAAGAGGGCTGCAAGATTTTGGGGTAAGTTTAGTTTTCCTAAAAAATAGTTGTTGATCGGTATGTCTCGGTATGCGTATTCTCGGCACCCCTCTGCGTTTAAATTCATGACCCACCTTAGTGTTAATTTTTTTAAATCTTTATTACGAAATAAAATAGGAAAACTTCCTTTTTTCCCCCCAAATAATTGAGAGAGAAAAAGTTTAATTCTAAATAATTCAGAACTAAATCTGTTTTGGGGAATATTTATTCCTAGGTCTTAGAATGAATATTTCTGGCACTCCTCCAATGTCCCACCTTGTTACGGACAAAATATTTTTCGTATTTGCCTAAACCTTTTTCCAATATTTTCCTTTAGAGGGGCAACAACAATTTAATGATATTTACTGGCCACGTTTTATGATTATGGGCGTGTTATAAAAGGGGTTTTATCTACAAAAGCTTTTGCTAAGTCACCTGCATAATTTTTGCATTTTGAAAAAGCGCCGACTCACGCAGCAATCATCATTATTAATGGCAATTCAAAAACCGTCTCAACTTGTAAAATACATTGCACATAATTCCATCTACTAATGAATTCATGCGAAAGATGACTTGAATAATTCAAAGCTGCATGTAAACTCGCCAAGTAAGTACTACAGAGGGAGTACATTAATCTCTTCGTGGCGTCCAATAGTTTGACCGTCTAGACGAGGGTACTGAAATGCAATTACATGTGCTGGTAACACGTTGCATTTTTTCCTGCGTAATAACATAACGAGCAGGGGGAGTACGTAGAGGCCGCTTGGGGCCCCTTCGTACACAAAATCCACCTAACCGAGGATGCACATTGGGATTTCCCGTCTTCGTCCCGCGTTTCCGTCTCCATCAACGCTAGTAAAGGATGGGGGTAGTCCTGCAGGATTTTTTTGTAGGTGTGCGAGTCTGCTGAAAACGCATATGCAGATGAGTGAATCGCTCCAACACACCGGTTGGATTGCACCTGTCACCTGCACTTTCTGTACTGGGTTATTATACCGTCTCCACTCTTACCGAGAATACCAAATTGATGAGAACTTTTGATCATTGGTTATTATTTACAACACTGTTGCATTTCAACATCGACGTACCCTTCAATTACAATTTCATGCAATGGCGGCCTCTACAATGCTACAGAACTCTCAAAATTAATTTAGTTCTGTTTTCCAATTGGCCAGTCCGGTACTGTCCCTTTTATATTTTATTTCTAATATTTAATGATGCACCGAATGGTAACAGTAACAGAAACGTCCTTCAGTTTGTTAGAACTGCGTAACGTCTCCTGTAATAGTAAGGGAAGAAAAAGTTGACCCTCAACTCCAAATTGATTATAGCACCACATTTTAGAGGAAAAAAAATATTAAAACGAATAAAATTCTTTTTCTCCTGATGACCCGCTACTGATGAACGTCTGTCGTATTCAAGTAAAGCATTCAAGTCACACCATCAGGATTGATCCGAATTGGACTAAATGAGAATGTAAATCTGAACACTAGTCTGGTTACTTGGAGTTTTAGAAGTCTGGTAAATTACAAGCACCTCGAGTCAAGAAGCTAATTGAGAATGACTTCGTCTGGAATGAACTTATTCTTTCGAAAGAATTACCCTCTTTGTGTCTGCTCACGTGGAATTGACACTAGACATGAAAAGAATAATGTTCTCTGTCCGTATGAGTTTAACTAAATGAAATATTGAGACTGAAAACTGATTTATTAATACTATGCAGATCGAATGGAGTAAATTCCAGGAATATTCTTCACATTTTGGGGAAAAATGTTAACCCTTTAATCGAGACAACCAGACCAACAGTTAAAATTTTAGTCAAGAATGGCCAACGAAATCTCCAGACCTTACTCAATTCTGTCGGATGGTTTTGTTTAGATTTTCTGGAATAAACCCCCCCAAAAGAATTGAAAATGTTGTAAATACTTTTGATAGGGACTGTACAAGTGGGGCTTTAGCATCTGGTGCAAAATAACAATAAAAGAATAAGTCACATTCATTGCTAGAGAGTCGATCGGGCAAGCAGACGACGACGGGGGTGACGCGGCCAGCGAGAGGTAAAAGTTGCAGGCTACACTTGAAGTAGCAATCTTCTACAGACGGGTTTTTGCAGAAACCGCCCTTGGGGAGTTGGCCAAACTGTATAATGCCATCACACCTGCTGTGTGGGCCAGCTGTAAGGTGCCTCATTAACCAGAAACATATGCATTTCCTTCTTGGTGCACCGTGCCTACTACTGTTGAATTAATTTTAATTCACTTCTTCCCATGTTTTATACAAATTGATCCTCATTTTGTGTTGGTCTTTCCATATAAGAAAGCTGTCGTTCCTAAAATAACTCAACAATTTGTTCTACACCCTGAATATTTAAACCTCCTACTCTTCAGATTATGACTCTTACAGTTTATCGATTATTGCAAAATTTATTTGACCGGACAAGACACAGAAAAATTTGAGTCGTTGGGGTAACACAAGGGGAAGGAATGGGAAATTGTCAATTAAATAAAACTATTCTGTTTGTTTGGTGGCAAATCTTTTCTTTTTGTTCAGGAAGTTGTTGAGGAATGAGGATGAAGGTAAAGTGGTAGGAATTTATATGAAACTCCGGCTTGTAATTATGTTTTTTTTTTGTGAAGACGTGAAATTAAATACCTACCGTTGGAAAATTTATTAACAAGGAAGGTATTGCATATCCGTGTGTAAATGACAAATATCAAATGCAAATGGTAGATTAAGCAAGCCTCTTCGGGTATCATCTCACGAGCTTACTGATTTATACGCAAGTTTGAGTAATTTATGTGCTGTGCGGTTTTATTGTTCGTTGCAGTTCGCTTCTAATATATTGCCTGATAAAGCCACTATAGCGGGTTTTCACTTTTCCAGTCGAAGTTTTGCGGGAAATTGCAACCTGAAAAATGCCTCTTCTTTTGTTCGTAAAATTTTTCTCATATTTGGACCTTTCAGAACTACCAACCCGTGTTAACCATAATAAATGCAGTAAGTGCCCGTTAAAGTGTCAGATAAGTTTGTGATGGATGAAACTTTTCCTCGATTCTTTTATTTTTCCAAGTATACGACGATGAAAAATTACCAAATGTATGTATTTCGACTAAATGAACAAAAATGGGCAACCTTTGTACTAGATGCGCTATATTCCCTTTTGTTTTTATTATTACTTGGCAGTTACTGAAAAATGCAACAAAGAACACAGAAAATATATTCACATAAATTTTACCTTAGACCTTACTTTACAATTTATCTTAATTTAGATATTATATGCGCTGCTAGTAATATCAGTACACCTTGCAACAAACGTTTTGCATAATAATGCAACTCTATGCAACAGCTATGACCCAATATAGACCCTGACTGAAAAGGTTCAAACCCAAGAAATTTTCCAAGTCGACGTGATTTTGATTTCTAATCAGTCGAGGTCTCTATTTGAATATCCCTGCTACCTGCTCGCTCTTAGGACAGCTATGGGTCAATGTAGACCCTAACGTGTAGGTTCAAACCCCGAAAGATTATTTCTTAAGACAGATTTTGGTTTTCTAATTACGTCGGAGTCTTGATTTGCGGATTTCGGGCGCTAAGAATATCTTTAATCCCTAACCCGCAGAAGGTGTTCAAAATTACCTCACTATTATGAGTCATTAAAATTCTTTGTGCAACAGGTCGGAACATTAGCAATAAATTTCGGATTACATGTGTAATAGTAAAAAAGGGAAAATTTTTGTGATAAATAAAAATATCTCCTTTAAAAAAATAAATAGGTAATAAAGCGAATTCCTCTATTAGAATAATTTATTATGTAATATAGTTCCAGGAAATTTATTTCTTAACTGGCTAGACCAGGTTTCTAGAACCTATTCCGTAGAATTATTTGTGGAGAAAATTAATTCCCGGTATATCTGTGCCTGAGGCTGCGAAGAAGTAAGTGAAGCTGAGGGCCTAACAAGAAACAGGAAATTACTGATTAAATTACGTCTGACAAAGGTATACTAATTCCCTTGTTGAAAAACCGTTTGAAAACTCGTTGGCCTTGTCTTTTTGATCTTCCGCGAATTTAGGTGGCGTTTTTTGCGTTCTTCCGCGTAAATGGGATGCGCGGCTCGTTACGAGGTGCATTGAAGCAACCGGCTTTGATGCTTTTGTCACTTGCGAGATTAGCCTATGGTACTCGGACAGAGACGTTGCTTGGTGTCGGTGCACTTCAACCGGTCAATGACTTTATACACAACAGTCGTCTGGCTGCTGTCTGCACCACCACTTGTTACTTACCACTTGCATGTCTTTTGCACCACCCGCGGACTTCGACGAGAAACGACTCTCTTGAGTCTCGCCACAAGTCGCTCCAACTTACTAAACTCATCTTGACCCAACACTTTCAATGTATGATCGATACCAATACCAAATCCCGCTGATTTGTCTCAACAACAAATTCCCAAACGGATCTCGAAACTATTTTACATAATTTAGCATATTTCCTATAAAATTTCCATCCCTTATTTCAAATTCATTAGCTTTACTTTAGAAACCATAAACAATTGTACACGGTGGATATGAATTAGTAACAGAAAGATAAAAAGAAAGTAGAAGTGGGGGGAGAAGGAACGTTAAAGAAAAGTACAAAGACAGATAGGGAAAGGGGAGAGTCCGGCGGGGGGTTGAAGAGAAGAATAGGGAAAACTTATTTTTGTTTATACCTACGACTCTGTTTTCTCGTTAATTTATAAACGGACCAACCTCATTATTGGGGTTTTAACCCCAAAATTTCAATTTCATTTAAAAAGTCAATTTCCAAACTACCCTTGTCACTACTAACACGTCCGCCATTTCAGAATAATTCAGTAAATTATTCAAAAACTTTTTTTTCTTTGATTAACGGTTGTAAATATTTTAAAATTAAGTTTAGAATATTTTGGTACCGCTGGTGGTTAAATAGCCCCAACGTCCACTAGCATAGGCTCAGCAAGTAGAGGTTAGTGTAGGTCAGTGCCTGTGCATGGCCCAGACAAGCAAGAGCAACTAGAAACACCGCATTCTGATGCAAGCCCCTTCTGTCGAGACATCAACAATTTATCTATCAACAAAGCCCTTTACCAAGATCGATTTGCGGCACTTCACCGCAAGGCGGCCTAGCTTGCCTCCTTTTTCCTTTTTACTCTTCCTCTCATCATCAGACAATAGAAATTGCCATGTAATTTTCAGATTCTTTACCGAGTATTTAGCTGGGGAGTTATTTTTTGCCCCCCGCTTGATTTGCTTTAATTGCATTTATCCGCGGGATTAGGTTGCGGTTAAGGAATAACCACCGTGCAAACTTCAATGTTGATATTGATTGTACTTTGTAGCAAACACCGTAACGACTACCTGGGTTATTATTTTATTTTTCATAAGGCTACGTCTTCGTCAGATCGTTTATTATTCATGCGGAACAATGTGCTATAGCAAAGCCGCTTTTCTTTAGAGAAATGCCGTTTTTCAGACGTTGCAGAAGAAATTACCACACAAATGAATGCTACAGTCTGTGGTTAAAAATTAATGTAGTATGAACTTTGTTGCTGCATTTAATAGTCTTTATAGAAATATTATGTAACATCAGCATTGCATTTTCAGAAGTTTTTTTTCTGAATGAAAAAGGTATAAGACTACAGAGCACTTACATGCACGAACAATTAATATAATCCGACCTAAAAGTCAATAAAAATATTTTGAAGAAACTTGTTATATTTCTACAGGAATGTAACGTAAAATGTACAAACATCTTGTTACTTTCTTTTCAGGAACATCTAAATAACTTTCAGTATATACAATATCCTGAAAATCTCAAAGCTCATCTCTGTGGATCCTCTGATCCCTAAAGCAAACCTGCAAAAGTGATAGGTACGTGTTTTTTGGATTTTGGCCATAAACTTTGCGTAGGGCTTTGCTTGGAAATCGTTTAGGAGCTTTAATGTTTCGTGTTAAATACAGATACAATCTACTGCTGTTTGGTGTGTACACAGTTTAGCTTAAACATTAGGTTTGGTTCCACCACTTGACCTCGTTTCCTAAAGTTGTTTCTTGAAAATTTTAGCTTTACTTTTTCGGGGTGGAGAAATAATTATAATTTTGGAACATTTACAAAAACATTGTTTCAAGGGATTGAAGGAAAATATTTTAAGTTTTAAGAGAATTTCATGAAAGGTAAAAAATGCCGCAAACCCCATCCCTGCAAACGGAGAAAAATAAAATTTTCATCTGCCAACTTGATCTGAATTTTTGTTACCAAAAACAAAAAACCAAAACGTGTATATTTGGTAATTTTCCAAACACCCTGTAGTTCGTATTGTTCGTATTCAAACTTGCGAATAGATTTTTCTTCCGCACCCCAATTGATATTTAGATTTTTTTTTCAATTTAATTCTGCCTAAAAGGCGTTTCCTCTTTTCAACACGTTCACGATCATAAATATCTTTTCTAGGTTGAATGCCGAAATCAAAAAGAATAATTTGACTTCTTGATTAAGCCTGGCGCCTTCGCCTTTCATTTATGCAACCCTACTTCCGCTGATTCTAAGCAAAATCTCTTTTTCTCTCTTTCTTGAAAGAAAGAGAAAGTTTCAATTTAATTTAAAACAAATCAGATACGTTTCGATTTATTCATCCCTTGATTAGATAATTATTTTACCCAGAAAGGTATTTTATTTTAATTCTGCGACCATCCTAACCCTTTAGGAAAATACAATATTACGTATTTTTTTAAAACTGAAATCTTTGTTTTCTGTTGAATTTTCAATGCTACACATGTCATACGTCATAGATAAGGAAAGTTTTGCTCGATTATGAGATCACATAAAATATTTGTGGGTTTTGAATTATTCATTTTTAGATATCTAAAGCAGGCTTGGATTTATTCACTCCGGTGTGAAATATTTTTTTATACAGCCCCAAAGGGAAACAAATCTATACCACAAAAAAATTGTGTTAGGTAATAAAACATTGTGTTGAACGACTTTTAGTTTTTGTTTCGATCTCGCACTTCTTTTCATAAAATGTTAGTTGGTTTAGTCTGAAAACCGTCTTTAACGGGAAGGGGTACGGAATGTGAAGGGAAGGGCAATGAAAAAGGCCTAGAAAACTTGTAGGGGAGGAAGTGTCGCGAGGCAAAATCGTCTGAAGTTAAGACCTAAGGCATTTAAGCTCCAAGCATGGTCAAATAATTAAAAATCGATGCAGGAAAAATATCTTAATGTAAGGAAAATTGCAAGAAACTGTTTTTATTAGTCGTAAAGTGTGAGTATAGACTTCCATATCAATGCGAATATTAACAGTCGTGTTTATTTACATCTTTTGACTGTTATTTTCATACGCAACCGTAAAAAAGGCTTTAAGAGTTCGTTTTAGAGCTTAAGACGTGAACTTGACATTTTTTCTGTTTTAACTTGCGAATACTGAAACAATCATAAACTGTTTTAATGCCCTGAAGAGCTTTCGATTGTAAACTTGTGAGCAAGCATGGAAAATATATAATTTTCTGTACCTACTTCCAAGTCGGTATTTAACATCTGCTCTTATTATTTACGTGTAAAATTCTTGAGTGTCGTTAACATACCAAACTTTCTTTGAATTCCTCAGCATGAAATTCTTACCATTTTGAACGTAGATGTAACGTACATGTATAATGCATACAGTTTTTGTTTTTCCCATATCCATATAAGCTTTATGTCGCCGACTCATAACAGCATGCAAGCCGGGAAAGTTTCCCTGATGCAGATTTCAGTATTGGCTTTTGAGTCGTGCTGTCTGGCTGAATGGATTTCAGCAATGGCATACAGATACCTGTGTGTTTGTGTGTGTTTATTCAAGTTCGTGTCTGTCTGGCCAACCAATATTACGCTGTCAGCTTTGACCTAAATGGATTGGAACCTGTAATATATACACCGGTAATATAATCCGAACGGTTCTGTCCCAGATATCCTCTCGTCTGGTTGTTCCAGACATAAAACGATGAAACAAACTTCACTCAGACCAGATCATCATGTTTTAGCACAGTCATTAGTCTGACCCTTGCAGTATCAGACTCCAGATACGGTTAACTTTGCAAACAATTTGTTTTCATGCTTAAAAAATGCAACGTCATTCTCTTGGGCGTTGATCATTATTCACTCAATTTCGCAGACAAACATAAAAAAAAACTGCATCCAACAAGCTTCAGGAGGTTCCAAAACTTCAGTTTTTCTTCTATTCCTCAAGAACGTTTTGGCCATCAATAGTAACATTCCGCATAGTAGGTAGTCGTTAAGCGGAAGTTTGTGGTGATCTGATGTTGGATGGTTTTGTATACAAATAAGTAAAAGAAATCCAGATGTGGCCATTCCGCTGTAATAATAAACCCCCTGCCATTTGTATTTCACATTCCAGCATTTGAAAACATATTACGTAATTCTGTTAACCTGTAAAGGACTTTCCACGTCTAAAAATAGCCGTGGTGCATAGACGGACCGTCTGGAGGTGAGAAAGAAGGAATGCATGTCTGCACGTGACAAGGCCACTTTTCAGTGCAGCCCGTAATTATGATGTTAGGTACCACCACAGAATTATAAAAGATTATTGTTCGAATACCTTCAGCAAAGCAGGTAGGGGTGGTTCAAGGAAGATAGAGAGACGAGAGTCCAGAGGTAGCCAAAAGAAAGGGAAGGGGATGAAATTGATAGGAAAACTAAGAAGCAGAAAAAAGAGGACAGGCAAGCGAGAGGCAGAGTTAAGCAAGAATGGGGTGCAGGTATGAAACCAGACAGAAAGACAAACATAAACGGGGTGGGGGCAGAAAAACTGCTAGTTATGTAATCTTAATTGCAAAAAAAATTAAAGGAAAGTAATTGACAATTAATTTTAAAAACTAACAACGAATAGTTATAAAAGTTTTCTGGTATCCACCCATACCCCATACTGGGTTGTCTTCTCCTAGGCAGGAAAATTGTTGTTTTCCCAGACACTTTGTTATCATTGTTCTAAACAAAATATATTCATAACTTTTGAGTTATTAATGTTCGAAAAACTGAAGGTCCTTGTCTTTGTTGGTCGAGGAATTAATAAAAAAAATTGTACAAAAACGAGAAAAATTTCCATAAACACATCGACGTTTCACGTGTGAGTTAGAAAGTGACCCATAATTAATTTAAGGTGACCTACGTGGATATTTCTATTACTTCAATTGACCTTCCCTTTTAGACACTAAGGAATTTTTTTTCCATCGAAGTAGGTAACCTTTGATAATAATCTTTGTTTTTCGTATTCCCATAAAACATTCGTTCAATAATCGTAACAATTTTCATTAATCACTTTTGGTTTGAAAATTTATGTATTATTTATAGTCTTTTTTCGTATTTATAAATTACATGTTCTGCTCGAGTAATTAAAGAAAGATATCTACGTTATCTTAAATCTGTGACAAGATCCAGACAACGGCCAGACTCTTAAAAACTAGAAAGTCGAATGAGTCAACCTGTATACACATTCGGTCGTCTGTATTATTCCACATGACACTCATACCGATACCATGATACATAAGATGCATATGACTGAAATATCAAAGTTTTATTAAGACTTCTTAAAGAGAATTTCTGCCGGATTTTCACGGATTACTGTCAAATCATGCAAATGAGATTTTTCTTTGCGTATTTAACTTACTCGGATATAGTATTTTCGAAAATCTACTACATCAAGAACAATCTTTTGAGTTGGAAAATAGGACAAACAATTTCTGAGGTCCTGGAAACAACAGTTCTCGGATTATTAAACATATTCCCGTACCGTCATACTTCTTCGTAAGAAATTTGCTAAATCGCAAGAATTCGTGAAGAAAGAAAAGCATTTTCCAGATTGTCCAGTAAGATGTTTGTTGCACAGACGGATACGCAAATGGGTAGACAGGGAAACTGAAAAAACAGAAAGGAACATGATGGTAACAGCAAAAAAACAGAGAGACAGGCAGCAGGAACGCATCAGACTGTATACATCAACAGTCAGCGCTAAAGTAGGCAGAGGCAGCAGGAATTCAAGAAGACAGCAGAGGAAGATAGCTAGCAGGAAATGGAACAACAACAGAAAGGCAAGCCTATAGACAAGCAGAGCCAGAACAGGCAACCATGAAAGTGGCCAGCAGGAAGGCGAACCTTCAGGTCTGGAGGATAACAAACCTGCCCGCAGGAAAATAAAGAAACAAGCCGGAGCTCAGAAAGTAATCAGAGAAACATCAAGGGAAAGATAGCGAATAAGAAAGCAGAAACACCCCACCCTCTTGGTTTTACTACCCTTAACTGTCATTACCATTTTCCTCGGTCTTTTCAGTCCCTGAAAACATGCCTTAAACTGAAAATTTTTAATAATATTAATCGCTAAGGAATTCAAAGAAAACTAAAGCAATTTTACAGTAGTTCCAGCTTGTATTATTTCCGTGAGCCCTATTTTTATGCTCATCTAGGGAAAACTTGTAAGGATTTACTTCTGGTTTTGCAAAAAAAATACTACAAAGAAACTGAAGACATTTCCATTTCCTCTCGTGGGATATGGATACATCCATAAATAAATAAAGATTATTTTTATTTTTACACAAGTATGTGACAAGCATGTCTTGCGTTATAATAGATGAGTCAACAACGTGCCATCATTTCCGCGTTTTCCTGAAACCCTAAACGATTGAATAAAGAATGTTGTTTGCGTTCACGAAGGACTTTAGTAAAAAAAATCGCCTAGACTGCACACACTATACATAAGTAAATGATCTCGGTAAAAACGAAATAACATTTATCTTGTATCAGATAACAGGTCTGCTCTGGAGACTGTGGCTTTCACTGCGCCTAGTCTCGTCCCCATAAAAGTTTAGTGCAATCGTTAGAGTTACTCGTTCAGATTTCTAATACACTGCAGACAAGGTGGGCTGCAAATGTCAAATGTCGGACAGTAACAAGCGGCTTTATATTGTTCTAAGCAGTTCTCGTAAATCATCACCGACCCGGAGAAACTGTGGTGAGTTGAATGAGTTCTAACGACTGTTTCAAACATGCTCGATATCGCCTCGCTACCTTCTGTACGTCGCTCTGTAACTTTGTATAAGAAGGAAAATTACATCGCAAAACGATGGGAGAAGAGTGGGTGGGCATATGACGAGATTTTCTTAAAACTGCGACAACGAGAAAAGAATTACACAAATGCAATTTTTTTAGAAAAAATTCAGTAGGTAGTGGACACCCCGAATTTTTCTTCTAAAACCTAAAATTCTTGAAATCAACATTTAAAATTTTTTTTGGGGTTGTACTAAAAATCCACCCTTAATTCAGAGGAGGATGAAGGATCAAATGAAAATTTCCCCACCCAGGATTTGTTTAAATTCCCCCCTTTATCGTGTACGATTGCTACACCACTGGGACGTACAAAATTCTAAAAGTTTTGAAGAGTCAGGTGAAAATTTTCCAATCGATTTTCCAACCACATTCAACCCCTCTACCTAGTACAATTGTTACACCCCTTGGACATATCAAAATTATTGAATTTCAATTTTACAAAAATTCTGTAGGAATGTTACCCTAACCTACCCTTAACTACGACCCTGTCGGCTTAAATGAAAATTTCCCACCCTATTAAATAAACCCTACCTGCCCAACCACCCAATCACTATTTAAGTCGCGAATTTAAATTCTGATCGAAATTGTTTAAAAACCGATATGATGTAACAACCCTTCCGCAGTCAGACATCGTCTAGACGTAACACTGTGATGGATTGTCTTTACTGCCGCTCCCCGTACGGAGTCTGTCTACCATCGATTTCATTCCAGCACGTGGATACTGCTACCAACCCTACTCGAATATCACTAGGGCGGGCAATATGAAATTACTTTAATATTTTTTTACTTTTGAGGGATAAGATTAAAATATTTATCCAACATGATGAATGGGGTTGAAGGTTGTATTGAAAATTTGGGGTTGAGGTCAAGGTTAATTAAATAATTTAAGGGTTGAAAAAAATTTTTCATCGAAGAAAACTGCTTTTTATTTTTAATTAATGAAGTTAAAAATTAACGAATATTAGGGTTGGAGTCAGGGTTTCGCAAAGAAATTTTTCTGGGGAAATTACCACGAGAAGAATTTTTAAATTAAAAAAAATTAAGGGTTGAAAAAAATTGTTTTATCGTACAAGCTTGATTTTTATTTGAATTAATGGCGTTGAAGGTTGTTAGGATTAGGATTGAACTCGGGGGTTTCTTGTAGAATTTTCCCGGGAAAAATTCAGAGTTACCACCTGAGGGATTTTTAATTGAAAGAAAATTTTTTAGGAGTTGAATTAAAGGTCGATGATGTGTTAAGCCGATCAGAGTTGTTTGAAGGAAGAAGAAGGGGTGAGGTAAAAAGGGGTTCGGTGTTGGGTATTGTTCGCAAGGAATTTTTTTATTATTATAGTAAATGATGTAGGGGGATATTACGTAACCGGTGGTTGCCTATCCTGAGCTGATTCGTCGTGTACGAGACAGGCCGAAAGTCGATCGGTTTTCTGTCTGGCTAGACCTGGCAAACACCGTCTCGCAGAGTCGACAGTTTCAGTATGTAACGATATGTCCATTGGGCTTGTTGTTGAGCTGCTTCGGCCCGTTCTGTATTAAAAAGACCTTGCATTCAAATTTGCATCGTCAACTACGTTCCGGTGCACTCTCGCACGTCGTTCCGGTTCATCGCGGCTCAGTTCCGGTTCATTTCCGCTATAGGCGTGCTGGATATCCTTGCTTTTCCGATCGTTTACTCGGAATTTTCAAAATCCGGGTTTAAGTAAGAGTGATCCGTATTTGACTCTTTGGCCGGGCTCATTTTTTAGCCTCTATGTCCTAGGAGGAGAATTATTTTTCGATCGCCAAATGTGTGTGCTTTTTCATTTAACCATTGTGATTTTTTTCCTATTCAATTCGACACTCAATCAAAACTGGACACTGGGATATGCAAAATAAAGTGAGTTTTTGGGAATAACATTTATTATTTTGCACTGTGTTTTGTAAGCATGATGTAAAAAAACGTTGCCGATTTGGCCTTGGTTTCGACTGCCGAGAGTGTTCTAACCTCACAATCTACACGCGCCGTTTCTTTTACATTTGACCCATAATTTTTTCTAGCGTTCAATTCCTTTTTATAACATCCATTATGTTTTCCCTAAAACCCGCACCGATTAAAAACTCAAAATTTTATCCCATGACCTTATCAGCAGGCTTAACATATTTGAGGGGTTAACCTTCTTAGGGGAAGCCCCTAATTACTCTTTAAGGAGTGGGGGGAATTGAAAATTATTAATCGAAGCACCAAGGAAGGTAAAAATCAAAGGGGGAAAATAGTAACAGACGTAAGAATGTGTAAGTCCAACAACGTTTGGCTCCCGTGTTGTTTCTCCACACCAAACGGTAGCGTCGTACGAATCAGATATTTTTAACTCGTGAACTATTCGCTTGTTTGCTGCCAAAATGTTTGAACTATGGCAAATAGTTCAGGTTCGTTTACTACAAAAATTGCTTTATTTCTCGCGAAAAAAGGTATTTTCGTCGAGCAGACTGACGCATCATTTACATCAAAAAATGATACCAGACTACAAACTATTTTTTTTTTCGAATCGCCCAAAGCCAAAAATATTTTACTAGGAATTAATCAACATTGACGGTTTTATTGTTAATTTTCCTTCCCCCTCCTGTTTAGTGTCTATATTTCAGATTTTGTAAAAACCATTTCTGTTTTTATTGCTTGAAGTAAAATATTGTGACCTATTTGATTTATTTTGGGGAACTATTTTATGGACTGGCCCAATTAATGAAAATTGCAAGTATTTTTTTGCCCAAATTGAACATTTTAGGCTGTTATCGCTAACAGGATTAAAAAAATTGTAAAAATATTTTTTTGGGAATTTTTGAGCAACCCCTTCGGCTTCTGAACTTTGATATTTTAAATTTTGGCTAAACTATTTATTTCTAGTTTTTTTTCTAACAAAACAGGAATGTTATGAACTCTTTCCTAGCAGTGTTACAGAAATCTAGGAAAATTCAAAGATTTCCTTCAAGTACTACGTGTGTAGGAAGTTTTGGACAAACCTTTTGGCTTGTACACCTTTTAATTATTTTGAAAAACAATGAACTCTTTCAGACACCATGTACATAAGTAGGTACATAATTTCTGTTTGGGAAATATTTCCCCAAAAACCAAGCCAAAAATGTGTACCTTGAAGCATTCCAATTCCTGCACGGAGGGTTGGTTTTTCCTTTAATTTATGACAAAAACAAAAATCCAAAATACTTTTAAGTTCAACGAATGAAATTTAATTTTTTTAAGGTCGAAAATAATTCTATAAATAGGTACAAGTTGGTAACAACTAGCTTTCAGATTTCCTATGCAAGTTTTTTTTATCGTACGGCAGTTTCGAGCACTTGTTATCCTTGAGATTTTTTTTATTGCTGAAGAAATTAAACCATTACTTTTGCATAACTTGAAAACTAAATTTGTTCAATTGTTGTGTCGTATATTTAGAGATTTTTCTCTAAATTCAACCCTTTACTCTGGATCTTTCGCAAAATAAGAAAATACAGTAATCTTTCCAAAAATCCCTTTACCAGACCTTGCTGTTCCATTTCTTCAAAATTTCTTTCCTGCGAGTACAAAATTTGCTGTTTTCTGGCTTGCTACCCAAAGTCATTTTACCCAGAAGAAAATCTATGTTTTCCTCACGTTCTTCTTTATATTTTACATTTTTTTTTGGTTGGTCTACGCTAGTACGTATAAAAATTACACAAAACCCTTTTCGTTTTTCCAAATTCAAAAAAATAATATAAAAGTTCACATTAAGATAAACAGCCAATAGAGAAATGTTTTGCTGAATGGATTGTTGTTTAAATTTAAATCAAGGTCGTAGCAGGCATTATTATTTATGCAAATCTATTTAAAGTTTAATCACTTTACTTTCAGTGCTGGAAATAAATTCCTTGGGTGGGTGATAGTTAACACTTGCATGTGTTTGAAGGTTTTTTTTTCCTCTCTTGGTCGTTTTTTTTAAATCTTATAAAACTATTTTTATTTATGTTTAAGTAATTAATTTTTTTGTTACATCAAGAATCGTTATTTATATTTAAATGATAACGGATTGTTGATTCAAAAACGGTTTGACGAAAATACCGAAAACAAAATACGTTTGGTATGGGCGTTCTAAGTTTAAACGAGTGCTATCGATTTATTGGCAAAGAAGAAATTGCAACATTTTAGGATATGCAATACGAAATTCTAGTCCCCCCCTCCCCATTATTATTGCTTTAATTACTTCAAAATTCAGAGATTTATTTATAAATTAAAAGTTTTTTTTTTAATAACAATCTACATAATTTTTGAAAAGTGTTAATATTTATTGGCAAAATTCCAATTATTTCGGAAATAAAACTGACTGAAATTAAATTTCATGAAGATGAAGGAGTCGAAACATTCCAAACTATAAAGTTTGTTTTCCTATAAACTCTTCCAGACGTGAGAATGTCAATAATTTCAGGATGTTTGTTCTAGAGCTAGACTATCACATCCAACGCTTGATTCCAAAATGATGTTTCATAGAACATATTTTTGAGTTTGGAATGTTTCAAAAACGTTCAATATTAAACTAGTCTGGTTTAAAAATCTTGAAGGTTTTCAGTAGAAATTGAAAAAATTAATTCGGAGTTATTATTTTTAATTTACCAACATGCAAAATAGTCTCTAGTAATTAGCAAATTTTTTGTGAAATATTAAAAAAGTAATTGGAAGGAGGACGTGTTTCAGAATTAGATCCTCCCCTTCTTCCAGTTTTTATAGTCCTCCCTCGGTACCCCCCTTTGCAATTTAATTGTTGCTTCTGTCCTTTCCTATTTTCATTCCGTTTTATTAAACGCGCGTCTTCCAAGGTACAGAAGTTTTATTATTAACTGCAATAATAATATAATATATTGTTATTGTGTAGGTACATGAGTGTTCCATATCCAGTAATGGAAGAAAATTGCTGCAATGTCATACAAAATTATCCTGAAAGGATACGTAACTTGCTTGTCATTTATTTTTATTTTCTGTGCAACTTGGATAATGTTTCGCATTTAAACTTTTATAACAATAGAAGATTATAGAATTTTATTATCTCTCCGATTTTATCTAACTGTACAGATTTTCAATTGCCAAGTTTTTAATAACCTTATCATAATCATACCGAGCTAGTTTTCTTTGCGTAAGCTACTTCAAAGTATAATCCGGCCGGAATTATCTGGAAATGTTCGTTTAGGATGATTATTTTTGCCAAATTTTCGATGAAAACGCGTAACGTGTTTACACTTTATGAACGTGAGAATGATCTAAAAATATACGATTGTTTGGGTGAAATTTTTGTTATTAATAATGGAGAAACTAGAAGGTCTGTCTGTCTGGACCAGTCTGAACTCATCCTTATTGTGCAATTCAACCATAGACAAGTAATTTGAAATTTTTTTGACTGCAATATCACCATTTGGTGTCTGATGCGTTTTAGTTTGAAGTGTTTACTTGCAAGTATCGTAAATCAATCTTTTAGATAGAACATCCTCTGCATTTTCCCAGTATTTTTAGAAACTGCAAACTTAAGTAACCACTAATGTAGACTAAACAGTGAGAAGAATAATAAACTTTATGCTCAAAATGTGCAAACATTGTGTCCACAAACAATATCATAATTTTCTCTTGAGAAAATTCATTATCAAGACGTAAAATATTAATTTAATCTGGTTTATTATTTTTTTCAATGAACTTCTGATAAGATAAATGTAGGAGACGGTTCCTTTATGTTTTAAAATTTGGGTGTCCAAAGTATCTAACAGATACTAGTTTGTTTTTTTATTTAGGTCTAAAGTAAACTCACAAGGTTAATATTTCCAAGATATTCAAAGAAGAATTTTTTCCTTTTTTCCTCTTATCTTTTTGGTCCTACGCTTTATTTCTGCAATTCTCACTTTATGGCCCCCCTTCTCGCTCTGAATCCCTTTTTCCCCTTTCTTACACCCCTCCTTGCTCATTCTATCATAAATGACCCAAGGCACGAAAGTGATATTTTTTCCTTCGCCCTGCCATTTTCTCTCTTCTGCGGCATTTTCTGATGCCTTCAACTGAATCTTCTCTTCTTTCAAGGCTTTTGTCTCTATACGGCCCTTTACCTGCCTCCTCTTTCCACATCATTCTTCCTTGTTTTCTGCACTCGTTTTATCCTCGAGCCTTGCCGTAATTTTGAATCTTATTCTGTTGATTTGTGCACCTTTTAGTCTTCGATAGTTTTAGTTAGAAAAAAAAATGAGTGGTTCCTATTATAAATCTTAGAAAAATGGCTAATTAGTACTAATTGAGCTACTAGTTGGACAAACACAGCTGGTTGTTATAAAATAGAATCGGTTGGATGACTAAAGATAGTGGGATAACCAACAAAAATGTTTGTGTTTTACCAACCAGTTATTAGTAATGAGTTAATAACTGAAATAAATTAACATTTTGGTTAATTGGAGAAGAGAAGCATTTCGGGATGCGTATTTTATTACAATATAAACGTGCGAAGTACGTTTTATTTTGCAGTAAGCATTAAACTGCGAGGTCAAGACTAGATAATCATTCAGTTCTAAAAATAACACAACTCTGTTGAGAAAAGGTAACTATTACTAGATTAGTTCCTCGCACCTACTTGCAATTGCATAAATAGTAGTCGGGACCGTTCTAGGAGGTGTCACGAATCGCGGGGAGGGCTTTTGTTCGACCGACTCTCACGTTTGTGATTTTGAGTAATTCGTTTTTGAGTTGTTGCAACCTGCGGCCAATTTATTCGCGTCAGATCTGATACGTCGTCGTCGACGTAGTGGTGGTGGTGGGGTTGGAATTCTCGCGGGAAATTTCGATTCAATATTAAATATTTGTTGTAAGGCGTGCTTGTAAATTATTTGAGAAAATCGTGTACAGGAAAGCGAATTTATGTAGTAGATAATTGAATATTACAATCTACAGTATGTGGCGATGGCGAGGGGCGTGCAGCTCACAGTCTGGTGCTTGTGTTCTAAATGCGGGGCTGGCATTTGGCCAAATGCCCGCGTGGCGCGTATGTTCGTGGCGGTGCACACCTCTGGAATCCGCCCGTCCTCCATGTGTGTGCTTGTACCTGTACACACGCACGCCTTTCCAAATTCTTCGCTGTTTTGGTTTAGTGCCCTCTTCCATGCTCTCGTGCGCTAATTTTGCTGCCGCCGCCGCTCCTCTGCTACTCACTGGATGGAAGACCGATCAGGAATTTCTAAGACAACTACGTACAAGACTACTCACCCGACTATTTCTAGAACGTTTCAGTTATTTTTATGTTTTAATACAATACACTCGTGAAAAGTGGAACTCCCGCGTTTCTCTGCTCATCCAAATTTGCACAATACTCGAATTATAGTACATGACCCTGACTAAAACTAAGTTGTTGATCATTACTATCTACTACCGAAACGTTCTCGAGTAAAGATGACCATGGCTTTGCATTTTACACGCACAAACAAGCTGGATTATTGCCCCATTAGACGCTACCTTTTAATTTATTTCCGTGTCCACTTACTTGGTTAGGAGGGCATAGTTGTTACATTGAGAAGACACTTCCTTTCCCAGCCAGGTAATTGACTTTTGGGTCTTTATTTGAATTGATTGATCAAAAAGGGACAACCTTGTTTTAAATTATACCTACAACCCCAAGCTCTTATCGGTTTGTCAAATTTAAAAATAATCGTGGGTTGACGTTAACGTACGTCCTTTGAGAGGGAAAACAGAAAAATCAATGAACGAGTGAGTGTTGGTCAACACGCCTCAAATCAAAATAATTTTAGAAATCTATTATTTAACCCCCTAAAACAATCTTGATACGTAGAATAGGGGACCATAACCTTGAAAGGGTGCACCGTCGATAGTGGACACAGTTTCCCAAAGTTTGCCTTCTACTTTGGAGGAAGTGACCAAACCTTGCCATTGAGAGTGTCCAGTTATTTGTTGTCGATGATTAATTTTTGTTTTTTTTTTGTTGCAGATTACAGGATGTTACAAGAATTGGAATAATTTGCCAAATACTGGTAAATCAGGAGTAACTACACCTTCCTTTTAAAATTTCACGAAACCCAAGATGGTGTTGGGTACGTCACTAGTGCGATGCAATGTTTATGCAAAGTCTTATCGAAGGAATCTCGCTGCAAACTGGGATCCAACTCGCGCACTATACATTCGGTAGATGTTTGCATGACACAAAGACATTCCCCTACGAACCAGGCTCTACAATAGAACTAGACACCTTTGGCACCGCAAATACAACTCACATTGCAGTACCACGTCTGATAAAACCGAGATCTAATCCGTTTATTGATGGTGTAAGAAAGATAACCCGATTATTAATAGCAGTGGTGATAATAATAATATTCGGCGCATTTCTAAATAAAAATTTAGTGAAGATTAAAAACTATGGACAAAAGTTGGTCAAGGTAGGGTTGCTTTATGGACAAACGCTTGCTCGCTTAACGCATAACGAAATTCGTTTGGTGCTTTGTGAATTATCCCCAAAGTCGCTCCTAGGGGTTGAAATTTTGGAACTAAATTGTGACGATTTCCATTTCGCCCCTATTCTAGTTGCTGTTGTCACCGTGCGTGCGCTGTATGCAGGGACGTTGGTCACTTGTTGGACCACGGCCCCCAGTCACCAAAAGCGCCGGAGTTCCTCAGCCCTGCTGGCCGCCCTTTGTCTCATCCTTGCCACTTTGACGATAGCGGCAAGGTGCTATGCGTCTAAAAACGCTACGCATCCGCTAGCCCAATTATCCTCTCAACCCCAAGCCCTTAGTTCAATTACTACTACTAAAGATTCCAAATTCCAAACGCACTCTTCCAAGATAGTATTAAGTAGATTTTTTAGACTCCCATATAAAAATACGCAAAGTGATACTAGAGTTATATTAAGAAATTCTAAAAATCTGTTATCCACTCAAAGTTTTAAAATCATCGCCAATCTCACCAATTTAAATGCAGAAACCAGATCGAAAAGGGAACTTCCGACCAGTCCTGAAAAAGTATTCAACAATTTCAAAAGTTACGATGGTAAACCGATCACAGATCAAAATTCTGCATTGTACGATGTTCATTCAGATACCACTGAACAATCGTACACGATAGACAACAAAGTTCCCAGTAGTGATACTGTTGTAGTATCTTCGTCAACGCACAGTTCCAGTAGACATTCTCGAAACCAAGCGACTTATAAGAAAAAGTCTTATATACCGATAAGAAATTTGGAAGCGGAAACGCACACAGTGAAATTTCTCACAGACTCAAAATCGAATTTAAAAAATCGTTCGGACTTAGTAGTGACAAGTGTGAACGCTAGTGTTAGTTCGTGGAATGCAAGTGCTCCGCAAGTGAGTGATACGTTACAAGTCGTACATAGACAGAACGACCAGAGTTTAGAACCTTTTACAGAAGAGGAAGAGCGACCAACTGGTGGATCCGGCATCGAGCGGCCCATGCCGCCAGCGCTTGACCACAGCAACAATTCATGTAAGTTTTTTTTATTTTTCCCATTATTAGCCCCAAACAGTTTTATCTGCAACCCATAGTGAAAACGACCATGAGGAACTTATTACTGTGTGTTTAGGTTCCATTGTACAAATTTTGGTATGGACAGAGGTCGAAATTATATTTTTTCCAACCCGGTCGTGGTAATTACAAGGAAGGGTGTTATCATTATGTGTTCAGGAGGGTTTTCTAAGCCATATCCAAACCTTTTTTCCAAAGCCCAAAATTTTTCTCATTTTGGAATCTATTCAACCCTCTTCCTTCGATCCTATTCCCCTACCCATCCTCCTACGATCTTTTTCCTTAACATATTATATTATGTTTCGTTATTCCCTAACAATTTCCGTAACTTAAATTTTTAATAAATTCCAAAGCTAACAGGTTAAAATTATTCTTCCCCAAGGATATTTCTTCTGCGACCTAGCTGGTCGTAACTTCCAAGTACGGTCAAGGCCAAACACATGATGATGATGATAATAATTCAGTCTACTACCTACTTGTACGATAACTAAATTATAAATTAGTTGCGCATAATTACGAACTAGATTCGTGTACGGTTGTTATATTAATTTTATTTAAAAAAAAAGTCCGGATTCAATAACCTTGCTCAAAACGTACAGAAGTGAATCAGGGAATGTTACCTAAATAATGCAAACAAAAGTTATTTATAATGCAGTTGGCACACGCATTGGGTATATGGAAAGCGATTTACATAGTTTAGATACGGAAAATGAAAAAAGAGGAATTTTATTTTAAAGTACGCGTTTGGAACTTTCAGGAAAAAAATTCTAAACTTGCAGGTGTATGAATGAGACTCGGCCTTACGTTCTTCTATTCAGGAATTTTAATTTAGAACTCGGTGCAATATATTAAAAGCCTTGGACCTTGTAGGGGGAGGGGGCTAATATTTAAAAGTATCTCAGCAAGTCTTCGATTGGAAAGTTCATCATTTTTTCTTCTTCGCGGATAAGTTTTGATTTCCAGAGATTACAAGAAGAAAATTTCCTTCTTGGAATCGATGTTAGATATTATGATGAAGGATTGGCGAGCTCGTCGGTCACAGATTCTATTTGGGGGGTATGACGCGGTTGCGGCTGCTCCGCTTAGTCTGCCGAGTCGTCCCCTATGACCCAGTCACCGTCTCGTTACCTATGCACTCTCTCATTATACCATTTGGCATGATACCCATGTTACTAATAAATACTAAAATAGATATTGTCTACGTCAACTTGGGTTGTCTACACATTCAGATCAACCAATTAATGACACCCTTTTACTCTGTGTACTATAATTATTACCTTGAGAAACGTTTCGCTCCTCAAACAACGCAGAGTCTATTTACATAGTGACAGAACAAATAAAATAACCCATTGTTTGGCACTGCACTGTTTTGGAACTCTAACGTTGTCCAAAGAGAACATAAAGTGATCGAGTTAGTAGTAGAATATTCCGAGTATGATGTTTTGGGGGTAAATTGGACGTAATAGTTAACAGGATTGAAATCTAATCACGTTTTTGGCTTTTTTTACAACACCCTGTGTGTACTTTTAAATCCTTAATAGTAAAAAATTAATATCGGACACCGTATTCAATCAAAGGCGTTAGAAAAAAAACCGATAGGTTCAGAATTGGGTTTCCAGGAATTTTTTTTTCGAAACACCCTGTATCAAATCCAAATGTAATTTTCAAGTAATCACAGTAAGCGCTATTTTGGGGCTAGAAGATTGGGAAGAAATTCTTAATTCCTTTTAAATTTTCATCCAAATCTTGTTCTGAAAAATGCACCCTTAAACGAAAAATAATACCCAGACACATTTAAAATAAAATTGATAACCTCCTGACAACTCTTTTCTCTAAAAAGCTTTTCATTATTTAATGACTTTATTTTAAAGGGCAAATTTTCAAATATAGATCAAACACGTGCGAACGAATTTATTCCCTGGAAAATATAATCCGTATGCTCTGCAAAAAAAACATAAAGAGAACAGAACAAAAATTGAAACTCAAGATAGCAGAAACCGGGACACAGCAGGGAGGAATGATAAAAACACAGAATATAAATTGTTATTCCGAGAAAATATGAAAATTGAAGGAAATTTGTAAGACTCAAAAGATTTGTTTGAAATACGTCGAAGTCTTGGTACACGGATTTCTTTGATGTACTGATAAAAGGAAAATTTTTAATTCATGAAATTAATTACTCTCAAAAATCGATTTTATTTGAAGATGATTGAGACAAGAAGAAACGTTGGGAGGAAAAATAAAATAATTGCTTTGAATTTTATGTTCAGAGTCTGTAATTTATCGCGAGGTAAAGAAAATAATACAATTCTGTAGGAGACAAAAAGCAATTTGAAAAGAAATGGTAATTTTTTTTCTTTAAAAATAAAATCAGGATTTCCAATTGGAAATAAAATTGATTTCCTGTTTAAATTTAGAAAGGTAGATACAAATTTGGCAAGGAAAGTGTTTGGGTAAATTTGATTTTTGGGGGCAAGAAAATCCGGTCCAACTCACCCCCATCGTGCAGCTTTAACGATTTAACCCAGCCGAGTTCGAAACGTACCTGGAGGCCTTCTCCATTTCCTTTCCTACACCTCCTCCGTTTCCTTATTTCGACCCAATCCTATTTACTGCATTAAGTTTGTAATTTTAACACTAGGCACCTGTAGGAGGCTCAGCTTGAAGCTAATTATAAAATTGTGCTCTAGGTATATTTATGGAATACTTTTTTCGGGTTCGTGGGGAAATCGGGGAACCACCTTAAGAAGAAAATCTTTCCACTTAACCAAAAGATTCTTTCAATTTAGATCAAATAGAAAAACAATCGGTGGTTGTAAACTATTTATAGATGATTTTGTTTGCTCACATCTCGAACGATTTGTTTCGTGAAGTTTCGAAAGCGTTCACAGGATTTTAGACTCTGGCATTTCGTGACACATATATCAAGTTAGAGAAAGAGATAGAAAAAGACCAAAGCTTTTTAACTTTGGACTTACAGTTTCCACTTTAGAAACGCTGACAGGTTAATTCGATACAGAGGTAAATACAAATCTCGAGGAAAAATAAACCTTAACATTATTCTTCTTTTCCGGTATCAAAAACGGAAACGAACCCAAGTAAAAAAATCACAATAGAGGGTGATTTTTTTTTTCAACAGTTAGAAGAAATGTTTGCAAAATTTAAACCCCCATAAGTATGTATAAAGGCCTTGACAAAGGCGCTAGATTACAATCCTTTGGTCAGAGCTATTACGGCCACAAAATTCCTTTATTTTGAAACACTTGGTATAATACAGTTTTCAAGTTCTATGGTTGAAAAATTCATAGCGGGTTTTGTAATTGCATTAGAGAGCTTAAAAAAAGAGGAATTAATTCCTGTTTATGTCCTTTAAGGATTTAAAAAATTCCAATACCTATTACTCCCTTTAGGGAGATTACAAAAAATATTTTTCAGTTTTTCTCTAATTGACATTCACTTTTTCTTAATATCTTCCGTATTAGTAACGGTGTTTTTGAGTTTCGTCGTCCTTTGTCTTGTAGATTCCTGATTTTTCTGTCTAGCCTGGTGCAATTACAATTTTTTTTTACACATTTCCACCCGAACAATAAGGATCGTGTAACAAAGAAACGGAAAACCATAGTTCTAGTTTTGAAGTCGGAAGAACAAGGCAATATTTTGTCGAAGCGGACGTTCAAGCCTAGCCTAGAGAGAGGAGCACTGACCTCCAGTGGGTGAACTCCACGTGCAGCGCCCCTTGTGCCCTCCTAAACTACACTCACAAAGCCTCTGCATGAAAATTACCTCTTCTTGTTATTGTTATTCTATACTACTTGGTTTTTCCCTTAAAACTTTCAGTTATTTCCTGAGGAAATGTGAAAAATTCAAGGATCGTTTGAATAATCAAAGGATTTGATTTTTTTGCTTGTTGGAAAACAGTTTTTTATTTTATTACTTTGATATCCAGCTGAGTGATTTTTTTTTGTTGTCATGGTTTTTTTCCGAATTTCGCACTTGTAGGACAGCTTGTGCTGACACAAACCCACACAATGCCTTCCACCTTGATACAATAATGCCTCTTTCAAATTCCCTCTTCGTTATTGATGAACTGCCATACGCAAGGCAATTGAGATAAATGGCTGGGGATGTCGGTGAATACAAAATAGACGATTAGCCAAATCTGACTGCCTCTCCAGTCGATATATCTCAATCACTTACCCTGATATCCTTAAAAAATAACTCCCACCCATAATTGATGTGGGGGTGGTTGTTGAACGGAAAAAAACATTGGAGAATCTTCCTTCCCTGAAAGGGCTTCAAAAAATTTCATTTCTCTAACAGATAGATGTATTTTCCGACATCATCCATCAAAACCCGAAAATTTAATTTCGTGTGATAGAACGTGCTATGTTTGTGTGCGTAAGATGATATATTTGTAAGCGGCTTTCTCATAAACAAAATCATTATCAGACTTTTCCTTTCGTCGCCTCGCCTCTTGTTTTTTTAAATATTAGAGAAACCCCTCTCTTCTTTCGTTTGTTGGTGTTTTTATGCATTAAATTCGACCCGGGTTTTTATGAGAAAAGAACTTCACATGTCTTCAACCCAGCTGTCACTCAGCAGTAAAAGAAATACGAGTCGCTTGAAATTTTCAAACAAGACAAGTCTCGAGTATCATCAAAAAGTCTCGAATGTTCAGAAAAATCTGCCACACCAAACATTAACCGAAATATTTCTCTAGGGTAATGTTCGATATAACCGCAAATGTGTAACAGGGAAAAAGTCGCAAGGGGTTAAAATACCAGTCATAAATCGTACATTACGCAGTGATGCGGGTGGAATTTAGAAATGTGACGGGGCACGTCTGTCTGGAATTAAAACTACACGACGGGGCTTGAAAGTTTCTACAAACAAGTGTAATTTGAGATTTGTTTTCCTATTTCTGGCTGAATATTAATAGAGAAATTTATATTTTTTACCAAATTCCTCACACACACGTTTTATTATATTTGTTTTACAAAATTATGCAATCAAAATATTTTTAAATACATTCTAAAACTATTTTAATTATGGTTTGGTCAGGAGATCTAACGGGCTAACTCCGTTCTGATGTAATCGCAAAGAAAGGTTTAGAAATATGGTCTTTTGGGAAAAGGTTCGAAATGCCACCTTTTGGTGGCAGTTGCTGGACAATTCTGACACCAATGGTTCTTTCGATAAATGGGGAACGGATCTTCAAAATTATAGAACCTTCACTCTGAGTCTCTCTTCCAATTACTATAAGCTTTCCCACTCAAACTTGTATCGTAATGGGGTTCTCAAAGTAAGGGAAAGGGTAGTTTTGGACTTAGGTAAAAACTTGTTTTAGGCTTCATTCCTGATATTTTAACAATTTAAGGGAGAATCTTGTTGGACTTAATTTTAATAGGAATTTTGATATAAATTCTTGGATTTCTTGGTAACCGAAATGAGATATAAAATTTATTTAATCAAAGTAAAGTAATCTTGTTTGTGTATTCGTAGGTAGTTAATAAAATTGCTTATAATCCTTACTGTGTCTACGTAGACAAATAATCTTTGTAACATCGTAATTTTCTGCCCTCGGGAATTTTGACGTAAGAAGAAGGAATGGCAGACATTACGCTGGGATTTTCTTTAAACATCCTCGTTATTAATTTTTTTTATCTTACTTGACGCCTGCGGGAAGGAAACCCTGTTCCGAAATTGTATATAGGATAGGTCGGATTTTGAAAATTGAAGGTGGTAGTTGACGTTCATGTGCCTTTTTGGGTATCCAATCTATTTTTTCTAATCTTATGGGGTTTTGAATATCCAACCTTTTTTTTGCAATATTTCTTGAGGTTTTTACGTCCTGCTGCAGAACGGAATTTTTAAGTTTATGGAGTATGCAAAAAAGTCGTGGAATGTGGCAGCCTGGATTTGAATTGGGAAAGGAACGAACACACATAAACAGATGGAAAGATAAGCATGCCTAGCGTATCGATATGACTTTATTTATAGATGGGAATCGCATTGAAAGTAGGGCATGTGTATGCTTAAAACGCTGTTATGAGTGAGCAGGAGGCGCGAAGAGTTAATAGTAACCTTGCAAGCGTCATCAATGCAGCACGAAGTGGGCGTTGATTACAATTACTTCTTGGAAGATGGGACGGTATCAAGGAAAAAAAAAAGGGTATGGGATTTTGTTTAGGATGTCCTGTCGAAAGTCAGTCACCTCTTTTGGTCTCTTGCAGTTGCGCAACCGTCTGAATTTTTACCTCCCAAGGACTCGGTTTGTAATTTATAGGTAGTCAGCACGGAAAGATTAACATAAAGGCGAGAAGCTACTAGATTTTATTATTATCTGATTTTAAGCGTTTTAACTTAACCGGTTTTAGTTTTTACTAACAACCCATTATTTGCTGCATTTTGCTAGGAGCAAAAATGCTGTGACCGACCTGGAATTTGAACCCGGATAGCTCGAAATTTTTGTTATTTTTATAGCTATTCCATGTTGCTTGAACGTTCTTCTTTGTTTTGCAAGGAAAACGTTTTTCGCTTCGCTGCCGCGAATTGAATTAGCCGCTCGCTTTAAAACAAGATTACGCTGATTTACCGATTTCTTCTGCTGTCGGCGTATTTTAAAGAACTTGTTAAGATTCTAGTAGTAGGTTGTTCTTCTCTGATCCTACAGCGCATCTATTTCGTAGTACTTACTAGGCGTGTTCCTAGGATAATGCATTCGTCGGCAAAACATCATCTCAAGACGTGTTCTTTACATTCTGTACACAAGGCGGGTAATCCTTTGATTCAAAAGACCACATACTACTCGACAGACGAGACAAGGTTTGGTTATCCATTCAGTTCACTCCTCCTTTCACTCTGTTGCATTCTAACTTTCATTTAAATCAAAGAAAATCTACACCAGAGTATTATTTCAAATTCTTATGCGTCAGGATGGGTGTGTGTTGGTTGTTCCCTGCTACGTGCTTATGAGAAACACTTTTTTTTTAAGAACCCCAGAATAGTAATTTTCGATACGAGGCAATCATTTATAATAGCCTTCACACTCAATAATTTTTATAGAATACGGACTTTATAATACTGGCCGTGGCCACCTTGATTATTTTGTATGTATATAAAAGGGAAGCGTTTATTAACCCCGAATTGCACATTAGAAGAAAAAATTTAAACCCTGCACATGACGAACTATTTTTTTAAACGAATGAAAATCGCAATTAAATTAAGTTGTGGGTGGAATCTTAGGGTAAGGAGGAAAGAAATAAATTAATGGATTATTGATTTGGAATTAGAAATACATTTCCAAATATAGAATTAATTGATAAAACTCTAAGTTTCAAAAACGTAACAATAATTTCACGAATCCTTATGTAACCCGTACTACTCGTGTTTGAAAAAGAGTTCGCGTTTGTGTTACAAGACCGTAGACGTAAGGTTTTTAGTTACAGGGTTGGGTATAGAAATAAAGTCGCCCTGTAGGTAATTCAGGATTATTTTCAGGGTGGTCTATAAATTATTCAATACATTTTTTTTTAAATATTTTGCTCTTCCTACCCCTTGTCTCTTCATTACCCCCTCCCCCAACCCAACCCTCAACACACTTCTTGTATAGAACGGTGTCTTCTCTTATTATTTCTTTCGCTTCCGATAGTTATTAGCATCACTATCTTTGGCTTCATTCCCACTCGCCTGTTTCCCTCCCCACCATCTAATATATTTTGTATTTTCCACCCCCTCGTTTTCGTAATTGGGATTAGGGGTTAGATTAGTCCAAAACACCTCGATTTTCCCGTTATCTCATGTTCCAAATAAATAAACATCCCGAATATTTTTTTGGGAGTAGGTAGTATTAATACTACAGGGTGTATTCAATTTCCGGTATTTTAATATCTCTGGTTGAATAACACGAAATCTTATACAAAATCAGTGTAGGTATCGGTCGACGACCCTTTTGATCTCTTTGCTCTACCATCTAAGAGAAGAGCAAAAGGAATAACACTATCCAGTAGTAGATAGTTTATGGAGCATCCCACAGTGAAAGTGATGTTCTCACACTCTCATTCTTATTAAACAGACACACACACGTTCCTTTTTATAACCATAGAACTTAATACACTTACATAAATCTACATGGTTAGAATTAATTGACACTGGCTTGTGATGTCAAGCTTTATTTATGGTCTTAAACAAATTGTGGTTTTTGCTTTGACTTGATTACATTTTGGCGGTTTTTAGACGAATCTAATCTATAATTTGTGGCTTTAATAACGTATTAGAACTACCAGACATAATTACGTCTAGATTATAGTTTATCTGTCTAGATTAATCGAATTAGATGTAATTGAAGGAGAAGGCAAATTTTTTGTGCGGATTATTTAAAAAATTTCAGGAGAACAAAAAATCAGCATACCGTGTGTGTCCTCTAAAAACCCCAAAACTATTATTCTCTCATTTTCCAAGCGAAGCAAAATTAAGCTCGAGAATTTATGTGTTGAAATAATTTCATTATCATTATCTCTGCGTTTGTCCTGGTTGCTTGGTTGCATACAAATCTCATTTATCAAAACGAAAATTGTGCTACAATCACGAATAGAGACGGTTTCTAAAATTTTTTTGACGCTATGGAGTCATAGATGGTATCGAAACAATTTAAAGCCACTTTCCTGAAACATTTTCCTTATCATACACTCTTCTTTCAAGTGAGCGTTTAATTTTCACATTCTTTAAGGGAAATTTTCCAATAGAAAAGAATTAAAAGTAAATTTCTGATTTTAATTTATTTCAAATGGTTTTCTTGGATTCTTATTACAAGCTTATAGATTTCAGTTTCAGCTTACAGAATTTCATTTCAGTTTGTTCTTGGTTCGTTGATTTTTTATGCCCTGTGTCAACTATTCGAGCAGAAAAATTAAATTAAGGTTGGATCACATCAAAACACTTTGAAATTCAAGAGATTGCTTTTGTTTTGCAGAACAAGGTTTTGAAAGTATTTTTTAAATAAACATATACAGGGTTGGGCAGAAATATGTTCGCTCTAAGGATTTATCACCTCCTCCGCCCTCTTATCCCATTCGCCTCCTTTTTATCTGTCGCTCTTTCTCTTACGGTGGTGGTGCTTTGACCCCCTGTACGTTTAGACGGTTTAGACAGAAAAATTAATTAAATGAGATATTTTTTGGTGTCCTTCAACCCCATCCCTTTTAATACCTCGAATGATGTAGGACCGGTTTGGAAGCAAAAATATTAATTAGGGTCCGGATCCAAATACTTGGAAATTAAAGCATTTTCATTGAATTTACAGATCAGTGAAGTAAAAATTGTAAACAACTTTCAGAATGATGTACATTACGGGTCAAAAATAATGTCCTTTGGTGGGTTTGAATCTAAGAAGAAGAAATTAATGGTGCTGTAGACTTTTCTACTTATCCAGTTTTATTTTCCTCTCTTGTAACTTAAAATCTCTCCTGATGGAATCGTTAGGATTACGAGTGGCACTACGGCGTGTCGAACCCCCACGGCCTGGGGGTCTTCGCAGGAGATGACGTAATGCGGGTCCCTCGAGCGGTCTCCAAGGCAACTGGGGGAACTCGCGCGTAGCAACAGAGTTGTGCGTGTGATCGTAATGTGTACGCTTCTATGTAGACTTTCATCCCCCGATGTGTATGTCGAGATAAGTTGATATTATATGTTTGATTTGGAAGGGTGGATGGATTTCGTTCTGTGTTTGCTGCATGAGCGGCAAGGGCTCGCTTTTGCATAAGTAAGCACACCCTTCTTCTCTGTACGAAACATCATAATAAGCTAGCTTGTGTTGGTTGGTTAGGGGTTGGGGTTGTGGGATTGGTTGGTTCATTCTCGGGCCACTTTTAATAGGATTTATTAAATTGTTGTGAATGAGATGAAAGTAAGTAATAGTACACGTACGTAGCATGCTAAATTTTGTTAACCTTTGCCCTTTTACGCTTAGGGAAACTGGGTCGCAACCCCTAAAATCTACTCGAGTTAATAGGTTTTTCTAGTTTGGATTAAAATAAATACAGTAGGCGTTATCGTCATCAAATTAGGATAAAAAAGTCATTGTTTTGGGGGGTTGATTTTTTTTGTTCAGAATTTTCTAGATTTTTTTTGCTGAAAGCCGTCCTAGTAAAAAGAAAGGGTTTTAAAGTTTAAATAAATTCGAGTAATTGTGGTTTATCAGATTGTCAAGTCAATCATGTCGCCCTTTCTGAGTTGCCCTTCTCAGCTATTGATCGTGTTCAAGTCAGTTATACATACTTTATGGTGCTGACAGCATCTCTCACATGCGTGTTATTGCGAAGAGAGCAAGGGTTGTAAGTGACCTACATTTCAGCATTAATAATGGAATTAGCTTTCGCGAAGGGTCCTAAGGGGGGTAAATGCTTTCTTGTGCACAGCGCGCGATGCATTTAAGTGCAATCCTGTTCCGTGAACGTTTTTAATGCAACCAAACAACCAGTGGATGTGATAAAAGCAAATTTCCTGGGTTATCGATAAACAATAAATGGTCGTCAGTGCGTCTGTGTTTGTCGTTGTTCCCCCGTTTAGGCAACCCGCGAATCCGGGTCAGCGACCCCTCAGCCTCAGTCGATAACGAAAGTGAGCGCGTCTCCTCCATTACACGTTCTTTTACTCGATAACCTTGCGTGTCTAATCCAACCCCATCTCGCTTTTAGTGTTACATCATTATTAATAATTTAGTCAATCACTGCATATACGCTTTTTCTCTTCGCCCTTAAATTTGTTCATCAAATCTTCGAAAACGGGTTTCATGTTTCATCATTGTTGAAAGGATGTTCGTGATCAAGTAGATGGACAGCTTCAAACCAAATCATTCTTTTTTTTTTACTTCTTCTTCGGTAAACACGAAGTATAACCGGAAATCTGTAAGTTTGCTCAAAAGGGATTGTTGACCTCTCGAATTTTGTCAAGAAAGATTCTTCATTGAATTGTTTTCATCTCTTCCTATGACTTAACAACTCCAAATAAAATAATCCTCGCGAAGGATTTTACAGAGGGGACCGATTTTTTTATAGTACCGTTTGATCGATCAAAATATGACCCCATGGTGATCGCCCCTAATTGCCCAATCCTAAATGACCCAAAACCACAGCAGGAACGATCTAGCAGGAAAATTAACAACCAAGGAGAAATGAATTCTTCACCCCCTTTTAATTCTTTTAGACCATCTTCCCTGTAGACTCGTGAGGAGACGGGACAGCATCCGATGATCTTCTATAGCTAAAGATATTCCTTTAGAACTGTATGCGCTTTAAAAGTGCAAATTATTGGGTCTGTTATATAATTCTTTAGTAAGGAGGGGATTAATGCTGTTTTCTTCCCCAAAATAGCTTCTTTTTTCCTTTTGGGCCGTTCCCCATTTTGTCTTCTCCAATTTTCTCGATATTGTCCTGCGATCCTCCAGGAGCCTGAGCCCGTGCGGTAGGGTGTAAGTCTGGTAACCATAGATCAAACGCAGCCCTCTGTTCTCTATGGCGGGCGTGTACGTCTGGCGCTGCCACCATTTCCCCCGAAAATTATAATAAAAATAATTACAAGTCAATACATTTTTTAACTGCTACTAATTTATACTTTCTTTCTACTTCTTTCTCTTTTCTACTGTTACCAATATTTTGTATTAGAAAAATAAGTTGTGAAAGTACAAATTCTTTAGTAAATGTGTTCGCTACAACTTTTTCAAGCAAACCTATTAGAGAATCGGAGTGATTCAAGTGCTTTCATCCAAGTTTCTTATTTAGTTTGAAAATTTATAAATATAAACAGTCGCAAGGTCATAAAATAGAGAGACAGCATCCGTGAATGTATAAACAAGCGGTCGCCGTACACTTTTATTAGAGCATGTTGGGCTCTTCTCTTTTGGTTCGACTTGTATGCATTTTCTAACTGAAATATAACATTATGGCTAGGTTATTTATTTGCTGACAGAATTTTCAGCGTTATTCGTTGCTCCCACTAATGATCAAAAGCGTGCAGTGCAGAGGTAATTACGAATTACAATGCATGTGATGACGGAGGCGCGCCACCCTCGCGTGACTGCAGAGAACGTGACCCACATAGGTGTGCATACGTGAACTTTTGCTAACTTGCACGATCACTGACTGCGTAATTGCTCATTGCATTATAGGTAATTATTTGCGGTTGTGTTATTTCTTGAAACTTTAGAAAATTAGTACCTTAGAACTAACGTTCCAGATGAAGTAGCGCACTCTGCAGACTATCAAATTATTAGAATTAAGATAATCGTTCTTACTTATCCTTTCCTATACCCAGTATTATTTTCTTCTTGTGTTTATACAGACTATACTTAAATATTGAAAGCAGTTAGGATATAAACCTTCAGTCATTCCAAGAATTACGTTAGTTTGAATTAAAAGAAAAGATTTTTCAGTAAAAAGGTCTAGTCCCATTTTTCCGGAGTTGCTTCACATAATTATTGATCACCCTATATAAAATATAATTCAAAGAAATGTATATAACTATCAGTTCAGTAAAATGATGAGTATTGATCGGAATTACAAGAATTCCGTTGGACTTTTCGCATCGCATGTCTTCCAATTTTATATAAAAACCAAGGAAACAAATCTCAAAATACCTATAAATATTTTCACAAATCGATAATTTTTTTGATATGGAAACATTTTAGAAGTTTAAAAAATGGGACTGCATCCTATATACATTTGACTTTGAAATAAAAGCGGCTGCTATCACACTGCGAGTGATTTAAGGGTTGTATAATTCAAACGTCGGTGTGTGCGCTGCTCGGTCACTCCCACAAACGAAATTTATAGGAATTCCTTGCATGCTTCTCCTCCGTTTTATTTAGCCTCTATTTTTTTTTTAATTCTTAAAACGGAAAGTGCGAAATTAATACATTTTTTGGAATTTCTTCGTCGGCACGTTATGACCCCAATTCGCACAGACAAACACTTAGACACGAAAACATGACCAGTACACACAAATATTTGACTAGATATAATGTGAACTCATATTATAGATAGAGCCAGATTGGCGAGACAGATTAAACGCGAGTTGATGGATTGGAAATTATATGCGTATGGAACGGAAATTGTTTATTAGTAGAAGTTTTAGTTGTTGATGATACTCGAAATTACTTGGGAAGGGGTTTCTGGTAATTTTAGACCAAAATTTATGGCTCGGTATTATATTAGGCAGCGAATAGGTGGTCGACCCAGAGGAAATCAAAGCAAGTACACGCTTCTTCTTGATCACCCTGTATATTTTATTCAATAAATAAATTAAAATATACGGGGTGATCCAAGGAATCTGAAAGGACATGATTCTGTGCGTCTTGTCGATATTTCAGGGCACGGGAATTTTCCAGAGGAAAGGTTGCGCCTCTATTTCTTATAAAACAACCCCATTTCATTGTTGTTGAACTTTATTTGGAATTTTTTTAGGTGTTTAGCCTTCTGCTGTTTTCTGCTCATGATAGGTACCCCAAATATTTTCTTCTTATTACCAGATCCTTCTCTAGAAAACATTAAACCAAAATGGTTACGTATTTATCTTAATTGGAGCTTATTTGTTACTTTCCCCTTCCCAAACCAATTCCATTTCAGCGATACAACTGAAAATCTTAAATTTTAGATCTAGGCTCGAAAAGTCCTGCCCACGACTCTTTTACTTGAATCCTCGCAACGGTTTTGATCCTTTTTAATGATTTATTCGTATCTTCAGGATTGTAAAACGAAAATCAAGCCAATTTCAGGGACAAAACTGAAATGTTTCTTTTATTCAAGGTGAACCCGTTTATGCAAGGACACCTGACTTTAATCCTTGTAAAGTAAATATTTCGTTGATTTTGAAGGTTTAATTCTTAACCAAGAACGGCAAGAAGTCTAAATAAAAAGAGTAGGTAATCATTGTGTAGTACATTTAAGATATTTTGTCGGTAATAAACCGATAGGTACAATTAAAGCACTCAGAACGTACATTTGAAATAAAATAGTGGAAACGGTAAAAGCATTTGATAGCTCTATATAACGGGAGCGTTTATGATTAAAACTGAGGTGCTCGAGCTACCTTCGCAACAATGTTACGGGTTTGATTACGGAATCGAGCGATGTTTAATATAAAACTGCGTCCCTGGGTAGCCGTAAACTTTACGATCCTTCTGTATAACATCCAGAGATGAGGCGCATAAATGTTGAGCGCAATCCAAACATGACACGGGAGCATTTTAAAATGCTATTTTATGACATGCTAAACATTTACAGGACCAGTCTCCACTTGCCAATTACAGTTAAAGAAGAAAGATGAAATTTAAACAGCGCTTATTAACTAACCACTCACGACAGGTGGACATTAAAATATCCTAAACCAGTAACCCTCAAAAGTTTTTCCCCCAATACAATTATTATTGTAACATTTTTAAATTTTGTAACTTTAAACCCATAAACATTATAACGGCAGGTTTTATAACCAATAACCCAAGAAATTGAAAATTTTAATCTAGTCGTTTAAGGTCGAATATCAACCAAAAAGCCATTAAAAAGGAGATGCTTTTTAAATTATCAAGCCATAAAAGTTTATTTTTAAGATTGCAATTTGATTAAAACGGAATTTAATTTTTACGTTTCTTTAGGGGGGCTGGTTATCACCCACAAGGAGGGCAGGGGGAAAAATCAAAACATTTTCGGTTTTTTCTGAACGTTCTGAGACATCTCCTGGTACATATAACTTAAACATGTCACGAATTTGTATGTTAATTGTGTTTGTATATAATTCTAATAGTTTTTTCTTTGTTCTAGGTAAGTGTAACCGATTTAGTTGTAACCAACATGACCTACATATCGCGGTGAGTAATAACAAACATTTTGTCGTTGTGAAATATGACTGTACATAGACAGGCATACATTGTAGATGTACGTGTGTTGCAAAGAGCACCGAGACCGTATAATTTTATAGCTCATGAAGTTGCATTGTCGTTTATGGGAATTCGCTTACCGTTTCACCTTAAAGTCGTAACAGCAAAGCAAACGCTATTTATGCAAATAACGAGCTCGCTCGTTCCACATTCCTTATATTAAAACACTGACTTGGTGATGTAATAATACTAATGAAGAAAATACGCAACCCTCCCCATCATGGGAATGCATTTTGTATATTTCTAATTGAATGAGTTGCAAATCTAGTAATAAATGCATTTTATTATCATTGAACAACAGGAAATTTTATGCCGTGATTATAATATCGTGTCGAGGGGGCAACTGGCCCTCATTTCCGATGAAACCGGAAGTGTTGTAAGGTCGTTCGTACGTGCATTTTATTTGTACGTATGATTCTTGGTAATATTTGATAAATGCAACGCAGAAACAAAGAACACGAATTATATTCGTTGAATCGTTGCTGCAACTTTTTTTTAAACATTCCCTCGCGTTGTCATTTATAATTTTATTCGGTGGATAAATGTCATGGAGGAAGAAATTTGTAGATATACTTATTAGTGCCATTTAAAACAACAACGGAAAAAAATTACGTGGATATTAAGTATCTACAAGAGAGGCGACCATTAGAATAGGGTGTCCTAAAACGCGCATTCCGTTAAAATTCATGTACGAAATGAAGGAATCTCTAGAGGGGTGGGCGGATACAAACGTTTGGTGTTCCCAGACTGGCCCGAAACATTTCAGAATTTATTACCAGCTATGGGGGTGCTAAAGAATAATATAAAAGAGGTGGAAAACATCGCAGCCCGCAACCCTTAATTGCATCTTGACTTCCCAAGAGCTTCCGACGGCTTTCCCCAAACATCCGATGGATTTCCCCAAAACTGCCCAAACTTCCTTAAGACTTTCTCAGGGCTACCCGAGACTACTTAGCTTTCCTCGAGCCCTGCACTCATTTTTCCCCGGAGCTTCCTCAACTTTCCCAGAAACATTCTCAGGTTTTCCCAAGGATACCTAGACTTCTCCGAGGGTACCCAAACTTTCCAGGAACATCCTCGAGGCCACCTACACTTCCCAGCTAAAGCTTTCCCCAAACATCCAAGGGATTTCCCCAAATCTATCCAAATTTCCTCGCGGCCTGCTCCCATGTTTCCCCGGAGCTTCCTCAATTTTCCCAGATACATTCTCAGGCTTTCCCAAGGGTACCCAGACTTCTCCGAGGGTACCCAAACTTTCTAGAAATATCCTCAAGGCCACCTACACTTCCCAGGGGCTTCCTTCGTGTTCTCCAAAATTTCCAGGAACTTTTTCAGATCTTCCCCGCGACTGCCTAAACTTTTCCCTTCTTAGCTCGTGAAA
This sequence comes from Hemicrepidius hirtus, assembly GCA_963082805.1. Taxonomy (NCBI): domain Eukaryota; kingdom Metazoa; phylum Arthropoda; class Insecta; order Coleoptera; family Elateridae; genus Hemicrepidius; species Hemicrepidius hirtus. Next base: position 31,305,818 of record OY720165.1, read on the forward strand.
AAATTTTTTTGCTATCTTTCCTCATTCGAAATTAAATTTCTTCGTCCACGGTAGTATTTTTTCTTGTCCTTGTTTCTCATAGAATTTTTTTTTCCTTAATCCTCGAGGTGTTATTCGCGGAAGGGAAACCGTTGTGCTTGAAGTAAAACGGGATTAAAACGATTGACGGAAATATTTTATGTGGAAATGGTTTTATGCTCCCTCGTCTTTCGGGTGGCTTAATGAGAAATAATGTACAAAAATTAATTAATTAAAGATACTGTCTCCCACCAATTGGGATATTTATGGTGGCAAGAGGAGCGCTCCGTTAATTTGGGTTAAGCAAGTTAAACAGTAAATTGTATTTTGATTTAAAATATTGCCTGTTTTAATTGAATTTTTTATATGAAAATTCGTGTAGTACATAAACAAGGAGTAAAGAGCATTGTACAGCAGCAATGTGCCAGTGAATAACCTCATTAAGCCTCCGCTTGCCGCCAGGGGCGCTGATATCGACGACGTGCGTCACTGCACAATAATATTATTGTTTATTTTAGCCCGTACTATCTCTGCAGAAGCCATCTCTTTGCACGATTTTCTACGTTTATTAGATTTTAATTTCCGCGGACAAAAAATAATCTGGTTAGGCCGTTAGGGCATGATCGTTGTTCGCTGCCTGCCGTCCCACCTTCCTCCGGTGAATTGAATTTAAATTCAGTCCTCTCTATAAATAACAATGCGGTGAAACATGTTCGCCCATTTGAATGTCTCGTTTTCAATTAGGATCTACTTAAATTGCAATTTTGCCACAATGGGCTCAAATTGCAATAGTTAAGTTGCATTTGCTCGATCCGGCGAGCTTATGGATCGTTGGCGATCGGCGTCACGGACCAGACGGCGACTTAATACAATTACCAGTTGCACTTCATCTAATTGGAACTGGCCTTTGACCTGTGTTTAGTATAATTATACAATAGATGCGCAATATTTCTCCTTGAACTGGATGTTTTTCCACTGATTTCCTTTGCCAATGGGAAATTCCTTTTTAATTAGCATCGACTGCGATGTTTTTTCCCAAACCTCATGCAGGTCGTTCACCATTTCTGTCATGCTCCTCATTACATGTTGATCATCTTGTTTACTCCAGTTTTATTTTGGGTCTCACTTGCGAATAAATTATTTTGATTAGTCTATGGTTTTTTCGTTAAGGGTAGAGATTCCTCGGCCCCATCCCTCTCCGTACCTGAACTCTAGGCCTCCCTACCTCATTTCATATTGATCTATACTTCAGTATCTTCCTATGTTAGTGCCTAGAACTCATCCTATGGTCATAGGGGAAACTCCAAATTAGTAATATTTAAAAAAAATTGAAGATAAGAAGATCCCATTCCCATTGAGTTGTCCCATAACAATTTTGACCTCGCTCTGATCAAATTTTGACCTCCTTTATATACGATTATTTTCTGTTCCCTTTTTTTTTCTTTTATCTAATACCTAACGTTGTCCTTATCACTATCAGGTTCAGTTTTGACGTCAAACTGTACGACCCTAGATAAAGAAAATTGGGTCGCAGTTTTCAAAACTGATTCACCTTTTTCTTATAATAATTTCATTCGCAAGTATTTTTTTATTCCACAGATGTTTGTAATAGTTTTTGAAATTAGTTCTTCTATTTTTATTTTATTTAACGTTTATGAAACGGGTTTTAATGTGCTTGGCCCTGTTTACAAGTATCCTTTAAAGGAAATTTAATTAACACTTGCTGAAATTTACAACACGGTTATAACTACCTGACCAAGAGATTTCAACATCGGGTCAAGATACCAACCCCATTATCATTAAAAAAATTAAATATTTTTTTGGGAAAGCTTTTTAGATTTTAAACAAAATTATATTTTTTTAAACTGCAAAATTAAATTGTGGACACATGACAAAGCTTTGGCCACCAAGGTCACCGGATTTAAATCCTTAATTTTTATGAGGCGGATTAGAAAAATGTTAGAAACTGTAGAAGGATTTTTAAGGATAATTAAAGTACCTTGATAAATTATACAGGGTGTTGTGAAAGTAGGGCCAAAAAATAAAAGAGTTTTTCTTTGTTTTTTTTTGTAATGTTCTACAAAGAAACGTTTTTCTAGTACAATAATTATTATGAAGAGTACTCGTGTGTTGTTTCGGACGAGGTCAGTGATTTATTTTTTCTTTAATCTTTCGTTTTTGTGGGTAACCATAATTTTATATTTAAAAAAAAGAGAAAGATAATTACAGTTCAACCAACTCTAGTATTAGATATACCTACATTATATAATCCGTTTTCGAGGAAAATAATCTGATTTTCGTGGTCAGAATAATAATAATAATAGACTTGTGCAACATTTATAGCTGTACGATGTTTTAAAAAAATGCTATTGTCGCGTGACAATTAAAACTAATAACCAAGGAGAATAGACGTTGCATTTTTTTGCATAGAATGAGGTAACGTCAATTTCTGCCGCCACGACCTCTTTGAAACCAACGTCGGTTGTTGCTATGCTAGACTTCGCCTATTTTATACAGCCTTGTACTGGCTGGTTTTGAGTTAGTCTAGGATTCTTGTATTCTATGCATCTGCAAGCGTGGGTTTCGATCGCTGATCACTAAGAACAAAAATCAAAACTTTGCGGAAGGAGAACTTTATAAAAATGTTTAATAATAATTTATCACATGGTTGAGTTATTATTATTATTATTATTGACTTATGATAGGCGATAGGCGAACGTCTGGTCGAAGTACACTTTCTTTGTTCAAAGATAATTAAAAGTTGAGCTACTAGATAATAAGAAATTTCTCTAATCATTGCCCCATGAAAGTGAACGTGCAAGGAAACGGTAATTTTATAGAAATTAGCAGCGAAATATTCCAGGAACTTGGAAACAAATAGATTTTAAATTTTTAATTGATCACAGAGTTTTGTTGCTTGTTTTCAACCATTTGTCACTTTTAGTACTTAATATTTTGAAAAGTTCGTAAATAGGACGCTTGTTTGGTATTTCAAACCCTTGCCTGGATTTCTGCTTACTTTTCTGTTATTCCTCTGCCTAGATTTATATTCCTCGCCTCTACTTTTCTACCTAGACCTAGATCTTTTGTGATCCTCCGTGATTTCTATCTTTTGCTGTCTCTGTTTAGGGCTATACAGAAGAATGGGCATAGGCCTTACCGACGTCTAAGTCTGCCTGGCTCGGCCTCGCTCTGTATACAAAGGAGCGAGAAACAAATTCTGAATTTCTGCAATCTCAAAAATTGCTCGGCAACCGTGTTAGTAAATCAGCATCCCACGAAGGACTTTGCTGAACCGTTTTGTATCAAAGAGAAAAACGACCACAGAAAAGTTTAAGTATTAAAAATCTTCTGAACATTTTCGTATACTTAGTCCAAATAAAAAAAGAATTCTTATTTTTGTCAAAACTAGACAGAACATTCCTTTGCGTAGGAACCATAAGCTATTTTTAGCACCTCTGGTAAAGGCATCGAATGACCCCCAACACGATTCTTCAGCTTCAACTCCTGGTTGACACATTGCATAACACTGTTAGATCGCCACGCTTGATAGGCAGCATTCCGTCTGCTAATTTCGAACTTGTGTGGTAATAGGCTGTGTGTTGTTGCATTTGCCCTAAAATTAGCAAACGTTATGTATAATTATATCTCTCTCTCCTCTTCAGCCAAAGAAAAAAACTTAGATCAAAAAGATTTGTTGAATAGCATGCAAACGTTAAAGAATCGGAGGAGGAGGAGGAGGATGACAAACAGAGAAGGTGAAGAGGTAATAAAGTGACTTTTTGAATCGAGGAAAAAGCAACGTCAGAGGTCAAAAGACAAAGAAGTAGGCTGGATTTATTACCTTTTTGTGCTCGAAGTTTCTGCTTTGTGAAAAGAAACAAACAAGGTAACTCTTACTTATCTAATCTACGTCTAGGCGGTCGGCCGGAATAAAAATGAGGATAATACAGGGTTATCGGTATCATTAAATTACTTAAAATGGACATGGAAAGTTTTCGTTCCTTAAAAAGAAAATCTATTAAGCCCCTTGGAACAAAATCCTTTTGGACTTGGTAACATAGACCATAAATAATAGATTTCTAACCAACGCCTAAATTTAGAAGTTTTCAAGTATCTTTTGCGCTGAGAGAAAGGTTAACGGTCTCTGAAACTAGATTCGCAGTGAACCAAAACAGGTAACTGAGTAACCTTGTCTTGCATTAGTACATTCTAGTAAATTGTTTCACGCTCTTTGAATCTTTATATCTCTCTACACATTGTGGGAAGGCGGCTAGCATAACAACGATAACAAATTACATTTTCTAATCTTGTTGCTCGATCGTGCAATACCCTTGTGGTTGCAAAAATCTTACAAACCCACTTTAATTTTCTTCTTGTTTCTTACAATTTCCAGTTTTACACTCTAAAATAGTTTCAGTTTTGTTCTTTTTATTCCTCTACCCAATGGGAATAAACAGAGACACCAGATACACCCCAAAACGTACACGGTACTTTTGGTGGAGGCGCCAGATATTTCTTTCTTAAAAAACCTTTGCAAGGTCCGAGTCCTGTATAGAACTGTATTTGTTACAAATATCTTTGCTATAAATTAATTAAAAATTTTAAAAAAATCCCGTAAAATAATCTCTCCCCCCCTTCCAAAATTTGAAGGACGCTGGGTTACAGTAGGAGGAATACGACAAAATTATTAAAATTATATAAAGTGCATTCCATTAATGCATTTAAAGCTAGTTCCCCTTGGAATATCTCTCCATGGATTGCTGGTTGGTATTCAAATATGAGTTAAAAATTTTCCGTGAAAGCACATGGAAAAAACGGAGGCGATGCATCTGCTGTCCAGCATCCTTCGCTGAGGTGAACCTATTCAATTTCTAACAAGGTAGAAATATAAAAGATTATCATGTGCAATCGTCCTGGCATGTTGTGATACCGTTCAGGCCATCGCGAGGGCCAAAACTTCTTTGGATGCGTTTGCTTAACCCGTTTGCCTTGGTGGACCAGCCCGCTACACGTGGCTGGCCGATGCAACTAGCAACGACCTACGAATTTCGCATTAGAAACAGGTTTGATGATGCAAATTGCATACGCTATACAAGTTTATTTTAGTTGTCGCAATGTGTTTAGACTGCTCTCGCTGATTTTATGATTTTTCCTTTCTTTGCCTTTGATTTATATTCATTTTTTTCTTTAGAATATATTTTGCGTCAACCAATTCGAATTTTCTTTCTCTTTCTTTATGAATTATTATAATAGCAATCACATAATAGAAAACTAGTTTTGTAATCTGAAAAGTTTCGTAATCCAAAAAAAAGTTCAATATCAAAAGGAAAACAGCGACGGTGTAATAAACAGGAAATAAAATAACAAGAGTACATCTATACTACTCTAACTGCAGGGTCAATAAACTCAGTCACTAGAAGCTCTGCAGGAATTTAAAAGAGGTGTAATCTTAATCGAATTACCTATTAATAAAATATTTAACAATAGAAGAGAGTTTTTTATACTCTTCTTTAATTCAGTCTGTAACAAAGCCTTTTCCAGCCCTTTTAATAACCGAATTCCTTCAGTTTTATCCCCATGGCGAAAGCCACGTTGTCATGAGATGCAAAATCTTTACAAATCGTCCTGTAAACAAACGTGGACTAATCCATTTCCGGAATCTCTTATCTTCTGCCAGGCTCGATTCCATTTTATTCTTTGACGTGGCGTGGCGCATATCTTTATTCCACGATATTACTGTTACGTAGAGCGCAGCGCATTCACTTTGATCTGATGAGAATGCTACAGGGTAGAGTCAATTTTGTTCTGGACCAACCCTAGTTTTGTACTTTGTTTCCTTCCAAGTTCGAATATAAACCTTTCCAAATGGTTCGTCCTCTGTTTAATAGTGTAATCAAAAAATGTCTGAACCAGGTTCTAATTTGGAATTCATCGGTGGTTTCAAATTGAAAAGCGAGATCGTGCGTATGTGCTACGCAATTTAGTAAGACCCATTCGTTTGGTTTTTCGTTAAACTTTTAAGCTTACGGCTTATACACACACACACAAGTATATCGATTTCCTTTGGAGAAAAAAAAGAAAGGAGATATACCTACGGGTGAAAAGCCTGCGCTGCTGATTTCATTCGACAAACAAGAGATCACGGACAATTCGTGACTTCGTGCCATAATTTAAACGTATTACACTAAAGGCAATTTAAAAAATGTTAAAATGTTTACAACTTGTGATTAAATCCATTTCGTCACGTGTCGCGTTCACTGCCCTTTGTTGGCGAAATTTTGTTTATTCGATTAGGTGACCTTCCTTCTGGATATTCATGATAAAATGCATTCAGGTACAAGAACCTTTTGTTTATTTTGACTTGTTTAACATTACAGTAGGTGCACGCACAAAATCAATCAAGTAAAAAATTTAAATTAAAACGACCATAATCGATTTAAAAAAAAACAATATAGCCATAGAAAAGATAATTAACGACTTTCTAATCAACTTTATGTAAATTATTTTGGATAAGGAATCAGATTATCCATAAAATTTTAAATTGGTTATCTTTTTTTTTATCTATTTATACCATCGTAAAAATCCAGTCATACACTATGAATACGTAATAATTATCTTAAGCAATCCTAATTAATTAAATTAACTTTTAAATGGGACTCCAAAGCCGTCAACGGTTGTGTGAGTAATGGCGTCGCAAAATGTCTACTGTAAATGATTTACGGCTTGCCAACGACTTATCATAACTTTTCCGATTAGAAAATGGAGTGCCCCCCATGGTCGTTAGACAGCTTGATTTCTTTCTAGGCCACTTTTTACATATAAATTATAATTTACAAGAATTTTAATGGAAACCACCGGCGTATTCAGTTTTTCAAATTCAAAAATTCATAGGGGGTGTCACATAGCATTAAGGGGAAAGACCATATTTGTTTTCTTAACCTCCCGTAATCATTTCTACATTTCTTTGTTCTCCTACTCCTTTTCAAATTTTCTACGCTTTCACATCCTGCCCTAAAACACTCTCCTCTCTTTATTTCTTGATCTTTTTTGTGTTCTCTTTCTTCATTTTCTCTTAATCTTCCTTTTCAAGGTGTTATAAATTAATTGTTAAATAATTAAATTGTTTCAAAAGAAACACAATTGCCCACTCGTGTTAAAGTGAAGAATAATTAAAGCGAATCCGTAAGTAGGTTTGTATTTTTAGTATTAAACAATACGAATGGCGATTAGGTTGAGAAATAGCGCAATTTAAATTGAATTGGAAGAGAAGTGAGCGGTCAGGTACAGTGTCGGACGGTAATGTAAAAGTAGGCACCAGATCTCTAAAACTAGGTGCACAGCTGTGTCGCAACGTCCGTATGCAATGCGTGAATTGAACCATCACCTACTTAACGAGCCTCAAGGATACCCGTGCATGTTCTAATCTATTGCAATAGAGTGTGCATTTATGTCATCATGGCGGACCTTGGGCCAGCTCTCCTCCTACATCCTCTGCTGCTGCTGGATCCATGACGCTGCCTGCCATTAGCAACATTTTGCCACTTACAACAGTTCCCAACACATTTGCATGTTAAAAACTTCTTATTTAACTACGCCGTCCAATAGTTTTCTGTTTGTGCAGTGCAGTGTAAAAACTTGAGTTTTAAATTTTAACGAGTACGTTTTTAATTGCCGAAATGAAATGCGATGTATATTTGTAAAGTTGTTTACTCAAACTACGCGATAAGTTCATTAGGAAAGAAACCGCAGTCTATATGGAATCAAGTTTTTCTTTAGGACGGTTATTAATTGGTGAGTCCTCTAGAAAAAGAGATTTTATGCCTTATTTGGATTAAGGATAAACTTAAATCACCCCTTTTAAATTTTTTTCCTGAACCTACAGATCTTTTTTGCAACAACCTCCAAAAGCGAGGCTCAGCCGAGTGAAATTTTAAACTTTTTTGAAAATCACGGTTTCTCTCTGTGGCGAAGGAAATTTTCAGAAATTGCACCCCCAAGATCATATTTTTTCTGGAATCTTTCAATTTTATTGTTGCTTGCCTGGAGAGGGCTTTAGAGAAAACCCTTAAAAATATTTTTTTCTTAATTACGTATTTGCATTAATTTTAATTGTGTAGCTACATTAATCTAATCAGACGACTAAAATATGATTGTGTAATCTCAAATTTCAAGGTTCATAAAAATCCTTGCATAGATAATAATAAAAATCCTACATGCACAGATCACAAGTGGGTTTAATTTCCTATACATGTATTATTTTTTTTTCTTTATAGAAACTTGATCAAAAATGCAAATTATTAAACAATAAAATAATTTTGTAAACAACAGTGTTGTGCAAGGACGATCCTTAAGTGGTAATCTAGATAAAAGTTTATAGCTATGTGATAGCTTTAGTCTGGGCCAAGTCTAGACTTAATAAAAATATCTGCATGCATAATGATCACATGACGGTAATGGTAGATGAATTTGGAGTCGTCCTTGTCTGCAAGATCATTTACTTGTCGTCATGCTACTGACTCCCACAAAATGTTCACTTCCTTTACGTTACGTAAAAGATTGTCATTTCCTAGTCGCGAAATATTGAAGCAATTTAGACAAGTACCTTGGCTTAGCAGATAAGAAAAATGTTATATAAACGAGAATCTTATCAGAAAACTAAAAATAAATCATTACTATATAATTTTTTTTAAATAAATTTATTTTTGTATAGTTTGCCAAATAAAAAAAATAATAGAGTAATTAAACTATCAACCAAGGCACTTGTCACGTTATATTTGTTGACAAATAATGTCCACATAAATGTTTTTCCTAATAATACAGAACGTATTGAAACAAATACAAGTTTTTTTGTCGTTAAGTAGGTGAAGAAATGTTTAAATGTCTCGCCAAAAATAATAATATTTTTATGGGTTGTAAGATTGTGTGCAGAGCAATCTGAGTTAAATTTGTATAATCGGGCTTTGGGAAACACTTTAAACGTGTAAGTCCCTTTTGTCGGGATTTTATTGGCTCTAAACCTCAGCAAAATTGCAGGTTCGCAGTTTTAACTCCCTCTTGAAAGGTTAAAATTATGCAATAAATGGAAAAAAAATTCCAGGATAGGAAATAATAAAAAATGTCCTAAAAATGATTTTGGGTTCGAACCCCATAAGTAGGTACTTTATTTTTTTTCTTTTAAAACTCATTACGTACTAAGTACTTAAATAGTTTTCAACACATTTCCTTTTAATAACTAAAAGAAAATAATTTTCTTGTATTTATTTTTTTTAGAATGCAAATTAGAAATTACTCATTTTTTTAAATTTGCATTTGAAATGATTTTCAGGAATTATTTTTAAAAAAGTCACCTTGAAATGATTCATTCAAGCATATGTTGTTTACATTTTAAAATGTATATCGGAAAAAAATGAAAAACTACTTGATTTAGATCAGAATAAGTACAAAAACTCAAATAAAGGGTTTTGGAGACTTCAACGATGGGTTAAGATGCAAACCCGAAACTTTGGTTTTAAAAACGGCCTTCAAATTATTTTTTCGGGGTACATTTACGTCTTACGTTAAAAATAAAAGTAAAATCGAAGAAAATTTAAAGGAAATCAGTAACAGAAATAGAAAATGTGGGGAAAATAACCAAAAAAGTGATCTTTTATTTGCTGCGCAATTTCTATTTATGCAAATTTTAATAATCATAGCTTTTTTATACTGCATTGAAATTTGTGCAATTTACACACGTAAAAGTTTCCTACGCAAAATTTTTATGGGATATTCAAAATAATGAATAATAAATTGATTTCCAAAATAAATGACCGATGCATACATTCATTAAATGTTTGTTTTATTTTAAATGCATTGTTCTTGCGAATTACGTTCAAAATATTTTCAGAAAATGTTTCGTATCAAAACACAAAAGGGAAATATACAGGGTGTCTCTTAGAAGCCTGACGATTTAATTAAATTAGAAATTATTTAAAAGAGGTTTAAAAAGGATTTGATCAAAACCGATTAGAGTTCTGTTTGTTAGGGATTTATTGTCCCTTAAAAGGGAAAAATTCACCCAAATTAAGGGATAAATATACAGGGAGTTTCTAACAATCTGCCTCGTTATTTTTAGCGGGGTCCTGATAGGGTTCAATGTTTTAACTTTGAAGAAATTTTTCATTTTAAATCCCAAGCCTGGAATTTTTTTCTGACTCATCCTGTAGAAATATTGCAGCGTGGTAAATAATTGAGTACGGGATCTAAAATTCTCGTTTACAAGATTTGTATAATTATTTTAATTTTCTTTTGGAAGGTTTTCAATATATTTTTTTGAAATTCCAAAGTTTAATTTGATTTGAATACAAAAATTAAGGAAAAGTTTTTTTGACGAATTTAAGAAATCTTATCACGTCCACATTATTCACCGCGTCTAAATTTAAACAATCCTGATTAAGTATACATCATGCAGGCCAAAAAAAATAATTCGCCAACCGAAAATATGTCTGGGGACTGCAAATTGTTTATCTATGAGTAGTGATCTTTGCATACAATATGCAAGTTTTGATAGTTGTATCTGTTTTGAATGCTAATCCTCGATTTCTGTTGCAGGTAAGTACTGGAATTTGCAAATCAGAAGTAGTTTGCTGGTGCAGAGGTTGGTCGTGGAGGAGGAGGAGGGTCGTCGCCTATCTCTATGCAGATGGCGTCCACCTAAGAGGTGATTGACATTAGAACAGGATTATGGCTGCGAGATTAGATGAAACTAAATGTTGTGGCGGTTACCGGCTTACGTGAGTTGTTATATTTTACGACTGATATTTTCGCTGCATTTGCTTTTCATTATCACAAATAAAAAGAAAGAAGAGAGGAGGTAATAGTGTTGTGTTGTGCGTCACGAATTGCTTAACGGTATGGACAAAAGAAATTCTAACCGTTCACTATTTTGCAAACTTAATATTTACGCTTTATAGCGTAAAGCCTTTATGATAATTATTACAAAGTTACTATCAGCAAAGTAATCAAAGCAGGTAGTCATGCCTTTATATGAATAGGTAGTAAAATGTTAATCAATTCTTTGTGTATGTGTGTGTTTTATTGATGCAACTGCATTAGGAACGGCTATGCAATCAGGATTTATTATTGTTGTAAGAGCTTGTCAGGTGGAAGGACGTGAAATTTTGCTCGTATTTGCTGCCCGCAAGGGAGGGAATTTTCCATTTCCACTTCTAACATTCCGAAAGTTCATAAAATTTAACTTTTCTTCACTTCAAGACTTCAATTTTGAAAGAAGGTTTTCATCTCCTGTCCAACCATTCTTACCCAATCTTCTGCTTCTATCCCGTTTACTCATCCAACATCCAGTAATTTTTTTCTAGTTCTATTTTCAGACTCTTTCCTGCTTCAGTATTCGATCATAAATCAACAGTCGTCTCCCTCCCGCAATCTCCTGATTGTCTCCTCTCAGTTTTTCTTCTCCTGTATTCTCCTCTTCGGTCTCCTACTTCATGTTTTCCCCTTTTTCTACACCCACTTAAAATTTAAAATCGATATCTCTATTTACTCCGGTGATATTCGGTTATTTCTGTTCCCTAACGTAAAATTTTGAAAAGTACTAACAAGTGGATAATAAAGTTTTAGTACTTTTTATCACATAGACCGTGAAATTCCAGATGAAATGGCGTCTCGTGGGCCATCACTAATTAAAACAATAACCTCGTTTTTTTTAATTTTGCCAAATTAACTCATAAACCTAATTTGCATGCATGAACTAGCGATATCGGTTTACTAAAGGATTTTTTGTGCTTGGCGCTTCTAAACTACGCAATAGGAAACGGGTAAGGCCTGAAAAAGTATTTTTTCCATGGCTATTGTTGATTCTAGATGTACTAAAAATAATAATAATAATGATAACCAGTTGGACTCGTTCGTGTGTTCGTTAGATTCTATTTCTAAATATCAGGTATCAGTTCGATGATCGACAAAGGTTTGCACGATCGAGTAGTCATTGTAGAAGATCCCATGAATACGTTATTTGAACTGAATGGAAATGAGCCACCAAGTTTGGAATATTGGCTGGTGGTTTAAGTCCGGTCTCGCAAGTATTACACATACACAGGCAAATAAAGCGTTTTATTCACATGGAACTGGAACCTTACGTGTCCTCGAAAATTCAATAATTCCTGGTCTATCCGCGCTCATCTCGTGGGTCGTCGACCGCCTGCTCGCCACACAGGTGCCACGAGAAACTTTGCATTTTGACAAGGTTTTTTATTTGACAGTTATTTGCAGTGTCGTTTGGTTTATTTAACGAAATGTTTCTTTGTCTATTTCTGTTCCGCTTATTTGGAAGAATTTATGCGGTCCCTTGGTTCAAATTTTAAATTTGTATGTACAACACATAAACGTGTCCTTGAGCAAATGATTTAAAATCTTGTTTTCTTGGATTTTACAAACGTAGTGAAGAATTCGAAGTGGTTTTTGTTTGTTGACAACTTTGAATAAATTAAATTTTGACCACCCTCTAAGTTCAAACACCCTTGATCACTGGAAAAGTGTAAACATCAATCGAACGTGTTATAACGTCTTTTCAAAAACAAAAAAAAAATAGGAACGAGAACAGGAAATTCGTAATTTCCAAGATTTCTTTGGTTTTTATTTCGTAACCGAAAAAACTACAGAATTTTTAAAAATTATGAAAAAACGAGAATTTTCAGGAAAAAATATTTAAGAAAATTTCAGGTAAAGACCTGAAACTTCGAATTTGCTTAAGAAAATGCAAAAGCAAGGCTAGTTATAATAAACGGAGAAAATGGATTTTCAAAGTCAAAGGTTTCTAGTTTCAGGAAGATTTTCTTGTTCTCAGCTTCCTTTTCAGTTTCTGATTATTTTATTGCCTTCTGGCTTCACCATTTTGCCACTTCCTTTCTTCCTCTCTCCCGCCTCCATCATCCCATCTTCATGCTGTGGTTCACTATTCTCAATCTGTTTTGTCTCCACTTTTCAGTCTTCGACCCCCGGGTGTCTTACCACCAGTTTCCTCGAGATATATCTTGAACCTTTTTCAGATTAATTTCTGGAGGCTTTTTTTAAAGCTTTAAAGAGCTGTTCCCTTTTAAAAACAATTTTTTTAGACATGTTGTAACTTTTCCAAGTTACGCCTTTGGTAAAAAAAATGCGGCTCTTGTATTAACATTGTATTCCTATTATTCTCTGTAAATGTTTAGCAATAGTGACTCAGTAAACGGTTCGAATCCCATTTAAAGGATTACACGAACATTAATAACCATTAAAAAATCGTACAGGGCGTAATCATCAATTTTTATTCGTTTTTGGAGTGGTACCTCATCACACCATTACATAATATCCAATTAGAAGGATGAAATGTGAAAAAAAGTTGTGGCGATAACCGAATCGTGAACATGCAGCAATATTTTATCACCTGCAGTTAACCTACGTGAATGTTTCACATGCAGATAAATATTACTAAATCGGGTTTGGTCCGTGTAGTTAATAACCGCTATAGATTTATGGAATAATGAATACGAGATGTAAATTTGCTATATACAGGTTCTCGCGGGAGTTGTAGGCCCCATGAAACAATGCTCGGGATCCAAAGTTGCGTAACCGAACATGTAACATAAAATATTATATATTTGCTCCTGCAGGCCACACGTGGTCGTGAATATTGCCTTTTAAAACTTATCCAAGGTCCTGAACCCTTCTTTCGGTTTACAGACACGCACAGATGTAAACCCTACTATATTATAAAAATTGTTTTCACCCCGAACTGGAAAAAAATCTGTTGCTCTTCAGGGTAAAATTAATTCCAGCACACAATCACCTTGAAATAACCCTAAAAGATTTTTTTTTATAATGTACGTGGTCTAAGAAATCTAACCAGGGATATACTTTGTTACAGTTTTAATTTTTCAAACAACCCCCTTGAGATATTTTGGCCCCAAGCAGAAAGATAGCTGTTTACGGACTTTGGACATCGTGTAATGACCTTGACTATTTTTTTTTTGGAGCCAACTGTTTATAAGGAAATCCCAAGACACTTCATTGGTTAAGAAAATTAAAGATTAGGGGTTTGAAACTACATTTCTTTCTTAAAAAAATTGTTTTCTGCTTGTTGGTGGGCTACGATGATAACTATTAACGTATTCCGTTTTGTATTGATCCACAACACAATGGACGTGCCCTTTGAAGTGGAATATCCTAGGTCTGTAAGGGTTACTCTACCCCCTCAATTTTAAATATTTCAGGATAGTCCTTAAATTTAATTTCTTGTGGAAAATTATTTTATTTAAAAATTGAAGATTATTTAATAAATGAGAACAAGGTCACATTTCCTTTAATTTCCATTTGAAAATCATTTTTAGTTTTTCTAAAAAAATGTTTTTATCAGCAAAGACGAAAGTGATTATTTCATGATTTATTTTAATTTCCGATAATATTTTACATTTATTGCGTGATTGTGAATTAATCATAACTTCATAAGCGTTTAATAGAAAAATTGAGATTGTTAAAAAAATAAAAAAAAAAGTTGTAGTACCAGTCTGAGCTGTAATTTTTTTCCAACTATTTCTTTCTTCTCAAGTTTAAATTTTTTTTAGTTTGGCGTTTATTTTTGTTAAACCTTGAGTAATCGATATCATTGCGCAAGTATAGAGGGGTTTTGAATTTCCGTCCAATGTTCGTACTTATCAAAAGTACCCAGACGTTTTCTTGCAATTCCTTATCAAAGCAAACTGATTAATAACCCTTGAGCTGTGTCATGTAATACCTTGTTTTAATGCACTTCAGTCTGGGAACTTTCTGATTAAGTATTATTTATTGCTCTTAAACTAAACAATTATAATTAAATGTGATTTGACTCCGATGTCAAATTGTGCAAGTCTGAAGATTCTTGGAAATTAAAGTTGAAAGGTTCAATGTATCATTGAATATTTTTTTTGTTTGATTTGTTTCGTTTCCTTTATATGTCCTTTTTCTCGCACACTTCTTCGTTATTCTCAATTTTTTCTCGCTGACCATCTCCTTTATTTATTTAGTTCTTCCCCTGTTCACCTTCTTACTTCTCCCTAGTCTCCTTTATTCTCCCTTTTGACTCTCTTACATTTAACAACACCACTTATAATTTTATTACATTCGTCTTCCCTGATTTCCTTTTCTATTGATTTTTCCCTCTTCTCGTTCCGGTTTTATTTATTATAAAAAATCACAAAATGTAATAAGTACTGACTTATTGTTTCTAATATCCTACGGTTTTTTTTGTTCTGTGCGTTGCTTTAACTAGATTCAAATTTTAAGGCATCCGACTGTGCAAATTATAACGATGAGTCATAACTGTCTAACCGAGCATATTATGAGTGTTTTGATGTAATCCTAATTGCTGGGATTTGTGATAAAAATATATTTGAAAGTTTAAAAATTGGAATTGTTTAGAATTATTTTTTTGTTTAACAAAAACCATGAATTTGGATTCGGTACTATTTTTTTTATAATTTGTTACGTCCTTGGATGTTTACGTAATCATGACAAAGAAGATTACGTTTTTATAATACACCTACTACTCATTTGTAGTAGATTTCGAAATTGTAAATCGGATATTTGTTTTTTAAGGGTTACTAACCAATCTATCAGATTGCATATTCGATTTTGTACTGGCCATGAACATGGCAATTGAAATTCGGCACATTTGAATCGGTCAATGTACTAAAAACGTTTGCTTCCTTTGCAATACACGTGTAGCTTAAAAATGCAAGCTTTGCATTAATATTGTGTCAGTTTATAATAATATTGCGCTATTGATTTTTAATTCGGCGCCAAGATTATTAAAACAATATTTCGTATTAGTACCTTGACTTTTATTAGTACTTCTTGCACGTGGTTTTCTAATTTTTCCATCGCTCCATCATCCGTTCCGCACTACATCAAACCAGACTTTATATCAAAGTATGTGACCTTAGTGGGAGTAATTAATTGATAAAATGGATATGAAGACATCAAACGGTTTTTTGTTAAACGCAGCTGCACCAACTCTTGTGTAAGGTTTAATCACAGTCTGTTAAAACATAAATATTAATTAGGCACTAATGATGAACACAATAAAAAATTAATATTTTAAATTAGTATTAGTCCCATGACATGATTTAACGTCTGCAAATTTAAAAGCATCTCGTTATTTAAAAAAAAATAAGTACTAGACATGAAGGAATTTAGATTTGTAATCAAGATGAGCTCATCAAGTTGGCTATGGTTAGGTCAATGGAAATTTAACTTTTTTCTGCTTCCACCCTAATATTTCTTCCCTTTCGTACCATCCATTGTTTCCTTTCCCCAACCATTCCTGTCTCCTTCCAATACCGGCTGCAGTCTTTGCAGCTCAAGCGTAAAAAAGAGAACTGCAGAACAACAATGTTAGACAGTGACTTAATGGACTAGGTTTTATTTTTGGGGGTTTTGGCGCTCTGTAGTGTAGCACGTAAAGGACGACCCTGTTCCCGATCTTTATCTCATTAAGCAAAGACATTTCTAATACAGTTAGAGTTAAACGTGATAACAAATCGGAATGAAACAAGTGTGGGTAATGAATTTAGTTACGCCATAAAGTGATTTCAGCGTTAATTGCAATGACCGGAGTATCATCCGGGCACTTCATGCCATCTTTGCCGATTCCTGAATACGTGAGTGCTCACCACATAATGTTCGTCCTAAACACAAAAACCTCCTATCTATTTTATATTCATAGCAAATGTAAATTATCTCCCAATTACACCCTAATGTTAATATATTTTCGATTTCCATCCTTTTTGAATAAAAGAGTAATTTTTAATTCCTGTAGGATTTAATTCAGTCTTTGCACTTTGATCAGGAACATTAGACGTGTCTACATTTCGACCTTTGTACTTTGTTGTACCCGTTTAATCTCTTTTGATTTGCTTATGAATAGTTTCATCATTTAAGTTTTTTTTAACGTGGTTAAGATTAAAATTTTTATTGTAGAAAAAAAACTAGAAGTTTGATAAGTGGGGAGAAGAAAAAACTTGTGAAAAGAATGAGGGTATCGGAAAAAGTTCTTAAAACAATCCGAAAGAATGCTAGTTCTGGTAAAAACAACCCCCAAGCCTTCTCCATACTCACATTTTTTCCTCTTCACCTTCCCCTATTTTTTTTCCATTAACTATTCGTTCTCTAATGCTTCAAGCAATATTTCGTATCTGCTCCTTTTTTTTCATGAATTTTCTTTGTCGAATTTTATTCAGCGCAACCGTTACTTCCACCCACGTCACTTTTCTCCCCTTCCTAGATTCGTATTTCCTTCTCTACTCCTTTCCTCTCTCTTCTTCACTCTCCATCCCCACATATTTTATTTTCTTTTTTCTTCCACCCATTTTCGCACTCCTTCTCTTCGGCGTTTAGGCTTTTAGTCCTGGAATATTTTCACTAGGAATTATTCTGAAATTTATTTAATCTAATCGGGTTGAATAAACTTTAACTGCAAGATGCTTTCAGTTACATAAAAAAAATGACGTTCCCGTTTGAATTTTTAAAATGTCTGTTTATATTTGCACAGATTTCGCAATAAAATATTGCTTTCGCACAAGGTACCTCTTTCTTATCTTTATCTAACTATTTTTATGCTTACATTATTGCAGTGGGTAAATATTAGTTCTATGTTAAGGTCTGTGTACAAATCAAATCTGCATTTTTTCTGAAACTAATCAGTCCTAGATTAGTTTTTGAAAGTGTTTTTGTCTTATAACCGCGGTACTCCTCGTGAAGAGGCTTTAGAATTGCGACCGACGTAAACAACTTTTAATAATTAGGTTAGGATTAAATTTAGCTTTGCTCACAAATTAGCAATTTAATATATGTGGTGGTACACTGGTTAGTTGTTATAGAGTTAAACGGAAATTAGCATTTCACGTCTCTTTAGGTACTAGTAGTATCTCAAAATTTGTTATGTAAATTCCGTTATTAATATTTCATATATCCTGTAAGCTTGTTTTTTTTTCTGTAAATTTAACATTCCTAAACTGCGAACTAAAGTACGTCTAAATGCACATGAATTCATGTGTGTTAGGTAAGTTCATGTTCTTCATAAAACTAAGTTGGCTGTGTTTCAAGATTAATTAATAATTTATTGCGCGTTACAAGTTTACTATACGTAACTGTACGGTCATAAATTTCTCTGCGTTTAAAGAGAAAAAAAAACATGTTCAACTAATTTTTGAAATTACTACGCAATTTTTTTCCTGATTTTATATCAGAAAGAAACGACTTTGAAATATCCAGAGATCCTATACGTTCCCGAGTAATAAAATATAATATAAAAAATATTTTCTGAACGTGATTGCCTCTTATGGAATTGGATCTGTGATTTTTTTCTTTCTCATTCAGGAAGAGTTTTTTTAGTGGAATTTTTTATCACGAGTATTAGTATCTTTAGAAACCAGTGCAAATAGTGTAAGGTGTAAGCTATAGCTGCAACTGACATATACAGAGTGATGATAAAGTATCGCACAAAAATCATATTCTGGTTATGTAATGGTTTTGCGGAAAATCCTGAGACCCGTCGATTTTTGTTTTTAAATTGCCATTCAGACATATAATTTTCAACCCCCCACCCCTCAACCCCTAAGTGCTAGCAACCCCAACTTTAAAAATTTAAATAGAAAGATACCCTTTGTGATACCTCTTTTTATAGGTCTTTTTATTCTTAATATAACAAAAAAAAGTTTTTCAAAATCGGTTGAAAAATAACAGAGATATTTAACAAAATGTAATCAATGTAAATAATGGGGTTGACATTTAAAAAAAAATTATGACGTCACAACGTAGAAATAATGGGCGATCAAAACCACACTTTTAGGTCAGAAAGTGCCCTTTTTAATGTTACCATTTACGGCGTGTTTGAGCCGTTTCTTGTCGAATATTGACATTTTCATTTGATTACATTTTGTTAAATACCTCCGTTATTTATCAACCGATTTTGAAAAACTTTTTTTGCTTATATTAAGAATAAAAAGACCTATCAAAAGAGGTATCACAAAGGGTATCTTTCTATTTAAAATTTTAAAGTTGGGGTTGCTAGCACTTAGGGGTTGAGGGGTGGGAGGTTGAAAATTATATGTCTAATGCCCGATTGCACCGTCGTCACTTAAATTTTAAGGGAGCCTTAAAAGTTTAATTGCCATGGATACAATTCTTGGTGACAATTGTATCCATGGCAATTCAACTTTTAAGGCTCGCTTAAAATTTAAGTGACGACGGTGCAATCGGGCATAAATGGAGATTTAAAAACAAAAATCGACGGGTCTCAGGATTTTCCGCAAAAACATTAAATAACCAGAATATGATTTTTGTGCGATACTTTATCATCACTCTGTATATGAAAAGTCTAGGAATTTAAGTTTCATACGTGGATAGATATGGAAAATCTTTAAATCAGGGTCAGCCTTTGATACCGTTTTTAGACTCGTGACATACATTTTTCCCTAAAACAACTTATCGTGCATTCAAAATTAAATAGAAAATCGTAGGAACGACTCTGAATAAATTTATTCCAAAAAATTGGGAATATACAAATTTTCCTCTTGAAGTATTGCCTTCCATTCCATTATGAGGTGAATCAAGTTCGCAAATCTATTTGTTCTTGAAGTATTTCCTTACATTCCGATACGAGGTCAATTCGGAAATCGTGCAAGGGTTAACAAGATGCCTTTATGCAGTTCTATAGGAAATCTAAATTGAATAAACTTAGAGGAAAATCAGTTTTGGAAATTACCCCACTCTGAGAAGTTTTACGTTTCTATAGCACGCCACTGAAAAATTAATTTGGTTTGGACACGATCAAAAATTTTCTATTTAGAAATCGGGCCAAACGTTAATTGATTTTGGACGTGTTTCCAATCACATTTATTAACGAAATGTAGGGTACTAAAAGGGCTTGTCAGTATTTGCAATCGAAATTCCAGAAAAATTTCCATGCAGTCTGGGAGTTTCCTTTTTAATTTGTTATTATAGCGGAAAAATAAAGGCTCGACGTTGGTGTTCAGCCACAACAGCAGAAAATTTTCAAAAAATTTAATTTATTAGATACACTTGATTTTCTTACATAAATTTATTTTCAAGGTCTAAAGTTTCCAACATGTACAGTGTACTCTCTCTTAAGCGGACACCCACGGTCGCCGCAAATGTGTCCGCTTAATAGAGGTGTCCGCTCAAGAGAAACTTTTCCATATAAATACGTAACATACATAATTAGTCTTTTTATCAGTGGCTATTATGACAATGAAACAAAAATAACTTTATTTGTAAATAAAAAAACGAATACAAAAATTAAGGTGATTCAAGAGTAAGAAGGATGGTAATATTTTTTTTATTATACATTAAATATTCAAAATGATCCTCCAAATTGGCCGATAATTCAAATACTTTTATGTCATTATTTTTGGAAGCGAAAGTTTTGATATTTTGTAAGTGCAACAGAACTTTATTTGTTTTGATACAATTATCGGAGTTTTCGCGTTCTACTAGTGCTACATTTTTATCACTCTCGGATTCTTCTTGCTGTGATTTAACAATCTCAAAATTAATACTACTATCAGGCTTTCATCTTCGTACCTACATAAAATTTTCATCTATCCTTACATATGTCTCAAAATCAACATTACTGTCTACGGTTTGACGCATCATTTTACACATTACACGCACAGACTGTCCGCACAAGAGAGGTTCACGAGACTTTCAACCACAAAATTCAGTGTCCGTGTCCGGTTAATAGGGAGTCCGCTTAAGAGGGAAAATTTTATTAGCAAAGCCCTATCTTTTTGCCGGTTCCCAAAAAAGTGTCCGCTTAATAGAGGTGTCCGCTTATGAGGAGTGTCCGCTAAGAGAGAGTACACTGTATTTTCAAACGTTATCTAAATATTATCGTATTTTTTATTTTGAAAAATAGTAAACAATGTTACAAGTCCATGAAATATTTAAATTTTTCTACAGAATCGTTTTAATTATTTTTTTCCTTACAGGTAAGTCATCGAGCTGTCTTTAGATGTACGAATTGGTTAGGAAAAGGGGGTAAGTTTACATTTGAAAATATTGGTTGGTTAGAATGCACCCTTTGATGAATTTATTAGGTTAACAGAGGGTGTAAAAGGTTTAAAGCTACCCCTAAATCGATTGTGTTGATTACATAACTATTAAAAAAATTCCGCTGAGTTTATCTGGAAGAATTGCACCCCGACGGTGAAAATCTTGCGAGGGGAAAGAAAGAGTGCCAAAAAAATGTAATTCTGCTTTTTTTAATTTGTTACCCCTTTCCTACACCTTCCTTTCACTGAATTTGATCAGTGTATTTTTTTACCCCCACTTCTTTTATACCTCACCCCATTTCCATTTGTCTCATCTTCACTCCTTGTTTTCAATCACCGCCGCCCTTTTTCTTCTCATTTTTCTCTTTCCTCTCCCTTTATTGTTTTGCTTTTTTACTTCCCGCCCTTGCAAATTACCCCCCCGATTCTTCCCTTCCCTTCTCTTCTGTATTCTCCTGTTCTAAACATTCTTTCTCCATTCCTTGTTAGTTTTTCACGGAATATATTTCTTGGGGTTTGGAAGTAGCAATTTTTTGTCTTCGATTTTACCCTGTCTTGTAAATTTGAAAGGGTTTGTGATCATCAGCAGATCCTGCACCAGGTGTTTGTTTTTTGAAGCCTTCTTGGTAATTTGTTTAGTTCCCCTACCTTTTGACTTTATTATTGATGGGTTGCTCTTTCGTAATTAGAGTTATATGTCTTCAATTTTCTTAAACAAAGTCGTGTAGGGTAATAATTTCGTGTTGTAATCGAGGAGAGAAGGTTTTTTTGTTTAAATCATAGTGTTTTTGTCTCGTTTTGTTATAACTTGTGTCGAAAATAGCCGAAGGTCTGTCGGCTTGTGATAAGAGTGATAAGAGCGCAAGTGAGGAAGTGTAGGCAGTTTACTTCGGCGGCTTTACTGTGACTGGCTGCTGAACCATTCTTGCCCGTTCGATAAATTTGGGAGCCCGCTTTGTCAAACGTGCGTAAGAGGATAATCAGGATCGGTTTTGTAGCAAAAGCCGCCTCGCGAGTCTCTTCCAGACGAAGAAAATCGATTACTCCTTATCTCGCGAGAAAAACTTTTGTTTTGTGCAAATCAGTGTTAAGTTTTTAATATCACGACCGACGTAGTAATAGGAGACGAAGGTTTTAACTAGTTCTCCTTGAGGTTGTTGTGTGTTGCATTTCCTAGTGCAAAAACTATTTTATTGTTCACTTTGTGCCTTCTCCGAGACTGCTGCTCTCTGCTGTTGTTCCTGGTCGTGCTTGTAATTTTTTTCCTGATTCCCTTTGAGGAATTTTGTGCCTTCTTTTTAAGGTAAGATTTTTTTCCCTCTTAGTTTTTAATATTTGTCATGATTTATTTTTATAACGTATTCTCAAGTAGATCTGTATTTTGGGATTGTTTTGATAAAAACTGCGACATGATGTTGTCGTTTCACCGTCCTTGATGCAATTTGTTGCACAGCTGGTGCACATGTTACTCGTTTTTAATCTTTTTGTATACATTATCATCGGTTTTTCGTAGGATTCTTCGTGAATGTTGACTAAGTGTGTTTATTATTCTCTAAGTAATTCATTACTTGCAGAATTTACTCTCTTATTTCGTTTTTAAAAATCACCTTATCTTGGATGAAATTAAATAAGAATTGTTTGTAGAAGTGGAAGTTTTTTATTAAATTTTTGTAGACTTTAAGTCAATAAGATAAAAATTAAGAAAAAATCTTGTGGAATTTTTTTGAAATTTTTTTTGAAAAGTTTAAGTCACAAGTTTCTTTGTTCTTTATTCAATCCTGACTAATAATTTTTTTATAATTTACGTAAGTAACGTGTTGTTGCATTTTTCTAAAGAATTCCTAAAGCTATTGTCTGTTGATATTGATTTCCATAACTAAGCAGTTACATAATTGCAGAAGTTTTTACATTACAAGCTTCTTTTTTTAAAACGTGTTTACTCGTTTGAAATATTATAATCTGACAGTATATCCGTAATTTTGATTATGAAAGTACTTAATGCGGAAAAACATCTAATAAAATTAGTTCAGAGTTCGGAAAACGGTTCATTTACTTTTTTTGATATTCCTGACGTGAACGTTTCTGATAAGTAGGTACCATACGCTTTAATCATATTACGTAAATATGTTACTTTTATCACTTTTTTTTTGTTATTATGCGCTGTTTGTTAATTATCTTAGAAACGTGTTAAATATAAAGAATCACGTAAAAATTATAAAATCGCTCCATAAATTTTATACGCACCCCCCGGTAGACAAAAACGGTCTCTTCCAAAAAATTTTAAAATTTGGAAAAATTATTACAAAAAAACTGACCACACGATTTTGTTTAAATTTTCTACACTTATGCAGCTTCATATTAGGTACATTTTCCTTTTTTGATTAATGCTAGAATATTACTGCGGCCCCCCTCTACGAGGTTTTGAAAATCGGAAATTGATGCTCCTATAGCTCCTTTATTAATCAAAATATGAAAGAAGTTTAAATACAAAACTTATTCAGTATATAGCTCTGCATTCTCCTAAGTTTATATCACGTATACAGGGTGTTTGGTTTTCACAGTACAATGCGCAACTTTGTTATTTTAAATGAAACACCCTGTATATTATTATATAATTGAATGCAAAATTGAATTGTCTATCACATAGTATAAGGTAGTCATATAGCTAAAATGTACGGTTGATGAGAAAATCGCGAACTTCCGCTGCGTTAGTAAATTAGATGCCTGTCTCTCTTCTGTACGTATCCAACCCGTATAGTCGGGTGTTTCTCGCTACGCATTCAAGTGATTTCCAATGCTGCCTCGCGAACTACTGTTGAATACCAAAAACGAAATGTTTATTTTTAGTATAGGAAAATTCTTTCTGTAAGACGCGCCTTAGTTTTTCTTGTTAAACAATGTGGAAATCATTATTTGTTTTTTTTTTCTCTATTACAATATTGTTGATTTTTAATCATTTGCTTCAATGCTTGTTAATTGCAAACAAAAGTAAATAAAATTCTGTATAATTTGCCAATTATACCTTGATTAAGTAAAACAGTGAACAAATTAGTGCACACATCAGGGAACTAGCGAGATAAAATAAACAAAAAGAATATTGAACAGGGAGTTTGTTACACAACCCTTAAAACAAAAACGAGAACTTTATTACCCTAAGTTTTTGCATTAATATACAGGGCGTTACATTAAAAACCTCAACAAAATTTCTTTGGTACCAAATAAAAATCCTTTGGGTTTCCCAACGATATCTAGGATGTTTAAAAAAAATGCAGAAATATTACGATAATTATTTTTCTTTGAACGTTTCGCATTAAATAACGAGAACGTTCTTGGTAAAATTTTAACGAGTTTTAAAAAATTGTTAACCTTAATTAAAGGAGGTAAAATATTTTACTTTAAAAAGAGAAATTTTAACAAATTTTTATTTCGTGGTTTCCTGTTTATTATTGCTCCACTTTTTACTTAAAGAGTTCATGTTCTCATAGCGATTTTTCTTTAAAAGTAACAAAGTTTCTTATCTTTTAAAAATTCCAGTAGGTACTTTTTAAGAGTTTCCACTTAATTCAAGACGTTGGTTTAATTATAAAAATTATATGTTACAAGGCTCGTTTTACAGGAGTAGTTGCAGTATAATCTTACATTTCAGATGTAATCTTAGTCGTGTTAATGTAGGCGAACTGATTATTTATAACAACTTTAGAATGCTCTTTCTCATTTCCTATGTAATAAAGCTCTCTGGCACTCATCAAGGTGCTCTGTAATTATTTTATAATTGACCAGAGCTTGCGGGTACTTAGGTTTGTCATTGCCTTTTTTTTATTCTTTTCTAACTCCAGCTATGCATTACGTATTATTATTATTATTATTATGGTAGACTTCCGTACTTATTTTTTTTATAACCGGTGCAAGGTTTGCATTTAATTACTGCCTAGGTTAAGTTTTTTTTTCCTACTGGTCTCTATAAATTTATTAATTATACTTTAGACAAGCTATATTTAATACAAAGATTTTGTTTGAATTTCCTTTTGGATTTAATTCTGGGTTTGTTAGGAGAAGGAAAATAAAGTCATTGAAGGGGAAGGGACAGTATCCAACCGCAGTTACTGCACTAGAATAATTATATTATTCGTTTACTTAGTTTCCCCCAGTTTGATGATACAAATACAAGTCTAGATTTAAATAATGCACCATTATCTTATCAAACAGGCAGGCAGCTGAGTTTACCCAACGTCTAGACTGCACTTCCCGGGGAAATGCTTCTTTGTTTCACTTTTCCAAATGAATAAAATTATAAGTGTATACGACTAGGAACAAAACGATATGTATTGTTAGCTTCTGATAACTTATCGTTCTCTTCTTTCCACATTTGTGTCGTTTTATCCTGACTAATTGCTATGTTTTGACTCTTCACGCGGATTTACGGAGAAATATTTACATTTCCGATTTATCTATGTTATGTACTACTGTTTTTTTGAACTCTGACCCATTATTATTCATAATCAAGTTGACAGCTAGGAAATTTATACAAGTACGTAAATAGTTTAGAAATGTACAGGACGGTCGTTTCATAAAAAAAATGTTTGCCTCAGTCAGGAATCGAACCTAGGTTCGAATTACTTGTCCAATACAATCTTTAATTTTCGCCAGACTCCGAACCCATTCCGAACAATTGTTATAAGGCGAAATAATCCGTTAAGGGGGTAGGGGACAGTTTTCTTATACAAAATCGTGTATTAAAAAAATATTTTACTACAAAAATTAAATTCCTGTAGTGGTTGTCTAATTTTGCAACATCTAAAGTTTACAACATTTCTGTATACTTTCAATTACGTAAAACAAACCTTTTGTTACCAATTTCGTGGTTTTAAAATTATTTTGTTGGGTTTAAAAATTTACCACAGGCATTGTTCGGTGTATAACAAACAACTTTCAAAAATTTAAGTTATTAAAGCGTTTACTCGAAATTTAAATGCCGCTATTGTTAAATAAATGAAGAAACTACATAAACTTTTATTGTTATTTTATTGCAGATCATAGTAAATAATAGTCATTGATTTTATAGTAAATAGATTGGCGGGGAAGTTTTTTGCAACTGACTCTTTGCCAATCTATTTAATATATAATCAATGCTTGGGAATTTTTATTGTCCTGATTCAGGCTTATTAAGTGGTCGTCTGGAAAATTTCTTGCGGTTTTTGAAAGTTCATCCCCTAAACTTGACAGTTTTCCTTATTAACTTCTTGGAGAAATTTGTTCGTTTTCCTTTATTTAAACTTTCTTCTTTTATAGACTTGGTATCTTTGATGTTCGTTAGAAAACTCCCTTATTAATATAATAATTATAACCTTCAGAAGTTTTTGGAGAAAAAATCTGTTCGATCGAAGACTAGGCAGAGTAATTAACAAAAGGTCCTAATGAGTTTCATTCTCATTAAAAAATCTCTTGATTAATTCGTCTTTGCAAGTGACGCGCTTTTAACTCTCTCCTATTTTTATCCGTTTTGATAAATAAAAGGGGGGGGGGGTTTGGGTTATGATGAGTGATGTTGTGTAAACTATTTGTTAAGATTTTTATAAATAAATGATTAGGTCTTAACACCTACTAATTTATCAATAATTTATTTTTGTCCTAACCGACTGTTCGTAGTCATGAAAAAATACAAACAGTTCTATCAAGATTGAAGACGCTTTTAAGGCTTTTCACATGTTGGGTTTTGTTTAAATTTGAAAGTTTGTGTCCGTTTACTTTTGGCAGAAGGCGTAAAATTTCATGTGAGTGCGTCACGGAGCGTAAACTCGAATTCATTCTAATCCTGGCAATAGAATCGTAGTATTTCATCAAACGCGGTTAGAAGCGTGGTGTGGTGTCTAGACACCGTCTGACTGTGTAATCCAGTGACAAAATTAGCCTGTTTATTGTTGTAATGCATAACATTCTTGTAGACTACACACGCTCTCTCGCGTTTGATTGCCGCCTGTCGACTTAAGATGGATTCGACATTGACGTCTAGCACTCCTGAAAACTGTCATCGTGTGCAGCTCACTCCTCGGGCTTAAGCTTTAACTGAAAAGAAAATCTTTCCCCAAGAATCTTTAAATATCCACCAGCTATTAATATTGTATTACTAACCCATGATAAATGAAGAAGTTTGTGCGTGTGTGGGTTCCTTTATTTTGTTCAAATCAATAGTAATTACCCATGTCCAGAACCGTACTTTAAAAATTTTTCTGTGATGAAATTTTTAATCTCTTAAGGACCCTGAAAGATTATAAAGTACTTAAAATAATGCAGATATACAGGGTGTCCGTGGACCTTTGTACAACCCTCTTAAACTTTCTTTTTTTCTTCTTGGTTTATTTGAAAAAAATTGAATTTCTTTGATAATTATGTTTACTTTTTATTTATAGATGACTCGAAAAATTTAAAATAAATTACTAAAAGCTTAGGAAGTACAGAATGTACGAATCGAACCCACGACCCCACACGCACTCTATTTTAATTTTTTTGCATGTCATACGTAATTATTTCTCACTGCAATACTTGTTGTCATGCAGCAACATAGTTATGGACTTGTTTCTTGGATATTTTAGTTGCATAATGTTAATTGTAAAAACACATAAGCAAAAATTAATATACCTTGACATCACAGAAAACAAAGCGTCAGCAGCCTTGAAAAATATGCTGCAGTGGTAATTGATGTTTGTTTTTCAAATGCCCTCTAGGTCGATCGTCCTATGCACTTTGTGCAGCCATGCGTTAGACACTGACCATAAAGAATCATCATTCATTGTCTACAATTTGTTTGGTCATTTCACCTAATCAACAAATTTCTGTCGCCAAAAATAGATTTTTTAATCTAATTCAGGATGTTTTAGTGTCTGGAAATTGGTCAGGAAAAATTGAAAAGAGTTTTTTTTCCCATTCATAGAGTGATTTGTTAAGATGAAGTGTCTTGTTTTGCTTCTTTTGGCACCTTTAGGTAATTACTTCCTTCTAATGGATTCCGTTAAAGCCGCAGTAATAATCTTGTGTGGAAGAAAGGAATCGGTCTTAGATTTATGACTTTAGTTCGTGTATATTTGTAGTTAACATTAATTCGACTCGTAAAACAAATTTGGAGATATGTTTTCTTTTAATGGAATCCCCACCTACGCGCCCTTTCCCCTTTTAACCTTCCCTAAATTGAATTTGTTATCTTTGAGTTTGTTCTTGCAATTTGGATGCAAATTCAGGTCAGGGAACTTGAAAATAGTGCAAAAACCGCTTGAAATTTGCACACAAAGAAGTAATAATTGTAATCACTTAAGTACATTATGGATTTAGATTAAAACGTCTACTAAATATTCCAGTGCCTACCGATTTCGCATTCAGGAATCCGGGTTGTGTCACAGAATAGGAAGAGACGACGATAAATTATTCTGCCTGACGGAAAAGACAAAAGTCGAGAAATAATGGACTAGGGCTCGCCCCTAGACAATGGCACATTACCATACGCACTGCCTTCGCTTTCATTACTGTTCACATTCCCTCGTTCATTCGTCGTCGTTCTGTGTAATTCTCTCCCGGACCCTGTACTTTCTGCTTTCTTCATAAATGGAATTTATTTTCTAACCCTGATATAAAGTTACGCTTCAAAAGGTTTTTTTATCCGGAACCCAACCAAAAAATATCAATGAAGTAATAACGGAATCTTTTTTTTTTTTGAATACTACATATTACCAGAGTTATTAGCACTGTGTAGGTACCTGAAAAGGATAGGAAATCGATATTGGAATAGCAATTTTATATTTTAACCCCTTGGGGCGGAGATATTAATCTATTACATCCCTTAAATATTGTAAGATATGTGAAGACCTCATCTGGACTTTCCCGTATTAAGAATATACATTTCGTTTTTGGTATTCAACAGTAGTTCGCGAGGCAGCATTGGAAATCACTTGAATGCGTAGCGAGAAACACCAGACTATACGGGTTCGATACGTACAGAAGAGAGACAGGCATCTAATTTTCTAACGCAGCGGAAGTTCGCAATTTTCTCATCAACCGTACATTTTAGCTATACGACTACCTTATACTATGTGATAGACAATTCAATTTTGCATTCAATTATATAATAATATACAGAGTGTTTCATTTAAAATAATAAAGTTGCTTATTGTACCGTGAAAAGCAAACACCCTGTATACGTGATATAAATTTAGGAGAAAGCAGAGCTATATACTGAATAAGTTTTATATTTAAACTTCTTTCATATTTTGATTAATAAAGGAGCTATAGGAGCATCAATTTCCGATTTCAAAACCTCGTCGAGGGCGCCACAGCGAAATTCTAGAATTAATTAAAAAACGAAAATGTACCTAACACCAAGCTGCATATGTATTGAAAATTTCATCAAAATCGGTTCACTAGTTTTTGCGTTAGAGGCGTTACATACACAGACATTTTTTCTAACCACTTTTTTGGGTTCCTGGCGGTCCAAAACACGTATTTCCTTCTCATATAACCAATGGTGATATGGGAACATAAAAATCGTTCTAAATTTTTAGAAATGATCGATAATAATTATTATCCTCCTAATACGTCAGTTTAGTTGCTACCCTAACCTTTGGTAACTTGATAAAACAAAGGGATCAAAGACATGACCCTTTCGCGATTAAAAAAATATTGATTGCTTTTACCATTTGTAAACAACTCAAGTTCCACATACATTCACTCGCATTTCAAGTAGCGGATTACGTATTTGAAGTGAAGTACTCTTTGAAAGTGAACGGTGGTGTGTCTTTTACTTGGTGATGGCCCCTCCTCCTCGGAGGAATTTACTTATCTTAGTATTAGTACAATAAAAAAAAATTGTAGAAACCATAACAGAACTTTTTTTACCTCTCAGGCAATTTTTTGTGTTTTAAGCAAAATTATTCCTAATCAGATTATTTCCAATGACTCATGAATATTTAGTTATCTCCAAAAGTTCCAATAACATTTGCTCTGATAAGAGAAAAATTGTTTATTTTTCCTTCCTGTTTAATATTATTGTTGACATGGTCCTTTTGTTAGCATGTAAATAAATCAGTAACAAATGTTACTAAGAATAATATTTTATAATAAATTATTCTACTATAAAACATTTTGAGTGTACGCAACCAGTACCACACCCACGCATTACGTTGTATAATTTCAACATTCATGCAAAGGTCGTTCGAGAAACACCGAGGTTCATTAAAAGTTTTTAATGTAAAGTTTTCGACTCGTAAACTTCCTCTTAATCTAAAAACAAAATTGGAGGAATATGTGCGTGCATGTAACCTAATGGTAATTAGTTGAACAAACAAATTATTTTTTAAAATTTGAAATTGCCTTTTAAATAAAATATTGTTACTTAAGATATTTCTTATAACATACCCTGTATGTTTGTTTTGGGAATATTTGAATAAAATTTATTTTTCTTTTCAGGTAAGTTAACGTTTTGGACATTTCCACGTTTACGCATGCTTCACTTACTTGGTAAGTTTGTTTTTGCCCTTTAACTCGCAAAAATCTTCCGGTTACGCCCCCACCCGCCCCCTCTTAAAATATAACAATAGAAACAATAATAGTTGGAAAATGAAATACGATTTTAATGAAAATTACGTAGGAAAACATCTGATGAACTCTCTACAAATCGTAAACCTTTCAAAATACACGTACGCAGATTACAAGTTTGTTATTTTTACGTGGAAATAGTATTTTTCCTTTTATATTTTCCAAACTCCTTAAATTTTTCAAAGGCTTTTTTATGTGTGTTTACCAAGAACGTAAAAAAAGAAGAACATAAGAGGTCTTTGATGTAAGTTTTATTAGTTCAGAGGAATTAAACAGGGAGCCGCAAAGACAAAAAAAAATTATCCAGAGGTAGTAAACCCTGCATTTGGGTTTTCTTTTTCCGTTTTATACCCAAACGATTTTAAGAAATCGCAGACACAAAAAAAAGGGGGAATGTCCATAGGATGTATTCCCTTTTCGGTTTAATCATTAAAAAATTACGATTCAGGTGATGTCAGTTTAGCGAATTTAAAAAGAAAATTACAATAACATTTCGTGATATGACTAATAGGGTTGCTTTATCGATTCTAGACGAGATGAGATTAATAGATTTTTATTTATGAATGGAAGCTGCGACGTCTGGCGCACGCACTCTGTTCGGTCTGCGTAGGTATT
Organism: Hemicrepidius hirtus; assembly: GCA_963082805.1. Lineage (NCBI taxonomy): Eukaryota > Metazoa > Arthropoda > Insecta > Coleoptera > Elateridae > Hemicrepidius > Hemicrepidius hirtus. Next base: position 31,337,113 of record OY720165.1, read on the forward strand.
GATCAGACGGTTGCGTAGGGCTCTCGTCTGCACCACTATCGACTCCGGGAGCTGATATTATACCACAAGGAACACCCAGTCTGACTGTTTCCGACCCCCAGGATTTCCCAATGTGCTCTCCCTTTTTCTTCCTGTTCCTTGCAAGAATCACCTTTTTTTAAAGTTCCAAGAAAATTTAGGGTTTTAAATTTAAAAAAAAATTATAAATGATGCCCTGAAAGATTTCCTAGAAAAGCGAGAGGATTTCTTTTTGAGTAAACTAACCCGAGTATTAATCTTCAATTTTCCACATCGAGCTTCAACTTTTTCCTGAAATTGCGAAGAGAATTAGTAATTGAATACAGAACGTGCTTTTCCTACCCTTAATTTTTGTGAACAAGCTCTTTTTACGTATTATTAATTTTTACTAAAATATATAATAACGCCCAGGATCGGACTAGCCCAAATTGGCTTTTACAATTCAGGAGTAATTAGATCTAAATTTAGCCTGTTTCAATTTTCACAGAAACCCTAAACATGATAATAACCCTAATCGAGTTTTCAGGGGTAGGCTTTTAGTAGCTACAAGAACCATTCCAGAATAGTTGTCTGGAAGGTAATCTAATTTTGTGCTTTCTAACGGAATAACGTGCCTTTTCGTTTAAGTAGGTTTGTTTTCTGATTAATAATAATCACTTGGGACTTTAGCAAATTTAATTGTTAGGGGAGGGAGTAGGAAATCATAACCTTGTCCTCATAGAAACTGAATTCGTATCCAGTAATGATTTTTACGTTTCTAAATGCCGGAGGAGTCAAGTCCGTATTGTTTTAAATTTAAAAGAAAACGTTCAGAAATTTAAGGACGAAACCTCAGGAGTTCGTGCCATAGTTGCCACCCTGAAAAATAAAAAATCGGGAATAGTTAAATATGTTTTACCAATAAAGACTTAAACATTTAACAAAATCCTTTCCTGGTAATTGTGAAAATGTGTTAACAGTTCAAAATATTAGGTAATACCAAAACCTTACAGGAATTAGGACGAGCTGTTACATTTTGGGCTTATGCGTGTATACTCATCCCCAATTATCCTAATCGGAGATTTTCCTTAATATACCTTGTTTCGCGTGATCATTTATATTTTGGGTGTAGAGAACAGAAAACCACATCAGTGCAGACCATTAACTTAATTCAATCCAGGGGCGGTTGGGAAAAAGAAAAGCAAGAAATATACGTTTTGGCGACTTCTGGTATATACGAAAGACCTCTCTTCGGACATTCGAGTCATACAAAAGCAGCCAAGTCAAGTTCATTAGTAATCAGACCAGGTAGCCTTCGCCAAGTGTATCGTGAGATGAGCCTCGTACGTGAGCCACGGGCGTAGACGTTTTTCCCAGAACATCCGCGTTGAAATAGACTAGACTTGCTCTAGGAAATGTGCATCTGCCACAGCTGTGTTCTTCTGCTTTTTAAATTGCAATGAACTTTACTGCAACTCTTGTCAAGAAAGAATCTTGTAATCGAATTGAAAATATTTTAAAGGAAATCCAATCGGAAACAAGAACTTTATGATTAAAATTAATTTAAGCCGGTCCTGTACCGAAATTTAATTTATTGTTCCCTGGGTTAATTTATTCTTGTTACCTTTTTCTTGCACGTTGGAAAATGAGGGGAAAATTTAAACATATCAAAAAAATAATTGACTTTCCAGCTCCTGCAGCCGTAAAAATTCTGGCTGTTAAAATCCAATCTTCTTATTTATTATGCATGAAATGCGTGTACCATGTTATGATTGCAGGTAATAAATTTAGCGTGAAAGTTGCATCTCGAGCCTGCAGTAGCAGGAAATGGTTATATACGAACGCCCATTAAATTTAACCTTTACAGTTTTAAATTTTTCATTTTTAGTTGGGACTAGTTTTCTTTATTGATTAGGTAACATTTTTTTTTGAATCGGAAGGGAAACAATATGGTAAGGTCTGCTAGTTTTTGTATTATAGTATATTAGTCCCGAAACTCATTTATTCATGAAAAATCTTGTTGGGAGAAACTTTCACCATTTAAGAAAAAAGTCCCTGTGCTCCTGAAAAATGCATTTTAGTTGGGAAAAATTTCTCCTGCTTCCGGAAAATGTTTCTTTCTCCTGAAATCCTTTGTCCGATCCTGACCACGCCTGAAAACTTACCCCTGTACCTGAAAACCTGACGCTACCACAGAAAAACAGTTCTCTCATGTAAAACTCGCCCTTATTTTTAAATGGGAAATATTTCCTTACTTTTAGGCAAATTTAGTCGTCTCCAGAAAAAATATTTTTACTCCTGAAAAATTCGAAAACGTACCGTAATGAGGGAACATTGAGGTATTTGGGTTGGAAACTGCGTCACTGAAGGAAAGAACACTGAACGGCTCTGAAGATTTCTTGTGGACGAAACGTTGGGAGTTCCTTCATCAGTGGCAGGTTTCCAGGGTTAATAGAGTATGGAAAAAATTTTCATTCTTACATCACAAGACTTGTGAAAATTATTTATTTCAAGAAGCTTAGAATTAAAACAGAAAAAAAAGCAAAGCAATAAGCGTAAGAGGCAAAACATTTGCGCGAACTAGGACGAATGTGTTCATTTTCCTCGTTTATTATAATATGCAAACATTCTTGCCTCTGCATTTCCCAAAATAAACTTCGCTTACAAACATCCTTGTATGTTTTTGAGGCGGGAATCGACGTTTTTCCCATTCGTCGCTTTCACATCGTATTTGGAATCATTCATAATTTATATCTTACTGTTTTCTTGTGCAACATCTCGGTTCGGTATTCCATCTAAACGGTATCATCCTTGTAGATATATTATTTTGACGAATGTTCATTGATAAAATATTCTGCTTGCGATTTGTTTGACTTTGTACAAATTTTGAATTATTTCTTGGGGGCTTGGAAAACTCTTCTGTGAAAAGTTATTAATAAAGTTGTACGTTTTCGGTTTAGATTAATGGATTATTATTTTCATATACCTTTCATCATCAGCCTATGAGAATTTAGAACATAAAAATTCAGTAGGTTATGTAAAAAACTTGTTTTTAGAGGCGCCATCGTTCTTACGACGTTGCCCAATTTACATTCTCGGAGAGGTGATTCGTTTTAACGAAAAGTTTTTATTATTGTGCAATTTACAATAAAGGCAAATTGGATTCTTGTAATCGCATCTTATCATTTCAAATTTATCTTCAGTTACAAATACAAATGTCCCTATAAAATTATATTTATTTTATTATTCTCATTAGAGACACTATTATGAAGTTTTATAGTTTTAAAATGAGGCTGTTTTATGTTTACCAAACATAAAAATGGATTTTTATGACATATGTCGGAGGTTTATACAGATGTCATCGTTTTTTTTGCAACAAACTTATTATTTTTGTCTGAATGGATTTTTTTTATAAATCTTTCCCCTTTGGGATTTTATTTACAACTAATTTTTACGTAGGTATAAAATTATTTCGGAAATTATTATTTGACTGGTTTTTGCGTTTCAGTAATGGATGCGGTGTTTTCAGCATTAAAATACTTTTACGTGTGTAGTAACGCGGGAGTGAATGAATGCCGTCGATGTTTCTGTTATGTCTGTTGGGTATTTTCGGAAAAACAGTAAAATAAAAATAGTATCAAGGTCCAGAAACGTTAGAGTGAAAGGGTATTTCATTCTTCAAACATTTTCTGCGTGTCCGGTTTGCATTAGATTTTTTAAACCTCTCAAAGTAATTTTTCATTAATAACTCTGAATTTTTCTTTATCTTATAAGCGGTGCCTGAACCCTCAAGGGATGATGAGACACAAAGCCAGTTCTCTTAAAATGCTTTTTCAAAATTCTCGTTTCTGAAAAACTGAATCATCATCATGGAAATAATTTAGGTGTCTAGACTAAGTTGTATTGTTTCAAAGAATTGCCAACAAACATAATAATACACAGTTTTCCACGGAATTGTATTTATTTTGGAAAGTTGGTCTAAATATTTCAAGGTTGAAACGCAAATTGAATCACCCCCTGTGTAATGTTGCGTACACTAATTTAAGATTCTACAATCCAAGAGGGTGGCTTGTCCATCTTCTTTTGGAATAGAATTTTAGGGGGGTAGAAATGGCTTGATATGGATTTTTCCAAAATGGTCAACTTATGTTCAATTATTTAAAGTTTATGAAACTTTGCATAAATCATTTACCTACTGCTGAAATTCTTACACGATTCCTGAAAACTTTTTTTTTGTTCTTTAGAAAGTCGTTCTTGTTTATGCAAAAAAGTAGACTAATCCTGTTCCTGAAAATTAATTCTAAAATTTTCCTGAAAAAGCTTTGTCTTATAATCCTGAAAAATTTGGATACCTAAATATCCTTAATTTTAAAAACGTGGATGTTTCTCTACTTTCTTACTCCTACAAAACTTGTTTGTCACGGAATTTTCCTAGGCACTGAAAATTTAGTTTGTTCCTGAAAAATATCCCCTTTTCTTCTTGATGCTGCTGCTGCTGAAAATGTTCATAGGCTCCACCAGAAATATGGGTTGCTCTCAATATCGCACACAACAAATCTTGAACATCTTGTTCTTTTCTGACAAACCTATCCGACTGGTCCTGAAAATTTAGTCACCTCCTCGTATGAATGCCTGAATATTATACATTTCTTTTCCTGAAGCGCACCATTAACTAACTATTTCAAAAATTTCTTACTTTCGGTAAACTTATCTTGTTCCTGAAAATATTTTGCTGTTCCTGAAATTCTTGCCCTGTTTGGCGGAAAACTTAGATTTTGAGAAACTTGTCCTTATTTGTGAAAATTGTTAACGGTTCCCATTTTTCTCCCCTAGTACTTAATTTTTTCTTCTTTGCTGCTTTTTTTATCGTTGCCTCCATTCTTCAGTTTCTTTTCACTTTCCTCTTCCCATCGTTTTGGCAGGTTTAATCCTGATATCCCCAAACAGTTACTTCAAAGAAATTATTTAATGATTTTTTTTGTCGGATTATTAAAGAAACGAACAAGATAAAACCAGAAAGGTTTATAATTTTATATTATCAAATAATGGTGCGAGTTTTTTAGATAGCAATTCCTTTGATTTTGTTTTATAATCACTAATCTACAAATGTTTTTGAACGTTAAGGTTGTAACCTTTGATTAAGGATCCTGTTTAGTGTTACCGCTTGATTATGTCTTTTCCATATACATTTTTAGGGGTTTAGGGAATTCGTTAAAACTTATTTGAAGGGGTGGGGGTTCTAGATTCTGTAGAAAGATAAATTAAATTTATTTCTTTGATTAAATATAGATTTTTTTTTATTTATGTGTTGGGATTGAATTTATTCGGAATTTATTAACTTTTCGGTGTTTGCAACATGAGTAAAAAACTAATAAAATTTTTCCAAGGTGTTTCTTTTCAACGTGAAGGTTTGAAAAGCCCAGAAAAATATAAAACGAAACGCGAACAAAAATGTTTGGCTACTTTGATTTAGAATGCAAAAAAACGCTTTCAAGGGCGTTTTCTTCCCCGATTCCAAGGCAACGTGAAATACCTTGAAGCGTTGAACTGACCCCTCGCCGTCCTCCACAACATCGATCGATTTTTAAGGTTTCGAACATCTAATATTTTTTTTTCAAATAACAAATCTAGAAATTTGCGAGTAATTATATTCACGTGCTTTTGAAACGCCGCCGTCGCAGCTGACGTCACGACCTCGCCTCGCCCCTCTGATATCGACCCGCCGTCTAGACGGCACATTATAAATAGGAAGTTATTTAGTCCCTGATATGTATTTTATGGTTATTGACTAATCATATTACGGGTTATTTAGTGCAAGCTGCAGCGTGTTTTGTCTAGACTTTACAGGGCTCAAATTTCTTCTGTAGTTACCGCTCCACAGGTGCGGACTTACATTTTTAAAGCTCTTTCAAGCAAACCTAAGGTGATACCGTGAGAAATCTAAATTTTTACAGTTATAGGCAATTTTTTTTCGCTGTAACAATCATTTTCTACGCATTCCAGATTAGTAGATTGTTTGTTGTATGCAGATATGATTGATTGATGGTTGTGCTGTTGTAAACATCGTAAAGTGGTTATTAATTACACATTTTTTTGTTAAACCCGGTAGCAACCGTTTTGTTTATTACTTCCTAAACAAAGCTACCCACTGATAAAGATAATAAGGATGGATGCACTGAAATAATAAAGGAAAAGGTCATCGGGTCGATTCTGTTTATACTTTTCATAATCGGATTTTTATGAATATATAATTAAAAACAAGTTGCATATTTATTTACTATGTTTTTCTGAACATAAAATTTTGTTTTTATTTGCTTAATCGCCGAATTTATCGTTACTAGAATGTTTAAAAGTGTTTTATGGGGTCCTTTGAATGCGATTAACGTTGATACACAATAAAACATGCTTAGGGTCGGGTAAGAATTAGATAAGTCCGGATAGATAAGTAGAAATCTTTTATTCGGGTTTGTTTTCGCTCAAACATAATGCTTGAAAACTTATTGCTGTAAAGGTAAACGAAATTTTTTAGTACGAACTTCCCTAACCCCTGAAAATCTCGTCCTATTCACGAAACAGTTGTCTAATATCTAGAAACACACCTCCTTTGCCCATAAAACTTATTTTAGCTTCTGAAATTCTTGCCCCATTCCTGAAAAACCTTGGATTTACCTTGGGAAATCCCTGAAAAATATGAATTTTTCTTGAGAACCTTGCCCGACCTTGGAAAGACGTGAATTTTCCTTGAGACGCTTGCCCTATTCCCGAATATCTTGGATTGTCCTTGACAAACACCTACCCCTTGAAAATTTATTCCTGAAAACTTTTTTTTCCCTATTCCTAAATAGTTTATTCCGTTCCTGACGATTTTGCGCTGTTCCTGAAAATATGGCGTTTATGCTACAAATCGTTTGATTCCTGAAAAGCTTGCGGCTCTCCCAGAATAAAACTTTCCCCACCCTTGAAAAATGTATAGACCCTTCTTTGTAAAGAAAGTTTTTGCGGTTGCGCTGAAATGCCTGAAGAATTTATTCTAGTCTTTAGTTAAAGATCCTCGGTTCATTAAAAGTAAAAAATTAATTCCTGAAAATTTTCAGAAAATGTGCATTTCTGTTGATTCGTGAATAACTCACTTTTCAGAGTAGATTAGGTAGAAGGTTTACCTCTTCCTTAAAGCTTAGAAAAATCTCCTTCGCAGACATAATTTTTACATTTTGAAAATGTTTAACGTCCGTTTTTTACTGAAATTATTTTAATATGGGAACTTCCTGTTTCCGATGGAAGATTCGTAGATCATTTAGTGTACTATATTTGAATATTCCTGTTCGAGTTCCTTCTTTATGTAATCTAAATGGCGTAACACATAACTGTTAAAAGTTTAGGTTGTCGCATTTAGCATTTCCCTATGCAGACCAGACAGACCGACTTCCTCTGACCTGTTCGTTTGTTTATTAGTTGATTACGGAGCCGAGTTTCCTTTTCAACTTTCTAACGTACATCCTGCAGAAATTGTGCAACTTAACCGAGCAAGAGAAAAACAAAACGGAGTCGTTTTTTACGCTTTCAGTGTTAGTCTGAGTGTGTTACATGAACATACCCGAGTAGTAAGTAAGCTTAAAGCAATGCGCGTGATGTAATGGAAGGATTAAAACTATTTGATGTGAAATAAGTGTTAAAAGGCAATCCAAGCGTGTAATGGCGTTTCCATATAGACAAGAATGGGGCAGACTACCTCAATCAATAAGTCTGGGCCACTGGAGCGACGGCCAGACAGTGTGACCTACAGCTACCTCGATGACACACTTCTCGCTATCACACATAATATATAACTTATACTTGGCTGTAATATTAATTTTATACAATCACACCCATTTGTGTCTGTCTAGACGAGATAAGTTTCTGTTTTTCTGATCCAAGAGAGAATCGTTGTTTATAAACAAAACTTGGCATTCTACTCGAGTATCTAGGAAGGGCGGGGGGAAGAAGACAGACAGAATCCAATTCAAACAAACGTCAAATATTTTGATATACTTGGAATTACCCAGAACAGTTTCGAATATTAATAATTTTAAAAGATATTGATTATTGAAAGTTCGGAAAGGTCCTGAAATCCACCACGAAGAGGAAACGTTGGAGCGCGTCCTTCAGAAGGATGTTTTGTCAAAACAAGGTTGTTCGAATTGAACCCTTCTCGAATAACGGCCCCCTTCAAAGGAATGTTTCTTTCGGTACGGAAGTGCTTTTCATAGAAGGGGCGTTTGCAAAAGGGCGTGTTCGTGTAATTTCGCTTCTACATTTGAGCACGTAAAAGGACTTTGTTTTAGGATTTTACCATCGAGATGGTTTTTTAATTATCGGATTTTAGAAAACAGAAAAGTCTTTAAAGTAGATAGAAAAAATTAATTTTCTACGTTATAAGAATTAAGAGGTGGGGGATGATAATTTTTTTCTAAAGTAAGAATTGGTGAAAAATTCTTGAAGAATGTTCCCAGGTCTTTAAAAAAATTTTAAACTAGCCACATTACTGAAATCTACCCATCTAGGCATTCACTGCTGAAAAACCTAACGTGTTCCTGAAAACTCCCCAGATTTTCCAGAAACGTTTCTTTGAAAAAAAAGTTGCTTTTTACAATCGTTTTTTAAAAACGTTGTACTGTTTACTGTGGTCCCTAAAAACACACAAAAAAACCGAAATCTGTGATTATAAAACCTGAAACACGCAACTTTATTTGATCTCCAGTAAGAAAACTTCCTTTGCAAGTCACGATTGTTTATTTTCGGCATTATTTTTTGAACTACATAATATTTATCTGTCATAAAACCGCAGAGGTCGGTCAGTTTTATGTTTTTACTACATTTTAATGAAGGTTATTTTATGTTAAATAATTCCTAAAAGTGTTTTTTAAAATTCAAAATCCTGTTAATTCCAGATTTCTTTTAAGGTGTCATAAAATTAGGCTCTTTTTTATTCATCCATAATGTTTTTAAAGTCGAAAGAATTTACATTCAAATGCATGCATGCACGAGGGCTTCTTCTTGACTGAAAAAGAAAATAGAAAGTAAACAATACTGGTTGTGTTGTTGTGGTATCGTCCTGCGATTTCGAATGCACACCGTAAACGCATTCTCATGTTGCACGTCTCTTGACTGTATTTTTTCTTTTACTTTTAACTTTTTTATATATAAAAGAACACTCAGATATTTGCATATAACAGCAACTTGCCCGGGCCAGACAAAATAAGATTCCGTTTTTACTTTTTTCCCTCCAGTGACCGCACGAACAACGGCTCAATGTCAAACATGCAATGGGCTCTTGAGTCACATTTTTCCTTCAAGGGAATTGAGAGCAATTACTAGAAAACATCATTATTAAGACCCCCATTATTCTAACGAATTATTTGAAAAATACTACCAGAAATGTCAACCCTCGTTTTTCTATCTTTTGATTGGTTACAAAATGTATAGAAATATAATTCGCTAGATTTTACGATTTTTCCTTAAACATGGCAACGCTGTATACAATGAGGTAATGCCCATCGACCCCAACATTTATTTATTAAATTGATTGATAATGACTGTAATTTGCCAGGTGTGGATACATTATTATGCAATGGCAGCTTTAAATAGAATGGCGATTAGAATTAAATCATAGATTTCGTCAGTTTATAATTATTGTACTTTTTATATTAGTGTCTGTGTAATAGGAATAGCAGATGGATGGTATTTTCACAATAATTTTCTTAAAAGATATTGTACCATAGGGGGTTTCCCTTTAGAGTTTGGTGGGTATTCCTAGAACAGAACAAAAAATAATGCACAAAGTTGGCTGCTTCGCTATAAATATTTCGGGGTTTGCAGTGGGGGGAGGATAGATTCAGAAGGATCCCCGGATGGATTAGTTTGATTTCTAGAGACTTACTTTCCGACATTAGTGGGTAGGCCAATTATTATAGAAATTGAGTCACAGATTGCATAAAATAAAACATACTTTCCTAACCGATCGAAAAATGGAACTCTTATCTAAATTAATTTATGTTATCAGAAAGAAATATTAAAAGTAATTAAAATGAAATGTAAATTAATTTTATTAGTTATGGCTACAACATCAGGAACAATTGATAAACTCATAAACAAGAAGTATTGCATATAGAACAACACAATACCCATTACACACCTACAGTCTTGTACCAACCTCACCTGTGTCAGCAATTACGGCAATAATTCTATTCTCATTGCGAAATTAATCACCACAAATCTACACATTTTAATTACCGTATGTAAGAAACTTCTTTTGTAATACTACAATTGTTATTTTGCCCAGAACTAATCTTCAAAACTGTAGTCCTCGTTTCGAAATCTCCTTCTCTTATATAGACCGCTTTTAATTATTTTTAGTCATCGATGGAAATGGTTATTCAGTATTGGGTTCCGTACTCGTCTGTATGGTTCATCCCTTAAATTTTGCTTTTTTTGCAGTGAGCAGCGAGTCCGCCGTCCTGGTGCTTGTAGTGTCTGCGGTGGTGCTGACGGTGGCGCTGGGACTCGTCACGTGCGTGCTGAGCCACTACCGCGGGGGCACGGCGGCCGACCCGCACGACGCCGGGCAAACACCGACCACTGCACCCGTAAGTAAACAAACCCCTTCATAGTTAATTAATTCATTAATTAGAAATTCACTCCTGGTAATTCATCAACGTCTACACAGAATTTGGGAACGAGTGATTAAACCTCAACACGGTTCCTTCGAGGCGGTAAAAGGGGGTGGGATTTTAACCTCCCTCCCTTCTCTTAGCAAATGTTATTCTTTGGCAATTAATTGGGGAAGCATATTAAAGCGCATAGTTTAGAAAGTTCTTATCATTAAAGGAAGAAACCCTCCAAAACATTTTAATTTAACAAGGATCAGAATGGAGGGTGTAGCATTAATATTAATTCGTGGTCTGTAAACTATTCGCCAAGTCCAAAAGTTATCTTTTTTTGGGCGTAATCTTGATGAATTATAAACATCTCCTACAGACAACCTTACAGGAAAAAAAAGTTTTGCTTGACCCTGAATCCAATTTTAGAACGTCTTTCAGAGTAGACTTTTTTACCGTTTGGAATTTCCTGCATCCTGCACTTCTAAGAAAAGGTGCATAAGAATATTGGTCAAGGTTGACCGCATCCTCGAATGCACAAAAAATACCCTTGTGCAAAGTGAGACACTGATGGCATTTCCTGAGCTTTTATTTTTCTGGCTACGATCAAAACTCTAAAGATAGGCAGGTAATTACTTCTTTACAGATGTCCAATCTGTTACCACTTTTCTTTTTCTTTTATTTTTTCTGTCATGGGTTTTATGATAGTAATTTTGGATCATTTGTGGGGTTTATTTAATTTAATAGTTTCGAATGCAGAGATGTCTCAGAGAGATATGCAGGTCAAAAGTTTTTTGTCTGAAATGGTTTTTTGGAAAAAAAATCTGTTTTTTCCATTACGTTGTTTCTCCTTGAAATTTCAACTCGTAATAATATTGTTACGTTTTTTTTTCAAAATAGACCGTCATGGATACACGATACCCAGATATACCTATAGAGATATCTCCCCCGGGGTGCCGGGGAGGACTTTTTAGATAATAATATTTTAGGGCCATATTTTTATTTAAAATCGCTCTACATTTAAATATTCTAGCGGATGTTTTGCGCAATCAAAACCAAAATATAGGTTTTAATAACAGATAATCCTTCCAGTTTGCATCAGGCTTATTTATATCCTACGCGTTTCGTTTTGTATTTAACTACAACCCTCGATCATATGCAATATGACCACTTCCTATGTCCTCACAATTATATGTTTTCCCATTCACGGTATCGATCAAAGGATCATTAATCCGCCGCATTGCACTATAGTGGATAGACATGCTAATTTAGCAACATATCGAATAACGCGCTATGAGCTTTGCGATTGATTGTGCACATAAGCCCTAATTGCTAATTAGACCGACATGTGTGCTTGCAACCGCTGCACCCGTAATCAGAGACCGTCTAATAAACCAAACTTGCTGTTTGATTAGCGACAAACACTTGAAAGGGTCCGTTTTAAGCACTCTCCTCGTATGATCCCTTAAAAATTCTTTGAAATACATTTTTTTCGAACTGTATACATCTGTCTAGACCTATAAATTCTAACGTAGGTGGCTATGTTTGTTGACATAGCTAAGAAATAAAATCTGGAAAGTTAAAAAAAATTAACCCTTGATCCAGTCCAATAAATTAAAACTGTTTTAGGGTGGTGTTTAGAAAACGTAAAATGAACTTTTATAAATGTTTGTATTTTCAAGGTTTTAGGTACAACGTTTCGTATAGGTCGTGTACTCGGTGATAAAAAATCGAGTTAAAAAATTCAGTACTGAAAAAGCTTGGGCTGAAAAAATTTCAAATTATAAATGTAAATTGTACACAACCACTACAGAACTGTAAATAATTTTACTCGTACCCGAATACGCGCTGTTAGATAAATAGTTGGCAACTGCCCAAAATACCACAATAAATTAACGTCTGCACTAACTCGACCCGCATACAGGTACAAAAGGTTGTGTATATACACACATATAGGAAAATATTACGGCCAACTAAATTAAAATCTTGAATTATTTCCATAAAAACACATGTTTGTAAAAAAATGTTTCTTTTTTAATTATTTCTGGTAAAAATGTGCTTTTTGGTGGAGGCGCCAGCACTGTAAATACCTAAAAGATTTTTTGTTCATAGAATTTAATCCTAGTAAAAATTTTTAACACCGGACCCATGCTACTATGCAGGTTCTGATCTTCCTCCTCCCGCCCCCCTTCAATCTTTTTTTGAAAACTGCATTTGAAATTTTTAGTGATTATAAAGTAAGGGTTGGAACAGTTTGCAAACCGATTTTCATAAAAGAATTTCAAAAAACAATAGGGAATTTTAATTATATCTCAGTAGGTTTTTGGTGGAGGCGCCAGATACGGATTTTTCCGCTAAGCGAACCCTAGACTACACAGCAGCCGTAACAACCGAAACTCTTCTGTTTTCTCCGTTTCACCTCCTCTGGATTAATTTCTGGTAACAAGAGCTAAATACAATATGAAAGAGGATAGCCTCCAGGTGCTGATTTTGCTGACAATAGAAATTCATAGGAATCCTTGTTTTTCAGGAGCAATTCTGATTAATTTGCGTGGTTAGCAATCGGGCAGGTAACCGGTAATGAGGTCGTGCCAGACACAAAAAAGTGCGCACTGTTGATAGTAATTGTATTGTGTAGTTTGTTGTGTCTGCTGGACAATGATGTTTACTATATCAGCACGACAGCCTTGCCGCTTGACTGTTCTACAACCTTGTCGCAGCACTGAACGTACATTTGATAATTTCAGGTTGCAAGGCTTTGTTTAGACACAAAAAACCGTCTGGTCGCTAATTAAAACTCTTCATAAATGTACAAATAATTAATTTACTTGGTACTACGCTGTAGGTATCTACTCTGTATTTAATTTCGCCCACGATTTTAGAGAAAAGCGACAAGGTAACACAGTGGAAAATTTTCTTTGAGTTGATATCCTGAACAGGTACCGAAACCAATTAGATAGTTTCGCACTCGGCAGTTTTGTTTTAAAATTTCCTCTTGTGGGAAAGGGTACGGGTCTCCATTCGTTGTTTCCGTCTCGGTTTAGGGTCGACGTAGAAAATTTTTAAATAAAACCTCCCTTTGAATATTATTCTTTAACTTAATAAAAATTCGTTTCCATTTCTCTGGGTTTCACGTGTTTGTTCAGTATTCAAAAACGCATAACTTTCCCTAGCAATCAATCACAAGACATGTCGTCTGAAAAGAAACTGGAGCAAACTTCTCTTCAATATGTCTTTGTGTAAGTTTTCGAATGTAGACCTTTTCTTGAAGGGTATTTTTAACTCCACGTGCCTGTTCCGATTATTTTAAAGGGCTTTTTCAATTTTCTTGATTATTTCTGTGCATAGTAACAATTTTAATAATTGCTAACGTTATCCGTGAGCATACATGCATTAAAATCACACCTTTTGACGTGATCGCGAGCAGTCAGCAATGTGCGTGCGGAAATCCTTTGTGCTTTGGGTGGTGATGGTGACGGCGAGGGCGCGTCTCGCCCTACAAGGGCGCAAGGGGTTGCTCTGCCCGCCGCCGCGACGCGAACTTCATACGTTTTAGTATACGTTCGTAAAATGTTGACACTTTCGCGACAGGAAGCTACTACCTCTTTTTTTAAACGCCTAATTATCGAATTCTATAAAGCGTCAAAATAATTAGTCAAATCAGGATGTAACAGACAGACCAGAGACCGTTCTCCGTAATAATGATTACTGTAATTACGATGATGATTGTGGGGACGGTGATAATTTAAAAACGAGCAAAAAGAGTGCAATTTTGTTACGTCAAGGTTAGAAACTTTTCCGCTGGGCTTGTGTTACATAATACTAACTGCACAAAAATTATCAACTAAATTGCTTAATTTTTTTACCCAGACAGGCATAAATAATATGGTTCGCCAAGGGGAAAATTTCCGTTCTATTTAATGTAGACTTTTACTAGAAAATTTTAATTAAGACGGTTTGTATCAAACGGTTTTCACTAATTTACAGACAAATAACGAGTCAACACCCTTAGACTTTTATTTTTTACAAACCAGAAGGATTTACCCCAAAAAAAATAATTTCAGATTAGTGTTCTACATACAGTGTTAGAAAACGTTTTAAAAAAATAATGTAAGCTTGATATCGGTTCAGTAAATCGTTTTTAGAATACATTTTATCTAATCCTTTATTGGAAATTTTATTTTAAAAACTATGGGTCAATGGCATTAGAAAAACTTTTCTAAGAGTGTAACTGCAGTCTGATCAAACTCCACGGTCCACTTCACCTATGAAACCATGTCTGTCTGTCAATACAATGAGACGATGACAAAACTCGATAAAACTACTGGTAAAGGTCGATATTTGTAATTTTTTTTGGGAACTAGGAATCTTTAAATAAATTCCTCTATCAATTGGTTTTATGTTTTCCTATATTTTATCTGAAAAAATCGTAGATTTTAGAATTTCCTGTTAGTTGGATGCAAAAAATATTTGAATTGTTACTTTTTAGAACCTCAAAAGATTGTTTAAAAATCTCGGAGTTTGGATTTAAATTCTGGCGTTGGTGATAGGGCTTAGCGAGAGAAAATATTAAAATAATATTATTCCATACAGGAAGATAAGGATTTGATCTGTCATATTTAAAATATTTAATTAAAGGTAACTTTTCCTGAGTATTTTTTTATAGATCAACAATTAACGGTAACGTGTATGCTTAACTCAGAACCATTACTCATATCTGAAGGTCGAGTTATTTTAAAACTCGATTTAAATTTTTTTTTTTAAGGAATCCTCTAATTTTACACTACATCAACCTTTCTCTTGTCCAGGAAAATTATTTAAAAGAGACGACCATGAAAGTTCTATAAACTCGACCGTCTTCTCTATATGTAAATTGGTTCCAATGAGTGATTTTCAGGATACGAACTTTTGTAGCTTAAAGAATTCGATTTTATTTATGTGTCTTGTCACGGTTCTTTAGAAAACCAAAATTATGTGGCGTGGAATTTCGCATTCTCCTCCGATTTCATAATTTCACCAGTTTCGTAATGCTTGGTTGAATTTTCAAGATATCCCTCGACCTCCTTACTTTTTAAAAAATCGTATAGCACTAAAAAGTAACGAATCGGTAGCTTTAGTTCAATCTGATTAGTTATAATAAAGGGTGAGCTCGTCCTGTTGTGGTGTAGACTGTAATTATCATATTGGTTAGACCACTGAATTTTTTTCCAGAAATAGATAATATTTCTGCGAAAGTTTTAATTTTAAATATAAAACAAGCCACAAATATGTTTCTAAGTGTGTGGCGTCATTGCTAGACAGGAGAGTCCGCAATTTATCTCCAGACGTATTTCATTACCAATTTGTTCAGTGCATCCTTTTACGTAACTGTGACGTTTCAAGGTTAAGCTCAGTTAAATAATTTATTAATAATAGCACAGTCAGATCGAGGAGATTTTGAATGCACCAAACGTAGTGAGTGACTACTACACCCTGCTTGCTCATTTTATTTTATAAATAGGAGATTTGCTCATAGGAAGGAGAAAAGAATTAAAAACCAATCAATTTTAATTAATAAACACACCCACAATAGTCAATTTATTTGAAAAAGTTTTTACACCCCCCAAGTCTAGACTCTTTTTTAACCAAATTTAAAGAAGAGATGGATATTCTATATTAATTTAAAGTTTGTTTGGCATGAAGATGGTTTTTGTTGTATTTTTTAAAAAAAATTGAAATTGCGTTTTATCTGAAAATATTTTTCCAAAAGAAAGCAAGGTTAGTCCTGAAATGAATCATCGTGACTTTCAAGCAACAAGAAAAGTTATCTAAATAATTTCTTATCAAATTTCCTGATGCAATACAGGCTATAAACTGCATAAGAAATAAATGCAATAATTTTCCTTAGTTTCCAATAAAAACCATGTCTAGGTCTAGAAAATTTCAGTCCAAAGGTCAAGGAATTAATTAAAAATTCTGCACAAGTAATTTATGTAATCGAAATATTTAAAGTTAGAAAAGAGAAATATTTATTTGTATTTGAATCGAATCGTGACAAAGTTGCATAAAAATATCAGGAAATTCCATGACATTTCAATTTATGGAGGATTCAAGGTTTGATTTAATAAGTAGGTAAATGATGAATGGGTTTTCAGATATTAAAATAATATGGATTGGTATTTCTTTTTTTGGGCAAAATATACAAACTTTCGGTTTTTAAAATATTTCTCCATTATTACAATTTATTAAAAGTGAACTTATTATTTATCAAGGTTCCTGAAAATCCTAGCCATAACTTTTCAGTAAATATTAATTATTATCTAGGGGAATGTTAGGGAATTTAAAATATTTTATACTAAACGTCAAGGAGTTAGTTCTTGCCAGCAATTTTGGCTTAAAGCTGACTAAATATCCAGCCAGACAAATATCTGACACCCTTAAAGCCTACCAGACAGACAGACTAGGTTAGACACATTGCCAGTTAGGCAGAAAGAAGCCACCTAGAAGAATATTTCACCCTTAAAATTGTCAGACAAACTGTAAGGTCCAAAAAACCCTTTAGGCTGTTGTAGTGTTTAAATTTATTTAGAAACACCCTGTATATTGTACAAACTAAAATTCGCGCTTAATTAAAAAAACTACGATAAGAAATTCCCAAATTTTTCTAATTTTAAAACTCGAGGAAATTATTTCGAGCCTGACTGGAAATTTAGTGGCCCCAGGTTCGATTCCTATCAGTTGCAATTTTTTTTTCACACTTTAGTTTGTTTGGAGAATTTGTAAATTTAATTGAAAACAAACGAAACTGTTGACAATGCCCCAGGTTGGGATTTTTCGATGTTGTCTCTTTAGGTGCCAGTAAAAATAAAATAAAAAGTAATAATTATTCGTGGAACGATGAAATTCAGCGACAATAAGTACTTAAAATTTAAATGACATTCAAGAATTTTAAACATCGAACCTTAAAATATAAATATCATTAGTATTCAGAAAGTTTTCACTGTCGTGGGTACTGACTAATCCTTGCGTTTAAAATAATAACAACAACGTTTAAATTTTATCTGCTTTAGTGCAAATTGATTCATGAATCAAAAAGGCGTCAGATTAATTCTAGGAAATTTTTAATCCTTGTCAGAAATAAAAAAATCTCCCTCCTTTAAAATAATTGGAATCAGCAAAATTATTTTTATTAATATCTACATAATACTTTTTGATTCATCCTGTATATAAATATTCAAATTTTTCGAATGTGTCATTTGGATAAATATTTAAATTGTTGCTAATTGCAGGATGAGTCAAAAATTCCCTCGTTTAAATTCAGATTGAAACAAAATGCTAATGTAATGTTCCGGTTCCATTAGCCAGATGGGCGTTGTTATAGTCTTTGGCCTTTTTCGTTGTCCGTAATATGAAAAATATGAAGTGACAATATCAGAGAACACATCAGAAATAACCCAATCTGGCCCTGGTAACAAATCGATATAATATGTAGATCATCCCGTGAGGTCTCCGGCGCCCACTCCGTGTTGTATTTTCCGGAACCCATACCCGGACCATCTCATCACACTTCCTCCGTTTCACACGCAAAGTGAAAACTTTCTCTCTTTATATTTTTTTAAACCAATCGTATTTCTTAAAAAGTATTGGAAATTAAAAACGCAACAAGAATTTTCGGGGTTATCCTTGCAGAATGCGAAGGATCCGTGAGTCATTCGGCGCTGCAGCATCATTGACCGACGCTGTAACTTTCACTCTCTCCGTCGCGACGCTTGTCCCGACTTTCCCCGCCTCGTCCCGTTTACAATGATCCTCCCACGCCGCTTTAAGGGATAGACGTTTACGAAGCTCGAGCTTAAATGGTTCCTTCTTTTAAAGCCCCCACCGGTTTTTTTTATTGAATTTTCTTTTAAAATGTTTTCGTTTCCTGATTCCTCAAAACTTTAATGTTTATAGAAAATAAGTTTTATTTCCATACGGGATTGCAAAATAATGCGGCTTTTTCTTAAGAGAGCTTTAGGTATTTCGGATCGACTACTTATCGTTTAAATGACACGTTTATCGACAACGGAACCTACTCGACTGACGCCTACACCCTATTTACGTGGCAGACATACCCAACCCTTTTTTCTTTGCAATAATTGGCAGCAGTCCTTTGGGAAGAGGGTAGGCATAACTTTTTGTAAAGAAATAAGTACTCGTACGGTACCCTCCAACCACGGTAGCACCGGCGCTCTTCCAAAAAAATTGAAATTTTTGAAAAATTATTACAAAAAAACTGGCTACACGATTTTGTTTAAATTTTCTACACTTATGCAGCCTGGTGTTAGGTACATTTTCGTTTTTTGATTAATGCTAGAATTTTACTGTGGCGCCCTCTACGAGGTTTTGAAAATTGGAAATGGATCCTCCTATAGCTCCTTTATTAATCAAAATATGAAAAAAGTTTAAATATAAAACTTATTCAGTTTTTAGCTCTGCATTCTTTTAAATTTATATCACGTATACAGGGTGTTTGGTTTTCACAGTACAATAAGCAACTTTGTTATTTTAAATGAAACACCCTGTATATTATTATATAATTGAATGCAAAATTGAATTGTCTATCACATAGTATAAGGTAGTCATATAGCTAAAATGTACGGTTGATGAGAAAATCGCGAACTTCCGCTGCGTTAGTAAATTAGATGCCTCTCTCTCTTCTGTACGTATCGAACCCGTATAGTCTGGTGTTTCTCGCTACGCATTCAAGTGATTTCCAATGCTGCCTCGCGAACTACTTTTGAATACCAAAAACGAAATGTTTATTTTTAGTATGGGAAAGTCCAGAGGAGTTGCACACCTCCACTTTTTGAGTACATTACATTTTATTTGTTCTAAAACAACCTTGACTGTCTCGTTTGTAATACATAATTGTTATCTAAGTCCAATTAAAGTAAAAATAATACGTTGTATATTTTTCTATCAAATTATCAGTCTGTAAGCGTAAGTTGCGGTGACATTTGGTTTCCTTTCACTTATTTTTTTAACGACTCCTATAGAAAACAACAAATCATCACAGTTTAATTTTAAAACCCACGTAAATGTGGAAGGAAATGCACTTTGCACTATTAATCTGCTTAATTAATAACACACCGACATATCAAATCGGATGTTCTGTTATCTAAATTACACAAGTTGTTTGATAAAAAAAAAATATTATTACCAAAAAGATTTATCTGACGATTCGGAATTTAGTCGTAATTGTGTCTAGCTGTACATGAAGAGTCGAGTGTTGTTTTAATTGCCTTTTGTGAAACCTTAGGTCAAGATCACGTCTGCGAAAAAGTGCGTAATTGAAAAAATTAAAACTTGGAAACAATGGAAAATTTTTGATTGTGAACTAAATAAAAAAAATTTGTAGACTGATAAAAGTGATATGAGTCTAAGAAAACATTTTGCTGTAAGTTTTTGAAATATTTGAGAATAGGGGGGATGCATAAGAATTGTAAATTTTTGGGTTCAAATCCCAAATGATTTTTTTCTTATGTCCTGGGTCTGATAGGCGGCGTATAATTTTTCCAAATAGAATCTTTTAAGTTTACGTGTACCAAATAAACGAATCGGTTCAAAAGAAAAGAGTAGATTGTAGAAAACACCTTTCTAAAAATACCGCTTGCGCCTTAGATTAACGATTTTCAGTGGAGTAGAGTTAGAAACATCATCACGACGACGAAACCGCAATATCCCAAGGTCGCAGACGTATGATATCATCATAGTTTTTTGTGTTAATTGCACTGTACACGCGAAGTATTTTGTAAGGTCGCATGTCTATGGGTTAGAGGTTTTCTTCCTGTTCAACTGCAATTCTTGACTAGTTGAATTATACATTTTGATTGTTCGTACACATCTATGAATAAATGATTGGTAAAGTATTACAAGGTGTCTGGGTTCATCATTGACTAGATTGCCTTGTACTGCATTCAAACAGAACATGCAGAAAAAGAAGGTTGTTGAATTTTTTTTTAAAGAAATACTGGATTTTTTGAGTTACCTGAGGAGCAAGTCTCCTGAAAAATTCTCCAGAATTATTCAGAGTAATTAATTGGGCACTAGTTTGAGGCTACTACTAAAGCTAATTGGGTACTTTCCGTTATCCAATTAATTCAGAACCGGACTTAAATTATTCATCCCTTCAGGAACTCAACACAATAGGAGGTTTAAATTTAATTTTTTTAAAGAGTAATTAACTAAAAAATTCAGGGGAAAGGCATCTTGTGCAAAGTAAAAAAAAGATTAAAATATTGATTTCCCTTCAAGATTATCTCCAGAAAAAAAAACTTTTCAGCAGAATTTTTAATCAAACCTCAAGAATTTGTACTACAGTAAAATTTTAAGTCCTTTGTATTTTTCTGGATTTTGTTTTAGGTTTTTACTTGGTCGACTTGCTTTAATTAGCGGAGATTAATTGGAAACTTTTTCTAGTCTTCTTGAACGAAAGCTTTTCTCGAAAACTTTTGATTAAATTTACGAAGTTTTTTTGCTTCTATGTTTGGTGATTTTTAAGTATTTTTTTATTTTGCAAAAATTATGTTTTGTTAACTTAGCTAACTCTGTTGTTGGGAGTCATAATAATATGACTAGTTTTCCAAAAATAGAAATTCTTCTTTGATATTAAAGAGAAAGACAAGGACAAAAGAAACCCATAATATTTTTTTGCAGAAAAACCTACCGTGTTTAGGATTGCATGCAATGGGTATAATTTTTTTCCGGGTTTTACAGCTAAGCACGAACTGTAATAAAAAAAAATAGATAATAAGTGTTCTGCACAAAACAAAACGTACTTTCTAATGGTACGGATATTAAACAACAATTAACCTGCTTTCTGTCATTGCATTTTAATAAAATATAAGGACTATTGTTCGTAACATAAATTAAAGAAAGACTCTTTGGAAAGTTAATGAAGGTTAAGAATTACTTACTGAAATATTAAAGCAAAAAAAAACTCCCAACATCTTTACTTTTTTTAAGAGTCTCAAGTGTTTTAAGGTAAGGGGACCATGGGTCTTTTTAGCAAGGATAATTGGAAATGGGGATGTTGCTCAGGAGGAAAATATTTGTTTCTCTCGAATTCGGGTTCAGAATTGATGGATAATGAGGAGTACCAGGCTTTGCAATTATGAAAGGGGTTCAAAATTAATTAATATTTATTTTTGGTGGTTCTGCAGCTCTGCAGCACTTAAGGATAAACCGTCGCCATTAATTAAAAGGATTTGTGTCTTGGTTCAGAGTAAACTGGATAAATCTAGGTTCGTTCAGAATAATGTAGAATCAGGTTTGATTATTTTTGTGTGGGTTTCTTTTTGGAATCGATTAGTATTTTAATTTATCGTAACCGTTTTGTCTATCCTACGTGTCTGGTAGATAAGTTTTTTATTTCCTAGTTGTTTTGTTATCACCGCAGTGATATCTGTCTAACACAAATACCTGTTAGAAATTCAATGCCAAACGAAATCTCTGCCCAGTTGTTTACTCGGTAAATCTACTTGCTTTTAGCAAATTTTTACGTCTGCTCGTTGTTTAATTTGTTTTACTAATAAAAAGATTAGATAATCTAATATTTATGTAAATACAGACTGACTGGTTTCATTTCCAGGTAGTTTGTCTATGCTTGTATTAATTATCACCATTATAACAGGTGACACAATTTATTTTTAACTATAAAATAAAATGAATCACTTTTTTTTCGGTAATGCAGGGAATTTAATATTTTATTTATCTCGTTACGTTTGTCTAGACTAGATAAATACTTTTCTGATGTCATTTTTTTTGCATCGTCCCACACTTTTAACCTTAGCCCTACAAATAAAAAAATACAAACCTTAGATAACGTTTTAAAAAACCTGACACGTTTTAACTTGTATCATCTTCTTTCTTTAAAGGTTAAAAGTCATTAAAACGGCTTTGATCTTTAAAAAAAATGGTTTTTTAATACAAAAGTCTTGATAAAGGAGACAAGGAGGTTTAAACAAGAAATTCCTACACAATTTAAATATTTATTGACCTATTTTGTTGGCTGTGTCATGTTTTGTCTGTCTGATTTTGATAAGAACGCAAGTCTATCACATTTCTGGGAATTAAAATAATTAGATCATTCTTTAAAATAATTAATGGAAAGTTAACAAAGGATAAAGCTCTCCTTCCCAAGTATTATAAATAAATAATTAAAACCAGGAAGAAGTTTAAATTAATTTAAATCTTCTGGGGACAACAAAATAAAAATCGGGGTTTTTTGTTTAACGTAATCAGACACCGCAGTTAAATTATGATTGCTTTTCGGGGCTGGTGTTGTTGTTATCCAGACGCAATGACATTCAGAAGGTCGCGTCTGTTAATTCTGTTTCCGCATTGCTAAATAGTAAACAGATTATGTTCTCTATGCTAATGACGAAGACGCTCTTTAACTGTTTATAATAGCCGCTAATTTAATTTGATTCTTCTTTTTTGTATTCGGAACAAAAATACTAAAGATCAAAATTTGAGTTTGATCTGAAGACTTAAATTAAATTTCGAGACCCTAAGGTTTTTACCCAATCAGAGTTTTTTTTTTAATCGCATTGGATAGTTTGGGTTTAAGTCTGATGGTGGCCCACTCCCACAAAAGATGTTTATTTTTCTAATTTTTCCGAATATGTTTTTTTATTGTCAGGGTAACACTTTGGGGGAAACAGTTTTTGTAATGTCTGATAGCTGGTGGAAATGTAGATCGTACGAAATTCTTGGAAATTCCAGAAATTCAGGACGTTCGCGTGCTGGTTCCCGGAAAGACCGGAACTACCGTGAATTCTTCTTGGTTAGTTAATAATAAATCGCTCTGGAAAAAGCTCGCAATAAATTTTTAAAATTATTGCATTTAAAATTTTATTGTTTATCCAAGAATTCTTAATTGGAATTTTTTGTTTGCTGCATTATTTTATTTTTATGCAGTTGCGGCTTCTTTTTCATTAAAACTCCTAATTAGTATTAATTTAATTTTGATACCGGTTAAAATAATTGGAATATCTAATCACGTTGATTAGAATACCGCAAAGAAAACACACGTGATTTTTTTAAGTACCCCAACAATCTAGAAATTACCAGATTACCAGACTTTACGAATTTATTTCTGCACTGAAAATTGATAATTTTCCTAATCACGTTTTGATATGATTTTCTTGGGTGATGTAATCAAAATGTTGCTAAAAACTACAAAAAGTATTCTAATAATAATTGAAAAGGACTTGCTTGTGGGTGGAATCGTATAATAATTCTATTTATAGCCAGTTCACGTCAGAAAATTCCACAGATAAAGAAAAAAGGGGTTGTGTAATTCCCAATATTTATTCCTTACTGCGACGGGCAAAAAAATTTTCCCAAGTGGTCTTAATCATAAAATTTAAAAGTAGGTACACTTCTACTAAACAGAAGCAATGATAAGATTTTTATCACAAACGAAAAATTTGAATACACAAAATATAAGATAAACAATTCTTATCAATTTTTAAATAAAAAAAATGTTTTTTATTTTTAATAAAATAACTTTTATGAACCTCCCAAGGCTTTAAACTTTGCAACAAATAAATTTTCGACTAACAATAAAAATCGTTTACAAAGAAAAGTTGTTTTTAAATAAAAGTTTTCAGGACTTTATTTTAAATCCTGAAATTTAAATCGCGATTCTATTGAATTATTTATTGCAAATAAACTTTTCGAAATTATTAATAAAATTATCTCCAGACGTGTTTGTTCTCTTTACTTTGAAATATTTTATCTTTTGTGGTTTTAAGTAATTTTATAAGAAGTGGATTTTGTGGAAGTATCCTTCCCTCGTGTTATTCCCAATCCTTATCACATTTCGAATTGAAAATGTTCAACAGAAAAGTATGAGAAATTAAATTATAAAGCCCTTTTTTTTCGAAACAACCAATAAAAAGAGTTAGCGGGAAATGGCATGACCAAGGAAGAGGGTTGGCGGGAGAATAGGCCAATCAAAAGGGTTTGCGGGAAATCAGTTGGCCAATGAAAAAAACTAGCGGGAAAATAAACACAGTTAGGGTTTTTTTCAACAGTTTATAGAATTATTGTGCCCTTATGGTCAGGGTTGCGATAGAATCTGATGATGGTCGAGTTCGTGCCTTGAAACTGGGGAGCACGAAGACAGTTTATTACGTGGGCAGGAAATTCCCTAGGGCGCCAATATTTTATCGTTTGAAATTCCCATTGAATCAACCTTGATAGTTGTTTTGCAATGAATCGGCAAGCGGAAAAACAAAGTTTTTGCTTGCATATGGATTAAGTGCAGACAGACATTGCACGTAAGCACAACAGAGGGACAATGTTGCAATGTGGAATCCTCCATCGTAAGTGGGCCATATGGGGGATTATATTTACAATGGCAGTTTGTGTTATCACACGGTGTATAGACTGTGGTGGGGAATGATAGCGGCTGTCTAGACAGGACAACTCACGAACCCACGTTGTCACGTTCTTCACCGCGCACTTGTCGGTAGTGCGCTCCGGTTTGTTGTTGGTGATGGTTGAAGTGACTGTTCCGCGCTCGCCCTCTTGCCTCGCTAAGAGGGCCATTCGAAAGTTTCTAGCTGTCATGAGAAATAAACTTGCACTTAATAAAAAGGTAATAATTTATTTTTTTAATCCCACAGGAAAATTCAATTTTTCCACCTTAAAAAGTTTTATACCCTTAAGGGTTGAAACTAATCCCCTAAGACTGAAAACATTGAGAACGATTTGGAAACTTTCGTGTCGTCGCGTAATTTGAAACAATTTTCTTTTAATACGGGAGGCTATTTTTATAGTTCTTACAACAGTACAATTAATATCTAATCAAGTTTCTATTAAGTCTGATTGGAGTTGACATAATAATAAGAATTAAGATCTAGGCTGCAATGGAAAAGAACCAACACTTCTTTATTATTTAAAAAAAAATTAGCTATTCTACGGTTTCGGGAAGTTTTATTCAAGGGTTTTAGTTTCAAGGAAATTGTTTTGAACTTTTCCTGTTTTTCTACTAGGACATGTACACTAGTAGCAGAAATATTGATAGAGCATTCATTAAGCAAGTGATTAAAATGAATATTGACCTCTTTAGAATTGATAAACAATGAACTTGATTCATAAAAACTTTGTACGTTCTGATAATACGTTTTTTTTAAATCTAAATATTTCGAAATGTTAAGCATTCAGGAAAATAATAAAAAAAAAGTAAATTACACAAATTCAGGGAAATATCGGAAATACAATTTGATGTAAGCTTTCTCCTCGTTAATAAGTGTCAATAAACTTCCAAACCTTTTTTTTGTTGATTCAACTTTCCACAAAATTATAAATAAACAAACTTTATTCATTAGGCTGTGAATATTTGTTTAAACCACTTTAACGCCCTTTAAATTGTTTGTTTTTAATAATATTTGAGGAAATTCCTACAATGTTTTCCTTGTAATTACCTCCTGTTCAAACCCACCCCTGTAACTTTAAAATAATCCGAAAAACGTCTGATCAATCTTTAATTTCCATCAAGAAAAGCTTTGAAATTTTTCTTAAGTTCGTGAATATTTATTTAAGCCAAAACCTTTTAAATTGTTTGTTTTTTTAATAAAATATGTAGCAAAATTCCTAATATTTTCTATTTGCCAAGAAGGGGTGAAATAATGTTTTAACACTCCATGGGATTCCCCTTCCATTTCAATCTGAATATAGTCCTGGTATTTTTTTTTCTATTCGATTAAAATTCTTACAAGTTTTCCCATTTTATTTCCTCTATTTAAGTGCTGGAAAAATCCACCCCTTTTTAACTAATAATCCTAAAAACTTGTCCTTCCCTCCCAATCATCAATTTCAATCAAGTAATGACAACAAAAACTTTTATGCAAGCATAATAAATAAACAGTATACCTTCTCGAAAACGAATTACCCACCCACCCTTTGGGAATATAAAGTTGAAGCAGAAGCTTTGCGCCGAAAACGCAATTTAATACATCCTAATTGTGTTACATCGCCCCCCAGTAACCAAATTATGTATATACTAGTCGCATTTTCTCTTGAAATCGAACATAGAAGGGAGGCAAAAAGAACTCCCCCGTTTAAAGGAGAGGGTTAATAATTTTGGCGGGACTGAACAAATAGGGGACCATTTTAAAAAATGCAATGTCTTAGGTTGGCCCATTTAAATCTGATATGAAATAGTATTGGTTCCGTAGATTTTTTTTTAAATTTTTCTGCTAAGGGTAAACACCAACCCCTGCATCTTTCAGACGAGTCAAGATTATTTCTTTGAAAAATAGGATTTGGTGTGTATTTTTATTAAAAAAAAGTTGGTTTAGGGGTGTCCTTGTGTTCTTCTACATTTTTTTAAGACTTCCCTACTTTGTTGTTACGGCGAAACACCTACCCCCAAGAGGAAATTCCTGATTTAACTAATCACGGACTCCTAAAGGTTGTAAAATTGTCCCTTGCAAAATCCCCCACTCCACATTGAAGTTCCGATTCACCAAAAAAAAATAGAATTTCCAATTTCGATTTTAAGTACACCCTGTATAATATAATAGGTACGAATATAAACGAGAAACGGCGCACGACGGTGCACCTGCAACCAGCACCGGAGGACGGACTGCGGTTCCCCAGGCAGGGGGCGACTCGCGCCAGACTGTTGGCAGACAGGCCCAAGGCCGCGGCGCGTGTAGGCTGTCTGGCCCCGACCCTGCTATCTCAATGTGACCCCCTTAGGGTGTGTATGTTGTGAGCATACGACTTTTTTACGACGTTCGTAAATATTTACGTATTTGGTGGTGGTGTCGAAGGTTGGCTGCTGCGTGTTGACTCACGGTCGCCGTCAATTTGTTAATTGGTTTGCGAGTCTGATGAGCCTACCTTTATGTAATGACAGTTATGTAACTTTTCGCGAAAAGAAACGAATCGAAACCACTCCCAGGTAGAGAGAATAAGATATTGGTGCTTGCTGTTTTTCCCCCTCTTCGTAGATCCACCAAAAAAACCGCTTGATGTTCATGGAATAAATTATAACACCTCTTGAAATAAATTAAGGTCACCCTGAAAAACTTTACCTTTAGGATTTTCATACTGAAATAAATCCCCTCCACTTTTGAGAAAAACACCGTCAATGAAAATCAAGTCTCCTCCACCGGGCCACCCCCTAAATTCATTCCTACGTGTTTAACCGAAACGTTTTAATCCCTTTAAAAAAATTCATTTACATTCACTTTGGCCATCATAAATATTTTTTAAATTGGATCTGAGTAGGCTGAACATAATTATTAAAAAAAAATCCAATTGGAAACATTTCGCGTTCAATTAAGATTTCTAATTAAACATAGAATGTGAAAGTTTATTTGGAAGAAGTTCTAAGTTGGTGTTGAATTGAACTTTCTCTACCCCGATAGGGTAATAAACTAGTCGGTCGCCTAGGGCGCAAGAATCTCAAAGGCGCCAAGGAGAAAGTAATATTTTGCTTGTGTCTTAGGATTGAAAGCGGTACTTCTTTTTGTTAAGGGTTGTTAGGTTCAGACTATTCGTAGATCCTTGTGTAGAGCGGAAATATTTCAGAAGCGCTAATAAGAAATCGCGAGTAGGTCAAATTTGCTTGATTTTTTTGAAAAGAGGGTTAGGGGCTTCCCCTGTCTTGGGGGTCTCGGGATATTCGTAGATCCTGGCCAAGGGCGCAACATTTCAAAGGCGCCGAAAAGAAAATCTCGAGAAGATCGAATTACATTTCTTTGTTTGTAGGTTTGAGGAAAGCGGCGGGAGTATTTTATTTTTGTTAAGGGTGGAAAAATGAAATCGGGATTTTCTTAAATATTTTTTTAGGGGACAAGAATAAATTATAAGGTGTCAAGAAAAAAATGAAATTCAAAGACAAATTTGAGATGGGTTAGGGTTGGAAAATGTTCAGGAATTCTTATTTTTTTTTGTGTAGGGAATAGAAAATTATTTCTAACTTGAATTTTATTTAAGAAAGGTCTTAAAGGTCATTCCCGCCTAGTCTTCATCTACTTTGCAAAATCCATTTAATTTTCGTTTTTTCTTTTAACGATTTTCTTTTCGTTTGTGTCTTATTTTCCTTTTACCATTGAAACCGTGAACTCTTCCACGCTTGCTAGTAAAACTAACAAAACTTCCTGTTTCCGGTGTTACCACCACAACTGTTATCTGAACTTTCATGTCATTCTAAAGAGATCCTTTGTTCTGGACAGGTAGTACTATACATACTACAATTTTTTTCCTAACGGTCCGTGGAAAAACGTTAACAATTATATTTATCTAATCATCCACCCATTGTATGTAGTGTGTAATAATTGGTAATTGTTGACGTGGCAGGTAACGGCTGCCCCCGCATTCAGGTTCATTGGCCCCACACCTGCTGATTGCTATGCGAGGCCGTCATTCACATTGCACCTGCACGGACACCTTAACTTATCATTCTACACGACTTGTGAAGCTTCCCTTCCTGAGGGCATTCCGGACGTGAGTTATAATTACAGACTCGATGAGGTCGGTATCAGTTCACTTCCTTTTCCCGTTCTTCCAATAATCCTAGAAAGTTGAAACGGCTTAACATTTTCCTCACTCCCCTCGCTAAGGGTTAGTTGCACTTCCTTCTGGATAATGTAGGAATATATTTTTACATTAAGGGTTGGAAATAGCTAAAGAACAGTTATAGTCTAAGAAGATAAAATCTTCGATGCTTTAGGAAACGTAAACCAAGCTCCCTGAAAGAATCCTGAAAGAAGACTAGATTACCGTTCCTGGTTGATCGGGGGGGAATTGGTTTCTAAAAGGAATCTTATTGGTTAGAGGAGAAAATTTCCCAAGTCTTTAAGTTGTTTATTGAATGAATAAAAATTGTTCCTCCTAGACATAGAACGAACCCAGTAACACCCTTTGATCATCGCCATTTCAGGTTTAACTAGTCGCCCGGCAATAATTATGCAAATTTACAAGGTGCTACTTGAAACAGTTTTGTTCAAGGTCCTTACACAGAAAACAAATTTCTTGTTACTTTGTCCGATACATAGAGGAGGGAGGAGGTTCATATTCTAATGCAAATTAGAAAATAAACTTCCATCATACATTCTTCTTCTATTATGGAAGGTTTAAATATTCCGGATTAGAAAAACTTTGTAGGAAGAAGAAGAATATAGAGTGTAATGTAAAGTCCAGGGCCGGACTTGATATGTTTTTTAATTTTTGGGGATCCCCCTTGTAGAAAATTGAGATTTGATCCAATGTTTATGGTTGGGTTATCAGAATGCATGGTGTATCTATGTAGTGTAATGGGGTCATTTGTCCGCAGCCGAAATGATCTAAACAAAGGCGAGAGCATCTAATTATTTTTGCTTCCCGTGACTCAGAACCACTGACCGTGCTGGACACGTGTGTATGACTTCACGTGTTTATATATAGACTGCACTAACTGCCGTTTTCTCTTATAAAACACAATAACACAACCTACTTCATACGCATTTAATTTTATGGCCAAATTATTTCCGGCGTTTGAATAAATTTCCGGGGAACCACGTCGCGACCCCAAATCAACTTTCGCAGCTCTATAAGTGCAAGGTTATCGACTTGTAATGACGATCAGATTCCAAAAGATCGCGTTTGAATTATTTTTTGTTTATTACGAAGCATTCAAGTCGTAGATTTTGATTGTTTGAATTATTTTGACGAAATTTTGATTGTCACGAACCTAGCAGAGGATGTTTAGCAGACTGGAAAATATTTATTGGCTAGAAAACTTTATGTCAAACAACCTGCCTTTTGGGTTTGTATTTACAGACCTTGGAATTGATTATAACACTCGGAAGTTTTTTTAATCTGGAATTTAATAGGAAAATAGATTTTTTCAAAATATTGCTACTTGGTATCGGAAAAATACTTCTAAGGTCCTAAGGGTTTGGTATCTAACCCAACGTCTTCATGAACAAAATTCGCGAAGCTGGGTTTGAACAAGAAAGAAAACTTTTGATTTATGGGAAATTTGTAAGGGAAAGGGTTGGTTTTGGGATTGTTCCTATAAACTCCAAAAGAGTTCTTTCGGAAACTACTTCAAGGGTCTGTTCCTTGATGGTTCTGGGTTCAAAGAAAAAGTTCCTTTAGTGCAGGGGGGCAAGGGTTACTATTTCATGATAATTTCTTCTATGATGATGTAAATTTAGATTGCAGGTGCCCACACGCGTATTTCCATTCGTATTTACCTTGGACGCTACCAACAGATGTCAAGTTGTTGAAATTAACAATTTGACCTAGAAATTATTCAATTTTGTTACGCTGCTGATGCATTTATTTCTATTTTTATGGTTTTATAGTCGCACGTAGCTAAACGCTTATGTCACCTTGCTAAAATGCTTCCACGAATGGAATAGAAGTGTCACCTTCATATGCACTTTTTTTTCCCCTTTTAGTCTTATTATATGAAACTAGTTGCTATTATATTTTGGGTAGGGTTCTAGGAATGTTGTGTCATTGTTACTGTTGGTAGAGTCGATATCGTTCCATACAACCTTCGTGGCTGCACCCACGGACGGTAATTGCTTCACCAAGAGATAACCTTCAGGTGTACTGCGCTCGTGCGACTACATAATGCAACGGTCTTGTGTAACAGCTACTCTGCGTGGGATTAGCTATGCGGAACTGATGATTTATAAACGCGTTGTGTGTTTGTGTATATGCACGACTAGATTTATTATTCGGAATCATTCTTGAACATGTCTTAGCCGGGGGGAATCCCCCCTTGATTAAGGGTGATTGTTAACTGTTTCTTTTTTCTTGCAGATGCTGTCGGTGGTAAGCGCCGGCGCCGCGGCGGGGGTGGGCGGTATGGACCGGCTGCGAGGCCGTGGGGCGGCACGAGAACTTGCAGCAACCCGAGACCGCCAAGTACGGCGTACTGCCGTACATACTGACATTGCCATAAACCTGCCGCCCAATATAGCGCTTCCCGATGGTGAAGATTATCCTTTCGCTAGCTCTAGGCTACAAATTAGGGATTCAGAACAGGTAATTTTTGATCTACTTTTAATGGGTTCTTACCCGCCTCTCACAAAATATGGGGTAAAAAGGCACAAAAAGGATAATTCCTTCATTGCCCTAAAATTGACTCTTGCGTATTTCGGAATGCTACCAAAAATTGTTTCCCTAAACTTCCCGTTTGTTTATAATGTCTAATACTCATGTTTGTTGTTTCAGGAGTCAGAAATATATCAAAAATGTATAAAACCTCCCCCAAACCGTACAGTGTTGGAATCCGAATCACCACCTCCGTATCGATCGAGTTCTGCAGGGCTGTTGGGTTCAATAGGAAGTAGCAGTTCGGGCAGTAGTGACTGGTCAGGAGGAAGTGCGCCCTTAGTAATGCGTTGTCATTCAATGTCATCCACCTCGAAGCGGCCAGAAGCTGGACCGAGCGGACAAAAGACTGATTTTATTCAAAGGACTGTTAAAATATTTACTGGTAAGAAAAGTCAACCGCCTCCTGCCCCGACGTTACCAGCAGTTGTGGTACCAACGAGGCCGCGACAAACGTTAGAGCAACAACAGAACTCTTCAGGCCGTCCCAAACCAAGTGTCTGACCTCACGTTTTGACTCCTAGGTGACATTTGTGAATTTAGCAAAACGATTCCATAATATGCAACTCATAATTAAAATTGTATGTTTATTAAATGCAGCAACGAAGAACAAACTAAAAACAGTTCTGAAGAAGAGTGATAGAAGACACTGTTTATATGTGGTTTTCCTGTGAAATAAAGTGATTATTATTATCCCCCCTCGTTCCCCTTTACAACAAAAGTTGTTGAAACATCTCCACTGATGATGATTGATTGATGAATGCCAAGTATTTATTTAGGCTTTGTGTACTATGTACATTTTTGTCTTATTACACATGCAGCATTATTATTTAATTAACAAACAGTTAATTGAACTGATTAATAATAATAATAATAAAAATCAAAAGATGTGCGTGTTGGCGCGCGTCACCACGCACCACAGCCTATGTTTCAACAATTAAAATGTAAAATTATAAATAACAGTAGAACATTGTTCTGTTTCTAAATATTGTTTATAAATTGGGATTAAAAACGTGCAAAGAAAGGACCGAATCCTCAAGCAGTTTGGATTTATTATTAAAACAAAGAAAAAACTGACTTTTTGTGCTAAAAGTGTTCATCTATAGTCAGCCGTCGTCAAAATAGCTCTGCGGATATAATCATCACAACTGTTATTGATTGTGCTAATCTTTTTTGAGCATTTAAAATTTGTACTAGTAAGCGAAGTATTATTTTGATACTTCCATT
This sequence comes from Hemicrepidius hirtus, assembly GCA_963082805.1. Classification (NCBI taxonomy): domain Eukaryota; kingdom Metazoa; phylum Arthropoda; class Insecta; order Coleoptera; family Elateridae; genus Hemicrepidius; species Hemicrepidius hirtus. The sequence continues at coordinate 31,370,067 of OY720165.1, forward strand.
TTTCCTAACTTATTTATTATTCTTCTATTCGTGAAACAAGAAAAAATAATTGTATATAATAATTAAAATTATTTTGTATTATATCGCTTCTCTACGATGCTCAAACTTGACACAATCAATTACAGACTAATCTAGCAAAATGTTAAATTATATAATTAATATATTACATATATTGTATATGGTAGCAAAGACCGTATATTATAGTCGACATAAGCATATGTGATGAATGGGTGTTTGGGACATACGTGTAAAAAACTTCTCTTCACAAAATTCGAAGGTTTTTTGAAAAGTGTATCGCAATATTCGACACCATATTGTATTCATTGGGTGCAATGTGCTCGGCGTAGATTCTTGTCGCTTGTAAAATTGTGCTGTGATATTACATAGATCACAATCTAATAACACAGTCTGATTAGACATCAAGAAAAGAGATGTTGAGAAATATTTAATCAGGCAGTTTTCAAACAAGCACGTATTGTTTTTTTAAACCCAACACTGCCAACCCAGCATTACCTATCAAAGAAGCCGCGCAATAACATCCGGCCAACTATTTTTTCCTCATACTTACAGGGCACTATTGGTAGTGAAAGGGTTTAAAAAAACATTAATATGCAAAAGAATCCCAATTATAATTGTATTTCGAAAACGGGGGCTCGCCTATGCGGACCAACCCTTGTTGTACTAGAAAATAATTCAAGACTGCCTGATTCTGATCTGTGAATTTTTAGAATTGTTATTGTGAATTTGTCCAAAAAGTTTGTTATTTTTGTATAAGATTGTAAAAGGGGTAGCAATGTGTCTGCATCTTGTAAGTTTAACGTTATAGTTTTACACTGGATTTGTAACGATTTTGAAAATTTGTACATACCTACTGAAACAGTATTATATACATATTTTCTTTTGAACAGCAAGCATATTTGGGCTTTACATAATTGCATTTACTTATATATACTATCAATACTACGTATATATACGTAAATCTCAGAATTACGATAATTAGTATTTTTATTTATTGTAAGAATTTATTACACGTATAAGACCCAAACCATGAAGTCTTCATAACAACAAGAATTTGTGATTATAATTAAATTTTATTATAAAATAATAACAAACTGAAATGTTTTTGTATTAGCAAATTATTAAAACAACTTCAACTGTAAATCTTTTGTTTTACTTTCCCTGAACTAAAGAGTTCACATATTTTGCAAATGTACACCCTCCAAATAACATTCTGGGAAAATCCGAACCAGATCTGAAGGGGTGAAAAAAATGACCAAAAAAAGAGCATTTCCTCATTTTTTGGAAAGATTTTGACCCCTTTCGATTTCCTTACGAAATTCCCAGAATGTTATATGAAGTCTAAACACTTGTAAAATATGTGCCAAACATCCCTCATTTCACGATTAAGCAATACTGATAATTTCAAAGAGTTTACTATGTGTTACAGGTAGTTACAGTGGAAGGCACCTCAACGCTAAAGGATAAGAGCATTACAAGAATGGGCAAACCCCGGAATCGACCACCACAAACGTATTCTGTATTATATTATATTAATAAGAAATTTTCTGACTGGTCTTAACTTTCAAGAACAAATCTTGGCAAAGATTAAAACTTTAAGCTTTTATTTGTTTTAAATAAAAAGCATAGTTCGGAACAGTCAGACATGCATGGTTGTTGATTATAATAATAATTTATGAGAAGATATGTACAGGGTGTTTCACAAGACTCTGTAGCTGATAAAATAAATGCATGTTTGCAGATGCATACATAGATATTGCATGTAGAAGACCCCACTATTTGTTTAACATTACCTTTCGTTCTTTAATGATATTTTAAAAAGCTCTCTAGCTTAAATTTGTGATTAGTTTTGAAGCTAGGAATTATTGAATGTGTTTATTATGCACGTTTGGTTTGCAAATATTGTTTTCTAACTCAATTTTATGTAAAATTTGCCTTTTACGTAGTTAAAACTTTTTCAAGATCTCTTGAAGTAATATTTTGTTCATTTTATTTAATAATTCACTTACTTTAAGGTAATATTGTGGAAAAATTGAAGTCTTTGTATGTGTTGGGTACAATTTTAGGGCTTACGCATGGAAAATATTGTATTTATAGAATGAGTAACCTGTAATTATTTGTCAGAAACCGTTCTAGATTAAGTAAGTAATATTTCTGGGCTTTATGTTGCAATTAGCATGATTTGTATGCATCTGTTTATAAAAATAATGGTAATTTTATTAACAATGTTAATAATTTTTAATATTCTAAATAAATGCTTTTAATTAAATTACAAATTTGATATTGACATGATAAATAATCTGTGAAAGATCTATAAAATACTAAAATTCAAGAATAAATTACAATTTCTAAAGTTATTTTCTGTCCCGCCAATATTCAAATTTGAATTTGCCGCACTTCCCCACTCCGATATTTCACACTAAACAAGTTAACCAACCTAAATAACAAGTTAGCCAACCTAAATTAAGGTAACCAGATTACTCCGGATACCTCCTCGCAACTCCTATGCTCCTGATACTCGAAATCGAATTTTATCTTATATTTCCCGATAAGCCTTAAGAAAATGTGTTCAACTGCTTTAAAACTTCAACCAAAATCTAATTATTTCTGATCAGGATCACAGGAGGTAAAGAAGATTGTATTCCTATATTTTTCGGTCAAATAAAATGCCTGAATTTGTAAATTAAAACTTTTTAAAAAATTCAAAATACGATCCTCTTCACCTCCTGTTATCCTGATACAAAATATCCAAATTTTAGTTGAGATTTAAAGCTTTTTGAATTTAAAATTTAACAACCCTCTTTACCTCCTGTGATCCTGATACGAAAAATTCAAATTTGAATCTAGAATTAAAGCTTTAATAAAATAAAAGAAAAACATCTTCTTCACCTCCTATGATCCTGATACAAAATTGAAAAATTTTTGTTGAGGTTTGAACAATTTCTTAACGCCTTATCAGGAAATATAAGATAAAATTCGATTTCGGGTATCAGGAGAATAGAATGGGCGAGGAGGTATCAGGAGTATCTGGTAACTTTTATTTAAGTTGGCTAATCTGTTTTATTTAAGTTGGCTAACCTGTTTCATTTTTGGTTTGAAATATTGGAGTGGGGAAATGCGGGAAATTCAAATTTGAATTTTAGCGGGAAATATAATAGATCGAAAATTTTGATTTTTACAAGTGATTCAGTTTAATAAAATAAAGATTTCTAGATATATACTGTATGTTTAATTTTATTCAAGTTAAAATACAGGTTATTTTAATCAATAAACAACTAATTTCTAACGATTAAACAATATAAAGGTGCGAATAATGCAACAATTTGATGTAAAAATATATAAGATTGCTTACTATCTAAAAATCTGGAAAAAAAAAGCGTAAACAAATATTTCTTAAGAATATTACAAATACAGAGGTAACATATTTTGTAAAATATAAGGAACATTCCTCGTAATCAGTCTCTCCACTTCAATACTTGTATTTGAAGTTCATCTTCAGCAAGTATTCAATATTAACTTGCGCCACATCGTATACAATGTATCTGGATTAGTATTAAGGAAAAATTAATACACAGAGCGTTTAAAATATACAGACATATCAATTCAAAATTTAAAAATTGTCTGTAAGACCTTCAAAAAACTTTTTCTTTGACTATTTCTGAGCAAAAAGGTCATAAAATTAATAACAAGGTTTTTTTCTTAAAATAAACATTAATATTATATATTTTTTCTAATAAAGGATACTCATTGTAAAGCAATGAACTTGCATCAGGTCTGTTCATGTTAACACCTTTTCTGATAGGAACATGTACTCCTCCGGATATTTCCTTAATTTGTGCAGGATCTGGTTCGGTTCTTCCGACACCTTTTACACTGTGTTTACCTTTCGGTAACTTCTCCACATACTTAGCATGTGGAAGCTCATACATAGCAGATTTGGATACCATATCAGCAAAATAGATGCCTTTACCAAACATATAACCGGTAACAGGAGCCTCAGGTGGTGCAATACGCAACCCTCGAGATAAAATTCCAGCAAAATTAGTTGCACGTGAACCGTGCCATAATAATTTCCTATTGTGTAGTTTACGGAATGGTTTGAACCGTTTCTCTTCACCTTGACGTTTTACTATAAATACGTCTTCGATTTCTAATCCATAACTACCATGAGTAGCTGCATGAGTATTTTTGACGTATTCCTGGATAACTTGGAATTCTTCTGCTTGACGGTCGAGAATACCAATTTCTGTTTTAAGTTTATCGTAGTGAGCATCAATGGTGTTATTATCACCAGTGGATTTCATTAAACTGTAAGCAATTTCCAGTTCCATAAGATTCTCCACCATGTCAATTTTTTGCTAAAAAATAGAAATTTTAGGGAACAAAGTGGAAAAAGGAAACAAAAGTGCTTTACCTTGATCATTTCAATGTTGTCAATGATTGGAGGATCGTCAATTCCGAATGAGTGTGGAACAAAAGTGTAGAAACGGTTTGAAGCGTCAATGAAGCGGGCACGAGACCCATCTGACTCGACCAATTGTTGTAATTCTGATAAGACGCCATAAGCATTTTGAAGCTGTGTTTTACTTAGTTTTCCTGTTGATCAAAGAAAAGTTGCATTATCAGAACTAAGCAGTTTTCTAGGGGATGAGGGATGTTTGGCACATATTTTCCAAGTCTTTAGCCTTCATATTATATTCTGAGAGTTTCCTAAGGATATCGGAGGGGGTGAGAACATCATCCAAAAAAAGAAGAAAGACTATAAGTCCTTCCTCATTTTTTGGAAAAAAATTTCACCCCTTCAGATCTCGTTACGATTTTCCCAGAATGTTATTTGGAGGATGTACACTTGGAAATTATGGGGCAAACTTCCCTCACCCCTTGCCACTGCTCCACACCTGGCTAGGAAACGTTCAGAATTGGGTTTGTTCTGAAACCTTTCTGAATTTTTTTTGACCAGATGGGAGGGGATGAGGGATGTTTGGCACATATTTTTCAAGTCTTTAGACTTCATATAACATTCTGGGAATTTTAGAAGGAAATCGGAAGGGGTCAAAAATTTTTCCAAAAAATGAGGAGACTATAGTCTTTGCTCTTTTTTGGACACTTTTTTCTCTTCAGATATGGTTCAGATTTTCCCAGAATGTTATTTGGAGTATGTACACTTGCAAAATATGTGCCAAACATCCCTCATCCCTTCCCACTGTTTATATTTGAAATAATTTTGTTTCAGGTCCATTTAGTAACTTTCTTGGATGAATTCAGCCTGGAGAAGTGATCGTCCACCAGACCGCCGAAGCCGGTCATCCTGTGATAAAGAAGAGCCCCTTTTCGGGTTGCATATACAAAAACAGTCCTTTACAGGACTAACAAACGTTATAAAAAAGATTTTCCTAAGAGAAGCAAGCGCTAGCAGTGTGAACGCACCTTTAGGTAATAAAAGTTTCAGTGTGAACGCACCTTTAGCTAATAAAAGTTGCTGTGTGAGCGAACCTTTAGGAAATAAAAGTTGCTGTGTGAACGCACCTTTAGCTAATAAATTTTGCAGTGTGAACGCACCTTTAGCTAATAAATTTTGCAGTGTGAACGCACCTTTGGGTAATAAAAGTTGCTGTGTGAACGCACCTTTAGCTAATAAAAGTTGCTGTATGAACGCACCTTTAGCTAATAAATTTTGCAGTGTGAACGCACTTTTAGCTAATAAATTTTGCAGTGTGAACGCTCCTTTAGGTAATAAAAGTTGCTGTGTGAACGCACCTTTAGCTAATAAAAGTTGCTGTGTGAACGAACCTTTAGGTAATAAAAGTTGCAGTGTGAACGCACCTTTAGCCAATAAAACTTCAAGTGTGAACGCACCTTTAGCTAATAAAAGTTGCTGTATGAACGCACCTTTAGCTAATAAATTTTGCAGTGTGAACGCACCTTTAGCTAATAAATTTTGCAGTGTGAACGCACCTTTAGGTAATAAAAGTTGCTGTGTGAACGCACCTTTAGCTAATAAATTTTGCAGTGTGAACGCTCCTTTAGGTAATAAAAGTTGCTGTGTGAACGCACCTTTAGCTAATAAAAGTTGCTATGTGAACGAACCTTTAGGTAATAAAAGTTGCAGTGTGAACGCACCTTTAGCCAATAAAACTTCAAGTGTGAACGCACCTTTAGCTAATAAAAGTTGCTGTATGAACGCACCTTTAGCTAATAAATTTTGCAGTGTGAACGCACCTTTAGCTAATAAATTTTGCAGTGTGAACGCACCTTTAGGTAATAAAAGTTGCTGTGTGAACGCACCTTTAGCTAATAAATTTTGCAGTGTGAACGCTCCTTTAGGTAATAAAAGTTGCTGTGTGAACGCACCTTTAGCTAATAAAAGTTGCTGTGTGAAAGTACCTTTAGGTAATAAAAGTTGCAGTGTGAACGCACCTTTAGCCAATAAAACTTCAAGTGTGAACGCACCTTTAGCTAATAAAAGTTGCTGTATGAACGCACCTTTAGCTAATAAATTTTGCAGTGTGAACGCACCTTTAGCTAATAAATTTTGCAGTGTGAACGCACCTTTAGGTAATAAAAGTTGCTGTGTGAACGCACCTTTAGCTAATAAATTTTGCAGTGTGAACGCACCTTTAGCTAATAAATTTTGCAGTGTGAACGCACCTTTAGGTAATAAAAGTTGCTGTGTGAACGCACCTTTTGCTAATAAAAGTTGCTGTGTGAACGAACCTTTAGGTAATAAAAGTTGCAGTGTGAACGCACCTTTAGCTAATAAAAGTTGCTGTGTGAACGCACCGTTAGCTAATAAAAGTTGCTGTGTGAACGCACCTTTAGCTAATAAATTTTGCAGTGTGAACGCACCTTTATCAGCTAAAGGTGTGTTCACACAGCAACTTTATTTGCTAAAGGTGCGTTCACACTGGAACTTTTATTTGCTAAAGGTGCGTTCACACAGCAACTTTTATTGCCTAAAGGTGCGTTCACACTGCAAAATTTATTAGCTAAAGGTGCTTTCACACTGCAAAATTTATTAGTTAAAGGTGCGTTCACACTGCAAAATTTATTACATAAAGGTGCGTTCACACTGTAAAATTTATTCGCTAAAGGTGTGTTCACACAGCAACTTTTATTAGCTAAAGGTGTGTTCACACAGCAACTTTTATTTGCTAAAGGTGCGTTCACACAGGAACTTTTATTTGCTATAGGTGCGTTCACACTGCAAAATTTATTACATAAAGGTGCGTTCACACTGCAAAATTTATTACATAAAGGTGCGTTCACACTGTAAAATTTATCAGCTAAAGGTGCGTTCACACTGCAAAATTTATTAGTTAAAGGTGCGTTCACACTGCAAAATTTATTACATAAAGGTGCGTTCACACTGTAAAATTTATTAGCTAGAGGTGCGTTCACACTGCAAAATTTATTATATAAAGGTGCGTTCACACTGTAAAATTTATTAGCTAAAGGTGCGTTCACACTGCAAAATTTATTAGCTAAAGGTGCGTTCACACTGCAAAATTTATTAGTTAAAGGTGCGTTCACACTGCAAAATTTAATACATAAAGGTGCGTTCACACTGTAAAATTTGTTAGGTACCGTTAAAAATTTCCTGAAAATTTTCTAACCAGCTGCAAAGCAGTGGGAAGGGGTGAGGGAAGTTTGCCCCATAATTTCCAAGTGTATACCCTACAAATAACATTCTGGAAAAATCGGGGCGAGATCTGAAGGGGTGAAATTTTTTTCCAAAAAATGAGGAAAGACTATAGCCTTTCCTTTTTTTTTCGAAGATTTTTTGACCCTCTCCGATTTCCTTAGGAAAATTTCAGAATGTAATATGAACCCTAAACACTTGAAAAATATGTGCCAAACATCCCCCATCCCCTCGCATCTGGACCAAAAAAATTCCGAAAGTTTTCTGGAACAACCCAATTCTGAACGTTTCCTAGCCAGGTGTGGAGCAGTGGGAAGGGGTGAGGGAAGTTTGCCCCATAATTTCCAAGTGTATACCCTCCAAATAACATTCTGGGAAAATCGGGGCGAGATCTGAAGGGGTGAAATTTTTTTCCCAAAAATGAGGAAAGACTATAGTCTTTCCTTTTTTTTTCGAAGATTTTTTGACCCTCTCCGATTTCCTTAGGAAAATTTCAGAATGTAATATGAACCCTAAACATTTGAAAAATATGTGCCAAACATCCCCCATCCCCTCGCATCTGGTCCAAAAAAATTCCGAAAGTTTTCTGGAACAACCCAATTCTGAACGTTTCCTAGCCAGGTGTGGAGCAGTGGGAAGGGGTGAGGGAAGTTTGCCCCATAATTTCCAAGTGTATACCCTCCAAATAACATTCTGGGAAAATCGGGGCGAGATCTGAAGGGGTGAAATTTTTTTCCCAAAAATGAGGAAAGACTATAGTCTTTCCTTTTTTTTTCGAAGATTTTTTGACCCTCTCCGATTTCCTGAGGAAAATTTCAGAATGTAATATTAACCCTAAACACTTGAAAAATATGTGCCAAACATCCCCCATCCCCTCGCATCTGGTCCAAAAAAATTCCGAAAGTTTTCTGGAACAACCCAATTCTGAACGTTTCCTAGCCTGGTGTGGAGCAGTGGCAAGGGGTGAGGGAAGTTTGCCCCATAATTTCCAAGTGTATACCCTCCAAATAACATTCTGGGAAAATCGGGGCGAGATCTGAAGGGGTGAAATTTTTTTCCAAAAAATGAGGAAAGACTATAGTCTTTCCTTTTTTTTTCGAAGATTTTTTGACCCTCTCCGATTTCCTTAGGAAAATTTCAGAATGTAATATGAACCCTAAACACTTGAAAAATATGTGCCAAACATCCCCCATCCCCTCGCATCTGGTCCAAAAAAATTCCGAAAGTTTTCTGGAACAACCCAATTCTGAACGTTTCCTAGCCAGGTGTGGAGCAGTGGCAAGGGGTGAGGGAAGTTTGCCCCATAATTTCCAAGTGTATACCCTCCAAATAACATTCTGGGAAAATCGGGGCGAGATCTGAAGGGGTGAAATTTTTTTCCAAAAAATGAGGAAAGACTATAGTCTTTCCTTTTTTTTTCGAAGATTTTTTGACCCTCTCCGATTTCCTTAGGAAAATTTCAGAATGTAATATTAACCCTAAACACTTGAAAAATATGTGCCAAACATCCCCCATCCCCTCGCATCTGGTCCAAAAAAATTCCGAAAGTTTTCTGGAACAACCCAATTCTGAACGTTTCCTAGCCTGGTGTGGAGCAGTGGCAAGGGGTGAGGGAAGTTTGCCCCATAATTTCCAAGTGTATACCCTCCAAATAACATTCTGGGAAAATCGGGGCGAGATCTGAAGGGGTGAAATTTTTTTCCAAAAAATGAGGAAAGACTATAGTCTTTCCTTTTTTTTTCGAAGATTTTTTGACCCTTTCCGATTTCCTTAGGAAAATTTCAGAATGTAATATGAACCCTAAACACTTGAAAAATATGTGCCAAACATCCCCCATCCCCTCGCATCTGGTCCAAAAAAATTCCGAAAGTTTTCTGGAACAACCCAATTCTGAACGTTTCCTAGCCAGGTGTGGAGCAGTGGGAAGGGGTGAGGGAAGTTTGCCCCATAATTTCCAAGTGTATACCCTCCAAATAACATTCTGGGAAAATCGGGGCGAGATCTGAAGGGGTGAAATTTTTTTCCCAAAAATGAGGAAAGACTATAGTCTTTCCTTTTTTTTTCGAAGATTTTTTGACCCTCTCCGATTTCCTTAGGAAAATTTCAGAATGTAATATTAACCCTAAACACTTGAAGAATATGTGCCAAACATCCCCCATCCCCTCGCATCTGGTCCAAAAAAATTCCGAAAGTTTTCTGGAACAACCCAATTCTGAACGTTTCCTAGCCAGATGTGGAGCAGTGGCAAGGGGTGAGGGAAGTTTGCCCCATAATTTCCAAGTGTATACCCTCCAAATAACATTCTGGGAAAATCGGGGCGAGATCTGAAGGGGTGAAATTTTTTTCCCAAAAATGAGGAAAGACTATAGTCTTTCCTTTTTTTTTCGAAGATTTTTTGACCCTCTCCGATTTCCTTAGGAAAATTTCAGAATGTAATATGAACCCTAAACACTTGAAAAATATGTGCCAAACATCCCCCATCCCCTCGCATCTGGACCAAAAAAATTCCGAAAGTTTTCTGGAACAACCCAATTCTGAACGTTTCCTAGCCAGGTGTGGAGCAGTGGGAAGGGGTGAGGGAAGTTTGCCCCATAATTTCCAAGTGTATACCCTCCAAATAACATTCTGGGAAAATCGGGGCGAGATCTGAAGGGGTGAAATTTTTTTCCCAAAAATGAGGAAAGACTATAGTCTTTCCTTTTTTTTTCGAAGATTTTTTGACCCTCTCCGATTTCCTTAGGAAAATTTCAGAATGTAATATTAACCCTAAACACTTGAAAAATATGTGCCAAACATCCCCCATCCCCTCGCATCTGGTCCAAAAAAATTCCGAAAGTTTTCTGGAACAACCCAATTCTGAACGTTTCCTAGCCTGGTGTGGAGCAGTGGCAAGGGGTGAGGGAAGTTTGCCCCATAATTTCCAAGTGTATACCCTCCAAATAACATTCTGGGAAAATCGGGGCGAGATCTGAAGGGGTGAAATTTTTTTCCAAAAAATGAGGAAAGACTATAGTCTTTCCTTTTTTTTTCGAAGATTTTTTGACCCTCTCCGATTTCCTTAGGAAAATTTCAGAATGTAATATTAACCCTAAACACTTGAAAAATATGTGCCAAACATCCCCCATCCCCTCGCATCTGGTCCAAAAAAATTCCGAAAGTTTTCTGGAACAACCCAATTCTGAACGTTTCCTAGCCTGGTGTGGAGCAGTGGCAAGGGGTGAGGGAAGTTTGCCCCATAATTTCCAAGTGTATACCCTCCAAATAACATTCTGGGAAAATCGGGGCGAGATCTGAAGGGGTGAAATTTTTTTCCAAAAAATGAGGAAAGACTATAGTCTTTCCTTTTTTTTTCGAAGATTTTTTGACCCTCTCCGATTTCCTTAGGAAAATTTCAGAATGTAATATGAACCCTAAACACTTGAAAAATATGTGCCAAACATCCCCCATCCCCTCGCATCTGGTCCAAAAAAATTCCGAAAGTTTTCTGGAACAACCCAATTCTGAACGTTTCCTAGCCAGGTGTGGAGCAGTGGGAAGGGGTGAGGGAAGTTTGCCCCATAATTTCCAAGTGTATACCCTCCAAATAACATTCTGGGAAAATCGGGGCGAGATCTGAAGGGGTGAAATTTTTTTCCCAAAAATGAGGAAAGACTATAGTCTTTCCTTTTTTTTTCGAAGATTTTTTGACCCTCTCCGATTTCCTTAGGAAAATTTCAGAATGTAATATGAACCCTAAACACTTGAAAAATATGTGCCAAACATCCCCCATCCCCTCGCATCTGGTCCAAAAAAATTCCGAAAGTTTTCTGGAACAACCCAATTCTGAACGTTTCCTAGCCAGATGTGGAGCAGTGGCAAGGGGTGAGGGAAGTTTGCCCCATAATTTCCAAGTGTATACCCTCCAAATAACATTCTGGGAAAATCGGGGCGAGATCTGAAGGGGTGAAATTTTTTTCCCAAAAATGAGGAAAGACTATAGTCTTTCCTTTTTTTTTCGAAGATTTTTTGACCCTCTCCGATTTCCTTAGGAAAATTTCAGAATGTAATATGAACCCTAAACACTTGAAAAATATGTGCCAAACATCCCCCATCCCCTCGCATCTGGACCAAAAAAATTCCGAAAGTTTTCTGGAACAACCCAATTCTGAACGTTTCCTAGCCAGGTGTGGAGCAGTGGGAAGGGGTGAGGGAAGTTTGCCCCATAATTTCCAAGTGTATACCCTCCAAATAACATTCTGGGAAAATCGGGGCGAGATCTGAAGGGGTGAAATTTTTTTCCAAAAAATGAGGAAAGACTATAGCCTTTCCTTTTTTTTTCGAAGATTTTTTGACCCTCTCCGATTTCCTTAGGAAAATTTCAGAATGTAATATGAACCCTAAACATTTGAAAAATATGTGCCAAACATCCCCCATCCCCTCGCATCTGGTCCAAAAAAATTCCGAAAGTTTTCTGGAACAACCCAATTCTGAACGTTTCCTAGCCAGGTGTGGAGCAGTGGGAAGGGGTGAGGGAAGTTTGCCCCATAATTTCCAAGTGTATACCCTCCAAATAACATTCTGGGAAAATCGGGGCGAGATCTGAAGGGGTGAAATTTTTTTCCAAAAAATGAGGAAAGACTATAGTCTTTCCTTTTTTTTTCGAAGATTTTTTGACCCTCTCCGATTTCCTTAGGAAAATTTCAGAATGTAATATTAACCCTAAACACTTGAAAAATATGTGCCAAACATCCCCCATCCCCTCGCATCTGGTCCAAAAAAATTCCGAAAGTTTTCTGGAACAACCCAATTCTGAACGTTTCCTAGCCTGGTGTGGAGCAGTGGCAAGGGGTGAGGGAAGTTTGCCCCATAATTTCCAAGTGTATACCCTCCAAATAACATTCTGGGAAAATCGGGGCGAGATCTGAAGGGGTGAAATTTTTTTCCAAAAAATGAGGAAAGACTATAGTCTTTCCTTTTTTTTTCGAAGATTTTTTGACCCTCTCCGATTTCCTTAGGAAAATTTCAGAATGTAATATGAACCCTAAACACTTGAAAAATATGTGCCAAACATCCCCCATCCCCTCGCATCTGGTCCAAAAAAATTCCGAAAGTTTTCTGGAACAACCCAATTCTGAACGTTTCCTAGCCAGGTGTGGAGCAGTGGGAAGGGGTGAGGGAAGTTTGCCCCATAATTTCCAAGTGTATACCCTCCAAATAACATTCTGGGAAAATCGGGGCGAGATCTGAAGGGGTGAAATTTTTTTCCCAAAAATGAGGAAAGACTATAGTCTTTCCTTTTTTTTTCGAAGATTTTTTGACCCTCTCCGATTTCCTTAGGAAAATTTCAGAATGTAATATTAACCCTAAACACTTGAAAAATATGTGCCAAACATCCCCCATCCCCTCGCATCTGGTCCAAAAAAATTCCGAAAGTTTTCTGGAACAACCCAATTCTGAACGTTTCCTAGCCTGGTGTGGAGCAGTGGCAAGGGGTGAGGGAAGTTTGCCCCATAATTTCCAAGTGTATACCCTCCAAATAACATTCTGGGAAAATCGGGGCGAGATCTGAAGGGGTGAAATTTTTTTCCAAAAAATGAGGAAAGACTATAGTCTTTCCTTTTTTTTTCGAAGATTTTTTGACCCTCTCCGATTTCCTTAGGAAAATTTCAGAATGTAATATTAACCCTAAACACTTGAAAAATATGTGCCAAACATCCCCCATCCCCTCGCATCTGGTCCAAAAAAATTCCGAAAGTTTTCTGGAACAACCCAATTCTGAACGTTTCCTAGCCAGGTGTGGAGCAGTGGGAAGGGGTGAGGGAAGTTTGCCCCATAATTTCCAAGTGTATACCCTCCAAATAACATTCTGGGAAAATCGGGGCGAGATCTGAAGGGGTGAAATTTTTTTCCAAAAAATGAGGAAAGACTATAGTCTTTCCTTTTTTTTTCGAAGATTTTTTGACCCTCTCCGATTTCCTTAGGAAAATTTCAGAATGTAATATGAACCCTAAACACTTGAAAAATATGTGCCAAACATCCCCCATCCCCTCGCATCTGGTCCAAAAAAATTCCGAAAGTTTTCTGGAACAACCCAATTCTGAACGTTTCCTAGCCAGGTGTGGAGCAGTGGCAAGGGGTGAGGGAAGTTTGCCCCATAATTTCCAAGTGTATACCCTCCAAATAACATTCTGGGAAAATCGGGGCGAGATCTGAAGGGGTGAAATTTTTTTCCAAAAAATGAGGAAAGACTATAGTCTTTCCTTTTTTTTTCGAAGATTTTTTGACCCTCTCCGATTTCCTTAGGAAAATTTCAGAATGTAATATTAACCCTAAACACTTGAAAAATATGTGCCAAACATCCCCCATCCCCTCGCATCTGGTCCAAAAAAATTCCGAAAGTTTTCTGGAACAACCCAATTCTGAACGTTTCCTAGCCTGGTGTGGAGCAGTGGCAAGGGGTGAGGGAAGTTTGCCCCATAATTTCCAAGTGTATACCCTCCAAATAACATTCTGGGAAAATCGGGGCGAGATCTGAAGGGGTGAAATTTTTTTCCAAAAAATGAGGAAAGACTATAGTCTTTCCTTTTTTTTTCGAAGATTTTTTGACCCTTTCCGATTTCCTTAGGAAAATTTCAGAATGTAATATGAACCCTAAACACTTGAAAAATATGTGCCAAACATCCCCCATCCCCTCGCATCTGGTCCAAAAAAATTCCGAAAGTTTTCTGGAACAACCCAATTCTGAACGTTTCCTAGCCAGGTGTGGAGCAGTGGGAAGGGGTGAGGGAAGTTTGCCCCATAATTTCCAAGTGTATACCCTCCAAATAACATTCTGGGAAAATCGGGGCGAGATCTGAAGGGGTGAAATTTTTTTCCCAAAAATGAGGAAAGACTATAGTCTTTCCTTTTTTTTTCGAAGATTTTTTGACCCTCTCCGATTTCCTTAGGAAAATTTCAGAATGTAATATTAACCCTAAACACTTGAAGAATATGTGCCAAACATCCCCCATCCCCTCGCATCTGGTCCAAAAAAATTCCGAAAGTTTTCTGGAACAACCCAATTCTGAACGTTTCCTAGCCAGATGTGGAGCAGTGGCAAGGGGTGAGGGAAGTTTGCCCCATAATTTCCAAGTGTATACCCTCCAAATAACATTCTGGGAAAATCGGGGCGAGATCTGAAGGGGTGAAATTTTTTTCCCAAAAATGAGGAAAGACTATAGTCTTTCCTTTTTTTTTCGAAGATTTTTTGACCCTCTCCGATTTCCTTAGGAAAATTTCAGAATGTAATATGAACCCTAAACACTTGAAAAATATGTGCCAAACATCCCCCATCCCCTCGCATCTGGACCAAAAAAATTCCGAAAGTTTTCTGGAACAACCCAATTCTGAACGTTTCCTAGCCAGGTGTGGAGCAGTGGGAAGGGGTGAGGGAAGTTTGCCCCATAATTTCCAAGTGTATACCCTCCAAATAACATTCTGGGAAAATCGGGGCGAGATCTGAAGGGGTGAAATTTTTTTCCCAAAAATGAGGAAAGACTATAGTCTTTCCTTTTTTTTTCGAAGATTTTTTGACCCTCTCCGATTTCCTTAGGAAAATTTCAGAATGTAATATTAACCCTAAACACTTGAAAAATATGTGCCAAACATCCCCCATCCCCTCGCATCTGGTCCAAAAAAATTCCGAAAGTTTTCTGGAACAACCCAATTCTGAACGTTTCCTAGCCTGGTGTGGAGCAGTGGCAAGGGGTGAGGGAAGTTTGCCCCATAATTTCCAAGTGTATACCCTCCAAATAACATTCTGGGAAAATCGGGGCGAGATCTGAAGGGGTGAAATTTTTTTCCAAAAAATGAGGAAAGACTATAGTCTTTCCTTTTTTTTTCGAAGATTTTTTGACCCTCTCCGATTTCCTTAGGAAAATTTCAGAATGTAATATGAACCCTAAACACTTGAAAAATATGTGCCAAACATCCCCCATCCCCTCGCATCTGGTCCAAAAAAATTCCGAAAGTTTTCTGGAACAACCCAATTCTGAACGTTTCCTAGCCAGGTGTGGAGCAGTGGCAAGGGGTGAGGGAAGTTTGCCCCATAATTTCCAAGTGTATACCCTCCAAATAACATTCTGGGAAAATCGGGGCGAGATCTGAAGGGGTGAAATTTTTTTCCAAAAAATGAGGAAAGACTATAGTCTTTCCTTTTTTTTTCGAAGATTTTTTGACCCTCTCCGATTTCCTTAGGAAAATTTCAGAATGTAATATTAACCCTAAACACTTGAAAAATATGTGCCAAACATCCCCCATCCCCTCGCATCTGGTCCAAAAAAATTCCGAAAGTTTTCTGGAACAACCCAATTCTGAACGTTTCCTAGCCTGGTGTGGAGCAGTGGCAAGGGGTGAGGGAAGTTTGCCCCATAATTTCCAAGTGTATACCCTCCAAATAACATTCTGGGAAAATCGGGGCGAGATCTGAAGGGGTGAAATTTTTTTCCAAAAAATGAGGAAAGACTATAGTCTTTCCTTTTTTTTTCGAAGATTTTTTGACCCTCTCCGATTTCCTTAGGAAAATTTCAGAATGTAATATGAACCCTAAACACTTGAAAAATATGTGCCAAACATCCCCCATCCCCTCGCATCTGGTCCAAAAAAATTCCGAAAGTTTTCTGGAACAACCCAATTCTGAACGTTTCCTAGCCAGGTGTGGAGCAGTGGGAAGGGGTGAGGGAAGTTTGCCCCATAATTTCCAAGTGTATACCCTCCAAATAACATTCTGGGAAAATCGGGGCGAGATCTGAAGGGGTGAAATTTTTTTCCCAAAAATGAGGAAAGACTATAGTCTTTCCTTTTTTTTTCGAAGATTTTTTGACCCTCTCCGATTTCCTTAGGAAAATTTCAGAATGTAATATTAACCCTAAACACTTGAAAAATATGTGCCAAACATCCCCCATCCCCTCGCATCTGGTCCAAAAAAATTCCGAAAGTTTTCTGGAACAACCCAATTCTGAACGTTTCCTAGCCAGATGTGGAGCAGTGGCAAGGGGTGAGGGAAGTTTGCCCCATAATTTCCAAGTGTATACCCTCCAAATAACATTCTGGGAAAATCGGGGCGAGATCTGAAGGGGTGAAATTTTTTTCCCAAAAATGAGGAAAGACTATAGTCTTTCCTTTTTTTTTCGAAGATTTTTTGACCCTCTCCGATTTCCTTAGGAAAATTTCAGAATGTAATATGAACCCTAAACACTTGAAAAATATGTGCCAAACATCCCCCATCCCCTCGCATCTGGACCAAAAAAATTCCGAAAGTTTTCTGGAACAACCCAATTCTGAACGTTTCCTAGCCAGGTGTGGAGCAGTGGGAAGGGGTGAGGGAAGTTTGCCCCATAATTTCCAAGTGTATACCCTCCAAATAACATTCTGGGAAAATCGGGGCGAGATCTGAAGGGGTGAAATTTTTTTCCAAAAAATGAGGAAAGACTATAGCCTTTCCTTTTTTTTTCGAAGATTTTTTGACCCTCTCCGATTTCCTTAGGAAAATTTCAGAATGTAATATGAACCCTAAACATTTGAAAAATATGTGCCAAACATCCCCCATCCCCTCGCATCTGGTCCAAAAAAATTCCGAAAGTTTTCTGGAACAACCCAATTCTGAACGTTTCCTAGCCAGGTGTGGAGCAGTGGGAAGGGGTGAGGGAAGTTTGCCCCATAATTTCCAAGTGTATACCCTCCAAATAACATTCTGGGAAAATCGGGGCGAGATCTGAAGGGGTGAAATTTTTTTCCAAAAAATGAGGAAAGACTATAGTCTTTCCTTTTTTTTTCGAAGATTTTTTGACCCTCTCCGATTTCCTTAGGAAAATTTCAGAATGTAATATTAACCCTAAACACTTGAAAAATATGTGCCAAACATCCCCCATCCCCTCGCATCTGGTCCAAAAAAATTCCGAAAGTTTTCTGGAACAACCCAATTCTGAACGTTTCCTAGCCTGGTGTGGAGCAGTGGCAAGGGGTGAGGGAAGTTTGCCCCATAATTTCCAAGTGTATACCCTCCAAATAACATTCTGGGAAAATCGGGGCGAGATCTGAAGGGGTGAAATTTTTTTCCAAAAAATGAGGAAAGACTATAGTCTTTCCTTTTTTTTTCGAAGATTTTTTGACCCTCTCCGATTTCCTTAGGAAAATTTCAGAATGTAATATGAACCCTAAACACTTGAAAAATATGTGCCAAACATCCCCCATCCCCTCGCATCTGGTCCAAAAAAATTCCGAAAGTTTTCTGGAACAACCCAATTCTGAACGTTTCCTAGCCAGGTGTGGAGCAGTGGGAAGGGGTGAGGGAAGTTTGCCCCATAATTTCCAAGTGTATACCCTCCAAATAACATTCTGGGAAAATCGGGGCGAGATCTGAAGGGGTGAAATTTTTTTCCCAAAAATGAGGAAAGACTATAGTCTTTCCTTTTTTTTTCGAAGATTTTTTGACCCTCTCCGATTTCCTTAGGAAAATTTCAGAATGTAATATTAACCCTAAACACTTGAAAAATATGTGCCAAACATCCCCCATCCCCTCGCATCTGGTCCAAAAAAATTCCGAAAGTTTTCTGGAACAACCCAATTCTGAACGTTTCCTAGCCTGGTGTGGAGCAGTGGCAAGGGGTGAGGGAAGTTTGCCCCATAATTTCCAAGTGTATACCCTCCAAATAACATTCTGGGAAAATCGGGGCGAGATCTGAAGGGGTGAAATTTTTTTCCAAAAAATGAGGAAAGACTATAGTCTTTCCTTTTTTTTTCGAAGATTTTTTGACCCTCTCCGATTTCCTTAGGAAAATTTCAGAATGTAATATTAACCCTAAACACTTGAAAAATATGTGCCAAACATCCCCCATCCCCTCGCATCTGGTCCAAAAAAATTCCGAAAGTTTTCTGGAACAACCCAATTCTGAACGTTTCCTAGCCTGGTGTGGAGCAGTGGCAAGGGGTGAGGGAAGTTTGCCCCATAATTTCCAAGTGTATACCCTCCAAATAACATTCTGGGAAAATCGGGGCGAGATCTGAAGGGGTGAAATTTTTTTCCAAAAAATGAGGAAAGAATATAGTCTTTCCTTTTTTTTTCGAAGATTTTTTGACCCTCTCCGATTTCCTTAGGAAAATTTCAGAATGTAATATGAACCCTAAACACTTGAAAAATATGTGCCAAACATCCCCCATCCCCTCGCATCTGGTCCAAAAAAATTCCGAAAGTTTTCTGGAACAACCCAATTCTGAACGTTTCCTAGCCAGGTGTGGAGCAGTGGGAAGGGGTGAGGGAAGTTTGCCCCATAATTTCCAAGTGTATACCCTCCAAATAACATTCTGGGAAAATCGGGGCGAGATCTGAAGGGGTGAAATTTTTTTCCAAAAAATGAGGAAAGACTATAGCCTTTCCTTTTTTTTTCGAAGATTTTTTGACCCTCTCCGATTTCCTTAGGAAAATTTCAGAATGTAATATGAACCCTAAACACTTGAAAAATATGTGCCAAACATCCCCCATCCCCTCGCATCTGGTCCAAAAAAATTCCGAAAGTTTTCTGGAACAACCCAATTCTGAACGTTTCCTAGCCAGATGTGGAGCAGTGGCAAGGGGTGAGGGAAGTTTGCCCCATAATTTCCAAGTGTATACCCTCCAAATAACATTCTGGGAAAATCGGGGCGAGATCTGAAGGGGTGAAATTTTTTTCCCAAAAATGAGGAAAGACTATAGTCTTTCCTTTTTTTTTCGAAGATTTTTTGACCCTCTCCGATTTCCTTAGGAAAATTTCAGAATGTAATATGAACCCTAAACACTTGAAAAATATGTGCCAAACATCCCCCATCCCCTCGCATCTGGACCAAAAAAATTCCGAAAGTTTTCTGGAACAACCCAATTCTGAACGTTTCCTAGCCAGGTGTGGAGCAGTGGGAAGGGGTGAGGGAAGTTTGCCCCATAATTTCCAAGTGTATACCCTCCAAATAACATTCTGGGAAAATCGGGGCGAGATCTGAAGGGGTGAAATTTTTTTCCCAAAAATGAGGAAAGACTATAGTCTTTCCTTTTTTTTTCGAAGATTTTTTGACCCTCTCCGATTTCCTTAGGAAAATTTCAGAATGTAATATTAACCCTAAACACTTGAAAAATATGTGCCAAACATCCCCCATCCCCTCGCATCTGGTCCAAAAAAATTCCGAAAGTTTTCTGGAACAACCCAATTCTGAACGTTTCCTAGCCTGGTGTGGAGCAGTGGCAAGGGGTGAGGGAAGTTTGCCCCATAATTTCCAAGTGTATACCCTCCAAATAACATTCTGGGAAAATCGGGGCGAGATCTGAAGGGGTGAAATTTTTTTCCAAAAAATGAGGAAAGACTATAGTCTTTCCTTTTTTTTTCGAAGATTTTTTGACCCTCTCCGATTTCCTTAGGAAAATTTCAGAATGTAATATGAACCCTAAACACTTGAAAAATATGTGCCAAACATCCCCCATCCCCTCGCATCTGGTCCAAAAAAATTCCGAAAGTTTTCTGGAACAACCCAATTCTGAACGTTTCCTAGCCAGGTGTGGAGCAGTGGCAAGGGGTGAGGGAAGTTTGCCCCATAATTTCCAAGTGTATACCCTCCAAATAACATTCTGGGAAAATCGGGGCGAGATCTGAAGGGGTGAAATTTTTTTCCAAAAAATGAGGAAAGACTATAGTCTTTCCTTTTTTTTTCGAAGATTTTTTGACCCTCTCCGATTTCCTTAGGAAAATTTCAGAATGTAATATTAACCCTAAACACTTGAAAAATATGTGCCAAACATCCCCCATCCCCTCGCATCTGGTCCAAAAAAATTCCGAAAGTTTTCTGGAACAACCCAATTCTGAACGTTTCCTAGCCTGGTGTGGAGCAGTGGCAAGGGGTGAGGGAAGTTTGCCCCATAATTTCCAAGTGTATACCCTCCAAATAACATTCTGGGAAAATCGGGGCGAGATCTGAAGGGGTGAAATTTTTTTCCAAAAAATGAGGAAAGACTATAGTCTTTCCTTTTTTTTTCGAAGATTTTTTGACCCTCTCCGATTTCCTTAGGAAAATTTCAGAATGTAATATTAACCCTAAACACTTGAAAAATATGTGCCAAACATCCCCCATCCCCTCGCATCTGGTCCAAAAAAATTCCGAAAGTTTTCTGGAACAACCCAATTCTGAACGTTTCCTAGCCAGATGTGGAGCAGTGGCAAGGGGTGAGGGAAGTTTGCCCCATAATTTCCAAGTGTATACCCTCCAAATAACATTCTGGGAAAATCGGGGCGAGATCTGAAGGGGTGAAATTTTTTTCCCAAAAATGAGGAAAGACTATAGTCTTTCCTTTTTTTTCGAAGATTTTTTGACCCTCTCCGATTTCCTTAGGAAAATTTCAGAATGTAATATGAACCCTAAACACTTGAAAAATATGTGCCAAACATCCCCCATCCCCTCGCATCTGGACCAAAAAAATTCCGAAAGTTTTCTGGAACAACCCAATTCTGAACGTTTCCTAGCCAGGTGTGGAGCAGTGGGAAGGGGTGAGGGAAGTTTGCCCCATAATTTCCAAGTGTATACCCTCCAAATAACATTCTGGGAAAATCGGGGCGAGATCTGAAAGGGTGAAATTTTTTTCCAAAAAATGAGGAAAGACTATAGCCTTTCCTTTTTTTTTCGAAGATTTTTTGACCCTCTCCGATTTCCTTAGGAAAATTTCAGAATGTAATATGAACCCTAAACATTTGAAAAATATGTGCCAAACATCCCCCATCCCCTCGCATCTGGTCCAAAAAAATTCCGAAAGTTTTCTGGAACAACCCAATTCTGAACGTTTCCTAGCCAGGTGTGGAGCAGTGGGAAGGGGTGAGGGAAGTTTGCCCCATAATTTCCAAGTGTATACCCTCCAAATAACATTCTGGGAAAATCGGGGCGAGATCTGAAGGGGTGAAATTTTTTTCCCAAAAATGAGGAAAGACTATAGTCTTTCCTTTTTTTTTCGAAGATTTTTTGACCCTCTCCGATTTCCTTAGGAAAATTTCAGAATGTAATATTAACCCTAAACACTTGAAAAATATGTGCCAAACATCCCCCATCCCCTCGCATCTGGTCCAAAAAAATTCCGAAAGTTTTCTGGAACAACCCAATTCTGAACGTTTCCTAGCCTGGTGTGGAGCAGTGGCAAGGGGTGAGGGAAGTTTGCCCCATAATTTCCAAGTGTATACCCTCCAAATAACATTCTGGGAAAATCGGGGCGAGATCTGAAGGGGTGAAATTTTTTTCCAAAAAATGAGGAAAGACTATAGTCTTTCCTTTTTTTTTCGAAGATTTTTTGACCCTCTCCGATTTCCTTAGGAAAATTTCAGAATGTAATATGAACCCTAAACACTTGAAAAATATGTGCCAAACATCCCCCATCCCCTCGCATCTGTTCCAAAAAAATTCCGAAAGTTTTCTGGAACAACCCAATTCTGAACGTTTCCTAGCCAGGTGTGGAGCAGTGGCAAGGGGTGAGGAAAGTTTGCCCCATAATTTCCAAGTGTATACCCTCCAAATAACATTCTGGGAAAATCGGGGCGAGATCTGAAGGGGTGAAATTTTTTTCCAAAAAATGAGGAAAGACTATAGTCTTTCCTTTTTTTTTCGAAGATTTTTTGACCCTCTCCGATTTCCTTAGGAAAATTTCAGAATGTAATATTAACCCTAAACACTTGAAAAATATGTGCCAAACATCCCCCATCCCCTCGCATCTGGTCCAAAAAAATTCCGAAAGTTTTCTGGAACAACCCAATTCTGAACGTTTCCTAGCCTGGTGTGGAGCAGTGGCAAGGGGTGAGGGAAGTTTGCCCCATAATTTCCAAGTGTATACCCTCCAAATAACATTCTGGGAAAATCGGGGCGAGATCTGAAGGGGTGAAATTTTTTTCCAAAAAATGAGGAAAGACTATAGTCTTTCCTTTTTTTTTCGAAGATTTTTTGACCCTCTCCGATTTCCTTAGGAAAATTTCAGAATGTAATATTAACCCTAAACACTTGAAAAATATGTGCCAAACATCCCCCATCCCCTCGCATCTGGTCCAAAAAAATTCCGAAAGTTTTCTGGAACAACCCAATTCTGAACGTTTCCTAGCCTGGTGTGGAGCAGTGGCAAGGGGTGAGGGAAGTTTGCCCCATAATTTCCAAGTGTATACCCTCCAAATAACATTCTGGGAAAATCGGGGCGAGATCTGAAGGGGTGAAATTTTTTTCCAAAAAATGAGGAAAGAATATAGTCTTTCCTTTTTTTTTCGAAGATTTTTTGACCCTCTCCGATTTCCTTAGGAAAATTTCAGAATGTAATATGAACCCTAAACACTTGAAAAATATGTGCCAAACATCCCCCATCCCCTCGCATCTGGTCCAAAAAAATTCCGAAAGTTTTCTGGAACAACCCAATTCTGAACGTTTCCTAGCCAGGTGTGGAGCAGTGGGAAGGGGTGAGGGAAGTTTGCCCCATAATTTCCAAGTGTATACCCTCCAAATAACATTCTGGGAAAATCGGGGCGAGATCTGAAGGGGTGAAATTTTTTTCCAAAAAATGAGGAAAGACTATAGCCTTTCCTTTTTTTTTCGAAGATTTTTTGACCCTCTCCGATTTCCTTAGGAAAATTTCAGAATGTAATATGAACCCTAAACACTTGAAAAATATGTGCCAAACATCCCCCATCCCCTCGCATCTGGTCCAAAAAAATTCCGAAAGTTTTCTGGAACAACCCAATTCTGAACGTTTCCTAGCCAGATGTGGAGCAGTGGCAAGGGGTGAGGGAAGTTTGCCCCATAATTTCCAAGTGTATACCCTCCAAATAACATTCTGGGAAAATCGGGGCGAGATCTGAAGGGGTGAAATTTTTTTCCCAAAAATGAGGAAAGACTATAGTCTTTCCTTTTTTTTTCGAAGATTTTTTGACCCTCTCCGATTTCCTTAGGAAAATTTCAGAATGTAATATGAACCCTAAACACTTGAAAAATATGTGCCAAACATCCCCCATCCCCTCGCATCTGGACCAAAAAAATTCCGAAAGTTTTCTGGAACAACCCAATTCTGAACGTTTCCTAGCCAGGTGTGGAGCAGTGGGAAGGGGTGAGGGAAGTTTGCCCCATAATTTCCAAGTGTATACCCTCCAAATAACATTCTGGGAAAATCGGGGCGAGATCTGAAGGGGTGAAATTTTTTTCCCAAAAATGAGGAAAGACTATAGTCTTTCCTTTTTTTTTCGAAGATTTTTTGACCCTCTCCGATTTCCTTAGGAAAATTTCAGAATGTAATATTAACCCTAAACACTTGAAAAATATGTGCCAAACATCCCCCATCCCCTCGCATCTGGTCCAAAAAAATTCCGAAAGTTTTCTGGAACAACCCAATTCTGAACGTTTCCTAGCCTGGTGTGGAGCAGTGGCAAGGGGTGAGGGAAGTTTGCCCCATAATTTCCAAGTGTATACCCTCCAAATAACATTCTGGGAAAATCGGGGCGAGATCTGAAGGGGTGAAATTTTTTTCCAAAAAATGAGGAAAGACTATAGTCTTTCCTTTTTTTTTCGAAGATTTTTTGACCCTCTCCGATTTCCTTAGGAAAATTTCAGAATGTAATATTAACCCTAAACACTTGAAAAATATGTGCCAAACATCCCCCATCCCCTCGCATCTGGTCCAAAAAAATTCCGAAAGTTTTCTGGAACAACCCAATTCTGAACGTTTCCTAGCCAGATGTGGAGCAGTGGCAAGGGGTGAGGGAAGTTTGCCCCATAATTTCCAAGTGTATACCCTCCAAATAACATTCTGGGAAAATCGGGGCGAGATCTGAAGGGGTGAAATTTTTTTCCCAAAAATGAGGAAAGACTATAGTCTTTCCTTTTTTTTCGAAGATTTTTTGACCCTCTCCGATTTCCTTAGGAAAATTTCAGAATGTAATATGAACCCTAAACACTTGAAAAATATGTGCCAAACATCCCCCATCCCCTCGCATCTGGACCAAAAAAATTCCGAAAGTTTTCTGGAACAACCCAATTCTGAACGTTTCCTAGCCAGGTGTGGAGCAGTGGGAAGGGGTGAGGGAAGTTTGCCCCATAATTTCCAAGTGTATACCCTCCAAATAACATTCTGGGAAAATCGGGGCGAGATCTGAAAGGGTGAAATTTTTTTCCAAAAAATGAGGAAAGACTATAGCCTTTCCTTTTTTTTTCGAAGATTTTTTGACCCTCTCCGATTTCCTTAGGAAAATTTCAGAATGTAATATGAACCCTAAACATTTGAAAAATATGTGCCAAACATCCCCCATCCCCTCGCATCTGGTCCAAAAAAATTCCGAAAGTTTTCTGGAACAACCCAATTCTGAACGTTTCCTAGCCAGGTGTGGAGCAGTGGGAAGGGGTGAGGGAAGTTTGCCCCATAATTTCCAAGTGTATACCCTCCAAATAACATTCTGGGAAAATCGGGGCGAGATCTGAAGGGGTGAAATTTTTTTCCCAAAAATGAGGAAAGACTATAGTCTTTCCTTTTTTTTTCGAAGATTTTTTGACCCTCTCCGATTTCCTTAGGAAAATTTCAGAATGTAATATTAACCCTAAACACTTGAAAAATATGTGCCAAACATCCCCCATCCCCTCGCATCTGGTCCAAAAAAATTCCGAAAGTTTTCTGGAACAACCCAATTCTGAACGTTTCCTAGCCTGGTGTGGAGCAGTGGCAAGGGGTGAGGGAAGTTTGCCCCATAATTTCCAAGTGTATACCCTCCAAATAACATTCTGGGAAAATCGGGGCGAGATCTGAAGGGGTGAAATTTTTTTCCAAAAAATGAGGAAAGACTATAGTCTTTCCTTTTTTTTTCGAAGATTTTTTGACCCTCTCCGATTTCCTTAGGAAAATTTCAGAATGTAATATGAACCCTAAACACTTGAAAAATATGTGCCAAACATCCCCCATCCCCTCGCATCTGTTCCAAAAAAATTCCGAAAGTTTTCTGGAACAACCCAATTCTGAACGTTTCCTAGCCAGGTGTGGAGCAGTGGCAAGGGGTGAGGAAAGTTTGCCCCATAATTTCCAAGTGTATACCCTCCAAATAACATTCTGGGAAAATCGGGGCGAGATCTGAAGGGGTGAAATTTTTTTCCAAAAAATGAGGAAAGACTATAGTCTTTCCTTTTTTTTTCGAAGATTTTTTGACCCTCTCCGATTTCCTTAGGAAAATTTCAGAATGTAATATTAACCCTAAACACTTGAAAAATATGTGCCAAACATCCCCCATCCCCTCGCATCTGGTCCAAAAAAATTCCGAAAGTTTTCTGGAACAACCCAATTCTGAACGTTTCCTAGCCTGGTGTGGAGCAGTGGCAAGGGGTGAGGGAAGTTTGCCCCATAATTTCCAAGTGTATACCCTCCAAATAACATTCTGGGAAAATCGGGGCGAGATCTGAAGGGGTGAAATTTTTTTCCAAAAAATGAGGAAAGACTATAGTCTTTCCTTTTTTTTTCGAAGATTTTTTGACCCTCTCCGATTTCCTTAGGAAAATTTCAGAATGTAATATTAACCCTAAACACTTGAAAAATATGTGCCAAACATCCCCCATCCCCTCGCATCTGGTCCAAAAAAATTCCGAAAGTTTTCTGGAACAACCCAATTCTGAACGTTTCCTAGCCAGGTGTGGAGCAGTGGCAAGGGGTGAGGGAAGTTTGCCCCATAATTTCCAAGTGTATACCCTCCAAATAACATTCTGGGAAAATCGGGGCGAGATCTGAAGGGGTGAAATTTTTTTCCAAAAAATGAGGAAAGACTATAGTCTTTCCTTTTTTTTTCGAAGATTTTTTGACCCTCTCCGATTTCCTTAGGAAAATTTCAGAATGTAATATTAACCCTAAACACTTGAAAAATATGTGCCAAACATCCCCCATCCCCTCGCATCTGGTCCAAAAAAATTCCGAAAGTTTTCTGGAACAACCCAATTCTGAACGTTTCCTAGCCTGGTGTGGAGCAGTGGCAAGGGGTGAGGGAAGTTTGCCCCATAATTTCCAAGTGTATACCCTCCAAATAACATTCTGGGAAAATCGGGGCGAGATCTGAAGGGGTGAAATTTTTTTCCAAAAAATGAGGAAAGACTATAGTCTTTCCTTTTTTTTTCGAAGATTTTTTGACCCTCTCCGATTTCCTTAGGAAAATTTCAGAATGTAATATTAACCCTAAACACTTGAAAAATATGTGCCAAACATCCCCCATCCCCTCGCATCTGGTCCAAAAAAATTCCGAAAGTTTTCTGGAACAACCCAATTCTGAACGTTTCCTAGCCAGATGTGGAGCAGTGGCAAGGGGTGAGGGAAGTTTGCCCCATAATTTCCAAGTGTATACCCTCCAAATAACATTCTGGGAAAATCGGGGCGAGATCTGAAGGGGTGAAATTTTTTTCCCAAAAATGAGGAAAGACTATAGTCTTTCCTTTTTTTTTCGAAGATTTTTTGACCCTCTCCGATTTCCTTAGGAAAATTTCAGAATGTAATATGAACCCTAAACACTTGAAAAATATGTGCCAAACATCCCCCATCCCCTCGCATCTGGACCAAAAAAATTCCGAAAGTTTTCTGGAACAACCCAATTCTGAACGTTTCCTAGCCAGGTGTGGAGCAGTGGGAAGGGGTGAGGGAAGTTTGCCCCATAATTTCCAAGTGTATACCCTCCAAATAACATTCTGGGAAAATCGGGGCGAGATCTGAAAGGGTGAAATTTTTTTCCAAAAAATGAGGAAAGACTATAGCCTTTCCTTTTTTTTTCGAAGATTTTTTGACCCTCTCCGATTTCCTTAGGAAAATTTCAGAATGTAATATGAACCCTAAACATTTGAAAAATATGTGCCAAACATCCCCCATCCCCTCGCATCTGGTCCAAAAAAATTCCGAAAGTTTTCTGGAACAACCCAATTCTGAACGTTTCCTAGCCAGGTGTGGAGCAGTGGGAAGGGGTGAGGGAAGTTTGCCCCATAATTTCCAAGTGTATACCCTCCAAATAACATTCTGGGAAAATCGGGGCGAGATCTGAAGGGGTGAAATTTTTTTCCCAAAAATGAGGAAAGACTATAGTCTTTCCTTTTTTTTTCGAAGATTTTTTGACCCTCTCCGATTTCCTTAGGAAAATTTCAGAATGTAATATTAACCCTAAACACTTGAAAAATATGTGCCAAACATCCCCCATCCCCTCGCATCTGGTCCAAAAAAATTCCGAAAGTTTTCTGGAACAACCCAATTCTGAACGTTTCCTAGCCTGGTGTGGAGCAGTGGCAAGGGGTGAGGGAAGTTTGCCCCATAATTTCCAAGTGTATACCCTCCAAATAACATTCTGGGAAAATCGGGGCGAGATCTGAAGGGGTGAAATTTTTTTCCAAAAAATGAGGAAAGACTATAGTCTTTCCTTTTTTTTTCGAAGATTTTTTGACCCTCTCCGATTTCCTTAGGAAAATTTCAGAATGTAATATGAACCCTAAACACTTGAAAAATATGTGCCAAACATCCCCCATCCCCTCGCATCTGTTCCAAAAAAATTCCGAAAGTTTTCTGGAACAACCCAATTCTGAACGTTTCCTAGCCAGGTGTGGAGCAGTGGCAAGGGGTGAGGGAAGTTTGCCCCATAATTTCCAAGTGTATACCCTCCAAATAACATTCTGGGAAAATCGGGGCGAGATCTGAAGGGGTGAAATTTTTTTCCAAAAAATGAGGAAAGACTATAGTCTTTCCTTTTTTTTTCGAAGATTTTTTGACCCTCTCCGATTTCCTTAGGAAAATTTCAGAATGTAATATTAACCCTAAACACTTGAAAAATATGTGCCAAACATCCCCCATCCCCTCGCATCTGGTCCAAAAAAATTCCGAAAGTTTTCTGGAACAACCCAATTCTGAACGTTTCCTAGCCTGGTGTGGAGCAGTGGCAAGGGGTGAGGGAAGTTTGCCCCATAATTTCCAAGTGTATACCCTCCAAATAACATTCTGGGAAAATCGGGGCGAGATCTGAAGGGGTGAAATTTTTTTCCAAAAAATGAGGAAAGACTATAGTCTTTCCTTTTTTTTTCGAAGATTTTTTGACCCTCTCCGATTTCCTTAGGAAAATTTCAGAATGTAATATTAACCCTAAACACTTGAAAAATATGTGCCAAACATCCCCCATCCCCTCGCATCTGGTCCAAAAAAATTCCGAAAGTTTTCTGGAACAACCCAATTCTGAACGTTTCCTAGCCTGGTGTGGAGCAGTGGCAAGGGGTGAGGGAAGTTTGCCCCATAATTTCCAAGTGTATACCCTCCAAATAACATTCTGGGAAAATCGGGGCGAGATCTGAAGGGGTGAAATTTTTTTCCAAAAAATGAGGAAAGAATATAGTCTTTCCTTTTTTTTTCGAAGATTTTTTGACCCTCTCCGATTTCCTTAGGAAAATTTCAGAATGTAATATGAACCCTAAACACTTGAAAAATATGTGCCAAACATCCCCCATCCCCTCGCATCTGGTCCAAAAAAATTCCGAAAGTTTTCTGGAACAACCCAATTCTGAACGTTTCCTAGCCAGGTGTGGAGCAGTGGCAAGGGGTGAGGGAAGTTTGCCCCATAATTTCCAAGTGTATACCCTCCAAATAACATTCTGGGAAAATCGGGGCGAGATCTGAAGGGGTGAAATTTTTTTCCAAAAAATGAGGAAAGACTATAGTCTTTCCTTTTTTTTTCGAAGATTTTTTGACCCTCTCCGATTTCCTTAGGAAAATTTCAGAATGTAATATGAACCCTAAACACTTGGAAAATATGTGCCAAACATCCCCCATCCCCTCGCATCTGGTCCAAAAAAATTCCGAAAGTTTTCTGGAACAACCCAATTCTGAACGTTTCCTAGCC
Organism: Hemicrepidius hirtus; assembly: GCA_963082805.1. Classification (NCBI taxonomy): domain Eukaryota; kingdom Metazoa; phylum Arthropoda; class Insecta; order Coleoptera; family Elateridae; genus Hemicrepidius; species Hemicrepidius hirtus. The sequence goes on from OY720165.1 coordinate 31,399,593, forward strand.
AGGTGTGGAGCAGTGGCAAGGGGTGAGGGAAGTTTGCCCCATAATTTCCAAGTGTATACCCTCCAAATAACATTCTGGGAAAATCGGGGCGAGATCTGAAGGGGTGAAATTTTTTTCCAAAAAATGAGGAAAGACTATAGTCTTTCCTTTTTTTTTCGAAGATTTTTTGACCCTCACCGATTTCCTTAGGAAAATTTCAGAATGAAATATGAACCCTAAACACTTGAAAAATATGTGCCAAACATCCCCCATCCCCTCGCATCTGGTCCAAAAAAATTCCGAAAGTTTTCTGGAACAACCCAATTCTGAACGTTTCCTAGCCAGGTGTGGAGCAGTGGGAAGGGGTGAGGGAAGTTTGCCCCATAATTTCCAAGTGTATACCCTCCAAATAACATTCTGGGAAAATCGGGGCGAGATCTGAAGGGGTGAATTTTTTTCCAAAAAATGAGGAAATACTATAGCCTTTCCTTTTTTTTTCGAAGATTTTTTGAACCTCTCCGATTTCCTTAGGAAAATTTCAGAATGTAATATGAACCCTAAACACTTGAAAAATATGTGCCAAACATCCCCCATCCCCTCGCATCTGGACCAAAAAAATTCCGAAAGTTTTCTGGAACAACCCAATTCTGAACGTTTCCTAGCCAGGTGTGGAGCAGTGGCAAGGGGTGAGGGAAGTTTGCCCCATAATTTCCAAGTGTATACCCTCCAAATAACATTCTGGGAAAATCGGGGCGAGATCTGAAGGGGTGAAATTTTTTTCCCAAAAATGAGGAAAGACTAGTCTTTCCTTTTTTTTTCGAAGATTTTTTGACCCTCTCCGATTTCCTTAGGAAAATTTCAGAATGTAATATGAACCCTAAACACTTGAAAAATATGTGCCAAACATCCCCCATCCCCTCGCATCTGGACCAAAAAAATTCCGAAAGTTTTCTGGAACAACCCAATTCTGAACGTTTCCTAGCCAGGTGTGGAGCAGTGGGAAGGGGTGAGGGAAGTTTGCCCCATAATTTCCAAGTGTATACCCTCCAAATAACATTCTGGGAAAATCGGGGCGAGATCTGAAGGGGTGAAATTTTTTTCCCAAAAATGAGGAAAGAGTATAGTCTTTCCTTTTTTTTTCGAAGATTTTTTGACCCTCTCCGATTTCCTTAGGAAAATTTCAGAATGTAATATGAACCCTAAACACTTGAAAAATATGTGCCAAACATCCCCCATCCCCTCGCATCTGGTCCAAAAAAATTCCGAAAGTTTTCTGGAACAACCCAATTCTGAACGTTTCCTAGCCAGGTGTGGAGCAGTGGCAAGGGGTGAGGGAAGTTTGCCCCATAATTTCCAAGTGTATACCCTCCAAATAACATTCTGGGAAAATCGGGGCGAGATCTGAAGGGGTGAAATTTTTTTCCAAAAAATGAGGAAAGACTATAGTCTTTCCTTTTTTTTTCGAAGATTTTTTGACCCTCTCCGATTTCCTTAGGAAAATTTCAGAATGTAATATTAACCCTAAACACTTGAAAAATATGTGCCAAACATCCCCCATCCCCTCGCATCTGGTCCAAAAAAATTCCGAAAGTTTTCTGGAACAACCCAATTCTGAACGTTTCCTAGCCTGGTGTGGAGCAGTGGCAAGGGGTGAGGGAAGTTTGCCCCATAATTTCCAAGTGTATACCCTCCAAATAACATTCTGGGAAAATCGGGGCGAGATCTGAAGGGGTGAAATTTTTTTCCAAAAAATGAGGAAAGACTATAGTCTTTCCTTTTTTTTTCGAAGATTTTTTGACCCTCTCCGATTTCCTTAGGAAAATTTCAGAATGTAATATTAACCCTAAACACTTGAAAAATATGTGCCAAACATCCCCCAGCCCCTCGCATCTGGTCCAAAAAAATTCCGAAAGTTTTCTGGAACAACCCAATTCTGAACGTTTCCTAGCCTGGTGTGGAGCAGTGGCAAGGGGTGAGGGAAGTTTGCCCCATAATTTCCAAGTGTATACCCTCCAAATAACATTCTGGGAAAATCGGGGCGAGATCTGAAGGGGTGAAATTTTTTTCCAAAAAATGAGGAAAGACTATAGTCTTTCCTTTTTTTTTCGAAGATTTTTTGACCCTCTCCGATTTCCTTAGGAAAATTTCAGAATGTAATATTAACCCTAAACACTTGAAAAATATGTGCCAAACATCCCCCATCCCCTCGCATCTGGTCCAAAAAAATTCCGAAAGTTTTCTGGAACAACCCAATTCTGAACGTTTCCTAGCCTGGTGTGGAGCAGTGGCAAGGGGTGAGGGAAGTTTGCCCCATAATTTCCAAGTGTATACCCTCCAAATAACATTCTGGGAAAATCGGGGCGAGATCTGAAGGGGTGAAATTTTTTTCCAAAAAATGAGGAAAGACTATAGTCTTTCCTTTTTTTTTCGAAGATTTTTTGACCCTCTCCGATTTCCTTAGGAAAATTTCAGAATGTAATATTAACCCTAAACACTTGAAAAATATGTGCCAAACATCCCCCATCCCCTCGCATCTGGTCCAAAAAAATTCCGAAAGTTTTCTGGAACAACCCAATTCTGAACGTTTCCTAGCCTGGTGTGGAGCAGTGGCAAGGGGTGAGGGAAGTTTGCCCCATAATTTCCAAGTGTATACCCTCCAAATAACATTCTGGGAAAATCGGGGCGAGATCTGAAGGGGTGAAATTTTTTTCCAAAAAATGAGGAAAGACTATAGTCTTTCCTTTTTTTTTCGAAGATTTTTTGACCCTCTCCGATTTCCTTAGGAAAATTTCAGAATGTAATATTAACCCTAAACACTTGAAAAATATGTGCCAAACATCCCCCATCCCCTCGCATCTGGTCCAAAAAAATTCCGAAAGTTTTCTGGAACAACCCAATTCTGAACGTTTCCTAGCCTGGTGTGGAGCAGTGGCAAGGGGTGAGGGAAGTTTGCCCCATAATTTCCAAGTGTATACCCTCCAAATAACATTCTGGGAAAATCGGGGCGAGATCTGAAGGGGTGAATTTTTTTTCCAAAAAATGAGGAAAGACTATAGTCTTTTCTTTTTTTTTCGAAGATTTTTTGACCCTCTCCGATTTCCTTAGGAAAATTTCAGAATGTAATATGAAGGGTAAAGACTTGAAAAATATGTGACAAACATCCACCAACCCCTCCAATCTGGTCTAAAAAAATTCCGAAAGTTTTCTGGAACAACCCAATTCTGAACGTTTCCTAGCCAGGTGTGGAGCAGTGGGAAGGGGTGAGGGAAGTTTGCCCCATAATTTCCAAGTCTATACCCTCCAAATAACATTCTGGGAAAATCGGGGCGAGATCTGAAGGGGTGAAATTTTTTTCCCAAAAACGAGGAAAGACTATAGTCTTTCCTTTTTTTTTCGAAGATTTTTTGACCCTCTCCGATTTCCTTAGGAAAATTTCAGAATGTAATATTAACCCTAAACACTTGAAAAATATGTGCCAAACATCCCCCATGACTTTAATTTAAATTTAGTCCCTAATGGCGATATTTCAAGGGGGGCTGGATATCCTCTCGGTTCTGGTAACAGTTCTTATTACGTGAATTGTTGTTGTGGGTTTTAATTGCTGGCTGTTGTACTGCTGTGTGTAAAATTGTTTTTTTTACCTTACATTTTGTTGACTTCATCCTTGGATCCGCTTCCACCGACGTGCGTAAGTGCGTTGTCCTCTTCTGAAGCACACGAAACCAAATCCCCATTTCCGTGATCGAATCCCATTTCACGCACTACACTACACTACACTGACCCTTCTTCAGTCACTCAAAGATATGAAAATTTCTGAAAAAAAATAAAATACAAAATTAGAAAAAATACCATCACACAATTATATACAATGTTTTCTTTTAAATTACCAATAATTTAGGTTTGAAAAAATTTGAACGTTACAGGAAATAATCCAGTAGGACAAGAGATTTTTTTGAATCAAGAACATTTTATTCCGATGAACAAAAAAAAAGAATTGGGTACCTCAGATAAATTTTTCATTCAGTTTTTTGATTTTTCTTTGTTTATTAATAATTAATTTAGTTAAAAGTAAATTCAAAAATTGTATTCACAAAATAAAATTTTTCGATAATGATTTGAAAGAATTTGCAGAAGAATAATAGGGACACCGAAGACGTGTGCGATTGATTACCTGCACCTACAAAGACACCATAACACATGATGGGCCTTGCGCAACGATGACTCAAATTTTCTTGATTCACTACGAAATTTAAATTACGCAGAAAATTTTTGTATAATGATTAAACATTTTACAAAAAATATATGTTGTAATTAAATCAGACGCAACAAGGTAAGGGTTGGTAAAAAAATCGAAATTCTAGTAGTACTAAGAGTAGGTAAGCATCGATCTTTTAAAGGTTAAACGGTTTGAAAGTGAAATATTCCCTTAAAACGTAAAATCTGAAAGAACTACCTGAGAGCGGAGCAAGCCACAAAATGTGCTCTAACTCTGTTATTTGTAATTATTTTGAAAGGGTCACATAAGACTTTTAGATAGAGAACGATTGGATACATCCAATCATCAAAAATATATACAGGGCGTTACGAAAAAACAAACAGACAAAGGGTCAAAGGGCTGTAACTCCGCAACCAATTTTTTTTTCAAATTTCCGTACGCGTCAATGAATCAGAAATCAAAAATACTACAATTTTGATACTTTAAACGTTTTCGTATCTTAGTGGGGATTCACAATGGCCGTAAGCATAAGAAATACGTAATTTATAAGAATCACATAAAGTTGGATACTATGTTTTCTAATGTACTTGTTCACAATGCAAGTTTTTTTATGTTATGTTTACGGGTATACATAATTTTCCATAAGGACTACATAAAAAGTTGGATTATTTTAACTTTTTACGTAAATCTTACTAAATAAATATTATTTGTGGCGAATCGTAGTGGCCGCGTTGCGCTGTTGTTTGACGTTGTACTTTGATAACTTTGGATAATGTAATTCTACCAGTTCTTCAAACAACGTTGGTATCATTCTTGTGTATGTAAAAAACCATTCGGTGTTGTGTAGTCGCATTTCAATAATTATCAACCTTCGGAATTCTCCTTGTTTCTCTCGATTTCTGTTTATTGGACGAACCCTCCAACGTCTGTTCTATTTTGGTTTTGACAAACTTACAGTCTGTCGTTGCCCTTATCCTCGTTTCAGTAACAATAACAACTGTTTTTCTGCATTTCACTCATAGTAAATGCATGCAGATGATGAGATGACAGATGATATCAATTGCGATGAGTAGGTTGTGGTTTGTATTTAATTTTGCGTATTTTTTAGGGACATTGTGAACACGTAATATTTTACGGTTATACTATGTTTAAATAAAATATAAGATTTATGTATTTCTTATGCTTACGGCCATTGTGAATCCCCACTTAAAAAGAAAACCCAGTACAGGGGGTTAATGTTAAAGACGCAGATGGCTGTAACTTGTTCATTTGTTTTTATTTTGAAAAACCGCCAACGCCATTGAATTAGAAATCAAAAATACTACAATTTTGCTTATTTAATCGTATTCGTATCTGTACAAACAAAAAAGTTGCAGCCTGTAAATTTTCATTAATTTTTCAATGCGAGCTAAAACGCAAAATTTGAAAAGAGCACCGTAGCGCGGAGCAAGCCACAAAATGTGCTTTAACTCGGTTGTTTGTAATTATTTTGAAAGGGTCTCATAACAATTTTAGATAGAGAACCCTTGGATACATCCAATCATCCAAAATATATACAGGGCGTTACGAAAAAACAAACAGACAAAGGGTCAAAGGGGTGTAACTCCGCAACCAATTTTTTTTTCAAATTTCTGTACGCGTCAATGAATCAGAAATCAAAAATACTACAATTTTGATACTTTAAACTTTTTCGTATCTTAAAAACAAATCCCAGTACAGGGGGTTAATGTTAAAGACGCAGATGGCTGTAACATGTGCATTTGTTTTTATTTTGAAAAACCCCCAACGGCACTGAATTAGAAATAAAAAATACTACAATTTTGATGTTTTAAACTTTTTCGTATCTTAAAAACAAATCCCAGTACAGGGGGTTAATGTTAAAGACGCAGATGGCTGTAACATGTGCATTTGTTTTTATTTTGAAAAACCCCCAACGGCACTGAATTAGAAATAAAAAATACTACAATTTTCATGTTTTAAACATTTTCGTATCTTAAAAACAAATCCCAGTACAGGGGGTTAATGTTAAAGACGCAGATGGCTGTAACATGTGCATTTGTTTTTATTTTGAAAAACCCCCAACGGCACTGAATTAGAAATAAAAAATACTACAATTTTCATGTTTTAAACATTTTCGTATCTTAAAAACAAATCCCAGTACAAGGGGTTAATGTTAAAGACGCAGATGGCTGTAACATGTGCATTTGTTTTTATTTTGAAAAACCCCCAACGGCACTGAATTAGAAATAAAAAATACTACAATTTTCATGTTTTAAACATTTTCGTATCTTAAAAACAAATCCCAGTACAGGGGGTTAATGTTAAAGACGCAGATGGCTGTAACATGTGCATTTGTTTTTATTTTGAAAAACCCCCAACGGCACTGAATTAGAAATAAAAAATACTACAATTTTGATGTTTTAAACATTTTCGTATCTTAAAAACAAATCCCAGTACAAGGGGTTAATGTTAAAGACGCAGATGGCTGTAACATGTGCATTTGTTTTTATTTTGAAAAACCCCCAACGGCACTGAATTAGAAATAAAAAATACTACAATTTTCATGTTTTAAACATTTTCGTATCTTAAAAACAAATCCCAGTACAAGGGGTTAATGTTAAAGACGCAGATGGCTGTAACATGTGCATTTGTTTTTATTTTGAAAAACCCCCAACGGCACTGAATTAGAAATAAAAAATACTACAATTTTCATGTTTTAAACATTTTCGTATCTTAAAAACAAATCCCAGTACAGGGGGTTAATGTTAAAGACGCAGATGGCTGTAACATGTGCATTTGTTTTTATTTTGAAAAACCCCCAACGGCACTGAATTAGAAATAAAAAATACTACAATTTTCATGTTTTAAACATTTTCGTATCTTAAAAACAAATCCCAGTACAAGGGGTTAATGTTAAAGACGCAGATGGCTGTAACATGTGCATTTGTTTTTATTTTGAAAAACCCCCAACGGCACTGAATTAGAAATAAAAAATACTACAATTTTCATGTTTTAAACATTTTCGTATCTTAAAAACAAATCCCAGTACAAGGGGTTAATGTTAAAGACGCAGATGGCTGTAACATGTGCATTTGTTTTTATTTTGAAAAACCCCCAACGGCACTGAATTAGAAATAAAAAATACTACAATTTTCATGTTTTAAACTTTTTCGTATCTTAAAAACAAATCCCAGTACAAGGGGTTAATGTTAAAGACGCAGATGGCTGTAACATGTGCATTTGTTTTTATTTTGAAAAACCCCCAACGGCACTGAATTAGAAATAAAAAATACTACAATTTTCATGTTTTAAACATTTTCGTATCTTAAAAACAAATCCCAGTACAAGGGGTTAATGTTAAAGACGCAGATGGCTGTAACATGTGCATTTGTTTTTATTTTGAAAAACCCCCAACGGCACTGAATTAGAAATAAAAAATACTACAATTTTCATGTTTTAAACATTTTCGTATCTTAAAAACAAATCCCAGTACGGGGGGTTAATGTTAAAGACGCAGATGGCTGTAACATGTGCATTTGTTTTTATTTTGAAAAACCCCCAACGGCACTGAATTAGAAATAAAAAATACTACAATTTTCATGTTTTAAACATTTTCGTATCTTAAAAACAAATCCCAGTACAAGGGGTTAATGTTAAAGACGCAGATGGCTGTAACATGTGCATTTGTTTTTATTTTGAAAAACCCCCAACGGCACTGAATTAGAAATAAAAAATACTACAATTTTCATGTTTTAAACTTTTTCGTATCTTAAAAACAAATCCCAGTACAAGGGGTTAATGTTAAAGACGCAGATGGCTGTAACATGTGCATTTGTTTTTATTTTGAAAAACCCCCAACGGCACTGAATTAGAAATAAAAAATACTACAATTTTCATGTTTTAAACATTTTCGTATCTTAAAAACAAATCCCAGTACAAGGGGTTAATGTTAAAGACGCAGATGGCTGTAACATGTGCATTTGTTTTTATTTTGAAAAACCCCCAACGGCACTGAATTAGAAATAAAAAATACTACAATTTTCATGTTTTAAACATTTTCGTATCTTAAAAACAAATCCCAGTACAAGGGGTTAATGTTAAAGACGCAGATGGCTGTAACATGTGCATTTGTTTTTATTTTGAAAAACCCCCAACGGCACTGAATTAGAAATAAAAAATACTACAATTTTCATGTTTTAAACTTTTTCGTATCTTAAAAACAAATCCCAGTACAAGGGGTTAATGTTAAAGACGCAGATGGCTGTAACATGTGCATTTGTTTTTATTTTGAAAAACCCCCAACGGCACTGAATTAGAAATAAAAAATACTACAATTTTCATGTTTTAAACATTTTCGTATCTTAAAAACAAATCCCAGTACAAGGGGTTAATGTTAAAGACGCAGATGGCTGTAACATGTGCATTTGTTTTTATTTTGAAAAACCCCCAACGGCACTGAATTAGAAATAAAAAATACTACAATTTTCATGTTTTAAACATTTTCGTATCTTAAAAACAAATCCCAGTACAAGGGGTTAATGTTAAAGACGCAGATGGCTGTAACATGTGCATTTGTTTTTATTTTGAAAAACCCCCAACGGCACTGAATTAGAAATAAAAAATACTACAATTTTCATGTTTTAAACTTTTTCGTATCTTAAAAACAAATCCCAGTACAAGGGGTTAATGTTAAAGACGCAGATGGCTGTAACATGTGCATTTGTTTTTATTTTGAAAAACCCCCAACGGCACTGAATTAGAAATAAAAAATACTACAATTTTCATGTTTTAAACATTTTCGTATCTTAAAAACAAATCCCAGTACAAGGGGTTAATGTTAAAGACGCAGATGGCTGTAACATGTGCATTTGTTTTTATTTTGAAAAACCCCCAACGGCACTGAATTAGAAATAAAAAATACTACAATTTTCATGTTTTAAACTTTTTCGTATCTTAAAAACAAATCCCAGTACAAGGGGTTAATGTTAAAGACGCAGATGGCTGTAACATGTGCATTTGTTTTTATTTTGAAAAACCCCCAACGGCACTGAATTAGAAATAAAAAATACTACAATTTTCATGTTTTAAACATTTTCGTATCTTAAAAACAAATCCCAGTACAAGGGGTTAATGTTAAAGACGCAGATGGCTGTAACATGTGCATTTGTTTTTATTTTGAAAAACCCCCAACGGCACTGAATTAGAAATAAAAAATACTACAATTTTCATGTTTTAAACTTTTTCGTATCTTAAAAACAAATCCCAGTACAAGGGGTTAATGTTAAAGACGCAGATGGCTGTAACATGTGCATTTGTTTTTATTTTGAAAAACCCCCAACGGCACTGAATTAGAAATAAAAAATACTACAATTTTCATGTTTTAAACTTTTTCGTATCTTAAAAACAAATCCCAGTACAAGGGGTTAATGTTAAAGACGCAGATGGCTGTAACATGTGCATTTGTTTTTATTTTGAAAAACCCCCAACGGCACTGAATTAGAAATAAAAAATACTACAATTTTCATGTTTTAAACATTTTCGTATCTTAAAAACAAATCCCAGTACAAGGGGTTAATGTTAAAGACGCAGATGGCTGTAACATGTGCATTTGTTTTTATTTTGAAAAACCCCCAACGGCACTGAATTAGAAATAAAAAATACTACAATTTTCATGTTTTAAACATTTTCGTATCTTAAAAACAAATCCCAGTACAAGGGGTTAATGTTAAAGACGCAGATGGCTGTAACATGTGCATTTGTTTTTATTTTGAAAAACCCCCAACGGCACTGAATTAGAAATAAAAAATACTACAATTTTCATGTTTTAAACATTTTCGTATCTTAAAAACAAATCCCAGTACAAGGGGTTAATGTTAAAGACGCAGATGGCTGTAACATGTGCATTTGTTTTTATTTTGAAAAACCCCCAACGGCACTGAATTAGAAATAAAAAATACTACAATTTTCATGTTTTAAACATTTTCGTATCTTAAAAACAAATCCCAGTACAAGGGGTTAATGTTAAAGACGCAGATGGCTGTAACATGTGCATTTGTTTTTATTTTGAAAAACCCCCAACGGCACTGAATTAGAAATAAAAAATACTACAATTTTCATGTTTTAAACTTTTTCGTATCTTAAAAACAAATCCCAGTACAAGGGGTTAATGTTAAAGACGCAGATGGCTGTAACATGTGCATTTGTTTTTATTTTGAAAAACCCCCAACGGCACTGAATTAGAAATAAAAAATACTACAATTTTCATGTTTTAAACATTTTCGTATCTTAAAAACAAATCCCAGTACAAGGGGTTAATGTTAAAGACGCAGATGGCTGTAACATGTGCATTTGTTTTTATTTTGAAAAACCCCCAACGGCACTGAATTAGAAATAAAAAATACTACAATTTTCATGTTTTAAACTTTTTCGTATCTTAAAAACAAATCCCAGTACAAGGGGTTAATGTTAAAGACGCAGATGGCTGTAACATGTGCATTTGTTTTTATTTTGAAAAACCCCCAACGGCACTGAATTAGAAATAAAAAATACTACAATTTTCATGTTTTAAACTTTTTCGTATCTTAAAAACAAATCCCAGTACAAGGGGTTAATGTTAAAGACGCAGATGGCTGTAACATGTGCATTTGTTTTTATTTTGAAAAACCCCCAACGGCACTGAATTAGAAATAAAAAATACTACAATTTTCATGTTTTAAACATTTTCGTATCTTAAAAACAAATCCCAGTACAAGGGGTTAATGTTAAAGACGCAGATGGCTGTAACATGTGCATTTGTTTTTATTTTGAAAAACCCCCAACGGCACTGAATTAGAAATAAAAAATACTACAATTTTCATGTTTTAAACATTTTCGTATCTTAAAAACAAATCCCAGTACAAGGGGTTAATGTTAAAGACGCAGATGGCTGTAACATGTGCATTTGTTTTTATTTTGAAAAACCCCCAACGGCACTGAATTAGAAATAAAAAATACTACAATTTTCATGTTTTAAACTTTTTCGTATCTTAAAAACAAATCCCAGTACAAGGGGTTAATGTTAAAGACGCAGATGGCTGTAACATGTGCATTTGTTTTTATTTTGAAAAACCCCCAACGGCACTGAATTAGAAATAAAAAATACTACAATTTTCATGTTTTAAACATTTTCGTATCTTAAAAACAAATCCCAGTACAAGGGGTTAATGTTAAAGACGCAGATGGCTGTAACATGTGCATTTGTTTTTATTTTGAAAAACCCCCAACGGCACTGAATTAGAAATAAAAAATACTACAATTTTCATGTTTTAAACATTTTCGTATCTTAAAAACAAATCCCAGTACAAGGGGTTAATGTTAAAGACGCAGATGGCTGTAACATGTGCATTTGTTTTTATTTTGAAAAACCCCCAACGGCACTGAATTAGAAATAAAAAATACTACAATTTTCATGTTTTAAACTTTTTCGTATCTTAAAAACAAATCCCAGTACAAGGGGTTAATGTTAAAGACGCAGATGGCTGTAACATGTGCATTTGTTTTTATTTTGAAAAACCCCCAACGGCACTGAATTAGAAATAAAAAATACTACAATTTTCATGTTTTAAACATTTTCGTATCTTAAAAACAAATCCCAGTACAAGGGGTTAATGTTAAAGACGCAGATGGCTGTAACATGTGCATTTGTTTTTATTTTGAAAAACCCCCAACGGCACTGAATTAGAAATAAAAAATACTACAATTTTCATGTTTTAAACTTTTTCGTATCTTAAAAACAAATCCCAGTACAAGGGGTTAATGTTAAAGACGCAGATGGCTGTAACATGTGCATTTGTTTTTATTTTGAAAAACCCCCAACGGCACTGAATTAGAAATAAAAAATACTACAATTTTCATGTTTTAAACATTTTCGTATCTTAAAAACAAATCCCAGTACAAGGGGTTAATGTTAAAGACGCAGATGGCTGTAACATGTGCATTTGTTTTTATTTTGAAAAACCCCCAACGGCACTGAATTAGAAATAAAAAATACTACAATTTTCATGTTTTAAACTTTTTCGTATCTTAAAAACAAATCCCAGTACAAGGGGTTAATGTTAAAGACGCAGATGGCTGTAACATGTGCATTTGTTTTTATTTTGAAAAACCCCCAACGGCACTGAATTAGAAATAAAAAATACTACAATTTTCATGTTTTAAACATTTTCGTATCTTAAAAACAAATCCCAGTACAAGGGGTTAATGTTAAAGACGCAGATGGCTGTAACATGTGCATTTGTTTTTATTTTGAAAAACCCCCAACGGCACTGAATTAGAAATAAAAAATACTACAATTTTCATGTTTTAAACTTTTTCGTATCTTAAAAACAAATCCCAGTACAAGGGGTTAATGTTAAAGACGCAGATGGCTGTAACATGTGCATTTGTTTTTATTTTGAAAAACCCCCAACGGCACTGAATTAGAAATAAAAAATACTACAATTTTCATGTTTTAAACATTTTCGTATCTTAAAAACAAATCCCAGTACAAGGGGTTAATGTTAAAGACGCAGATGGCTGTAACATGTGCATTTGTTTTTATTTTGAAAAACCCCCAACGGCACTGAATTAGAAATAAAAAATACTACAATTTTCATGTTTTAAACATTTTCGTATCTTAAAAACAAATCCCAGTACAAGGGGTTAATGTTAAAGACGCAGATGGCTGTAACATGTGCATTTGTTTTTATTTTGAAAAACCCCCAACGGCACTGAATTAGAAATAAAAAATACTACAATTTTCATGTTTTAAACATTTTCGTATCTTAAAAACAAATCCCAGTACAAGGGGTTAATGTTAAAGACGCAGATGGCTGTAACATGTGCATTTGTTTTTATTTTGAAAAACCCCCAACGGCACTGAATTAGAAATAAAAAATACTACAATTTTCATGTTTTAAACATTTTCGTATCTTAAAAACAAATCCCAGTACAAGGGGTTAATGTTAAAGACGCAGATGGCTGTAACATGTGCATTTGTTTTTATTTTGAAAAACCCCCAACGGCACTGAATTAGAAATAAAAAATACTACAATTTTCATGTTTTAAACTTTTTCGTATCTTAAAAACAAATCCCAGTACAAGGGGTTAATGTTAAAGACGCAGATGGCTGTAACATGTGCATTTGTTTTTATTTTGAAAAACCCCCAACGGCACTGAATTAGAAATAAAAAATACTACAATTTTCATGTTTTAAACTTTTTCGTATCTTAAAAACAAATCCCAGTACAAGGGGTTAATGTTAAAGACGCAGATGGCTGTAACATGTGCATTTGTTTTTATTTTGAAAAACCCCCAACGGCACTGAATTAGAAATAAAAAATACTACAATTTTCATGTTTTAAACATTTTCGTATCTTAAAAACAAATCCCAGTACAAGGGGTTAATGTTAAAGACGCAGATGGCTGTAACATGTGCATTTGTTTTTATTTTGAAAAACCCCCAACGGCACTGAATTAGAAATAAAAAATACTACAATTTTCATGTTTTAAACATTTTCGTATCTTAAAAACAAATCCCAGTACAAGGGGTTAATGTTAAAGACGCAGATGGCTGTAACATGTGCATTTGTTTTTATTTTGAAAAACCCCCAACGGCACTGAATTAGAAATAAAAAATACTACAATTTTCATGTTTTAAACATTTTCGTATCTTAAAAACAAATCCCAGTACAAGGGGTTAATGTTAAAGACGCAGATGGCTGTAACATGTGCATTTGTTTTTATTTTGAAAAACCCCCAACGGCACTGAATTAGAAATAAAAAATACTACAATTTTCATGTTTTAAACATTTTCGTATCTTAAAAACAAATCCCAGTACAAGGGGTTAATGTTAAAGACGCAGATGGCTGTAACATGTGCATTTGTTTTTATTTTGAAAAACCCCCAACGGCACTGAATTAGAAATAAAAAATACTACAATTTTCATGTTTTAAACATTTTCGTATCTTAAAAACAAATCCCAGTACAAGGGGTTAATGTTAAAGACGCAGATGGCTGTAACATGTGCATTTGTTTTTATTTTGAAAAACCCCCAACGGCACTGAATTAGAAATAAAAAATACTACAATTTTCATGTTTTAAACATTTTCGTATCTTAAAAACAAATCCCAGTACAAGGGGTTAATGTTAAAGACGCAGATGGCTGTAACATGTGCATTTGTTTTTATTTTGAAAAACCCCCAACGGCACTGAATTAGAAATAAAAAATACTACAATTTTCATGTTTTAAACTTTTTCGTATCTTAAAAACAAATCCCAGTACAAGGGGTTAATGTTAAAGACGCAGATGGCTGTAACATGTGCATTTGTTTTTATTTTGAAAAACCCCCAACGGCACTGAATTAGAAATAAAAAATACTACAATTTTCATGTTTTAAACTTTTTCGTATCTTAAAAACAAATCCCAGTACAAGGGGTTAATGTTAAAGACGCAGATGGCTGTAACATGTGCATTTGTTTTTATTTTGAAAAACCCCCAACGGCACTGAATTAGAAATAAAAAATACTACAATTTTCATGTTTTAAACATTTTCGTATCTTAAAAACAAATCCCAGTACAAGGGGTTAATGTTAAAGACGCAGATGGCTGTAACATGTGCATTTGTTTTTATTTTGAAAAACCCCCAACGGCACTGAATTAGAAATAAAAAATACTACAATTTTCATGTTTTAAACATTTTCGTATCTTAAAAACAAATCCCAGTACAAGGGGTTAATGTTAAAGACGCAGATGGCTGTAACATGTGCATTTGTTTTTATTTTGAAAAACCCCCAACGGCACTGAATTAGAAATAAAAAATACTACAATTTTCATGTTTTAAACATTTTCGTATCTTAAAAACAAATCCCAGTACAAGGGGTTAATGTTAAAGACGCAGATGGCTGTAACATGTGCATTTGTTTTTATTTTGAAAAACCCCCAACGGCACTGAATTAGAAATAAAAAATACTACAATTTTCATGTTTTAAACATTTTCGTATCTTAAAAACAAATCCCAGTACAAGGGGTTAATGTTAAAGACGCAGATGGCTGTAACATGTGCATTTGTTTTTATTTTGAAAAACCCCCAACGGCACTGAATTAGAAATAAAAAATACTACAATTTTCATGTTTTAAACATTTTCGTATCTTAAAAACAAATCCCAGTACAAGGGGTTAATGTTAAAGACGCAGATGGCTGTAACATGTGCATTTGTTTTTATTTTGAAAAACCCCCAACGGCACTGAATTAGAAATAAAAAATACTACAATTTTCATGTTTTAAACATTTTCGTATCTTAAAAACAAATCCCAGTACAAGGGGTTAATGTTAAAGACGCAGATGGCTGTAACATGTGCATTTGTTTTTATTTTGAAAAACCCCCAACGGCACTGAATTAGAAATAAAAAATACTACAATTTTCATGTTTTAAACTTTTTCGTATCTTAAAAACAAATCCCAGTACAAGGGGTTAATGTTAAAGACGCAGATGGCTGTAACATGTGCATTTGTTTTTATTTTGAAAAACCCCCAACGGCACTGAATTAGAAATAAAAAATACTACAATTTTCATGTTTTAAACATTTTCGTATCTTAAAAACAAATCCCAGTACAAGGGGTTAATGTTAAAGACGCAGATGGCTGTAACATGTGCATTTGTTTTTATTTTGAAAAACCCCCAACGGCACTGAATTAGAAATAAAAAATACTACAATTTTCATGTTTTAAACATTTTCGTATCTTAAAAACAAATCCCAGTACAAGGGGTTAATGTTAAAGACGCAGATGGCTGTAACATGTGCATTTGTTTTTATTTTGAAAAACCCCCAACGGCACTGAATTAGAAATAAAAAATACTACAATTTTCATGTTTTAAACTTTTTCGTATCTTAAAAACAAATCCCAGTACAAGGGGTTAATGTTAAAGACGCAGATGGCTGTAACATGTGCATTTGTTTTTATTTTGAAAAACCCCCAACGGCACTGAATTAGAAATAAAAAATACTACAATTTTCATGTTTTAAACTTTTTCGTATCTTAAAAACAAATCCCAGTACAAGGGGTTAATGTTAAAGACGCAGATGGCTGTAACATGTGCATTTGTTTTTATTTTGAAAAACCCCCAACGGCACTGAATTAGAAATAAAAAATACTACAATTTTCATGTTTTAAACTTTTTCGTATCTTAAAAACAAATCCCAGTACAAGGGGTTAATGTTAAAGACGCAGATGGCTGTAACATGTGCATTTGTTTTTATTTTGAAAAACCCCCAACGGCACTGAATTAGAAATAAAAAATACTACAATTTTCATGTTTTAAACTTTTTCGTATCTTAAAAACAAATCCCAGTACAAGGGGTTAATGTTAAAGACGCAGATGGCTGTAACATGTGCATTTGTTTTTATTTTGAAAAACCCCCAACGGCACTGAATTAGAAATAAAAAATACTACAATTTTCATGTTTTAAACATTTTCGTATCTTAAAAACAAATCCCAGTACAAGGGGTTAATGTTAAAGACGCAGATGGCTGTAACATGTGCATTTGTTTTTATTTTGAAAAACCCCCAACGGCACTGAATTAGAAATAAAAAATACTACAATTTTCATGTTTTAAACTTTTTCGTATCTTAAAAACAAATCCCAGTACAAGGGGTTAATGTTAAAGACGCAGATGGTTGTAACATGTGCATTTGTTTTTATTTTGAAAAACCCCCAACGGCACTGAATTAGAAATAAAAAATACTACAATTTTCATGTTTTAAACTTTTTCGTATCTTAAAAACAAATCCCAGTACAAGGGGTTAATGTTAAAGACGCAGATGGCTGTAACATGTGCATTTGTTTTTATTTTGAAAAAACAAACAGACAAAGGGTCAAAGGGCTGTAACTCCGCGACCAATAATTTTTTCAAATTTCTATACGCGTCAATGAATCAGAAATAAAAAATACTACAATTTTGCTTATTTAATCGTATTCGTATCTGTACAAACAAAAAAGTTAAAGGCTCTAAATTTTCATTAACTTTTTAATGCAAGTTAAAACGTAAAATCTGAAAGGAGCCATCTGAGAGCGGATCTGGCCCAAAATGTCCCTTTAACTCGGTTATTTGTAATTATTTTGAAAGGGTCACATAAGACTTTTAGATAGAGAACACTTGGATACATCCAATCATCCAAAATATATACAGGGCGTTACGAAAAAACAAACAGACAAAGGGTCAAAGGGCTGTAACTCTGCAACCAGTAATTTTTTCAAATTTCTATACGCGTCAATGATTCAGAAATTAAAAATACTACAATTTTGCTTATTTAATCGTATTCGTATCTTTACAAACAAAAAAGTTAAAGGCTCTAAATTTTCATTAACTTTTTAATGCAAGTTAAAACGTAAAATCTGAAAGGAGCCATCTGAGAGCGGATCTGGCCCAAAATGTCCCTTTAACTCGGTTATTTGTAATTATTTTGAAAGGGTCACATAAGACTTTTAGATAGAGAACACTTGGATACATCCAATCATCCAAAATATATACAGGGCGTTACGAAAAAACAAACAGACAAAGGGTCAAAGGGCTGTAACTCTGCAACCAGTAATTTTTTCAAATTTCTATACGCGTCAATGATTCAGAAATTAAAAATACTACAATTTTGCTTATTTAATCGTATTCGTATCTTTACAAACAAAAAAGTTAAAGGCTCTAAATTTTCATTAACTTTTTAATGCAAGTTAAAACGTAAAATCTGAAAGGAGCCATCTGAGAGCGGATCTGGCCCAAAATGTCCCTTTAACTCGGTTATTTGTAATTATTTTGAAAGGGTCACATAAGACTTTTAGATAGAGAACACTTGGATACATCCAATCATCCAAAATATATACAGGGCGTTACGAAAAAACAAACAGACAAAGGGTCAAAGGGCTGTAACTCTGCAACCAGTAATTTTTGCAAATTTCTATACGCGTCAATGAATCAGAAATAAAAAATACTACAATTTTGCTTATTTAATCGTATTCGTATCTGTACAAACAAAAAAGTTAAAGGCTCTAAATTTTCATTAACTTTTTAATGCAAGTTAAAACGTAAAATCTGAAAGGAGCCATCTGAGAGCGGATCTGGCCCAAAATGTCCCTTTAACTCGGTTATTTGTAATTATTTTGAAAGGGTCACATAAGACTTTTAGATAGAAGAGAACACTTGGATACATCCAATCATCCAAAATATATACAGGGCGTTACGAAAAAACAAACAGACAAAGGGTCAAAGGGCTGTAACTCTGCAACCAGTAATTTTTGCAAATTTCTATACGCGTCAATGAATCAGAAATAAAAAATACTACAATTTTGCTTATTTAATCGTATTCGTATCTGTACAAACAAAAAAGTTAAAGGCTCTAAATTTTCATTAACTTTTTAATGCAAGTTAAAACGTAAAATCTGAAAGGAGCCATCTGAGAGCGGATCTGGCCCAAAATGTCCCTTTAACTCGGTTATTTGTAATTATTTTGAAAGGGTCACATAAGACTTTTAGATAGAGAACACTTGGATACATCCAATCATCCAAAATATATACAGGGCGTTACGAAAAAACAAACAGACAAAGGGTCAAAGGGCTGTAACTCTGCAACCAGTAATTTTTGCAAATTTCTATACGCGTCAATGAATCAGAAATAAAAAATACTACAATTTTGCTTATTTAATCGTATTCGTATCTGTACAAACAAAAAAGTTAAAGGCTCTAAATTTTCATTAACTTTTTAATGCAAGTTAAAACGTAAAATCTGAAAGGAGCCATCTGAGAGCGGATCTGGCCCAAAATGTCCCTTTAACTCGGTTATTTGTAATTATTTTGAAAGGGTCACATAAGACTTTTAGATAGAGAACACTTGGATACATCCAATCATCCAAAATATATACAGGGCGTTACGAAAAAACAAACAGACAAAGGGTCAAAGGGCTGTAACTCTGCAACCAGTAATTTTTGCAAATTTCTATACGCGTCAATGAATCAGAAATAAAAAATACTACAATTTTGCTTATTTAATCGTATTCGTATCTGTACAAACAAAAAAGTTAAAGGCTCTAAATTTTCATTAACTTTTTAATGCAAGTTAAAACGTAAAATCTGAAAGAAGCCATCTGAGAGCGGATCTGGCCCAAAATGTCCCTTTAACTCGGTTATTTGTAATTATTTTGAAAGGGTCACATAAGACTTTTAGATAGAGAACACTTGGATACATCCAATCATCCAAAATATATACAGGGCGTTACGAAAAAACAAACAGACAAAGGGTCAAAGGGCTGTAACTCTGCAACCAGTAATTTTTGCAAATTTCTATACGCGTCAATGAATCAGAAATAAAAAATACTACAATTTTGCTTATTTAATCGTATTCGTATCTGTACAAACAAAAAAGTTAAAGGCTCTAAATTTTCATTAACTTTTTAATGCAAGTTAAAACGTAAAATCTGAAAGAAGCCATCTGAGAGCGGATCTGGCCCAAAATGTCCCTTTAACTCGGTTATTTGTAATTATTTTGAAAGGGTCACATAAGACTTTTAGATAGAGAACACTTGGATACATCCAATCATCCAAAATATATACAGGGCGTTACGAAAAAACAAACAGACAAAGGGTCAAAGGGCTGTAACTCTGCAACCAGTAATTTTTGCAAATTTCTATACGCGTCAATGAATCAGAAATAAAAAATACTACAATTTTGCTTATTTAATCGTATTCGTATCTGTACAAACAAAAAAGTTAAAGGCTCTAAATTTTCATTAACTTTTTAATGCAAGTTAAAACGTAAAATCTGAAAGAAGCCATCTGAGAGCGGATCTGGCCCAAAATGTCCCTTTAACTCGGTTATTTGTAATTATTTTGAAAGGGTCACATAAGACTTTTAGATAGAGAACACTTGGATACATCCAATCATCCAAAATATATACAGGGCGTTACGAAAAAACAAACAGACAAAGGGTCAAAGGGCTGTAACTCTGCAACCAGTAATTTTTGCAAATTTCTATACGCGTCAATGAATCAGAAATAAAAAATACTACAATTTTGCTTATTTAATCGTATTCGTATCTGTACAAACAAAAAAGTTAAAGGCTCTAAATTTTCATTAACTTTTTAATGCAAGTTAAAACGTAAAATCTGAAAGAAGCCATCTGAGAGCGGATCTGGCCCAAAATGTCCCTTTAACTCGGTTATTTGTAATTATTTTGAAAGGGTCACATAAGACTTTTAGATAGAGAACACTTGGATACATCCAATCATCCAAAATATATACAGGGCGTTACGAAAAAACAAACAGACAAAGGGTCAAAGGGCTGTAACTCTGCAACCAGTAATTTTTGCAAATTTCTATACGCGTCAATGAATCAGAAATAAAAAATACTACAATTTTGCTTATTTAATCGTATTCGTATCTGTACAAACAAAAAAGTTAAAGGCTCTAAATTTTCATTAACTTTTTAATGCAAGTTAAAACGTAAAATCTGAAAGGAGCCATCTGAGAGCGGATCTGGCCCAAAATGTCCCTTTAACTCGGTTATTTGTAATTATTTTGAAAGGGTCACATAGGACTTTTAGATAGAGAACACTTGGATACATCCAATCATCCAAAATATATACAGGGCGTTACGAAAAAACAAACAGACAAAGGGTCAAAGGGCTGTAACTCTGCAACCAGTAATTTTTGCAAATTTCTATACGCGTCAATGATTCAGAAATTAAAAATACTACAATTTTGCTTATTTAATCGTATTCGTATCTTTACAAACAAAAAAGTTAAAGGCTCTAAATTTTCATTAACTTTTTAATGCAAGTTAAAACGTAAAATCTGAAAGGAGCCATCTGAGAGCGGATCTGGCCCAAAATGTCCCTTTAACTCGGTTATTTGTAATTATTTTGAAAGGGTCACATAAGACTTTTAGATAGAGAACACTTGGATACATCCAATCATCCAAAATATATACAGGGCGTTACGAAAAAACAAACAGACAAAGGGTCAAAGGGCTGTAACTCTGCAACCAGTAATTTTTGCAAATTTCTATACGCGTCAATGAATCAGAAATAAAAAATACTACAATTTTGCTTATTTAATCGTATTCGTATCAGTACAAACAAAAAAGTTAAAGGCTCTAAATTTTCATTAACTTTTTAATGCAAGTTAAAACGTAAAATCTGAAAGGAGCCATCTGAGAGCGGATCTGGCCCAAAATGTCCCTTTAACTCGGTTATTTGTAATTATTTTGAAAGGGTCACATAAGACTTTTAGATAGAGAACACTTGGATACATCCAATCATCCAAAATATATACAGGGCGTTACGAAAAAACAAACAGACAAAGGGTCAAAGGGCTGTAACTCTGCAACCAGTAATTTTTGCAAATTTCTATACGCGTCAATGAATCAGAAATAAAAAATACTACAATTTTGCTTATTTAATCGTATTCGTATCTGTACAAACAAAAAAGTTAAAGGCTCTAAATTTTCATTAACTTTTTAATGCAAGTTAAAACGTAAAATCTGAAAGGAGCCATCTGAGAGCGGATCTGGCCCAAAATGTCCCTTTAACTCGGTTATTTGTAATTATTTTGAAAGGGTCACATAGGACTTTTAGATAGAGAACACTTGGATACATCCAATCATCCAAAATATATACAGGGCGTTACGAAAAAACAAACAGACAAAGGGTCAAAGGGCTGTAACTCTGCAACCAGTAATTTTTGCAAATTTCTATACGCGTCAATGATTCAGAAATTAAAAATACTACAATTTTGCTTATTTAATCGTATTCGTATCTTTACAAACAAAAAAGTTAAAGGCTCTAAATTTTCATTAACTTTTTAATGCAAGTTAAAACGTAAAATCTGAAAGGAGCCATCTGAGAGCGGATCTGGCCCAAAATGTCCCTTTAACTCGGTTATTTGTAATTATTTTGAAAGGGTCACATAAGACTTTTAGATAGAGAACACTTGGATACATCCAATCATCCAAAATATATACAGGGCGTTACGAAAAAACAAACAGACAAAGGGTCAAAGGGCTGTAACTCTGCAACCAGTAATTTTTGCAAATTTCTATACGCGTCAATGAATCAGAAATAAAAAATACTACAATTTTGCTTATTTAATCGTATTCGTATCTGTACAAACAAAAAAGTTAAAGGCTCTAAATTTTCATTAACTTTTTAATGCAAGTTAAAACGTAAAATCTGAAAGGAGCCATCTGAGAGCGGATCTGGCCCAAAATGTCCCTTTAACTCGGTTATTTGTAATTATTTTGAAAGGGTCACATAAGACTTTTAGATAGAGAACACTTGGATACATCCAATCATCCAAAATATATACAGGGCGTTACGAAAAAACAAACAGACAAAGGGTCAAAGGGCTGTAACTCTGCAACCAGTAATTTTTGCAAATTTCTATACGCGTCAATGAATCAGAAATAAAAAATACTACAATTTTGCTTATTTAATCGTATTCGTATCTTTACAAACAAAAAAGTTGCAGCCTGTAAATTTTCATTAATTTTTCAAAGCGAGCTAAAACGCAAAATTTGAAAAGAGCACCGTAGCGCGGAGCAAGCCACAAAATGTGCTTTAACTCGGTTGTTTGTAATTATTTTGAAAGGGTCTCATAAGAATTTTAGATAGAGAACCCTTGGATACATCCAATCGTCCAAAATATATACAGGGCGTTACGAAAAAACAAACAGACAAAGGGTCAAAGGGCTGTAACTCCGCAGCCAATTTTTTTTTCAAATTTCTGTACGCGTCAATGAATCAGAAATCAAAAATACTACAATTTTGCTTATTTAATTGTATTCGTATCTTTACAAACAAAAAAGTTGCAGCCCCTAAATTTTCATGTAATTTTCAATGCGAGTTAAATTAAAACAAATAAAACATACCTAGTTATTAAAAACTAATTTCTGGACCATAATTAACACTTAAGCAAACAAAACTGTACATCTACTACAAGAGATCGCTGCACTATCTCTGTAGAACGTAAATTGAAGGTGCAACTCGTACTAAAAATTTCCCACTACCCACAAACTGGTGACCAAGGATTTTAGAAAACTCCCTGCCATAATCAGAAAAAAGCAGAATGATAATCGAAGAGTTTGCGCAATTCTAGTATTTGTCATTGTCCGTTCATGTTGGATATTCCCAATACATTACAAACTGATAACAAAATTAGAAAGCTTCAACTATAAAATCTTGTAACTGATATTTTGGACATGGAAATAAATTTTGAGGAATATTTTAACACAAAATGAATAGAAAATGTTTCTTGAAAGCGATTTTAACTTTAAACAAATGTCTTTAGGGGGAATATGGAAATCTTCCTGGATTTTCTTTAATAACGGTCAAAAAAAATGTCGTTTAAATTATTTCTAAAAATTTTCCAAGCAGATCACAAAGGACAGGGAAAATTTCACGATTAATTTCGCCTCGAAATTATATTTTGTGTCTCCCAAAGATGCGAGGAAAATTTCGAAAAAAAATCAAAGTGGGAAATATTCAATTTTTAATCTTTTTGCAATAACAAAAAAAATCAGTAAACCCAGTCTTCTTTGTAGCATAAAAATTGCAAAAATTTTGTATGGACGGAAATTAGTTCTCTACTCATTAAACGTTTTGTGGTTATTTGGGTTATATAACTAAAATAGTTTGTAATTTGTTGTAGAGATGGAGCAAAGTGGTTTAAAAACAACTTTACAGTACAATAATTACTCAACAAAAAGACCTGCACGTATATTATGCAAGCCGACTACCGCAAAAATAAAATAAAAAAATTTCTACACAGAAAAGAAATAAAAAAAAGTTACTAACGTGTATTTTATAAACAATCAATAGTTTTATGTAACTTGTAAATGTTTATTAATAAAATAACCTTGCAGGATTGATAAGAAAATATTTCTTGGAGGGAAAATAATTTTTAAAAAATACAGGACAAAAATGAACACCGCATTATTATTTTTTTTAAATGCCAAGGCAACAAGGGTGCTGTAATGTAATGTAAATTTTATTGTAAGAGGGGTGGTTTCGTTGATTGATTTCCCATATTTTTTAAATTAATTATTACCCCTGTTCAAAGCGTTAAGGTAAAAAAATTTAATTAAATTTAACTATTTTTCCGATTGTATTTTTTTTATTATTGTAACATCCCGCCAATCAGATTGAAAAGAATTCTTGGAATTCTTTCTTCCTTGGAAGGAATGTGTAAGGTCTCAAGTCAAAATCGCTCAATCAGGGAAACATAAATAAAAACAGATCAACAACGAGAGGTGGAACTGTTTTTGAAGTGAACAATGAAGATGAAGCCTTCCCCAATCAGTACCTATTACCAGGAGCACAGAAATTTGTACAGGAAAACCCTGGACAATAATTTATATAAACAAAACCCACGTGAATATTAATTTAAACTCGTCTACATTTGAGAACTTACAGGTTTGTAAGAAGTTCTAGTAGTTAGGAACACAGAAAGGATAAGAAGTTATCTTGGACTTTCTCTTCAAGTCTTCACCCATGAGCGTTATAACGAATCAATGATAAACATTTTATGTTTAGGATCACATGATTTATAAGAGATATTTGGGTTTTAAAAATGAAATTACCAAGAGGTCGTTGAAATAATCGTTCAATTAGGAATATAGAAAGTTTAGGAGTTGTCCAAAAAATTAATAAAGATTTCTAGAGACATACTTCGATTAAAATTTAGATTAAGTATTAATCGGATTTATACGTCATATCAGAAAAGGAGTTTGGAAAGTAAGTTAAAATTAAATGTACAGAACGAGTCAAAAGTGTTGAGACAAAAAAATTAACCTTCTCGACCCTTATGTTATAGTTCACAAAATTATGGGTTTGGGGTGATGCAAGACGTTTGTTAGGCAATAAATTTTAAAATGCAACTACCAAGAAACAAATCTTTGTAATTTATAAATAAATTAGTTTGAAAACAAAAACAGAAAGAAATAAATTTAAATAATTATCGTGTAATAAATCACAACAATACAAGAATGTAAAAAAATATCTCTTTGGCTAAAAGAAAAGTAATAAAATTTTAATGAAGCATTCTAAAACATCAACATAAAAATTTTGCTTTAATTTATTGTTAAAATCTAATGATTTGTTAATTAAAAATTAAAATGAGAAAAGAATTTAACCTGTAACGTATGAGGGCCATTTATTTAAAAAAATGTGCTGGCAATAAACTAAGCCCATAATTTATATTTTAATTTCAGTTACGATTAAAATAGTAACAACGTCGTTTGAGGGCGGATAGGCTGCTAATCCGTCTTAAAAATAGATGCATACAGTCAAAATCTGACGCTCCTGCTTTCTCAAGTAGGCGAACTTATTATTGTGACATTTTTCAGCCATTTAAAATTTGTCACAAAACCTACGAGTTACTTAAATGTTTACGAATAAATAAGAATAGATTACGAAAAAAATTATTTATTTTCTTTTCCATTATCTGTAAAAAAAAACGGAGAAGAAAATCTAAAGAATTCAGAGACACAGTCAAGGATAAGAAAAGTAGAATAGGAATCCAAACTTATTTTTTATAAGAAATGTATTCGATTTTCTAATTTTTTAGAACATAGTTCGTTTGCTTTTTTTATTTTAATGTAGTTCCCTAAACCGAAAAATTCAACTGATTGCGGTCTGGCGATCGTTTTGGCTAAGAGATTGTGAAATTATGTTACCGTTAACAAATTTATTTATTGGACGCATTGCATTAAAAAATATTAAAAATAAATCGTTGCTTACGGTGAGTTTTTTCAACTTCTATCGAAAATTCTGTAGGTTGAGGCTATTTTCCCGTGACCATTTATTTTTATAACATTTGACGTGACTAAAAACAAATAAAGATTATAAATAGATACTTTTTTTTATTTTTAGTTTTTCGTCTAGAAAATAAATATAAAATGGCATCTTTTTTAAAAAAAAAAACCGACTTTCCAATTTATCATTCACGTACACACTTTGCAGTTTTATGAATTATTTTAAGAAAAAAACCAACACTTGCGTAATGTACTCAGAGTCTAAACATAGTCCGGCCAGGGAAGTTTTTTTTTCTCTTTTCAAATTCTGAAAATATTTCACAAAAATACATTTCTGTAAATAATGATTTTTCCTTCTTTTTTCACTGTTCCCTAATTTTTGTTCCTCCCCCTTTCCTCTTTATTCCCCACCTAATACTCGAATTTTGCGATTTTTTTTAATATAATATTTTTAAACATTTTAATAAAAGCAATATGAATCATCATCCTCTGTATATAAGAAAGTCATAACGAAAATAAACGTTTGTGAAAAAAATGTTAAATTTAAGCATCTCAAAATTGCATCTTAAAAATCCGCACGTTCTCTGGCAGTCTGGCTTGCTGTTTTATGTCTTCTGTAGCTTTTAGTTTACATGTAATGCCCCTACCCGTACAGTTATATTTATAATGAAGTTACAATAACAAATTAGGTTTATATTTGCCATGAAATTGTACCTGCTAAATATAATTTTATTAGCAGTATAAAACCAGACGGATTTAACTTTAGCTGATGTGGTGGTCTTATCAGATTAATGACCAAAGCAATAAGACGTTTGTTTTTATCTCTACACACATTTGGATTACTTCAATTAATTTTATAACTCGTACTAGCGCAAACGTAATTTTATTTAAGACAAAAGGAAATTTAAAAAATAACCGAGAAATATTTTATCAATTCTCTAAGGGTAGAGGAAAAGAGAAGGGGGTAGTGAACAGGTAAGACTAATTTTCAACTTTACTCATGTGGATTATTATAAAGACGGGGGGAGGGGACAATGGAAGGAGGGGAAGGTTAGAATCAAAAGGGAAGGGAAAGGATTGGAAGTAAAAAATACTTTTCCAATTTTCCTGCATTCTGTTTTCATTTTATTTTAACTAGGGCCTATTTCTGGTGCTATGGCTTAGCACAGACGCTAAAGAAGAAGCCCCAGAACACCTTTTATAACTTTATGTTGTTAAACTCGTATCTAAGCAACCAATGTTATAGAAAATTAAATTTTAGTAAGTAGGTTATGAACCTTAGCTGTTTCTCATAATCATAAAATAAATAACTCTACCCCAAAAAAAAAAACTATTTCGTGTGTTTCGTGCTAAAATTGGCGCCCCACAGTGGTTTAAACGAAATACATTTCCTGTATCGATAATTGGTGATAAAAAAATAGCAAAGTTCATTGCTACAGTCATTAGCCTTAATCTATAATTCAAATAATTTTTCTTTTACTTTCACAATTTTTACTTGGGTGCTGTATAAACCTTACAATTTTTTTATAAAAGATCACAAAAGTACTTCTTCGTCGTTCTAGAAGATTATTTTATTTAAAATGATGTCTTAAACAAATCATGGCGAAAAATTTCGCTATTCTAGAAAACGATGGCATACTTTCTTTTTGTGTTTTTTAATTTTCTTTGTTACGAAGGGAAATGACGAGGAAGTCCAAGCTAGTAATCATTGTTTACAATGTAATGTACATATAAATTATGCAATGGTTATTTCATAGATATTATACACACCCATTTGCGTCACACTCACGTATGCAGACCTGCAAGTCTACTAGATGTAGAAAAATGCATTTACAATAATTATATTACATCACAATACTGTAATTTTATTTTTAAGAGTCCGATCTATTTTTGAAAATAAAAAAAACAGGAAAAGAAAACTGAATTTTTATTTCACGGTTCAACCAAAAAATCGGATTAGGTTGACTTTTGTGGGACACCCTGTATATTATTCCAAAATATTACGTGTAAAGCAAATAACAAAAAAAAATCATTTACCATACTTTTGTCATAAGGGAATTGCTTTAAAAAAAAAACCTGGTCAAGTTGGTTGTGCTAACCTAAACTGAACCTTGAACCCAGACTGAATTTGCTCCCGTTTCTAATCCAGTTTTTTGGGCTACCCGACTTGGACCGATCCAATTTTTTAATTAAACCCCTAAACTGACCTTCCCAATCTAATTTTAGAGCATCGAACTAAATTCAAGTCTTCAACTTGGGTCCTAAGTGCGAAATTTCAAAAAACGTGAAATTGACTGAATCCGATCCTTAAAACATTTCCAGTCTAACCTTCGATTGAATTCAAGTTGTCGAGAATATTTAGAGGGATTTTCAAAGCAAAAATCAAGTCAAGATTTCGTGAAAGCACAGCTAAACTTGACCCGATTTTTTGATTACCCTGTACTAACCCTCGAGAAGAATTTACTTTAAAAAATGCGATAGGAACTGTAAATAAAACTTTGTTTGGTTAAACTAAATGATTCAAAATGTTAATATTGAGTACAGCTCCGTGCTTGTTCAAGTTTTTTTACGGATGATGTGTGCACATGGAGAAAAGTGTTAAAAGGACATTTTCTTTTGATAACACGGTGGGACGCTTGCGCAGGCGGAAATATCTGAAGTAGCGTCGTAAAAACGACGTTCTACTCCTACACACGCGTTCTCTCCGGCATTTGACATCGATATCCGCGGAAAGTACTACTCAAATTTCTCAGTGAGTGTAGTTTTTTTTTTCGTATTCGGTGGCTGTGAAAATTTAAAAATTTAACTGTCAGTGTTAATGGTTTTTTGTGTGGGGTATTTTTTCAATTTTAATTGTAAGTACCTTAACTTTTAAGTAACAGCCGAGATTTTCTAAAACGAAAACTTTGTTGGTAAGAAAAAGTTCTCGATTACTTTTTGAAAAATTTTAAGATTTCAATCCAAATTAATTTTGTCGCGTTTTTATTTTCTGTTTGGGGAAAATTTAAAATATTGTAGGTAATACATAAAAGTTTTCGAACATTTTGCTCCAGCCTTTAAAAATTAATTTAAATCCAAAAAAATTTAATTCCTAAGCTTTTGGAGAATTTTTTTTCAATTCCTGAATTTTTTTTAAATTCCTGAAATTTTTTCAGTTCCTGAAATTTTTTTAAATTCCTGAAATTTCTCTAAACTGAAAAAACCGTGTATTTATAGCTTAAAATTTAATTGCATATTCAACTGTGTAGGTACGTCCTGTACAACGACTATGTAAAAAGTAAATTTAAAAATACTTTCAGGCTTTCGTCACCAAATCGCAAATCTTGAAGCACCTGTAAAAACATCCGGCTGTAACCTATATAACAATGCAATAGCTTGACATTTCTTAACAGCTAAGAAATTTATTGTTCAATGAAATTTTTTATAGCTACATTTATTAAATGTATTAGAAAAGGACCTACAGGTTATCATGATAATAATATTATAAAGCGCGTTCTTCTACCAATTTTGTTATTTATTCCTGATCTTCAGATCAAAGAAAAAGGGTTAATTTTTCATTATGTTAGGCAAGAAAACCTTTCTCTTGTAACCCAGCGCTAAAATTAAATTCTTACTGTGTCTGAACTTGAATAAAAATTATTATGGGAAATTTTGAAGTCTTCAAATCAATTTGAAGTTCAAAATGTTTTTAATTTCAATTAAGTTCTTTGACTGACTGAAACATTTACAGTTCAATCCAAGGTTAGATCGGATTCAGTCAAGTTTCAGGCTTCAGTTCAAATTGCGAACTGCAGGGAAAAATGGATCGGTCCAGGTCAGGTTTAAATTTTTAATCAAAACTTGAACTGAAAATGAATTCAAGTCAAGCTAAATTTAGGATTGAAAAAATTTGATTCTGTTTAGGGTTTTAATTGGAAAATTGGATCCAACTCGAGTCGGTTGCTGATTGTTCCTGAATGAAACTTTTCTAAACCTTGAAGAAACATAATTTTCTTTAGAAAACTGTATCAAATGACCCAAGAAAAATTCTAGGAAGTTCATTATTATTCTAGAAAGTGTTTATAGCAAAACGAGAAATGTATATTTGTAAAAATTCCAAATAATAATTTGGACACGCGATGTTATCGTTATTTCCGAAAAATTTGTATGTGACGTAAATTCGTAATAATATTTTGTAAGAGCAAAACATTTAAATGTTATTGACCTTCTCTTTTTACACCTTCGTGTTGAATTTTCAGTAACAAAGGAAAATCAGAAAAGGATTAGCAGAAAATTTCACTTAACACAAGCAGCAAACATAAAACTTTTCCTATCTTTATTTAATTTTCAAAAGAACAATGGGTTTATATTAATATTAATATTTCAAAAGCCAGGCCTTTAATCAGACTTTTATTCTTAAAATCGCCTGATTTTTAACGGACCAACCTCCTTTATGGAAATTTTAGCGAAACATACCACAATTTTTAAACTAAAATAAAATTTCTCTCTCTAGCGCTGTTGACTGTATCTACAGCACTTAAAAATTCCTTTTTCAACACTGCCTTATTATTCAGAACCGCCAAAAGGGATTGCTATAGTTAGCGTGAACCCTAAAGATTGCAATTAAAACGTCTAACGAGGTCTTTCCCTACCAGAATAACTCTTGTACGCTGTTTGCTTAGTTTCTAGGGGCTTTAAAATTTTCAGTTTCAACCTAGTTCTAGGAAAAAAATGTTCAAGACTGTAAAAACGGAAGCTGGGTAATTTGTCAGGGAAAAAAATTAAGATGCATGTAGTTTTATGTTTAATCATTTCTGGCAAGGTTTCAAAGAACATATACAGGGTGATCTAAATTTTGCGAATTTAAATACTAAATAAAAAATTTCTTGGATGAATATAATTTTTATCATTTTCTAGGGGACGTCCTGTATAATATTTTTGGATATTTCAATTCGGAATTAAGTTCTGATTCTAGGAGTACCAGAAAACAATTTTTTAAAAATAAAAAAAATAAGTTAGGAAAATGTTTGTTTTTATTTTTCAAAATGTAATGTAATTGGGTCAAGAAAATTTATAATTATTTTTAAGGGGGAAATATACTGAGTGTTCGAAGGAATTGAAGAAAAAATTCTATTCACCAAAAAAAAAAGGAATTTCGTGTAAAAATTAAGGGATGTCCCAAAATGTGGGTTACGCTAAATAAGAAAAAAAATAATATTTCTTGTGTAATTTCCTTTCAAAACTGCCCTATTTTCTTACAGGTGTAAATGTAAAACTCCTTTGAGTTTCTTATAATAGATTTCCGCTCGTATGATGCAATAATATTTTGATTCATTTCCAACTGTTGGAGGGATATGATGCTATGTTTTTCAGCTATTTCTAAATAGTCGAAATTAGGTTGACTTTAACCTGAAAACTTATCAAAATTATGATCTTGTTTATTAAAGTTTTTCACTGATTTTCCGAGATAATTGTGTTGCCAATTTCCACAGTTTTCCAATGGCTTGTGAAAACATCTCTTCACAAAAAAATGTTTTCTCTCTTCATCTATGAATATCTTTTAAACTGAATCTAATCCATAAGAGCTTTTAGTTTTAGTTTCTTTAACACTTAAAATAGAAAGTGTGCATGATTCATTCATTTAGACACGTGAGGTGTTAAAAGGCATAAATAATGAAGCTATTATTAGTTATTCAACCATCTAAAAATGCTAGTTACTAATTGATTGAAGTTCCGGAAGTTTAGATAACTAAATAAATATTTCAACGATAGTTTGATTATAAACAATTTTTTTAAAGGGTTGCGAATTATTACTTTCCCATACCACCACTGGTATATGGGCTCTTCCAAAAATTATTACAAAAAAACTGGCCACACGATTTTGTTTAAATTTTCTACACTTATGCATCTTGGTATTAGCTACATTTTCGTTTTTTGATTAATGCTAGAATTTCACTGTGGCGCCCTCTACGAATTTTTGAAAATCTGAAATTGATTCTCCTATAGCTCCTTTATTAATCAAAATATGAAAGAAGTTTAAATATAAAAGTTGTTCAGTATATTGCTCTGCATTCTCCTAAATTTATATCACGTATACAGGGTGTTTGGTTTCCACAGTCCAACAAGCAACTTTGTTATTTTAAATGAAACACCCTGTATATTATTATATAATTGAATGCAAAATTGAATTGTCTATCACATAGTATAAGGTAGTCATATAGCTAAAATGTACGGTTGATGAGAAAATCGCGAACTTCCGCTGCGTTAGTAAATTAGATGCCTGTCTCTCTTCTGTACGTATCGAACCCGTATAGTCTGTTGTTTCTCGCTACGCATTCAAGTGATTTAACTTATACAGATCCATCACATATTATTCGGTAAGAAACGATTGTGGAAAATATCTTAAGACACAAGAACGCAAGTGTCGAGTCGTGTTATAAGAAAAATAATTTTTTTATTGGTTGAGTAATCGGAAATCCCAAACATTTATATTTCTGTTATTAAGCGTAACCGCACATCTAGTTAAGGACAGATTAATGACTTTTCCACAAGAAATAAATGTTAAAAGTTAAAATTAGCACGAGAGGAAGTTAATTTTCCTATTAACATTCCGTGAAAGATTTTTCCATTTAATGATGGATGTAATTGAATATTACTAGTTATGATTCAGAAACAATTTCAAGTCAAAACTAATTTAATGGTTTTGATTTTCACGCATTAAACGCATTAAACTGCGTAACAGTTCCTCTTTTTTTATGAACGATTCAATTAAAAACAAAGCCAGGTGTTTAGTTTTTTTTTTATTAATATTTCCTTATTATTGTTGTTGTTCTAGCATGCACTAGATTGCGTAACTCGTATAATTTACTGCAAATATGCTGTTGTTATGCTTTACGTTCGTTACATGGAGTATCATAAAACTCGAGAAACCATTACGAAGCCTTTCAAGTACACTTCAGTGTATTTGCTGCACAAACATCCTTTCTTTATCTCAAGTCCAAGAATTTCTTATCAATGTTAGTGTAAGGTAACGGGGTTACTGCCAGTAAATCGAGTTGAAACAATAGAATCGTGTTATACTAAAGTAAACTTGTGAAAGTAAACAATACAAAAAAAATTACGAATTGAACTTTCAGGAACGTTTCCTGTTCTGATAAAAGGAATGATTCACCCTGTATATATAAATTATTACAAATATCTATCGATTTTTTTTATTGTAATTCAGGATATTTTTATATTTTAAAATCCTGAAAAAATATTCAGAATGCGATGATCGATCCCAAGACTTTTTAACTTCCTGAATAAAATTATGTCAAGAGACAGTGAAATAAAATAAAATTCTAGGTCAAATAAAATACATTTTAATTCTCTTCCTCATTAGTCTTAACTAGTTTAACGTAAAGTTAAATTTCTAATTGTTTCCCTACACCTGCACTTTATTTTCAGATCCAGTCATGCGTCCCAAGATAGTACAAGGACTAACCTTGTATTATTCCCTATTTTCAGCACCTTGTCGAACAGTGCTTCTTACCCTAAAGTACCTCAACATCGACTTTCCTCCAGGAGGAATGAGACAAATCAATATCCATGAAAAATACGAACATTTACATCCCTGGTTTGAAAAAGTTAGTGCTAATTTTAAAATTGGATTTTCCATCACCTGATTTATTTAAAAGAAAAATTGCTGATAAAAGATATGTTAACGGAAATAACGTTGGCAGTGCTTGGTTCCGTTATCGGTTAAGCAAACAGGAAAATGTTATCTTAGAAAATTGTTTAAGAGGCTTCGAGAGATATCAAAATCGCATAGACTTCAAAGGTTTTCCTCGTATTACGAAATTATTACAATGGAAATTTTTTTCTAATCAATTCCTGAAATTTAAGATAACTTTCTAATTTATTTTTAAGAATATCCCTTTGACCCAAAAAAATTTTTAATTGGTTTTAAAAAAATAACAGCAAAGAAAAGTAGGGGAAAATATAAACTAGGAAAGGTTGCAATAAATGAAAAGCGCAAACGTAGTTCGTAATAAAATAAATCAAAATGTCTCAACTAATTTGTGGCGTGTTAACTCGGTTAGATTTTAAGGAATTTCCCCGAGACATACCGTTGTGCATAGCACACCTAGAAAATAAAGGGAAAATTAATAATAAACATCCGTAAGTTATTCTCTTGAATCCAATTAAGAGATTTAAAATAGATTTCAGGATGCAGGCGAAAATTAAACAGCAGCCCAGAAGTGTTTGATGGTAGGATATTAATTCATTTGCCAGTTGCTGAATTGGTCAGCTATTAGAGTTTAGAGTTTCACGATTTGTGGATTGGCGTTTTGCCAATGCAACTTTTCCGCACTGACCTAAAATATGTAATCATAAACTGCGAAAGATGTTTGACTTTGCTTTGCAATTTAAGAAGAATTTTGGGGATCTTACAAAACGAAAAATTTATTCTGTTAAACCTTAACACCGACGTCGGTCGACTAGATCAAAAAAATTGAATTTTAATTTTTTTTCGGATTAGACGAACAGTTCGAGTCTCCCGTATAACACGGTTTTGGGTAGACTCTATAATCATACAAAGGAAACAAACCCCCCTTCTTTCATTTTCAAAAAAGCTTACACCAAAATTATGAACCCCCCTCTAGCTACAATTTTGTTAAGTGTCTTAAGTTTGTATTCTTTCTGATAGCAATAATAATTACTAAAACAATTAGACAGTTTACCCCTGTATATTTTAGCAATTATACTCATAGAAATAATTTATAACTTAAAAAAAAGTGGCTGCTCCAGAGGAAAGCTAAAAGCTTCCAAGTCTTTCTAAAAGCTTCTGTACTTCTAGTACGAGCCGACTCCATTTATTCCCAGCAGTAGTTAAGTGCCTTTCTTGATGGTTATTTCAAATATACAACACATCTCGTTATTATTTATTTAGAAAATTATGGAATACACATAAACCGAATGTTTAATAAATGAAAACTTTTAATGTAAAGTATGCCTCGTATTTCCGGTTAAATTTCTCGGTGCATTTAAAAAAAACTGTGTGACATGGAATGTAACACATAAGAAAAAGTTTGGAAAAACACTGTTTACACTTGGTTATGTATCGCAACTAAAAATAACTGGGAAGTAAACACACCGAATTAAATTTATCCAGCGCCGCCGTAACACTACGAGCAACGTGTATTATTTGAATTTTTCAGAATGTTTGAAGCATTTTCAGGAAATATTGTGACTTAAAGTTAGATGAAAATAAATTTTGCAAATCGTAAAAAATTCGGACAAAAATATCTCAGGCCGCCCCTGAATAATTTTTATATCAAAAAATGGAAAGGGGAAAATTATTGCAGTAACAAAAATATCACTTTAGGAGGTGGTATCTCCGGAACAAAGCATGTTTGAACAAATTTTAATATCAATATGGTGCGAAATTTTCCGAACATCCTGTATATTTATTAATTTCTATTTTAATTGTTTATTTATTGGAAAAGATTTCAATTAAAATTTTGGTAAGGATACGTTTTTATGTATAATCTAACTTTTTTTTAATGAAACACCCTGTATATTTTAAATGTAATTTAAATTTGGGTTATAACGCATCAAAAAAAATTCAGTTATTATTTCGTTCTATTACTTGGACTTAATGACAATAAAATAAAAAATGTAAAATGTAGGAAAGTCGGTCATTTTAAATTTCTTTTTTTTTTCTGAAAATTAAATGCCGTGGAATTGCCATGAAAACCAGGTCAAGAGTAATCTCAGCGCAACTGGAAATAAATATAAAATTTACTGTAACGTAAACAGGAAAAGTTTTATTTACCGAGAAAAAATATAAAAATTTTTTGGTTTTGTTGACAACCTTTCCAACAGTTTACATTTAAAATACAAATTTCCTGTTTCTTTCCATGTTGGAAATATCTTCGTGTTTACTTTTGTTACAAAAATATTCATTTTTCAGGATTAAATAACCTACTTAATGATTTTTTGTTTTAATCACAAGCTTTCAATAAAAATCGAATTAAAATATAATAATTTTCAGGGCAAACCTGAATTGCTTCAGTTTTTAAATCTGCCATTTGGGTTCAACACAAACCTTTAATAAGCTATTCTCGTGTAATTAGTTTACTGGACAAGGGTCAGACTAAAGTCTCGAAAAGGGTATTACTGAATTAGACTCGATGCAATTAAATATCCCCCGCCCCCCATCAGCGGTAGAGTTTGGCTGAAAGCTTGCCTCCAAGTAGGGTTTCCAATGTAATCTTAATTTTATACACAGTAACTCCGAAGTTTAGGTTACGGTTTTGAAAAAATATAAAATTTAGACTCAACAAGGGAGGGACAAAAAGGGGTTGCTACAGCGTGTTATACGAGGGAGGTCTACGTGTAGTAACCCAACTGAAATTTTTGCTTCCCTGGAGGAATTCCGCCTCTAGGCCGCAAGGAGGAAATAATTTTGGAAAAGTCTGGCAAAAGATTTGTCTATGGCAACGAATAATCCTTAAAAGCCCATGCAGGACAAAACAGTTCCATTAAAGCTTGTCCTCGTGTGGAGGTTGATTTTTTTTGGGTCAATTTTAAACGTCATGTAAGATTTTTTATTATTTTCAAAATATCTCACGAGGAATTATGGTTGCCATGGCAACTTCTAGCATTTCAAGGATCTAAATTTAACAAACCTCTGTTTAATGTTCTGTAATCCATTAATTTTTAGAAAATATCTTAATATCCAGGCATTCTATACTTTTATTTCTTTTTTTTTACAGATTAATTATGAAAAAGTTGTACCCACTCTCGTTGATAATGGTCTAGTCCTTTGGGAAAGGTATGATATTTTTAATAAAAAAAAAACAGTTTTTTTTATGAAGATTAACGACGTGTGGTTCGTTAACAGTAACTAATTTTTTTTGTTCCGTGCTTGGAATGTTATAAAAGTGAAATTTTCAGGACTTTCCACTTGTAATTTGTCTTTTTCCGCTTTGCTGCCGCTAATTAGGAGTCGCCAGCAGAGAGGAAGAGGCGAACTAGCAAGACGGAATTCTTCTAATTATTTATTGTTATTCCACGTCTTGTTATTGTTGTCCCAATTAGAGAAACTGTCTAGAAGGATATATACAGGTTGATTCGGAATTTCTTGAATAAATTTATAAATCGTAACTCCAAGTCAACATTTCGGGTACTCTGTGTCAATATGACGCATCCTATATAATAAAGTTATACAACTATTTTATAGAGAATTTTATGCTGAATAAATTTTATTCAGAAATTTTTTTTCTGGGATTTACAATAAGAAAGTTATTAAAGAAAATTCAGATCAATGAATCACCCGGTATAGCATACTTTTTGGGATTTTATTTTCGAAGAGGGCTTGTTTACGCTTGTATGTTTGTATTTAAACTAATTTTAGACCAAACGACCTGCTCGTCTGTCTACAAATCGTATTCATTATAGAAGTAGTGTTTAGGGAGTAAACATTCAAAGAATTTCTGTACAAACATCTCTACCTTATATTTTATTTATACTTGTCTCGGTACGTATTCGATATTTAAATTAAATTAAAAAATTTTAGTTAACCCTATCACTTTTTGTTTTTTTGATAGAAAAAAAGGTATCTATTTTAAATTCAGCGGAATCCTGTCAGAAGATGATGCTTTGAAATCGGTGCCAGGACCATAAACTCAGCTAGGAGCCTACAGCATCAGCATTTTATCATTCTGCATGCTCGAATTTCCATAACGCTGTCAGATATTACTTCCAGATGCTCTTTCTTCCTATTGCTCTCAACCCTCACCAAAAGAAAAAAAGATCTAATGTTTCCGAAATTAAATCACTAAATCAACACTTCAAAGGGTTTCCGTTTTGTCCCTATCACAGATTTAAGAATTTTTAAACAATCTTTAATAATTTTCACCTAGGAATATGGTTACCATGGCAACAAAAAGTGGCTTGAAGCTTCAAAAATTCCTTGGGAGGCCAAAAAGTTTCAGTATATGTTTATTTTTGGAGAATAATTTTTCAGGACATTTTATAATCTCCAAAATATTTTTTAGTGATTTTTATCCAGAACTGAAAGTTTGTCTTTGGAGATAAATATTTTTGGGTAATTTTAGACGGTTTGAAAGAAATTTTATTATTTCCTATTGTTTGGAAAACCTTCGCAAAGTGGAAAAAATGTATCCAAGGTTTCCGATAAAATTACTTTAAAGTGTTTCCGTTTTGTTCCTATTTTGCGAAGTTGAAAATTGTACTAGAAACATGTTTTATTGGAAAACAAGTATGTAAAGTTATAAACAATACGTGCGAAAACTAAAAATGGAAATTTATAAACCGTGGAAATCCTTGAATGCATGTGTTCACTCGATTCTACGTGCCACGACAAATAAAATATTTTCTAATCGTTCCCGTAAATTAAAAATAGGTAACACACCGATCAGAGATAATTAACTTAGAAAAACAATACGTTTTAAGAATTCCGGTTGGATGCGGTTAACATTCACGTTAAAAGGTAATTATGTTGTGTACAAAAAATGTTTAGTCGTTATCAACAAAAATATTTGTTAAGAAACAAACATTCATAACAAAAGTGGGTGTTAAACAACTTATCTGAAATTTTAATTGCATTCAATGACTTCTTCTTACTAAGTAGTAAACGGAAATTCATTAAAATTTTATTCGGTGATAAGGCTTAACAGTAGAAATATTCCAATAGTAACAATGAAAGAAATTCTTTGCTGCTTTAAGAGGTTTTCAATCGAAATGGTAATCTAATTGGACAAATATTTTTAATTCTTTCGTAATAAAAAAACAGTGTTGGGGATTTTACAACAAACTATTTAGTCCATGACTCAGTACTCGGTTAAACCTTGAGGGCTATTACACAAGAAGCTTGTCAGGGAAACAACTAAAAAGTTGTTTTCTAAATGGAAATAAACTTTTCAGGGCCATTTCCGATTGTTCAAGTTTTCAAGAAATTTTCTTGTTTCCGGAAAAAATTTCACTAATTTTCAGATTTTTCACCAAGAAGGTGGAGGTGCCCACCTCCCCTGGACTTACCCTTACTAAAAATAAACATTTTGTTTTTGGTGTTCAACAGTAGTTCGCGAGGCAGCATTGGAAATCACTTGAATGCGTAGCGAGAAACACCAGACTATACGGGTTCGATACGTACAGAAGAGAGACAGGCATCTAATTTACTAACGCAGCGGAAGTTCGCGATTTTCTCATCAACCGTACATTTTAGCTATATGACTACCTTATACTATGTGATAGACAATTCAATTTTGCATTCAATTATATAATAATATACAGGGTGTTTCATTTAAAATAACAAAGTTGCTTGTTGGACTGTGAAAACCAAACACCCTGTATACGTGATATTAATTTAAGAGAATGCAGAGCTAAATACTGAATAAGTTTTATATTTAAACTTCTTTCATATTTTGACTAATAAAGGCGCTATAGGAGCATCAATTTCCGATTTTCAAAACCTTGTAGAGGGCGCCACAGTCAAATTTTAGCATTAATCAAAAAACGAAAATGTACCTAATACCAAGCTACATAAGTGTGGAAAATTTAAACAAAATCGTGTAGCCAGTTTTTTTGTAATAATTTTTCAAAAATTTCAAAACTTTGTTACATCCGGAATTTGAGGGTGCGGAAGAAGTATTTCCTTTAATTTTGGCGTCCAAACGATAATTTCGTGTAATTGGTAAATGTTTTTGGGAAGAGGCCAAATCGCTTAATCAAACCTGCAAACTGCTTCCTCTGGATTAAAGTCTAGGTAATGTCTTTATATTATAACAGTTCGAATTTAAAGTTTTCACTCAACAAGTTTAAAAGCTTTTCCTCATGTATCTTTATCCCTTGATTCATCTTAAGAAAAGGGAATAAATTAATCTTAACGTTAGTATATTTTTAGCATGCGTTGATTGAAGACACAACCTAGAGTAACCTGGAGTTTAGCACATGTTTACGTAAATATATAATTACTAAATATATTCTCTTGAACAGGAAGTAATAACTTACTTAGAACAAATGATACATTTGCATATCCTAGAAAATGGTAAAATTCAACTCTCACTTTAATATGTGATGTGCAAATAGTACTTTCCGGCTAACTATTTGGCAGAATGCCTGAATTCTAAACTTGTTACCACTTTATATAATAATAAATAATAATTATGTACTGCCTTCGTTTTATAGTTATTGTTCCCTCACGCTCTTAAGAAACGGAATTTTTCTCTAACCTATTTTTAGACGCGGAGGTTGATTCAATTACAACAAATCGATAATCCTTTTTTTCCATTCCCTAAGGCATTATGACCTCTATACTTATATAACAATATAAAAAATAATTTTATACATTACGGGTTTTGAATCGCGAGTTCGAGTCTTGCGGTAGGCATTAAATTTATTCACGATTTCATTTTAGCATCACGTATCAGAGCAAAAATTTCGTCCCAGAACTTTAATATTTTCCTAATTGTTACAGTCGAGCTATAGCTAAATATTTGGTACAAAAATATGCATTAGAAGAGAAGAAAAAATTATATCCGAAGGACATAACGCAACAAGCTCGAGTGGATCGTCTTTTATATTTTGATCAAGGCGTACTATCTCAAAATATATCGAATTATTTTGTAAGTACCTACTTTGTTTCCCTAGAATTATTTTTTTCCAAAATTAAAAAGGAAAGGAGAAAAGAGACAGAGAAAAGGATTTTTTTGCTCCTTTTTCAAGTCTTAACGCTACAAAGATCACCTGGAGGCAAAAAGAGTTGAACCAAAACGGAAATTATTTTCAGAAATTTTTTTGTTTCCAATTTACAGTGTTTTAAATCTTCAAAAATTACCTGGAGGTCAAAAAAGTTTACCAAAATCTATTTTTACATACAGGTTGATTTTTTGGGTAATTTAGACAGTTTTCCGGACATTTTTTTTACAGATTCTTATCCAGAAAAGTTTTCAGCTTACGTGGACAGAATTGTTTTTGAACATTTTCAAAATATTCTATACTTTTCCTAGTTTCTCTCTCTCTCCCTATAATTAAATGTAATTCCATTCCAAGGGAAACCCAGTACAAAAAAATCCCTGATTATAATTTAAATTTATTTACAGAAACCTCAAGCAATTAATAGTGAACTTCCAAACCCTGTCTTAGGGGGTGAAATAGAATACAGTCTGCAACTTTTGGAAAAAATTGTATCAAAAGGAAATTATGCTTTGGCAGGTGCCGGTGGAATTGATCAACTCACGATTGTTGATTTTTCTTTCTTAGCTTCCCTTAGTCAACTCGATTCAATGGATTATAGGTTAGTATTTTATTTTACAGGGGTTTGTGAAAATGTCTAGCCTCAATTTAAGGATTTGTTTAAATAATTATCCTACTAAACTAATATTTCAACGTTTTCTAAAAAAAATAATGACTGCGTAATTTTTTTTAAGTCCTGTACTACACGCATCTAAAAGGTCGTTAGATATTTTTATTTAAAATTTTGTTCTTTGAATAGTTATGAAAGATATGAAAATATACGCAAGTACGTGGATTCCTTAAAAGATGAACTGCTATGCTATACAGAATGTTGCCAGGAAGGTGTCGGAATGATGAGGGACTGGGCCAGGAAAAGTTTCAAATATTTACCACGCTACCTAACACAACCGAATATTCCTTATGATGACCAAAATCTCACTGAACGACGTACTTAAATAATTTAAAATTTATATTAATTTATTATTTTTTATAACTGTATAATTTTTTTCTAAGAGGAAAAATAAAAATTTGAATATAAATGAATTAAAAATTTTGCTGCGCCCTGTATATTCACGAACTGAATTGAAGGGGTGCACTGAAACCTGCTTCCCCCCTTTTTAAAATGTCTCCATGTATATTTTTATCAAATTTCGGCACCTAAGACGAAAAATAAAATTTGAGAGGCGCCCAGGCTGCACTTATTTTAAAGTCCAGTGCTGGATTTTTTTTTTGCAATTACAGACGC
Source organism: Hemicrepidius hirtus (assembly GCA_963082805.1). NCBI lineage: Eukaryota > Metazoa > Arthropoda > Insecta > Coleoptera > Elateridae > Hemicrepidius > Hemicrepidius hirtus. The sequence continues at coordinate 31,441,570 of OY720165.1, forward strand.
AGAACTAATTTCCATATAAACCAGAACATTTCGAATAACATTGATAAACAATAGCGACAATCAAATAAATAATAGAAAAGACTTACATTTTGGAATGGTAGAACCGGCTTAGAACTGGAAGAAGGGCCCTCCGAAGTCACAACACCTCCCTTACACAAATTTCGAATACAAAATCAAAAAAATACACTCTTTTATTTACACTAAACACTCTTTCTTTCACTAATTCACTTTCATTACTGCCGTATTTTTGACTAAAATGTGTGTAAGATGACACACTCATCGGCTTGTTTGTTACCTAAATTACAACTCGCCCATTCACGTGAAGAGCGCAGGTTTGTTTATGGAATTTAACAAAGAAAGTACCTAATGCGATAACACATATGTTTGATAAGAGGATGTTCTTTTGTATTGAGGAATTTATTCGGAATAAATATACGAGTTTCTTTAGACACGCTTAATAATAAGTGGAAAACTCCATTGGCGTAGTTAAATTTTCCTAATTTTTTTTAAATAATTAGTTTTTGGGAAGATCTCTGGGGGTTGGAATTCCTTCAGATAGACAAAAAGAGTTCGCTCATTGAAGACAGTTTTAAATTGCTGTATTTAATTTTCCCGAGGATTTTCTAAATAAAAAAATTATTAGCTTCAAATAGTCGCCGTTTTATGATAGGTAGGAGATTCCCTAGGGGCCTATTAATTCCAAACAATAAAATAGTGAAAAGAATTAAGATAAAACTTTTGGTGGTTCTAGGGTTTTAATTCCGTTAAAAGAATTAAGGGTGTAATTCTTCTACCAAACAATAAGGGTGAGCCGCAACAGCAAAAAAAACAAAATAATAATAATTAAAAAAAACTAAAAAGGGCCTGAATAAAATAAAATCGTATCAAACTAGCGTTGATTAACAAACAAACTCAATTTTTTTCCTTTTGACAAACATAAATTACATAAAATTTATATAATTATCAAGTTCTATTATTTCTAATAGGTGAGTTTATTTAAATATTAATAATAAATCAATTTAATATTTCCACTAAATTACTAATTTTAAAATATCTTTTTTTTTAAATCAAATATTTTTTCTAATTAATTTTAATACTCTACTTTATTTTAAAAAATAATTTTTAACTTATTTTATTAAACTTTACCCAAGAAAAAATAATAATTAGAATTATTTTAAATTAATATAGGTAGTGTCCTCTAACGGAAAAACGATTTACTTTTTAGTAAAGTTATGATCCAAATTGTAAATTATTACAGGAATCCGAAATGTGACTTTAATTATTTGTAACAATTTAATTTAATATTTTATAAAAATAAAATAGTTTTTTTTTTAACATCATAAATTTTTTTTAATTAATTTTAATGCTTCAGTTTATTTAAAAAAAATGTAACTTGTTTTATGTAACTTTACGCACGAAAAGTAATAATTAAAATAATTTTCAATTAATACAGGTAGTTCCCTCTAGCGGAAAAATGGTTTACTGTTTAGTAAAGTTATGATCCAAATTGTAAATTATTACAGGAATCCGAACTGTCACTTTAATTATTAGTAACAATTTAATTGAATATTGAAGTTACTTTTAAAATATTTTTTTTATCATAAATTTTTTTTAATTAATTTTAAAGCTTGATTTGAAATAAAAAAGATTTGTAACTTATTTTATTAAATGTAATAATTAGAATTCTTTTAAATTATTACAAGTAGTGCCCTCTAACGGAAGAACTATTTACTTCTTAGTAAAGTTATGATCCAAATTGTAAATTATTACAGGAATCCGAACTGTCACTTTAATTATTGTAAAAATTTAATTTAATATTTCATTTACTTTTAAAATCGTTTTTTTTTAAGTTATAAATTATTTCTTATTAATTTAATGCTTGATTTGATAAAAAAAAGATTTGTAACTTATTTTATTAAAAGTAATAATTAAATTATTACAAGTAGTGCCCTCTAGCGCAAGAACGATTTACTTTTTAGTAAAGTTATGATCCAAATTGTAAATTATTACAGGAATCTGAACTGTCACAAGTCATAATCTCTGGTGGGTGCTTACATAACCACAACATCGACCCCAACCAAACGTTTTCGTAATCGTGGTGGCCATATTGGTGTCAAGGTTCCAGGAGACTTATTTTGGATAAATCAGGTATAATATTGCAACAATTTACATATAATTTAGGTTATTTAATGTGTCCGGTAGCTGATTATTACATAATTATGTAACAATGTTGTAAGACTTATGTTGTTGTGCGAAGAGGCTTCGTTCCGTAACCACTCATATTTGGTAATATCCAGGAGTAAATTAAGTTTTCTCCAGTAGGATTTTAACCATTTGTTAACTCTTTAACGTTTGATGTACTTAATGCACATGTACAACCAATGTATTCGTGAAGCTTGGACCAGTTGTCAAGATCTCTGAATTTTGAAATTATGTGCTCCGATTCAGATAATTATACCTGCAAGTTCTCTCGTAGGTCTCACATTAATTCTCAAAGATGTCTGTGGGTGGGTGGAATAACCCGCCACCTCCTGGAACGGAAGTCGCTCAGGAAGACGAAGACGAGGAGCACTCATCCACATCCTCTAAAACCAAAGCCGAGGACCATAAAATACGAAGTATAGACCGCATCGACCCCTACTTAAAGAACCCCGAATACGTAGAGTATGAAAAGCGAACACACTCACGAGACCGCTCCCGTCATCGCCATAGCAAATCAGAAAAAGAACGAAAATCCAGAGACGTCGATAAACAACGATCACGGTATCATAGGTCACGATCCCGAAGCAAACGACACCACAGGTATCGTAGTTATTCCCGCAGCACATCCCGAACCCGACATAGCAAATCAAAAAGAGAAAAACGCCACAGGGGATCGTCTTCACGTACCCGTCGCTCATATTCACGATCCCGTAGTCGATCAAGAACCCGTAGAGGGCATCGTCGTTCTAGGGCACGTCATTCCAGGGGCCGAGATGAATTACGTTCCGGTTCTGAAGAAAAAGAGGAATTAAACACCTCGGGAGAAGTCGATGATGACGATGAACCGCTTGCCAAGGAAAATGCATTTAAAAATGACGGTTCTTTTCTGGAAATGTTTAAAAAAATGCAGGAGGAAAAAGCTGCTGAAGCCGCAAAAGAAGAAGCTAGTGGTAGTGAAATTAAAAAACCACTACCGGCTTTTGGGAAACGCAGGGGAGGGCGGGTTCTCAAAACAGGGTTGGTTGAAAAAATGAAAGTTGCAGAAGAAACAGGACAAACTGATGGACTTGATGCCTGGTCCGTTTATATGAAAGAAGTGAAACGGTACAAAGAAGCTTGCTGCGATGACGATTCAAAAACTCGGCCTTTAGTTAAATAATAAGACTTTACTTTTCGTTGAAGTTTTTTTGTAAAATAATTTTTTTAAATTAGATTAGATTAAGTTAATCAACACCTACAAGCTGCACATGTTACCTAAATTAGGTAATTTGCCTTTACAAGGCTTTGAATTTTTTTATATCAAATGATTAAATAAAAATTACTTAAGGGTTTGCCAGGAAAAATAAAATCAATGTCTTTGCATGCTTCAGACGTGGATTTTCTTATTCGTAATATCCAACCCCTACGTACATATTTGTTCATTTGGTACAAGTGCCTTCAGAATAGAAGGTTTTTGCTAATCTAAACCATCCGAATGTATTTTTAATTTTAAAATCAAATTTTATGGAAGGTTGAACTAAACCAAAAATATTTTGCTTTTGAAAATTCCAGTAAAAGCTTTCTAACCCGGCCTAAAACTTTTTTTAAGTCTGGTTCAACCTTTTATTAGTAATAGTTAAAACCTATTTTTCTTGCAGACACAATGCCGTCAGCAGTAGAAGCAAAGCCGGAAGAAGTATTCCGTACTGCTCCGTTTGATCCTCGTTTCCCAAATACAAATCAAACTCGTTATTGTTTCCAAAGCTACATGGATTTTCATCGCTGTCAGAAAGTCAAAGGGTCTGATTATAAACCCTGTGAATATTTCAAGAAGGTTTACACTTCCATGTGTCCCCATGCTTGGGTCGAAAGATGGGATAACCAAATCGAAGAGGGTACTTTCCCTGGTAACATTTAAAAATTGTGTCTAGTAATTAAACACTTGTAGTTAATTTTGTACGTTCAAGTTACTGAGTAACAAATAATATCCGAGTTGTATTAATGTAAATAAAAGCCTAGTTGGAAAAATAAATTTGAAATAATTAAATAGTTTTCCAATTATTTAATATTTATTAAGTATTAGAATTAGACAATTAGAGGATAGAATAAATTATAAAATATCTATAAGAAATAATGTATTGAGGGTTGCATAATTTAATTTTATCCTTATATATATTATAATCAATGGGAATTTATTTAACTTTTGAGTTTTTTTTACAATGGCATTCGCTCTTTGGAAGGTAAAGAAGTTTACTTCTTTTTTGGCAGGTCAGGTCCTAACCTTAAAATAACTAAAAAATAATTTTTAATAAAACCTTTTTATAATCAAATATTGCTGTGATTATGGCTGATGAAGAAGTAGTAAACGGTGCTTCAGAAGACAGTGAAGAAAAGTCTCAAAAAAAATCTGCCAAACATGATAGCGGAGCAGCCGATTTGGAACGAGTAACGGACTATGCCGAAGAGAAAGAAATATCCACACAAGATGTTTCAGGGGCAATTTCATTAATTGGTGACCAAAGAAATAAACAAGCAGCAGAAAAAATCGCTAGGGAAAAGGAACTTTTAAAGGTATCGATAAAAAAAGAAGACGTGGACCTTATCGTACGTGAAATGGAAATCTCAAGAACGAAAGCTGAAAGGACACTTCGGGAACATCATGGGAATGTTGTCAAAGCCCTTGTGGCTTTAACAAACTGATTTTTTTGCAAATGCCATGTTTCTGTTTATTTTCTAATAGTAAACTTTTGGAAGTTTTTGTATTAAGCTATTGTAAATAAATCCGTATTCGAATAGCAAACACTCTTTAATTTATTTATAAATACCTGAATTATATTTATAACGCCCCGATTTAGCTTTAAACCCAAAATCGTAAGCCGTAAACGATGAAAAAGCTATAAAACGATATTTAAGTTATACCAAACTATTTAATTACCATTTACATATAATTAATAAGAAAATCTACATGCTATAAGTATTCTCGATCCATTGGAGTCTTCTTAGCTTTCTTATCTCGTGCTCGGGGGAACCACCGATGCTTCGTAGTGTGCGTAATATCCATCAATTCTTGTCGAGCTTGTTCCGGGGTTTTCTTCTTAAATAACTGCTTCAGTGCTGGAGTCATTTGAGTCTTCAAAATAGACGTGTTCTCTTCTACTTTTGCTTCAGGAAGTGGTTTTGTGCACTCGTAAGGAAAGTCTTCTTTCGGATGCCACGCCACGAAAGTACTTCCATCATCGGTTGTTACAATTTTATGGTCGAAATTTGATTTAGAAGCAAAAGATTTCGTGTAATTAACTATTCTGTGGTGCTGCAGGAGTTTATTTGTAACACTTTTTAACATTTTTATTTAATCACTTAACCTCACTTTAGAAACGTCACTTTTCACACACAAAAGTTACCAAGTTTTAAGGTTAGACTCAGTTGAGCCCCCTTGTTTTGATTTTTTAAAAAAAGGGTACGTACAAAATATGTACATTTAATTACCTCTAATCAATCTAGACCGTTTGTGGGTATCAAATAAAATGTTGATCTGTGCTCGGTTTTTAAAATCGTTCCAAAAACTGGACAAAAAACCTTTAATGAAGTTAATCTGTGATAATCGTAAGCTTCATACAAGTCAACAATCGTCATCGCAACGTACAAGACTTAAATCTACTTTATATTATATAACAGCAACCGGTGTCATAGTCGTTGGTTTAAGTTACGCAGCAGTACCCTTATACCGAATGTTTTGTCAAGCTTATAGCTACGGGGGGACCACAACTGTAGTCGGACACGACGACACTAAAGTAGAAAGCATGTCTGCTATTAAACATAGACCTATAACAATTAAATTCAATGCTGATACCGCTTCAAGCATGAGATGGAATTTTAAACCGCTTCAAAGGGAAATTACTGTAAGTACCGTTTCAATTTAAAACCGCAATTTTCATTATTTCCTCCATAGGTCGTACCAGGAGAAACCGCACTAGCTTTTTACACCGCAAAGAACCCAACCGACATCCCCGTTACCGGAATTAGCACCTACAACGTAGTCCCTTTCGAAGTAGGACAATACTTCAATAAAATTCAGTGTTTTTGCTTTGAAGAACAACAATTAAATCCACATGAACAGGTATTTAAAGAGTAATAAGTAAAAGGATTGGTTTGTAATACAATTTCTTAGGTGGATATGCCTGTATTTTTTTATATCGATCCAGAATTTGCTCACGATCCGAAAATGGAATTTGTTAAAGATGTTATGCTGTCCTATACTTTTTTTGAAGCAAAAGAAGGGCTTCAATTACCAGTTCCAGCATTTGCCCAGCGATAATTATCATTTATTGTATTAGAAAAATTAATTTTGTTAATAAATATTTATTACTGACCGTTTAAAGAAGTTTTTTGATGTTTTAAAAATAAAATGGGGGCCTTCGGAATAATATTAAAGTTAATAAAAGCTTACCTTTTGTTCCGTAGCAGACTTACACAGACTAGGGGGTGTTTCGGTTACTCATTGGAGGCGGGGTGAATCTAGAGGACCGTAATCCTGTTGAATAACATCAGACACGATTCCTGGGACTCCTTGCGTTGCACCGACTGAACCCTAATAATAATTAAGTAAATTTTCTTAAAATTAACATAATTTTCCCTGATAAAATACTTTATAGGGGTTAAAATTGGGCTGACAAGCCTCAAAATCACTAGAGAAAACACAACTTGTGTAATATTTTATTTTCTCATCATTGTGTAAGGATGTAATGATAAATACTGATGTGATAACTACCTTTTTTTACATAATACATTATTCAAAAGGATGAAAGATGGTTTGAATAAATTAATATTTAATAGTGGCCGTGATTGGGAAAGACCGACGCATTCCCATGCATTTTTCTCTATCGATAAACAGTGCGTTTACTTTTCCGTGCAAATCAGATTCTAAATTAGCTCTGGTTTTTAAAAGTTGTTGATGCTGTGCTTCAGCTTCCTGTAATTTACGGTGCAAATATTCAATGCTGTCGTGAATATCACGCACTTCCATGACCAATCTGCAAAAAATAAACAAGTTAACAAATAAAGTCTCCAATTTTAATTCCATAACGAAGGCTTTTATTTAAATGATATTTACCTATCTTGTGCCATATCTCTACATAATTCAACTTCTTTCCTATGTGTTCGTGATTCTAATCGAGTATGGGCCACCTTCATGGGGTTACTCTTATCTTGAATAGCTTTACGGATCAATTCCATATTTTTTTCTATTTCAAATACTTCTTGCTGAACCTAAAATAAAAAATTACTATAAGCCAATATCAAACATCAAACAAATTATTATAAGGACCTTATGCAAATGCATTTGTAGTTTACTTTTGGTTTCTAAAAGTTCTGCTGCTCTACGTGCTAGGGCATTATTCGTGTTACTCCAAGCATCCCAAATCTCACTTGATACAGCATTAATAATATTTTCTATGTCCGATCTCATTTGTACAGCTTTTCCTCTTTCGTTTTGCGATCTTTGAACTATTCGGTTACTGTTTTCAGCCCACGTAGTTGTGGTACTTACACTATAATTATAAAAATTAAATACAGGGTGTAATATATACAAAAAGCCTTACGTAGGATCAAAATTTTCAATGCCACCATAATAATTAATGCCTCGGGAAAAGTTATTCAATTGATGACACATGTTGTCGATACCAAGAGCAGATTCTTTACTACGTACGTCAGTTTCGAGCTCATGTTGTGCACTTCTACTGTTCCTTAACTGTCCTTTTGCTTTATCAACTAACGCACTCAATTTTTTTTGGGAATTCCTGTAGCATTCGACTTCCTTAAGTAACGTATGCTCGGCTTGGTCATGCACCAAATCAACTCCTAACATTATTTAATAAAGAAAACATATTCAAGGTGACTGTGTTACATAAAAACCTAATATATTACCTTGTCTATTCTCTCTTTGGAACAAACATTCTTGCGCAATATGTAACGGGGCTTCAACATCCAAAATTGCTTTTTGTAAATTTCGAACTCCATCCTGTAGCAATCCGTTATCTGTTATTAATCTTTCAAGCTCTGTTCGTACTTCATTTCTCCAAAAAGTAGTGTCTGTTATTCTTTCTCCGATCCTTCTACCGGATTCTCTTTGACCTTGGGAAGTTTTTTCATCCGTTTCTCTAAAATACTTAAAATTAGCCGTTTTAATTTTTTAAATACCTAAAACTAACCTCATGACTCTTATAAAATCTCCTCTTAATCGTTCTGAATAATTTCTATTAGTATCCGCTTCATTGTAATGTTTTAAATTGCTTTGGGTCCATTCAAGAGGGGTGTATCGTGTGTAAAGCGCAGCTCGAGCAGCATGAGCTGGATTTCGTTCAAAACCTGTGACTAGATTTGGGAATTTTAATGGTTCGGTAGACATCCCATATGGAGTGTAACAAGGATCTATGATAGCATTTGTAACGGGTTGAGTTGGCCTGAAGTTAAAAGAATTAAGTTTTTGGTTTAAAAATTAAAATTATCTTACAAAGGCATAACTTCTACACTCTCGTAGCCTAAAGTAGGACGCCAAGGATGTGGACGTGGAGTTTCGTAATACTGTCCAATCCTTGCTGGAACTGGAGGCCCCGCAATTTGTTCCATGCACGGAGGGGCCCCAACCGTACTCCATGGTTGGAGTTGCTATAAAAAATTTAATTAAATCTATGATAATTAAGGAAAAGAATTACCTACAGAGTACATAACAGTTTCTGATTTCTCTACCATTTTGATTTAATTCCTATTCAAAAAAAATTATCTAAATATTATGAAGTTTAAAAATTACCGCCGTAAACAATTGTTTTTTTTATTAAACGAATGTGAGGTAGATGGTGCCACAATCAAACGTCATTTAAACGTCAAACGTGCTCGAATTTTTTTAGTTAGGTTCTGGAAGCGTAAAAGAGTGTTTTTAATTTATTCTTGGTGTAATTTTAATTGTAATAAGGTTTACAAAATAGCCTACAAAAATGACGGATGTGATGAAGCCTTCAGATGCACCAGAACGTAAGAGTTATATTATTTTTCGAACTGTCATAATTATCCGAAATTTTGATTTTTTGGGATTAAACCAATGTTTATTTTGTATTAGATTGTCCAGGAACACAGAGTGATGATGCAGGTAAAGCCTCAGCATGTGCAGGTTGTCCGAATCAACAAATTTGTTCTTCGGGTGCTACTAAAGGACCCGATCCGGGCATTCAATTGGTGCAAGAACGTTTAGAGCAAGTGCGGCATAAAATTTTAATTCTATCTGGAAAAGGTGGTGTTGGGAAAAGCACACTTACAGCTTTATTAAGTCGAGGATTAGCTTTAAGTGATTCTGAACGAAACGTAAGTAATTATCTTACCCTGTTGTATCTACTTCGTCTTTCTGATGAACCCCCAAAAAACATTTGTAATTTTATTGGGTTAAAGATTCAAGAGATTAAAAGTTGACCCCTATATTTATCATTGCCCCAAAACCAGGACTTTGTGACGATTTTATCTGTATTTTAGCAAAATTTGCCACACCTCCAACCAAAGTCTGCCTTTGTTTAGTTTCATAACTGTCTGGGAATAGTGGGAATGATTCTGTCTGATGAAAACAGTTCTAAAAACTAAATACGAACTTTAATCTTATATTGAATGCATTGAACCCGTACCAATCTGTACTATGCTCCTTGCCCTAGATATAAATGAGCTAGGGCACTGCGTGTATCTGCATTCCTTTACAAAAGAGAATAATCAATAATGCCTTAAAAGGGAAACAAATATTAAGCATAATTTTCTTTCAATTTTTCCTGCTAGATTATTCTTAAGGGGAAGCTCGGCTATTCTTTTCATTTACAATTTTTCAAATTTTAATAATCGTTTGTTACAAAATTTTGTGTTTATAGGTAGCAGTACTGGACATAGACATATGCGGACCATCACAGCCCCGAGTGTTAGGTGTAGCAGGAGAACAAGTTCATCAATCCGGTTCAGGATGGTCTCCTGTTGTAAGTTATTGATTATTTTTGGGAGTAAATAAAGCAAATTTATTCCCTTTAGTATGTGGAAGATAATTTATCAGTGATGTCTATTGGATTTTTATTATCATCAGTTGATGATGCAATTATTTGGAGGGGTCCTAAAAAAAATGGAATGATCAGACAATTTTTAAGCGAAGTCGATTGGGGAAAATTGGATTATCTTCTCATGGACACACCACCAGGTAATGCTTTATCAGACCCTGAAATATTAAACAAAGGGGACCTTGGACTGTTTACTTAACAACCGATTTATGCATATCTGCCAATGTACTTTTATGTTTGTCCTGATTACAAGGAACGGAATAATGATTTTGCAGAATTAATTATCAACATGGAATTATTATTGTTTATGTCCTTGTCAGAGTCTAAAGTTTTATTATAAAAACAAATTTTAATCAAATGATTTCTTTAAGGTACATCCGATGAACATTTATCTGCTTCCACTTATCTATCTAAAGCAGGTTTGACTGGTGCAATTGTGATAACAACACCACAAGAAGTAGCCCTATTGGATGTACGCAAAGAAATTGACTTCTGCCGCAAAGTGAACATAAACATCTTGGGAGTGATAGAAAATATGTCCATTTTTGTTTGTCCTTGTTGCAAGGTAAAAATAAAATTCCCTTGGGAACACCGCTTTAAAATTCCTAAAATAATGATTTTCTTTATAGAAACAATCTGAGATTTTCCCGGCAGTAACAGGAGGTGCAAAACAGATGTGTCAAGATTTAAATGTGCCGTTTTTGGGAAGTTTACCCTTAGATCCACGTTTAGCAAGATGTTGTGATGAAGGCAAAGATTTTATAACTGAACTTCCAGATTCACCTGCTGTAAAATCTTTAAACGAAATTGTTCAAAGTAAGAATGTTGGTTTTGTTTGATTTTTAATAATTTTTATATAATTTCTAGAAATTGTTGGAGTTTGCGAGAAAGAATAGAGGGCTGCGGACTTACAAGATCTACCTTGTAATTATTTTATTTGAAATCCAGTGAATTAGGCTAGTAGAGCTAGCCTACAATATTTTTATATATATTATTATGTTTATTTTATAGAATGTATGACGCATTAAAATAAAAAATATCTTGTCGTAACTGTTGTTATTATTCCGAGTTTGGAGATTATTTTAGTATCCTGCAATCACTTTTAATTTAAAAAGGCCTATTTCAATTTGTAGGTATAATTAGTTAATACAGACCTTAAATTCTGTTGAAAAAAAGGGAGATAAATTTTGAATAAAAAGGCGGCAATTTTTAAATAAAAGTCGATAAAACAGAACTGACATAAAAAATGGCGGGAAATAAATTTTCAAATAAAAATATTTAAATTTAAATCTAATTATTTAAATAATAATGTTATTGTTTAAATAACATTGATTAACCTATTATTATTAAAATTAAGCTACAATGATAAGATTAAAAGCGATATTTTTAATTTCCAGTCAGCTGATATCTGTCAAAATCCCAGCCAAACGCGTCTGCCGTTTTGACCTCTTTTACACACTTGCTTCGGCACAATTTCATGATAACTAATCACTTTGCTTTCCGTTTAACAAGTTTATCACGCAAATAACTGCATTTCCTTCCTTATAATTGCAAATCACTGCTTGGAAAATAAAAAATTAGTGAGGTTAAATTTGTGTCAAAACCAAAATATTTCCTTTTTAGATTAAAAAATGACTAGAATAAGAGACTTGCTTATAGCGTGGAGAGCCAGAAGGGCACGTCAACTTAATAATAGTGATTCTGTGTCCTTTGAGGCTTTTTGTAATGAAGCACCGCCTATTCGTTACCCGTCTACAAAAGAATCGTCTCTAACTAACGAATACAAAGCTTCCCCTAAGCATACAAAGGTGAGATTCAATTTAAAAAACGTTTATGTTAAGTTATCTCTCTTGTTTATAGGCAGAAGATTATGTACGCTTTTCAGCAGAAACCAGTAATAGTTCTAAATGTACCCGTCCTAGTCTTGCGACAATCCTTTTGCTCATCCTGTTATTGGCTGTGTTTTTAATCCTTCCAATAATATATTTACTACACTGTTTTGGAGTTGTAAACGTCGATCAAGATTTTTTAACACAACATACCCATAGTTACCACACTCTAAAAGATAAGGTAGGTCATAAACGATCTTTAATGGAAGAGATTTAAAAGTTTTTTCGTAGGAACATTACGTGCCCAGTCAAAAAGTTCATCAAGAGCTTGAAAACTCCCAACCAGATCACTTCATGTTGCATGAGAAACGTGACAACCTACCACCGCCCCCCAAACCTGATTATAATCAATGTAAACTTTTAAAAGATGAAGATAAATTTGACTGTTACCCGGAAGATGGTGCAAGCGTCTCTGCGTGTGAAGCTCGGGGTTGTTGTTGGGTTCCACGTAAAACCAAGCCCAAGAACCGTAAATTAGATGTACCTCTTGATGTTCCATACTGTTTTTATCCTCCAAATTATGAGACCTATAAATATATTAATATTACAGAAACGGCTTACGGTTTGACGGCTTTTCTTAAAAGAAACTATAAAAGCGCTTATCCTAGTGATATTGAAATAATTAAAATGATTGTTAAGTATGAAAGTGAGAATCGATTACACATTAAGGTATTGAAACGAATTTAATTTGTAACTTGGGTAAAGGAAAAAAGTATTTCAGTTTACAGATCCGTCCCATAGTCGATTTGAGCCCCCATACCCAGAGGTACCTATTGTAGATAAAGCCGCCTCTAATTTTTCTTACAGCCTTGAGCTAAATCAGGAAAATACCGGATTTAGGGTTGTTCGAAGATCAGATAACGCATCCATGTGGGTTATAAAATATTTACACAATTTATATACGCTTTTGAGAATGACATATTGATGTTGCTAAAATTATTTTCTTACAGTTTTGATTCCTTTAATATGGGAAATATGATATTTTCCGATCAATTTTTACAATTGAGTGGTAAATTACCCTCCACATATATTTACGGGCTAGGGGAACACCGATCGCCTTTAATGATTTCCACTAACTGGCAACGGTTTACCATGTTCAACCATGATGGTATTCCAAAGGAAAATGTAAGATTAATAAAATAAATTTTAAAACGTTTAAAAAAAAATTATTTACAGACGAATTTGTATGGAAGCCACCCATTTTATATGTTAATTGAACCAACCGGGAACAGTCATGGGGTTTTCTTATTAAATAGTAATGCCATGGGTATGTTAAACACACGAATGGAGGTCCCAACCCTCCGGATTAGAAGCTAAATTTATTTTAAATAATTTTCTAGATGTAATTTTACAACCAACCCCTGCAGTAACATTTAGACCCATTGGTGGGATCTTGGATTTTTATTTTTTTATGGGTCCAACTCCTAGCGAGGTTGTAAATCAATACGCGGAAGTAATTGGTAAACCCTACATGCCCCCGTATTGGGGTTTAGGTTTTCATTTATGCCGGTAAGGTTTTAAACCCCCTTCCCCAAAAAACCCATTTAATTGTTAATTTTTAGGTTTGGGTACAAAAGTTTAAACGAAACCCGTAAAGTAATGCAAAGGACTATCGATGCAGGAATCCCCCTTGTAAGTATTTTAAAATTTTTATAAAATTATAATCAATTTTTGGTTTAATTTAGGATACCCAATGGAATGATTTGGATTACATGAATAACAGCAACGATTTTACTTATGATAAAAAAAATTTCCGGGGTTTACCCGGTTTTGTAAAAGATTTACATAACAAAGGGATGCATTATATTCCGTTAATTGATCCGGGTGTAAGTGCAAGCGAACAACCAGGAAGTTACATTCCGTATGATAAAGGAATTGAAATGGATATTTTTGTAAAAAATTCCACGGGACAACCATTTGTCGGAAAAGTAAGTTAAATTATCGGTTTAATAATTAAAAACTGATTTTAAATTTTTGTTTTATTGCAAAGAATAAGGACAAGGTAATATTTTGATTGACCAAAGTTTTGTTTACGGGTTAAAATTTTTTGTAAGGCCTAAAATAATTCAAAATCTTTTCTGTTAGGTTTGGAATCGGGCTACAACAGTTTGGCCAGACTTCACCCATCCCCATACAGTTGATTATTGGATTTTAATGTTAAAATCCCTTCATAAAGCATTTCAATTCGATGGGGCATGGATTGATATGAATGAACCGTCTAATTTTCTTTCTGGATCATTTACCGGCTGTCCTAAATCTTCCTTAGAGGATCCACCGTATTTACCGGCAGTAGATGGAGGGCAATTAAATTATAAAACAATGTGCATGACAGCTCAACATTTTGCAGGCCTACATTATAATGTTCATAATCTTTACGGGTTTACCGAAGCAATTGTGACTAGTTTGTAAGTTGACCGTCAAATTCCCCCCCCCTATTTTTCGTTAACGTTTCTAATTTTCTATAGTGCTTTGGCTGAAATACGAGGGAAAAGACCGATGGTTATTACAAGATCAACTTTCCCGGGTTTAGGACATTACGCCGGGCATTGGAGTGGGGATGTTTATTCTAAATGGCAAGATATGAAGTTTTCGGTTCCACGTAAGGGTTTGAGAAGGTTTCTTGAAGTATTGACCTGATTTTTCGTGTTTTAGAACTTTTGAGCTTTAGTATATTTGGGGTACCTTTAATGGGTGCGGATATTTGTGGATTTAATGGAAATACAACAGCCACTTTGTGTAATCGATGGATGCAATTAGGGGCATTTTATCCCTTTGCAAGAAATCATAATACAGATGATGGAATTGTAAGTAGTGGTCTCGAGGTCCAATCAGTCATAAATCGGGATTTAATTATTTTAGGATCAAGATCCTGTAGCGTTAGGTCCGGAAGTAGTTGCATCATCAAAGAAAGCATTAGCTGTGAGATATTCCCTACTCCCTTATCTTTATACGCTTTTCTGGGCCGCCCATATACAAGGAGAAACAGTCGCTAGACCTTTATTTTTCGAGTAAGTCACGGTCTTTCATAAGAAACATCTTTAAATAATTAAATTTTTTTTTACAGGTTCGCAGCTGATACTAAAACTTACAGCATCGATGATCAGTTCTTATGGGGTGCCGCTATTATGATCGTACCTGTTTTAGAGGTAAACTTATGTCAAGTCCGCATAACCACCAACTTGACCCCCCTTTTTAAAATATTTTTTAAACTAAAAGGTGAACCTTACCGTTTAGAAAAAGGGGCCCCAAGTTGGTTGCTTGCGTTTAATTTAGTCCCTAAAGTAATTTTTTTTACAGGAGGGTAGCACTTCTGTTTCTCCTTATTTTCCTACTGGGGTTTGGTATGATTTTTACACAAAAACAGTTTTGGAAAGCAAAGGGGATGTTTTTAATATATCGGCTCCTTTAGATACGATTCCGGTTTACATTAGGGGTGGTTATATTGTCCCGCAACAGAGCGCACTTCCTACAACTACCCAATCAAGGTTATCAAAAATTCAATTATTAGCTGCTGCTGATCTTTCCGAACAAGGCTGTGGACAACTTTATTGGGATGACGGGGATTCGCTAAGTATGTTTTATTATTTTTAAAGTAAAGGGATGATTAAATGGAATTTTTAGATTCCGTTGAGGAACGAAGATATACTTTACTGCAATTTACTTTAAAATCTGGGGAATTACGGAGCGAGCCGGTATGGTGGGGGCCTGAAAATCCTCCTAATTTAGGGACGGTGACTGTTTTAGGGGTAAACACCCCCGTGTCGGAAGTTACAATCAATCAAATGGCGCAAGCATTTCGTTACGACACGATTCATAAGGTAATTTGAATTAATTTTATTCTAATTGAGATTAATTTTTGTATTTTTTTCCAGTATTTGCTGATTGATAATTTGAATATAAGTCTAAAAACTCCAGTGGTTATATCATGGAAATAAAAATATGTTCTGAAGAAGAAGAAAAAAATTAAACTTGTGCCAAACAAGATTTAAAAATGCCATTTTCACTTTTTTTTTGTAGACTGATCCGTTACATCGTAGGATAATTTTTTATTTTTAAGTTTAAAATTTTTTGCACACTTAAATCGGTCAATTTTATGTGATAGCCTAGTTTACAAAAATGTTTAAATGTTGTAGGAGCCTAAAAAAATTTAATTGTACTTACTTAGTCGTAGATATACAGTGTGAGTCATCATTTTTTGCCACCAAATGGGTTTAACTGTTTATTAAAGTGGCAAAAATTGATTATTTACTTTAAAAACATCCGTATAATAATAAGAAGCACAAAATATAGATTATTCACTTTCATAAAGCTTTCTCGTTAGCATTAGAATAGTTGGAAGTAGTTTGGATTGGACGTTTCTAGTCCCATGACATTGTTTTTGTGTAATTTTGTATTTGAGACTGAAGCAAATTTATTGTAAAGAAGATTTTGATAATCCTTAGGATTATCATTGCTTTTGAAAGGTTAAACCGAACATTTTCAAGATTAAACCAAAGATATCGGTTATTATAAAAACGTAAGCGTTAAAATATTTAGAATATTCCTATTAGGCACTTATTTTTGCCATTGTTTATTGCTTACATGTTTATCGTAACTTAAATGTTAGTATGATTGTAAAATTGTACAATTATTATAATCAAAATGAAGTGATATTTTAATTTCACTTATTTTTTATGGGTAGAGGTATAAAAATTAAATTTTATGACATGTTTTTATTGAAATGGTTAATTCATTACACCATTACATGATAAGAACGATGGTGGACATTTATGGCTTTAAAATAAATTAAAGCGACATTTATTTAAAAATTTTTGGCAGCAAAAATAATTCTTATAAAATCTAAATTTGTACTTTTAAATTAATGTAATTTGGCAATCTTTTAAAGGAACTCAATTAGCGGAAAGAATTATATTTTAGCCCACCACCAGAAGAAAAAAGTTAAAAGGTAAGTAAACAAAGAAATCACTGGGAGAAAAAAAATTAATAATAATTAGTAACAACAAAGTATTTGGAAGTTTTAAACGTAGTGTGATGCACCACTACAACAATAATTAACTAATTTACCCATAAAAATTTAACTAGCGTCCTACTATTATACCAAGCATTTTTTTACATACAATTAATGCATTGCACTAGATTCTATGAACACATGCACATTTTTTTTATTTAAATTATCCATAATAAAGTTAACGAAATAAAAAATAATAAAAATATTAATGGTAACAACTAAATAACTTCTGTATTTAACCAAAGTCTTTGGTCAGCAAAACTCACAACACCAAAAAGTCCATTTTAAAACCAAATTCAACAATATTTTATGTTAACAACATCACTTAATTCTGAATCACCCTGTACATCATTTAATAATTACTGTTCAAGGATAGCGACAGCGCCGGAAGTGACCCAGCAGCTGAGGGTATTCACATGTCCACTGGGCAAACTGCAAGACCTAAAGCCAGTGGACTCGTGAATACATACGCTGTTTCCGCCAACTTCATCCTCCTTTTTTTTTAAATCTTGGCGCCACTTGTTAGTTCCTTGGTTTTATCTTCAATTTTGAGTTATAAAAGAGTTTAAAAACTTATCAAATTTGGTTTATAAATGGACTTTGATAAAATGCAATGCGAAAAAAAATATAAAATCTTGAACTTCGCATGGCATTACTTAATCTAGAGTTAATTCACCTATAAATTTAACTAATAAATAGAGCTACCATTGATTGACAATAATCAATACAAATAAATGGCAATAATGATGGCATAAAAAAAAATGAGGCAAGATCCGACGATTATTTTTGTACTTGACGATTAAGAAGTCAGTTCTTCCAACAACTCCTCGGTGGAGCGTTGTTCAGTTTTAAATTTCTCCATATAATGTTGGGGGACAGTCCATTCTAACAAAATTTGTACATTTCTCTTCAGTTGCTCAGCAGCTGTTAAAGTATAATCCTTACAAGGTTCCCTTCCTGAACTACGAATAGATTCGACGAGTACATCATCGATGAGTCTTTTATTAAAGCCTAGTTCTTCTAATCGTTCAGGTCCCGAGATCTTTTTTAACAAGATAGCTAAAAGTAGACGCATCTTTTCAACAGCCATAGGGGGTTCGATTTCTTCTGCTTCAATTTTTGGTTCGGTTACCGGGAGTTGCGTATACAACGGGCAGCTCATGATATGATTTTCTAAATCAACTTTGGTTTTATGAAACGATTTGCAATAAGCACAAACGTACGGTTTGCTTGTCTTATGAATACAGAGCATATGTTTTTTTAAATGAGGCAATTGGGAAAATGCAATGTTATCGCATAACATACATGCAAAAGGCTTTTCCCCAGTATGCCTTCTCGTGTGCAACTTCAAAGCTGTCGAATGTGCAAAAGCTTTCCAACAAACCTGACACCGATATGGTTTTTCCCCACTATGTATACGTTGATGTACCGTTAACTGTGATCTTTGTGCAAAAGTTGCCCCGCAATGTGCGCAACCGTGCGGTTTATCATTTTGATGCGTTCTCATATGCTGCGGCAAATGTCCTTTAAGCATCTTATGGCATATTTCGCAATGAAACGCTTTAACGTTAGCATGGAAGCAGTTTAAATGCTTTTTTAAAGCGTCCCTACGGAAAAAGGTTTTCCCACAGACGTCGCAAACAAAATCCCGTATCTCTTGATGTCGTTTTAAGTGTAATTTTAAATTAGCTGAGCAAGTAAAGGATGAATCGCATTCGTTACAGATGTAAGGGCGAGATCCTGTATGTGTTCGGGTGTGTTGAACTAATTGTCCCCCTCGTGCGAATGTTTTGGGACAGAGCTGGCAGCGATAAGGCTTGTCACCAGTGTGAATTCGGAGATGTAACCGTAATCTTTCTTTTATGGGGAAAACTTTTTGGCAATGCCAACAAACGAATATTTCTGGATTTTGTAATCCAGATGAATGTTGTGAAATGACGTGGTTTTTTAAAGAGCCGGCTTGTCTGAAACATTTGTTGCATTCTTGGCAAACGTAAGGTCTTTCGTTTGTGTGTATTCTTTGGTGCTTTCTCAAGTCGTTGTTTCCTAAAAATCTTTTTTGGCATGTTTCACATTTATATTTGCGCAGTTTTTCTTTGGTGTAAGTCATTGGTAATGGCTACAGGAGTTAACTGGCAATGATTTGACTAGAATGTGTTATTGCACAGTGCCTACATGAGTGAAGGTTGGTGTAAACATGCACCCTGAACCATGTGCAGAGTCAGTAAACCCAATCACCAAAAATTATGTTAGTTTTTTTTTACTTAAGTATTATTATGAAGGTCCATTTTACAGCTGTCACATTTCACCTGAAAGAGTGCCGATACTAGAAACTCATCACCCAATAGTAAGCTTAATAATCCGAAAAGAAGTCTAATTCATACCAACACTTTGAGTACCGATAAACCCTACACCAGAATTAGTAAATCTAAATTTCTGTCCGATATTAAAATTTTACCTATGTTGGGCACATTACTCGAACATTTACGAAGTGCAGTCCAACTTACCCTTAATCTAAACCAATTTTTAAAGAAAATAAATATAAAAACCATGCATTATCAATCATACCTTTGTCGGGAGCATTTTGAAACTGGAAACAATTTAGAAATTTTCCAATCGGGAAACTACTCCCCAAGAACCTTCTTCCTAGGACACTAATGAACATAATAAGAATAATATTCAGTTTGCATTGTGACAAATTTTCTAACAAAGCAGGGGCTATCATTAGACTGCACCTTGTTATGAATCGTAAGAGAAATGTTAAATAACACCAACCAGGTTGTAACAAGTTACGTTAACCGTTTAAATGAATAATAATATCTACCTTTGGGTTCAAGAACATTAGAAACAATTAATTTAGGCTTAATAAACCTACAATTACGAAATTTAATTAGAACCAAGGATTTGAAAAAAAAAATTTTTCGTTAGAGATAAGAATAAAAGTGTGAAGAAAAATAGGTTTAGAATATGTTTCTTTGTATTTCCTACCTGTAATAATACTAATTTTGAATAAAATCAGTGAAAATTCAACACTAAAAACTAAAACACTTCCATTTTTTACAACTGAATTTGACAGTTTAATTGTCAAAACATAATAAATTTGATTTAATGCAACTTTGCATGATCTCAAACAAATCCCATTAGAAAAATTCCCATGAGATCAAATTAATCAAAAATCGATATATTTTCATAAAATTGAATGAAAACCCTTAATTTCTTTAAAACCCGTCATGTAGAGCCTAAAGATTTTGATTTAACATCAAATCATACACTATAATAGGTACTGTTATTAATAAGCAATGACCGAGCTCAAAGACTTCCCCCTTTAGATCATAGGTTTGCCCCAAAACGACAGTTATATCCTTAATTTTAGAATAAAACAGAATGTGAAATAGAACAGGTAAAGAAAATAGCATCTTGAAGAGGATTATATTTAACCATGCATGGAATAGTCGCAGGACAGAACACTAGCGAGGCACTGTGAGAACTGAGAAAGGAATCAAACATGATCCATAAACAGATTATAAAGGGAATACTAAAATAATACAGAATTTGAATTGTATGATAGATCAGATCTACCTTAAAAATGTGACCGTTTAATTTTAAAATAAAATTTCTGCTGTTAAGGCTTATCACCAATACCGCAAAATAATGTTTTACACCTTATAATGCTGTTGGAAGTATTTTATTCATAAATATAAAAAAACTAAAGTAAAGAACTAAAATTTATGTAAATTTACAATTACTTATTCTTAAACAAACGTTTTTATGTAGTAATAAGCATCGAGATCAAATTTTTTTGATTTCAGTTAGCATACATATAAAAACTGATACGAAATAATTGTGAAGGTGATATAAACTTGAATATTTGCCCTTATACTAGCTTTGAACACAATTTTATTGGCAAAAGAAATTTATTTCCATAACTGCACGAGACTTATTCGTTTAGTAAATAAAAACAGTTAAAATCGTAACTAAAATTGTTCTTAAACTAGAGATATACCTACATGTCGATGTCATTAAGACGATTACAAAATGTATGAGATTTGGAAAACATGCTTGTTTTGTATCACAGCAAAAAATATTTGTAGAATAAACGACACAAAAGACACTTACTAAAAGCTAATTTTCTAATTAACTTCTTTTGAATTTTTTTGCAAAGGAACTTCGTTTACTAGTTTATTGTAGTAAGCCGTTATTGCAATTAATCTTTTTCCCAGGAAATTTTGTTCAATCTCCATTTTTCCACCAGGACCAGCCGCAGCAATCAGCTAGAAAAAAACAATATTATCAAGCTGAAAGAAATAATTACTGTGTAATAGAATGTAGCGGGTCCCACTAATCTTCTGGGCTGAAAATAAAACGATCTTGGGCTTACCGGAAATGTATTGCTATTTTTTGGTAAAAACAATGCAATATTATTCGTTATTTTTCTGGCAGTACTAATAAGTTCGCTAAAAGGTGCTGGTTGTAACCATTCCAAATCGTAATTGGAAAAATTTCTGTATTGTGGTCCGCCCCAAGGTGGACTAAGAAAAACTGTGTCGGCTTTTAAACTTCCTGCAAGTTGGAAAAAATCTCCAACGATGAATTCAATACGATCTGCTACACCGTATATTTGTGCGTTATGTCGTGCTAGCTCGATTTTTTTTGCATCTATATCTACTGCAATTACTGGAAATTTAAATTGGAGATTAATAATAAAAGGAAAAATACAAGGACTCGCCTTTTTTGCAAGTAAATGCGAATTGTATTGTGTTTCCTCCTGCCCCACAAAAAGCATCGATTATTACATCTGATTGACAACGTTTAGCTGCATGTTGCGCAACCATTTCAGGTGTAACGGAAAACCAACTTTCTGGAAAAAAATAATTAAGATACAAATCAGAATTTATTTTTTATAACGGAAAATTCTGGATCAACCTGTATATAAGGATTATTATTTTTACAAACCTTCGTCAAGTTTAATTCCTTGATCAAATTTACTAAACAAGGAGTACCGTCGATGCCAAAATTTCTTCAAATTAGGGTTTTCCCTGATTTCCAAAGGAATGTAGATTTTCCTTTTACGTTTCCTTTTCTTGCTTACACTTTCCTCAATTTGTACTTCCGGTTTCTCTTCAGGAATCATATCCACCTCGTTTTCCGTACTAGAACTGGGAATCATTCCTGAAAGTTCATCTTGGTGGGAATTTTGTACTGTCACCTACATACAATGTGAGGACAAAAATTACCTTCTTTTGACTAGTTTTAAAATAAATAATAAAAAATAAAGAAAGAAAGCTAAAAATGGGCACCTCATTTGAAGTTGCAATATCAGGGATAAGTTCTCCATCGTCATCAAAATGAATATGTCTTGATGTAAGTTGATTTTTATTTTCGTTACGGAATTGAAGGCGTCTGTTTTGGGAACGAATGTGTTTCATTTTGTATTCGATTGAACCTCGCAATCTTTTTTCTTGACTTATGTCCATTTCTATACCCAATAAGGTAAACGCTGCTTTTATACGATTGGAACTTGACTGATCCGAGTCATCTTCTAAGCTAAAATAACCAAAGAAGAAGTCTATTATCCGGGATTACCCTAAATATTCATTAAAACAAGACAGGAGGATAGTGGAAATGGGAGAGATGGGGGAAGTTTGAAAGATCAGGTGCAACAAGCTCCAGTTAATCGGAGTTACTCCTGGATAGAATTGAAAAGCGTCTAAAGTTGAAAAGAGAGGGACAGACAAATAGATAGCCAGGGAGAGAGAGACTTACATATACAGCTAGACAAAAAATGAGAGCGAGATAAGACTGCCAGAGAGAAAGCTACTCCAGACAGTCAGAGCAGAAGAGAGAGAGGGTCAGACCTGGCAGTGTGTGTGTGAGAGAGAGAGGAACACACACAGAGAGTCAGAGTCTAAGGGGGCGACTCAGGTGGGCAGAATTTGTGGCACACGCAGACCTAGAGACATACAGTCACAGTCAGAGAAAGACAGAGGGTTACAGGAATGATAAGAGAGGGAGATATAGGCTTAAAAATTAATATCCACACATAATACACGTTATACCTTCGTTTCCTGGTATGCGCATTTGAATTTTTTAAAAATTGCTTTCCATTTCCAAATGATAACGGGATTCCCATAGCAGACATAGCAGCCTCTTCTTCTACAGAGTTTACGAACTCCATTTTTGGAGGATTATTACCCTCAGAACCTTCTCCCGTTTTTGATTGATATACCATGATCTCGTTTTCCAAATCTATGCTTTTTTGTTCCTCCACCGTTTGACTTCCTGTAGTATCACTTATGTTTGAATAATTTGAAGGTAAATCCACTTCAATTTCTGGTTTCGAATCCCCACCGTCAAAATCAATATTGCTATTTGTTTCTTCAGTCTTTTGTGATTCCCCTCCAATGTTCGAAGGCAACTCCATTTTATTTTTCAATGAATTTTCGGATTCCATTTCACTTTTAATCTCCTCCTGTACAGGAGTTTCTTCAATCTTGATCAAATTTTTTAATATATATCCAACGGAATCGATAACTTTCCGTTCTGCACCTTTTTGCCGCGCTCTTCGTCTTCGGATTTTAGAATTGACAGGAAGATCTTCTTTGTAAGACTCAAAACTTTCTTCTGTGTTACGGATTTCACCTGAAATAATCAACCACTTAAGATTTTTTCTCCCCCCAATTGCAAACTTACTTTTTTCTTCAAGTTCCGCTGACTCATCTGTATTGCCAGTTGGTTTCCTTACACTATCTAACAAAAATTTCTTATAATGATCTAAATATTCTTGTTCGTAATGTTTACTCCATAAAACATTCCACTGTTGTTCGTAATCCCCCGGTTCCTCGGCGTCTTCAGAACTTGTAGACGTTATAGAGCTCTGTATGGAGCTTACGGAAGAAAAGCTGTCGGAATTTTTGGAACTTTCACTTAAATCAAATGAAGAAACTGTAAGGCGGGTGACGTTTGTCATAGAATCAACAGTTCTGGCTGAACTTCCTGTACGGGATGCACAACGGGAGCTTAAAAGGCGTTCTGCTTCGGTTTCGCAGTCATTACTAACAGGTGATAAGGGATTCCACCCTTCAATTTCACGGTTTAGTTTATCATAAGAATCACTGTAGGAGAGGTTGCGAATTAACATCCGGTTCTTTTCTACAACTTCCGGGGGTTTCGATTCGGTTTCTTTAACTTGGAGTAAACTAATCCCAAGACCCTAAAGGGGAAAAAATTTTAAAAAATGTAAAGGGGGAACGTTTTTTCTTACCAAAGCACTGCTGTAGTCTTCTTGATGGGGGCTAAGGGAATCAAATGAAAATTTTAAACTTCCGCTACCTTCCCCTTTATCGTAATTAAGTAAATCTTCATTTGATAAGTCTTTGTGATAACTCCCTTCCCCTTGATGGTTTTGTAAATAATCAGGATTTATGTATGCAGAATATTTAGCTATCCACGATTCCCAGATTAAACGTTCTCCATTGACGGCCCAATATTTTTGCCAAGCCGGGTTACTACAACCAACATCGGCGGTTAAATCTGCCCCGCTATCGCTTAATTGTAATGTTTTAGTGGTTGTTTGTTGAAGAGTGCTTGCATGAGAATCACGCAAACTGTCGTGTTCATCCGTTGATATATTATCGGTATGGGATGCACTGCAATAGCAACTGACAGGTTCTCCTTTTGCCTGAAAAAAGATTGCTCAAATTAGAGCCCTGTAGATCCCTAAACTGAACATAAAGATAGACCACACTCTTAGTGTTCTCCGTAAGAATAAACAAAGAATGGAGGTCGTAACCCTCCACATTGTAAGTCAATAATTCCTTTAAAGACTACACTTCAAGGAGTAAATCATGGTAAAAGATTATGTACACTAAAGCACCCAATATAAAAGACTACCCAGACTTGCCGAACTTTTCAGAAACTACCCCAGAGTTCCCAGGACTACCCGGACTTCCTAGGAACTACCCGGGCTATGTACACCAAACTTCCCATGTGATTTACCCCTTGCAAAACTTACACAGTATTTAATTGTGTCACTCTCTAGAGCATCGTCTTGTAGATTCTCTGTAGGATCTTTTATTTCCTTTAAGTCGATATCTTCGGAAGGAATGAATTCGTCATTTACATCATCATTGGCCCTAAATTAAATATAAAAACAAATGGTATAGTAAAAAAAGAGAGTATAATTAATTAAAAAATCAGTATTTTAAGACATTGGTGATTAGCCTTAACAACAAAACAATTTATTACTACGTCGTAAAATTATATTTTCGAATATAGGATACATTTGAAGTAGAATAAAGCAAAATATACATTCTGGTAAAATAATTACTTCCCCCTAAACATTTTATAACGCTTAAAATAATCACAATTCAAAGTTAGATATATTAAAGTTAAGTAATTCGTTTCGTGCTTGAAAATACCCGGTATCTGTTAAATCGTACGGGTCAGGCACAAAAGGAGGTTTTGCAGACAAAAGATTATCCCAATCCGTCTTTCTAAAAACATTCATTTTCATAACTTCAGCTGCCGTTGGTCTTACATCCGGATCAGAAGTTAACAACAATTCGATAGCTTCAACTGTTTCTTCAGAAAGTGCTTCATCTTCAGTTGGCCATTCAATATTACGCTCTAAAATATTATTAAAGACTTGTTGGGGCGTGGCATCGTTAAACGGAGGAATCCCCGTAACAAATTCATAAAAACATACGCCTAAAGCCCACCAATCAACCGCACAACTATGGCCTTTACGGAGTAATAATTCGGGTGCTAAATAATCAGGGGTTCCTAAAATGCGTTGATCGGAGCTCCACTGCCCTCGCCGGACCGATTTTGGAGTACGGTATGGAGTTCTCGGTGTTTTTGGTGTGCTACTACTAGGGACTGGGCTTATAATATTTTCTTTATTGTCCTCGGTTGTTGTAATTGATACTTCGTGCTTTTCTACTTCCGTTTGGGTACTGTTCGGTAACTCAAATCTAGTTAATTTATTTTTACCTAAAAGAAATATTTTATTAAGTCGAGGGGGAATTGGTTTACGCCTTAAATTTAGGTCTTACCGGGTTTTTGTGCGGAAACCGGTGTACTAAACGTAACTCCTTTTAAAGGGCTAGCAGAATTAACCCGAAGAATTTCCATTTCTCCTGTTAATCCAGTTTTAATATAAGCTTTACGGCTTTCAGGTGATTTTGATCGGTATTTCCGTTTTCGATCCCCTCTCACTGTGAGGACACAACAACGACCAAGAACTCTGCGACTAACAGGACTAGTTGCACAAGATAAATCAATTGTCGGTTCTTCAGAACTACCACAAAATGTGCATGTGTGGTATGACGAGCTAGAATCACCTGGGATTGTAATTGCTTCGGCTGATAAAAACGGAGCGACACCGGAAAGTATTGAAGAATCCGGTAAGGTTGCACTTATATTCGTCATTTCAAGTTTTGTTGATTCTAAATCACTTAAATTTGCTCCTTGGCAGTTACCAGAACCGAAACTTAAGTGCGAAGTTAAACTAAGCAGTTGTCCGGGTGTACGGATGCATAAATTCGGGGTCCAATTTTGGAAGTCGGATATTTCTAAATCCCTGTGTATGTGTACTTTAGATAAACCAAAATCGGTTAGTTTTACATGTCCTTCACGTGACAGCAACATGTTATCGGGTTTTATATCCCGATGTATTATTCCATGCTTATGTAAATATTGTAAAGCTAAACATACTTCCGCTACATAAAAACTAGCCATGTTTTCATCAAAAAATCCATAAACGCTTAATAATGATTTTAAATCTCCTCCGACCATGTATTCCATAACTAAATATATGGACGATGATGTTTGCAGAGAGTAATATAAATGGACGCAGAAAGGGCAATTGGTTAAAGCTAAAGCGTTTCGTTCGTTAACAACTTGGAAAACCATATTTTTGTTAACCATTTCAGTCTTTTTCATGACTTTTATAGCATACATCGTATCCGTGTTGGTTTTCTTACATCCGAGGAAGACTTTACCAAAAGCACCCCTACTTATAGGTTTTATTATACAAAAATCATCGATATTTGGTGGTTTTGTTGTTGAATCACTTGTATCACTCATTTTTAAATGATTATAAGAACATTTTATGTAATAAAAAAAAATTTTAAGGTTAGAATTATGAAAGATGTTTGTTATTTAATTTAAGACTTGTTTAATCTTATTAAACCGATGTTAACTGATGAAAACGTTTATTTAAAGTAAAAACCGTTGGAAAATTTAAATTTTATTAAAAGAAAACATACAAGACTTCACAAACTGACAGATGACAGAAATGATTAAAGAAAATCACTTACCATGTAAAAACCCTGCTACATAAACAATAAATTTCTTCTGGGAAGTCTTTGTTACATAAATAGAACTCCGCTAGGGCAGTCCACTGAAATTCACACATAATAAACTCATGTAAAATGAGTTAAAATAAATTTATTTGCTTTATTTTGGTGCAGACACAAACTCCTCGAATTCAATACTTATTTAGGGAAATTTTCTTTATAATGCTGGTACCATTTTATGCGCGAAATATTCAAATTATAATATACAGGGTGAACTAAAGAAAATGCCATCATGAGTGAAGACGCACGAGCAAACAGTAACCCTAACTAGTAGTACGTAAAATCCAATATATGGGATCCCACAAGGGGCAACGTTACGTCCTATATTATTCAGAAATTTATAGGGGGAAGTCCGCAGGCTTTAATCCAGGATTAGGCAGTAAGGGTGATAATGAATGGAGGGGTTAACCTTCCAGATTGTAAGCCAAGAATCTTTATAGGATGTAAATATAAATCTGTGCCAAATAAGAAGTAGAGGCAGTTCTAAATGTGTCCCGAGAATGATTTTAAGACGATAAATCCAATACAAATTTTATTTAGTCAATCACATTACATACAAGAGTATTATTTTTGAATAAAAACTAAATCAAGCACATGCATTAATACCATTTTTTCTTTATACCTACAAATCTAGATAAAATCATTAAAAAATAAATACTTTTACTTAAAAAAAATACCCAATCAAGTAGGCCGTGCTTGTATTTTCACATCCAACTCAATCCTTTTATTACTTTAAATCATAACAAAATTGATAATGTGGAGGATCAGGTGGAATCGGTGGAGGATCTTGAGGAATAGTAACACCTTCCGCATCTAACAATCTTAATTTAATTTCCATAGATAACAACGTATCTAAATCTTTATCAGTCTCACGGCTTTGCATTCGTTGCCCCAAAATAGCATTAATCCCATCAGTCCAATATGCTAAAGTTAACTCATCCGGAGCAACGCAATCTAAAGATTGCAAATCAACCCCTTCTAAAGCTAAGGAAAACGCGAGGTGATGGGATGATTTGCGACCCCGCATATGGGGACAATCGCGACCAACCAAAAGGGCTCTTATATCCGATACAGCAAGTTTCGAACCGAGTTCTTCGATTGTTGGAGCGCTTTTTTCATCACAATCTCCGTAATGGAGGACTTTATGGTTTGGTGATAACCGCATGTACCAAAATTTATCTTTAATGCGTTGACCCCGTGCTGAATATTTTGTAAATCGTGTGCCTTCGACTAAAAATCCTAAACGTTGTTGTTTGATTAAAGCTAAAATTTCCGGGGTAATTAATTCGCGTAATTCTACAATCGGTCTTGCATGGGATTCCCATTCCTCGCGTGAAGTACGTTCTTGCTGCCATAAAGCTGTAATTTCGCTGTAGGTAAGAAGCTGCAAACGTGCTTTTAATTGATCGAGAGATGGAGGCGATACAGCAAGTGCTCGTACAATTTGTTCCCGGACAACGCTTGCTACTTTACCAAAATCCTCAGCAGTCGCACGCATTTCTTTCCAAGTTTTATTTAACAACATAATACAAATACAAAAACATTCTTCAAAGGGATGGTCATGGGTAAAAAATAAAGGTTGGAAAGATTGCCCTTGCTCAGAAGGGGATTCCCCGATTGCTAGGAGGTCGCATAAAATACGGACTAATTCAACGCTGGCCCGACCGAAAGGACATTCGTGTTCGTCTGCACGGCAACTGTTTTCTAAAACCAATTTCGTGTAACTGTCTGGGTATGTACGAGCAAAATAAATCATGCAATCAAGGGCTAATAAACCGGGAGGGGTTTCTATAAAATCCAAAGCCGGATTTATATCATTTTTGAAACCTAATTTTTTGTAGTCTCTGGTAAAACCACTTGGTCCACGAGCTCCACCCGTTCCTTCCCCATCAAAAGCGATACGACGCAGTTCCTTGATTTTATCGTGTCCATCTTGATCCTAAATCAATTCTAGTTAGCAGATTTCTGAATTGACTCAAAGAAAAACTTACTTGAGGGTCCATTTTGGTCATCATTCGTTGTTCAAGGAGGCCTAAGGTAAGGGTTTGAAGGACGTACAATTGATGTGCCATTTCAGCTCCTTCAGCAGCCCCAGTTTGTAAAATATTATTCTGAATCGCAGTTCGAACTTGTTTAGAAGCTAAAGTGGAAGCAACAGCCCGACGTTTCACCAAATCTGCTTTTAATAACAATGCATTTATTAAAGCAACCGCGTTTTGTTGTACAACTGGGGCGGCTTGTAAATGTGTGATTAGGGAAGAGATTGGAACTTCACGTTCAACTTGTCCGTAGCCTTCGCTACTGTTTAAGACAACATTTTCCAAAATAGAGAGTGCTGCTTGCGTTACCTGAGATTCTTGTGTTGTATTTACTAATCCGGCTACACGGCTTATAAAATTTCCTTCTAGGATGTCCCAGGAAACAATTCCATGCTCCATTAATTCCACAAATGACAATAAAGTATGTGCTAGGATTGTACCTTTACATTTACCCCCTTCGATTTGTCTGATGATTAACGCTAGTCCTTGTTTGTTTATAAAATCAAGTGCAAAAGTCATATCAGCACTTAAATTAGATAGTTTCTGTAATCCCTGAGATTTTTCTTCTGCTGTACCCAAATTGAGTTTGTGTAAAATGTCTTGGGCAGTCTTGGAAGGTGAGTATTGTAAACGTAAAACAGATCCATTTTTAATTTCGTTTCGATTCTTTTCGGTTATATAGTTACGGTTATTATTTTCATTGAATTGTAAAGCATATTGATCTGGGTCTGTGAGAGTCCATCCGTTGCAAAGTTCTTGGATTATTCCTGCGAGGGGTTGTTTCTGATTAAATTCGATTAGCTGTGGAACTTGATCGGTCATTTCCACAGCTATTTTTACAATGTTTGTATCCTTCATTCCAGGCATTTTTGCTTGATTTTTTAACACTAATCACATAATATTAATTAATTAAATGAGATTCATTCATTATTTTGACACACCCTTTGTTTATTACACTAAATTTTAGCTAAAATGAGAAACGTAAACAAGGATTAGAATAAATGGGAATTTGATCTAAAGATAATTTATTTCGATCTGTCAGATTGACATTTTAAGAATAAATAGACATTTCAAAGATTTAAAGGTTTTTTTAAATAATTAAAGATGTTATCAAGCATCCGAAATATAGGGCGAGTTGTAAGTACTCATTAATTTTTTTTAAATACCGTTTTAATGATTACATAATTTTTACATAACCTCTCCTAGTGGCATAAAGGATTCGTTCGATCCTTACAAACCACTTCTGTTTTACAACATGATAGTTTATTTGTTCATCGAGATACCCCAGAAGATAATCTAGATGTTTGTTTTGAATTTACCCCCGAGAACAAAAAGGTAACACCGTAATTAAATCCTGTTCCAAGAC
Organism: Hemicrepidius hirtus; assembly: GCA_963082805.1. Lineage (NCBI taxonomy): Eukaryota > Metazoa > Arthropoda > Insecta > Coleoptera > Elateridae > Hemicrepidius > Hemicrepidius hirtus. The sequence goes on from OY720165.1 coordinate 31,472,486, forward strand.
TTGAACCGTTCTTTTTTTTCAAGCGTGCTGAAGCGATTTTGGCAATTTATCCTGAAGGACATAAAAGAGCTGCGATGATTCCTTTATTGGATTTAGCACAACGTCAACACGGTTGGTTACCAATCTCTGCAATGCATAAAGTGGCTGATATATTAAACCTCCCCAAGATGCGTGTTTATGAGGTTGCTACGTTTTATACAATGTTTATTAGGTTTGCACCTTTTAAATTATTAATAAGTATTTTTTTAATTGTTTAATCGTAGGAAACCGATTGGAAAATATCATTTACAAATCTGCACGACTACACCGTGTTGGCTAAGAGGATCAGATGATATTTTAGATGCTATTAAGAGCAAGCTTAATATAGAAGTTGGAGGCACAACAAATGATGGTTTGTTTAGTCTTTCCGAAGTAGAATGTTTAGGTGCTTGTGTAAATGCACCTATGGTTCAAGTTAATGACGATTATTATGTAAGATATCTGTTTGATTTTTAATACACGGTTTCTAATATTAAAACTTGTTTATAGGAGGATTTAACTTGTAATGATATGGGACAGATTTTAGACGAGCTTAAATCTGGAAAAAAACCAAGGGCCGGTCCTAGGTAGGTTTTAAAAATTCAAGAAAGAAAAAAACTTAAAGAGTTTGTTTTAGAAATGGAAGATTTGCAGCTGAACCACTAGGAGAACCCACTTCTTTATGTACAGAACCTCCTGGTCCAGGTTTTGGGGTCCGTAGTGATTTGTAAATGAATATTTGTTTGTAATTAAAGATTGTAATTGTAAAGGATGTACTAAATATAATGATGTATAAGTTTTTATAGTCTTTCTTTTTTCTTGATAAGGGTTGAAAATTATCTATTTCTGATAAGTACGTGCAATGGGCTATAGTCTGGTAAGTGCCTAGAAGGGCCAGGACTTCACATACTGAGCCTTTGACTCAAAATCGTCACCACCATGTTTAGTATAAAAGAGATCCATTGTAGGGCTTGCAATACATCTATTAGGTAAAATACGGAGAGTTACAATAGGCTCCCGTTTTTAGAATACCCGATTTAGAAAATAGTCACAGAAATAGGGGTTGTTTGGTATCAATGAGATCGCCTTGTGTTCAAAATTAATTTAATTGGATCTAATTGTAATCTTATCGCGTTTTGGAGTAAAATAAAATTTTGAAAAAATTTAAAAAAAAAGATTCCCGGGTAATTCTAGTGCTGTTGGTACTGTTGGTAAACCTGCACCGTTTGTGCATTTTCCGCGTCAAACAATCGAGACGACGCCGTATAATTCAAGGCAAGTAAAGTGAATTTATTGTGTTGTGCATAAAACCCTATGAGAAAAATCAACATGAAAAGAAAATCCCGAAAGGAAAAAGCAGAGCAGGTGAAAAACGATGAGGAAAATGGCGTAGAAGAAAAATCAAGTGACCCCAAAAATTCGAGTGACGAAGACGCAGACTATTCTGACCCAGAACCAGCAGAAACCAAGAAGAGAAAGTCGGATAAACGTACATCCGTATCATTTTCCAACAAGAAGACACCTAAAAAAGGTACAGAAGATAGCGACGAAGAGCCTTCAGATGCGGAGCTCGAGACCAAGAAGAAAAAGTCAGACAAACGTAAATCCGTATCATTTTCCACCAAAAAGGCATCCAAGAAAGAAATCGAAGAGCAGGAAGAAGAGGAAGAAGCTGAATATGAAGTAAGTGCGTTTTGATTTTAGAATTGTTTACATTCAACTCGAATCAGTAGCGTCCCTAAGGGCGGGGCTGGTACCCCTGGCATAACTAAAAATGGCGGGAGAATGGCGGCTTTATTTATAATTAATTACAATTTATTTATAATTTATTACAATTAAATAATTCCTCATAGGTAGAAGAAATACTTGAAGAAAAGATGGTAAAAGGAGTTCGTCATTATTTGATACGTTGGAAAGGATACGAGCCTGAAAGTGACAGCTGGGAACCAGAATCGACCCTCGACTGTGGGGATCTCATAAAAAAATTCAGGGCTTCACGTGAAGATAAAGGAAGCAAAGAAAATGCAGAGCCGAAAAAGAAGAAGAATAGCAAAAAGGACACGAAACCTAAAGGTAGAAAGAAATCAAAATCAGACCAAGCTGCGAGCGATTGGGATTCCAATGATGAGTTTGAAGTGGACCGTATTATAGACGTTTATTTCAAACGTGGTGGAAAGAGGGAATTTTTGGTTTCTTGGAAAGGTTATCCGAATTCTCAAGATAGTTGGGAACCGGAGGAAAATTTGGATTGTCATGATCTTATTGCTAGATTCATGACTAAGGTAGATGCAGCCAAAAATGTAGAACAGAAAGAATTACGAATACATCGCACTCCTACCGAGAGATTTACTTTAAATATGCATGGAGACGGTTCCCGCCGATTAAGTCGCAGACTTAGTGGAAAACAAAGGTGCGTGATAAATTTTAAGTAAAGAAATTAATATTAACCGTCGGTTTTTTTAGGGTCCAGTATCACGATGCAGAATAATTTATCGTACACCCAGACAGTTTTATGGGGAAGTGTACCGAAATATATAATTACAGATATATTCAGATAAGTAGTCATACGTTGGTTGAAATATGATCTTACCGATTAATTAAAAGCTTCATGAGAGTTGGTCTTGAAAAATAAAATCACTTTCTAAACTAATGCCGACACCATTAATTGGTTAGAAACAAGTTAAAGATTGACAGTTTATGTACAACTGATGTTATTTTTCATGGTCGACCTTAATATACATTTTATTTTGAGTTATATCATAATTTTTTTTGTGCATAATTCAAGTTTTATGATTTTGTAACAAAAAGTGTAATTGCGGAATTTAATTTTATTGTAGATCATTTACAATGAACCTTTAGATTTGCACTTTATAATAAAAGATAACTAATAAGTACAAAAGGTAACTTTCTACATAACGAAAAAAATGTTATTTAAAAAAAAAAGAAAAATCTTCTATGTTTAAATTTTTGACTGTGAAATTTATGTAGTTGGAAAATTATTATTTTAGAAACTTAATATGTTAAGCCTAATTTCGATGTTATTATGGTCATCGAAATGATTCAGTTTTGTAGTGTGTGCCCTATCATAAATGTTTTGCGTGTAGTCGATCTTTGACTCCATACGTTGGGTTTGCCTGTATTTTAGTAGAGCACAAAGTAGAATAAGACTTCCAAAATTTATTTAGTATCTGATAGAAATAGAGATTCGTTTTTTAAAGAGTAGCGATATTATGTTGTAGTTTTATGTAGATACGCAGGAAAAATTAGTTTTGTTTCAGTATCTACTAACTACTCATACTTTTCTATGTGAATGTGTCACCCTGTAATATCTAAATATTTCAGAATAATAAATTTATAAAAATTGAAAATATTGTTTTAATGTACAAGCCGAAGACAACAAACCAGTAATTTTCTGTACCTTTATCACTTATAATGTGAAACAATGAGTCGTTAATGTAAAACTGATTGCCCCTAATTAGAGCTAAAACATTGATGATTAATACATCATTAAAAGTCTATTATACTATTTTTAAAACGTGGAATTACGCATGTAAATATTGCCATTTAAAAGCTAGGGCCCCCTTAAACAGACAATTTTAACAAATGGGATTATTTATTAAATGGGTTTTTTTAAAAAATGGGAATTTTAATAAATGGGAAAAATAGGTTAAAATTTAGGAAAATAGCTTTAAAAACCTATTAAAAAGTGTTTTTCAAATAATTCTGCTTCTTTAATTTAAAAAATATAACATCCACAACACCCACCTTATTTAGAAACTTTAAATTTAAACAAATTACACGAAATTTTAACTTTTAAAAAAAATGGGGTTAGACATTAGGATTTAATTTTCAATTGAAAACAGGCTTTAAACGTATTTAAACATGTATAGGGGGGCCTTAGATTTAATTAGTAGTTATGGAGATAACAGTTCAGATGATGAAGTACCAATTGGACGGGTATCAACAAAACGGTGTTACAAATCCGATGTCGAATCGGCTTCAAAACGAGCAAAGTAACGTATTGATGTTAAGAAAGGCATTCAGTTTACTGTAGCTTTATTTTTAGACTCCCCCTACCTCAAGCCATCTCAAATCATAGTCAAAGTAATGAAGATGTTCCAGTGGATGATCCCGTCTTATATGGTGGAAGAACAAGATCGTTTCCACATGAACGAGGAAATTGGGTCAGTTATGTTTTTATCCCATGTAAGTACATATCATGATTGCATTTGATACAAATTAAATGAGTTTTTCTAGATGATTCACAAGACAGTGCCATGTCGGAAATTATTAACGTAATTACAAACAATTTACCTCAATTAAGCTTGCAAACTATCGATCATTTTCATATAAGTCTAACAAAAACAGTTATTTTACGTCATCATTGGATCGATTCTTTTATACAATCCATTCGGGAAAAAATAATCCTGATTAAAAAGTAAGTTTAATGAAAAAAACCATTACGTAACATTAAATAATTATTATTACAGATTCATTATAGTTTTTAATTCTTTAAACGTTTACTGTAATGATGAACGGACAAGAACGTTTATAGGGCTGGAAATTAAAAGCGGATACGATACCCTCCTTCAGATTGTAAAGCATCTTGATGCGTGTTTAAGTGAATTTCGTTTACCAGAATTTTATAAGGCAAGCAGATTTGGGGTACCTAAATCATAATAATAATTGTACAAATGATATTTTTTCTAGAATCCTTCCTTCCATATGAGTCTAGTATGGTGTGTTGGAGATCACGAAGAGGAAATTAGAAAAGTTCTTCCAGAATTATGTTCTTATGTTGAAAAAGTTTTGGTGAATTACGATCAGAATAGTTGGTATAATTATGTAACACATTTGGATTGTAAAAGCGGGAACAAATTGTTTAGTTTTAATTTAAGTTAAGTAGGTATTAAGTAAAATGTAATCGTAATGTAATAGGTTTGTACCTTTGTTTATGTGTAATAAATATTATCTTTGAAGTTTTTTCTACTTCATTTTATATCCTAAGAGGGTTGAGGACTATAAATCGTCACACAATAGGTATCAATCTATATTGAAATAAAACAAAAAACAGTTAAAATATTTGCAAGATATCTGGATATGCATGTTGGGGGCATCCCCTACCTACAGTAAAGTAAAAAAAAATTATCACAATTTCAATAAAATATATTGTTAAAAAATTATTTATAAACTCCAAGATGCTTCTCTTGCAAATGTGTTTGCACTTGATCTCGTCTTTTGCATTTTCTCGGACAGTAAGGACATTGGAATCTTGGCTCCTGCCCACATTCATGGTAAACATGCCTCCTTAAAGTTTGTCTTGTTTTGTAAATTTTTTTACACTTTGGACAAACAAAGCAGTTATTTTCTTTTTTCATTTCTATCCATCTTAACATCGCTGACAATGATTCTAAAAGTAAATTAATATTAATTAAAAAAAACTTCATGGGGTTATTAGACTAGACTAGACACTATAGGGTATAGATGATGGAAAGTTGACGTAATAAAGATAATAGGATTGAGAAGGGTAGAGAAAAAGGCAATAGGAGGAAGAAATGTGCACGAACGGCTAGAATTTACCCACACTTCCCAGAGAGTATCACCAAGACTTCCTCCGGATTACCCAAGGCTTCTTCGGGGGGGATTAACAGGTTGGATTCTGTTAAAAAAAATTGATATACCCACTACCTAGAAAATAATATTATAGGAAAGGCTTTTCACCACAAAGTAACATTGAGAAGGCTTTTCACCACTGTGCTGTATGGATTATTTTTGTTTAGTATAGGTACCTACATGAATTTTTATTATAATATTTCTTAACATTTTATTGGGTACCTCGCATCCGATAATCATTTTCATTTGATGCTCAACTCCCAAGCTCCTATGGATCCGGAACCTATGCACATCATGAATCCCAGCACGAATTAGGCCCAAAATCGAGATTGGAAGGTTAAAGGGGACAACTTTTGAACATTTCATTGGGTGCCCAACAGATTTACCTAAGTTTTTGGAGGAGGAAAAAAATCAAATATTATCCTAGGAAAGGCTTTTCACCACGAAGTGAAATTTAAAAGGCTTTTCCCCACTGTTCCGTTGCGTGATAAAACCATTCAGCAATCATATTCATGCGAAAAATAGTTTTATCAAGAAACTTTTATTTAAAAAATTATAAACTAACAATAATATAATGCAAGAAATTGTAATTAATATTAAATAAGTCACTCTAAGGAGTAATAAGAGTGTTCATTCATGTTTTCATAATTCCCCGATTCATCTTGACAGGTTGTGCCACATTTATTCAATCTCTGGTGCCTTTTCATATTATGTTTCTGAGAAAATCGTCGTCCACATGAGTTGCATTGAAATCTGGGGGCTACATTTATGCATTCATTCACCATATGTCGATTTAGATGTGTCTTACGTTTGTAGGACAAGCCACATTGGGTACAGACAAAACGATCAGTGGAATCGTGACGCATATTATTTAGTCTTCTAGTATTTATACCTACAAAATATAATTATATGTTACTTTAGAAAAAACAAGTTATCTTAACTAAATTAAAAAAACAAGGTTTAGTGGTTGTAGGTAGGTTCCGCCATAGGGGACCTACAGGTTAAGGTGTAGATTTTGTGAATGATTTTTGTTGCGACTTTGGATAAAATAATAAATTCAAATGAAAGCGAATTTATTGTTTTATAATAATTATTACATTACATTTTTTTTAAATGAATAACTGAACTGAAAACTTGTTTAAGATTACGATGTCGTAGTGTATTATGTATTTTTAGATTGCTTTTTTGTTTAGTTTTGAAACTGCAATCCTTTACTGGGCATGTAAATTGTGGAATCTTTCCACATTCCCATTTTTTATGCCTGCCTAATGATCTATAGTGCTTGTAAGTTTTATTACAAACCGGACATGAATGTTCTTGGGCACCTAAAAAAGATTAAAAGATATACTACCCTATTTTATTAAAAAAAAAATTAATATTAAGTGTTAGTCGGTAATGTGAGGAACCGTTAATGTATGTAATAAAGAAAAATACGGATTTTATTTAAAAAAAAGCTGTTTATGTACATTTTTATTCGCAAAAAAATCTTTAAACTTGGAATCTGTGTTTAATTTGATGCCTCTCCAAATCACTTTTGTAATATGTACAGTAATCACACATGGAGCATTTTTGTTGGGGTTGTTTACCACATTCGTATTTGATATGTCTCCATAATGTATATTTCCTTTTGTATCTTTTATTACATATTACGCAAGGGTAAATGTATAAACTTAAGTAACTTCCAAATTCTTTTCCTGAAAAAGGTCAATGTTAGTTGTAATAAAAATATTTAATAGAAAAAAAATGTTTAGATGTTAACTTTCCTTTCTCCAACTACTGAGGATTTTTATTTCTACTTTGTATTAGTTTCCATGCAATTTTTTCCTTTACAGGAAAATAATTCGTTTCATGTTACAAACTTTTCAGTAATAAATTAAACAACTTTAATCCAAAACCTTCTTATTATTTAAATTATTATAAAATTATTAAATTATATTATGTTTGTAAAACATGTGTTTATGTAAAGATCCATTCCTTCTGGTTTTAAATATGCAACCCTCTACAGGGCACATAAACGCGGGGTAATTATTGCATTCGTATCTTTGATGTCTCCATAAATTTCTGCTTTGTTTGTAAGCTCTTCCACAAACTTCACATGAGTACATAGGAAAACCTATAAAATGTTTATGTAAATTACAAAAATAAATAATAAGGGTAGTATATAAGATTAATAATAATATTATTATGGGAAATTATTAATAGGGGATGATTTTATTTATAGATCCTGGAGGTAAATAGGGTGTTAATGAATTGCAGGGACAAAGTTCTAGGGCTTAAAGTATACACACAAAATATATCGAAGTTATTTGAATGCATTTATGAAAATGCATGCAATTTGGGTTGCCTATGTTTAGGCGCTATTTTCTAAAGGAAACAGTTTTGACCACACGTTTGTCCTTGCAGTTCATTAACACCCTGTATAAAATGGGGAATTAGGATTTTGACGTCTTTCTGGCCTTTTCTCATCCAATTTTGCTCCAATTCCCCATTTACTTCCCCCTTTTATTTAATTCGTATTTTCCCCTTCGTTTTCACCCCTAAATCTTTTTTTTCTTCATTTTGCTTGTTCTCCCTTCAATTTTTCCAGCATTATCTTTCCTTTTTTATAATTTACCTGTCCTTTCTGCTAAAAGGTTTTGCTCCAACCCAATTACGACATCTTCCTGTAATATTTAGAGAAAAAAAAAGCGCATACTGTATTAGAGAAGAAAAAACTTTTTAAATCTATTTGGTATTTATTTATTTGACTACTGCAGGTGTTCATTATTTTTTATAGACTAGTACAAAGGTTTTCCTTTGGAAAACTACACCTAACTATCTTCTTCCTCAGGGGAATTTGTGGGTACTCTATGTCTTGCACGAATATGTAACGTGAGATCGTAGTTTCTCTTGGCTTTATGATTACAGAAAGCGCAAGAAAACTGTGGAGGTACTCCACATTCAAATTTTAAATGTCTTCTTAAAGTATACCCGTTTTTATAATGTCTGAAGCATCTACTGCATCGAAAACGAACAGCCGTTGAATCTTCGTATATTCCATCTAAAACAAACAGAATTATAAGAAAGTTAACGCGGACAGTTTCCCAGGGGACTCCCCTTATTAATTAAAACCATTAAGTTTACAATTTAAAACTCTTATAAAATAACGAGTTTATTTGATTAATTTTTACAGTTGTAGTTTACAATAAAAATATTAAAATTAGTATGGTGTATGAATCCTCATATGCGTTTTCAAATTTGATTTTTGATGGAACTTCTTATTACAAACGGTACAAAAGAATTTTGGTTCTTGTCCACATTCGTAACGTATATGGCTATTAAGATGTCCTTTTCGTTTGTAACGTCGTCCGCATTGGCCACACGTAAATTGATTTGCTGAAAAAAAAAGTGTCAGTACATGTAGTTCTAGTTTCGGGAGTTTCAGTCCCTGTAGGATAACTCACCTTTATGTATAAAGTATTGAGAGGATTTTTATTATAAATACTTTACAGCATGTTTCAATGCGCAATGAGTTTTAAGATTATCTTTTCTTTTACACTTATAAGAGCAGTATGGGCAAGGAAATTTTCTTTCTTCTCCACATTCGTAATTAACATGTCGCAAGAGACTATGTCTAGTGTTATAAATTTTACGACAATTCTTGCAGGAATGTATTACACCATACATGTCTAAAAAATGAAACATTAAATAAAATTATAAAATCATTTGCAGACATAACTAAATCCAGGCCATTACAGTTGCAAAAACTACTCAAGACAAGAAAGAAAAATGTTTAAGAGACTTAAAATAGAATACAATTATTTATGTTTATTTGCAACCATTTATTTTAAACCATACATAAAAAGAACAAATACAACAGGATTAAGACGCATTTCTTCCATGTTAGGGCTCATTAGTTAAAAACAGCTCAAATAATAAAATAAAAGTAATACAAAGATAATTAATGAAAGAGGAACCCAAAGGATTTTTTTTGTATTCCTGGGAAAGTTTAAAAAGAGTTAAGCTTGAATCCTTAAGAAATTCTGCAAAGGTTGCAGGGGTCTGCGTTTGCAGAATTCCATTAGATTGAGTGTTAGTAGCTCCAAAGCGGAAAATTCTGTTAGTTATCAATAAAAAACATTTTATTGGGTAAATCTTTTTCCATGAATCATCAGACAGTGATTTTTAAGATGATCTTTTCTTTTGAACTTAAACAAGCAGTGTGGGCAGACAAATTTTCTTTGTTCCCCACATTCATGATGGACATGCCTGGATAGATGGGTTCTGTTAGCGTAAGCTTTACCACAATTCGTGCAAGTATATCCAACTGATTTTATTATTCCACTACGAATCAGAGGCTTACGGTCTTCTAAAAAAAAATAATCAGTTAGAATTTAAATTAAAAAAATAAAAATAAACATATAAAAAATTAATGCGGTTAGTAAATTTGATTTTTATTGTTCACAATGTGTTTTTCATACCTGAGTGTCCGTACTAAATAAAAAAAAAGGGTAGTAAAAGTTAGAAGAACTAAAAAAATAATAAATTGAAACTGTAATAAATTTTATTAATAAACTGGATTGGTTTGGTAACTTAAAAAATTTCTCACAGTACAGAATTCAGGTGAAAATACAATTACAAATTCATCTATGAATCATTAAATGTCTTATCAAATGATGCTTGTAATAAAAATTGGCACCACAATGACTACAAACGAACTTCGGTGTCTTTCCACAAACATAATGCAAATGATTAGCAACAGACTTCTTTAATTGGTAGAGCTTTCCACATTTTGGACAAGCATGTATTTTAGGATGCTGTATTCTTCTTGTTGTGAAATCTGAAATTATAATTCAGTGAGTTTTAGTTTGCATAAATATAATTCCGGTACGGTACTCAGAACGAACAAGAAAGATGCAGTTTCAAACTTACAAAAAGAAAATTAAATCTAAAAGCATGGATGCGATTAAAATGTAACTTCTGGGGGTGCAAAATAAAACAAGACTTTAAACATTCCCTTAGCGAGTCTTGCTCGAGTAAAAAGTAACACAAATAAATATTTTTAACTTTTATATTCACATTTAAGGCCTTTACGGTAAATGATTTGTAATTTATTACAATTGAAGAGAAGAAAAATTATGTACAACTAAAATATGTTTTTTAAGATCATTTTTGCGTTTAAATCTACGACCACAGTAACTGCATTCGAATTTTGGTTCTACCCCACATTCATATTTAATATGTCTTGTAAGATGACCTTTTTGTTTGTAAGTCAAACCACATCTGCTACAAACATATCTACCAGATTCGTTTATCGAATAAGGAACCATACCTGAAAAATAAAATAATTGTTAGGAAATACATTTTATTTCGATTTAATTAACAATAAATAAAACATACAGGGTTGATAATGTAAAGTTATACAATTTTTATTAATAATAAACAAGAGATTTTTGTTCATCATGTTTGAATAACACGTGTCCCTGAAGATGGCTTTTGCGTTTGAATTTGCGGCCACAATAAGTGCACTCAAACTTTGGTTCCACTCCACATTCGTATTTTAAATGTCTTGAGAGATGACTTTTATGTTTGTATGTTAAACCACATCTTATACAAACAAAACGTCCAACCTCGTTTATTGAATAAGGATACGTAGAACCTAAAAGAAAAATTATTAGTTTAATTATAAAAAAATATTAGATAACTTTGCGAGGCCGCCTGAAAATTCCAAAAACTCGTATAAAATTATTCAGAACAGAATATACTGGGTGTTGTTTAGATAAATAAAAATATTTACAAGAAAAATAAACAAAAATTATTTATTAATTATTTACTCGTATGTACAGTAAAAATATGACAGCGAAGATTATTTTTACGTTTAAATTTACGTTTACATACATGGCATGTAAATTTAGGCTCAACCCCACACTCATACTTAATATGCGCTGAAACATGACTTTTCTGTTTGTAAGATGAAAGACATCTCAAGCACACAAATCGTCCTTGTTCGTTTACAGAAAATTGTGGTACATCTCTCCCTAAAAAGAAGGAATAATTGTTTTTATTTATTTGTATTTAATTATTTTTAATAAGCAAAAAGCGAGTTTAATATTTCTTAAAAAAATCCTACATTTAATACAACCATAAATTTATTTCTGGGTAAGTTCTGCAAGTGTCTTATTAAATACATGTTTTACTTTTACATGTAAGTTAAGAAAACGTTTATATTTAAACTTGTGGTTACAAACATTCGAATTTAGGTGCAACACCACATTCGTGCTTGATTATAATTAATAATATATTAATTATTTACTCGTATGTACAGTAAAAATATGACAGCGAAGATTATTTTTACGTTTAAATTTACGTTTACATATATCGCATGTAAATTTAGGCTCAACACCACACTCATATTTAATATGCGCTGAAACATAACTCTTCTGTTTGTAAGATGAAAGACATCTCAAGCACACAAATCGTCCTTGTTCGTTTACAGAAAATTGTGGTACATCTCTCCCTAAAAAGAAGGAATAACTGTTTTTACTTATTTATTTTTATTTAATTATTTAAGCAAAAAGCGAGTTTAATATTTCTTAAAAAAATCCTACATTTCATACAATCATAAATTTATTTCTGGGTAAGTTCCGCAAGTGTCTTATTGAATACATGTTTTATTTTTACATGTAAATTAAGAAAACGTTTATATTTAAACTTGTGGTTACAAAATTTGCATTCGAATTTAGGTGCAACACCACATTCGTGTTTGATATGGCTAACGAGATGAAATTTATGTTTATAGGATGCTCCACATTTCTTGCAAACAAATCTTCCATTTTCGTCTCTTGTAAAACCTGAAAAAACATAATATTAGGTAAAATAAAAGTTTTTTCGTTTAAAAACAACTAAAATAATTTTTTTTATTAAAAATTTATATAAAAATATTGCTACATATTTTAAACCATTACATTAACATTTTTTATTATTCTCCTGCAACACTTGCGATTTAATATTTTTATACAGCATTACAAATTCTAAACGTTTTTCAGGATGAAGTCTTCCAACATGTAAAGTTAAATTATATTTTTGTTTTGCTGTGTAAACACAGTATAAACATTTAAAGTATTTTTCCTCTCCACATTCGTAAGTTAAATGTCTGACGACTGAACAACGATTTTGATAATATTTGAAACATCTTGGGCACTGATGTGTGTTCGTAGTAGAACCTGAAAAAAATTATTCCTATTGTTATAATGTACTGAAACAGTTTTTTTAATAATTTTAAATTCCTTGATTTTCCAATAAAATTAAATAAATTATCTAAACTTGTTTTATTATTTATGTAAGAAATTTATTATTACAGATTGTTTTGAAAATTCTGTTTCAGGGTTTATTGTGGTCTATGTTGAATATTAATGTGTCTTCGTAAGTTTCCTTTAAAGTATGTCTTGTAATTGCATATCATGCACACAAGGTTTGGTTTCTGGCCACATTCATATCGTTGATGCGCAATCAAGGACGACTTATGTTTGTATCTCCTTTCACAAGACTCACAATTAAACGGAGTGTCTTCTGCGGAATATCCAAAGATACCTAAAAATAATAATATTAATTTCTTTAATGTTGCGCACATTTATGAACATTAAATTCAGAACATTTTGAAATATCGAGTGAACTGTATTTTCTTTGTACACATTTATTGTCCTTACATACAAATTAATGAGTACAACAAACTGTTAATTTATTTTTGTATAAAAACCTAAAAGTAACTGAAAGAAAATTAAAAAAAATCATACCAAATAATTATTACATGCTTTAATTATACCTAAAGTATGTAAATTATTCTTATACGAGTCCTGCAGTGGGACGGGATTTAGGCTAATGATAACGAAGAACATGATTTATTACTTTTAAATGTTACATGATTTCGAATAGTCAAGAACATCCATCCCTGCATGCATTTGTTTAATATGTTTATTAACATTATATTTTCTATGGGATTTATAAGTACAGTAAGGGCAGAAAAATGAGGGAGGTTTTCCACATTCTTTAAGATGATTCTTCAGATCTCTCTCATGCTTGTATCTTCTGGAGCAGGAATTACAACCATATGGGTTATTTAATTTTATTCTTTTATTATAGAAAATGTTACCGTATTTTACCATAGGTAGCCCACCTAAAAAATAAGAATTAGTATTTAGGTACCATAGAATTTGAAGACGAAAAATAAAATATATACGTACCTATTTACTTTTTATAATAATATTATTCAACAATTTTTTATTATAAATAAATGAAGGAAATGTTTATGCACATCATTACTGCGTCTATAATAAACCTCTAAGTTTGTGAACCTTAGCCGTGATTGTGGGGGTAGCTACCACGTCGCCAATAGAAACCAACAAAACATAAGAAAAAACCGAAAACTGCCTGCTCTGCCACTTCTCTCGATTATGTGAATTAAACCCTCTAGTTACGCCGACACTTCACCACCATATAGAGGAATAATCCCCTAAATTTGTGTACCTTAGCCGTGATTGTGGGGGTAGCTACCACGTCGCCAATAGAAACCAGCAAAACATAAGAAAAAACCGAAAACTGCCTGCTCTGCCACTTCTCTCGATTATGTGAATTAAACCCTCTACTTACGCCGACACTTCACCACCATATAGAGGAATAATCCCCTAAATTTGTGTACCTTAGCCGTGATTGTGGGGGTAGCTACCACGTCGCCAATAGAAACCAGCAAAACATAAGAAAAAACCGAAAACTGCCTGCTCTGCCACTTCTCTCGATTATGTGAATTAAACCCTCTACTTACGCCGACACTTCACCACCATATAGAGGAATAATCCCCTAAATTTGTGTACCTTAGCCGTGATTGTGGGGGTAGCTACCACGTCGCCAATAGAAACCAGCAAAACATAAGAAAAAACCGAAAACTGCCTGCTCTGCCACTTCTCTCGATTATGTGAATTAAACCCTCTACTTACGCCGACACTTCACCACCATATAGAGGAATAATCCCCTAAATTTGTGTACCTTAGCCGTGATTGTGGGGGTAGCTACCACGTCGCCAATAGAAACCAGCAAAACATAAGAAAAAACCGAAAACTGCCTGCTCTGCCACTTCTCTCGATTATGTGAATTAAACCCTCTACTTACGCCGACACTTCACCACCATATAGAGGAATAATCCCCTAAATTTGTGTACCTTAGCCGTGATTGTGGGGGTAGCTACCACGTCGCCAATAGAAACCAGCAAAACATAAGAAAAAACCGAAAACTGCCTGCTCTGCCACTTCTCTCGATTATATGAATTAAACCCTATACTTACGCTGACACCTCACCACCATATAGAGGAATAATCCCCTAAATTTGTGAACCTTAGCCGTGATTGTGGGGGTAGCTACCACGTCGCCAATAGAAAGCAGCGAAACATGAGAAAAAACCGAAAACTGCCTGCTGTGCTAACTCTCTCGATTATGTGAATTAAACCCTCTACTTACGCTGACACTTCACCACCATATAGAGGAATAATCCCCCAAATTTGTGAACCTTAGCCGTGATTGTGGGGGTAGCTACCACGTCGCCAATAGAAACCAGCAAAACATAAGAAAAAACCGAAAACTGCCTGCTCTGCCACTTCTCTCGATTATGTGAATTAAACCCTCTACTTACGCTGACACTTCACCACCATATAGAGGAATAATCCCCCAAATTTGTGAACCTTAGCCGTGATTGTGGGGGTAGCTACCACGTCGCCAATAGAAACCAGCAAAACATAAGAAAAAACCGAAAACTGCCTGCTCTGCCACTTCTCTCGATTATGTGAATTAAACCCTCTACTTACGCTGACACTTCACCACCATATAGAGGAATAATCCCCTAAATTTGTGAACCTTAGCCGTGATTGTGGGGGTAGCTACCACGTCGCCAATAGAAACCAGCAAAACATAAGAAAAAACCGAAAACTGCCTGCTCTGCCACTTCTCTCGATTATGTGAATTAAACCCTCTACTTACGCTGACACCTCACCACCATATAGAGGAATAATCCCCTAAATTTGTGAACCTTAGCCGTGATTGTGGGGGTAGCTACCACGTCGCCAATAGAAACCAGCAAAACATAAGAAAAAACCGAAAACTGCCTGCTCTGCCACTTCTCTCGATTATGTGAATTAAACCCTCTACTTACGCTGACACCTCACCACCATATAGAGGAATAATCCCCTAAATTTGTGAACCTTAGCCGTGATTGTGGGGGTAGCTACCACGTCGCCAATAGAAACCAGCAAAACATAAGAAAAAACCGAAAACTGCCTGCTGTGCTAACACTCTCGATTATGTGAATTAAACCTTCTACTTACGCTGACACTTCACCACCATATGGTGGAATAATCCCCTAAATTTGTGAACCTTAGCCGTGATTGTGGATGTAGCTACCACGTCGCCAATAGAAAGCAGCGAAACATAAGAAAAAACCGAAAACTGCCTGCTGTGCTACCTCTCTCGATTATGTGAATTAAACCCGCTACTTACGCTGACACTTCACCACCATGTGGTGGAATAATCCCCTAAATATGTGTACCTTAGCCGTGATTGTGGGGGTAGCTACCACGTCCCCAATAGAAAGCAGCGAAACATAAGAAAAAACCTGAAAAGTGTCTGCTAGATTTTTCTCGATTATACGAATGCTCCGCTAAGTGTTTGTACCTTAGTCATCCTTTTGAGGGTACTTTAGGCAAAAACAATACCTTTTATTAAAAATATAGACAAAGTTAGCTTTATTATAATAATTATAATATTATACTTAACTGATTACATAAATTAATGAATATTTCTTAAATGTCTAAGCAAATTACTACGTCTAGTTGATTTATACAAGCATCCTGTTTCTGTGCATTTAAAATTTGGTTTTCTTCCACTTTCATAAGTTTCATGTACATACATATGCCGCGTTAGGGTATTCTGTCGTTTTGCTGTATAATTGCAATTAGAAAGGGGACAGGAAAATTCTCCTGAAGTTCCACAGTAGTATTTCGTATGACAGTAGAAAGAGCCTCTATTCTTGTACACTTTACTGCATACATTGCAAATCCATTGCGTCGTTTTATTTTCCAATTCTAAAACAATACATTCAAATAAGTTTAAATATTTTTTATTATTATTCTAGGGGGTTGGGAGTGTTCAGGAGGCATTTAAAGAAATGATTCTAGATTTAAAAACAAAGAATAAGTTTCAAAAATTCATTTACCGAGATACCATTTTACAAGCCTTGCAAGTCTTTCTTTGTATTTGAAGCTAGAATTATTTTATAAAAAGGGGAACATGCACGAATAATTATAAAATAATTTATTACGTTTTGTAACAGTTTTATTTTTCTATACAGTATCTATCAAACTATGTTTTATAAGAATAAAATTAAGAACACATTACGAAAATTCAGGATGACTTGCACGAATGTGTTGACGAACTGTGTTACTTTGCGTGTAAGCCTTTTTACACACAGGGCAGCTAAAACGTGCAACTCCATCGCATTCATATTTTGTATGTCGATGAAGGGTTGATTTATACTTGTATGCTTTATGACATCGCGAACATCTGAATCGTTTGTTTGAACCTACAAGAGTAAATTTTTTATTATTTTATATTTAATAAACAATTTTCGGTTCTACTCTACCATTACGGAAAAAGAATCTACTTAACGGAATTTTTTATTTAAACTACGTATAACATAAATTATATTTTAGCAACAAAATGTTTCCAATCCTGAACACTAATATTGTGATGTCCTAAAATATGTCCTTTTAACGACTCTTTTCGTTTGGTCTTGTAAAAACATTCAGCGACCTGGCATTGAAATCTTGCCGCTTTTCCACACTCGTATTTCATATGCCTCCAAAGAGATCGTTTCAGTTTATATATTTTATAGCACATTGAACAGGTATAATCTCTTCCACCTACAAATAAAATTTTATTATTTCCAGTTCTTTCAAAAATTTTATTCTACCTATAAGAATAAAGTTTATCAGGAGAAAAAAAACATTATTTTTATTCATAATCTTTAATAATAAATGTATAAAAAAAGAGATTATATTTTATCTGTGTGTATCAATATAATTTTCCAAATCCGCACTTTTAATTTGATGTACACGAGTAAGATGACCTCGTACACAACCCTTTTGCTTCGCTTTATAATTACATTGATCGTAAAGACAGAAAAATCTTGCATGTTTACCACATTCATATGCTTTATGTCTCCATAAAGATGCTTGATGTTTATAACTTTTTCTGCAATCAGAACAATCGTATCTTCGGTCATCTAGAAAAAAATACATGCCTTTAATACAACATTCTACAAACTTAAAGAAAATAAATTTAAAGTAGTAATATTCATGCAGATAAGAATAAAATTTTCTGTACAATAAAAAGATTATTTAATTTTTTTTATTATGTAATCGTACAAAAAAAAATTATCACATATAATCATGACATTGCGTTGCTTGAATATTGTGAACGTTTATAACGTGACATTTTAGGCTACTTTTTCGTTTGGTTTTAAAAGAACATCCTATTATTTTACAAAAAAATTGCGGTTCTTTTCCACATTCGTATCTCTGATGGGTCCATAAAGATTGTCTTTGTTTATAAGATGTGTAACATTTAGAACAGCGAAATAGTTTTGTACCTGAAATAAAATTAATTAGAAAAAAATTCAATATAAAAAAAGGGTTTGGAATTTAAAAAAAATTATACGGCGTAGAAATATTTTATTATTACGTCCCTGTAAATTTACAATGTTTGGTAAACATATGTTTTTTTAAATCAAATTTTCGTTTAGAAGAATATCCACAAGTTTTGCAAGAAAATGTTCGTATTTTTCCACAGTCTAGGCCCATATGTGCACCCAATGAATTTTTGTTTTTGTATTTTTTATTACATTGAGGGCATACAAATTGTCCTTCATGTTGATGGTAGAGACAGTCATCTGGAATAATTTATGTATTATTAGAAAATAAGAAATGCGTAAAAAAATTAAAAATTAAAATTTATATTTTTGTAATCTGCAAGGAAAGGGGATGAAATTACGTTTCGGTGTGAAAATAATCTCTGACCTACCTAATACGTTTTTTTAACACAGAAAAATTTAGAGAAACAATTTTTATTTAAACTTACATTAATACAACACGTAGAATCCTAATGTTTGTAAAAAAAATTATGAACACTACTCGTTACAATTCTTCTATAATGTCCTTACACATACAATTAATTAAATAATTAAAACAGTTCTTGCAAAACTCAAAAAAATGAATTTCTTGTTTATTTAAAACGTTTTGAAGAAAAGAAATTTAAGAAAAAGGGCTACGTGTAGAAGAATCATTTGAAAGATGCGCCGTCGATTCACTTGAAGTTGGTTTTTGATCGTTAAATTGTTTTCTCCATTTTGCTCTTGCATTCTTAAACCAAACCTAAAAGAAAACAGTTGAAAAGGTTTCTAAAAAGTCCTAAAAAAATTCAACTAACTTGCAAAACTCTTTTGGATAACCCGATTAGTTCTTCTAGTTGTTCTAAATCGGTAGCATCAGGATTTGCGTTAGTATCGAAATAAGATTTTAGCATTTTTATTTGATTTTGTGTAAAAGAAGTTCTATTTCTTCTTCTCCTTTTAGTATTTAAATTTCCAGCTGGAGAATTTACGCAACGCGATTGTAAGTTTCCTGTAAAATATAATATAGTCAATGGTTTTTACAAAAATTTAAATATTTTAAGATCTACAACACCTTTAACCCTTAATTTTTTTAATACTACATACACATAAGTAAAATAATTTAAATTTCTTTAATTTTTATTAAGACATTTAAATTATTATTAACGTAAATACAATAATTAGTCACTAAGAAAAAACTTTATTGTAATTTTATTTTGTCATTTCTTAATTTAAACAGGAAAAAATTGCGTACCTATAATTACACATTTATTATCTACTAAAGGGGTTGAATAATATCCCATCTAACATTAATACTAGCGTAAAGACGAACAAACACGCACGACTAGAGGAATCGAACCCAACTCAACTTCATGAGTCTTTTTGTATTGCAAATGTTTTGAGATTTTTTTTAATTAAGAGAATGCAGAGAGAAAGAGAAAGAAAAACCCAATCAACGTGGAATGTTTGATGGGTCAACATTTTCTGGTAAGCTAGAATCCTTAGCGACTGAAATTGCTGCAAGAACTGCGGAAGGAGTAGAAGCTTCAATTGGATTTTTCACCGGCGTAGATCGTCTTTCATGACTTAACTTTCTTCTCCATTTTGCTCTTGCATTCTGAAACCAAACCTGAAAGAAAAAAAAAGGTGCAGAGCTTAAAATTTAAAAATACAAGACACTAACTTGTAAAACTCTTTTGGAAAGGCCAATTTTTTGTTCCAATTGTTCTAAATCGCCACTTTCAGGATTTGCGTCTTTTATAAAATAACTTTTCAGTGTTTTCAGTTGGTAATGCGTGAAAGAGGTTCGCATTCTTCTTGGTTTTTGAGTGGAGGAAAATAAAGAGTAGTATGTGCTACTTCCCATTTCCATTCGTAATATTTCTGAAAATAAAAAAATTAGTAAAAAGTTTACATTGGTTTTAAAAATCTTTCCTGAAAAAACCTTGAGTTGAAATATTGTTTCTGAAAATTTCCGTTTTATTATGTAAATAAAATAATTATTATACAGTACAGGATTATTACAAAAAAATATCGCACTTTTATTATAACTCAGAAAAAATATAGAACATAAAACATTTCTTTTTGGTATGTTTTCATGGAATATTGTGTAGATGCGTAAGATGATATTTTAGATGTGAGTTTTGCTTAAAAGATCTCCGACAGACTCCACATATAAAAGCCCCTTCCTTATTGCATTCGTATCGTATGTGACGCAATAAATTAGATCTGTGTTTATATAATTTTCCACATTGAGAGCAGTCATGCACAGGACTGCAAGCCAAGGTTTCTTCAAAACCTAAAATAAAATTCACGTAAATACAAACATACAGGGTGATCAAGGACAACCCTTATTTATTTTGTATTATAATTAGAAATAATAAACAAAACTCAGAAAGAAGAAGTATTTATTGGTAATTTCATTTTCCTGAAAGGTTTACACTGAATAATATACAAGCGAGACATGGCACAAATTGAGATAAAAAAATCCAGCTTAGGAAAGTCTCTGAGACCGTCGTCGAAGATTTTGGATAAAAATATTATGAGACGTGCGCATGTGTTTTAGAAGCCTATATCGGTGATTAAATTTTTTCGAACACGTTTGACAGATAAATGAAGGGCTTTTGCCGCAATCTAGTCGTAAATGGCGGCCTAACGTCTGCTTCTGGCAGTATGTTCGTCGACATCTAGTACATCCGTATCTGACACCACTGTTAATAACTTTTAGTTGAGTGTATTCTTCCATTGAAGAGGCGTACAATACATCATCTGAAATATAAGTTGATGTTACAGTAAACAAATATAATTAAACAATGCGGATATTATAAATAATTAAAGGGAAAGGATTGAGGATTATTACGGTCTCTACGGTCTTGGACTTTTCGACGCAACCGTTTGGACGCAGAGACGTTTCAACGCAGGCAAACGGAATAGTCCTTGCGTCCAAATAAATTTGCGTCCAAACGCCTGTTCGTCCACACGGGCCCTTCCTACGGAGTGGCGTTAGGGCGCAGGGACGTTTGTACGCAGCAAAGCTTAAGCGTCCAAACGCTCCTGCGTTCAAGTGGTCGCATCCAAACGTCCCATTCCACCCTAGACGCTATATAAATGTAAATAAAATCTTTTTATTCATTTATTGTATATAAACGAAGCAATAATAAAACCAATACAAATTACTTAAAAAATTAAAAAGTATAAAACTGTAAACAAAAATTACAACTCCTATAAAAAGGAAGTGTGTCGAAGAGAATGTGCAACGAGATGTGTTTTTCGTTTAGCGACATAAGTACAACCAGGAACTTCACATCTAAATTGCGGTAACTTTCCACATTCGTATTTCATGTGATTCCATAACGAAGGACGATGTTTATAAACTTTAGAACAATTAGGACATCCAAAAGTTGTAGCTGTAGTCGTACAAATTTCATCTTGATAATTCCAAAATGCTCCTGAAAAAATATTAAATTAGCATTTTTTTAAAGAAAAAGCTTCTGAAACAAGTAATTTTTCTTTTAAAAACAATTTTTAGATCTACACAATTTTATTTTATTTTCTTGGTTACAATTTGTTTACATAAGATTATTATTTTTTCTTTAATTGTTTTTCGTTCATAGGTCCCAATTTTTTTGCATGGATGTTAAAGAAATGACATTTGAGATGAGATTTGCGTCTTCCCTTGTAGGTACAATTTTCTATTGGACATATGAAACTTGGTTCTTTCCCACATTCATATCTTTGATGACCATATAATGATTGTTGATGTCTGTAACCTTTATTGCACTTTTCGCAATAAAATGAACCTAAAAAAAACATTGAATTAGTACTAACGTAATCCTGTTTATTATCAAAATTCGAAACGAACTAAAAGAAAAACAGACGTAAGTAGGTACTGTTAATCGTTTTTTATTTATAATTTAATTTTATAACAACAAAAAATTGGTATTTTAATGTTAATTTAAATAAAAGTTAATGTTAAGTAGCTCCTGAAAATCACATCCTCTACATATCTGAAGTGGACGTTTTCAGGGGTTGTTCTTCAATAGCGTGCTTCATTTTTAAATGTTGCCTTAGCACGTACTTCCTTTTACATTTATATTTACAAACAACACATCGATATTCTTTTTCTTTGCCGCAATCTAAATTTATGTGAGTTTTCATGCTTCTGACGTTCTTGTAACATCTTTTACAGTGTGGGCAAGTTACGTTTTTATCCAAATCAGTTGCATTTGTTAGAAAATCTGTAATAACATAATCGATTAAGTAGAATCGAATATATTTTATTTTATTCCTTAAAACTAAAACACGAGTTAAAATAAAATAATTTTTTTTAACAATCCTTTTATTATAATATTTTTTACAAGAATGAAATTACTTCTTCTTCATTTTCTTTTTTTACTATTCCTACGTCTATTTCTCCTTCTGGTTTGTTTGTTTTGATTTTGTTTGTTTGATGGCTTGCCATGTGTCTGTTGAAGTTAAATTTTCTTCTACAACTGTATGGACATAATTGGCATTTAAATTTTTTAATAGTGCCACAATCAGATCTTAAATGACAATTTAAGGAATGGCTGTTTTTAAATTTCTTGCTACATTTTGGACAAACGGTAACTTCTTGATTGCCTAGAAAAAAAAATTCTGTTAGTAGTAAAAAAAGCATTTTCGGATTTTTTTTGTTTGTCAGTATAGAATTATTTCTGAAATAATGTCCCCGAATTTCAGGAATGGGAGTAACATTTATTTCCTTATCAAAACCGCATACATAATAAAATTATTTTAATTTACATGACAGCATGTTTTCCTAAGATATGTCTATCTAGATTAGATTTTCTTTTACAACTGTACGAACAGCTAAGACAGTGATATTTCTTGCTTGTGCCACAATCAAACCATAAATGCGATCTTAGGGAATTGCTATTTTTGTAGCTCTTCTGGCATCTTCTGCATATCTGAGGTTTATTACCTCTCTTGGATGTTGGTGGAAAATCTGCAGCAAATAAATTGTGTAAGTAACGAAAATTCATGTTTTGTTTGATTTTTTTACTGAGGAAGTAAGGCAAAAGCAAAACGATCTTTATTTATTGTTTATGTCTTGTTAATAAAATACATTTACATATATTTTCGTTCGGATGCTTATGTAAGAAAAATACATACACAACATTAATTTATTACATGGAATTATGTGCCTTTTTAACATGATTCTTAACATGTATTTTTTGATGGCCTCTGTAATTACAATGTGGACAACGAAACATTGGTTCTTTTCCACAATCATATCTAATATGTCTCGTTAAAGCCGTGGTTGAACTATATTTTCTATAACATTTTTCACATTGGAATCCTTTCAATGCGTATGTTACACCATACAATGGACGATTACCTGTAAAGAATAGACTGATTAGTACAGAGCGATCTAAAACAAAATTAGTCAAGTTGGCTTAGAAATCACTTGATCAAATTTATTTTAGATCACCCTGTATTTAAATATTTTAAGAAAATTGTGGAATGTTTTCAATACAAGTTATAAAGTTTTTTAAAAGTATTTATTGGATTATTTTTACAAAACAAATAACTTAAAGATAAATAAATATGAAAAAGGGAGTCTTTCAGACTTCAATCTTGATTTTCATAAACAATAAAGTGTCGTTCAGAATGAATTTTAAGTTTGTATCGAGTTCGAAATCTCAGAGGACAATAAGTACATGGAAAACGTGGCTCCTTTCCACAATCAAATTTCTGATGCTGCGATAAATTTCTTTTATGTTTATATCTTCTACCACACCCACAACAATATCTTCTTATTTCTGAAATTAAATACACGAATTAGAATATTATTTCACAAAGTTATTATAACACTATTACAAGCATGTAATGAAGTTTAAAATTACTAACTTACATTAATAGTGTAATAATTTTTCTTTAAAAACGTTTGGTGCGTTTATACTATAGCAAGTAAAAAGACCCCTAAGAAGTTAATTACGTTTATTAGAAAATTACAAAAAAATGTTTACATTGGTACAGAAATGTGCACTGTTAACATATGTCTTCTTAGATTAGTTTTTCTTCTGGATTTATATTTACATTGCGCATAGGTACATTCAAATTCTGGCTCTTTTCCACAATAATATTTTTTGTGATGGTATAAAGATTTTATTTTTGTGTAGATTTTTCCACACGCATCACAAACAGCTGCTACATTTCCTAAAACAAATAAAAAATTAGTATTCGAAGACAGATGTTTCAATATACCCCGTATTAATATTTATTTTTAATGATGTTCACGTAATTATCAAAACGCTTTGTTAGTAATGCCTTGGATTATTGTGCGATATCCCAACATTTTTTTTTCTAACAATTAAATAAAAAACAAATTTTTTTAAACCATATTTTATCATTTAACACACAGCAACAAAAAAAGCATTACACTATAAAATATTAAACAATAACTTTATGGACTACAATTACGTGATGTTTCAGCGTTTCTCTACGTTTAAAATATCTGCAACAAATTTTACATTGAAACGAAGGTTCTTTGCCACATTCATATTGCAGATGTCTCATTAACGTCCCTTTGGTTTTATAAACCTTGAAACATTGGCGGCACACGAAAGACGTTTTATCATCTGGAAATGTAAACAATTAGTACAGCAAAAAGTAATATCAAAGTAAACTATAAAAAAATAAAACAATTACGTATTATTAATATTTATTACACGTACCTATTTTTATAATAAATCAATATTCAAAATAAAAATTACCCCCCACCAAATAAATCTTACAAATGTAAATTAATTACTACTAAGATTGATTCTATACTCGCAAGTAATCGTTGTCGTTGCAATGTCTTCGCAGGATATGTTTCTTTACATTCCCTTGAGTGGTAGATTTGTAAGAGCATCCCTTAAAGCTGCAGGAAAACTCATTACCACATCGAGATTGTTCATGCTTGCACTTTAAGTGGTGTGTTTTGAATATTTTCTTGCAATATTTACAAATAAATGTGGCGAGAGGATCTTCACCTACAAAAAAACGCGAATAAATAAAAATTAAATTAAAAAAAGTATAAAGAAAAAACCGAAACATGCCTTAAGCACTAACTCTCTGGATTATGTGAACTAAACTGTTTATTTAGGCTGCCACTTCACCACCATATGGTGGAATAATTCCCTAAATTTGTGAATCTTAGCCGTGATTGTGGGGGTAGCTACCACGTCGCCAATAGAAAGGGGCAAAACATAAGAAAAAACCGAAAACTGCCTGCTGTGCTAACTCTCTCGATTATGTGAATTAAACTCTCTACTTACGCTGACACTTCACCACCATATAGAGGAATAATCCCCTAAATTTGTGTACCTTAGCCGTGATTGTGGGGGTAGCTACCACGTCGCCAATAGAAAGGGGCAAAACATAAGAAAAAACCGAAAACTGCCTGCTGTGCTAACTCTCTCGATTATGTGAATTAAACTCTCTACTTACGCTGACACTTCACCACCATATAGGGGAATAATCCCCTAAATTTGTGTACCTTAACCGTGATTGTGGGGGTAGCTACCACGTCGCCAATAGAAAGGGGCAAAACATAAGAAAAAACCGAAAACTGCCTGCTGTGCTAACTCTCTCGATTATGTGAATTAAACTCTCTACTTACGCTGACACTTCACCACCATATAGAGGAATAATCCCCTAAATTTGTGTACCTTAGCCGTGATTGTGGGGGTAGCTACCACGTCGCCAATAGAAAGGGGCAAAACATAAGAAAAAACCGAAAACTGCCTGCTGTGCTAACTCTCTCGATTATGTGAATTAAACTCTCTACTTACGCTGACACTTCACCACCATATAGAGGAATAATCCCCTAAATTTGTGTACCTTAGCCGTGATTGTGGGGGTAGCTACCACGTCGCCAATAGAAAGGGGCAAAACATAAGAAAAAACCGAAAACTGCCTGCTGTGCTAACTCTCTCGATTATGTGAATTAAACTCTCTACTTACGCTGACACTTCACCACCATATAGGGGAATAATCCCCTAAATTTGTGTACCTTAACCGTGATTGTGGGGGTAGCTACCACGTCGCCAATAAAAAGGGGCAAAACATAAGAAAAAACAGGAAACTGCCTACTGTGCTAACTCTCTCGATTATGTGAATTAAACTCTCTACTTACGCTGACACTTCACCACCATATGGTGGAATAATCCCCTAAATTTGTGAACCTTAACCGTGATTGTGGGGGTAGCTACCACGTCGCCAATAAAAAGGGGCAAAACATAAGAAAAAACAGGAAACTGCCTGCTGTGCTAACTCTCTCGATTATGTGAATTAAACTCTCTACTTACGCTGACACTTCACCACCATATAGAGGAATAATCCCCTAAATTTGTGTACCTTAACCGTGATTGTGGGGGTAGCTACCACGTCGCCAATAAAAAGGGACAAAACATAAGAAAAAACAGGAAACTGCCTGCTGTGCGAACTCTCTCGATTATGTGAATTAAACTCTCTACTTACGCTGACACTTCACCACCATATAGAGGAATAATCTCCTAAATTTGTGTACCTTAGCCGTGCTTGTGGGGGTAGCTACCACGTCGCCAATAGAAAGGGGCAAAACATAAGAAAAAACCGAAAACTGCCTGCTGTGCTAACTCTCTCGATTATGTGAATTAAACTCTCTACTTACGCTGACACTTCACCACCATATGGTGGAATAATCCCCTAAATTTGTGAACCTTAGCCGTGATTGTGGGGGTAGCTACCACGTCGCCAATAAAAAGCAGCGAAACGTAAGAAAAAACGGAAAACTGCCTTCTGTGCTAACTCTCTCGTTTATGTGAATTAAACTCTCTACTTAGGCTGACACTTCACCACCATATGGTGGAATAATCCCTTAAATTTGTGGACCTTAGCCGTGATCTAAATTTTAGAAAATAAAATGTTTAGTACGGTTAGTTTCTTGCAGAGCGGATATAAAAGAGAATCAAACTTTCCGCTTAATTTGGTTTCACCTTTTTTCCCCTTCCTATTCCTTTCAATATTAAACACCCACACCAATTTTATTTGGTATATATTTTAAAATGCTTAAAACAATACAGTCTTTGATACACATTAAAACAAACGTATAATATTTAATTATTGTTTTTCATAACAGCTTCCGCTAATTCTAAATCGCCATGAATTACAATGATGTGCCTTTTAAGGTTTCCTTTCATTTTAGATTTATGTCCACATCCTGGTTTAGGACAAACGAACTGCGGTTCTATTCCGCATTCGTATTTCTTATGTTGTCTTAAACCACGTTGCCACGTATACGATCGGGAACAAACATCGCACCTGTACGTTCCTCTTCGTTCATACGGGACATAATTAAAGTCTGTTTCGGAACCTATAAAAAAATTATTTTAATTTGTGAAAATAATGAAAATTAATAACGCAGACTTTAAAATTATAACCAGTGCTAGAGAGTACAGAGGAGTAACTAAATCTACAGAGGAGATCGCCCATACCGTTTTGATAGGCTTCTGGATCACAATGGTAGCTCTGAAGATCGTTCGCATTATTGTGGACGAAACGTCGATCAGTAAAGACTTGATTAAATGATGTTATGGGTTATGTTTGTGTAACCCCAAAATAATTTATTACAAAAAATATATACAGTAGGTACATTAATTTATTTTGATTGAATAATAATAACATTATTAAACAGAATAATTAAAAAACACTACGTTTGTGTGTTTAGGGTTTTATTTAGTTTGGAACTTTACATTTATTACTGAAAAATAAACGAAGACCAAGAAGTGTTCTGGTCTACTTAGGGCTAATCAGTCAGGTATAGCTTCAGTAAATGAAAAAAAAAAAATAAACTTCTACATAGACGAATGAATATTAAAAATATGTCGTTTTAGGCTTCCTTTCTGTTTGCTTTTGTACTGGCAATTAGGAAAATGGCAACAAAACCGTGGTTCCTTTCCACATTCATATCTCAAATGAAGTCGTAGGCTTTTAACGTATTTATAAATTTTCTTACACGTTGGGCATGTATAGAAACCAGGACCTGAAAGAAAAGTTTAAAATTATGGACAATCTCTTTTATTTTAAAATTATTACGGAATATAGAAAAACAAGACGTGGTTTTTATTATTTTATTAAAAAAAAAGTTAAGTAACATTAAACTTTTACATGTTTAAACATAAAATGCCTTTTTAAGTCACGTTTTCGTTTTGATTTGTAGTTGCAACCACTTATTTGACATGAAAATTTTGGTTCTACTCCACATTCATCCCTTATGTGTGCTACTAAGTTTCCTTTATATTTATATCTTCTATTGCACTGTGCACAAACATACGCAACAGCAACTGTCGACGGATCTGAAAATATAAAGTATTAGAAAAAAGAGTAAACATTCCTAGACTTTAAGTAATTAAGACCCTGTAGTAAGAGAGCTAAAAGATACAAAAATATATTTATTATTTTTAATATTGTACACAAAATTATATAGTAATAAAAATAATTACCTAGTACCGCATAAAAATATAATTACCTACCTATATATAAATAATTAATTGTAAAAAAAGTACAGTTACACACAGTGATGTAAAAAAAGTTCTGTAATGGGAAGCTACAAAGGTTTTTCACTACCAGTTTGTTAGTGAAAAGCCTTCAAAGTAGTAAACCCGTTTTTAAAACCTCTGCACGTAATTCGTAACAATAAAAATTATTTTTTATTATTTTTATAAGAATCAGGTTCAAAAACAATAATATTATCATTTTGCCAATCCCAAACAAGTCCATGTATTCCATAAAGATGTTTAATAACATGCGTTTTTTGATATCCTCTGTAGTAACATTTTGGGCATCCAAACATGGGTTCCTTTCCACATTCGTATTTTGCATGACGTACTAATGTAGATTTAACAGAATATTGTTTTCGACAAACTGGACATTGAAATCTCTTCTCCTTCTTTACACCTTGCAAGAAAATAACTACAAAAAGAATATTAACATTGATATAAATTTTTATTTAAATTATATGTAAAAGGTTGTTAAAAAAACATGCTACTGAAAGTTAATTTTTGTTAAGGCAAAGCAAGAAAATGTTCTACAACCTAGAAAATATGTACAAAATTTTTTTTCTCCCTTTTTGAGCACATATTTGGTCCACACAAGATCAATAATACATTTCAGACGAAATCACAAACACCAAAGCACTAAAAGTGTATCTCCTGGCTGGAGTCACCTTTCAAGATAGTAACTGAAGCAAAGCTTTACTCTTCTGATCGTACGTGAACGAGAATCCAAACTGCGTAACCCGGGAGTCTTAATTTAAAATAATATAAGGAGTTTTTTTACTGTGACTATGTTTTTGTCGTAAGCTGAAAAAAGTTTCAGTATCTACGTAAGTTTGTTTCAGGACTAAATGAAGACAGAAAAAGTCATTCTTTGATAATTTTTGTATTTATTTACATTATCCGAAAATAATAATAATGTTAATACATTTTTTTATTGAAAGGGCTGTTTAATATTTAAAACGAATATGATAATGAAAACCTGGTCAAGTTGGCTGAGTTTGTAGAAACACAACGAACTTGAACAGTTTTTTCGTACAACCAATCCTAACAGGAGTCAAAGTCAGAAACGGTTTTTATTAAGTTTTAGGGATGGCCGCGTTGAAGAAATTAAATATTTTTAATAATTCCCTTAATTTTTTCTTCACTCTTAAAATGGTAAATGCGTCTTTCCGTGCCTGTTCAAAGTATATCTATGGTGAAAACTTTTAAAACAAATGTTGCAGGAAAATTGTGGAGTTTTTCCACAATAATATCGTGTATGACTTTGAAGATTGTATTTTTTGTTGTACGATCTACCACAAGTTGAACAAGAAAATCGTCGATCTACAACAAAAAAAATAAACCAACATTTTTATATAAAAAATTAAAAAAGAAAAAACTACTCTACGTTAGTAGTAAAAAATAATCAAAACTAAAGTCTTTTTGTTTTAATTTTTTTCCTATTTTCTAAACAAAATTACAAGAAGAATTTCTGTATTTCAAATTCTACTAAAAAATTACTAAAAACGAATCCAAATAGTTTATTTCAAAATGCAATTATACACGAAATTTATGTTTTTTTATTTGAATGAATAACAGCAATATGACGTTGCATGTTATGCTTGTGTTTGAAAATTTTTTGGCAAAATAAACAAATTTCCTTTCCCGTTTTCTCACATTCTACTCTTTTATGTCTCATTAACGTAGCCATATAGTTGTATTGCTTGTAACATTTATCACAGGAGTATGTTTTTCGTTCATAGGTGAAGAAGTTCTCTGAAAAAAAAATTTTAAATTAAAAATCTATTGTTAATTTTTTTAAGCATTTAAATATGCGTCTTGAAAACACGTAATTTTATTTTATAGGAACTTTATTAAGAGAGTATTACATCAATTCAGGAACATTCAGAACTATTTATATTTTCAGAATAAAATTACGAAATACCAGTCTTCAAGCATCAAAAATTAATTGATTGAAATCCAAATCATTTTTTAAATGTCGTTGGTTAATATGTTGCGTTAAATTACTTTTTCTTTTGGTTTTATGTGGACAATATGGACATAAAAACATGGGCTCCTTTCCACATTCATAACGTAAATGTCTTGTAAGGATAAACGAGTGCTTGTAATTTTTCCCACAGTACGGACAAAAATTTGTCATTGACTTTGTACCACCTGAAAGAATATAATTTATTAATGAATGTAATATTAAGATATGTAGGATTAGAAATAAATTTTTTTAAACCTTACAATGTTTGGATTAAAACATTCTTGATTGTTTATTTTTTCTTTAACCACCCTGTAAGGACAATTCAATTTTTAGAAGCACGAGATCTTTGCAATGAACGTCCCTCATGGTCAACTTTCAAACACGCCACAGAAGACCATAACATAATAATTACTAAGCACAATTATACAGGGTGATTTCTAATGTATATATTTGCTATCCTTGTTTATACACAATTTCAAAACAATTTGTGTTGGACTCGGGAATGCGTCTTTAGATCAGACTTGCGTCTAAATTTTTTATTACATACAGAACATTTAAATTGTGGATCAACCCCGCATTCTAATTGAAGATGTCTTTTGACGTTACCCTTCTGCTTGTAGCTAGCTCCACATTTAAAACATATAAAACGATTTTTTTGCGAGGACTTTCTCCAAGGATCTAAAACAAAATAATGAATTAAAATAAATTACAAAAAACAAGGAATAAATTAAAAAGGAAAAATATTTGTATTTGAATTTATTAACAAACAACTATTACAGATAATTATGAGTTAACATATGACGGTTCAAATTAAATTTTCTTTCTGTCGTGTAACTACATAGATTACATTTTATTATTTTTTCCTGACATTGTCTTCTCATGTGAAGTCGCAAGCTTTTGTGGTAAAGATAAACTTTATTACATCTTGGACAGGAGAATGTTGGTCTTGGGTTTCCTGAAAATAAACTTGTTCTAGTTGACTGTGTTTTTATTTTAAAAATGGAAGCATTATTTATTAAATTTTAAGACAATAATTGGGTTGGGCCTTCTTTTGCTGTACCGACCAAGCACTGTTTCCTTGTATGGGAGAGAATAAAATTTCAGGAAGAAATCCAAATTTTATTTCGATAATACGAATGAAATTTTTTGGGGTTTGTAAATGTTAGCCTTCTGGATTTGGACCAGGAGGGTGCGCCAAACCACCCAAGCAGGGTATAACAAAAAAACACAATCATGTATTCCTGTTACAACGCGTAAATTATTGACAATCTATAGAAACAAAAAAAAATTATATTTTGACGTCAATTTAAAGTTTACAGTAGAAAAAATTTTACATTAACAATTATTTAATATTACACCAATGGATGTTTACGTAAGCGATGACTTTTTAAATGTTCTTTTCTTTTGAATCTAAAAAAGCACAATTCGCATGTAAATTGTGGCTCCTTTCCACATTCCCAGCGTATATGTCGTCCCAATGTACAGGATTTATTGTACGATTTACTGCAGTTTGGACACTGAAAAGCTTTACGAAGTCCAATGGATTCTAAAAACAATTAAAAAGTTATAAATATAAAAAATTACTGTACTACTTCTTTTTATATTTAAATAACAAACAAAATTAAGTAACAATTTCTATCTACATGCTAAGGATTAGTGTTAAAGATTATTAAGGAAAAAAAACTACATTATGTAATAAATACATAATGAAGTAGGTACCTACAATAATAATTGTGTCTACCATACAAGATACATTTTATTAGGGCTCATCAGTAACACGTAACACACAACTTTCCTTTACTTTCAAACAAAATACAATTCCCCTAAACTAGAAATATTTTTTTTAACATCTGAGATCATTTAAATTCCTTAATAGGTCTTTGCGGGGAAAACAGAATGCGTTTGTCTTAAATGAAGATTCAAATTATATTTCTGATGAAACCTTTTCTGGCATATTTCGCATTCAAATTGAGGTTCTTTGCCACATTCGTACTTTATGTGACTTTTAAGATGTTTTCGATATTTAAAGTTTCTATGGCAATTGTTGCAATAATATCTTGTTTCTTCTTGAGTTAATTGGACTTCTCCATACCATACATCGGAAGAAGCAACTGAAATATAATTTATGATTAATTTTAAAAATAAATTAAGGGGTAAAATCAGACCAAGTAAAAATAAACCATAGCTAACTTGACTAGGCTTTTTTTGATACGAAAAATATACATTATGAATGTTTTTTTTATTATAAAGTTATATAAAGCATTACAATAATAATAGATACTGGAAATACATTTACGAATAAAACTGATGCTAATAAAGTTATTTTTCTGGAAAAAAAATCTGCAGTTTTGGCAGCATTTCACATCAGACTTCTAAAACTTTTATTTAAACAAGACAATCAGGCATGTCTTGTTGTTTTTGGGATTTTAAATTTAGTTTATGCATGGAAGCTAAATGTCTTAAAAAGTTTCCCTTTTGTCTGGTTCGATAAGAACAAAATTGGCATTTATATTGGGGTTCTTTTCCGCATTCATTTCTAAGGTGATTTCTTAACGAAGCTTTCCATTTATAAGATTTTCCACAAGTTGGACATCCAAAACAGCCGATTTCTTTACTTGAATCTGAAAAAAAAAACAATTGTTAGAACACTTTTGGATTGTATTGGATTTAATATTTTTAATGGTAACACAATTTAAATTGAAAACATAAAAAAAGGTTTATTCGTTTATTGAGACGAAGTTTTGTACTTCTTACACAATACAAATTAAAATACTTACGACTACACTGTAATAAGTAATGCACTATTACTATAGCCTTATCAATAGGGATTAGATTAAATAACCATTAGTCTTCCAGGAACTAAACACACCGAGCTACTAGGGATCAACAGGCCAAGACCTCGACCCATTAGACGCACCAATACTAACAGCCGTGTCAGTGTAATAGTTGGTAAGATTAAAATCTCTTTTGGAGTTTCAAATGTAAAATACCCTTTTATGATACCGAATAAGCGAGTGTTTTCAACAAAACGGTGCTCTCTCCAGATGAAAAATACCTTTTGGTATCTATTTGGTTTATAGTAATTTTGCATTACTTTCTTCATTCTAGGACAACCAATTACACTAAGACATTGGGAAAATACAACTTTAAAATTATCAGTCTTGCTATTACCTCCGAGTCTATGGGGTAAAATAAAATTTAAACCAAATCCTATTTTACACTATTAGGCATGTCTGAAATATACAACTATTTCCTATTAAAAGAAATAAAAAGTTTTTGGGTTTCTTGCACACACTATTCTATTTCTTCTTTGTCTATTTCATGATGGACTCTAGCCATATGGCACAGCAAAGTGGTATTCCTTGTGAAATGTTTATCGCAAATGGAACAAGAAAAATGTTTCTGTTTTCTGCATTCGAATTTTAGATGACGAACCAACGATCCTTTTGTTTTGTATCTTCTTCCACATTGAATGCACACAAATAAGCCTTCAAATAAGTAGAAACGTTGACGACCTAAAAATATTTTTTTATTGTAAAAAAAATCAGAATTAACTAGAGATCAGACAAAAACCAACACAAGGGATAAACTCTAAACATCGACATGCATAGGTAGTACTTGCAATAATATTTTTCTGTCTTCGGCACGCCTGAAAATTTGTAATTACTTTAAAAAAATACCCTACAAACTATACTAAAGTTACCTACATTATAATAATTTTGAATCATTTTATTATACGAAATACAAACAGAATACACTAAAGAAAAAAATATAAAAAAAATTCCTGATATTTAATTTACATATCTTTTCCATTACAATTATGTAAAAACAATAGTTTTTTAGCTTAAAACTTATTCTAATTAACCCAAACCCTTATTAAAAGGGGGATTTCGCTGGATCGACGAGTAAACGGGATCTCAATATTGTGTGGGGTAGGATGGCACGCAACGTAATAGGGCTCGAGAGGGGAGGGTTGGAACACACGAAAAAAAGAAAGAGAAGGAGAAAAGGGGCTGGGGAGGAGCAAGAAGGAGATAAGGGAGGAAGGAGTGACAGACTGAATTGAGGAAGGGACTAGAGGAAAAGAAGGAGGCAGGGTAGAGAAGCGCAAGGGAGCTTGAGCTTACAGAAAGGGAGGCGTACTCTAAATTTTATTAAAAGGGTGAAATATATTTATTTATTAGTTCGTTTGTGAGTTTTCACGTGTCGTTGTAAATGATGTTTGTAATAAAATCCAAGGTTGCAATAGTTACAGAAAAAGGATCTTGTTTTTCCGCAAACATGTCTGATATGACTCACTAGCGAACTTTTCAGCTTATATACGTTTCCACAGTTTTCGCAACTGTATTTGTAGTCATCTCTCATTTGACCTTAAAGAAAAAATAAATGTTAGATGGAATTTATAAGAAATGGAAATTTCAGAAAAAAATCAATTGAATATCTACAAAAAAAACCTTTTATAATTTATTCTAAGATAACATTTAAGCTTACACAAACATGTTTTTTACATAATACTATGATTTTTGTTATGAATATTTCTAAAAAAAGTTTTTTTAAACATTAGACGAGTGCACGTATTTTAAGTGTGCATTTAGTACGTATCTCTGGTAGAATTTCTTCTGACAATATTCGCATTCAAATTGGGGTAGTTTTCCGCATTCATAATTGACATGACTATTCAGATGATGTTTGTGCTTGTAACTTTTATTACATTTAGGGCAAAAATAGCGTCCCCACTTGCATTCGATACCTAAAAGGAAAGAAAAATGTTATTTTGATTTAAATTTGGGTTATTTCTGTTACTATGGCTTAACACCGAAGTCTACACCTGGAAATTCCGCCCCGTAGGAAATTTTAACGTGGAAAGACATCGTATCAGGTTTTGAATCTCTTCTGAAAGATGACATATCGTTGACTTTGATCTGGAATTTTTTGGGACTGAAAAATGTTTTCTTTATTTCACAAAAATTTGAAATTAAAAATGCAAGCTTGTGAATGGATTTATTTAGTACGTATGTAACATTTTTTTTATATTAGATAAAATTATCTTCGTTTATGTGCTGATTTGGATTTCCAGGTGCGTGTGTTTCTCGTATGTGTCTTGTCAAGTTTGTTCGGTGCTTATAGTCTTTGCCACACATAGAACAGATGAATTTTCCATTATATTTCATACCACCTTTAATGTATTTGGGCGTTGTGTCATCTACAACATTTTGTTTTTAGTGTGAAACCCTTAAACTTTTTTATTATTTATTATTATTTTATATTATTAAAATAAGTTACAAAACAGTATGGTAAGAGAGAGCATAAGTTAATAATTAGATTCATAACCAGGATCTAATTAAATATTAATAAAATTATTACGCAGGGGTAGGATTGAAAAATCCCCGGTTCGTTTTTATGGAAACGATACAGTTTTGCTTTTGTAGACCGATCCTCGAACGCTCAATACCTCAATTCTATCCGTTCCCGACATTAGCCAATTAATTTTAAAAAACGAAAGACTAGGCGTAAATGCAACGTAAAAGCGAAACATGTAACGCAATGTTAATTTTAATCAATTCAGTTGAGTATTTTTTTCTATGAAACGGACCCTGTATGGTCGGTTTATAATACACTGGTACTTATAAAAATATATTATGTACAACAAAACAATGTAACTTAAGATTATCCTTCGTCTTGAACTTGGATTTACAGTGAACACATTGAAACTGTGATTCATTTCCGCATTCAAACTTAACATGCTCTTCAAGTTCATAATTTTGATTATAAGTTTTTCCACATCTTGTGCAACTGTTCCGACTGTGATCAGGTTCTGTATCTAAAAAAAAGGAAGATATATCAAATCTGTAACAATTATCTTTAAGAGTTTTAACCAAATCACAAAACATTTCTATTGCATTAATTTATTTAATTCTGATTAAAATACACATCAAGATTATTACTATTATTATAGAAATTGATGATTAGTTTACAGTAATACATCATGCTGAAGAATACAATGGGTCTTGAGCGAGTCTTTTCTTTTACATTTGTATTTACAATGAGGGCATTGAAATTGTGGTTTTTTTCCACATTCATAAGTCACGTGCCTTGAAAGATTTTGCTTGCTGTTGTAATCTTTTCCACAGTTAACACACTGGAACCGAATGGTATTTGTTGGACGTTGAACTAGAAAAAAAATATAATATCAGTATATATTCATAAAATATGTATTTGTACAGAGCGATCAAATCCGTAACAAAAAATGATACGGCAAATTGTACAAAGCGTAGCGTGCCTATATACTCGGTGGATTCAAAAATCTTCAAACAGTAACAGATATTAATAATGAAACACCCTGTATATTTATTATTATCAAAATTGCTTACACTAACCATAAACTAAATATGTGTAATAGTTATAATAAAAATAATTAAAAAAATAATCAGAGGAATTCAAAAACTTAAAACTTTAAATTATTTCATGTTCAAGGCTTTCTTCGTGTAGATAATTTCTTGTATTTAGATTTTGACAAATGTACCCTAGCATGTCTTTTCAAATCTCTTCCACGTTTCGTTTTATATTTACAAGTTGGTAAGGGGCAGAAGTATTTCGCTTCTTTTCCACAAACGTCTCTTTTATGTTTTAAATAGCTGTCGTAACTTTTCAATACTTTTCCACATGTTGAGCATATTAAAGGTATTGATGCTAAAAAATTAGTATATTAGAATATTTTTTGGGCTCTATACTGTGTGAAAGTAAATAAAATAAGAAGAAATTAAATTAAATTCCATATAAT
The DNA here is from genome assembly GCA_963082805.1 of Hemicrepidius hirtus. NCBI lineage: Eukaryota > Metazoa > Arthropoda > Insecta > Coleoptera > Elateridae > Hemicrepidius > Hemicrepidius hirtus. The sequence continues at coordinate 31,510,113 of OY720165.1, forward strand.
TTATTAAAAAATAAAAACAATTTTATAAAATATATCCCATTACCTAAAACGTGCAAAGAATAACAACTAATTAAAAAATATTGCTACACTAATAACAAAGACGACACTCTATACAGGGGGGAAGCGTAGTAATGGTCATAATTTAACTGTAGGAACAAACAAAAACATTTTCTGCTTTCTGTTACAAGTCTCTCGATTATGTGAATTAAACTCTCTACTTACGCTGACCCTTCACCACCATATGGTGGAATAATCCCCTAAATTTGTGAACCTTAGCCGTGATTGTGGGGGTAGCTACCACCTCGCCAATAGAAAGCAGCGAAACTTAAGAAAAAACCGCAAACTGCCTGCTGTGCTAACTCTCTCGATTATGTGAATTAAACTCTCTACTTAGGCTGACACTTCACCACCATATGGTAGAATAATCCCCTAAATTTGTGAACCTTAGCCGTGATTGTGGGGGGTAGCTACCACCTCGCCAATAGAAAGCAGCGAAACGTAAGAAAAAACCGCAAACTGCCTGCTGTGCTAACTCTCTCGATTATGTGAATTAAACTCTCTACTTTGGCTGACACTTCACCACCATACGGTAGAATAATCCCCTAAATTTGTGAACCTTAGCCGTGATTGTGGGGGTAGCTACCACATCGCCAATAAAAAGGGACAAAACATAAGAAAAAACCGAAAACTGCCCTCTGTGCTACCTCTCTCGATTATGTGAATTAAACTCTCTACTTAGGCTGACACTTCACCACCATATAGAGGAATGATCCCCTAAATTTGTGAACCTTAGCCGTGATTGTGGGGATAGTTACTATTTCGACAATAAAAAAAAGGAGGAAAAAAAATAAGAAAAAATTCATAAAATATCTTCCGTGCTAACCCTCTCGATTATCAGAATTAAAATATTTAATTACTCTAGCACTTTATCATCATATAGTGCAGTAATGCTTTAAATTTGAGACCAGTACTACATATTCACCCTGTATAATAAAAATAATATAATACGCAACGTAACAAGATAAAAAAAAGCTGTAAGTCAATATACAGTTTGGTCAGTAAAGTATTAGTTTTTGAAAATAAGGCACCCTTAATAATTATTTCAGCTCATGCTGAATGTTTTTACTACCCAGTTAGAAAGTGTTAGTACGAACCCCACCTTGTACTACTTTATTTATTAAATTTTTTTGTGGTGGAAAAGTACTAGTAAAGAAAATCGTGCGTGTACCCTAAATTTAAAAAAAAATAATATAAATGTATTAAATGGAAGACAAATGATATTTCCGAACATGCACCCCTACGTTTCCCTTTTGTTTAGCCCTATAAGGACAAATAGGGCAGCGATACTTTGGTTCTTTTCCACCACATTCAACTTGTTCGTGTCTACGCATCGTGGATTTCCAACGATAACGTTTTCCGCAATGGCGACAAGCAAATTGAGAATCGCTGCTGTATCCTGGACGGGTCACCTGTTGACTTAAACTTTTAAATTTACGCAATGATTTTCCTCCACTGCGTGTCTTAATATTTGAAGAGGGTGCCTTTTGTAACAGAGAAACCAATACCTTGTTCTCTTCAGGCGGTACAATCGAATCCAAAACCAAAAATTCTGGAATTTAAATTTAATTTAGAATTGTTTTAATAATATCTGGAACTATGTTAAAAAAATTAAATTAAAAACAAAAATATAATAGGTATATACAAAAAATAAATATTAATAGATTATTTTATTGTAGATAATTATACATTTTTTTGGTTTTACATTACATTTGATGTTCCATGTATAGAAAAGACGTGTCTTTGTAAAGTAAATTTTGATACAAATTTGCTTGAACATACTTCGCAAGTATATTCAGGTTCTTTTCCACATCTTTTACTATGTTGTTGTAGGTTATATTTATATTTATAAATTCTTCCGCATTTTTCACAGGAAAAACTCTCTTGATATGCCGTTTCGAATGTAAACCCTAAAAAATATAAATATTAGGTAAAGGAATTTAACGGAGTTGTAATAAACAATGAATGAAGGTCTTAATCCTCCAAATTGTAGGCAAAATTATGTACGGGATGTAGTTTTATTTTTTTAACATTAAAACTTAATAATGCAACTGGTGGGGCTAAGACTAAGCATTAATTTCCCTAACATGTTTTTATTGGGTAATAAAATTCTTTTACAAAATACTATTACAAAATATTTTTAAAATGTCTAACATTAACATGAGCTGAAAGATGATTTTTATGTTTAAATCCACGATTACAAAACCTGCAGATAAACTTTGGTTCGACTCCACATTCATATTTAATATGTCTTGATAAATGTCCTTTTTGTTTATAAGATGAACCACATCTTAAACAGGCAAAACGTCCAATTTCGTTAATCACGTAAGGAAACTGAGCACCTAAAATAATTATGCGTTAATAAATTACTTAATAATAATAAAAAAATACCACTACCAAGAAAAGAAAACCAAGTCAATTCTGAAAAACTGAAAATTCTTCATAGTCAAAACGATTAAAAGAAATTTGAAGTAGAAATAATAAAGTAGATTTATTTTGTCAAAATAATGTATTTTACAGAAAAAATATCATCGAGAATGCACATGTAGGTGAGCACGTAGATTACTTTTACGTTTAAATTTACGTTTGCAAAGGTGACAAGTAAATTTTGGATCAACACCACATTCATATTTAATGTGAGCTTTAAGATGGCCCTTTTGTTTGTATGATAAGCCACATCTTAGGCATTCATAACGTCCGTTTGAATTTACGACGTATTCAAATTGTAGCGGATCTGAAAAAAATTAAGAATTAGCTATCTTGCGATACTGGAGGCAGAAGAAAATAATCAAAGAACGTGTAGAAAGACATATAAGAGATAAAAGAAGGAAAATTACAAACACTAATAGTTCGATTATACTAAATATTATTTCTGTTAATTAATAATAATTCCGCCTTTCATTTAATATTGAAAACCCTTTTGTAATTAAATTATTTATTATAGATGAGGTAATCACATTTTACATATGTACGACTGCAAAATGAGCACGTAGATGGGTTTTACGTTTAAATTTACGATTACAAAGGTGACAAGTAAATTTTGGATCAACACCACATTCATATTTTATGTGAGCGTTAAGATGGCCCTTTTGTTTGTATGATAAGCCACATCTAAGACATCCATAACGTCCATCTGAATTTACGACGTATTCATATCGTTGGCGATCTGAAAAAAATAAGAATAAGTTGCCTTGCAATAAAAAATATATTAAGTCGGAAGTAAGGAAAATTGTAGGAAGATTAAGATTATCTGAATTAACCCTTCTGTATTTATTTTTTTTATTATAGACCAGATAAATACATTCTAAACATGTACGGCTGCAATATGAGAACGTAGATGGGTTTTACGTTTAAATTTTCTGTCACAAATATTACATTTGAACTGTGGTTCAACTCCACATTCGCATTTAAGATGTAAAGTTAAAGTACTTTTATGTTTATACGAATTTCCACATTTGAAGCAAATAAATCTTCCATTTCCATCAATTTGGTATGGATATATAGGTATAAAACCTGCAACAATAATTTAAATGTTAATAAACAAAAAATTAAGAATAATCCTTAGTCTAAGTGTACCTTAAGAAAAATAATAAAAACATAAGGGAAGGGAAAAAGTTGCAGGTTTGAAGAAATCCCGTGCATGGGATTAAGCCATTAAGAATCTTAGTAGTTCGGGTTCCCTCCCTCTGTTAAGCGTGCATAATTAAAATTAATAAATACAAGCATTGAATTCCTAAAAAAAAGAATAAAACATGTTTGGTTTTGGTTATACTGTATTTTCTTCCTAATTTTTACAATGGTTACGTATTTTGTTATTCTGAAGCAATCCAACATTAATACATTCACAAAAATTACGCAAAAAAATTAATAAAAGGTACAGTTATGTTTTTTATCCATGTGTTGTTTCAAATTTCCTTTAGTTTTCGATTTGTAATCGCACAGGGAACAACTAAATTGAGGATCCTTTCCGCATTCGTATCTTTTGTGCTGGATTAATCCACGTCTCCATTTATATGTTCGATTGCAAACTTCGCATTTGTGTGGTTGTCGTTCGTAATATATATTTTTCATTTCAAATATGAGATTACCTACAAAAGAGGATTGTAAAAAAAATTATACTAGTTCTAGTAACATTCAATCTATTACTACTGGATAAATATTAATTTAGAAATTTGTTGTTAAAAAAAATCTTGAGTGATCAGAGGGGTTTAAAAAAATCTAGGCACTGATTATATGGCAGTGTTATTTTAAACCATAGCAAATTTGAGCAGTTTTCTTTTTATTTAGCATGATATGGAACCAAATAATAAAAATTTTATGTTGTGGGATTTTCAGAATCAAAATTAACGTTCTTTATGGTTTCATCTTCTGCAAACGAAATTTCTACAATGATAAGGCATAAAAAGTGGAGGTGTACACATCCCCTGGACTTTCCCATACTAAAAATAAACATTTCTTTTTTGGTATTCAACAGTAGTTCGCGTGGGGCAGCATTGGAAATCACTGAATGCGTAGCGAGAAACACCAGACCATACGGGTTCGATACGTACAGAAGAGAGACATGCATCTAATTTACTAACGCAGCGGAAGTTCGCGATTTTCTCATCAACCGTACATTTTAGCTATATGACTACCTTATACTATGTGATAGACAATTCAATTTTGCATTCAATTATATAATAATATACAGGGTGTTTCATTTAAAATAACAAAGTTGCTTATTGTACTGTGAAAACCAAACACCCTGTATACGTGATATAAATTTAGAAGAATGCAGAGCTATATACTGAACAACTTTTATATTTAAACTTTTTTCATATTTTGACTAATAAAGGAGCTATAGAAGCATCAATTGCCGAACAGTTAAAATTCGTTGGAGATTTCAACGCTGCGTTAGACAAGTAACCCTCCGCGTATTTTAAACAAACCGCAGAGTAATTAAAAACATATATGTATGGATTCAACGACTTTTAAGGAATTACACCTGCAATTTAAAGAGAAAAAAATAAAACACGTATTTCCGCGAAAATCTCGATTTCGAAAATTTTCATGATATCAATAGTTCCCACATTACCAGTGGTGGTATGGGTAAGTAAAAATTGTGTAATAGGAATATATTTTAAAGTGTGTCCACATTGTTATTATTTTATTAAGTACAATAGTTTAAAATTTGATTACATATCAAAAAAAAAACTTTTATTATTAACAAAATTTCCAATCATCAAAGTCTGTGTTTTGAAACTTTATGTTGTTTCATGGTTTCCTTTCTCTTAGATTTGTAATTACATCCACGTACAGGACAAACATATTGAGGATCCTTTCCGCATTCGTATCTTTTGTGCTGGATTAATCCACGTCTCCATTTATATGTTCGATTACAAACATCGCATGTGTGTGGTTTTGGTTCGTAATATACATTTTTCATTTCAAATATTTGATTACCTACAAAATAGGATTGTAAAAAAATTATAGTTATGTAACTACTTCTAGTAACATTTAATCTATTACTATTGCATAAATATTAATTTAAAAATTTGTTGCTAAGCGGAGACGCCCCAGGCGAAATAATTATAAAAAAATTGTTAGTCATTCCGGAGGGTTTTAAAAAAATCTGGCCATGCTGGTTGTAGTTATATGGAAGTTTTCTTAACTCCGTGTTCTTAACCCATAGGAAATTTGAGAAGTTTTTTTTTATTTAGTACGATTATGAAACAAATAATTAAATTCTTATCTATTGGGATTTTCAAAAAAAAATGCACGTTCTTTATGGTTTCTTATTTTTCTGCAAACGAAATTTCTACAATGACAAGGCATAAAAATTATGTAATAGGAATATATTTTAAAGTGTGTCCACAACGCTATTATTTTATTAAGTACAAGAAATTTTATAGATCAAAATTAGATTACATATCCAAAAAAAACATTAACAAAATTTCCAATCATCAAAGGCTCCGTGTCTTAAAACTGTATGTTGTTTCAAGTTTTCCTTTCTCTTAGATTTGTAATTACATCCAAGTACAGGGCAAACATATTGAGGATCCTTTCCGCATTCGTATCTTTGATGTTGAATTAAACCTCGATACCAACTATAGCTTCTGTTACAGATTTCACATCTATATTGTTTCTGATCTGCAAAGAATATCAATCAAATTTTATTTTAAAGCAAATAAAATAAGAAAATACCACAAAAGTACATAAGTAAAAAATTAAGGGATGATGAAAGACATTAATAACATTAAACAAGGAAGATCATATGTTGTTTTGCCATGTGTTGTTTTAAATTTTCTTTTCTTTTTGATTTGTATGTGCATTGAAATGCTGAACATATAAATCGCGGTTCTTTTCCACATTCGTATGTTTGGTGTTGCACTAAACCTTGACGTCTTTTGTACATTCTATGACATGTACCGCATTCGTGTTGTTTTTGATCAGAATAACCATCGTCAATTATATCTAAAACAAAAACAATTATTAATAAAAAAATCATTTGCTTTCTTTCCATAGAGTTCTGTTAGAATTGGACAGAGCACAGGTTTCCTTTTTTTAATATTTGGAGAGATTTTTGTTCCTACCCTAACAAGTCTGGGCCACCCACGCACTGACCTTACTTTCCTAATCGCATGAGCCTGGGAAATTAAAGAGCCCTTATCCAGGACCTTACCATCATCCTATTTTAATTATCGAAACACGTATCTACTGATTTATTTATTTCTATCGTAATAAAAAAAAGTTTGAAGCACAGTAACACATAATATTCTTTTTGCTTAATAAAATAATAAGTAACGAACTGCTACACATCCTATTCTAGAATTTAGTTATTCCATGTTTAATTATAACGTGTTGCTTGAGATTTCCTCTTGTTTTAGATTTATAATGGCATGAAGATAAAGGACAAGCAAATTGAGGTTCTTTTCCACATTCGTATCTTTTATGTTGCTGTAAAGCTTGTCGTCTTTTATAAGTTCTATTACAGTCGTCGCATTTAAATTGGTTTTGGGGATCTTTGGCAAATATCATCCGACCTAAAAAATACACAAATGAAGAAATTTGAATAAAAAATGTACACTACGTAACAGTTTGGATATGAACTGAGTTCTTCTACAAAATTATAATAATTTACTACGTAATACTATAATATTACAAGAAAGATTTTTATTTAAAATAAACGTCAAACTACTTAAAATTAAATTTACTATCCACTGGATGTACCGTGGTTGGTATCAAGGCTATCGGGGATGATTCCAAAAAGTCGCGTAGTAGGTATTTCCGGCATTTCCTGTCTGGTCCATAGGCGTTCAGGAATTTCTTCTAAAATTAATGATTAAAGCGGGAGTAATATGACCTTAGTCCCAACCCCTGTAATTAAAAATCGCATTTTCTGCAATTTCTTAAAGAAAAACTTACGCAAAAGTAATTTATTTCAAACTCGATTACAAGATTAAATTGATTAAACATTTTTTTTAGTACATAGGTAAAATAGATTTAAATACACCCCTAAATTCTTCTGCACGATTAGGATGATGTATTGAAACATGAGCGTGCAAATTATATTTCTTCTTAACTTTATGATTACAAAAAGGGCATTGATACGAAGCCATTTTCTTATTCACGTTTGATCTGGCCCTTCGTTTGATATTGGGGTAGGAATAATTTTGATCACATACACCCCAATTATTTGTATCCGTCCATTGAGTTTCTTCGTATGGTGAGGTAAATAAATCTAGAATTTATAATAGTTAGAAAAAATCGATAAAAAAAATTCAACGCAACCGAAAAATTATATTTTTATAGATTGATTAGAAAAAAGGAGATAATTTATTACAGTCTACAGTGTATTATGAGTTTTTCGTCCCTCAGTTAGTCGTAACTCCATTTGAAGGATTCTGGGCCATTAACCTGTTCCCATTAAACTAAAAAAAAAAAATTGATCGCTTTTCAAAATTTTTATTACCATTTATTACAAATGTTTATAAATTATAACAGATATTTAAGTATTTAAAAATATATTTTCAAGTGCAGGAGGCCCTGTAATGCAATGAACGTTCTTCAAATGTCTTACAACGTTACTTTTCTGATATCCTTTGTACGAACATTTTATACATTCAAACATTGGTTCTTTCCTGCATTCGTATTTTAAATGTCTTACTAAGGTTGCTTTTACGGAATATTGTTTTGGACACATGGGACATTTTAATTTTTCTTCATATACTGAAAAATAAAGGAGATTATTAGCAGGAATTTATAAGCAAACAATAATAATGCAATTTTTAACCAAACCAAGTTGTCTGAAAAGGAATTTCGAACAAAGACAGAGAGAGAGGAAAATAACTTAGAGCCTTGTTAAGGCTCATCAGTCTTAATGATACGTAATAAATGTTAAAAAAACTATTAATATTTAATGCAAGTACAAATTCAATTTTTTTTTATTACATCAAGCTTATGTCTATGTAGAAGATGACTTTTTAAATTGCTTTTGTAACGACATCTGTGGCTACATAAATAGCACTCGAATTGCGGGGCTCCTCCACTACATTGAAACTTCATGTGTCTTGTGTACGATACTTTATATTTAAAAGACTTTCCACAAACATTGCATTGGTATTCGATTTGTTGTAGGGGATCAGTTAATATTGTTTCAGTAGCATTTCCACTCTCTTCTGAAAAACAATTTAATAATTATTTATGGTACATAAATTATAAGGAAATAAGAATAATAATAAATTGTAAATCCCGTGGCACATACAGAACCGCATGTGCCTTAGAGCGCACGTTTTCTTTTCCAAGATAGATTTTTACCCAAGAAGTGTAGGGCCCGGGCCTAAGAGAGTCGATAAATGGAAGCCTTAATTATTCACACTGCTTGGCTGAATTTTTTTAAATTCTGACTCATTATGTTTTGCAACCAAAAGTTTGTACAAATTATATATTTTTATTTTATAAATAAATACATTTCTTTTTTTTAATTTACAACCGTAATCCACTAACATTAACATCTCGATGTTTCTTAGCGTACATAATGTGTTGTTTTAAGACGTCCTTTCTGTGACATTTGTAAGCACAAAAAGGGCATTGAAATACAGCTCGTTTTCCACATTCATATTTTTTATGTCTGTTTAAATTTCCCAAATGTTTGTAGACTTTTGCACAACCCGAACAATGATACGTTTCATGAGTCCCAGTTTGTTGGATTTCTGAAACCAACATTAAATATTTCAGTATAAATTAGAAAACTACCAATAGGTAAGTTAAGTCCCTTGGGATTCAAATCCGCGACCCAAGGAAGCGAACGCAGCATAATAACATTTTTGTCCCAGACAGAAAAATTCCCGAAAAAAAAACCCCGAGGCCGCCTGAAATTCCACGCCTTCCATAACAGGCGCTTAAATAAATTAAACCGAAAATCATGTTTTTTTACTTGTGTTATTTATTTTTCCCAATACATTTTAAAATGGTTTAAAAGATTGATGGTTTCGTTTAGTTAAAAGATGTTGTTGGAGGACATCTTTTCGGTAACATTTGTAGTCACAAAGAGGACAGAAGAATGTTGGATTTCTCCCACATTCATACTTCATATGTCTAAGCAAATGGGTTTTGTGTTTGTAACTTTTCCCACAATTCGTGCAGTTGTAACGAACATCCAACATATGGGGATATACTTCTTCGTTATTACCTGAAAATAAAATTAATTAATCAACATAATTTTATAATAAGGCATGCAAATATTTAGTTATTTGGAAAATAAAACACAATTATTTATTTTATAATTTAATTACGTGATCAATTACCAAAAAAAAAATATTGTTTGACTAGATAAGGGCTTTACGAAAAATCTTAGTCATCTTAAATGTCACCGGTTGTTTTTGATCACCCTATATAATGTTCCTACAATAAATGCAGTATAATTTTCAGCCAAGTTTGAAATGAAATTTTTTTTAATTTAATTTATAATTGTTGCTGAATATGAGATCTGATTCTTCCTTAAATTAAGTTAAATATCCTATAAGTAGGTACCTATACGAATCAAAATGTTATAATTAATAATAAATTCGTCCTTAACAATTATTTTTGTGTTACATAATTTTCTTAAAGCTATAAGGAATATAAAAAAATAAATAATGTTACATGGAATGATAAATTAAAAAAATTAATCCTGGAATAGTAAGAGACCTTTTCAAACTTATAAAATACGAAATAAATGTTGCGATTTTACATGAATGTCTAAACTAAACTTCCTTTTTGTTACATATGAGCATTGATTACATCTGTAAGTTGGTTCTTTTCCACATTCAAGTTTCAAATGCCTGGTTAATGTTGCTCGTTGCTTGTAAGATTTATGGCAGTTCAAACACATGAAGGGCTTTTCCGGATTTAAAGAGTAACCTAAAAACGAAACTTGTTAATTAAAATAACTTTTCAAAGGGGAAATTATTATTCATAGAAACACTGATTTTGCGTCACCTAAGCATGTTTTATTACAAAATTACGGTTACATTATAAACAAGTGTTACATGGAATTTAATTTATTGTAAAGGATCTTCTTCTTGTTTGACGGTTGTAAAATTTTTTAGATGACATTTTATATGAACCTTTAAATTATCTTTGCGTTTGCATTTGTAGTTACAACCTGCCACGAAACAAACAAAGGTAGGTTCTTTTCCACACTCGTATTTTTGATGCCTAATCAAGGAATGTGCGTATTTGTAGTTTCTTCCACAATTTGGACAGTGGTATAGAATGAAACCTGAAAAACACATAATGTAGCTTTATATTAAATAAAAATTAAACAAGCAGAAAAATATTTGCGTGGGTTAGGATTTATCATCGATATCAAATGGTACATGTAATTAAATTCAAGACAACTTACTATTTACTAAAACTACTTTTTTATTTTTTTATTTGAAATACAAAAATTTCGTTTATAACAAACTTCTAAGACGTAGGTTTGTTATAAGCGAATTCGTTACAGGCAAACATTACAAGAAGTCATTACTTCTACTGAGCTAACAAGTTATTACTATGAATATTTCTACAATGTTTTTCCAGATTATATTTTCTTATAGTGCTGAAAGAGCAAAATGTACATCTAAACTTTTTGGGTTTTCCACAATCTAAATGCTGGTGGGTCCTTAAAGCTTTGAAGGTTTTGTAGTTTTTCTCACAGGTTTGGCATTTATGGACATCTAATAAAGAAAAAAAATTAAGAATATAATCGAACTAAAACAGTCGGTAATTTTTCATGCAAAACCTTAGAAAAATTTATTTTAATACTTTTCTTACATTAATGATGTGTCTTCATATGGATTCTTAAATAGTATTGTTGTCTGTATTTTTTTCTACACACTGTACATTGAAATTGTTGTTTCTTCCCGCATTCATAATACATATGGCGGTTTAGGTTGTATTTATATTTATACCCCATTTGGCAATTTTTACAATAATATAAAGTAAGGTCAGAACCTTGAAGTAACCCTAAAAAAAATAAAAATGCTTTAAAAAAATTTGTTAAAGCCCTAATTGTTAGAAAATCTAAAACAGTTACATCAGACTTTACGTATTTATTGCTAAACATCATCAAAATACAAGTTACACAATAATTCCTTTTTACATTATAACAGGAGGAGCCTAATACGAACTTGTTAAGGCTCATTAGTTACGTAGAGCTTCCTTATGTATGGTTGGAAAAGGTTTTTCCTTAGGCACCTCCTCTTGTAATGTCAATTCTCAAAATTGCTACAATAAATAATTATATTAATCTATAGAATGCATAATGCTGGTAACTTTCAAAAATTTTAGAACTTAGGATTAATTTAATGCTATAGTTGTATTTGAAGCAAATTTGCTAACATGTACAATTGCAATGTGTCTGTTTAAGTTAGCTTTTCTGGTAGACTTGTAGTTGCAAGGGGCGTAAGGACAAAGAAACTCTGGTGCATCCCCACAATGGTATTTTAAATGAACATACAATGAGTTCTTCTGTCTATACCTCTTGTTACATCTATGGCATGCGTAGATAGTATCCCCTACGAAAAAAAAAAGAAAAATAGAGAGATGTGTAACAAGAAAAGAAGTATTAGCATTGAATAATAAAATATTTTACACCAATTTTAATTTATTTAATATAAAATCTACATAAAAATGAAATTTCTTCGTATAGATCTTCTTTAGGGTGCTTCCCCTCAATCATATTTTCCATTGATTTCCCTAAAGAGTAGACAGTTGGGTTTTGGCACAAAAGTTGAGCTCATTGTATCAATATTTTTTTTATTTTATAAATGTATTATTTAATTTTTTTAAAGTAGGTACATTAAGTTCCTTAATCTAATTTGTGTATTGTTCCAATATGTTTAATCATTTCAGCATTCATTCTTGCTCGAAAATAACATCCACTGACAGGGCAGAAAATATTAGCAAACTTTAAGCAATCATATTTCAGGTGCCGTGTTAAAGATCTCGAATCTCTGAAACTTTTATTGCACGTGTTGCAAAAATAAACTTGTTCAGGTATTACTTCTCGGGCGATTAACCTTCGCATTACACGACTACAATCGTATTTCAAGTGTCTCTTTAAAGATATAGTCCCTTTGTAGGTGTTACCACATTGAGGGCAGATAGGATCAACTCCATCACCTGAAAAAAAAATATTTTAAGCACAAGATTTCTATTTATTAAATGGAAATTGCAATGTTTCATCCACGGTTGTATACGAAACATACTCAGGAATGTTCTAAAATAGTTTAAGAGAATCGTGCAACTGTAGAGGAAACATGAATTTGGAAGCTTAGATTCTACACGCTTAAATATTTATACAAGAAAAATTTTATTTCAAAGAATATTTATTCAAATTACAATTAAGACATAACATTTAGTAGACAAACGCACAATTACCAAATAAAATACTGTTAAACCTCATTGTTTCATGTTGTAACCTGAACAGGTTAAGAAAGTAAATCAATGACATTGATACTTTACGTGACGAAGCAACGTGGATTTGTACATGTAAGTTTTGTTACATTTTGGACATCGGAATGGTTTTTCAGAATCTATAAAAGCTAAATTTTAGTTTGTTTTTTGCTACCACTTTGTTAGAAAAAATTATATCTAAGAGTGCTGTAACCACATTAAAAAAATGTTTGTTATACCAACACCTTATAGACTCGAAGGAAAAAATAAAGAAAGTGACGGAAAAAAGAAGCATGCAGGGGAAAAAGGAGGCTATATTCATGGGAAAAACTGTTTTGAATAAAAATTTGGGCATCTTCCTAAGCGTTGATGTTTTTCCAGGGTTTGTTTTCGTGTAAACCGTCGACCACATACACCACATAGATATTTGGAAATCGTGCTACGGCACTCATTTTCAGCATGTCTTTTCAAATGTCCTTTTTGTTTGTATGACAAACCACAGAAACTACAAACAAATCGTCCGTCGGCGTTTGTAATAGTAATACCTAAAATAATAAAAAAAATTAATTCCTTTAAGCCCCTTTCTTGGATTTATTCTTAAACTATGAAAAAAGTAACTAAACATAATTACACATGTCTTTATTTTAAAAAACATTCTTATGCATTAAGGAATTAAGATGTTTTAGAAGATGATGTTTGTGTTTGAATTTTTTCATACAAATGTTGCATGTAAATATTGCTTCAACACCACATTCTAATTGTTGATGCCTTTGTAAGGTTCTTTTGTGGATGTACGTTTTTCCGCAGTAATTACACTCGTATGGACCTGAAAAATAATAATTATTAGTAATTAACCACAGGAAATAATACGTACGGTCGGTTCCATATAATATGGCCGCGTTTGTAGCTTAAAGTGCTTTTCGAATCACGGCTGGTTGTAGACATGGCACAAATTATGTCCTTGTAGCTTGAAATATGCCACCCCCAAATTTTCCTTCTTTCTCCCATACCAATACCAATTTATTATAAATATTTTATTCAAGCAAAAACTCTCAATAAACTAAACATACAATATTTTTATTTCACTTCTTAAATAACTTTTATTTATTATCTAAGTCCAATTATTATAATTTATATGTTTGCTAGCCACATGAAGTTTTAGAACATATTTCCTTTTTGATTTATATTCGCACAAAGGGCATTGAAATTTCGGTTCCTTTCCACATTCGTATTCAATGTGTCTTACCAAGTTATATTTCTTACTGTAACAATTTCCACAATTTGGGCATTTAAATGTTTGGGGAGAACAGAATTGCCGTCGCGTTTCTACAACAAAAAATCAATTATTAGAGTATAGAATGCTTGAAATATTGTTAACATTACAGAGGAACTGAGGATGCGATGGCGCAGTGTAGGCAAAAAAAAAGTAAAACTTGTCTGATCCATTGGTAATTTCGATTTGGTTTTAGCGAATGGGGCGGATTTGAATAGGTTTCCTCATAGTGACAACTATACCAAATTAAACCCTTTATTTCCACCACAGTCAGAAATTTTATTATAAATTTTATTTAATAATTCGTTATAGGTACATTATTCACATACAATTTAAACAAACTCTGATTTTATTTTAATCAAATGTGGAAGTTCTTGAATGCTCCCACGGTTTTGATGTTTGAATTTGTAATGCGACAACATATGATCCTTTCTTTTGCAAGAATAAGAACATCCCGCATGGGAGCAAATAAATTTATTTGGTGCACCACATTCATATTTATTATGTCTCCATAATGATCTTTCTTGCCTGTATGACTTCCCACACTTTTTACAAACGTGTAAATTTAAACTTCTCTCTGTAAAAAATAAATCTTGAAGTAATTATTCATAAAAAAACAAAAAAAATATTAAAGTATTAGTCACACGACCTTGTAAGTGTGTGGATAAGTACGCGCTGCGCGCTGCCACCAAAGTGCGTACGGATGTTTATTAAAATTAAAAATAAGGGAAACATAGCAAAAAGAATCGCCATAAAACGTTTTTTTTAATTTTTATTAAACTAATCAGAAGTAATAATAATTACTGGTTATTGCGTGGAAGTAATATTATGTACATACAGAAGATGTTTTTTTAAATCCGCTTTGTGTTTACTTTTAAACAAGCAATGCATTACGTTACAGACAAACTGGGGTTCCTTTCCACATTCGTATTTCTGGTGCCTCCATAACGAACGTCTTTGTTGGTATGTTTTGCAACATTTTGAACAGTAAAAGCCACCTAAAACAAAAAAATTAGAATATTGAACAAAATAAAAAGGAAAATTGGATTAGTGGTTCAGGTTAGAAACTTAACACTTGGAAATATTTATTTATTGAGGTAAAACATTTACATTAAGACCCTGTTTTAAGTAATGGATATGTTCTACATGAATTTTTAAATGCGCTTTTCTTTTAGCTCTGTAAGAGCAAGTTAAAACAGGACAAGGGAACATCGGCATTACACCACATTCAAGTCGTAAATGGGCTGATAACGATCGCTTATGACGGTATCTTTTTGAACACTGGAAGCATTGAAATTCACCTAAAAAAAATAATATTAGTAAAATGTAGAAGTCTCTGTCTACGAAGAAACATTGAAAACTAAGTATTTTACAAGACACGTCAATATTAATTTTCCTGCCTTAGTCTCTTTAACAATCATATCCCTGAAGATATTTTGTATAACCAGGGATGAAACGTTTGTAATTTTCTTCAACGCATCTAAGATTTTATTAAAAAAAGTTGTGGAATATTTTCCGATTTATTTCTAAATTAACTACATAATCAACTAAAAAATTAATGCAAGTAAGCTTTAAGTTATGGTTTGGAATGTTTTACAGCAAAATGCATTTTCAAGTCATATTTTCGTTTAAAGTTGTAAAAACAGACTGAACATGTAAATTTCCTTTGTTTTCCGCAATCTAGTTGATGATGGCACCGTAAGGAATTTCTGTTCTTGTATTGTTTGTTACATTGAGTACATATGTATTTCCCCTCTTCTTCATTGATGTAACAACGATCTGAAAAGAAAGTTAAAATATTATTATATGGAATTGAGTTTTAAACTTAACTTTACAGAAGATAAGCGAAATAATAACTCTGAACTAATCAAAGCCTTGTGAATGTTGGGGTTGATAAGTATAAAGTTTAATTTATTGACATTCTCAAGCGTCACTTTGTTGAAATCCATGATTATATAAATAATAAATATTAAATAAAATATCGATTTCAACGGGAAATATCAAGATTTATTCGCTTTATACGTATTTCGGCATCATTGTGTAGCATATCAAAATACATATGGGATGTACAAGTAAATAAGTTGCTGAAAAAAAAGTATTGGAATATTTAACGCACTACAAAAAAAATAAAAAATGTATAATAATAATTAAACGATTTTTTTAACTCACACCTTAGTACTTACACAAGAAATATTAACACTTCACCCAACCCATTGTTAAGAGAATAAAGCGTATATACATTATTTATAAAATATTATGTTCCTGAAAATTATGTAAAGTGTATGTTTCTCTATTTGGAAACTTCTTATCGCACGTTTTACATTCCAGCGTGATTTCCGCTTGTTTACATTCGTATTTTACATGACTTTCCTGATTACTTTTAAATTTATACGATGTTCCACATTGAAGACAGGGATAACGGTTTTGAGATGCTTGGGCCTTGTTTTCGTGTCCACCTAAAAAAACAAAATAATTAATAAATCGGTTAATAATATTTAAAAAAAAATTAAAACAGGAGATCTATATTGAATTTTTTTATTAAAATTAATTATACATTCTTTATGTCTATGATATTATAAATAAAATTCAATTTGTTGTAAATAGTTTATTAAACAAAACTATTCAAAATTTATATTTGATTAATACAATTCCATGTTGCCAAAATGCTAAAAAATAAAAGCATTGAAAACATATTGCAAAATTCAAAAATAAATGCCATAATAAAAAGCTTACCATCACTAATAATAGTAATAATCATGTTTCGATTATTGAATTGGAATATATAACGCACTACAAAAAAAAAATAAAAAATTACAATACAAGCAAAATAGTGAACTAAACGTAAACATTTAAAATATGGTATGATATGGTATAGGAAACAAACTGTTTAATATTATTATGGAATTTACGCCTTAAAAAATACGAAACGTACAAAAAATGATTGAGGAACTTTGTATATTACAAAATCACAATATTGCCTTTGAGTATTGTTACGTGAGTTGGTTTGGAATATATTCTGTTGTTGTATCGCCGCAAATAATATCCCTTCACCCTTCTATTAATCTACAACTTTTAACATTAACAATAAGGTTTCTAACATTTCCCTTAACATTAACAAAGCATCAGTATCATAAAAAAAGCTCAATATACGTAAAAACTAGGAAACAAGCTGCCTTGATACCTCTTAAGCAACCGCACAGATCTATATTTTTTTTACTCCATTTACCGATCTCTTTTCGATATTAAAATTAGCAGACTATTAATAAAATAATTCTTAATAGGAAATAACTATCGTTATGCACCGGTACATAATTTTTAGGACACGTAACTTTTATTTAAACTGTAAAAGTTACAAAAACCGTTTGTTTGCGAACATGGGTTTGATTCTCTGAAACAGGGGTAGCCAACTGGTAGCATCGCCGTTTCCGGTCTATTGGGAGCGAACTGGATACTATGTGAACTACATTTCAAAGGACCAAAATGTAGACTTGCTATAGCCAGGAAAGCCCATAACGACGGCATACACACAACGCGGTGTATATTGCGAAATTACCGGAAATTCTTCGACGCAACGAAGTCAACGTTAAAACGACCAATTTTTCTTTTCCTATCGAACTTTTTATTTAATAAGCGCAGTAAAATCGTTTTGGGACCGCACCTCACGACTACTTTTTATATAAAACGTCGACCACAACCACCAAATTAGCCACCCCTGTTCTAAACCAATCTCTCCTTTCGTCATTTATCAGTTAAAGCAAAGTTTACATAAAATACACACTTAAACTTACTGATATGAAATAATATCGAGGACTATTAAATGGAACTATAAAACGGAACAATGTTGTGTATAAATATAAAAAAAGGTAACTGTTTCCTACTTGAAGGAACTTGTAAAGTTGAGGCACTTGAACGGGCAGTTTTGTATCGTATTGTCAGGAATATATAAATCTAGGCGTGCTTAGATTGTCCTTAACATCGCTGCCTTAAAATTCTAAAATTACTTACATAAACTTTAAAAAATATATGTGCGTATTATCACAAGTTAAATAGTTAACAGATTTCACGAGCAAAAAGCTCTTTAAATGCATGATATAAAATACAAAAGCTTTTTCAGTTGGTTTTCAACTGGAAGATAAACGTCATATCTTTAATCTTATTCTTATCCAAGGATAAAATAAAAATAAATCAAAGATATTTCCAGACACCAAAGTAGGTAAAATATTTCAAAATTCAAACTTCTCCAAAATCTTATTTTATTATTCTCCCCCAGTTGCTCCAACAGACTGTTCCGACCCTTCCTCAAGCATCAGGTCCTGATTACTAGTACCAGAAGCCTGCTTACCCTCCGCCGCTTCAACTTTTATATTCATTTCGGTCTTAACAGCGGAATAATCAATTTCTTTATGCATTCGTTCCATGTGTCTAGCCATATGCATTTTTTGTTTTGCTTTATAAACACAATAAGGACACTTAAATTGCGGGTCTTTCCCGCATTCCCATTTCTGATGATTACGGAGCGAGCTTTTGAGTTTGTAAACCCGATCACAATCAGGACACTCAAAACCAGGTCCTTCGTTAGGATTCTTTTGAGTTTTAGATTTCGTTGACATGCTGAGATCAAGGGTTCCTTTTGACATAGAATAAATCATTGAATTCTGCATGTTTTCACGCATTAGGATCATGGGTAGTGCAAGGTGAGGTGGTAAATGTTCCCAGGAACGAGTAACCCGCAAATCTTGAGGAACTGAAACAAGTAAAAAAGTTAGAATATTACATAAAAAATGTTTTAAAGTTAATAAAAAGCAGAAGGGGCTAAAAGGAAGGAACAAAAATAGATATTTGTTAAATCCCTGAAAAAATAAAAAATAAAAATATTTATTTTAATTTATGAAAACATACAAAAATTAGTACCTACTTAACAAAAAAAACTTGAAACTAATAAAAAAATAATAATTATAACATTCCAAAAGGGGTTAAAAATAAAAATAAGCAAATTTCATAACAGGCTTTGGCAAAAAAAAATACCAATAATATTTTAATGTATTACATACCTATAAAATAATATTTCCTTCACTTATTTAAGGGAAGGTAAAAAATTTACGCTTATATTAGAACTAACGAGGATGTTAATATTGCCTTAGCCAGCTCCTCAAGAAGTTGTATTTAAAATAACGCAAGTAGAAGAATTATCTTCTAACAGTCCACGCAGCCCTTGTTTTATATAACTTGACGCAATTTTTCTTCCTTAAATGCCCTGCCTTTTGATAGGATTTAAAATATCTGGAAGTTAGTTGTGAAAAATAAAAATTTCTCACACTATTTATTAACAAACACAAAAATTACATTAACTATCTTGTCGAGAGTGTACATTTTTAACATGAGTTACTAAATGTTCATTACGTTTAAACCTGAGTGTACAAAAGTCGCAGACAAATTGTCGAACTTGTCCACATTCCAAACGCAAATGTCTTACAATCGTGTCTCTACGTCCATACAACTTTGAACATCGTAAACATTGAAATTTCTGTTTGTTATCAACATTAATTGTTAATATAAATTTTCTATAATGTCCCTTTTCAAAGAGTAATGGATCGTTTCCTTCATATTCTGAAATAAAAAAATATTAGAAAGATTTTTTTTATTTTATTGGAACGAATGAGGAATAAGAAAAGTTCCAGTCAATTTTTTTCTTTTATAATTATACAATTACATTTTTGGGATGTAAACATCACAAGAAAATATAGATACTGATTGTTACAACACATTGTAAAAAAAACAGAAACTTCCAATTTTGCAATGTAATCAATGCAGGTTTTACTCCTTATGGTGATTATTCGTATGTAATTGAAGCAAGTGCTTGTATTTTGCTTTAAAATTACATTTGGTGCACCAAAAGATAGGACTTTTCCCACAAGCATATTTTTTATGCGTGTATAAAGAAGATCTGTGTCTGTAAGGCTTCCCACAAGTATCACACTTATAACACGTCCTTGCAGTTTCTAAAACAAAATTCTGATTAGAAAAAGAAATAAAAATAAAAATAAGGGCGTCTTCCTAAGCCTACACACCGATTTACGTACTTACCAAAAAAAAAGGAAACAAAATTTATATTTGAATTTTTGATTTTATTACACAAGACTTACAATTTTTTTTTTAATCTTTGGTATGGAAAACATTTCAGTGTTTCGAATGTATATGTCTTTGCAAAACATGTTTATATTTGAAATGAAGGGCACAAAAAGTGCAAGGAAACGTTGGGGGTTTTCCACATTCCACATTCATGTGTCTGTTTAAATTCGTCCTTCGTGTGTATTTTCTTGGACAATTCGGACAAACGTAGATAGGTTGTGGTAAAAAACATCCATCTACAAACGAAGAAATGTTAATGGAATTTTGCAAAAATAATTAATTATTATTAATAAATATTTAATAACAACTCTAGCTAAAATATTATTCTTTTTCGGGGGTGTTTCAATAAAAATTCATTTTTAAAATATTTCTTCTTGGATTGAATTCCCAATTCGCAAACTACGAATAGAAAATTAAATTCTTCAAAATGTGAAATGGAAAGGATAAATCAACTTGCCCTTGTCTATTCAAAAAGTCATAAAACTCGAGTACATCCTGTTCCTTTGTGTCCTTATCGCAAATACATGTCGGTGTTCTTTCGGTAATAGAGCGCACACGCTTGTGGTCAATTTAAAATGCATTTACGTCAACACGTTCAATTTATCACCTCATAAATTATGTTTCTTTGGGTTGGAATTTATACCTGCTTTAGGATAGATCTAAATTTAAAAGGATTTTATTTAAAAATGAAACTTAAATAAGAGCAAATAAGGGTTATTTTGTCTTTGTACATTTTAAAATATAAATTCGAAGTTTATCATTGGAACTTGCATTTGTAGGAAGCGTCAGCATTCGTTCAATAAGAAATCTGCATTTAAAATGCATTCTCTATTTAATAAAAATACATAAGCCAGGTTTAATCGGGAAAGTTTCTAAATCATTTGAAAAATACCATTTTATGCGTTGAGGGCAAATACCTACAGGTAACTCTAATAAAGCGAGTAAAGTAATTTTTATTTTACATCCCACATTTTTAATTACAAGAATTTATTTTCAAAAACCTAAAACTGTAGAAAAAATTAAGAAATCTATAATTAAAACCTTACAAACTATTTTTGCTTAAAATATTTGGTAGTAATTTCTCATGATGCTACCCGGTTCGGTTATAAAAGGGTTAAAAATTGGAAAAGGGAAAGCACCGGAGAAGGCGTGATTAACAACCACAAAAGGTCAGAGCAGGCGGAGGTAAGTATTGGATAATATAGGGGTAAGAATCTGAAGCGCAGATGGCGAGGGGAAGAACAGAAAAAATAAAAACTGGCTAAAGTAGGGGGATTCTCTCTTCCTGGTTTGTTTCTATAAAAGATAAACTTAAAACTAAGTCCGATAAAACATTTTAATTTCTTTTCACATCCCTTAATATTATTTTAAGTCGATTCCATGTTTACTATTCAAATGACGCACCAAGTGATATTTTCTGCGAAACATTTTCATGCAAATAATGCACTTAAATTTTGGTTCAATATCAATGCATTCTTCTCTTTCGTGCATGTTTAGATGTCGTTTATTTTTGTAATTTTTGTTACACTTGCTGCAATGGAATCTCCCTTCAATTTTGATTTCGTTTTCCTTTTTTTTAATATTTGATGTCATGGTAACGTTGTCAGCATGGCATAACTCGGATTTTTGTTGTTGGTTTTGGATGTTGTTAAAATAAGACTCGTAGAATTTTTTGTAAAATTCTGAAAAATAAATATTTTAAAAAACCAAAGAGAAAACTATTTCTTCCTTTGTTATTTCCAACCAGAAAGAAATAATATTCGATTACATGCACTATTAGAATAGAGAAGGAGTAGGTAATATTCTACAGAATGTTTCATAATAAAGATTTATTATTAATTGTTACAAAATAACAATAAAGAACAATCAAATGTAATCAATATATTTTATGAAACGAGTTTCTTTTTATTATTACAAATAGATTTATTGGGAAAGGATCTAAAGAGGGATTTGAACACCAAATGTTAGTCCCAAGCAGAGAGAAATTAAAAACCAGTTTTTACAAGGGTGGTTTTAAACTGTGGGCCAACAAATGTACGTTTAAACACCCCTTAGCTTTTGTTTTGTAATCACAAGAATTACAATTGTATACACGTATTTTTCCACACTGTAAACGAACATGTCTTTGTAAGGAAGTTTTATATTTATAACTTTTCTGACATCGGTTGCATGAAAAATTAGAACTTCTACTACTACTTAACTCTGCTTCATATTTTCCATAATCTGTAACAAAATAAAAACATTAATCCATAGAATTTACAGGATCGAACTTTTAAACTAAAAGAAAAAAATTATTTAATTTATTGTTACTAAATTTAATACATAAAAGATTATTTTGTCCTTTTCGTAGTACATACATCAACATATTCGGGATGTTTACAAAGATGTGCAAGTAAATTGCTCCTGTGTTTAGTTTTATGGCCGCAAACTTTGCATACACATTGTGGATCCTTTCCACATTCGTATCGTAAATGACGATGTAAAGATGAAAGATATTTGTATTTTCTTCCACACGTTGAACAAACAAAATCTTCTTTTAGATACTTGTTACCTAAAATAAAAGAATTTATTAATAAATTGGGAAAACAGGCGAAGTAGGTAGGTACCTACAGTATTGGTTATAAGGGAAACTATTTTTCTACAGAAAAAAAATTAGTATCTACCGATTTACTTAAATTGCAAAAAAATAACAAATTTCTTTGTATTTTCTTATTCCTGTAAAATAAATACAAATATTCCTGAAAAACTTAATACCATAATAATAAAATCTTTAATAAAATTAAATCTAAACATGTTTTTACGTATAAACCTTTTTTTAAACTTAGCAAATATGATGTGTTGTTAATAAATGTGTTTTTAAGGTATCACTACGAGTAAAAACTTTATGACAAACATAACAGTGATATTTAAGTTGACTGCCTCCACAATTACTAGTTCTAAAATGTCTTGATCTGTTTGCAGCCAAAGTAAAAACTTTTCCACAGACTTTACATGGCCAATGTCTGCTTGTTTTTTGTGAATGTTTTGGAAGATAAGAATCTGAAACAAAAATATATTCAGGTTTTTCAGGAAAGAATCTCTTTACTGTCTGTTTGTTTTTAAAAATGTTTTTCTATCAACAAACAAACCGGTTTTATTATTTTATTTTTCTGTTACAGTAAACTAACAATTTTTTGTTTTACAATTATTATATAAGTGGAATATGATTTAATTTATACTAAAATGTAGTATGGCACATGAGAATCACTCTTGGGTAAACGAACATTCAACAGATAATCTCGAGTGCCATGCTACATTTGCTGCTTGCATTTCTGTTTCCATTATTTAACAAGCAATACAAATTATAAATCATATAATTAAAAATGAGCATGGAGTATCATATGTCGTTTTAAATTAGTTTTCGTTCTTGATTTATAATTGCAATTGTTGCATTTAAATTGTGGTTCTTTTCCACAATAATATGTTTTATGGTGATATAAAGATCCTTGACTCGTGTAAACTCTGCCACAGGAATTACAAGCTATTTCACCTGAAAATAAGGATAAAAATAAAATGTAATTAAGACATTTTAGATGGTTTTTAATTTAAATCTACGGGGGTAGGAATTTAGTTAAAATTTTTCTACAGGGTTGGTTAGGTTTGACGTTTAAAGAGAAAGGAAAACAGAACAGATAGAAAAAAATTAGTATTAGGGAGATGAATGACATAAACATTGTAGGAAAATGCAAGCGCGAGGGAAAGGGGCCGGGTGTGTGTGTAAGAGAGGGAGATACTGGAAGAGGTAAATTTTATGAATTTTTTCAGGATAAAGAAATTTGTAAATAGGTAGGCAAACCACAATTTTTGCTTTATTTAGGGAGAATATAATACTTGCTAGACAGACTAGATCTAATTAGTACGATACATCGACAATAAATTTAATTTTTATGTAATCATAGCACAATCTAATAAACGACTAGTTTCATTCTTGTTTTTATGTTCTGTGAATCATAAGAATATGACTTTTCAGGTTTTCTTTTCTCCTGAAAAATTTCAAACATATTCCGCATTGAAACATTGGGTCTCTCCCACATTCATATTGAAGATGTCTTGATAAAGTTCCCTTATTTTTGTAGACTTTTCCACATTGGCAGCATATGAAAGACATTTTATTATTTTTTGTATCTGTAAGTAATATAAAATTAGTAAAATCGCCAAAAATGTTTCTTTTTTTTGACAAACCATACAAAAAAAACATCCAAAGTCCATTAAAATATTTTTATTTACACGAAAAAATAACAATAAATCACGGATTAATTTTTAATTGTGAGTGGCAAGATTTGGTATGCCTGGTAAGGGCTGATTTTTGATGGAATTTTTTTGGACATGTTGAACAAGCAAATTGCGGTAATTTTCCACATTCAAATTTCAGGTGACTCCATAAAGTACGTCTTCTTTTGTAAACTCTACCACAGCGTGCACAAGTAAACGGTCGTAAGTCTAAAACAAATTAATAATTAAAAAAAATAAACATGATTTGGACGAAAATTGTAGAAAATAAAATTTCCTACACGAAACTTCGGGAAAGCATAGATACGTGGGTTTAACATAATAGTTTGGGCCTGGGAACCGTCAGACTAAACACATGCGCGCGCTCTATTTAACGCATTGACAAGCACGTTAGCATTCGCTCACTCTTACAGCACGTCGACTTGAAACTCCGCACGCTTCAATGTTTTGCACCATAGAAACTTCCTACCGTCCTATTAAAAAAAGTTAGTCATTTAATTGCGAAATAACATACAGTTTAGAAACTAAGGTACTGAAAATTAAACACACCTTGTATAATAAATTGTGTTACCTACTCTGTTTTATTTAATGGAGAATTAAACAATAAATACATTTTATTCTGAAGATTTTATTTGTAGAATTGGTAGAAACTGAAATGTTTTCGAAATAATTCCGTTATATACAGTGTGCTTCAAATTTGAAGCGAGATATTACGTCTTGCGGTTTATTTTCCAAATCTGTTAACACCCAAAATAGTCCTGTGTCTGTATCCTGTATCCTTTTCTCCTTGATTAGTGCCCCAAAAATTTTCAGACCCATATTTTGTTTTTACCCCAACTTTCTTTTCGAGTTAGGTCTCCCCGCTCTTCGTATTCTTCCCTTGTTTTCATCCCTTCCTTGAATAATACTCGGATAAAGTTTCCATTATTAAATTTTTTAACCTCCCCAATTCCAATTTAATTTATCTATTTGTTCTACTACTTCTACAATTTTCTTTCTTCTTTCCTGCTAGTGCCGTTTAATTTTAAGATGAGACTGAAGATGACTTTTACGTTTAAATTTCCGATTACAAGTGCCACATTTGAATCGTGGTTCAACACCACATTCACATCTTACATGTAATGTTAAACTGCTTTTAAATTTGTACGAAAATCCACATCTGTAGCAAATATAACGTCCATTTTCATCTCTGGAATATGGAAAACCACCTGAAACAAATACAATTACAAGTTAATGTTCAGTTGATTTAAATCTAACCCAATTTATTTTTATTATTATTAAATAATAGTTTTTGCTAAAGGGGTAGTAATCTAAGGCAAGTAAATCAATGACTCAACAGCTAAGATTATATCGCAATAATTTCAAATCAAAAGTTCTCTGATTCGATGTCATCGGTTTTCTCTATTTTATTGTTTAGTCTTCTTCTCAATGCCTTTTCTTGTCCCCCCATGTTCTCTACTACTTACGACTTACGAGTAGGATTTTTTTAAACTATTTGAAGAATTTTTTTTATTCATACATTTAATAAGTCACTATTACAAAAAATTATAAGAAAAACCCTTACGATTCTAATTACTTATGTTTAGTTATTGTATGCCTTTGAAAGTTTCCTTTTTGGTAGGTCTTATAATTACACAAGGAGCATTGGTATTTAGGTTCCTTCCCACATTCGTATTTTAAATGTGTATAAAGAGAAGAGCCATGTTTGTATCTCTTTCCACATGTATTGCACGCAACTAGAAAAATAGATTCTTCATATTCGTATGTACCTAGAAATAATGGATGTTAATTATAAATCTTTAATGAGGGGAGTAGGATAAAAATATCTTGAACAATAACCTTCATTTCAGTTAAAATAAAACAAATATTCGGTTAAATATTTTTTTATTGGTTACAATAGCGTTTAAAAAACGAAACGTTTGTGTTTTGAAAAGACATGATTACGTAATTCCTGTTTATAATAAAACTTTACAGAACAATAGGTGCATGTAATTTTTTTTTCTTTTCCACATTCAACTTTTTGATGCCTCTTCAAGCTGCTCAACACGGAATAAGTCCTCGAGCATGTTTGACACTTAAAAGAATGTTTTTTTGGACCGTGCTGGTACTTGGTTCCTAAAAATAGAAATACACACTGTATGGATTGTTCATTACTTGGCATATTCATATTTTCTATACTTTAAATAATTTTTAACAATCGATGGACATCTCTGAAAGTTAAAAATGTATTCAACATTTAAATTAATTCAATATTTATTACGTCTAAACGAGTATTACAAAAAGTATCTATTTTATAAAAAAATAAACTAATAAAAAGTTTACATTACGAAATAAATTGGAGTGAAGATGAACATAAAAAAAGGATTATTACGTATTACGTAACGAACAAAAAACTATTGCATTAAAATATCTGAGCCAGCATGTAAACGGCTAACATGATATTTTAAATGAACTTTTTGTTTAAATATTCTTTCACAAACATTGCAAACGAAGGAACCTTGCTGGTTACATTCATATCGCATATGTTTTACCAAATTTCCTTTATACTTGTATTGCTTTCCACAATTGTTGCAAGAATGCCTGTAATCACCTGAATCTTGATCCAATCCTAAAAATAAATGAAATAGTTAATACAAAGTATTATTTTTGAGGACACTTTAGTGGAAGTGTAAGCAGAAAGTATTGGAAATAGGATACGTCTTTGATATGGTTTATCTCAGCGGCAAACAAGCCTCTCAGTTGCTCCTCATATAGTGTAGACCACAATTATTTTTTGAACAACCCCCCCTTCAAACTTCAAACAAGAAGGGGTGGTGGAAGAAATAATTATTTTGGTCTTCGTTACAACAGTCGCTGTTGAAGGACTATGAGCCCTAAAAAAGAGGAAACGCACGATCCGTTTGTTACATTTTCCTTGATACAAAGGAAGAACCCTAAAAATGGTTGCCACACCATTCCCCACACACAACCCTCTTCCTTCCCTAAAATAGATTATTTTATTTTTCCATTTTATTCAACGATTTTCATACAAAATCACATTTTTTTCTATTCAACAACTAATTAGACTTTTAATTAATTAATTAATTATCCTTGTTTTCCATCAAGTGCATTAACACCACGTGTTTTTTTAAATTACTCTTCTGTTTAGATTTGAAGTTACAATTTTTCACGCTGCACGTAAATTGAGGAATTTTTCCACATTCCCATTTCCTATGCCTGTACAGCGACGCTTCTTGTTTATAAGATTTGTTACAAACCGGACAGGAGAAAAATTCTTGCTGACCTAAAAAAAATCAGTTATTAGTGATATTTATTAAAAGTCGCCGAGGTATGAAATGCCAATAATCCACAGAGTTCTATATATAGAACTCTGTGCAATAATCAGAGACATTCCTGAAAAAATTGGTTTAGTCCATGGGTATTCGTGACCTCTCCACGAATTTAATTAAAAAAATTACGTCTTTAATTATTTTATTGGGTAAATAAAGTACATTTGTGTTTATGTAAAAGATGACTATCCAATCCACGCTTTCTTATTGATTTGTACCGGCAACCAACTATAGGACAAATAAATTTAGGATCCAGGCCACATTCATTCTTTTTGTGCGATTGCAGGTTACGTTTATGTTTATATTTTCTGCCACATTTATCACATGGGTAAAGTTTAAGACCTGAAAATTTATTATTGATTAGTTTACATGAAAAAATATTAAAAGAAAAGCAGTATTTCAGGAACTGTGAGAAGGGGGTGAGAAATACAACAAAATTCAAATCAAAAAGTTTATTTTATATACAAAGTTCGATAATCTTTTAACATTTATCTACGGTTTTATTATAATATACAAGGTGGCAAAGTTTACCAATGCATTACATCAATAATTAGTATACAGGGTGTAATAAAGATTTGTGTTTTCCTAATAAATAGGAAACCCTGGAGGATAATATGAAGAAAATTACATGTTTTGATGTTTATAAAAAATGTGCATTTTCAAAGTAACTTTTTGTTTAGATTTATAATCACAACCCTTAACAGGGCATGAAAATTTTGGTACCACACCACATTCATTTTTTATATGGGTTTGTAGATTTCGTTTATATTTGTACGCTCTTTTACATCTCCCACATACATACTCCGAAGGTCCAGCATCTGAAAATTTAATATTATTCCATTACATAAGCATAAAAAAT
Organism: Hemicrepidius hirtus; assembly: GCA_963082805.1. Taxonomy (NCBI): domain Eukaryota; kingdom Metazoa; phylum Arthropoda; class Insecta; order Coleoptera; family Elateridae; genus Hemicrepidius; species Hemicrepidius hirtus. Next base: position 31,538,929 of record OY720165.1, read on the forward strand.
GCTTTGCTTAAAAATAGGAAATTTGTCACGATTGATATTCTTCCAAGTAGGCCAGGGTTCGGCATACCGAGACTTCGACAAAAAATAAATATAGGATAATTATTTGGTTTTTAATCTAAACACTTGGTAATATTACATATATTTTTATTACACATGACTACAATTTGCATTACAACCCTTCTAGTACCATTTTCCGTACCAATCAGGTTGTTGATTCTTTGAATGTATCTTAAGATGCCGATTAAGGGTATAATTATGGTGAAAACTTCTTAAACAGACATTGCAAGAAAATTGTGGTGTTTTACCACAATAAAATCGTAAATGACTTTGAAGATGCTTTCTTCTTTTGTACGACCTTCCGCAACTCTCACAAGTAAAGGGTTGGAATTCTAAAACAATCAGAAATTATTTTATTAAATTTGGGTATTACAAAATTAATTATAGGAATAATAAAATATTGGTTTATTTGTTACAATAATTAAAGATAAAATTAAAGTAGTATCGTGTAATATGTTGCTATATAATAGTCCGTACCACGCAAGGATTGCCTCGAGTGCTACGAACGTTTTAAGTACCACCTTTTTTTTTTACCTAAAATAATAAACATATTTTTTTTAATAAAGTAATGATAATTATGTTATTTTAATTAAACATACAATACATTAGTACAAAGGGGTAGGATTAATTTTTTTATAAACTTCTTCAAATTCCATAACTTCATCCTGATGTCGAGTAACAACATGTTTCTTTAAGCTGTGTTTCTGTTTCGTGATGTAAATACAATAAGGACATTTAAACGAAGGTGCTTTTCCACATTCAAGTCTAATATGACGAAGTAAAGTTGATTTGTACTTGTACCATTTATTACAATTTGAACAAACGAATCCAACTGTATTTCCTGAAAGAAATATTTTTCTTGAAAATATATAAACTTTGGAAGAAACAGAAAGAGAGATCTTAAAACATATAGTTGGTAGGACTCTATGATCGGCCGGCGAAATTAAAAAAAACATTTCTTTTAATTATAAAACTAATAATTATTGATTTCTTTATTAAAACATAAGGGAGAAGAATAAAATGGTTACAGAAATTACATTAATTTTCATTTACTAATGGCTGTGCTAAATGTTTTACTTTGTGCCTATCCAAATTACTCCTGTAATACGTAGAATATCCACATACAGAGCATTTCATTTGGGGTATTTTACCACACTCGTGTTTTATATGCCTCCATAGGGTATATTTCGATTTGTATTTTCTATTGCAAACTATACATTCGTTTAATCTTGAAGTAAACCCAAAAGGAACACCTGAAAATAATAAAATTAGAAGTCAATATTTAAGTATTATAATTTCCTTCAGAAAATTTCCCCGAGAAGGAAAAGTGGGAGAGGATCTCGTGCTCCTTTCACCCCTTTATTCCCCCAAATTTCTTATTCTCCTTCCTCCTTTCCTTTTCATGGGAAAAGACATTTTCCCTCTTATTTCCACTACAATTCCACCTCCAAAAATAACGATTACTCCCCTGTAATTATTCTTTATTTCTACATAAATACATTTTAAATTTATTTAATTATTTCCCAATGGTACCCAATGAATAAATTTTAATTTCGTGTTTGTTAAAATGATGCGCTTTCAGATCATATTTTCTTCTAGCGCTGTAAGAACATAAAGGACACTGAAACCTTTTATTTTTTCCACAATCTTGTCTTAAATGAGCTTTCAGAGAACACTTGTTCTTGTATTGTTTGTTGCAATGGAAACAGGTAAGTTTTCCTTCTCCATCGACAGTAAAATTCTGGGCTTCGAGGACAACAGGCTCTGAAATATATACTTAAATTAATTATAATTTTTATTACAGAGGTACATATATGCTAATAGGTCGAGGTCTCGGTATACGGGTTCCTTAAAATAAATTTATTTTTAATTTAATTCAGAAAAATAGGAGAGGGTATTAAACTATGTTGACTCATCCTGTAATTTTTTTTTAATGGAAATAACACAGCTAGAGTTAAATACATTTAGGATCGAACTTTATTTAACTATAAACAAATAAAAGATCAATTATTATTAAATTTTCTTATAAAACAAGTCAATATTTTTTAATGTTCTACGATTTTCTTTTCGTTTAGGATTATAACACATTTTTTTGTCTTCATTCGTCGCAACAAATTACGTCTGCTGGAATAAATTTACAACAATCAATACAAACGTAAGACGTAAAACCTAGAAAAACAAGGAATAATTAAGAATTATAGGGTTTTCAATTTTTAAAAGTATAGGGATAAGAAAATCTCACTTCTTTTAGATAAACTAAACCGACTAAAGCTAAAAAAATATTTTAGTTATGTTCCCACACAATCTTATAAGATTACACAACAATATTTTTAAGGGTTATAACTAATGCTGTGTCTCAGTAAACAATGTCTTCTTAAATTATCCTTTCTCTTGCATTTAAATCCACAATAAGGACATTGGCATTTTCTCTCTGTTCCACATTCGTATTTAATATGTCTGCCAAGGCTTGCTTTATTGTAGTAGATTTTTCCACACTTTACACAGCAGTGGATTACCAACGGCGGAACTGAAAAAGAAATTAAGTTAAAAAAATATTTAAAATTACTACGGTCGAGTCCATAAAAAAATTTATTTAGGGGTTGCAAATAAAACAAACGTAGAGATTAAAGAATATTTTTATTGGTGAACATGAACACTGTTAACGTGAACACGAAGATTGTGCTTGAGTTTAAATTTCCGATTACAATGCGTGCATATGAATTTTGGTTCAACCCCACATTCATATTTTACATGTGAAGAAAGATGACCTTTATGCTTGTATGATAAACCACATCGGACACACTGATAACGCCCCAGCTCGTTTATGGTGTATTTATACAAGCAGTTATTACCTAAAACAACCAGAAAAATATTAATCAGAATTTATGAGCCTTGATACCAAATAAAATAAAATTCAAATTAGTAAAAAAATTAAATAGGAACTCCGAAAAAAATAAAGATTTGTGTAAGTGAAATATAATCTAAGAGACTCAAACAAAAAATTATAACATACGTTTTTGGTACATCCCTAAATATCTTGCGTTGCCACAAGTTCATCCATTTGCACATAAACCTTAACCGGAAGAGACTGAGCTCTTAGTTTCCTGTAAAACTTCAAGCTTTAAAGGAAAACCTGTTTTTAAATCTTTTCATAAAAGGGTGCCGGGGATATAAGGGTTGTTTTATTCAAAATCCTTCCTCAAGCAAATTAATAAAAACCAGTTTGAAATAGTTATGCATTTATTAAACAAGTCCGTTTTATAAAAAAAATCTTTACCTCAACCATGGACTACAGCAATATGCGAACGCAAATGTGTTCTACGTTTAAATTTACGATTGCAAGTAGTACACGTAAATTGTGGTTCTACCCCACATTCGTATTTCAGATGTAAGGTCAAAGTACCTTTATACTTGTAAGATGTTCCACATCTATAGCAGACATAACGTCCACTTGTATCTTTCACGTATGGAAAAAATTTCGGCATTTTACGAACTCCTAAAAAAAGATAGAGTTAGTACACAGCCAATTTAATATTTATTCCAACACCAGTAAAGTTATGTTAAAAAAATTGTATTTTATCGCAAAAAAATTGTTTGATATAGAAATACGTGGAAATTAAAAATAGAATAAAATAAGAGAGTTAGTACACAACGGATTTGAGCTTTTTTTTATCCTATAAGAATAAGAGGGAAATTAAAAAAAAAGAATATGATGTTAACGAGATTTATTCTTCCAAACCATCTACGACTTAGTTCCAAAGTTTTGTCATAAACATTCAGCTTCAGCTTTATGTTTTTCTATCACAATTATTTTTATTAAATATTTAAAACATTTATACATCTATTGATTAATGATCAAACATTAAAACTGTACAGGGTGTCCAAGAGAAAAAGAAGAAGCGAAACCATTACAGATTAAAAGTCCGCTTAAATTAGAAAAAGTTTCCTCCACCACGAAGAATGAAAAAATATCTGAAACTAATTTCCTGAAAAAATCCTGAAAATTTTCCGTATTAGAAATAAATTTATTATTATTAGTTAACATTTGGTAATTTATTTTAGAGGGTATGAAGAATTAATTAAAATTTTCAGCCTTTTTCAGAATATAAGTTGAAGAATTTTCTATTACATGATTTTATTCTAATTTAATTTTTTCTGTATGGTTTCCTTGTTGATCATCTGATCTGAAAATAATAATATTGTAATAATCGGCTTAGGAATATTTTGGTTGTTTCAGTTTAAAAAAAATGTACTTATGTCTTGCAAAAATATGGCTCTTCAGATTTCCTTTTAAATGAGTTTTAAGTGGACAATGGGGACACTGAAAAGTTGGTGGCTTTCCACATTGATATCTAATATGTAGTGTTAAAGATCGTTTATGTTTGTATCCTTTTCCACAATTGTTACACATATAGAAACCTGAAAGAAAAATTATATTAGTTATTAAAAATTAATTTTCTTGAAAACATAGGAAAATATTTACAAGAAGAATAAAGTATCACTTTATGTTTTACTTTCTTTTTAATATTCGTCGAAGGTTTACAGCAATCAAGAATATAAACATGTAGGTAGTAAAATTTAACGCTAGACGTAACTAAAACTAAATTTAAAATGTAAAAACATTTACATGATTAAGAAACAACGTTGCGTATATTTTTACAGTGAATATTTTTACAATGTTGTTCTAAATTATATTTCCTTATGGTACTAAACGAGCAATGCTCGCAGGTAAACCTTTTCGTTTTCCCACAGTCTAAATTCTGATGAGTCTTCAACGATTTTACAGTTTTATAATTTTTCTTGCAAGTTGGGCATTTATGTGAACCTAAACCAAGAAATAAATTCAGTAAATTGAATCTTTTTACGTAAATCCTGGAATTTGAGTAAGTTGGGTTCAATCCCCATTCCAGGATTTTTATAATAGTACAAGAATTTAAAATTGAAAAGTTAAATGCGCTATTTTATCGTGTTTTATAGCAATGTGAGAACGAAGAACGTTCCTACGTTTGCATTTATAATTGCAAAATGTACATTTGAATCCCGGTTCTTTTCCGCACTCATATCTTAAGTGTCTTAACAGATTATGTTTTTGGCTGTAACAGTTTCCACAGGTTGAGCATGTAAATCCGTTACCTTTGGATGCTGAAATAACAAAACAATTAAAATCAAGACAATAATTAAGTTTCTTCTAACTACAAAACAATTTCAAATTTATTATTAGAAAAAGTTAATCAAATCTTGCAAAAATTTTATTTCATTAATTACATAATATTTATTTTAACATTGTCGATAAGTAGGTCATGCTTTATTACATACATTTCTGAACGGAATTATTTTTTAATTTCAAGGATTTTTTCATAATTTTCAGGGTTGTGTAAGATTCGAATAACTCGAAAAATATTCCTCTTACAAAAACATTGCCGAGGCGTGTTTTGGTCCTGCCCCATAGCGCGGATGGGTTAAATTTTACACAACCCATGAAAGTTTTTTTTTTTTTGGGTTTTTATACTATACCTAAACAGATTCATTTCTAACTCTAATAATACAAGTACAAGTTCATTTTACAAAGTGGTGTGATGATGATTAATATGAAGCACAAGTTCATGTTTATGATAAAATTTGACGGAACAGTGATGGCATTCGATTTTCTTCTCTTTCCCACATTCGATCCTTTGGTGTCGTCTCATATTGTGTTTCATCGTATAAGATCTTGAACAGCCATTGCATTTAAAGCGACGGGGTTTATCCAGTGATCGTAGATAAATGAAACCTACAATAAATTAAAGGTAGTACACGGAATCATTTTTAATAAAATCATGCAAAGGTTTAACTAAAATTTTACTACAGAAAAAAATTAAATTCATTTAATTTTCACACAAATATATTATGTACTACATAGGTACAAAATTATGTGTAGGAGCTATAATTATTATTTTGATTCTGTTGGTGTAATACCAAATGAACCTTCAGTTTATATTTTTGTCGAAATTTCTTGTTGCAAATATTACAAGAAAATTGTGGTTCGACTCCACATTCAAAATTGCGATGCCTTGTTAAATGTGTTTTGTATTTATAAGAAGCGCCACATTTTAGGCAAGGATATCTTCCAGACTCATCAGGAAGATGTTGGTTACGTGTTGTACTGGTTCTTGGATAAAACCATCTGGAATCTGTAACAATATATTGGTAATAAATAAAACACTTTTGAAAAAATTATTGCCGTAAGTAAATCGCAAAAAGCATTAATTTTAATTTATTTAAAATTAAAGTTTTCCAAAAGCGACAGATATCCTTGGTTTAGTATAACTCACAGTTAGAAGTCCTGACGCTTAAAATTAAAGTTAAATAAAATATTTGCAAACGGTTTAGGGTTCGATTCTCGTATAACTACGAGATTGGTTTAGGGGTTGCGCACAGTAATACGTCTAATCCTACCCATAAGTTAAGGATTGAAAACGGAATTTAGGGGTCAGAAATTAAATTCAGGAGCAAGATGCAGTAATTTCCCAAGAGCCGTAGCAGCTGCTACATTTTTGTTGTTCAGTTGTCTATAAATCATAAAAATTTGGTTATTAATTAAATTCCATTGGTAATCTGAAAAGTAAAATGTACAGGGTGTTTAAAAACGTGTCAAGTTATATAAATAGAACCACAGTAAAATAAAAAATAAAAACAATGAACATTGTATTTTAATTTAATTTAACAGAAAATCAAAGTGTTTTTAAGGTTCATTTACAAAAATTATTATAAATAATTAAACCTTAATTAATCATTAATAATAAAAGATAAATTAATCACGCACTCAGGATTTATGCGTAAGCATATGCAAAAGTAAACTGTTTTTGTACTTTGTTTTATGAGAACAAATACTGCACTGAAATCCAGGTTCTTTTCTACATTCGTATCGCAAATGACGTAATAAAGATTTATTGTATTTGTAAATTTTACCACATTGTTGACACATAAAAATTTCATCAGCGAGTCCAGTACCTGTAAAACATAAATAAACCAATTAGTTTTGTAAGATTCAATTTTTACAAGACAATAAAAAAGTAAAAAGTTTATTCTTTCAATATTAAAAGGAAACACTGTTTAGTTGTAATAATTCTTTATTAAACCAAAAATCAAAATAGGATTTATCTGGAGAGAAATTAGTTGGTCCTTGCGACTGATTTGCAGAATACCACGAGCACTTCCTTGCTGTTCTGGATCTCTTTCCCCCTGTACACATACATTTTTTTATAATTCCTGCAATACATAACATAACATAATTATTACAAATTTAATTGGCTATGTGTTCTAGAAATACGTTTCTGAAGATGTTGTTTTCGAAACGTCGCCGTGTATTCGGAATACGTGCTTGAAAAAGAACGTTCCTTATGGCATTCGTAGCGTTTATTGTTTTATACTTACAACATTTTCCACATTCGCATTTAAACTGTTCCTTCCATCATCCTGTTGGTTTTATGAAAAATATTTGAATGCATAGTCAGACAGCTAAGAAAAAATAATCAAATATTATTATTAGATTGAATTAACAAATAATTTAGACCTTGGTACGGTCCTGTGGATACAGCTAACATCTATCGGGTTTATTTTTACAATATATTATTAATTACAAACTGCTTGAAAGAGGGGATGGTTTGTTGCGACATAATTAAGAGTAAGCAAAGTCATAACTAGAGATACGTTTCAAACAAAGTCTTGAAAAAAATTCAAGGGAGCGTAAAACAGCTTGTTGCGAACCTGTTGATATAATCTAACCCTTAGAAGTTGTCTTTGCAGAATGAATTATTAATTAAAATTTACCCTTGCAAAGAGGAGGGAGTTCAAAGGACTTAACTGCTGTAGGTTTCGAATTACGTTTTAAAAAAATAATAAGACCTTAAAACTATTTGTTACGGTCCTGTTGATAAAGTTAATATCTACAGAATTTTTTTACTATGAATTATAAATTACAAATTTTTTCATACAGTAGGGGTTCATAACTAGGGGTACCCTTCACAAATTACGCCTTGAAAAATTAAGAAGGCTCTAAAATTGTTTAATACGGTCCTGTTAATTAATCTAAAGCTTAGAAGATTTATTTCTATAATTATTAATTAAAATCTACGAGTTGGTTCGAAAGCGCATTATTACTAGGGTAGGTTAGACCTTAAACTTTCTTGTTACGGACCTGTCGGTACAAGATTTTTTTCTAGTAGGTATAAATTATTAATTTCATGGAATTTTTTCCTGGCGTGGGTCATAAAAATCTACTTTAAAAAAATGTTTAGTAATAGTAATTTTCGTTTAGCGCTTACTTCTACCTACAAGCTAAAACTTTTTTCCATAAATCATGAGAAACGTTTACAGCGTTACATAAGAAAATTCTTTAGAATAAAATTCGCTACGTGAAAAATAATCAGGTTGTTGCCGATAGAAAATGTATGAATCATACACAAAAGACCGAACCCATTTCCATGAGCAGATGATGATTTTGAAAGGATCGAATATTCTACCCAACACCCATGCTAAAAAAAATTAAATTCCTACCTATTTTACTGAAATTTGCGTTCCGTTTTTGGTCCCCAGGTTAATTACACTTTTTTTAACATTTCACACAATTTGTAAACCACTAAAAGTTAAGACACCACACAATAATTAACACAACACTTTTCATACCGCGGTTACCTACAAACTAAAAATGTAGGGTAAGGTATGAGGGGGGGACCACCAGTTACAGAGTTTTCTTTTACAAGAAGAGCATATGTTTTGCGCAGGTTCAGAATTTAATCTGTAAAAAACTAATCGCCCGAGAATGCAAGCAACATTTGATAAGAATTTTCGACGTGTGTATAGTATTATAAAATCAAAAAGTATTTGTTAGTATAAACGTTGGTTATAGGAATGATTAAAAAAACAAATAAAAGTCAGTAAAGGGCAGATATTAATTAAAAAAAAAAAGGCTGAACAATGCAAAATTTTAATACTTCTTGGAATAACAAAAAAATAATCACAAAATATTAATACTACAAATTTCCAACCCTATTTAAATAAATTGCAATTTTTTTAAACAAAAACACCCCCGTTGTATTAGTAAAAAGTATGGAGCAGCCCCTTTTAATCACGAAAGGGTTGACTGGACCATAAATAAGACTTTAGAATGTTTAAGGAAAGGCAAAAAGGTTCACCGCAATTTTCCGTTGAAAAATTTAATTGAAGGATTTCGAACCCTTACGAATATAATGGGTTCAGATCTTGGAATGTTAATCCCTGGCTCCTTACTCCATTTAGGTCCAACTTTTGCGGTTTTCCATACTTTTTGCTAACCCTACGGATAATAATTTAAGGATTTTCGCTGAAGATTTCTGGAAACGGTTGCAATCCCAGATTGTGCCGAGTTAACATATGACGTCCAAAATTCCCTTTCCTAAAGGATTTATAAGGACAATATTTACACACGAATTGAGGTTCCTTTCCACATTCAAATTTTGTATGATTTGCTAAAGATGACTTGTGCTTGTATTGTTTTCCACAATTTGAACAGAAAATGGTACCTAAAGAAAACATGAATTAATTTCAAGATCATTACACAAAAAAAAACATTAAAATAAATTCATAAGACGTTTTTTGAACTAATATTTTTTTTATTCAAGAACAGTTTAGAATGTGTAATAATTATACAAAAAAAATTAGAATTTGCCGATGTTTTTGAGTTCTTCTGGTCTATGTACGAGACAGATGTGACGTTTCAAGTTTCCTTTAGTTGTTGATTTGTGTTGGCAAGAAAAAATTGGACATACAAACTGAGGGTCCTTTCCACATTCATATTTTCTATGACTTACTAAAGATGACTTGTATTTGTATTTTTTTCCACAGTTATTGCATAAAATTGGACCAGTACCTAAAAACAAACACGTTAATATTAAATAATAATTACAAAAAAAATTTCTATCTATTAATAAAATTAATAAACTGTTAATATAAGAACTTTATTTATAATTAATTAATTATAATTAAAAGGACATTTTTAAATGTTTAAATGCAATGTGGCATTTCAAATCGTTCTTCTTTCTGGTTTTGTATTTGCAACCAGCCACTTTACAGACAAATTTTGCTTCTATTCCACAGTCATTATGTATATGAGCTTGTAAACTTCTTTTATGTTTATATTTCTTCTTGCATTTTGCACAAATGTAGACCTCAGGGGTAGGTACAGTTGCTAAACCTAAAAATTTAATTATTAGAAAAATATTACACCAATTCTGGTTTTTACTATAATAAGGATCAAGTCCATGCCATTCTAGTTGATCCCTGTAAGTGTAACAAAGACGGAATTCTTCGTTGAAGTACAAAAGAGAGAAACCATTCAACGGTTCGATTGTAAGACCTCTTGCAACCGAATCGCTGAATTGTTTCTTTCACTTTCAGGATACCACATGATATTGACCTGATTTTTCGATACACCTAGAATGGTATGGACTAGTTATCATTTACAGGACATGTAGGTTCTTAAAATAAATCCAAAAATATACAAAAAAGTTTATTAAAGTAAAATTACATTCTTCTTTTAAATAAAAATTTATTCTGCTTCGAGAATATTGGTTTAGATGTTGCTGAGGTTGTTGTAGTCTTCTGGGTGTCTGAGAAATAGATGGCGTTTTAAGTTTCCCTTGGTTTTAGATTTATGTGGACAATCATAAACTGGACATACGAACTGAGGTTCTTTTCCACATTCGTACCTCTTATGGGAACTTAAATTTCTTGCATATTTATAAGCCCTATGACACATTTGGCAGATGTGTGGAAACATTCCTGGATTGGCATTATAAATTCCTACAACAAAAATTTATTTATAATTACATAATAAAAAAAGAACCATAAATAATTTTTTCCATTTTTATATGACCTTAACTAATACTACATAAATTTTATTTCTATTTAATCCTTAATAAAGCTTTTTTTAACTCCTTAATATTTTACAATCACAATGATTACATTACATAGAACATTATTTAACTTTAAAACCAAAAAAACACCTTCACCATTGTTTCATAATAACTTTTAATAAATTAAATTAAGATTGGATTAAGGGATGTATTCGCTTCACGTGATCCCTTAACGTGCTTTTCCGTTTTGCTTTGTATGGACATCCAGGACAAGCGTATTGTGGATCTTTCCCACATTCAAATCTTGAATGGTTGTAAAGCGACTGCATGTGACGATAGGATTTGCCACATGGACAAACAAATCTCGTTGATCCTAAAATATTTATAAATTAGTAGTGAAATTTTATTTTGTGTGGTTTAATAAAAACTACTTGGAATATACATCGTGTGCTCCGATTTACGACGGTTGTGATGAACCCAAAGCTTACCAAAATCAACACCTATGAAAGACATTTTTGATCCTGTGAACCAAAGGATTGAAGTAAACCTTTGGATGGAAGAAGGAAGATCATCAAAGTAGGTAACCCATGGCTTTGATAATAAGTGAGGGAGGAGGAATAGGAGAATCCAGTCGATTTTACGTGTAGGAGTCACAGAAATACACTGCAAAGACTTGAGCAGCAGACAGGAATAATTATAGGAGAGGGAACAAGTTTGGGAATGGGCAAAGGCTAAAAGTTACCAGGAGAAACAGAGTGGGAGAAAAAAAAACGACAAATGGTGGAAAATTTGAAAACCTGTTGAAGCAGTAAACATTCTCTATTTTTAAATTATTATACATTTTTTTTAAGTGGTAGGTACATATTTTTATTTAAGGAATTATTTTTGTAAATGGGTTGTATTCATGTGAACTTTTAAGTACCAGCTTTGCCGAAAAGTTTTCGAACAAATACTACACTGGAAATGTTTTCCAGATGATATACATTCGTATCGATCATGCCGTGTTAAACTTCTTTTATACTTGTACGCTTTTCCACAACGTTGACAAGCGAAGCGACTTTCCCCTGCCACTTCTTCAGTTACTTCTTCCGAATTATCCATAAACGATTCTTCCAAACCTACAATAAAAGAATTTTGTAAGAAAAAATATCCTAAACTGAAGATAATCCCCCCCTCCCATTTAACACTTAATCTAAGACGAAATTACCCATGAACTACATTTAAAGAAAATTTATTTTTTTTTACATAATATATTATAATAATTATAAAGATTTACATATTGTGGGATGATCTCATATGAACTTTTAAATACCAACGTTGTCGGAATGTTTTTAAACAAATATCGCACTGAAAATGTTTTCCAGTTACGCATTCGTATCGGTAATGTCGCATTAAACCTCTTTTATATTTGTAGAGTTTTCCGCATCTTCCACATGCGAACTCATGTTCCCCACCAATAGGTATCTCATTGAAATCTAAAATAAAAACCTGTTAGATAATGGTTCCGAATGTAAACATTTTGCTCTAAGCTAAAACTAAAGACTTTTCCATTTTTCTTGTTTATTTTTTTTTTCATAATGTTACAATATAAAGGTTTACATAGTATTGTGCGATGATCTCATATGAACTTTTAAATACCCACGTTGTCGGAATGTTTTCAAACAAATATTACACTGAAAATGTTTTCCAGTTACGCATTCGTATCGGGAATGTTGCGTTAAACCTTTTTTATATTTGTAAGTTCTTCCACATCTTCCACAGGCGAACTTATATGCCCTACCAATAGGTATCTCATTGAAATCTAAAATAAAAAACCTGTTAGATAATGGTTCCGAACGTAATAATTTTTATCTAAGCTAAAACTAAACACGTTTCATTTTTTTGGTTTATTTTCCTTCAAAAAATTACATTTTGATTTGATTCCTTAAAGTGTATTTTGTAATGTCTATTCAATGTGTATTTGTGATGGAAACTTCTTAAACAAACATTACAAGAAAATTGTGGCGTTTTGCCACAATAAAATCGTAAATGAGTCTGAAGACTGTGTTTTCTGTTATAAGATCTGCCGCAAACTTGGCAACAAAACCTCTTCGTATCTAAAAGAAAAAAAAAATAAGTTAATATGCAATGAGGCTGTCTGGATTAATGTTCAAAATAAATTAAAAATCAAAATGGAAAAATTTATTGGATCATTATAGCACGCACTACTAGGAAATCCTTTCCTTATCAAATAAATAATTGGAATAAATCAAAGTGAAAGGCACAGGAAGAAAGAGAGCGCGCGAGAGAGAGAGGGGATAATTATTCAATATTTCTTTATTAATTAACTTCTACATTATTACTAAGTTTAAATTCTTCCCTAACTTATCTAAAAAATACTGTTTTAATTTTTGGGTATGGGCTTAGATAATACTACCAATTCCCTGAAAATACTGCGAAAATTTTATTAATTACATAATCTTTGGTTCGAATACGTGTCGATAATAATTAATATTGTTCTGTATTATTAAAGTACCCATGCTGGTTAAAAGAATTTTGGCAAACACCACTAATAAGATGGCGTTGTAAATTAAATTTATGTGTAAACTTTTTCCTGCATTGAATGCATTCAAATTTGGGTTCAACATTGCATTCATTCTTCATGTGACGTATCAAATTTCCTTTCATGGTGTAGCTTTTACTACAACGGCTGCAGAAGTAATTTTTAACTGGATGTTCTTGATTGTTTATTTGTTGATGATAAAGATCTGAAACAAATAAAATTATCGTTCAAAATTTTAATAATTATTGTATTTGATTTTACCTTACGTAGGTATTAGTGCAAAAGGTCAGTGCTAGGAAAAAATTAAAATAATATAAAATGAAGATAAAGACACCACAACCCCTAATGAAAATTTATTTCCAAATAATAATATAAAACAAGTTTATTATTATAAAATATTCTAAAGCAATTTTTGTAATTCAAGTCCTCCTATGTGTATGAAGATGGCATTTTAAATTCGCTTTCTGTTTAGTCCTGAAAGGACAATTTTCTACAGGACAAGCAAATCGAGGGACTTTCCCACATTCAAATTTTGTATGTCTCCATAATGAAGAATGTTGTTTGTAGGTTTTAAAACACACTTTGCAGGAGAGGTTTGCTTCAGTTTCTGGAACATTTGAAAAAGTGTTAGCGAATTTATATTTAAAAAAAGAAAAATGTTAAGGTATCAGTGCATACCCAGAAGCAATAGGAAAAAAATATGGGATTGGAGGCACTTCGATGACTTTTCCCTTCACAGTAAAAATTACAGTTCGTAAAACAACACGTACTAATACAATTTCAGGTAATTTATTAAATTAGCAGCTACAGTGGTAAAATTCCTTAACAAAAACTTAAATTTTAATTGCTGTCAGGTAATAATTTGCAGCGTTTACATTGTAAATGTTTATTCAAGCTGTGTTTGTGCTTAAATGTTGCGTTACAGTACTGGCAAGCGAATAAAGGTAGTTTTCCACATTCGAATTTTTTATGGTTGTATAATGAAGAGTTGTGTTTGTATACTTTTCCACAATCCACGCAATGGTAAAGTTGGTTAATAGAATTTCCTAAAACCGAAATCAAAATCAGAAAAAATTAACATAAGGAAGAAAATATTTTTTAATTTACAAGAACCGAACTGACGCCACACACACTACTCAAGAGTTAAATTTTTTTTAATAAAACGAAAGACATACATTTTTAATATTTAACAAAAAAATATTTTAATTATTGATTTCGTTATTCCATATTAAAGGATGAATGAATGATCATGTGAGTTTTCAAAACATATTTTCTTTTAGCACTAAAAGGGCATAAGTTGCAACAAAATTTCTTCTCCTTTCCACAATCCAATCCTAGATGGGCTTTCAAAGTATTGATGTTTTTATATTTTCTACTACAAAATTGGCATTCAAATTTCTTTTCCGTTTCAATTTCTCCAGGAACAGCTAAAAATAAATTAGAATTAAATAAATTAAATTATTTTTTAATAAAATCAATTAATAAAATGAAAAACTATTAAATAATAAAAATTTATTATTTAAAATAAAAATTGGTATAATCTAATAAAAGCCAATATAAGTAGTATAAAAGTTATAAACTAAACACTATTAAAAAAAAAAATAAAGTAAACGTAAACTTACAAAATAACTCGTTTTCTTACAATGGTAATATTACAGGGTAATCATGAATGATTGCGTGTACCACACACCACAAATTAAGGGTGAATTAATTTATTAAAATTGTAACGATTTTATATTTAAACACCTCGTAAGGAAGGTAAAATTATATTAACCCCTAAAAATTTAGTATAAATATTTTAAGGACGTGAATAAAAATTTTCAAAGAAAACATTTTAATTCTTTCAGTAAATTATTCTTAATCACCCTGTATAAAGGAAATACAAATCACGTTGAATTACTGTTAACCACTAGAAAATAATAATAAAATAATAGGACAAAATCTATCTTGGCAGACTTTAAGGGTCATTGTTAAGGACATCCGGGCCTTCAGGTTTAATCCTATTCCTTGCTTGTCGTCCAATGTCGAGACGTGTGTCGATTGTGCATGCGGTATGAACGTCTATTGGAACGAACGTGTGCAATGAAAGGAGCGTATGTAATGAAAAGGGAGTGTGTAATAAAAGGGCGGAGTAATCAAAGGGGGGTGTGTAATAGTGTCTCTAACAAAAAACAGGGTTCGCATCCGGAAGACCAGATACATGAAAATATTTAAAAGAAGCAAAGTTTTCTAATTTATCTGTCTAACATTATTATCGAAGCTTTAAAAAACCTGGTCAAGTTGGTTGTGTTTCCACGAGACCATAGCTAACTTAACCATTTTTTAAATATCCTTTAAAATTATTATTACGTAAACATTCTTAAATCCTAATTCTGCTCAGTATCTTAAAAAACCTTTCCCTGCGTTAAAAAAAATTAAAAAATATAAAAATTGGAACACTGCACCAGTTGAGAAAAATTAAAATAATCTTAATTTTTCTCTCCCTTTGTTTTTTTAGTAAAAATATCTGCGTGAATTCTATCCACGTGTCTTTGCATATGTATTTTCTGTTTAGCCCTGTATGGGCAATGGGGGCAGGTAAATCGTCCCTCTTTTCTGCATTCCCATTTTTGATGATTACGCAAAGAGCTTCTGAGCTTGTAACTGCGGCCACAAACAGGACAATTAAATCCTGAGTAGTCTGAGGAACTGTTTTGTTCGGCTGTAATCGTAATCTCCAAGCAGGAATTTTTCATATTTTCACGCATAAGCATCATGGGTAATGTTAGATGGGCTGGCCATTTACCTTCGATATCAACGTCATCTATGTTTTAAAACAAAAAAATAAATAAAAATAATTCAACAGAAAAAAAAATATTCAACTATATACCGACAGTATTAAAGGGTTAAAAATAGATTGAGACCATATTCCTTGAAAAAAGTTAGGTAAAAGTATTTACATGCAAGAGGTGGTTAAAAAAATTTACAGTGAATAAAAGTCTACAATTTTAATTAAAAACCATTTATTTTCTACACATATTCCATCTACCATTTGGTTTTATTTTAAAAAATACAAATACTTATTTGTTTCTTCCCTGTTTATTCATTCTAACCAAGGGATTCATTTTCTCCTCGATGTTTTGCACGAATATGTAAAGTCAATTCGTAGTTTCTTTTTGCACGATAATTACAGAACCCGCAAGAAAATTGCGGAGGTACTCCACATTCAAATTTTAAATGCCTTTTTAAAATATACACGTTTTTATAATGTCTGTAACATCGATTGCATTGAAATCGAACTGGTCTTCTTGTTGGTTCTCCATCTAAAACAAAAAAATATGTTAAAAAAAATAAAAGACGTTTTTCACGAACGAAAAATTTTTCCAGCTGGACGAGTCTTCCCGTTTAACTTACATATTTTTAAAATACCTACTTGAATTATCCCCATATGTTTATTTAGTGGAAACTAAGTCTACAACAAGACACTTGTTTTCTGAAATGAAGCTTTTCATGGTAGATGATCAAATAATAACAATGCGAATAAAATATAGTAAACTTTCTTATCAAAAAAATATTTATTATAGACATACATTAGACACAAATTTTGCGTTTAGAATAATTTGTTTTCTAATTTCTTCCAAATTACTCCATGTTTTATAATATGGTGCCGTTTCAAGTGGTCCATCCTTTTACATCTGTATTCGCATAATGGGCATTGCAAATTTTTATCTTTTCCACATTCATACTGTATATGTCGTAACAGATTATAATTTTGGGTATAATTTTTACCACATCTTGTACAACCGTAAACATTTCTTGGCTTGGATACGTTAACATCGTAACCTGAAAAATAGTTATTTGTATACCAAGGCCGCGAAATGTGTCTTTATCGTACCGAGAGAAAATTGTCGCCGAGGCCGAAGAAAGACAATCTCGAGAGCGCTAAAGAATTTCGCGGACAAGGTATACACAATATTTTTTGTGCAACCGTAAAAAATATGTAATCACAAAATGTTATTGCTGTTAGAAAACCAACAGTTTAATTCATTGTAAATAGAAAGACGGCTTTCAGTCAGCGTGTTACTATGGAAACGGCGTAAATAAAACAATTACAGTGACTTTTACTTTCGCGGCTATTACCTTACCTACCAAAGGCCGGGAAATTGGATTTCGCGGCCTGTATTGCGTACGCACATCGTTCACTTCGTGTACGGTTGCACAAAAAAAATATTCAAAGTAAATAAAAATTAAGAAACAGATAATTCATTTAAAAAAAAGGCTTGTATTTATTAAAATACGTTTATTTGTAAAAAAAACGACATGAAAATTATGAAAGGTACCAGCTGTTGTGTAAATGAAGACAGTGGGCTCTAATGTGTTCTACTTTATTAAATCCTTGTTCGCAATAAGAATAAGGACACAAAAACTTCCATTCTATTCCACACTCGTAATTTAAAATATGTTTTGTTAGATTATCTGCTTCTCTACGCGAGAACATTTTACCACATTTCGGACAGCTTCTCGTAAAATCTACAACACATTTAATCCAAATTAAAGTCGAAATAGAAAGAAAAGAATTGCAACAGGACTAAATAGTTGCATCTGTACTCCCATCAATAGCCACCATTACAGGAATCGGTTGGTATAAAGTAAAAACACAACAATCAAAGTTTTTTAATTGGAAAAAAAGTGTACAATTAAAAATTTCTACTGTAAATGCATGTTTGTAAAATGTTTCTGTACATGAACCCTTTGATGTGCTCTGTAAGGGCACTTTGAACAACTAAACATTTTTTCTTTGCCACAGTCGTACTTCACATGTCGATTTAAAGCTGTTGTTGATAAATATACTTTTGAACATCGGGAACATTTAAACTTTTTAATCGAACTTGGTTTCCCTAGAAACAAAAAATAATAATTAATCAAAATTAATTAACAAATTTTAAATAACAAATCTAGAAAACTAGCCAAAAATCAATTCAGAGAAAGATTGCTGTGAAGGTTTTATTATAACTTCTATTAAAAAAATGGGGTAAATACATTTTGATGTAGCGATTACGAAAGGTACGCACTAGCAAATAATAGTCTACAGTTTTACTAAATCAGGGGCACTGTTTAAAGTGTTCATCCACCTTGCAAGGGTTGACAACTTCTACCTCTTGGATCTAGGTTCGCCGCAATTATCTTCAACCCTTAATTACTACATCGATAATATTTTTGTCTATGGATCATCAAGTGTCTGACTAAATGATGCTTGTAATAAAAGTTCGAGGTGCAATGAGTGCAGAAAAACTTTGGCGATTTTCCACAAACATGACGTAAATGATTATTAACAGACTTCTTGGACTGATACAGTTTTCCACAGTTCGGACAAGCATGTTTTTGAGGTTGAAGAAATTGATTATTCAACGTGGTCCATCCTGAAACATATTTTAAATTAATTGGTTAAGAAAAAAAATACGTTTACAAATATTTTCTAAATAAACCATTGATTTATTTTCAAGATTTATTTTTTAAATGGATTTTAACATGTACATTGAGATGGCTTTTATGTTTAAACCCTCGGTTACATATTTTGCATATAAATTTAGGTTCCACCCCGCATTCGTAATTAAGATGTCTTGTCAAGTGACTCTTTTGCTTGTAGGATAAACCACATTGGATGCATAAAAATCGTCCACATTCATCGATGGCATAGGAAAATCCTGAAAAAAAAACTATGTATTAGTTCTTTACCAAAATCGTAACCTTATTTTTATATTTTTAGCAATAAAAGTTTATTATTTGGGTGAAATATTTATTAACAACCATGTGCAATTACAATGCTACCTAATCTAATTAATTATGATTTCGGGGGTGGAAAAAATCTAATAAACAACTAGACAAATAAATATCTTTAACCGTTCTCGGATGCTAGTTAGTTCTAGCTCTCGCTCGGGCGCGAATTCTTCCTTGCCTACCATTTACCTCTCTTGTTGCTTAAACAACTAATTAAAGCTTTATATTTAAACATTCATAAGTGGATCAGTAAAATTATGTACAGATAACATATGTTTCTTGAGGTGGCTTTTACGTTTAAATCTACGGCCACAGCAACTGCATTCGAACATCGGTTCCACACCACATTCGTATTTTATATGTCTTGTGAGATGGCCTTTTTGCTTGTAGGTCAAATTACATCTGATACAAACAAATCGGCCAGTTTCGTCTATTGAATAGGGAAACATTTCTACACCTGAAAAAAATATATTAGTAATATGTTCACTGTTTAAACAGCTAGGGCTGGATATAACAACAAGAAGAAAGGAAAAACGTACTGAAAAACATCTCTGGAAAAAATAATTATTCTTGAGAAATTAAAAATGCAGAATAATAAGGTTATATATTATATAAAACGTATAGTGGCTTAACACTGAAAGACAACTATCCAAATACGTGCGTTAAATATTTGGTGAACTCTTCCTGAAAATTAAAATTATTTACAGATAATTTCATAATAAGCTTAAGAGACAGAGTTTGTTCGTTTTGATGTGTTGTATTTCTTCTATAGCGACCAGATTCCTTACACTACATTCTTAAACCTTTGATTCGAGCTGCACTGCATGCAGCTCGCCGCTTTTACTTTTAACATCCTACAATATTAACTAAAGTCTCACCACATCAAAGCAAACAATCTCCATTACATTTTTTTAACTTAAATAACTAGAAGCCTTATTGGAATACACATTTCGTCTAGGATTTTAATTCAAAAACATGTGCTTCAATTTTACGTGTGTTTTCAGATTTCGTTCGTATTTGAATTTAAGATTGCATTTACAGCAGGTATATGTTGGAGGTACCCCGCATTCTTTTGTCATGTGATTTAAAAGATGAACCTTGTGTCTGTACGTTGAGCCACATCTGTTGCAAACGAAATGACGATTTTTATCTCTAGTATATGGCAAACCTGAAAAAACATTGATTTCAGTAAAGTACGTTGTGTTACAATTTAATTGGAATAGAATTATGTAATGACCAATCATTATAGCGCTCTTAGAACACGAGTACAATGAGAATTTAATCTTAGAGGCTTCGAAGTTTGCGGCTTTGAGCCTGACGACTCCAGTTCTATCAGAACCAAACTCTTGTTACAGCTTCTTTATTTGCACCTACGCCTACGCACTGAATTAAAAATCCCAATATACACATTTCAGAAATCATAATCATTGTTTTATTTTAATTATACAATTCAAAAATAATTAATTAGGAACAATATTTCCCGTTTTCAGTTTCGATTTTATTATAAACAGAAATAAATTCAGCAAGTTTTTCAGAATGAACTCGACGAACATGCAAGGTTAAATTATATTTTTGTTTCGTTGTGTAATCGCAATACAAACATTTAAATTTTCTTCCATTTCCACATTCGTAATTTAAATGTCGAGTAAAAGAACTACGACATTTATAAATTTTTGGACACTTTGGACAGGAAAGACCTGAAAAAGATTTTTTTTAAATACAAAACTAAAAAGATATAATAATCACCATTACACCCTGATACGTTACTACAAATAGTTGATCACTGTATACACCACATGCTAGTTTAAAAAATATAACAAAAAATAATGAAAATTTTTATTACTATGGCTACATTTTTAATAGAATCACATTATCTTTACTTAAAATTTTAAAGGTGTTTTATTTTTAAATGTAATTTAAGGTGACGTTGGTACTTAAACTTGTGTCCACAAATCTTGCATAAATATTTCGGTTCGATTCCACATTCGTGTCTAATATGACTAATTAGATGACCCTTGTGTTTATACGAAGCGTCGCATTTTAAGCATCCAAAGCGTCCACTTGAGTTTATAGAATAAGGGTAGTTTTTACCTGAAAATAATTAAATTAATAATGATTTGACAGCCTATAAAAATATTTTAAAAAATCACTATTAAACGGTTTAATCATTTTATTTGGAACTTAAGTACATAAGGGAGGGGAAAACCAAATAATTTTCGTCCTTAAAATGGATTCAATTCACCATTGTGGGAGATGCCCTTCGTGTTTAGCAGCAACGTGACTTTTTAGGTTTCCTTTTTGTTTTGTTTTAAAGGGACAAAGGTGACATTGAAAACGTGGAGGTTTTCCGCATTCGTATTTGATGTGTTGCCATAAAGATCTTTTGTGTTTGTATGTTTTTCCACAATTTGCGCAAGCCACAGTGCCCGTATCTAAAATTAAAATATTTTATTAAAGTATAAAAAAAGTTACAAAAAAATAAATAATAATAGTAGATAGCCTCGAGGACACGTTACAGTTGAGCTGCAATTAACTTAAAATTTACCAAACAATAAAAATTTTATTTTGAAGAATACATTTTTTGTTTTATATAACAAAAAATTATTTACATATTACAGAGGACTTTGGGAACGAATTTTAGTCACTAGAACTCAATTTGTTTTCAACCCTTTGTATTTAGCACACATTTAAAGTTTTGGAGGTGGATGGTGATTTTTAATATGTCTTTGTAAATTTCCTTTAAAATGTGTCTTGTAATGGCATAGGGAGCACTCAAAGTTTGGTTCTTTCCCACATTCATATTTCTCGTGAGTATACAAAGAGGAATAATGCTTGTATTTTCGTCCACAACGGAAGCAATTGAATACTTTCGCATCTGAAAAAAATATTTATCTTAATACGAAACTAATTATAAATTAAAAAAAACCAAGCAAAAATTTTCAAAGAAAAACTCATTTATTTTTTACATTCTTTTTATTAAATTTAAGGTTTATCAACGGTGTGGCGACGTTTGATATGTCTCTTGAGATTTCCTTTTTGAAAAAACTTATACGAACAAACGGCACATTTGAATTGGGGTTCCTTTTTACATTCGTATTTCATATGATTGTAAACCGAAGCGTAACATTTGTAACCTCTTCCACAATCTTTACAAAAGTAAAGCGGATCCGATTGTAAACGATCTAAAAAGAAAAAAATATTAATAACAATAATAAAAAGAACTATTTGGTTTAAATCTTAAAGTTCTTAAACAAATTAATTCAAAACAATTTAATTTTATTAATATTTATTAATATTCTACAGGGTGTTTAGTTAAATTTAAATTTAAACACAACTGGTTTGATTTATTTTTTAAATTTTTTTTTTATTAAATAACAATCAGTTTTAAGGTTTATTAACGTTGTTGTGTTGACGTTTGATATGCCTGTTAAGATTTCCTTTTAGAAAAAACTTATACGAACAGATACCACATTTGAATAGGGGTTCCTTTTTACATTCGTATTTCGTATGATTGTAAAGTGAAGCGTAAAATTTGTAACCTCTCCCACAATCTTTACAAAAGTAACGCGGATCTGATTGTAGTTTACCTAGAAACAAATAATTATTAATAACCATAATAAAAAAATACTATTTAATTTAAATCTTAAAGTTCACAAATTAATTCAAAACAATTTAATTTTATTAATATTTATTAATATTCTACAGGGTGTTTAGTTAAATTTAAATTTAAACACAACTGGTTTGATTTATTTTTTACATTATTTTTATTAAATAACTGAATCCGTTTTAATGTTTATTAACGTTGTGTTGACGTTTGATATGTCTGTTAAGATTTCCTTTTCGAAAAAACTTATACGAACAGATCGCACATTTGAATAGGGGTTCCTTTTTACATTCGTATTTAGTATGATTGTAAAGTGAAGCGTAACATTTGTAACCTTTCCCACAATCTTTACAAAAGTAACGCGGATCTGATTGTAGTTTACCTAGAAACAAAAAATTATTAATAACAATAATAAAAAAAAAACTATTTAATTGCAATCTTAAAGTTCTTAAACAAATTAATTCAAAATTTAATTTTATTAATATTTATTAATATTCTACAGTTTAGATAAATTTAAATTTAAACACAGCTGGCTTGATCATGTATTTTTTCTTCACGACCCTTTGTTGTCTTTTGATTTATGACGATTTTCAAGGTGTTTTTTTAAATTTCCCTTTTGAAAACATTTATAGGGGCATAACGCGCAGCAGAATTGAGGCTCCTTTTTACATTCGTATTTTATGTGATTGTACAGGGATGTATAACATTTATAACCCTTTCCGCAAACTTTACAAAAGTAAAATTGTTCCACTTTTGAACGATCTGAAAAATAATGAGAAAAATATGCATTAGTAACTCATGTTTATTTACATTAAAATATTTTCTGTTAACAATAAAAAAAGTTTCATAACATTTAGTAATATTTTTTTTAACTAATTACAATAAAAACTACGACATTCTCTTATTTTTTATTTATTTTATACAAAAAAAATACATAAAACACTGAGGTTTTTTTTTCTACTAATCACACCGTTCCTAGTAATTTTAAGGATTAATTCCATGTATTACTTTCAAATGATATTTAAGGGTACTTTTATATTTCGTTTTAAAAGTGCAATTTTCAGCTGTACAATACACCTTGGGTTCAACTCCACATTCGTATTTTCGATGTCTTTTTAAATTACATGCATATTTGTATATTTTTCCACACACCTGACATTGATGATGGACATTACCTAAAATATTAGAAAGCATAGATAAGTATATTTCCTATAACATGTTTTTAATTTTGAATCCCTCAGACATAGAATAAAATTTTTTTTAACTCTTAAACTTTTATTTGAAAAAAAAACAACACAATAATAGCATTTATATATTTTTAACACAAAAAAATGTTATTCCTATAACAAAAATAATCATCCTCGGCTCCTAATACAGAGTATTTTGACACCTCTGCAAGAAAAACTTTAATTATTTAACAAAAATTGTTAAATTAAAAAAACAACCTTAGTTGCAGCAGTGTGTCTTTTTAAATCCCATTTCCTTCGAAATTTTTTCTTGCATCTAAAGCATTCATAGACGCGATCTTTTCCACAATCCAACAGTTTATGGGTTTCCAGAGCATGTTTTGTGCTATATTGGCGATTACAATTAGTGCAAGGAAAAGGGGAACCTAAAAAAATTAGATAAGTATTATTTTAAATAAGACACGAGGCTGAATTTTCCAAAAATAATAAAAAAAGGTTTATTGGTTATTTTCTTTATTTACAGAAAAGTATTCATAAGCAATAATTTAAAATAATTATAACAGATGATACATTAATTATTAGTTATAGAGGTTTTTTTATATAGTGCCGAGCTATATGTGTAAAATTTTTGGGTAGGAGGAATAAAGGAGGGAGGGAATTTTAAGTAGACTTTACTTTTTTGTTTAGGTATAAAAGAAAAACTATAAAGTTATACATTAACTATATTAACGTAATACTGAGTATTTCAACTTCCTAGTGGTAATATTCATAAGGAAATTAAATTGCAAGCACTTTGTATATTGAACAAACCAAACCAAGCCCCCAATATAAGGTTTTCATTAGTCCCCTACTCAATATTGAATGTTTTTTCTTTACTGTGCTGAAGAGTTTCCATTCCTGCATGTAATTGTTTTATATGTTTATTTACGTTGTATTTTCTATGTGATTTATATATACAGTATGGACAGAAAAAAGAAGGGGGTTTTCCACATTCTTTAAAATGATTTTTAAGATCCTTTTCATGCTTGTATCTTCTGCAGCATAAATTGCAAACGTGGGGGTTATTTAAATTTATCCTTTTGGAGTAACAGCCGTGTTTCATTCCTAAAAAATAATTACAGTATTAACATAAAGCACAAAGAAATGGAAGAATGTTCTTAAAAATATGTTTTGTCTCCGAAAATTATGTCAATACTTACGTTCTTACGACCACCATAAAGCGGCACATTCAATCAACCAATGATCACACTGTATATATTATTTAAAAAAACAAGCCTTTATTATTTCTTAAACTCAAATACAAATACCTATTTTATTATTAATAACAAAAAAACTCTGTAATACGTAATATTCTAAACACCAAAATAATAATAAAAACATTTAGAAAACCCCAAAAGTATTTAATTTGGGCTGCTTTGATACAAAGCATGAGTTTGTCTTAAATGAGCATTTAAAGTATACTTTTGATGAAATTTTTTATGACAAACCACACATTCAAATTGAGGTTCCTTTCCACATTCGTATGTAAGATGGCTTTTAAGATGCCTACGATATTTATAATTTTTACTGCAATTACTGCAGTAATATCTCACTTCCCCGTGCTGTAACGGATTTAAATTTTTTATTGTTTGGAACCATGAAGACGTCGCCACTGAAATAAAAAAAATATTAGCAACAAGAATTTAGTTTATTGACATTCTCAAGCGTCACTTTGTTGAAATCCATGATTATATAAATAATAAATATTAAATAAAATATCGATTTCAACGGGAAATAATAAGATTTATTCGCTTTATACGTATTTCGGCATCATTGTGCCATTGTCAAAAGCTATTATAAAATATTATAACAAATGCAAAAATATAGTAACTCCTTGATTCTATTATTTTAACACTGCGTGAAGCAGCTGGCCCCAGTCAACCCGTCGGAGGTCAGTCGCTTATCAGTGTTTTAAAAAGATATTTATTCCAAAATCCTCAGTAAAGGAGAATCCAAGAGATCAATTTGCTCATTCATTAAAGGTATGTTGTTTTTTGTGTGTTTATAAATTTCAAAAGCTTCTAAAATGTTTAATTTATTTTTGTTATCAGAAAAGTGTAAAAATTTAATTGTATTATTAGATGTTAATGTGTGATTTTGTTCTAACAAATGTTTAGCAAAATTTGATTTATGTGCATGTTTATATTTGTAACAACGGATATGTTCTTTTTGCCTAATACTAAAATTTCTAATTGTTTGACCTATATATACTGAATCACAATGTGAACAATTTAATTTATAAATACCTGATTTTAGCAAATCATTAATTTTGTCTTTAGCATTGAAAAGAGAGTATAGAATATTTTTATTTGTTTTAAAAATGACTTTATATTTATTTGTGTTATTTATAATTTTAGCAATCTTTTCTGAAATTTTACCAAAATATGGAATTGAAACGTATTTTAATGTTTTATCAGTGTTATTAATGGAATAAACTTTTTGAATAGCTAATTTATAATTTTTCTTTTTAATTAAAGTGTCAATAAGTGTAGTGTTATAACCATTGCTATATGCAATTTGTTTAATAATTGAAATTTCTCTATTAAAATTATTTTTATCTAAAGGAATTGTTAGAGCTCTGTGTACTAAAGATTGATATGCTGCTAATTTATGTGTATTATGATGACAAGAGTTATGTGGTATGGTAATATCAGTTTGTGTAGGTTTCCTATAAATTGAGTATTAATAACACTGATAAAACATTAAAATACGTTTCAATTCCATATTTTGGTAAAATTTCAGAAAAGATTGCTAAAATTATAAATAACACAAATAAATATAAAGTCATTTTTAAAACAAATAAAAATATTCTATACTCTCTTTTCAATGCTAAAGACAAAATTAATGATTTGCTAAAATCAGGTATTTATAAATTAAATTGTTCACATTGTGATTCAGTATATATAGGTCAAACAATTAGAAATTTTAGTATTAGGCAAAAAGAACATATCCGTTGTTACAAATATAAACATGCACATAAATCAAATTTTGCTAAACATTTGTTAGAACAAAATCACACATTAACATCTAATAATACAATTAAATTTTTACACTTTTCTGATAACAAAAATAAATTAAACATTTTAGAAGCTTTTGAAATTTATAAACACACAAAAAACAACATACCTTTAATGAATGAGCAAATTGATCTCTTGGATTCTCCTTTACTGAGGATTTTGGAATAAATATCTTTTTAAAACACTGATAAGCGACTGACCTCCGACGGGTTGACTGGGGCCAGCTGCTTCACGCAGTGTTAAAATAATAGAATCAAGGAGTTACTATATTTTTGCATTTGTTATAATATTTTATAATAGCTTTTGACAATGGCACAATGATGCCGAAATACGTATAAAGCGAATAAATCTTATTATTTCCCGTTGAAATCGATATTTTATTTAATATTTATTATTTATACAAGAATTTAGGTTTACGAAAAGTATGGTTGGGAGTTAGCAGGCCCAGTTCAATTAAGAAATTATTAAATCCCACAAATAAATTTTTATTAACTACTTTAAGCCTTTTACATACATTGACAAGAATATAATAATTCTAAATAGTACACAAAATCTTATTATTAAAGCAAAACACATTCTTACTATAAAATACTGAATTCTCTATTATTAAGAGCTGACAAGCCCTGTCGTAATACTCAAACTTTATTTCTTAATTAAATTTCCCCGTTGTATTTTTAATCAATTTCGGTTAATTCCGTTTTAACGGAAACAATTTCAGGATAAACCGCGTCTTCAGATTCTGGGTTTAAAACAAAGTCATGATATTTCCTCATATGGGTATCTAATTCATCCTGGGAACTGTGTTTGGAAGCGCAGGCAACGCATTCGTAGGATACCATGTGCGTTTTGTTAAGATGATCAATAAAAGCATCTCTGCGAGTATATCTTTTAAAGCAAACTGAGCATTCGAATCTATTGTAAAGTTTGGCACATTTATCCGAGTGTTTTTTCAAATGACCTTTGCGTTTAAATTTTCTTCCACAAATTGTACAAACGTAGCCCCAAATTGCAGCTGAAACGTCAGGATGTTGTTCGTTTATGTGTCTCTTCAGATGATCCTTTCTTGCGAATGATTTCACGCAAAGGGAACAGAAGTTTCCTTTTGGACCGCTGCTGTTCTGCCATTCATCTAGAAAAATGCCAATAAAATAAATTAAAAATAAAATAAAACAAGCACGAATGTTTTTTTAATTAATTACGAAGAATTCAAAACTACATCACAGATACAATAATTAATATTACAAAAGTGGATATTTTGGTAATAAATTTATAAAAAAAAAAGAAATGATTTAACTGTTTTTTTTTACATAACTTACACTATTACATTATTCTATAAATTAACTCCCCTGGAAACAAAAAAAGTTTTATGGCCTAAGGTTAAATAAACAGCACAGCCTATAAAAAATTATTAAAACATCGAGTCTTGTAATATTACAAGAGTTTCCTACACAATTTTTTATAACATATTTGAATGAATAGTTCGTAAATGTCTATTTAAATTATTTCGTCTGGTTGATTTGTACGAGCATCCTTCTTCCGTACATTTAAAATGTGGTTCTTTTCCGCAATCATACTTTACGTGTACATACAATGAACGTTCATGGATGTATGTTTTGTTACACCTCTTGCAAGGGTAAACCCCGTTATCTTGAAAACCTACAAATAAGAATATTAGAAACAAAGGAATAATAAGAGAAAATCCGGGAAAGTACTACCCACTGACCAGCAACACTCTTACAGCCGAATCGCCGAATAGTTTCTTTCACTTTAGAGATCACTTGCAAAGATATACCTACGGATGGAAGGCAACCTGAAAAGTCAAAGAAACGATTCCGCAGTTTGGATGCAAGAGGAAGAATTGTGGATTGTTTCTTTTTCTTTAGAGTTTGCAATCAACAAAGAACGATGCAATTCCGTCTTTGTTACACTTACTTCAGACTTATAGATACCAGTGAGGGACCAATTAGAATACCACAGAGTACAACAAATTTGCTGCTACCCAACGCAACACCCACGCGTAGGATCCGCGCTAATAATTAAACAAACTCGCCAATTTAAAGTTTCTTTTGATAATTTTAAATACAATTTGATAAAATATTATTTAATAAAGCTGCAATCATATTCAGGATGAAATTTAGCCATGTGTCGTCGCATGCTTGATTTGTGCTTCGTGGAGACCTCACATAGGGGACATTTCAAAGACGGTGCTTTTCCACATTCGTACGTAAGATGTCTCATAAGACTTCCTTTGGTACAATACATCTGCAACCAAAAGAAATTTACTATGGTGCGATTCTGCAAAAAATCTTTCGTGGAATGGGTTAATTGGGTATCTGGATACTTTGCCCAAAAGTCATGACTCCTAATGTTGTATTCTGTACGAAGGGACTTAACGCCGAACACGATCACGAGCGCAAAAACTCCAACACATCCAAAAAAGCGATAGGGAAAACCCATTGCGTTTTAGGCAGAATACAGCATTGGGGGTTGTGATTTTTTTTGCATACAACACAAACCTTTCCACATTTGGTGCATAAAATTCCGCTTGCCCTTCCTTTAACGTTTTGAACTTCAAACTTAGAAGACACTTCAGTATGGATCTCCCATTTCTTATTAAAACTTTTAGTTGGGGTGGTTTCAGCTTCATCTAAAAAAAAATTATTTGCATTTCAAAATTATTTTCCACGAATTTATTTCCCCATTACAAAGATTAATAACACAATTTTGCTTTATTTTACACTGTCTTTATTTTTTTATACACAGTATGGGGTAAAATTAATTTACAGTTGTAATAATTTTTATTTTTTTAAATAAATTCAGGATGACTTGCACGAATGTGTTGACGAACTGTGTTGCTTTGCGTGTAAGCCTTTTTACACACAGGGCAGCTAAAACGTGCAACTCCATCGCATTCATATTTTGTATGTCGATGAAGGGTTGATTTATACTTGTAAGCTTTATGACATCGCGAACATCTGAATCGTTTGTTTGAACCTACAAGAGTAAATTTTTTATCAGTTTAGGAAATATAACAAAAATATAATTTTTGTTATCAATTCTACAATTACAGACTAGAGAAGACAATAATTAAAACTGCATAAGGTAGTTTTGGGTAGTAGAAAATTTAATTTGTGTTCAACTGTCAAAAAAAGGTCACTTTTTTTGTTTGATTTTGAGTCGTGAAGTAGCACATTTGTTTATAGTAAAATAAAACCTTGACAACGTAAAAAAAGCCCTGACAACGTAAAAAAAAGACTTTTTTTTACCGGCCGACAAAGACTTTTTTTTACGGGTCATGATCTTGAATGAAATTAGCTTTTAATTTTATGTAAAGATTCGATCGAAACTTTAATTTTGGTAATTTTTCACAGTTGCACACAAAATTTTGTATGCCACATGGCCGTGAACTATCTTTTTTTTATTCGAATGATTATTTGGCTCGGCCTTCGCCTCGCCAAATAATATTCATTCTAATAAAAAAAAGTGCTAGTTCACGGCCTTGTAACATAAATAACTATTTTGTTACTGGAATTTTGTGGGCACTATCCTTGAATTTATTGTCATTTTCTTTCCTTTAGAATCTGGACATTTATTTCTAAACCTGTACAGTACATAATAGAGTTCTTACACAATCATTAAAAAAATTCCAAGCTTATCTATTTTATTTGATTGTTTATTCGTCATACAATACAAATTGGGGCTTCAATCTAAAAAATTGTAAGTGAGAGTCAAATTGCGTAAAGGAATGGTAAACGAAATCTTAACTAAAAACATTTTTTCATATAGGGTGTTGTATTTAAGCCGCAATTTATCCGTTCCTCTTACGATTTTCCAGATTGTCAGAGTGATCTTTGTATTTCTAACACCCTGTATTCTAATAAACTCAGTTAAATATTAAATTAGAGAATATAAAAAAAATAAATTAAGGAAAAATATTATATTTTAGCAATAAACTTCTGCCAATCCGCGGCATTAATATTGTGGTGTCCTAAAATATGTCCTTTTAACGATCCTTTATGTTTAGTCCTGTAAAAACATTCAGCGACTTTGCATTGAAATCTTGGAGATTTTCCACACTCGTATTTCATGTGCCTCCAAAGAGATCGTTTCAGTTTATATATTTTATAGCACATTGGGCAGTGATATCCTTCGTCACCACCTAAAAACAAACTTTAGTTAGTTTAGTTCTTAAAAAAGGTCTTTCTAATTATTTAAAATAAAAAAACTAATTAGAAACAGAAGTTTTTATTCATATGTAAGAATATAATTTTCCAATTTAGAACAATCTACTTGATGAACACGGATAAGATGCGCTTTAATGCAATCTTTTTGTTTCGCTTTATAACCGCAGTTGTTAACCATGCAGAAAAATCCAGCAGTTTTTCCACATTCGTAAGCTTTATGTCTCCATAAAGATCCATGGTGTTTGTAAGCTCTTCCGCAACCAGAACAACCAAATTTTCGGGACCCTGAAAATTAAAATCATGTCTATAAAAAAATAATTAAACAGGAGATGCAGAATAGTTTCATGGCTTCTGGGTTTCAATCTCCGAATCGAACCCAAAAACCAAGATGCTATTAATCAATGTTAAAAATAAACGACAATAAATAATTTTTTGAATGTATTTCCTTAAAATTTTTCGTGAATATTTATTAAATATATTTTTGACATTGTAGAGGTTTTATGTTATGAACATTTAACATGTGAGCTTTTAAATTAGTTTTAAGCTTAGATTTATAACCGCACCCTGCTATATTACAAAAAAATTGAGGATTTTTTCCACATTCGTATTTCTTGTGCCTCCACAAAGATTGTCGTTGTTTATAAGACGAGTAACATCTGGAACACATATAATTCTTCTCACCTAAAATGGATTTTTATCAATTAGTAGTGAAAATAAATAAAAACAATTCAATCATCAATAATGTAGGGGTGCACCTTTTAAAAAATGAGTTATCAATGGATATTTCTATATTTTGCATAAGTTTACATGGACTAAAGATTATTACAGTGAACATAAGTATAATTTTAGTTATTACATAAAGTTGCTGTGCTAACACATAAATAAAAACCTTACATTTATGATTAACTTAAAACCCATAGCATAATAGGGATGACAAAAAGAATCGAAAAATATTCGCCCTAAAACGATTATATGAAAGAAGTTAAGTGTCACTGAAGGGGGACTTTAAATTTCTGAGATATTTTTTTAAGATAAAGTAACGAACTTTGGTTTACGGTTTAGTATTAGTATGTGCTATTGTCAAACAGGATCCGGGTAAGGAGAAGGATGTGATTTTTCGATTCATTTTTCCTTCCCTTTTCCCAACATAATTAATTTATTTCCACAAACAGATTAGCAACCTTAATTAACATTAAACGGAATTACATCATACCTAACTAATGCGTTCGTGTTTGGTAAAAGTATGAGTTCGTAACTCCTGTTTATAATAAAATTTCACAGGGCAGTAATTACAACTAAATTGTTTTTCTTTTCCGCATTCGACTTTTTGATGTCTTTTCAAGTTTCTCTGCAAAGTGTACGAACGAGGACAATTGCCGCATGTAAAAGGACGTTCTTTCAAAGTTCTACGTTGATAAACAATACCTAAAAATAAAAAATCCCATTGTAATAAATAAAAAATAATAATTACCTACAGTAATTAAAAAAAATGTTAAAGTCTTATTTCTTTAATTCAAGCTTTCTAGCTACATACACAAAAGTTGTACAATTACGTTTTGACAAAACAA
Organism: Hemicrepidius hirtus; assembly: GCA_963082805.1. Taxonomy (NCBI): domain Eukaryota; kingdom Metazoa; phylum Arthropoda; class Insecta; order Coleoptera; family Elateridae; genus Hemicrepidius; species Hemicrepidius hirtus. Next base: position 31,571,755 of record OY720165.1, read on the forward strand.
CCCTTACTATTTAAGGATCAATTGTAGGGTTACAATGATGTTTAACATGGAACAAGAGATGATGTTTATGTCTAAATAACTTTTTACACGCTTCACATTGAAATTTTGGTATAACTTCGCATTCATATTTCAAATGCCTTGATAAGCTTCCTTTAAATTTGTAAGTCTTTGCAGGTCCACAACTAGGACAGACAAATCTTTCTGTAGTACCAAATAAAGACATTGTTGAAATATCCGGAAGGTCTTTATCAGTAAGGTTGCAAATGGAAAATTCATCTTCTTCATTTGGTTCTACTTTTACTGAAGAATCTGAAAATTTATTTGAATTTAATTAGAAAATCCAAGTAGATAATAAAAGGTGGGGCTATTAGATAAAAAAATAAAAGAAATTTATTTTCACAATAAGTGTACATTATTTTACGCTTTACTAAGTTCTGCTAAGAGAAAAAAAAACCTGAAAATTATTTAACAATCCAGTTATGCTTGGTAAACATATGTTTTGTGTAATTAGGTTTAAAATTTGTTCGATAAGAACAATTTTTTGCTTGGCATTTATAAATAAGTGGATTTTCACAATGTACTCTATGATGATAAGGCCATGCTCTTGCATAATTTTTACAAGGCTGCAAACCTGCAACAGAAACAAATTTCAGGCATGAATATTTCACTCAAACGTTGCAGAAGAAAAATCAAAAGGTAAATCGGGGCAATACTTCCAAGGTCCTATGCTATAAAAAAAACAATTTGTATTAAATATTTTATTTACAATAATAAATATTTATAAAGTTACATTTTAAAATGATTAAGGTTTGCAATATGTCTTTTTAAATCATTTCTCCGTTTGCAGGTATATTTACAAACCGGACACGCAAATCTTCTTACTTTTCCACAATCTAAGCCTATGTGTGCATGCAAAGAATTCTTATTTTTGTATTGCTTATTACATTTAGTACAAACAAACTTGTCTTGGAATTGGTCGTAGTAACATTGATCTGAAAGAAAAATAAAGTGTTATTTATAAAAGAAAAAATGTTTAAATTAAAATAATTAAAACACAAGGATATTTTCTGGGATATATTTATTATAAACTAGGATGTTAACAAAATAAAATAATAATTAAGACTTTTTATTATGAATAAATTGAATGTGAAGCTTCAAACTGTATTTCCTGTGCGTCCTGTGGTCACAATAAGGACATTGCAATTTAGGGGGTTTTCCACATTCATTTTTCATGTGCAAAGTTAAATTTCCTTTGTATTTATATGTCCTGTAACAATTTGGGCAGGTAAAACATTCCTTTCGAGTTTCTTGTTGTAAGTTTGTTGCACGAAAATGCGTTTTCAGACCTAAAAAAAAATAATGTGTCATTTTTAAGGTATGGCTGAAATAAACCGCGTAGAGATTTAAAGATAAAAAGATCTGCACTATATCCTACCACACGATGATACCTAAGAGGTGAAAGGGGGTAGTTTTGATGCATGCCATCTTTTAACCCTTAGAGAAGCCGTTTACAAAATCACAACCGTACCAGGATTTTTTAAGCCGCGTAAAACGGATTCTTTAAAGTGATGCGGATCTAGGCGGCTTTCATGCGGTTTCAGAATTACGGGGTCCGAAAAAAAGAATTACAATTTCTTTCACAATACTTTTATTGAAACTTACAATGTTGCAAAACAAATTTCTACTAAACATAAATGAAATACTACAGACACTTCTTAAAAGTAACATAATACATTTATAAAACTAAAAAAAATATTTGCAGGAACATTAAATCGTAATTCGTAATTATCCTGGGTAGTTTGAAGAATATTTACCGCCAATATTTAAAGCCTGGGTGGGTAGGCAGAGCTGGGGGAGGGGGGATATCCGGATGACGTGGAAACGGATACGCTGCTGGTAGTGGTGGGGGTGGAGCAGCATTTGGTTGAGATGATAATGTACGGGAATCCCCTGAATTGGCAGGAATTGAAGCAGGAATAGATTCGCTTTGGCTTTGAATTGCATGCTCACGAGCAGTTGCAGATCTTTTGCCAACTTTCTTTCTCCATTTTGCTCGGGCGTTTTGAAACCAAACCTAAAAGATTGTATAATTAATAATAATAACAAAAATAAGAAGAAAAAACTAACTTGTAATACTCTCTTGGAAAGTCCTGTTGTTTCTTCGAGTTTTTCAAAATCAATAGCATCAGGGTTTTGGTTGCTACCAAAAGAAATGTGAAGAGTTTTTAATTGACCCGGTGTGAAAGAAGTCCTCATCCTTTTTGTCTTGTAATGCTGATGCCCTCCACTTGAACCAGGCGAAGCTACAGAGTCGTACGAATTACTTCCTCTTCGTTCTGTAAAATATAAAATTAGTAGGGAAAAATTTCGTTGGGTTTCGCTTAAAGGTTATAGAGAAATTTAACCGAGGGTGTTCTGTGTAACCGTGGAAGAAACGTTGAATTATTGTAACCCGGAAGCAAAGAAAAAGCAGCAAGAGCTATCTATAAGAAAAAATAAAAGGAAAAGTTGTTAATTATTTATTATTTACTACAAAAGTGAGTTTAGGGCTTATTAGTCGGACATAGCTCCTCTTGGTAAGTTTCTCGGTTTGAATGCTTGAAAAATAATTATTAAAAGGATTAAGCAAAAACCGTATATGTTTTTACTATTTATTTCTGTGTTCCTTATTACAAAGTCTCACTTTTCTACAGTCTCTACTTAATGGCACAACTTAAATGACTATAATAAAACGAGATCAAATCAAGTTACAGAGTTTTAAGAAAATCTGTGAGATCGTCGCCGAAGATTTTGGATAAAAATATCATGAGATGTGCGCATGTGTTTCAGAAGCATATATCCATGTTTAAATTTTTTCGCACACATTTGACAAGAAAATGAAGGACTTTGGCCACAATCCAGTCGTAAATGGCGGCCTAACGTCTTCTTCTGGCAGTATGTTCGACGGCATCTTGAACATCCGTATCTGACGCCACTATTAATAACTTTTAGTCGAGCGTATTCTTCTATTGAAGAAGCGTAAAATACAACATCTGGAATACAAGTGAAAATTACAGTAAATATATTCCAGAATTGAAAATAATAACACAGCACACTACTACGAAAACAACAAGACAACTATTACAATCTATAAAATCGTTGGGTCTAAACTACCTACAACTAAGCCCATTTCTAATAAAATCCACAGCTACTTAGCAAATCCCAAAGTACTCTGTTTCGCTACTTGTTTTATCCATTTGGAAGTCGGGAATATCATACATTTTTTGGTCTAGTCTGCGACGAGGGAATTCCTTATATACTGCCGAGCTAGCTGGGGTGAGAATAAATCAAAAAGGGATGTTATTTTGGTTTCGCTACAACAACATCATCAATCGATTTTATTTTCTACATACAAAATTACCTAACAATTCAATACTACAATTAGCTATCAAACTTGTGTGTTACGTAATGCGCAATCAAGTTTGTTTTTTGTTTAGTTTTGTGTCCACAAATTTTACATCTGTATTGCGGTTCTTTTCCACATTCATATCGTAAATGACGAGAAAGGGATGTTTTGTACTTGTACTTCTTACTACATGTTCGACATGTAAAAATTTCATTTTTTGTTTGATTTCCAGGACCTACAATCAGTAATCACAATTAGCAAGAAAATATTAATTAAAATAAAACTAAAATAAATTCCATTGAAATACACAAGAATGTTATTTTATTAAAGGAAAAAAACAACACAGTACAAGAAACATTTTTTATTTAATATTACAATATATTTAGATTTATTACCCAATAAAGATACTTTTATAAACATTTTAACAATATATTTATTACATGCAAACAGTTTTTTTTAAACAGTAAATAGAATATAATTCGAAATGTCATTAGTTTTGGGAAGGAGAAGGAACGTCGGGGAATAACAAAACCAACGAATTAAAAGTAGAAATATGACCCAAAAAAGCCCTTCAACACCAACAATATTTATTTATCTGGCAATTTCGTGTTCTCTAACGAAACATTCAGGACAAAACCGAGGAAAATTTAAACAATCAGAGCAATAAGTATAAACCTTCCTCACTTTATTTTTTTCTATTTCGCCCAACTGTTTCTTCTTATAACAACCCCTGCAATACCTTCGTTTCTTGAACATCCCTCCTGCTCTAACAAAAGTATGCCATATAAGTGGCTTGATTACTTTTACAGCAGGCAAAACTTGCTTGTTGTGCTCTTTTTTCAGCCAAACACCTGAAAGATAAAAAAATGTTAAACAGTTCAAATTTAATTTTGGGACACCTTTTAAGGGGTTTCATTTAAAATGCTTTTCAATATGATTTCGTTTATTAAAAAATAACATTAAACTAAATCCTTTAAACAATTTTTTTAGGATTAACCACATGTAAAAATTTGACTGTATAATCTAAACGATGATCCACGAGTAAATGTTGTTTAAGGGCTGATTCCGATCCAAATTTGAAGTTACATCCGGTTATTTTACAACATTGTATTTGTGGGGGTTTTCCGCAAAATCTTTTGTGTCTTGAAAGTGAAGGTTGATGCTTGTACACGCTTGAACAGTTGCTGCAAGGATACATCTTTTTCTGGTTTACTGGAACAAATCAACAAATAATAACGATAAGTACATAAAATGGGTTTTGTTGGTATTATCTTTATTATTTAAACTTGTTTAAGGTGGTTAAGCTTTAAAAAAAAGTTAAACGAGCGTAAAATATCAATTGATTTATTTTAAAACCATATAAACATAGTTCGAATTTTTTTTGACTTGAAGTCTAATAATACGGAATTCCAAAATAAAGACATTTATTACGTTTACATTAATGCAATAAAGACATAAAAAGACGCTCCCAAGTACTTTAAAATTATAATGTAAGCTTTATTACTAATATTCATTACACTATGGGGTTATAAAAAAATTAACACTTCAAGCATTAAGAAATTTCCTCGAAAAAATTATCAGTAAGAAAAGCTTCCACTCCATGTTTTCTCATAATATGATATTTCATATTTCCTTTCAGTTTGCATTTATGAGTGCATGCATCGAATTTACAAAAATATTTTGGTTCCTTTCCACATTCTTTTTTCATATGAAGTCTTAAAGATTGAATATATTTATAAGATCGATAACACCTTACACATACGTATTCCTTTTGTGTCTCTTTTCCATTATCCCAACATTGTCCTAAAAATAAACGCAATTAGTGTTAAAGAACGAATTTTAACATGAAAATCAAAATTAAAACGAGTTTTTGGATAAATTTTTATAATGTTTTTAAGAATTTTACATTTTATGTATGTTATGAATATGAGTTTTTATGTAATATTTCCTTTTTGCCATGTAAGAACAATTATCGACTGGGCAGACGAATTTTGGATCTTTTCCACATTCAAACTTTGAATGTCTGTATAGAGATTGGTAATGACGATATGTTTTCCCACAAAGCTTGCATGTATATGTTCCTAAAAAAAGAGAAAAATTAATTTTATTGCAAAGATTGGGTATGTGCAAGAAAAAAATTAAATATTTACATTACATGGCGTAATTACATTTATTTTTTGAATATTACAATTATATTTTTAATAAAAAAAACACGTAAGCAAATGCAGACATTAAACACGATTTATTCAGGGGTACCCCATTAACACGCAAAGAGATGGACAATCAAATGGAAATACCGTCTGCGTTTGCAGACATGTCCTATTAAATAAAAATAGGAAGCGTAAATACAAGGCATAACTCTTATTTCTCTTCTGTATATTTCTTCATGAGTTTCAAAACAAACTCTTTCTCTTCCATGGGTTTCAACCCCTTCGTATGTATATTAAAAATATGAGACTTAAGATGACTCTTTCTCTTTCCCTTATAAGTACAAAACTCTATAGGACAAGCGAAACGAGGTTCTATTCCACATTCAAATTTTTGATGTCCATATAATGATTGTTGGTGTCTATATCCTTTGTTGCACTTTGTACAAAAAAATGGACCTAAAAGAAGATCAGTGTAATAAAAGATCGGGGAATTAAAATGGAATGCGAGCTACTGTTACAAATCTAAATAATTCGAAAATTTTGTTTTTAATTCAGGCTAAACTTACAACTGGATGAGGATTTGAACCAACAGCCATTGTAGACCTAGTAACGACTCCAAATCTACAATAATGTTATAGTCATTTTCGCAAATATTTTATTAAATCGGTAAAAGAGAAATAAGTTTACAATATTAATATTAAAATATAAAAAAAATGGATTATGTTGTTTCGTCGAGTGAATGTTTCATTTTTAAGTGCTGATTGAGAACATATCTCCTTTTGCACTGATAAAAGCAAATAGTACAACGAAATACTTTTTCCTTTCCACAATCTTGAGAAATATGTGCCTTAAGGCTATTAATATTTTTGTAAAATCGATTACAATGTGGACAAGCTATGTATTTATCGGTATCTGTAATAAAAAAACTAATTAGTACTTATCTTTTTAAATATTTTTGTAAAAAATAAAACAGGTTGGTATTTCATAATATTTTATTGAACGTTTTTGTGCGTCACCATGTGACGATTTAAATCGTATTTTCGTTTACAATTATATTCACATAAGTTGCATTGAAATTTAGGTGAAACTCCACAATCAAAACGTAAATGGCAACTCAAAGAATTGTTGTTTTTGTAAGTCTTGGAACATTTTGGACAAACTGCAACTCCTAAAAAGGAAATACTTATATTAGTCAAAGCGTAAGGATTTTTTTATAGGATTGTAGAAATTTATTATTCCCTTACTATTCTAGATATTTTCGTTTGAGGTGAATTAAAAGAAAAATAAAATTATTATTTATTTATTCAAGATTATCATTTCAATGTTTCATTGTAATATGACGAATAAGATGATATTTTCGTTTACAACTGTATTGACAATGATGACATTGAAATTTTCCAGCAGTTCCACAATCAAAACGTAAATGGCAACTTAAAGAATTGCTGTTTTTGTAAGTCTTGCAACATTTTGGACAAACTCGAGCTCCTAAAAACGGAATAATTATATAAGTACAAAATAAATAGTATTTTTAATGTAGGGCTGTACAAGTTTATTATATTAAAGAATAATAAAATTCAAAACCAAATCTACACTATCCTAAAAAATAAACCCCAGTAATTTTTTATTTTATCGTATTTTTATCGTTCATTAAAAAATAAAAAACAAAACTATTATGTACAATGTTTCATTTTAATGTGACGCACAAGATGATATTTTCGTTTACAACTGTAGTCACAATGATAGCATTGGAATTTTCCAGCAGTTCCACAATCGTAACGTACATGACTACTCAAAGAATTGGGATTTTTGTAAGCCTTGAAACATTTCGGACAAACTGGAACACCTAAAACGAAATATTTATATTAGTATACAGTTTGATGCAATTTAAGATCAAATTATTCAACGTTATACGCTGAGAGCCCTTTCTAAGGGTTCCCATCCACGATAAATTCGGTATTTTAGACCAAATAAAGAATTAGGAATAAACCGAAGGTAGACGTTCTGATGTGTCCAAACAGGCCCGAGTAAAATTCTGAGCGTCAGAAGAGATCTTTGTGTCCTAGGAAGGACCGAAAACCAGATGGATTCCCAAGATAATTAGAAAATTAAAAGAAAATTCTTTGATTTTTCGTAAATTAAAAAAAATGAGCATCTAGAAAAAATATTTATTATTCCAAAATACGTGACGGATATAAAAATATATAAAAAGTTGGTTGTATATAAAAAAAATCGATTACATCTATAAAGTGCTCAGAATAATAAATCCTGGTCAAGTTGATTAGGATTTCGGTTAGCCAACTTGGTCAAGATTTTTTTAAACACTAAAAATAATATTAAAAAGCGCTTAATAATAATAATAATAATAAAAATTAATAATATCATAATCGTTGTAACGATACTAAACTAACACAGCTGCAAAAAAGGAATAATATCAAAAAAATGATGAAATTGATTAATGGATACCTAATTCAGGAACTTATCAGGATGATATAATTATTAATTATTGTTGTGGTAGCAGTAAAATAATACTAAAGAGAGATTCAGTTCTAAAAATAAAAAGGCTGAACTTAATAAAAATAAGACGTTACGTAATACCTAATAATCTAAATAATGAAATAATTAAATTTAAAAGCCTACTCTATTCAAAACTCTAACAGTTCATAAAATATAGGAATAAAGTTCTTAAAAATTGGCTAAATAAGCAAAAGTAAATTGTCTTTTCAAATGGGTTTAATCCTGTAAGGATGAGGTAGTAAAACCGTCCAATAATGACATACGCAGGGGCAAATCAACATTTTTGTGATAGCCCTAAAATAAAAATTGTATAGAACATACTTATGTATGTTTGCAAACATTTTTTAATAATCCTAATTTTATGGATCTTCCTTTTTTTTTTTTTTTAATTTTTAGAATTTTTTTATTGTAACCCCAAGTGTTTTAAAATAAAAAACCGGGTCTTGTTTTAATCCTAGACCAGGTTATTTTATTCAACCCTTGAGTTACTTATCCTCATTGACTTCCAATCTTAGATCCATTTCACTAAGGACTCCATAATCAATTTCCTTATGGACACGATCTAAATGTCGAACCAAATGCATTTTTTGTTTTGCTTTATAAACGCAATAAGGACATTTAAATTGTGGTTCCTTGCCACATTCCCATTTACGATGGTTTCTTAAAGAACTCTTCAGTTTGTAAGTTCTTCCGCAATCAGGGCAATCATATGAAGGTCCGTCTAGGACAGGTTTTGAATGCTGAAGAGATTCTGAGATGGTAAAGTCTAAGAGGGTGGGTAAAGCTTCGAAGCTCATTTTTGTCCATTTTGATCCTGGTTGATGATTTGAGTCTAGAAATAGTTTTGAAAAAATATATTAAAATAAAATACGAAAAGAAAAATTAATGGGTGAGTAAAATAAACTACGGAAACTTAGTGGAAAATAAAGAAAGAAAACTAAAAAATTAAAAAAAAAACTTGTTTTTGGATCCAATTTTCTTCAGTATCTGGAAAAGAAAAATTAATACTTACCTATGTTAAAAGTTAATCCAAATTTGGATTTTTAAATAATAAAACCACAATTTTAATTTGTTTTTATTTTTTTTCCTAGGAATAACTATCTAACAAAATAAATACAGGAAAAATTCATTCAGTCTTCATTCTTGTTGTTCAGAAAACTTAAAATGTTGAACAGAATGTACTTTTAAATTATACCGAGTTCGAAACTTCAAAGGACAATAAGTACAAGGAAAACGTGGCTCCTTTCCACAATCAAATTTCTGATGTTGCGATAAATTTCTTTGATGTTTATATTTTCTACCACAATCACAACAATATCTTCTTTGACCTGAAATTAAATAAACAAATCAGAATTTAAAAATTTAAAACAATATTTGTTCAAATAAAACAGGAAAATATTTATTTCTGATTTATTTACAAAAAAAAAGTGTTTACAATTTATTTTCAAGGTGAAAATGTGTATGTCTGTTCATAATATGATTCTGAAGGGTAACTTTTTGTTTCGCTTTGTAGTTACAGGAAGGACACGCAAATCTGGGTTCGATTCCGCATTCATATTCGATATGTCGTAATAAATTTCTTCTGTGTTTGTAAACTCTATAGCAGTTGTTACATTTAAAATTCCCTGCCATTGGGAGGTTCCCTAAAAATGTTAAAACAATAGAAAAAATTATTACCCAAAAATAATACGTAAAATTAATTAAAATAACAACACCCAAATTTTTTTCTTGTCATTTATCTAATAATATAAGTAGTAATACAAAAAAATATTACACTTAAATATATGAAATAATAAACCCTACCCTCGTACACTCAATTGAGTAAGGGTTTAAAGCGAAATTAATTTTTCCTAGGCTTCCAATGTCGCTTTCATCCCTTTGTACATTAAAAGCCTTTTCTTATGAGTCATCGAAAGCTTATGGCGTTGTAGTACGTGATTAAATTTACAAGAAAAATTGCACACTTGACAATAATATTTCGGAACCTGTCCACAATCATTTTTTAAGTGAGTATACACCGAAGTCCTGTACTTGTATAATTTTCCACAATTAGGACATTCAAATTCTCCGGGACGTACTTCGAGTATTCCCCCATTTGCAGACTGCTTCCATAAATAATTTCCTAAAAAAAATATTGTTAGAAATGGATTTTAAAATTACAGGCGAAATGGGGAACAGAAAAATTCATATTCTTAAGGATTTATTTATTAATAAAAATAATATAACAAAAAACTATGTTGGCATGAAAGAATGCACTGTGGACATGTGCCTCTTTAAATTAGTTTTGATTCTGGACTTATAAGTGCAGTTTTCGTAAGGGCATTTAAATTGTGGGTCCTTTCCGCAATAATAAAGTTTGTGATGGTAAAGCGATCGTCTTCTTGCGTATCCTTTACCACATGAATCACAAACTGCTGGTTCATCTAAAAAAAGGGATAAAATTAGATCGTGATAAAAATTTTAAACAAAATCAGGTTGGGAATATACAAAAAATTAAATTCAAATTGGTTTTTATTAGAATGTACTTGTTACAAACTTGCACTACACAGAAAAATTTGATAAAAACTAACATTGGTATACTTTGTACTAAAGGAAAGGTGTTCCACAAGGTTTTAACAACTGGCACAATTATATTTCGTGAATAACGACAAAAAAGTAATATAGGTCATTTCTAATATAGTGTCGAGCTAACTTTTCTCGAGCTGCACTGTAAGCAGATCGTCATTATATAAAGAATGTCCTATATTAATCAGGATATCATTAAAAATCGGATCTACTTTTTTCTAAATAGGGACTTTATGGACTCCAATGACATGATATTTAAGAGTTTCCTTTCTCTTAAAAAATCGTAAGCACATTTTGCACTGAAATGAAGGATCTTTACCACATTCGTATTGCAGATGTCTCATTAAAGTTCCTTTATTTTTGTAGATTCTAAAACACTGACGACATGTGAAGAATGATTTATCATCTGCATCTGTAAAAATAAAAGGTTAGACAACAAAAGTTATGTTAAACAAATTAAATTTAAAGACAAATATATTAACTGAATATTTTACAGTTATTACATATTTTTTTCACAATTTGATTATGTTTTATGGATATTTTCTGAAGCCTTGTATAGGTAGCTTTCCGTGGTGATGACGTGTTAATAAATGGCGTTCGTAATTTCCCTTTCTAAACGCTTTGTAAGGACATAAGTTGCATAGAAACTGGGGTTCTTTACCACATTCGTATTTCTTGTGATTAATTAATGAAGATTTGTATTTATATTGTTTTCTACAATTGGGACATGAAACTGGAGGAACTGGGTTAGTACCTAAAAATAACAGACATCAGTATTTTTAAAATTATTGTGTCAAAACTTTTTATTTTAGTATACACGAGAAAAACTACACTACAGGGTACTTCTGTAGATTTATTTACGTACAGAGGAGGATATTTTTTTTGTAGATGTTTAGAGCATGTTCCGCGCAACTCATTTGGCCACAAAAAATTTCAGGTGTAGGGTCGACGTTTTGGGGAATTTGGGCACAGCCTAACACGTATCGCTGAAGACATTTTAAGTTAAGTTCGGACATCAAGACTTGTCCTGTAAGACATGCCTCCCGAAAGGTGTTTGATTTCTGGGATTTTACAATAAAAAATAAATATGTGCAACACTTTATTATCCTAAAAAAAAAATTACATTAGTCCATGCTTAAATACAGTGTGGCGTCTTAGGTCTCGTTTTCGTTTTGATTTGTATTCGCAACCCTGTGCGTGGCATACAAATTTTGGTTCGACACCACATTCATCCCTTATATGAACGCTTAAAGTACTTTTGTGTTTATATTTTCGGTTACACTTTCCACATTCGTAAAAAACGGTATCCATTGAAGTACCATCTAAAAATAAAAACAATTAGAAAGAGATAAAAAATAGTTTATGATAGAATATCAACTATAAAGGGAAGATTGTGAAAAAACGTAATTGGAGATTTTGTATCTATAGGAATATAGTTTACTATTCGGAAAAAAATAAAGATACATTTGTAAAAATTAGGAAATGTTACATCCACAAGACACCAATGTAAGGGGTGCCAAAAAAACATAACTGTTCTTACATAAACCAAGTTTTTTCAACACCCTGTTTATAAATAGTGCAAAAAGTCTGTTATTTAAGCTTCTCAATATCTATGTTTAATGCAAACTACTGGGGTTACGTTACTAACAATAAAACTGTAGAAAAATTGAACCGGAATACAGTTTAGACGGAATGAGACTTCAATTATTTATTTACAAATATTTTATGTTTGTTATAAATATGCATTCTTAAACAATTTCTTCTGTATGTTGCAAAAGTACAATAAGGACATTTTCTGGAAGGGCTTCTTCCACATTCATGCCGATAATGACGGCCGAGGTTGTGTTTTTGACGATACACTTTGTTACAAGTCGGACAGGCAAAACCTAAAAATTAAAAATTATTTACTACCTGATTGGAAAAAGTTTTAATAATTTTCTTCTACATCATGCATTTGTTATAACAAATAAAAATTAATATTATGGCATACTTATCATAAAAATTAAATCATACAAAAGTATTAAATAATCTTATAATTATTTTCCTGTCCGTAATAGATATGAATAATATTTTAAACTTTTTCACATAAAATATATTTGTTAATAATAATAACAAAAAATTAGAGCGATCCAGAACGATTGATGATCACCCGATAGCAAAATGTGTTTATGAACACTTACGAGTGCATACGAGTCACAGTCCTAGGCTCTCATCAATCATTATTGATCGTTCTGTATTAATTATTATAAATCAGGTTTAAAAACAATAACAGTATCACTTTGCGAGTCCCAAATAAATCCATGTATTCCATACAAATGTTTAATAACATGAGCTTTTTGATAGCCCCTGTAAGAACACTTGGGACAGCCAAACATGGGTTCCTTTCTACATTCGTATTTAGCATGGCGTGCTAACGTAGATTTTACAGAATATTCTTTTGAACAAACAGGGCACTGATACTTCTTCTTTTTGGTTACACCTTGTAAGAAAATAACTATAACAAGAATATTTAGTTAGAATTAAATTTGTAATCTTACAGGTTTGCTAAATTTAATCTTTTGAAACCATGGGTTAGTATTATAGTTTTCCAAAGACAAAAAAGGATATACACCGCAACCTAAAAAATATATACAACCATTTCTACAAGATATAAAACGTAAAATTAATATAGTTTTAGGGTGGTCAAGCTGCCGCAATCAAGAGGAAACCATGGCCAACTTGACCATGTAACTTTCAGTAGAAAAAAATATTTGACTAACAATTTATTATTTATTGATTACAGTAACCATAACATAATACATTATTTACTTCTTATGTACTCTCATAGTGTGTCGTTTAATTGCACTTTTCTGTCTGAATTTCTGCCTACAAATGGAACATTCAAATTTTTTTGGCAATCCACATTCATGTCGAATATGTGCTATAAGGTGTCCTTTTCGCTTGTAAGAACCCCCGCACTTGATGCAAACGTATCGATTAAAGTCATTGATGAAAAAGGGACCTAAAAAAATAACTTTATTAATTAAATCAAAATTTATTTAGATAGTCAGAAGGGGGGATGATATTTACAAAAAGGGATATAAATTCGTACTCATACTGTTGAGCATTTATTTATAATCATGTTCATGTACCTACATTTTTTTCTTACAATTTTAACTAAACGGAATGTAATCTGACATGATATTTTAAATAGCATTTTTGGCGAAAACTTTTTGGGCACAAATGGCACCGAAATTGATTTCCAACGCCACATTCGTAACGAATATGTCGTAGTAAATCTTTCTTGTACCTGTACCCTTTTAAACATTGATCACAAATAAATTTATGAATTGAAATAGTTTTCATCAACTTTCGACAAACTTCAGTACCTGAAACAAAAGGACAGCAATTAGAAAAAATTAAGACAAGGATTTTTTAGAACTTTCTACTTTTCCAAATATTTATTTTTTAAATTACAAAGTACATACTTAGTGTGATTATAAATAAAATTAAAGACAACGCCCTTCCACACATGCAGATATGCAAAATCCACCCCTATGTGGTACAGGGTGTTTCAAACTAAAAGATCGTTAACAGACATTGTTTTTTGTTACAATTATTTTCAAGTGTGGAAAGCTATTGGTTTCTTTTTCTTCTACTATAAACACATCTGAAAATTCTCCAATGTTACATTTCCTCGTAGTTACTTCACTTTAGGCCTTTTTGATGAATTTTCGAATGCCTATTTAAAGTATACTTATGATGGAAACTTCTTAAACAAACATCACAGGAAAATTGCGGTACTTTTCCACAATAAAAACGCAAATGACTGTAAAGATTTTTCCTGTATTTATAAGCTCTTCCGCAATTCTCACAAGCAAAAGCACGTGGTTCTAAAACAATCATAAAAAATTATTAGATTAATAAATAAAGCTTGTTAATAGCTAATAATAAAATATTGAGTTGGTAAGTTTGCTTCTTTTATAAGTTTGTCCACAAGTTACACAAGGAAATTCCAAGTAAACTACAAATAAGATCCACAATTTTATGTATGTACTATCTGTGTACATGGTGCCGAGGTTATTGTTCTGAGCAAAATTATATTAAGGAAGATGAAGTATAATCGGTAAAGGGATGAAGGGATAAACATCCCCCATATTTTATTTAAGCAAGTAACAAAATAATAACCTCCCTAAAATATTTTATTCACCCTTAACAGTATTTAAAATCATTTTTGATATCCCAAACAAATTTCTTATTTCAAATACAATAATTAAAAGTACAATCTAACTAAAAAATTAATAATTATTTTAAAATCTACAAAAACGTATCACGTTCGTACCGTCATCACAATTTTAAGATTGTCCCAAACATTACAGATTACTCTCTTTTGTTAACTCCATTAATTTTTGATGCACTTTAAAATGTCTAGTAAGGGTAGATTTATGATGAAATCTTCTACCACATAAATCACAAGAAAATTGTGGCACTTTACCACATTCAAATTTCAGATGGCTTTGAAGACTATCTTTTCTTTTATATGTTCTACCACATTTCATGCAAAAGTATCGCAGGAGACCTGCAAAATAAAAGATTATTTAATGTTATTGCAGGGCATACAGAATTTTTTAATACATCACACCGTAGAGAAGTATAATAGGAACCCACCCTACGTAATATGTTACTACCCGGGTTACGCATACGCGTGCGATTAAAAGAGTTTAGCTTTGTGTCTTGGATCAGTACGTGGGTGAACCAGACAATTCCGCCCCTTTTCACAACCCTGTATCCTGTTACTTTCCACCAAATATTAAACAAACTTCAGAAACTTACATTATTTTTATTATTAATACAAATTTATCTCTTAATTTATTATTTTTGAGATGAATGAACAGAAGCAACGTGGCGATTGAGACTATGTCTATGTTTAAAAGTTTTATAACAGAGACAACATATTTCTTTTCCAGTTTGGTCGCATTCTACTCGCTTGTGTCGCATTAACGTGCTCATGTAGTTGTACTGCTTCTGGCATTTGTCACAGGAAAACTTTTGTCTTGGTAGGAAATTATCTTCTGAAAGAAAATTTATTATTAAATTAAAATATTATACACGCGCCTGGGTGGTGCAGGGTTTGCTTTCACGACCAAGCGACATGGGGTTGATCCCTCGTTGCCCCGGATTAATTTTAAATTCGGGAGCAACCAGGAGGCGGTTATTTTATACAAAGAATTATTAAACAATAATATGTACATAACATACACAAAACCTTCAAAGTTAATATCTTTAATCAAGAATTTTTTCCAAGCAAAATAAAGTTACATAACATTAAAAATAATACTGTCCTCTGTAAAAAAATAATTTGACTACACTGCATGTTGTACTTTCAAATGAGTTTTTAGTTGATCCTTCCTTTTAAATTTTCTTGAACAGATCCAACATAAAAACTGTGGGTCCTTTCCACATTCATGGTTAACATGTCTACTGAGTGTAGTCTGATTTTTATATGCTCTTCCACATTGCTGACATATAAACAGTCCATCGGAAAAAATTCCTCGATTACCTAAACAATATATTTTGCAATTTAAATACAAGCTTTAGACATTGTCAGTATTAATTACTTGTTCGTGCACTATTTTGTTTACTACCACGTTCTCTTTATACATAATATGGAACTCACAATTTCGGTGAATAGGACCGGATCAAGGGAGAAATAAACCAAATCAAAAAATCATAACCTTAAGCCAGTCCTGTATTTAATATTACAAAACACGTAAACTTATATTAAACCTTGAACAATATAGACGAGTCATGAAGAAGACTCTACCTACTGTTCGTCTAGCCTTTATATTATTGTTGTTTTTTATAAGTTTAATTTTAAGCCAGAATCGTCATGGTACAAACAATTCGAACAACTTAAAAATTATTTCCAAAATGTCTCTCTTGGATATGGGTTTGAACTTGATCTCTTCGTTTAAATTTTTTTGGGCAATGTGTACACTCAAATTTTGGTTCTTGCCCGCATTCGTGATAAAGGTGTCTTCTTAAAGTTTGTTGCGATTTGTAGGATTTCTTACATTTGTGGCATACGAAAGAAGTATTTTCCTTCTTATCTCGGTTCCAATTCAATGGTAATTGGCCTACAACAAAAAAATGTTAATACAAAAATAAATAAGGCACGCAAGTTCTATTAGGAAACAAATCGTTTTACCTTTTTTTTGAGCTTGAGTAGAGAAGGTTATTATTAAATGTAATAAAACAACGAGTTTATAAAGAAATGTATTTATAATTTTTCTTTAATATACTATTATAAAAATTAACACTAAAGTCTCTGCGCTTGTAGCTCCTGGCTGTAGAAATTGTCTCAAGAATGTGTAACAAGTCATCCTTCTCTACTAAATAAGTCCAACTTTTAAAGTCAAAGAACCAATTCAGCGCTTTGATTGTAAGAGGAACCGTCTATAGTTCTTCCTCTTACAACCGAACCGCTGAATTGTTTCCTTCACTTTCGCCTACAGAGCTGGAAGATAGAGAATGATGCAATGGGACTTTCTTGAGACTTTGATACAGTAAGGGATCAGTTAGACTGGTATAGACTAAAAAAATCATGTTGCATTACATTCTTTGGATTAAATTTTCCGTTCGCAAATTTTGTTTAATAACTCAGACCACAATCAGGATGTAGCGCACGAATATGCTGACGGACGGTAGTACGTTGAGTGTAAGACTTATTGCAAACAGGGCAGGAAAAATGAGCAATTCCATCGCACTCATATTTCATATGTCGAATAAGATTCGGTTTGTGTTTGTACGATTTGGAACATTTCGTACACTTGAAGGGCTTTTCTACTTCTGGCAACTGTATTTTCATTCGATGCATATAAACTGAAACAATTTGGAATTTATTAGAAAAATTCTAACTTCACATACACATAATCGCTCATGCTAATTATTTTGAGATGGGCATAACACTTTCATTGCTTACCTAGACTAACCATCGATACTTTCAAATCGCGACGGCTACTGAAAGAAAATAACTGTGATCTAGAACGGGAACTCCCTAAGATGATCTCCCTGCCATGGCTCATTTGTAAGGGGAAGAATAAAAACAAACCCTTCAGTATTAATATTTATTCATACAACCCTTAGCGACGACCGCGACGTATAGGAAAAAAGTAGCAGAATTACAAACAAATTTCTATATTATTGTAGTCTACGTGACTTACGTTACGTCACACGAAACTGTTCCATTGAAATTTATTTATGCTTTAAACGTCGAGTATGATGGACAGCGTAATGGGTCTTAAGATGATCCTTTCGTTTCGCTTTATAACAACAACCTTCTTCAAGGCATATAAACGATGGAAGTTTTCCACATTCGTAGTTTTTATGTTTCCAAAGAGATGCCCGATGTGTATAAACTTTATTGCATTTAAAACAAACGTGAGTCCCTGATCTTCTTCGAGCCCCTAAAAACAATAGAAATATAAATGAATTTAAAATAAGATCAAGGTTTCAATAAAAAAAATTGTTTTACTTACATACCTACCCTTAAAAATCGAATAAAAAAAGAAAAAATGATACTGGATATAACGAAAATTTTATTAAAAATATATTTTAATTATTTTTTCTACTATAAACATAAAAGTTGTCTATATACATTTTTTCAAATTGAGAAACTTTATCTTCATGACGTCGTGCTACATGTTTTTTCAAATCACATCTTTGGGTTACAGTATGATCGCAATAAAGACATTTAAAGGAAGGTGGTTTTCCACAAAGAAACTTTTTATGATTATATAAAGATCCCTGCTGTTTGTAAACTTTTTGGCATTGATCACAGATGTACATCCCACGAATCTTTCTCGTACCTGAAAAATCAAAGAAAAATAATTAAAACTAGCAGGGGAGGAAATGTCAGGAGCAAACCTTTCTACTTGTTTTGATTTAATAAAAATAACTTAAGACGTAATGGATATTTTTATTAAAAAACAGCAAGATCACAGTTTTTATAAGTAATTTTAAATTCTTCGGCTTTGTCTTCATGTTGAGTCATTACATGCTTCTTTAAGCTGTGTTTTTGTTTGGTTGTATGTACGCAATACGGACATTTAAAGGAAGGTGCTTTTCCACATTCATATCTTACATGACGACGTAAATTTGATTTGTACTTATACCATTTGGTGCAATTTAAACATACGTGACCAGCATTATCTGTAACAAATTTTGTATTTAATGGTAAGATTATTATTAATTCAGAGGGTCGGAAATATAAAGAAATTACAAAGTGTTTGTATAAATACGTTTTTATTTTCAAAATATGCAAAATACAGAAAAGTCAACCTCTAAAGTGAAAGAAACTATTTAGCGGTTCGGTTGTAAGAGTTGTCTATAGAGCTCGCGTCGTCTTCTCTTTCTCTTACAATCCAATCACTGAATTGTTTCGTTCATTTTAGAGGTTGTATTCTTGAAGACGGCCGACTATATAAAAATAAATTAACGTTTTTTGTTATGTATCAGCTGAATATGTGTTTTTAAATTGCCTTTTTGTTTGGTTTTAAAATTACAATTTTCCACCACGCAGACAAATTGAGGAATTTTTCCACACTCCCATTTCTTATGCTTATAGAGTGAAGCGTATTGTCTATAGGTTTTATAACAAGCAGGGCAGGATAATGGTTTCTTGAGACCTAAAATTTAAGAAAAAATTAATTGCTTATCAGTAGATTCGTGCAAATGAAGTAACACCACAAAAAATGTTTACTTTCTTTTAATTACAAATACAATACATTTTTAAATTTTCGTTAATACATAAAATTAGAACAGATGAGTGAAAATATGTTTATCCAAGTTGCTCTTATAAAAAGTACGGTGATTGCATTTTGGACATTGCTGTTTCGGTTCTTTTCCACACTGGTATGTCTGGTGCCTCCAACACGTGTACTTGCTTTTATACTTTCTGTTACAAATTCCGCAATAGTGAATGAACAGAGATGGAGTACCTAAAACATAACATATTTAGACAAGAAATAATGTTATGGTTCTTTCCAGGTGGAAGCGGATTCAGTTTTTGGCTACTATAGAGAAATCAAGTCATTCAAAGGTAGGAGATTAAAAAAATCCTAGACCAAAGAATTGAATGGAAAAGAGATCATGCAAAAATTAAAAGCAAAATTTATTTGAGTTCCTGTAATAATAGAAAAATACAATAAAATATAATATAAACATTACAAAACTAAAACTTACGTAAAAAGCAGCGATTGGTGTAATAAAAAAATTAAAATAAAAATACACAATAAACAGAATAATATCTACCTGATGATGTGTAAAGTATACCTTCAAAATTCGATTAATTTTGGAATTATTTATACAAGACGATACTTTTTTTATTCTTCATCCTGTATTATAATAATGTAACACCGTAGAATCTTAGATTATTTAACCTAAATTCCTAATAGGACTAGCGGAGTACTAAAATTATACTAACGGTTTATTAATTTACAATTCTGTTTTTTCATTAGGAACTTGCTTATTTCAGAAGTGGTAAATATTTAAAGAACTGTTTAATACTGACTCTTTTCATCACAGACAATTTAATACTCCGCCAGAGAGGAACATCTATAAGAAGGCACAAGAGGTAGGAATTGATATTCAAACCGCGGTTCCCTTTAACAGGATTCAGGAACTATAATTCAAGCAAAATTCTTAAAATAAAACGTCTACGTAAGTTGGAAATGCGGCCAACTTGATCAGGATTTTTTCCAGACCCTTCTGGAACACCCTGAATATTTTCCCTGTGTATACGTATGTGACGCGTAGGTAAAAATTAATTTTTTGAATCACTCTGCTCATTTAATTTTTCCCTGTTATAAGCAGCAATATGTATTCTATCGACATGCCTAGTCATATGTATTTTTTGTTTAGACTTATAAGAACAAAAAGGACATTTAAATTTTGCTTCTTTCCCACATTCCCATTTCTGATGATTACGTAAAGAGCTCCGTAACTTGTAATTGCGGCCACAATCGGGGCATTCAACTCCAGTACCATCAACATATTTTGGTGATTGATTAGGGGTAATTTCAACGCAAGAATTTTTAGGATTTTCTTGAATAAGCATCACCGGTAAGGCTAAATGGGCAGGCCAGTTACTGCGACTATCATCTTCACCTAGACAAAAATGTATTAGAAAACGAATATTTTAATAAATTAATTTAAGCTTCTACTTACAAAAGATATAAATTAGAAAAAGTAACCTTAAGTAGCACAACCACCAATAGAAAAATATTTTATATAGCAGAGTATACGTTTTTATCCATGAATCTGTAAAAAAAAATAAGGAATTGTTGCCGGCAAATCTCAAATGGTAGTACGACAAATGTACCAACACGGTGCCTGATCAAGCGAGCAATGTTACCTACAAAATATTTTTATTTTTACTCAAAACATGTCTACAGTTTGTGAATATATAACAATACACCCTTAAACTTTCAAACTTTTACATTATATGGTCAAATATTAAATCCAATTATAAGCAAACATTTTATACGGTGGTATTACATTTCAAAACATATCGGCAAGTTTCTATGACATTTCCATCAACCACATGCTTCCTAAGATGCCTTTTCAAATGTTCCTTCCTTTTGAATTTGAACAAACAATGCTGGCATTGAAATCTAGGTTCTTGGCCGCATTCGAATCGTATATGTCTGGATAAATTATCCCTTCGATTGTATCTTCTGTTGCAGAGGACACATTCGAATAATTTTTCTTGGGTTGAAGGAACGGTCAAGTAGTATAACATCCCTAAAAAGAATCGAGTGTTAATATGTTAAAATAAAAAATGAGTCCAAGTAACCAACACAGAAAACTACGCATTTTTCATGCACATTATGTAAGTTTTTTATTTAAAACGAAGTTTACAAACGTTTATTACATACATTTTTTTTCAAAATAATGAGTGTTTAAGTTTACGATGGCGTTTTAAATGTTCCTTTCTTTTGCATCTAAAAAAGCACAATTCGCATATAAATTGCGGTTCTTTTCCACATTCCCAGCGTAAATGTCTTCCCAAGGTACAGGATTTATTGTATTTTTTACCACAATTAGGGCATTGAAAATTTTTACGAGGTCCAACCCATTCTAGAAAAATAATAAAAAATTTAAGGACACTACAATAGCTCGTGGCGTCTACTATATCTATTCGTTAAACGAACAAAATTCACTTTAACTAAGTACAAATAAAGATTCTACATCAAATGAACATTTCTCAAATGAAGATTCAAACTATATTTCTGATGGAATTTTTTCTGACATATTTGGCATTGGAATCGTGGTTCTTTTCCGCATTCGTACGTGATATGGCTTTTGAGATGCTTCTGGTACTTGAAATTTTTCGTGCAATTGTTACAATAATATCTCGTTTCTACTCGAATTAATGAAGGGTGTCCGTTTCCAATTTGATATCGCCCTCCAACTAAAATAAAATTAATATTAATAAGAAAATCTTAAAATTTATCTGCATAGTATTAGGAGAAAAAACATAATAAGTAGTAAATTAGTTTATTTATTTGTAATGTGCCATATTTGACATACATTATTATTTATAACTTAAAGTTTATTGGTGTTCATTTGCATGCACGCGTTTAACATGAGAAGTGAGATTATCTTTTCTTTTGCATTTGTATGGGCATATAGGGCACTTAAATTGTCGTCCTTGTCCACATTGCAATCTTATATGTCGTGATAGACTGTCCTTACGATTATAACCTTTTCCACACTTCATACATTGGAAAAACGTCGTCATTTTATGTTGCATTTCGTAACCTTCCGAGGAAATTGTATAATAATTATTCTCAATGTATCCCCCTACAACAAAAAAAGGCACTAGTAATTTGTATAATAAATTATAAAATGCAATAAACAAATAATTTAGCACTAGTACACAACTACCCTCATTAGTAATAGTTTTTATACAATGTGCTTTATACTAATTTTTTATTCCACCCTTATTCGAGTAGCCTTCACTATTTCAGTGGCGAGATGTGATGCGTTAGTATACAGGTTGTTCAAAAAAAATCTAACTTCAGAAACAAACACCAAGGAAAAAAAGTTTTTTTTTCTATTATACATTCTTATTTGTAACAGAATTTATTTATAGGATTTTATGCATCAAAGTCAAGTGTCTTAAATAGTTTCCTTTTTGTTTGTATTGATAAGAACATAATTGGCATTTGTATTGGGGTTCCTTTCCACATTCGTTTTGAAGATGGTTTCTTAATGAACGTTTTGATTTGTAAGACTTTATACATTTGCTACATCGAAAACGATTTGGATCTGAAAACAATTAGAATTAATATTGGAATATACTTTTTATTAAATGGTTTATATTTTTTTTAAGTAAAAACATTGTAACTCGGAGAATATTTTATTATTGACTCAATAATACATTCATTTTTTCTATATGGAGTGTCATCGCAAGCTTGATAAGACACCTGAAGGTAATTTCTAAAGTGAAAGAAACAATTCCATGGTCTGGTTGTAAGAGGTGTTAGTACACTTTTTTTAGCGATACACGAAAACAAAACAAACTTCACTTCTTCTTGTTCTTGTTTATGGTTTAAGCGTTAATTATTAAAAGTTTCTCCTTCGTTGTGAATATTTATCATATGGTTGCGTAATGTTGTATTTCTTGTAAAATGTTTACTGCAAATAGAGCATGAAAACACCTCTTCTTGACATTCAAATTTTGTATGACGAACTAAAGATCCTTTTGTTTTGTATTTTCTTCCACACTGTATGCATATGAACAAGCCTTCAAAAATGATGACCCTGTGATTGAACTTGTGATGAACTTCAGAAACAAACACCAAGGAAATTTTTTTTTTCTATTATACATTCTTATTTGTAACAGCATTTATTTATAGAATTTTATGCATCAAAGTCAAGTGTCTTAAATAGTTTCCTTTTTGTTTGGATTGATAAGAACATAATTGGCATTTGTATTGGGGTTCCTTTCCACATTCGTTTTGAAGATGGTTTTTTAATGAATATTTTGATTTGTAAGACTTTATACATTTGTTACATCGAAAACGGTTTGGATCTGAAAAGAATTAGAATTAATATTGGAATAGATTTTTAATTAAAAGGTTTAGATTTTTTTAAGTAAAAACATTGTAACTCGGAGAATATTTTATTATGGACTCAATAATACATTCAGATTTTCTATATGGACTGTCATTGGAACCTTGTAGGTAATTTCTAAAGTGAAAGAAACATTCCATGGTTTGGTTGTAAGAGGTGTTAGTACACTTTTTTTAGCGATACACGAAAACAAAACAAACTTCACTTCTTCTTGTTCTTGTTTATGGTTTAAGCGTTAATTATTAAAAGTTTCTCCTTCGTTGTGAATATTTATCATATGGTTACGTAATGTTGTATTTCGTGTAAAATGTTTACTGCAAATTGAGCATGAAAACAACTTTTCTTGACATTCAAATTTTGTATGACGAACTAAAGATCCTTTTGTTTTGTATTTTCGTCCACACTGTATGCATATGAACAAGCCTTCAAAAATGATGACCCTGTGATTACCTAAAAAACATTTTTTTTATAGTAAAAGATATTAAAATGCAGCATGCTTACAATGACTACTGTTACATGATAATCTAATATTGTTTATTGCGCAAAAATTTAAATTACAAAAGGGATTTACACAATAACATCCATATCCTTATGTTTGTTAATTATATGACACTTAAGATTATATTTCCTGTGGGATTTGTGTTCGCAATAAGGACAATTAAGTGATGGGATCCTTCCGCATTCCCTGCGATGTCCCAACATGTGATGACGATATTTGTATAATTTCCCACATTGGTCGCATTTGTTTGATTTTCTTTCTAAGGTATATGAAGCCTTTACACTTATTGATGCTTCATTAAAAAATCCTGAAACATTTTCCATTTAGTTTAATAATAAATAAAAAAATACACAATTAAGCTTAATTAAGTTAAATTGAAATGTAAGGACCCTTAAAATAATTTGCACAAGAATGGTAGGAAAACTTTATTAACATTGCTTTTGTACAAAAAAAATATTACAATTAGAAAACTAAATTATGTACGTTTCGACAATGATTTTTAATGTGATCTTTTCTTTTAAACTTGGCCTTACAATAAGGACATTCAAACTGTCTTTCTTTTCCACATTCGTAATGCATGTGTCTGAGTAAATTATGTCTTCTAGTGTAGACTTTTCCACAAGTAACGCAATTGTTATTTAATGACTTGAAATCTAAAATATAAAACAATTAAATAAAGAAAATAAAAGTTGCGGGAATTAGAACTTCTGAGCCACTAACCCAACGAGGTTGTTTAAAAATATTTAAAACCACGAGAGAAGAATAAGAGTATATTAACGTTTTATGAAAAAATAAAAAAAATAATTACATTCCAAAGTTTATTATACGAGTTAAATTGAAATAATTGTTTTGTGTACGTTTGCACAATGTTTTTTTAAATTATCCTTTCTCTTGCATTTATAAGGACAATACGGACATTGAAATGTAGGTGGTTTGGCACATTCGTATACAATATGTCTTGATAAATTGTAACGTTTGTTGTATGATTTACCGCAGTTAGTGCAATTATATGGGCTTGCTTGGTAGTTGTGGTCTGCATAGAATGCTGAATCTAAAAATAAAAAATTTAATAACAAAAAGATTGGGGGGGGGTGATTAAAAATCATGCTCATATCTTCTTCTAATTAAAAAATAATCATATTACTCATTATATATTTTAAAAACCTATATCTATAACATATTTTTATAATTAACCCCTTAGTAATTATTTATAATAAAGTATGATGTAAGAGAATGCAATGTTTCTTCAGTGTATCCTTCCTTTTGCATTTGTATGTGCAGTAACCACACTGAAACTGCGGATCCTTTCCACATTCGTAGTTAACATGTCTTGAGAGATTATAACTTTGATTATAAGTTTTCCCACACCTCGTACAACTATACTGTTTTTGACCACCATATATTCCATCTAAAAATAAATAGATATGTTAAAATATATGAAAATAAAGCCAAGGGTGTTTTTTTTCTCGAATTATGGTGCCGCTATAAGTTTGACGGCTTGAACCCGGAAACAACGACGTCATACTTTGCTATGGGCGAACTGAACCACCGAGTAGTGGTAGAGAGAGTGTTACAATATAGTATAAATAAATCATCTTCAATAATAATTGCATATTTATTTACTTCATAAGGCACAAAATACTAATTCATTAATAAAAAATTACAATACTGCGTTATGTTGTATAATACAATGCGTCTTGAGTGAATCTTTTCTTTTGCATTTGTATTTGCAGTGGGGGCACTGAAACTGTGGCTCTTTACCACATTCATACGTTACGTGTCTCCAAAGGTTTGATTTTTTATTGTAAGACTTTCCGCAGTTAACGCATTGATGGATGCAAATGTTAGGTTTAACTAGAAACAAGAATATAAATTCGTATTAGATAATCATGCAAAAAATAACATGCAAGGGTAACAAAAAATAAATATTAAAGCTAAAGTTTATAGAGAAACCCGCATCGGATCTTTCTCTGTTCACAGCTTAAAGTGAAGGAAACAATTCGGTTTGATTTTAAGAGGAAGATAGATGCGACATCCTCTTACAGCCGAATTGCTAAATTGTTTCTTTCACTTGAATGATAATGACTTTATCATATAAAGAAAATCATTACTAATACATAATTATACTAAAATTAATATAGGAACATTATACAAAATTTATAAATAAAAAACATGCCCTACAAAACATCTCCGGATATAAATCTTCTTAAGACTTCAACTATGTTTGAGAATGTTTTAATCTGAAATGTGTACTAAGATTATCCCTCCTTTTCCACTTGTGCAATGTGGACAGGAAACCCGTTTTTCCATTCCACATGCATAAGTGAAAGAAACAATTCGGTTTCGTTGTAAGAGGAAGATAGATGCGACATCCTCCTACAGCCGAACTGCTAAATTGTTTCTTTCACATGAATGGTGAACGAAAATCATTATTAATACATAATTATAACAAAAATACAATAGGAACATTATAAATGAAAAATTTGCGCTAAAAAACATCTCCGGTTATAAATCTTCTTAAGACTTCAACTATGTTTGAGAATGTTTTAATCTGGAATGTGTACTAAGATTATCCCTCCTTTTCCACTTGTGCAATGTGGACAGGAAACCCGTTTTTCCATTCCACATGCATAAGTGAAAGAAACAATTCGGTTTCGTTGTAAGAGGAAGATAGATGCGACATCCTCCTACAGCCGAACTGCTAAATTGTTTCTTTCACATGAATGGTGAACGAAAATCATTATTAATACATAATTATAACAAAAATACAATAGGAACATTATAAATGAAAAATTTGCGCTAAAAAACATCTCCGGTTATAAATCTTTGTGTTTTAATCTGCAATGAGACCTAAGGTTATCCTTCCTCTTACACTTGAAAGGGCAATGTGGGCAGGAAAACTGTTTTTCCTGCCCACATTCATACGTAATGTGTCTTTGTAATGTAGCTCTGCAGGTGTAAATTTTTCCACAACCATCACAGCGACGATACACGGGATGTGAATCTAAAAGGAGAACTATTTTAAAAGCTTATTTTGATCACCCTATATAATAATATACTACTAATCAAAAGAGTTATGCGTTTATTTAAGAAATAATTTTACATAAAATTTCTTATCCTAAGTCTTGCGGTGTTTTAGGAGGCAATGCCTTCTAAGATTGTCTTTTCTGTTACATTTAAAAGTGCAATAAGGACATTCACAACATTTATCTTTTCCACATCCGTATTGGATATGTCTCCAGTAACTTCGTCTTTGGTTGTAAACTTTTCCACAAACATTGCAGCAGTATACCGTGGAAAAGGCTAAAAAAGATGCGATTAGTAAATATTACTAATACACAGGAATAAAAAATTAATTTATTGTAACATTAGGGAGAAAAGGATTAACACGTAAAAAAATAAATAATATAAGCATCAATGAATTTTATTTTAATTACATTTATTTTTATAATCCTGAAAAAAAGTTTTTACTCTAAATATTTCTTCTGATGTTTTAATACGCAATGAGTCTTGAGATTATCTTTTCTGTTGCACTTGTAAGGACAATAAGGACATGGAAATTTACGTTCATTTCGACATTCAAACTTTACGTGTCGCATTAGATGTTTTCGGTTACTGTAGACTTTACCACAATTTTCACAATAGGCAATTTTCATTCCTGTGTGCATTACATCGTCGTAGAAATCTACAACATTTCAACATATGTAAGATACGTTCTAGTAAACAAAAGAAAATTCTAAATACTTGATAAGAAGAAGAAGAAAAAAAAACATACAGGCTGATTATTTAAGAAACAATTCAAAGGCATCCTGAAATTAAACTATTACGGCTTAACACCGACTCTACAAGATACTTACGTATGTAGTACCACTAAAAAAACATTTCTAAAAGAGATTTCTTTATTATTTTCAAATAAAAACAAAGGGATTATTCTAAATGTGTTTTATAAAAATGTGTTTGCACATGAATTTTTTGATATGCTTTGTACGGACACTTTGTGCAACTAAACATTGGTTCCTTGCCGCAATCGTATCTTAAATGACGATTTAATGCCTTTTTTGAAGAATACCTCTTATAACATTGGGTGCAGATAAAACTTTTAGGCACACATGGGATTCCTAAAAATAAAATATGTTAAAATTTGAATAAAAACAATAAATCAACATTGATTATAAAAAAGGAAACGCTCATTGATATTTAATTATTTTATTTCAAGATAGACACAAATCCCCTAAACAGAAGGAAGAAAAATAGAGGCATTATTTGATATTAAAAATACCTAAGTGCTAAAATACATTATTTTGTGAAACAAATTATTTTTTTAATGTTAGTTTGTTTCTGAAACTAACAAGGAATACAAAATTCGGTTTTAATACAAAATTCTATTCTATTTAAGGGCGTGTACCCCCAAAAAAGTGCACCATTGGAGTTGTAATTTCATTCAACCATTTTATTTTCAATCTCTTCTTCATTTTCTACTTGAGGTGTGTTATGTACTTTAAAATGTCTTTTCAAGTCTCTCCCACGCTTGGTTTTGTATTGACAATTAGGAATGGGACAGAAAAATCTTGGTTGTTTTCCACAAACGTATCTTTTATGATTTAGATAACCATCCGGTGCTTTAAATACTGTTCCACAAGTTGAACATTTCCGTGGTTTATTTGGTGGATCTAAAATATGAAGACGTTAGTATTTATTACGAAAAAATATAATAATAAAAAAAATAAAATAAACTTTTAAATGTAAATTAATTTATTAAACCAATATAAATATAATAAAAGATACCCATTACCTAAAAGGTGCAAATAATAACAGATTAAAGTTCTACTAAAGAAAGAAACAAAACATTCCTACACAGTGCACCGCTTATTGCAATATAATATATGATGTAAAATATAAATCAATTATAATCAAACTTAACAAGATATAAAATTTATATAATTATAATAAATAGATTAGTAATTTAGAAAATATAGTTTTGGACGGTAAAATATTTAGACAAAAAGGTGGTATTAAAAATATTTTCCTATTGTACTGTTCCTAGTATTACACATACTTCCCAAATAGCTTTCTTTTCAATCCCTAATTTATTTAATTACCCACTATAAACTAAAAGCTACATAAATATAATATTCTTTTGATTTGAGAGTTCAACAGAACTTTTAACTAGATTCCAGGGGGTTAACATAGCAATATAGGGTATTTCTTATATAGTGGCGAGCTAAAGAAAAGTTCAAGGCGCCACGATTGTATGACAAGGGTTTAACAAGTCTTTGCCCGGTCACTTGCAATTTTACATCGATAGGTCGCCACTTAAAAAAAAATTACCATAATAGTACCATTTTGTATTATAATCAGCCTAAATATTATTGCCATAAAAAGTAAGGCACAGTCATCATAAGATATGGTTTCTAATTAAATCGAAGAAGACAAATGATGTTTCCGAACATGCACCCCTAAGTTCCCTTTTTGTTTAGCACGATAAGGACAAATAGGGCAGCGATATTTTGGTTCTTTTCCACCACATTCAACTTGTTCGTGTCGACGCATCGTGGATTTCCAACGATAACGTTTTCCGCAATGGCGACAAGCAAATTGAGAATCGCTGCTGTATCCTGGACGGGTCACCTGCTGACTTAAACGTTTAAATTTACGCATTGATTTTCCTCCATTTCGTGTCTTAATATTTGGAGAGGGAGATTTTTGTAACAGAGAAAGCAATACCTCGTTCCCTTCAGGCGGTACGATTGAATCCAAAACCAAAAATTCTGCAATTTAAAAGTTTAACAATTATAAAACAGTTTCGAAACTATAGAAAAAAACTCAAACCAAATTAAATTAAGTATGTACAAGAAAAATGATAGGAAATTAAAAAAATCCCATTAAACAATTTTTTTTTATTCTATTTACAAACTTACATAATGTTAAATTATAAACAAAAAAAATCATGCCACAAATATTTTATTTATAAATACCTCTTTTATGTTAGTATGTTATTGCTTGTGAAATATTCACCACCACTAAATTTTGTGCCCTACACTGCTAATGAGCCTTAACAAAGACAAAAAGCATTTTTTTTTGTAGTATAAATCACAATAATTTTGAATCTACCGCAATCACAGCCAAAACCAAGCAGTACTCAACACGGTCTCTTTATTTTTTTAAGTTTTCTACAGTCTAGAAAATGGTATTACAATCAAAACTTCTTTTTCTGGATGCTGATATCGTATATGCTTTAAAAGGTTACATTTTAGACTTGATCTCATCCCACAATGACCGCACTCATATTGTTTTTCTTTCCCTCCACATTCGTATTTCAAATGTCTCGATAAAGAACTTTTAAGACGATATCGTCTATGACATTTTGCACAACTGTACTCATTGGACCCCGTTTCACCTAAAATAATCAAAGTATTAATACATTAAAAGATAATTAAACGAGAAAGGTATTTCTTTTATATAGGTACCTATAATAAAGACCAGATTTCTATTTTTTTTACAGAGTTTATTGAAATTTTTTTTTACAGTTCTTACGATTCTTTCAGAAAAAATCCTTGTTCCGGTACCTACTTGCCTTTTTAGTCACAAAGGTCTTAGATCATACAAAACCGGGATATATTTTATTTAAAAAAAAATTACATTTTACATGGCACAAACATATTAAAGTTTTTTTTAATCAACTACTCCATGGATGAGTTACATAGCCTGTAATTATAAATTCTTTCCTCTGTGAACTGATAAATGTCTGGCTAAATGGTGTTTGTAAAAAAAACTAGCATTGCATTGATTGCAAAAAAACTTGGGAGTTTTTCCACAAACGTAATGTAAATGATTACTGACTGATTTTTTTAACTTATATAATTTTCCACAGTTTGGACAGGCATATCTTGTTGGATTTGGTACGAAGTTACCAAAAGTTATTCCAAAAGTAAATCCACCTAAAATTTAAATTAAATTAATTTCTAATAAAATATTAAAAAAATACTAAATACTTGAAAAAATGGAACATGCAAAAAAAAATGTCGAAAATAGTTCGTCAAACATCTAAAAAGTTTGCGAAAGTTACGCAAGTTGTACTTGACAACCCGCCGCTGGAAAACCGTCTGCCCCAGGACGACTCGACGTCGTGTCGGTCCGAGAAGTTTATTACTTGATTTATGGTAACTAATAAAATATGGTCTCTTTACAAGGGTGTTGGAACAATAGAGAATATGCTCTTGATATCGAAGGATTCTGCAAAGCAGACATTTCTCGTGTACTACTACCCCTTGGGGGTAAAAACTTCAGTATTTAATACACAATATAAAAAACCATACTACAAAATCTTAAGAATATTTTATTGTTGTTGTTATAATACGTTTTTGAAATGTCTTGTCTTTATATGAACCTTAAGATGATTTTTATGTTTAAATCCACGACTACAAATTGAACATAAAAACCTTGGTTCGACTCCACATTCGTATTTAATATGCCTTGATAAGTGTCCTTTTTGTTTATATGAAGAACCACAGTTAATACAAGCATAACGTCCATTTTCATTCATTATGTAAGGAATATCCGTACCTAAAACAACTATGCATTAAAAAAATGATTACATTCTTATTAACACTCCATGCAGAGATAACACAATGTTTCGAACACAGGACACACAGTTTTTTTATTAATTGTACGTCTCTGAAAAATTCATTATCCTGAAAAATAACAATTAAAAAAACAGCACTCGGTTGATTTTTGATCACCCCATATATTTAATAGGGAAAAAAACACAAAATTAGTGTGTTTAATGATTTATTTTTCAGAAGGATTATGTATGGCTACAATATGTTTTCCGAGATCACTCTTATGTTTATATCTACGACAACAAAAATTGCATTCGAACTTAGGTTCGACTCCACACTCATATTTAAGATGCCTAGAAAGATGACCTTTGTGTTTATACGACAAACCACATCTTAGACAAACGTATCTTCCATTTTCGTCTATGGAATAAGGATATAGACAAGCACCTAAAAAGATTTCAATTAATAAAAGAATTAAACAATTATGTGCCATAACCACATGCAACAAAAAATATTTTATCTAAGAAATTGTTTATTTTTTAATAGTTTATTAGCTTAATAATATTATTTCTAGAATAATACAGTACTGTTGCGTTATATGTATTGTAAACAAAAGGACCTATCGTTATTCGCTTTAAAAAAGTCGGAACATAAAACGAGCCTAACATTTAATAGTATATTGTATAACTAGTGCTGAAAATTGGATATTTCAAACGAGTATGAAAGTTTGAGCCACGAGCCTTGGCGAGTGGCTTAAGCATACGAGTTTGAAATATCCATTCAGCACGAGTTGTACACTGTACTTTTCCGACGACCACAACTTTTCCGACCACCACTTAATTCTGTTTTAAAAATAGCAAAATAAAAAAATTAATGAATTATAACATTTTATCATCCATATCGTCCATATCAACAGCAAAACTATATAAAATATAAAATTATGTGAATTAAATGTATTTACCTCTTTTATTTATTACAATTTACCAATTTTCTTAATAAAAATTCGGCTAGTAACAGGTTAGTAGGTACTGCACTTCGGTGCATTTGCTACAATTTGACGTTTCAATATTTAATTTTTAATAAAATGAATGACGATTTTCAAAGTGGCCAACTATTTTTTATCGTCTAGCGTGTGAAATATATTGCACACGCTCATATCACACGGTTTCGTTGCCATGCGAAATATACAATTTTCAGTAACAGTAAACGGTGCGAATTTGGTCACATTTCATAGTGGTCGTCGGAAAAAGCCATTTTTAAGCTGAAACTTTGATTATACCATTGAGTGCGCATAAAGATAGGATCTTATTTTTTAAATTTTTGAAAGTACTCCAAGTGTCTTAATTTTCTGTGCAATTCCATTGCATTTTTGCGTTTAAATCCTCGATTACAAACGGGACATAAAAAAGACGGTTCTTTATCACATTCGAATTTAATGTGCCTTGATACATCGCCTTTATACTTGTAGGATGCTCCACATTTGCAGCAAACAAAACGTCCTGCTGGGTTTAATGTGTATAAAGTAGAATCTGAAACAAATTTTTTATTTAATTTACGTAAGAGGAAAATTTAATTTAATGTAACAATAAATCGTCTTTGGTGGCGCGTCTTGCGTTTGAAATTCGGAGCCAGTTCGAATTGATTGTGAATATAGGAAGGGATGGATTTACAAAACATTTTTCTGTGCCCTAGCTATATTTCTGTCTACTTATAAAAATTACATAATATTAGTAGTAATATTAAATTAAGACGTATAAAAAACGTCATTGATGTGTTTCAATTTAATATGAAGTTGTAGTCTGCGATTGCGTGAAAATCTACGATTACAAAGATTACAAATGTAATTGCGTTGTAATCCGCATTCCGATTTCATATGACTTGTAAGGTCTCGTTTGTATTTATACGAAGATCCACATTTGGAGCAAACGAAGCGTGCAACTGGTGGGCAATACAAGGGATCTAAAAAAAATTGCAACTTTAGGACATACATATTTACGAAAGAAACCCCATACCACTCTAGCTAACTCCAGCGCTATCTTCAGATTCTATCACCCTGGCTTGTAATAGGCGTTCCGAGTCTAAATTATGTTTATTCTTGTTTTATTTACACCCTAATTGGTATTAATATAAAAAAGTACTCAAACAAAATAAAATTGCATAGTTAAAAAAGAAACATTGACATTAAATATCCCAACAGGACCTTTCTTTTTGTATAACATTCGTTTGATCTAAAAAAAAAAAGTTTATTTCTTATTTACAGTGATGTATTGTACAGACAGACAGTCTATAACTTCAAACAGCCTCTTTATTGCTACTTACATTTTCATCGGAAAAGCTCGTATTTTTCAGTTTAATGACAACTCTGTTCGTGGTACGTATAGGAAAACTCAATAAAATGTTTGACGTATGTTGTGCAATTCTTTGTTGTTTACTACTCGATAACATACTACGCTATCAAACTTGACAGTTTCCAATTTTAGAATTATTTACTTCAGAATAAAAGAATTTAAACATTTCATTCCAATAATAAGGATAATGGGATTAAGTGAAAGGTAGAACGAAGGTCGAAAAGAAAAGAAGGCAAAAAATTTAATATTAATTTCAAAAATGATTTTAACAATTTCAAAGCACTTAAATTATAATTAAATCACAATTCAAAGCAGTAGAAATATAAAATATGCGGATATTTACGTATTACAGACTTGATCAATCCAAGTCTGTACTCTTCTTAACTTTAAAATAAGTGTTTGCGTCGTGTATTTCTAATTCCCTATCGTTTAAACACTTAAAAATTTATATAATTCAAAGGAATACATTTAAATTTACCACCAAACATAGCAATATTCCTACACTGTGTTCTGATTGGTTAACAATCGAAAGTCGTTTGTTTACGGCTGTGTTACAAGTGAAGTGGTTATTGCTGTGTTTAAATGCAAATAATTATATTAAAAACTTCAGTTGAAGCCTCAAAGGTATGTTAAACTTAAAGTACGAATTGTAAGGGATATTTTAGGATATTTAGAATTGGTCAAATTATTTTTTTAAACATAAATATCGGTTTTCTAAAATTCGTTCCATGCATCTCTTATACCGATATGTCAAACAGGTGTTCAGGCGTCCGCTGTTTGACACAGCCGCTGCGGCTGGATTTAAATGTTAAAATAAGTTGTTTGTTATTTCCTGTGGGAGACCCAAAGGTAAATAAAATATAAAGTTTAATTTATGAGGAATGATTTGGAGTAATTATATTAGGCAGGGGTATTTTTATTAAAATTTTATGACTATTTGAAATTCGATTAAATGGTAAGAATTTTGTGTCCAGCGCCATCTCTGCAGGTTGACATGGCGCGAATTTCGAATGTTTGAATCGGTGGGTACGGGAAAGGTTGTGTATGTGATGACTCTAACGAAAAAAATAGTGAACCGATTTTGATGAAATTTGAAATGTAGGGGTATATCGAAAAGTCATCGGCAAAACAAGCTTTTCAAAAAAATCGGAAACCGGAAGCGGAAGTTAGACATGTTTTTTTGGTAGCATTTTTTTCAGAAGCGAAATTTGGAGAATCTGAGTAGGGGATATGAAAGAAGACCATAATTCAAGGGAAACAGTTTTTTGTCGGACTCTCTAATTTCAAAATGGCGGCCACTATGAATTTTTCAAAATTTCGACTTTAACGCCCCATAACTCAAAAACTAGTTATCTGATCAGGTTCCGCAATGAAAGCCCTTTGGCGGTACTATACCATGAAGAAAAAATTATTTAATAAAATTATTTAGTAATTAACAAATTAAGTTTTTTGTAGTTTGATCCTTAAATAGAATTAAGCCGACGAAAATTTTATATTTTATAACTAATTCTGTTTTTTTTTCTTTATACAGTGTACAGTGTTTCCAGTTTCCATAAACAGTGTTTCCGAAGACGTCAGTCAAAACCATCGATGGTCAAAATCTCGCGAGGCCAAGAGGACCTGTGACTTCGGAAAAGCGTTGGCAAAGGTAGGATTTTAAGTGACAAATTGTCACTGACCAACCACGAAGACGACTACTGGATTCAAGACTTGCTGCACATTTTGAGAATGCCCTCTTCGTTCCCCCCACACTCATAATTTCTCAGTATTAAAGTAAGATAGGGTTTTCAGGTACAGGTTTCAGAGCAAAAGAATTAATTAATTATTTTGCTTTTTCCATTGCGTCCAGCCCTCCCCTTTGTAATTATACCTACAGTGTATTTGTTTTTTTTTTTCTGAAAATATGAATTAAATTAATTACAGGGCATCAAAGATTAGCTTTCAAATAGTTTTTAACGAGTTACGTCATAGTGTAAAATAGATACCTAGGTACTTAAATTTTTCTGAAAAAGTTCCGATTCCCTTCTAAAAATAAAATAATTGCTTATAAAAATAAACATACGATTATTTCAGCATCATCATTACATGAATTACTATGTAAAAATGGTCCTTCACTTGCATTATTTTGTGTGTTTTAGTTGAAGTTGATGATCGGAATTTGTGTAGTATTCTTGTGTTATTTTTAATGTTTATCTCACCCCCTCGTCACAGTTTAGGATGTTGTGTTTATGTAGTAATGTGACATTTCCGATTATCAAGTTTGGCTTGTACAGGTACTGAGAGATTAATTATTGTAACGTAAACGATTTTTTATATATTTTTTCCTTCATGTTAATATGAAATGCATTACAAAAGACATTTTTTTGTCATGTAAACTTTCAAAGTTGTTATAGATTGTCAGTTATGGGTTATAAAAGAAAGCATTCAAATTTTTTTGAAATAAATTAATCCTTTAATATCTGTGCAATAATTTCTTGTTGCTAACCATTTCATTTCTTGCAGCTATGTGGGATGCTGTCTCCGCTAGCGAGACGCATCTAATTGTTACTGTGGAGGAAACATTTTGGTGCAACGATATTATATCATAAAGCAATAACAGAGAATAAAATTCCCACGAGGAATAGAAAAAACACCAAGAGTGTTTAAAATAAAAAAGTTCCTTTAGAAACAGAGAATATATTAAAAATGTACCACGAATGCTCTGACATTCTGGTAACAAAAAGCAAAATTTCCTGGGTGGAAACAAAATTTCCTGGGTGGAAATAAATTGCAATACTAAATGCAAATTTAACAGGAGTGCTATGACATTCCAAGATCCCTACTGGGACAAAAAATTACTAGAGTGCTATGACACAGTAATAGAAAATACCAAATAGGTATAAAAATTTATCAGTAATACCTTGCCAATCCTGTAATCAAGTTGTTGCTTGTGATTAATGGAGTTACACAATATGAGAATGTCTTAAACTTTTTGTTTCCTCCACGGTGGCAAAGAGGGGGTTCTTTGAAATATATTTTTTATGTACATTCCTGAAAAATTTTTCAGGTACTTTCTTAAAAATCTTATTGGTACTTTTAAGTACCTACCAAATATTTTCTCTGCGCAAGGCTTCTTTGCCTAACATTTTTTTTTCGGTTGCGGCGCGACTGTGAGTTACTTTCTTAAAAATATTAATGGTACTTTTATGGTACTTTTAAGTACCCACAAAATATTTTCTCTGCGCAAGGCTTCTTTGCCTAATGTTTTTATCGGTTGCGGCGCGACTGTGAGTTACTTTCTTAAAAATATTAATGGTACTTTTATGGTACTTTTAAGTACCCACAAAATATTTTCTCTGCGCAAGGCTTCTTTGCCTAACGTTTTTATCGGTTACGGCGCGGCGAAAAATAGTAGATAAGTATTTGTACAGTATTAAGTAATTACAGTTTACAACATTATTCGTTGTACGTACCCTAAAAGGGTAAAGGTTAGTATAATCGTATGCCAATATTTTTGGTATAGGTACAACGTCTTCCTTTCGGTAGTCGGTATTTTTTTCGCGGTTGCTTCGTCACTTTTTCTTGACAGCAAACTTTTTTTCTTGACCGAACAAGACCAAGGTGTTAGTGTAAGTGCCCAAGGTATTTCATTTAACAAGTGGAACAGTCAAGGAGAGGCCAAAACATCTGGTAGAATCCTGCAGCTCCAAAGATGAAATGGAAGAGTTAAGAAGAGGGAGGCCAAAACATCTGAGAGAATCCTGCAGCTCCAAAGATGAAATGGAAGGGTCAAGACGAGACCAAAACATTTGGGACACCCTTAAGAAAAATTCAAGAGGAAGATTGTATGCCTATTAGGATCCCTTAGGAGAGCCTATGAGGGAGAAGGTTTATTTATGAAGATTGCAGACCGATTCATCAGAATTCGAGGGATCAACACAGGGGTTAAAACTACAATAAATTATTGGGATGTAATATTTTTTTTGTATAATGTAATGTTTGCTTAACTAATTGCAAGGATTTTTAGATTAAATTTTTTTTCCTGAAGGAAGGAGTATTTGGGAACGAATTTAGGTACATTTTGTTAGGTACTATGCTTGAATTTCTGTGGGTAGATAGTTACCATCACAGTACACTGACTACCATGTCTATACTAATCGATACTTATTATACAACGCTTTTTTGATATTTTTTTAATGATTTTATTAGAAATGAGATTTTGAGAGTAAATTTCTAATGTCTAAATTATTTTCAACGTGCAAATGCATACACTAACAGAAAGTAAATATTCAAAACTGCAAATTGAGTACTTGCATTCTTTTAGTAGATATGTTTTGTTTGTACGATGAAAGTTGTAATATTTTTAATAATTAGGTAACCGAAGGAACTAATGCCCAAATTATTTTCAACGTGCAAAGGCATACACTAACAGAAAGTAAATATTCAAAACTGCAAATTGAATACTTGCATTCTTTTAGTAGATATGTTTTGTTTGTACGATGAAAGTTTTAATATTTTTAATAATTAACCGAAGGAACTAATGCCCAAATTATTTTCAACGTGCAAAGGCATACACTAACAGAAAGTAAATATTCAAAACTGCAAATTGGGTACTTGCATTCTTTTAGTAAATATGTTTTGTTTGTACGATGAAAGTTTTAATAATTTTAATTATTAACCGAAGGAAAAATATTCTCATTTCTGGTAGGATTTCATAATTAATCACTTTGGTAGGTGTTAAGGCGACTTAGATTATTCATAAACTCATAAGAATTTTTTTAGTTTCATACATTTGCTTACAAATCCATACATCAGCGATTTTTTTGTGGGGACTTTCAAAACAATTAGGTAGGGGGTAATAAGGGGTTGGGGCAAAGCAGTTTGTTTTCTTGTTATTTTCACTGATACTATTTACATGATTTGCTTATAAATCCATTAAGTAATTCTTTGCCTAACGTTTTTTTTTTCGGTTACTGTGAGTACCATATAAAAAGATTTAATCTGTAAGCATTATTAAAGCAATACCAGTTTTTGTATTATACATTATACATACACACGCACCCACAGACACACATTTTTTCTAAACCACTTTTTTGGGTACACGTATTTCCGCGAAAATCTCAATTTGGAAATTTTTCATGGTATCAATAGTTCCCATATATACCAGTGGTGGTATGGGAAAGTAAAAAAGGTATCTAGCACCCCCTTATGGTTAAGATCGATGATGTAAAAAGTAAGTGTGATTATTTTGGGGGGGGTCGATTCGAGTTTCGTAATTTCAGCAAAAGGAGTTGCCGCAAACACAATAAGAGGGCTTTTAACTGCTTAGAATTATGATTTACGATGTTAGTTTGCGGCGTACTTCGCATAATTACTAAGCACAACCAACAGAGCTCGAACAAAACATGATATAATGTGCCGAGTTTATATAGATGGAAGCAAATGGTGAGCCCTAACACAAATCCCACCTCTAATCCGGACATTTCTCAGTTCAACGTGAACTTGGAGAGATAAAAGTCCGGATTTCAGTTTGCGGAACTCCGGGGCCACTCCGTAGCCAACAGGTCCGACCTGTGTAATTTACGTAAGAGGAAAATTTAATTTAATGTAACAATAAATCGTCTTTGGTGGCGCGTCTTGCGTTTGAGATCGGGACCCAGTTCGAATTGATTGTGAATATAGGAAGGGATGGATTTACAAAACATTTTTCTGTGCCCTAGCTATATTTCTGTCTACTTATAAAAATTACATAACATTAGTAATAATATTAAATTAAGTATAAAAAACGTCATTGATGTTTCAATTTAATATGAAGTTGTAGTCTGCGATTGCGTGAAAATCTACGATTACAAAGATTACAAATATAATTGCGTTGTAATCCGCATTTTGATTTCATATGCCTTGTAAGGTCTCGCTTGTATTTATACGAAGATCCACATTTGGAGCAAACGAAGCGTGCAACTGGTGGGCAATACAAGGGATCTAAAAAAATTGCAACTTTTAGGACATACATTTTTACGAAAGAAAACCCATACCACTCTAGCTAACTCCAGCGCCAATACCACCGAATCAACTAGAATTGTATGGGCCTTAGCAATACTCTTAGACTGTACGAAATTAATTTCCCTCAACCATTGTGCCTACTTGATCAGATTTTCCATCCCAACTTGTATAATTAAAATTCTTTCGTTGCTAAAACTCTTTATTGTTAAATATCTAACACTTTATAGATCTAATGCTAAGGGATGGGGATGGATAACAGCAATATGATTAACAAGATGGGTTTTACGTTTAAATTTTTTAGAACAGATGCCACATTCGAATTGACGTTCTACACCACATTCCCATCTAACGTGTACGCCTAAAGTACTCATATGTTTATAAGAAGTTCCACATTTGTAACATAAAAACCGACCACCTGCATCTCTAGGCTTAGGATACTTGGATCTTGATTTATCTAAAACAAAAAATAGTTTAGCACAAGTTAAGTGAAAGTAAAAGCAAAATAAAAAAAATACTAGTTTTATTCTATATACTTATGGGATTTTATTTAATTGCATAATAAAAATAACTACAATTAATTATGCACACATGCAATATGTCCTTGAAGATGAGTTTTACGTTTGAATTTACGATTACAAACGTTACATTTGAACTGTGGTTCGACACCACATTCAAATCTAACATGTTCTCCTAAACGAGACTTGTGTTTGTAAGAATTTCCACATTTAAAACAAACAAAACGTCCGTTTTCGTTTATACAATATGGATAACCTTGTGGAACTCCTGGAACAATAAGAAATAAATCAGTATCAACGAAAAATAAAAATAAAAAAGATTTAAACACGAACAAAAAAAGAAGAATTTAGATTAAGCTTACCAGTTGTCATAGTGTCACGAGGTGATGTATTATTACCCAAGTAGATTATCTCTCAAGTAAAAGAGACTATCTGCATCACTGTACTATCTTTTAGTGCTGGACTTATCAGTTAAAGAAAGGAAAATTATCCACCCTAAACCTTGTGGAATGAGATCACTGTGAACCCGATACGTCAAATT
The DNA here is from genome assembly GCA_963082805.1 of Hemicrepidius hirtus. Taxonomy (NCBI): domain Eukaryota; kingdom Metazoa; phylum Arthropoda; class Insecta; order Coleoptera; family Elateridae; genus Hemicrepidius; species Hemicrepidius hirtus. The sequence continues at coordinate 31,612,932 of OY720165.1, forward strand.
ATGCGCGAGGAACTTATTTTCAGTCCCTATAGGGATGAAACTGAAAATCGTTAAATACGTTGAAGGATTTCAGTGCGTACATGTTTCCGGCAACTTCGTCTTATATTAAGGGTTGGATAAGGAGAATATAAGACTTAAAACGGTTTATTAAAATAAAACCCCTAAACTTCTACAAAAAAATTCACAATCAGAAATAATTACATCCTTCAACTGAATATTATATTTCTAACAAAAACTAGTTTAAAAATAAAAAGTATTTTGTAATATTTTATGTTATACCATGTACATGAGCAATATGAAAACGAAGGTATGTTTTACGTTTAAATTTCCGATTACATATACCACATTCGAACTGTGGTTCTACCCCACATTCGTATCTAAGATGCTCGGATAACGCCCCTTTGCGTTTATAAGAATGTCCACATCTGGAGCAAACAAATCTTCCATTTTGATCCACAGAATAAGGAATACCCTTAGACGATAAGGGAATACCGGCACGGTTCATACCTGAAAAATAATTCAATGAACCATATCGAATAGACTGAAGGATAAGGCCTAATTTTTAAGCACATGGCACAAATAATCACCCTGTATACTTTTATTTAAAGCATCTACAATGATAAATAAGCACCTCTAATTTTTTTAATTACATCTAACTCAAGCGACCCTTTAGAGACATGCCTGAAAATTAAGCTACGTGGGTCAAGTCTGCAATAGCAGACACTAATGACGTTTTATTTACCAAGATGTTGTTTATACGGTATTATATATGGTGTTCCTAGATAAATAAATGAATATTGTGTGCCTACGCACAGAGCTATAACAACTCATTTTTATTTAAAGTAATTTCCTGACAATTATTGGTACTTAAAACATATCATTTGTAGAATGTTGTAATTGTACATGCGATTGTAATCGATTTTTATGTTTAAATCTACGATTACAAAAGCTGCAAATAAATTTTGGTTCTACTCCGCACTCGTATCTAAGATGTCTTGAAAGATGACCTTTCTGTTTGTACGACAAACCACATCTAAGACAAACAAAACGTCCGCTCCCATCTATAGTATATGGAAATCTGCGTACACCTGCAAGAAGTATATAAATTATTTTTTTACGGACAAATAAATCCAAACTTAGTTATAATTTTATTAAAATACCTACAAATCCTTATTAGGATCAAGTTTGCTACAATGAAAACATGTTTTTATTAGTAATCTTGATTTATTTATAAAAAATCAAAATGTTTCTATTGCACAAGTGCTTTCTACGTGTCTTCTAATAAATATTAATACATTAGTCGTCAATATTTATTTAAACATTCTATAGGGCATCTCTTAGGGTTTCGTTGTGCATGCATACTTAAGATGCCTTAAAAGTCGTCCTTTTTGTTTGTAAGAAGAACCACAACCGCCACAAACATAAAGTCCTTGTGAATTAATATGGATTCCGGATGCTTGGCACGTTTTATTAACACCTGAAAAGATAGAATTAATAATTTTTGTCTTATAAAACATTAATTTTATTATTAAACCACAACACTGGGAGATCGCGAAAGATTTCAACACAGAACACGCAACCGATATTAGTTTTTTTTTACAGATAAATGGAATTTATTTATATCTTCAAAAAGTTTACAATTATATAATTTGTTAGAAATTAAGAACGATGTTTTGAAATTATATGACTCTTCAGATTTCCTTTCTGCTTTGCTTTAAAAGGACAAAGGTAGCATTGAAAGCGTGGCGGCTTTCCACATTCGAATTTCATGTGTAATAACATTGATCTTCTATGTTGATATTTATTTCCACACGTTGGACATTGGTTTCTTGCCATATCTAAAGAAGAAAAATTATTCAAATCAATAATAAACAAAAAAATATCTACGAATTCTTAATCAAGTTCAAGGTTTAGACGTAAAAGCCTTTTAGATCTTGAAAACTTTCCGTACCGTTTATTTTACTCTGAAATTTTGGCGCCCAAAGTGGGGTCCGGTTCCACAACCTTGAGATTCAGAGTTGATGGGATTATTGGGATTATGGAAAACCTTGGACTTGAATTCAAGGGTGCTGGGTTGATTCAAATTACTGTATAGGTACTATTCTTTAGAAAAAATCTTAATTCAATATTAAAAACATAAGCTTGGATTAAATATTTATTGAATACGTTTACAAAATGTATATTTTAAATGTCCCTATCAGTATTCTTCGTATGTCTTCCTATATGCTTCTTAAGGTTTCCTTTCAAAAACGTTTTATACGAACAAATATGGCATTCAAACGATGGCGATTTCCCACATTGATATTTAAGATGTTCCACTAAGGAAGTTTTGTATTTGTAAACATTTCCACATTTCATGCATATATTATGACCTGAAATAAAGAAAATATTAAGAAATAATAAAAAAAACAACAAATATCTACGGGATTGTAATTAAAACCAGTCCTTGAAATGTATTAGGGCTCATCCGTCAGGGCTACAGTGGAACTGGAGCAATATCTGACTACTGAGCCCTAAGAAAATGAGGTTTGCGTTGTTTGAAAGACTTGAAAATTATCAAAATACTTTATTAAAAAAATCTTCCTCATTACATAGTAACATTCATCATATGATGTTTAAGTTTAAGATGTCGTTTAAAATTCCCTTTTTGAAAGCACTTGTAAGAGCAAACTGGGCAAGTAAATTGGGGTTCCTTTTGGCATTCGTATTTCATATGTTTGTAAACTGATGCATTGCATTTGTAGCCTTTTCCACAGTCTCTACAAAAGTATAAGAGCTCATCAGATTTTGAACGACCTAAAAAAATTAAAAAGTAATATTTTACTCACCGATAAGAAAAAAGTGAAAAATGTGCTGAAATAGGAAACTACAAGCTTAAAAGTACCCAAAGTTGTTTATTCATAAAAAAAATTATACCAAGGAAGTAACCAACGTGCGAGACTAACTACTAAAAACGAACGCAATTATGGTTTACTTATTTTATTTCCTTACACTTTTATTACTAATACAAAGCATTTTTCTCTAAATTATTTTATTAAAAGCACGCAGAAACAAAATAAAATTGGTCATAATTTTAATTTGCGTATTATGTCTCAGAAATTGAATTTTTGCCTGAATATATTGCATAATCTTTATGTTTATGGTATAAATGTTGCTTGATATTTCCTTTAGTTTTAGATTTATAGGTGCAATCAGTAACTGGGCAAGAAAATTGCGGTGCTTTACCACATTCGTATTTTTTATGAGAATACAACGAAGTGGGGTACATATAAGACCTTCCACATGTATCGCAAGGAAAAAATCTAGCATCCCTTTGTAGCATGTCCAAACCACGAAGGAAATCTGTAACAGTATTACGTTAGTATTAAAAAAAAGTAAAGAAAAACGGGGTCATAAACAAACGCAATGAATACAGCAAGATTGTCGCGTGTGTTCAATCGAGGGAACTGTATGTACGCCCAGTTGAAGACAAAACATTTATTTCAAGAAAATTGAAGAGAATTACATTAAAAAAAATAAATTAGTATCACAGGACAAATATTACAACCAGATATTCGACAATAATAGGAAGAAATTAATATTCTTCTGAAAGTACCTGAAAGGATTTTTCAGACCCCCTTCACGACAAACATTCAAATTTCTATTAACAACATCCTTAAAATACAAACAGTAATTAATTTCTATGTTTATTAATAATATGTTGTTTTAAATTTCCTCTTCTTTTCGATTTAAAATTACAACCAGGAACAGAACAAGCAAATTGCGGTTCAACCCCGCATTCATATTTTTTATGTTGGGTTAATCCATGTCGATGTGTGTACGCTCTTCGACACGTATCACATTTATATCGTTTCCTTCCTGGAAAAAAATAAAGGGTAAAAATAATTTCGGATTAGAATTCCCTACACAGAAATCTAGAAAACTCCCCCCCGAGAAAAATAATATCCAGTAATCCTTTAAATATTTATTAATAACGAAAGTTACATCGATAAATGCATTCTTGCAATGTGTTTTCGCAAATTTCCTTTAATTTTTGACTTGTAATTACATCCAGAAAAGGAACAACTGAAGTGCGCTTCTTTTCCGCAAACGTATTTTTTATGTTGAAGCAACCCTTGCGGCCAACTATAGTATCTGCTGCAGGCATCGCATTTATAGGGTTTAAGGTTTTTACTTCCAGGATTTAAAGAGCCTGAAAAAAAATTACTTAATAACAATTTCAAGATATTGTGATTAAGAAAGGTTTCTTACTACAAAAACACAGATAGGGTTTAAAAAAAGTTTATTCAAAGTATGTGGGGGCGAGTACATAGGCGCTCGATGTCTCTCACACGGTTTTTCGTGCGAAATCTTCAATCACCCTTCATATATTACATTATACAGTTTATAAATCTGCGCTGTCATGTCTATTGATGTGTTTTCGCAAATTTCCTTTACTTTTTGACTTGTAATTACATCCAGAAAAGGAACAACGGAACTGCGCTTCTTGTCCGCAAACGTATTTTTTATGTTGAAGAATCAACGCTTGCAGCAACCCTTGAGGCCAACTATAGTATCTCCTGCAGGCATCGCATTTATAGGGTTTAAGGTTTTTCCTTCCAGGATTTAAAGAGCCTGAAAAAAAAATTACTTAATAACAATTTCAAGATATTGTGATTAAGTAAGGTTTCTTAGTACAAAAACACAGATAGGGTTTAAAAAAAGTTTATTCAAAGTCTGTGGGGGCGAGTACATAGGCGTTGGATGTCTCTCACACTGTTTTTCGTGCGAAATCTTCAATCACCCTTCATATTACATAATACAGTCTATAAATCTGCGCTGCCATGTTTATTGATAACATGTTGCTTAAGATTTCCTTTTGTCTTCGACTTATAAGTACATTCCAACCAAGGACAAGCAAACTGCGGTTCCTTTCCGCATTCGTATTTTTTATGTTGATGTAGAGCTTGTCGGCGCTTATAACTTCTATGACATTGTTCACATTCAAATTGTTTATAGAATCGAGGCAAGTGTTTTCCAAATAACCCTAAAAAATAAAACATTATGATAAGCATTTCATGATACTAAAGTATCGCAAAAAATACTTACTACACCATCTACATAAAATAAGCATGCCTCTCTTTAAGTGGGGAGAGTTAACAAGAGCGTCATCTAGGGATAACCAAGAGAAGGTTATGAAAAGAACCAGAACGAAAAAAAATTCTCTGGGTCTTCCTAACTCTTTTAGTTTAGGGACGATTACAAAGGTCCTGATTACACCCCGTGTTTTTCTACTGAATACTTTATTAAACACAATTTTACATTTTTTTTAATAAACACAAAAACGCATTACCTACATAATATGTAAATAAAAAATTAAGTAAACATTACATCTTTATGAAAAAGCATTAAATGTGATTTCAAGTTTCCTTTTAATTTTGCTTTATATGGGCATCCACGTTTAGGACAAACGAACTGTGGTTCAACTCCGCATTCATATTTTTTATGTTGAAGTAATCCTCGCCTCCAAGTGTACGCTTTATTACACGTATCGCATTTATGTGGCTTCTCAGGATTTCGGTAGAATTTTCTATAATTTAAAAAACCTAAAAAATTAAAAATGATGTAATGATTGAAAAATTAATGTAATCAGTACAAACGAAAATTTTTCTAGAAAAACCTATATTTTCTAAATATTCTACAGAAACATCGCTAATCTAAAAATGTGTAGATTGATGTTTATGTATGAGATGTTGTTTTAAATTTCCTTTAACTTTAGATCTATGGTTGCAGTCAGGAACAGGACAAACAAATTGTGGTTCTTTTCCACATTCATATTTCATGTGAGATTTCAAATTTTTCATGTACTTATAGACCCTGTCGCATTTTTCGCATTTAAAGGAACTTGGTCGGTAATGTAATTTTTCTGAGCCTCTATTCCAATTACCTATAAAACAAAATGCTTGTAAAATACACCGTAATAGGGTATGCAAAATAAATCGACTGATATTACGGCCTCGGTTAACGCCTCGTCCTTAAATAAAACAAAGAAAGGTTTTATAAAACAACCTATGTATTTACAACCAAATACCAATACAATCTATAACACATTCTAATTTTCTAATGGTGTTTTAGGATATGGATTTTTAAATGACCTCGTAGTTTTGCTTTATAGGAACATTTTGGGCATTCCAATTGCGGTTCCTTTCCACATTCGTATTTTATATGAGCAATCAGGGATTTCTTATGCACATATCTCTTGTGGCAATTGTAACAACAGTGAGATTTTTGTTTGTAATAATATCCATTACCTGAAAAGTAAATAAAATCAATTTTTATGTCTATGCAGAACAGTGTCGAAGGCGAAAATATACAGGCACCCTTTTTATCTTACAGCCTTGATTTTTGAATACTTTTCATATACAAACCCTTCGAGTTCAGAACTTACGGGACACCCTGCATGTGTTAAAATTATAACCATGTTTAAATCAAACTCTTTATTACAGACTTTCAAGTTGCTACAATAGTTCTAAACTTAATTCTAAACTCTTCAATTCGTTCTGGATGACGTTTCGTAACATGGGCGTATAAATTATGTTTTTGTTTGACTTTGTACGTACAAAACAAACATTGAAAAGCTGCTTGTTTCCCACATTCATATTTTTCATGTCTTCTAAGATTGTTTACTTGTGCGTAAGTTCGTCCACATGCCGCACATTCGTGTAAATTTCGTCCTGTGCCCTTGTACGCCTCATAATAACACCCTAAAATATTTTTTAAATATTATTTTTGAAAATAATTTTATAAGGAATTAAGGATAACAAACTAATATTTTAGAATCACTACGTTTTTATTAAATCTTTGAATCACAAACTTAATCTAAATTCCTGAAAATTCCCCTATGACGAATCGCCTATAAGAAGTTCGTTATAAACATTTGGTATGTACTTAAAAAAATAACCAACAATCATTTTTACAGTTTTTCATCTTATTAATCTATATTTTCCAAATCGTGCTTATCAAAAATAAATTGGAACCTCTACTACCCCATGTCTATTTTTAATATGTCTGGCAACAGTAGCCTTCTGGTGACCTTTGTAAGAACACCGAGGACATTTAAACTTTGGGTTTTTTCCACATTCATATGTGATATGTCTTGTCAATGATGATTTCGTGGTGTATTCTTTCAAACAGGCAAAGCACGCGAGTTTTTCCTCCCCTGAAATTAAAAATAAATCAAGAAAGGAATAAAAAAGTAATCCTTACGAATAATTATTAAAAATATTTATTTTAAAAATGTTTACAATGAAATGTTTATTAACATTGGCGATCATGTTTCCGCATAACGTGAGAACGTAGATGAACCTTTTGTCTGCACTTTTTAGGACAATAAGAACATTGAAATTGCGGTTCAATCCCACATTCCAACAGAAGGTGGCGTTTCAAAGAATGCTTGCTTTTATAAAGCTTCTGGCACGAAGGACAAGAAAACGTTGCAAAACCTAAAACAAGTACCCGAGTTTAGTTTAAATCATAAAACAAAATATAAAAAAAAAGAGTTAAGGGTTAAGGGTTTAATTATGCACTAAGAATAATTTACACAAGTATTTAAACATTTTATTATTAATAATTTAATGGTCTTCATGTATTCTTAAGACGTGTGATCTGAGATGAACTTTCTGTCTGCATTTTTTAGGGCAATAAGGGCACAAAAATTTCGGTTCGACTCCACATTCCAAATCCATATGACGTTTTAACGATCTTTTACTCTTGTACGGTCTTTTACATATCGTACACATCCAAGTACCTAAAAATATAATTTATTTATTCGATAAAAAAACTCTTGTTCGGAAAAATTGCATCCAACACGATTACGGTTTGGTTCTACAAGGAGTATTCAAGGAAAGGTTTTTTTTATCATCTAGTCTAGAGCAGTCCCGAGTTTTCAAATAATTAATCAAAACGAATTAAATGTATAATTTTATTATACATAAGTCCCAGCAAACATTACATAAGAATATAATTCTATTATAAGTTCGCAAGAAAACTCGATGCGTTATCGACGTGTTTAATTATAACATGTCGTTTCAGTTGGCTCCTGATGTTAGTTTTAAACGTACAAGAGGGCACAGGACAAGCAAATCGTGGTACGACATTGCAATAGTAAATCCTGTGATGGTAAAGTGATTGTTTTTTTGTATACGTTCTTCCACAATTCGGGCATTGAAAATACGCTTCTGAAACGAAAATCAAAAATCAATATTTGATAGTTCATTGTTAATAGAAAATAAAGTCCCAAAGTAGTGTCCCTGCGTTTCGTCCTTGGTTACCCAAGACTTTATCCTCCGGAAGATATCGTATGCAATCGAAAACGAAACCTTCTGGCTGCAAAACTAAAAGCCTCAAGACAGAAAAGAAAAGGTAGCGGTTTCCCAATTTTGCGAGTAACGTAAGCAACTCTTCCGATTACACGCAGGTAACTCAACCCGGGACCCAACCTAATGAAGAATAAAATAATTACCACCCCTAGAAGAAACTTTTTATTTATTGAATTACAAAATACATAAAAATGGTTTAAAAAATTCCATGTTTTACTTTCAAGTGCTTCTTAAGGGTACTTCTGTATTTTGTTTTATAACTACAACTTTCAGCAGTACAGTATACAGTCGGTGCAACTCCACATTCGTATCTTTTATGTCTTCTCAGGTTACTTGCGTACTTGTAGGATTTTCCACAAAGTTCACACTGGTGCCAGCAATTACCTAAAATAAAATATTTTAATATCTGTTTGCATTTTTATTACCCTTTTGATTATTCAATAAAAATAGTTCTTCTATAAATCCTTTCATACTTACAGCGTTGGTCTTACGGGGGTTGGTCCTTTTTTCCAAATGTGGAAATTTGTCTTGTAGAGGATCCTTAAAGGCTTAGCATGGCGGTATAAATAAATTAACACAACACTAATTTAAAAATATTGATATATTCATTCTCCACACCTAATACAATGCAAAAAAAAGGAAGAAATATACAGGATTGTAACCGTTCTTGACTAGCGAACTACGGCCACCGCTTTGTGTTGCAGACTTCTTGGCGAGATTATTTTGTTTCTAACCCATGTATTTTAAATGGTTCTTGGTATGAACTCTAAAATAATCTCTTCTTTTGCATTTGTAATTGCAGCCTTTCACGTAACACACAAACGTTGGGTCTTTCCCACACTCGTATTTTATATGTCTAGTTAGCGAATTTGCATATTTATAACTTTTTCCACATTCGTGACATTGATTAAGAACTGAACCTAAAACAACATAGGATGTAGCAGTGTATATAGAGAAAAAATATTTATTAAGAAGGATTACTTTAAATTAAAATATTAACCAAATTTATTTCGAAAACAAGTTGGATGTTGGATAGCAAAGTCCTTATAGTCCGTATTGCCGTCAAGAATGTGTGACAAAGAGGGAATCCTTCTCGGTTAAGACCGCTAAGGAAATCTTTGAAGTGAATGAAACAATTCAGCGATTCAGTTGTAAGAGGAAGACCTACAGCACCAGAGACGCATATCTCTTACAACCGAATCTCTGAAATGTTTCTTTCACTTTAGAGATTGCAATTTGAACATGGGATAGAATGTTGCAGATAAGAAAATCTACACAATTTATTAATAACAATTTTATTTAGAAAAAGAAATAAGTTTCTTTAAATAAATTATATATTTATAAAAAAATACAAACAAATAATAAACTCAACTTATTTTGATATTGATTTGGAAATAAATAATAAACTCAGATTAATGGCGGCTTCATATGTGTTTTCATATGCTCTTTCATATAAGCAAGTTGTCGATATTTATTTCCACAAACTGTACATTGGAAACGACTTTCTTTTCCGCATTCATATTTCTCATGACGTGTTAGATGATGTTTATATTTATATCTTTTATAGCAGTGAGCGCATTCGTATATGTGATATGGCGAATATTGAATAGCCCCTGAAAAAAAGTATTTCAGTACAATACAATGGATTTAAATAAGAAACATAATCTACACGTTAAGAAAATAGATTAAAGTCCAGCGTGTCCAAGGTAGCAAGAACCCTAAAGTTGCCAGGGCGCAACTCAATGGTTTACCATGTACCTACTCTTTCTAACACAAAAAAATCTATTAAATTTAAATAAAAATGTGTTAAAAAATTTTATTCAACATCATAGAATACAAACGCAAATTCTATTTATTCATATGAGTAACCATGTGCCTTTTTAAATCAAATTTCCTTTTTGCGGTATGTGTACAGGTCGTGACGGGACATTTAAATGCGGATACTTCCCCACAATCGTATCTTCTATGAATATACAGGGAATGTTGTTTGGTGTAAACTTTTCCACAATTGGGACAAATATAACGTAGTTCTACTTCCTCACCTAAAATGAAAAAAACAAACTGAATGCGTAATATAATAATAAACCAAAAATATTTCTACAAGTCCAGAAGTTTTCTGGTATCGGTTCGCCTAAATATGATAAAGGTCTATATAAAAAAATAGACAATCTAATATAATTATTCATTATAACACTTGGAACCATTAATAAACGGGTTGAGTATTTAGCTCTGAATATAGGTCGTTATCGGATTCGAATCCGCTAGGCGGATATTTTTTGGGCAACCGGTGTTATGTCTACATGTTATAAAAAGGTGGTAGTAAACAGAAAAACAACAAATAGTATACTTATTATTTTACTATACATTAGAAGTAACATTAAAAAAATATTTTTTATTGTGACTAACATTAAAATTGTTATTTAAACAATGACCCATAAAATACACAGTAATAATAATAGATATTCCGTACCATTCTACCTTCAAAATATAGTCTAACCTCTAAAGTAACAGAAACAATTCAGAGGTTCGGATGTAAGAGGGACCAGCTAGTGTTCTTCCTTTTACAATCAAACCCCTGCATTGATTTTGCGATTTATTTTATTTTTACGACAGTCAGGGGTCAGGTATGGACTTTAGTAAACTCCCATGATCAAGATTGAAATATGCCGTCATGCTTGGATATAACATGTCTTTTTAAATCATGCCTTCGCTTGGTTGTGTAGTTACAATTTGGTTCAGAACATTGGAATGGACGACCGGCACCACAATCAAACGTTACGTGGAAATAATGGGAAATTTGTTTGGTGTATATTTTTCCACATTTCATACAAGTCCACAGTTTTCCTTTGATTGGTTGATCTAAAATAATTAATAAAGTTACAAAAATAATTAATACTACTTATTTAGAAATGCATGCTTAACGCCCGAACGGGGAAAAAAATTGTATAGCGAGATCCAGCCGAAGGGGTTAAAACACGATTACTTTTTTTTTAAATAATTAAACGTTTAGGAAATTAACTTTTATTATCACAAATTCTACAATAATTTAGCATTCATAAAGGAAACCATACAATATTGTCATGAGCCCGATTCATAATTTTTTAAATTAAACCATTTCTTCCTTATTTTACCCCATTAGGATTGGGTCATTGTTTATTCTTCTTATCACGATGCACCAGTTTCACGTGTCGTTTCATTGAAAATTTCCTTTGAGTCTTATAATAGCAATCTGATACAGGACACTTGCTAAACCTCGTTGTTATGCAATCATATCGTTGATGACAATAAAATGAATGTGGCTTCTTGTACCTTTTTCCACACTGACATATCCAGTTTGGCATGGCCAACGGATCTGAAATTTAAAGCCATTTTATAAAAATTTCTTTACAATAGGCCCAACAGAATAAAAATAAACAATATTGTGTATACGACGAATAGTTGCCGGCAAATACCGACCCGTGGTACGCTCTAATAGAATTTAAAATACGACTTTTTGGAATATTTTTTACTAGAATTTTTTCAGGAAGTTACAATAAAATATTAATAATTAAAAATCTACAGGTTTCCGAGTAAAATGCTTTCTTTGTACGTGACCCATCAATTTAGATTTCTGCGTGTAAGACCTTGAACACAGAGCGCATTGGAACATAGGATTACTCTGACATTCGTATTTCCTGTGACGCCATAAAGACCTCTGCAACTTATATGCCTTTCCGCAAATTCCACAGAGATGGTTACCTAGAAGTAAAAATAAATATTAAATAACTCTCGTAAAAAATTGATAAGGGGGCGACGGCATGATTCTTAAGCCGACATACAAAACGTCGTGAGTTCAAGCCCCGTCCATGGGTGTTTGCGCCAAGTAAAAAAACTTTTGGAAGTTCATTTATATATATTTTTTCAGAATATATACTTTTGTATACACAACTCGGAAATAAATTATTGTTTTTGATAAATATAAAAATTCGGATGTGCTACTGCAATGTGTTTTAACAAATTGCATTTTTGTTTGGATTCACGAAAACATACGGGACATTTAAATTTCGGTATGTTTCCACATTCGTATTTCTGGTGACGCCACAAAGACCTCTGCAACTTATATGAACGGCCGCAAGTATGACAGCTGTGGTTGCCAAGATATTCATCTAAAAAAATAAAATATATGTTAAAATATAACTCGTTTGGATATGAAATTCTACTGAAAGAAAAAAAATTGGAGAAAAGAAAAAACTACTCCAACAAAAATTTATTACAAACTTAACTTTTAACAGTTCTTCGTGTATACAAATCAGTTTTACAAGTCATTGTGACTTAAAATAAAGCAAAATTGCTTCAAGTATTTTTACTTAAAAAAATCTAAAAATAAACATAATTTCCGCAAACTCAAAAACAAACCATATTTTTAAAATCCAACCTCATAATTCTATTCAAAAAACAATTAAATATTCTTTTTCTAATTAGATAGTACAATGAAATAAAATTTGTCACTCTCACACATTTATTTAACAATCTAATTTATGAACCATTCGAATATGCTGCAACATTCTTGCATTCATTTTAGCTTTATAGTTACAACCGGTAACAGGACATAGAATATTAGGAAACTTTCCACATTCATATTTTAAATGTCTTTTCAAGGAACCGAATCCTTTGTAACATCTTTTGCACGTTTGGCAAACAAAACCATCTGAAGAAACGGTATATCCAGTAATCGTAGGTCTAGGTACACGACCACAATCATATTTCAAGTGCCTCCTCACAGATCCAAGCACTTTGTAGCTGTTACCGCATCGGGGGCAGGAATAACTCGGATCATTCCCTAAAACAAATAATTTTAAGCACTCCTATTATTAGTTATCGTTTGGTGTTTTAATTTCCATAACCTGGTTTAAAAAACCCCAACCAGTAAAATCAAAATAAACCAAATAACAAATAAAGAGTGAATAGGAACTTAGATTTATTAGAGTTGTACTTGATGAACCTTAATATTAAAACCAATTAATTGTATAATAATAATTTATTGTTTTGCAAGATACAAAAAATAAATTTATTACATAATAAAATCCGGATGAGTAGATCTGATATGTTGTCGAAGCGAGTTACTTTGTGTGTACGCTTTATTGCAAACAGGGCAGGTAAAATGTGCAATTCCACCACATTCGTACTTTGTGTGTCGAAGTAGCGTCGATTTATGCATGTACCCTTTACTACATTTGGAACATCGGAATGGTTTGTCAATATCTACAACAATAATATTTTATTTTTGTTTCATTACGTAGAATAATCACTTTTTGATGTAAATCTACCACTACCGGAAAAGAATATAATAAGCTACATTAAAATATGTCAGATTAGAATGATTGAGTTAGAAGTTGGGTAGAACTAACAGGAGAACCAAGTTACGAAAAACTGCATATGAATGAAACAGAGATATATTTATACACAAAACATTTAGTTATTCACATCGAAACATTAATTTTATGCACAGAGCTTTTAAGATGCTCCCCAAGATGATGTTTGTGTTTAAATTTCTTGTAACAGATGTGACATACAAAAGATGCTTCAACACCACATTCCAATTGTTGATGCCTTTGCAAATTTCGTTTGTGTACGTACACCCTTGTGCAGTATTCGCAACGGTATGGACCTAAAAGAATTAAATAATTATTCTAAAATACTTTCCAATAACCCAAAAGAAAAGATAATATAAAAAAATACCAATTCCCTTTTAATATTTTTATTACGAAAATCCAATTTTACAACTTTTTATACATTAAATAATTTATATGTTATGTTTTCTCTTCAGATGTTGCATTAACACGTATTTATGTTTAGTGGAATACATACAAAGTGAACACTTAAATTGGGGAGCAATCCCACAAATAAATTTAATATGTCTTTGTAGATTATCAAGACGAGTGAACGATCTACCGCATTTATTGCAAAAGTGGTCTCTTTTCTTAGATCTCCTATTAAAAGATCCGTAATAAATGCCTGAAAAAATAAAGCATTAGTAGTCAACAATAGAAAAACGTTTCTAACACCGCTAATTACTTGAAGCAAAATTAGCAAACAACTAATACATAGGTCTACTACAAAACAAGCACTGCGGGTGGAGACTGATGAGCCTTAACATCAAGTCCTATGCAGTCGTTTTAAATTGAAATCCTACACTTCGCAAGCTCTTGTTAGTTCAAAGGACTTTTTTTATATTAAACATCCATTAGTTTATTTTTAGCCAAATTCTTAAAATACTACATCAATTTTTTTTAACAGCAATTATTTAGATTTAATCTTAAAATTATTCAAATAACTGAGAACCACTCCCGTAAAGTCTATTATAACAAGATCTCATTTGATGTCTTTGCAGATGATGTTTGTGTTTGAATTTTTTCCCACAGTATTCACAAGCGTATTGTGGCTCAACTGAACATTCACGTGTCATGTGACGTTTTAAATGCTTTAAATATTTATATACTCTTCCACAGTTTACACAAACGTAGTTGCTGCTCCCTTGGTTACCTAGAATTAATTCGTAAGAGTTAGTTTATAAATTAGAAAAGAAGGAATTAAGAAAAAAAACATGTTTAGGGGTTTAAAAATTTATTAAAAAGTATTGATACAAGAAAAAAATGTTTAGAATTTAAGAACCAACCCCTTGCATATGTTTACGAGCCATATGAGCCCGAATCATATTTCTTCGTTTGCTTTTATATTCGCAAAGTGGGCATTGAAATTTTGGTTCTTTTCCACATTCATATTGAACGTGTCTTGCCAAATTATACTTTTTATTATAACATTTTCCACATCTTGAACATATAAATTCTTCGTTTTTTGTATTTGAACGATCTAAAATACGTAATGAAAATTATTCAAAGGGGAAAATAGTCTGGTACTACAAATGGTAATATCATTAAAACAAAAGTTTTAAATATGTGTGTATATAATTTTCAAAAATATAGTAACAATTTATTACATATCGCATATTTTGTGTATATTTTTTAAATGTAACCTCAAGATATCATTTCGTTTGCATTTCCTTGGACAAAGAGGACATTGGAAAAGTGCTTGTTTTCCACACTCATATTGCAGATGTCTTCCTAAGTGTTGTTTTCTATGATATTGCCTTCCACATTTTAAACACATGTGCTTTATTGTTCCAGTAGGAGAAGTGAGCTCTCCATAAGCTGAAACATTGTTACGTGTTAACCAGATTAACAAAATCATTCTTGCGTAAACCGTCATCCAACACCATAGGCTTTCATCTCGTTACTAGATAGAAAACGAGAATAAATGTTAAAGCAAGGTTAGGCGTTCCCAAAGGATTCAACGCATGCGATATCATGTGTTTTAGCGAATTTAGGTAGAAAGGGATCCTGCACACGTCCAAAGTCTACAACTCCCAGTGCCCTAATCTGCGCGAAACGACCAAAAATCTAGAGCGCTACAAAGCGTGATACGAGGAACACGTTCACCTCTAAATGTGTTCACAGACCCCAAAATATGGCTACGGTGGAAAAAAAAATCAGATACCGACACAAAGTCCAAAGGTACAAAACAACGGGCAACATGTCCACAAAGCCCAAAAATCCAACTGAAACGTAAGGGTTAATACGATTAACTCCTCCACCTTTGTGTCCACACAGGTCGCAATGGTCAAAAATCCGAAAGGGAGCAGGACTATCTGGCCACTGTCCCTGTCGTATTTTTGGGCATTTTGCCCTTTGTGAACAGGCGATGTGGTCTTCTCCTCTGTCCTTGTGGGCAGAATATACCTAGCACTAGGTTTTATCGACTTTTACCAAATTATCCTACACCATGCATTTTTTTTGGTCTTCGTGACCAACAAAAAGCAATTAAGGTTGTTACATATTAGACGTTACCATCTTTGATTAGTAATAAAAAGTTGCTAAAAGACTACTCTGTCTCAGTTTTCTAATGTACGTAACCTTTATTACATTCAATAAGTACCTAACATTTTTTTTCATTTACATAAATATTATGGCAACGAAATAATAAAAAGATCAGCAGACATTTTTGTTTATAACAATGATTGAAGCACAAAAAAGACAAAGACAGCAATAAATAGGGTCCGTTATACCGCGCAGTGAGCCTATGTCCTCGCAGGATGGGCCCAGAACAAACTAGAATCATAATAATTCGCCTCTCGATGTGTTTCGATCACACTGTATAAAATTTTGCAAAAACACTAGAAGCACTCAATTAATTACAGCGAGCATGATAATGCATATAATGTTTTTTTAAATGGTCTTTTCTTTTGGCTTTATATTCACAGCCATCCACTATACAAAAAAACGTTGGATACTTTCCACATTCGTATTTTAAATGTTTCCATAACGAAGAATGATGTTTATAGACACGGAAACATTTTGGACATGTATATCCAACTATATTTTTGAAGGCACCTAAAACAAAACACCTAGTATAGTATTTTGACAAAAAATATTTTTCATTGCACACTTTATTTCGCGTTGAAATTCAATTCCCGTGATTTTATTATAAAAAAAATCGACTCTAGGCAGGAACCGAACCTGCATTGCCAAAGTAATTGTTTTGGCAGCCTCCACGTTTTCATTTGCGTTTTAACAAGCTAAAAGATTTGTTCTTGAATTAATTTCACGTCCGTATAGGGGTTCGAACTGAGGATAACACCTCAAAATTAATCTTTTACCAAGATTTTTCCTCTCAATCCTGCTTTAAAATAAAATCAACTTTTTTCTTGTAAACACTTTCACATTTTATTGCTACATATTCTCATAAATGTTACACAATAATAATTCTATAAATAAAATATTTTTAATAGTACTAAAAGAACAAAACTTTTAATCTCTAAACAAAATCTTTCGCTATGACTAATTAAAATTAAGCATGCAATTATTTTTTTTCTTTCAAGTAGTACGGACAGGTATATCTTAGTTGTTTGCGTGTACCAGAACAAAATGAGCTTTCATGTTGCTTTTATGTTTAAATTTCCTGAAGCATATTCGACATTGAAATTGAGGTTCGACTCCACATTCAAACTTAAGATGTCTGACCAAATGTCCTTTGTGTTTATAAGAAGCTCTGCATTGCACGCACGCAAAACGACCGTTCTTGTCTTGTTCAAAACTGATGTTCCTGAAAACTATCAAGGACTTTTTAATTTAAAAATACTTAATATTTTCACAAGTAATTATTACATGCAATAAATTATCTACTAAAATTGTTGTTAGAATATTACTTAAGTAAAAATTTAGGAACTGCTGAAATGTATATATCCTTTGGAGTCTAGTCCTGAAGGATGTAAAAATTTAAGATGTGTCTGGTAATTGCTCTTTTGTTTAAACTTTTTGCCACAAAATTGACAAGCAAACTTGGGCTCAACCCCGCATTCGTAATTAATATGTCTAATGAGATGTGTTTTTTGCTTGTACGAACAAGTGCACTTGGGGCAAGGATATCGTCCATTTTCATTCACGTAATATCTCATCGACTGTTTAGATTTTCCAAGCGATTTCCTAGCACCTGAAAAATATACGTAAAGTAAGTAAAATATAATGAATAATCAAAAAATTGAAAAACATAATACATTTGTAAAATTGTTATTTGTTTATTAAAAAAAAAATCTTAAAATATATCCACTAATTGGTAAGAACGACATGATTATTTATAATAATTATTCTAAAACAAATTGGACATAAAAACACATTATTAGTACAATATTAAAATTATTTTCATAAATTTACAGGTTGATTCTTATATACAGGCTGTTAGAAATTGGTAACTCTCGTCGGGTTTTCGAGGTCTCCTCGTTTTTGCAAACGCCCTATACATGCAGGAATTCAATTATAAAACGTTTAACTGTGTACAATCTAGACGATGTTTTAATTTATAATGTGATGTTAAATGATCTCTTCTTTTGGAAGCATAAGAACATCCAACGAGGATGCAACTGAAGGTCCTTGAAGCTCCACATTCGTATTTTTGATGCCTCCATAAGGAACTTCGATTTTTATATTCTTTTCCGCATGCCTTGCATGGATGTAATTTTAATAATCTTCCTAAAAATAAATAAATGAATAACAATGCAATTGAAAAGCGGGATTTACAGTTTAAAATATGTACTAAGAAGGGTCTTGGGAAATTAAAAATAAATTAGAATTATTAAATTTTATTCAATCGTTTACAACAAAATTTTTATGTCACAGATTTATTTATGATAAACTTGAAGATGTCGTTTTAATTGAGATTTTTGTTTAGCTTTGTATGTACAATGTTCTATAGTACAATTAAACTGTGGAGTAACATTACACTCGTATTTTCTATGCCTCCAAAGTGAACGACGGCGCTTATACATTCTAAAGCACTTATCACAGTAGTATAATGTTCCATTTTCATCACCTAAAACAAGATCATACAATTTAAAAATGTTTTCTATTTTTTAAGGGGGAATAGTAAAATTAATCCCGAGGGGGAAAGGTTAGAGCCTTCATTCGTTGCTTTCACCCCGCCTTGATTGTCTCCACACGTCAACAAAGTAAAACCAATAGTTATTGCGAAAAACTATTTTATTGCAAACAAAACAAATCATTTAAATCTCTTCACAACTTTTTTAAAGTTACCAGAATAAAAAAATTAAAACTATAAATAACCTAACGCATTTTTATATATTTTTCGCATTGTATGGAATCGATATTATGTATATTAAGTAAATGGTTTTTTAAACTCGCTTTGTGTTTAGTTTTATACAAACAAGGTCGTATTTTACAAGCAAACTGGGGTTCCTTTCCACATTCGTATTTCCTATGCCTCCATAACGAACGTTGTTGCTTGTACGTTTTGAAACATTCGGGACAATAATATGAACCATCTTGAGCTAAAACAGAAATATTTATTAAGTAAAATTTAAAAAGAAACAAAAAAAAGTTACCACATTTAGAAATAAAAGGAATTTTTATTTTAATACATTTTTATTTCAGTAAATGTATTTTGTACATGTGAATTTTTAGATGTCCTTTTCTTTTAGCTCTGTAAGTACAATTTTCGACTGGACATGTGAAGGTTGGGTCTTTACCACACTCGAATCTTACGTGAGTGTATAAAGATTGCTTATGACGATATGTTTTAAAACATTGTCTGCACTCAAATCCACCTAAAATTATTTTAAATTAGTGTTCTATTAATTTGATTTAAAAAAAACCTATTCAAACAATTTTAAGTTACTTAAGAACATTTATATTCTAAATAAGTACACAAACATTTACATTTCTTGCACTATTTGCTAATTTTCTATTACATCAAAAGCTTATAAATAAATCTACAAGAAATACGAGAGTGATCAAGAATAATTGACTTAAGATACGCGCGTCAGGCGTATGTACTCGGGAGACCATAGAATTTTTGATCACCCTGTACGTACATAATTCTAACTTATATTTGCGAGTGTCTTGATAAAGTATGGCCTTGTAATTCCTGTTTATAATAAAATTTAACAGGACAATAACTGCAATAGAACTGTTTTTCTTTTCCACATTCAATTTTCTGATGCCTTTTTAAATTTCTCAACAAAGTATACGATTTTAAGCAGATATTGCATTTAAAAGGGCGTTGCTTCCAACTTCTGCGCTGATAAACAGCTACAAACATAATTACTGATTATTTTCTGTTCGTGTAAATATTTTATACTACTAAAATCTACAGCATGCAAAAAGCAGAATTTTTACCTTGCACGAAAGTTTTACAATGACCTTTTGTGCTTTTTTGCATAATAATGAAGCACGAGTTCTTGTTTGTAATAAAATTTAACTAAACAGTGTTCGCATTGAAATTTCTTCTCTTTTCCACATTCAACTCTTTGATGTCGTCTCAAATTTTGTTGTAAAGTATATTTTCTTGAGCAACGATTACATTTGAATGGCCGTTCCTTCCCAATTGCAGTTGGATATAAGCATCCTACAATAATTTGTAATTGATTACAATTTTAAAGGATAACGGGGCAAGGACAACATCTACAAACAATTTTGACCACTTGCACATGCATTTTTCGCTTGAATCCTTAATTTTAAAGGCAGAGGTTTCAAATTAGGTGGACGAATGGGTTTGATTCGCTGCTTGTACGGGTCAATTGTGCCGAGCCTCCGTCTTGCATGAAACGTATGCGCTAAAGTTTTTTTTAACTCGGTATCGCGATAATTCTCACCAGGGTCTTAACAAATAATACAAAAATTCCAACAAATACTTTCATTCTTTAATAAATAAACAACTTCTTTTAATAACTACAGAGTTTAGAACAAACATTAATACTTTCCGTCTCAAATTATTACGAGACAAACAAACCTAACGTACAGAATACTAATCCAGTATTAAATCTTACAATTGTTTATAGTTACAAACCATACGTTCATGAGCAACTAGATTATGTTTTAGTTTAAATTTTCTTTTACATTTGTTGCATTCAAATTGAGCGTCAACTCCACATTCGTGTTTCATATGTCGATTGAGGTGATGTTTGTGTTTGTAAGATCGTCCACATTGATTGCAATAATACTTCATTCCAGTTAATACTTGCGAGTTTAAATACTTTAAGTAACTAATACCAGAAAGAGACATTCCTAAAAATAAAAACATTATAAGTACAGGATAGAAAATCAAGTAAAATATCTAAAAACTTGGAATAAATTTATTTCTCAAAATTAACATAATTATTGTAATTATTTTCCCATTAACCAATATTTTGTACCAATCACCAATTAAAACAAATATTTAAATTTATTCTTCCTAGATTTGATTGTGCTTCTTTGATTGAAGATGGCTTCGAAGATATTCTGGCCGTTTACACGTATACGTACACAAGCAGCACTTGAATTTACCCAATTTTCCGCACTCGTAACGAAGATGTCTTTGTAAATGATTTTTTCTTTTATAATGCTTTTCACATTGTGGACAACTAAAGCGACCTAAAAGAAATAAAACTGTAATAAATTAATTTCAAATATTAAACCTTAAACCTAGCCCAGAAACCAGCTCGTTTTTCCATTTCAGCGTCTTACCCTCCTATAGCTGCGCAACCCGAAAACTTTCATAGACAAGTTTTAAGGGGAAGATTTATTTCTATTTTCCAATACAAATTTCTATAATAATACATAGGACACTAAATTAAGGGTCTAGAATTATTTTATGTTTTTGAACTAAATGTCGCTTTAGATTAGCTTTAATATTCGTTATATATGGACAAGATCCAATAGGGCATCGCAAATGAGGCGCTACTCCACAATGTTTTCTATGATAATATAAAGGTACTTTCGGATATAATCTTCCACAGTTGTTACAAGGGTGTAAATCTGAAAATAATAAGATTTCTTGTTATTACATTTATTAGAGCGGAGTATCTTTTATACATTGATTGATTATATCAGTATACCCACCTATTTACCAATAAAAAAATCAATACAATGTAAAATATATTTATTATGTTTCAAAACAGAACATAAAGTCATCAAAAAAATTAATAATAGCGTTTCTTTGGTTTTATACAGTGTATCGTAATATTTAGAATTGGAATGTAGACTATTGTATCAGATTATGTTTGGTTGCCATATGTCTCCTGTGATTAGACTTTAAGTTTGTTTGGTAAGGACAAGCCAGGCATTTATAAATAAGTGGTTTTCCGCAATGCTTCTGATGACGATAAAGCGAGACTTTTGTATATTCTCGACCACAAATGTTACAAGACAGCAAAGCTAGAACAAAAAAATCAAATTCTAATATTTTTAAAGCGTTAAAGTTTCTTCTTAGACTGCATATGTGCAATATTAAACAAAAAATAATTTGAAATAATTTATTTTTACAAAATTTAAGATTTATACATCCTTATGTTTATATTTCATGTGCATTTTTAAACAATACTTTCGTTTGCAACTGTACGAACAAACAGTACAGGTAAAACTCCTTTGTTTTCCACAATCTTGTTTTTTATGTACACGTAACGAATTTTTATTCTTGTATGGTCTATTGCAGTTGTCGCAGGTATAAAAGTCCTTGTATTCTTGCGTGTATTCTGAAAAGGAGCCTTAAAATTATCTTAACATTTAATAATCAACATGAAACTAAATAAAATTGAAAAAACCTTGACCAGATTTTCTGTATTTGAAAAGGAAAAGAAAGCTTTTAGAATTATGCTTAAAAATTAAGTTATGCTGGAATGTTTCGCTACAAAGTGCGTCTTCAGATCATATTTTCGTTTAAAACTATGCGAACATATCAGGCAATTAAATCGTTTTTGTTTTCCACAATCTTGACTGAAGTGTACACGTAACGAATTTTTATTCTTGTAATGTTTATTACACTGAGTGCAATAATATTGTTCGTTTGCTTCATTGCCAAGGTAACGCTCTGCAAATAAACATTTAAATATTAACAATTTAATAATTTAGTTTTGTGTCTTCGAGAGCGCAGTTAGGGTCCCCTTATTTTTAAAGTTAGTAGTACAGGGCGCAAAGTTAGAATTTACGAAATAAAAAACTAGAATCAATTTCAAACTTTATTTAGTCATCAAAATATTTTTTTTTATTTTTCCATCACAATTTCATGCTTTCTTTCCATATGGTGTCTTAATTCATATTTGCGCTTGTATTGAGTGAAGCAAACACCACAAACAAAATCCTTTCCCTTTCCACAATCTCGGGAAATATGAACACTTAAGGAATTTCGATTTTTGTATCGTTTGTTACATCTGGGACAAACGATTTGGTTTTCATTATACCCTAAAAACAAGTCATTATTAATTTCATTATCAACTTGGTTATGAAATACTAAAGAAAAAGCAGTTTTTAGTTATTAAATATTTATTCTAAATTACAACAACATGCTTTGTATGTTTTTTTTTTAATTATTAGTAAATACATTAATTTTTTAAACTCGTTTCTTGTGAATAAGTTCAACGTGCAATTTCAAATTGTATTTTCTGTGAGTCTTGTGATCACAAAACGGACACTGAAGCTTAGGAGACTGTCCACATTCTTTTCTCAAATGCAAATTTAAATTTCCTTTATATTTGTACTTCTTAAAACATTTCGGACATGTAAAAAGTTGTAGAGGGTTTGTTTCTGCCACATTCCCTCTCATATCTAAAAAAATATTAAACAAATTAATGGATTATACAAATTATAGCTTAACTATACGAAAAAAAACCTCCGTCTATAACAAACCATTATTTTGTAATTGACGATTATTACAAAGTACTAGCAAGGTCCAAAATCTTGGAAATAAAATAAAATAGACTTGGAGATATTTTTATTTAGAAAACAAATCGTTAAAATTTGGTACATCACATAAAAGTATAGGGTGATCAAGTAGGTTGTGCCATAAGCCAACTTGTTTAGGCTTTTTTGATCACCCTGTATAACAACGTTTATTATTACATTTTAATACCTATTTGATGGCAAAACAATGACTAATTGAGCTTAATAATAATATGTAGTAGAGTAATACTAAATAATTAAAAAAAAGGGGGGAATAATTCCCCAAAAATTGAAGCATGGTGACGCAACTCTTTTTAACCGTTAGGATGAACATTACTGCAATGATGTACAAGATGATGTTTATGTTTAAATTTCTTCCTACAAACACGACACTCATACCTTCGAGTAACTCCACATTCTAATCGTCGATGTCTTGTTAAATTACTCATGTACATGTAACGTCTTCCGCAACGAAAGCAAGAATAGGGTGGAATCTCCACTACAACAAAAAAAATTCATACAATCAAAAAAAATTTAATAAAACAACCTTTCGAAACATCTAAAAGTTTAAATAAAAAAATTGCGAGCATCTACATTTTATTTTACACATTAGGGGAAATTACATTTCATTGTTGAAAAAAATGTCTTCTTTCATGGGTTTTCATATTAAATCTATGTTTAAATAATCTGTTGCAAACAGAACAAGCATATCTTCCTGTTTTCTTGCATTCTATACGTAGGTGACGATTTAATGAATCGTATCTTCTGTAAACTTTGTTACATTGTTGACATTGAAAGATTTTTTCTGAAAACAATTTTAAATTAAAAATTAGAAGCATAAATCTAAACATTTCAAGATATTTCACATCGATTAATAATAAAAAATTAATAACAATTATTATTTATTTATAAAACTAAGTACAATTTTACAATAATTAGATTTTAAACCAATGCACTCTTTCATGCGTTTTAAGTGCAAATCTATGCTTAAAAACTTTATTGCAAACAAGACAAACAAATTTTCCAACCTTATTGCATTCAACTCGAATATGACGAGTTAAGGAATCGTATCTTTTGTAAACCTTATCGCAGTTCTGGCACTGAAAATTTTGACCTGAAACAAAATTTCCAAAGTTAAAATATTTTGGAAATAAAATTTAGAAGACGCAACCACCCCACAGACTTAAAATATTCACAACGCACCCCTTGAACGTAATTAATAAAAAATATCAATTCAAGTACGATTTATTACAACCTATAGTACAATATTAAGTAAATATTTTTATTTGTTAATAAAAGATTCTATGGAGGACGCTGAAAATTGTTGGACTTCTGGAATATGTCTTATTTGATGCGTTTTCAAATGATATTTATGTTTAAATGTTCTCTTGCAAACAGAGCAGGAAAATTTTCCTTCTTGATTACATTCGTATCTTACATGACGAGTCAGAGACATCATTCTCTTATAAACTTTTCCGCACCGTGTACAAAGAAAACCTGTTTCTGAAACAAAATCAAGGAGATTAACCTACTTGGATATTAAAAAAAAAATCACAATTTTAATTACCTAATGAAAACCAAATATTGGGAAAGAAAGTTTATTGACACACAGAAAAAAATTAAAAGTACTAATACAATTGGTTCAACTTAAAATTAAACTTAAATAAAAAAAATAATACTGTAATGAATCATTAGAAACTAAAATCGAGTGGCGTAACTACGGTTAAGGAAGCTTAAGTAATTCTTAAGAACCGGGCAGGAAAATAGCTTTTTCAAGCTTCTTTTAAATTAAATAAATATATTTACAAAATGTATTTAATTAAGTTAATGCCGAGGTTAAAATAAACGCCCACGAGTGACTTGCGTATGTGCGCCGCCAAGTAAGCAATCACGAGCAATCACTATATACCGAGTTCATGCTCCTAACTTTTCGTCACGAGAGGATCTTCCTAAAGAATTAACACCCCTAAACGACGGTATTCTAGTAGTTACGTTACTATAAAGGTATAAATGGTAACCTGAGGTTTGAATACTTAAACGTAATTTTTTTTGGTACTATTTTGTAACATTCTGTTTAATCAGTTGCTTTTATTTTACAGGATTCTCGATCCTTGAATCAAAATTAATTTTTTAACACAAAAAAAACTAAATAATTCTAAACAAATAATTTTGTTTTAAATCTTAATGCATGGTTTGTCTGCATGCTTTTTAATATGAACGTTTAAGTCGTATTTGTATTTAAATCTACGATGGCATTCATTGCAAGAATATCTTGGCGCTTTTCCGCATTCGAATTTAGTATGTCTAGTAAGAGAATGTTTCAGTCTATAAGTCTTCGTACATTTAGTACACATAAATAGTTCAGTCAGTATTGAACCCCTTACAGATTCAAAAAAATCCAACGGCATTGGTTTAATCTTGTTTTCTTTGTCCGATTCAAGTTTTATATACTTTTCATCTGAAAAATGTAATAAGTTAAAATAAAAATACTTAAAAACTAATTTTAACCTTTAACTACACAAAAACGCTACTCCAAACATGCATTTAAAAAAAAAAAGAGGAAAATAAAATGTTTTTCTTCAGTTAAAATTCCTGAAAAAAAACTAATCAACGTAACCATAATAATTATTGGTAATGAAAATTCTTTATTTCCACATCTTGGATTTGTAGATATTATTAGCGCCAGGCCAGGACCTCACGCGAACATTAAATCGTTGATTGACTCAACGATTAAATAAATACCATGTTGGAGGCGCGAGTTCGATTCTCATCCGAGGATGTTCCCAGTCCCGTCAAAACAATCAATTATTAGGAAATTCCAAATACATTTTGCTTTATTCCATAAAAATTTACATTATATATTACAAGGTTTATTTTTCAAAAGAGTACTGAAAGATCTAGGCCGCTGTGTAAATGGCTAACATGATACTTTAGATGTCCTTTTTGTTTAAAAGTTCTTTCGCAAATGTTACATACAAAGCTGCCTTGTTGATTACATTCATATCGCATATGTTTTATTAAATTTCGTCTGTATTTATAGTATTTCCCGCATAATTTGCACGGATGAGGATAATCAGCGGCTCCATGATCTAATCCTATAAATAAAATAAAAATGTAACACAATATTAAACGATTTTTTTAACCCACACCTAGATTGGTATTTACACAAGTAATATTAACACTCACAAACCCATTGTTAAAAAAATAAAGCGTATATACATTATTTATAAAATATTATGTTCCTGAAAATTATGAAAAGTGTATGTTCCTCTATTACGAAACTTCTTATTGCACGTTTTACATTCCAGCGTGATTCCCGCTTGTTTACATTCGTATTTTACGTGTCTTCCCAGATTAGTTTTATATTTATACGATTTTCCACATTGAAGACAGGGAAAAAGGTTTTGAGATGCTTGGGCCTTGTTCTTGTGTCCACCTAAAAAACAAAATAATTAATAAATCGGTTAATAATATTTAAAGAAAACAGTAAACGGGAGATCTATATAGAACTTTTTATTAAAATTAATTATACATTCTTTATGTCTATGATATTGTAAATAAAATTCAATTTGTTGCAAATAGTTTATTAAACAAAACTATTCAAAATTTATATTTTAATACAATTCCATGTTGCCAAAATGCTAAAAAATAAAAGCATTGAAAACATATTGCAAAATTCAGAAATAAATGCCATAATAAAAAGCTTACCATCACTAATAATAGTAATAATCATGTTTCGATTATTGAATTGGAATATATAACGCACTACAAAAAAAAAATAAAAAATGTACAATACAAGCAAAATAGTGAACTAAACGTAAACATTTAAAATATGGTATGATATGGTATAGGAAACAAACTGTTTAATATTATTATGGAATTTACGCCTTAAAAAATACGAAACGTACAAAAAATGATTGAGGAACTTTGTATATTACAAAATCACAATATTGCCTTTGAGTATTGTTACGTGAGTTGGTTTGGAATATATTCTGTTGTTGTATCGCCGCAAATAATATCCCTTCACCCTTCTATTAATCTACAACCTTTTAACATTCACAATAAGGTTTCTAACATTTCCCTTAACATTAACAAAGCATCAGTATCATAAAAAAAAGCTCAATAGGTATACGTAAAAACTAGGAAACAAGCTGCCTTGATACCACTTAAGCAACCGCACAGATCTATATTTTTTTTTACTCCATTTACCGATCTCTTTTCGATATTAAAATTAGCAGACTATTAATAAAATCATTCTTAATAGGAAATAACTATCGTTATGCACCGGTACATAATTTTTAGGACACGTAACTTTTACTTAAACTGTAAAAGTTACAAAAACAGTTTGTTGGCGAACTTAGGTTTGATTCTCTGAAACAGGGGTAGCCAACAGGTAGCATCGCCGTTTCCGGTCTATTGGGAGCGAACTGGATACTATGTGAACTACATTTCAAAGGACCAAAATGTAGACTTGCTATAGCCAGCCAAGCCCATAACGACGGCATACACACAACGCGGTGTATATTGCGAAATTACCGGAAATTCTTCGACCCAACGAAGTCAACGTTAAAACGACCAATTTTTCTTTTTCTATCGAACTTTTTATTTAATAAGCGCAGTAAAACCGTTTCGGGGCCGCACCTCACGACTATGTTTTATGTAAAACGTCGATCACAACCACCAAATTAGCCACCCCTGCTCTAAACCAATCTCTCCTTTCTTCATTTATCAGTTAAAGAAAATACACACTTAAACTTACTGATATGAAATAATATCGAGGACTATTAAATGGAACTATAAAACGGAACAATGTTGTGTATAAATATAAAAAAAGGTAACTGTTTCCTACTTGAAGGAACTTGTAAAGTTGAGGCACTTGAACGGGCAGTTTTTTATCGTATTGTCAGGAATATATAAATCTAGGCGTGCTTAGATTGTCCTTCACATCGCTGCCTTAAAATTCTAAAATTACTTACATAAACTTTAAAAAATATATGTGCGTATTATCACAAGTTAAATAGTTAACAGATTTCACGAGCAAAAAGCTCTTTAAATGCATGATATAAAATACAAAAGCTTTTTCAGTTGGTTTTCAACTGGAAGATAAACGTCATATCTTTAATTTTATTCTTATCCGAGGATAAAATAAAAATAAATAAAAGATATTTCCAGACACCAAAGTAGGTAAAATATTTCAAAATTCAAACTTCTCCAAAATCTTATTTTATTATTGTCCCCCAGTTGCTCCAACAGATTCTTCCGAACCTTCCTCAAGCATTAGGTCCTGATTACGAACCTCAGAAGCCTGGTTACCTTCCGCCGCTTCAACTTTAATATTCATTTCGGTCTTAACAGCGGAATAATCAATTTCTTTATGCATTCGTTCCATATGTCTAGCCATATGCATTTTTTGTTTTGCTTTATAAACACAATAAGGACACTTAAATTGCGGATCCTTCCCGCATTCCCACTTTTGATGATTACGAAGCGAGCTTTTGAGCTTGTAAACGCGCCCACAAACGGGACACTCAAAGCCCGGTCCTTCGTTGGAAGTCTTTTGAACCTTTAAGGATTTCGTTGAAGTGCTGAGATCAAGGGTTCCTTTCGACATTGAATAAATCATGGATTTCTTCATACTTTCACGCATTAGGATCATGGGTAATGCAAGGTGGGGAGGAAAATGTTCCCAAGAACGACCGACCCGTAAATCTTGAGGAGCTGAAACAAACAAAAGAGTTAGTACATTTAATAGAATACAGTTTGAGGTAACAAACCAGCCAAAATCCAATACTACGCTACAAATAAGAGGAACAAAAAAATATAATATGCGATAAATTCGGCAAATTAAGGTAAAAAATATTTATTTGGGTATTTCCGACACCATACAAAAAATATGCTGTGTGTGAAACGTAAACATAAAATTAAATAATACATTATGTTTAATAAAAATGTGAGGAATATTTAAATAATTATTACTGAATGGTTGACAAAGACTAGTAACATTAAAATAATATCAGCAACCATAATAAGCCAAAACCAATCATAATATGAATAAAACAAAAATTCGATAAAAAGCACTAAATTAAAACACATACTAATACAGACTATAGAATTTGGCGTGTAATACAAATAAGAAACATACCTACTTTTCTTTTTTTTTAACCTATCCTACCCTTCCATAATAGTTAAATAAGTATCAACGAAAATAACATGAATTCTTTTAACTTTCCAATATGAAGACAAAACCTTAATATTTATTACGTGATGTTTTTAATACTCTTCTCTTTTCCTAATCTAACTTTTCCAATTTTCCAACAAATTAGTTTGTGCAAACATAAGATCCGGATTGTTTTCTTCTAACAATCCAATTTTATCTTTATGCTGTCTTCTTATGTGTCTCATTTGATGTGCTTTGCGTTTGCATTTCTGAGGACAAAATGGGCACTGAAATTGAGGTTCTTTTCCGCATTCATAAGTAAGATGTCGTTGTAATGAGTCTTTTCTAATGTAACTCCTACCACATTGGACACAACCAAAATTGCCGCGTATTCGATTAGTAGAAGGGGTCGGTTTTCTTTTTGTCCTTTTAAGATCGTCTGGTAATTCCCCGGGAGATAAAGACCAGCCTAACCAAGATGGTTTCGCGTCACCTTCTGTCAATTCTATTGTCACCGGTAAATCTATGGTGGTATCTGAAATTGACATAAAAATCAGTATATTACGGGTGATTTTTTGAAACCTCCACCAGTATCTACATGTTAAGCTACGGTTCGAGTCTGAAACGTTCTT
This sequence comes from Hemicrepidius hirtus, assembly GCA_963082805.1. Taxonomy (NCBI): domain Eukaryota; kingdom Metazoa; phylum Arthropoda; class Insecta; order Coleoptera; family Elateridae; genus Hemicrepidius; species Hemicrepidius hirtus. The sequence continues at coordinate 31,643,317 of OY720165.1, forward strand.
CCTACTACACATTAAATTAATCTTGAAGAAGATTAAGGTTTTAGTAACGTTTATACACTTACACCATTGTAAAAAATAAATAAAAAATATTTCTTCTGCCGTTTTTAAAGAATTCTTTTGTTGCAAGGACATGCACAGTTTTTTAACCGTTTACGAAACCTTTTTTTTAATTATTACAACATTCCGCTTTATTTGGTTTTATTAGATCACCCTCTCCCATAACCAACGCCAAAGGGTTTATTAAATATTTATTACGACACAGTTCTAAAATACACAGATATTATTACAACAAATTAGTTTTCTTGTCTATAATGTAACGTTTTTACATGAGCAACTAAATGTTCGTTACGTTTAAACCTTTGGGTACAATGTTTACATACAAATTGTCGTACTTGTCCACATTCTAAACGTAGATGCCTTAATAACGTCTCCCTACGTTTATAAAGCTTCGCACATCGTAAACATTGAAATTTCTTTTTGTTATCAATACTCTTCGTTAAAATATATTTTTTATAATAATCCTTTTCATGAAACAAAGCAACGTTTTCTTCACATTCTGAAATTTAAAAAATAATTAGAAAAATTAAACTCGTTAATATCTATAAAAAACATTAATACTCCCATTAACTGCAAACTTTATTTTTTTAAACTAAATGAAGGTCAATACAGCACAAAAAAAAGGACAAACTTATTCTTTGGAATCCCTGAAGAGCTTTTTTAAATATCCAGAGGCGTCTTGAATTTATTCTAGCCGTATCAGACTGTTAAGACCTAATAAACTTGGAATCCAGACAAATAATGATTATAATTATATTTTATTATTACATAAAATTAATTACAACGCATAATACTGTAAAAATGTTTACAAATATTTTAAGTAATCTTTGGTGTAGTAAGTACAAACTGATGTTTCGAACAAATATGTCTTTGCAAAACGTGTTTGTACTTGAAATGTAAAGTACATAAAGTACAAGTAAACTTTGGAGCTTTTCCACATTCAATATTTATGTGCCTGAGTAAATTAGATCTTCGTGTGTATTTTCTTGGGCAGTTCGGACACACGTAGATGTGTCGTTGTAAAAAGCAGTTATCTACAACAAAATTTACATTAATAATACTTTAGGGGAAGAAAATTTGTAAATAGGAACACAATAAACAAACCTGAAGACTAACACATTTAAATCGATTCGATGCCGATTGGTATAAGGGCGGTTTTCACAACTATTTCTATCGCTAGGGGATGCCAGACCAGGCCATGCGTTAATTTGTCGATATTATATTTCAAAATTAATTTTAAAAACTACAGTGTAATATACTCAAAAAATATTTATATTTATTCAAGCACCCATCGGTTTACAGTTCATAAAATTAAAGTCCTTCGAAAGAAGGCATTAGTATCTACTACTAATTTTAAAATCTAATAACTTGTATAACTGTGTTTTAAATACACATTAGGTTTGTTCGTTTGTCTGCACTAAACTGCACCGAACAGGAAACAGAAAAAGATAGCTACATACGGCGTTGGTGCATTAAAAAGAGATAGCATGTTGTTTGTTTCCTGTTCCATGCAGTTTAGTGCAGACAAACGAACAAGCCTAATAAAAATATATTTGAATATTATAAAATATAAAATAATCAGTACAAATGTAAAACGTAAACAGTCATTACTTGTAAGTTATTCAGTTCCGTTTCATAATGGACGGGTATTCAGAATAACATTTTATATAAATATGAGAATATTTCACTTTTAACCCCACAATAATCCTATAATCAGCAAAAATACAAAAAAACAACCATTTTTTTTATAAAAATATAAAAGCACTTTAACAAAATTATTGCTTAACAATAAGGCACTATTTATTATTTAAAGCTTACGATTACGATTTGGTTTATTTAATCACCCTGAAGATGGTGCTTTCGGATGTGCACCCCTAAGTTGCCCTTTTGTTTAGCCCGATAAGGGCAACGGGGGCATTGATAATTCGGTTCTTTACCCCCACATTCAACTTGTTCGTGTCTCCTCATCGTGGATTTCCATCGATACCGTTTCCCACAATGACGACAAGCAAATTGTGAATCACTACTGTAACCTGGACGGACAATTTCATCGTTTATTATACGAAATTTTCGCATGGAACCCCCAGTTTCATCCTTTTTAGATTGTACTTTAACAGGATTGCTAAGAAGCGCACGTAGTGTTGCATTGTTCTCTGATGAAATATAATGTTCCAGGAAATCTGAAAGATAAAGGATCGTATTATGGTTAAATAAAAAAAAAGAAACGGAAAAACCAAAAGCAAAGGGAACACAAAAGCGATTTCATTTCAAAAAATAATATGTACATGAATATAAACGTAAGACGTAAAAACAATTAAGAACACAACAAAAGCATCCCTTACGAGTGGGAGGACGGGGGGTTGTAAACACAAACACTCAATAATACAAATCAAAATAAAATGTTACGAAGAAAAAATAAATTGTAGTCTAGCCTGGTACAAGAGCAATTTAAAACAACATTAAGGCTCATCAGTCACGTATAGCTCCGAAACCACACTTTATTTCTTTTTCTTTACATCTATGGTATTTTTTTTTATTATGATTTATTAACAATTAAATATTGTAAAAAAATTAAATATCTTAACAATAATTTTATATATCGTGGACCATTCGCATGTGTTGAATCAAGTTACTTTTCAAGTGTGTTCTTTTGTGACAAATTGGACATACTTGTTGCGGTTCCTTTTGACATTCGTATTTTAAATGGCGACGTAGAGAACTCGTCAATTTATAAACTTTACCGCACTGGAAACAAATAGGTGGGATGTCCCATTTTTTATTCCAATTTCCTATAATTAAAAGTTCCTGTTAACATTTTTAAACAAATCGATGGGATTCGAATAACAATTCTGTTTTAATTTTATAATTTATTAAAAAGCTTTTTCTTTACACCACAAACTAATAGTAAGCCTCAACATTTAATTACTGTGCCATAGCAGGATGTCGATTGGAAATATGGGCTTGTAAACTACTTTTACGTTTAGTTCTATGAGGACAAAAGGGACAAATAAATTCCGGATCCTTTCCACATTCGTACTTCAAATGTCTGTACAAAGAGGATTGGTACGTGTAGTTGTTACCGCAATTCGGGCAGAAATATGGCGTAACCCCTGAAGGATCTGCGAAGTTCGGTTGAACGCTTTTCGATTGATCTGAAATTAAATCATCTTGGGGGTTACTTTTTCAAAAAATAATCGAGGTGTTTAATTGGAAAAATATATATCAAACGCTGCATAACGCTACCTTGTTCTTTATTTTGATTAAATATATCAACAAATTACGTTACAACTATTTTCTTAAACTATTTAGTAATGTAACAAAAATTAAAGTTACTTTCGCGAATGTTCCATAACCAAGCATAAAAAAATATTCTCGTTCCTCTTCAACGTACTATAAACGTATTATGTTTATTCCGTACGTGTTTTTTAATTTCATTTCGTCTGTGGTTTCGATATTCGCAATAAGGACACATAAATTGTGGTTCTTTTCCACATTCAAGATTCATATGTCTAGCGAGATTCTTCTTTGCGTTGTAAACTTTATCGCAATTCGGGCATTCGTATCCTGCAGGTGTCCAATATTCTTCAAAGGGTAAACTTTCACGCTTAGATTTTTTAGTTTTTGGGGATTGTTCTTGGATTTCTTCGGTTATGTTTTCAAGGGAAATAAGATCGGAAATAAGTGGTGGCATTGATGTGCAACCCTCAGGAAATATTACTTGGATTGTGGTACAACCTTCGGTTTCATCTTCGTTTAATAAAGTTTGTTGAAGCTCCAGGTTTTGATCCAACAAAGCAATCTCTTCTATTATGCCTGTAAATATTTATTTAACTTCAATAAATAATTTAAAAAAATATTTTTTAATTAAAAGTTAAGCGAAGCGAAAAAGAAAAGTCTAGGAGATTGTTGGTAATTTTATTTGTACAAATGACTAGACAAATTTGAATTACAATAATACTTTTTGTTAAAAATTGCGATCACAATCATAAAATTCTAATTTCTATTAGCAAATAAATATTCGCTTATAACGAACTTTTACGGGCCATTGCGCAACTTTTTTTATAATAATTCATTGTAAGGGAATTCGTTATAAGCGAACCTTAGAGTCTACACTGTGGAAGCGTAAGAAGATTTGTGATGTTTAATATGAGATTTAAGAACATAAGCCCTTCTAGCCCTGTAAGGACATAAAGGACATTGCAATTCAGGTTCAACTCCACACTCCTGCCGCATGTGTCTACTAAGGGTCTTTTTGTGATGGTAGATTTTATTACACGTGGGACAAATAAAACCAACTCCATCAACGAAGTCTGGTATTATTATTTCATTTCGTTTGTTTAGAAGTCGCTGAAATACGAGTAACCCTAAAAAAAGGAAACGATTAAGAAAAATATCTAATTGGTTAAATTTTTTAAAACAGTTTTACTACATCGAGTTTTTTTGCTAAAAGCTCTACAGGAAAAAATTAAGGAAACTCACCGTATTTGGAAAATATTTTTTTTAATATTCCATCAAGAAAGATTTTCACTGAAAATTCAAACGCCTTTAAATTAAAAGTTGTTCTATTTACAAAAACACGAGAATACAAGCAATGAAATTAATGACTAGATAGTACAAAACAATTGGTACCAACTAGCCAACGATGGTATGGTATGGTTATACGAATCGTTGCCGGCAAATTCCAAACCATGGCACTAAGTAATTCGCGATCAGTTATTTTAATATCTATTGGTTGTCGGCAACCATTCTTTCTACCATCGCAGACTATTGATATGGTCCCTGAAAATTCGTTAACTTTAAATATACATCAAGAGTATCCATTGGCGCTACAATTTATGACCTATATAGTTTTTTTGTCTAAGGCTGTATGTAACGCGCGAATATGACTAAATAATCTATGCTTATGTATGAACATTTGACCACAAATTGAACATCTATTTGTAGGTTCTTTTCCACATTCCAATTTTAAATGCCTTTTTAAGGTATACTTTCCTTTGTAAGTTTTTGGGCAAGAAGGGCATGAATAGAGTTGGTCGTCTTGTTTTGTATCGTCTACAACCGGATTTAACAGTCTTGCACAACGAAATGTTTCTGTATAATGAGCATTTATTCTTCCACCTGTAAAAGTTGATTTACGTTAATAAAACATTACCCCAAGAATTTTTGTTAATAATAAACGGAATTTGGTATAAAATTAGTTCAAATCACCAAGGGCTAAAAATCCATGTATAGAATAATCTTTCGTTTGAATTCTAATACTGTCGGACACTGAACATAGGCTATATTTCTTCTTCCATAGCGTTCTTCTAGTAAAAAAAAGTGACTTGGGGGGGGGGCACAATTGACCTTTAGTCAAGTGTACCTACTGTAACGAAGAGGCGTACGTAATATCCAACATCCGCAATACAATAAAAGGAGGAAGAATCTTAATCTTAAAAAACGATGTGTTTGTTATAAAATGTATTTGTTTTAAGTGCTTTACATTATTTTTTCATCATGTACACATTCCATATGTCTTTTTAAATGATAATTCCGTTTAAAACCTTTATTACAAATAAAACAAAAAAATGAAGGATCTTTTCCACATTCTTCTCGTTTATGATTACAAAGATTACTTTGATGTTTGTAACTTTTAAAACAAACATTACAAAGGAATCGCTTTTTTTCTTCAGTACCGTAAACTTCGTTCCAGACATTTGAACCTGAAATAAATCAATTTAGCTTAAAGTTTAAAAATTGAAAACAGTAACGTTTGCGTATAACAATTTTTTACTTTACCTTTCCACGTCAGACTGTGAATGAAATTTTGTAATGTGGCATAAAGCCGAGTGCTTTTGGAGAAACTTTCTTTTGCAAACAGGACATTCAAAATTACGTATACCCCCACATTCGTATTTTGAGTGTCGCGATAAACTGGAATCGTGCCTGTATTTTTTTCCACAACCCAGGCATTGAAGTAATTTCCCTAGATTTGCTGGAAAAAATATTTAATTGTTAGAGAAAGGATTTTTTTTAAACATAAAACAAACAATTACAAGATTATTAATTTAATTATTACCACAGTACATATATTTTAAAAAATAAACAAAACGCACACAAAATTTCAATTCCCACCCTTAAAAATCAGAAAATATTGCTCCATTTAGATCTGTTTTGGTGTGTTTTTTCATGTAACTTTAAATTATATTTTTGTCTAAACTTTTTTTGACAAATCTTGCATGGAAATTGAGGTGCAATTCCGCACTCAAAATTATAATGTCGTGTTAGATGGGTTTTATGTTTGTATGAAGCCCCACATCTTGGACACGAAAACCTTCCAAATTCGTCTGGAATATGTTGCAGTCGTGTTTTATTTCTGGGAGATTCGTTATCCAAAGGAAACAAATCTGGAACAAATACATAATAATTGGTGGTAACCAAAAAAAAAACTTTCTTCATGTTGGCTGCAACCTTTAAAAAGCAAATTATTAATTAGGGGTAGTAATGTTAAAAAAAATTATTATTATCTGAATTTATTTTAATCCACTAAAGCATACAGAATTTATAAGGTATAACATATGATTACCTAAATTTTAATTCTATATCTACATATTATGCTTCATTTTCTGATGTAATGATAGTTCATATTTGCGCTTAGTTTTATAAGAACAGAAATTACAAGCAAATTGGGGTGGGAGTCCGCATTCAAATTTTAAATGTCGACGTAAGATGTGTTTATGTTTATAATGACGAAGACATTTGCTGCATTGAAAACGGGCACCAGAAAACGTCAACATCTGTCTTATGCAAGCCTCAGCATTTCCTAGAAAAGAAAAATAGTTTTAGACAGAAATAATTTAAAAAAAACTACAAAAAACATGCAAAGCAATTTTAAGTAGGTACCAATAAAAAAACGGTTTAGTTAAAAGCTTTATTTTCTTGGGAACATCCATGGAAAAAGCAAAATAGATTTAAAATTCTTCTTAAATTAGGAGAAAAAAGTACGCGACATGACACAAAAATAAATATGTAATACAAATCTTATACTTAAAAGTTTAAAAACTAGAAAAATAATACAGTCTTTTCTAATTAAATAAAATATTTTATAGAGATCTCGTTGCAGTCTTAGTATTCTTTGGAATGATATTTACAAATACAAAAAAACACTGGTCAAGTTAGCTGTGAATTACTAAGGGGGAGGATGTGTCACGTGACACACACATTTATTTATGAATTCTTACTTTTAAACCACACACGATATACAGAGCGATCGAGAACGATTGCAGCAGGTCATTTAAATTTGATTATGAAAAATACGTTTTATTTTGTTCAGGAACCCGTTGCTTATAAATATTAACCTCCCCCTAGTACGTACGCGTAAGTCGCAAGTTATTTTTCTTAGGCTTCATACATTCAACTTTTGTGCCGCACCTTTAATCATTTTTAATCGCTCTGTATAAACATTAAAACTAAACAATTTCTTCTACTAAAATTTATATTCTAAGGCCACGGTACCTCCTAGTCTATTATAAAAACCTTATTATATAAAAAATAGATATACTTTTACTACGAAATATTATTTACGCAAGTGCCTAAATTTTACTTCAAATCAATTCCATGTTTATTATTCATATGACGAACCAAATGATATTTTCTTCGAAACAGATTTAAACAAAGAACACATTTAAATCTTGGTACGACGTCCACGCATTCTTCCTTTTCATGTCTGTATAGATGCCGTTTGTTTTTGTAGCTTTTGCTACACTTCTTGCAATGGAATCTTTCTTCATCCCCGTTTTCTTTTTGTAACTTTGACATGATAGGAATAACAATTTTAGATGGGTGTTGTTGGCTTCGATGAGCGTTTTTCAAGAAGCGGTTATAGTGTATTTTGAAAAATTCTGAAAAATAAACTCCCTAGTAAGAATTTTTCTTAAATGATCGAAAATTCAGATTAACTACCAAGAAGTAATCAAATCTCCATACGTACTACTTTTTGATAAGTACATGCACTACCACACTATGAAAGAAGAATTATACTCGCAAACTTTTAATAAAGAGTCCTTGTTAGTGCTCGGCTAAAAACTCAAACTATAAATCATCAAATAAACTTTATTGAACATTAAATAATAAATTGGTCAAGTTTACAAAAAAAAATCACATTTAATAATTCAACAATTCCATTCCTGGATGCATTTTTTTAATATGCACGTTAATGTTGTATTTTCTATGAGATCTATACGGGCAATAAAGACAAGAATGTGTTGGAATCCTGCCACATTCTTTAAGATGACCAAGTAAATGGTTACGGTACTTGTATCTTTTTCCACAAGACCCGCAACAATGTGGATTCTTCTCGTTGAACCTCCTTCTTAATTTTGTTTTTGTACTACCATCATCTGAAAAAGTTGTTTTTGTAAGTGCAGGTAAGCAGATTAAAAAAAATCATGCACTGCAAGTAGAAACAACGAAAAATTTTCCAAGTATTTTATTTGTACTAGGAAAAATACAGAATTATTGTAATTGGGGTTCGGTGTGAACTGTTCGTAAATGCACAGTTAAGTTTGATTTTTGATGGAATTTTTTCATACAAATATTACAGAAAAATTTAGCTTCTTTCCCGCATTCATATCTTACGTGACTGTTGAGGTGACTTTTTCGTTTATAATTTCGTCCACATTGGTAACAGAAAAATCTTTCTTCGCAACCTGGAACAATATTAAATGAATTATACAAATTTAACTTCAATAATAATCTTTAACCACATCAGTAGACCAAAGTTTACCTTAAAACACTCTTTGTGCGTTCGAATCCTAGATTTTTTGCGTGGTCTCGAACTGGATCAAACCGATCTCATTTGCTAGACCACCTCCATACTCGGTTTATTTTTTATCATCCTGAAAGCTTTCCACGCAAATATTAAAACAAGATTCTCCGTACATTCATTCAAACCCTTAATAGTTATTTGTATACCAAGGACGCGAAATGTGTCTTTATCGTACCGAGAGAAAATTGTCGCCGAGGACGCTTGCGGCCGAGGAAAGACAATCTCGAGGGAGCTAAAGAATTTCGCGGACAAGGTATACACAATATTTTTTGTGCAACCGTAAAAAATGTGTAATTGCAAATGTTATTGCTTTTAGAAAACCCACAGCTTAATTCATTGTAAATAGAAAAACGGCTTTCAGTTAGCGCGTTACTATGGATATGGAGTAAATAAAACAATTAGTTTTGTATAAATTACAATAATTTTTACTTTAGCGGCCGCTACCATTAGCAGCGGCCGCGAAATTAGATTTCGCGTCCTGTATAGCGGACGCGAAACGCCCACTTCGCGTACGGTTGCACAAAAATATATTAATTTTATTTGTTTGATATTTGATTACATTGGGCAAACCTTAAAATATTAAAAATAGTAGGTACAGGTCATCCTATATTTTAACTTAATAATACAAAAGTGTTTAAATTCAAGACAATAAACGTTTATGCTTTAATAAATGCGCAAGTAAACTACTTTTATGTTTGGTTTTATGATCACAAAATTTGCACACGTACTGAGGTTCTTTTCCACATTCGTATCTTAGATGACGTTGCAAGGAAGTTTTATACTTGTAGCTTTTATAACACTTCGTGCAAGAGAAATCAGCTTTTCTTTCATCTGAAATAAACAAATGGAATTTACGACCGAATGACTGAAGTTTAAAGAAGCAAATTTTTTTTACTAAACTATTAAAGAATACAGAATCAATTAAAAAATTTATTATTACAAAAAGACATTAGACAAATTTATGTTTCCTAACTAAATGTTTTTCCATATCAGCTTTATACGTAAACCGATGATTACATAAAGAACAACAAAATTGAGGGTCTTTTCCACATTCCCATTTTAAATGTCGATTTAATGTAATTTTTCTAAGATATCTCTTATTACACTTGGGGCAAAAATAATAAACCGCTCCTGTAGAACTTTGAGAAGTATTGCAAACACCTGAAATAAAAATGATTAATAAATTTATAAAACTTCGGTTAATTAAATATTAATATTCGTGTACCTATTTTGGATTCAAATCCATCTTCTATCCCTTAAAAATAATTAAAGAAAAAGGTAAGGTCCTAATAGGGTTTAATTCTGGAGATCTCTCGCACGTCCACGTTAATCGTTTCCTTTTCTCATTAAATATTCAGAAAAACAGTCTTTCAATTTTTAATTATTGCTTAATAATAATATAATACATCCCATTTTAATAAAATTCTAATACATTATAATTATACGTAACAGAAAATTCTTTTTGGTAATAATTTCATCAAAGAATGTGATGAGTTGCCAATAAATGCGTCTTTAAAGTATCACTTCGGGTAAAAACTTTATGACAAACATAGCATTCGTATCTAATTTGTGATTCCCCGCATTTACTGGTTCTTAAATGTCTGGATCTATTCGCAGCCAAAGTAAATACCTTTCCGCAGACTTTACAGGGCCAATGCCTGTTTGCTTTTTGTTCACTTTTACTTAGAACATAATCTGAAACAAAAACATTTTAAGTGTCATTTCTTAATACGTCAATATTTATTTATTGTCCCCTCCTTATTAACCGCCATGTTCTCCAGACCTATTAGGAAAAAAAAATTATAAACCCTCTTAGTATTAACTCTTTATTTTTTTTATTATTAAAAACATACATGTTTGTTTAAATACAATATGTAGGTGAGGGGCGAAGGGTTTAGGAACTTTTTACATGATGCTCGTATAATATCTAATTACGTATACATAAAAACTTTTATTACTTTTTCTAAACTTATACATTATATCGGTAAATTATAAATGGCATTAAATATGGCACTACAACAGGTTTAAGCAAACACCATATTGTGTTAAGATTATAAAATATAAAAAAAATCCTTTGGTGGATTTACCTAATACTATGTACAGGTGGAATCGCCGATACAATTTCTAATTAGCTTGATTTATAATGACGTTCTACAGGTAGTACTATACTAAATTTGATTGAAAATTCAAACAGGAATGAAAAAATAAGTACGGGCGCTTGAAAAATAATAAAATGGAAATACTTTTGGCTAATCACCGACATCGACATGCACTCGGCACATTTATTAATTTGTACTTTTCTATAAAAACTACCAAGGACTAAATGTACTACCTACACACAATAATTAATATACAAAGTACAATTTATTTGTAGGAATTTACAAATTCACTGCGTAATTTAGACAAAGATAAATTTATTATTCTTAGGTCCATAGCTACCTGTAATAATTTTGAATTACTACTTCGAGTGGCAAAGTATTTTTAATAATAATTAAAAAAATTAATTAGTATTAATTGTATCACATTTTTGATTAGTTTTGGTATACATAATTAATATAAAGTAGCCGAATGTAGATCCATACAAATATGGAATACGTAAGAGGGGGAGTGGTAGAAATTTGTGTAAAACGTGTTAATATTTATTTAAAAAAAGGAAGTTTTTTAACTTTTAGAAATCCTGTCCATTCAATTTTTAAATTTAATACTGAGAAAAAAATTATGGTTGTGTATGTAGGGTGGCCAGGATTAATTATTGGTGGAGGGTGCCAGGGATTTGTATATGGAGACCTCGACCCATTACAAAATTATTATTTTATTACATAAAAAAAACATCAACGTTAAATAATAGCAAAGGAAAAGGCTTGTATAAGCAAAGACTTGCGTTTTTATTTTAGGTTTTGCTTGTCGAGTAGATTGTATGGGTCAAGGTCTTGGTATCTATCACCGTTCATTGCCCTTTTAAGTTTCACGTCCTGCAGTTTATTTCATAGATAAGGTACTTATTGGCTCATTTTGCCTGTTTAGCTTACAGGAAGTCGTAAAGCGATTTTTTTGTGCCAATACAGTGAAAGTGGTGATGCCAGTAATCAAAATCTTGACTTAAAATTTAAAGAATCTGTAAAAAAACTTCTGCAAGATGCTATAAGCAGGCTGACGGTTGTAATTTCCAATACCAAAGTTTTACAATGCTAACACATTGTAGCTTTTTGTATCGGTCTTTGTACCTAAATAGGGGGTTGCTTTTTAATTAAAAAATATTCATTAACTAATGCTTTGTAATAAACTTAAAAAATAAATAAATACTAATTTGTGCGTAAACCTTACGGAAAATTATTTTTCAAGTTCATAAAACTTTCTGAAACAGCTCTCGACTCTGTTGTTAATTTTCTTTTAAGGTATTAATAAAATCAAAACTGTTTAGTGCATGGTGACCTTAAATACTGAATTTCTGTATAAAGTAATATGGCTTATAGATTATAGAGCATCTTTAACTAAAAGAGATCCTAATCTATCTTTCAGTTATTTTCAGAGGTAAAAATAAGCTTTGAATACAAAAGTCTGTCTTTGAATTTTGGTGATTGTGGGTTCAAATCCTGCTCAGGATTGAAATTTAACCAAACATTCTTCTTGAATCGGAAGTAAAACTGTGGAATCCAACTCAATGTGTTTGGGGCAATAAAGAAGCTTACTGGGGGGTTGGGAATTGCTCTAGTTAGGCAAAATATTCTCAGGAGGTGCCAGGTCGTAGGATCCCGAGTCCTCGACCTATATTACATTATAATGCTTGTGGGGTGTCCTTTTTCAGGTAATTTTACTATCCACTGGAAATAACAAAAAATATACAGGGTGTTCTATTACAAAGACGAATTATGCTTGTAACTTTTTTTGGTCTTGGCGAGGGAGCGCCTAGTTCTAAACGGTGCAGAGATACTTCAGGTTTTTACATTTAATGACGCAAACTGGCAAACGGACCATAATGTAACCAAGTTTGGTCCGACAGGAACGCAAAGATCAAACTAATACGATTACGGGGGTTTTCCCCACATAAACTACACCATTTTTTAACTACCCTACTCGGATTTAGTTATGGAACCCTTTTTTTTAAATGATATAAAGAATGCTAGTATATCGGTTATCCTCTTAAATATTCTTTTCTTTCTTCCTACTAGAACCCCCAAGAAAAAAATACAACCCCTTTACAATTTTCTTGCCATTCACTTCCTGAACTGTTAATTTCCTAAATGCTTAGAGCTAGCCAATTAAAAAATATTCCTAATTACTTCCACATTCTCAATATTATTATTGCAAGCAGTCGGAACAATTTTATTACAGTTAGTATCTTAAAAGCAGAGATTTTATTAGAATTGTCTTACGTATGTACCAAATAGAGAAGCTAAATTTGCTTAAACTAAAAGTACAAAAATATGGAAATAATCGCTCGGTAAATAGTAGGAAGTGTTTTTCCGTAGCTTTAGAGGCTACTATGTATTTTTTTCCCGTAGTTTTAGAGGCTACTACGTATTTTTTCTTGTACTAGCTAGTCACCAGATTGTTACCAAAGAGATTTCTTGTACGTTATACAACATATAACATTGTTCAATAAAAAAAATGCTGCAACTTGAGACATTAAAACAAACAAAAAACATTTATGGCTATTAATTAGGTTCCGATTTTCAATCAAGTCCAAAATAAAATCGTTATCACCACCACCAAGAAAAAACAAAAAATGAATACTGTCGAATGGTCTTTCTTTTATTATTATTTCTAAAACCTTGCTTTTAATTGTATATTTTTACATTTAATATTAGGAAATTTCGAAATCTATTAATAATTCCTTTATCTGCAGTTAAATTTCAAAGGGAATAATTCTCGGATCCATACCAGGTAGTTACGTAATAACGGAATAATTACGTCCATGAGGGGGGGCTGGGTGGGGGCACCATAAAGTGAAAATAATCGTATAACGATCAGGACTGACCTAAAAAGTAAAAGAAAAACTTAAATACTTTATTATTAATTTTTTGGAACTTAAGCCTTTGGTATAAACTTTTTTTTAATTACCTACCTATAAACAAATGCTTTTGTAGTGAAAAATATGTTATGGTTCTACCAGTAAGGGGGAAAGCTTTTTAATTATTATTAAAATTATGCCACAGACTAATAAAAACTTGTTCTTTAAGATTTTTACAAAAAAATTTGGCTTTTAAAGACTAGAATCATTATACACGAACATTAAATTTTTAATTATTCTCAACTAGTTTCTAAATACAAGTTTTTCCCGAAGCCAATTTTTCGTTCTTTAAATTTGCCAAAAGTTCGTGAAGTAAAATTTTTTTAATGTTTAACTGGCTTCAGCAAGAACTGAATTTTGATTCGAATGAAAATTTAAGTGATTTTAAAAGCAGAATTAGATGCTGCTATTCTTTTAGTAGTACAAGTAGCATGTTGCGTTTCAAAATGTCGCTTTAAATTAGATTGTTGATGGAATTTTCGAGTACATTGGGAACAGGAAAATTGTGCTTGTTTGCCACACTCATAAACCATGTGTCTGCGCATGTTGCCTCGATGTTTGTAGAGTTTACCGCAGATTTCACAAGGGTACCCACCTGATGGTTCCGCTTTGATTACGGCATGGGCAAGGTACCAATGACTCTGACTCTTCCCTGCAAATAAACACTGCTGTACTAGGACACTCAATTGTTACCAATTCAAACACTCTGTTTGGCCTTAAGTAACAAATTTTGAAATTACAACACTACAATGCATTAATTACGATGTAGATTTAGAAATTTATAATTTGTCCAGGTAACAAAATCGGTCCAGAAAGAATTCGGAAAATTTTCAAGGGGGGTAGATTTAAAAAAACGAGTACCAAACAGATTAAAAAATATCAACACATTTAAAAATAATGCTTTATTGAAATTTAAAATATTATTAAATACAATATTTAAGTACGTTATTTATTTTCAATACGTTGGTCCATTTCAAACCAGTAGCAGCCCTTTTGTATAAAAAATCCTGTAACAAGAGAAAGAAATGTTTAGGACCCTCGTAATATGAACAAAAGTTGATTAACTAAATTGTAGGGGTGGAATATTGCTTTGTAAAAATTGCAGAAAATTCCATCCTTTTATTAGAATGCAATCGAAAGAAATTTCTTGAACTAACCCTCACTCTAGTCATTATAAAAATCATTAATTTTTATATTCAAAAGTTTTTTCTTTGTAATAATCGTCAAGTATTAACTTTTTCACAAAGTAAAAAAGTTTTGCTTCACAGACCCAAAGAAAAAAACACTTCTGAATAAAAACTTAAAGCTTCTTAAACTAAGAGGGGAAAATTTTAGAAAATCTCCATCGATTGATTCTGAAGTAAAATAAAAATAATCTGAAATGATCATCCCTTAACCGCAAAACTCCTCCCGAACAATTTAAATATTTTTTTTGAGCATGATCTTTAAAAAAAATAAGCTCACCTAATCGTGAAGAATTGTAGTTGAAGTTGAGCTGCCGCCTCCTGTAGTCCATAAACAGGAACAAATTTTGAATTTAAAAAAATAAAAATAAAGCCAAAAACAATTCAAACATTCAAGAAGAGTTTGGAAACCAGCATTCTGGAAGATGTCGGTACAATCCTGATCGGTACTTGTATCTTCTTCTACAAATGGGACAAGCCAGGCCACCTCCACCATCTGGTTAGTTTCGTAGAAATGTTTTAGGTGTAATTTTTAAAATTATTTTTAAATGGAAGTAAGTCCCACCGCCACCCAGCCCATTTGTTTCTGAAGGAAACAATTGGTCTGCTTACTTCTTGAAAAATTATACCATCAAGTGCTGCAGACACAAAATGGCACAATTTAAACCGAAAAAAGATTGCTTATGCTACAGCTTGATGCTGGAACTTTTTTTCGTGACTTCGTAGAATATCTCGACGTGAGAATTTCCTTAAACAGGTTGCACACTGAAATTGTTTAGCAACACCGCACTCGTAGCGTAAGTGCCGATCTAATGTGTAGAGACTAGAATATTTGCGTCCACAACGAGAACATCTGAAGGGAACGGCTGCAACAAAACCACCGCACTCACACTTCAAGCACACATTTGAGATTTTGCTTTTATACTACAGCACAACTTGAGCCCTTATTTCCAAAGCAACCGATCAGATTTAAACTTTGCTTTCCTTGGTTTATTTAAGAAAATACAATCGTTCATATCCAATACGAAGAGGGCCCCATCTTCAAACTAGATATGAACAATTAAATAAGGGAAGAAAGTTGAAATGATGAGCGAGTCTGGAAATAAATCCACATTCTACAACAAGTTGTCTGTGTTGGCCTCCTATTTTCAAGTTATTCGTTTCAAGCAAATAAATCACGTCGCTATCACAATGGGAAACACGCACAGGCAATACTTACTACATGACCTCTTATACAAACCATTACCCACAAATTTAATTGCACAGAAAAAACTTAAATCTAACTTAAGTTTAAATAATGAATAAAAAATACTCACTTTAAATTTTGATGATTAATTCAATCTTCTTATACAGCAACAATTCTACTACAAAATTTGTAGAAGAAAAAAATTAAACACTTAAATATTAAAGCTTACGTTACTAAATTTACACAATTTGAATAAGCAAGCTAAATTTAAATGTTTAATCAATGTTTATAAAGTAAAACATCGGCGCATAAAAATTTAGGCTCGTTATTCAAATAAAAATATGTAAAAATCGTAACACAAAAGCTATGTAACCGAGTGCTGTGTTATTTAAAGCTGAAAAGAATAAGAAATGAAGAAGAGTGAAACAAAATATTCAATTAAACAAGACATATATTACACAAGGGATTGACTTACAATTATTTAACACTTAAAAAAAAATTACCTCGCCGATTTATAATCGGCTACATTACGACGTGTACCTTAGGACTACCTCACCACAGAGTGGTTACAAATTTTCAAAAAACATTCTTATCATTGCAGTGCCTACAAAAAAAATTACCTCGACACATGCAAATGATCAGAACACCTGAAAGAAAAATACACTGAAGGGAGTAATTCGACCAACAATTCAAAATTACAAAGAGCAGTATTCCAAAAAAAATTTGGAAATACAGCTTATAATAAGAAAGGTTAGTCGAGGTACTTTTATTACCATTACCAAACGTACTTGTAGATTCGGCGAAATATCATCAAAAGCATTTACAACTCAAATGTGAATTTTATTTCAATCTGCATTTTCTCTTAACAAATGTTAAGTAAAATGGCTAGAAAAATCCAATTTTGAATTTAAAATGCGTCGTAAAGCTGAAAAAAAAATTATTAAAAGGACAAAGAAAAATTAAACCCGTTTTACGATTACGTCGGTGCATATTTAACTCAAATGTGAATTTTATTTCAAATCTTAATATTTTCTTAACAATTGTTAAGGAAAACGACTTGAAAAATCCAAATTTGAATTAGAAATGTGTTGAAAACCTGAAATAAAATTTATGAAAGGGTAAAGAAGAACACGCGAAGGCTGGGGTTCGTGCATTTTTAACTCAAATGTGAATTTTATTTCAAATCTTCATATTTTCGTAACAGTTGTTAAGGAAAACGACTTGAAAAACCCAAATTTGAATTAAAAATGTGTTGAAAACCTGAAATAAAATTCATGAAAGGGTAAAGAAGAACACGCGAAGGGTGGGGAATTGTACATTTTTAACTCAAATGTGGATTTTACTTCAAATCGTAATATTTTCTTAACAATTGTTAAGGAAAATGATTTGAAAACCCAATTTTGAATCAAAATTGGATTAAAAGGCTGGGGAGAAAAGAGGAGACGAGGATCCAGGAACCGACCAAGAGCGAATGGGGGTTGAAAACCGCCATTACGTAAAGTGCATTGTTAACTCAAATGTGAACTTTGCAAGTCTTAATTTTTTCTCAACAAATGTTAAAGAAAACGACTTGAAAATTCAATTTTGAATTGAAAATACACGAGTATCTGCAAAAAAAGAAAGGTGGGGTGAGGGTAGTTTTATTATTCCCCAATAAAGTATAGGAAATCATAAAACTATCAAAAGCTTGTTGTAAGATTTAATCCAGCAAGTATAAAAAAAATCTTAGAACTGCCAGAACAAGAGGAAAACTTTCAAAAAAAATACCATCAGGAAAAATAAAAAGACCAATAGCATTAAAAAAATAATACTAAGGGGCCGTTTATTCTTCCGCACAATATTTTTTTCGAAGCAAAAATAAATCAACCCGATCGCCAATAAAACTCACCAATTCTTACCCTTTTTTTAACCTTGAATTGAACATAAACAAATGTAAAAGTTCAACTTTGATGTCCCCCAAGAATTACCTCGCCATGCACAAACGTGCAAGACTACAAAAATCTGTACCTCATTGTTTACAAAATAGTAAACAACTACAAAAAATAGCCTGGAATGTAAGAAAAAGGACAAGAAAAACACCTCCGTACAAAAAATGTAACTACCATTTACCTCGTTGAACACAAAAGAGTGTACAACTACAAAAAAAACTTACTGGGGTTGGAAAAACAGCCTTCTTGTTACCTCGTTGCAACACAAAACCGTGTACAACTACAAAAAAAACCTAGTGGGAGGGGAAACCCTTTTTTCTTACCTCGGTGTACACAAAATCGTGTAAAACTACGAAAAACGTAGTAGGGGGGAGAAACACTTTTTTAATTACCTCACTGTACACAAAACGTGTACAGTTACAAACGTAGCACGGGAAAAAATTACGTTTGTTTTACCTCATTGTACATAAAATCATGTACAACTACGAACGCAATAGAGAAACACCTTTTTTTTTTTACCTCACTGTACACAAAATAGTATACAGCTACAAAAAATCCTATTGGAGGGAAAAAACAAATATAACCCGAAATACAATAACAAACCTTTTTTAATACCTCATACTTACCATAAAATTAAAAAATTGCAAACAACAATTTTTTCACTTCTGTATTTTACCTCATTGTGTTTAATAAACACAACTACAATCAACCAATTTTACCTCGTTCTTTACAAAATATGAAAAGAACTACAGTTTGTAAAAAAACCTCATTGCCAAAAAAATGGCAACTACAAAATTATGAAAGAGAAATAACAAAACTGAGGAGAATTAGAGTTCAAAATCGTCGTACCGTGGATTACCAATAAAGTATAATAATTCACAGTATTTCGAGATTATTGTTAAGCCCAAAACATGTTCTTACTAAACCTTGTGCAAGCAACAAACCGTATATTTAAAACCATTTACCGAATTCTCCTTTAAACCACTGTAAATAAAATAATTTACAACAGAAGAAAAGAAAAGTCTGGCAATTACAAAAGTGAAAAGTCACAAGCACAAGATTGAATAATACGAATTAAGCAAAGAAGTTCAAACTGAAATCCTCCTTTCATTTTATTATCCTGAACTAAGTTTATTATTACCAAATCATTAATAAAGTATAATAACTTGAGCAACAATAAACTGTAAAAAAAATTTATTCTTAAACTTCTTAATAAAGTATAAGAAATTTAAGAATGCAAAGGGAGTTGTTTCCCCCCCTTTTTAAAAACTTTACAAAACGTGAAGTTTATAAAAATAAAGGAAACAACGAAAAATCACTCGAGGGGTAATCCGCGGGTGTTACCTCGCTGTGTATAACTCATACACAACTACATAAAAACATTATACGTACCGTTAACTGCATTATAAAGGCAGTTAGTTGGCACACATAAAATATAAACGTATTTTTTTTTGCTAAAAATAGCACATAATAAACAAGTATAAACAAGTTAAAAAGTAGTATACAGCATGCACAATGTAATACATAATACATTGTAGACTTATGTTAGCTCATAAAGATAGAATAATACTGTCAGATAGAAGGCCAACATTATGTATACTATTTATAAGATACAAAAGGCAGGCTTTTTTTCTATGGGATTGAATATTTTAATAAAATAAAAAAAAATAGCGTACCTTTTGTATTAAATAAAATATTACCAACTAATTAAGCCCACTACAAACACCTACAAATGTATGGCAAAACGTGAAAGGGAAAAAACAAACAAAAATTGAAAAGTCAAAACAAAAAAAATCTAGGCAGGTTAACACACCGAGACTCTTTCAGTCTCTGATCACACAGAACCAAAATGTACACACAAAACCAATTTGGAAAAAATAATGAATTCCTGCGTAACAAAACTTAAGGAAAAAACTTCAGAGTACATTTTAGTTCTAAACCCGCTCCCCCCTTCCTACCTTTAGAAGGCTTGAGAACATTCCCCAGGTCTTGTGCTGCTTCAAATTAATTTTGAAGAAATCTAAATTTGAGGAAAAAAATTTGAACCTATTTTAAAATAAAAACCCCCCTTTACTTAAAAACTTTCAACCCCAATTAATAATAAAATCCTAGAATATTCCAAAAAATGTACAAAAAAAACTGTACATAATAAATTATTTCAACCTACACCTTAAAAAAATTAGTTAAAAGCACTTTATCATTCACTTTATATAAAAAAATTGATCTTTGTTCATTCACAAAGCTTAATTTGGAATTTTCACCAACACCAACTTACACAACACCAAAAATCGGTTCTCACTAACACTTCTTGCTAATGGAGGGGAGCGAGCTCAAGCAAACTACTACGGCTAAGTAATAAAGCAAGAGGGCTATGCAAATCAAAAATGCGACTACAAATTACCAAAAATTAAATCAGAGACTGGACAATCAAGGTGTTAGTTTTGCCATACATATTGCAGATGCGGAAACCTCTTAAACAACTTGCAATGAGGGGGAAAATGTTGCCTTCAATACATTTATGCAGAAATATTTTTTTTTTATAAATATAGGGGTTGGGCATGAGGGGGGCGTTTTTAAAATTAGGCAAAAATTGTACGTAATGACGCAAACACGACCAGAACAATGTTAAAATTTAATATCAATAGGAAAAAGTACAAATTGTTAATAAAAATGTAACTTTGTTATGGTGGAAAAGTGACTCGGGGGGTATGAATCAAATCCAGACAGGAAATTAAAAAAAAAAGGAATAAAAACTTTTTTTTTAATTACAAAACGTCTTGATATGTTACACAACCCCTTTGTGCTTTCCAAATAAGAGAGGGCGAAGGGAGAAAATCGAACAAGGCTCAAAGTGTAACAAATCCAGGCATAAAAGCTCCAAAAAAAATTGTTTTGAGGCCCAAAATGACTGGATATGCGGCAAAATTCCTCATGTGCTTCGTGAACCAAAGGGAGGGTGGTCTTTATTAAAAATTCTTGTATAAAATTTAATAAACGGCTTAAAATCCCTCTTAATTGCAAGAAGAAAAAGAAGTCAAATACAATGGATCGTAAATCCTACCTTGTGAGTCGCGATGTGCTCCTACAGCCTCTTGTGCGGCTAAAAATACTTCATCCTGATTCTGATTACCCATATGCCAACCGCCAAAACCTGAAATATTTTTTTTATATAACAAAAAAATCTTCCGAAAGTTTTTATTGATAATGTTTCTATACATTGAACATTTCTTTTAAGGTCTAGATGTTTTAATGTTCAACCGCTTAAGATAATGCTGTAAACTAGTACGTTTGATTCCATACGTAAGTGAAGCTTGCGTAACTGTGCTGCCACCATTTAAAATGGCATCAAGAGCACATTTTACAGTTTCTTTGTTGTATTTGCGGAGGGGAAAATGAATTTTTTCAAGCAAAGGGTCAAGATCAATTGTAAATGAAGAAGAATTTGCAGAGTAGCGCTGATTAATGTCTGGTGGAATTGGATACCTTCGTCTTCGATCTAAAACCAATAATTCCACCAAACAATAACGCAACCTCTTCTGCTGCTACAAAAAGGGAATCAATGACCATTATGTTACGGAAACCCGGACACAGAATGATCATTGGGTAAAAAAAAATTATTACCTTGGCTCGATCCTTCACCCACGTTGCCATGACTAGGCCCTGCACCATCGTTACTCATTTCCAGATTACTCATGTCATCGTCATCATCAAGCGTCAAGTCCTCGATGCTTTCTTCGTTCATTTCGTCAACATATTCAGCCTTTGGTTCTAGCATCAGTTCAGAATGTGTTTCTATTTTTTCTTTTATTATAGGAACTTGAGGGAGGATCTCTGACTCGGTTGCAGGGGGTATTATTTTATGCCTAGTCAGAATTTCAGATTTGGTTTCTACAGGTTCAGGCACATCGGCGGTTATTTTAGAGGAAGAAGCGGGAGGTAATGCAATTGGAATGTTTTGGATGGGCGTCGGATTACTATGATGAGATTCTGAGGAATTAGAGGCGTCATGATGGTTATCTAAATCGTCGGTACTTCTACGCCTTATTCGCTTCCTCTTGCGTGGACCTGGTGACTGAGAACCTTCCCTAATTTCTTCCACGTTTCTATTTGCTCTACGCTGCTCTATAGTTAGGCCTTGGACTCTAGGTAACGCTGCCGTTGGGGGAGGACTTTTTGCAGGAGCCGGTGGTTGTTTGCGTGTCTCGGCGCTGCCGCCGCCGCCAGCACCACCCTCTTTCTTATTATCAGAAAGTCCTTTTATCTGCAAGGATTCTGCTGCTTTTAAGAGGGCTCCTAATTGGTCCTGTGATATGTTTACTTCCCCCCTGTACATATAATCCATCATGGCTTTCAGTTCTTGGAATTTTACATCTTTCAATATGAATATTGGATGCTTGTCGTAGTTTTGGGACAACAGTGACTGAAAAAATTAAAATAAAAATTAATAAACTTCATAAAACAAAATTAGGACAAAGGGGGGTGGCTTAAGATTATAAAAAAAGGAGGTCAGGGGGCTCTCCCAAGTTTATTTGTCTTTCGATTCAATTTACATGGAATTACTATCAACTTGGGCCCCCTGAAGTTTCTTAAAGAATCGTAAGAGTTGGAAGAAAAAAAAAGTAATGCTTACTTCGAAGTATGGGCTGCATGCTGACAAAACAACTTTATGGGCGTTGAGATATTTTCCTTCGGCAGCCAAAGTGCAGTCTACTAAGGTCCCATTTTCTAATAATGTATCGAATACTGCAACTAAAGTGGACTGATGATTGTTCCACCTCAAACAGAACTGCTGGTCGTCTTCCATGATACTCTGCAATAAGAAAAAAAATATTAGTTAAGTTCAAAAAAAATATCCAGGCCCTTGGCAACAAGAGCTTATTGGACAAAGCACGAAGATGCCTTGAAAACAAAATGGAGGAAAATCTGGGCATGTGCAAACAAGTTCATAACTGAAAATCCATGAAAATGTAATCAATCAAATGGGTCAAATTGAATAATAATCCCTGAAGGAGTTTGTTAAAAAAGGAGCAAGGTAAACTGAAGCTTATTTCTGGAAAATTCGTTAAAAGTTCGAAGTTCTGGAAATGTAAACACAACAATGGCGGATTTCCCAAGCAAAGCCGAGAAAATGGCGTGGTGGCGTCCTTTTTAGGGCGTCATCGGCATTTTCACGATAAATACTTTTAAAATAAATCAAAATATAACTGTAGGAACAATAAACGTGATTTTGGAATTAATTTGGGGTAGTTTGAAAACAATTGAATAAAAATTTGAATAACCGGAAGTCGTTAGAAAAGTCAAACAAGACTATTATTAATATCAAAATATTATTAAGAATATTTAATTATGAAGATAAAATTGATAATATAAAAGGTAATCTAATCAAAAACAAATAATTTCCAAAAATAAGTTTACCCAAGCGTGCTTTTACCTTGTAACCACAGCAACCAAACAAGGTTCCGGAATAAACAATAATATTTTGATCTTTAAAAACACAAATCAAATTTAAAATTTCTTAACAATCTTCTTACTGTACGTGGCCGATTTGAAAGCACAAATGAAAAAATGGCTACTGCAGGAGCTTTAAGGAGGGCAGCGGGTGTAAGGGGGGTACCAAGGGAAAGCGAAGCGTTGGCTCCATCATGGCCGATTTTCCAGACCAAGCGGGGAAAATGGCGTGGCGTCACTAAGTCCAAACAGGAAAATTACGTTAAAATCCTTGAAATTTCCCCAAAAATATTAGAAAATCCTTCCTGTGATGCTAATGAACCTTTAGGAAAAAACATTGGAGCTTTAAAAGCTCAAAATAAACAAACGGAAGCTCGCTGCTCGCCCGATGGTACCCACCCAAAGTCAAATTCAAAGCATTTTCGTAAAAGGAAAGCGTTTAAAATAAAAATAATATCTGGAAAGAAGTTAATTAGCGTTGGTTTACTTACTTTGGCACTATTTTCACTAAATATCACAATTGTATTCACTAAATTATAATATGATTTTTGGACGACGTTAAGTGTAGCTTACTCTCGATGAAACGACAGGCGACTGAAGGCAATGCTAGGAAACGAGGGGGCTACGAGGTCGTCCGGCACAAAATATTCTGACGGAGCGCAAACCTGACGACCAAAGTTTTATGCGCCGTAACTGAAATCAACTATTCTGCGCCCAAACGCGGCAGATGTTTGTATTTTCCACCAATAGGAAAGTCCCGTTTCCTCAAAACCAGAGTGGAAAGGGATTTTGGTCGCCAATTTTGCGTGCAGGCCGCGACACATTTTCACTCTGGCGAGGTAGAAGTGGATACAAGAGAGAGAGGATGGTGAAAACTTAAAAAGAGAGAGTCGGAGATGAGAGGAGAGAACGAATTTGATCCACAACAAAATAGTGACCCTGTCTCTTCTAATCGTACAGTCTGTTTTCCACTGTGTCTTGATTCTGTTTCATTTCTCGCGTTCGCGATAGTTTTCGCATGAGATTTTGTGAGCTGTACATTTGGCCAAGAGGGGTAAGATTCTGCTAATGCCTCTTAAATTAAACTTCAATGCAGAAGATAAAGCCTTTTTGGTAATTAAGATGACAGATTTGTAATTGCGGAAATAGTCTGTCCTAGTTTTAGAAGTATCAGTTCTTAGCTTTCTCTCAAGTTTTTTGTGATGACGAGCGAATGTCTTGTTTTATGGGTTGCGACCGTTTCGGATCCTATTTTTAAAACCGTTTCCTACTCGTTATTCTCTCGATTATTGCAAAAGCTAAAAGCGTACGTGCAAAACACGCAAATGTATTTTGAATCCCTGCAATCTGGCGCCGTTACCATCCCCACGCATTTCGAGAACGCATGCATGCGTTGGGACAGGGAGAGTATGCGTAATCGCTGTGTGCACGTTTTGCTCTTATCAGAAAACCATTTATATAACAGTTTTATTTTCATTTTCCTTGCCGACCTTATCTCCATTCCTAATCGCGCTTCGAACTGTTTACAAACGCAAGTTTTGTTCCTCTTCCAGATGTTTACTGTTCGTTTTGTACCTTATAAGCTTATAAAGTCATTCCAATCAAGATTCAACCCAAAAACTGAAGCCAAAATTTGTTAAAACCATTGTTGCATGCTTAGAAACTACAAAGATTCCCGTGTCTTAAATATTTTTAACAAAATTCTGCACATTTTGCGTTGAAATGAATGCAAAATACGGAAACCATTAAAATGAAGACGTAAATGCCTGAAAAATTAGAACTATTTAATGAAAACTGAAACCAAACTCTGTTAAAACCATTGGTGCATGCTTCGGAAGTGCAAAGTTTCGCTTTTCTTAAATATTTTTAACGAAATTCTACACAATGTGCGCTGAATGCCTGCTGAAACATTAAAACCAGTAAACGGAGTACATAATAAAACCAAAAAGGCCTCAAAAACTAGAACCATTAAATGAAAACTAAAGTCAAAAGCTATTAAACACCAGTTGTGTGCATATTACGCAGCTAAACGTTTGTGTTTTTCGTTGGTATTTGTACAAATTTTATCCCCAAACGTCCACAAAATATAAAATCCATTAAATATAAGACGTAATGAAGTTGGGGGTGCCTTAAAAATTAAAAAGATTAAATCAAAAGTAAAGCCAAAATCGATTTTTGTTGCTTATAGCAAGCTTTAGGTAGGTTCTGTGCTTAAAAGTCTGGACGTTTACCAGAAGACAAAATGAAGCTGAAAATGACTGAAAATATTTCTGAAGATATTTTTCTAATATTTTGAATTGAGTGGTATAAATATTAAAATGAAAATCAAGCTTTATTTTAATTTATATCTGAATGATTTAAAAAAAATAACTGTTAACACATTTAAAGGGTTAAATTTCAAAGGGGAGGTTTTCCAAAATCGTCCTTTGCGATAGTTTTTTCAGTTTTAAATTAAATTATCAAAAATGTGAACTGGGCTGATTCAAAATCCTTTTTTTCTGTTTTTATGATCACAAATTCTTAATTAAAGTTAAATTTATGCTGGTATCTCTTTAGAAGAAATTTAGTGCTGGTAGAAGTACTTTTCCATTCTTATAACTTTCATTACATGTTTTTACTGTTAATACGCCGACCAATGGGGTTCCGGCTAAAGAAGCCATGATGCTATCGTATTCCCCCTATAATATATTTACGTTATTGAATACAGGCTGGTTAAGGGTTGGGGTTCATGCATTGATGTCTAGTACAGGTTTTTTTATTTTTCATCTTTGGAGTTTAGATTTTATGCGTCGCCTTTATGTTAACCCAATCAATAATTATGATAGAGGTATTATATAAGCACTAAAATATCAATTAGTAAATAAAATTACCTATTAATAAAAAATATAATGCAGAGTTAAGGGGGTAATGCTGCAAATTTGCCGTATATGTGAATACATGTAATCGTTTTTGTAAGATTTCTCAGTCAATAGTGGACTTAGAAAAAAACCAAAAACACCAAAATGCTCAGAAAAATATACCGAGGGTGCCTATAGAACGTTTTTTTCAAAATTATTATTAGGTAATTAATAAAAAAAATTGATTTTTGAAGTAATTGTTTATTCTCTAGTTTCCTCATTTATTTGATTGAAATTGAAAATTCGGCTTCTATAGGCACCTTCGTCAATTTGTGTACTACAAGAGCCTCATTTCGAAAATTGTCTATCCCGAACCGTTTTTTCAAAAAACCGAAAATACGGAGCCAAAGTGTTGGCTAATTTTTAAATTCACAAATTTCCAAATTGTTTATTAAAACATACAGCAAGCTACGTGCAGTTAGCGAAAACATACATCTACACTGTAAAAATAAAATATCAAACCTCTACAAGGTTATACTAGTAGTATATTTTAATCATCCTGGAGTTAAAGATGAATCAAACAAATATGAAAACAGTATACAGGGTGTTTCCTAAGTAGTGTAGAAAATGCAGGGTTCTGGGTTTATCCTGGGCAAAAATTAAGGCAACTTTTTCCAATATACTTTTATCCGAATATGTTACCCTGAAGAGTTACCGTCTTTTCAAAAATAGAGTAACAATTTGGTTTTCAATTTTTATCTCAAATTTGGACGTAGATAAAAAAATACAAATCCGTGGACGTGTTCTACTAACAGGAAGGCTCTTTAAGGATATTTCCATAATCCACCTGTATTGTTAGAAGGGGATGAAATAGGGGAAAAAATAGATTGTTATACATCGTTGAATGCAGAAAAAAAAATGCAATTTATTCATTTGAAAATCCAAGATGGCGCCCATTTAAAATAAGAAAGTTGCTATCAACATCTCGAAAACGGCCTTTGCGATATTTTTTTTATAAACATATTTTTGTTTATCTTAATGAATCAAGTAACTCTTGTATAAAACAATTTTCTGTAACTTTTATAAAAAGCGAAAACATCGACTTTCTCGAAAAATGGATTTTGTGGTTTTTTGCGGATATCTTTTGAAGGGTTCGGAATGTTTGATGTTTCTAAGCAGCATCTAAACCAGCATGAAAAACTGCACAACATTGCCCATTTAACCGAATCTGTATCTTTATTAATAAGAAAGATAGCCATGCAATACTACTCTATTTGGGACACACTGTATACCAGAGGACTGATGTATCATTTAAAATCCCTTGGGTGATTATATAATTCCTTCACCCCCTCCGCTCGCTCAGAAAATAAATTCACCCTCAGGGATAAAATGATATACAGGGTGTCCCAAATCGAGTGGGATTGCATGGGTAACCTATTCTTATCGAAGATGGAGATTTGGTTAAATGAGTAATGTTTTGCAGTTTTGTATGCCGATTTAAAATCTGTTAGCAAAAGTTCAAAATGTCGAACCAGTTAGTTATTTAAAAAAAACTGAAAACTGTAATTTTTTTGTATGTCAAATATCTTCCTTAGATATAATAAGAGATGCAAAAAAGTTTCTTATGCAAGTCACTGTTTCCGATGAGACCAGTTTAAAAATGGTGTCAAAGAAAAATTCAAAATGGCTGCTTTTGAGGTACTCGTATCAACTTCCTTAAGTTAAATGGGTGCCATATTGGATTTTTAGGTTCCCGAATAAATTACCTAACTATTACTTTTTTAAAAAATCGTTTTATAGGCATCCTCGGTATACTTTTCTGAGCATTTTGGCGTTTTTCATTTTTTTTTCTAAGTTCAGTATTCACCGAAACATCTTACAAAAACGATTACATGCATTCATTACATATGACAAATTGAAAGCATTGCCCCCTTAAATTAAATTACTCAATTTGTAGAACTACGATATCTGCAGTTAGGAAGTCGACCGAAATTTTGAGGAAGGTTGCAGCAGGGCCGGAGACCGTTTTAGCCGGGGGCCCGCGTGCTTCGCACCCAAGCACCCCACTAGTTACACCCCTGGAAATAATTTATTCCCGTAATTATCTTTGTCAGTTATCATTATCACGGACTGTTATCTTTCGGGACGAAACATCTATGCAGCTTAAAAGTTACTCCAATCAAATTAGGATTAACTGTCATCACGGGGACGAAACATCCACTGCCCCTATACTGGGTGTTTCAAATTGGATCTGGGGATCTCGCTTATCAGAAGAGATAGGGGGTAGGTTTAAATTTGACACTTTTGCAGAATCTTATGCATATATACTATTATAGTAACAATATGTCGCTACGAAATTTCTCTTCATCTTCGCGTGGAATTTTACTCTGGGAGGATAGAGAGAGCGAGTCTTATACGGTACTACGAAAAATAAAGGAGACAGCTGCGCCGTTGCCTAGGTAACTGTGTTCTTGTTGATTTGCATCAGGGTCATGACGTCACCATGGGTTTATGGTCACGTGATAATTTTTAAATTATCCTGTACCTTGTTTATTTAATAAAAAATTCAAGAAGAATTTTTTCATGTTTCTATTTGCAATAACAGTAACACAGTCACTATACCGCATACTTTTAAATTATAGGTACCACTTTTAGCAATACTTTTTTTAGTATAATTCCTTATTATCATAATTATGGTGTAGGTAAAAGTATGAATGGTAAATAGCGAAAACAGTAACATTTGCAGGGAAAAAGAAACCACAATAACATTCGCAAATAATGCTAGTCAGCGTAATTCCTAGTAACTTTTAGGCGAACAGTGTAGAAAACTGAGCGAATTGTGTACCCATAAATAAGATTAAAATGACATAATGTCTATCCCATAATTGTTTTGCGATCTTACGTTCGTCCACGTTATCGTAATTGTATCGACACGTAGTGTAAAGTATTTGTATAAGTGCGTCTTTCTCCGAACTTTTTGTGCTCTCTCGCGAAAATATTCCAGCCTTGCAGCATTACCCCCTTAATAAATAAATAATGGATGTTATTATTGCGTTAACCATGACCGTGATTATGACTAGTACATGCAATAAGCAAGGCAATATGTTAATTTCTTGTCAATTATCAACTATTATACAAAGTATTCCCCTGTATTATACTTTTTTTAAATAATAATTAAAGACGTATAAAAAATACTGGTTAAGTATTCAAAGTTATTTTTTTTTACTAACAATTACTTGACCTACTATTGTTATCAGTAGAAATATTTTATTCGATTTTATCTTTTCCGATTTTGAGTACTATTTACCGCTTACAATTACTTATTTAATGTAGTAGTACTCATCGTTGTTTATTTGCAAATAAAAAGGGGAGACAAAAATAGAAAATGTGGAACTGTTTGTTATCCATCAAATAATTTACAAGCAGAGATTAATTTATTTGTATTAGTAATAATTTCGCAAGACCCATGTTTAATTTAAATACAGTGGGTATTTCATGGACACATTAAATTTTTTCACGTTAAAAAGTCTTGTAGATCGTGTTTGCCTATGAGTAGGCCATGGACGCTGGATTCCAGCTTTTCTAACAAGAAACATTTTCTCGATAATTCCAGTCAAGGACTGGCCTTCTCTTCGCCCCGACTTCAACCTTATTAAGACATGCCGTTATAGGTAATTGTTCGTAATATCAGTTTTTGAGATCAATAGAGAAAAAAAGTTTCTGTTCCAGGATGTGGCAGGATATATGGAACACCCTTTATATTGATAAAATAAAGAAAAATCTATAAATCAAACTCTTATAAAGGAAAGCTTGCGCACGACGTCTTTTACCCTAAAAATACATGTCTGTGTAGTTTTCTTTTCTTGTTATTAAATCTTTTTCCACGTTTGATTATGTTTTTCATTTTCCTAACAATGTTGAAAAAATAAATTCAAATGGATACATTTCTTTGTTTCGTTCTCCATCAATGTGTATTTTTTTACATTTTCCTAATGACTGGAAAGTCTGGAAAAAGGTCGTGAAATAAAAAGCAGGTAGTATGTATATAATTAAAGATGTATGAAAATAGACGGGCAAGGTTTCGGTTCAATACGAAGAAAACGGGGCGCGATAGAGGAAAAGAGAAAAAAGGAGCAAAAAGAAATAGCCGTCGTCGTCCAATCGCCGCTCGTTGTTAGCGGAGAAGATGGGAGAAAGAGGGGAATAAAAATCCTGTAATCTTTTCTCTCATCTGAATCATTCCCTTTTACATTACCTTCAATTCGGAGGAGCATCTGAAAAATGAATCTGGGATCTCATCTCTGACTGTCTTTTATGTTTGTCATAGATAAAAGTTTGCTTTATTCTCTTCAATTTTTCAATTGTGATGCCACACTAAAAATAAATCAGTCCGTGGAAAACTTTTACCATTTTTCACTTTATTTTATTAAAGCAGAACCTCCATCTTAATCCAACACAAAATATGCAATTTAGAAAGAAAAAACACCCTCAATTCCTATAGTCATTCAACAATCAAACAATTTGCATTTAAAATACCCTGTATATTTAAAAGCATTTAATAAATTAATATTAAACTAAATTTGATATTTTTCTTATTGAATCCAAACGAATCCGACGTAGTGTTTTTCCCCAAAGCAAGTTTTCGTTTGTTTTTATCACCTTGCGATGAAAGCTCATTTTTCCTTCGTTTGGCGATCAATATAGCTTGAACCTAAAGCGAG
The DNA here is from genome assembly GCA_963082805.1 of Hemicrepidius hirtus. Taxonomy (NCBI): domain Eukaryota; kingdom Metazoa; phylum Arthropoda; class Insecta; order Coleoptera; family Elateridae; genus Hemicrepidius; species Hemicrepidius hirtus. Next base: position 31,674,495 of record OY720165.1, read on the forward strand.
CTTTCAGTGCACGGTATAAAAAAACATGTTGATAAAGAACAAGTTGAAATCAACTGACGTGTATTTATTTCCTGCCAAATTGAACACTGAGGTATATTCGTCATTGGGGTATTGTGTAAGGAACAATAGGGAGGAAAAACTAGGGAAAGGAAAACCATTTGCTTATTTCGTAGTTTTTTTTTTGTGTTGAGCACTCTGTTTGAAGGAGCGGTTTCTTTAGACACACATCTGGCAAAGGCATATAATACAGCTGTCTTAAAAAGGAAGAAGGTAACTTGAATACTCGAAACGGGATTCATCGTCGTGTGGGTTTGCAGGTTTTCTTGAAAACGTTCACGTTATGCATTTTAAGTTACCTACTCTTTCAAACTTCCTGCTGGGCTCGATAAATACATAAAGCGTGTACCGATAATAATTTTATAAAGAACTTTTTATTAATTTTCTAATGTTAGATAAAGGATGCTGTGCTAGGAAATTTAGTTATACGCAAAACACCCTGTATAGTTTGTCATCAATTTTCAACTGGGTGTCAATTTTAAAAGTAAACTTATTGCTTGGTCGCCAAAACTGTAACCGTAACTGTAAGAATAACGCCCTTTGTTATGTATTTCTATAACCATAGAATTAACTCGATTAGGGTGGCTTAATACAGGGTGCTTACAAAAGAACCAAGTTTGATTCAATTTGATTAAATTTCCACCCCACTGCTTGCAGATACAGTTTTGCATAAAATAATTTTTTAGTCCCATTATAGTTGATTTCAAAAATATTCTTTGTGGGGGTATGAAATTTTCGAAGACTTTGGAATTCTTTTTATTTTATTTCCTTGCCTATCTTTTTTATAAGGTTAGAAAAATTTATTTCTGAGAACCCCAAAGCACTAACGTTTAAGAACTTCTGGGCTAGACAGTTATTTCCCAAGGAAAGCAAACAAACCCCTATCCATCATCTCTTCTAATTAGCTTCCTACTAAGCTAAACTAATAGTAATTAATCTGCACGTATTTGCAGTTCAAGCTCCATCTTCTAGATAAATATTATGGGCTTTCTTTTACTAATTACTTAGCTCTTACTTTTATTATCAAGAAGTAAGTAATAACTTAATTTAGATTTGCAATGATAATAATTTAAATGGAATACAGAATTTTTTTTTGTTTCTATCAATAAAGAAATTGGTTTAGATCACAAGAATAAAATTAACTGTAAACATATTAAAATATTTAATGAAAATTTGTTTAAATCAGTAGTTCATCATTCATAGTCAGAAATTAATGAAGTAATTAATTATTTGTTTGACATTCCACTCATTGTTCTTCTATTCCCTTACTCCCAATAATTATCACTTTATTACGATTACAATTGCATTTAACAATTGATTGTCATTTTAAAAATGATCACCATTAAAACGTAAGCAATATTTTTTGCATGTAATTAGTTGTCGGTTAAATTCCTCCATAGCATGCTGTAATGCGATTGCAAAATTTAAGACTACGATTTTACATTGCTTTGTTCTACGATTATTGTTTTTCTTTTATAGCGGTACTTATTCCAGATTTTATATTTAGCTCGTGTTTATTTCGCACTATCGAATGTGTAATTGTTAACACAACTCTGAATCGTTATAGGTGCGTAATTTTAAATAATTTTCTACTTCTACGATGTTAAAATTGTAATTTTAAGGCCTGTAAGTTTAGGAATTTAGTAGACAGCTTGAAAACGATTTGAATTTCCAAGCTTCAAACATGCTTGTTGGGCTTGGAATAAATTGAATTCTGTTATAATACTTGAAAGAATTTGACAAGAATCGAAGGAACGTTTCAACAACGGAATGCAGAAGATATAGGGACAGGTAGAAGAAGCTGTTGTGCAGGTAACCAACGAGCAGGATATAAAAGGTAACCGTTGGAACCTTCAACCGTAAAGCCGTCCCAGACGATCATAAAACATAACAAACCAACCTAACACAAGGAACAGACGGAAAAAGGACTAAAATCAATAGAAAGAGAAATAAAAATAAGCGGGTCTGGCACGAAGACTGTAAGGCGAACCAAGAACGACAGCAGAAAGCAATGTCTTTGTCTGTACAATGTGTTCGGTGTTCTTTTAAAAGAAGCCACATATTTTCGTATTCGAAGACCAAAGGAAGAGGTTCTTATTTATATGATAATTAGATTTCGGTTAGCGGAAAACACTTTTAATGCTTTTAACACGTGATATCACAAGGTCTTGATTAAGAATTTAGAGAACGCTTGTTTGCTTATCTTTAGAATATTCTTTTATGTTTGTACATTAGACAACTATACACAAAAATTTGACGAATACACTTTTTGGTGGAGAGCCTCGCATAGAATCGGCAGATTTCTTATTAGATTAGCGTCAGACATAACAGGAAAGGCACAGAGTAAACATTGCAAAGAAAGATTAACTAATCACCATATACAGGGTGTTCCAAACAGCTTTGAAATTACTTTTGGGGGGTGGACCAAATTATAACCCTTAGATGCTTCTATCAAACTGGCAAATATGAAGAAAGTCGTTAATCGGGGAAAGTGAACTAGAATAAAAAAAAATCTTCGTGAAAAATCCAATTATTCGGTTTTCCTTTGGAGTAAGATTTATTAGTCGTTGGAAGTTTGATTAAGTACATTCGCATCAAATTTATCTTCATCAAAGACTTTAGTACGAGTGATAAAAATTTTCTTTAAATCCCCATGATTGTAAGAATCATTTACAAGTCAAAGGTTACTAAAAGGAGATCAAAAGTGAGAGAAACCTTTCTCTAAATAATACTTTTAAATGATAGAATTCAAAAGTCTAACAAAGAAAAATGTTAAGAATAGAAATTCCTGGATAATAGTTTGTATTTGGCAAAATATTTCATTGAAATTGCGATGAACCGAGTAATGGACTATAAATGCAAGCGAAAACAAACAATTCTTCAATTTATCTTGAATTTTTAATCAATTTTTTAATTATATTTCAATTTGTTTACTTCCACACGTTTAATATAATAAATTAAGTATTGTTTTATTTAAAATTTGTTAGATTTTATTCATTAAAGTATACATTTTTTTCTTATCTTTAAAAATTTGATTAATTAACATCAGTAATTAAATACGTGTGGAACGAAATTAAAAAGAGTTTTTAATATGTGTTTGCTTTTTCTCGCTCTGAATATTACAAAATAAGACCCACTACAAATTAATAAGTTGGTTGAAGATAATTAAAAAATGCATGTAGATGTTCGGGAAATTGAAAAATGAAGAGTATTGTTTAACGATTGTAGGCCAAACGACCAAATAAAAACACAGAATTACAGTAATTTTGAACTTTCAAGATTTTATTGCTTCACTTTATCCATTGTTCGTTCTAAAAAAATAATTTAGTGATACCTACGCCGATTAGCTGTTTAGTGTTCACATGGTGTAACATTTTTATTGTTACTGTAAGTTTTTAACAACTGTTGCAAATTTTGGAAAATGACGAAATATTTTTAACCACAACAAAACAAGTTTAAATGTTTTCATTCTTTTATATTAACATGAATTTTTTTTGTAGAAATTATGTCGGGACAACATTACTGTTTGAGGTGGAACAATTACCAAAGCAATATGACCTCAGTCTTCCACCAGCTTCTTCAAAATGAAGCTTTCGTGGACGTCACATTAGCTTGTAAGGACTTATCCCTAAAAGCACACAAGGTAAAAAAAATCTACTTAACGGAATCAATTTAATTAAAAATTTGTATTCCAGGTAGTGCTTTCTGCATGTTCCTCATATTTCCAAAAACTGTTACTGGAAAACCCATGCAAACATCCCACGATAATTATGCCGCAAGACGTGTGTTATGCTGATCTCAAATTCATCATTGAATTCGTATACAAAGGAGAAATCGACGTTTCCCAAGCAGAGCTGCAGGTATGTAGAAGAAAGGCATTTCACTTTTTCTTGGGACTCATTCTTCCTCACTCGTATCGTTTCGTATTCAGGAAAAGTCATTGTTACTTTGTGTGTTGTCACATTAATTCTTTGCCTAGAGTGAATGTACTCTCGAAATTAATTTCACGACGTATGTGTTGCGGAATTTTATGTTGTAATTGTTAAATTTAATTTATCTTAACTGAAACCACTCGCATCTCACACACAGTTCCCCAAGTTTAATTTCCGGCACTTTAGAATATTCTTAAAAGGGTCCCTTCCTTTTGGGAACTTTGGGTAGGTCAGGTAGTCACCCATAACAAAGAACATGTCTTGGAATATAAACGCCTCAAGGATGATTTATGTTAGCAATTCTTCCCTTCATCCCTTGAGTATTTTAAATCATACCTTTAGGTATCATACCTTTCAACCTTTTTTTCTTTAACATTTAAACGTCCTTGATTTTTTTCCTTAGAACGCAATAAACAATAAAATAATTATTTTTGTTTGCTTTGTTTTTAACTACCCTTTGTCCTTGATGTTAAAATCAATGTAAAGTTTCCCTGTTCAAAAAGAAGATGTCTCTGACGTGTTATACAGTTTTTATACCCACGCTGCAACCCCAATTTATCCACCCTATAAAGCTCTCTGCCGAGCTTTCAAACTTGGTTTGCAACTGCGATGGTTTTGGTATTGAGCAGTATTATTTGGTTTCTTTGTATCGATTTTAGGAATATTCGCGGATATATCTGTGTGTGTAATGTAGTAAAAATCAAGGAAACTTAATACAGGGTTACTGTATTTTTTTGATTTGATAAGAACTTTAGATAAAGACGATTTAAATTAATTGTAAATAAAAGAAATGTAAGCTGCAGAATTAAAAAAATAAAGCTGGTTATTAAATGATTACCACCCTCGTTCGTAAAAAATTTAACCAATCGTTATTTGATGAAATTTTGCTGGAAAAAGTTTAAAAATTTAAAGGATGCTGTTAAACCTAACGAGCTTATTATAAATCCTACTAAAATTGATTTGTAAACGTCACAAAAAGTTTAAAATTTCGTACAGGATGGGGAATATTAATATTGAGTCCTTATCCGCGAGAGTTTAGCCTGGGCCCTTGTTTGTATTAGGTACCTAAAATAATTGAGGGGGTCCTCATATTACGAATATTTCAATACCGCTGTTTGAGAGGGAGTACAAAACAGACGTCTTTTCAACCCTTATTATCTTAATTGTTCTGTTCTATTTTATGTGAAGATGGGTAGAAATATTTCTTTACCCCTTCTATCATCCCTTACAATAATTTCAAAATATTTAAAAATAAATTTGAAACATCCCTTGATTTGTTTTATTAAATGTTTAATAATCTGATAGAAAAAGGGTTGTGTATTCTACAGATATGTTATCAAAGTTTAAAATTCGTTAACTGTCCCCTTTTTAAAGGAATTGATAATAAAGGTTGAACAATCGAATGAATGGGTAAGGGGAGAAAGTTCAAAAAGCCATAAAGTTTTTTCGGTATGTTTTATAAGAAAGACAATATAGTCATTAGCGGAGAAATGGCAATGTGAACGATGCACGTGTAGTGATGCTGAGGGGCCGAGATCAGTACGACAATAAAAATCAATCGCTGCCTTGTTTTAGGCCGATGTTTTCTGAACAGGTGATAGGCCGGCGCCTGCAGGAAGTTGACGCCGCTGAAAGAATTGGTGGCGTCGGTTGAAATCGGCCCGCAACTCTTCAAAAATCACTCGTCGTCATCAAAAAATTAATTTTTCAGGAAACCGGAAAAATATACCCCCCATTTGACATTCAGGAAAGTTTATCGGAAATAGGAAAGGAAAAATTATGTAAACAGAATGTAAATTTGTTGCGTTATTTACGTTGGTGTTGTGATTTCTCGAAGGGAAACCCGATAAAAGTAACAAATGTATCTGCAGATATCGGTCAACAACATACGAATGTCTTCAAAGCAAAATGGGATAGGTTTCACTCGTTTGAAAGGCTCGGTCCATGCTTGAAGTAGAACAGCTTGTATTGCCCAAGTATATCGCTATAAAAGAGATATCTTTCACCATGAAATTGAATCCTAATAATCTTATTATGTTACATTTTAAAAGAGGTCACATATTTTTATAATCATAAAATAAATTAAATAATAGGAGAAAAAAATGTTCTTACAGGTTACGATATATTTATAATCTTCATACACAACCGCTAAATTTTTGGTAACTCTAACAATTTAGCCCTAATACAACCCTGTATTTTTCTTGAATGTTACAAAGCTCCCATGGATCCATAACAAAAACCAATCTAACCCTGATGACTACCCAAATTATAAAGGATTAAAATGCCTGCGTTTAAAAACTACAATAATAATCAAGGGATATAATTTAAGGGTGTGTTCAGGTTTTCTCAAAGACCATGTTTACCTGTTTTTTGCTTTTCCTGTCTAATTTCTTTTTCTTTTTGAATGATTTAGCTTGCAATCTCAGTAACCCCCGACGGAATCCCTATGGAGGATTTCTAACCAGGAACAAATTAAAAAAAAGTGGTTCAAAAGTTTCTTTCAGTAAGAGCCAATTTTTTCCTTAACTTACTATTGTAATTATTTTCATTTTGAGATTTTAGCTTGCAAGTTTCTTAAAGGTAGGGGGTTCCCCAGAAGTTTGGAAGTGTAATTTCTTCTCTTTTGGGTGACATTTTCGTTCGTTTCAGGAAGAGAACTCGAGTTCTTTTTTAGTTTTAATTTTATTTAATTTTAATTTGTCACTTATTAGAAAGTTTTATCAAAGATCCCTTACGGTTTTCAGTGACCGAGTATCATATTCCGTTCTGAACAATAAGAATGTGTTAATCAGGATGTACTAATAATCTGCTATGATAACAGGCTATAGTCTCATGTTTGAACCTCTGAATTCTTGAGCTCCTGATAATCGAAATATTTCTCCGAACCGGAAAATTTTAACAATGCCGGACAAACTAGCTTGTAGTATCATTAATCATTCCACTAGGCGCCCTAAATAGCAAAAAATGCGTTTCACCTCCCTATTATCATCAAATTAATTTTATGATCGGGAAGATATACATTTTCAATTTAGAAAAGTTTAAAAAAGAAAAGTAGAAAAAATTCAGGAGAAAAACCTGTCTCTTGGGAGCTGCAATAGATTTTGCTTGTTCCTGAATTTGTAGATGGCACGTGTGACGTGATGGGTGATGATTGATATCAGAAATTTTCTGAAAAGGGCTTTAGTTTGTGAAAGTTTCCCTTAACTGTGTTTTGATTAGGGGCGAGTTGAATTATTATGAAGAGTTGATGGGTAAAAAATGAAAAATTGTCATTTTACCCTGTAAAAACCCCAATTAAAACCGAAGTAGTTGTGCGTGCGCCGAGCATTTCTCGATCTATCGCGGTTCACAGCATCCCTCTAGTAGGCTCGGGAAAGGGTCCAGTCTTACTTCACGCGTTCCGCAGAATTCAGTGCTGAAGGTCGTGGGGGTCACCGAGTAAGTACATATAGTGCATGTGCAACGGTGCATGCTTGCACTTTCGAGTTCCATTGAAGTCTGCACAGGGGCTCATTTCAAGTGGCGCATACGTGCACCGCTTCGAGCGCAACCAGGGCAGGACTATTAACGTCTTTGTTTTGTTCGTTATATCCATCCGTTTTCGCTTCCTCCGTCTGTCCTTCAACTTTACTTATTCAATAAAAGTTTGAATTGGGTTAATAAGCTTTGTGTCTCGGAACAGGTTTAAAACCTATTTCTAATTAAGAGTTTTCCCTTTTAATTTTTATTTACCCTCCCTTTTTATTTTTCATCAAACTTTTTTACACCTTACCCTTATAAAAACTTTTTTATTTACGTTACCCCTTTTTTCTTTTACCCTACTTTAACTCTATTTCAGCACTTCTTCCTTCTATTTTCTTCTTTGCTTTCTCCAAAATTTTGAAAATCTATGTGGGCGTGATCATGTTACATATTTTATTCCTACCCCTAAAAAAGACACTGCACGTATGTGTTGGAGAGAATTTTTTTCTAGTATAGAAATGTTTTTTTATCTCAATGTAATTCTGCAATTCGCGGGGTTTTCTGCCTCTTGCAAACCCTGGTATAATCTGGGGGTTGCTTGGTGAGCGGCTCCAGGGCACGCACTGGGGGAAAGTGATGCGGCGTCTGGACCAATCAATACTGGTTCAAGGACGCTCTCACTGAACTTGTACATTACTTGCCGTTCTGGGTTACAAAAGCTTTTGTTTAAACTTGCCTTGTTATGTTAATTTGTATTATTCGTAGGTATAATAAGAGATTTACTACGACCCTCTCTCGCACAGCTGCGTACCATTTATCTACCTTGCCATATGCATACAGGATGGTCTTACAAAATAAATCCCTAAACACAGAAACAGTCGTCCTTGGTATAAAAAGGATGTTTTCTGACCGCTTTGAGGGGAATATCAATTTAATATTCCCAAAGGCACTCTTTCTTGACCCTCTTTCACATAAGACTTTGCCAGGAAATACTTTTCTTAAAAAAAAAATTAAATAAGACGCAATTTTCCCTAATAAATTCTCTCGTAATTTTCATGATTCTTTTCCTTTCAGTCATTATTGAAAACAGCAGATCAATTAAAAATAAAAGGTCTGTGTGAATCAGAAGAAAAAGATAATTCTGCGTCCTCTCTGTTTACACCAAAAGGTTATCCAAAGATCTGTAAGGTATCCTCGCCTAAACACTACAGAAAATTAGATAATAACAAGAGACATAAATTTAGAGAGTTTGATCAAGAAGAAGATTTGTCAGATAGGGAAGGTGATATTAAGGATGATATAATACAGGGAAATACATCTGAGGATGATAGTGATGCACCGTTAGTTGTTGATGAGGGACCAAAGAGAAAAAAACTGACACAGGCTCAATCCAAACCGATTAACATGAGCAGTCATGGCCTTTTGGCTGGACAGGTTAGTATTCGTTGCCCAACAAGCTTTTTTTTTTATTCCACACCATCTTTCTCTAACACCTCATTACTAACACTGTTTGCATGTTGATTCCCACTAACCGTACTAGTATATCTAACCGATATTAATAATATATAGGCTCTGTTCTCTCAGTTGTGTGATAATGATGACTTCCCACCGGAGCCTCCGGCTCCTACAGCAACCCCAGTTGGTCACGTTGATCTTCAAGATCATTCACCGACGCGCAATCTATTGCAATCATCGCATAGGACAGATTTATCAGGTTTGATCCTAAAATAACTTTATTAAACGATCCAATAACGTGTATCATCTTCTTAGATGTTCACATAAAATATGAGGATATAAAAAAAGAAACTACCATCAAATTCGAGACATTAAGATCATACGATCATGACTCGATGATGGATATGGATGCAACTCATATGTCAGGACCTGATCATTCAATGGAAAGCCATGAAGACGCAGAGAGAGCAATGCATTCCATGATGGTTACGCCAGAATTAATGGGGATGATGCCGGGGGGTTCGGGAAGGCTAGGTTTGTACCTACTTAAGATTCAGATATCTATAAAAAATTAATCTATAGTGGATTTTATAGATTCCTCAAACGGTGATAATGGTCAGTTAAAAAGTAACGGTCACTCAGACCATGTAACAAGTAGGGCGCATGGTGGGGGACCTAAAACTTGGACACAAGAAGACATGGAATTAGCTTTAGATGCCTTAAGAAACCATAACATGAGCCTTACAAAGGCTTCCGCGACGTATGGTATTCCATCCACCACATTGTGGCAAAGAGCACATAGATTAGGGATAGACACACCGAAAAAAGAAGGTCCTACCAAATCATGGACTGAAGAAAATCTAAATTCAGCTCTTGAAGCTTTAAGAACCGGAACAATATCCGCAAATAAAGCCAGTAAAGCATATGGTACGAAATTAAATAAAATTATGTTCAAATCTAGATTAATTAATTTTTTTTGAAGGTATACCTAGTAGTACATTGTATAAAATAGCTAGAAGGGAAGGAATTAAACTTGCGGCGCCGTTTAATGCAGCACCAACAACATGGTCGCCGGAAGATTTAGAAAAAGCGTTAGAATCTATTAGGTCTGGACAGTCATCAGTTCAAAAAGCATCTACAGAATTTGGTATTCCTACTGGAACATTATATGGAAGGTGTAAAAGGGAAGGAATTGAATTGTCACGGTCTAATCCTACTCCTTGGTCTGAGGACGCTATGGGGGAAGCTTTAGAAGCCGTTAGGTACGTTAAAATTATGAAAAGGGTTACGTAAATAATTAAAATGTTAATTTATTTGTTTTATCCGCATTTCAGCATCAATATGTCATTTTCAAAAGCATTAGCGATTTATAAAAATCGAGTTAAAGGGTAATTTTTATTTGTTTTTAGATTAGGACATATGTCAATAAATCAAGCAGCAATTCATTATAATCTTCCGTATTCGTCTTTATATGGAAGATTTAAAAGAGGGATTAAATACGAATCAGAAACAATCGATTCCAATAATTCAGATAGTCAGTCACAAACGGATCCTCAAGTGCTCGTTATGGATTATCCCAATTCCCATCAACAGATTCAATATCAGCATCATTCGAATAGCTGAGATTCGTTTTTTTAGTTACTTTTCTAATTCTTCATTTTTTTTTTAATTACGCGACAAACAGTTTTTGGCCTTTCTTACGAATAATAACTGGTAGTAATTCCTATGTTTTTGTAAAATAGACGGTTTTTCTAGGATAACTTTTAGTTTTATGTTTTAATTTTGAAAAATTGTATAAAATATGGTTAGGTAGTTTTTGCAAGAACTGATACGGAGCAAGTGAAGTACAAGATTGAATTTTTTTGGACATAGTACATTTTTAGACGACGTAGAATATAAGTATGTTGCGATTGTACTATAAATTGTGAAATATTAGTGATTATATAATATAATATATTACAGTGCAATATAAATTTTACCATTTTTTACGTTTGTATAGGTAATTTTATATTAGGTAGTAACTGAAAGTAATTTTAATGTAATATATTAAGTAGAATATGGTCTTATTAAGGCCTCCTTCATCTTTAAGGTGGTGATAGCACTGAGTAACACTTGACACTTCATTTCCTCATTGCAACTAGCAAAAAATTAAATAATAGTACAAAATAACAAAGTGCCAGCTCATCAATTGAAAAAAATCATTTCATCAAATAAATAAGTGCCACCACTGCTTTAGAGTATGTAGATCAAATTTTGAATACAAAATGATGATAAATCGTACATTTAAAGAAACTTGTTATTTTTCTTGTAATATTTTGCTAGCAAAATTTGAGTTAATTCGTTGTTCCATCTTAATAAAATTTGTTTTTATTTAATTTTTTAGTTTTTCTAAGCCAAGATATTGATTTGCTTTAAAAAAAACGGCGCGGAAGAGTATTTCTTTACTTATCAAAGTACCACAGATAGAACTTATTCCATTCTGATTTCTGGATGGCGAAAGATCGGTCAGAGGTGGTCACTAGGCGTATGCACAAGCAGAAAGTATCTGGCCCTAATCGCCTGACAAAGTCCGTACAGACCCAGCTACCGTGATTTTAATTCTAATTCCTCATTTTTAATGTAATTTCCGTCTACAATATACTAACAACGACAAGTGACAGATTAACGCAGACGACCGACGGCATATTTCCTTCAAAATGACGTTGACAGTTTTAAAAAATCAAACCAAACACGTTATAATATTTCTTATAATAATAAAGTTACATTTAGTAACTGCAGTTGTTGCTTCAAAATTTCTTGATGTTACAGGAAAAATAAATTACGTATGTGCAATATATCGTCCAAAAGACTTATTAGTTGATGATATAAACATGCCTAACGCTCTTACTTTTTGTACTTGCACCAAACTAACTTCTTATTACGTAATTACCGTTAAAGAATGTTTTGTTCAAACAGAATGGTTTATTAGTATAATTATAAAGAAATTTATCAAAAACGATTTACCGCAAGGGAATCAAATTAGAAATATCATAAATTATAAACTTTTTACCTTGATTCAATTAGACACCCCATTAGGAATTGGATCAAACGCTTTACATGCGAATCGTCCTATAAATACCAACAGTATTTGTTATTTATACAGTTTTACAACCCCAAATAAATATCCCTTTAAGCAAAACAATACTTTTTCAAGAATTGGTTCCTGGAACATGCAAGGAGGTGTTTACGAAATTGAAGTCATGGCTCAGTCCTGGAAAAACTGTAAAAAACTATTTACCAGTACTTATTTACCCGCTAGACCAATTATAAAAACAACCCTTTGTATCCTACCAGCAGAAGGTGAAGAATTTGAACCTTGTTCGTTTGATATTGGAGCACCAATTATATGCAATCAAAAACTGCAAGGGATGCTTGTAGATCCAAGACCATTACCACAAGGAGTTCCAAATGATTTTGAAAGTGAATGTTATAGAAATGTGACTTTATTTCTTCCCTATTTTGCAGAAAGCTTTGATGAAGCTTATAGTGAATGGGTTAGAAAAGAACTTTTACCTCCTGTTAGAAACAAGACTTGTTTATTTATTGCGAACTGTATTTTAATTTGTTTTATGGAAATGCTGGCATTTCGGATGTTAATTAGGGTAGATTGTGCTTGATTAGCGATTTATTTTGTTACTTAGGCCAATTTTCTGTAAGAGATACAAATAATAAATGCATCTAAGGGATGTGCAAGTTATACAAGAGTCCATTGTGGAAAAGTTTGGAAGACGCCAAAAAGAGAAAACTCTGACCACCCCTAAAATCAATTTTTACGTGATTCAACAATTTATTTTATAAAATTGATAAATACAACAAAAATGTTTTGAAAACAAAACTTAATTGATTATTTTTAACCCTTGAAGATCCTCCTTGGATTGATTTAAATCTAAATAATGTTTGTGTTTCTGTATCATTATCTGTGCTTATTTTATTCTTAATCCAATCAGAATAATAATCAATTCTTGTAAATAAGATAATATTACAATGTTTATTCCAAATTGGTATTCCAGCAATCATGTTCATGCAAATAAGGGGACCTCCTAAATCAGAAGGGCAATGAAGATCAAAATTATCCAATGCCCCTACACAGAGTAAACTTTTGGAAAATTTAACAGGAAAATCCTTTAAACATAATTCATCAGGGAGTAAATAAAATTCAATATACGTTAATTTATTTGTTTGGGTCTTTTTAGGTTGAAGACTACGAACATTTGTAATTTTTTTCTTGTCTCTTGAGGACGCCCACCCTAAAACTGTGCACGTTACGAAGTATTTGCCTATTTTGCTATTGTAAATGTTTGAAAATTTTGCTCTCCCCACGTTAAAAGAATACTGTAAAGGGGTTGCTGTTTTTATAAGGGCAATGTTATTCAAAACAGAAGCTTCGTGGTATTTTTCATGAATTAAAATTTTAATAACTTGAGTTTTTTGTAATATTTTTTTGGAAGGTTTTAATAAATTCGTGATTCCTGCTATGATTTCCAATTGCTCAGGCTTGTAATTATTAACGCAATGTGCTGGCGTAAGTAACCAGTCTTGAAGCAAAATTGTAGCAGCGCAAATATGCAATTTCCTGTAACTAATAGAAGCTACAAAATTATATTCCTCTATATTTATATTTTCCCCTCCTATAATTGGAACCACTTCAACTGTATTTTCTTTACTCGTTGCTTTTACAAATAACAAACTGAAGATTATTATTATAACGTCGTAAAGAAACATTAATGTGATCTCAACCACAAAATCTGCAAGTTTATTTGAGTGTGAAATTTAATTTTCTTGCAAAATAAGATCCTGAGAAATCGATTCTGATAATGACATTCGCTCGAATGGATTTGAAAAACGGATGACAGCAAATGTCAAGGTTTAAGCGTACTTGATGGTTAGATTAGAACCCAGACGTTAAAAATAATGAACAACACCAGATCAACACAGACGACAACGTGAACAACAATCAATATCTTTATGTCACTAGATTTCTCCTACTGATTCAGCTTCATTAACTTTAATTGGATGAAGTGATGTGATTTGAAGTGCTAGGAAAATGATAAAAATTAAGGAAATCTCGACATGCGAGAATGGACCGAACATCAGTAAAAATTTCAATCCTTAAAGTGTTAATTGAATTGTTTAATTATTTTACGAGTAGGTGAACATTATTATGGAATTAAAAATGTAACTATAATAGGGGGTGGGAAGAATAGAACTAGGAGTTTCAGCACTCAATTTGCGGTGAGTACATATTATATGGCATTAAATTAATTTACCCAAGAGATTGTGCCACTACGATGTGAAGCAGTACCAGTAATAATTAATTAATAGGATAATAAATTAATAATCAGATCAAGTTGTAGCATGAGAGAGTTAAATCGGTTTAGGGGATGCCAAGAACGTGTACCTGTTGATATTAGTATACTAAAGGATAGAAGACAAGTTTTTGTATTGTCCTCGTGTTTTAGGAATTAAAGTAAAATTTAGGGTGAGGGTTGCAAATTATTGGGAATTAATTACAGCTAATATGACAAGGTCTGTTTATAGATATCGTATTATTATTATTAGATTTCCATTAATCTCTAACTTTAACCCCGTCCGATGTTCACGGTAAACAGAGTTCTAAAGTACGTAACTGATTTATTGGGAGATAAATTCGATCAGGGTGGTGGCTTGACAGGTAAATTAGTTACTGCCCCTTCTCTGGGAAAAGCCGCAAGGCAGAAAAATATGTCGTGTTTTTCCAAACCCAAGTGTAAATTGCGTATAGGCAAACGAACAGCCCTATAATATTAAAAAGTTTTCATGTTTAAACCCTTGTGTCCTAGTAAAATTTTCATTTATCACTTTATGAGTTGCACAGATGCAAAATCGTAGGAGAAATGTTTGGATAAGAATAAAAATTCCTTTTTAAAATATTTCTTCTTGGATTGAACTCCCAGTTCGCAAACTACGAATACAAAATTAAATTCTTCAAAATGTGAAATGAAAGGATAAATCAACTTGCCCTTGTCTATTCAAAAAGTCATAAAACTCGAGTACATCCTGTTCCTTTGTGTCCTTATCGCAAATACATGTCGGTGTTTCTTTCGGTAATAGAGCGTACACGCTTGTGGTCAATTTAAAATGCATTTACGTCAACACGTTCAATTTATCACCTCATAAATTATATTTCTTTGGGTTGGAATTTATACCTGCTTTAGGATAGATCTAAATTTAAAAGGATTTTATTTAAAAATGAAACTTAAATAAGAGCAAATAAGGGTTATTTTGTCTTTGTAAATTTTAAAATATAAATTCGAATTTTATCATTGGAACTTGCATTTCTAGGAGGGGTCAGCATTCGTTCAATAAGAAATCTGCATTTAAAATGCATTCCCTATTTGATAAAAATACATAAGCCAGGTTTAATCGGGAAAGTTTCTAAATCATTTGAAAAATACCATTTTATGCGTTGAGGGCTATCTAAATGTAGTCGAATTCGGAATTTAAAAAATACATCCTGTATAAATTAACCCTTCTTTTAAAACCTAAATTTGTAGATATCGGTGTACAGTATTAAAAGTTTCTTAATTCAAATCAAAGAGCTGCACATTTACAATTTAATTATACATTCGAGTAAATTAAATTCCAAATAGTCGTAGAAACACTAAATACGCTTTCAGGATAACTCCGCATTTGCAGGAAATGCAATTCCACCGCAACTAGGTCGATTAGAACTTGCCAATAGTATATAACCTTGTTATAAGGGTGCAAATACGAACACCTAACTCTAATAAACTGAGTAAATTTATTTTTATTTTAAATCCTACGTGTTTGGGAATCAAATCTTAAATTTAAGAAAGAGGTACGTAACTTCTATGAAAATGTTGGTGTAATAAATAGAAAGTTGATTCTTTAGGGAAAAAGGACAATACAATAAAATTTTCTCTTGGCGTTGATAGGAACTTGGGAATTTTTTTCCTATCGACCCAATAACTATGTAAGATATTTTAAATTGCTTTACTGTCTTCAGGTAACGGTCAACGGAATTGCATTTGGGGTAGTCGATTTTCTTTTCGTTCCCACATCAAATTGATCTCATATCTCGTTCCCTCATCTACGCTAACATAGTGTAAAGCGAAATCGTAACCGTGTTATCTCACCAGAGAATGGACGTTTGATTTGGCGATGCGGTTCCTGTCCAACTTCAAACATAAAGCAATAGAGGATCAAAGGGATTCCTGATACGCGCCAGGACAAGGTTTATGGGGTGGTCAATTTCAATTACCAATAGTTACACTTTTAACAAGGTTTCATCCCTCTTGTACAAGCTTCCAGATAATGAAATTACTTAACCCTCTTGCTTTTTTTAAGTATCTACTACAAAAATGTTCAGCATTCTAAACTGAATTTGGAAGGGAAAAAAATTCTTTCTGTGCGTGCCGCATTTCAAATTCAATTCAATTGAGTAGAAATTATTCCAAGGATTAGATAACCTAATCCTGGTTTTTACTGTATACCATTGTCCTTGAAGATTTCATTATAGAATCCATCAATATCTCACTATCTTATCATTAAATGCGCCCGATTAAATTCAGTTACGAAGGGTGGAAAGTGCCTGTTGACCTTTCAATATTAATGAGGTAAACAACTTTATCCTACCGTCTTAAGTCTCTTTCATAGCGGTTTTCGTGAAATGTATACATTTTAAGATGCATTTCTTAAAATTTACTGTATACCTACTCTTTCAAACGTAAAGAGTAATTGATTTATCAACAACCCCTAACTTTATACCTACATTAAAATTTATACTTTAGTCCCTTAGACGATGTCTGTATGTTGGGTTGCATTTCAAACTTTTCAGGCGTGTATAGTCCTGTATAATACATTTAATAAACTGAAAAGTTTCTATTTAAATTTAGTTCTTATAATTTATATAAAGGTGAAAGCGATGTTAAAAAGTTTAAAACCGACATTTATAAATACTGAATTAAGCCGAAACCTGAATTTTCAATTTACAGCACGTTTCAAAAGCATCACGTACGAAATTGATTCAATTTGTAGGGACGCCCTAGTTATAAATCTTGTGGAGAGCCAACTATGAAACCCATCTCTAGCATTACACTGTATTTTGATCAATTTATTGGATTATAAGAAAGTCTTTAGCATTATAACGTGTAGTAGGATGCCCAACGATTCAGAAAAGCTAAAGGGTTATTTTTAAAATTTAATTTACAGAGAAAGGCATAAACTTGTATTTTCTAGAAGTTATTTTTAAAAATTTAATTGACACAATAACGTAACCGTTAGTGACTGCAAACTTTTTAATTACTAATATCATTAAAAGCTAAAAAAAGTTCAAAAGTTGTTGTTCAATTAAAGTTTTTACGTTTGATTTTTCGCTCAATTAAATCTTTGAGTACTTGGGCGAACAAATTAGGGGTAGATTCGAGTTTTCAACTTTGTTTACGTCTTCTGCGACAAATTATTGAAGTTAAGGGTTTCCTTTTTGGTTTAAAAGAATTTAAAGTAAGATACAAAACCGAAAATAAATGTTTATATTACAAAAATAAAACTGAATACCTATGTTGATTTATTATAGGAATTTATTTCATCACCACGAAGGAGGGGTAGTAAGTAAAAAGGGATAAATCGAATCCTTCTGGGATACTAATAAATAAAATACTAATACCTTTCGTTTACCAGTTTACACAAATCCCCTGTTTTGTTTGACTTTCAATTTTGTTAGGGGATTTCAAAGACCTTTAAGGAAAACAAGGACCTAGTTTTCCCGGATTCTACCCGTATACAAAGAAATAATTTTTTTTCTAAAATAAATAATATCAAGGTTTTGTCCTTGTGGTTTTTAATTATTTTTTCCATTACCTACATCCTTGTTTAATTTTTCATAACAGTGATTATAAATTGAGTTTGGGGTTTTGTGTTATAAACCGTAATTATTCAATGGTGTTTTTTTTACAAAGTTTTTGATCAATGTTTGAAAAAACACATCCCAAAATCATAAAAAGCAGGATCTAATGGATCCCTGGGGCAAAATAAGATTGACTTTGTTCATGTTACAGTGATTCCTGAAAAATACAACTCGGGCTATTTACCTACTCATTTTAATCCCCCAACAAAGCATTGAATGATTCTTTAAAATATTCACCCACATAAAAAATCCATACATGCAAATGAAATAAGCGTGACATATGTAAAGTTGGCAAGAATTTCATTTACATCGCGTCTCCTGAAAATCAGATTTGGTTCTTCAGAAATCGAAATTTCCATACGCACACTTTTTATTGAGGTTTATATATTTAATTTTCCCGTTTAGCCTTTACTCCGAGCTATGTCTGGATTTCCCCTATTTTTCCTTCTCCCTTTGCAGTTTTTTTAATTCAAACTTCTGCATACCTTAATATTTTGTTTAGAAACCCATTTAATCGAATGGGTTAAGTCAAATGTGACAGTAAATTAATCGGTTACAATAATCTTGATTCATGAGACCTTTAGGGGTAGTTATTAACTCAGTAGTTTCCCTTATCAGTTCTATTAGAGTTTACCCATAGTTAGATGAGCTATAGAAATGATCCCGGAAGTTATAACAAGTTTATATGATTAGTTTTGTTTTCAGTTAAGGTAAAATGTGGTTTTCGTGAAAATTTCACAAATGAATACGTTT
This sequence comes from Hemicrepidius hirtus, assembly GCA_963082805.1. Taxonomy (NCBI): domain Eukaryota; kingdom Metazoa; phylum Arthropoda; class Insecta; order Coleoptera; family Elateridae; genus Hemicrepidius; species Hemicrepidius hirtus. The sequence continues at coordinate 31,693,098 of OY720165.1, forward strand.
TGTTTCATGAAAATAAACGTTCGCACAAACCCTTGAGTAATGGGTAAATATTAATTAGTTCTAAAATCATCCTTTATGTTCTATTCATTCCAAACCCTGCAATATCTGTGTAAAACCACCAAACCAAACTCTCACGCGTTATTCCTAGAATAGTTAACAAGAATTATATTTGCCAAGTTGTAATGAACTCGCGGGCGGTTTCCGTTGATTGTGTCGCAACGTCGAGATACATGTCCTGGTTCTCTACCACTATTTCATTATATTTGTTTGTAACTCCGGAATTTACAGGAAACCGTGTAAATAGCATTATACCCCCAAGCGAATGTGCTTGTCACTAGATAAGAGTGATTGTGAATAAGGGAGTAAGTTGGATTAAGATCGAAAAAAAATTCTCTCAGTTCTAGGAGATTGACTGGGTAACGTGTCCCATTTAATTCTTCTTGGGGTGTTTATTTTCAGATTGAACTCAAGGGCTCGTAAATTTGTTTCCTTACTTGTTCAATTTTTTTTGTACCTAAATAATTCCTTTACCTGATCTTAATATTCAGGGAGTTTATCGTGTAAAGCTGCAAACAGACTATGTAATTACAGGATTATTGGCGAGACATACCCGAGGATGTTGAAATGTTTCAACAACAAGGGGGTGCATTAATAATGAAGCTCCTTGTATAGCACGTTTATCACCTAAACTAATTTGTTTTGAGCTTAAAGAGTTCTTAATTAAGCAAAGGTTAATTTCTATTAAATACAAAATTCTATTTAAACTTGCCACTACAGGCACAAGTTGTAAATTGGTACGTAATTGGAGCATTAATTATTAATTAGCGGTACTAATATTCTCCTGTAACGTAGTTTACCTGAAACACCACCAAAATTCCTGACAGGAATATACCATATACTAACATGCTATAAAACAAACCAGGTTTGTTTGTGTTCCTGTAAAATACTAAAATAAATACAACCTTAAATTTCCGCTTTTAACGCTGTGGTAAAGCTTTACCTCGCAAACTATAAATTAAATCTTTGTGCTTCCCTTAAGTTGCAATATTAAAGCATTGGACTATAAATTCGAAACTACGGCTTATTAAATTCTGGTTTGTATCCTCAACGTATTGTGTAAACTATTTAATATTTACTTTAAAAACATTTAGATACTATACAGAAGGAATACGAGATGTAACCTACTTTTGTATTATAAAATGTTTCAGTTTACCTTATGTTACGGTCTCTGATTCAGTTTTAATTTTAATTTCCTTCATATTACGCTAACGAAATTAAAAAGAGTTGACATTCTCGGATGATATACGACACTCGTATTCACCCATGTCGCAAACTTTATCCCCATCATGAACGCTTCTTGAATATTATACAACGCATTTCTATTTCTAATATTTTTAAATGGTTTGAACTTTGGGGGGAATAATTTTTCAGGAAAAGCCTGAAGATATTACAAAACCTTTCGTTCAAAATTTAAATTATACCAACCCAATTATATTCAAATACTCATCAACAGTCTCTCCAACAAAACAAGCACCACATTAATTGTGTTACACCTGCAAATGTCTGTTTAATTTGCATGATATTTCATCTGACCAAAGCGGTGAAGATCAAAGGGTTTGATTTCATAGTCCACTTTGTTAATTTATTGCATTATAAAACTTTGATGACCTATTTAAAATTTATTGTACGTAATTATGATTTAATTGGATTTTGAATCTTAAATTCAATTCTTGAAGTCGCATAGAAGTTCTTATAAAAGTGCGGAAGGTTGAGGAGTATATCAAATTATAAACCCCAGTTTCGTCTATTAGACAAGCAAATTATAACTTGAAGGGCCAGAAATACAAATTTTAAAAGCATGAATTTTTTAAAAGTGCTCCAAAGAGGTTTTCATAAATTACTGATTTTTAAGAAATGCTGATTCTAACGCATCTGGGAAGTTCCTTGAATTTCCTATATATTATACAACATTAATAAAGTAACTTTTTTTTTACTTTCCCCATTTTCCCTGTTTTCCTCGCAGCAGTAACTAAAAGCTTCTGGATCATGTACGTACCCTATAAAATTGAGTAGTAAAAGAGAACAAAGTACCTACTTAAAAAGAGAACGGAAACTTGGAATTAAGGAAACAGCGAAGAGTCAAAGTTATATACTCGGTTCTCTAAATTGAGATTCTTATAATTAAAAGAGTAGTACAGTGTTGAAGTAAATTAATGTTCCGGGATTTTATTTTATTCCTATTTTGTTTGATGTAACAGCGATAGAGCATGAAACACATTCAGTGTTTAAACTTTCAAATATGCAAAGTCGGAATTTACATAAAAAAACAGCAAACAATGATAAATAAAGTGAAAGCCAGAGATATCCCAGTTCGGACACTTTTGTAGTAGAAATTAATTTAGTTCTAGGGGAGTTTATCAATGCAACCCTTCTCCACATATTTACTTCTTGTAGGATGCGTTAAAAGTAAAAAGTTAAAGGATTTGTTTCGAAAACTTGAGCATTATGTTCAAAGTACAGTCCCAAGCTTAGTTTCCGTTGAGCAAATATTACATCCTGGTATCTCCAAAGGGATTACGGTCTACAAATATGAAAGACTGTTACCCAGAGTTTGACTTTATTACGTGACAATGCAGGGTTGGATGCGCACGATTTTTCAGGCCCTAACAGGTTTTCCTACTGAAAACAAATCCCTAAGGCTTCCACCGAAAACACGCATTGTTGGTCGTAATGGCGAGAAAAAGAAGAACATTTCTACCCTAACGATTGTTTGTTCAAGTTTCCTTGTTATATTCATATTTTCAATAGACTAGATCAAAAATCTTACGAAAACCTCTTCAGTTATTCAACCTCCCAAACAAGGAGTATATTTTTTATATAGGTGTCCATAAAAAAAAGGTACACGTGAAGGGTTACGATAAAGTCGAAGTCTACAAGATTAAAGAAAAAAATAAAAGTAAATGCCTCATAATATCGTTAAAAATAGGGCGAGAATTATAAACGAGCAATTGAGTTGGTATAGCTTTAATATCTCCAGGGAGTAATAGGGTCTATCGAACTTTATTCTATGCCACAGGCTACCGAAAAGCCGATTAGAGAGGTTCAGAACGATCCACATATGGCAAATAACACATTTAAAGGAAATTGTGCATACATTTCATCGGATTTACTTGAATCGATTGGTTTGTATAACAAATTTCCATGCATTTTTCTATTCACTTACGGTTAGAATTTAATATTAAGCCCCAAGCAATATTACAAGGGATAGTTTGAAAAAATACTGCAAAAGCAAGTTAGAGAAAAGGGAAGGAGAAATAGGGGTTGATTAAAAAGTGTAAAGAGAATAGTTACGAAATAGAAGGGCAAATTCGTAGCACCTTCATTACATTTAGATCAGTAATGCACCCCCCTAAGTTAAAATATTTTCCAATTAAAAGAATTTCAACCCCCAGGAATAATTATTATTAAAGCTCCAAATATTGTCACGCGACGTTTTTACTTTATATCCAAACAGAAGACATTCCTGGACTTCATTAAACTAACCCACGTTTAAACCCCCGTACTTTGGATTTGTTTTCAGATTAACCAAGGTCTCCATTAATAACTTTCGATGATAATTTTTCTAAATACATCTTAAACAAATTTGTTTTCTTGAATTAATTAAAGAAAAAGCGTGGTTAAATAATAATTAAATTATACGGCGTCTTCCTGCACTTCTTGGCCTTTGTCTGAATAAATTTGCACTTGCTAACAGTCTTCGCTGTGTAAAGTTTCGTAAGTTGAGTCTTGATTACACACAGCCTGATGACAAATTGCTAGTTAGGGTGAAGGTAAACGTTGATTTGTTTACCTCAAGTAAATTTAATTATGTACGCAATATGGTTGCGCGTTTCATTGTCTGTACATTACTCCTCTAGTTACTAAAGCAGTAAACACCCTTTTATTGTCTTAATGCCTACCGAATTTGCTACAAATAATTCATTCATGGTATCTTATTTTAGACCAAATATAAATGAGGGCGAGACGAGGGAAAACTAATTTGTTTACAATATTTTAAACGAATTTAAATAATGTTCAGGGTAGAAAGGGATGCTCGATAGGGCAAAGTTTCTCTGATAAATGGTAAAACATTACCTTGTTAAACACGGCCGCAGTTATTAATCCTGGGGCGAATAAATACCCTTGTAGGTTTCGAAAGTCTACCCTTAATTTGATATATTAAACAATAAACCGTAACAGATGGAAATGAAAACGAAAATATCATTAATATACGAGAGTTAACAGAGCGTAAAGATAAATAATTTTCTGGGGTATATAAATGTAAAACAAATTGTCCAGTAGTATAGGGTTGATTTATGGAAAATCCTTAATGATTCCTTGTAGAATTAAAACATTTTGGAAAATCCTGACTTACATTAAAAAGGTAAGGTAAGAGAGAATGTGAGGAGTGCACGCAAGATTTAAAAGGCTTTTCCCCAACTCGAGCATATCTATTTAAGATACTGATTTGTAAATTTTTGTCCATTTTTTTATATAACTCATAAGGTTTCGTACATTATCCAAATATGAAGATAAATACTGCAATATATCTGACAAAAAATTCGTACAATAGGCGTTGTCATTTGTCATTTAAATCTACAGAGACACATTTTATAAAAAATGTATCCATTATTCTGAAAAATGTTGCTTTATCCCAAATGTGTAACGTTCTTTTATTATAAAACGTACTCTAGAAACAATAAATAATATTTAACGACTCTATATACAAGGTGTTCGAAATTTATTTTTAATCCATTTTAAAAGTAAGTTTTTGTGATAAAAATAAATACGAACCCTCTTTGCTTTAGGGACTTTCTTTACTAAAATTTCAGTGTTTTATTAATTTACTGAACAAGGTCTGTCTATTCCCAAGAGTTTCCTGAAGAATAGATTATAATGTAAATCAGATTTATTACACATTTTTTTTCTTATTTTCAACATGTTATCAGTGTGATAATTAAATTTCGTTCGCAACCCTATAAGTTTTTTCCATCCCCCCATTTATTATTTCATTTTTTACTTTCTCATACGACTTTCACAGTAGTACATGAACAGTACTTGAACAGTAGGTACTTTACATGGAAAATACACTTCCGGGTGCTTAACGAGCGTGGGTACTTTGATACCAGTTCCGTTCATTATTTCTTGCTACGCATTCAAGTGATTTCCAATACTGTCTCGCGAACTATACTGTTGAATACCAAAAATGAAATGTTTATTTTGCGTATGGAAAAGTCCACTTTTTCATCCCTAATTCCCTTCCACCATGATCCCTAATATGAATACCTGTTGCTTTTCTCTCGTAATGTGGTCGTTACTAACTAATTTACTCGGGCTGCTTCGAGATTTCACAATAAGCTTTAAAGCTTTATTAATCTACGGGTATTTGGAGCTTTTAGGGTAGGGTAGATACCGTTTGGGAAATTATAAAAGCAATTGAGACCTTTATTGCACTGGTAATGAGTTTTACAGTTTCTGTTTTTAACTGAGAAAAATTTTTCTAGTCTCTTATCAAAATTAAATGATATTTTTGAGTAATTTTCAGGCTTCTCTTGCAACAGACAAGATATTTATCTTGAATAAAAAAAAGGGATGGATATTTTGAATCAAATAAATCGTCCTAGTTTTCCTGAAAAAGCAACACCTAAAAGAATTGATTGTTGCAATGTGCGTTCCCTTTAAGAGCCAGGACAGAGAAACAGACGAATATGAATGCATGGGGATTTGGGAAAACGATGAGTTGTTGATATTACTCCTGTCTACGAATATGAACGTCATCATTTTCTTCATTTCGTTTTCTTTTGCATACCCCAGAGGTTGTGGGGTATCCTATTTAGATTTATGATGAAACAGAAACAGGTTCCTTATTTTGGACGTAATATTACAGCTAACATTTTCAACACGTTTTTCTTCACAATTAAATTATAACTAACTGAAATGAAACCCTAAAACAGTTAAAATGATGGGAATTTCCTGAAACGTTTGGGTGTTTGACCAGAAAATTGTTTGTAGAGGTTTCGTGATAGTCCGAATGTACATGCATATGGAACGAAAGTAGTTATGTAAAGCGGAATTTACAATCAAAATTATGCACAATTTCCCTTGTGCTAAAAGCACGGTTTCATGCAAATTGTGCCCTAAAAACTTTAACAGTCCCTTTCTGGTTTGCTTCTGTCAGCTCATTGTTTTGATGGGGGGTTAATCGTTTTTATTTGTCTCCAGACTGTTTAAATTTTATTTTCTTTTACCATTAGGGCTTTAACATTAACGCCAAGATTAAACCCATTACACAAACTAATATCATTTGTTTTAGATTATAGGTTGGTTTATTTTGCATGTATTGATTTCACAAGAGATTTGGAATCTCCCAAGGGCATATTGTAACATGAAAAGTTGAAGCTAGTTTCTTGAAAGATACAAGATTTGCTGTATTATATAGGGTATTGTTAGAAACCAGACTAGAATCAAAGCAAATCAGTAGCATTGTTATTATATTGGGGAAAAAAGAAGTTGTTACATGAATGGCTAGGGATTTTTCTTACAGAAAAACGATTTCGATTTACTTCTAATGGCTTTTCGTGGTAGTTACTAAAAGCGATTGCTTTAAAGAAAAATCTAACTTTGAAATGAAAATCGTTAGACGAGTCAAACTTTAAAACACTAACACGAAAGAGCTATTTCCTATCCCTCAAGTAACAATTCCCTTTTCTTAATTTTACGTTTGTACTATCTTTTCACTTTTCCCAAATTTATTTATTGAAGAATTTACAGGACCTGTTGTAAAGAGGGGTAAAACCTCCTAAGGGCGAGAACTGGCGCAATGCTGAGCTATTAAGCTACCCTTCATTATATTTTACATCTCGTAAAGAATAATGAATGTTGGTTTAAGTAAAAAAACCCTAATAAGACCCCCTTTCTAACCCAAATACTATAATCTGTACTTTTCACTGATTGAAAAATGCGAATAGAAATTGGAAATGATGAGATAAAGGAAAGGGAAATGAAGATTGGTTACGCTTTACAGCATGTTAAAATGATTTTTTGTTTTAGTATGCAAAAAAGGGGTTAGATTTAATGAACGTATGAGGAAGTGCTGATTTAGTAAAGCTTTCAGGGGTAACGTTTTGAGACCACATTTTGGAAAAGTGCAACTTTATTTTTTTTCTTAGAATTTTCCTGTGATTTCCATTTCCTGGAAATACTAGGTTTTTATATTATTTAAATTTTCCAAACTCTATTTTTGTTGTCATTTTGTCCTTGAAGATTAATTAAGTCCTCTCTCCTCTGAACTTAACCCCTAAGTTTAAAACTCATTACAGATTCAAAAGTTATCATCCCCTTTTCGCCTTGAAGCATAGTCTAGAGGGTAATATCTGTCTAAGCCTTAAAGAGCAACACAAAATGAAAATTACACCTCCACGTAAGAATTCCTTTAGAAAATATAAGTGTTAATATATAAATAACAAAGCCACCCCTTTTCCTTTGATTATTTAAAACGGGATTTCCCTAACAAAAGATTTTTTTAGAAATTACTGCTTTGATGTAAAATTTGAAACTGGACAGGTAATATTAATACAAACGTGACTAAAGTGGAAGGCAACGGTCCGTATTCCAGACACGTAATCCTGCCTGGAAGCAAAGGATAAACTCTATCATCGCCGCGTTCCACAAGTAATATAAATTCCAACGGCACCTATGCCTTAGCTCGATTATATTGTCACCTGCAACTGAAGGGTACTATTTTGATAAAAAAGGAAGTTAAGCTATGATCTTCAACCTGAATATAAGATACCTATTTTACATAATCAGATATATTCCTAAAGACTAACAATTAGAACTTGTAGATAAAACCCCTGGGGTGTAATTTAAAATTAAACAAAAAATTAAATATGTATTGTAGGAAATTAACAGAAAGTTTTAGTTTCAGTCCTGAAATTCGCTAATTCAAACGTTTAGTCTACATTGTTAGTGCTTGGTTAAAAATCCTTTGTTCATTACAAAATGCGCTGAAATAAATATTTGTTTTGTGGAATTTTAGGTTCTGAATATGAATTATTCGACTTTGTAGTATTAAACCTACTGAAAAATTACTTTAACATGAATGTAATTTATAAACGCCTGAAGGTCAACTTTGTGAACCGAAACAATGTTTTTTTTCTGTTAAAGTAAATCCACTGTGGTTATTTTTTTAATGTACATTACATCCAGCTGTGTAGTACACGTGTGAATAAACGTCCTGAAAATTTTAATAATTTACAGTTTACTTGGAATTTAAATCTAGAATAAAATTAAGAAAAATATTAATAGGACTTTGCTGGAAATTCTAGATTATGCGAAGTCTAACTCACGTCCGAAAGAAACAAACTTACATATGAGGGTGGAAAATGACCTGGTTCCCCAGGGGAATTATTTTTCGTTGTTTTTGGGAAATTGGAATTATCCTTTTCTATAGAAATATACATATTTGCAAGACCAACTGGAAATGCTTTGTCAAAACAATTTCTAGAGCTTATCTCAAAGAGATCTGTAGGTTTCCTAAAGGGTTTCGCAGTGCATCTATCTAACTGTTTCCCTGTCAGTTACCATACAAAGCTTACAATCATCAAAGCGCTACGATCTGTCATAATTTAGGTCGGGGTTACAAGAAATCTTTGATATTCTCACATGTGCGGAAATTGTTTACAACCCATCTTATAACCTTCTCCTTTACCAAAATGTGAATTTCTTCACACGTATTTTATTGAACTCTGATTTAAAACTCTGTGAGTCGGAAAATATTTTGCCTGGGGCATACATAAAACTGAGATAGGGGAGGAAATAAACTTTATATTATATTGTGTGCTATGAATAAAAAGGAATAATTTCAAAAATTTAATTAAGGATTTGTTTTTAATGAAAATATTCGATATCAATTAGCAAGGCAAAGCTCAAGTTATGCTTGGGATAATCATTAAATAAAGAAGGGTGACTTAGTAAATTTGAGAGAAATTGCGTTTTGATGCTTCCAATTATATATAAGGGCCCCTCTAATATAGCTTTATTGGAGTTCGTCTAATATACTACTGAAGATTTTTGTATCGTAAATTTTCCAAACAATTTAACAAATTAAATTCCAAAACTTCAATTCAATTTTGTATACTCCGAGTTATTTTATTTTATTAATTGGACCTCGTTTGAATTATTTCAGCTTCGTTGGAATTTTGATTACAATAACTTTCCACAGAAAAAAATTACTTTGAAGATGGACGTTATTATAAACTTTTGTAGAAAATTCAAAAGATTCATAAAATTCCAATTCTCTGTTGTAAATAATCTCAAACGAGTTTTGTGGTCGAGTTACCCCCAGGTAAACATAATTCTGAAAATGTAAATAACACGAACTGAATTAAATATTTGGCTTTATATTTTTCCCAAAAATAATTACACAACGTTTCTATAGTATTTATATAAAAAGGTTTTAGTAACTTCATTTACATTTTTTAACTCCTTGGATGGTTTATTTATTTCCAGATGTACCTATCCTTGAAATTCACCTAAGCATGAAATTAGAATCCTGAAACCCGAAAGAAATGGAATACGTCTTTGTTCTGCGCAAATCGAATTGTTGTTTTTTATTATAATAGTTTTCTTTTCATTTTAAGGAATCTTCCAAGAAGTTTTCTAAACTCGTACAATTGCAGTAGATCTCTTACTAAACGAGATGGAATGATTAATCCTGAGCTTAACCGAGTTGCGGAACATCCTTGGTACGTTTCAAGGAAACTTATTAACATTTAATGGTTTAATTGGAAAACTCGAGCATAATTACACTAGTTATCTCCCCTACAATAACTTATGTGTAGAATGGAAACTTAGGAAACTTAGGAAAGACATTTTCTTTCTTAATAACTTTTCGTGTTTTAATTTCAAGTCACGCTTTCAATTTTTATGACGAATTAATACGACTTTTAGCTTATTCCGCTATAATCCCATTAGAAAAACAAAAAATACGACGGAAATTAAATTCGCAGTCATTAATAATGCATCATATTCAAAACATCCTCTTGAATATTCCGATGTATTATCTTTTGCTTTTATAATGAAATTTTAATCTTTTTGAACTGGGAATAGCTTGATTTTTTTTTAAATCTGACTTATGAAAGCGATACAGGGATAAATTAAAACAAATTAACTTAAATTCGTTTCGTATCGAAAAATGAGGGATGGATAATTAATTCCAAATTGTTAATTTAGATAGCTTACGAAAATGAACAGCAATAAGCTTCTGTTTTGATATGCGGGTTAAAATTAAATTATAATTGGTTCTAGTTAAGGGACATAGAGTTAATAAAGGGTTAACTTCCTCAGATGTGAAGTAATTTACAAAATAATGAAGATTAATGTTTTCATGCTTCAATTTCCAACGTTTTGTCTTCGATTACACAAGAAATCTTCACGGTTATGGGGACTAGGGGTCCTTTGACGTACACAGAGTCCTCAGTAACCTTTTTAGTAAAACCCTTGATATAGAAAATATTTGCCTAGCCTTTCTTGTTTGGGAAATTTCCAGTTAGTTTCAAAAAAAAATGTTCAAGAGTAAGAGAAAAACGTAAATGGAATTTCTAAAGTAATTTTGCTGGATGTTGTTGAAAACAACATCTAATTTACATTTTCACGAAACCACGTTAACGAAGATAAATAGCTGGCAGCATTGCTAACACAATTATTGTTAAATAAATACTGTCTATGAAGTGGAATATGCAAGCAGCTGTGTATTTATGCAACTGAAATTTAATTTATATACCTATACAATTTCCTTTCCTGTAATAAAAAAGGAAAACCAACCTTAAAACGATTATAATTTATCAAATTTAACTTGAGGGTATAAAAATGCAGGTTGTTCTGCACCCTAATCTATTACTTTTGTATTTTTTGTTATAAATTGCGATTCAGTTCGTTTTACCGAATTAAATACGTCACTGCTTGGGTGTGTTTATTCGAAACCTGTAATGAAGTTTTCAGAGCTGTAAAGCTATCACTGTAGGTAACATAAACGAACCTCTTAAATCTCCCGTCTCAAGAGGGCTGAATCAGCAAGTTAAGCCGAGCTCAGACCTTAGGGTCGACGAAAAATCCTGGATCACTATAAGGATGTTTCTTATTTTCCTTTCCAGAAAAATATGTAGTTAAATATATTAATACTGTATTTAAAATAAAAAAAAGCATGATCCATTCGCTTTGAAGAAATTTTGAATAAAGTTAAAGAAAGACATATTTTATCTCCTAAAGATATGAAATCTTGAATAATGATCGTTTCCTTTTTTCTCTGTTGATCTAACCCGCTGGAGAAAAATATTTTCGTTTTAAATTTTTGTAATTCACCTGAAATTTGCATGTAAACGTCATTTATCATTACAAACCCTTATTTTGTGTGGTTCGTGTTATTACTCCTTGGCCTACTCCAATTAATATCTGTTCTCGGATTATACGAGATTTATTTCGGTTCTGTTTCGAAACTTTCTTTGCAATTACGTGTAGTAACAGCAGGTAATGTGTTGCGGAAATAGAAAATTTAGTGGAAAACGCTTGGAATTTAGTATTTATCCTCGAATTCTGAGAAATTAAATTCGTATAGTGTAAGGAAAAAAATAAAATCAGGACGTACGATATTACCCGACGCATGGAATTTATTTTAGTACAAAACAGGGGTGGTTTATACTTTATAGGTTGTGTAATAAAATTGCTTTAAATTGTACCTACAGTATTCAAGAGAATGATCTTTCCTTTTCATGTTCCCTGATACGAAATTGATTATTGACTGTTCGTTTTAAGGATTCTCAGGGACTTCAATTTAAGGAGGTCTTTCAAAACCCGCAGAATTCGCAGAAAAATCGCCACTTGATAAGAGCGCTCCTTGTAAATTGCATGATTGGAAAAGGGCGAGTCCTAATGTAACTCTCTAATTTGAAATAAGAGCAAGAAATCAACCCTATAAAAATTTAACCTTGGAGTTAAAAAATTCGAACCGAAACTTTAATAATTAATTGTACCTGGGGGTAATATTTAAAAAATTTAAGTCAGTTTTTACACAAAAAGGGAAAAAATTTATTGGTATACTTTTGACAAACCTTATATAACTCCTAAAATACATTTTTTAAAGTTGTTGGATAAAAGCGACAGGTAAAAGGGGAAACTTGAATAGAAACTAAAGATAAATTGCGACAGGTTTCTTGTGAGGGTTGCTATATTTCTTTTTTATTTGCAAGGTGTAATATTAATTGCGTCCATTTAAAGTTTTGAATCTCTGAAGGAAAATTGCAGAAATATTAAATCATGTCGCCAAGAGTATTGTTCTGTTGACATGAAAGATTTTTCAGGTACTGAAACCACCCTCTTTTGTAATTTCTAAACGAACACAATAATCATTTTTATTGTAAATTACGTTTTATTTTGTTTTGTTAGATAAAATAAATTGCCCGTCGTTGTTTTTCTTTAACACAATGAAAGAGAAATAATAAAATCCCATTTGTCATTTGCTTCACCTTTGCTCCGTTCTTCCTACAAGGATTTTCCTAAACGAAAATACAGGGGCAGTCAAAAACGTGACTGGCTTCAATACGCAATATTTTAATTTGTGTACAATAAGCAAGAAAATGTCAAACTGGATATCGAATATTAAAAATAAATTGTTAATTACGAAAATAATACTAAACCTTACCTTATTAACAGGACATTTCTCAAGGGGAGCGATTTTTCTTTCTGAACCCTTCACTGGCTTAAAACCAACACTAATTAATCACAAAAATTTATAAAATGTTGGATTTTGAATAAATAATCATCACTCGCGAACACCTGATGCAGCTACAGATGATAAGAAATACCCGTTTGTTTATCACGCATTCTTGGGCAGTATTGTCGATATTTTATTATTAGTTCGCAAAAATCATATTGTTTTTCTTACACCTTTAGAAAATTTTAGGAGATAAAAATTGGAGCAAGTTCCTGGAATGAGTCTGGAAATGAAAACGATCTCGTTGTATCAATCAATAATATTTGATTTAATTTAGATTAGTCACGGGAGAGCCTTTATAGAAGAGTTTTCAGGCCGCAAAGATTTTTTTAGAAGCTACTGAATTTCCTGAAAAATATATATTTTCGTGTAAGCAGAAGATCTGACGTAAGGACGTATTCAAACATTTATGACTCGATTCACAGCAACCTAGAGGGTATAATGCAACTTAATTTATCGTCAAACGCTCATAATTGCAACGAGAAGCGAAGAAAATAAACCTAGAAAAGATTTCTAATAGAAATATCCTGTAAAAGCTTTATTTTTGAACATGTGGAAAATATTTTTAGGTAAATATTAAGTCGTCACCTACACATAAAATTTAATGAACACTTTTACTCTAATGAACTCTGCTTTCAAATACTTGTTGACGCGTTCTGTAATTTGGAGAAGTCTTAAACCACCCACAGGTCTTGGAAAATGTTTCGTAGAGGATTAGAAGAACAGAAATCAGTTGGAAAAACATTTTTGTTTATTTAAAATATAAATATATACAGAATAAGTCATTCCTTTATTGCTACACAATCAGAAGTAAATCCATTCTTGAATATCAAAAAATATACACATTTATAATATTATTAAGATAGTCTAAAATTTATTCAACTATTTGATTTTTTTTTTGCTCTTACAGACGTATAATATTATAACGAACTATATTATATTTAGCTGTTATGTATTTATTTATGATAGAAAACATATTTTTGACTAGAAAAAATTAACTACTTTGGAATCTGTTCAATACAGGTCCGGATTAATATTTTATATTTATTCGCCTTTATTTTCTAATCCCCCCCCGCCCTGTATTATTAACTACAAAGTAACTAGGATACTCTTTAGCTATCATCATACAGATATGTTGGATTCATTTCAGAAAGATTTTATTTTAAAATGATTTACTGGAGTTTCAGGAATAAATAATTTAAAACTTTTAACAAACTGTCGCGATGCTGTTGGAATCGAACTCATCAATAACATCTTAACATATTGACGTGAATGTCTGCATCTGCAGAAAACCATTTAGGGGTATTTCTGCAAAAACGGACAAGGTTTGGATTACGTGAAGGCCCATATTAAATGTCGAGTTTATTTTTAGTGGGTGTCCCTAGATAAATAAATAAATAAATTCTGAAGGTTTTAGTTTGTTTTTGAAAAATTAAATGCCGAGTAAGTATTAACATCGAAAACTGTATAAAAAAGTTTATAAAACAAATCGCTGCACTCGTTTTAAAAACCATGGTGTTCATAATCAGTAATAAAAAGGCTAAATATAAATTAACAACAAGTCAGGTACCTAGTCTTAAAATTCAAAACAAAAAATAATATCTTAATGCACAAGAATAACAATGATAGCCCAACTTGAAGCGCACGTTTAATCCTAAAAGTTTCTCTAAGTACGTTAAGAATTACGTAAATCCGTAAAAACAACACTCATTATCAGCACCAAACCACACACTTCTTATCACACGGCATTACTTTTCATCGTATGGTGTTTTAACGAAATACGTCGTCAGGGTGCCTTTTCCCTTAACGTAGGTGGGACCCCGACATTCGCAGGAATATCCTGCGTTCATAAGAATTTTTGCGGTGTCTTCTGTGACTTGTATACGTCCCAGGACTCCGCAGGAATCCATCCTGGATGCTACGTTTACGGTGTTGCTCCAGATATCGTATTGAGGCTTTTGAGCACCCACCACCCCAGCTATCACTGGACCGTGATTCATACCTTTTAAAGAAAATTCCATTTAAAAAAAGTGGTCCTTCGAATCGGATCTAACACCTAACGCCTAAAGTGAATATTGAATACTTTTCGTACTTACCAACTCGTAATTTAAATCTTTGAAAAGAATCCCTATTTATTTGATCTAAGCTACCCATTAAGGATATCCCGTACTCTACTAAAGCTGTGATGACATGTTCTTCTTTACGACTAGCTTCCTGAAAATGAAACAAAACAATTCTTAGTTAAATTCCGATTTTAAAAAGAAATTTGTTTTACCTTTGAATCATCCTTTAAAGCATTAAAATAAATACAAAAATTTAATATAATATCACTTAAAGGTAAGACGAAAACAACTTACCCCATTTCCATCTTCTTTTCCTGGACTTAACCCAGAAGCAATCATGTATGTACTACCGATGGTTTTAATTTTTTCAATGCAGCTAAATTTCGGTTTAGAAAGCAACTAGAAGAAATTTATAATAAAATAAACTTAAATCTTGTTGATTATTTTTTTACCTTGTCAAATTCACAAATGATTTCGTTTAAAAGTCGAAGACATTCCAAGCCTTGTTTGTTAACATCATTTTCGTCATAAAATTCTTTAAAATTTGGTATAGAAGCAAACATGACTGCTATACAAGAATATCTTTCGTGGTAAAGATCCTGGCTATCACCTCGAGTTGCAAGATAATGTTCCGCTACGTGAGCGGGCAAAATATTTTCCAGCAAGATCTATTAAAAAACGATTTTGACAGGAGATTTGGATAAAAGCAGAAAACTTGTACCTTATTAATTCCTCGCATCGTTTCAACCTCATCTTGTTCAACCATGAGCTTCGATTTCCATAAATAATCAGTTCTTGATGTAAATTCTATTTGCCGGTCCAAAATGTAATATAGAATTACAATTACGGCCAGCATTAATGAAATACGAACTTCGAAGGGTAGATAAGGAAACCTTAAAAATAGATGACGGGGGGGATTTTTTAATTTACTGGGGGTGGTATAAAAAATACTTACTCGTCTTCTCTAAACGTATAAGCGTGATAATCATGAAAAAGCATCAATTGACTGAAAATACATATGTGGACAATCACAGATACAATCATTAGTACCAATTTTAAAAGAAATCCCATTCTGAGGAAGACCCATATACAAGTAAGAGAGAGAACGGAGCTGTATAAATAGGTCTGCAAAGAGAAAGCACATGATTTTAATTTATAATCCAAAAAAAAGATAATTTTCCACTCTCAATACTCACTGGCACGTATTTTACTATATTTGCAGGTGGGAGGATTGTGCTTGAAAATCCTGTCATGTTAATTGAAGGATTTAAAGGAATGGGGATAGATTCTTCATCTAAATCTACCTGTAAAGAATATCTTTAATGGGTATCACTATTGTAGTTTGCCTATAAGCGTAGATAATCCAAGATTATTTAATACGTACCAATGTTATTACAGCACAAGCAGAGACAAGGACAACCGAAACCAGAAAAATAGCTAGTCTAAGTCCTCTACTTCCAGCAACAACTTGTCTGGGAGGTGCACAAGCTCCAGGCTCGTCCGTTGGGGTGTCTGTTGGGGGTTTTGGACTACAACACCCATCTAGCCAACTTAGATACACGAATACCAATAACACAAGCATGGTAGGACCCAAAGTACCATACAAAACGATGTACCTAAACGTAAAAATAAACAGGGGTAGTTTTCGAAGCTTAAATATTTTGCACTGCATAAGCTAATTTTTAAGATTGGTTTATTAAAACTAACAACCCTTATTTGGGACACCTTATGTAAATTGTAAGGGTTAACCAGATTAACTATATTACCGTGAATTTTCAAGCACCAGTCTAAATTAAAAGGGCGCGAGATTTGCAATTAAACATGCAAATATCCTTCTCTTGTAAATTAATCTGTAAAACCAACCCTCCCTTATATTTTAAATCGGATAATATTTATTTTTAAGTCTTTTGATGAAATTCTTGTAAGGAAGGCGAAAGTAAACCAGGATATTAATTGCTTTTCTGGATTCACATAAGAATTTTCCGGGGATACTTGTAACTCTGCGTCTGTCACTTGAAAGCAAGCTTTTCTACAAGTGGAAGAGCTTCTACTGATTTGCTGAAACGAGACAAATCCAAGTCGTACTGAAATCAATGCAGTTTCAAGCGTCAAACTCAATTGCATCTTGGCAAATTCCTCGTCAGACCTTTGTTTTGTAAATTGGATTTGAAGAATGTCTCAGGGTGGCTTATCATGAAAGCTCCAATATTGGCATTGAAGACATCCAAAATCTTTTATTATTTTTTAATGAGGTTTAAGGCTAGAAGAATTTAGAGCGTGCCTTAATTTTAAATAATTATTTATTTTTAACGAGCTTTTGTAAATTTTGCTAAATTTGCAAATTCCAAGAAATGGTGGAGGCGCCCATCGGCAACTTTCACAAAGGAAAGTTATTGGAGAAATAAATTGGGACACAATATCTGAAGATTTTCTTCAGTGATATGGACTTTGGTTTTTGGGTTTAAAAAAATCTAAATTTAGCACTTCCTGGTTTGCATATCGAAGCAGAGTTGACGAAGCATATTTTATTTTAAAGCTACACCGAATCTACATATTAATGTTGCAATTAAAATGTAAATTTCCTCGTTATGCATTTGTTAGTGATTGTAGTGTAATTTTTGTTGAAAAAATCGGAAACTACACATTTGATATATATTATATTTCCTGAATATATTCGGCTTCAAACTTCAGGGCATAATGTTGTATATAATCGCATTTAGTTTCACTAACCTGGGAATTCTGATGGTAGACCCTTGCATAATACACATTGCCAGAAAAACGAAGGCAGCACAGGTGATGTAGTACCGAAATTCATTGTCGGGCTGATTGCGATATTCATCTTCCTGTTTCTTGTTTCGAAACCACAGAAATGCAGGATGAAAGTCTTCCGACATCCACCATTTCCTAGTATAGTCAATAATGGTAAAAGCAACACCAAAACAAACTTCATTTAATTTTAATTATCGAGTTTAAAAGATAACGCGTATAGGGAAAACTTCATACAATGTAAAGAGGTTATTATTTTCCTTTCATAACCAAATAATGAAAGGGGTAACAAGCGTGAAAACCGTAAGAAAACGGTCCTGTTTTGTAAATTAATTTAAACAACAAAAGGTTGTATTATTCACAAAAACTTCAAACACTCTAATTAGGATCTCTATATGTAATAATTAATCGTTAACTCATTAAATGTCTAGACGCTTCGTTAATTGTTGCAGTAAACTAACCTTCAATTTAGGAAATTACTGAGAGTCAGGTCAGTTGATCCAATTTAGAACAATTAAAATTACAAACCCGATTTGTCATGGAAACATTAAAACATGCACCAGAAAAACTTTGGGGATGAAATTTGTTGACCTTTTGCTATAATATTTTAAATAATACATGAATAAACAAAATTAATTTATAAATTGCTTACAGCTTGTAATTTAATTAATTTTGTTTGGGGAAAGACATAATCTCTTTTGCTAAATTTAAATCAACAAATAAATGTACTTACGAACATTCAAGACACGTAATCCTGTCTGGTAACAAATCAGATTCTATCATTGCAACACTCTAGAAGAACAATATAAAATTATTTTAGACTAAATAATAAAAAAAAAGTGAAGTTATTACCGTGTTTTCAATATTTTTCGCAATGGTGCTCTCTGCGATGTTAGCAAATGGTTTATCAGCACCCCAACATTCCATATATTTAGTCATTTTGCTAGAATGTCGATTACGAGTGGGGGGTCCCCCGGGAGTAGCAACCCCAGGCCCATTTAAACCAATGTCACCCACCACACTGTTGTTCCTTTCGGCTATTGAAAGTACGGATTTAGCATTCCCGTTCAAGGTTTCTGTTTCATTCTTCTGTGGAAGAATTAACCCTTTTATTTACTTGTATTTTCAACAATGATAGAAAATTAATTTGGGGGGTTTGAATAATTCCTTCTTATAAAAATACCTTGGTCCATAACTTGTTGGAAATTAATTTCGTCCTTTTGAAAAAAATACGACGCGGCGAACACCACGAAAACTGTAAACGTGACGAGGGTCTTTTTTAGCTTCTAAAACGTTTTCATGTTCTTTTCGTGCTTTTCTCCGTGTTTTATGTTGGTGTGATGTGGCTTTAATAAATAACGTCGTGTGTAATGAAGTTAACCTTTTCTTAAATCCAAAACATCCTTTTTACATATAAAACTCGAATTATTACTGCTACAGTAACATTGTAGAATTAATGATACCCTTAGAGACTACTAAAGGAAGTTTCGTTTACGATGCCTCAAGCTAGAGAAATTGTAGAAGCTAACTTATTTTTCTAATCCTTTGGGATAAGGATGTCCGGAAGACATGTATGAGGAACTCGAACATCGTACGATCTCAAATGTTACAAGAGATAGGAATTTTATAAAACAGTTTGAACAACATATTGTTCGTTCCTAGGAACGGTTAAATGTCGTGTCGGCTTTAGTAATCATGACGTAGAACAGCCAAAATGAGCAAAACCTTTCTTTAGGCCATTTCCTTGAATTGCTTGGCTACTCAGAAAAATATTGTAAGTTGCGGAAAGAGCGTGGGTAAATGATTTCAGAAAAAGATTGAAAAGGATGTCACTGAAATGGAAAAAGGAAATGGAACAGACCTAGTTTGTAAACAGAAAATAAAAGGTAAAATAATAATAATTAAAAAAAACAAGAAGGTTGTGTAAATAATTTAAAAGCCTTTGATGTATTACCTTTAAAGTTTTGTCATAAACATAACAAATATTCTGGCAAGAATATTAATATAAAATAACAATAAACAGCTTAATAAAATATCTTACCTTTGGCGGTATGATCAAAAAGGTTTCTATTTTGTGGTCGGCCAAGTATCCATCACGACTTTTTCCATCCCCAGGTTCCACTTCAAACCGATCCCCTAGCTGGAGTAGGGTCGCGTTAGTGATGTGTACCCTCCTGTCAAAGGTAGAATATTGTGTTATATTCGCAGTTACTTTCGTATTTTTTATTCTTAAAGCTAAAAGGAACAAGTAATCTAATACAAAAAGGTAAATGCGAAGAAATTTGCGTAAATTTAAGTAAAAAAGAGTTCTTGTGGGAATGTAAATTCCAAAACATAAAAAGTTTAGTATGGGAATAATTGGTTTAGTTTATTTAATGAAGAGAAAGCTTGTAATTAGAATTCACGTTGAATGTATTTAGAAAATGAACGGTGACGTGTTTTAAAACGGATGCCTACCACATCGCTTTATTTTAACACCCCCACGACGCGACGTGCAGTTATCATCAATCTACACTGCTAAATTAAAGCAACAGATTGCATTAGGGGTGATGAATGTTTCAGAATGTTTTCTAAAGCTGCATATAGACAAAACCGATACAAAATGTTACTTGTTGGATTCAGGCTGAATGCAAAACACAAGCGAAAAATTAACTTCAGGTGTCTGCAAAATTAAAAATTTCAAAGCACAATTTCCGAATATATTCTGCATTCTGCTTTCACAAAAATTATTTGTTTTGAGAAAAACTTGGCTTGTAAGGATTGTAAATCCAAACCTTCAGTCGTTTGTAAGATTAAACATTCACAAACTGTTTCAGAATTTTTTTTATATTATAAGAATGTTCATCTTTTTCTTGGCAAACTCTTTCCAAATTTGACTTAATTTTAGCAGGTAACCTATTTGAAGGCTGTAAAAAGTATTCATAACTTATTTGTTTACTTTCACTTACTAACGTTAGGTCTGTGTACATTTTTATATTTATTGACAGACGTTTTATTCTTAGAAACCGTTATTTAATGTTCCTCAGGTTGGTAGTCATAAAGCAAACATATTTAAACTCTCATCCTGTTTTTCTTTCATCTTTCATGTGTTTGCTGTTTCTAAGTAGACCTGAGTGTAAGACATTTCGCGGTTTTATGGCCACGCACGCAAGATAGGACTTCATTTCTTGAACTACCTTTTCCCCATTTCATATGATAGCTACTAGTTTGACATTTTTCAAATATTCGCCTCGAGGGAGGAGTTTATTTTACAACAAGGCATGTATAAATTTTGTTGCTAAATTAAAATTTCGCAACCGAAACACGTATTGCGTACAGAAATGTTAAAGGAGGTTCGATCTTGGAGTCGTGCAAATGAGTTTCGTAAATTCTGTATCCAGTCACGAACTGGAAGCTCGTCCCTGGTAGCTGTAATGAAGTCAATAGCGGAAGTACCTGATGATCGAGAGTTAAAGTGAATTACTGCTGTACAGCGATAGTTAAATTAGTCAAGTTGCTTCGGAGACATCAAGCAAACTTGATTCAATGTGACATATCGTTTAGCAAATAATTCTTTAAACCATTTGTTGCTGTGTGAAAGAAAATGTTGCAGGAATATTTCATACATCAGTGTCTCCAAAGCTAATTTGTTTAGATTTATTTCTGGAAAGACAAAAATCTGCCCTTTCCGGAAGCATAAGTCAGTTAAAGAAATTCCCAACCCAGAATTGGAAATTTTCAGTAATTGTTTTCCAAGTCACCCAAAACAAGTTAGAATCAATTCAAGGTGCAAATCTTTTTCAGGAAAAGACTAGAATTGGCCTCGAAGGGTTGTTTTGTTGCCAATCCTGAAATGGAAGCTTTCAGTTCCCTAAGTTCCCCATAGCTAAAATTATCTCTCAAAATTCTGACCAATCTGAAAATTCGGTGAAGTTAAATAAGACACCTACAGCAGTCACCTTTGCGTTTTTTCTGTTACCAATGTTACGCTTGTATTTAGACGAATTGGATTTGTCACTCCTATTTTCTGATTGGTCAGAAAGTTATGCCACGCTCACCGGACCTACGTGAATCTGGATGTTATTTGTGGGTTGATTTGTGGGTTCTTCAGTATATGGAAGAAAAAATTTGTGTTATCTGTGCGAGCAAAGAAATAAAACGAAACAGGGGGTTGGGCATTTGCTTCTAAAGGAAACCCATATTTTTAGAAAAAATCTCTATTCAAATTCAAGTCGTCCTGTCCATGGGTGTTGTTTGTGCATTTTAAATTGGGGATGTCCCGCCGCTGTAAATGTAGTTAAAAATTTAAATAAATAAAATTTAATTTAAATATTTTACTGTAAACCATTCTTTTTAAAATGCAATTTAAAATTAAACCTTATCTTTTGGTTAAGTAATCACTTTTTCTCAGGTATTTGTAAAAGCAAACTACAATACAACTGATAAGAAGCAAAACTAGTCGAACAATGAAAGTAAAAAAAACTACAACTGGTCATAATGTGTTCTGCCTTCGCCAAGCCTACTATGCTTGCAGCCGTATGATGATTTTATCATGTTTTCAATTTTGCGGCAACATTCTTTATTGTTTAATAATAATTCAGTTTGAGAGCGTGTTTTGTTTTGTGCGGTTGTGTAAATTTATTAACAACAATTTAAACTCTTCCTTATGGTTCGTAGTGCTTTAGTGAATTAAACTTTCTTGTGAAAGTGCAGCTGTGCGTTTTACTAGACCTCATCCGGAAGTTAAAGGTAGGATTTTGAACATTTTATTTACGGTCAAGCATATACAGGGTGTTACAACATTTTATATTTAGTTTAGAGAAGTTTTAGAAATAAAACCTTGTAAAGGTTATACAAAGTAGTTCCTGTTGGATGGAATGTTTGATGGAAGGAGCATTCTTTATATGCTTCAGAATATTTTGTATTTGTGACTTTTCCAGGCTGCTACAAATTCTTAGAGATCTCGGAATCCCTAAGGGGGGTGGTTAAATTAGGGTAAAATTGCGTAAACAGGTGTTTAGTGATGTGCCATCAAGAAAATGCAATTATCGGTTGCGAAGGGGTTTATCCCGTATCCTTACGTTTCTTTCTGGAGTTACCTTCTTCATGTCTTTCAACCCCCTGCGCAATCTTTTCGCATTTTACAGTATTCCATGCAGACCGCTACGGAATTATACAATTTTATTCGTCCACCCTTGTCGCCCAAACTAATTAGAATAATTTTATTTTCCGAAAACAAAAACACCTTGTTGCTACATGCATCCCTTTGAAATTACTGAAGAACCCGAAAAGGGGGTAATTATTTCAGTGGATTGGTTCCAATTGCCTTCTAAATTATTTGGTTTACATTTTTTTTATTTGACAATTCATTCAAAATCCATACAGAAACCAAAAAAATATGTTCTAAAGAAACTATCTTTTTTAATAAACATTTCAATTCCGGTACAAATATTGATACACGAGATGCAACTCGAGCACTTGTTGGGCAAACATCACTGGATGAAGCTTTTATAAAATTTACTCCGTGTAACAGTTTTGTTGCACACTTTTTATAGTCACCGGGAACTAATGACAAAACGAAAAGCAAACTCTTACATTTTAGAGATTAAAGCTTTAGAGGATGCTTAGTTTCAATGCAACTCAAATTCAAAAGGTCAATACCAATGTATTTACAAAAAAAAAATACATTGGATTGGGTGAACCTGTTGTAATAAAATTTGAATACAGTTTAATTGCTCCCTAGTGTATCGAGAATAGGGGGAGGTTTAGTTAGTAGAGAATAATCCGCAATAATGTTGCAGTTTACAAGGGTTGTGTTTATGTATGCGCAATTATTACTATGTACTTTTGTACCCATTTAAAAATTTCCTGTTTGGGAAATCATAATAATATGTGTAACGAGGAATGACATTTTATTTCTGTAATAAAAATAAGTGTCAGAATTTTGTAAGCTTTTAAGTGTAGAAACCGAAATTAACTTTGGAACGTCTCAAGGGTGTTAAGAAAAGCGAAGCGTTTCGTTCGCACTTGTTGCTTTGCTTAGTGCTAGCACCCTCGGGTATTATACAATAGCTATAATTCTGTATGAATGCAAATTAAAAGAATTTTTACTTAAATTTAAAAGCTACGAAAATTCCTTTACATCCCTGGGGAGTAATTAAATAAATGAAGTGGAAAGCTGCATCTTAAGACAAAAAGATCTTTTTGAAGTATTTCTTGTGGGAAAAAAGGCCAATTAATGAATTTCTTTTAACTGAAAACCTTAATTGTACTCAGCTTTCAATTTAGACGTTTTCGTATTGCGAATTTTTATTCAAACTACATTGTTGGTTTCAAGTGGATTTTAAAATGTGATTTCACGTGGATTCAAGATAGATTAAAAAAAGAAGCAAATTTGTTACTTAATTTAAATTCTTTTCCTTGGAAACTTGTTAAAAATTCCAAAGAATGTTAATTTTATATTCTTCAAAAAATTTGCCCTCATTTTCAGTTTCCTTAAGGGGAATTTATGTACCACTTTTCATAAATTTATTCAGGATTTTAAATTCGTCCTAGAATTTTTACTATTTTATTTTGCGGATAAATAAAGATGAAAATAGACTAACCCAGCAATTCCTCCGGATTCCATATGATTGGCGAGAGTTACGTCGTCGCTCCAGACATCAAATTGCCACTTCCTTAGTCCCAAGACGCCACAAAGGACGTTTCCTGTATGGATTCCTATTCTCATGTCCACGTTAAATCCTGTTGCTTCTCGTACGAAACTGCAACAAGAAAATCCTTTAAGATGGAAACTATCTAGCCACAGTTTTCTTTGTGACACAACATAATATCTAAAAGCTCGGGAATTAAATTGACAAAGCAATAAAATTATCGTAGCCATAAAAGCAAAACCCATTTCCTAAATCCACACTTTAGGACTTGGTAAGCTTCACGTCATTCTCTTCAATTAATTAGTAGCTAGTATTCTACTCATGATAGATTAATACGGTTCCTGCCATTTATTACTCGAGTAAATTGGAAATTAACCAGAGAAACTTACCGTATGGCTTCAATCATTTGTAGGCCCATGTTGACGCAATTATAGGCGTGATTAGGCCGAGACACGGGTAGTCCCGAAACACAATAGTAGCAGTCCCCTAGGATTTTGATCCGCATGCACTGATTATCCTGGAACAACAAACCAAATCGCACTGTCAAGTGTACTTCACAAAAGCAAACATTTATCTTGAAATATTGTTTTGGGACCATTTAGGTCTAGAAAATAATACGCAGCAACACTTTAGGGAGCACTATTTCGTATTGAATTCGAGCATATGTAAACTTTACTCGCAAATATTATCTTAGCAGGCGTAGGGAGTGAAAAAGTTACCTACACCTGAAATATTAAGCGACGATGTCTTGATCTTGATCCCAAATACACATCTTGTATTATTGCGAGAAGTGCGCTTCAGTTTAACAAGGGTAAACATAAAGCGTTACCTCAGGAATTTTATTAGACGACTTACAGGACTTTTTTTTAATATTTTACAGACTAAGGGCTTGTCAGACTTTTTATAAAAAAACAAGGAGAAGAGACAAAAATTTCTAGCCGGTATAGTAATCTATTTGTGTCACCTTTACCAATTTTATTCAAGTTCCTGTGCTTTCTACAATACTGAGGTTTATCTGCTTTGGTATTCTGTCTGTGTGAAAACCCCAACAGAATTTAAATTACCGTGTATCATCATACAAAGTTGTATAAAGTTAGGATGAACATGGAAACTAAAATTGTACTGTGCCGAAGAATTCCTTAACTCGTGGAAATTTCCCAAAATGTTTCGTTTTTCTTATAAATTCTATTGGAAGATTGATTACAAAATAAACTCGTATTAATAAATCTAGAATTACTTGCAACAAAATTCTGAATACAAACAAGGAAGTTTAATTAAGAAAATCTTGCATAATTACAGACAGTGCACAGGAAATTATAACAGCGAACGAGAAAATAGGACACAGTTAATCGAGTTTCCAAACTGTACACATGCTGAGCAAAATTTTAATATCACAAACAATGAGGATACCATGTAGTGCTTTATTTTGTCACTGTATAAGTAAATTGCGGAGAATAGAAATCTAACGAGTCTCAAACAAAATTTTATTTCTAATGTATCACCGGGAACGTGATTTAAGTTTTTTCTAAATAAAGTATAAAGTAAATAGTAAAGTAAGTAAAATTAGGGTCTGTGTCTCAATTGCACGAGGAAAATCTTAATCTTAATTATTTTAAGGGTTGTGTCTAGCTATTTTGAATTTTTTAATCGCCACCCACGAGGTATATTCTTTTATATTCTGAAAGGGAGACACTTTGCTTCCTGAAAATTTAGAAAGGGGTAAATATTTAATAAAACAGTGAAAGTGTTTAACTTCAGTTTTCTTCTCATTAATAAAATAAAATTGATTAATTATTCCTATCCAAACTTTAAATTTCCCATTTAACTTGAAAATATCTTAAACTCAGAAAGAAGCTTTATTATTGATTTAAAAAAAATTAGCTTGCAGACTTAAAATGTTCATAAACTTTAAGTAAATACCTTGTAAATCGTATAAAAAATGGACTATAAAATTTACAACTTGAGGAGAAATATAAAATAAAATCTCCAACTATACCGCAGTTTGTTCACGTAAACTTCAGTTGAGTACATTTCCAAAACAATAAACTAAGAGAAACTCACAAGTTTTCCACACGTTCCATTTAAACTTAAATTTTTAAAGCTGTACACGAGTCTTTTGAAAATTACCTTTTCTGAAGTTTTCCCAAAGGTTATTCAATGATAGTCAGGGATCCCTGGTGTGACCGTAATTTACGGGCGTCTTTGACAAAGCTATTCTCATGTTTACAATATGTAAACGTCAGTTCTCGATTTTTACTGTGTAAACATATTCAGATTTCAGCGTCCTGAAAATAAATTGAGTTTTTCTCGGGTAAACATTATTATTCTGTGCGGATGCAACACTATAGAGGATATAGTATGTGTACCAATGTTGTTTTGAAAATCCACGTTTTCCTTCTAACCGAAACTTAATTCCTTTTCAGTTATATTCAAAACTGAAAAGAATTTGTTAATACCTAAACCCACCCGTTTAATTAGTAATCCAGTCAAAAAGCAAAGATAAATTTTATTTTTGGCCTTTTAACTCTTAAATAATTCCATTTATGAACGTCATCCTGAAATTTATATTCTCTTAATCGATTCTGATCAGTTGAGTCAACGTTTAAACAAATACAGCAAATAAATTGGGATATATACGTTTAAGTAATTGATTGACAGTGATAAATCGTTTCAGGCATGAATAAATATGATTCTTATTGACCTTTTGGTAAATTTTGGAGTGATAAAATCAAGTTCTAGTGGTATCTAACAGTAGACTCGTTCATATGTTTACAGTTTTAGGGAACGTTAAGCAGATTTACTCTGTATACCTGTTTGCATAGCAAGGATTTAATAACGCTATACTGAACTTGAAATTTTCAGTTTTAAGAGGATGAACATTTGTTGGTTTGGATGTGTTTAGTTTCTGGGGAAAGTAGGGTGGAAATATTTAACTCTATTAACTTAAAACCATTTCATTTATACAGCACGAACACGTTTTATAAACTTTTTTTGGGAAAAACGACAAGTTTTAGCTTAGAGAATAAAACATTGCGTGAAACCTGCTGTAATTTTCATACCTGCTGTTAAATACAAGTTTCTGCTCGTTGGTGAAAATTATTCCAGTATCTTTTAATTAACGTTCTGTCAGTAGGTATTATTAAATGTAAATTTATATTTCCTAATTGCTATTTAAGTTGAAAAATAATAATTATCACTGTTCTGTGATCTTAAGGTTAAAGTTTAAACTCTATTTCCTGATTATACATTTTTAAACACTCAAGACAGTTCAGTTTCTATACTTTCTTGGTAGTTTCTATTAGTTTAAACTAATCTTCGTTTTATTTTCTAATTTGCAAGCTAAAAAAGTTCGTTAATGCAACAACCGGAAATTAAATACGTGACTTAATTTAAACAAAATTAGGAGCTAATTAAAGAGGAGTAGAAAGAGAAAAGTAATTTTAAAGACAGTCCTGTAATTGTATTTGTTAACGATTGTCCTGCTAAATTTAAAGTTAACGATTTTTCAGGGCCAACACATTTGAATATTTTCTTACCAAAGTCTCTAGGACTAATTTTCTTCTACTAGGTCTTTAGATCTAGAGAAAGTTAAAGAAATTCTTCTGTGGTTCAAATGCGTCATCATTTAATAATTAATTATATTAAATCAATCAACCATTTTTTCCTCGCCACGCGATCGATTAATCAAGTTTCAGATTTCAGGATAATTTACTTACTTGAGCAATCTGATCGAATCTTCCGAAGAGTTCATTTAAGGTCCTCACGAGATCAGAGGCCGAAAGTCTTTCAGAAAGAGGTGTAAAGTTTACAATATCTGCATACAGGATGGAAACATTGTTGTAACGTTGCACGTGCATTTCGTGAAATGTTTGGGCTTTATTCGGCCCTTCCTGACAGGCCTCTGACATTTTTATCATAATACTTCGTTTCACCTGAAACAAATTGATTGTTACAGGAACGTATAATAATCATGACAAAGTTAACGAATTTAAGCTATAACAAATATAAAACGAGAAAATAAGGGTGAAATATAAAAAGAATTTCTTTTTTAAACTGTGATATTAGAATTTCTTCTGTACATAAAATAAAATTGGTATCCGAGCTCGGGTTTTTTGAATTGTGCCGATTGTAAATGCTTTGTTCGGTTTCTCTAATGAAAATTTTAATAATGCATCCCTTATACATAACCAAGTTAATGACAAGACCTTTTTTTTTGTTCTATCAAAAGCAATTTTTTGAAAAACCCAAAAAAGAAACTGTAATGAGGTATTTTCATTAATCATTTCCACGCTTTGACTTCTTTTATTTTTTATATGCTTTCAAGATTATTATCAAATGAAGGGAAAATCTCGAATGACCGACTTATATCATCTTTGTCGTCAAAGCAACAGCAAACAATAATCAAAAGATATAGAAATGCGAAGCTAAAAGGTTTCTAAATACCAACGTCTTTTGGGGCAACATTTTGTTATATCAAAACAGATCTGAGTAACCGAAAGCGCTTAAAAGGAAAACCTGTGCATGAAATTTGTCGCTCAAATCCAAAGCGAAAGTTTCATTAAAATAGTGAATGTTAGTTTCAGGAAATTTACCACTTGAAGATGTATTTTCTTTGAATTTATTAGCTTACCTCTGCTGCTATATAAACAGGGATGACACTAAGCAAAAGCTGCTCCTGTTGTTCCTTCTCACACTCCAATTTAACCCTCGCTTCTATGCAGCTCCGCGTTCCTTCGAACGTGCGATGCTGTGCACTTTCAGTTACGTAACGGTAGTATAATCCGGTCCCGCTAGCTGCTAAAAGTAGCACCACTTCTGGAACCAACTGAAAAAATTAAAATACAACAATAATATTGACAATCCCTTGCATTTCCATGCTAATATACCAGATTTAAAATACAAAAACAATACTAGCAGCACAAGCCCTGCTTTTATCCCTAAAGATTTTTTTTCCATTACAAAAAATAACATGTCACTTCGCATCATCCGAAAGGATCGAAATGTTACAAAAGAAATCTTATTCTCACGTATCAGTTAAAGCCCGAGAAAATTATACGCGTGTTTTTTTCATATCCTTAAAGCTTCATGTTTTTTACGTTTACACAAAAAATAAATCCTTAGACCTGGATTTCAGTTCGAACGATTGTGGGAAACGGATGCCCTATATTATCCTTTGAGGACTGTAAACTTTATGCCAAGAAACGTTTGCTTTGATGGTTATTTAGAGCAGGATCTCCTGCTGATTTGAAGATATCTAAAACCCTTGTTCGCAGATTTTCTTGATACCCCAGATTTGTTTATTTTTAGCTCTGATAGTTTTGTATTTGAATTTTCGTTGCTTTATACAAATCAAACACCCTGTATGTTTCTATTGGTTACCTGTTCAAAGGACGAATCGTTTTCCTTATTCATCCTGTAAGCTATGGAGGTGGCAAGATGAGCAACTGTTACAATAACTGCCAGTACGATTGCTATCAGTTTGGAAATTGGTAGCATGGTGTGAAGGGCCAATAAAAGGGCAAAGAGTGGTAAGGGTGCGTACTGTTTGGCCAACAATAACGTCACCGTCGTCACAACGATTGTTATCAATAGCGTCGCTGCCAGTGACCAAATCTTGTTTTCCACCATAGGTGGAAATTGCGACCCCAAGAACACCATCAGTAACACGAATATTAATAATGTTATGGTCAGAATGGAAACGAGATGATCGTTAAGGTCCTGAAAAAAAAAAGAAAAATTAATTAGTTACAGAAAAACTTTAAAATTTTGTTCTTGCTCATTTGGTTTTGGCGAAAAGCTTGGACAATTTTCAAGTCCAGTTTAAGTTTTCCTGCCCAAACCCCTTATTGACATCTTCCCTGCATATCTCTTTAGTTAAATCCCTGCACGTGTTACCGAATTATCTCCAAAATTGATTTCCCGTTTGAATTACAAAACATGCCACAAAACGTGCACCTAATCCGATAATGTTTGAGGGATAAAACAGTAATACGTAAACAACCTCCAAAATTAACCCAAAAGTCGATTCTTTTTATTTCAAGGTTGCTTCCTATGTGACAGTTCGAAAACACATCCGTTTAATCAAGCGGCAAAGTTTTCGTAACCCTTCATTTGCAAGTTAAACTAATGTCGTTCCTGATCCGTTACTTCCCCCTAACTGCTTCTATGTTTTGCTAAACTTAGTTGCTTTGAAATGTACAAGTTAAATCTATTGACGAAATTTTTTTGATAAAACAATTGGATTCTCAGGAAGAATTGTTATCATGGTAGGTAACTGTGAAAATTTTAATTTAACCTTAAGTTTTGTAATGGAATCATTTTATAATTTTCGTGTCTTAATTGTGTTACGTAAAATAATTAGAAATTTACATTTTACTAGAAGATTTAGGTGTAGATAAAATAGAAGTACCGAAAATGTGAAAGGAAATTGGTTTGCATGTTAAATGTGCCCCATTAAACCAGTTATGGGTGTACATTAAAGTAATCTAAATCAGATTAAAAATAATTGTAGGGTTTACGAAGCTAACCATGCAGTTAATGAATTTGCTTCCTTTTTAAATTTGTTGCTATTAGTTTTAATTATTTTGTATGCGAAGATTTGCGCAGAGTTTGAGGGAGTGCTGAAAACTTTTAAATGAAACGAATCAATTTTAAACCATTTTCAAAAAAATAATTAGATCCTTTTCACGAATTATTACTTTTTTGATTGACGCCGTGTAATTTTTCTAAATTAACCCGTTGCTGACAGTAGGTGGGTGATAAATTACACGCCAGTTAAAATATATTTCCTAAATCTTTAAATAGTTTAAAACTTCTCTACGGATAACGTTATTTTATTTGCTCTTCCTTTTTCGAGTATAACCCGAACCAAACAAAAAATATTTTCAAGGAGCAGTCAGTCGTACATCCTTCATTCAGCAATGTCAGAATTCCATTCGTTCTTCGACATAAAAACTTTTCTAAGGACGCTTTTTCGTTCTTAGATGATAATTCTGGTAAAGCGTTTCATTATGATATTGGAAAAAAGGAACAACGCGACCTCGGGCATTTCAAAGGCAGGATTCAGCTTATGAAGAGGCTATTCAAGCTCACTTAATATTGCAAGAACTTAAAGCCATCGATTTCCATTATTCAACAGACCTCGGGACCGAGTAAGAAGGCGCGAGAATTCACACACCTTTGGTTATGACAAATAAAATTTTCTTTTTCGTAACCGGAATTTATTTTTCGTCACAAGAAAAGTAATCTCAAATAATACAATTAAACGAGTTTCCTTGGATTTAATCTAGAACAAAAGTTTTTCCAAAGAATAAAACTGCAAGACTTATCTCGGAGAAGATGAAGTAAATCTTTTAAAACTTTACAAATAATAGCTGCAATGAATTTAATTAAGCGTCAAATTTAAAAGGAAAGAATTAAATTGGAGCAACAAAGTTTAGTTTCTGGGGAAGAGATTCGTAGCGGTAATTGAATTAATTAAAAACGAAAAGTTACTGTTAGAAATGGTAGGTAAAACCTTAATCGTTCCTTCTCGTTCAAATTCTTTCAACAAGAATTTTGTGGGGGGATTAAAGTTAGTCTCTTCAACGTAAATCGGATTTAGAAAACCAAAACGTGCATTCTTCTGAGAAAAGTTTCAAGACAAGGTATGAATTAAAAAGTTTTTTCGCTATATTGCAGATATTTTAAACAGGATCGGACTAGCTTGGTTTCAACCTTCAATTATAATAAATAATCGGAAAAAATACGCAATAATAATTTAATATTATTTTTATTTTCTTATACTTGAAGACAAGAACGAATCATTTTAGTTTACAAATAAATTAAAAAGTATCAAGATTATTGAGATAAATGAAGAGCTTTCCACTTTCCACCTCAATTTCTTCCCATTTCAGGTGGTTCAGAAAATAAATCGCTGTGGGAATAAAAACAGACAAGGTGTTAACCACCATACAAATGATGCGGCTTTAAGGGTAATGTTTTAAAATGTTAGAAGAAATTTATTTCACATGTTTTCTTTCATGAAATTTTATTATAATAAGGATTTTCGTGATTTTCATTTTTTACGGAAAAAGAATCAATTTTTTCCTATTTTCCCTAAAGTAATGTCGATTTATTCAGATAGTAATGAAAGATTTAAAATGAATAATACATTATTTTTTATATTTCAGCCTGAAATGTTTCAGAAAACCCCAAAGCCGATACAATTACGTATGCTCACGTTTATCCCTTTTGTTAAAGTTTGCAGGGCCTATATATTTTTTTTAATTTAAATTTATACTTACTTGTGAATGAAGAATACACGTAGTAATCAGAATTGTAATGCTTGCAATGATGGCGACGAACAAACATGCGACAAACAACGCATGTTTCAGCCTCACGCAATATTTCTTGTAGATGGTTTCCAACGCTGTTCCCTCAACTGCAACAATAAAAGAAGTTAATTAAGACCCTCTGTCCGTTTTAGTTGTTGCGGTAACATTTCTGTTTAAATGTCTTCCTTTTAGGAAACTTAATTTGAGATTGCGACCCATTAATTTTCTTATTTTTTGGGATGTTTTAATTTCTGGCTTGAAAAGAGCAATTAATTTTATTTAATAAAAAAAATGTTAGGGAGGATTTTCACACCCATGAGAACGACCGCCCACTATGAATTATTTATGCTAGTAAAGCGTGCATAATTTAATAACTGAAACAGAGAACAAAGCTGTTGTTCATTACATTGCGTGCACACGTAGCTATTGATCTGAATAAATAAACGTTGCTTTAACAGAGGACGCATTCGGCAAATTATCGGTTAACGTATATTGAATTAAGACTGGATTTGAGAAGAACATTTCATTCTAACCGATTTAAGATTTAATTAACCCATTTGGGGCTACAATCGATTGTAATTTATTATTACATTCAGGGAGAAAAATGTTACTGAATGTAATTGAATATACTCTGAAGTATAGTTTGAAATCATCATTTTTTAAAAAAACATGGGTTTCAGCTTTTAGTGAAGCTTTTATAATAATTAGTAAAATAATTTTTACCCTTAATGGTCTTCTGCAGTAAAAACCACCTGGAGTATACATAAGCTAATGGCGTAACCCGAATAAATTTTTAATAATATACATTTAGAGAGACAATACAAACGAAAAAAGTTAATTTACTTAACGTATGACGAAAATAAATAACAATTTCAATATTTAAAACATATTATCCCGGAATTCAATTTCCTGCAAAAAAAAAAGCTTAATCTGTTGATATTTAGATGTTAGAATGGAGTATCTTATTTTTTTATTAACTTATGAATAAAAATAAAACTAAGAAGAATTTCTTGTCAGAATCTATTTACAATTTTGATAGACAAAATGAAACGCCACCGCCTCTGTACTAATTTGATTTATAAATTAAATATTTCTCGTCACGTTGCAGTTTTAAACTTCCAAGGCGCTGTAGGAAAACTCTTTCCTATTTAATATGCGCAAGACTTAACCACTTAATGCAGTTTAGTATCTAACCAATTCTGCAATTAAGATTGTGAATTTTTATTTTCTACCTTAATACCAGAAACTTTTATAATTATAATTAATTCCGCGTAGAATTTCTAATTAATATGTAAAGTATCGATAATGAAATATTCTTCAAAGAGCTTTCAAAAGCTGCAGCAAGAAAGAACAAAAAAAGGAGAGCAGGGAAAGTTGATGAGGAAAAGAAGCAGGAGAGGGAACTATGGGAGATTGTTAATGGGGTGATTGAATGGGGGGGGGGATGGGGCAAAAAAGGATGAGTGGGAATTGTCTTGGGATAGCTAGGAAAGGAGGATGGTTGTGCCAAAAAAGGAGAAAGGGTGGGAAAGGTACAGAAGTGGGTGGAAAAAAAAACATTAAACGAAGAAAATAAAGAGAAGAGGACGACAAGGAGATGTAGAGACTAACTTTGTTATAAATAGATATGCACTGCCTTTTTTCAGGATCTTTTCAGGCAATAAAACATTTATTACAATTAATGTAGGTTAACTTAAGGTTAGATTCGAGGAATTAATTAAAATGCCTACATCAGTTTAAAGTGTTGATTGTTGCTATTATTAAATTTTTATGTGATTGCCAACAATAAAATGTCTATTGCCCCCCCCCCCCACGACGGATCAAATTCCTGTTTACTAACATTCTGCTTATCCTATCTAAAGAATTAGTAATGTAATACTAGAAATTAAATCAAGTTGGTTAATAGGAGCATTGTATTTATACTGACTAGTGTGATAACCTTATGGATTCTTAAGGCAACACTTTTTGGATGCAAGTAGCTCCTAATCGCTCTTAGTACTGGATGCAGATGCTGGGTGGGCGCTCAAAATCCGAATAGTTTACAGTGACTCTGAATAGTTTTAGTTTTTCAATACTTTGCTATCCAAAGGAAGGTACCGCCAGTACCGCTTCACATTTCAGGTTTAAACCAACTTCAATTACCCCCGCCCCCTGCCCTTCTTCATTTTACCAATATTTAAATCCTTTCAACATAAGTTGTTGGTACATTACTTTTAAAAAGTGGAGGTGCAAACCTCCCCTGGACTTTCCCATACTAAAAAAAAATAAACATTCGTTTTTGGTATTCAACAGTATTGTTCGCCACAACCGATAAACTTAACTTGAAAATTAGTATATGGAAAATTAACACAAGTGCCGATTGTGTTCATCTGCGCATGTGCGATTATTGCTGCTAGGATTAGCCGGCGACAAGGAATTCCCGTCCCGCGCATAGTCACTTGAACATATCCCTACACTGTTTTAAAGTTCAAAATTCACGAATTTCTCATTAACCCTACATTTTAGCCATATGAACACCTTATACTATGTGATAGACAATTTAATTTTGCATTCAATTATATAATAATATATAGGGTGTTTCATTTAAAATAACAAAGTTGCTTATTGTACTGTGAAAACCAAACACCCTGTATACGTGATATAAATTTAGAAAAATGTAAATTTATATACTGAACAACTTTTATAATTAAACTTTTTTCATATTTTGACTAATAAAGGCGCTATAGGAACATCAATTTTCGATTTTCAAAACCTCGTAGAGGGCGCCACAGTGGAATTATGGCGTTCATCAAAAAACAAAAATGTAGCTACTACCAAGCTGCATAAGTATAGAAAATTTAAACAAATTCCTTAGACCAGTTTTTTTGTAATAATTTTTCAAAAATTTCAAATTTTTTGGAAGAGCGCCGTTGCGACCGTTTTTGGATTTAGTAAATAATTTTTTTTCTTGGTGTAGTACAGCCAAAGGGCTTTCAAACAAGTTGTTGCGGAACCTGATCAGATAACTGGTTTTTGAGTTACGGGGCGTTAAAGTCGAAATTTTGAAAAATTCATAGCGACCGCCATTTTGAAGTTAGAGAGTCCGGTAAAAAACTGTTTCCCTTGAATTATGCCCTTCTTTGATATCCCCTACTCAGATTTTCAAAATTCCGCTTCTGAAAAAAATGATACCAAAAAAACATGTCTAACTTCCGCTTCCGGTTTCGGATTTTTTTGAAAAGCTTATTTTGTCGATGAATTTTCGATATACCCCTTCATTTAAAATTTCATCAAAATCGGTTCACTAGTTTTTGCGTTACAGGCGTTACATACATACACACACACACACACACACACACACCCACCCACCCACCCACCCACCCACCCACCCACCCACCCACCCACAGACAGACATTTTTTCTAGACCACTTTTTTAGGCTCCTGGGGGTCCAAAACGCCCATTTCCGTGAAAATCTCGATTTCGAAAATTTTCATGATATCAATACTTCCCTATACCAGTAGTGGTATGGGAAAGTAAAAATGAATACGTTACAATTACTTTTTAATTAGTGAAAAAAGTAATGCATTATAATTCATACCCTTATTACTTCAGGAAAGAAATGTACCACTTAACAAAAAGAACTAAAATTTAATTTAAATTATTGACACTTTCAAGAGTTACTCACTTTACTCTTTTCAGATTTTACGTTTCAACTCGCATTGAAAATGTTATGAAAATTTAGAGCCTTTAACTTTTTTGTTTGTAAAGATACGAATACGATTAAATAAGCAAAATTGTAGTATTTTTTATTTTTGATTCAATGGCGCACACGACAATCTGAAAAAAATACTGGTTGCGGAGTTACAGCCCTTTGACCCTTTGTTTTTTTATTATTTCGTAACGCCCTGTATATATTTTGGATGATTGGATGTATCAAAGTGTTCTCTATCTAAAAGTCTTATGTGACCCTTTCAAAATAATTACAAATAACCGAGTTAAAGGGACATTTTGGGCCAGATCTGCTCTTTTCAGATTTTACGTTTTAACTTGCATTGAAAAATTAATGAAAATTTACAGGCTGCTACTTTTTTGTTTGTAAAGATACGAATACGATTAAATAAGCAAAATTGTAGTATTTTAAATTTCTGAATCATTGACGCGTATAGAAATTTGAAAAAATTATTGGTTGCGGAGTTACAGCCCTTTACCCTTTGTCTGTTTGTTTTTTCGTAACGCCCTGTATATATTTTGGATGATTGGTTGTATCCAAGTGTTCTCTATCTAAAAGTCTTATGTGACCCTTTCAAAATAATTACAAATAACCGAGTTAAAGGGACATTTTGGGCCAGATCTGCTCTTTTCAGATTTTACGTTTTAACTTGCATTGAAAAATTAATGAAAATTTACAGGCTGCTACTTTTTTGTTTGTAAAGATACGAATACGATTAAATAAGCAAAATTGTAGTATTTTTAATTTCTGAATCATTGACGCGTATAGAAATTTGAAAAAATTATTGGTTGCGGAGTTACAGCCCTTTACCCTTTGTCTGTTTGTTTTTTCGTAACGCCCTGTATATATTTTGGATGATTGGTTGTATCCAAGTGTTCTCTATCTAAAAGTCTTATGTGACCCTTTCAAAATAATTACAAATAACCGAGTTAAAGGGACATTTTGGGCCAGATCTGCTCTTTTCAGATTTTACGTTTTAACTTGCATTGAAAAATTAATGAAAATTTACAGGCTGCTACTTTTTTGTTTGTAAAGATACGAATACGATTAAATAAGCAAAATTGTAGTATTTTTAATTTCTGAATCACTGACGCGTATAGAAATTTGAAAAAATTATTGGTTGCGGAGTTACAGCCCTTTACCCTTTGTCTGTTTGTTTTTTCGTAACGCCCTGTATATATTTTGGATGATTGGATGTATCCAAGTGTTCTCTATCTAAAAGTCTTATGTGACCCTTTCAAAATAATTACAAATAACCGAGTTAAAGGGACATTTTGGGCCAGATCTGCTCTTTTCAGATTTTACGTTTTAACTTGCATTGAAAAATTAATGAAAATTTACAGGCTGCTACTTTTTTGTTTGTAAAGATACGAATACGATTAAATAAGCAAAATTGTAGTATTTTTAATTTCTGAATCACTGACGCGTATAGAAATTTGAAAAAATTATTGGTTGCGGAGTTACAGCCCTTTGACCCTTTGTCTGTTTGTTTTTTCGTAACGCCCTGTATATATTTTGGATGATTGGATGTATCCAAGTGTTCTCTATCTAAAAGTCTTATGTGACCCTTTCAAAATAATTACAAATAACCGAGTTAAAGGGACATTTTGGGCCAGATCTGCTCTTTTCAGATTTTACGTTTTAACTTGCATTGAAAAATTAATGAAAATTTACAGGCTGCTACTTTTTTGTTTGTAAAGATACGAATACGATTAAATAAGCAAAATTGTAGTATTTTTAATTTCTGAATCACTGACGCGTATAGAAATTTGAAAAAATTATTGGTTGCGGAGTTACAGCCCTTTGACCCTTTGTCTGTTTGTTTTTTCGTAACGCCCTGTATATATTTTGGATGATTGGATGTATCCAAGTGTTCTCTATCTAAAAGTCTTATGTGACCCTTTCAAAATAATTACAAATAACCGAGTTAAAGGGACATTTTGGGCCAGATTCGCTCTTTTCAGATTTTACGTTTTAACTTGCATTGAAAAATTAATGAAAATTTACAGGCTGCTACTTTTTTGTTTGTAAAGATACGAATACGATTAAATAAGCAAAATTGTAGTATTTTAAATTTCTGAATCATTGACGCGTATAGAAATTTGAAAAAATTATTGGTTGCGGAGTTACAGCCCTTTACCCTTTGTCTGTTTGTTTTTTCGTAACGCCCTGTATATATTTTGGATGATTGGATGTATCCAAGTGTTCTCTATCTAAAAGTCTTATGTGACCCTTTCAAAATAATTACAAATAACCGAGTTAAAGGGACATTTTGGGCCAGATCTGCTCTTTTCAGATTTTACGTTTTAACTTGCATTGAAAAATTAATGAAAATTTACAGGCTGCTACTTTTTTGTTTGTAAAGATACGAATACGATTAAATAAGCAAAATTGTAGTATTTTTAATTTCTGAATCATTGACGCGTATAGAAATTTGAAAAAATTATTGGTTGCGGAGTTACAGCCCTTTACCCTTTGTCTGTTTGTTTTTTCGTAACGCCCTGTATATATTTTGGATGATTGGTTGTATCCAAGTGTTCTCTATCTAAAAGTCTTATGTGACCCTTTCAAAATAATTACAAATAACCGAGTTAAAGGGACATTTTGGGCCAGATCTGCTCTTTTCAGATTTTACGTTTTAACTTGCATTGAAAAATTAATGAAAATTTACAGGCTGCTACTTTTTTGTTTGTAAAGATACGAATACGATTAAATAAGCAAAATTGTAGTATTTTTAATTTCTGAATCATTGACGCGTATAGAAATTTGAAAAAATTATTGGTTGCGGAGTTACAGCCCTTTACCCTTTGTCTGTTTGTTTTTTCGTAACGCCCTGTATATATTTTGGATGATTGGTTGTATCCAAGTGTTCTCTATCTAAAAGTCTTATGTGACCCTTTCAAAATAATTACAAATAACCGAGTTAAAGGGACATTTTGGGCCAGATCTGCTCTTTTCAGATTTTACGTTTTAACTTGCATTGAAAAATTAATGAAAATTTACAGGCTGCTACTTTTTTGTTTGTAAAGATACGAATACGATTAAATAAGCAAAATTGTAGTATTTTTAATTTCTGAATCAGTGACGCGTATAGAAATTTGAAAAAATTATTGGTTGCGGAGTTACAGCCCTTTGACCCTTTGTCTGTTTGTTTTTTCGTAACGCCCTGTATATATTTTGGATGATTGGATGTATCCAAGTGTTCTCTATCTAAAAGTCTTATGTGACCCTTTCAAAATAATTACAAATAACCGAGTTAAAGGGACATTTTGGGCCAGATCTGCTCTTTTCAGATTTTACGTTTTAACTTGCATTGAAAAATTAATGAAAATTTACAGGCTGCTACTTTTTTGTTTGTAAAGATACGAATACGATTAAATAAGCAAAATTGTAGTATTTTTAATTTCTGAATCAGTGACGCGTATAGAAATTTGAAAAAATTATTGGTTGCGGAGTTACAGCCCTTTACCCTTTGTCTGTTTGTTTTTTCGTAACGCCCTGTATATATTTTGGATGATTGGATGTATCCAAGTGTTCTCTATCTAAAAGTCTTATGTGACCCTTTCAAAATAATTACAAATAACCGAGTTAAAGGGACATTTTGGGGCAGATTCGCTCTTTTTTTAGATTTTACGTTTTAACTTGCATTGAAAAATTAATGAAAATTTACAGGCTGCTACTTTTTTGTTTGTAAAGATACGAATACGATTAAATAAGCAAAATTGTAGTATTTTTAATTTCTGAATCAGTGACGCGTATAGAAATTTGAAAAAATTATTGGTTGCGGAGTTACAGCCCTTTGACCCTTTGTCTGTTTGTTTTTTCGTAACGCCCTGTATATATTTTGGATGATTGGATGTATCCAAGTGTTCTCTATCTAAAAGTCTTATGTGACCCTTTCAAAATAATTACAAATAACCGAGTTAAAGGGACATTTTGGGCCAGATCTGCTCTTTTCAGATTTTACGTTTTAACTTGCATTGAAAAATTAATGAAAATTTACAGGCTGCTACTTTTTTGTTTGTAAAGATACGAATACGATTAAATAAGCAAAATTGTAGTATTTTTAATTTCTGAATCATTGACGCGTATAGAAATTTGAAAAAATTATTGGTTGCGGAGTTACAGCCCTTTACCCTTTGTCTGTTTGTTTTTTCGTAACGCCCTGTATATATTTTGGATGATTGGATGTATCCAAGTGTTCTCTATCTAAAAGTCTTATGTGACCTTTTCAAAATAATTACAAATAACCGAGTTAAAGGGACATTTTGGGCCAGATTCGCTCTTTTCAG
This sequence comes from Hemicrepidius hirtus, assembly GCA_963082805.1. Taxonomy (NCBI): domain Eukaryota; kingdom Metazoa; phylum Arthropoda; class Insecta; order Coleoptera; family Elateridae; genus Hemicrepidius; species Hemicrepidius hirtus. Next base: position 31,733,684 of record OY720165.1, read on the forward strand.
ATTTTACGTTTTAACTTGCATTGAAAAATTAATGAAAATTTACAGGCTGCTACTTTTTTGTTTGTAAAGATACGAATACGATTAAATAAGCAAAATTGTAGTATTTTTAATTTCTGAATCATTGACGCGTATAGAAATTTGAAAAAATTATTGGTTGCGGAGTTACAGCCCTTTACCCTTTGTCTGTTTGTTTTTTCGTAACGCCCTGTATATATTTTGGATGATTGGATGTATCCAAGTGTTCTCTATCTAAAAGTCTTATGTGACCCTTTCAAAATAATTACAAATAACCGAGTTAAAGGGACATTTTGGGCCAGATCTGCTCTTTTCAGATTTTACGTTTTAACTTGCATTGAAAAATTAATGAAAATTTACAGGCTGCTACTTTTTTGTTTGTAAAGATACGAATACGATTAAATAAGCAAAATTGTAGTATTTTTAATTTCTGAATCATTGACGCGTATAGAAATTTGAAAAAATTATTGGTTGCGGAGTTACAGCCCTTTACCCTTTGTCTGTTTGTTTTTTCGTAACGCCCTGTATATATTTTGGATGATTGGATGTATCCAAGTGTTCTCTATCTAAAAGTCTTATGTGACCCTTTCAAAATAATTACAAATAACCGAGTTAAAGGGACATTTTGGGGCAGATTCGCTCTTTTCAGATTTTACGTTTTAACTTGCATTGAAAAATTAATGAAAATTTACAGGCTGCTACTTTTTTGTTTGTAAAGATACGAATACGATTAAATAAGCAAAATTGTAGTATTTTTAATTTCTGAATCATTGACGCGTATAGAAATTTGAAAAAATTATTGGTTGCGGAGTTACAGCCCTTTACCCTTTGTCTGTTTGTTTTTTCGTAACGCCCTGTATATATTTTGGATGATTGGATGTATCCAAGTGTTCTCTATCTAAAAGTCTTATGTGACCCTTTCAAAATAATTACAAATAACCGAGTTAAAGGGACATTTTGGGGCAGATTCGCTCTTTTCAGATTTTACGTTTTAACTTGCATCGAAAAATTAATGAAAATTTACAGGCTGCTACTTTTTTGTTTGTAAAGATACGAATACGATTAAATAAGCAAAATTGTAGTATTTTTAATTTCTGAATCATTGACGCGTATAGAAATTTGAAAAAATTATTGGTTGCGGAGTTACAGCCCTTTACCCTTTGTCTGTTAGTTTTTTCGTAACGCCCTGTATATATTTTGGATGATTGGATGTATCCAAGTGTTCTCTATCTAAAAGTCTTATGTGACCTTTTCAAAATAATTACAAATAACCGAGTTAAAGGGACATTTTGGGCCAGATTCGCTCTTTTCAGATTTTACGTTTTAACTTGCATTGAAAAATTAATGAAAATTTACAGGCTGCTACTTTTTTGTTTGTAAAGATACGAATACGATTAAATAAGCAAAATTGTAGTATTTTTAATTTCTGAATCATTGACGCGTATAGAAATTTGAAAAAATCATTGGTTGCGGAGTTACAGCCCTTTACCATTTGTCTGTTTGTTTTTTCGTAACGCCCTGTATATATTTTGGATGATTGGGTGTATCCAAGTGTTCTCTATCTAAAAGTCTTATGTGACCCTTTCAAAATAATTACAAATAACCGAGTTAAAGGGACATTTTGGGGCAGATTCGCTCTTTTCAGATTTTACGTTTTAACTTGCATTGAAAAATTAATGAAAATTTACAGGCTGCTACTTTTTTGTTTGTAAAGATACGAATACGATTAAATAAGCAAAATTGTAGTATTTTTAATTTCTGAATCATTGACGCGTATAGAAATTTGAAAAAATTATTGGTTGCGGAGTTACAGCCCTTTACCCTTTGTCTGTTTGTTTTTTCGTAACGCCCTGTATATATTTTGGATGATTGGATGTATCCAAGTGTTCTCTATCTAAAAGTCTTATGTGACCCTTTCAAAATAATTACAAATAACCGAGTTAAAGGGACATTTTGGGCCAGATCTGCTCTTTTCAGATTTTACGTTTTAACTTGCATTGAAAAATTAATGAAAATTTACAGGCTGCTACTTTTTTGTTTGTAAAGATACGAATACGATTAAATAAGCAAAATTGTAGTATTTTTAATTTCTGAATCATTGACGCGTATAGAAATTTGAAAAAATTATTGGTTGCGGAGTTACAGCCCTTTACCCTTTGTCTGTTTGTTTTTTCGTAACGCCCTGTATATATTTTGGATGATTGGATGTATCCAAGTGTTCTCTATCTAAAAGTCTTATGTGACCCTTTCAAAATAATTACAAATAACCGAGTTAAAGGGACATTTTGGGGCAGATTCGCTCTTTTCAGATTTTACGTTTTAACTTGCATTGAAAAATTAATGAAAATTTACAGGCTGCTACTTTTTTGTTTGTAAAGATACGAATACGATTAAATAAGCAAAATTGTAGTATTTTTAATTTCTGAATCATTGACGCGTATAGAAATTTGAAAAAATTATTGGTTGCGGAGTTACAGCCCTTTACCCTTTGTCTGTTTGTTTTTTCGTAACGCCCTGTATATATTTTGGATGATTGGATGTATCCAAGTGTTCTCTATCTAAAAGTCTTATGTGACCTTTTCAAAATAATTACAAATAACCGAGTTAAAGGGACATTTTGGGCCAGATCTGCTCTTTTCAGATTTTACGTTTTAACTTGCATTGAAAAATTAATGAAAATTTACAGGCTGCTACTTTTTTGTTTGTAAAGATACGAATACGATTAAATAAGCAAAATTGTAGTATTTTTAATTTCTGAATCATTGACGCGTATAGAAATTTGAAAAAATCATTGGTTGCGGAGTTACAGCCCTTTACCATTTGTCTGTTTGTTTTTTCGTAACGCCCTGTATATATTTTGGATGATTGGGTGTATCCAAGTGTTCTCTATCTAAAAGTCTTATGTGACCCTTTCAAAATAATTACAAATAACCGAGTTAAAGGGACATTTTGGGGCAGATTCGCTCTTTTCAGATTTTACGTTTTAACTTGCATTGAAAAATTAATGAAAATTTACAGGCTGCTACTTTTTTGTTTGTAAAGATACGAATACGATTAAATAAGCAAAATTGTAGTATTTTTAATTTCTGAATCATTGACGCGTATAGAAATTTGAAAAAATTATTGGTTGCGGAGTTACAGCCCTTTACCCTTTGTCTGTTTGTTTTTTCGTAACGCCCTGTATATATTTTGGATGATTGGATGTATCCAAGTGTTCTCTATCTAAAAGTCTTATGTGACCTTTTCAAAATAATTACAAATAACCGAGTTAAAGGGACATTTTGGGCCAGATCTGCTCTTTTCAGATTTTACGTTTTAACTTGCATTGAAAAATTAATGAAAATTTACAGGCTGCTACTTTTTTGTTTGTAAAGATACGAATACGATTAAATAAGCAAAATTGTAGTATTTTTAATTTCTGAATCATTGACGCGTATAGAAATTTGAAAAAATCATTGGTTGCGGAGTTACAGCCCTTTACCATTTGTCTGTTTGTTTTTTCGTAACGCCCTGTATATATTTTGGATGATTGGGTGTATCCAAGTGTTCTCTATCTAAAAGTCTTATGTGACCCTTTCAAAATAATTACAAATAACCGAGTTAAAGGGACATTTTGGGGCAGATTCGCTCTTTTCAGATTTTACGTTTTAACTTGCATTGAAAAATTAATGAAAATTTACAGGCTGCTACTTTTTTGTTTGTAAAGATACGAATACGATTAAATAAGCAAAATTGTAGTATTTTTAATTTCTGAATCAGTGACGCGTATAGAAGTTTGAAAAAATTATTGGTTACGGAGTTACAGCCCTTTGACCCTTTGTCTGTTTGTTTTCTCGTAACGCCCTGTATATATTTTGGATGATTGGATGTATCCAAGTGTTCTCTATCTAAAAGTCTTATGTGACCCTTTCAAAATAATTACAAATAACCGAGTTAAAGGGACATTTTGGGCCAGATCTGCTCTTTTCAGATTTTACGTTTTAACTTGCATTGAAAAATTAATGAAAATTTACAGGCTGCTACTTTTTTGTTTGTAAAGATACGAATACGATTAAATAAGCAAAATTGTAGTATTTTTAATTTCTGAATCATTGACGCGTATAGAAATTTGAAAAAATTATTGGTTGCGGAGTTACAGCCCTTTACCCTTTGTCTGTTTGTTTTTTCGTAACGCCCTGTATATATTTTGGATGATTGGATGTATCCAAGTGTTCTCTATCTAAAAGTCTTATGTGACCCTTTCAAAATAATTACAAATAACCGAGTTAAAGGGACATTTTGGGCCAGATCTGCTCTTTTCAGATTTTACGTTTTAACTTGCATTGAAAAATTAATGAAAATTTACAGGCTGCTACTTTTTTGTTTGTAAAGATACGAATACGATTAAATAAGCAAAATTGTAGTATTTTTAATTTCTGAATCACTGACGCGTATAGAAATTTGAAAAAATTATTGGTTGCGGAGTTACAGCCCTTTAACCTTTGTCTGTTTGTTTTTTCGTAACGCCCTGTATATATTTTGGATGATTGGATGTATCCAAGTGTTCTCTATCTAAAAGTCTTATGTGACCCTTTCAAAATAATTACAAATAACCGAGTTAAAGGGACATTTTGGGCCAGATCTGCTCTTTTCAGATTTTACGTTTTAACTTGCATTGAAAAATTAATGAAAATTTACAGGCTGCTACTTTTTTGTTTGTAAAGATACGAATACGATTACATAAGCAAAATTGTAGTATTTTTAATTTCTGAATCACTGACGCGTATAGAAATTTGAAAAAATTATTGGTTGCGGAGTTACAGCCCTTTGACCCTTTGTCTGTTTGTTTTTTCGTAACGCCCTGTATATATTTTGGATGATTGGATGTATCCAAGTGTTCTCTATCTAAAAGTCTTATGTGACCCTTTCAAAATAATTACAAATAACCGAGTTAAAGGGACATTTTGGGCCAGATTCGCTCTTTTCAGATTTTACGTTTTAACTTGCATTGAAAAATTAATGAAAATTTACAGTCTGCTACTTTTTTGTTTGTAAAGATACGAATACGATTAAATAAGCAAAATTGTAGTATTTTTAATTTCTGAATCATTGACGCGTATAGAAATTTGAAAAAATTATTGGTTGCGGAGTTACAGCCCTTTACCCTTTGTCTGTTTGTTTTTTCGTAACGCCCTGTATATATCTTGGATGATTGGATGTATCCAAGTGTTCTCTATCTAAAAGTCTTATGTGACCCTTTCAAAATAATTACAAATAACCGAGTTAAAGGGACATTTTGGGCCAGATTCGCTCTTTTCAGATTTTACGTTTTAACTTGCATTGAAAAATTAATGAAAATTTACAGGCTGCTACTTTTTTGTTTGTAAAGATACGAATACGATTAAATAAGCAAAATTGTAGTATTTTTAATTTCTGAATCATTGACGCGTATAGAAATTTGAAAAAATTATTGGTTGCGGAGTTACAGCCCTTTACCCTTTGTCTGTTTGTTTTTTCGTAACGCCCTGTATATATTTTGGATGATTGGATGTATCCAAGTGTTCTCTATCTAAAAGTCTTATGTGACCCTTTCAAAATAATTACAAATAACCGAGTTAAAGGGACATTTTGGGCCAGATCTGCTCTTTTCAGATTTTACGTTTTAACTTGCATTGAAAAATTAATGAAAATTTACAGGCTGCTACTTTTTTGTTTGTAAAGATACGAATACGATTAAATAAGAAAAAATAAAACTATTCAGTGTCATGTAAACTATTCGGATTTTGAGCGCCCTCCCAGCATCTGCATCCAGTACTAAGAGCGATTAGGAGCTACATGCATCCAAAAAGTGTTGCCTTAAGAATCCATAAGGTTATCATACTAGTCAGTATAAATACAATACTAGTCAATATAAATACAATGATAGGAAAGTGGAGAGAACGTTGTATGTAACATAGATTGTAATAATTACGTTTCCAGTTAATTAATCGGACATACATTTTGGTTAAAATATTGCTTGATACGTTAAAACGCAGCTTAAAAGCTTGATGCCGAAATTATAGCTTAATTTAGTCGGGAATGCAGAGGCAATAATAATGATTGCTGATGCGAGCCGTCCTGGGGCAAACAATTGGGCTTGATTAAAAGTAAAGCTGCAGCTGCAGAACAGATAAACTCTGGAACTTTTTGCTCTGATGATTTGGTTTTATGTAAAACTAATGTAATCGAGGATTTAATTAAAAACTCCTGTCGCGAATTTTTTGTATGCATTTCTTTTCAAACACCTTTTTCAGGAAAAACATAATGTTTACAAACTTGGATTTGTTTCAATAAATTAATTAATTTCAACTTTCCTCTTAAAACAAGAAAATTTAATTAGCAAATAAAACTTTCTATGTAGAAATCATAAATTCAAATAAATTACTTCTTCCAATGACAATCAGTGGTTATTATTAAATTATAAACGAGACATTATTTCGATGGCTTTTGTTTGATTGTTCAGGTTCGCTTGAAATATTAACGTGAAAGGGATTATTATTTTCCGTAATGCTTTATCCTTGATACTTTTTCCATTGTCATGGATAAAACTGTGAAATGATTTTACACGACTTTCTATAATCGACGGTTCTATACCTATTTATGATTTTTTTCCACACGCAATACACCGAGCATTGTTATACAAAAGGACTTATAGTATTATTATTATGTCCTTGAGGACGACAAACCACCTGGAAAAAATTATAACAGGAAATTGTGATTTTCTTTTTAAACGTTCAATGATACGGTTGAATACTTTGTCATCTACAAAACCAAATTGTTGCCCTCGTTTTTCTTAAGGTTTAAGGATTCACTTCAATGTAGGCACCTAGTCCTTTTAATTACCGAAATGCTTTAAATTAATATTTAACTTCCTTTATTTACAAACGCATTACGATCTAAATATTAGCAGTGGTTGTGTAAATCAGGCTGCGATCGTAAATTACATCTACCAGAAACACTTTAATTATTCTTAATTACTGAAAACTTCTAAGCATCCATAAAGTAGCATCATAAAGGAACTTGAGTTTGTTTTAACAGACATAAAACCTTTTAATTAGCAATCGTTATCAAGGGTAAATAGCTGCGAAATTTTATGGGATGTGTTAATTTTGTTTAAGTATTCAAAGAAATTATTTGTTACTTTTTATTCTGCTCCATGAAATTTAATACTGAATGTTTTAATTATAATTTGCAGCAAAAAATATTTTTCCCTTGTTACCTTTTATCATGAAAAGCATAAAAGTTTATTTTAACATACTCGGATTTAATAAACGTCTAAAACTATACTCAAAAGGTCTATGAGGAAGCTTCTGAGTAGATTGATTTAAGTTCAGCCTCAGGAAATTTATCAAAACGAATAGGGCGAAGAAAAATTATTACAAGGGAAGTTTACCCTTGTATGAAAACAAGTCTTGTGAAAATCTGCGTCATCCTAACGTTTATTAAAATATATGATTAGCATGTTATGTAATAAGAAACAAGAAATTTAATTCAAGAAGTTAATAAAGCTTGAAAATTACGAACTTTTCGAGCTTTTAACCTGTTTTCTATTATCGCGTTAGTTAATAAAATAATTATTATTAGACAATTTTATTGCATCTAACCTACGTTTTATTATGTCCCTTGACTAAAATAATTACTTAAGGGAATACAAACTGATATTATTAAAAAAATTCTAATAAAGCTTCAACATGCAAGGGTATCATCGACTTTGCAATAAATTTAATACCCTTGTCTCTTATCGGTCATTACAAGCTAGTTCCCATGACGCAATCGATCATAGTATGTAATGTATGATGTAATATAAGTATTCATGATTAAACCTTCAGATAAAGTTTCCCACAATAATACAATGACAGGAAACAAATTAGAGTTATGCTCTGAAGTAATAATACATTCAAATAAATTATTATTCTACAAACACTGTTAAAGATATTTAACCAAAAGCTGAAACTTTCATCAGGTTACTGTAAACGACAGCTTCTTAGATTTCCAGTAAAAGTTCTTGAAGTATTTTTAAATTTGTGAAAAGCGAAAGCTTAAGCGAATAATTCCTGTCACGAATTAGTTCTCCATTGTTTTTTGTACGAAAAATTAACAGTCTTGCTGAAAAGAATGCAGAATGCAACCAAGGGATAATTTCTGAAAGCTTTATTATCAAGGATTTTCTTTTTCTTATTAAATATTTCTATGAAAGCTTGAAACCGCACGTTTCAGTTATTTTCAAATCCTCGCCTTTAATAGATTTCACTAAATTGAAGAGCATGTTTGCTATTGAGACCGCCACCTACACTTCTGTTTGCAAACACGGAATAAACAGTCCATTGATGATACACAATTTGTATATCAAAGGGTTAAGTGTGTCACAGAATCCTCATCAAACACAAATTAAATAACCTGAGGGTAAATCAATTGTGCGCTTGTTATTTTGACGAATAAATGATTCGTTTTATAGACATTGAGATTCTAAAAAAAGGGTAAATTGAAAATTATAAAACAGCTTTTCGAGTTTGCCCCAAGGGAAGAAGTTAAACTTTCGAAAATAGATAATCCTAAAGTTAACTCCTAATTTTGAAGTTCCCTATTAACGGGTCTTTCATAAAAGCTCCTTAATGGATCGGTTGGTATGCGAAAACAGTTCCCTTGGGTTTAAAACTTCATTCCCTTGTTTAGCAGTTCAATTCCCCGCATAAAATTGTAATGATATTCGAAATACCAATGTTTTACGCGCATTGTTTACGGGCAATAAAATAGAAAATAAAACAATCATGTTTAAGTGCAAACTCACATTTACAACGTACACAATATTTCTAGTAACAAAAAGGATAGGTATGTTAATTTCATTGACTTCGTTAATTATTTGGCAAAACATTCGTGACGAAAACTGAGCGTTTGTCATGCAAGATTAAATTTATTTTCCTGCAGAGTTTTGTTCCTGTTAAAGTGTAACACAAAAAATTCAAATTGTTGGAACAATTCCAAAGGAAGTAAGAAAATGGAACAGCTCACAAGCGAATTAAACATTTAGATGCGTTGGAAATAGCAATCAGAAAAATTCTGGATTATAAACAACTCGACGTTTAAAACTATTTGGGGTTTGTGTAAAAATTTAGACAAAACAATCATCTAGGTCAGTAATTTTTCAATCCTCGAACCTGTAGGTATCAACTTTTACGAATTTTTATATCCAGAATTTTTATTATTCTCCAAAATACAAACATAATAAATTCCTCCCTTAACCAAACTAAGACCGTCGTGTAACTAATTGTATCGTTCTGTTATTTTGTAACTAATAACACAAACTAATCCGCTTTAAGCCTGAAATACTAACAACTTGTATTCATAGAACATCCATAACTGTCGAATTATCTAAAATGAGAATTTCTCCTTATGCGAAACGAGGAACAGCAACTGAGATCGAAAATTACAAAATAAATCAAGAAATCTGAAAAGCAGCTTGGCATTTATCATGAAACGAAAACATGGCTCATAACTACGTAACTCGTAACATCAACATCTTATAGGATTTCCGATCTCTGGCAGCTGTTGCTAGCCTGCTTCTGTTCTTAAGGGTTATACGAGAAATCATTTCCTGAAAACAAGGACTAGGTCCTTGCTCGACTTGGGGTGAAAACTTATGTTAGGAACTTCATATTCATGTTCAATGGGTACGACGTCATTTCGTAAGGATTTTCCTGAAATATGAAACTATAATTTAATAAAGCTCTACTCCTAGGCAAAATTCTATTCCAACCACCAGCTTACGCTTCGATGGCTCGAATGTCTTTAGAGCGAGTGCGGGAAATGGTTTTATCCGGTTTTACCGTACTTACTTGAAGGAAATTACCTCATTTTCTGTATAATGCAGTTCAGTAACTTGTTTTAACACCTTCTTGGTGCAGTATTAAAATTATCGCAACAATCCCTATGGGAAACTATTATGATTAAGAAGGGAAGTTTTCTTAAATTAAGAATAAGACTTTCTGTATGCACGTTTCTAGGAAATTACTTTCAGGAAGGTTTTATGGCCTGTGTTTAACTGACTTTGTGCAAACTTTAACATAAATGGACAAACTTTATACTAATTTTATTGTTGGAACACGCTCAGTTACTCCTGAAAGCTGTGGCGAACGATGGAACTGCTAAGAACATTTTCAGTGACATGTTCTACCTTTAAATTAAAAGACGGGTTGTTTGGATTTAATTTTTCCCTTTATTTTGACAGATAGCTTACATTTAAATTGCTGTTTTATCAAAAACATTTACTTGGCTTTGGGTTGTACGTTTACAAAACCCTTTCTTTGTACTACGCGTCGGTTGGAGAATACCTACGTTTGAGTGATTTAATAATGAGGGTGTTTGTACTTCAATCTCTTTGTAAACCTGTCTGGGCTTTTCTACTGAGGTCAGATGTATTACTTTTCACAGTATCAACTCAAAGCTTTGTTCGTCCATCCGAAACTAATTTCTGTATTTGTTTGGGATACCCTTAACTGTACTTTCGTATTAAAAGCTGACGGAGAGAATGGTTTTTGAAAACGTTAAGCTCTGTGTAAACATTTCCTTTGGTTATCTTGCAAAAAAAGCTTAAATTGAGTTTGAAGTATGTAGTGAAGCAGAAAATTATTAATATCGACGTCAGATAAATTATTATAGAACCGTGTAAGACGTGAGCAATTACGTTGACAGTCTGCTTCTGGAAAATACACTTCAAATATGATCTTTTATTTTTAGAAATAAAACCCCTAAATGTTATTTATCTCATTTCTCGTGTACAGGATAAAATGGTAGAACAGAATATCTGTGTTATGATGAATTTTCGAAAAATTTTCAGGATATTTCAGAAATCCTTGAAAATCAATACAGTTTGCGTTAGGGGCGCAACTTTTGGCTAATGTAAACGACTTCGTAGCTGAGATCCCCATATACATCATCTTATTTCGGACACCCTCGATTAAACCCACATCTTTATGGATGTTGGCTTGAAAATAGGTCATCCTGAAACTGCAATAGTGACAAGCCAAAGAACGTTACTCGTAGCTATAGTGAGGGTGTAAATAAATAAATAATTCAATAGAAATTTATCGAGTATGGGGTAAAAAAATATTATACAGGACATCACGTCGTAAACACATAAAATGGGAACCTTGAAAAGTCGTTTATAGGTAATAATTTGTCTGTGACGTCCATTTTTGGCAAAAGCCTCCTAAAATAAATCGACCTAGAGAACGAACCCCCTACAATCTATTAAAATTTCGTCCCAGTAAATAGCGAATGTTATAACCTGGTTGATGTCGATCTAATGTCTGTCCACATCGTGTGTTTTATACGCCAACGGTTTCCATCCAAGCTGTCGTCGTAATAAGGGTCGGCTAATAATAGTTATCAAACGGCGGCGGTGCGACAGTCATCTGCCAGTTTGGTTTCTCACATTCCTCGTTCTGGCGTTCGATGCCCTGACCGGGTGCCCCATGATATTAATAGACTATCATATCCATGTGTCAGGGAGCCTCATTGTGTTTTTAAATTGCTAGATACTCCACATAATAGTAACAGCAAGAGAAATGAGAAGCACTTTCCCGATAGACTGAAGTGACATCATTTGTGTAACTACCCTATTACCTCTGATACTAAAAGAAGTTACCAAAAATCACCCAGTAGGACATAAAAAATTATTTAATTTGTTGAAGAACAGAAGGATTGGGTTTTCTTTTTCCTAGCAGAAAAATCAAAACTACCCTCTTCGTGGAGTTTTCCTTCTGCTAGTTTTCTATGGAAAAAAGTTTTCTTCTGCTGCATCAATTCACGATCCTTGAGCATTTATTGCAGTTTTATAATAAAGACCCTTTGCTTGGTAATCAGATCAAAGAGAAAATTCAAATTATAGAATGATTGTTGGGAAAAAATCAAAGGAAATAAAAAAATTATTCCAGTTAGTTTAAAATAATTGCATGAAATTGTGCGTGGTACGTTTCATGAAATTGCTGAAGCAATTTTCAAAGATAATATTTCCGTTTGTACACAGAAGACGAAGCAAATTAGATGCACGAAACAAAATTGAAAACTGTCCTCAACATTTCTTTAGTTCCATATCAATAATTTCCCAGTAGAACAAAAACTTTAAGTTCAATTTCGTATAAAACGATTTATTTCTATCGAATTTCTATTTAATCGCATCCGAATCGAAGTACATAATTTAAAATACAAAATTAACGTATCCCAGTTTGAATCCAATACAGATTTATATTGTGAATAAATTAAATAAACAGGGACTTAATATAGTGACACATTTTTCCGAGCCGAAAGCAACAAGAAATTGCATTTTCTGCTTCTGAAATCCTGAAATTGCTTTTGTTAAATTGCATCAAAACAGCTTCGAAAATTCGAGTCGATAAGAGTGTGAAATGAAAATGTAAAGGAAGCGTCACCCTTATCCATATACAAGCTGATGAAAACTGGCAGTTTTCAAGTTGTCGAGCAGAAAATTTCTTTGTGGAAAAATGTTGCGATCTCTGGAGTATAATTGTTTAAGGGTAAACAATTAAAAGATTTCTAATTTTTTTGTTTTGAAAACTTTGAAGGTAAATCCAGATTGATATTCTTTTTTTCCAAAGCATATGAAACAACCACCCTTCAAACTATTGCAATAGAAGCTTTTAAAATCCCCCGAAACTTTATAATAAAAATGTTTCCTGCAGATTTAGCCGAACATTTAATAATTCCTATACTTCTCGTGAACTTATGACCCTTAAAATTCAGGCACAATTCTTGAATATGAAATGAAGCTACAGAGGTTTAAACCAAAAGTACCTACATAAAACTGAAAAATTTCCAAACTGAAAGGAAAAGTTATCAGGAGATCTCTAATAAAAACATTTTAATGTTTAAAACTGAATATAATTTCACATCAAAAGAAATAAACAACTGGATTTATGATTTCAAAAAAGATCTTAATTTAAAATATTCGGAAGGAAAAAAAACGAAAAAAATTGCTACTTGCTTTTAAGACAAAAAATAATTTTTAATATTAAATTTAGCAGTTTCGGTTCAAGGTTCTTTTTAATGCACCCCTAAAAGTTTTCTCATTTGTTGAAAAACTTTCTCATTCTAAAATCTACTTCAAGACGTTTTAGATTAAATAAATTCATTGTATTACCAATTGTTTTTCTTGTCCCTGAAACCATTTACTGTAAAACCATTTTTATTTATTTTTAATTTAGTTTTTAAAGAGAAAAGCTTGCAATCCCATCAGACTCTGTTAGAACTTTTTGTGGTCTTTAAAGCACTGGCCTGGAAATCTTTCGCCTTTTCTCTTTATGACAGAATAAAACGAATGATGTACCATTTTTATAAAAAAAAACCTGCTAGAATCTACTTCATTTTAACTTTATGTAATTAATTTCATGAAAAATAGATTGTTCAGGATTTTATTTTAAAAACTCATGGTAATCGTAACATTATTCCGCTTGAAAGAAATTAGAGAGAGGAATTCTAAACGTTCCAGAAATTAAATAAATTCCATGCCAATCAGGTTTGTTTTCCAGTTTTGTAAAAAGGTTTTCATTATATTTAATGCTGCTCATATTGAACTGTAACCTACATGGTAACTCACCGAATTCATGTTAATAATGTATCGATTAATCAGCTTGTAATTAATTTTACACGATTTATTACACTTTATCATATAAATTCAGACTGAAGGTAAATATTTGAACAGGTCCACTATTTTTGAACATTCCTCTTGTTCAAATCCCCACAAAACTGACGTATTGTTTACGTTATTAACAGTACGAGTAGATATTATTAGCATATTGTTTATGAAAATATTTAATTTTCTTTTAAGTTTATCATTTTTGAAATTCTTGAATTATAATTCAATTCTCGTTGTGTTATTGTTTTATTTAGACTGTGTTATGAATATCTAAGAATGTTTTATTTTTGGTATTTTCATTTTAGGTTGCCTCTTTAGTGTCGTAAAGTTTTACGTGGCAAAATTGTTTTCTTTTCTGTTTTCAACCCCATTTTGTTACGATTGAAATTCGTAACTGACACCTGTTGATTATTAAAACCGTTTCGACATAAAAAAACTGCTTGAATACTAATTTACAAAAACAATTTTGAACACATCTAGGGTAATATTTTAAATTAAAATCCTTTGTATCTCCAGATAAAGTTTCTGATGGCTATCTTACAGATAACCACTTTCCATCGTCCGATAATTATTTTCCGCTAGTTAACAAGCCATAATCCAGCAATTATAATGACCTAGAATTACAAAAATATACGCATATTAATTTGATTTTATTTTAATCACTATTTTGTATACTACACTGAAAGCGTACATCATGTAACTGAATGTCCATTACATTCTATTAGAATATACAGAATTGTTTGCAAGTTCAGTCAACTATCCTCGTTAATTAAACAATTAATATAGAAACTCATAAGATGGAAATTAATGTTCTCGGCATGTTACATGACGTCAGCTAAAACACATACATATAACAACATTCAACCAGAAAACAATGCGGAACATACAAAATGAAGGTAAATAGAAAATTTTCAATGGAAATACGTGCAATAAAAAGAAAATTCTTGCAAATTTGGAAATAAACTAAAGTGTTTTCATAATTAGATACAAAACTGTGTTGGTGCGGACTAACCAGATGGACGATATAAACAAAACTTTCGTGTGTTTGCTTGTTCTTTAAAGAAAAAACTGGATAGATTTTATGGTTATTAGAGTTATTTGGTGTTGAATAAACACCTTTTTGTTTTTCTAGTAAAAAAAATATCGCCTACTGCCAGATGTTTTAGTATTTGTGTCTAAAAAAAATCTAATTTCAGGAATATCAGGGAGGTACTTAAATTCAGTTCATAATCGTTTTCTTTCTGAAACAACCGTGGCTATAAAATCAAAGTGAAAAACTCAGACAGAAGTTCTATAAATAAGTCGTGTCGTTAGGGTTCTTATGTTTACAATTTTATTATTTTTGATACCTTGAATTTTTATTACGTTTAAGTTTATTTTGATTCTATTGCTTTATTATATCAAGAAAATTTATTTTTTTATTTCTATTTACTAAGAATCTTGTCTTTGAGATTTAATTAAATGTTCCATTTGAATGAATTTACGAATATACATACTCGCATAAAGTCCTCGGTATAATCTTAGAATTTTCCAGGCACTTACATGTAAGTAGATCTGTTATCAGTTCAAGCATGGTAAATGTGTCACACGCTACTGGATTCTTGTAAATTATTCACGATGTATATACTTCATGCTACTTACTACAGCTTAATGTTGAAGTGTTTTTGCCGTATGAATAATTCTTAAGAAAATTATAACGAATTCTAAAAAAATTATTACCAGCTAGAAATGTTAATTTTTAAAAAAGAAATATCATTGATAAGAGTTTCTGAAGCTGAACATGCAAGAAGGATTTGTAATATTATTTTCGTAAAGCTCTTGGATTCCTGCTACAAATGCAACTTGATTCAATTTGCGAATTTAAATTTAGTGCCCTTCACCTAAAGATTCCTATCCTGAATCTAGCGTGTTTAGGAACTTGGCAAATAAAGTCCTCTTGAATGAGGCTAATAGGGAACATTATAAGGCTTACAAGTTTGGCCACGAGCCAAGCACCTGTTGGGTTATATATTTCGGGAAAAGTACTTCCTTACCCATCCCTAATCATGAAAATTGTTACATCTCATGCTATAACCCTGGAAAACCTTGCGAAGCAATGTTTTGAGGGTTTATTTGTGTTACATTTCGCACGTGCTTAAATTTACGACAGTTACCTTGGATTTAAAAATAAATATAAAGAGAAAATTAAGAAAATTCAATTTGGGCCGAATTTTCTTTGTCATTAACATTTTACGACGAGGAAAATAATAAAAAATAAAGAAATCTAAATTTAAAGTTCATTTCTTTAGGCCACAGACTTTTATGATTTTTTCATTTTACGAGAAGCTGTAAATTCTTGTTCTTTTTCATCAGTTTTTATGAAAGCAATGTTAAACAAAGCACAGCATGGAAGCATTAAGGAAAGTGGCTGTTTTGTATTTAGTATTTGCAGAGGACGTAGTTAAAACGGCAAAAGCAACTTTGTTTTGCATTTTTCTCGAATAATTTTCAGGCCTGAGGAGGATTTTCAATGTACAGGGGAAAACATTTTACAATTTGCTTTACCTTTCTATTATCATTCACCATCAGAACCTTTTCAACAACCCCTCGCTATTTCTGTTAATTTAAATTAACAAATATCACATTTTGCTACTTTTACACGAATATTTCCTTTACAGAATTTGAAGTTTCCACCTTTCGGTAATATGGTTAGTATTCAGAACTTGATCTAAATTTAAGTGCTTCTTGATATATTCCCGTCTAATTAAATAATTGTCACAAGTCTCATATTAATTTATCCAGTTTTGCGTGCAAATTTCTGCACGAATATCTAAATTACGAGGCAATTTCGTAAATCGCAAATTATGAAGTGTATAGCTTTCGAATTATATCTGAAAATTTTCTATCCAGATCAGAAGGGGTGAGGGAACTTTCTTTGATATTTTTTTTTAGAAAAAAATAGAAAGGAAGGGGTTGTTTATGTAATTTTGGGGTTGAATATTGGCATTGTGATTGACAGAGTGGGGGAATAGAGCGGTTCGTTTCTCATAAACTCACGAAATGCGGCGGAATGGAGTTAGCGGGCGGGGCGAGCGGGGATTTGTTTTATATATATTCAAATTAGTTTTATATATATCTGACACAAAATAAAATATATATAAAACAGTTCCCCGCTGCTCTCCCCGCCCGCTAGCTTCGTTCATCGTCGCATTTACAACGAAGTGCGGCGGAACAGAGATAGCGCGCGGGGCGAGCGGGGATTTGTTTTATATATATTCAAATTAGTTTTATATATATCTGCCACAAAATAAAATATATATATAAAACATTTCCCCGCTGCTCTCCCCGCCCGCTAGCTTCGTGCATCGCATTTGCAACGAAATGCGGCGGAAAGGAGATAGCGGGCGGGGCGAGCGGGGATTTGTTTTATATATATCTGACAAAAAATAAAATATATATAAAACATTTCCCCGCTGTTCTCCCCGCGCGCGAGCTCTGTTCCGACACACTTCGTTAGAGTAGGGATGATGAACGAAACACTCTACCCCATTACTTTGCATTACTTTGATACAAAAGATGAATACTTTTACTATACACTCCATTCTCAACATTCCAAATTACATTTTGTAGTGAATAAAGAGATTAAGGGGGGTGATACGAGCTTTGGTACATTTCCAACAGCTTTTCTAAGCGGCTGGATTATTTTCTCACAAAGGGATGTTATATAGAAGAAATTGAAAGGAAAATATGACAACTTTGTTATTTCATTTCCGACATTATGATGCTCGAAATAACTTGCAACTAATTGGTTTCTTCTTAAAGTCCGAATGGTAACAGACGTTACATGTCTTAAATTTAAAACTTATAATAATTATAAAATACAAAATGAAAAAAAAAATTCCAAAGCATTAATTCAATGGAGAGTACTTCCCCAACTTCAAGTTACAATTTCTTTATACTTTGCTGTCTGGTAGAAGAAACAAGGGGCTGTAATTTGCTGTGTACCTCAACTCTGCTTTCTAAACGGGGAAAACAAGGGTTGAATTTTCATAGTATTTTTGACTAGATTTCCAGGAAAATTTCATCGAGTAGTAAAAATTTTTCATGTAACAGCCACATCCACTACCTATGGGAACCTCAATTGAAGAATTACTACGTATACATTTCCCTTATTATTTTATCTCAACCTTCACCCTCGTTATAAGCAATGAGTCATGAAATGTGACGCTTTATATTCCTTAATCTTCTGCCAATTAACGTCATTTCGTAATGAATCACAATGAAACACTAAGGTCCAGTCCTCGTTGGGCCTCTTTAAGGGTTGTGAATGTAAACTTGCAAAAAACACATTTTCATTGCCTGTATGAAAATTGTTTCTTTATTTCTAGTGGATATTGGGACATGGAAGAATAAATAACTATGCAAATAGATATTATTCACGTTTTGCCCGTACCGTGACTTAGGAGACACGCAACACTAAAATATTTCCTTCATAAATTCTGTTAACGCCGGTAGAAGATTTATTTCAGAGTGGTTTTTGCGGTCAAGCTAGGGGTGGAAAACGGATGCGATTTTATCTGTTCCGTTCGAAATGTCCGGTGTCTATTAGGTTTAATTACGCAAATGATAAAACCTTTCGTGCCAGGAATTTCTGCAATTATTCGATATGGAAGTTTCTTCTTCGACTTATTATCCTTTGGATATCATACATGAATTGTTTTACGAAAACATACGTCAATGCGGTGAAATAATGGAAGCATTGTTAAAAGATAATTTGTTTGTTAGTATTCAAGGTATATAATATAAATTTCATTTCTCATTAAGTGAGGAGTTGTGTACGTGTTCGTTTGCTAAACGTTTTGAGCATCCGTTGATGAGGTATTAGCTTTCAAAGTAGGAAACTTTGACGCCTCTTGCCTAATTTTCAACCGCAAACACAAAAGGATTACTCTTCCAAATTTAAGCCACTTACATTTGTGTTGCTTCTCCCAGATGGTGTGCTATTTTACTTCGTGTTCAATTTTTTCAACTAGTTGAAAAGTAAGAGTGTTTGGAAAAAATAAGAAACCCTGAAAATTCAGAGAGGTGGTCGCAGGGGTTGGGATCCAGCACACAGGAATTATTTAAGCAATCCTGTGTTGAAGGTTGAGAGGTAAATGTTTAAAAATTGGCTGTGTAATACCAATCATTTTGATCAGATAATATCCGTGTTTCGTATAGCAACACTAAAAGCAATTTCCTGTAGAGATTCGTAGTAACGAAATATAACCAAAAGAAAGGAGAAAGTTTACTAAATGTATTGTCTGGTGTAATTGGATGTTCGTATAAGAATTTGAGACAAACTCTCGACAATTTACTGCTGAGAAATAGATCTATCACTGAATTAGAAGGATAGATATTTTTCCTTCGCCTTTAGGTACCACCGACGTTGCTTTTAATATTATAGACAAAAATAAAAGGAAGTTCCGCCTGCGTATGGAGGAAAAGTTGGTAAGAAAAAGTAAAAATTGAGACACGGCAATTTCCTTACCAAAAGAAGTTAGGAAAGTTGTTTTAAGAAATTGGAATTAAAGAAAACTTGATTTTATTTTTGCAACCTTCCACATTTTCCATTTAAAAAGTTTTCTTTTCTAAAACTGTGTTTGTTTAGTTGTTGAGAAATAACTTTCATATAATATTCCTATTTTATTACATCCTCTTTAAAATAGTGTTAGCCTTGAAAAGTGCACGCAATGGTTTGCAATATTTCCCACAAAATATCTATATCTTTACCGGTAGTCTGCAGTGTTGCAACATAAATTGTCGGTCGATGGAGTCACACTTTGTACATTAGTAAAGTAATGTAATTTGATGTTTGTTGGTCGAGCATCTGTGCGTAAAGCAATTCCGTAAGCATAACGTTGCAAGTTGCTTAGTTAACCAGCACAAACTGAAATAAATCATGCAGAGCGTAACATTATAATGACAGAGCAATATATTTTATGCCCAATTTATTCAGCAAGCTGAAAATTTTGCAATTTTCACTACTAATATTGAAATTATATTATAATTCCGTGTTATACTCTCCAGCTTTTCGTTTTCCTATTTACTTAAAAATTTCATTTCTCGCTTTTGAATATATTATTTACGACAAATTTATTATTTGAGAAACACTTGCAGATTTCCTCGTAAATCTCATAATAATTATTAAAGCTTTTCAGAATAAATAGAATTATATGGAAATGATAGTCGCAGCACAGAAATAACAAGTTCTATGTAAACTAAATTCAGAAGCAAAGGAAAGGGGTAGCAAACATTAAATCATCAAAGTAGGTGGATGTCTTCCAGAAATAACGTTATTGGACTATAAAGTTTAAACAAACAGCAGAAAATATTGTCACTTTATAAAATATTTACTTTAGAAAGAAATTAAAATTATAGGAAGGAACGTTTTCATGATTAACAAATGTTCTCCTTGCCGTAGATTAAAAGACTTCCAAAACAAATGCAAATATCTTTCAGCAATAAAAACAATGTTGGATGTACCTCCCCCATCCCTAATATAAATCAGGGTAACCTTGATTTTCCTGAAAAAAAATTATTGATTAATAACAATTATTGTAAGGATCTTAAATGTTTACCTTGGAGAAAACTACAGAACACCCTGTATATGTTAATTTATACCTCTTGTATTGTTCTATCAAACTCCAACATTTTCAAAAATTTGAGAATAACAGTTGGGAAGCACAAATCTTTTCAACACAAACCCCTATTTTGAAAAAATTATAAATTCCATCCCAACTCATTCAAAATTTCGTAGAAGTCGTTTCAGGGGTAGTACAGGGTTGCGCTCTAAAGCAAATTATAGCCCTTATTTTCTTCTACCACAAAACCAAAAATGAAGACAGTAACCTGAAAGTTGGGGGAGTTGCAAATTTTTAAACTAAAACCCTATTTTGAAAAAATTATAAAATTCCATCCAATCTTTGAAATTTCGTAGAAGTCGCTACAGGGGTAGTACAGGGTTGCGCTTCGAAGCAAATTATAGCCCTTATTTTCTTCTACCACAAAGCCAAAAATGAAGAAAGTCTAACCTGAAAGTTGGGAGTTGCAAATTTTTAAACTAAAACCCTATTTTGAAAAAATTATAAAATTCCATCCACACTTTGAAAATTCGTAGAAGTCGTTAGAGGGGTAGTACAGGGTTGCGCTTTGAAGCAAATTATAGCCCTTACTTTTTTCTATCACATTGCCAAAAATGAAGAAAGTCTAACCTGAAAGTTGAGAGTTGCAAATTTTTAAACACTAAACCCTATTTTGAAAAATATTACAAAATCTCGACGAAACTTTGAAATGTCGTAGAAGTCTTTCTACTATAAGTTTCTTCCAATGGCTTCTACTGGTTTATAAATGCGATAATAACCCCTTAAAAGGGAGATTTAATAATTAATATCTGTTATTAGAAAATTTAAACAGCTTCCGTGTTACCATTCGAGAGAACTATTACTATTTGACAAACACTGAAATCTAATCAAACAAAATTGGCATTATTAATCCTATACTGCAACAACGAAACTAATTGTTCTAAAACGTTGGTTACAGCAAACGATTCAACAATGCATCACAACGTTACAACCTTTACCTAAAATATTCAAATGTCAAAATTATTCTTGTGACTTTTAACTGAATTTGGCTTCCCCTGAATTTATGTGTTGTATTTAAAATTAGGACACAAAATTTTCCGTGAAAACATCATGGAGTATCGTAGGTGCCCTTCAGAAATGTAAGTTAAAACTTTCTAACAGAAATTTAATAGTTCAGTTTATAAAATTTAAATACTGCCAAGAAAAAGCAATTAGTGCAGGCTTTCCAATAAATGTGTCAGGATTTCCCACTTGCTGTGTTTTCATTGGCGTTTAAATATTGCACCACAACATAAATGCAGCTATTTATGTTGTAACATTAAATTTTTTGCTAGTAATCTTGAAATTCTACATTTTATAATCTGAGAACTATTAAAATTTCTATCAAGAATATTAGAAATTAGGTTTGCTTCCGAGTTAAGTGCTTTTCTAGGTTTTTTTTAATATTTATTAATAATTACCAGACATCCTACAAACCTAAATTCAAGATTTATTTAATCTTCATCAGAGCTTGACTTGGAGTAAATGCATTTTATTATCCTCTAAAGTAGTACACCTTCTAAATACGCTTGTTTACAACTTTATCAAAATAGAAATGTGGGTGTCTAATAAATACGTAACCGTAATGTAATATTACTTTACAATCACATTTGGTTAGCTTAGACGTTATTAGGGGTGTGTGAAATTTGCGTCCAGAGCCTGAAAACTTATCTAAAATGAAATATAACTCCAACTAGTGAAAAGCCAACCAAGAAATTTCTTTAGGAAATAATTGGAAATTTTAATTAGAAATCGTTGTGTAAGTTTTTAATTACAAATCCTTACTAAAAGGAAAAAAACCAAAGAGGTAAAATAATCTACAAGAAAATTATACTTTTGTTTTAAAAGATAAATCCTGAAATATTTTTAATCAGGAAAATTCTTAATTTTAAAAGTTTTCCTGAAAAAAAAAGAAAGTTATGTCTTAATCAGAATTTTTTCAGCTAAAGAATTCGATTTGTTGCTTAGATTTTTTGAAAATTTATTATTTAACAAATGTCTGGACTAAAAATATAAGAAATTCGGGTTACTGTCCGATTTATTTACCAACAAGCTGTAGTGCCAGCACAAGGAAATTTATTTAAGAGTCTGTAAGTGATGATAATTGTAATTTTATTTTGTAAACGTAATTTAAAAGAGGCGACATTTGGCTTGTAAGACTTTTCAGGTTCCCAGCTACGAGAAAGTAGTTTTCCCATGAATACTTAATTAAAAATTAAATATAGTAGTGGATTTTTTTTCAAATTACCAAGTACTTCAACAATCTTGGTTTAATACTATTCTTTGCTTTTAACATTGTGAATGGTAACAAATCTTTTCTCACATTCTTATTTTTTTAAATTAAATGTGTTACGCACGTTTAGGTGGGATTATGCGTAGAAATTCTTGTGCTACGAACCGTAGTATACAACAAGTTTCATATTTATTCTGAAAATGTTATTAAATGTCTTGGTTAAATTAAAACGTCACACCTATAGATAACAAATTTGTTGTCGTTTTGCAGGTCAAGACTGAAAACGATAAAGTTTTATTTCACTATTTTTGATAAGGTACAGTTATGGTTTGTGGTTTGTTGTTGTTTAAATAATAATTTAATTAAATTTTATTTTTTTATTGGCTTAGACATTTTCTTCAAATAAAATTTTAATTATTGTTCGTCATTATGTAAACGTTTGCGGTTGTTTTGATGATAACAATTCCATATAAACAATATTCAGGATGTAATTATAAGATAATATTCATCTAAATATCCGTCCAAAGATAAACATTTACACAAAACTTGTATAAGAAATCATGTTGCGAAAAGAAAAAAAAAAGCGCCAATGATACATACTAAAAAATATCTAACACCCCACGCAATATTTATTTTTATATTACTAGCTGAAAATATTTTTTTTAAATTACTAGAAAAAAAATTCAGGCAAGGATATAAAACTTTTGTTAAATAAAAAAAAATCTCAAGCTTCAAGGAATTTTTTTTTAACTTTAATTAAATAAAAATTGTAAATTTAATTTAATTTAGATTGGCGTACCTTGAATCATTTTGGCGGCGAGTGAGGGAGCAGAACACAAAAACAGTACAGCGGATAGAACACGCGCACGCGGAAACTCCTGCAGAACTAGCAGGAGGATGGATGCCAACCGAATCCGGCACCGGCCGGCTAGCAACTGGTGGGAAAACGTTCGCAGGAACAGCAGGAAAAATGCGACCAACTTCTGCTCCTGCGGATATGCACAAAGAAAAATACTACCCCTCATCCATATGGAAAAGTCTTACAGAAGCAGGCAATAATGGTTGTTTATCAAACAACACCAAAAACTTACTTTACCCCGAATTCAACCAAAATCCCATAAGAAAGCTTCTTGCAATCGAAAACACTGAACGGTCTAACAAATTTGAAAATTCTTCGACTCAAAATGATATTTTAATTCCAAAACCCAAAAATAAATTAAAAAGTAGCACTCCTGAAGTTATTACACCAACACTTATTGCCATCCCTTGTCTTAGAAATTGCCAGAAGGAAACTAAAAAGAAGAATTCCAAAACTGCTCCACTTTCCCTTGTGCCTAAGCCAAAATTTTCAGAATCAAAATCCAAACAAACTTACTTTGGACTTCATCAAGGTACTAACAAGAATGAAATTTATTTGGATGAAGACCAAGATGGCATTCCAAGTGTCATAACGAATTTTACAACCAAGAGTATGTTACATTTACGAAAATAATTTTATTTTTTAAATTTCTTTGAAAATTGTGACGAATTTCTTTTGTAAAAAATTGCTACTTATGTTACTTTAATTTTAGGTACATGATAAACTCTTAAACTTTTTTAAATAAAATATTGACTGAAAATTTCCCTAAAAGGCGCAATTTATTTTATTCAAGAGGAATACCTCCTGGAAAGAAATCCTTGCAGGGATTTGTTTCAAAACATGGAAGCTAGCCTCTTTTTCGTCCTTTTTCCAGAAACTGGGGGTTTTCCACAAAATCTTTGTCTTCCTTTTCTTTTCCCCGACTGTTGGGGGTTTGAAATGAAAATTATGTTGTCCTCCTCAATTTGACTTAACTTCCTGCCCCCCCCCCAGCCCCCAATGTTGATGTATTTTAAACAAAAATCGCCGTGTCCTGCCCTTTTCGCTTTCTTTTCCCGACCGTTGAAATCTTTTCAACAAAAATTTCTCCTTTTTCCTATTTTCCATTTTCAGACCTGTAGCAGTACCTACTACTGTTTATTTTTATTCCGCAATAATAAATAAAATTCTACACAAAACAGCGAGTTTTCTTGAACCTTTGTTGTTTTTTGTGTTCGTTAACCTTTTACGTCTCCTTGCAACATTGTTCAAAAACATGGGAATATGTTTCAGATAAAAAGCACATCTACAGAGAACAAAGAAACTGAAATACTGTCATTGTATCATAATTTGAAAGAAAACCGTTGATTCCCCTGTTGAAAATAAACGTGGGAGCTGTTTTCTTTCAATTTTTTTAAGCGCAAAGGCAATACAGATTTATTTTTTCAAGGGGGAACTGATCAAGACGATAATAATTACGCAACCTTGTTTTAATGATTTTAATTACTTATCTATTTATGAAAGTGATTGAAAGATTAATTTGTATAATGGCGGAAATTTACGGAAATTACAAAAAAAACTTAATGTGTTGAAAGTAAAATATTTATTTCGTCCTGTATTTGTTCACATCCAAAGTGAAGTAATAAGAATTATTACTGTAGGTAATATGTTTTATGAGGGGAACGATTTGTGTTGTTTCTAATAACTATAGATATTTAAGGGATGTATTTGAAATATTGTAATTACAGATAATAGTTCTTTGAGATGATTTATGAATAAATAATGCGGTCTTGAAAAGGGAAAGATATTAGGGATATTAAAAGGGAAAGTAATAGGAGGCGGGAATTAAGTATTTCCCGTCCCTGTCGTATCAATCTATACTTATTTTTGTCTTTTTTTACATTTAAATTGGTGATTTAATGCTTATTTTTGTTTAATAAAAGTTTAGTAAGGATAATTCTAATTGAAAATACCCTCTGACAGAACTGACGAAGTTTAATAGCAAAAGAAAGAACCCGAAAGATTTTTCTTTTCAAAAATACTTTATCCGATTTAAAAAAAATTAATTCCCACACATTAACGTAAAAATTGAAACAATTCATCAGATCCTACCCTTTACACTCAAAGTTGTAGCTGTCCAAACAGATTTAGAAAAAATTAAGAAATAGTGACCCAATTTCCAATAAAATGATTTTTCTTATTGACGAAACAAAGTATTTTTTCCTTAAATTCTTATAAATAATACTAAACCTAAGTGCCCGTGGATATTAACAACTTTTTTATCAATAAAAAATAAAAACGTAAATCGATTTTGAAAATCGTTTAAATTCTGACGCGCTCCCATATAAGCTGTGAGCAATTCAAAACGGAGATTTGAGCAGAAAATTCCATTTCGGGTATCAGGAGAATAGGATGATCGAGGAGGTCGTTTTCTGGTGACTTTTTCGCGCCAGGGAATTTTGTCTTCTTTATGTTAGCGTTTGACTAACCTGTTTTAGTAACTAACAATCACATTTTTGACGTCTCCAAAATTTTTTGGCGTTTAAGCTTTATTTTGCTCTATTTACTGTTTAAAATTGCACAGGGGCCCTATTCAGATTATGGAAATTTATGATGATGGTTATTTTCAGATCCAACCATTGCGGAAAGCATACAAAAGCTTATATTCAAGAAGGAAATACTTTTCGGCTTAGAAGAAGGTTTAACCTTGTGTTGGCTGTTTAAATGATGGGCCCCCTTAAATGATTACATGCAAGTTGCTTTATTGCCCCTAAAGGGAATTCTTGTAAACTAAGGTTAGCTATGTTTAACCCATCAATGTTTGAGGAGTGTGTTGGTTGGTTTCCGTTGATGTTGGTGTTCGTAACCAGGTGCTAGTTATGTATGCACAGTTAGGGAGTTTCTAGGTATCGAGAACATGTGATTGATGATTTGAAACATCACTGGAGTTTTTTGAATGTACCTATTATTATGTGTATTATTAATTTCTTATTGTAACGTTATTGAATGTATTTGGTTCATTCTTTCTATTTTGAGGCAGTCTTCCAAGTAACGATTTGCTTGTAGAGTAAATGTGTGTAACTGTATAGATTAAAACTTAGTAAAAACCTTGAATAACTGTATTAAATTGTTTTATTTAAATTGCTTAAAAGAGAAACAAAATCTGTTGTATTAAAGATATCTTACGGAAACGTTAGACCTTAATCTGTGAAACCCTCTGTAAAGAATAATGTAAACTTTTAAGGGAAGAGTTCCTATAAATTGTTTCATCTAATCTTTCCTAAGGGAGTAGTACCAAAAGAGAAAAAAATACTTTTATATGCTTTTAAATTCCGTACATAAGGAGCTGTGAAAAATTGTATTCATTTGGATAAAGAATAGTCATTTATTTCTTGATTTTTAATAACAAAGTTCTCTCTTTCATGTTTGATAACTGCTCCATTTGATGACTACCGAGAGATTAGTTTAACATTTCATTTTAATATAGAAAAGAATGTTTCCGACTTAAATTAAAGATAATTTTTTGTTTCCTACATTCCGGAGCTGTAACTGCTTTTAGAAGTATTTTAGAACAAGAGTTTGTAGAGGGTTTTCTTGTAAAATGACCTAATCAAGCTGCTCTTGTACGAGGTTTTGGTTTTTTTAAAAGTCTAAAGCATAACGTAAAAAAATTCGTAAAAGTCAAATAATGTAAGGTTATTACAAGTTGTGACAGTTCCTAATTAAAACAGTTAGCCAATCGCTAACATAAGGCAGACAAATACCCTGACGCGTAAAAGTCACCAGAAAGACCTCCTGAGCCATCCTATACTCCTGATACCAGAAATGGAATTTTCTGTTCAAATCTCCTTTTAGAATGGCTTAAAACAGTGCTAAAGTCACGATCTTAATATTTGCTGTACGACTGGTTGCCTGTCTCCACAGGCAAAATATTAAAAGTTTATTCGTTGATTGAACAACGGTTTATTTTTTGCCTGTGCAGATAGGCAACCAGTCGTACAGTAATCGTGATTTTAGCGCCGTTTTAGACCATTCTAAAAGGAGATTTGAGCAGAAAATTCCATTTCTGGTATCAGGAGTATAGGATATCGCAGGAGGTCGTTTTCTGGTGACTTTTTTGCAACAGGGTATTTGTCTTCCTTATGTTAGCGATTGACTAACCTGCTTTAGTAACTAAAACGTCACATTTTTGACGTCCCGCAAATTTTTTGGGGTTTAAGCTTTATTTTGCTCTATTTACTGTTTAAAATTGCACAGGGGCCCTATTACGATCATGAAAATTTATAATGATGGTTATTTGCACATTCAACCATTGCGGAAAGCATATAAAAGCTTATATTCAAGAAGGAAACACTGTTTCGGCTTAGAACAAGAAGGTTTAACCTTGTGTTGGCTGTTTAAATGATGGGCCCCCTTAAATGATTACATGCAAGTTACTTTATTGCCCCTAAAGGGAATTCTTGCAAACTAAGGTTAGCTATGTTTAACCCATCAATGTTTGATGAGTGTGTTGGTTTTTCCGTTGATGTTGGCGTTCGTAACCAGGTGCTAGTTGTGTATGTACAGTTAGGAGTTTCTACGTATCGAGAACATGTGAATGATGATTTGTAACATCACTGGAGTTTTCTGAATGTACCTATTATGTGTATTATTAATTTCTTATTGAACGTTATTGAATGTATTTGGTTCATTCTTTCTATTTTGAGGCAGTCTTCCATGTAACGATTTACTCGTAAAGTAAATGTGTGTAACTGTATAAATTAAAACTCAGTAAAAACCTTGTCTAACTGTATTAAATTGCTTAAAAGAAAAACAAAATCTGTTGTATTAAAGATATCTTACGGAAACGTTGGACCTTAATCTGTGAAACCTTCTGTAAAGAATAATGTAAACTTTTAAGGGAAGAGTTCCCATAAATTGTTTCTTCTAATCTTTCCTAAGGGAGTAGTACCAAAAGGGAAAAGAATACTTTTATATTCCGTACATAAGGAGCTGTGAAAACTTGTATTCATTTGGATAAAAAGCAGTCGTTTATTTCTTGATTTTCAATAACAAAATTCACTCTTTCATGTCTGACAACTGCTCCATTTGATGACTACGGAGAGATTAGTTTAACATTTCATTTTAATATAGAAAAGAATGTTTCGGACTTAAATTATAGATAATTTTTTGTTTCCTACATTCCGGAGCTGTAACTGCTTTTAGAAGTATTTTAGAACAAGACTTTGTAGAGGGTTTTCTTTTAAAATGACCTAATCAAGCTGCTCTTGTACGAGGTTTTGGTTTTTTTAAATCTAAAGCATAAACATCAAAAAAATTCGTAAAAGTCAAATAATGTAGGGTTATTACCAGTTATGAGTGCTTATGACAGTTCCTAATTAAAACAGTTAGCCAATCGCTAACATAAGGAAGACAAATACCCTGACGCGAAAAAGTCACCAGAAAACACCTCCTGCGACATCCTGTACTCCTGATACCAGAAATGGAATTTTCTGTTCAAATCTCCTTTTAGAATGGCTTAAAACAGTGCTAAACTCACGATCTTAATATTTGCTATACGACTGGTTGCCTATCTCCACAGGAGAAATTTTAAAAGTTTATTTATTGATTGAAGGACGGTTTATTTTTTGCCTGTGCAGATAGGCAACCAGTCGTACAGTAAATATTAAAATAATGATTTTAGAACCGTTTAGGCCATTCTAAAAGGAGATTTGAGCAGAAAATTCCATTTCTGGTATTAGGAGTATAGGATGTCGCAGGAGGTTGTTTTCTGGTGACTTTTTCGAGCCAGGGTATTTGTCTTCCTTATGTTAGCGATTGACTAACCTGCTTTAGTAACTAAAACGTCACATTTTTGACGTCTACAAATTTTTTGGCGTTTGAGCTTTATTTTGCTCTATTTACTGTTTAAAATTGCACAGGGGCCCTATTACGATCATAGAAATTTATAATGATGGTTATTTGCACATTCAACCATTGCGGAAAGCATACAGAAGCTTATATTCAAGAAGGAAACACTGTTTCGGCTTAGAACAAGAAGTTTTAACCTTGTGTTGGCTGTTTAAATGATGGGCCCCCTTAAATGATTACATGCAAGTTACTTTATTGCCTCTAAAGGGAATGCTTGCAAACTAAGGTTAGCTATGTTTAACCCATCCATGTTTGATGAGTGTATTGGTTTTTCCGTTGATGTTGGCGTTCGTAACCAGGTGCTAGTTGTGTATGCATAGTTAGGAGTTTCTACGTATCGAGAACATGTGATTGATGATTTGTAACATCACTGGAGTTTTCTGAATGTACCTATTATGTGTATTATTAATTTCTTATTGAACGTTATTGAATGTATTTGGTTCATTCTTTCTATTTTGAGGCAGTCTTCCATGTAACGATTTACTCGTAAAGTAAATGTGTGTAACTGTATAGATTAAAACTCAGTAAAAACCTTGTCTAACTGTATTAAATTGCTTTATTTAAATTGCTTAAAAGAAAAACAAAATCGATTGTATTAAAGATATCTTACGAAAACGTTGGACCTTAATCTGTGAAACCTTCTGTAATGCATAATGTAAACTTTTAAGGGAAGAGTTCCCATAAATTGTTTCTTCTAATCTTTCCTAAGGGAGTAGTACCAAAAGGGAAAAGAATACTTTTATATTCCGTACATGAGCTGTGAAAAATTGTATTCATTTGAATAAAGAAGAGTCGTTTATTTCTTGATTTTCAATAACAAAATTCACTCTTTCATGTCTGATAACTGCTCCATTTGATGACTACGGAGAGATTAGTTTAACATTTCGTTTTAATATAGAAAAGAAGGTTTCCTACATTCCGGAGCTGTAACTGCTTTTAGAAGTATTTTAGAACAAAACTTTGTAGAGGTGTTTCTTTTAAAATGACCTAATCAAGCTGCTCTTGTACGAGGTTTTCGTTTTTAAAAGTCTAAAGCATAACCGTCAAAAAAATTCGTAAACGTCAAATAATATAAGGTTATTGGCATTTATGACATTTCCTAATTAAAACAGTTAGCCAATCGCTAACATAAGGAAGACAAATACCCTAACGAGATAAAGTCACCAGAAAACGACCTCCTGAGGCATCCTATACTCCTGATATCAGAAATGGAATTTTCTCCTCAAATCTCCTTTAGAATGGCCCAAAACGGTGCTAAAATCAGGATTTTAATATTTGCTGTACGACTGGTTGCCTACCTACACAGGCAAAAATTTAAGATTTTAGCACTGTTTTAGGCCATTCTAAAGGAGATTTGAGCAGAAAATTCCATTTCTAGTACCAGGAGTACAGGATGCCGCAGGAGGTTGTTTTCTGGTGACTTTTTCGCGTCAGGGTATTTGTCTCTCTTATGTTAGCGATTGGCTAACTGTTTAAATTAGGAACTGTCATAACTGGTAATAACCGTACATTATTTGACGTTTACGAATTTTTTTGACGGTTATGCTTTATTTTATTGTATTTACGATTAAAAATTGCTACAAGGGCGCTATCAAGATCATGGAAATTAATAATGTTGCTTATTTTCACATCCAACCATTACGGGAGTTTGCAAAGGCTTATATTCGAGAAGAAATAGCTTCACTATTTCGGCCTGGAAAAGAAGGTTTTTAACCTTGTATTGCCTGTTTAAATGATTTCCGGTAAGTTACTTTAGTATCCCTGAAGCGAATTCATGCAAACTAAGGTTGTCTATGTTTAATCCGTCAATGTTTGACGAGGGTATTGGTTTCCGTTGATGTTGGCGTTGGTAACCAGGTGCTAGTTGTGTATGCAGTGTTTTAGGAGTTTGTAGATATCGAGAGCATGTTGTGATTGTGAAACGTGCTGCCACTACTTTTATTAATACTGAAAAAGGGTGTTGTGTATAATAAGAAGAGAAATCATTTCCAAAAGAGAGGTAGTTAACGTTTAATATCGCAGACCAGTACGCTACGAATTAGTTCGGCAACGTGTTTGGCGATGTGTATTGTGTATAGTAGTAACACTTCGTGGCAGTCTTCAGACGTTTACTAACCACTGTGACGGCCGTACCTTTTATATCATTTTTGCTACCCCTTGTAAAAAAAAAGGAAAGACTATAGTCTTTCCTCATTTTTTGTAATTTTTTTACCCCTTTTTCCCAGAATGATATTTGGAGGGTGTACGAATTAAAAATCTGTTTTTTAACGATCATAACTTGCATAAATTCTCTCTTTTTCAGACTTTCAACTTGAGTGTGAAATCCTACTAGTGTTTTATATGTGGTCTTGATATGAAACGATTTTGAAGCTGTACTATGAGAAGGAGGAACTCCAGTCTGCGATGCCGTGTTGGTGTACCAACTACGATCCTGTCTGTAGTAAGTTACTTGTTTTATTATACCCAGTCTTGTAAAAACTGTTTCATTCTTTGATTACATTAATGAGGGAAGTTTGTTATGCATTTTTTTTAAATACGGATGGGGAAACCTGCCAAAAAATTTAAGGATTAATGTCAAGGGTGTATCTAAAGAGTCTATTATGTGTTTCAGGTAGAAACCTTGGAGGACCACCCTCGTATACAAGGGAGAAGACAAAAAAGGAGCTGGAAGTGTACTGCAAACAGATCCCAAGTTGGAAACGAAGAACATGTGTCCTGTCTTACAGGATTAAACAATTTCCTGATCGTTCTGAACATTTCAGAGCAAACCTTTCCAACTAAGGAATGCCCAAGCATTCCCATTACCAGGGAATGTATTTTTTTCAGTGTCTTTAGAATTAGATTTTTGATTAATTTATAAAATAAATGTTTTGTATGTAAATTAAACACAAGTTTTACTTCCTCTTTACTGAATAAACATTTTAAACCAAGTTTATGTCCTGATTTTTATTTCAAGTAGCAGGGGGTGGGCGTTTGTATTTATTTTTTAAAGCATAATATTGTAGCGCCTGACAGATAGGCAACCAAACATACACTTAAATGTTATGTCGCTCAACTAAATGATAAACCTCATTCAAAATTAGTTTGCCGTTGCGTTCTATATCAACAAAATTTCAAAATTTAAAACGCAACGGCAAACTTGTGCAGAACAACTTTTTTAAACTTTGTTCTGCACAAGTTTGCCGTTGCGTAAAGTTACAAAAATTTTCAGAAAATATTTTACGCTACGGCAAACTTGTGCAGAACAAGGTTTAAACAAGTGGTTCTGCTCAAGTTTGCCGTTGCGTAAAGTTACAAAAATTTTCAGAAAATAATTTACGCAACGGCAAACTTGTGCAGAACAAGGTTTAAACAAGTGGTTCTGCTCAAGTTTGCCGTTGCGTAAAGTTTCAAAAATTTTCAGAAAATAATTTACGCAACGGCAAACTTGTGCAGAACAAGGTTTAAAAAAGTGGTTCTGCACAAGTTTGCCGTTGCGTAAAGTTACAAAAATTTTCCGAAAATATTTTACGCAACGGCAAACTTGTGCAGAACAAGGTTTAACAAAGTAATTCTGCACAAGTTTGCCGTTGCGTAAAGTTACAAAAATTTTCGAAAATTTAAACGCAACGGCAAACTTGTTCAGACCCCGTTTGGAATACTTTAGTTCAGCGATATTCCGCTCGCGCCGCTACAGTCGCTTTGATTTTTGAGTGTACGTTTGGTTGCATGTCCATCAGGCGCGAAAAAATTTTTACTAGGAAAAATTAAAAAATAAACGCATAAGTTGGTTTAAAATGTTTATTCAGCCAAGAGGGAGTAAAACTTGTCTTTAATTTACATACAAAACATTTATTTTATAAATTAACCAAAAATCTAATTCTAAAGACACTGAAAAAAAT
Source organism: Hemicrepidius hirtus (assembly GCA_963082805.1). Taxonomy (NCBI): domain Eukaryota; kingdom Metazoa; phylum Arthropoda; class Insecta; order Coleoptera; family Elateridae; genus Hemicrepidius; species Hemicrepidius hirtus. The sequence goes on from OY720165.1 coordinate 31,766,871, forward strand.
ACATTCCCTGGTAATGGGAAGAAATAAAAGCTCGAGCATTGCTTAGTTGGGAAGGTTTGCTCTGAAATGAAACTTTCAGAAGGATCAAGAAATTGTATAATCCAGTAAGACAGGACACATGTTCGTTGTTTCCAACTTGGGATCTTCTTGCAGTACACCTCCAGCTCCTGTTTTCTAACCACGCGGGAAGGAATGCGAAGGGGTGAGGGAAGTTTGCCCCATAATTTCCAAGTGTACACACCCCAAATAAGATTCTGGGAAAATCGGGGCGAGATCTGAAGGGGTGAAATTTTTTTCCCAAAAATGAGCAAAGACTATAGTCTTTCCTTTTTTTTTCGAAGATTTTTCGACCCTCTCCGATTTCCTTAGGAAAATTTCAGAATGTAATATGAAGGCTAAAGACTTGAAAAATATGTGCCAAACATCCCCCATCCCCTCCCAACTGTTCAAAAAAAATTCAGAAAGGTTTCAAAAGGAATTATGTTCTGAACGTTTTCTAACCACGCGGGAAGGAATGCGAAGGGGTGAGGGAAGTTTGCCCCATAATTTCCAAGTGTACACACCCCAAATAAGATTCTGGGAAAATCGGGGCGAGATCTGAAGGGGTGAAATTTTTTTCCCAAAAATGAGCAAAGACTATAGTCTTTCCTTTTTTTTTCGAAGATTTTTCGACCCTCTCCGATTTCCTTAGGAAAATTTCAGAATGTAATATGAAGGCTAAAGCTTGAAAAATATGTGCCAAACATCCCCCATCCCCTCCCATCTGTTCAAAAAAAATTCAGAAAGGTTTCAAAAGGAATTAAGTTCTGAACGTTTTCTAACCACGCGGGAAGGAATGCGAAGGGGTGAGGGAAGTTTGCCCCATAATTTTCAAGTGTACACACCCCAAATAACATTCTGGGAAAATACCGACGAGATCTGAAGGGGTGAAATTTTTTTCCAAAAAATGAGGAAAGACTATAGTCTTTGCTCTTTTTTTGGTAAAATTTTTCACCCTCTCCGATTTCCTTAGGAAATTCCCAGAATGTAATATGGAGTCTAAAGACTTGGGAAATATGTACCAAACATCCCCCATCCCCTCTCATCTGTTCAAAAAAAATTCAGAAAGGTTTCAAAAGGAATTAAGTTCTGAACGTTTTCTAACCACGCGGGAAGGAATGCGAAGGGGTGAGGGAAGTTTGCCCCATAATTTTCAAGTGTACACACCCCAAATAACATTCTGGGAAAATACCGACGAGATCTGAAGGGGTGAAATTTTTTTCCAAAAAATGAGGAAAGACTATAGTCTTTGCTCTTTTTTTGGTAAAATTTTTCACCCTCTCCGATTTCCTTAGGAAATTCCCAGAATGTAATATGGAGTCTAAAGACTTGGGAAATATGTACCAAACATCCCCCATCCCCTCTCATCTGTTCAAAAAAAATTCAGAAAGGTTTCAAAAGGAATTAAGTTCTGAACGTTTTCTAACCACGCGGGAAGGAATGCGAAGGGGTGAGGGAAGTTTGCCCCATAATTTTCAAGTGTACACACCCCAAATAACATTCTGGGAAAATACCGACGAGATCTGAAGGGGTGAAATTTCTTTCCCAAAAATGAGCAAAGACTATAGTCTTTCCTTTTTTTTTCGAAGATTTTTCGACCCTCTCCGATTTCCTTAGGAAAATTTCAGAATGTAATATGAAGGCTAAAGACTTGGGAAATATGTACCAAACATCCCCCATCCCCTCCCATCTGTTCAAAAAAAATTCAGAAAGGTTTCAAAAGGAATTAAGTTCTGAACGTTTTCTAACCACGCTGGAAGGAATGCGAAGGGGTGAGGGAAGTTTGCCCCATAATTTTCAAGTGTACACACCCCAAATAACATTCTGGGAAAATACCGACGAGATCTGAAGGGGTGAAATTTTTTTCCAAAAAATGAGGGAAGACTATAGTCTTTGCTCTTTTTTTGGTAAAATTTTTCACCCTCTCCGATTTCCTTAGGAAATTCCCAGAATGTAATATGGAGTCTAAAGACTTGGGAAATATGTACCAAACATCCCCCATCCCCTCTCATCTGTTCAAAAAAAATTCAGAAAGGTTTCAAAAGGAATTAAGTTCTGAACGTTTTCTAACCACGCGGGAAGGAATGCGAAGGGGTGAGGGAAGTTTGCCCCATAATTTTCAAGTGTACACACCCCAAATAACATTCTGGGAAAATACCGACGAGATCTGAAGGGGTGAAATTTTTTTCCAAAAAATGAGGAAAGACTATAGTCTTTGCTCTTTTTTTGGTAAAATTTTTCACCCTCTCCGATTTCCTTAGGAAATTCCCAGAATGTAATATGGAGTCTAAAGACTTGGGAAATATGTACCAAACATCCCCCATCCCCTCTCATCTGTTCAAAAAAAATTCAGAAAGGTTTCAAAAGGAATTAAGTTCTGAACGTTTTCTAACCACGCGGGAAGGAATGCGAAGGGGTGAGGGAAGTTTGCCCCATAATTTTCAAGTGTACACACCCCAAATAACATTCTGGGAAAATACCGACGAGATCTGAAGGGGTGAAATTTTTTTCCAAAAAATGAGGAAAGTCTTTGCTCTTTTTTTGGTAAAATTTTTCACCCTCTCCGATTTCCTTAGGAAATTCCCAGAATGTAATATGGAGTCTAAAGACTTGGGAAATATGTACCAAACATCCCCCATCCCCTCTCATCTGTTCAAAAAAAATTCAGAAAGGTTTCAAAAGGAATTAAGTTCTGAACGTTTTCTAACCACGCGGGAAGGAATGCGAAGGGGTGAGGGAAGTTTGCCCCATAATTTTCAAGTGTACACACCCCAAATAACATTCTGGGAAAATACCGACGAGATCTGAAGGGGTGAAATTTCTTTCCCAAAAATGAGCAAAGACTATAGTCTTTCCTTTTTTTTTCGAAGATTTTTCGACCCTCTCCGATTTCCTTAGGAAAATATCAGAATGTAATATGAAGGCTAAAGACTTGAAAAATATGTGCCAAACATCCCCCATCCCCTCCCATCTGTTCAAAAAAAATTCAGAAAGGTTTCAAAAGGAATTAAGTTCTGAACGTTTTCTAACCACGCGGGAAGGAATGCGAAGGGGTGAGGGAAGTTTGCCCCATAATTTTCAAGTGTACACACCCCAAATAACATTCTGGGAAAATACCGACGAGATCTGAAGGGGTGAAATTTTTTTCCAAAAAATGAGGAAAGACTATAGTCTTTGCTCTTTTTTTGGTAAAATTTTTCACCCTCTCCGATTTCCTTAGGAAATTCCCAGAATGTAATATGGAGTCTAAAGACTTGGGAAATATGTACCAAACATCCCCCATCCCCTCTCATCTGTTCAAAAAAAATTCAGAAAGGTTTCAAAAGGAATTAAGTTCTGAACGTTTTCTAACCACGCGGGAAGGAATGCGAAGGGGTGAGGGAAGTTTGCCCCATAATTTTCAAGTGTACACACCCCAAATAACATTCTGGGAAAATACCGACGAGATCTGAAGGGGTGAAATTTTTTTCCAAAAAATGAGGAAAGACTATAGTCTTTGCTCTTTTTTTGGTAAAATTTTTCACCCTCTCCGATTTCCTTAGGAAATTCCCAGAATGTAATATGGAGTCTAAAGACTTGGGAAATATGTACCAAACATCCCCCATCCCCTCTCATCTGTTCAAAAAAAATTCAGAAAGGTTTCAAAAGGAATTAAGTTCTGAACGTTTTCTAACCACGCGGGAAGGAATGCGAAGGGGTGAGGGAAGTTTGCCCCATAATTTTCAAGTGTACACACCCCAAATAACATTCTGGGAAAATACCGACGAGATCTGAAGGGGTGAAATTTTTTTCCAAAAAATGAGGAAAGACTATAGTCTTTGCTCTTTTTTTGGTAAAATTTTTCACCCTCTCCGATTTCCTTAGGAAATTCCCAGAATGTAATATGGAGTCTAAAGACTTGGGAAATATGTACCAAACATCCCCCATCCCCTCTCATCTGTTCAAAAAAAATTCAGAAAGGTTTCAAAAGGAATTAAGTTCTGAACGTTTTTTAACCACGCGGGAAGGAATGCGAAGGGGTGAGGGAAGTTTGCCCCATAATTTTCAAGTGTACACACCCCAAATAACATTCTGGGAAAATACCGACGAGATCTGAAGGGGTGAAATTTTTTCCAAAAAATGAGGAAAGACTATAGTCTTTGCTCTTTTTTTGGTAAAATTTTTCACCCTCTCCGATTTCCTTAGGAAATTCCCAGAATGTAATATGGAGTCTAAAGACTTGGGAAATATGTACCAAACATCCCCCATCCCCTCTCATCTGTTCAAAAAAAATTCAGAAAGGTTTCAAAAGGAATTAAGTTCTGAACGTTTTCTAACCACGCGGGAAGGAATGCGAAGGGGTGAGGGAAGTTTGCCCCATAATTTTCAAGTGTACACACCCCAAATAACATTCTGGGAAAATACCGACGAGATCTGAAGGGGTGAAATTTTTTTCCAAAAAATGAGGAAAGACTATAGTCTTTGCTCTTTTTTTGGTAAAATTTTTCACCCTCTCCGATTTCCTTAGGAAATTCCCAGAATGTAATGTGGAGTCTAAAGACTTGGGAAATATGTGCCAAACATCCCCCATCCCCTCCCATCTGTTCAAAAAAAATTCAGAAAGGTTTCAAAAGGAATTAAGTTCTGAACGTTTTCTAACCACGCTGGAAGGAATGCGAAGGGGTGAGGGAAGTTTGCCCCATAATTTTCAAGTGTACACACCACAAATAACATTCTGGGAAAATACCGACGAGATCTGAAGGGGTGAAATTTTTTTCCAAAAAATGAGGAAAGACTATAGTCTTTGCTCTTTTTTTGGTAAAATTTTTCACCCTCTCCGATTTCCTTAGGAAATTCCCAGAATGTAATATGGAGTCTAAAGACTTGGGAAATATGTACCAAACATCCCCCATCCCCTCTCATCTGTTCAAAAAAAATTCAGAAAGGTTTCAAAAGGAATTAAGTTCTGAACGTTTTCTAACCACGCGGGAAGGAATGCGAAGGGGTGAGGGAAGTTTGCCCCATAATTTTCAAGTGTACACACCCCAAATAACATTCTGGGAAAATACCGACGAGATCTGAAGGGGTGAAATTTTTTTCCAAAAAATGAGGAAAGACTATAGTCTTTGCTCTTTTTTTGGTAAAATTTTTCACCCTCTCCGATTTCCTTAGGAAATTCCCAGAATGTAATATGGAGTCTAAAGACTTGGGAAATATGTACCAAACATCCCCCATCCCCTCTCATCTGTTCAAAAAAAATTCAGAAAGGTTTCAAAAGGAATTAAGTTCTGAACGTTTTCTAACCACGCGGGAAGGAATGCGAAGGGGTGAGGGAAGTTTGCCCCATAATTTTCAAGTGTACACACCCCAAATAACATTCTGGGAAAATACCGACGAGATCTGAAGGGGTGAAATTTTTTTCCAAAAAATGAGGAAAGACTATAGTCTTTGCTCTTTTTTTGGTAAAATTTTTCACCCTCTCCGATTTCCTTAGGAAATTCCCAGAATGTAATATGGAGTCTAAAGACTTGGGAAATATGTACCAAACATCCCCCATCCCCTCTCATCTGTTCAAAAAAAATTCAGAAAGGTTTCAAAAGGAATTAAGTTCTGAACGTTTTTTAACCACGCGGGAAGGAATGCGAAGGGGTGAGGGAAGTTTGCCCCATAATTTTCAAGTGTACACACCCCAAATAACATTCTGGGAAAATACCGACGAGATCTGAAGGGGTGAAATTTTTTCCAAAAAATGAGGAAAGACTATAGTCTTTGCTCTTTTTTTGGTAAAATTTTTCACCCTCTCCGATTTCCTTAGGAAATTCCCAGAATGTAATATGGAGTCTAAAGACTTGGGAAATATGTACCAAACATCCCCCATCCCCTCTCATCTGTTCAAAAAAAATTCAGAAAGGTTTCAAAAGGAATTAAGTTCTGAACGTTTTCTAACCACGCGGGAAGGAATGCGAAGGGGTGAGGGAAGTTTGCCCCATAATTTTCAAGTGTACACACCCCAAATAACATTCTGGGAAAATACCGACGAGATCTGAAGGGGTGAAATTTTTTTCCAAAAAATGAGGAAAGACTATAGTCTTTGCTCTTTTTTTGGTAAAATTTTTCACCCTCTCCGATTTCCTTAGGAAATTCCCAGAATGTAATGTGGAGTCTAAAGACTTGGGAAATATGTGCCAAACATCCCCCATCCCCTCCCATCTGTTCAAAAAAAATTCAGAAAGGTTTCAAAAGGAATTAAGTTCTGAACGTTTTCTAACCACGCTGGAAGGAATGCGAAGGGGTGAGGGAAGTTTGCCCCATAATTTTCAAGTGTACACACCACAAATAACATTCTGGGAAAATACCGACGAGATCTGAAGGGGTGAAATTTTTTTCCAAAAAATGAGGAAAGACTATAGTCTTTGCTCTTTTTTTGGTAAAATTTTTCACCCTCTCCGATTTCCTTAGGAAATTCCCAGAATGTAATATGGAGTCTAAAGACTTGGGAAATATGTACCAAACATCCCCCATCCCCTCTCATCTGTTCAAAAAAATTCAGAAAGGTTTCAAAAGGAATTAAGTTCTGAACGTTTTCTAACCACGCGGGAAGGAATGCGAAGGGGTGAGGGAAGTTTGCCCCATAATTTTCAAGTGTACACACCCCAAATAACATTCTGGGAAAATACCGACGAGATCTGAAGGGGTGAAATTTTTTTCCAAAAAATGAGGAAAGACTATAGTCTTTGCTCTTTTTTTGGTAAAATTTTTCACCCTCTCCGATTTCCTTAGGAAATTCCCAGAATGTAATATGGAGTCTAAAGACTTGGGAAATATGTACCAAACATCCCCCAACCCCTCTCATCTGTTCAAAAAAAATTCAGAAAGGTTTCAAAAGGAATTAAGTTCTGAACGTTTTCTAACCACGCGGGAAGGAATGCGAAGGGGTGAGGGAAGTTTGCCCCATAATTTTCAAGTGTACACACCCCAAATAACATTCTGGGAAAATACCGACGAGATCTGAAGGGGTGAAATTTTTTTCCAAAAAATGAGGAAAGACTATAGTCTTTGCTCTTTTTTTGGTAAAATTTTTCACCCTCTCCGATTTCCTTAGGAAATTCCCAGAATGTAATATGGAGTCTAAAGACTTGGGAAATATGTACCAAACATCCCCCATCCCCTCTCATCTGTTCAAAAAAAATTCAGAAAGGTTTCAAAAGGAATTAAGTTCTGAACGTTTTCTAACCACGCGGGAAGGAATGCGAAGGGGTGAGGGAAGTTTGCCCCATAATTTTCAAGTGTACACACCCCAAATAACATTCTGGGAAAATACCGACGAGATCTGAAGGGGTGAAATTTTTTTCCAAAAAATGAGGAAAGACTATAGTCTTTGCTCTTTTTTTGGTAAAATTTTTCACCCTCTCCGATTTCCTTAGGAAATTCCCAGAATGTAATATGGAGTCTAAAGACTTGGGAAATATGTACCAAACATCCCCCTCCCCTCTCATCTGTTCAAAAAAAATTCAGAAAGGTTTCAAAAGGAATTAAGTTCTGAACGTTTTCTAACCACGCGGGAAGGAATGCGAAGGGGTGAGGGAAGTTTGCCCCATAATTTTCAAGTTTACACACCCCAAATAACATTCTGGGAAAATACCGACGAGATCTGAAGGGGTGAAATTTCTTTCCCAAAAATGAGCAAAGACTATAGTCTTTCCTTTTTTTTTCGAAGATTTTTCGACCCTCTCCGATTTCCTTAGGAAAATTTCAGAATGTAATATGAAGGCTAAAGACTTGAAAAATATGTGCCAAACATCCCCCATCCCCTCCCATCTGTTCAAAAAAAATTCAGAAAGGTTTCAAAAGGAATTAAGTTCTGAACGTTTTCTAACCACGCGGGAAGGAATGCGAAGGGGTGAGGGAAGTTTGCCCCATAATTTTCAAGTGTACACACCCCAAATAACATTCTGGGAAAATACCGACGAGATCTGAAGGGGTGAAATTTTTTTCCAAAAAATGAGGAAAGACTATAGTCTTTGCTCTTTTTTTGGTAAAATTTTTCACCCTCTCCGATTTCCTTAGGAAATTCCCAGAATGTAATATGGAGTCTAAAGACTTGGGAAATATGTACCAAACATCCCCCATCCCCTCTCATCTGTTCAAAAAAAATTCAGAAAGGTTTCAAAAGGAATTAAGTTCTGAACGTTTTCTAACCACGCGGGAAGGAATGCGAAGGGGTGAGGGAAGTTTGCCCCATAATTTTCAAGTGTACACACCCCAAATAACATTCTGGGAAAATACCGACGAGATCTGAAGGGGTGAAATTTTTTTCCAAAAAATGAGGAAAGACTATAGTCTTTGCTCTTTTTTTGGTAAAATTTTTCACCCTCTCCGATTTCCTTAGGAAATTCCCAGAATGTAATATGGAGTCTAAAGACTTGGGAAATATGTACCAAACATCCCCCATCCCCTCTCATCTGTTCAAAAAAAATTCAGAAAGGTTTCAAAAGGAATTAAGTTCTGAACGTTTTCTAACCACGCGGGAAGGAATGCGAAGGGGTGAGGGAAGTTTGCCCCATAATTTTCAAGTGTACACACCCCAAATAACATTCTGGGAAAATACCGACGGGATCTGAAGGGGTGAAATTTTTTTCCAAAAAATGAGGAAAGACTATAGTCTTTGCTCTTTTTTTGGTAAAATTTTTCACCCTCTCCGATTTCCTTAGGAAATTCCCAGAATGTAATGTGGAGTCTAAAGACTTGGGAAATATGTGCCAAACATCCCCCATCCCCCCCCATCTGTTCAAAAAAAATTCAGAAAGGTTTCAAAAGGAATTAAGTTCTGAACGTTTTCTAACCACGCTGGAAGGAATGCGAAGGGGTGAGGGAAGTTTGCCCCATAATTTTCAAGTGTACACACCCCAAATAACATTCTGGGAAAATACCGACGAGATCTGAAGGGGTGAAATTTTTTTCCAAAAAATGAGGAAAGACTATAGTCTTTGCTCTTTTTTTGGTAAAATTTTTCACCCTCTCCGATTTCCTTAGGAAATTCCCAGAATGTAATATGGAGTCTAAAGACTTGGGAAATATGTACCAAACATCCCCCTCCCCTCTCATCTGTTCAAAAAAAATTCAGAAAGGTTTCAAAAGGAATTAAGTTCTGAACGTTTTCTAACCACGCGGGAAGGAATGCGAAGGGGTGAGGGAAGTTTGCCCCATAATTTTCAAGTTTACACACCCCAAATAACATTCTGGGAAAATACCGACGAGATCTGAAGGGGTGAAATTTCTTTCCCAAAAATGAGCAAAGACTATAGTCTTTCCTTTTTTTTTCGAAGATTTTTCGACCCTCTCCGATTTCCTTAGGAAAATTTCAGAATGTAATATGAAGGCTAAAGACTTGAAAAATATGTGCCAAACATCCCCCATCCCCTCCCATCTGTTCAAAAAAAATTCAGAAAGGTTTCAAAAGGAATTAAGTTCTGAACGTTTTCTAACCACGCGGGAAGGAATGCGAAGGGGTGAGGGAAGTTTGCCCCATAATTTTCAAGTGTACACACCCCAAATAACATTCTGGGAAAATACCGACGAGATCTGAAGGGGTGAAATTTTTTTCCAAAAAATGAGGAAAGACTATAGTCTTTGCTCTTTTTTTGGTAAAATTTTTCACCCTCTCCGATTTCCTTAGGAAATTCCCAGAATGTAATATGGAGTCTAAAGACTTGGGAAATATGTACCAAACATCCCCCATCCCCTCTCATCTGTTCAAAAAAAATTCAGAAAGGTTTCAAAAGGAATTAAGTTCTGAACGTTTTCTAACCACGCGGGAAGGAATGCGAAGGGGTGAGGGAAGTTTGCCCCATAATTTTCAAGTGTACACACCCCAAATAACATTCTGGGAAAATACCGACGAGATCTGAAGGGGTGAAATTTTTTTCCAAAAAATGAGGAAAGACTATAGTCTTTGCTCTTTTTTTGGTAAAATTTTTCACCCTCTCCGATTTCCTTAGGAAATTCCCAGAATGTAATATGGAGTCTAAAGACTTGGGAAATATGTACCAAACATCCCCCATCCCCTCTCATCTGTTCAAAAAAAATTCAGAAAGGTTTCAAAAGGAATTAAGTTCTGAACGTTTTCTAACCACGCGGGAAGGAATGCGAAGGGGTGAGGGAAGTTTGCCCCATAATTTTCAAGTGTACACACCCCAAATAACATTCTGGGAAAATACCGACGGGATCTGAAGGGGTGAAATTTTTTTCCAAAAAATGAGGAAAGACTATAGTCTTTGCTCTTTTTTTGGTAAAATTTTTCACCCTCTCCGATTTCCTTAGGAAATTCCCAGAATGTAATGTGGAGTCTAAAGACTTGGGAAATATGTGCCAAACATCCCCCATCCCCCCCCATCTGTTCAAAAAAAATTCAGAAAGGTTTCAAAAGGAATTAAGTTCTGAACGTTTTCTAACCACGCTGGAAGGAATGCGAAGGGGTGAGGGAAGTTTGCCCCATAATTTTCAAGTGTACACACCCCAAATAACATTCTGGGAAAATACCGACGAGATCTGAAGGGGTGAAATTTTTTTCCAAAAAATGAGGAAAGACTATAGTCTTTGCTCTTTTTTTGGTAAAATTTTTCACCCTCTCCGATTTCCTTAGGAAATTCCCAGAATGTAATATGGAGTCTAAAGACTTGGGAAATATGTACCAAACATCCCCCATCCCCTCTCATCTGTTCAAAAAAAATTCAGAAAGGTTTCAAAAGGAATTAAGTTCTGAACGTTTTCTAACCACGCGGGAAGGAATGCGAAGGGGTGAGGGAAGTTTGCCCCATAATTTTCAAGTGTACACACCCCAAATAACATTCTGGGAAAATACCGACGAGATCTGAAGGGGTGAAATTTTTTTCCAAAAAATGAGGAAAGACTATAGTCTTTGCTCTTTTTTTGGTAAAATTTTTCACCCTCTCCGATTTCCTTAGGAAATTCCCAGAATGTAATATGGAGTCTAAAGACTTGGGAAATATGTACCAAACATCCCCCATCCCCTCTCATCTGTTCAAAAAAAATTCAGAAAGGTTTCAAAAGGAATTAAGTTCTGAACGTTTTCTAACCACGCGGGAAGGAATGCGAAGGGGTGAGGGAAGTTTGCCCCATAATTTTCAAGTGTACACACCCCAAATAACATTCTGGGAAAATACCGACGAGATCTGAAGGGGTGAAATTTTTTTCCAAAAAATGAGGAAAGACTATAGTCTTTGCTCTTTTTTTGGTAAAATTTTTCACCCTCTCCGATTTCCTTAGGAAATTCCCAGAATGTAATATGGAGTCTAAAGACTTGGGAAATATGTACCAAACATCCCCCATCCCCTCTCATCTGTTCAAAAAAAATTCAGAAAGGTTTCAAAAGGAATTAAGTTCTGAACGTTTTCTAACCACGCGGGAAGGAATGCGAAGGGGTGAGGGAAGTTTGCCCCATAATTTTCAAGTATACACACCCCAAATAACATTCTGGGAAAATACCGACGAGATCTGAAGGGGTGAAATTTCTTTCCCAAAAATGAGCAAAGACTATAGTCTTTCCTTTTTTTTTCGAAGATTTTTCGACCCTCTCCGATTTCCTTAGGAAAATTTCAGAATGTAATATGAAGGCTAAAGACTTGAAAAATATGTGCCAAACATCCCCCATCCCCTCCCATCTGTTCAAAAAAAATTCAGAAAGGTTTCAAAAGGAATTAAGTTCTGAACGTTTTCTAACCACGCGGGAAGGAATGCGAAGGGGTGAGGGAAGTTTGCCCCATAATTTTCAAGTATACACACCCCAAATAACATTCTGGGAAAATACCGACGAGATCTGAAGGGGTGAAATTTCTTTCCCAAAAATGAGCAAAGACTATAGTCTTTCCTTTTTTTTTCGAAGATTTTTCGACCCTCTCCGATTTCCTTAGGAAAATTTCAGAATGTAATATGAAGGCTAAAGACTTGAAAAATATGTGCCAAACATCCCCCATCCCCTCCCATCTGTTCAAAAAAAATTCAGAAAGGTTTCAAAAGGAATTAAGTTCTGAACGTTTTCTAACCACGCGGGAAGGAATGCGAAGGGGTGAGGGAAGTTTGCCCCATAATTTTCAAGTGTACACACCCCAAATAACATTCTGGGAAAATACCGACGAGATCTGAAGGGGTGAAATTTTTTTCCAAAAAATGAGGAAAGACTATAGTCTTTGCTCTTTTTTTGGTAAAATTTTTCACCCTCTCCGATTTCCTTAGGAAATTCCCAGAATGTAATATGGAGTCTAAAGACTTGGGAAATATGTACCAAACATCCCCCATCCCCTCTCATCTGTTCAAAAAAAATTCAGAAAGGTTTCAAAAGGAATTAAGTTCTGAACGTTTTCTAACCACGCGGGAAGGAATGCGAAGGGGTGAGGGAAGTTTGCCCCATAATTTTCAAGTGTACACACCCCAAATAACATTCTGGGAAAATACCGACGAGATCTGAAGGGGTGAAATTTTTTTCCAAAAAATGAGGAAAGACTATAGTCTTTGCTCTTTTTTTGGTAAAATTTTTCACCCTCTCCGATTTCCTTAGGAAATTCCCAGAATGTAATATGGAGTCTAAAGACTTGGGAAATATGTACCAAACATCCCCCATCCCCTCTCATCTGTTCAAAAAAAATTCAGAAAGGTTTCAAAAGGAATTAAGTTCTGAACGTTTTCTAACCACGCGGGAAGGAATGCGAAGGGGTGAGGGAAGTTTGCCCCATAATTTTCAAGTGTACACACCCCAAATAACATTCTGGGAAAATACCGACGAGATCTGAAGGGGTGAAATTTTTTTCCAAAAAATGAGGAAAGACTATAGTCTTTGCTCTTTTTTTGGTAAAATTTTTCACCCTCTCCGATTTCCTTAGGAAATTCCCAGAATGTAATATGGAGTCTAAAGACTTGGGAAATATGTACCAAACATCCCCCATCCCCTCTCATCTGTTCAAAAAAAATTCAGAAAGGTTTCAAAAGGAATTAAGTTCTGAACGTTTTCTAACCACGCGGGAAGGAATGCGAAGGGGTGAGGGAAGTTTGCCCCATAATTTTCAAGTGTACACACCCCAAATAACATTCTGGGAAAATACCGACGAGATCTGAAGGGGTGAAATTTCTTTCCCAAAAATGAGCAAAGACTATAGTCTTTCCTTTTTTTTTCGAAGATTTTTCGACCCTCTCCGATTTCCTTAGGAAAATTTCAGAATGTAATATGAAGGCTAAAGACTTGAAAAATATGTGCCAAACATCCCCCATCCCCTCCCATCTGTTCAAAAAAAATTCAGAAAGGTTTCAAAAGGAATTAAGTTCTGAACGTTTTCTAACCACGCGGGAAGGAATGCGAAGGGGTGAGGGAAGTTTGCCCCATAATTTTCAAGTGTACACACCCCAAATAACATTCTGGGAAAATACCGACGAGATCTGAAGGGGTGAAATTTTTTTCCAAAAAATGAGGAAAGACTATAGTCTTTGCTCTTTTTTTGGTAAAATTTTTCACCCTCTCCGATTTCCTTAGGAAATTCCCAGAATGTAATATGGAGTCTAAAGACTTGGGAAATATGTACCAAACATCCCCCATCCCCTCTCATCTGTTCAAAAAAAATTCAGAAAGGTTTCAAAAGGAATTAAGTTCTGAACGTTTTCTAACCACGCGGGAAGGAATGCGAAGGGGTGAGGGAAGTTTGCCCCATAATTTTCAAGTGTACACACCCCAAATAACATTCTGGGAAAATACCGACGAGATCTGAAGGGGTGAAATTTTTTTACAGAAAATGAGGAAAGACTATAGTCTTTGCTCTTTTTTTGGTAAAATTTTTCACCCTCTCCGATTTCCTTAGGAAATTCCCAGAATGTAATATGGAGTCTAAAGACTTGGGAAATATGTACTAAACATCCCCCATCCCCTCTCATCTGTTCAAAAAAAATTCAGAAAGGTTTCAAAAGGAATTAAGTTCTGAACGTTTTCTAACCACGCGGGAAGGAATGCGAAGGGGTGAGGGAAGTTTGCCCCATAATTTTCAAGTGTACACACCCCAAATAACATTCTGGGAAAATACCGACGAGATCTGAAGGGGTGAAATTTTTTTCCAAAAAATGAGGAAAGACTATAGTCTTTGCTCTTTTTTTGGTAAAATTTTTCACCCTCTCCGATTTCCTTAGGAAATCCCAGAATGTAATATGGAGTCTAAAGACTTGGGAAATATGTACCAAACATCCCCCATCCCCTCTCATCTGTTCAAAAAAAATTCAGAAAGGTTTCAAAAGGAATTAAGTTCTGAACGTTTTCTAACCACGCGGGAAGGAATGCGAAGGGGTGAGGGAAGTTTGCCCCATAATTTTCAAGTGTACACACCCCAAATAACATTCTGGGAAAATACCGACGAGATCTGAATCGGTGAAATTTTTTTCCAAAAAATGAGGAAAGACTATAGTCTTTGCTCTTTTTTTGGTAAAATTTTTCACCCTCTCCGATTTCCTTAGGAAATTCCCAGAATGTAATATGGAGTCTAAAGACTTGGGAAATATGTACCAAACATCCCCCATCCCCTCTCATCTGTTCAAAAAAAATTCAGAAAGGTTTCAAAAGGAATTAAGTTCTGAACGTTTTCTAACCACGCGGGAAGGAATGCGAAGGGGTGAGGGAAGTTTGCCCCATAATTTTCAAGTGTACACACCCCAAATAACATTCTGGGAAAATACCGACGAGATCTGAAGGGGTGAAATTTTTTTCCAAAAAATGAGGAAAGACTATAGTCTTTGCTCTTTTTTTGGTAAAATTTTTCACCCTCTCCGATTTCCTTAGGAAATTCCCAGAATGTAATATGGAGTCTAAAGACTTGGGAAATATGTACCAAACATCCCCCATCCCCTCTCATCTGTTCAAAAAAAATTCAGAAAGGTTTCAAAAGGAATTAAGTTCTGAACGTTTTCTAACCACGCGGGAAGGAATGCGAAGGGGTGAGGGAAGTTTGCCCCATAATTTTCAAGTGTACACACCCCAAATAACATTCTGGGAAAATACCGACGAGATCTGAAGGGGTGAAATTTTTTTCCAAAAAATGAGGAAAGACTATAGTCTTTGCTCTTTTTTTGGTAAAATTTTTCACCCTCTCCGATTTCCTTAGGAAAATTTCAGAATGTAATATGAAGGCTAAAGACTTGAAAAATATGTGCCAAACATCCCCCATCCCCTCCCATCTGTTCAAAAAAAATTCAGAAAGTTTTCAAAAGGAATTAAGTTCTGAACGTTTTCTAACCACGCGGGAAGGAATGCGAAGGGGTGAGGGAAGTTTGCCCCATAATTTTCAAGTGTACACACCCCAAATAACATTCTGGGAAAATACCGACGAGATCTGAAGGGGTGAAATTTTTTTCCAAAAAATGAGGAAAGACTATAGTCTTTGCTCTTTTTTTGGTAAAATTTTTCACCCTCTCCGATTTCCTTAGGAAATTCCCAGAATGTAATATGGAGTCTAAAGACTTGGGAAATATGTACCAAACATCCCCCATCCCCTCTCATCTGTTCAAAAAAAATTCAGAAAGGTTTCAAAAGGAATTAAGTTCTGAACGTTTTCTAACCACGCGGGAAGGAATGCGAAGGGGTGAGGGAAGTTTGCCCCATAATTTTCAAGTGTACACACCCCAAATAACATTCTGGGAAAATACCGACGAGATCTGAAGGGGTGAAATTTTTTTCCAAAAAATGAGGAAAGACTATAGTCTTTGCTCTTTTTTTGGTAAAATTTTTCACCCTCTCCGATTTCCTTAGGAAATTCCCAGAATGTAATATGGAGTCTAAAGACTTGGGAAATATGTACCAAACATCCCCCATCCCCTCTCATCTGTTCAAAAAAAATTCAGAAAGGTTTCAAAAGGAATTAAGTTCTGAACGTTTTCTAACCACGCGGGAAGGAATGCGAAGGGGTGAGGGAAGTTTGCCCCATAATTTTCAAGTGTACACACCCCAAATAACATTCTGGGAAAATACCGACGAGATCTGAAGGGGTGAAATTTCTTTCCCAAAAATGAGCAAAGACTATAGTCTTTCCTTTTTTTTTCGAAGATTTTTCGACCCTCTCCGATTTCCTTAGGAAAATTTCAGAATGTAATATGAAGGCTAAAGCTTGAAAAATATGTGCCAAACATCCCCCATCCCCTCTCATCTGTTCAAAAAAAATTCAGAAAGGTTTCAAAAGGAATTAAGTTCTGAACGTTTTCTAACCACGCGGGAAGGAATGCGAAGGGGTGAGGGAAGTTTGCCCCATAATTTCCAAGTGTACACACCCCAAATAACATTCTGGGAAAATCGGGGCGAGATCTGAAGGGGTGAAATTTTTTTCCCAAAAATGAGCAAAGACTATAGTCTTCCTTTTTTTTTCGAAGATTTTTCGACCCTCTCCGATTTCCTTAGGACAATTTCAGAATGTAATATGAAGGCTAAAGACTTGAAAAATATGTGCCAAACATCCCCCATCCCCTCCCATCTGTTCAAAAAAAAATTCAGAAAGGTTTCAAAAGGAATTAAGTTCTGGACGTTTTCTAACCACGCGGGAAGGAATGCGAAGGGGTGAGGGAAGTTTGCCCCATAATTTTCAAGTGTACACACCCCAAATAACATTCTGGGAAAATACCGACGAGATCTGAAGGGGTGAAATTTCTTTCCCAAAAATGAGCAAAGACTATAGTCTTTCCTTTTTTTTTCGAAGATTTTTCGACCCTCTCCGATTTCCTTAGGAAATTCCCAGAATGTAATATGGAGTCTAAAGACTTGGGAAATATGTACCAAACATCCCCCATCCCCTCTCATCTGTTCAAAAAAAATTCAGAAAGGTTTCAAAAGGAATTAAGTTCTGAACGTTTTCTAACCACGCGGGAAGGAATGCGAAGGGGTGAGGGAAGTTTGCCCCATAATTTCCAAGTGTACACACCCCAAATAACATTCTGGGAAAATCGGGGCGAGATCTGAAGGGGTGAAATTTTTTTCCCAAAAATGAGCAAAGACTATAGTCTTCCTTTTTTTTTCGAAGATTTTTCGACCCTCTCCGATTTCCTTAGGAAAATTTCAGAATGTAATATGAAGGCTAAAACTTGAAAAATATGTGCCAAACATCCCCCATCCCCTCCCATCTGTTCAAAAAAAATTCAGAAAGGTTTCAAAAGGAATTAAGTTCTGAACGTTTTCTAACCACGCGGGAAGGAATGCGAAGGGGTGAGGGAAGTTTGCCCCATAATTTTCAAGTGTACACACCCCAAATAACATTCTGGGAAAATACCGACGAGATCTGAAGGGGTGAAATTTTTTTCCAAAAAATGAGGAAAGACTATAGTCTTTGCTCTTTTTTTGGTAAAATTTTTCACCCTCTCCGATTTCCTTAGGAAATTCCCAGAATGTAATATGGAGTCTAAAGACTTGGGAAATATGTACCAAACATCCCCCATCCCCTCCCATCTGTTCAAAAAAATTCAGAAAGGTTTCAAAAGGAATTAAGTTCTGAACGTTTTCTAACCACGCGGGAAGGAATGCGAAGCGGTGAGGGAAGTTTGCCCCATAATTTTCAAGTGTACACACCCCAAATAACATTCTGGGAAAATACCGACGAGATCTGAAGGGGTGAAATTTTTTTACAGAAAATGAGGAAAGACTATTAGTCTTTGCTCTTTTTTTGGTAAAATTTTTCACCCTCTCCGATTTCCTTAG
Organism: Hemicrepidius hirtus; assembly: GCA_963082805.1. Classification (NCBI taxonomy): domain Eukaryota; kingdom Metazoa; phylum Arthropoda; class Insecta; order Coleoptera; family Elateridae; genus Hemicrepidius; species Hemicrepidius hirtus. The sequence goes on from OY720165.1 coordinate 31,784,611, forward strand.
GAAATTCCCAGAATGTAATATGGAGTCTAAAGACTTGGGAAATATGTACCAAACATCCCCCATCCCCTCTCATCTGTTCAAAAAAAATTCAGAAAGGTTTCAAAAGGAATTAAGTTCTGAACGTTTTCTAACCACGCGGGAAGGAATGCGAAGGGGTGAGGGAAGTTTGCCCCATAATTTTCAAGTGTACACACCCCAAATAACATTCTGGGAAAATACCGACGAGATCTGAAGGGGTGAAATTTTTTTACAGAAAATGAGGAAAGACTATATAGTCTTTGCTCTTTTTTTGGTAAAATTTTTCACCCTCTCCGATTTCCTTAGGAAATTCCCAGAATGTAATATGGAGTCTAAAGACTTGGGAAATATGTACCAAACATCCCCCATCCCCTCCCATCTGTTCAAAAAAAATTCAGAAAGGTTTCAAAAGGAATTAAGTTCTGAACGTTTTCTAACCACGCGGGAAGGAATGCGAAGGGGTGAGGGAAGTTTGCCCCATAATTTTCAAGTGTACACACCCCAAATAACATTCTGGGAAAATACCGACGAGATCTGAAGGGGTGAAATTTTTTTACAGAAAATGAGGAAAGACTATAGTCTTTGCTCTTTTTTTGGTAAAATTTTTTACCCTCTCCGATTTCCTTAGGAAATTCCCAGAATGTAATATGGAGTCTAAAGACTTGGGAAATATGTACCAAACATCCCCCATCCCCTCTCATCTGTTCAAAAAAAATTCAGAAAGGTTTCAAAAGGAATTAAGTTCTGAACGTTTTCTAACCACGCGGGAAGGAATGCGAAGGGGTGAGGGAAGTTTGCCCCATAATTTTCAAGTGTACACACCCCAAATAACATTCTGGGAAAATACCGACGAGATCTGAAGGGGTGAAATTTTTTTCCAAAAAATGAGGAAAGACTATAGTCTTTGCTCTTTTTTTGGTAAAATTTTTCACCCTCTCCGATTGCCTTAGGAAATTCCCAGAATGTAATATGGAGTCTAAAGACTTGGGAAATATGTACCAAACATCCCCCATCCCCTCTCATCTGTTCAAAAAAAATTCAGAAAGGTTTCAAAAGGAATTAAGTTCTGAACGTTTTCTAACCACGCGGGAAGGAATGCGAAGGGGTGAGGGAAGTTTGCCCCATAATTTTCAAGTGTACACACCCCAAATAACATTCTGGGAAAATACCGACGAGATCTGAAGGGGTGAAATTTTTTTCCAAAAAATGAGGAAAGACTATAGTCTTTGCTCTTTTTTTGGTAAAATTTTTCACCCTCTCCGATTTCCTTAGGAAATTCCCAGAATGTAATATGGAGTCTAAAGACTTGGGAAATATGTACCAAACATCCCCCATCCCCTCTCATCTGTTCAAAAAAAATTCAGAAAGGTTTCAAAAGGAATTAAGTTCTGAACGTTTTCTAACCACGCGGGAAGGAATGCGAAGGGGTGAGGGAAGTTTGCCCCATAATTTTCAAGTGTACACACCCCAAATAACATTCTGGGAAAATACCGACGAGATCTGAAGGGGTGAAATTTCTTTCCCAAAAATGAGCAAAGACTATAGTCTTTCCTTTTTCTTTCGAAGATTTTTCGACCCTCTCCGATTTCCTTAGGAAAATTTCAGAATGTAATATGAAGGCTAAAGACTTGAAAAATATGTGCCAAACATCCCCCATCCCCTCTCATCTGTTCAAAAAAAATTCAGAAAGGTTTCAAAAGGAATTAAGTTCTGAACGTTTTCTAACCACGCGGGAAGGAATGCGAAGGGGTGAGGGAAGTTTGCCCCATAATTTTCAAGTGTACACACCCCAAATAACATTCTGGGAAAATACCGACGAGATCTGAAGGGGTGAAATTTTTTTCCAAAAAATGAGGAAAGACTATAGTCTTTGCTCTTTTTTTGGTAAAATTTTTCACCCTCTCCGATTTCCTTAGGAAATTCCCAGAATGTAATATGGAGTCTAAAGACTTGGGAAATATGTACCAAACATCCCCCATCCCCTCTCATCTGTTCAAAAAAAATTCAGAAAGGTTTCAAAAGGAATTAAGTTCTGAACGTTTTCTAACCACGCGGGAAGGAATGCGAAGGGGTGAGGGAAGTTTGCCCCATAATTTTCAAGTGTACACACCCCAAATAACATTCTGGGAAAATACCGACGAGATCTGAAGGGGTGAAATTTTTTTCCAAAAAATGAGGAAAGACTATAGTCTTTGCTCTTTTTTTGGTAAAATTTTTCACCCTCTCCGATTTCCTTAGGAAATTCCCAGAATGTAATATGGAGTCTAAAGACTTGGGAAATATGTACCAAACATCCCCCATCCCCTCTCATCTGTTCAAAAAAAATTCAGAAAGGTTTCAAAAGGAATTAAGTTCTGAACGTTTTCTAACCACGCGGGAAGGAATGCGAAGGGGTGAGGGAAGTTTGCCCCATAATTTTCAAGTGTACACACCCCAAATAACATTCTGGGAAAATACCGACGAGATCTGAAGGGGTGAAATTTTTTTCCAAAAAATGAGGAAAGACTATAGTCTTTGCTCTTTTTTTGGTAAAATTTTTCACCCTCTCCGATTTCCTTAGGAAAATTTCAGAATGTAATATGAAGGCTAAAGACTTGAAAAATATGTGCCAAACATCCCCCATCCCCTCCCATCTGTTCAAAAAAAATTCAGAAAGTTTTCAAAAGGAATTAAGTTCTGAACGTTTTCTAACCACGCGGGAAGGAATGCGAAGGGGTGAGGGAAGTTTGCCCCATAATTTTCAAGTGTACACACCCCAAATAACATTCTGGGAAAATACCGACGAGATCTGAAGGGGTGAAATTTTTTTCCAAAAAATGAGGAAAGACTATAGTCTTTGCTCTTTTTTTGGTAAAATTTTTCACCCTCTCCGATTTCCTTAGGAAATTCCCAGAATGTAATATGGAGTCTAAAGACTTGGGAAATATGTACCAAACATCCCCCATCCCCTCTCATCTGTTCAAAAAAAATTCAGAAAGGTTTCAAAAGGAATTAAGTTCTGAACGTTTTCTAACCACGCGGGAAGGAATGCGAAGGGGTGAGGGAAGTTTGCCCCATAATTTTCAAGTGTACACACCCCAAATAACATTCTGGGAAAATACCGACGAGATCTGAAGGGGTGAAATTTTTGGTAAAATTTTTCACCCTCTCCGATTTCCTTAGGAAATTCCCAGAATGTAATATGGAGTCTAAAGACTTGGGAAATATGTACCAAACATCCCCCATCCCCTCTCATCTGTTCAAAAAAAATTCAGAAAGGTTTCAAAAGGAATTAAGTTCTGAACGTTTTCTAACCACGCGGGAAGGAATGCGAAGGGGTGAGGGAAGTTTGCCCCATAATTTTCAAGTGTACACACCCCAAATAACATTCTGGGAAAATACCGACGAGATCTGAAGGGGTGAAATTTCTTTCCCAAAAATGAGCAAAGACTATAGTCTTTCCTTTTTTTTTCGAAGATTTTTCGACCCTCTCCGATTTCCTTAGGAAATTCCCAGAATGTAATATGGAGTCTAAAGACTTGGGAAATATGTACCAAACATCCCCCATCCCCTCTCATCTGTTCAAAAAAAATTCAGAAAGGTTTCAAAAGGAATTAAGTTCTGAACGTTTTCTAACCACGCGGGAAGGAATGCGAAGGGGTGAGGGAAGTTTGCCCCATAATTTCCAAGTGTACACACCCCAAATAACATTCTGGGAAAATCGGGGCGAGATCTGAAGGGGTGAAATTTTTTTCCCAAAAATGAGCAAAGACTATAGTCTTCCTTTTTTTTTCGAAGATTTTTCGACCCTCTCCGATTTCCTTAGGAAATTCCCAGAATGTAATATGGAGTCTAAAGACTTGGGAAATATGTACCAAACATCCCCCATCCCCTCCCATCTGTTCAAAAAAAATTCAGAAAGTTTTCAAAAGGAATTAAGTTCTGAACGTTTTCTAACCACGCGGGAAGGAATGCGAAGGGGTGAGGGAAGTTTGCCCCATAATTTTCAAGTGTACACACCCCAAATAACATTCTGGGAAAATACCGACGAGATCTGAAGGGGTGAAATTTCTTTCCCAAAAATGAGCAAAGACTATAGTCTTTCCTTTTTTTTTCGAAGATTTTTCGACCCTCTCCGATTTCCTTAGGAAATTCCCAGAATGTAATATGGAGTCTAAAGACTTGGGAAATATGTACCAAACATCCCCCATCCCCTCTCATCTGTTCAAAAAAAATTCAGAAAGGTTTCAAAAGGAATTAAGTTCTGAACGTTTTCTAACCACGCGGGAAGGAATGCGAAGGGGTGAGGGAAGTTTGCCCCATAATTTCCAAGTGTACACACCCCAAATAACATTCTGGGAAAATCGGGGCGAGATCTGAAGGGGTGAAATTTTTTTCCCAAAAATGAGCAAAGACTATAGTCTTCCTTTTTTTTTCGAAGATTTTTCGACCCTCTCCGATTTCCTTAGGAAATTCCCAGAATGTAATATGGAGTCTAAAGACTTGGGAAATATGTACCAAACATCCCCCATCCCCTCTCATCTGTTCAAAAAAAATTCAGAAAGGTTTCAAAAGGAAATAAGTTCTGAACGTTTTCTAACCACGCGGGAAGGAATGCGAAGGGGTGAGGGAAGTTTGCCCCATAATTTTCAAGTGTACACACCCCAAATAACATTCTGGGAAAATACCGACGAGATCTGAAGGGGTGAAATTTTTTTACAGAAAATGAGGAAAGACTGTAGTCTTTGCTCTTTTTTTGGTAAAATTTTTCACCCTCTCCGATTTCCTTAGGAAATTCCCAGAATGTAATATGGAGTCTAAAGACTTGGGAAATATGTACCAAACATCCCCCATCCCCTCCCATCTGTTCAAAAAAAATTCAGAAAGGTTTCAAAAGGAATTAAGTTCTGAACGTTTTCTAACCACGCGGGAAGGAATGCGAAGGGGTGAGGGAAGTTTGCCCCATAATTTTCAAGTGTACACACCCCAAATAACATTCTGGGAAAATACCGACGAGATCTGAAGGGGTGAAATTTTTTTACAGAAAATGAGGAAAGACTATAGTCTTTGCTCTTTTTTTGGTAAAATTTTTCACCCTCTCCGATTTCCTTAGGAAATTCCCAGAATGTAATATGGAGTCTAAAGACTTGGGAAATATGTACCAAACATCCCCCATCCCCTCTCATCTGTTCAAAAAAAATTCAGAAAGGTTTCAAAAGGAATTAAGTTCTGAACGTTTTCTAACCACGCGGGAAGGAATGCGAAGGGGTGAGGGAAGTTTGCCCCATAATTTTCAAGTGTACACACCCCAAATAACATTCTGGGAAAATACCGACGAGATCTGAAGGGGTGAAATTTTTTTCCAAAAAATGAGGAAAGACTATAGTCTTTGCTCTTTTTTTGGTAAAATTTTTCACCCTCTCCGATTTCCTTAGGAAATTCCCAGAATGTAATATGGAGTCTAAAGACTTGGGAAATATGTACCAAACATCCCCCATCCCCTCTCATCTGTTCAAAAAAAATTCAGAAAGGTTTCAAAAGGAATTAAGTTCTGAACGTTTTCTAACCACGCGGGAAGGAATGCGAAGGGGTGAGGGAAGTTTGCCCCATAATTTTCAAGTGTACACACCCCAAATAACATTCTGGGAAAATACCGACGAGATCTGAAGGGGTGAAATTTTTTTCCAAAAAATGAGGAAAGACTATAGTCTTTGCTCTTTTTTTGGTAAAATTTTTCACCCTTTCCGATTTCCTTAGGAAATTCCCAGAATGTAATATGGAGTCTAAAGACTTGGGAAATATGTACCAAACATCCCCCATCCCCTCTCATCTGTTCAAAAAAAATTCAGAAAGGTTTCAAAAGGAATTAAGTTCTGAACGTTTTCTAACCACGCGGGAAGGAATGCGAAGGGGTGAGGGAAGTTTGCCCCATAATTTTCAAGTGTACACACCCCAAATAACATTCTGGGAAAATACCGACGAGATCTGAAGGGGTGAAATTTCTTTCCCAAAAATGAGCAAAGACTATAGTCTTTCCTTTTTCTTTCGAAGATTTTTCGACCCTCTCCGATTTCCTTAGGAAAATTTCAGAATGTAATATGAAGGCTAAAGACTTGAAAAATATGTGCCAAACATCCCCCATCCCCTCCCTTCTGTTCAAAAAAAATTCAGAAAGTTTTCAAAAGGAATTAAGTTCTGAACGTTTTCTAACCACGCGGGAAGGAATGCGAAGGGGTGAGGGAAGTTTGCCCCATAATTTTCAAGTGTACACACCCCAAATAACATTCTGGGAAAATACCGACGAGATCTGAAGGGGTGAAATTTTTTTCCAAAAAATGAGGAAAGACTATAGTCTTTGCTCTTTTTTTGGTAAAATTTTTCACCCTCTCCGATTTCCTTAGGAAATTCCCAGAATGTAATATGGAGTCTAAAGACTTGGGAAATATGTACCAAACATCCCCCATCCCCTCCCATCTGTTCAAAAAAAATTCAGAAAGGTTTCAAAAGGAATTAAGTTCTGAACGTTTTCTAACCACGCGGGAAGGAATGCGAAGGGGTGAGGGAAGTTTGCCCCATAATTTTCAAGTGTACACACCCCAAATAACATTCTGGGAAAATACCGACGAGATCTGAAGGGGTGAAATATTTTTCCAAAAAATGAGGAAAGACTATAGTCTTTGCTCTTTTTTTGGTAAAATTTTTCACCCTCTCCGATTTCCTTAGGAAATTCCCAGAATGTAATATGGAGTCTAAAGACTTGGGAAATATGTACCAAACATCCCCCATCCCCTCCCATCTGTTAAAAAAAAATTCAGAAAAGTTTCAAAAGGAATTAAGTTCTGAACGTTTTCTAACCACGCGGGAAGGAATGCGAAGGGGTGAGGGAAGTTTGCCCCATAATTTTCAAGTGTACACACCCCAAATAACATTCTGGGAAAATACCGACGAGATCTGAAGGGGTGAAATATTTTTCCAAAAAATGAGGAAAGACTATAGTCTTTGCTCTTTTCTTGGTAAAATTTTTCACCCTCTCCGATTTCCTTAGGAAATTCCCAGAATGTAATATGGAGTCTAAAGACTTGGGAAATATGTACCAAACATCCCCCATCCCCTCCCATCTGTTCAAAAAAAATTCAGAAAGGTTTCAAAAGGAATTAAGTTCTGAACGTTTTCTAACCACGCGGGAAGGAATGCGAAGGGGTGAGGGAAGTTTGCCCCATAATTTTCAAGTGTACACACCCCAAATAACATTCTGGGAAAATACCGACGAGATCTGAAGGGGTGAAATTTTTTTCCAAAAAATGAGGAAAGACTATAGTCTTTGCTCTTTTTTTGATAAAATTTTTCACCCTCTCCGATTTCCTTAGGAAATTCCCAGAATGTAATATGGAGTCTAAAGACTTGGGAAATATGTACCAAACATCCCCCATCCCCTCTCATCTGTTCAAAAAAAATTCAGAAAGGTTTCAAAAGGAATTAAGTTCTGAACGTTTTCTAACCACGCGGGAAGGAATGCGAAGGGGTGAGGGAAGTTTGCCCCATAATTTTCAAGTGTACACACCCCAAATAACATTCTGGGAAAATACCGACGAGATCTGAAGGGGTGAAATATTTTTCCAAAAAATGAGGAAAGACTATAGTCTTTGCTCTTTTTTTGGTAAAATTTTTCACCCTCTCCGATTTCCTTAGGAAATTCCCAGAATGTAATATGGAGTCTAAAGACTTAGGAAATATGTACCAAACATCCCCCATCCCCTCCCATCTGTTCAAAAAAAATTCAGAAAGGTTTCAAAAGGAATTAAGTTCTGAACGTTTTCTAACCACGCGGGAAGGAATGCGAAGGGGTGAGGGAAGTTTGCCCCATAATTTTCAAGTGTACACACCCCAAATAACATTCTGGGAAAATACCGACGAGATCTGAAGGGGTGAAATTTTTTTACAGAAAATGAGGAAAGACTATAGTCTTTGCTCTTTTTTTGGTAAAATTTTTCACCCTCTCCGATTTCCTTAGGAAATTCCCAGAATGTAATATGGAGTCTAAAGACTTGGGAAATATGTACCAAACATCCCCCATCCCCTCCCATCTGTTAAAAAAAAATTCAGAAAGGTTTCAAAAGGAATTAAGTTCTGAACGTTTTCTAACCACGCGGGAAGGAATGCGAAGGGGTGAGGGAAGTTTGCCCCATAATTTTCAAGTGTACACACCCCAAATAACATTCTGGGAAAATACCGACGAGATCTGAAGGGGTGAAATTTCTTTCCCAAAAATGAGCAAAGACTATAAGTCTTTCCTTTTTTTTTCGAAGATTTTTCGACCCTCTCCGATTTCCTTAGGAAAATTTCAGAATGTAATATGAAGGCTAAAGCTTGAAAAATATGTGCCAAACATCCCCCATCCCCTCCCATCTGTTCAAAAAAAATTCAGAAAGGTTTCAAAAGGAATTAAGTTCTGAACGTTTTCTAACCACGCGGGAAGGAATGCGAAGGGGTGAGGGAAGTTTGCCCCATAATTTTCAAGTGTACACACCCCAAATAACATTCTGGGAAAATACCGACGAGATCTGAAGGGGTGAAATATTTTTCCAAAAAATGAGGAAAGACTATAGTCTTTGCTCTTTTTTTGGTAAAATTTTTCACCCTCTCCGATTTCCTTAGGAAATTCCCAGAATGTAATATGGAGTCTAAAGACTTGGGAAATATGTACCAAACATCCCCCATCCATTCCCATCTGTTCAAAAAAAATTCAGAAAGGTTTCAAAAGGAATTAAGTTCTGAACGTTTTCTAACCACGCGGGAAGGAATGCGAAGGGGTGAGGGAAGTTTGCCCCATAATTTTCAAGTGTACACACCCCAAATAACATTCTGGGAAAATACCGACGAGATCTGAAGGGGTGAAATTTTTTTCCAAAAAATGAGGAAAGACTATAGTCTTTGCTCTTTTTTTGGTAAAATTTTTCACCCTCTCCGATTTCCTTACGAAATTCCCAAAATGTAATATGGAGTCTAAAGACTTGGGAAATATGTACCAAACATCCCCCATCCCCTCCCATCTGTTCAAAAAAAATTCAGAAAGGTTTCAAAAGGAATTAAGTTCTGAACGTTTTCTAACCACGCGGGAAGGAATGCGAAGCGGTGAGGGAAGTTTGCCCCATAATTTTCAAGTGTACACACCCCAAATAACATTCTGGGAAAATACCGACGAGATCTGAAGGGGTGAAATTTTTTTCCAAAAAATGAGGAAAGACTATAGTCTTTGCTCTTTTTTTGGTAAAATTTTTCACCCTCTCCGATTTCCTTAGGAAATTCCCAGAATGTAATATGGAGTCTAAAGACTTGGGAAATATGTACCAAACATCCCCCATCCCCTCTCATCCGTTCAAAAAAAATTCAGAAAGGTTTCAAAAGGAATTAAGTTCTGAACGTTTTCTAACCACGCGGGAAGGAATGCGAAGGGGTGAGGGAAGTTTGCCCCATAATTTTCAAGTGTACACACCCCAAATAACATTCTGGGAAAATACCGACGAGATCTGAAGGGGTGAAATTTTTTTCCAAAAAATGAGGAAAGACTATAGTCTTTGCTCTTTTTTTGGTAAAATTTTTCACCCTCTCCGATTTCCTTAGGAAATTCCCAGAATGTAATATGGAGTCTAAAGACTTGGGAAATATGTACCAAACATCCCCCATCCCCTCCCATCTGTTCAAAAAAAATTCAGAAAGGTTTCAAAAGGAATTAAGTTCTGAACGTTTTCTAACCACGCGGGAAGGAATGTGAAGGGGTGAGGGAAGTTTGCCCCATAATTTTCAAGTGTACACACCCCAAATAACATTCTGGGAAAATACCGACGAGATCTGAAGGGGTGAAATATTTTTCCAAAAAATGAGGAAAGACTATAGTCTTTGCTCTTTTTTTGGTAAAATTTTTCACCCTCTCCGATTTCCTTAGGAAATTCCCAGAATGTAATATGGAGTCTAAAGACTTGGGAAATATGTACCAAACATCCCCCATCCCCTCCCATCTGTTAAAAAAAAATTCAGAAAAGTTTCAAAAGGAATTAAGTTCTGAACGTTTTCTAACCACGCGGGAAGGAATGCGAAGGGGTGAGGGAAGTTTGCCCCATAATTTTCAAGTGTACACACCCCAAATAACATTCTGGGAAAATACCGACGAGATCTGAAGGGGTGAAATATTTTTCCAAAAAATGAGGAAAGACTATAGTCTTTGCTCTTTTCTTGGTAAAATTTTTCACCCTCTCCGATTTCCTTAGGAAATTCCCAGAATGTAATATGGAGTCTAAAGACTTGGGAAATATGTACCAAACATCCCCCATCCCCTCCCATCTGTTCAAAAAAAATTCAGAAAGGTTTCAAAAGGAATTAAGTTCTGAACGTTTTCTAACCACGCGGGAAGGAATGCGAAGGGGTGAGGGAAGTTTGCCCCATAATTTTCAAGTGTACACACCCCAAATAACATTCTGGGAAAATACCGACGAGATCTGAAGGGGTGAAATTTTTTTCCAAAAAATGAGGAAAGACTATAGTCTTTGCTCTTTTTTTGGTAAAATTTTTCACCCTCTCCGATTTCCTTAGGAAATTTCCAGAATGTAATATGGAGTCTAAAGACTTGGGAAATATGTACCAAACATCCCCCATCCCCTCCCATCTGTTCAAAAAAAATTCAGAAAGGTTTCAAAAGGAATTAAGTTCTGAACATTTTCTAACCACGCGGGAAGGAATGCGAATGGGTGAGGGAAGTTTGCCCCATAATTTTCAAGTGTACACACCCCAAATAACATTCTGGGAAAATACCGACGAGATCTGAAGGGGTGAAATTTTTTTCCAAAAAATGAGGAAAGACTATAGTCTTTGCTCTTTTTTTGGTAAAATTTTTCACCCTCTCCGATTTCCTTAGGAAATTCCCAGAATGTAATATGGAGTCTAAAGACTTGGGAAATATGTACCAAACATCCCCCATCCCCTCTCATCTGTTCAAAAAAAATTCAGAAAGGTTTCAAAAGGAATTAAGTTCTGAACGGTTTCTAACCACGCGGGAAGGAATGCGAAGGGGTGAGGGAAGTTTGCCCCATAATTTTCAAGTGTACACACCCCAAATAACATTCTGGGAAAATACCGACGAGATCTGAAGGGGTGAAATATTTTTCCAAAAAATGAGGAAAGACTATAGTCTTTGCTCTTTTTTTGGTAAAATTTTTCACCCTCTCCGATTTCCTTAGGAAATTCCCAGAATGTAATATGGAGTCTAAAGACTTGGGAAATATGTACCAAACATCCCCCATCCCCTCCCATCTGTTAAAAAAAAATTCAGAAAGGTTTCAAAAGGAATTAAGTTCTGAACGTTTTCTAACCACGCGGGAAGGAATGCGAAGGGGTGAGGGAAGTTTGCCCCATAATTTTCAAGTGTACACACCCCAAATAACATTCTGGGAAAATACCGACGAGATCTGAAGGGGTGAAATTTCTTTCCCAAAAATGAGCAAAGACTATAAGTCTTTCCTTTTTTTTTCGAAGATTTTTCGACCCTCTCCGATTTCCTTAGGAAAATTTCAGAATGTAATATGAAGGCTAAAGCTTGAAAAATATGTGCCAAACATCCCCCATCCCCTCCCATCTGTTCAAAAAAAATTCAGAAAGGTTTCAAAAGGAATTAAGTTCTGAACGTTTTCTAACCACGCGGGAAGGAATGCGAAGGGGTGAGGGAAGTTTGCCCCATAATTTTCAAGTGTACACACCCCAAATAACATTCTGGGAAAATACCGACGAGATCTGAAGGGGTGAAATATTTTTCCAAAAAATGAGGAAAGACTATAGTCTTTGCTCTTTTTTTGGTAAAATTTTTCACCCTCTCCGATTTCCTTAGGAAATTCCCAGAATGTAATATGGAGTCTAAAGACTTGGGAAATATGTACCAAACATCCCCCATCCATTCCCATCTGTTCAAAAAAAATTCAGAAAGGTTTCAAAAGGAATTAAGTTCTGAACGTTTTCTAACCACGCGGGAAGGAATGCGAAGGGGTGAGGGAAGTTTGCCCCATAATTTTCAAGTGTACACACCCCAAATAACATTCTGGGAAAATACCGACGAGATCTGAAGGGGTGAAATTTTTTTCCAAAAAATGAGGAAAGACTATAGTCTTTGCTCTTTTTTTGGTAAAATTTTTCACCCTCTCCGATTTCCTTACGAAATTCCCAAAATGTAATATGGAGTCTAAAGACTTGGGAAATATGTACCAAACATCCCCCATCCCCTCCCATCTGTTCAAAAAAAATTCAGAAAGGTTTCAAAAGGAATTAAGTTCTGAACGTTTTCTAACCACGCGGGAAGGAATGCGAAGCGGTGAGGGAAGTTTGCCCCATAATTTTCAAGTGTACACACCCCAAATAACATTCTGGGAAAATACCGACGAGATCTGAAGGGGTGAAATTTTTTTCCAAAAAATGAGGAAAGACTATAGTCTTTGCTCTTTTTTTGGTAAAATTTTTCACCCTCTCCGATTTCCTTAGGAAATTTCCAGAATGTAATATGGAGTCTAAAGACTTGGGAAATATGTACCAAACATCCCCCATCCCCTCCCATCTGTTCAAAAAAAATTCAGAAAGGTTTCAAAAGGAATTAAGTTCTGAACGTTTTCTAACCACGCGGGAAGGAATGCGAATGGGTGAGGGAAGTTTGCCCCATAATTTTCAAGTGTACACACCCCAAATAACATTCTGGGAAAATACCGACGAGATCTGAAGGGGTGAAATTTTTTTACAGAAAATGAGGAAAGACTATAGTCTTTGCTCTTTTTTTGGTACAATTTTTCACCCTCTCCGATTTCCTTAGGAAATTCCCAGAATGTAATATGGAGTCTAAAGACTTGGGAAATATGTACCAAACATCCCCCATCCCCTCCCATCTGTTAAAAAAAAATTCAGAAAGGTTTCAAAAGGAATTAAGTTCTGAACGTTTTCTAACCACGCGGGAAGGAATGCGAAGGGGTGAGGGAAGTTTGCCCCATAATTTTCAAGTGTACACACCCCAAATAACATTCTGGGAAAATACCGACGAGATCTGAAGGGGTGAAATATTTTTCCAAAAAATGAGGAAAGACTATAGTCTTTGCTCTTTTTTTGGTAAAATTTTTCACCCTCTCCGATTTCCTTAGGAAATTCCCAGAATGTAATATGGAGTCTAAAGACTTGGGAAATATGTACCAAACATCCCCCATCCCCTCCCATCTGTTCAAAAAAAATTCAGAAAGGTTTCAAAAGGAATTAAGTTCTGAACGTTTTCTAACCACGCGGGAAGGAATGCGAAGGGGTGAGGGAAGTTTGCCCCATAATTTTCAAGTGTACACACCCCAAATAACATTCTGGGAAAATACCGACGAGATCTGAAGGGGTGAAATTTTTTTACAGAAAATGAGGAAAGACTATAGTCTTTGCTCTTTTTTTGGTAAAATTTTTCACCCTCTCCGATTTCCTTAGGAAATTCCCAGAATGTAATATGGAGTCTAAAGACTTGGGAAATATGTACCAAACATCCCCCATCCCCTCCCATCTGTTAAAAAAAAATTCAGAAAGGTTTCAAAAGGAATTAAGTTCAGAACGTTTTCTAACCACGCGGGAAGGAATGCGAAGGGGTGAGGGAAGTTTGCCCCATAATTTTCAAGTGTACACACCCCAAATAACATTCTGGGAAAATACCGACGAGATCTGAAGGGGTGAAATTTTTTTACAGAAAATGAGGAAAGACTATAGTCTTTGCTCTTTTCTTGGTAAAATTTTTCACCCTCTCCGATTTCCTTAGGAAATTCCCAGAATGTAATATGGAGTCTAAAGACTTGGGAAATATGTACCAAACATCCCCCATCCCCTCCCATCTGTTAAAAAAAAAATCAGAAAGGTTTCAAAAGGAATTAAGTTCTGAACGTTTTCTAACCACGCGGGAAGGAATGCGAAGGGGTGAGGGAAGTTTGCCCCATAATTTTCAAGTGTACACACCCCAAATAACATTCTGGGAAAATACCGACGAGATCTGAAGGGGTGAAATATTTTTCCAAAAAATGAGGAAAGACTATAGTCTTTGCTCTTTTTTTGGTAAAATTTTTCACCCTCTCCGATTTCCTTAGGAAATTCCCAGAATGTAATATGGAGTCTAAAGACTTGGGAAATATGTACCAAACATCCCCCATCCCCTCCCATCTGTTCAAAAAAAATTCAGAAAGGTTTCAAAAGGAATTAAGTTCTGAACGTTTTCTAACCACGCGGGAAGGAATGCGAAGGGGTGAGGGAAGTTTGCCCCATAATTTTCAAGTGTACACACCCCAAATAACATTCTGGGAAAATACCGACGAGATCTGAAGGGGTGAAATTTTTTTACAGAAAATGAGGAAAGACTATAGTCTTTGCTCTTTTTTTGGTAAAATTTTTCACCCTCTCCGATTTCCTTAGGAAATTCCCAGAATGTAATATGGAGTCTAAAGACTTGGGAAATATGTACCAAACATCCCCCATCCCCTCTCATCTGTTCAAAAAAAATTCAGAAAGGTTTCAAAAGGAATTAAGTTCTGAACGTTTTCTAACCACGCGGGAAGGAATGCGAAGGGGTGAGGGAAGTTTGCCCCATAATTTTCAAGTGTACACACCCCAAATAACATTCTGGGAAAATACCGACGAGATCTGAAGGGGTGAAATTTTTTTCCAAAAAATGAGGAAAGACTATAGTCTTTGCTCTTTTTTTGGTAAAATTTTTCACCCTCTCCGATTTCCTTAGGAAATTCCCAGAATGTAATATGGAGTCTAAAGACTTGGGAAATATGTACCAAACATCCCCCATCCCCTCTCATCTGTTCAAAAAAAATTCAGAAAGGTTTCAAAAGGAATTAAGTTCTGAACGTTTTCTAACCACGCGGGAAGGAATGCGAAGGGGTGAGGGAAGTTTGCCCCATAATTTTCAAGTGTACACACCCCAAATAACATTCTGGGAAAATACCGACGAGATCTGAAGGGGTGAAATTTCTTTCCCAAAAATGAGCAAAGACTATAGTCTT
This sequence comes from Hemicrepidius hirtus, assembly GCA_963082805.1. Classification (NCBI taxonomy): domain Eukaryota; kingdom Metazoa; phylum Arthropoda; class Insecta; order Coleoptera; family Elateridae; genus Hemicrepidius; species Hemicrepidius hirtus. The sequence goes on from OY720165.1 coordinate 31,799,658, forward strand.
TCCTTTTTTTTTCGAAGATTTTTCGACCCTCTCCGATTTCCTTAGGAAAATTTCAGAATGTAATATGAAGGCTAAAGACTTGAAAAATATGTGCCAAACATCCCCCATCCCCTCCCATCTGTTCAAAAAAAATTCAGAAAGGTTTCAAAAGGAATTAAGTTCTGAACGTTTTCTAACCACGCGGGAAGGAATGCGAAGGGGTGAGGGAAGTTTGCCCCATAATTTTCAAGTATACACACCCCAAATAACATTCTGGGAAAATACCGACGAGATCTGAAGGGGTGAAATTTCTTTCCCAAAAATGAGCAAAGACTATAAGTCTTTCCTTTTTTTTTCGAAGATTTTTCGACCCTCTCCGATTTCCTTAGGAAAATTTCAGAATGTAATATGAAGGCTAAAGACTTGAAAAATATGTGCCAAACATCCCCCATCCCCTCCCATCTGTTCAAAAAAAATTCAGAAAGTTTTCAAAAGGAATTAAGTTCTGAACGTTTTCTAACCACGCGGGAAGGAATGCGAAGGGGTGAGGGAAGTTTGCCCCATAATTTTCAAGTGTACACACCCCAAATAACATTCTGGGAAAATACCGACGAGATCTGAAGGGGTGAAATTTTTTTCCAAAAAATGAGGAAAGACTATAGTCTTTGCTCTTTTTTTGGTAAAATTTTTCACCCTCTCCGATTTCCTTAGGAAATTCCCAGAATGTAATATGGAGTCTAAAGACTTGGGAAATATGTACCAAACATCCCCCATCCCCTCTCATCTGTTCAAAAAAAATTCAGAAAGGTTTCAAAAGGAATTAAGTTCTGAACGTTTTCTAACCACGCGGGAAGGAATGCGAAGGGGTGAGGGAAGTTTGCCCCATAATTTTCAAGTGTACACACCCCAAATAACATTCTGGGAAAATACCGACGAGATCTGAAGGGGTGAAATTTTTTTCCAAAAAATGAGGAAAGACTATAGTCTTTGCTCTTTTTTTGGTAAAATTTTTCACCCTCTCCGATTTCCTTAGGAAATTCCCAGAATGTAATATGGAGTCTAAAGACTTGGGAAATATGTACCAAACATCCCCCATCCCCTCCCATCTGTTAAAAAAAATTCAGAAAGGTTTGAAAAGGAATTAAGTTCTGAACTTTTTTCTTAATTTTAATTATTTAAAAATATCGTTCAGATAATTTTAATTATTTAAAAATATCGTTCAGATAATTTTAATTATTTAAAAATATCGCTTAGATAATTTTAATTATTTAAAAATATCGTTCAGATAATTTTAAATCACGATTTAAAAATATCGTTGAGATAATTTTAATTCGTTTAGATAATGGAAATTGGCGCCATCAGGCGTGTGAATAATACTTTGAAGTTTTGTTAGTAATTTTAAGTTCGTCACACATTTTGTGGCAGCACTGGAAATTTTTACCACTTTGACATTGTTTCTGGCGGGAACGCTACACGTTGTTAGTTTGCGGCTATAATTTTATGTATGTTTAGCGAAGTGGTTGTTGTACGTTCTTAAACCCTAATTAATTACATTGACTTAATGTCGAATCCAATAGAAACAATACCTAATGCAGCAAACGCCGCTGCTTCTACAAGCACGCTTGAAGAATCTAACGCTTGCGTTAGAAATTTATTGGAAAATACAAGAGCCATGTTTAGTCCGGACCGCGTTAGGTCGCCTGCTAGTGGATCGGCAACCCCTAGCAGGAGAGGACGAAAAAAGTTAAATTTTTTTAAGAAAAAAGTTTTTCTGATGAAATTAGCTCAGTGTGACTTTCTACCAGGTGTAAGTGAGCAGACGTTTTTGAAACGCAGATGTTTAGGTAAGAAAGTTTATCATAATTATAACTTATACCGACGTTATGTCGGCGCCGTGTTTGTCAGCGACAAAACGGCGCTGACAAATAGGCGCAGACAAAAATGGCGCTATGACAGAACAGCGCAGACAAAAACGGCGCCAACAAAAAAGGCGATGCGACGAAAAAAGCTGAGCGTATGTATTCACAAGTCCACTGGGCTGGTGAAAAATAATTCTCAAACTGCAACTAACCTAAAGTCAGTGGGGCGCCCCAAATTAATACAAGAAGTTTACCAGATTTTGAAAATAATGTAAGGAATAATGATAGTACTCGTTTGGAGCGTGGCCCTCGTTGTATCTCTAGCACCCCAAATTCCGCACCATGACAATATTTAGGCGCCGTTTCATCGCAGCGCCCTTATTGTTAGCGCCTTTTTGTCCGCGTCGTTATGTCAGCGCCGTTTTTGTCCGCGCTGTTATGTCGTGATAGGACTTATAACTAGTGCCTGGAATATTTATAGATATATCGATATTATCGATATATCGATAATATCGATAGAAATTTGTTATCGATAACCGATATTAAATTTTCAATATCGCCCACCACTACTTATAACTAAATAATGTATTGAAAAATTCTAGGTCAAGCAAAGGAATTATGTGAAATCAATAGGAGTTGGACGATGGGCAAAATTAAGCAAAAATTAATAGCGTCATATCCTCCGCATATTGCTAATCTCTTAAATATGTCCGATTTTTGTGTTGCCAAATGTGACAAACAAAAAAAGTTGTACCTTTTGCAAAATATAAATAATGGGGCGGAGCTAGAACATCAAGTAGGAAATGGATCAATAATATTGATTCCTAACACAAGTTTTCCGAATGACTTACCCTTATCAACTGAACTAAGAGCTGAAAAACTTAAATCAGACTCAGAACATAATTCAGATTCAGATTCAGATTTTGTTTCTACATGTATGTATCTATATTTATTGGATATACCTAATTTTTCTGGTAATTAAAATTTAATTATTACATTATAGCTTTTACATCACGGAACAGAGATAGACGAGTACAAGCACAAAGTTTAAACTTAGAATCATCCAACCCAAATGCTGAACAGAGTGAGTTTTTGTTATATTCAAATATTCTTTTATCGTATTCAAGCAGAAAGAGTTTACGTGTTCCTATTTGGTTTCCCAAGAGATGGTAGTAAAGTATTGTAGAACATGCAGAATATTAATAAAATTTGAGTTCCCACAAATTTTCAGATTATTTCATAAAGTTGTAGTAACGCCATCAGCATTCTAGGGATTTCCAACAGAAAGGCCTGTCAGCCAATTTATCTGCAACATCAATAATCATAAATTGATAAGTCGGTCAGTTATCGATATATTTGACCAAGAAACAACCTTACTTGTGAACTTAATATATTATCTTATCTAGCTTTACCTTGTTGAAGTCCATTTTAAAATAAAATAAACAAAACTACAATTTATATGTTAAGTACTAAAGTTTAAAATGTTTTTAAAATGAAATAGGTACTAATTGAAATGCATTTTATTTTTGGTGGGATCTTAGGGACAATTATTTGGGTATCCAAATATCGAACGCACTCAAATTTAAATTGAGAATGAAAACTACATAATTTCAATGTTGGTATTTGTTTAAATTTCAGTTGGTTTACGGCAACAAGAATCACCTCAGCCTCAATGTAGCCAGCATTTACTGCCGAGAAATTTGGCAAGACAAAGTGAAGTAATTTTGCCAGATATCACTAATCTAATTGAAGATGATAATGAAAATGGACATTTACTTGGCAACTTAGAGGCCATTGAAAACAACAGTGATTCCGAACTTTTATCAGAGTTAGGTAGGTGCAGTAAAAGTGATTAATAACTCTATTGCACCAATAAAGTAAGGGTAGTAATACTCGGGGTGCATTAATTTTGTAGTTCATCTTCGGCTCTTGTTAACTATTCATCCATATAATTACTCTTTTTATTTCATTTTGTGTTTTAGAAATGCCTACCCTTGAACCTGATGCCCCTATCAAGTTTGTCGATGTGAGGAGAGAAGATGTAGTAGACGAAATGTTTAACATTTATAAAGACGAAACAGTGTTGTTGCAAAGCTTATCGGTTAAATTTATAGGCGAGCATGGTATCGATGCTGGTGGACCTACAAATGAACTGTTCACCATCTTTTGGCAACACCTGTTTTCACGATCGCTTTACTTCAAAGGTAACGATGTCGTTGTCGCTTATCTCCCCATCCATAAAATAAAGAAAAACAAAGAAAACTTCATTATACTAGGTCGTATATTATCACATATGATAGTTTTAACTGGTAGCTTACCAATAAAATTAGCAAGATACACGTACATCATGTTAGCGGGAAAAGAAGAGGAAATGTTCAACAAATCTCTTTTATTGCAAGATTTCCTATTCATGCTTACAGTGGCTGAAAGAAGATTGGTTTCAAAAGCATTGAAAAGTTTTTCCAACCTCACGTCTTCTGAAAAGAGTAGGTTAACTGCTCTTTTTACAGCTAACAATTACAACGATTTACCAAATGAAGAAGAAATAGAAGAACAAGTGTTATGTATAGCGGAGAAAAACATTATAAGAGATCCTGCAGAATTCATCAATCAAATGAAAAAAGGTTTGTCTACAAAGTTGAAGATGGACTTTTTAAAGAACATTTCAGCAGAAAATATTAACAAGTTATGGAAAAGGTTACAACCAACTGCTGAGAAGGTAATGGAATGTTTAGTTATGGAGACTCCATATGCTACTAATGAGGAAGAAAAAACTTTCTTTTTTCTTCAAAATTATGTTGGGTCTTTATCATCAGAGCAGTTGTCTTGTTTTTTATTGTTTGTGACAGCGTCAGTTCATATGCCTGATAAAATAACTGTAACTTTTCATCAGCAAAGTGGACTAGGCCGCAGACCCATTGCCCACACATGCGGCAACGTGTTAGAAATAGCTTCTAATTATGACAATCAACAGGTTTTCAATTTAGAGTTCGAAGATTATTTACGTAGTGAAAATGCATTTGAATACAGTATGATATAAGTAGTATTACCTTGACTAGTGTGGTAGCAGCCAAATAAGTAAAACCAAAAATCAGAGTAGGTATTTATATTTTTAAAATATTTTGTTGTGCTGTTCTGTTTGTAATTCATTTAAGGTGGTTTCTTAAAACACTCTAAAAATTTGTAGTTATCAACAGTAATGATATGATTGATATGTTACGCATATCTGCAGAAAATCCTTTTTAATTATACAGGGTGTTTCTTAAATGGCGGACACGGAGAGCACTACGCGATTCTCATCTTAAAACTGAGTTGAAAAAGTATAGGCGATTTTGTCCTAATGTATTTAATTTCCGAGTTATTCGCATTTTAAAAATTTTAAATTTGACAACATTGCGCATGCTTGCACGGACTTTGTTTTAAACGTTTGGTGTTTTAATAAGGCAGTATGAACAAGTTTCCTAGGTAATAACCTCATAGCTACAATGCACTGTTGCAACATATTGAAAAAAAGTTTAACAACAGATATTTATCAGAAAAAATGTCTTCGGAGGAAGGAATACAACGTATAAAAAATTCCAAATTTATTTAGATTTAATATTTGATTGATGAACCATGCGGAACGGTTAAAATTTGCCCGTTTTTCCAAAGCATAAAGGAATTGAATCTCAATCTTTGACGAAGAATAACTCTGAAACTAGCGAAGAACGGGCATTATTGTATTATATTTTTCCAATTGGTATCTGGAGGGGAATGTAGTACTGTGCTCCGTGTCCGCGATTTAAGAAGCACCCTGTAGTTTATTTTCTTTTAATAGAATTATTGCAAGAGTCTTATAGAATACCTTTTTATTTAGTTCATAATATAAATATTTACTTTGGAGATTGATCGTTATCCCCATTTTTGTTTGTTGTAATTAGGATAGCAGGTAAGGTGAAATTAAATAAATGTACACCTTGAAGCACCTTGGTTCTCTATATGATAGATTTTCTGATGCAACGCAAGAGTTTTGTTAGTACATGTAGATATATAGAGTAGGCCTACTGTTATTCTAATGTTCTTTACTGTAAGGTAGAGCAGGAAATCTGATTTGTATTTAAAAGGTCTACCCATTAAAATAAGAAGAAAAGTTTATATAAAGATGTGTCCGGAAGTGCTGCGTAACAGAGATACAACGATCTGAAGAAGAGGAGGTCAAATTTAGCGATTGAAATTTTGCATGCAAGTGTTGGTAATAGAACTACCTACTCTGGTTTACAAAATTTTATCTGGTAGGGCAATGTTGTAAGAAATAAGGTTTTTTTAATGGTTCATTTTAGTGAACATACCATATGAAATTCTTGCTCGCCATATAAAAATTTTTGTATGGCGAACAAGAATTTCATACTGCATGTACACTAAAATGAACCACTCAAATTTTTTTTTCTAATGACTATAGGCACTCCCAAAGCAGACACACCTAGTTCACCAATTTTGATGGAATTTGGTGAAAAACGGTAGTACTATTACAAACACTTGCATACAAAATTTCAAACTATTAGTGCAAAACTACAAAGATGTCTGGCTTATCGCTAAACTTGACCTCTGCTTCTTCAGATCGTTGTACCTCTGTAACAAAGCATTTCCGAACCTTTGTTCTTATTTTTATGGGTAGAAACTGTACAGACCTTTTAAATACACCCTTTATAAGTAATGTATTTTTTATAGAAAGAGTAATTACCTACTTTATTTATTATTATCACCTAAAAGTAAAGCTGCTTTAAAATGTTCAAGTGTGAAATGTGAATTTTATTTTTTGTTGGTTTTATAGATTTAATTGAGTTGTTTTTTATGATAATAAATTATCAAATCTATTTATCTATACATAAGCCTCGACATTAGCTTACTGACAATGTCAGGAGTGGGAAAAATAACTTAAATTATTCCTGTTCCATCACAGGAGTCCCACCATTTTACAAATTTTTTAATTTTAAATAATTAAAATTATCTAAGTGATAATTTTAAATAATTAAAATTATCTACGTGATAATTTTAAATAATGAAAATTATCTACGTGATAATGTTAAATAATTAAAATTATCTAAAAAATATTGGAAAATATTTCAATGATATTTGTAAATAATTAAAATTTTCTGAATGATATTTTAAAATATTAAAAATTATTTTTAGAATAATTTTATTTCTCGGTTTAAAATTATCATAGAAACAATTTTCTATGCTGCAATAAAAAGTAAAACGGCCTTGCAGTTTTGCTCCCAGAAGTACATAATTAAAAAAGTAATTCGCCTACGTTATACCGTAATGCATTCCTGACTTTATTATCAGTTATATCCATCTTAACAGATATGGTACACCTAGAGTGTGGCTGTGGTATATGGTTTTATTGACAAGTAACGATACCATTTTATCAGAGTTGGTGTGAAGGTGCGGTCAGGGTGGAGTGGTAACCCACATGTTTGGAGGGACCCCTGCTGGCTAAATACGATGTCGATGGAAGAGTCGTAAACTCAACGTTCAACTACCGACTCTTGTGAATAACTATCATAAGTATCAGTACTTGTTCACATGCTACCTACGATTTCTTTTATGGAACATACTCCTTTCTACCTTGCTATTTATACCATCATAAATTGATGTTAATACATTGTCTTATACCTATATTATACGTGGGTGGGTTTGGGTATGAGTGGCTACTTTTACGATTCCATTAAACTAATAAACACACAGTAGTTCGGCTACGAAAAGAGTATATTGCCTCCAAATAAGATTTTCTAAATAAATCTGAAAGGGTGAGAATAGTTGCGAAAAAAACGGAAGACTATAGCCTTACGTTTATTCTGAAAAAGTGAAAACTCTCTGAATTTTCTATGTCCAGATGGGAAGGCATGAGGGATGTTTGGCACATATTTTCCAAGTGTTTAGCTATACACTTAGAAATTATGGGCGAAACTTCCTGGGACAAGTATAGGTGACATAAATTTATGTAGAAGTTACCATCATTCCGATTCGTTTCGAGGCCAATGCAGAGCCGACTAAAGAAGTGCATTTACACGTATTTTTACACCGGAAGCAAGTTTATGATTTAAAAAACTAAATCTAAGTCTGTAATTAAGCCCACGTAAACGCTTAAATTGGTAATAGAGCTGGTCGTAATGAGTGCGGCACTCTGATCTGATATAAACATGGTCGTGTAGTAAATTTTCCCGAAACTGCCCCTGGGGGAGATCTTAGAGATACGGTTGCTGACTAAAGGTAGTCCAGTTCCTTCCTTCATGACGAAGCTATAAAAAACTAACCTGTTTGTGGTCAATAAAGGAAATTTTTGTAAATTGATAAGAAGTACTTTCTCTCAATCCTGTCAGAACCACCCCTATGAACCTGTCTACCCCCAGGCACCGTTGCAATGACCATCTTCCGTTTTATTTATTTATTAATTGGTTTATTCTAAAACAGGCTTTTTGAAATGAAAACCACGAATAGACTGATGGCACAGCTATACTATCGCATCTAATTACTTATGCATAATACCCAAACTCCCTTAACAGAACAAAACTTTAAAACTACACAGGAAGACACACAGGAGTTTTCAGCAAACTTGCAAGTGTAGGAAAATTTTGATGGATCATACGTTATACATAGCTGAAAAGTATATACAGAAATAATATTTATGTAAGCATTTCCTTTACTGTGCTGTTCAAAAATAAAAAGTCTAAAGGTTCGAAGAAAAATCCAATTTTTCGTTACTCCTGCATGATTAATAAATTACTGTCAGCGTCCAATACATTATCCAGTTTAAAAACGAGATCATCAGATGAGTAACACAATCCTTTTAGAGATATTAACGTGTTGACAAGTTAGCAAATTTCAGGAAATTAACTTAAAGATACAAAACTGGGCATTGGAAAAGTGCCAGAGGAATAATCATGAGTTAAGAGCTTTACGCAACAAACGTGGATATTTAGATAAAACAAATCCCCGCTCGCCCCGGCCCGGCCCCCCGGTATATACAAGTTTGTTTTATGTAAATATCCAAGTGTGTATTATATGGTTTTTCGAAAATTTCTTTACCCCTTCCGATCTCGTTAGAAATGTCTTAGAATAATTTAAATTTCGTTGAAGTCTACACACTTGCAAATTAGCGAAAAAAAAACTGATTTTTTTCTGAAAATTTTCCAACTAGATTGAAAGGGGTGGAGGAAGATTTTTATGATTTTTTTCGCAAATTTCCTCGCCTCTTCCGATCAGGTTGGAAAATTTTCAGAATAAATTCAAGGGCACACTTTTTTTTACGCAAATTACAAGCGTATGGACTTCCAAGGACTTCAAATTATTTTGGAACTTTTCTAATGAAATTTTCGATGCCATAAAAAACGAATCGACCGAGGTTGTTCCCTTGAAACCGAGGGAAGTTTCTCCCATAATTTCCAAGTGTACACCCCCCAAATAACATTCTGGGACCACAACACATCTTTCAGGTTTCAGAGCAACGGCATATTTATTATCACCGCTTTCCATAAATTCCTGTATTTTTAAAACGAGACAAGGAAGAAAAATGTAATATTTTTGCAAGAGTACGTTTCAAACATCCACTCAAAAACTTTTCGTTTATTGTTAAACTTTAATAGAGCCTTCTTTCAGCGTCTGAAAATATAAGACACGCAGTTTGATGAAAGACTATACAAAAACTTTTACGTCTTCTACAGCTGGAGGCCTCGAAATATTAATACGAAAACTTTTCTTTCTGTTCTAATGAAGTAGATCAAAGCAAACGTTTCGCGTATAAAAGCAAAAGGCAAAAAAACTCTAAATATTTCCCTCGGTAATATTGAAAACCGTATTTTTCATTCCAATTAAATTTTTCTCAAGAACATTTCTTGTTTAGTTTTTCAGAAGACCAAAGCAAGGTTAACAGCATGGCGTAAGATATATTCCGGTACTCGGGATGTTCGTTGGAATAAATCATAGGAACAATGAGCGGAGCTACTTAGTAGCAGTTTATATATACGTTTTATTGCATTTTTTTGTAATAAATGCGCCCACCATCGTATTATTAATGCGACTTCGAAAAACAAGTCCATATTTCTTACCTTACGTTCGAGAATTATACGTCTACATGAATTTAGATGTAACATGTATGTCTATCATAATAAATTATCCACGACTACCATAAATATATTTAAGTCAATTAAATCGACCATGGGCGACTCGTCTTTTAATTGCTGCGGATCAGTAGAACCACCACGAAAACATGAAAGCAGCCTACAATAGCTAACCTTTAGTCTAACTTATCAAATTTCTCTCTATATAAAAGTACTAAATGACGTTTTCAAAATATTTAACAGTAATCGGGTTACAGCGGGATACTGGAAGTCACTGTCTAACATCGTTATTTTACCCCGCAGGTCTTGAGGTTACAAATCGCTTATGTTTTTTGTCAGTCTTCTCTAAATGAAACGCTTGAAGATTTCTACATAAGGTCAAAAAGTAAAACAAGAATTTTATTTTGACAAGCAGAACATTTTAACATTCCAAGAACTCGACAACAGATCTATTTAAACGGTTTGAAAACAAAGCAAGAGTGTTATACACGTCCGCAAAACTAGTTCATCCATAAATTACTGTAACTACCTATTCGGTTTAAAAATAAAAGAGCTGCTATCCTTTTAGTAACATGCTACCTATGAATAATAACATGTAACTTCATGAAACAACAAACACAACGCACGACACGTTCCTGCCTTGGGGTAAATCATAGAGGTAAAATATTTATATACCTCCAGCTTTGAAGCAGAAATACAGGATCTGAATACACAAATAGGATACACTTGATTCAATTTTCTAATGCTCTTAGTGCCACTTTCAACAAACTCTTGCAAAACGTAACACTATCTTTTTAATTTTTTTTTTTCTTTAAGAATTTCTACCGCAAATCTCCACCCGAAAATGATTAACAACTGAATTGGTATGACTTTAATGACCGGAGCTTTATTGTAATGCATAATATGTGCCCATCAGGTTATCCAATGGGTGGCGACGATGTTAGACAGCGACGTTGTGGATCCCGTTGTCGGAGTTTTATACTACCTTTCTTACGCACCTTTGTTTAAAACCAAAAATGTTACTTTTAATAGGTTTTATTATCACTGAAAGAGGGCCGGACCGGCACTGCCATTGAATGCGTGTCCTTGCTGATTAATTTTTTAAAGGGAAAGTTTCTAAAGAAGCGACACCCAAAGAGATTGATTGGATCGTGTATTAAAGATATTGAAAAATAAAAATAAAATAAGATCTGTACGATCTGTTGTTATAGGAAACCAATCAAAACTAATGGAAAACATTGAAGCTGGAATAATAAGGTTCTGTCGCGATACAGCAATGTCAATTTGAAGTTCGTCTAGAGCTTTGGAAAATCCGGAACGCTTCATTTCGTCTTCGGATTTTTCCACGCAGCGCCAATTCATTCGACGAACCATGCAATAAAACTTCTAAAGCACAATGCTTTCTTTCTTTTACAAGTTTTATTTTCCGTGAAAAGAGTCTTGTAGACAATGCGTGCTAAACTTAGTTTCTTAGTGTTCGTGGACTGAGGAAATTCGTGATTTATTACTTCTTTGTCTTGTGCTTTTTTTTAACTAACTTTATTGAGCCTGAACTAAAAGGATATACTAATACCTAGCACAACACGGTTTTTAAAAATACAACATTAAATTTTTAATTGTCTATTATTTACTTTTCAAATTAATTGGTTTAATACGAATTTATTTCATAAGTTATTGTTTGGAAATAGTGCAATTATAATCTGTAACAAGCTGTGTTGTAACAAAATGCTCGGTTGCACCTTAAAAATACTTTCCTATTTACTAGTAAGTATAGAAAACCAATTTTTCATTCATTTTCGAATTTAGAAATTTTTTTTAGGGTATTTCTTTGGTAGCGTCTGAATTTTTGCCAAAGGGTGGTCAAGAATTTTTGGTTTTATATGAATTGTCACTTAGAAAGCAGAAAATGATGGGACGGACAGACTATCAAGCAGCCGAATTATCTAACAAATATCTCTTACGATACATCCATGCTGCTGTGGAAAGTGCAAAGAACGCGAAGGTTATGCCCCCTTACCAACAACAATTGCTGGTGAAATCAGAAAATCCGTGGTAAAACACAAGGACTGTATTTAAAGTAAAAAAATATCTAGCTGGATTTGCGTTTTACTTTTCAACCCTTATAAGAAAAATTCAAGTTAGCACGACACCCAAACAAAATTGAAATAATGCCTTTAGTTAGAATTTCAATTTAGAAAAACCAAAATGATAAATGAAAACTATTTGAGCTAGCACACCTGAGTTTTATCCTAAGTTGAACTCATCACGCTAAAGAATAGCTTCACATTTTGTTGCACCTTGGATAAAAATTGTGTCATTTTAGCAAATGGCGCAAGCGATCTTTTACTGACGATGTCGTATGTCACGCTTTACGACCTCAACGGGGGTCTTCCTACATTTCCTGACATTTTATAAAAGTTTTACATTTTCTGCTATACTAAGATGTGTGCACGAATGAATAAAAGATCCACGTAAAAAGGTCTACAAATATGAAAATGATAAGCACTAGGAATGACTCGCGGAAAGGACAAAAATGTATTCTTCTTGCATGCTTTTGAATTGTAAATAGTGCACGTATTAAATGTAAAAATTTAAGCTCTGTATAGCAACCTCTAGTCACGGAATCGGAGGCGGTACCGTTTTGGGTTTTTCAGGATTTCGCAAGCTTGATCAAATTGAAAATTTCCTGAAACTCCTTTCTTGACCGCGAGGTATTTTTTTGAATATTTTTGAGTTGTAAATAAATCACTTTTTGAACATGAAAAATTACAACCCTATACCGCAACCCCTTGTCACGGAATCGGGGGTAGTTCCCCCTTAAAGTTTATTAATGTCTCCAAAAACATAAATTTTTCGAAATTCTTCCTTTTTTATTGTTTTAACTGATCGGCAACGTTTCCGACGGAGGCTCATCTTTCGGGTTTTACTTCACGGCACATTTAAATCTGCAATGGCATGTGGCAGGGTGTTGCCATGGCAATGACATCCTTCCTCATCTCCTTAGTCTCTGGAGATTTAAGAGCTGCATTTTGCAACCGATCCAAACACACTCCTTATTATCCTCAACGTAAACTCATAGACAATACTAAATAAACTTTCAGTTTTTACAGCTGAAGAATAAGAACCAGGAAAAAGTCAAGGAAGATTGAATGTCCAATCGATTTTATGGGGAAGAATTTCTGCTACTAAGGCTTGGCACCGAGTTTAGAGTATAAGCCCATCACACAAGTTCTTATTGTTTATTGAAAGAGAAAATAGAATTATTATTATAGCTACAGGGTTATCGGACCCTAATGGAGAGGGTCTTGAATCTTTCATTTCGACAGGTCTTTTAATCCGCGTGGGTGTTAGTGGGAGCAACTAAATTATACAATTTTATTGGCAAAAATGAGGTATTCAATTTGCATTCGTAGAGCGCAGAGATCGTGATGTTCTGTGGGCGTACTGTTCTATGTAAATAACGCGGTTGATGTATTAGCAATTACGCTCGCTTGGTGGTAATTGGATTTACATTGCGTTGCCTGATGTGTTATTCATACCTAGGTTATACAATTGCCTTTCTCTTATTGCGATCGAATTAAACTCGACAAGTGAATTTTAGCCCGTCATGCAATTTTCAATTTAAAATTTCAGACTGAATTGCGTAACCCTTTTTAATTTTTTTCTGTTCTAAACAAGTCTCAGTAAGTAACCAGAACACTGAAATAAAATCGGTAGCTCATCAAATCGTTAATGGTCTCTGATTATATGATCTATTCATGGGCAAATTTACACAGAATCGATTTCTATTACCACGATGAGCGACGTACACGATATGTTTTCAATACGTTCCTGTCAATATTCCATTACCTTTTCAACTACGTCCAATTACTGAAAATGTTCCCTGACAATAGTAGAAACTGTACATGAAATATTTCGTTAGGGAATATTAATTTACCCCATTTGAATTCTTAATTTTTCTTCCTTTGACACAGGACAAAAAAATTAACTTTGAAATTGATAAGGGCTGCATTATTTCCAGCTCTATTGTGTCTTCGAGTCTACCTGATGGCCGGGAGCGCCTAGAGAAGTCCCTCTTGCAAAGCTGCAGAACTACGAGATTTTAGTGTTGGTAGTTCTGCATCTCTGCAGCACTAGCTTTGAACAAACAATTATGCTGTTGGAATAAGTTAAGCAAGGAATTCCAGTTGTATGCCCTGAAGTAAAGGGTTTTTTCGAATAATTTTTTAAAGGTATAGATATAAATGTTCAACATTTCCGATAATATAGCCCCAAGCCGATGGAAGATTAAACTGGAATTTAATTAACCGTGTTTACTTAGGTTTGTGTGGTCCGTGAGTCTGTTTACTCGACCGTTAAGGATCGTGAGTACGTGCAAACCGAACTCTATCGAGTTGTAGAATTGAGTTTAATTGGCTCTCATTTCGCCTTGATTGTGAAAACAATACCATAACGTTCTGCATTTTATAATCAGATCTAGGTACTTAAATGTGCATCCTGCGATGAGAATTGGTTCGGACTTCCCCCTCCCCCTATTTCGGATGGTGGTGATGTACTTTACAAGCTCTTTTCCATTTTAATTAAAAAACACAACAGTTATGCCGAGTTTTAAATGAATTCAGTCAGCGTATTTTAAAAGTTATCTTTTTAAAAGTTGCCGTATAAAAAGTTTATATTCAAACTTCTATAGCGCGTTTCTAAAGCCTCCTGGTAATTTAAATCGAATTAATCTTCATTTTAACACCATTTCTTTTTTTATTCGCTTTACTTGAAACGTGATTTGAAAGGAAAACTCTTTCAAAATGAAAATAAAACTTGTCACTCAGCCAGTTTTCTCTTTCTCTTCTTGGTTATTGTTTTAATTCAAACAATGTGCCTATAAAGTATAAATAACGCCTTTTCTTTTTTTAAACGTTCAATAAAGAACTGAAATTATACAATATATAAAGAGGCAACTTTAATACAGCGCTTGTATAAACGTTTATGTTTATGTCCAGCACATAAATAAAGAAAATTTAATACAGACGTTTATTTTCTCGTATTCCTTACGCACCAGGAGGATTATATACACAAGGCTCTTTTTTTCTCTTTTAACATTTTTTTCAGTAAACCTGCGTAGGTGTTAGTTTACTTGCATTTTAAATCTCTTGGTAATCAGTACCAGATTGATGCATCTCATTTTGAATTCTCACATGTAATTAAAATGTTAAGAGTTAAGGCATTCGATAAATTTAATCATCCAGGATAATAAAGTTGTCGTCAACTTGAATTTTTTTAATGTTAATGACTTTCTTCCTTAGCAGCTCATTAATTATCAATGCAAATGTGCATCGAAAAGATGAAGACGTTTTATAAACTTATATCAGTTTATTTTTGTTACCACAGTCGACACGACACTTCACGAAACTTTATCCAATGTAGACAAAATAAAAGTTATTCTTTTTATTTTTTTGTTGTATCATAGAAGAAATATAAGGTTGTAATTTCATGTGTTTTCCAACCCTGTACTACCCCTCTGTCGTCTTTTAGAAATTTCCAAAGTTTAGTCGAGATTTTTAATATTTTCAAAATAGGGATTTTAATTGTTTGTTGTTTATACTAAGTTCTAACATGCCCAAAACATTTTGCTATGTAAAAGAAAGTTTACCTCGACACCGAAACGTATTGAAAGTATTACCAAGAAATAAACAGTTGCATAATTTACTCGCTATAGAAACCCTAACAAAAAAGTCAAACCTGACAAGTTTCATCCATTTTTCAAAAATGGTTTTAAAAAGTCTCATACTTCTTTTCCTACTTGCAAAAACGTCCTACGGTGGTCTGTACGCTAATAGTTCGGCTATTATTAATTTAAACACCGAAAACTTTAACAGTTTAGTGAAGGACGCTAAAGAAATTTGGGTGGTGGAATTTTTTGCACCCTGGTGTAAACACTGTAAGGATTTTGAAAAGGAATATGAAAGAGCAGCAAAGGCTTTAACAGGTATCGTGAAAATTGGAGCAGTTAACGCAGAAGAAAATCCCTCCTTAGCTGAAAAATACGACGTTCAAGAATATCCTACCATTAAAATATTTAACTCCCATAAAGGAACTCCCCATGATTACCAAGGCGATCATACTGCTAGTGCTTTGGTAAGCTTTGTTTCTGTAGAACTACACAGTAAAATTAATTCACGTCTGGATGGAAATCTTAACCCCAGCATGTTTAAAGCAAAGGAAATTGAGGAACTTACTGAAACCAATTTTGACGAGTTGGTTTTGTCTACTGAGAAGACTTGGCTTGTAGTGTATTACTCTCCATTTTCCGAAAAGTGTGAAAAATTATCCTCAAAATGGATCAAGATAGCGGCCCAATTAACAGGAATGCTTAAATTTGGAGCCCTAAACAGCATTCTTCACTTTGATAAAGCTTCAGATTCAAAAATTGAAGGATATCCTACTATCAAATTTTTCCCGCTAGGAAAGAAAAAGGTTAGCTCTGGAATAACTTACAATGGAAAACTAACAGAAGATGGAATTGTTTTGTGGACCTTGGAAAAACTTTCTGACCATGCCCCTAATCCTGAAATAACCCAAATAATTGATTTTGCAACCCTGAAACGTGTTTGCGAATATAAACCTCTTTGTATTGTAACTGTTTTGCCTAGCATATTAGACTGTCCCTCTAATTGTCGTAACGATTATTTGGATACCATTAATGATGTTGGAGAAAAAAACAAAAGAACTTTATGGGGATGGGTATGGACCGAAGCGGGTGCTCAACCTGGTATAGAAAATGCTTTAAACATAACCGAAAAGACGCATCCGACTATAATAGCCGTGAATGTTAAAAAAATGTATTATTCTGTTTTTACTGGGTCTCCATCTTTTGAAGGAATTAACAAATTTGTTCAAGATTTATCTTATGGACGAGCTCCAACAAAACAATTAAAAGTTAAAGCAGTTCCCGATGTTAAAAACGTCGAACCTTGGGATGGATTAAGTGCACCCACAGAGAAGAAAAAAGATTTTGACGAAGTTGAAACAAGAGATGAACTTTAAGTTTAATTTGTTTACTATTCTCATTTTTTGTGTTTAAATAATGAAGAAAAATTTAGATTATTTTGCGTTAAATAAATGTTTTGATTTATTTTGTCGATAAAATGTAGGGCAAAGATGAAAATTAGGGAAATGAATAAGGGAAGTTAATCGAGTAAAGTCATAAGTTAGACTGCTTGGAAGTTTGAAGTTGAAAAACGTAGCTATTTATAAAAGAGCCACCCTAGAAATTCATTATTTCCTATTTAAGAGGGGAACATTTTTCCATGTCTGGATGAATTACTTTTTAGTGAGCTTAGCTGGCTTAAAACATTCCTCCACCTATTTAAACCCTCATAAAATGTCTGCTCTAATGAATTTCTTCCTACCAGCTTAAATCACCAGTATTTAGGTTTAATATATTAGTTTAAGCACTCTAAAACAAAAAATCCTTTAACAATACCCGGACAATAATTTAAATATTAGAGCCTAAGGAAAAAATTCAATTACGCTTGAATAGTAAAATAAAAATTTTTAAATTAGGAACGTTTTTAAAACGCAATAAAATCGTAATAAAAGCATAACCAATTACAAGATAAAATTATTATGATTGTTTGTAATCGTAAAAAAATTGCGTAACGGATTTTTTCAACCCTCTGTGTTATTAAATGATTTATAGTTACATGAATGCCAAAATTTGGCTTTGAGATTTAGTCTCCTTCCTGTTTTATGTGTATTAATGGACTTTTGGCCTCACACATGGCTTAAACGAAGACCGCCTGCAGTGGATAGAAGAAAACATTAAAACTACATAATAATTTTGCATTTCAAAGGATTACGGAAACTCATTTTGCTTATGCGCCTTTGAAAGCTGTCGCGCGGAAAGTTCTTTATATTCGCTCGCGTTTGCAGTATTATAGATAAGAGGCAAATTTAGAAAGGAAAGTCTTCTCAATTCGCTTCATCTATATTCTGAATATAGATGTGGAAGAGACGCCTGATGCCAGGGGTTGTACGTTAAAGTACAAGGTACAACGTGAAGATCCATAAATTTACTGAAAAGTTTCTATTTGCAGAAACCCAGTAGCGACTCGTCTTTAAATGCTGCAGAACCACCAAATTCAAACGCAAACAGGGGGGGGGGGTGAAGGATTCAAAATTATATGGCACGGTTTCGAAATAAATATGTCTTGGAACAAACCAATTTAAAAAAACAACGTTCAAATATTTAATTGTTTGCTTAAACTTAATACACAGGGCTGGGCACACACTTGGGAACTTCAATTTCTTGCCTTCAAAGTTAATATTGACACAGAAAGCGACGTTACGAGATAAGGTAAATTTATTACCGAAGTAAAATGTTACTTTTAATCGCTGTGTGTTAATGACTAGGGACTAAAAACTAAATAAAAATTTATTAGATTACCAATAAGTGTCATTTATTTTATTGTTGGAGGTTTTAGGGATGTTTTCAGTGGATTTCACGTTAATAATTTTTGAAATCGCGAAGTAAATTTAATAATCTAGCAAGTC
This sequence comes from Hemicrepidius hirtus, assembly GCA_963082805.1. Lineage (NCBI taxonomy): Eukaryota > Metazoa > Arthropoda > Insecta > Coleoptera > Elateridae > Hemicrepidius > Hemicrepidius hirtus. The sequence continues at coordinate 31,818,145 of OY720165.1, forward strand.
AAGCACGAAATAATCAGGAAAGACATTCTGTTCCATCTAGTGTTTACTTTTTATTGGAAAACTCTCTTTTCTTATAAAATAACAAACAAAGCCAACAGAGTACCGAACAATTTTATATCTGCCAGGTCATCTCAAGACTTTCTGTTCTGTTAAATCTGTAACACACAACTACTAGCTTTCGATCTCTTTTCTTAATAGTTTCTTATCTTTTCGACCATCAACAAATCGAAGATAATCACCGGGTTTTACTAGAATGGAACCATATAATTTTAAAACGTTTCTTCTAGAAAATCAATTTGCCTCGAGCATTATTACACATTTTAAATTGATGGATATAAATTTTAAACGCTATTATTACGTTAGGGTGAAAATTTATAAATTGTGATTAATGGAAGGATGCTTTTTGGATAAAATTTTCATATAAACCCTTAAAATCTGTGCGACTACAAGCTGTAATGAATAAATAGAAGGGTGAGACATCTTAGAACCTATTTTCATTGGAATCTGGTTAAAAAACCTTGCGAAAAATAATTTACTGTGTATAAATCTTAAGAAAAAAATTGTAACGACAGGGAAATTTGTTGGAATAGTGTTTCGTTTATAAAAGAGAGTAAGGGTAATAAATAAAGCGTGCAAAGTACTTAATAAACTTTTTGTGTGTTCTGATGTGTCGGTATAAATCTGAATTGGCTTAAGTAAGTACAAACATGACAAAGAAAACACGAAATAACACTGAATCACTTCTTGGCACACGACTCACGAGCGCATTCAAGGAATACTTGCAGAAACGACTACCTCACATTGCAGTGTTGTATCTTGCAGAAATAGCATTGCCCATTAAATAACTGCGACGGTGCGTTCGTCTTTTACAAGTCACCGCATTCAAATTAAGCTCAAGTCATTTTAAACACAATTTGTTGTGCAGTACTTAACGATTCAAAGAAGTCTTCTAAGACAGACCACCAACAGTATTTATTTTCCCTTTATCCTTATAATACGCAAATCAAAAATTAGCTAAAGACGTCTGGAAAATGTTTTCTCGTTATTGAAGACTTTGAAGATTTATTTCTCCCTTGTGGTATTATCCAGGCTTTAGGTTACGTACTGATAAAGGATTTTTTTACTCCCACTATTTTACAGTCACAAGATATAAATAGCGCAAATTTAGTTTTGTTAAGTAAAATCCTGGCAAAGTAACAGCGGATGTTCTGCTCTGCACTCAATAAAAATAAAATGTAACTAATTTGTCATCTGTAGTTTTGTGCATGTTGTTGCCGGCGGTCAGTGTCCCAACGAGGTACGCCTCTCATTAATATTATGGCAGTGACGTCGAGTTTGCATATTTCTCTAACATGAAGCGACACAAGTTTAATTTTTAACTAATTTTACGTGATCATAGAAAACAAAATCATTAGCGAAATTTTGCTCACGGGGCGCTACTTTCCTCTTAATTCAACCGACTGTGCATCCCTTAAGCTACCCTAGGTCTCTCTGTATAATATGGACTCTAAAGTAACAACTCAAATTTCTTTTTATGGCTTTAATATTTTCCATTGCCTTGTTTTTTAAAGCGTTCACTCGGAAGAAATCCTGATATGACTTTAATGTTTAGGAGTTCCGAAGTTATTACAATTTATCTGTTAAATCTTCATAAAGCGACGCGAGTCTATGCATTTTATATTAAATTGCGACAGTCGTTTTATTAAAATTCAGCGAAACTGAGAAATTTATTTCACTAAAAACCGCTGAACCAAATTTATCCTCATTTTATTTACATTGAACATATTGCCATGAAACTTTTACTGGAGTAACTACTTTAGGAAAATATATTGCATTACTGTATTTGAATGGACTTCACAATTATTTATAATTTTAATTTTCGTTTTTAATTTGTGATCAGCAAATATTTCAAACTTGTTGCTGGTATAAGAAATTTATTTATAGCGATCTCTTGATGTTTAATTTTTAGTTGAAGCATATGCAGAGGATACGGAATTATGACAGTATGAAGTATGAACTACATGAAGAGCTTGTTACTCGCTTTTCTCAGTACAAATAGGCTTCACAAATCCCGACCTTAATATTTCAACTTTCAAAATACCTTTCCAGTTTGCAACGTTTCATTATATGTTTCCTGAATGTTTTTTTTAAGTATTCTAATTTATAACCTGCGTTAAATATAACTGCGACTACGAACACAAAGTTAGGATAATACAGAGTAGGTAATGTAAAAAATTTCGTCAGATGAACAAACAAAAAAAATAAAATAAATCTAAATGGGGACGAGTTAAATTTTCTCTTCGTACATGACCAAGTTGAAGCTAACACCTCTTTGTGCTATTATAACTGATAGTTTTAATGAGCACTTCACTCCGAGGCCTCTCATCACCGCGTAAAAGTTTTAATAACAATAACAGTCTGTCGGATGCTGTTATAAACTTAGAATGAAGTTAATCATTTCTGGCGGAGTTCATTAAAAGTTTGGTTCTCCGAAAATTTCTGCAAATATTCGCGAGTTGAGTAATTTCAGGAGCGGTCTATAAACGCAAGCATTTCAGAAAATGGTGTGCTCTATAAATTTATAGATGACCGGTAGCTTGTAGCGTTCGTCGTGACCGGGGAGATCGTGTTGGATGCTCACCAACAGCGCTTGTCCCGGAGACATTGATGAATGTGGTGGAAGACATTGATTGCATCGATTCCTTCTACTAACATCGGCATCCATTGAACACTGGAAAATCTATAGTCTCGCGGACATCGTAAATCAGTTGTCCCGGAGGAATCTTATTAATGCTGCTCGCAGAATTGCAGGAAGTAATGTCTTCCAAAGATGATCAAATAATACTTGAGGAGACTACTAATTTTTAATCGAAATTCCCTTTAATTTATTCTACTAATAAACTTAGCACGTGCTTGACTTTCTAAAGTTCGTGTTTCAACAGAAATAAATTCGTATTGTTCCAAAATACTCCCTAAGCGCTACAGAACTACCAACATTATGTTGTTGTTTAATATCGTAGTTCTGCAGCTTCGTACAAAATATACACTACAGTAGAGCTGCTAAAAGTGCAGCCGTTTTCAGTTAAAAAAAAAATAAATATCAAAAATACTTGTGCCGCTACTGAAAACCGTAACACAGAGATATGTTAACTGAGGAAAAATAACGTTGTAGCACTTTACGTTTTAAGCGTTTTAAATTTGGTTTTTCCCCAGTTTTAAAATCAGGGCAATTTCAGGGGTCCAGCAACAAAATGTTTCATTTTATAGCCGAGCAGAGTCATTTATTTGAATTTAAAACTAATTAACTTGCGAAATGGCCGGTAGCTTTTCTAACCGCCCCAATCGGAAATGAATCCAGAATGAGGCGAGCTGTGGTGCGTACACAATGGGCTCGAAATCGCCACCCCTTCTATTCCGGAAGTACGGAAGCTACCCCACACCCAACAAATTTTTACACCGCCTTTATATTCACTTATTACCAACATTAGTTTTAACAATTTCGGAATAAAATAAAAGGAAATTACTTACATGTGAAGTTGTTGATCACTCGTAGTTCCATCCCGAATCTAATGAAGAAATGATTCCTGAAAGAAAACAAAAATGGGCCTAACTTGCCTTACCTTTTTTCGATATAGTTCGCGTTTTACTTCTTTGTTTTTAGTAACGACAACATTAAACTGCATAAATTCTCCTAAGTCTGCAATATCATATAAAAAAGAATCAAATTTAAGCTTCTGATATCATTAAGTGATGTATATTTCATTATAAATAACAAAACAGAAATAATGTCTACACTATTAGTATAATAGGGTGGCATTTCTACAAAAAATTACAAATATTAATTCGTTTGTAACAATAAAATCTATTTACACGCCACACACTGTAATAACCTAGATCACAATATTTTAACAATTACTTACAATAGGACTTCTTGCTGGATTGCAGTATTGCTAAAGAATAATAGGAATTCAGTCGAGATTGTATCATGTTCAAAATTTGGCAGTTACGTTTTTTAATCAATTACTGAAATAATGAAAAAATATTTTGTGTTTACGCAATGTATTACGAAAAATTATCAGTAATGTTGTCTATTATCTAAATATAAAGAAAAAAAAACATGTTTTAAATATTTGTGCATTGAATGGATTTAATATTAAATTTCTATTACGGTATATCTGCGCTCTTGTAATTTGCAATGCCAATTACACCCCCAACCAACATTTCCTGAAATAGGGTTTGTTTTTAGAAATTTGGGGCTCCCAATTTTCAGAATAAAATTTTGTGATATTTTTGGCTGCATCATAAAAGAATGGCCATAATTTTTCTGTGTATCTCAATTCTGTACTCGGTTTTGGTAACCAGAACAATCTTCAATGATATGAGGATAAGTGATAATGTGAAGCGTTTCACTAACGTGTTAGCTATATTTTTGCTGAAGAACGACAAAAATATCAAGCTGTAATGTTTGAATACAAAGAGGAAGACCAAATAATTTTGTATTTCTGTAGAACAATTAAATATCTAGCGACTAGTCAACAAATAAAATTAACACATAATTTATGGCGAGGACAGCCAACTCAAGCAATTACATTTTTTTAAAGTTAACGAACTTTACTTACTAGAGTCAATAAATTTGTTTAAGTTCAGAGGGTTCATTATTCCGCACCCCTTACTTGACACAACGTTTCATTTGGCACTGTAAGGGTGGTCGTGGTGTAGCCGAAGGTCCGGCTTCCGCATATAAACAAGACGATTCACTACACGAGCAAGTTGTATCATGACTACTCGAGCACGAATGTTTATCTGTTTCGACGTCTGCATCACCGTCGTCCCAATTATAGTGATTACCCCACACTTTATTATCACAATTGTGTGAATGATGATAATGACCTCTAGGAGTTGAACGACGTCCAGAACTGCCGCTAGCTAAGGAACAATGTGCATCACAGTTGCCACAAGACCCCGTTCTGGGATATTGAGGAATTCTATTCCCACACTGGCTCACTGGTTGATTAGGAATGTGAACCGCATAACAGGCGTATCCTGCACCGCTTCCACAACTGCTTCCACCACGTGGAGGAGGTGCAGGAGGATTTTCCCGAGGGCACTCTGGAGGTGGATGGTCAGGCGGTGGCGGAATTAATTCGGACCACGTAGGTGGAGGTAATAACATTGTGGTTGCATAAGGGGTTGGGTTTTCAGGCGATTTCCTGCAATTATAGAAAGTCGACATACTTTTAGTATCGACTTCTGCGTAATCTGCAGGTTGCGGAGCTAGAGGTACAGAAGAGTCTTTATCACAATCGGCAGGCCGCCAACCCCTGTCAATCCATAAGCTTTCTTTAGCGTTTAATTGGGTTGCATTTACCACAGGCACACTTAAATGTCCCAATTGTTTATTTAATGACTGTCTTCGTTTTATATACAAGAAACCCCCAGTTCCCACAAGGAGTAATAAAGCAAGTACAGCTAATAAAACAACAAACCAGGTTTGTCTTACTAAAGGTACTAAAGGTCCCAACGTTCTTGGACTTTGGGCTCTTGGCGCTGTTAAAAGCGGCACTGGATTTGAAAATGGACCCAGGCCCACTTGGGTTAAAGCAGCTACCCTTGCGTTATACGTTCCTCCTGTTGTAAGATTGCTTACGAGGACAGAAATGGTGCTGGTATTCATTGTTAAGGTTCGAACGGCGCTTCCTTTAATTTGTAATTTGTACCCAATGATAACACCATTATGGTGCTGAGGAGGGGGAGGCGACCATCGCACCCATCCTGCAGTGTCATTAAATAATCCCGCTGTAATGCTATCAGGAGGTGCTGACGGAACATCTTCTAAAGTTTGTGAAACTTGCGAGTTAGATGGTTGCCCTTCCACAGATTTATAAAACGGGGAAATAAAAAACTCGTATTTGGTAAATTTCTTTAAATTCGTCACCGCGTAACTTCCGCTCTGTACATCCAACACAGTTAATATGTTGTAATTATGCGAACCCCCGGATAACTCGCGAAATCGAATGTACAAACCTTCCACGTAATCAGGAGCGCTTAACACCCAGACCAATTTGATTGAACTTGAGGATAACGGTCGTGCATCCCGCAATTCAACCATTTTGGCACTTAACATTGATCTTGCAGTGTCAAGTTCTGATCGCGGCACCGAACGCGAATTACTTAAAGTTCTTGCTGTAATTGAGACAACACTCGCAGGAGACAGTCCGTGGGCGTTTTCAGCTCGCACTATAAACACGTACGAACTGTCTGGTTTTAATTCCCGCACCACCATGTAAGGAGAAGGAACACGATGGGCGGCTACAACCCACCCCGTTTGGAGATCAGGACTCCAATATTCAACAGTGTACCCGACTAAACTGTTTTCTTCGTCTTCCCCGTCCCACGAAAGACTTACGCTTGATTCAGTTGCGTTGAGAATGCGTGGCTTACCTGGAGCTCGTGGAAACGTCGATGGATCAGGACTTCGATGAAGAGGAACCGAGGAACCTTCAACAACACTTAAAGATGCGGACCAGGAACTTTCCCCGCTTTCAGAAACAGCTGAACATGTGTAAAGCGCAGAATCTTCTAGTTGTAAATCTGAAGAACAGGAAAGTAAAATTAGAACGTAAGTAGGTAGTAGTTGAAAAAGAGATCATACCATCAATATCAAGAATTCCAGCAGGACTAATTGAATATCTGTCTGGAAGTTCGTTGAATTGTAAAAGCTTCCCATCTTTCAGCCAGCGCGTCTTTGGTTGTTCTCCTTCAGGACTCGAGGCTTTACAATGTAACGTAACCATACTATGAAGAGGTAAGGTTTGATTAGCTGGGCCTATTTGAATTATAGGCGGAGGAAGATCTGCTACAGAGGTTACCTAAAAAATTATTTCCTAGAATTTTATGTTACAAGCCAATTAAGTACCTAACATACTTGAAGAAATGCTCGAACACTGCTAGACCCAGCAACGCTAAGAGCTGAGCAGACGAGATATCCAGCATCTTCTCTTTGTACGCCTTGAATTTTTAAAGTACCATGTGCGTTGACATGCATGTGACCATGAGATGTATCAGGAAACATCAGTAACTGCGAACCTTCTTTACTCCAAAATACTGAAGGGCGTGGATTTCCTGTTGCGGCACAATGGAATTCCACGATCCCGTTTAGGCTTACTTTCTGATCACGGGGACGTTCGATAAATGTTGGAGGTGCTATTAAAGAAAACGAAAGTATAAAGCGTAAATATTTGTCGTATAAAGAGAACTCAGTGGCGACTTGTTATTAAGTGTTGAAGAGTGTTAAATTTCCGGTAAAATTCGCGATAAAACCTTTATTTTTTATTGCAGCACACGCAAAAATATAAATTACGCAGAGACCGTGGAATAGTGTTGTTAAAAAAGTCCAAAAGACAGAATACAAATAACACGAAGAGTTTGAATACTTAAAAGTAACAGAAAGAGCATAGCTCGTTCTTTAACAAGACAACCGATTTGGAAATGACAGCACCATTGTTTCTGGCTGATTAAGTGGGGTGCAGATAACAATTCGTATTCCATTCGAGATGCCTGACATGACCGTGTGACGGACCGCGAAACGTGACCTGGTTATGCTATTCGAGCTTTAAATATAAATTCCAACTTACAATTAACAGCAAGGGATGCTCTGGCGGTAACGCTTCCAACCAAATTCTCGGCATCACAAATGTACAACCCTTCGTCCGAGGTTTGAACACTGTCAATCAGTAAAGATTTATCATCCAAAATTCGCGCTCTACCGATAGGCATTTTTCCATCCTCCCTCCTCCAGAGAACGTTCGGGGCTGGTTCACCATCAACAGCGCATTGGAATACAACCCTTTGCCCTGCTAGAGTAACCACATCCTGGGGTTCCTTATTAAAAAACGGCTTTACTGAAATAAAAATGTTTTGTAAAATTCAGGTTGAAAACTATCAAACATTTTTTTACCATGAACTGTAAGTACTGCAGGTGGAGTTTCTTTGGAACCCACCAAATTATGGGCAATGCATTGGTAACGTCCTTCATCATGTTGTCGAACGTCAGAAATCATTAAATTTCCTCCATCAACAATACGAATTCTACGTCCATCAAGGTCTACGTCTTTATTGTCTTTTTTCCAAATAATACTGGGTTCGGGATGTCCTTTCGGAGGTCCGCATTGCAGCAAAGCCGTTTCCCCTGCCGCTACCCGAGTATCAGTGGGCATCACTCGAAATTCATCTCGAAGAACTGGAAAAAAATTGTATGTTTCAGAATGCGTTTTTTTTTCTTAAATGTTTATTTATAATGCATGAGCGCTAGGTTGGCAATCGGCAGACTCAGTGTATGTAGTTATGACTGGTCAGTATTAGAAAATCAGAAGCAGATTATCATTCGGAGACCAAACTAATTTACTATTCCAGTTTTTCATGAGACTTCCTAACTCGAATTTATTTATTATCCCTAAAAACGAAGTTGAAATCGACCACACACAAACAAAATAAACGTATATGAAGCTAATAAACATTATTTTTAAGACAAGATAAAATGTCTGAAATTGTTTTACAACTACTTTATTAAGACTAAAAATTCAAGAACAAGAAATAATCCGTTGCCAACGTGCAATAATACAAAGCTTGCATTAAGTATGCAGAGAATGCCACCCAAGAGGGAGGAACTCCCTATTGGATTTTTATTTTCCCACCTGTATTTACGAGTAAATGTTAATGGTGATGCAATAAACTTTAATAGAATTAAGAAGGACGGGCCGGTTGCTTTTCATAGCCGCACAGACAGATACGGGAATAAACATATCCCAAAGCAGAAGAAAATCAATACTACCTCGTTAATTATTACCAGCATAAGCTTTAATTAAATTAATTTATAATTATAAACGAGGGCTCGTGTGAATTTGCAGGTACGGAATTAAAACACAACACATGTCATGGATAAATTATAGTATATGGTGACAGCACGCGGCGCAAAAAATGGGAATAAAGTTGTTTGTAACGGTGGCGGTTCATGCTGTAGAACCACCAAAAATAAATCATATATCGCGTATGAGGGGCTTAGTAATTGCTATCAGGTACACTCTAGGGCCCCTAACATTATTGGAAATATCCATTATAGTGGAGCTGCAAAAAATGCAGCGGTGTCAAATAATATGAATCGCATTAGGCAAAGCCCCTTAAAATAAGGTACGCCACTAGGTTTATACGCAAGGCTAAATAAGAGGTTTTTATGTGGTTACGAACACTGCATTCATTCACGAAGCTACATTACCGTATTGCGGTTCTATTTTTGGTTTTGAATTACGTACATCGCTTTGGTGGTCTTATCTCCGATGTGCAGAAGTTGCTGACGAAAATGGGCAATGTATGCTGTCAGATAATGCAAGAAATTTCAGCACATGGGTTACGCCTCGTAAAAATGCGGAGAAGGTCGTTCATATACAGCTCGTTAAAAACGAACACTACACAGAATAGTAATAGAATTTACACTTTAATTAAAACCGTAATTAATTAATTAGAGCTCGGAAAGTACGTTAAACTTTCATATAAACTTCACTGGAAATGAGAATCTCACCGTGCTATGCGATAAGGTCTTAGTACAACTATTTAATGAATTTTTAAATGGATTGTTCAATTAAATCCTTGAATATCAAAAGATTTATGTATGTTAAATAAGAATTAACAAGAAACTTTAATAAAAGTTTCAACACAGGAAAAATAAGGTTTTTCTTTTGACAAATTCCTGTTACAGAAAGGAACCCCGTATCGATTTACATTTTATTTGTAATAAATCGCGCGCTGTTCAGCACTTAACTACAATTTGCGTTATAAAAGAAAGTCACATTATTTTCCAATTCTTTGAAATGGAAACGGAAATGCAGTTGAAATTCACTGCAGCTATTGAAGAGTCCCTAATCTGGGATTCAGGAACTCTGCATTACTCTAATTAGCGTGGATGCTGAGTGCATGCAGTCGGGAATCACAATGAGAGAAGCTCATCGTTTGCAGATATCACTGCAGGAAAGGTATCAGATTCTTGGATAACAACATACGCTCCCTTTTATTACTTTATTTACTTTTACTTTACTTTACCTAGAATATAATATACGTCGATGTTAAGTCAAATAGTAACAGAAATAGACCGATATTAAATAAAGAGAGTAAAAAAAGTAGTTTACGTTCTTCAATAAAAACCCACCCTTTAATTTAAACCATTTCCTCTGTATCCTTACTTCCCTGAAAGGAAATGTGGCATAGTTTAAAATAAAGGTAACAAGTTACGATAGGAGAAGGAAATTCGCTGTACTTGCAAAAGGTATTCCTTTCAGTAGCTGGTGGTTGTAAAAACGGTATATCAGATCGACGAATCACGAAAAGGCCCTTGGAATCACGCACTAACATCAAGAGAAATAATGGTGGGCGGACGAGGACTTTGAAAATGGCCATCAAACACGACACTACTGACGAATGTGTGTTGTGTATATCCGCTGAAAACGAAAGAAATGCGCTATTTGTAGTAAAAACAGGGTGCTCGAGATAAGATGATGTACCTACATAGAGATCTCGGCTAGCCCCTCTGCATGGGGTGTAAAAGGGTTTTCGGTAAGCGACTTTCTTTGCTTTTTCACAATTAATTATTTCGAGCTGATATTATACCCCACCCTAACGATAATTAATGAAACATCCTGAAAATTTACTTTAATAGGAATCGTCTTGTTGACGAATGTTTATCTAAATATTCTATAACGCTACTCTTCTACAGAGTACACACCGATATTCCAGAAATACGACTCCATAAAGGTCAAATATCCCATCTAGGGACATAAAATATTTAAGACCTACAGAGGAAATTCCCAAGAATCAATTGAAATGATATATAGACGATAAAGTAGAGAGTTGGTTGGATATTGAATTTCTTTGCGTCTGGTGAGAGAGCCTTTCACATACGGTGACTTACATTTTAAATCGTAAAACTAGCGGTGAAATAAATGAGCCGCATTATGAAACCGTGTGCTTCCATGTGTCCGATAGTGCAGACGTGCAGTAAATAATAAGTTAGTGGCAGGAAATTGTAATAAAATTACTCTTAAGAGCGCGAGAATATCTTCACAACGTATTGACATTCTCAAGCGTCACTTTGTTGAAATCCATGATTATATAAATAATAAATATTAAATAAAATATCTTACTTACAAATTAAATTACAATAAACAAGTAAGTAAGATGGCCCAGTTTTTCGTGCAAGTGGTGAAGAAAACTGAGAAGGAATGTGTGATTCAATGTATTTCTACAGATAAAACAACATGGTACTTTATTCCCGAAGAGTCCAATAATATATCATTTCACAAACATTTAGTAAGTAGAAAACCAATTTACAATGCTACATTAGCAATTAAGAACATAAATGGTTATCGAACTGTAGCAATTAAATTAGATGATGATATTCGGAAGGAATATTTTGATGAGGATGGAAATGTTTGTTTTCAAGAATACCCGTTAGAAGAGTGTGTTCCTACATCGAATTTTAAAACTATTGAACCTATAAAAATAGAGCTAGAAGAGAGAATTAAACAGCTAGAGCAACAATTAAAGTTAAATTCAAATCAAGATGTCAATAAACTACACCATATTGAAAAAAATTTTGTTTTAAACAAATTTGAAAAAAAACATGACCCTAAAGATTGGTTAAAAATTTTTGAAAGTGAGTGTGCACGGTTTCAGATTCAATCCGATAATTTGAAAATTCAGGGGTTACGTTTCTTTGTTTCGGGTTCAACAAAAGACTGGTATGAGGCTAATCTTAAAAAAATTGGACTAACAGGTTCATGGGATAGTTGGAAATATTCTTTTCTGAATGTTTTTGTTGATAAAGGTTGGTCTAATGTTAGAAAAGCTTTTAGTTACAAATACTTGAGTGGATCCTTAATTGATTACGCACTTGCTAAAGAAAAATTATGTTTAGAGGTGGAATCAGAAAGTATCGAGGTTTCTCGGATTAATCAAATAGTTTTTGGATTGCCAAGTGAGGCTCAACAAGAACTTGACAGAGAAGAACTAACTACTCTTGATAAATTGTATACAGCAATACGTAAATTGGAAGATACATTTTTAAAAAAGAAAACGGAGAGGCCTTCAATTACAAACTTCAATAATCAGAGTAGTTTTAATTTAAATAAAAAAATTGAAACTCTTATAAAGAATAAAATCACGTAAGTTGAAGAAACTAATTTACAATTATATATATATATATATAATTATATATATCCATATTTTGGTAAAATTTCAGAAAAGATTGCTAAAATTATAAATAACACAAATAAATATAAAGTCATTTTTAAAACAAATAAAAATATTCTATACTCTCTTTTCAATGCTAAAGACAAAATTAATGATTTGCTAAAATCAGGTATTTATAAATTAAATTGTTCACATTGTGATTCAGTATATATAGGTCAAACAATTAGAAATTTCAGTATTAGGCAAAAAGAACATATCCGTTGTTACAAATATAAACATGCACATAAATCAAATTTTGCTAAACATTTGTTAGAACAAAATCACACATTAACATCTAATAATACAATTAAATTTTTACACTTTTCTGATAACAAAAATAAATTAAACATTTTAGAAGCTTTTGAAATTTATAAACACACAAAAAACAACATACCTTTAATGAATGAGCAAATTGATCTCTTAGATTCTCCTTTACTGAAGATTTTGGAATAAATATTTTTTTAAAAACACTGATAAGCGACTGACCTCCGACGGGTTGACTGGGGCCAGCTGCTTCACGCAGTGTTAAAAATAATAGAATCAAGGAGTTACTATATTTTTGCATTTGTTATAATATTTTATAATAGCTTTTGACAATGGCACAATGATGCCGAAATACGTATAAAGCGAATAAATCTTGATATTTCCCGTTGAAATCGATATTTTATTTAATATTTATTATTTATATCTTCACAACGGATGCACACGTAAAATTCAACCGTGATTTACCTTCACATTACACAAGGTGTTGCTGTATTTTTAAATTAAATTAAGATCTAAGAAGCTTTAGGAAATGTTAAAAAGAGTAAAGTTCGACCTTGATCTCCTGATAAATTTAAACATATGGTTGGAACAAATAAAGCGAAGAGATAACAACAATAATGTTAGGACAATCTTTTACTGTAGATCCTTCTTTCACCATTCATTTACCCATAGTGTTGATCGGAAACAAGAAAAATGACCTGACATATTCCACATACCCACGTTAGTTACAAATATAGCCAGTATCTTCTATGCTTATCATTGTATATGCTACAATAAATCATTGTTATTGTCAGGTTTCGTCCAGAAAGTGCTCTGGCGGTACTTAGATATTTCGAAACGCGTTGGTGGTGCCGACATCTTACAAAAGGTTACTTTGGAAGAGTTGAAATATACCTGGAGTTTGATTTAGAAACCAACGGATAAAAAATACAGCAAATATGAAATATACGCTTATGTAATGCTTTTAGAGATATACCTAACAACTTACGTAACATTAAACATATTACAACCAAGTAATCATTAAATAAAAAAAAATATGTCTTGGCCAATTAAATCTTTGAAAATTTAATTTCAAAAATGTTTTCCGAGTTACAATCAGCGTTTGCAAATCGCTCTGTATATTTCATATTATATTTGGTTGATTTATTTTAAAATCCGCGACCAGACCTTCTCTTTTTTAGTTAAAAGCCTCAAACACGAAGAATCCTGTTCGACAAGTAATCTGACAAGACGATCTGGTAGCAGTTTATCCAAAAACTACTGAATACATTGTCTCTTATTTTTTTTTAAATTCATTTTGAGTGTGTTGGTTGAGAGCAGTTTTTGTATTCTAGGACCTGTCTAAAGGATTTGAATTTAAAATTTTGCCCAGGCATACATATTAAGGCAACACGTTATCCAAAAAAGCGATTACAACATAAAATTGGATTAAAAACCTTGGTAAGGAAACGTTTGTGAAGGGAAAATTGAGTTAGCTGTAGAACTACCCCTAAAAGTTAATGTAAATAATATCCGTAAATCGTAAACGTAAGGTTACATTACTCCCTATCACCTGAGAGACAATACTCACACACAACATTCCTGCCTAATGGGTTTAATTAAACGCCACCCTCCCTTTCTCGATATAGATGTAATTTGATTCGCCCTCCTGAATTCTTGCCTGTGAATTGTCGATATTTAATGGGCTGTACGTCGATTTTATTGTTCTTCGCAAGTTGGCAATATTACCCTCGCATTAAATTTATATTCGTCTGCAGTGCACTTCCAGTCCTCAAAATTCGATAAATCCGTACATGGTGAGAGCTTGAAAAACTCTGTCGTAATTTAACGAATTTTAGGGTGCTACAAAAAATTTCTCTAGACTTTAACAAAACGAGAGAAGTCAGAATCCGTATTGGGAGCGGTGAGATGACAGAAAGGTTTGGAATGTTGAAGTGAGACTGGACAAGACCTGAATTTAAAGCACGATTCGCTAAGAGCTACCTGTCTTCACGATAAAAAAAATATATATTACTAGATCTAAGGTAAAACTATTAATGGAAATTAATCAGGTCGGTTTTGTAATAGGGGAGAGGGAGCAGCATCTTCTTCTAAAGAAATTAATTGCTTAAAATTTAGAATAGTGTGTCAAGAATCTGCTTTCTAAATACTTTAATGAATTTTGCAACATTAGATTTAATCTATTTTCTAAATTATTTTCGGAAACAATAATAATAAACTTGTGAATGTCAAGAGAAAAATTATTAACTCTAATAGGGTTCGCTGTTGTATGTCTTGACGTAAGTCAACTTAATTAAGTTATGCAGGCAAGTAAGCACATCATGTATCTGAAGGCGAATGCAATGTATAACTCGTTCTTATACGGAATGAAATTGGCTTGTAAATATTCAAATCAGATTGAAATTTAAAGATGCAATCTTGAATCATAAGACTTTCTCGACATAACACACAGTTAAGTGAAGTCGAGAGCCATTACAACCACAAAGGATATAAAATTAATTAATTTACAGCCCATATCAACGTTTTTGTTGTGCTTATTTAATAATCAGCTCGTTATTCTGTTTTATTACGTGCACGCTACCATTGTGCAATTAATTGATAAGTTTATGGAAAAATATTTAGCCCTAATCGCTAAAAATTACATTTCAATTTGGTAATGCTCTCTAGGCGTCGTTTTGGGTGTTATCCATGAAATGAGTGTCTCATAAATTTTACTGACATCTAATGCGATGGTTGGGGGCTCTATCGGAGATCTTTTAGTGGTAATTGGCGTGGCTGCTGGACTAGATATGTCTAATAGCGCTAATACCGGTCTTACTGAGGGGTAGCAACATCACCCTAAAGTCATGTAAGCTTCATTTCGAATGGGAGGACTAATATTATCCCCTAGGATAAGAAAGCGTTTATCTAAATATACTGACACGCCACCATGTAATGCCACGAACTATTAGATTGCCACCATTTCATTTGCAAGACGCTCGTGATTCGAATATAGGGGATGATTTAATATCAGCGAAAAGAAAAGAGAACAGAAAGCGATTTTTTATACCTAAGCCTATCTAATTTTCCTTAATAGTTGACGATGGAATAGGAACTGGATAAAAATAAATAGGTAAGCAGGAGAGCGTTGCAAGTCACGAAGTAATTAAGTCGTCAACTGCTGCGCACTAATATTAAAATAATTACCCTTTAATAAAAGTATCAATAAAAATGTCATAAAAACCTGCTGTGCTGTAAACGCTACTGTAAAATAAAATGGCGTTCCTGCAGTTCGTTTATGGCTCTCTGTCTCTCTGTCTTACTGTGACTAAACTATGCAAATGTCATACTGGAGGTCAACACCATCATAATTAACCTGCCGTGTTGTTCATACTTGGCCAATTTGTACCTGGGCGAATAAAACAACTCCAGTTTCATTCTTACACAACCAGTGGCAGCCCATACCTAATATATTTAAGGCCCCAGAAGCAGAAAATAAAGTAGGGTATCAATACACTGTCAAAGGAAAGAAAGGGAATTCTGTTTTTAATTTCCTTAATGCTGAAATATTTTTCACCTTTCATTTGTGCCAAAGTCGTCAACAAAAACAAAGCACACTTGTCTATGTGTGGATTTTATTTTAGGTTCTGAAAATCCGTAAAGAACGAGCGGCCACTGTAAAACACCGGCATGCAGTATACAAATTTGGAATTAATTAAAGTCTTCAAGGAAATGCATCGGGGAGGGGTTGATATTCCTAACTAAATAAACAAAATGTCTACTGCTTGTTGTAACAACATCCCCCACACGTGCCCGTCACGTGTCTCCTGTAAATCCTGCGGGATTTGCAGTCGGTTGGTGATATCGGTCTAGGAAATGTATAATGGGTCCCTCAGCCACCATCTTACGATGCATTAGCCTTGCAGAACCGCATACATCGATCTATTACAATGACAGATGCCTTGTTACGGTGGGTGGAATTAATTTAAGGGTCTTTAGCCCTAGTTGACGGCGATGATACATCGAATCAGTTTTTGCAACCGTTTCCGATGTAAAAATAGCTCCGACGTGGTGGGTGCTCTTAAAATATTTATGGAATGAATTAAACTACCCCTAACGGTTTTCCCCACGTATGCGTCATAATCGTGATAACCTTCAGGTAACAAAAATTCGTTTCCTAACGAGGTATTTTATAAGGAAATGTGCGAGCAGAACGCAAACACGTCTTCGTTCTAAATACTATGCATTCCCTTAATAGGCGAATAAAGCCGGAACCCCTAACTTTGAAATTTCCATTTTATTACCCTAGTCCCAGTTATGTTTATTAAGGGTGTGGTGTGGTAAAACATATTACCATATGAACTGCACAAAATTATACTCCAATGATAACGTTTTTGTTTGTTTCATGATTAAGAAATAATTCAAAACTCCTGAAACTATTCCTGAAGCAAACACGTAATGAAAATTTTGCTCTGTATTATCCTTTCGTTTTGTGTTCTTCAATGTCGCCCAGCATTTACTATTGACAGCTGTTGTTTGACTTGATGGTGTAAAGATCAATGAGTCGGATAAAATGTGTCCCTCTACATCGATAACAACCCCTCCAGTTGTCTGGCTGTTATGGTTTGCATAGCGACTGGTCGATATTAACAGGAGCGAGCAAGGGTGACTTTTAGTGCTTAGGGTTGTAAAATACATAAAACGCATGAGTTTCAGGTACTACCTAACGCTATCCATTGAAGACATCTAGTATGTTCCTTCCATATAGTACCTAGCGGTATTTTTTTCTTTGTCATTTTATTTTTACCATAAATCATAGGAATTTACGTCCCGTGCGTAAAGGAAATATTTTCCAAGTCTTGTTACATAAACATAGAACGATTTATGAAAATGGTGGTACACAGTTTTATCACAGGAACTATAAATCAAACCAAGTGCGAAATATGTTCAGCTTTCAGTGACTATGGACCTGAAATTTACACGACTTCAATATCCTCAACGAGAGACTTTCCTATTTGATGGATGTTTTGTGACATCGTGACACGAAATCGCTTCCACGCCAATACAAAATTGTCCTTCACGTAAATAGTTTTAAAGAAATAAAATATTTTTGGCTTGTTCCAGCAGAGACAAAAAGAAAACCGTTTTTATTCTTTCACAGGCGATTTTTTTTGGGATAACGAAAATATGCAAAAATCGAAACTTCTGATTTTAGAGAAAGGAAATCCAATTTAATTCTAAACTAAATAACTTGAATAACTAACGGAGAGCCATAAATTTAATCGAATTATTGCTTCCGCTATAGCGTGTCTTTGTTAATTAAGCATTAAAATATTTCTCCATAGAATTGTAAACGGAAAATTAACACATTAAAAAATTAGGGCCATCGACAATCGTTTTCTAAATAATTCATTTTACGGTGTATTAAAGGAGCCAAAAAACTCATCCCCTTTGACCTCACAACTTTCATTTAAACCTGTTATGTGTACTTTTTTTGCTTTTTTGTATGTGATTCCAACAAATGTATTTTCATTAAAAAACAGTTTAAGTGAGTAAATATTACTAAAAGTCTCATTTCCAATTGACATCAGCCATTATTTCAGCATTTCCAACTAAGTATGTTGTTAGTTTTTATGTCGCTGCCGTAACAGAACGTGAACAGACCTGTAAACAACACACTTATTGCAAACGGGACTGTGAAATTGAAAATTCCACTCACTTTACACTGATTACGAATTGTAAAGGGTAAGGACGATATGTATGAGAAAAAATCCTAATAAGGGAATGAAAAATATTCAAATTCCCTTGCCGCTAATACAAGTTTGGAACAAAGGGTTGTATAACAAGGCCCGTAAGATAACAAATAGTACAATTAGTCATATTAGGGTATACCTCCCTGTCTCTGGATGTTTCCAGAAATAGGGGTTGCAAGATGGGTCGTTCCCAATCAGATACAAATTATTAAAAGGATAAAATAAGGGATTTAAGTTACGCTCTGATACTTTCCCGAATTTAAAGCGATGAATACGCAGTTTTTTATTTTTAAACCCCGCTAAGTTCAGTCGACAGGGAAAATTTGATTAATTATTATTCTTCAGCGGGTGGTCAGAAAATTGATGAGCGATGCAAAATATTGCTTTGTTAATTCAAGATTCAGACGGGCATGTATTTAGGGCTGTTTTCAGCAAGGATTGATTGGTCAAGAGTTCAGTTACCTATAGAAGACACTAAAATGTCGCACTGCAAACAAATAAAATAAATGATTGGGCTGTGTATAAACATTACCATACCTTATGCTTAAGTCAATTTTTCAAATAGAATCATTAGCATAATCGCAAACAAACGATGCTTTCAGAAGCTCAAAGTCAATATTTGTAAGCTGCTACCAGGCGATGTTCGCAGAACCAACACAACAATATAATTTATTGCTATCATGAATAATAAATATTGGAGTTTATTGCTGCATCGATATGAACTTACGGGTAATGTGTGTTTTGGATGCAAGAATATTTTAACGCACACATAAAATGAAGACCTGGCTTTAAAGACAAGACAATAAAATTCGAAACTGTTATTTTATGAAAAGTGATTCGGAATTTAAACTAAAAGAATATCTATGGGTATCTCATACACCATCAGGGCCAAATCCTCTAGTCCTGTGAATTTTTAAAGCTGTTCCTCGCATTTCCTAGTTTCCATTAAATTCCAACAAAAATTGCCCGAAATCTATCCTAATCATTTTAGGAGCCAGTATAGTGTAGAGCCATATTAATAACAGTGGGTCCGTCGTTCATGAATATGGATGACTAATAGACAATTAGGTGCCTTAACTAAGCTACTGGTTGTTATCCTATAACATCTAGAACACATGTGCCTTCACACGCGATCCATTGATGGTTTGCTCAAACAAAGAAGGCTATGAATTTCAGGAGCTTAAAAAGCTTAGGACATAGCAGCTGTGCTTTATGTTTAAATTTTGGATATTATTAGCATACTAAGCTTCAAAGCTCGCAACACATAATCGTTTCATCTACTCTGTATGGTCCGTTTGTCCGCGAATTCCACTTGTATAATGTAAATTTTACGATCCAAATAAATTTTACTATTAGATAGTTAAGCGGACGAAATTCCATCTGGCACAACGATATTTTGTATGAAATTACGAGGTGGTCGGTGTCTACAAAGATATTTTACAGGACACAAATGGGTTTGCCAGGTGTTGGAATTATTATAATAAAACGTGAAGTGTTCTTAATAAAATTATTATTCTTCACTTGGAACATGCAGCGAAATTTGGAATAATGAGGAGCTTTACGAAAAGAAGATTAAAATTAAATATTCTGTTTTAGCAGGAAGTAATAAATAATCCTGTCAACGAATTGCGTATCCTTGCAGAGCTAACACAAATTAGATTAAAAATTTCTAACGGAATCTTGCAAAACATTATCTAAATCTTTCGCAATAGCCCGGCCTTCTAGGGTCTAATTCGTCGGAAATGCCTTTTCGAGACCTAGGACCAATCGCGTACGGCTCGTTTCGTAAACCTAACTCTCTGAATTAATAGCCACCATTACATGCTCATTGAATAATATACCTACTATCATATTGGTGTTGTTGAACTTTAGTAGTGTTCGACTCTACAATGTAATACTTAGAAATTTTTACAACAACTTCCTTGTTTTTTTTTATCTAGCTCTTTTAGGACGTTATTTATATCATACCTACTCGGTTATCACGAAACATGGATTAGCACTTATGCTAATGGTACCAACTAATCCTATTGGGTGGCTGTAGCAACTTGGATGTTAGCTAGATATAAATTTGCAGTAGGTATAGTCAACTATCGATAAACTAAATTAAGGTTAAATCAATTGATATAGTAAATGGCATGTTTATTTGAGAACTAAGGAGTTCAGAATAAAAACAAACCATTTGTAGTTAATTTATGAGCTGTAGTGGGAACTAAAGAATGTCACATATTTTAGAATGTTTTATTTCCTGACAGGTAAGAATTCAGAAATGGGACATTAGATTAGACTTGGAAAAATCTTCATTAATACTAACTAGTTTAACATTTGCATAATTTTGAATTTGAATCACGGTTTAATTTATTATTAAATAGCCTGCAAGAATATAAATTGCGCAACTGAAATAAGTTTAGCTTTCCCCACTATTAGAAACAATTGGATCCTGAATTTTGCTGCTCATGTCCGTTTGGTTAGTTAAATCTCTTATTCTAGGTATTATTCAAACGGGTCTGGAAAGTTTCGTATAATTATAGTAACACCAGGAAAACAGGAAAATCGATGTCTATAATACACATGCACAGAAGTTACTTAAATGTTCAGAAAGTTACATACCAGCAACTTGGAGAGTAGCGTTGCGACTCACTGCCGATCCTGCGATATTTTTAGCCACACACCAATAAACTCCCCCATCTTGCTCCTTCTTGCTGTTGACTGTTCTTAGGAAGAACAACGATCCTGAAGGCAAGAGAACACGATGTGATTTATTGTCCACAGGTGATGTTCGCACGGGTTCTCCATCCTTGAACCATTCTATCGAAGGCTCAGGGCGACCCTCTGCCTTACAATTCAAAGTAACAGGCTCGTTTTTGGCCACAATTATGTCTGAGGGATGTTCTGTAATCCGGGGCGAACGATACTGAGCTAGAACAGAAAACCCAAAATTAGCTAAATGCTTAGAAGATTACACTAAACGTTAAGTTTTACTGCCCAGAAGAATCATGTCTAAACGCGAGTGTTTGGGGTTTTAGGAAAAGTGTAAGAAACAAGATTGGTGGGCGAGACCAGATCATTTTTCAAAATAAATCCCCTACAAACGAGCACAAACTGTATAATGGTTCATTAGCAGACATCATTAGTAGAATGATATTATTTACTTTGTACTTCAAAAGGATCAAAAATATCTCTTCAAGTTACTACTACTGCTTTGGCTGTAAACCAAGAACTTTACATTTGAGGAATATTTAAAAATAGATTTGTCCTTGTTAAAGAAATTATTCCCAACGTAATAAATTATTATTTTGTTCTATTGTGTATCTATTCGATAATTTTTAAAGTATTAAAATTTTAAATATCAGATGTTGGGTACGTAAGGGAGGAAAGAAGCCCAAATAAATCAAAGCAGTGACTTCGCGGGAGATTTATAGCAATTCCCAATATTAAATCGTAATATATCCTCCAGGATTATTTATGTAACTTGAACTTGCAGACCAAGTAACGACAAATGTTGATGACATTCCTATGACGTGTAATAACACTAAAGTTAGCAAGATTCCACTGACGGCGGTTAACGATTTAATCCAAGATATAATCTTGGAATATGAATCAAATTCAGGATGTCTAATTGATATTACTGAAAGGGCTCGGCGCGGCGTGTGCTGCAGCAGAACTACAAAACCCCCAAAAAATAAAACATGGCTAAAAATATTTGGGGCCGCCACTGAAGGGATTACAATATCTGTTCAGTTCATTACAGAATCGCATTATCCGAATTGAAATAATTTGAATGATGTAATAAATGCTTGTACGATAATACAGGCTCAACGTTTGAGCAACTCGGATTTCTGGTCTGGACATTCTTGGTTTGTTAAAACCCTCGAACGGCTGTTTCTGTTGTTTATTTAATTATAGTTCTCCCTAGGTCTGGACACTAAGATGAATTAAGATTAATGAGTCTAACGAGTTGATTCGGTGAAATGAACAAGGGCACTAACCACAAAATTAAGGATTTTTCTTGCTTATGATATGTACACCAACGAGTAAATTTATTTTCCTCGGGTTTTAATTAATTTTTAATGGAAATAAATTTGTTGTTACTAGGTATCCAGAATTATTTAAGAATCGACAATTAAAATATAGAAACGATATTAACACGAAGTCACGGAGTTCTGTAGGTACTTTTTTGTATTTTCTAGCCCTTGTTAATTTTAACAAGATTCGTCTTTCTAAGTAATTTTAGTTATCAGTTGTGATCTTATCCTTATTTAGGCAATTATTTCTGACCTTACTTTTATATAAGACGTAGCTTGAATATTCATAAAAGGATTGAAAAGAATGACAGATACAACGGAATGTTAAATAAAAAGGAATTTTTGTAGTTCCTAAAGAATTTTGTAATTGCACAATCTACAGACGTATTAAGTCGTTATCCAAGTGATTTTATTTTAATAGAAATATTTACAACGCGCATTCTAAATTCCAATTGTAAAAGTTTTGATGATTGGAATGTCTGAAGAAGTAACCAGGATAAATAATGAGCAAATGTGTTGTTTATTTCAACACTTCGAGTCAGACGATTGTAAATTTTTCGTCTGTCAACTCTCGGTCTATTTGCAGAGCAGAAAAATAAGATGCCAGCACATTACGGTTCTGTAATTACCTTTGATTTGTGTACGTCTTGTAAAAATAGATGTTTTATGGTTTTTTTAGAAATAAAATACCAGTTCGATGAATCTATCTTAATTAAATGATAAAAACTAGACTCGTTCTATTGGTACTGATGCAAATTCTCCGCAAAGTTTGTCGGTTCAAAAGGAGTTCCGTTACACTTTCTGTGTAACTTTTTATCAAGGCGATAAGAAATTTTCTTCTTGGTTTTATTAACTTTAAATAAACTAATTGGAAAAGCAGTGTTTAGAAATATTCAAAAGCGGTCATCGGGAGTGTTGTCTGCAATTGAAAGTTTCCAGTAAAAGTAAAAGAATGCAAACCACATATTTCTCATATTTCCATTTAAAAATATTAACTGGTTAATATCCTGTATTTCCTTTTCGAAATGATATGTTTAAGGTAGTTCCAGTGTGAACGCGTCCTGGTTGCAAAGTGTTCTCTTAACATCTTAATCCTTATGTTTCTTAAATTTAAGGTAGACATTTACTTTGTCAGATACAACCTTTTACCGTTTACGGTTGCACCGGGTTTAAGAAGCATGCATATAAAATGGTTATTTAAGAATTATATCGTGGAACATGAACTAGACTCCGTGACTTGTGTCTTGAACGCTTATTACGTTAGGGTAGTGGTTTGGATCGTGAACTTTCCACGGTAATTAAATAAATTAATGCAGTTATCACATTATCTTGACATAACATTAATAAAAATCAGTTGCACCTGCAAGAAACATTCACCACATTTTGTAATATCTGATTCTGAATTCATATAAAACGAAATCTACAGCACTAATTATGTAATTATGTCATTATCAACCTTCTCTTAATTCCAATACTTAACAAAACATTTTGAAAGAAATAACTTTCTGAAATGGCAGGCGTTAATAATATAGAATTCCGAAACTTTCTGAACTAACTTTTTTCTCGTTTCCAAAGCCTGAAGATAAATGCTGTGAAAAATTCGGCACCTGTTATTATGAGAGAATAATAAAAGTTTTATTGATACGTTAAGAAATTACTTACTGTTTACTTAACGGTTTTTCTTTTTATCCTGAAGGTTTCAGTACAATATTTTTGAAAATGAGTTGCAATTCCCAATCTGAATAGCGTTTAACGGAAATTTCTGATCCTTGCAAAAAATGATTGGTATCTACCCCACGTATGACATGTAATGCCCACGTCTGACAAATAATGAAACAATAATACTTTAACAAGTCACATTTTTTCATAAAATTTAAATTTATATTTGTAGGTTGTATTTGATTAACCTGATTATTTGTGCAACTTTTCGTGGGACGGATTTTTACATTTGATATGCAAAATTTTGACGAGGGTGCGGTCCAAAACGGTCTACTTGATCAAAATCTTGCATTTTTAAGAAGACGACTAAATTCTGAAGAAAATACTGTGCGTGCAAACATTTTCTGCTGCATGGTAGTTTACGATTAATATATCCTGCAGTGGGTTATCTATTCCTAATCGGATTTATTGGTTTAGGGTAGCAGATTTTATTGAATAAACCTATTTAGGTGCGTTTATGCACTTTCTATCTCTTAAATTTAATTAAGTAAGGGTTACTGTTTCTTCACTTCATGTAAAATTTTTAGTGTATCATGTTTCGTGTAGGTTCATGAAATATTTTCGTGAGCGAAAGTAATGTACTACTCTTTTTATCAATCTGATTTATTTCAGAGGTTCCAACTTAATTTTGGAACTGCCATGTATAAAAAACTTTGTGACGTCTGGTTTGTGTCGGGCTGATGCCTGTAATTCGATGAACACTTTATCTTATACGACCGTATAAATGTTTCAAAGACGGCTTATCTTTATTACCAAAGTGCAAAAGGATCTTACGGTACTTGTATTTCACAAGAGATTTTGTTATCTTTACTGTGTTAAGATTTTTACGAGGATTTATAAATTAATTTAATACGCCGTCACTTTATTTTATTATTCTTAATACAGCGCCTGCTGGATGTATTTTTAACTTTATTAACATCACCATTAAATTTCGATATGCAAATCGAGGTGTAAAAAATTAGCGACTGAGATATTTATTTAACATCTTTAGTGACATTACGCGACTGTATTCATTTTATTTTCTTTTTATACGCCCAGATTAGAGGTTTTCTTTTTGTCCTGTGGATTAGATAACAGTTGCTGTGACAAACCAACATCAGCAATAAGTGATAACTGTGTAAAAAGAACGTTCATTGTTAAAATATCAAAAGCTAAACTCAATATCAGTTTCAACTTTGATTACATGGTATGAGTAATAAAAGGAATCCTCTTGATAACGTGTTACAATGCAACTTATTGCAAATGCTATCGTTGTTACTAGAAGAACCGTGAGCACAATCGAGGTGTTAACAAATCCTTTGCGACATCTCCATTCAGTTTTCTCGTAATCGTGTGACATTTATTAACCAACAAGATCTGTTGGATAGCCGTATGACCCTGTCATTGTGCACGCACTCGGTACTCGTTAAGGAAAAGGTAGACGCACGTAATGTAGAATCTTGTTTGTTAGATCAGCAAAGAAATCTTGTATTCAGAAAAGACTAGAATAATAAGACTTCTGAAACTGGAGAGATTGCTGCAGTTTAACATTGCGAAATAAATACGTAGAGTAGGTATTTAAATTTATACTTTAGGGTTGATAATGGAAAATAATGCTTCCCTTCCACATAGCATTATTAAACTTCATTTAGTGCAATCCGAAATCCCCTTATTGTTTTCCTATCAGAGTTTATTGATCGTACCAGGCAGTAGCAACCCCCTTTTTGTATTATTTTGCATTTCACATCATGATTGATGTAATGAATGTGAAGAGGGGTGTGTATGTCCCTAACGCTGACGTTTTTTTAAATATAATTATTCCATATGTTGGGTACTTCAGTTATTTCAAAACCCTCGTAAAAATCCATTGATTATACAAATCAAAATTTTTAATAAGGCGTATCGTGCAGCATGAAAACCATTTTTTACAAATCATTCTTTAAAATCATCTCATTGTTTTTAAAAATACCGTAAGTCACTTTGGGAAACGGTTCCCTTTGTGGTGCAATTGGACATTTTGACCTCATCCCACGAAAGGTCAAGTATGACTGTAATTAATGATTAGATCTACCGCAGAGATTGAAGAGAATCATTTGTCATGAAATATGAAAGATGTCTGTGTTTTTCTGAACTAGCAAAGGTACCTCCAATATTTGCTGCTTCATCGACGAAACGATTGCAGCATAAACATTTCAAACTATCAAGAACCGATTAATTATGTCTTGGGAAAAATAATACCGTTTTGTTTAAAAAGACTGATCAAAGCGTTTTAATATTTATTGTACTAGTACAAATTTATTTGTCGGTTATTTCGAAATCATTACGAGAATAATAGGAAATAACCCACGCTTCAGTTGTAATTTCCACCTAACTCAACCCATTTGTGTGGTACATAATTGTAATGTGTTACTGCACTGTAAAGTTACTCTGTTTAGTGTGGCTATTAAATATGCGTTTCTGGGAAATTCATAAAGTTGTTAAACTAATTGCTTAGTCCTGTTATATGTATACGTATGTTTCAATGTGCGTACAGAGTAATTATGCTGTAATATTGGCTTGCGGTTTCCTTTTATGTTGTTTCCATTAAACGTAACTTATCACAGAAATTGTTATTGCAGCTGACTTCACTTTTGCAGTTTATATTAAGGAATCATTTCTAGGGAATCGCTTTTTGTCTAATTTCTCTTTCTAGAAAATTTTACCAAAGTTCGTTCTTCTTTGCAATCTACACCCCATCCTGAAAAAATCTGACTTCTCAGTTGGGATGTAGAAAATTTAGTTTAGTACAAATGTTTGTTAAAATTTTGAAAATTCCTAGCACTAAAGGATTTACAGCAGATTCCTTAAGTTTTGTTTTGAGTGTATTAATATCAAGCAATTTTTTGTGTAAACGGGAAAGAGACTTAAAATATTAACAGAACAGCTGGCGTTGCGAGTGTCATTCACGCTCCTGTCTTCCAGACCAACTGCGAAACGAAAAGGGTTCTCCGAAATATCATTAAGATGATTGACATGAAACACATTAAACGATGCCTGGGATTGCATGTTACCGCCTAGGCCCACGTCAAGGAATAATTATTCATAGTTATCATTATTTTTGCAAAGCAATTTGCTGCGAAACCGAAGCTAAAAAGTCTTCTCTTTATTAACGTCAAAAAGGAAATTCACCTGCATTTTATGATCAAAAATGTATTGACTTTACTGTCTGGATGTTTATAACTGTATAATGTTATCAATTTGATTGCGCAAGCTGAATGATTGTTTCAATCTTGTTTAGATAACTAAATATAAAATAAACATTTACTATACCCATTAATTTCAAATTGAAATAATAAATAAAGTATTTATTTACAAAGAAATGTTGAAACATTTTCAGTGTTGTGTTAGTTTTACTCACTGTTTTTATTGGTAATAAACTCTCACAAAAATAAATTATTATGACACTTGGTAAAATACGATCAATAAAATTGTTTATACAAATCTAAAAAAGCTTTCTTCATTATCTCGAGACAAAAAGCCAGAAGAACCGGTGGCAGGGTAATTTAAACTGAACGATTTCTTCGAGAGAGAACATTACACCCCCCGATATTGGAGCTTAAAATAGCAGAGTATCAATTCATGGGGACCAGCCAACAAAAAGCATCAAGAAGAGAGGTTGGAGGAACAAAAAACAACGTTAAACACCGCATTCTTGGGTGCAGCAGTTTTTTTCGTTGTGACAATTTTGACACCCACACAAAACGCGCCGCTTTTTTACACCAACGGAAGCTGTTTCGGAAATGGGTCTTTAACAGCTAACGACACTTCTACGAAACAGTTTCATACTTCATCGACGTAAATATATCTGAGGGTTTCTCTCCTTGAATATGTTAACGACTCTTGATGATGACTTTTTCCCAAATGAAATGTATTGCTGTGCGGAAAGTTTACAAAACAATAAATATTGCTCCTAAACAACCTAAATTGTTCCTGTAGGAGTGATTTACAAGATCATAACTATCGCAGAAAGTCATAAAATAAACGTTGAGAGTTTTCAGGTTTTCCTGAAAGCTTTTTATAACACATTTATTTTTCACAGATTAACCTGAATTTATTAATCTAAAACAGAATAAGCACAAAAGGTGTTCTAATCTTTCCACCCTATACTTTCCTTTATTATTCAAACCGATCCCCCAATCTTAGAAGAATGTTATCAATACAAATATTTAATCCAAATCTGGTTAATTATTTGGAGTTGAACAAAGAAACATTAGGATTTTCTTGTCTCGGTCCAGGTTGGGACAAGGGGGTGTGTTGTGTTCTCCAAAGAAATCTGTTCGCACGTCCCTTTTACATAATGTTACAGCCTAAACAAACGGCGACACGCTCAAGAGTGTATTTTACACATCTGTGAAACGTGTCGCTTTCAGCTTTAACTTAAAACTCATGTGTTTTACATTTCCTTTAGAGAATCGCCATAAAGACCACACACATCTTTATAAACTACCCCCGAATTTAATAAAAATAGAAAATATAATTTATACCAGTATAAATGAAATTATCATACTGGAAGAGTAATATTTCTTCGTATATTTAAAGAATTGTGCCCTGGTCTGGTCTTTTGCCCATAAAAGCAAAATTAAAAGGGAGAAATATTGGTTCCAGAGGCGTATTTAAAACGAGGCAGACTTGATAGTAAAATAAGCCCGAGACTCGGCTCTCTGCTACAAGTCGGGGGTGACTTTTAATTTATTTTTATCGAATGGCAACGGCTGCGCTCAGGTATTTGCCCCCAGCTTTCATTATACTCTCGAGACGTTTATAAATATTTTAGCTGGTTTTATATTACTGAATTTTTTTCCAACACTTCCTCGAGAAGAATTTTTATTGGACGAAGACTAACAACATTTTTCATAAAGACATCAAATTTATATTAGGAATTTAATTTTGCTTATAGTTTAGATTTCTTTTTTAAGAATTATTGTTTTTGTTTAGGAATTTCAATGCGGAGTACGAACAGAAACTTCTTAAATTTTTTTTGTAGCTTTCACATGGCGCACCTTACATTTTGTAAATATATTCCAAAAGAATTTTATGGTATTGACTGCAACTTTCGCGTGTTTTTCAATTTTAATGACCTGTTTTGCATTTTTTTTTGTTTCCACCATCATTAAATTATAATCAGTTTGCGATAACCCAATCATGAGTTACCAAATCCGCCCCCTAAAGATAAAGTAATTAAAAAATATTTATAACTGAAACTGAAATGTTCACTTCCGATTATTTTATATTTTTTCTTGATTAAATTAACTAATTAAGGGGTAGGAATACAGTTATAAAAATGATTCTCATATCCTGCAGTTTATTTTTGTTACAGCGTGCTCATTATTTCCTCGTTATTGCCCTTAAGGAACACACCGGTTCGTTTCCATATTTTAAAAAGAGATTTGCGTGTAAAACGTGAAATATTCTTTAATTTCCTCTCGAAAATTGCTAAAGATTAGTCGTGCTTGCGGTGTAAATGAAAAATGAAACACCTTTATGTATTCAAAAGAACAACATAACAAAAACTGGTCGTTTTTAATTTCAAACACGTTACCGAACTAAAATTTATAATTAAAGCAAGACTTTTGTTTTTTTCACTACATGTGTGACCAGCTGAGCACACTTTTCAACATAAATATAAACGTCACGTCCCAGTGTGTTCTATTAGATTGTGTCAACACTGTGGATATAAGCACAGCTGAATCCTAGTGTTAATAGTTTTAACAAATTTCCTGCATGTACACTTTACCGGCACCCGAAAAACATTTTTCAAATTTATTTTCTAATGTATTTAAGTCGCTGCCGTTAAACAAGCAGGGGAAGTAGTATACTTTGTATGATACAAAAAAAGGCATGTAGAGATAATCAGCAACAATTATTTTTGAATACGTATATGGCTATACGTATCATTAACGAGTTCCTGTTAAAACACTTAAGTAGAGAACGCGACGGTTAATACTTTCGTTAAGATTAATAGTGCCTAGTGAAGAACTTCGTCGCAGTTTATAAATATTCTCACATTTTTCAAGTATAAAAAGGATGAAAGAAATTCTAAGAAAGAGACATTTTTTAAAAGCATAACGAGCAATAATTAAAAGTTTGAGCGAATTTTTCTCGTGATTTAGGGGTTGTGATACAAGCTAAAATGTTTCAGATTTAAGGGGTGTATTAAGTACCATTCAAAATTAAGCAGAAGGGACCTTGTGCAAGGAATAAGTTCTAGGGAATTTTTAATTCGATGAAAAATGCGAATTCCTGAAAAACGCAGGCGGTAACTACTCCCGATTCCGTGACTAGGGGTTGTGTTACAAAGCTGTAGCTTTTCATATTACGAAATGTTCTACTTGCAACTCAAAATCACGCAGAAAGGACCTTGCGTTCAAGGAATAAGTTTCGGGAAGTTTTTAATTCGATCAAAAATGGAAATTCCTGAAAAACAAAATCGGGAACTGTCCTCGGCACAAAGCTGTAATTTTTTTATATTTAAGAAGTGTATAAAACGTGTAGAAAAAACCTTTCTCTTAGCGAGTAACGTTTAAGGAACAGTCTACAAAACCTTGTAATTTTTGTAAAGCTATCAATCTTCCAGTCAAAACCACAAAAAGCACAATACATAAGCATATTACAACCAAATGAAATATGTAAGGCCAACCGCAACAAACACCTCGACTAATTTGAAATCTAGAACCTATTGTTTCACAAACCACGGACTCCGGATTAATTCCTAGATATGTGTAAGGTGTAAACGACTTCAAGGCTCCCATAATAAAACCCTTTGTTCGCGATCTGTTCTATTACGAAGAATCCTACGTAGTTCTGCATAATTTATAGAGGCGCACACTAAGGCGGATGATATAACATAATTAATTGCAGACTTGTAAGATGCATAGGAAACTCCTCTCCCAAGCAATCTGCCTTCCTCTAAAGGAAACCGCAATTCCATATACAAACAGCTACAAATTCATTTAATGCATTAATCTAAACCGCCTAATAACTCAATTTAAAACAATACATTTAGTGATTTTACATAAATAAATCGTTTGGACGATAACATCAGTCAATAAACTCTTTAAAACATTTACAGTTCAACAGTTTAATTGATCGGTATCGTTTTACCACCTTACAGCAGAAAAAAAAGTTTAATTTATTTTAATGACATTCATGAATATTAATCAAGGAGGCTTTAAGAAACCGACAAAAATATTTTCGGTACCATAAGGCATGGAAGTGCTGCCCACAATAACCCGACACTTTTATCATAATTATCATGTTTGGTCACAGTTTCACGCTGTGTTAATTACAAATTATACGATTTATAGAATTGTTTCGGAAACGTCTAATCGGTGATGGTCACCGTAAAATTGAGTTATTATGTAAATTAGGCATCAAAATCAAAGGTATTTATAGTTGTGTTAAAAAAATCCTGAAATACTTTTCAGCGATTCATTAGTCTCTTCCGAGGAATTAATGAATCCGCTGAGAAAAGTTTATTTTCAAACTTTTACTTACAGAAAATTAGGTTTTTAGTGAGATGAGGGAAATTTCTTTGATATTTTTTTTCGAAAAAATTAGAAGGGAAGGGGTTGTTTATGTAATTTTGGGGTTGAATATTGTCATTGTGATTGACAGAGTGGGGGAATAGAGCGCTTCGTTCATCATCGCATTTATGCAAGATTTTTTTCAGCAGGTCTTCTTGTTATTGTCAGAAGGAATAATATTTGTATGAAGAAAATCCTACGTTGTTTGTTTTGTATGTCAATTAAGCTTCTGAATTTCTAAATCAGCTAAATGAGTAGGTCTGGTTATTTTTCTTGATATAATGAAGGCTTTATTAAAACAAGCTTTTCATTATTTATTATCTAGCATGTAAAATAATGAATTTATGATGCTACAATTTAATTGCCTACGTTCCAAACAATTTTATCGCAATTTCTGCACGTTAGTACCGAAACGGGCGAGCAATAAACTGGTAACAATCTCTCTATTAAGAGTCACGGCATTCATATCTAAACTAGGTATGTTTAACAGAATTATACAATTTACAACACGATATAAATGTATTACTCTTTTTCATAAAACGTCCTATTTTGCTGAAAATTCATGGCGCATAGCTGTGGAGCTGTTTATTATTTGTATAAAGATAAACCTGCGATAACGGCTGATTAATGAGACGTCCTAGTAGCGAACGACTACACGCGACGCCAGTAATGACGTACCTGAAAAGATGAAAAATAGAACCGTATTAGTTATTAAAAATTACGTTATAACAAAGATTACGACGTAATCCGGAATTAAAAACGTATATTCATGAAATTGCAACGACGACGATTCAGGAACGCGTCGCGTCCATTCATTAAAAAACTTGGTTTATCGCCCTTGTTTTTACCTTCCATAATCATACAGTTGGGAAAATTTATGCACCCTTATAAATATATGGAAATTTACTTTAATGCAACAGCAAAACGTGTAATTATATTTAAAGATACTGCTATCCTGCATATTACTTTAACTACCATAAGCACGAAAACATGGCAATATCCAGGATTAACATTACTTCGCTGAAATTACCCTCCCATAGAAAATTCCACTCAATAAATTAAAAAGGATCATTTTTCAAAACTTTCTCCTCGATTCATATTTTCTGAGACCACTATAAATTTGCATTCGGTATCCATTAAAAGTCCATTTCGTTGTAAGCACGGTGACATTTAATAGCGCCGATAGTCCAGAGTTATATTTACATGATTCATCTCGTCGTGTATTTATAATGGCTCGAGTTTCCAAATAAGTACACTGGGATAGTCTATTATGCTTCATTGTGTTTCTGTTATTTTTTACTGCTTTCTAATTATACGGTCGGTGTGAGGAATTAAATATGTTACGAATAGAAATTATAATAATAACCCATGTAACGTTGTGTAAAGAATTCAGAGGCGGAGGGCAGAGTTGAAGAAATCAACAAATATAAAACAAATAATACATGAAGTCGCTGGCTAGCATCGTTGTTCTGCAGCTTCTTGATGCCTCGAGGGCACATGTTATACATTGCAGTTGAGCTGCAAAAAGTGCAGCGATGAGCAGTTTCATGACACTTTCAGCTATACTAGAAAATTCTTTCAAATTTATTCTCTTCATAAGGAAGAAATATCTATACTTGGTATGCCGGTTAGAAATAGAAAAATATATGCTGTGGAATTGTGTTAAAGAATAAAAAAGTTATGTTTAATATCGAAGAAAGGAAGACATAGATTTGACACTGTAGTTTCTTTGTTATTTGTGTTTTTCCTTCCAAGCATTAAACCGTGAAAAACATCGCTACGCTTTTACCAAGATTTATCGAGCTTGCTGGTAAAGAACTATAAAATCCAGACAAGTCGGACTACAAATGCACGTGTATACGATCGCAGTTTAGTATGCATATCGTGTTATTACTGGACCTCACACGCATGAAACGAATGCTATTTTTATACTTTACGATGCAATTTACACTCTGGTTATAATTTGTTCGGTA
Source organism: Hemicrepidius hirtus (assembly GCA_963082805.1). Taxonomy (NCBI): domain Eukaryota; kingdom Metazoa; phylum Arthropoda; class Insecta; order Coleoptera; family Elateridae; genus Hemicrepidius; species Hemicrepidius hirtus. The sequence goes on from OY720165.1 coordinate 31,851,672, forward strand.
AGGGCCGTTTTGACACCCTAGATATTCGAGAAACCTGCTACGCTCTGCTTTTACATTACAAAAAGAAAATGTGCAACTGAGCTCGTAAAAACCAATGTTGTGTCCGGCATTGAGTGGCATTGTGTTGAGAGGGTTATAAAGAAAGCCGCGAGAACTTACCAAGAGCTCTTTTAAAATCAACATTGCTTTTGCGAAATTCTTCTCTTGAGATGACGTACAACGTGAAGGCATGACTTGAAACGTTACTGAATTAGTCATGCAAAATCCAGGACAAGTTTTCATACCCATTAAGAATCAGAAGGGGATGATAAAGTTTGCCACACGAGAATGTCTTTAAATTCTAAATAAGACATTTGTAAAAAATTACAGCTCTGTACCACAACCCCTAATCACAAAATCGGGGGCACTTTTTCCCTTGTTTTTAAAACTTCCCATTTTTAAACAATTTTCCTACAAAAAACAGCTAAAATTTGTAATGTCAAACTGTTTATTTACTAACATGCAGTATTTTGGTTAAAGTAACTGTTAAAGTTAAAGAAATCATTAATCAAATAAAAACAAGACATTAGTTTTACAAGTTAGTAATCAACAGTAGGCAAAAGCTATCAGGTTTTGCAACTTTTTACGGTTTGACATGGAAATCGTCGTCGTGTAGGTGCTTTCAGTAAATAAATTAGTTATTACGTATTCAACAAGTTTCTATAAATTTGAGTTTACAAATTAATTTAAATTTGTATGAATCACTTAAACTAATCATTATTAATGATTATGTAAATATTTTAAATCATACCGTTTTCCTGAAAACTGAAAGCGTTCACAAAAACATTTAGTTGTTTTAAATATTTTATTTCTAGTAATCTTATTGGGAAAGTTTAATTTTTATTTCGTGGGTGGATAGAATAGAATTGTTGGCGTGAGAAATGTCAAATTCAGATCATTTAGGTCACACCATCCTATTTAAGATATTCTAAACAATAAAACTTTTCGGAATGGTTTTTCTGTAAAGATTTATAGGTAAAACATTGTGTTAAGGAAATTTAAAATTTATGGTAGTCAATAACTGTGTGAATTACTATGATAGCCATAAATGAATGTCATAAAAGTAAGGAAACGAGACATTAAACCCCCACGTTATACCTACTTTAACATTTTTTTTAATACAGAATCAAGAGTTCGTTTGTTACACGAACTTTACATTTTGTTTGGGTTCCAAGAACGTGATGTAAAAGCTTATGATAAATTGCTAAATTAGTTTGATCCTCTGATGCATATCTTAATGTGAATTGTCGTAACGTACTTTACAAAACTTTCCCTAATTTATATTTATTTATTTGAAAAATAATGTCTAGCGACTTTTTATTTATGGATATTTAACGTAAGACAGAGTTTTGCAAAAACGACGTCGTATAAATAGGCTAACAGTTCTTTTTAGGAAGACATCTCATTATTTATATTGAGTAAATTATGTACAACTACATGACACTTCTTCTTCAGATTGGTAGTTAACAGTAGAAAAACATGTGGTTTTGCAACTTTTTTAAATTTTTACAAGGACCGCATACCGTTAGAATTATTTTATAACACACTAAAATAACAGTTGGGTGTCAAAGACAGAAAAGAATTATTTCTGAATTCGGCGGAAAGAATTTATTGCAAATTGTACAGATAATGGATAACATAAAACTTAGATATTCAAAAAAATTCTAAATTAAATAGATTTAATTGATTCTATGGTGGTTCTGCAGTTCTGCAGCACGACGCCACTGATTGAAATGCGAGTATCGTTAATCATAGCCCTATTCCTGTTCCATTTCAGTGTAGTCAAATAACTAATTAGCAGTAAATAAGAATTTGTTATGGTATGTGAAACCTTATGCACGCAGGACCGAGTGCATTACGTTAAAAATAATGATGCATGAAAAAGCACGTTTCCAGTTTGTAGAGGAACCACGCACATGATCGTATAATATTTCTTTTCCATGACACTTTGGTATAAAAGCTTTCTTCGACACCACCCTTAGCTTTAGCTCTAAGCTAGAAAATAATTTATCGACTTGAAATAATTTCTCCCCCTGCAAATAGAATATTATTTGTGTATCGTGACTTCTTTCAATTAGCCCTTAATTATCAAACTGTATCGATCATATCAAACACCCTCCTAAATTTATCATGAGTCACTATACAGGAAACCATTGTTTCTACACTGACCCATATCCCTATATTCGAACTCTACACGTGTGGTAACGTCACGAATAATTACTATTATTAGGAAGAAACATGTGTGCCTCATGAATGTTAACGTATTCTAATCCATCTATTCTATTCTAAAGAACCTGAGTCGTTGCCCTATAAAATTATCATTAATTAAAAATAATACCCCCATTCTTGATTTGAAACTTTCCGAAACTTTTCATTTACAAGAAAATAAATTAGTAACGGTTTAAAAATTTTAACAGTAAAGAAGTTAAGTTAAAGGAAAGGCGGGTAAATACTTGCAATTCAACTGTACCGCTTCCCCTAATTGTGTTAGAAACTTCAAACTGTGTTCGCCTGCGATTTTAAAGCAAAATCTGGGAGCTAATAAAGGAAGATTAAAACGGTGGCAAGAAAATGTCTCTTGCAAGTGCAGGTTGCAAGTAATCCATGGGGTGTTAATCGAAGTAAACTGAATTGGATTATTGTTTTTGAGAGGATCTGCAGACGACTTGGTTCAAGTGTTTTGGAGCGTAAGACTAATCGTTTCAATTACTGAAATCCTTACGCCCACTTGATTCACTCGTTAACGATTTGCACTGAGGGGTGCGTAATTGACTTACACTGAAAGATAATGAATAATATTTAAAAATGTCTACTGCTATATTTTGCGAAAGGACCTTAGCGGTAATTTTATTAAACCTAAAATCAAACAAAATCTAAAAACCGAAGCACTTAAAGACGAGTTTCAATGCTGAATAAAAATTTTCACATACAAGTAAAAGCAAAGTTTACTAAAACAAAAGATTTCATGTTAACAAGCTTGAATTGTTGCCGGAACTTTTGATTTAAAACCTGCTTTAAATTTTTTATGAGAAGTCAATGAACTTTTGTTCTCAAATTTAATTCAGTCCAATAATCAATGCTTTTCTTACCTGGGACAGTGAGAATAGATTCAGAATGAACTTGCCCTCAACACTTTGCTAAAAATAAATGTAGAAAAACTTAGATGTGTGGGTGTTTAATTCTTACATAGTTTACAGAGCTTAAAGACAGCAGGTGCCACATGTCAGTTCTGATGAACTTGCTTAGAACTTGTAATGACAGTTATAATTCAAAAGCACGTCTAGGCGGATGAGGGCGTCATAATACACTCGTAACACTGAATTTGTTTCAAGGTGTATTTACATATGTTGTTATTATTTAAACACAAATATTAACGCATCGATGCACGAAAAAAATAATTTAAACCGTAGAAATTAATTCGTTACGTATGACAATCCTTAGCTGCATACAGACCAGCGTATTGTATTTTTCATCATTCGAATTTTTTTCCATAATAAATAGTAAAACGTAACTTATTCTACGATATAAGAAATTTCAGTTTTTTCAGGATATAGTGTCGGACCGTTTAAACTCCAGATTCTTGGGAAAATATCCCTGTTAAGGTTCGGACTGACCATTGTAAAATATTAGGAGGCGTTAAATAAGGGGGTGTAAAAATAAAATCCGAATGGGACAAATTTTAGAATGAAGCGTAACGAAACAAATTCTAGCTAATTTCACTTTCAATTAGGCGCAAGTTTAGGGCGGCATAAAGCGGCAAACTTCAAGGGCAGCTTTTATAGCTTTATTGTGACTGGGAGTAAAGAGGATATTGGAACATGCTGTAAAATATAGGTCGAGTTTTATGGGGTGTAAACGTTTGCAGTGTTTGTGCTCAGTGTTTACAACTATCCGTTTTGAAAACTTTTAACACCCACAGTTACAGCAAAAGTTCTTTTGTGCTAGCAATAAAAACTGCCTTAAAGGTTTGCTTTGGGAAATAAACAAACGCATAGGGATCTTTCGTTTGGTGTGCATTTCCGTTTAGAATCAAGAAAATCTATTTTAGAAAATAATTTATCAGCGAAGGAAGATTTTATTTTAGAATGAAAACAACGCAAGGTGAGCAAATAAAATACTTCCTAAAACCTTCTTTTTTAGAATTTAGCAAAAACAAGAACTTTTTCCTGTGGTTTTTAACATTTTTTTTCTGAGACTAATGCTTTTCTGCTACAGCATAATGGTAATAAAACAACTAAGGATTACTTAATCTGTCTAATATAAAATATTTCCTTACGAAAATTGATACAACCCCTTCGTAATGCTGTAATTTATTTAAAAACATCAAGCGAAACTTGAGCTTGCCTTCAAAGACAAATAATGACAGTTGGGTAATGTATAAATGTTTATATTGTTCAAAAGAGAACTTAACCATTAGTGGATGTGTATACGTTGCATTAAGTGTACAAAACAACGACCTATGTATCTTTCTTTGTCCGTAGACGCAAAGGGATGAAGATCATTATCTAAAATCAACGTAGCGTAGGCCTTCTTTGTTGAACGAAATAGGGAATAAATAGGGAATTTCAGGATTATATGGGTTCGTTTCCAGATTTATGAAGGTTGTTGTTAGAAGCTTACGTTCTGTTATAGCACGGTTTTTGCGGCCCGTTCACGGTATTAAATTTTAGCCCGCTTTTCATGGTTTAATCAACGCCTACTGTATTTTGGTTGGCACACGTTCTTTTGTTTCGCTGGATTAAAAACTATTACGAAAGATAAAGAAAACGAGGTAAGTATAATCGCTAAAGGAAGAAAATTTCGTAACGAGGGAAAAGCCTTTGAAATTTCTTTTATCAGAAATCGGATAGTCCTTGAGAAAATGTATTATAGAGTTAGTAATAAAATTTGAGCTACTTCTACAATGTCTTAAGAAATATGACTCGTTAACCCTTCAAGGAAACTTTGCAGTTATTGCTTCTAATCAAAATATGAATTTATTGAACTCGTAAAGGTTTTATTTTATAGTAGATAGTAGGTACAATATCGTGTTGCCTTTGTTTATAAAATAAATTTTAAAATAGGTTCTCTCTGTTTAAGATTAGATCTTTTCATTTCAAGACGGGAGTTAGAACATAAGAATCGCTGTTAGGGAAAAACCTTTGCATAACAAAACCTTTAAAATTTCAGAGCAAGAAATGTAAATTCTAATTTAATCTTAAGCGCGTTAAGCTAAGTTACTATAAAATATGCACCCTTCCCCCGATAAATATTCAAGATGGCGACGTGGAACGGGTTCCCCTGTACCGCACAATGACACTAAGCGATAAACTCGATTTTTGTACAATCATGCAACACAAATCAACCTTTAACGAATTATCAAACGCCCACAGCTCTAAGAATTTATATTCTTAATTCGTTTCCTTAGAAAAATAGACGCAGCAGTCGGACGCACTACTACAGGCGTTATAGTACTTTATTTTTTTTTGTTAATCGTCAATTTTTGTTCTTATTTCCACATTAATTTTTTACTGCTAGTCATCAACACACGCGCACTGTAATTATCTGTAATTCATCTCCGCAAATTACAGGTGTAAGAAGGGAAACAAGCACTTTTGAATTAGTTTGTGCCCGAACAGGTGGAGGCGAGCAATATTGAATTTTTTATAGCCATTTTATTAACTGGCTACAAAACACCTCGTAATCATTTTTTAAATTATCTTTAAACTACCAGGCTTTTCCCCAGTCGGAACGACTCGACTGCCCATTATAACTTTTTATTTTAACACAAAAAATATTTCAATTACCACGGTTACAATAATAAAAAAATAATAATAAATAAACGAAGTGGGTGGACAAAAGGTTTCCATTTTCATCTCTTTTTTTAAGATCAAGGGCGACTAATCAATATTCAGAAGTATTGTGAGGATTTATTCATGGGGTTGAAAGTACAAAAACTACACCATACTGTGTATGGTCAACGTAGAAGCAAATGCATCTGTTGATGTGGGAAAACAAGCAGCTGCCGCTTGAAGACATTTCAAAAACAAAACAATATTGTAGTGTATTGTCATAGCCAGCGGTTCTTAAACTATGGGTCGCGTTTAAAAATTATCTGAAAGCTCAACAAAACTTCCCCGAGACTACCAAAACCTGACACTATATCTACACTTCCCCAGAACTATCCGAACTATGTACCTACACTAAATTTCTCATTTGGTTAACGTCTTCTCCAAAAGAAATTACCGAGTATTTGGAAAAGGTATTATTTGCTTGTTCCGTATAAAATGTAAACTTCCTGCTACCTATATCATTCATTTTCTGAAGGAAATGGGCGATTGGGGTGGTAAACGCATTTGCCAAGACGCAATAAAATCCCAAGTTTGTTTAATTTATAACTGAATATCCGGTGACGGCATAATATTGGCTAAATTCATGTAACAATTGTAAAATTGTAAATGTAAACTTGCTAACTATCCTTGGGCAACCCTGTATATACTATTCGGTCTAAATACCGACACCTAAAGAATTTACACAACCTTTTTGTTGTTCATTCTGAAGGTCATAAAACGGCTTTCTCACATCTGCTCGTTCTTCTTTAAAGTAACCAACAACAATGACTGTTTAGGTATCGTTGTTACCAGCAAGGTCAGTTCAGTTTATGGTCAAAAATCAAACATGGAAGTTCCTGAATTTATGAGGCAAGAAAAAAAATATACAGCCACTACTTTAAAGCAAATTAAACTAAGTGGAAGGTGCGGGAAACAAAATAAAAGCACTTCCTCCTAATAAAATGCAGCACTTCAATTTTTTCATCCTACCCCTGCAGGAAATGAAACTGGTAAACGTAGTCTTCGGTGTATATCCGTTTCCCCTCGTTCGCTTGCGCATAATATCTCATATTTTATCAATATAACATCAACCCCGTTTCATCCAAGGAAAAGTAAAAATTTATCGCGATGGACTTTTAACTTAAAAGAAACACACGTATTTCGGGTTATTGGGAAATATTTTCGTTGATTTGAATGTTTTTGCACGTCCATCAATTCTAAAACAAAAAATTCCAATGACAGTGATTAATACATTTCATTAACGCCTTTTAGCTTTAGGATAGAGGGGTGTCAATATTTTTGGAGGAGAGTTCGAATTAGTCGATAATTTGTATAAAATCCTTCCTACTGCACATTGCTGTGTACTATGTAACATTTTTTAACCTGATTTCTGAACAATATAAAGTAAGATTTTATTATCCATGTTAAAATTACGTATTATTGGCTATTGTTTAATTGTTCGCTAGCGCTTTGAAGTACTAACGTAATTACAAGTTTTCTATGTACGCCTATCAGAAATCAATTAACCTAATAACATTTTCAATAACCCACACAACGACGAAGCAACGCAATAGTCGACTAGTTAGTAAAGGGATTACAGCCCTCCAGTTGAATAGGAACACACATGTTCACCATTCTTATATAAAGAATGCCCCAACAGTATTGTAAATGTTGAATTTTCCCGCATCCAGCAGCTTACACCTACTAACCTAAATAATGCATGAGAAACCTCATCGATTCTACTTTCATCCTTTTTCCAATCTTTCTAAAATCCGTTTGAGGACACCCTCATGGGATTACAGGCAATACTTAGTGTATCCGCTAGAATGCAATATGGGAACAAATTTGGCCACACTTTTATTTAACGTTTCCTGTAATAAATTGAATTCCTTCGCTTATACCAAATATTTTTTTGGGTATTTTGCATTAGAAAACAGTCAGAAATACTGAAACTGATGACCGCTGTACTGCGACGTTAGACAGGAACTTCATGGTTTACACTAATGTGACTTAACGGATTTGTAGATAGTATATGGTGGTTCTGCAGCTTTTCAAACAAGACGAGCCTTCAATGATTTGAAAAATGTTTAAAGTTAAATAAAATCTCAATAAAATTTACATGAAGTGATTTTACCACACCTTCATTTAATTCTTACAACCATTCGTGTACAGAATCTATAGATAATTCAGGGTTTGAGAAAGTTGTGAATGTTATTACCATATTCATGGTCAATTCTAGTCGGTGTGCGAGGCACGTACCAGTCTGACGGAAAGCTTTTAAATTCCTTATAGTTTACCCATTGTTTATGAGAATCCACAACAAATGAGGATGTCCTGTTAAAAAGTTCTTGTTTTAACCTACGATGTGTGAGGTATTGAAAATCTTTTGATTGTTGGCTGTGATATAAATTTCTTCTTTTTAAATGTTAGAATTTGTTCAAGAACAACCAACCTAGGTTGTACAAATTTCTGTCTTCCACGCAGCAGAATAATTACACAGACGAGTAATTTGAGAAGTGAAAAAAGCTTTTTATATTTAACTTGAAGCGGCTTGTACTTTCATTTTCTTGTATAAACAAACCGTAAGTCCAAATCTACTTTCTCAGGCGTAGTAATTACAGAGTTAATTAATGAATCGTCTCGGCCCACCGTCTGGAGCTATAAAACAACTTGACACTATCTTCCTCGCCTACCAGACGCTAAAATTACTCATCGACTCTTGAAAACTTGAAAACCACTCAGTTTCCTTGGTTCCACATACAGAAATTACGTCTCCCGAGGGTCTCGCATACTTTTGTCTGAATTTGACGCCCCCTTCTGCATTATCAGCAGAGTCGTTGATAGCGCCTCGTTCAAGGAGATATTGCAATGCAGAATGTGACATGCGATTGGCGTTCCCTCACACGCACCGTCAATAACAAGAACAAAGCCGCAATTGCGAGTTCGATTGAAGACTCGCCTGAATTATTCATGGAACTACAAAGCAAACGTCCTAAGGGTTCGGGATATCACTCTGAAAGATTTCCTTCCAAATCCTTCATATTTCTGAAGGTGCTAAACTCAACAATTTTTCTAAGAGAAGAGCGATTGTCAAAATTTGTGACGGAAATATTATTTTTTTTATACCACTCCTGTCATAGTTATGATACGATCAGAAGCTTATTTGATGTCCAATACGTTTTTCGAATAGCAAACCTTAAATTTATGTAGTTTTGACTCCGTAGCAATAATTTTATGAATCGATGCCGGTAAATATGAAACCGTAGCAATGCTATTATGCATTAGCAAATCATGTTTAATGGGAAAGGACCAAGACGTTGCTCTTGGTGCATTCCACTTCTTTTAGCCCGCTTCTTATTTTGTAATGGAAATGTGATGTATATAAATAAAGAAAGTAAAATCTATTTTACCAACACACCTATATTGAGCAACGGCGTCATTTTGCTGAAGCCTAGGTATGTCAATAACGTAATGCCGCCTTAATTTGTTGACGTTTCAAATTTGTGAGATATTAATGTCGGCAAACATAGGATCGTGTATTCTACTATTAAACATTACTGTTATTGAGACAGTGAAATGCCAAACGACGCATTACCTTAGAATATGCTTAGAAATCAATTTACAATTCGTGTATAGAATGATTGATTTCAGGAGCTTACGTTTTCCTGAAAACGTTCAATGGTGTAATTTCAATATTAGCACAAAAAAAGAATTCTCTTTCTATTTTGGTCAATAAACTGTTCTAGTTTAATGACCCTTGTGTAAATAAAATGTACGAGTACGAGTAATGGGTATTAGGTAACTACTGTTGCATGAATTTAAAAACCATTTCGCAAGTTAGAAGCGATTTAATTCCAAAATGGTAAAAAGATATTTAAATTAAAAATTTGAATTTGAAAAGGACACGATACCTCCTTGGGTACTCACGATTTATGTATTAAAATAAAAAAATATTCTGATCTCATTGAGAAAGAAAAAAATCAGGACCGTATACAGCTTCCAGGGCAAGTCATGCAGTGGTACCACCCACTCAGACAGTATGAACAATGGCCAGTGTGCTCGCTACCGTTTGTATTCACCGTCCAGTAATCCAATATTGCATTATCTTTGATCTTCAGCGACCTCTTTTACATACAGTTTGTGGACTAAATAATTAATTAGGCCTTTGTTGCTCAAAAAATATCCAGCACGGTCCCTTTTTAGAGCAGCCATAACTTGGAAGCTGCAACCAACCCTATTGTGGTGTCAAACTTTTTTTAAGCTTTAATTTATTGTCTGGAATTTAATTAGATCCCTCTACGTTGTAACTTACTTATTTTTTGTTGGTTTATTCGAATTTGGCCCTCGTGACTTATGACTTTACCAGAACGTGTTTATTCGAAGACATCCTGAAATTATTAACGTGTGGGACTTCACACATAATATGAGCTTAGATACGGGGCAGTATTGTCCTTGTGGTTTACGAAGACAGGAATTATTATTTATCCTCTCATTTCAACCAACGCATTAACTACATTATGTACCTACATGTAAGTATACGGGATACTCCATTGTTTTGTTATCTGGTGCTATCTGCACTATCTCACGATGTATCTCAGTTGTACCGTGTAGGAATTGAACATCTCTTTACGTTAAGAACCTTTTAAAAATTGAATGTGGAAATAAACTCGGTCTCAATTTGAAACTTCTTTCTTTACAATAATTAATAACGTGCTATTACTCGCAAAGGCATATTGCAGAAAATAATTACAAACGGGGCAAGTTTAATCTACAACAATAATGTTTAAATAATCTGCATGGTATTGAATTCTATTATCTATATACGGTTCGAAAATAAGACCCATTTAATGCATATATGGAGAGAACAAGTTGTGCATGGCATTCGCTAATGTGCCAATTGCAATGCGATCAAAAAGTCGGGCATTTTACCCTCCTTAATGGCTGTTAAGGCGCTATTGTGTTGCTGCCGTAACGTTACATATATGCAGTGTCTCGATTGTATTGTGTTGCCCATTTATACAAAGTCATTTGAATTTACACAATGGCGAAGAGGTTCTTCACTGGGAATTCGTGTATTATATACGAGAACAACCACGATATGTTTATGCTTAAAATATTGCACTTCAGAAAGACTAGACAGTTGCGATGTCTAAACAGAAGAGGAATATTTACCAACAACCCACCCTTAACAATTCTTCATTATTAATATATTATACAGGGTGTCCCAGATAAGATAATATAGCTCCCAACTACTTTAAAAGAGACAAGGTGGTAGATATTATGGAAAATACGTGATTTCAACAAGACGGAGCACCACCAAAGGTTTTCTTTTTTCTTTAAAACATTATCTTTACTATTAACATGTGAATGTTATAGATGATCTTAAAGCATTTTTTTTTTCTGTTTAATAAAGTAAAAATATAATATGGTGTCCATAAGAAAAAAAATAGTTAACTATCGTATCTCTGAAGATAGTTGGTTTAGAAAATTTTAAATGCCAGAATTGAATTCTCCGTATCCGTTTACATAAAAGTACCAAGTTTCAATGCCATCGCTTTAATAATAACAAACTTATTAGAGATTTTCGAAAAAATTTCAAACTTCAGGTTTTTCAGGAAATTTCAGGAATGTAGATATCCTGAAAATGATTTCATTTTCGTAAAGGGCATAGATTTTCGCAACTTTTTTCTAAATTAACCGACTTTCTATCTCTTAAAATAGCCAAGATATCCCCATGTAAAAGTTTTATTTTGTGTACCCTGTACCAAGCCTTTAATTACGAAACAAATAATTATCTACAAGTAGATTATTAAATTCTGACGTAAAATACAATTGAATACCGTAACGTTTATGTCGTGTAATTTATTACCTATTACAGTACGAAGTATTATCAGAGATCAAAGCATAAAGTGTGTTATTACAGAAAGAAATGGAAAGCAAATGAAAATGTGATTGCACTAGATTATGTTGTTTCACGGGTTCGAATGATCGAAAATTTGTTGGGCAATCGAAGTTATCATTCACAAGATTGGTATAATTTAGTTGGTTACCAAATAAATGCCCTAATATTCTAAAACCGTTCAGACAATAAATAATCCACCCCCTGATACATTGATTATTTCGATATTTACTTGCTTTCCATAATATTAACCACCTAGAAATTTATTTAACTAAACAAAAGAATATTTTCTTTTTTCTTTAAAGAATTCTGTATAGAAGGGTGTGTTAGGGGTTCGCCGTTTATGTTGTTGATATTTAATTTATTTATCGGATTAAAATTTGCGATAATGGTACATTCCGGAAACGGTCTCTCCTGTTTTCACGGTTTACAATCGATCTTTTCATCTACCTTTCAATAGTGCGGTGTCTTTTATTCTTAGACAAGAATGCACATGGGTGTGTGGGCGTGAGTATTATGGAACATGTGTATGTAACGGAAAATAGTAATAATTATAAGGTTTAAATGTCATTACCTTTTGTTGTATCCTAGTACCGTAAACTCTTTGTGCTTTTCAGATGATAACGACAAAGCTTCCAAAAAGCTTAGCGAATTTATGATGCAATTTATTGTGCTATGAAACGCCAACACTCATAAAAATAACGCTCATCTATTCTATTATTTTTGGGTTGAGTCTAGACGGTTTCTACATTTTATCCAACCATATAATCACTGTCTTACCTTTTTTTAATTATAATAACAACCGATAGGTCAGTAATTACCTTAAAAGAATTATTCCGGTTCGTTATGTAAACTATTAAGACCTCAAACTTATCTTGAAAATTTTACAGTACCTTCGTGATAGTATTCGAAATAAAAACACATAACACATAAAACATGGAATTTAAATTATTTGCATTTAAAATAAGTGGCATAAAATGTATGATTTTAGAAAAAGATTGAAGCAGAAAAATTTCAAACTAAGGGCACCTTCTGAAATCGGTAACACTATTGCGACCGACGCCTTGTATGAATTTTTAAAGTTTAAAGGACTTCTGAAGACAAAACATTCTTTTAAATATTTATTTATATTTTACATATTTTACGACTTCTCTGGTGTTCTGCTTTTGTTATTTTCGTAACATAAACAACTTTAGGTTGTCCTGAATACCAAACAGCTTGTTGGTAATGAACCCGAAAATATCAGATAGCTGGGTGGGTTAGCTTCTAAACCCCTTTGTCCACCAGTAGTAAAAAATCTATCAGTTATTTAATGTGTTTGGCCAAGGATAATGTAATCCACTAGAGAAGAATTATAAATCCCGGCGCGGATAAAGTATACCGTTTTACTATAGGGATTTACGTTTCATAAACTTTACCATCGCGAATAATAGCTATCATTACATAGGTACTTATATTTTGTGACTTTGGTTTAACCTTTCGAGTTTATTTTAACTGGTATCTACTTCTCAGGATATGGGATGAGATCAACTAATGACTAATAACAAAATCACAATAGGCTATCGCTATCTACCACAACATGAAGATAATATTGTAGACAGAAGAACAACCTTCATTATCCGTATAAAAGGAGCAAGTTAGCGGAATATATTTAAAATAGCCTTTGGGTAAATTAATATTGATTTTGTTGGGGATTTATCATGAAAATTTCCCAACAAACAAACAATATAAAACTTACCATAAACGCTAAAGGGTGCAAGAGTAATAAAACCCACAAGAACCGGCAGTAAATCCACAATTAGAGCCATTTCGTTTCACTAAATTATAATATCATATCACATCACTGCCAAAATGACACACTATTTCACTGTAAACGACGGCATATTACACAAAACTATTGTTGATTGTCAGGAAATTCACTATCGCAATGCTAATGAACGAGTTCTCACGCCAACCTTATTATATGGGCGGCAGTTCTTTGTAATTCATATGCTTTTATCAAAAGACCTCAACTTTTGCCATAATTCTTATCGGTGCTCGCGTTTCTTCATTCCCAGAATTATTATTAGGAATATTATTAAAAGATAGGAATTTTCAGGATCGATTTGAATGGCCTGGTCATTTTTGAGCTGTTCTAAAAATCAGCTACGACTACAAATTATTTTGTTAATTAATTAAAAAAAATCTATTACAAAAAACAGAAAACAGTGCGCGTTTTGAAAGGCACGAGCGATACAAACTCCTCCAACAACCGTCAGCGCACAACTGAATCTCCAAGTTGAACCAGCAGGCGCCAAACAAAACGGGGCCTTCTACGTTATCCTGCCTACACCGCATGCCTGTGGGCCGATTAAAAGAAAAAATTATAACTTGTTTCTGATTTATTTATATTTATTGCAGAGGGAATGCCTTTATTTAATTACAATGCAGGAGGCGTTCACGAGCAGATAATTATATTAATTATCCTTTGTGAATTATAAAGTTCCTATGCTACCACCGTATAATGAACTCAATAACCAAATGCTTTTTATTTTAATTATGTTAAGTAAACAAATTATGGTAATTTAGATACAAGTTTTAGAGTATTTATACCAAGAATAAATACAACGATGTGGACTTGATAAATGGTGGCAGCGCTGCACCAAAAAAATCGTTCACATTAGCAATGAGGTTCCTGAAATCCTGTGCAACATCCTTGTTATGTATTGTTTCGATAGGACACATAGAGTTGCAAAAAGTTTAGCGATAATTAGTTTCAGACGTATGTTTCTTTAAAATAATTTTGTAACAATGAAATGACATTCCCTGATCAGAGGGGATTGTAAATGTTTTACTTCCTTGATGTTTCCAAACACAATGATACGTTTTGGATTCATGCAGCGTTTCATTATGTACCCATTATCGGTGTGATTTATTTATAACTAGGTAACAATCATTAATACCTGACAGTGATGAATAATTCAATTACAATACTGCACAATCCTGCTTCACATTTTTTTATGGTGTAGCCGCCAACACTCAAAGGGGTCGTTTGTATAATGAAACTTTCACCACAAGGCGTGAAACATTATTATTAATTTTCTTTCTTAAAACTTTATTGTTTTCGGTAATTATTAAAGTTCGCGATTCTGTTCTTTCAGTGCTTCAGTAATAAACCTTTCAAGGATAAAACTTTACATTATTAATATGGGAAATTAGAAAAAACCCTATCAGATACAGACAGCAACATCCTTAAGTACACTAAGTAGTATTAATTATAAATACAATACACGTAGTCAACTAGTTTTTTTTTATTATCTAACTATAAGAATAGTATAAATATTCAATAAGCAACCATTAGAGGCAACAATTAATGATTTTCATTAAAACCAGCAATTCTACGGAAAATATTTTGAGTAATTAGTGCTGGCAGATCCAGAAAGAAAAACGTTATTTGCATCGGGGTATTAATTTACATATAAGCTCGGTGTAGGGCTTGCTTCATGGTCTGACTGTTAATTCTGAGCCAATTTATGAAATGGTTCTGTAATGTATGCAAAACGAGCTCGTCGGCGCCGTCTTTGACGACCGCTGGCTCCGGTGGGTGATGTTTGGAAGCGCTTTGTGTGAAACTGCTGGGGTGCTGATTGATATATTCAATTTAATATTACCTTCAAAGGTATATTATAGAGAGTAGGTGTTATGTATTACAAGAGGACTTCTAAGATCTTAAGCTGATTATGTTGGGAAGGTATTTAGAGAAACTACGGAAGTACTAAAAGTACTAAAATTTGAGAACTACAAAAACAGTACAGCTATACGCAGAAAAGGCAGGAGTGAATAAAAACAAACAAATCCAGAAAAGTAAAATTACAAAAGAAGAACATGGGATTACACGATTCTGCCAAGTAATTTATTTTATAAGACATAGTTAACTGTTATTTTAGCTCTAATTTTTAATGTTGGTGTACAACTTTTTACTGTTATAATATACAACTAGTTTGCTGCAAAAAGCAGACCTTGTAAATTAATAAAACAGGTGACCATATACTCGTTGCATAATGCATCAAATAATGCATCTTGATAAACGCATACAAACATGTTCGACGTGTTGTTTAGAAATCAATGATGGGAAAGTGGATTCTGAAGAGTAAATATTTTGAACAAACGTCTCCTACAAGCATTGCTTTCCTTGACCGCCATTTTTAAGTTACCAATTTTGGAGGAAACCTATTGGATTTTTCTTGATCTTAGTTTAGATGAATAATTTTCTGGAGCGTGCATCGCTATAATATTTTCTTGAGTTTACGGAAACATCCTACCGTCCAGTCAAGCCATTGGAGCGAATTATTAACTCCTCGCAATGCAATTCCCATCCATCTTGGTAGCCGAAGGTGTAATAACATAGCAGAACAGTGACTGGTGGCAAAGCGAACCTGTTCCCTATGTAATTATAAAAGTTTAAAAGCAGGAATGCTGGCCGATATCGCACAATCACACTTAGCAGGGAAACAATAGGATAATCTGCATATATGGTCGGCTGCTGTTGCCTCCGGTATTCGCTTTTATGCTCAATTATATGCAGACGATTCGTTCTCTCGGTACTGCATGAAGTAGTAGCTAAGTTTGTCTTCTTAACGAGTTCTTTGTATTTTATTTTTTACTTTCCTTTCCTGAATATGGTCTATAAATTAGAATATGAGCATACGAATGCAATAGGGAGGAGGGATTTGGTTAAATTACTACATTGTAGTTTACTGCTTCGAGGAAAAATTTATTCTTAGAATAAACTTCAAAACAGTCTAGCGAAAAAAATTAAAATTTATTCGTGCAGAAGGGCTTGCTTCTGAATTCCGCAGTTCTTTTTACACATTTTTAGATGCCAAAACACTATTTTTATAGTTACATAAATTCACACAATCGCCTACTAGATCAAATAAATTACCAACTGTGTTATCTTGCAAAATCAGTAAAGGAACTTTTTGCAGATATTCTATACCTGCTAAAAAGTTGAATATACTTGTAATCTTTAGATGCTCAACACTGACAACATTCCAATAAAATGACATATTAAATAATCACTGGTTTTGTTACCGAGAAGGATTTGTCAGATTATTTTAAAGAATTAAAAGGTTTTATATTATATCTGAAGACATCGTGGACGCGTGAGAAAGCATTGTCCCTATAGAATCGGCACGTTTCTAATTATAATTTTGTGTGTAAGAAGGAGATGTGAATAGAGAGAGAAATCTTGAGAGGTTTAAGCGGTTTAAGAAAATGTATAGAAATTTCCCATTTAGAGGGTTCATTATGAGAGTATATTTCCTAAGATCTCTACTTTAGGTACTTTGAAAAACCTTTCAAAGCCTACTTAACCCACACATGACTATAATAAGCCGATTTGCTTCATCTTTGGGGTGGAAACACAAACAATCACTAGCGCTTACGTTAACAACCCTTGCCTAAATTAAGGGTGAGCTTACTGAAAGGCTCGCGCTTTGTACCGCTCCCAGCTTCCTTCTTGTTATAGGTACGACAAACATAACGAACAGCTAGAGTATCTCTTATTTCTGGTTTAATCGTGTTTTAATCAATTCCCTGTCAATACCAGATCTCCGAGGCTTCGTACCCAATTGGCGAAGCTTTAAAGATCAAAGAGCAATAGATTCAGTTCAGAATCACTAGTCTCGCCTCAGGTCTACCATCTGATTAAAAGACGGCACTGTCGGTCAAAGCAAAGAAAGCTTGTTATTTTAATTTCCAATTACATTTTAAAGCTATATTTGTTCAAAGCGATCCCATCTTGAATGGGTCTGATAAATGGATAGATTGGTTCCTAAAACCCATCTACATGAGTGACGGAAATGCGTGTGGCAATCGTATCGTTTTAATAACCGATTGATGTTTGATTTCAATAACGTACAATTAGTGACATTAAATTAAACGATTCAGGTCGATGATAAGCTACCTATCATTTGTTTTTTTTCTTCGACCAATTTACAAAACAAAAAATTACTGCCCATCCGTCACAGAAATTCATTTCGAACCGTACAAGCCACATCAGATACATTTAAATTGAAAATTAGATTTTTTCCATGATGATATCCTGCAGTTCTGCGTTTCTCACCTCCACCCACTACCATATACGAAGTATCATTTAGTTTGGTATCCGAGTGCAAGATTTAACACCTATCATTTGCATTTTAGAATATTTATTTCGACTTGTCAAGAGCCGCCGTTAGTCTGCCCTGGTTCACTATATCAAGTTGCCCACGACATCGCAACGTTTTCTTTTGCACTTTGATTTCTCTCTCCGATTCCCATTTTTGGAATCTGATACTAAAATATATCTCTCCGCTTACTGCACGGTTGCTTACTTAATATTATTTATTAATTTATGTGCCCCGTTAAGACCAACGTGATTTGTTGTCATGACAAAAGAAAGATTATAAGCAAGAATTATGTAATAATTTTCATTCTATTATTATGACTTGTTATGTATGGCTTTTCTAATTAAAAATCAAAGCACGATTTAAAAAATACATGAATTTATTATATTCGGAAGTAGACTTGGCGCCTCGCATCTTTTTTGGCAACGATTTATAATAGATATGCAAGGAAGTTATCAGGATCGTGGAAAAGACAACAGGAATATTAATTTTTGTGGTGTGAACACATTTCGAATGTGCCAAACTTTGAAAACACGTAATACGTGGTCTCTTATATCAACCTTTTGTAATTTATATTCTGTGTATTCACTGGGTGCGCGATAAATCATGTTTTTTGAAAATTCTAATTAATATGTAAGGTGTATGTCCTTAGAAACTTGAGACAAAGTCAGCAACCTTTATGGATGGATATATTTATTGCAGATTGATGAACGTAGGATATTTTTGTTAAGTCTATAAATACAGGGATCCGAGATAAATCGAGAATGATAGTACAGAGTTGCATAAATAGAATTTCTCCTGGTAAATAGGATTTTCAAAACTACCTACACAACACTACGAATAGTAAAATTTCAGGAGGTATCAAATTATTTTAACAATAACAAACCATTAAAGATACATTACAAATTCTTGTAAAGTATAAAAATGAAATTTTAAGTATCAAAACGGTGAGCTCAAAGCCCGAAAGTGATACCGGACACCACCTTTTATGTAAGACTGACAAATATGACACACAAGCATAAACACGGTACACAATAGAGTGTAGGACTCCGAAGAAGCTCAAAATCGATACCATGGACACAACATTTTTGTCGCTGACATTATTGAAGTTCGTAAGATCCCCTTTCAGAAGGATCATATTGGTGTCCAAGGATAATACAAGACAGCATGCGGTCCCCATGTAGGCTGCTCAACCCTGACGACCGCACCTTCACGCCAACTCCCGGTGGTACAAATACACTCAACAGGATTTACTGTATGTCCCTAAATTCACAAACCCTATTCCCAGAGATTCTTGAGCTAGGACTAAAATAAAACAAACAAGAAAAAATAATAACAAGTGTCTGAAGAGTATAAAAGTTAAAAATATCTTGGAGGAGGGAGAATCATAATTAAACCTGGCAATAAGCTTTATAGACACTATAAATTTTAATTCAAGTTGCAAAATAATTTTAATGGCCGATGTGGAAATGACATATGAAGTGAATGAAGCTACATAGGTGTATGCAAAGACATAAACTTGCCATTTTAAACGAAGACAGAAGAATAATACTTTATGTAGGTACGAGCTGTATTTATTATTGCATCGTCTAGACGTGTCAATTTGTATGACTTTAGACTTATAATAGCATGGAAAAGCCTAAAAGAAGTGAATACGGTAAGATTAATTATCACAACTCCACGAAGAATATTCTTCTATAAAAAGTTAATTAAAAATTTAGCAGACCTGCACATAACCGTTTTTGTAAATCTGATTATGAGATTGCGAAGAGCGAGGAGTTTTCAAACGTTAATTAGAGTGTATAAATTAAACAATAAGTAAAGAACAAACAAAATTCGATTGCATTACGTTTCTATATATGCACACGAGTGCGTGTAATTACAGAGTATGAGAAGGCTCATGCTGCACGCAAGAAGTCAATAATTCCACGACTGCAGCCTATGAACACCGCCGACTCATCAGGGGGTTTCTACATTGGGTAGCAATTGCAAGCACGAAGTGGTGTGAAAGATCACGCAACCACCTACATATGTTATTGCAATTAAAATATGCGCGGCAAATAGAAAAAAAGATATACGTAATCTTGATGCTAATTTTTAATGCACTCAAGTAATTTGTAAGGCTTTTCCCCACTTCGTCTTTTAAAAGAAACTGAATCAATAAATATTCTTACACCATATTATTATGTCTCCAGTATTTATAGTTGGATCTAGAGTAGAAAATGTAAACGAGCCACAACTGTGCTTTGCTCATATTTTATTATTATTATTATTAACTTTATTATTATTACAAGGAATTTTTAATAGCCCTAATCCATATACGGTAATCTAGATAAGAAAGCAGAGCAGTTGCGCTTAGAAGCGCAGCTTCGGGTTAACACGAGAATTGTTAATACAATAGCACGCATTTATTTAAGATACAGCTGATATAGAATGACAAGCGGCTTTACAATTTGCCTTCCGCCATGTAATATCACATCCGCCTGCACATAACTGTGCAAATACCAGCTAAAATTCTCCCTCTAACATGATAATTTCGGGTTTTATCCGGAACTATTAACTTAACTTGCGTAGGGTTTAAACAAAAAAGTACCTATAAGAACGAAATTTATACAGAACCATATACTCTCGATTATTTCTACCCAAGCCCACAGATATCTGTTTGGCGAACCTGTTTTAACTACTGCATAATATAAGACTTAAGCAAGCAACACCCTGTATACAATCAAATCCTGCAAGTAGGTATTATTTTTGTTTTCATATCAGATAGTAATATAGAAATAATATACTAAAGTGGATTTCGTATAATTCTCTGCGACAGACAAGTGCAGATTGCATCCGACAGGAAAGATGCGATATCGGATACGTCCAGTCCATACATCCTAAGATATCCTGATACTTTGTTAGGATAAACATAGATTTCCACTTATCCTTGTGGGTCGCTTCGGCCCACGGATGCCAGGAACAGACGGAGCTGAAGACGATGTATATGAGACGATATGATAAGGACCTTTTATGAGATAAATGTTTTTCACGTCTTGCTTCCTTTATTGCTAGTTTTTTTTTCTTATGAAAACGTCAAATTGATCGCAGGGTTAAAACTGTTAAGAGAACTGATACGCAATATTCAATTTTCAAACGATCTTGATATCGTATATACTGATCTGTTTGATATTGCTGAGGTTTTTAATCAAAGATCCTGTCCTATCATTCCTATATCCTGACGAATCCTTATGCTTTGGTAGACAAGCAATTTCGTTAAATGAAAAACATGTAGCGTTTCAATCTTGGTTTCGTTCTCAAAGCGAATGGGCCGGCATCGAAATTAAAGCGGGCAGGCGGTGGTGGGCGTTTTAACCGAAAAGAGAACTCCTTTGAAATTTTGTTAGGAAATTTGTGTCTTTTCGTTTTTATTTCGGGAATCTTCTAAGTAGACAGCAAAAACCAGTCGAGACTTTGATATTACACTTCGCTAAACTGGAATAAACAAGCCCACATGTTCGAAAAACTTCTGTCATCACACGCTTTGACGGTTTATAAATATTTTAGAAGACTCGTAAAGGACTACATACTGGAGCAATGCATATATGTCTGGGTAACCTGTTGAAAGGCTTCAAATGCAGACTGTCTTGTGGGCGCGATTTAAAGCCTGAATAATGGTTGTTATTTACTTTGGTTATTTGTCATTTATTATAGGTAAACGATAATGCTTTCAAGCAAACGAAACTTTAAATCTGACCCTAAGGAATTTATTATTATTATCATCCTTATATAAAAAACACATAATATCTTTGGAAAAAAAAAATCCGCAACGTTTATAACGTTGAAGAAATAAACAGGATTGAAAAAATTTCAAGACTTAAGTACTCCTGAAATATCTGATACTCGGCTTTTATTTAAAGATTTTCATTTGGATGTATTCGAATTTAATTCTAAAGTTATAATTTTTTACCATCCTACCAAACTTCTTGCATTGGTAATGATGCATTTGCATCACTTCAGAGTTTTAAGAAAGTTAAATTTCCAAGAATCAATTTTTGTTTGAAAATTCCACAGCTGCTAAGTTTGTCTTGTATTTTTATAAAGCTAAGTTAACGATTGTTAGTCTGAAATAAAACTATTTTCTGTATTTACAAAATGCCTTGGAAATTATAAAAGTCACATTGTGTAGGATTTACACGTTTAAGTGAACGAGAGCTGCAGAATGAAGGACTTAAAATAACACCATCACGACAACAAAAAGTAAATAGATGCGTTTTGAGAAAAGCTCGCTGACAGAAATAAATGAGGTTCAATAAAAAATTAAACTCGGTTTGGTAAATACTTTTAAAAGTTTATTTTTAATCTAAATGAGTGGAGGATTTGTCATCATTTACTAAGTTTGCAGTTCTAACAACTGTGAAAGCTATTAGTGATTCGTAGTATATTCCTTAAAATAAAAATAAAACTAAATTAAATTGTTTGTTTCTTTTATAATTTCTTGTTCTGGTAACGTTTATTAAAGATGAATTATCTAAATATGATAAGCTTTGGAAAACAAAAATTAATTAAAAACACTTTTTAATTTATTTCTCGCACGCAATACGGTAATTTATAAACGTTTTTAAAGATAGACTTTTATTATAGTTTTCTCTTTTGTTAAAATAATCATTAATCTTACACTTGCTTGTCTAAGTCATGAATGTTTAGAAAAACGACTTATGATACACAACACGTTACATGTACGTTACATGTACATTAAGTAAGAAAATTGTAAAGCATGAAATCGGAAACTCGTATTTTTTTCTTGTTGAAGAAAATGTAAATTCAATTCAACCCTTCCCCTATTGTACGATCCATTCCCAGCAGGAATTAACGGCTGAAAATATTTTTAACGATTTTCTACTACTCTCTGAGTTAGCCATTCTTACGAATCACGCGGTATATCTAAACAAATTCTAACAAAAACGTTATAAAAGAAACAAAATATAATTCGATGACGAAATCTACTCCAGTAAAAATGCCTTGAAGATCTCTATCAAAAATTGATGTCCTCGTCGGCATAGCATGTTCTTAGGATTGTGTTAAAGTCGACCACGTTATCCTTCAACGATAAAGTATTAAAAAAAGTAGGTTTAAGTATTTTGGTTGTTTGTATTAGGGTGTGAAGTAACCCCTAAGGTAGGGAATAGCGACACTCACGTTTAATCACCAGTATCCATCTTACGCTGAGAACACATCAAATTCTGAAGGTTTTTCTTGTAAAAACCATCGAAAATGGTGTTGTGTTCGAATAGAAAAATCTAAGGGGAACTTGATTTAAGAAGATCTTAAATTTCCTCGTTACTGCTTTATAGGGGTTGTCAGTTGTAACAGAATAACTGCAAGTGCAAGTGTCCATTACATTCGTCCTTTTCCCATGTGAAAGATTGATATTTAGACTAAGTGATATGTGTAATATATTTCAATTAAGCGGACAGGAGGACGTAAAGACAAAGGGCATGGGTTAATATTTAATTTGTATACAAACGTGCCGTGTAACGGAATTTGCCCTCCAATTTCCGCTAGGTCTTTTAATGAAGACAACATTTAATTTTGGACCAACGTACTACATGATTAGAGAGCATGAAAATGCGTGTTTTATTTTGTAACCGCAGGGTTCACGAAATAACAAATGGAATTTATTAAATGATAAATCAAAATTTTGTTTGCATGTTTTAATATTAAAAGGACCTCTGTATGGTTTGGAAAAGAAAATTACAGGTATACAAACATGTTCTCAGGGACGTATCAAGGAGGCATCAAGAATAATTAACATGTAAGCACTGAATCTCAAAGCGAAAGCACACGATTGGAAAAAATGTTTGTAATCAGTATAATATGGGCAACATAAAATTTATGTGACTAAAGAAAAATTACGTAATTCAGTTGAACAATCTTTTTCAGTCTTGAAATTTAAAAAAGGGGGGACATTATTTAGTGCATACTAAATACATTATTAGACATCTGTATTGGGTTATCTTAAACGTTTACTATTGTCCAGGTAATGGAAGACCATCTGATACTTGCCACACCTTAGAATACCTCCATATAGGTCTTTACAAGGTTCAGGTCCGTATTTAAGAAACTTTCATTAAAATTCCTTTTCCTTAGGGTAATTCATTTACAAACTTTAAGTTTGTTTACAATTTTTTTAATCTGATTAGTTCCATGACCGACTTTTTCCCACCACCATAATAAAACCTTGAAATTCTACAAGGTACAGACTTTTTTTTAATGATTCCATTTCTCTCCCTAATAAATATTTATTTAAGAAGTTAACTGTTGAATACGCTTCTGTGTTAGGTTACACAATTAAAGTTAGTGATCGGATCCAGATACCTGCAGACCCTGCTCTGTTCCTCCTCTATTGTACATTTTCCTAAAGACTCGTAGCTTTTTGTAGAAGATCACTAACAATTACTTAAGGCAACGCTTTAGTGTCGGAGATGCCATGTGCGATAGAGTTTCTTTTGAAAAGAACTATTGTAAGTCTACGTAACATGGAATTGATTTTAGAAACACCTGATGAGGTAAAGCTCCTTTGCAAAATCTAGAACGTACCGTAATAATATACCTATTATCATGGTTGACTCGTTTTCGTTAAGAAAGTAGAATTAAAAAAGATTTATCTCCTAGAGGATTTCATCAGAAATTATAGTAAAATTTTTGAGCTTCCACACCACTAAAGCGGAACACACAAATTTCATCAATTCGCACAGACAATAGACGATTTGCATACAAAGGTCCATTGTGCCGCCTGTTCCTGGCTCTTTATAGTCCTGACTTTATATCCTGCCAGCTTCGGCCACCGGAAGTGACGTTAATTGTCAGTAGCAAACCCACCATTGGTCCGCCTTGATGTGTTATATTATCTGCAATACATTTCTCACAATTTATCCTTGAACCTGGAAAACGGTTACGTTAACGGACCCTAGGGCTGGACAAACGGTTCCACCATGTGTTGTTATTTACGACATTTTTCTAAGGGAACCTCGTCAAGTGGAAATAAATGACGTTTTGTAAAACGTTCAGGCATATTTCTGTGAAATTTTCAGGCGTGAAAAAGGTTTCGCAATCCCCCTAGAATAATTTAATAGAGGGTACTTACATTTTAAAATTCTTCTACATCATGTTTGTCTAAATTTGTAGCCACACAGAACGATTTGCATTGAAGTATCTGAAGCTTTTAAAGCCAATTCTTCAAGTCATTGATTGCCGACTGAAAGGGTTAATCTAAATGACCGTCTAGTCAACAACCCTTGCGGTGTTTGGCTGGAAACGCCTCCAGCAGGAGCCGCAAATAAATTCGATTTAACTAGCTGAATTATTCATGGGTGAAAAGAACATCCCTTTCAGAAAGTGCGGTCGAGGTTTTAAGATATATATGGGCACGGTCTTGTTTTTTATTGGGAAAAAGATTGTTTACGATTACTGTATATGTATCTGTGCACATTAAAATAGCGGCTGCTGCTATGATTTATGTCTCAGCATGCTAATGAGCCTCGTATGGTTATGACATGTAACATTGACAAGCAATCACTTGCTGGTAAATTATTGTTTATTGTTCTCAACGTGGTTGATCTGATAGAGTAACGCGAGGGGGAAGGAACTATAATGAGGAGATCGATTAATATCTGAACAGCATTTGATAATAAATAAAACAGCAGTCAGTTTTATTAACAGGAAGTAATGTTTATTTTTTTGAGGAATGACATCACCAAACTGTTTATTGTATAAAAAATTCTAGCCAAATCATTACCTACATCCTGTAAACAGAGCCGACAGAAAATTTAAAATCAACCTTTGAAATTTTAGTTAAACTAGAGGAAAGCGTTGTACAGGAGTACAGGGAGCAAAAAATACCCATTGAAATTTTCTATTCGAACAATACAACGCCAAATAAAAATTAAACTACGATTCGCTTGCTTAGTATGCTACAAACTGGCATCATATTTTATTTTCTGATGCAACAGAGCCAAAAATTTGGGGATCAAATTGTAAATCATATATAAAAGATAATAAAAGCACAATTCAAAGTTTGACTTCATCAAATACGTGATTCTGTCATTCGAGTCATAAATCGAAGTGCTGTCCAAAGATTTTCCAAACCAAGCTAAATCTCGAAAAAACGAGCTGACAAAGGCTACAAGTTTCGAACTGATAACAAAAGATTTATTAGTGTCTGATAACAAAGAAGTAAAGTTAGACGTTTTTACTCGCTATCAAAACTAAAAGTTTCTTTTAAAATTATTGGAAATCTTTCTAAAGTTTAATACGAGACCAATTGAATAAAAATTTTTAAATATAATAGAAATTAAATTTTTTATATGTCTACGATATGAATGGAGGTTTAAGCAGGAAAAGCTTTAGAAAAGCTAATGGAGTAGTATTAAGTTTTAATGGCTGCAGATGTTTTATTGAATGAACACGTCTTCGAGACAAGACAATTTGCATATAAAGTCTTGTCAGTTCGTTCAGCATAATAAGTGTCGTTTGTCAGATTTCCCTGTCTGCTTAATCAATTCGTAATTTAATGGAAATTGAATGCTTTTCAGATTCCTATTGGTCAAGTTTTTCCTTGCGTGCCAATATCAGTGTTCTTTTCTCTGAACGTGTTGGAAATCACACCCACCATCACGGTTATAAAGTAGTCATAAATCAAAAAGCTGCTGCTGTTATCCATAGTAGTATCAATTTTTGCACATAATGTTAACAACTTTGTACCTATATAAATATTTTATGAATGTTAAGATACCGTCATATTAACACGTAAAAAACAAAAGTGGCACAATAAAAAAGAAAAATAATAATAACGTATTTAAGCGTGAGCGTTAAAGTGGGCGAGTATGAACTGTCAATGTCCAGGAAAAGCCTGTAATAGCAACGATCAGATTATCTTGAATTCCATCGAGCTAAATCTAGATCGATTAGGTAAGTGTAAGATATTTATTAGTCGAGGATAAATTAATGAACCACCAGAGTCACAAATGAACAGTCTTTCGACTCGCTACGCTTGCCCCATATGATATTTATATTTCAAAACAGTTAATTTTCGATTTTTACCTATTCTAACATACAATAAATAAAGTTACGTCTTATTTATGGATAAAGACATGGGACAGGTAAAGTTTCTTCAGTTTTGTATGCATTAAAACTTAAGATAAATCTCCTGACTGATCTGTTAATAAGGCCGGTTTATAACCAGTCAAACGTGAGATTGCAGGCCATCGGGGAATATTCCGACACGTACAGCTCACTGATTAAGCAGTCCCTGTTAATCTGATGAATGTAACACAATCTAATACCTATCCATGACAAACAACCGCCCACGGGTTGCAGTTTCTTTTCATTATTTTTTCTTCAACGGTACATCAAGATTAATCATTTTTAATGCGACTACCTCCTAAGATTATTATTTAAAACGTAAAGGGGTGTGGGGGATATCAATACCCCGACATGGGTTTTCAATTATGTAGGTACTCATGACTTGTTACGGACTCCCTTCTACTTCAATCCCTTAACACCAAACTTCCAATAAGGTCTTGGACAAGGGTTTGATAATAACAAGGGACATATCTTCTGCAATCCCTCCGCCAAAATCATTTAAGTTTAATTGTCACATTAAACAATCGACCGCCGAGTTGGTTGCGGCCGTATTACCTCTGCCAGAAGCAATAACTTGGTTACCAGGGCGACCAACTACCCTAACGAAATCGCCCTCAAGATTTATACATTTTCGAGGTCTGCTAGCGAGGGGAACTTAAGACAAGACGCTAGCTGTGTAAGACACGGCTCAGACAGTGCAATATCTCAGACAGGTGTGTAATCCACCCCGGATAAGTTCGGCTCTGCTCTTCTGTCCTGATAGTACCAGAAGATGGGGTGGATATAAAAATGACATGATAGGAAAGAAACTCTTTGTTTAAAAACCGGCTTGTCGTCGTTAGGTCAAAGAAAATTAAAAACAAGACCCAGAATAATTAAATCTGAATATAAATGAGTGTAAGTACAAGAAGTAACCCATATAATTTAACAAGCGCATAAACAAATGTTTAACTGTCATTCATTTTATGACAAGTTAATTCTGTTTTATTGGTCGGTGATAACTCAATGCTGACATAAAAGGCACGCTGCCCTAAACCATTGTTGATATTAGAATTATGCTCGTGTTATAAAAATCTAAATGTATGCGAGACCGCTATTAATTGTTAGAAGATCCTCTCTTTTTAATCTTGAGTTAACCGACACCCTTTAATTAATATTAACAATTGAGTAACAGTTTGAAGACCTCTGTATGGCGCTACGCGTGTGGATGTGAGTTTGCACGCGAAATCATAAATTGGCCGCGTACACGATGACATTCTTGTTCCGTTTTATTTATGATGTAATTACATTTTGTTATCTTGAAATCAGTACGCTTTTATAAGCCATGCTATACGCTGTGGAGCTTTTTAATGCTTTTGTACCATGCACAATGTGTCAACTTTTGGGGCCTATTGCTCTTTTGTGTTTTACATATTGTTGTGTATTGTTATGTATATCCTGATATGATGTACTAAAAAGGTTTTAATTGGACGATTAAATAAATATTATTCTTTTACAAAATAAAAACAAGTGGTGTTGTTTTTATTTTATATGGGTTTAATTTCCGGGTTACAAAAACGCAATACATTTTTGGGGTTGAACTTGAAACCTCGAGCTTTTGGTCAAGTTCGTAGAATAATACTTTAATTGGTCAAAAATCAACATTTTTGATCATGATTATGTAATATAAGGTTTGTTCCAACAAACACTCGAATCGGTTCGGAACTGGCCGGAGTGTGCGCAAATTGAAATTAGCGTTCCAACAAATACGGAACTTATCCTGGTACTAGTTCACAGAGCGTTCCAACGTCGACAGAACTAATTCCGAACCGATTCGAGAACGGTGAAATCAGTTCCTGGTCCTGACTGAGAACTCATAGGGACGATTTATTTAGTGCATGCGCGCAAGGGTCGTGGTCATTTGTGATACGTTCCAACACGCAGCAGAACCAGTTCAGAGACCGTACTTTTTTAAAGCATGCGCATAAAATCGTTCGTGAACTGATTCATGAACTGTACCAGAACTGTTTGTTGGAACAAACCTATAATGTTTAATCCTTAAAAAATGAAAGCCTTAATAATGGAATAGCTTCCTTTAAAAGAAATCCCTAAAACTTCACTTCACATAACATATTTTGTGTATGTGTCAAATCGATAGAATGATGAATCGTTCATAATCTCCTTTAAAAGCGACTATCAGTTCCTTTTTACAAGGGAAGTACCCAGAATAATCGTTTATACCTAAAAAGCTTCTTGCATCCGGAATCGAAAATCCAGCGTCCTGCATTAACAAAAGGGATAAAAAGAAATACCCCTTTAAAGAAATTGGATAAATGGAGCAATTTGAAATTGGTAAGAGAAGCTCTCAGGACGAAGCTCGCACCTTTTATACCCCCTAGATCGAACTCGTTTCGAACTGTGATGGAGAGCAGTTTCGATGGAAATGTTTGAATCGGAAATGAGCATAGAAACTATTTACTTACGGGAACAACTTTCAGGCTCGTTCTAGCGGTCGCAGGAGAATACAAAGTGCCGACAAACGGCACGTCCTGATCTCTCAGTTCTAAGTGTTTTCACTTCTGGAAATGAAGGATTTTTTGATGAGCTAACTCTCAAAGTGGGTAATGAAAACGTGACCTTATTTTTAATGAAAATTTATTCCCTGAAAAGCAACAGTAAAGGAGTTCCACCAGGGAAAATTGAAAATGGGTCGCGAAATGATTTCATTAGTCCGTTGCAGTAATGCACCTTGATGCCCCTTTTAAAATAAAACAAAAAAAGGTCTTTTAATCTAAACTTTTGTTAAAGCAGGAGTAGTACATTTTATTTCCCCAGCGAATGAAGCTTAATTACAATTCGAGAGTAAGGGAGGAGTACTAGTCATACACGGATTATAAAACCATTTTAATCTTCCTCTTGCAGAAGTGCATTCCTAGCTGAAAAACGTACAAAATATCCCTGTTTCTAAATTAGTATGGGAACTGAGAAAAAGAAGAAAATGTTTATTCATCAAACTACCAGGAAATTAGTCGCCGCATGGATTTTAATTTTGTTCAGCAAGTATCCTCGGGTAACTGTAACATGTGGGTGTAGTCTTGTCAGATTAATTTAATGGAAATGTAGCCTGAAGCTACTTTCAATGAAGTAATTGCAAAAAAATTACGTAAGGGTTTTATAATTCCACAATTAGTTACGTAAGTTATGTCTTTATATTTGTTGCAGTTTAATCTCCCTCTGTCTCTCTTCAGATTGTTTTAAAATTCGTTTGGGCGATAATAGTGACAGTTTGGCTTAATCACTTAATCAATTTACCTGTGACACCTGTGAAATACAATTTCGCGGACTTTTTGCCTACCCAGTAAATTAAATCCAAGCTCGAACAAGGTTATAAATCTTCTTTTCAATTTTTCGCTTGAACAGTTCTGCTTTACTTCGATTAATTGCGAATACGTTTGGACATTTTACAAATCAGTTTAGATTTTAATCTTGTTTAATGTTATAGTTGTGCAAGGACTGCATATCTAATATTCTATTACAAGTGCATTTAATATTGTAATCTGTGTAAATTGGTAAATTCATTATCCGAACAAATATCATATTGCTAGACCGATATTAATATTACTGCTCCTGGTTTAGTACATTGAATATTTTGCATGCAATTTAAATTATTCTAAACAGCTACACACCATTACACACTTCTGGATACGTTCCAATTAAATTTGTTAATTATAGTAAAATAGAAATAGAACAGAATTTTTTTCAAGTTCTTAATCAAAGCAATAAACGAAAGGATATGCAAAACTTTTACGATAACTTTATTTTTTATAAAGATCTCAATCTGATAAGGTATCAGTTAATTGCTTCATAAAACAAGCAGTTAAGTCCAGCATAATTCATATTCAAATGAGGTTGGACTTGCATAAAAAAGAATTAATGCGAAACTGGAGGGAAGATAAGTATAGATTTGCGTGTTTCCTATCTGCAAATACTTATCCTTAGTGACAAATACCAGAAAACATTTATCTTAAACGATAAAGAATGGTAATAAACCAGTAGCGGCTCGTACTTTAAATGCTGCAAATTTGCAGAACCACCAAAAATAAATTCTAATGAGCGCGAGTAAATAATAGGTCTCATTAATTTAATTTTTACAAGAGGCAAGAGCCCCTAGGGCCTTTTAAGAGACTTTGAGGTTTCATCATAAACCATATTTCGATACTGTTTGGCGTACTAAAATTTATATTAAACGCGTGTACTATTACATAGTAAAACTAGAAAATACGTTAGAAATTTGATACGAGGGGGTCTTTTCGAATGCGGAAATAGGCGTATGTCCAATTTTTTTGGTACACTGCAATCTGTCCATCAAGTTCTAAATAGATGTGCATGCATTATATAGTTCTGTATGAGAACGACCCCTTTATAATAAATATCGTGTTACAGTTATTATTATCTAAATATCACAATGGATTTTAATAATAATTCTGTGCTAGAGGAAAAATAAGACCCATTCGTAATGTTATTAAACGAAAAGAATTAAAAATTAAGTCATAATTGTAAGCAACAAGTCTCTTGTTTGCAAAGGAAAATTTCCAGGAGGTTGAGACGTTTAAACAAGGTAGACAGACGTTCTATTACTCGTAGTAAGTAACAGCAACTACATAATAAGTCGATCTAACAGTACCAGTAAACCATAGTAATTCAAGTATCATTATTACAGTTGCAAATTCCCACGGCTGTTGCTTTTGCCTCATTATCCAGCACTTTAGCCCTGCAGCCATGTTTTAATTACTCGCCAACTGCTCTAGGACAATAGCTGTGCATGAAGTGATGCTCTTCAGAACTACCTACTTGTGTATTGTTTGGTTCTCAACTATGCATTTACAGCACTCGAGACGATATTATCGCGATTTATTATTCATCCTTACAGCTGTAGTTTATTTTTGTTGTTAAACAGATTTGCGTACCATGAAAGGAAAATAGACGATAATGATCGTAAAATTTAAAGCAACATTTGTGAAAACTTCATTGGAAGGATGAAGAGATAAGAATATAATTAGCGGAGATATCACAGAACTGTGTAACATGCATGTGCATGTGTATGTCGTGATGATGGGCTATAAAGAGAAGAGAATTATAAATCAAGGGAGATAAGGGAAAGACATGACGAGAGCAGGAAGAACGAGGGAATAAGGGGAAGGATGTTGTGTAATCTATGGTTATTTCCCTTTGGGTAGGTACTAGTAAATTTTCTTAACCCAAAGACACGTTTATTTAGGATGTGGTAAATATAGTTGCTATATATTAGTTATTTCTAAGGGATTCTGAATTGCATCATGTAGGGGGTGAATAATTATTTTCTTCAGAAAGTGTGTTTGTATTTATAAATTCAGAAAACTGGAAGTGAGGAAAGAAGAAAATTAAATCATATCGTTTCCTGTGGGAAGGTATCGTAAGATAAACTTAACTGTGGAAAAGTTTTCAAAAAGAAAACCTGTGAATAAAATAAATATAACTTGTAACTACGTTAAGTACACAAGTAAGGTAAACTTAATAATGCTAAAAATGTTAGACGGAACGTTACAGAAATCAAGTCGGCATAAAATCTCTAAAGCCTCGTAAGAAAATTACATTTTCGCTCCGACCCTTAGGAAATACAATTTCCATTACCTGATGAGCTGCACTTCGCCACAGCGAGGTCTGGAAGATTTTTCCTGTCAGGTACGGTTCACTTTTTACTTAAAGCTTCGTCGTATTTCAAATTTCATAAAATCAATAAGCTCCGGGGCAAATTTGCAATTTTCCTGTTTCGATGTTTCCCTAAACAAAAGTTTCGATTTTCCTTTAAAGAGTTTTCCGGCATGGGGTGGTTTGATAATGATTGATTATAGTATAAATTTTTCATTAGGAAATGTAAGTATTTCGTTGTAAATGGGAAAAAACACAGGGACCATTGAAAATTGTTTTTGTTTATTTTTAAACGTTGTAAACTGTAGGAAAAACTTCAAAAAGAGCTGCAGTATTGTGTAGACAAGAATAAGACGGTAAAACGAGTACGTGCTAGGAAGATAGTCGTAAAAGTTGTTGGAAAATGTCCATTTAGACTTATCCTATTACGTCCATTCAAGTTACACCTTCGTTGCAAGGAAACAGCAATCACACGAATTGAGAAAATGCAGTTTCTTATTCGTTCCAATTTTATATCGACTCGATAACTATAAAGTTTTTATATATTTTTCGATGGGCACGATATAAACTTTTATGTCGGATGGAAATATGTGGAAAATTTGTTGTTGTATTTTTACTGCATACGTTTTCAGGAAATGTGAGTTTATATAATAAAATGTTTTTACTGTGAACTCGAATCTTGTTTCAAGTAAAAAAAACTTCTTATTTCCATTTGTATTCACGTAGTGCAGGTCGGACAATAACCAGCTTTCTGCGAAGAGTGCAATTTTCAGTAAATATAGTAAAATCCGAGGTCCCAAATAGACCCATTTTTCCGCACGTCTAGTTTCTACTCGTCAATGCATTTGGCATGGAGTAATCTCGAGTTGGCTGATCGCCCCTTGGAGGTAGAGCACAGATCGTGTGATACACTTGAGTTGTCTGCAGTTATAACTTTAGGAGCTCTTCCCGCTCCTGGCAGCTCCTAAATGTTCCTGCTGCTTCCTTGCACCCCATGCTGTCTCTGCTCTTTTCCTCACTGTTACTTTATCGACTTCGTTTTTCCTATTTGGTTATTGCCGGCAATATTCACCCCAGTTCGCATTTATACTTCACACTCAATTTCATTTTCTCAATGGAAACTTATAAGTGGCTAAGAAATTAAATAAGCTAGGGAAGCACTGAAAAGATGTGCTTTTCCGGTTTATATATGCAGAAAAAGGATGATCTATGAACCCGAAAAATGTTAAGTTTATGTTAAACTCCGCACCAATACATAGAGAGATTTCTATCCCTCTCTCTAGTGTTACTGGGAAGTTTTTAAGTTTCAAGAAGATTTTGTAAGTTGGAATGTATTTTTTGGTAATTCTGCAGCTCTACAGCCCTTAAAGACGAGCTACCACTGGACTAGGCTAATAAAAGAGCGTACATTTGTTGGCTATTTCTCTGTTATAAAATTAACTACTTATCGAATAGCAAGAGAAATCGGAATTTCCGAAAGCATTACTAAATTGTAACAATATGTACATTAAACTGTCAAGAATTGTTTGATTTATGATTTATTACTGTTAAAGGAAGTTTCACACAAAAATCGCATAAATGTAACTAGAACAAACTCTTCGTAATAAATTTCAAATAAAATATGAGAAATAAAGGACAGAATAGTTTATTTGAAATAATAAAGCTCCTTCATCAACTGCAGGCTGTTGCAAAGTCCGGTGCAGCGCACGAAGTTGCTATAGAAACCATTTCTCCGGGCTCCGGAAACAAATCCCAGATGTACAGATCTGTATTTCAACATTCGCAAATTTCCAAATGAAAATAAATGAATCTCATATTTCCTATTATTTTATGACCACCTATACGGTTTTAATCAATATTTAATTCATTTTTTGTTTACAGAATTTAAAGTATTATTTTGTCATAATTGTTATCCTATCTGTATAGAGGAGGAAGTACAAAAGAGGTTAGGTCTAAGCAGAGCACGATTTAATTTCCATACGGCCTTAATTGCATTTCAACCACATACATCAAGTGAATTTTTGTACGCATTGAAATGCACACGGCACATGCATTCCGTGGCGCCACTTAAATCACGTTGTTTGTGATTACCTACGCATGTAATAAATTTTTGAAGCATTTAATCCGTATCCTCGTAAAGCTTTGGTAATCCAACGGCTCACGCACGTCATAGGAATTTATCAGCAGTTGTGGGTGTTTTTAACAGAATACTCAAGTCAAGTTTAAGATTTTTTATTTTTAATCACTAACGATTTATATTAAAAGTTTTATACCGTAGGGAACCAACCAATAAGTTGCAGTTCCTGCCAAAGCTGAAGCAGGCAAAAGAATTACTGCAAAGAAATAAATAAGGGAGTCTGAAATTTGTTTGCTCAGAATTATAGGTGAAAGAGCTGTCAACAGGATATTTATTACGATATCCTATAAAATCGAGCATTTAGCTTCGTGTAAAGAACAAACAAAAGGGTATCTCAGGTTAAACTTTCTGAACGAAGGGTACATTTTACGATCTCTTCTGAAAATTTTCCTTAAATGAGTACTTTGCTGAAACTAATTTTTTTCTAAGACTAAAGTTTCCTGTTTATAGGAACCAACAAGTTTCTAGAAGGTATAAAACTCTTTGACGAGGGTTAATCCGTTGCTTTGATAACTATCCCCTAATGAGTGATTTCCCCTTCAGTCTATAAATCTAAGGAAATCTTTGTTTTTGTTGCGATTTCAGGGTCTAAAACCGCACCTCAAGAATTCAATACCGGGAACTTGTTCTTAAGTGCTGCAGAGCTCCAGAACCACAAAAAGAAATTCAATTGCCGTTTTGGTTTTTCAAAAATGTTTAAACTTCTGTTTTTGATGGGTACGAATGAGAAAATGGACAGGAACAAAATTCATTGTCCCCAAAATCCTTCTTGTACCGGGCAGTATCATGTCGCTGTCCTCCACAGAATGGTATGATGGATGTGATGGATATAGGGGTGCATGTTAGTGTTTCGCCGACATGTTCGCGTGCTTGCTACCTTGGATTGATGGCCTGTCTGCTCTGCTTATATCGCAAATTGTGTAGATAGAGAATATCTCACGCAGTTCTTAGATTATTTTTAATACATTTTCATATCGTAAAGGAATAATTAGAAATTGACTGAATTACAGCGAGGGTTGGTTTTTGAAAGAAAATAATATGATCAGAATTTGTTCTTGGAAACTACAGAAAAAAAATCGATAATAAAAACGGTTAAAGTAAAGAAGAAAAGTAATGGAATGAAAATTCTCGATGTTTTTACTTTAAAAGCTTTAGCGTGGAAGAGGTTTGGATTACCCTTGTAGTTGTTATCTTTTAATTAAAATAAATCTATCAGACGTTTCTCGAGCTAAATTTTTGAAACGTTGTTAATTGGTTCTAAAAGTAATTACGTTTATCTTAATTTAGAACTGTGTATTAAATTGTCAATATCACTTAATGGATATTTTAGTCAAAAAAATGTTTAAGGCCCAACTGCACCGGTTACACTTAAATAATAAGCGTGGCTTAAAAAATCAATTGCCATGGACACAATTCTTGTAACAATTTGTATCCATGGTAATTAATCTTTTAAGCGACGCTTATATTTAAGTGTAACCGGTGCAATTGGGGCTCAGTAAATTATATTTTGTTATCTTCAGGCCCCTGGAAATTTATTACTTATTAGACTGAAATATTCCAAGTTTTTCTATTGCTTAGTTACGAAAAAAAGTTGCCTGTTTTTATGACGTATTTCATTAAGACCACGATGTAAAGCATTTCCTAAATTAATAATTACATTTTCCAGAAGCATGATTGATTGTAAATTTGCGTGGTCTTAGTTATAACTTATAACGAATCGAATTTCCAAATAGGAAATAAGAAAAACATTTTCTTTACAGAAACATCCTAATTCTATCCCTTACTGGACTATGTTTGTTTGAACTGAAATACCGCACTACAATTAAGACAAATCTGAAAATTTCCGTGTTATCCTGAAAAGTTTTAATTTTGATCGGCCGTATCTCGTATTGAATATCGATGCAAATTCGAACTGACACTCGCACAATACAGTTTAGCAATTAACAGCCCACGTTAGCACAATGGTTGATTCATCTGTATAGAACATGCATGGCCACTAATTAATATATGACCTCATGGCTTCATTAGCCTCAGACGTGATTGATGCCAATTAGAGTCGATAATTCAACGTTACGAGATGTTAATAGGGCGTTAGCGACTCACAACCATGCAAGAATATGTAGATGAAAAGCCGCCAAAGGTTAATTTAATCAACCAGAAACGTCTTGCTCTAGGCAATAGGACTAAAATTAAAAACTATAGGTGGGTGATCGATGATAACTCGTATGGAGTCGTAAAACGCGTCCCATGTCGCGTGCAGTTCAATATTAAACGGTTCACATAACCGAGCGGGAATGGAGAGGACCCTCCATCTAATAAAAGTGTGCCCAAAATGTTCAAACACATTTTAACCAGCCCCAGCTCATAATTAAGAGATACAATTAATGAAGGCATTTGTATTCTGTAAGCAAATATATTTACCCGAGTACAATTAATTATGCAGGAAGAGAAATGCGAAATGCATAAAATACATAAGATTACAAAGCCAGGGAAGAATAATTAAGCTGGGCGTTTCCGCGCTGTGTTAGAGGCACCGCGACTAATTCATGCCAACACAGGGGACTCATTGTATCGTAGAACGAACGCCATTAGTTATAATAGTTATAATTGTCAGACGAGTAATATCCACCAGATCAGGCCTAATGGTTATATGCCAAATGGAAAACATTTCCGATGATACTTAACAAGATTTCAGCTGCTGAAAGAATCCCGGATACTGTTTGGAATAGTAATATACTAGTCCGAGTTTAAACTGCTGTATAGGGTGGTCACAAAAAATAATCGAGCACTTAATGATATAAGTTATTAACGTATTGTTAGCAGTTTAAGATTAGTGGTGAATTATTTATGGTATAATAGTTTTGGAATTATAACAGCGAATGTATAATATTAATTGCCGAGTCAATGAAGATATCATAATTTCTTTATAAGCAGTCACGTCATCTAGATATCTAAAGTAGGCATGTTTAATAGAATTATACAATTTACAGCACGATATAAATGTATTAACGTATATTTTGCATAGATTTCTGTTTTTTAAGGTAGACCTGTTTATTATTTGTACAGAGATAAACCTGCGATAGAGACTGATTTATGTTGGTTTTGTGAACGTTGGTTGAGGTGGAGCACGCGACGCCGACGTCGGCGTCGCCGGCAATAGCTTTCTTGAAATAAACATAACCGTTTTAGATATTATAATCAGGTAATGTTTATGCCATAATAGTACTTAGGTAATATTTTCTTTGATGTGTGTCAAAAGAAAGGAAATTATAAATAAATAATGTGTCCTACCCTTATAAATCTATAAAAACCATATAGTAATCTTCGTTAACGCCCTTTGTTTCTCAATTTGTTAAAAGTAAATTATGTGCTGTTTACAGAACTAGTTGAAAAGCTAATTCAAAGCACGCTCAAAAAATATTTTTGCCCCAAAACCCTAATTTGCATAATAAAGAGATACTGGCTCATAACACGCAATTTTGTAAGTGGATTACAGTCGTGGTTTAGGCAGAAACCTTTGTGGGCCATGGTTTTAGAGAAAGAAGAGTATTTAAGTTCTCAACGCCGAATTTAACCAAGTTATTATAAAATATGCACCCCCATGTGACGAATTAGGGCGCGAAATGTTACCAGAAAACTACAGAGTAAAAACTTCGCACTTCAACCTTCACATTAATACTTTCCCAACACACATTTCCAAAATTTTAAACCAAACCTATTTTAATTTTTTTTCCGAAGCACAACTTTCTCACCATTACAGATTAATTTGCAATTTTGAATGCCTGAAGCCGTACCATAAATGGAGGTGTGAAAAAATTGCATCCTCGACAAGTAATTAACTCCCTCGGTGTCTGCTTTTAAAATAAATTGAAGACGTGGGTCTAATATTATTGGAAACCGCTTAAAGGCCAACTACATAATGTACTTAAAATTTTGAAAATTACGTGTACAAAAGCTTATGGTTTATTACGAATTTCTAACGTTAAGCCGGTTTTGAATAGATAATAAAATATAAATCAGCATTTTTGTCATTCGATGTGGTCATTAATATTAAAATAAACCCCCCAGAAGCCATTATTGAGCTCTTACCCTTAATCTTGGAGGAGTGAAGAATGATATATTAAAGGAAACTTTCCGGAAACTCTATAAGGTGCGGGAAAAGCCATGAATAATTGAGGTTCACATTAAATCGAATTTTCGTTTGTGCCTTTGTTCCGGAACTATTGACAGTGCGTGCTACGGAACGCCAATCGCATGTCGTGTTCTGCATTGCAATATAATCGACTTGTGTGGTCAGCAGTTTCACTAAATCACGTTAAGAAGACCACCCCTACAACTTTCTAGGTGCTAATTGTTTGTTCAAACCGAATTCCGGCTGCATTACTAATTAGTTTTCAAAAATTTAACTCTTTTGTCTTAATCTTGTCGTAATTTAATATTATTATAGTTTGTTTTATTAGATTCCAGGGAATTTTACTTCAAAGAAATAAAGGAATTCGAGTTATTACACAGAAAATCAAGTTTGTACGTCTTCCTTTGAATAACAAAGCATTCGTACATACACCCACACCTCACTAAACCTTATTACTTGTTGTTTCTTTTTAAACCGTGAATAAATTAGTTTTTGTCGGGAACGTTTCATAAATTACCGTCGGTGCTAAATAACAAACAACGGCGCCGTAAAGTAGGTAAATTTTAATGCAAACTCCGGTACATGGAAATATGAGAAACCAAACAGCAAAATTATAAATTTTAGTTCAACACTGCGAGATTATTAGAATAATTAAATAAATATACCAAAGTGAAAGTGGGTGGGAAAGTTACCGCTAAATAAATAGATCGTTAGATCGAGATTAAAATTGTTTCAACCTCCATATACATCTAAGAATAATAATTGTATTATTTAGAGCATACCCGTCTTAATGAAAATTATTCATTATTATAATTATATTTTAAAAATGTATTTACATTTATTGGTAGATATCTATTGTTAAATCCAACAATGTACATTGTTGTACATTTTGAAACTTGTAATTAGTGTTTTACATTGAACACGTGTCGCGATCGTATATTGACCTGCATACATAATTAGGTGTCCATTATTTATTCATTGAAATGGAGTAAATAAACCCGAACTGATAAACAAACCCGGAAGCCTAATAAACAAAATTCATTATTAACCTGAATATACTTTTGAATATGAATTTATTTAAAATAATAATTCGAAAGAAATGAGGTTTCCTGTTATATTCAACACAACCTTTTTAAAAGATCTGTACCGCACCT
Organism: Hemicrepidius hirtus; assembly: GCA_963082805.1. Lineage (NCBI taxonomy): Eukaryota > Metazoa > Arthropoda > Insecta > Coleoptera > Elateridae > Hemicrepidius > Hemicrepidius hirtus. Next base: position 31,891,785 of record OY720165.1, read on the forward strand.
AATAAGCTTTCTCCATAGCAAGACAAATGTTTTATAACTCTAGGTGGTAAAAGTTGCTTAACGAGAAAAAGAAAACAAAAACTAAGGTAGAAGGGAATTTGCAACTAAACAATGTAATTTCTATAATTAAATTCAGTCCAGTAAGTTAAATGTGTTGACAGAATAAAATATAGTTGTGGTTTCCATTTTCCAAGGAAGGATAAACAATGGTTCCACTACAATAGGGTAACAATAATCTTGAAGACAACCCAGGAGGGCTAATTAATTATGAAACCTACAAGTTGTGTATGTAAAACAGTCGCCGCCTTATTGGATTATCTCTTGCGAGTATATAAACGGTAATACAAGTGCGCCTTGAGAATTATAAATGGTTCGTAATCGTGATTTACCATATTTATCTAAAGGCTGATGTGGAAGGTATAAAAAACCGCAACCGAAGATAATAACATTACTAAAGACTTACCATTTGCAGAGTAGTCAGTTCTAGCTATCTTCAACCATTAGAAAACTGTAAAAGACCAAACAAAAATTAATTAACAAATCTGAAACGTGTTGGGGTAAGGAAAATAATGTATTCAAGTACTATAACACACTGCCAAGAATAATCATTATTCACTAGTAACTAATACTAATTAACCATAAACTTCCTGATTACTTCGTCATCAAAATAAAATACTTTTAATGCACCACTATTGCATTGTAATAAATTCACGTCGCGTGCTTACAAAGAAGGCATTAAGCTGGTCTTATGAGCTCTAATGATTCCATAATCAACGGGTTGGTGTTATTACAGAAATTAAGATAATTATACACATAAGTATCGATACGTGATCTATTTATATCTTTATAATTATTCAGGGAAATTTTTTGAAACTTCCAAGCTATTCATAGATTAGTAAGAGTCACGGAAACCGATGCAACTTAATGCCCCGTGGACTTGGAATGACGGCAGTTTGATCTGATGCACAACGTTCTCAATAAATACTTCAGGAACTGCCCTTAGGGGAGATCGCAGATACGGTTTAATGTTTAACCGCAAAAGCACTTAGTTCCTTCCTTGATGGCGTTATGCATTCAGGTTAAGACTCTTCTAAACAAGAATCTAGAAATAAGTTCACTTGAAACCCGGAATTTTAGAAAATATAGAAATTAAAATAAAATTAAACCCTTCTCTTTGATTCTTAATTGCCTGTTCGGGGTGAATGTAACGTGTCTTAACGCAAAGGAATTTTATTAAAGTCACTCTCTACAAGAAAAATCGAAATCCCAATTTCTCTTGAACTATTGTGTTTTTGAAAGCTAATCTAGTGCCAAGAAACCAATCAAGTAATGAGTCATAAGTCATTTTTCTCTTATTCAATTAACAGCTGAAAGCAGTTTAGGCGATTAGCGCATTTGGAGGAATACATATAAATCTTTCCTTTGAGAACAGACGCCTGGAAAGAACAGCTGCAATAATGAGAACACACTTCACTCTTCAACTACTGCCATTAATTGCTAGCAGGACCGGAAACACTATCCATATTGTTCCGGTAATTGAACAGGATACTGACAAGGACGAATCGATGGTAAATGACCAATAAGTAATGAGCCTTTCTGGTTCCTACTTAAAATCAATATTCCTTCATCTACCACCTCGGCACAGATTCCGAAAGATTGTATCAGACGAACGACAGAAATTGATGCCTGCGTCAGCCAACACTATCCCGAATTGTGCTGCAGTAGCCCTTTTCACTTTTAGTTTGTTCTATGGGACCAATCTGAACTCCAAAGAAGTTGGTTGGTTGGATTAAACAGGGAAATAATCCCCGAGAGCCGAGGAACGTTGACGCTGAAGTCTAATCAAGGGAACCTAACAATACACGGAAGACCCTGAAAATTCTTGTAAGCGCAGAAAGGGGCTATCTCGTTATTTTTGCTATTATATTATTTCTATCGATATATGGAAGTTGCAAAATTTTATTTTTTTTTATTAAACAAACGACGTACATCTCGTGAGATTGTTAACTATAAAGGAAACCCCCCCTAACAAAGGTGATTAGGGTGGGAAAATTATCACATGCACTACAGTACACACAAGATTTCTAATGATGTTATATCACGTAATGTTTACACATTATCTGTAAAAGTTGTATAGATGCAATTTTATAATGAAATATGAGGCAGGACAACGTATTTATTTAAAGCAAAACCTGAATAAAAGAAAAATATTGTCCAGGTTTGTTAGAAATAATGAAATTATTATATAACTTTGTTTTTGATATATTATAATGAAAATTTTGTTTTGGACAAGGATAAGAAGTATTGCAAAACGTATTAGAGGTACCTCGCTGTACAAATAGCGAATGAAACGTAAACAGAAGTAAAAATACACAAGCAATAATATTGTTTCTTTGTTTTTATTTGTTTGTTTGCTTCAATATATCATAAAAGAATATAAATTAACGGTTTATTATTGTCCAATAATTTTTATTTGATTTTTATATCCTCATGTCTGACGTTCGCGCTGCCTGGGGCCTTATAGGAACTTTCACTAATTTTCCGTGGTATCGCACCCTCTTACATTTCGATCGGTTCAAGGATGTTTTTACCAGTTTCTGAGAAGATTTTGCACGTATTCTACAAGAATTCCTTTGTTCGGAAGGGTTAATAACGCCATAAATTTCCTCAAACAAGTGGAGAGTTAGTTGGTGACGAGGGTCAGACCAGATAGGGTTAAGTAAGGGGGTTCGTTTCTGTGGTCAGACTTCGCCTCGCAGGATTACTAAGTGCCAAGTTCCCGGATCTAGGATTAGGACGACAAAAAAACCTGTGGCAAGGATTTGTCTAATGGACGTTTAATTTCTTTCCAACTTCACGTGTTAATTCGGTTACCACGACATTTCCTTTTTGTTTCGCGGATCTAACTTTTTGATTAACACTCTTCAGAATACGTATTTAAAAGTTTTCCTTTTGCTGGTGGAGTTTTCGTTTTACCTTAAGAGAATTGCTTTCCTTATTCTATAAAACAAGTGACGTTAACTGAACGTACGTAACCGTTCCGGAAACTCCGGGGACCAAAACTCACGTAGACCGGTCAATTCCGGTCTGCTTGCTCGCCTGAGCTTTCTCCCGCTTTGCCTCGTACTCTATTAGAATATCTAATGCGGGTCAACGATGTGTGAACACGATATTTACTTCTTTCTGATAAAGTGTTTTGTGCCTTAATATCGACCCCCCAAGTACCCATTCTCCAACCGTTTAATGTTTAATGCAACTGTTTTCATATTTAATGTATTTTCCGGCTTTCCGGCCCTGTTCTTGGCTAGGACATGTTTTGAACCTCGATATTTTATAAGCTGGTATGTAAAATTTGTTTAATACTGCAGGGACTACTTGGCATCACGTAAATAATATATTTAAAAATTCTTCGACAATATAAACATAATATTTTTAAATTAAATTCTTTGTAGGATAATATTTTTATTTCGTCCTGAACATAGTAATATTAAAATAAGCTTCCTTGACAATTTTATTAAAGTACTTTTTTAGTTGTGTATGTATTTTATTGGTATCAGAGGAAGGGTCCTAGATAAATTTGCACAAAGGAAATTTCTTGCATACAGAGTCCTTTGGAACGGTATAAGAAAATTGAATCAACTCACCCCGATTTGTGTATTCATGTCGCGTCTGGTTTCAAAGTTTTGAGGTATATAAATATTTTACCTCTATGATTTCCCCTAAGGTGAAGACGTGTCCTGTGTTTCATGCAGCGTTTGTTTCCTGAGCGATACAAGAGTTATCCCAGAATGTTTGTGGAAGAAAATTGAATTTATAAAAAAAATTGGAGCGTGTTTGGGGAAATGTTTGACGTGGGTATTTCAACATCTGTTATATATTTTTTATTTTCAGTATTTATCCCCAATAAAGCTTTTCTAGCCCCAACTTTCCCTACTTAACCAAAATCACACAAAGATTTTCCTCTCGATCGAGTTGAATTTTACAACCAGGCATATCGCTTATCCAATATCGTTTGTGCATTTCGTTTTCGGCCCCTTGTTTCGTTTTTTCCGTAAAAGATATCGTAGATTGCTGAAGAAGAGGTCTTGCTGAAGTGCCTGGAATGGCATTCGCAGCATCCGCCAATGTTATAAAACCCATAAAGTGAAATAGACCGGACTACCGAGGCGCATAAATGGCGCCATCGCGCTTTATAGGCAGACACTTTGTCACAAAATCATATTTTAACATTTTCGAGTAAACCACACTTTTTAGCATAACGTCCTTTCAAAATTACCCACTTTTTGGATTTACATATTTTCAAGTTTCTTTCCCAGAAACAAAAAAAATATATTTGTCTATATTCTCGAAAATAAATCAAAGTAATCTCCAACTTCTGCTGATAAAAATCTTCTTTCGTTAAAAAATCCAATTAGCATTCTCATTATAAATTAATCTTAATGTACCCAATGACAATTTAAAGCTAATTTACCAATTTTAATGATTACTAACATTCATTCTCAGTATGGAAGAATCGTGTAGGAAGAGATAAACGATTATTAATGAATGAGCAAATTGATCTCTTGGATTCTCCTTTACTGAAGATTTTGGAATAAATATCTTTTTAAAACACTGATAAGCGACTGACCTCCGACGGGTTGACTGGGGCCAGCTGCTTCACGCAGTGTTAAAATAATAGAATCAAGGAGTTACTATATTTTTGCATTTGTTATAATATTTTATAATAGCTTTTGACAATGGCACAATGATGCCGAAATACGTATAAAGCGAATAAATCTTATTATTTCCCGTTGAAATCGATATTTTATTTAATATTTATTATTTATATAATCATGGATTTCAACAAAGTGACGCTTGAGAATGTCAATAGATTATTAATGATTTCAGTTAATTTTTCCGTTCTTGAAAGTTAAGAACAAAACATTCGGAACAACTTTTGTGTAACTTTATAAATTAGTTAGCCGCGGCATGGTACATAGGTACAGTATTGGCCAACACTGTACTTAATGTTTATAAACTACTAAAGTTCCTTTGTGCCTAGGAGACCCTTGAACGTAACCTGGATACTTTGTTCGGTTTAATTGACTTAGAGGACTTTCTCACATTGAATTATCTAGCCGATAAAAAATGCAAGAAGTCTACGTCATTTAATAATGAAATAACATTTTCTTTTTGTTGAAATTTACGTAATCTAGTTTGAACCAGTTTTCTATTTAAGTGCATTAAGTTCGGATGAAGTTTCCGCCTAGCGTTCTGCTTTCTTAAGAGTAACATGATGTTCCTCGAATATCTTCTGTACTTCGTTATCTAAATTACAGAGTATGTCGAGGATCTTGTTAGAGCGGCGACACTTAAAGCGCCGATCTCCGCTTTAATTAAATTATCCAACAAGCGCGGTGTACGAATCATACATCTGTATGCAAATGCGAGCTAATTTGGCCCCAGTAATAACATGCCTCATTTTCAAACCTTATAAGGCCCTGAATAAGTTACCTGTTGTAATTGGCTGTATATTGCGGTGTACGGCAATCTCTACATTTACCTTTCGAACATAAATTATCATTTTTATGCCCAATACATAATCAACATCAGGCTCAAGTAATTTCAAATTCATTTTCTGTCAAGATAAATTCCTATCACCACGTAATAATATACCTTAAAATGTCACCTTAAAATAACTGGTTCCGACGTGTTACAAGGGAATTTATTATTAATAAAGAGATTGCAATTAATTAATCTTTGTAAAATGCGTGTTAAAAAGGTATACTAAAAATTATGATAAATTTAATTTTGAATTATGTTCGAGTAAATGAAGCGATATGTTGTAAAATCAAGACAGCTTTGGTAAATCACCGACGTAATATAAAAGTAAAATACACAAATGCCGATGTCTTATAGCTAATAACAAACTCATTATTCGCAGAAAACTAACTACAGCGGTCGTCAATAAAATATTGTATAAACGGAGGCATATTTTACTAGGCAATTCCGTATGACTGCAGTTAATTCCCATAACTATAAATAACACAGTGGTAGTGCTGTAAGACAACCACAGATAAATAAGCAAATAACATTACGGGATTAAGGGATTGTAGAAAAACTTAAGATTAATCATGTAATGCCACATGGTTACTGCTTGAATTATTGCTTACTGTATTTGGACCATACACAGCTTCCTTCAAAAAAATATTTATTACTAATAAATCCTGCAGAAGTTTATGAAGTAATCAAAAAATTTGCTACCAAATTAACAGTAGTTTTAAAAGAATATTATCTCTTCAATTCAATTTACGGTTCATAAAAGACGCGTTCTTGTCATAGCCAGACACTAAAACAATTTTTCTTTAATGAAAGATTGTAAAAATGCCATAAAAGCTTGTAACTCATTTGTTAGCCTGCCCACCACAACTTTTTGCCGATTAATGCTTAATAGTTTTTTCCCTAAAGTATAATGTAACAGTTACTTCATTAAACAAAGTGTCTGGACTGTTGTAACAGTGTATAATTTTTCTCCGAATTTAATTTCAAATGAAGTTTTATTAAAAAAATGTTTGAAAAGTGTCAATTTAAGAATGACTCTTTATGATTCATATTCCTCGCCTTTTTGTGAGTAAATCACGTGATTTTTCACTTCCGTTCCATCCATTTTCCTTTCAGAATGTTAACCTAGTTCTAGTTGTGAATAACACAAATTGGTAAATTCCTAAACGCGGAAACACACAATTTGTTCTCACGATTGAATTGTACTTCTATCTTTCTCCTTCGATTTAGGCCAAGATAAATATCAGTCCCATTTGGTTAGTGAATGCTTAAAACCATGTCACGCAGTGCTAACTCGTCCGGAAAGAGATATCATTCAAGATTGAATTTGCTTAGCAAGTTTAGAGCTCCTGTTTTTATCTAGACGAGTTAGAATAATTTCCTATTCGTTGTTTCAAAATTTCCTGTTTTTTTTGTTTATCAGTATGTCTTGGGAATTTCTTTAGTCTCATTTGAGTTTTGGTTGTAGCAAAAACGACCCCCTTGGTTGAAATAAAAAGCCGATTTAAATGTTGATACGTGAATGTAAAACACCGTTCTGCTGGCTTATTTTTAACCGTGCCCATTGTCTGTGGGCCATTTAACAAAAAGTTTGTACGAATTGCAGGAAGGAAACAAAAGGAAAATTACGGATAATAACTGCTGCTAAAAAAAAGGTTAAAGCTGTTAAGTCCATGTAAAAAATTAATTCCTTTTAGGTAAAGATTTCCGAAACAAGAAAGCTGATGACAAGTCTCATTAAAATAGCAAATTACACAGTTAGCAATGCAAGCATAGCTCTTATCTGTTTATCTACTCATTGCGGATGGGCGTTCGTGAAAAGATGTCCGGATGCTTTGTATTCACAGATACACGTGATTAATGTTTCGCTTTCTCGCTAATTATAACCAAGGATCTGTAATTATCAGCATTCATCTCACTACTGATGAGCTTCTTTGAAATTTGCGTGATGAATAAGTGATCCCACAGTTTGCTTTAAAGACGTCCCAAAATTTGCAGATTTACTCGTCAGAAATGACTTTGATGCTACTGACTGTAAACATTGATAAAGGTTAAATCTTATCCAAGGAGTAACTGTAAAAGGACTCTATAGGGTTAAATTTTCTGCTTAATAATTCTTTTGCTGTTAAATTCCAAAATTCTGTTTTACATTATAGGTAACGAATTTTTTTCCCAACATGCAACGTTAATTGAATTTTGGTTCGGTACGTTTACAAACCAAATACGAGTTTATTTGTATCTAAATAAAGGCATAATAACCATTAAACCAGTATTTTCGCAGCTGTTTTGCTCATAAAAGCTCTCCGACTATACAGCTTATGCGTTGGTGGTGTACTAATTAACAATTACTTGTGTTGTGCATGGTTTGGTTTCTCTCATATTTTTTTTCACACCATTTTATTTGTTTTTATTACGACAGTAAACAACCGCGTAGAAGGGGCATCCTTAACACTTTTAGTTTTTAATTCTGCTTTGAGTTAAACCTCCCAAAGCATTTTTTTATAAAACCCCTGCACTGAGTGGTAATTCGATTGCATTTCAGTGATGATTAATAATGATATTGTACTGTAAGCGTAATGTTTCATCATTATTCAGAGTTGAGCGTGCGCTGAGCATTAGAATTCCAGATGGAGTCTGCAACTCAATTGAATAAACGCCGCTATAAGTAGATTTCTAATACACACAATTTATTCAATGGTGTTATAACACTTTTAGGAGCCAGTTTAAAAGATTTTGATTGATTGTTCGTATTAATCATGTTTGTCCCCTACTGATACTCCGTCTGACAAGGAAATTGAAATAGAAAGTGATACTGGTTATGAACTTTAATTTTTTATTCTTGTACCTACTTACATTATAGTTTAATTTGTTGTGTAATAGAGAATTATATTATAGCCTAGAAGGACATGGGAAAAAAACGATTAAGAACAACCTGCGATTACCGAAAACAAAATCAAATCTGAAACAATCAAAAGTCCCCATTAATTGCATTCGAAAATAAAACGCGTACAATCAAAAAAACACTTTATTTTTGCAGGTGATCCTGCATTTTCAGTTTCATTAGGGTTTGTTCGAACAATCGTAAATATTCATCGTAATATTGCGAGTTTCGTGCACATGCGGCAGGGATCCATGTGTTATCATTAGCAGGTTTCAACCCCCGCATCGTGCAATGGCAATCATTTCCCTGATGTACGACCGACTGAACCATTCACTCTGTTATTGATGGCTCTAATCAGAACACATTGTGAAAGAATACCGGAGAGTTGACATTACGAAAGAGTTTTTTTTAAATACTAATCGTTATGGGTTTTATAACAAAATTCAAATTAGATAACTCTTCCTATTGTAAATCTAGCCTAGGTTGATAAGGACTTGAATGTTTACGTAAATAAATCATTAAGATAAAATAAAATTGAGGATTTATTTTTCCTGAAAAAAAACCAATTGAAATTACAAACTAAATGTTGCATAATATCTAATCCCTAAACTGTTCGCCCAGTTATAATATAAATTAGAATGGCACAAAAGGGTAATTTAATCTATCCCATTATTGCGTCAAGTTCCGTTCATAATACATTATACTAATTAATGGATCCGCTAATTGAAAGCAGGTGTACCGGACGAAAGCTGAGTTTGCTTTTCGTCGGAAAAGCATGGCAAACAAACGGTACGAGGTGCATAACAAACTTCAGTAAACCCATTTAAAATTTTCACTTGTTTACAATGAAAATTAGCTATAACTTTTGAAAGTCTAATCAACACTAATTACTCTACATTTAATAAAACAATTGCATTTAGTGTTTTAAATTTTCCGCCCCAAAAATTATGTAATTCTAACACGTTTATAATCCACAAATAATTTTGTTTTTTTCGTAACCCTACGGTGCTTTTTAATTTTGAAAAAATTGCTTAAATCTGATTACGTCCAGAGTTATTTATGTACATACGTTTTGAATATTTAGTTATGTTGAATCCCTTTGATAGTTAGGTTTTTTTGAGGGGCAACATCAAAAAGCTCTTTGTTAATTGAGTTCATTCTGCATTTCAGCATTTTTGAATTAATCAAAAGGGCTTAATAATCAGGTCTCCTCTGGCTGACTATTAACGTAAATTGAAAAGTTTTACAGTGCATATTAATCCGGAAGCCAAATTACTTCCCCATCATTAGAGCACCAAGTATCAGCCTTTCAGCTCGAGTCTTCGTTAATTGTAATTACTTTATCTAGACGGGCTTGCTCGGTCAATTATCCAAGTTCTTAGTTATGGAGCTGCAAGATAGTGACATTGAAAAGTTTTTGCATTTGGAAAATAAATTCTCCGGATTTGGACAGTTTAATTTAATAGGAGAAACAAACAGTGTTGTTCTTTTTTTTATCATGTCAGGGTAATCTTTGTTCCGGTAATTAAAAACTTTTTAAAGATAAAGGGGGACGTTCCTTTATTGTTATCTATTTTATTTATTAAAGGTAAGTCTTGCTAAAAGCTTTCTAATAAATGAGATGCTGAAATGGGAGGAATTAAAACCCCTAAATTGGACACTTTAAGGTAATTTTTGTTAAAAACTTCTTTGAACTTCTATAAATTTTCCAACCCTTAAAAGGGACTTCCGCAATAATTATTAAGACCCATTCTTTAGTATTGCGCAACCCTGTATAACGTTACTGTAACGACTTCTATGAATTTTCAGTCTCAAAGAAATTTGAGATATTCTTGAATTTTTTTTCGTTTTAAAAACTACTTGTTCTAATCTTTGACATGCAAAAAGGGCGAAATTAAAATTCTTAAAGTTAAGTGTTTTAAGTTATTTTTGTTTAGAAACTATTATCATTGGTAACAATAGTTTGGAAACCGCTGAAAATTACTCGTCGTGTCTGGTATTTCGCATAAGCGCCTTTATTGGAACGTTTAAGGAATAAAATAATTAGATTTTCAGGAAAATTAATTAAGCACAGGACAGAATTGTTACCGGATGAAACGTGTGCTCTTACAGTATTGCGAATCCATTGGGAGGAATAATTAAACTAGCGGTTTTGTAGCAGACACCCACCTTTATCTAATGGAGCCTGGAAACCCATTGTTTTCAAGACCTCCAAACCTATAATTCTTATACTTTGACACTTGAGACACCAAAACCAAGAGTTATGAACTGAATGCTTCCTTGAAACATCGTCCCACCATTAGTGACAAATGATTATTTTTACTTTTACCCTGAAACGGTGTCGCGATCAATATCCACGTAATAAAATTAAACGAAACATTTCCATTTCATTGTTTTAAAAACTTTTCTGGCATATTAACACGTTCTTATTCCATAAATGTGCTAACCCCAAATAAAAGGTGTATTTGTACACAAATTTAACATCATTTGAAATTTAATAAGCGCACAAGCTAGGGTCTTATTTTCTTTTAATTTTTTTTACTGCTTTTATATTTGTCGAAGTATCTTGTTTCAGTACTTGGGCAGACAACAGGATCATTGTATTATCAAACTGAACGACCGACCCTTATAATATGTAAACGACACCACCGTCTCAATATGGCGCCATATTTCAAAATAAGGGAGTGACTTTATTTGTTTAGGATATTTGTATAAGTTTGGAAGTGTAAATCGAGATTCCCAGACAAAGTGGAGAGTTAACAAGCTTACAAAGTCAAATTTACGTAATTAAAATAAAATTTCAGTTTAATAAAGAGTAAATTCAGATAAAATTATTCTCTTGAGAGATTTATAAATTAATTTGACACTGATAAAAATTCCTTGTAAGACTCTAATCTATACTTCAAATTAATCATAGCCTGTCAAAAGCAATTTACATCAACTGCATTGAGAGGACCGCACTGGAATCGAATTTAACATTTCTATAGGATGCATACCATTGGTCATGTAAAATAAACAGATCCTTCGATATCTCTTTGTTTGTGTACAACTATCTCCTTGCCTCCGGCTAAAATAATATTTAGATTAGAGAGAGAGGGAAGTCACAAGTCTAACTAGCAGGCCTTAAGATCCACGTAGGATAGAAAGCTTTATAATTTTGTCGAAACTTTCTGAATAATAATTTGGTAAGGGTTGTTTTGACTGCATTACCGTCAAGCCTAAACAATAACAAAGTATTTGGGTTGACTTGAAGTCAAACATGTTGGTAACATAATTTTAAAGAAAAGACTAAATACTGTATGACTTTTATTTGTTTGTGGAAACATTTTTCTTATTTCTCACGTACTTTAAAAATATTCTTGTCTTTGTTTTGTAAATTAAATTATCCAATTGGGGTTTTAGATTTCAGATCGTTTACCTATGTGCGAGGAAAAGCAATTTGTCGAATGAATCATAACAGGTTCGTTTCATCGAACAGTTCTGACCGGTTCTGAAATTACTTCACATGCGCAATAGAGAAAATGTGTTTCATCAAACTTCAGAACTAAACAAGGCGTTCATGGAATTTAAAATTCTCTGTTTCATCTAGTACGTGAACCGTAGTGAACCGTTCTTCACAGTTCAAAAACGATTCCACGTCGCTAGCAAGAACTAACGAGAACTATTCTGAACTATTCCCATTCCTAACCTAAAACCTGGGTGCGAGCATAACATTTGTTGAAAAATAGTAATATAAATACGTACAACAATCACTATAATCACTCAATTTTTAAATGTGTATTTTCAAATCACCCCAAAACACTTTCCACCTCCTTCACTGTTCGAATTTGAGGTTAAGAGTTAGGGATAACCCCGTTTCATCTAGTCTATGTATGAACCGTTATGGAACCGTTCTTGTTGGTTCTTAGAATCGTTTATTTGACGCATGCTCGTAGAAGAATTCTGAATCGGTTCTAAACAATAATAGAACCGTTCAGAACTGTTCGATGAAACGAACCTAACAATACGACTATAAAAGCTAGAAATTGATAACGATATCCATTATTCCCATGTCAAGTGGTCGATATCAGCTGGTGCGATATGCCAAGCAGACTTTCAAAGTTAATATCAGGGCATTATCGGTTATTGTATTGCAATTCCAGGTCCGCATATTGATATTTAAATGGAGAGTGAAATATAAGTTGTTTGGTAATCAAATGCAACTGTCATACTAGAAATATTTATGTACTACCTATAATTACGTGCATGCAACGAACGAATAACATACTTAGAAATTATTTATTGGTCAAGTTAGCTGTGGTATTATTGGAAATATGTATGCGTTTTTGCATGAACAGAGGTCAAAATTATTCAATTTATTAAATTGTGTTTCCCACGAATTTTTTCATAAATCATTACACAGGGTTGCGTTATAAATTTCCTTGACAGTCCTCATTAAGTTATTAATAGAATGCTTTAAAAATTAAATTTGAGATGTCATCATAAATATTAATTTTATGCTTTTTACTTTCCTGGTCGGTAAATGAAGAATGGTACGTACGAGGAAAGTATTCAGATTTAACCGTTGCATATGACGTAAAAAAACTAAAACACGGCTTCTCAAAAAAGAATTTAAAACTCAACAATGAGGAAAATCCTAAAAGTTCTAACGACATCTATTTTCAAGTTTCTTCCGTGGGAAATTCTCTGCAGACGATCGTGTAAATTTAAGTGTAAGCCCAGAGCTGAAACCGATTTTGCATTTCATAAAATAAGGCTATGCCTTTTATATGACAGGGGAAAAGAACAAAGTGCAAACTGTCTTGTAGCCTGTTCTATGACAAATAGGAAAGCGTGACTTTTAGCTTTTGAGTAATAAATCCGATATCATGAATGGCGAACATTTTTCCTCAACGTTTATTCCTTTCGGCGTGGGAAAGCTTTTTTCCAATACATGAATCTTAGCTGTCCTGACGCTTTTAAAAATTATTGTGCGGAGAATATTGAGAAATATCTAAAATTTTAAATATATTTGTGCTGTTCCCATTACAATATTTGCAATTCTCGAAACATAAAAATTCACTTAATTTTTTATTACAAAATCTACATACGTATAATGGAAACAACACTCATTATTGAATAAAAATGATCGCGTGATGTATTATTGTCTGACTTGGTAAAAATTTCCTGTATAAATAAATTTCCGAATTGCAAGGAAAACCTTACATCATCCCTAACACCTAAAAACACGCAAGCTATCATGAAAATTCCATATTTCTATCTTTGTGCCACCACGTATAATAGACTATCATGCAATGATACTGCATGGCACGCCTTAATCAAACGTTAAGAAAAACTTTTATAAAAAAATCCACCCCTAAATTGATCAATAAATGGATTAGATAAGGGTCGTAGAGCCCAAAAAATTTGTGAAGTTTCTTAGGCATTAAAAATCAAAACTTTTTCCAACTTATCAAAATGTATATTACATGTTTTTTCTGAATATAAAATTTTTCACGATACAAAACTGTATCGAAATTAAGTTTTTTAATTAATTATTCAGCGAACGTTGTAATTTGCACAAGAAAGTCTGTGGAACGTCGAATTTCATTAAAACTTTAAAAAGTGTTTCTTTTGCTTCACTTTTTTTTAAGCAGAACATGTTTTACTAAAAGCCTAACAGACCGAAAAATAATTTATAGCAACGCCTTTTTTATTATTCAGACGGTCAAATCATGGCCATCAGTAGGGCTGATGATGCCATTCGAAGACTTTCGCCCTATTATCAATAGGGGTAGCGTGAGCACGTCCGTGTTAAAAGATGCTTCTAATACATCACAGGGGACCGGCAAATCTCGTATCCACAGACTCACATTTCAATTAGGATCTCCCTGGAGTCCCCTGAAACTTTTTCACTTTGACAACCCCCAATCTGTAGGTGCTTTTACTTCGTAATCCACTACATCCCTCCCGAAAATAATGACAGTAATTGGAGCGCCCCCGATGGAAAAAAACGCCGAATTAAAAGAACTCGGTTTCCAAACGCCCTTACGTTTATAGCCGCAATAATTTTATTACCCTGACTTCCATGTGTACATTAAAATAAGCACAAAGGGCGCTTAATTTTAAGACTAATTTAATTTTGCCCTAAAATAAAGTAGTATTGCATTAGCAAGAATTACCTTCTGCAATTTTATAATGGGGGTGTTTTTTTATTTAAAAGCAAAACATTGCATTCGGTTAGATTTTCTAAAGACGTTTGTTGTAGCACGTGCGGTTAATGAATCGTTAACAGCACCTCTTTAATGTGCAATAAAAGACTAGAAATCGTACGTTGCACCCCCTTTTATTATAGTCTGAGGAGGAGCTTTTATTTTAATGTTATGTAGATATAAATAAAACAGGCATCGTATAACGCTCCAGTTCGTAATTTCGACTTGATTATTAATCAAGTCATAATTAACACGCTTTTAACAGAAGGTGTCGACGCAGATGCTTAAATCTCTTAAGATTTCTTTAATTTAAAGCCAACTCTGACTTTAATAAATGAACTTTATGTTAGGTAAATATTGTTTAGCTTAGATTGAATAAGAATCCCGTTCCCCCTTTACACACAACCACGATAGTTTATTATGAAATACTTTTCTGGAATTTTCTACATGAAAATTTATGGCCTTCTCTTTGAATAGCTTGAAAAAAAGAGGTCGTTTAAAAAATTAATTTTTTCTAATCCTTCACATGAGGGATATATTACGGTGGTCAATAGATCGCAGGGAGGGGTGTAATTTGCTATAATTTGACCCTAGAATGATACTGTGATGCCTTCTATGAATTTTCAAATTATCTATCTTCAAATTTTTAATATGACTAGTGTTCTTTTGGGAAATGTGGTTACGAAAAGACATGTCTTGGGAATTCGCTGAAATGATCATTCGATCAACCATTAAATTTTAGACAATATGGGTTCTAGTTCAAGTAATTATGTTTCTAAAGGGTAATGTAATAATAATAAGAAATTCAATTTTTATGTTTTAGTTCATTATTTTTTGCCTAACCGAGAAACCTAATCTATTAACTAAGCAAGCAGAAGTAACAAAGAATTCCTAATAAAACGTTTGCAACTATCTACTAATACACATCTGCTCACTTACCTTATGAGGGAGCAGCTTTTGGTTAGGAAACACCAGATTCACACTTTTCACAATTATTTATCGAACACTAAAATAGTTAATGTTCAAAACACTCTGAAACGTTCAAACCGCACATTGTTCACACTTCACAACACTTAATGTTTATAAATCAGTCTCAACAACGCGTATTTTCACTCATAAGCAAAGAAAAATGAACATTCTTATTGGAAAATGAACTAAACTCTTGCACTTTTCACGATTACTCATCTTATCGAGTGTGCCTTAAAAGGAAAGCGCGAAAGCGCCGGCGCGGTTGCCCACGTTTTCAATATGTTCCATTGATTTATCCGAATAGTAGAGTGTTTTTGTTTACCTGTTGTTTATCAAGTTTTATTTAATTTAATATCAATAAATTTGGGGTAAACTATGTTTTTTGCCATTCCATGCGTACATGGTGTCTAGATGAATTCACTGAATAAGAAATTTATGTAATAAATAGTACGAACACTGCGATCTATTTTCTCTTTTGTCTGTGCGAAAAATTCTTTTACATTTCTTATCGTATAGATAAATTTGAATTAAACGAACGTAAGAATACAAAAACCGATTGCAGCAAACAAGTTGAAGGACGCTCACAGCCGATTCCAATGAAAATACCTGGCTTTGAATAGAAATATTTGCACCTTTCTATTAATTCTCTCCATACGTATAAATAAAACGCCATTGATGTAAAATCGAATTATTTAATATATATGACCAGAAAACAAAAAATAAATATCTACATCGGCGGATTATCTATGACTGCAAAACTTACAAAAAACTTATTTGCTAATAATTACTCGTATTAACAAATTATATGTACAGGAGAGCCCGAAATTTATTTACAAGTGTACAAGCATCGTAACCTTAGACATCTAAATCACAGTCTTTTACATCTACTTACTCGAATATACACAAAAGTATTGCTAAAGACATTAGGTGTCAGTCTATAATTATTTTTCAGGATACATTTGGACCCCTGATGAGGTTTACGAGAAGAAGAACTACAACCATCTGTTTCTAATAACGTATACGACACGCATACATATTCAACCGAATACAAAATTCAATTTTTTTAATCAGAAATATTCGGAAGACTTTACAATTTACGAATAACTTGATTGTATGTGTGGGACGCGATTAAATTATTTACTCAAGCATCCCCCTAGCTGCGACTTGTCAAAATTAAAACTTTCTCTCCTTTAAAAACTTTTGACTATCATCCCCCTTTTATCCTTCGTTAATTTCCAATTACAACCACCCGATGGTATAATAAACGACTTACCCTTGAATTTCTTCCTCCTAGTTGCTGAACTGTTTAATATGACATTGCGTCAACATTTTCCCTGTAGTGGATGGACCTGCTTCTGCATAAAGACAAGATGATCCGCTACATGAACAGGTAGTATCGTGGCTGCTGGAACAGGAATGACCATCCGTGTCGACGTCAGCATCCCCATCTTCCCATCTGTAGTGATTACCCCATACTTTATTATCGCAGCTATGGGGAACATGGCAATGTCCTTTGTGATTCGAACGTCTTCCAGAACTTCCACTTGCAAGGGAGCAGTGATTGTCGAAATTGTTGCATGACCCCACCTTGGGATGTTGAGGAATTCTAGGAACATGGACGGCGTAACACGCGTATCCTCCAACACTCCCATAATTACTTCCACCACGTGGTGGAGGAATCGGAACGGAGTTGTCTCTTGGGCATTCAGGTGGTGGATGATTAGGTGGGGGTGGTATCAATTCGGTCCAAGAAGGTGGGGGAGGTAACAACATCGTTGTGGCATATGGGGTTGGGGTATCAGGCGATTTCCTATTATAAAACGTGGACAAGCTCTTGGTATCAACTTCTGCATAATCTGCAGGTTGTGGTGATAATGGTAAAGACGAGTCTTTATCTGAATCACCCGCACGCCAACCCCTATCGATCCACAAGCTTTCTTTTGTGTTCACGTGAGAGGCATTTACCACAGGTACACTTAAATGGCCCAATTGTTTATTCAATGTTTGTTTTCGTTTTATATACAAAAACCCTGCTGTCCCTGCCAGTAACGATAATGCAAGCGCTGCTACTAATACTACAAACCATGTTTGTTCAACAAAAGGCACTACTGGATCTAAAGGTTGACGACTTTGGCTTCTTTGGGTGGTCATTAATGAAACGGGGTTAGAAAATGGTCCAAGACCTGCCTGGGTTAAAGCAGCAACTCGAGCATTATATAAATTTCCTGTCGTAAGATTGTTTACAAGGACGGACGTAGTACTGGAATTAATCATCATAGTACGGGTGACACCTCCTTTAATTTGTATTTTATATCCAATTAGAACCCCATTATGATGTTGTGGTGGTGGGGGAGACCACCGTATCCAACCAGTTGTATCGTTAAAAATACCTACAGCGATGTTATCAGGAGGTGCTGAAGGAACATCTTCCAGGGTTTGCGTAACGCGTGAATTCGAAGGTTGCCCTTCCACAGACTTATAAAATGGGGATACAAAAAATTCGTACTTCGTAAATTTCTTTAAATTTGTCACCGAGTAACTTTTACCTTGTACATCGAGCACTGTTAATATATTATAACTATGTGAACCACCGGAGAGTTCACGAAAACGTATATAAAGTCCTTCAACATAATCAGGCGCACTTAAACTCCACAACAACTTAACAGAACTTGAAGATAAAGCTTTTGCATCCAATAACTCGACAGTTTTAGTACTTAACATTTCCCTGGCAGCATCAAGTTCAGAACGAGACACTGATCGCGAACTGCTTAAAGTTCTTGCAATTGCAGACACTTCACTAGCGGGAGAAAGTCCATGAGCATTTTCAGCGCGCACTATAAAAACATAAGAACTGTCTGGTTTTAATTCCCGAACTACCATATATGGGTCTGGAACACGATGAGCCGCGACAACCCATCCTGTTTGAAGATCCGGACTCCAATATTCTAAAGTGTATCCTACCAAACTGTCATCGTCATTGCTGTGCCATAAAAGACTGATGCTGGATTCGGATGTGTTTAAGACTCGGGGTTTGTTAGGGGCGCGAGGAAAGGTTGAAGGCTCTGGACTGCGATGAAGTGACCCTGAAGAACCTTCCACGACACTTAGAGAAGCAGACCAAGAACTTTCTCCACTATCGGAGGTTGCAGAACACGTGTAAAGGGCGGAATCTTCTAGGCGCAAATCTAAATTTAAAAAAAAAACTTTTAAACTGGTTACTACCTATAAGAAAAATAAACTCACCATCGATATCTAAAGTTCCTGCGGCGTTAATCGTGTACCGATCTAGCAAGTCGTTGTTTTCTAAGAGCTTTCCATCCTTTAACCAACGTGTTTTGGGTTGTTCCCCTTCTGGACTAGATGCTTTACAATAGAGGGTTACCATGCTGTGTAAAGGTAACGTCTGATTACTGGGACCAGTTTGAATTATTGGAGGTGGAAGATCAGCAACTGACACAACCTGGAGGAATGCTCTAATACTCGTAGAACCAGCCACGCTCAAGGCTGAACAAACCAGGAAACCCGAGTCTTCTCTTTGTACTCCTTGTATCTTCAACGTACCATGAGAATTAACATGGAAGTGACCATAGGAAGTGTCTGGGAACATAAGCATTTGCGAACCCTCTTTTGTCCAAAAAACAGATGGTGGAGGATTTCCAGATGCAGTGCAACGAAATTCGGCTATACCGTTTAGGCTTACTTTTTGATCACGTGGACGTTCGATAAAAGTCGGAGGAGCTGTAATAATAAAAATTATGCATTTTGTAGAAAGATTTTCTTGAAATCCTTACACATGACGACTAGGGTTGCTCTAGCGGTGAGGGATCCGATTAAATTTTCAGCTTCGCAGATATACAAGCCTTCGTCTGATGTTTGGACGTCATCAATTTGTAATGATTTATCATCTAAAATTCTTGCTTTTCCTATTGGCATTTTTCCATCTTCTCTTCTCCATAAAACATTTGGGGTGGGTTCCCCATCGACGGAACAATGAAAGATCACTTTCTGCCCTACTAATGTAACAACATCTTGGGGTTCTTTATTAAAAAATGGTTTTACTGAAATTAAAATTGTTTTAAAAATAAAAGTCATAGTTTTCGAGGAGTCTTACCATGAACTGTTAACATAACTAGGGGCGTTTCTTTAGAACCTATTAAATTATGGGCTATGCATTGATAACGTCCTTCATCGTATTGTCTTATGTCAGATATCATAAGATTACCACCGTCTACAATTCGAATACGACGTCCATCTACGTCTAATGTTTTCCCTTCTCGTTTCCAAATTACGCTGGGTTCGGGGTTGCCTTTTGGGGGCCCACATTGGAGTAGAGCTGTTTCCCCTGCAGCTACTCGCGTGTCTGAAGGTGTAACTCGAAATTCATCGCGTAAAACTGAAACAGGGGACAAAACAAAATAAGCTCTAACTAATATTGCAACAGTATCTTTATTCTTGCTTCCATCGCATCGAAAAGTTTGTTTGATCATACCGTATAGCACAATCTTCGGTTGAAATGAAAACACTTATATAAAAGAATTTAAAGAAGTAAGATGAGTCAGCAATTCTCCAATTATAGGTACGACAAGTTGATTGCTGATCATTCTTGAGCAACTTGTCTGTTCCTCATTAATGCATCAATGTGTAATTAAGTCCGTGTTAAAATAATGAAGCAAATCACGCATCTTGTAAGTTCTTGTAACTAGTTAAAAAATCTGGTGGCAGTTATTCAAGTGCAAGTAAATACAAGCGGTAAAAACAGTATCTCATCCTCGCATTACAACCAATTAAAGCAACTCTTCTACCATAACATCCTTATTAATTAAATAAATTTATATTCACGGATGTAAGCACTTGAAAACCTGCATGTTTCAGATTAAAAAAACACGTGTAAGATATAAAGATGGCACTGTCACAGCAATTGTAAATTAATGTAAATAAAACAGGGAGGTTCTTGTGTATAAATCGCCAACACTAAATTCATTGAGAGAGTTATTTGGGGATTCTATTTTCGGTCATGAATAATTATACACAACTCGCCGATTTTCCTCTCACTTAATACGTGCTGAAACTGCTGAAGAGCGTCAGAAGAGCACTTAACGTTTTGCGAACTAAACTCGAGGGTAGTCGCACCGGTAATACCTGTATTAGACTTTAAAGTGTTTCTAAACTTAATCGAATTCTTGCATCAAGTTATAATCTACCCCCTTCGTTTTTTCTTGATAAACAAGTCAAGCCTAGGAAGGTGCAACTTTTTCCATCATGCATAATAAAAGTGTTTTATATACGTATCGTTTACTGGTTTATACTTCTTTTTGTAGTCTGTAAAAGGGAATAAACGCATGCAATAACTTCAAAAATATTGGGTAATAACCGGAGTCGATTATTGCAAAAGTCTTCTTTCTGTGGCTTCCGGCTATAAAAACGGTTATCTTGATTCACGAACGGCGGCGCTTGTAGTCATGCAAAAGCGGGAGGAAATAACGGTGGGCGGAAGTAATTTTCGAAATTACCGTACACGCTTTTGTTAAACGTAGTCGATAATCATAAACAAACTTTGTTCTAAAACAAGCGAACTCGTAATTTGTTAGAGAGCGAAACTGATAAGACGGGAAAAGCCACGATTTCTCAAGGCATAAATGCGGCATGAACGCCATTATTTTTTCCGGATTCGGCACATTGAACCGCAAATTCGGGAAAAGCCAAATTTATATTCCTCTGATAGAAGCGAGAAAATGAGGATAATAGAGATCTGCTATATTATTTACGAGAACGTCGGCGAAATCTTATGAACGCTGCTGACATGTAGCATTAAATCAAGATACATCTGGCTTTCTTCAGAGCACATCGTAACCATTAAGTTTTGTTCATTTAGTTCTTAATAGAAATTCTAACCACCACTATATTTTTACACTTGATTACCATGAGAACAGTTCCTATAATCTTTTAGGACAATATATCTCAGTGGCGGCCCGTGCCAAATATTTTTGGGTGAGCTGCATGCGGTTTTGGCTACATTTCCATTTAAAGCTATCAACGCTGGTATTTTACGTGTCGGGGATGGTTAATGACGTCACGTACCACTATCTTCACACTAGGTACATTTTTCAAACCCCATTCGCACAGAAAAATTTCCAAGACTATATAATAGTTGAATACGAGACCATTAAGACTTAAAAATTTTGGAAACAAACCCACATAATGCATTTCTACAAGGATTCGATGTGTCTGACCGAATAATCCCCTGAATCCGTTCTAATATTAGCGCAGGGGAAAAGGGCTCGATGTCATTCATGTATGGTTTGAAAAGCTTCGTTAATAAATGGACAAGGGCTGGGTGACACGCATTGTGCCTTAAAGGGTAAATGGCCTCAATAAAAAAAGGTCCTGCCTTATGCGAAATTTATGACGATGCAACATCTGGAGTCATCATTAGCACCACCCTTCACTCTTTAATATCGCAGTCTTTTAAAAAATTAATATATTTTTTCGTGGCAGTAATTTTCTCTTTCCTGAAAATATGAAAAACGCACCCTGAAATTTCCTAGCAAATATCAAATGGTTTCTCTCCCCCTTTATAGCAGTGGTTATTCCCTAACCCATTGTAGTTTTCACTAATTGGCATGACTGTTGGAACAGATATGTCTAATAGCGCTAATACCACGCATATAGGGGTTGGTAAGACTGGCTCACCACCCCCATGAACATGTAAGCTTTGTTTGGACGGGAAGGTCTAATATTATCCCTTGGGATAACGTTCATTTATAGTCTACGATCAAATAATGCCTCGAATTATTATTATTAAGCCGTAAGGACTATATTTGCTGCGGGCTTCACAACATTTGTGATTGCAAAGGGGATGCAACAAATATCAGTTTATCAAACGTTACTGTGATAACAAATTTCCTTATCTCAAACCAACCCGCAGGCTGTCTAGTTGATTTGATCGTTTATCTAATGTGTAGCAAAGCGAAAACTAATCGTCCTGTTTTGGCACCATTTGTTTGAAAAAGGGAGCAATTTCCCGGTTTTGGTAATAAAAAAAAAGTATACCAAACTCTTTTAAAATTCTGCTTTCCATAAAGCTCGAAGTCGTATTTTCTTCGACCCCTTTATGAAAGTTCGTACAAGTTGTAAAATGAAGGCAGTTCTATTAAATTTTGGAAGGGTAGAAAACTTCCCTCTACACCTGTCCTAACAAACGATGCGCACACAACATTATAGCTTAATGGATTTAATTAAACACCCTCACAGCTTTCAATATAGATGTAATTTTGGGCTCCTGCAGCTGAATTCGTGCCCGTAAATTGCTGATATATTTAATGGAGCGTAAATAGACTATTGTTCATAAATACAAACGTCATAGTTTAATTCCAAGTCACACTCTGATTTTGAGATGGGTTGAGGAAACTAACGCGAATTTTCAGAGATATCTGGATGTTTACAAACGGATTAAGCTGCGATATTAATGAATGGATATTAGGATAAAGTATACTAACCCTAATTTGAATAAAGGAGATAGGTACAAGAATTTAATAATTTTAGACAAAGAGAAACGAATTTTAAATGAATTTCCAAAAAGAATTAGAATGTTCAAAAACACGACAGACTGCCCTGTATATTCCCAGTCGTTTGGAGTCTTTTTTATAAAATCCTTGCAGGATCCTTGATGACAGTTTCCTGCTTGGATTTGCAAAGGACTATCCATTACGTAGTTGCAAAACCTGTGTTTAATCCAATTCGTTCGATGACAGATCTACAATCTCTTTAAAAGAGCATGCTGTCGTTTGATCAGGATAAAACATATTAATGAGTACCTGTCCTGGCGTGTGTTAATTAAACTCCCTATGCAAATACAAGCAGGAAATGTGTACGCAACGCCGTTACCTTAATAAATTGGATAATTAATTATATTCAGAAAGCTTTAGACTGAAAATCTAATTGTTCTTGTTGAAGATACGCGCTCGCAGAACTGTGTGCGGGTACTATGCTATCAGATACACGTGATTAATGTTTTCTATTATTACTAAGTTGGCCAGGCCGTGGCAATTAACCCTCTTCACCTCTCCTTATGTATAGCACTTTTTATTGAACTGAAATACACAATGAACTCTTTGAACAGAAAAGATATCCCTGGTTCATCATTTGCTTTGCACAGTAGGAAGTTTGATTAATGCCCTCTATTCTGGGTGGTCTTTAAAAAATTTCTCGCTTCATATTTTACGTCAACCCACGCACATTGATACGTGAAAAGTGACTCGGTTTGTTAATTACTTTTAAGAGATTTTAATCTGTTTTACAGAAACATCAATAAAGCTTCAAGTTTGGTAATGTACAACCAAATTACGTTCTTGTGTAAATATTTGCTTTTTTGCAAATTAACTACTGCTTCGTAACTTGGAATAAGTTTTAAAACCTGTAATACGATATTTTAATGGAAACTACTTTGCTTAAAAGACCAGGTACTATATGGATAGAGAGGAATCTTGAGTCAATTTTGTTAATGGCATCGTTAGCATAATCGCAAACGTGTACTTCAACGTTCGAATCTGTCAATATTTGCATGTCTTAACAGCAGATTTTAGTTGGTAGCACTCAGTGCCGACTCGTTATGTTCTGCGGATCTGCAAAACCGCCAACAATAAAATCTACAAGTCCAGGTATTAAATCTCTGTCTAATGTCGTAACTATACGGTTCGAGGACACAGAACGGTAAAAAGTGCAGCACCCATCAGTTTCAGTATTTTATTTCAGTTCAGTTATTAAAAAACTCAAAATAAAGGATGTCCCGCCACTGGTAGCAGCACTTTAAAAACACTTTTCCATGGGAAAAGTTTGTTGTTTACGTTCTCTTGATGTTTCTTAAATGAAATTCTGGTCATCCGAAAAAAATGTCTCATAAATTCGTATGTTGGTAATAAAATTGTTTTCAAATAAAAATTTATTTCATTATAAGAGCCTTTAGTCCATCTCAAGGATTTATGTTACGGAAATTACAATTCAGAAGCTTTTTTTCCTAGATCTGCGTCGCATTCATCTTTTTTCATTTGATATGAAATTGGCTCATTTCGTCATCTACGAAAACCACCAAACGCTATTCATTTTGATGAACTCAGACAAATTTTGTTTTCAGAAATATACTAAAGGGATTTCTCATCAACTAATTTGTTTATAAAATGTCAATTGGACATCCCCCTGCCACTACAATGACTAAACATGTCCATCTGCTGTAATTGGGGTGGTCATCTCATTCATTTAGCTTTTAGGGTTGGGTTTCAGGCGTAACGGCGACATTCCTCGCCCCATGCTTCATGCCACGTCCAATTATTGTCTCGGCAATATGAGAAACATATTCTGACCTCTTTATATAATTTATTGTGGATAATCACACTCGGAAGGAATGTTTCTTGAGGTTCGAACATTAGTTTAGCAAACAGTGCGGTTATGCAAACCCAGACGAGAAGTTTTAAAACCCATTTTCTTGAAGAATAACACATCCATTATTCAACTCGAACATTAGAATACGTACTTCGTACGTCGTGTATGCAGGACAGCACTACAAATGATTTATGGCATCCGTGCATTCTCGGATGTCTGTTTTTAGTGCTTGTTGGGATATATTTCTACCATAATCGATAACTGGTTAATTTTATCAATGTCTTGTCCTTCCTGTAAGTTATTTTCAGGCGCAAGCGGCTGAATTTGAAAGAAATGAGTTTGCACAATAAAATTATCCTGCTCTCAAAACAAAAAACGAACACAAGGTTTAATGAACGTTTCGTTGAAGCAACCATCAAGAAAATTGAGTAGTATTAGAGGACTTTAATGGATACTTGCTTGTTCAAATACATGATTGGTTTTTGTTTGTATTTGCGCCTACTGCACGATAAGAAATAACTAGTTGAATAATTTATAATGAATGGTCTTGTTTTATTTACACTTCATTTTATGATTAGTTAACACATGTGTAATTAAACATTTACCACAATACGTTTCTTTGTAATTAAAAATAATTACGTTTTCATTCCTATTTTATGTGTAAAGAAAATCTTAACTTACCAGCAACCTGCAATGTAGCATTTCGACTAACGGTTGATCCTGCAATGTTTTTGGCGACGCACCAATAAACACCACCATCCTGCTCCTTCTTGCTGTTAACAGTGCGAAGAAAAAAGAGTGACCCCGAAGGTAACAAAACCCTGTGGGATTTGTTATCCACCGGGGATGTTCTTACGGGTTCTCCATCCTTGAACCATTCTATAGAAGGCTCGGGACGACCCTCTGCTTTACAATTCAAAGTAACCGGTTCGTTTTTGGCTACAATTATATCGGACGGGTGTTCTGTAATTCGAGGTGAACGATACTGTGCTGAAAAGGAAAAAAAAGTGTAAGACACTTCGATGAATTTTAAGCATGTCCTTGATTTGCATCAAGTTCAGACTAATTCGAATTATCTGCAATGCAGGTGCTATTATTATCAATTCACTGAAATTTTCAGTGAAAAATTCAATACGACATGAATATTTATAAGAAGACATTAGAAAGAACTAGTCTGCATTTTTTCTTACGACACATTACAAAAAACAAATTAGATATTTTATCATAAAATTCAATATAAGTCCTCTTAACCCAAATTTAATATCTTTATCGACACCCAGCAAGGAAAAAACTAACCACACAAGTCATAAATCCTGTGTCTATGTCAGAGGTTACGATATAAATTATATTTAATTACATTTTTATCTATATTACTATAATAAATTGAAAAATAAGGTTTTTAAAACCACGTTGGAGTAAATAAATAAAAAATAGAACTAGACCAAGGCGAGTTTAAAAATAATCATCATATCGGCTTTATATTTCAGGAAAAAATCTCCTTTGCAGGCACCAACCCGTGTGAATGAGAAGGAAAAATCTGATGTTCAAATCCTACTTTATGAAAATATCGCAAATCTCAACACTTTAAAAAATCGCAGTTACAGGTAATTGTCCGAATTTGAGGAAAGAAAAATATTTTTCAAAGAGTGATACGCACAATTGCCGACAGTGTCAGAAAAGCGGTTTTTAATTAAATTTGCTTGATGCATGTTATTGCTTTTTCAGAAATCTGGCCATCCACGCTTTCAGATGTGTTTGTTTCAAGCATCCCCAGCCTAAACAAACAGAGCCACGCTTAAAAGCGTATTATACACACATCTGTGCATATGAAGTTAAAGTTTCAGCTGCTCTAGCCTAATCTACTTGTGTCTTTTACATTTCCTTCCTTAGAGAAACTGATTTAAAGACTTTTAAAGACCACACACGCAGGGTGTCGGACCTAAATAATCCAACTCCTTGATCGCATTGCTTATGTATAGGCCGAAGAAAAAAATCTACTTGCCCTGTAACCGAAAAGAAAAGCAATCTTTCAGGCGGGAATTTAAAGGGCTTTTTAATTCAAGCAGGAGTTGTAAAAGCTTTTGCTTTTAGAAAGCGAGTGAAAGGCAATTTTTAATTTATTTTTCACAATGACGAGGCTTTGTTTACGTTCTTCTTTTATGTTAAACAATCCAATTACGTGATGGACCACAGCTAAAACCGCATTTTTTTCATTTAAGGATCAAAATTTTAAAAATATTGTTGGAGGAAAATCAATTTGTGTGTCATTAGTTTCCGTTTAAGCTAGCACCTAATTTTTATTGAATCACTACCACCTCATTAACGACACGTTTTGTGCCTAAGAAAAAGAATAATGTGAAGCTCGTTCAAAAGAAACGCCGGTCTAGTCCTAAAGACCAATTTCCGAAACAAGTTTCCGGCGCCCTAAAAAACTATCAAAGGATGTGGTGTGTCGTTGACAACGTCGCAGTACCCATTTGTTTTAGCGGTTTTAGTCGTTCTCAAAAAGAATAATCTTAAGTAGATAAATGAAAATTTAAATTTGCTAACTTAAAGAAATTTATTCGTGCAATTTTAATTTTACGTAATTAGATCATTACAGCAACAAGATGTTACCCTTTCAACTCGGGGCTGAAAGTGGCTAAAATTGCTCACCAACAAAATGCAAAAAGTGCTTGAAAAGTTTTATATTTCACTTACTCTTCATGCTCTTTTGCGCTAATGTAAATTTATAGCGACATCTGAAAAGTTTGTGTGGATTTATAGAATAATATTGCAGTCTCGTGAGCTCTTTTCCCCATTTATAATATTGTAATGTTTTCGTTCTTTGTTGTGTTAATTTTTTTTTGCATATTTATTATATCTCCCACTACCTCATTGCCTAACACAAACTTTGCTTATATGCAAATCTTGAAATAGGTGTCCCGTAAATAAGGATAACACCCAGGAATTTTTTGCTTTGACTACAGAAGAATGTTCTAAGATGGTAATTTTGCTACCACCATAGGAAAATAATTTATTAAACTAGTTTATTTTTTTTATCAAGACTTGCCGTTAAGTTTAAATTACACGCCAACAGAGAAATTCAAAAAAAGGTAAAGATATTCTTAATATGCAGCAACCATAAAAGGTATTATTTCCGTTAGATCGGTCTTCTCTTCACGCATTTACATTTAATACCATCGGTTGTTGGTATTTTTATTGTATTATTACCTACATGTGGTGCTGTAAAAGAAGCAGTTGTAATTCTGTCACCGCAACTCAACTGACGTTAAAGTGACTAATAAAATGCATTTTATGATAGGCAGACTTCGTCAAAATGAAACCCGAACAGAAAGCCATATGTTCTCATTATATTCTATTAAACTGTTAAATTTCTCAGGAAACGGACTATTAAAATATAGAGTTTTATCGCCTGTTTATTATACACAGGGTGAACTAAATCTTGGTGATTATCCGAAATCTCAAACGTAAATCTTTGCTCTTGCATTAATAAATTATTATTTTATTTTAGTAACAATCAAAGAAAATTCCCTTATTATTATTTAGCATAATGAGAAAACAGCAATGAAAATGAGTGATTACTTCTCGGGTTTCAGTGATAGGTACCTACACGCAATCATAAGAACCATTTTGAAAGGCCTTCTATAATATGACAATCATTCGTTAGTCTTTGCATTTCTTAACTCGTTTTGTAGACAAAGCTTTCTAAATGTGGTTTCGTGTCGACATTTCAATTTTGGTTAGTTCTTGATGTAAATGTCAATCTTTCTAGGGGTAAGATTTTCGTTTTTGTTTGTAGAGAATAAGATTCGCCTCGCATCCTGCCATTTAGGTGAATGCCGAACACATCGATAATAAAACCTGGAAATACAGGAAATTTTCCAGGAATAGAACAAATCCCCGATCGTTTCCCGCACTGGAACACATTAGTTCTTGGTTCGTTATCTGGCCAAAGATTACTCGTGGTCTCCCGAGAGCCATTAAATTCGTATTATTTTGGGATTAAGCGGTAAATTACGTTCGATCCTCTTGTTTTTATAGCGACTCTTTAATCAAGCCCTGTTCTACGCTAATTTAGATTCATCATTATTTTTAGCGATCTTCCAACCTTCTAGGAATCTCGTTCAATTTGATTTGAATGTCGGATAGCGGATTTTCCCGCCTCTTTTCTCATTCGCAGGGGTTGGTGTCTGCTAGGGAGAATTTTTTCTTGAAATTACAAAATCGACATTTAACCCCCAAATATATAGCGTTACTGTAAAGACTTCTTAGACTTTAGTTTCTTCTATCAACTGAAACTGAAACCCCCCGAACGCATTGTAAGGGGTCCATAAGAAAATATTACTATAGGTACATTGACTGCTAAAGTTTAAGAACCGCTGGTTTAGAGCAATTTTACAAATGCATACAAACGGATACCTCTTACTTTTGGTTTTGAATATCTTAAAGGTTAACAGCTATGAAAATAAAGCTGTGCTCCATATTTGATTTATGAGGACCGAACAAACAGTTACAAATCGCTCAAAGCGTCGAACACGCCTCATCCGGGATATAAAATTACCAAAGCAAATCGCTAATTATTTCTTAACTCAGAAACATAGTAAAGTGGTTGACCATAACTATATTTATTTCGTTCGCAAGTACACTCCAAATTGAAGAGTTGAAAAGGAGTAATTGCATGATACGCATCCCACATCAAATCAGGATGCTGAAAAATGGAATAGAGAGAGGATTATAATGAATCGACTAAAAGAACTGTCTTGTACAAGTGCAGCTGCAAGCATTACGAGGGTGTTAAGTGAAGTGGACTAAATTGAATTATTGTTTTTGAGAGGATTTGCAGACTCAGTTGTGGGTGTTATGCAGGGTGAGACTAATCGTTTCAATTGCAACTTTCTTTCAGCCCACTTGAATTGGTCGTTAAAAAAGTTTTACAGAATGCATCCTAGGGGGCTGGGGGGTTACTTCCAATTAGTTACATAAGACTGACTAAAGGAAAGTTTGAGTTTTTAAATTAAACAAACATCCTCTTGATTCCTTTTATAAGTTAAAACTTGTAATACCTGAAGCGCTTGAAATTCAAAAGATTTAAGAACAAAAAGACATGCTTAGAATACTTCAAGTTCCCTGGAATTTCTTAAATGCTGTCTGAAAAGAAAATCAATAAGGAACTGCCATAGTCGCTTGTTTTCAAAGACTTTGAACAATGTATAAAAATCTTTTGGTAGACTTATTTGAATCTCGTGTCTCTTCAATCTGAAATTTACATAACAAAGTTGGACTACATGAAAAATTACACCGTCATGCACGTGCGGCTTTAACTATGAATCTACAACAAACAATCTGGTGCCCGTCACGAATTCCCTAATATTCAATCACATGCAGGAAAACCAAGGGGATTCCCTAGGGTATATCTTCATAATCAGAATCCTATTGTTACCGAACAAAATCTGTTTTATATGCTATGAAAATAATAGTCCGGTGAATATTAGAGCACAATTATTCTTTTGTTGTAGAACTATAGTCAGTGAACCGTAAACTCTAGAACGAAACTGTATTATTTAGGATGAATCATGGATTTTTAGATTTAAAAATAGATCTTTCAATTACTCTAAAAGCTAATGTTCCAAATTCTCATACTACCCGCAGTGAAACGGATAGAACAAAGTTAATTAAGTTATAACAAACTTATACGGAGATTAAAAATTTTCATAGATATAAATTTTTGGGTTAATTTAATTATAAGTACACACGAGAATGGTTAGAAAGCATATTATACATATGACATAAAAATTTATTACTAACAAGATTCACGCAATTAAAGTGTCCAAACTGTCAAATAAAACAAAAACGAGCTTCCAAAATTGAATGCAAAATTAACAAAGTTAAACTCTGGGATTATGCACCCTACAATTCGCGTTTAAATATTCATAATTACTGACGATTGTGCTTAAAAGTTTTCAACCCTCCTATAAGCATTCTCCGACTTGAAAATTGAGGAAAAACGTGTTTATTTACTTTTTAAAAATACCAGCTTGTGCCTTGTCGATAAAGAGCGAAATTCGAGAAACCATGTTAGTTAGGGAAGATTGTGGGGTAAAGATTGACATAGCAAATGGGGAAAGATAAAAAAGGACAGGGGTGGTATAGTGTCGTATCTAACTGCAGTTGCAACGCTGATAACATACAGGAAATGAACAGCATTAAAGGTACTAGCGGACAATTTTCAGTAAATCACAAGATGCGGGAATGATTCTACAAACAAACCTGGGAATAGGCACCTAATTTATCTTCTTCTACGTACCAACATTAATTAGTCATTCCCTTTATGTTGATACATATTTTTAGGGGAGAATTTATTATTTTTGAAAATATTACAAACTTTTAAGTCGTTACAATATTATAGGTACTACAGGGTTGGGGGTGCGATCAAATTAAAAGTTGATTGTTTCTACAAAAGGGTAGACTTAAAGCTTACGAAATTATTAAAAATAAAACTGAAGGAATAAAGTAAATAAATTTATTACATCCAAATCTAGTTATTTTTGTTAATTAAACAAAGACAATATAAGTATTCTGCATGTAATACTATCTGATGAAACTTAATATGAATCATTGGTAATTAAAAACCAAACAATGAAGAGAATCTTCGTATAAACAGATTAGACTGTAAATTACGGATTAAATAAGGATAGAGTGTTTTCGTGATAATTACATAAGGCTTTAATAACTTTCTCTAACTTAAATGATTTAATCTTATTTTAATGTAAAACTACTTTATTAAAGTTTCTCTAGAACTTCTTTTTAAGCTTCAATAGGCATTTAATATTTATTTAGATAATTATTTAATTGGAACATACAAACTTTCCTATACATATTATTACAACTTCTGAATAACGTATTGTTTGCTTGTTCATGCCCTGCACGTACTCCTGGTAATGTAATCATAAAATGTAAGTAACTTTATCCACTGTTATATCAGAATTAAGACTTGGAAATTAAATTAAACTCGTGGGTTAATGCTAAAAATATTCTTCCTCATACAATTTTATTGTTTAAACAATTTTATCAGGCATTGCACCTAAAAACAACTTGTTTAAATCAACGATAAACTCGTCCCACCTGAGTTTATCAACTATTGTCCATATTTACTGTGATAACATACAAATATTTGCAAAGTCTACAAAAAAATCTATACTTTTGTTTAATCGCCCCCATTTAACACCAAAGACTGCAGCGTGATCAGTATTCAGGATTTGAACCCGCTACTTCTTTAGATGCTCCTCGAGTTAGAACTCGGTTTTATTTTAATTTGGATATAAAAAAGACCGACATTTAATTTTGGAATTTGTTTGTTATTATTATAAGATTATACTTCTGCCCACCCACACACACACTCAAACGGTTGAACAATGACCTTTATGTCCTTTATGTTAGCTACTGGTTTATGCTCTGATGATAAAGTGGAAATAGGCAATTCATTGCGGTTGTATCTTGAATCTCGACATTCCGTTTTACATACAGCTTACGAATAAGCAGATCGTAGATTACGCGTTTGGAAAGTAAACTTACGATCATGAAGTATAATATAAAAGACCTCGCCTGCATTACTTCAGAAATACGTATTGCATTTCTTATATGTTAACTGCTTCTAGAGCTTATTTTTTCTTGTTAAACAAACTTTGGTAAGGAACGAGCATTGAAATCTGGGAATGGTCAAAATTTAAAAGGCTTTTCACCAGTTGGATATCGAAAACTAATTTCGTCTTTTTCTAGATTATACTTAAATATTTTTAATCGTCTCTCACGGTCTCACGACTAAATAAAAGCTGGATCTTCTTGTAATTAAATCGCAAAATAAAAAGAAACTATTCAGCAAAACGGAATAAATGTCGTTGAATAAAGCTCACCATTTGTTATTGCGAATAGGTCAATACTGCAGCACAAGAGGATGTAGTAACAGAAATCCGTAGGCAAAATCATAGTCACTATTTAACATTGTACCTTAAAAAGTCAATCGTACATTCATTTTTCACTATCGTTGTTTTTTTTCATAAACGAATAAAAAACTTTTGAATTTTTAGATTGGGTTTTCTTTCGTTAATATTTTTGTTTTTCTACTTTATTGAATTTTTTTACGAAATTTTGATATTTTGGCCGTTTATAAAAGACGAAATTTTGTTAAAAGCAGCTGGCGCCACGAAACAACGACACCAACACACTTCCTCGCAGCTTGCGCATGACTAACACGGACTCCATTCAATTCAATTCAGTTTTCAGCTTCAGAACTGTTTGTACCAGCGCACTGCGTTCCTAACATTTTCGGAATATGCGTGTCCTGCTACAGGATCTACAGTAAAAAATTTCAAAAAACCAAAATATAACCAGAATAAAATACTGAATATTTATTTTTTCAGAATTTCAGCGAAACAGTCTTAATTTTCAGGCGCGTGTTCTGAAACAAAAATGATAGCTTTCTCTCTAAATTTCTTTGAAGTTTAGTTTAGCAGCAGAGAAGATAAAAGTATTGCGAATTGAAAACTGAATTTCGTGTGTTATTTATTAAAAACAAAAATAGAAGTGTTAATCGTGTTAGTTTCCATGAAAAACCTCTGAAGTGTTGAGACAAAAATTGAGTTTACGAAGTTAATTTAATGTTCGTGTAGTTCTTCACCAAGCAATTTCAAAGACAAACAGTCTTAAAACTAATCTAGTAAAAAAATGTCGAGACTAAGGTCGAGACAGTACACGTATACACAAGATTCTCTGAACTGTTAGATAAACACTGCCATATGCTCGTAAAAGGCCTGTCATCGCCAACCACATTGGCGGTACATAAATGTTTTAACTTCAAAAAGACACCGGAAAGCAATCTGCACGTTTAGATAGCCTCACTCGTTGCGATACTACATCAAAATGTTTATTGAACCCAGGGAATAAAATGTGAAAATTCAGGATGACTAA
Source organism: Hemicrepidius hirtus (assembly GCA_963082805.1). Classification (NCBI taxonomy): domain Eukaryota; kingdom Metazoa; phylum Arthropoda; class Insecta; order Coleoptera; family Elateridae; genus Hemicrepidius; species Hemicrepidius hirtus. The sequence continues at coordinate 31,925,709 of OY720165.1, forward strand.
AAGTTATTTTTCCAGGAATTTGCAGAATAATCTCTTACGACGATCGTGACTTCTATTATTGGCACGATTATAATTGGCAAAAGATTTTATCATTATCGCAAACAGCATGGCATGGCTGTCGCCACAAGCGCCAACTGTCATATCAAGATTGAGTCCGATACACCTCCCAAACTTTGGTATTTAATTAGCACTGAGTGTTTCAGTACTTCGAAGTTCAAATGAAGATCTGCAAATATTATTTCGCTTTTAGAGTTTAATTTGGGTACAACTCTGGAATTTAATTACCAACATTTTTTATTTTAATCAATAACTTTGTATATATAACATAAAGAAAAACTTTTTAATTAAAACCAGTTCCTAATTTTTCTTTGAGTTAACAAAAAATACAAACAAAGTGAAAATTTTGTACATAAAGGTTTGCATACTAATTAAAAGCAACCTACTTGCTTTTCAAGTTCTTCAAAACACTTCAAGTTTTTTTCTACATAATGCAAATTTTCTGAATGACCTCGAAAAGCTCGCAGACAGTCCGTGGTATAATTAAATTTTTGCGTGCAACATGAGAGGCTGCAATTAGATCCTAGTTTCAGCTGCATGTAAGCTGAAATGCATAAATATTTACTGCAAATTTACTAGTTACCCTTTGTTCAAACTAATCAATAATGTTTGTTGGGAGAATCTGAAGTAATTAACTTTTATAAACACTACAGATTTTTTTCTTTACTAAAAGAACAACTACAAAGACCTTTTCCTTATTCACTTCTCCAAGATCTTGATTTACAGCTGTATTAACATAAATCTAATTTAAATTACACGAAGTAATTCCCAGTAAATAAAAAAAGAATTTAAAGGGATCCCACATATGAATTTTCGAGTAGTCTTTCAGGTATATAGAAAAGAAGCTGGTGTAATATCCTCTTAATGTTTTTCAACGTATGTGGTCCAAAAGGTGTAATCTTATAAAATTATACTGTAGGGGTGTCATTATAATAAACGCGCTGTTTAACACGTGGTCTTTTTATATGATAATTAGGCCCTATTCTATACTTTACATGGGAATAATAATACTTTCTGTTGGAAATAACCGCTTAAACGCCTTGTGCACCCACACGAGATTACCCTTTTCCTTAATTAAATTTCATTTAAAACAATTATTAGAATAATGGGTTTGTTGTTAAAGGCGTGTGTTATATTTATGGGCCATTTATATGCAACCAGGCAGATCGTGTACAGATAATCATTACATCGTACATAACTTAATGAATTATGTAAAAACAGACACCTTTGTTGAAAGACTAATCCTTGCTAATCCGTAAAAGGTTTGCAAATTAATTATTTTTCTTCTGCAAACTTTTCTTTCATGTCCTTAACGTTTTCTGCTTAATATCACACGAATCGTCAGCAGGACGATATAGTCAAGAGCAGGAAAATTACTAAAACAAGCTGTTAAAAAAATTACTGTCTGGACGCAAGGCAGTACTAAAAGGAATTTCTTAAATCGGTTCATAATTAACACTTAGAACGTGCAATTTTATCTCTACACGTATATGTAAACTGACACCTTAAATAAGTAGGCGTTTATTCTCGCCTCACGCAGCCTCAAGATCAGTTAATTATTATATGAGTAAAGAAGATTCGTATCTCAATTCTCGAGCTACGTTTTAAGAGATTGAAATCATTGCAATTCGCTTGCAGTATCAAAAACATACATTATGTTCGAATTATGCAACGTTAAACGATAAGAATTTAATTTTTGTTTCCGCGCCTGAAGATTACTGACTCTGTTGCTCATATAGAAAAAATTAATTTAAACAATTTTACATTCGGCTTAATCCAGTAGCTCATAAGATTATTAATTTCGTAAACCTGATTCAACATCACTGAAAATTAATTAAAAAGTATTCTAGTATTTTCAATTTATTATGATTAAAATAATCAAACCTGTCAGAAAGAGTTTAATAACCTGATTCATATGCTGTAGGTAAATTGAATTTTTAAAATATTCTTCTCATCCTTATTATTATAAGTTTGTCCTAGAATAGAAAATGAACAATTGATTACTAATAGAAATTTGAAACTTGAATCAATTTATCCATGACCAGAACAACATTTATTTAGGACAGGCTTACGCCAATATGGCTTTTGGACTTCAGTATTCACGAAATTTAACGTTTTAATCGATCTTATTGTTGATCTTGCAAGGGTTTCTAGGGTTAAGATCATGAATAGTGTTGCCATACCGTATCATTTCTAAACTTAGGGTCGAATTTAAATTACATACGTTGCTACTTCAATTTCGCTACTGATAAATTACGAACATGTAGTTTTTTTAGCAATGGAGTGGTTTGAACACGCATCAGTAATCGACTTGATATGTTACACAAGATTTCACTTACAAAACCATTAATTCCAGGAAAATCCAATAAATTAACGTAAAATAACAAAGGTAGCTAATGGACGGTAGTTGCTGTCTGAGAAGGATTAGCAAGTGTGGGCCTGAACACAATTTTCAATTCTTCATGGCCTATTACTTTTCTCCTAGAGAAACAGTATTTTATAGGGCGTCGAATGAAACCGTATGTTGGCTGGATCGTAGAGTTTTCCTAAAATAACAGCATAAAAGCACCCCTTGTATTTTCAGAGCGCGTGTTCTGTATACATTTTGCATTTCAATAGCTCCCGCTGCACTTTGACAACCCCCAGGATCAAAAGATCATAAAGCTGATAGAAAATAAATTCGATCTAAGTGCATTATTACGTAAGGACATAAATTATATTGAATTTATAATAGCGCCCTTGAAATGTATTCCCGAAACCCTATTTTTTTTGTTTATTTCATTTTGCATTTAAGTCCTAACAAAATATGTGGTAGGTATTTGAAAGTCTAGCCAACCCCTCGTGTCACTTTGACATGCAATCAGCTTAGAATTTCAATATGGCGTATATTTAAATAAAAGTTTCCTCTTTATTTGTTTAGGATATTTGGTTAAGTCGACCTTTGAAAAGTAAATAAATTGTATGGGGGATCCCTTTAGGAGACAGACGCCTTAAAATTTCGCAGTGACTCGATTTGGTGCATTACACAAATAAATTGTCAAAGGTTGTAAAATAAAAGTTTTAAAAAGGAGTTTATTGATCGTTCCTTGCGAACTACGGCTAATTTAACGGTAGGATTTGCCGGATCATCACCCATGCCTTTAATGACGCCGCAGCAGGAATTGCGGGAGAGTAGCAGGAAGAAGATCCTGCTGACATTTGCCTTACATATTTAGAACTCATGAACCGTGCAACCGGATATTACCCTCGTTGGCGTTATTCCACGTTACAAATCTTAGACCTTGTTCTCGCCACTTTTAGTCCCGCTTCCTTTCCTGGACTAAAATTATGTCGTAATGATAATTAGTGAACTTTATTTAAATTGTATTGGAAAATAAAACAACGGATTAATAAAATCGCTTACTATTTTCGTTAACTAACTTTGAGCAACTTGCTACGTCCATTTTGAAAATATTTAAAGAATATCTCAAATCATCCCCCGGAGACACGGTGCCTACCGAAGCACCTCCTTCAGAACGACGATGTCAGACAGCAACTTCAAGGGCCCCGCTAACGAACTTTCCCTGTTGCTAAACATTTCCTATTTATTTATATTAAATCGGTTATAAAGAATCTAATAGAAATCCCATAAATAACTTTCTAACATGACTGTAATGTCTTCATTAAAAATAATTCTTATGGATAGGGTTAGATGTACTTTTTCCCCGAAGCTGTAGTAGCTAATTAAAGGGTATTCATAAATTAAAACTTCGTTGCCTCTCGCAACAGCTAAACTCCTTATTAAACTTTTACAATGATTTCGTGTAGACCAAGAGCCGCCGCCGTCAAATAAAAATAACACTGTTGAAAGTTTTTACGACAAGAAAAAGTTTACGAGAGAGACTTGGGTGTTGTTTTTTGGGCACCAATGATTTTTTTATCAAACTCAAGTGTCGGCAACTTCAACCCCTAAGATTATCGGCCTCTTCACTCCAATCGTTCGTTTTAAACTTCCAAAAAAATACAACTTGTAGGTACTTAAAAAATATTTGGTCGACTATATCACAATTCGAAGAAGGTGACGACAGACACATCAGTTGCTGATAGAAATCTTAAATTGGAAGATATTTCATTAAGGATTTGCTGCGAGAAAATAATGGATTTATTATTGCTTTTCCCGAACGGAAGTTTAAAAAACATAATTTACTGAAACTAAGTTTTCAGGGGAAAAAATAAATATTCGAATCCACGCCGAACAACTTATGGGAAGTCTCCGTTAAACTTCATAATATCAGGGTATAACTGAATATGCGAAGGGAGGAAGCAACCCCGAATTTACATTATAAAGTTGACTTCTGAATAGGTGAATGGGGATCAGTCGCCCCGTAGAAATAACTCGGTTGCCAAGGTGACCGACTACCCCAATAAAATAGCCCTCAAAATTTATACGTCCTGCGTGAGGGTGCACCTTAAGGGATGTTCGTATCACGTGTAAGTCAGGGTTTTAGGTACCATAACGTCTCTGACAAAGGCATATGCCATTACGAACAAGTTGATATCTTGACGACGATCAAAGAGGATTTTCAGGATTTTCGTGATTGATTTACTCAATCTCATTGTTTTAGGGGATGAAATCGAAAAATGGTAATTCTTGCAAAAGAACTGAATAATTTTTTCTAACAAGTAAAAAAATTGATTTAAAACTTTTAACATGTTGACTAACAAGTGCGTGTTTTTGTGACTGAAATTTTCAGGAACTTGGTTATGCTCGTGACGTTTTACATAAGTAACAGTTACAAAAGTTATATTAACGAGATGGTAGACATTAATTAACGGGACCACTACTACTTTCCCCGCATTAACTTTATAACTACTGTCATAAACAGCTTTCATCCCTGCAGCAACGTTTTAATTATTAGACAACCTCTTCGAAACAATAGTTGAATAAGAATAATGGACACCTACGAGGTATATTTGAAAACTGTAACAATATAACTCAATGGCAGCATGTCCTGTATCAGAAAAAGAAGCTCAGCCCTATAAGGTTTACTGCGACACCACACCTTCTGTTAATTTTCAAAGTTTCAGGAATTCTTGTAGTTGAAAACAACCTCGAATTATTAATGTAAAGTCACTGCAAGAAAATTTAATATACGTGTTGATTAAATTTTTACGTATATTAAGTTGTTTTACGCCTATACAAATTTAATTTGAACGGATTAATAATAATGAAGACACAAATAATAATAAAGAGAGTTGACTTGTGTAATAACTGATTATCTTAAGCTGGACTTGTATGGGGAAACGAATTTGCATAAAGATAATTGACATATTTTATAGATTTTATACTCTGATCTTGATTATCTTGTCTTAATTTGAGTCAATATTAAATTGCAAGCAAATTAACTTTCATTTATGTAGACACCTTAAAGTGCTCTTGTAAATTACCTTGAGCACTTGTTTCATTAAGAGAAATATCTCGGTTCTAGTTACAAGAATTTCTAGTTTTATTACGTATAAATAAAATTCCAGTGTGTATCTATAAAATTTATTAAGTTATCTATTTTTGTGGTATCGCTAACGGTGAACTTTAAATTGAAACTGGTATGTATATCTGCATTACTTCAATTGCAGAAAAATCCATTTGCAAATTGCTTCTAGCAAGGATCTGCTTTTCAATAAACAGCAGGAAAATATGTTGGCTGCTGCAGCAACAAAATCTTTTTATAAATTCCTATAATTTTATGTTCGTGGTTTGTGTTAAAATTGTGCTATTAAGGTTTCCAGTAAGGCAACAAAATGATCCATCATAGTGTCTGGTGGAGGATGTCCGGTAACGCCTATATTGGCATGCCGTGTAATTAATTCCAGCTATTAGATTTCTGGGCAAAAACTAAAAAGGAGGCAGATTTGTTCCTGGAGGTATAAAAGTTGCAGTGGCTTTATATTGAGCTCTAAATTCGACAGGATAGACAATTAGATGTGCCAGGTGGGTTTTATGTATTGATACAAGCATGAATAAAGTTCGAAACTTTTCGGTCGAATGAAGTGCTGACAATAAAAAGTATCTATAATGACTGTTTTGTCAAAGAGGAAAAGTGTTCCTTTATGCACCTGCTTAATTGCCCTAAACAATTGATCAATTTTATTGTCACAATTTCCGGAAGGGTGAAGTATCGGTTATTATGTTAATCGAACGGTAATGTTGCGATTAATTCAAGAAAATATGTAACATGCAAGGCCATATGGTTTAAAATAATTCTTGGTCTGGTAATAAATCAAGCATTAAAATATGTTTTAAAAACATTTCATGGTGAGCTAAAATACGAATTTATCCAAATCTTGTTGTGCCAGGAGGTCTAAATTAGATTTTCCTGTATCTGGTTTTCATTAGGTGGTGCATGCACGTTTTATAAATAGGAAGTCCTAATATATCTGCATTTATTTTATGAAGCGAGCCGTATTTCCGCGTTGAAACATTCAAGATAGCGAACAATCACATTCGCTCACGTTTTCAGTTGAATTCAATTTATATGGAAATTGCAACAGTAATTCACTTCAGATTCCATCAAAACCAATTACGATTGATAACCGGTATTATTGCAACTTCAAATTAACCTTTCAACTACTTCTTTGCACGAGCGAATTGAATACCACAGGTCGCGCTAATAAACCATTTACTACTTCACTTAACATGTAATTTTCTGCATCTGTAATATCCGAACAAGTGTTTCTTTTGTAAAGTATTACTCTACTGTTCTTAAAAAACTATTTAGAGCAGAATAATTACAATTTAACAGTTCTAACCACAATGAAAACCTGCCTTCCTCCTTACTCCCTATTTAAATTTAAGTTTAAGTATTTATCAATTTAGCTAAATAAAAATTTATATTATTTGAGTATGTAACACTCTAGAGGGGATTACGTATACTTTATTCCTGATTTGAAAATTGTTACTGATTGAATACCTACTAAATCCGTTCATGAAATATTTCGAATTTTACACGTCTACGTTAAATTTAAAACGACAGGTAAAGCAATTTCTACAGCTTTATCATTCTCAGCTGGTCCACGTTAGCGTAGGGATAAATGAATGGATTTATGGAAACATTTAACCGTGATTGACGTAAAACACGTTGAACGTTACTGAAGCTTACTCTAAAATTAAGCTTTATCTCAAAGCATAGCATTCAGACTGCGGCCCTTTAATCCTGAATATTTTAGTGGCAAGTTAAATCCTAGTTTCACGATACGGATTTTGGAATTTGAAACATGTCGGATGTACAACCGTACAGCTGCTACTATCCATTTTGAAATTATCAATTTCAAATTAGTTGTCCTTTAAAATGCGATTTATTTTAGGATTTTATCTCAAACAAAACTTGAAAGAAAAATTCTTTACTAAAGATTAAAAGATATTAATTATAGACAAGGGTTTCTGAAGCAACAATTAATAAATTGTCTACATTGAAACTAATCCTTTAAAGGATCGAAACGTATTGTGTTTTTTATACCAAATAAAATATTATTGTGTTCTATTTCAAAGAAAGTGTATTTTTAATAAAATATTTCAGGGGGAGTTTTCATAAATTTTCTACACTGAAAACATAAACACCTTCTGTGTAAGGTTTAACCCAGGTTTAACCTACCTCCGTATTTCTACAACTGTGACTGTTTTGTCGCGTAAATTATGATAAATATAATAGAGACATGTGTTTTCGCGAAGAGAGTTTCACCTCGCCTTGCATATCATAAAGTCTTATTTCTTAGTGACAGTTTTAGCGTTCCGGAGTTCGCGGTGACAGACTTTATGATTATCTCAAAAACTATTTGTAACAGTTATACGTGCGAGCGTAATTCCAGGTGACTTAGCAGAACGTCTTCATTAAAATTCTTTAATTGAGTCGTCTAAATCTGAATATTCTCAGTACTAAAAGGGGAAACCGTAAACTCCCTACAGGCCTTGCCATTTGAAACAAGCAGCGTTATAAATTTACACGCCTTTTACTTAGTACTATTAATTTCATTGCCTGGATTATAACATTTAAAAAATTCAAACGTGTATATTACACGCCAGAATGACTCATACACTTGTGGTTTTATATAACCACTTCATTTAGAAATAAGTTTGTTTAATTACCTAATGTCTAACTATTATTTTTTATTGAAGCCCAAAAGGTAAAAAGTGAAAGAGTTTTTAATGCGAATGGGACATGTTGCTGAAATACTGTAATCTCCTAGTGAGAAATAAAAAATGATTTAACTCAGTACTCCGTAATTCAACTTTTAACGGTAATTACCCCAGAAGCGGGAATTTTTGCTGCTATTAACAATCACTTTATGTCCTGCCGTTGGGGCTGTTTAGAGAAACTTAATAGTTTTGCTACTCCCAACTTTTCAATGGAAATTGGAACCGCGCCAGAAGCTTTTTGTAATGCAACAACTGTTTGTTCATATTTCTATGTTAATGTTTAGTCAATGTATCATTCATGTTTTTGTATACATTTTGCACCTGTAAATATTCATTGATAAAAAAAAATAAACCAACAGGCCAGCCTTTAAATACGAGCGACTGGAATTTTGATTAGCGCTGATTGAATCCCTAAATTATTATTTTTTCCACACTCTGACCCCTGCAAGTTGTTATTAAAGAGTTAAAATGCATTTCTATACACACAAACCAATAGAATTCTACTGGAATGCTGTTTAATCTAACATGGGAGAGAAATTTAAAAAATATGGTGGAGGCGCCGCACTTGATTGTATGCTAATGCACGCGCCGATAATTTAAAAATATCAAAATAATCCTTTTATTCAATGTAATGTGAAAGAATTTTTCTAAATCAATTCCTTGTCAATGTAAGCAACGTTTCCATCGTGGTAGTTTTCCTTATAGTAGTTTATTCGCTAATTTATTTATGGGGTGTAAGAAAATCGATGACACAGTTTGATGTGTTTTCGTTTATTTTTATGGATCGACAAATGATTGTGTGCATATACAGGAGGCTGAAAATTTTTCATTTCAGCGCGTGCGTAAGTGATTCCCATGAAATTCAGTAAATTGCGTGGAGTTAACGTTGTTATAAATTTATTGCTGTAGTTGGTACTTATTAATTAAACTTTAATGAGTTGTCAACTTGTTACAGACCCCAATTACTCATTTTACTGCTTTAAATGGAACCGGTGGCCCGGCCTTTAAGATATTAATCGCACCTTACCTATGTAGGTGTTAACTAAGAATAATAACACTCATTAAGATTCACAGTCGCATTCTCACGCAACACTCGGACAAAAATAGCCTTCTGTCTCCAGTTTTATGCGGTTTATAATAAAACCCTCTCTAGTGTCTACAACAAAATTCCCATTTATTACACGAGTATCATCAGAGCTATTCTTCGCGCAATTTATTACAGAGAAATCTAAGAACCGCCGTTCTGTACCATTAACTGCACGTGCTGGTGTAAAACTGTTAAAGAGCCACGCGTATGACAGCCTGTTGTTGACAATTGAAGAACACACTGCAACGGAACTTAACAGTCTACTGGTTCCTACTTCCGAAGGGTGTATCCTCGTAAAAAGGACCCCGCATTGAGAGAATGGCATTTGCATTTTTTTAGGGAGCTATAAAAATAACAACATTTGTGGTTTATGTAATAAAGCGAATTTTATGTACTTCTTTATTGAATACAAGTTCATAAAGAAACACCAACAAGATACGATTTTATCATCACAAAGTCCCTTATTTCATGTAAATATTGCCTAAGGGTAGTGATGAAAAATTATTTACAGCAGCAGTTTCAATTCTAATAAAATTGTTATATAAAGAATAAGCAATAAATCACCCCAAAAATAAATAATCACCCAGAAAACACGACAATATTTCCACATTTGTCAAAATTATTGATTTTTACCTTTAGAGAATATTTGCGTTCTTTCCTGATATTATAAAACTAAACTAAACTAAAACCCCGGATTATTTTTTGCCTTATTGCTTCGTTATTTTTACTTTGAAAATATATTTGGTTCCTATATAATATTTAGATACTCAACACTGTTTCTTTGTCATCTTTTTAAAGAGAACTTTCCGGAAGTATTTTTGAGAAAGGTTTAAGGCAACATCAAAGTCGATTTAAGTGGAAACCTCCGGCTCCTTAAGGACATCATGAATAATTCAAGGGGATTCAAATCGAAACCCAAATCGCAAGAATACCTTAAGGATACCTCCTCCTACAGTAGGAATTTATGCAGGAAAACATTAGAGCAGCATCAAGCCAACTCATCTCGAAATCTACTGGACATTTCAATGATCCCATAGATTAGGCGGAAATTCCTTCACTGTGATTGATTTCCTTTTTTTTTTAAATTTCAATACAGAAAAAGATATACCAGGAAAAACTTAATAAGAAAGTTTTATTTTCAATGTAAGCGTGAGGATTTTTATCAACCCCATGCAGTCACATTTTCGTATTAAGTAAATAAATTTCTTTTCAGGTTCTATAGAGAGGCGGGTGTAATTCTAGTATATGAAGAATCGATTTTGGATTTGCAAGCGGGATGCGCTTTTACCGCGGATTAATCCTGCGGGTGCGGGAGATAAGGCTTATGAATGCATACAGGAAGGGATTGCATAAAACTGACGTTACTGCGCGAAACGTTAACATTATGTCTTTACTTTTATGATCAGATTCAAGCTGAAGCGAATTTTTGCCCTAAGAAGTGTGTAAAATTGTGGAAACAGAAGCGGGATAATTAATGTCAGACAACGGGGTATAAAAGGAGCTACAAAACTCCTCCGGGTTAATCAAATCCAGGTTTACATCCTCACCTACATTTTAGACTCGATTTTAAATACTTTCCTTTGTTCTGAAGGGTTAATTGCGCTATAAATTTCGAAAACAAAGTGGTGAGTTAGTCTGTAACGAGGGTCGGGTTCGGTTAAGTAAAGGGCGGCGATCCTGTGGTCCAGTTTTCCCTGAAAGGATTAGGGAATCCAAAGTTTGATGAAGCTTTTGTGCTGCGGCATCGTTTTTCTTGCGTTCACTTACTGAATTGTTGTTGGAGAAAATAATGCCCTCGGATTTTGGTTTTTTTGTTCCTTTGGGTTCGCCAACGAATGGTTAATCTCTGTAATGGATGTCGCTGAAAAAACTTTTCGAAATAAAGCAAGATCGTCTATTGTTTTCGAAACCCCATCACTCTTAATGTTTTCGAAGTCTATTTTTAAATTTCTCTTCTTGATCTTTGGATAAGTGAAAAATTAGGGCTTAATTAATTTTCCTGCCCATCCAAATGGTAAATTGGTCGTGTAAATCTTCAAAATATAGCTTCTTTCAGTTTGTTTGTGTTTTATAACTGTCGCGTCGCATCGCCCATATACAATTTAATAGAGACATAAACAAGTATTTAATTGGTGGCCTCTTTATGAGGCATTACAATACCATTTTATTATGATGTGATAACTTTATCACTAAAAGAGCCGACATTTACATGGTTTGTTATCACTGAAAAAATTTCATTACATCATTACCTGATGGGAATTTAACATCAAACTTATAAAAGGTTTGTTTGTCCATGCCTAATGAATATTTAGGAAAATGCAAATTTTAATTTAACTTTAAAATATTCTTCCCCTAAAAGTTTATTTTTGGTACTCGTACCAAAGTTGTCTGTTCAATTGCACATTTAGTGCTCTTTCCGTAGTTCAATAAATCTAAGTTTAATCCAAAGCTGTAGTAGTACATGCTTCTAGTCTACAATATTAAATTCAACAGGATATTGGAAAAGTTTCGCTTTAGCGAAAGTGCAGTGAGGCCCGTTTAACTCTGATGTATTTTCACAAGTTAGCAGTAAGCATGTTTTCCTATTTTGGAACTTCTTGGATGACTGTATGCTCCTGCTATTATAAAGTTTCGGAATTTCGATGAAACTCGGGCCGAAAAAAATTAAAAACCATAATCTGGGTTAAACTAGGAGTTCTGCAAAATATCCTTTTCACGATAGGTTCTTGATTAATTTTGTAACAATAACAAGTTCTGTTTGGTTTTAATTAAATGTTATTTAGTAGAACCGGATATTTCAATCGCATTTTTTGCAAGCTTATTTCTGAATACTGCAATCTGCACCGGACGAATGAAAATACTTTAAACGCGTTTATAAACAAATTTCCCTGTAGAGGTTTCTGTGTAAAGGTTCAACAGCACCATTACTGAGTTATGTTATATTTACATTTCATCCAATTTGTTTGAGTTCAAAAGATCTGTGCCGACTGAAGAAGTTAAATTTGGAACAGAGGCGTTTTACTGCTGATACTTTTTTTCAGCAAGATCTTATGAGAATATGGTCATTTGCCAAGGTTTTTATGGTAGCAATGAAAAAAGAATTTTTATGTAAGTAAGCAAATGATTTATCTACCACGTTTTATTTTACTGCGTTAAAGTTTATTACACAAATTTCACATGTTATGTTGATTATCTATTCATTGTTACTATTATTATAGAATCCATTTACCCGCTAAGCTACAATGCGTGTTTTGAAACTTCAATCACACATTAACAAAGGTCGTTCTATCTTCGGCAAGGGTTTGCCAGTAGGGGGCTATTCATCGGCACCAACATCAAACCCTTTTCACGAGGGTTTTAATGGTAGTGCTTTGCGCATTATAATCACTCTTTGGGGCAGATTCGATTGATTCCCTGCGTGAACATCTCAGTAAATGGCTATAGATTGCCCAAACTATTTATTCAATTAACCTGCAATATATTTCAATAAAGGTTCATCTCCAAAGAAATAACAAAAGCCCAATCCTAGAACTTGCATATTTTAGTCGGTCCCCGTTAAATTTAGCCTTAAGGATGTGTATAGAGAATCGAGTCTGTTTTATGTCATAGAGCAAGTAATTCGAACAGACTCGTATATCAAAAACACTATGTACTTTAAATCTTCACACAAGAAAACTTTCAAGCGCCGAAACATGATTTTATTTATTTCAAATCTCATAGCAGTTCCAATTCCTTTCATAACAGATATCTAAAAAACCTTCCTTGAATGTAATAACATTTTATTAATTGCCATCAATTTACGATATACACATAATTATTGTTAGGGTTATTAATTGATGTAATACATTACAACACAATATTAATTACATTATAACCCCTGTTTCAAGGACATTTATTATAAATGGTGCGTTCTGTGTTCGTAAAGGGCGTCTAACTTAGTTAATTACCCTCGATTTGTTACCTCCAAACTTGAAATCATCGAGAACAATAGATTTTTTTTATTAATATATCTTTGTTTCTCCTTTTTATTTATCCAGAGGAAAGAAAATAATAATTGCCTGAATAATCAAAGACATGCGTTTATTTTTCCATGCATATCCTAGCTTTATCGAAAATGATGAAAATGATCATGACATGGTACAATCGTGCATTATTTGTAATTAAAATTGTTAAGCACTTGTTAACAACTGCAAATCGGATTGTTCAGCATACATTCAGTCGTAAACTTGCCACGACAATTTACGCACCGAGAAAGCATTACACGCGACGATGATATCGATAATGAGTATTTGTTAGTACAAACCTGTATACATTCTTGGGTTCTTGGAAATCTATAAATTGACTTGACTTGATCACTTAACTATTAGTTTGTACTAAATTTTACTCGAGAAATTAATTATTTTCAGTTTATGACTACAGTATAAATGGTATCCGTGACAAATAGAGGAACAAAACATTGCTGAAAGGGTCTTATTAAGGAATTTTCGTCCTAGGAACACTGTCGCTGAAAAATTCAAATTTTTAAGAAAATCTCTAAATATCCAAGTTAAATCTTTAGTTTTGCTTGTAATTTTAAAGAGATCTATTAGTGTGAGTTATTTCTCGGCAAATAACGTAGCTAGTTAAAGAAGAGGAATATCACGTAGTTTTTGACATTGACGAATTATAGGCGCCGATGTCAAATTATTAATGATCTATTCACTTTATCATTTTGACGGACATGTAACATCCCAACGTCGTGTGTGAATAACTATTTTAGTAAAAGCGCTTTAACACCTCGAAACAACTTTCTGAATTTCATCTTCAAAGTATACAAAATTCCAATTAGTCCGGGAACTAATAATGGAATTTGTTTTGCGTTGTAAAATATTTCAGGCATTTTCAGAATTTTACAGGATTATGACGGGAGCGTTCGTAGAAGTGCTTGTTATACATAAATAATACCTGACGTTGATGTATTACCCCTACACATGAAGATTTCATACATGATGGTGCCGTTAGGGTGGTTATTACGGAATGCAAATGGCTTTGTAATTTTGTTAGTTATAGGGGTTACTGGGTATCACGGAAAAGTTGATAATCATCTACATGGCGACAAACTTTTCTAGAATAACTGATTGCGTATTTATTTTTATTCGTGCCGAAGCAACCTTCAATTGGAATTCATTCACCTTTGTTCTTTTCGTTCGTTCTTTACAAACTGTAACAACTTTCATGTCAGCACGAAATTTTCTCTCTTTCAAAACATAAATATTCAACGACTGCATACTTTTGTTCACTTATTTGGAAGTGAAATATGACTTTTTGGCATCTGTTCGGGCGCCATCTCTAACAGAATAGAGAGGTATTATTACTGCACCCTACAGTGTATAAATTACGGCCTCCGTATACGTCGAATGCAAAATGCAATTTATGAGAAAAACCAGACAATAAAATATCAGAATATCACCTAAACATAGTGGTAGACGGTTTATTATTGTTTTTTTTCCTATACGGTACGATGTCTTTTAATGCTACGAATAAATCATGTCGTTGTGTTTTGCTACAGAAATATTACAAAGAAAGTAAAGACAATATTCCACATACAAGACACTTTATAACAACCCTGTTTGCTCCTACTTCGAAAACTAAATAAAAAAAATATTCATAATACACTCATATTCACTGAAACGATAGTCATCATTAGGGGCTAGCCGAATACAGAAAATTTGTTTGTTTGTTTAAGATTATTTTCTTTTATAGAAAAGAACTGGAACATCCTTTGGTATGCGGACGTAATAAAAAATGCGGATGTACGAAACGGACATCGATGTTCTTTACCCTAGCGGAATGTGATAGCCGTATCGGAAATGAACAAGGGATAAATGGGATACAGTAAATAATGGACTACGACCGAATTCGATTTCAACATCTTAAAAGCAAACCTATGTGCTAGCATTAATTACATAAACAAACACGAATTGAATAATAAAACGATTTACAGAAAAAGTTGATTCATTCACGCGGAAAAGTTTAGGAAAAACGTATAAAATCAGTGATGATAAATGTTAATCATTGTCGGAAATAACACCTCCTCTTTTATTTGGGAAAAGGGGCATAAAAGTCTGGAATGTGTGTTATATGTCAGATATAAAGTTTTATTGAAGTCGAACCACTGTTGACCTCGACGAACTGCGAATGGCTGACCAGGAAAAGCTCTTAGGTCCATTAGATCACAACAGTCGAGCCTCTTGGAAAATTCTTTGCTTTTTTTGTTTCCTAAGTGCAATAACTTCACATTCTTGTTTTAATGGAAAATTCTTTTAAATCAAAACTATTTATCTTTTGTCTTTTACGTATAGAATTGCTTAAGGGTATAATTTTGTTTTATTTCCAACAACCAGTTACATTTTTTAAATTTCAAATATTCAAAAACAATTCAAACTTTTTACCTTCAACTTCCATCATTCCAAACATTATTGTCCATAAAAGGACAAAAAGCATATCCATTTCAGAACCCATTCCTGAAATGTTTCACCACATATTTCAAAGTTCAAGTAAGCGCGACCCGTCACACAAACCGCTTGATTTTATCAAATATTATTAAAGGGAGATTCACTTTCTAAGCTTATTTTACTGAGACTTGTGGGTTAGGAAAAAATAACCCCAAACATCTTGCGCTTAGCAAATTCGTTTTCCGATATCTTTCGCACGTGGGGTTTTTCTCACGACAGCAGCGCCACCACCAAACTTCAGGAGGATCCCAAGTCGACTAACTGCAAACTGAATGATATTCCGGGAAGAAGAGTATTCACGGCAGAATTCTGAATTAATACTAGGGTTAGTTTTTCACAAGTGAAAAGGATTATTAATAAAAAATCTCTTTGACGTTTGAGCTTCAAATATTTGTATTTGATTTATAGAGAATCAATATTTAATAAAGTAGAATTTTATTATGAAATAAACTTGGTTTTTTTCCCTGCAGTTTAATTAACTGTGTTTTAGGGTGCAAATTTTAAAATAAATCGAATGAATTCCAGATTTTTAACATAACAAGCATGATTACACAACAGGGAGAGTTTTCTCGTGTTTGATTGTTGCAATTTACTATTGTTCCGGTTAATATCATATGGTTCCGGTGACCGTAGTTGGTATAGATACAAAGTCAGGACTATAAAGAGCCGGTAACAGGCGGCACATTTGTCCTTTGTATGCAAATGGCCTATTATATGCTGTACTTGTCAAGTTTATGCCCGGAGTTATAAAATAACAACGCTATAGGTACCTGGAATTTGCAAAAATTGTAAGCCTTTATGGTTTCTTTGTAGCAGTTTCATTTTTCGTAAGTTTATGTGAAAGTTCTGTTATTTTTTTATATCCTATGTAAAATCGGAACATTTTAAGAATATTCCAAGAGAGATATTTGTATGCACTTGAGAAAATTTTGTTGGGATTTAATCACATAACTGAATAACGATTGTAACCAGTTGCATTTTAATTCGTACACAAAGGAAATAAATAACGCGAGACATTTGGTGGAGGCGCCTTACCAATCCTATTCAAGAATGAAGTGACTATAACAATATAAAAGATTCTTGTATAAAATTTTAAGCATCGTAGAAATCTAGAGCACCTAGTTTTCCATAAAATTTATAAAGCAACCCTTGCAATTATTTAATCCCCACCCACGATTCCTATAATAAAACCAGAATTTTCTATACCAAGTCCCACGAACTGAAATTTCCAATCCTGAAATCTCTGACACATGCGAATGAAAGTTTAAAAACGTAGATTTGTATACAGGTACTCTATGAATCTGTAGGTAACGAAAAATATTTCGTGACACAAAGGGTAAACGAGGTGCAATAAGCACCCGATTTTAGTGCTCTCTTTTATGGCTCATGAAACAATCTATAACAGCCACTTGTTTGAGCACAAAATACGCTGAGTATGCGTTTGAAGGATGAATTATGATGTCAGAACGGTGAACTAAATATGACTTAACGTCATTATAAATATATTTAATGGTACACAACAATAAAGCACGCTGAAGTACCATTATTTCAGCTTTACAGGGTAATATCCGTCGAGTTCTCCTCATTATGCACTGTTATACCCCCCAGTCATGTTTTAATTACAAGGCAGCTGCGTGAGGACAATAGTGTGAAGTATACATCTCTTGAAGGCGCATTTCTCGTTCGTAATGTGTATGGCTCTTAGTTGTGTGCATTAAATATCTCTTACGGTGTTAGGGGAATTACCACAAATAGTTACAAACCATTTCAAAATCAACCGAAGAACTTGGGGTGGGTAGTATAAATACGAAATACGTTCGTGTAAAAGTTAGGAAAATTTACGTTTAAACAACCCCTTTGCTGCAATCTGAAGATAATAATTACAAACAAGGAAATTTAAAAGTAGTAACCAAGTAGCTATATCTGATTTACTTTTACTTGACAAGAATACACGCAATCTAAATAAATAATTAGTTTTCCTCTGTTTGAGAATTTTAAATGTTACGGTGAATGACTTTTCCATTGGTTCATTATTTTTTCAATAACTTTCCTGATAAACACCTTTAGAGTTTTAAAAGTTCGTGTCAACGTCTATTAAAATTTTATAAAAAGACAACATTGAAAGTGTTCTGTTATAATTACTTGTTTGCTTTTAGTAAATCGATTATTCTGAATAATTACTACTAATTTAGGGCGTAACGTTGATATTTTGACCCTATCATGGAAATATTAGGAATTTTCTAGGAAATGAATTTGTAGCTTTTTTAAAACGTAAAAAGAAACTAAGGTCTGTGTGAAAATGATAACGAGATTAAAGTTTAAAGGGGTGCATGATACTCCCTTATGTAATAATAATTTGTCGGATTAGAGGAACCACTCAATCAAGCGAAAAGTCGGCTTGTCTGATTATTCCCAGATGGGATACAATCTCACGTCTTGTTCAAATTGAATTACAGTAAGAACTTTCGGAAATACGTCAAGAGGAATTAACAAATTTAGTCCTCAATGGACTTTGATTGATTGTAGATAATGGCTTTCACTTCCACCCATTTACAGTTTCCAAAATAATAAAAAATTTAACCTTTAATTATTAGATATGCCACCCCTAATGCAACTGAGAGGATTCAAATATAATAAAAAGCTTATTTTAATTGATTTTAGTATGTAAATAGTTTTCCGAGAAGAATCTATTTCGAGGGCGATTGAGAAGATAAAGAAAAAGGTTCTCAAAATCAGGCCTGCATGAAATCTTGGGTGTCTTAAGGAAATTGCATTTTTACTTCCACCCCTAGATAATATAATTTCCATTACGTTGATGGGCTTCAAGGGTGTTCTAAGACTACAGCATGCTATCACATTAAGCAGTTTGCTTTTCTAAGGAGGTACTTGAAAGTTTCTAACAGTAACTGTATGTGTGTGTGTGTTGTACCAGAAAATTGCGTTACACAAAATAAAGAAACTGAAAAATACAATTTTAAGGGGAAAACAAGACACGGGGCTAATAAAATTCCAGTAAGGGAGACGTAAAATTTTACAGACATTACGAAATTGTTGTTGCATTTTATTACAACATAAAATTGGAGATTTTCCTGCATATCTTTTATTTTCTTTTGTTTCGAATTGCAATTGCATGATGTGTTGTGATAAACCAACCCATTCTTGTATAGTACAAAAGGGAAAAATTCCACCCCTCCAAGTATGATGTTTACAAAACTTTCTTTGCTTTTAAAATTTCTGTTGTCATCAGCTCGGTTTCTTATTCAGGCCACAGCTCGCAGAAATCCGGATTTTAATGACTTGTTTTTAATATTACGCGGAGATGAGCTGCGCTCAGAAAGGGGATGAAGCTGTAACAATGCATAAGAAATGTGTTCTGCTTATCATTTGGGCTTGCTTGTTTCTTGGGAACGCGACTAATGATTACGTCGAGAATGAAATATGAATAAGCTCGTTTTATTTCGGACAATTAGTTTTTTTTTTCATTCAAAAAGCTCGTTTGATGCCTTCAGTTCAAAGCAACTGCAATATTCGCTTCAAAGTTCAAATAAATAATCATTTATTGTGGTTTCATCTCAGAACTCAATTTTCCAACAATTCTCGAGGCAAAATTGCATTTTTCCAGTTGACTTGGTAATTGAACTCTAGGGACGCAGTGTTGTATCTGTATTGTACGGAAAATAGTTTGTCAGACTGTTTATTTCACTTATTGGCAAAGTGTTTTCTTTCTATAACGAACTTTCTGTTATTTTATCTCTGAAATACAGGTATGTTAATCGAGCGTTAGGAAATATGCGAAGTAAATCAACGGGAAATTACAGTGTAAAGGAAAGTAAAAGCTTACGTGTTACTAACGTTAATTGAACGTAAATTACTTATGAAATTACAGCCTCGGAATGCTTTGCTAATGAATTTTGCGTAAATGATTAACGACATTTTGAACGGAAATTAAATCTACATAAAACCATTGCTGGTTTCTTCGAATCATACATCTTCAATTACTGATTCAGATTAAATGTTACTAAATTTATTTTCTTATTGGATTTTAAAATATCTCAAGGGTGGTGTAAAATATATACACTTTTACTATTAAGACTGCGTGCTCATACTGAAGTTCTAATAAGAAATTTAAACTTAAATATAAACACTAATAAGATTTTACGGCGTCGAAGGGCCCCGTCTTGGCATAGTACCCTAGAAGATTTATTCTCTGAAGCGCAAAATAGGTGTTTACGCTTGAGGAAACGCGTCCGGAAAATCCGCGGGCTCCGGTAATTGGCCTTTGGAAAGGGAAAAGTTGGGTTTGAGATGAATTCATTATTCTCTAGAATATCAGACAATATCAAATTGAAAAGTCTGTGGCCGACAATGCAAATAGCTTCAATTATACTCTTATCCCCATCATAACTACAATAAGAAGGTGAAAATTGCAACAATAAATTTTCCAACAATTAGAATTTTCTTATATTTCGTACAAGAGAACTGAAATAGGTGCCCCGGGGTTACTTTGTATAGAATGAACCTTTCTTAGGTGTAAATAAACAAGAATTCTCGCACATTTCAGAACGTTTTACTTATTCTGGTCTCGTTTACTTGAATCAGGCGGAGTTTATTCGGGCGGACAGGATAGAATTGACCGAGCGAGCCAAGTGAGATTGCAGGCTGTAGCCGGGAATACTTATTCAGGACACAATCTGGTATTACAAAGTTGCTTCAATCATAAAAACAGAGAACAAAATTTATTACTTTTTGAACCTAAACAACTAAAATTTTATCAAAGTATTTTGAATTAGAAAAATGAACACCCCTAATGATCAATATTCTAAGTTTAGGGTGGACCGGAGATCTTATCATTTTTTTTTAATATTTTCCTTCGAAAGGAAAATTTTGCAAAGAACCTCGAATCCCTTGGGCTAAACATATCCAATTTATGTCAGTCATGATGTCAAGTATGTATTTCAGTTTATCGCGCACGCACAAATTTTATAGTGTAAAGTTGACATATCTCATTCCACACCACCGAAGTTTAGCGATCCCCCATGGCGTAGCTTGCTTATCCCGCACCCATCTTCAAGGCAATTCCATGCACATGCTATTTGCACCCCTGTCTGGTTTATTTAGTATCTTTCGGAACACCCTTGTTATGAATTTTTGGAAATTTCTTCATAATAATTGTCAATTGAATGTTTATTCAAAGCGGTGGTTGCTAAACTTCTCAGGGGCCCCTTTTTAATAAAAAATTCTAGATCTATTTTCAAAAATTTGTAATTTCAAAACCTGAAAGTCAACTTATAACATTTGAATTTTACGGTTTAGGGCTATAATCTGCGTGACCACCAAACCCCCGGCACCACGATTAAGACAAACTTTTGTAGTTTAACCGAACCTCCAGAGGATTTCTCAAAATTAAATTTACTATCTCTACACCCCACTAAGGAGCAGAAGGTGTATTATCATCCATATGTGAAACTGTTATGGGAATTGAAGCAGTGAAACATGCAAAATAACTATGCAAACCACTATGATTGATTCGCGTAGAAATTAACTCTATTATTCACCGGTTATTTAGTCAATTAGTGTAACGATGTGGTTGGTTGGACAGTCCTGAATAATTACGTACATATATAAAATAACAAACCAACCATCCATATAACATGAATTAATTAATTGGTTCCAACATCATTATGGAGCTGACCGTTAAAAAGAGCGCGATAAGCGTAAATTTGCATTCATCTGTAACAAAACCAAAACCTTATCGTAAGTATTTATGGTAGTCCGTTAAAATAAAATTAATTAATGGATTTTTATTTCACCCACCATGTCTGGGTGTGGAGAATTTTATGAAAAATCTCCAACGAGCAATTTTCTCTTGTACGTAATATTACTTTGTAATTTTATTGCGAATTTTATACCTAAAAATAAAGTCTGTTTTGTTAAGCAAGCCGCGTATTTTCATATCTCTCTACATAAATTATTTTTATCGTTTTTGTTTCGGAACAGCACAACAACGGAGTGTAGTACCAGATATCTTAATTTAACCCAACGATTTGACAAGTAAATTATATTTTACGATCTCGTGTAACGATTTAGCAATGAACTGAATGCACATTGCCTTGTTTAATTAACTTTATGGGTCATGCACGTATGGTGATTAAAATGCACCTCCATAGCTTCATTAACTTACAATATAACCATACAACAACAATAATTTTCAATTATTGTTTATTATAAAGCCGAACACACACTCTCCCTCTGTACCCATTAAAGTTCCTTGTTATTGCATTCCTATCCGTTTATGAACAAAAAATTAAGCATGTTTGTATTAGGATTTAAGAATTGTCTCCAAAAACACGTGATAAATTCTCTGGGTTGCTTTTAATCTTAATTTGTAGTAAAAAAAGGAATACTTTTCATTTTTGCCGCATCAACCTGGACTAATCTCTGGCAATTCCGGTGGAAATTAAAGAATATTTTTCCTGTAAAACATAAATCAGCTAGAAGGCACGAAAAACCCATTTAGACTGTTGCTTGAGGGCATTAGCAAAAAATATAACAGTCCTACTAATCTTGCTTGTACGTGTCGGAGGGTAGAACAGCTTTCTAAAAAACGGGAGCGTAAATTTTCTGCTGTACAGAAGGACAACTCGATTCTTCCTTATTTGTTTGTATTTCAGAAAATTTGGGTTTTCAGATAAAATTAATTTGTTAATAAAGACGGAAAATCATAAACATTATTAAGAAATGCATTAGGTTTGCCCACACAATTGCTCATAAAAGAATTATTATTCATAGTAAAATAAAAAGTTTTTATTCTTCTATTCATTATTGTTGGGTAAGTAAAGTCAATACAAGACCATGACTAATAGATGGTTAGGTTTATTTTTATTACAGTTTTAAAAAAGATTTGATTGTATAAGGTGGCGATTATGAACGAGAATGGGTGACTTTTATTACGACAAAAAATATTGCATGATTTACAATAACACCTCTTGTCATCTATTTTAAAAGGTAATATTTTGATACGCCTCGTCTATTTTGATATATAACTTTGGGTACAAGGAATGCATCCAGATAACAATGCCACATTCAGAAGAGTAATCCATTCTCATATTCGTATATTCTCATATCATGGTGATTTATTACATTTCCCTGTGTTATCCTTTCACTCCCTTTTGTTATTCCAAAGATAATATATTTGAATGTTTCGATGACAAGTTTTTCCTGCATTTTTCAACGCTTATCTTGAAAAAGCGTTTGTGGTGAGTTAATATCTAGAAATTATTCGAAAACACCTGAGGTTCGTGTACATTTCATCTTTTGAACAAACAACACTTTCCTAAAAGTGAAAAGTAAACTCGTTCGTCCAGGGATTGCAACTGGTCGTTCCTTTTTCAACAAAAAACTTCAGAGTTATAAAACAAGCTGAGATAGCAGTCAGCGTTTTTTGATAAATTCCCTTTTTTGTTAACTGAATCTGAATAAAAGCTGAATTTTATCTACTCAACCTAAATAAAATTAGTTTTTGATGTCCTTTTAAAAATAAATCATTTACTTACTTACTGGAATATTATACAATAATACTGATTCTCTTTTAACAATGTTATGGAAAAAATAATCTCTTTAAAGGAGACATCAAAACTGTAATTTCTTTTAACGGTTTAATTTGTATTTTTCTTTTGTTTATTATGTTAACAATAAACTCAATAGGTGCGATTAATAAACCATCATTTATTGAATTAAAAATATCTACTTGGGACCATACATAAATTTTGTTTGCTCGCAGGTTAGTATCATATCGTCAGCTTTACACGAAAATTCACATTCCCCGTCTCTTTCAATCCAAAAGGGTTGCGCTCCGTAACACTCACAAGTTTGATTTTTATTCTCACAGTTTGCATTAGTTTTGTAGAATAATGCAAAAAATGCTATCATAATCCATACGAATTTCATCTAAAACAATATTCTTGTAACAATTCTGTATTAAAATCAAAAATAAATCTATTTTACGCTGCGTACTTGATGCACTAAATTAACTTTTGATCACTACACGTTATCAAAGACTGTACTTTGATCAGAAAAACGAATGAATTTTGTTATTATTCCTATCACGTGATTGATGTCTTTTAGGAAAAAAACATTTTGATAACAAATATTATTTTTATTCAATAACATAAAACTTTTATTCCGAAATATAGATCTAGAATTTCCAATTACTCTTTCATTCGCCAGTAATGCATTTTATCCACAATCTGATTTCAAATGTTGCATTGGAATAATTCAAGAAACCCCTATGCATCAGAGTCCTTGCATTTGCTGTCGGTTTTCATTTTCCTACAAAGCTTTGCATACAAATAAGGCTTATTCCGTCTGCTTACAAGATTATTCTTTGCTAAAAGCGCATTTAGGCAAACAAATCTAAAATCGATTCCTTTTTATAGAAACTAACTTATTTAAATTTTAACCAATAGGTAAATATTTAAGGACTTGAAATTTCTCTAAATTGTGCAAACGTGAAATGTATACAACCTCAAAGAGGGTTTTAATTTCATTTAGCTATTCTAGTTACATCCTCAAGTATCTCACGGTGCTTTGTCTAGACATCCGACTAGATTCTTTAACAACATCCTGAATTAAGTTTATTATTTCCCCAGTGCTGAATTGTTTTATTTGGAAGATTCAAAACGAATTGTTTTCAGGTAGTAGATACTCCATGTGTGGTTCAAACGTTTCAAAAACTTATGAAACGTGACCACCCGTCATGCTGTCTCTTTTAATTAAGACTTTATAGAACAATCTTTTAAAGCGAGTTGCAAAGAAGTTTAAATTACAAATAATAAAAATGCTAATGTAGACGTGACAATTGCATTTAATGCAGGGCTTTAAGGAGAGAAAAATATCGGATACTAAATAAATCCCTTTCATTTTGTATTTGTTCCGTACACAGTTCAGTTCCAGTCTGCTGTGTAAACGAAAATAAAGCTGTTGTCTCGAAAACCGACAAAGGATTGAATTGCATTTTCCTAAAGCGACCGTAAATTTGCGTGCCGTGTCCACTTCACTCTCTGTAGTGTCGCGATGGTGACATTTAGCTGTGAAGTTGATACATTATCCTGACTACTAGTCTTATTGGAACTCGATTTACTTAACAAACTCGTTCCTTTTACTTGCCGACTTGAAATTTAAAGAAAAGTAAAGGTTTAATTCAAATTCATTTTTTATAAAAATTTTTAGAGTAAGTACCTACGTTTAAGTGACCTTTAGTGGTTCCTGAAGCAAAACCTCCAGGGACAAGAACTTTTAATTGACAAGGAAGAAGTTCTTGCAGGTTTTTCAAAATTAAAATTTAGAAACTGCATCTGTTAATGCTTTTGGGCTTCAGGGCTGTAGTAATATTTAGGATTATAGTAGAGACTTGGGATGGGAGTACACCAAAGTTGTAATTGTTTAGGCAAAATCAAAGTAAGTAACAAATTCTTATATACATTTGTTTCACGTATTCAATCTACATGAAAGCACTGAAAGGAAAAATTCTCTCACACAGTGGTGCAAAACCACCAAGATTTATTCCCTTTCTAGACAGCTTTAATAAAACGCCATATTCTCCAAGGCGATTACTTGTGTGACCTCATGGGAGGAATTATTAAACTTCATCCTAGTAAGGTGCTGAAATGTTTTAACCAGACTATGAACTATCTCGGTTACTTCAGAGACCAACTACTTCCCTCTTTAGATTTATTACAATTATGAATAAAACCCCTTGAAAGTTTTTAGAACAGAACAAAACTTTTTTTCAAACACAGAAGCTTCACGATGTTGGTTAATAAATCATCAACGTCTTTTCGGCACGTTTAGCCTCATTTTCCTGTCTGACATCGAACAATCTTTCGTTAACTTCGTGACTGGCCTCCTGAGGACTGTGTGACGTGTTGTGTCGTCAGATGTGGTTCTGTAGTTGCCCCTGCTGTGTAATACATTCCCAACGTTTCATTCGCTCAATAAAATCTTTTTTTTATAAAGTTTAGACTTAAAATTAAACTAAAAACATTCATCAAGTCGAAAGTTTAAGAACAAGGAGTCAAATCTAGAACTTAACACGCAGTAATATCCCTAGAAAGCTTGACCACAAGATTAACCCTATCCAACCCTCGTCACAAACTAAGTTACCACTGTGTTACGAGAATTTATACACAGATTTACTTTTTTATCTTGATGGGGGATAAACCAGGATCATCGTTTTATACCTTAACGCAAAATTAAACTCCAAACTTTGATATTTATTTTAATGAGTTTTTAGAACAACAGAAGAATTTTTAGAACCGAAAAGTAAACACGTGATCTTCTTGCGTCCGTCTGTATACAAGGCATTTCCTTAATTGCCTTGGTTCGCAATTGGTATTTTATGGCCACACGGCTGTAAACGCATAACTTAAGTACGTGTTCAGGAACTCAACAACGGGACCTCGCAGGTTACAGTGCTATAAAGCAGGAACCAGAGGGCGAAATGAAATTGCGAGCCTACTGTTAACAATCCTTCGGTGTACCAAGGATGAGATATTTCCCCGTTCAGCCATTTCAAGCTGTCAAGATTCGAAATATGTACTGTACTGCAGAAGATACACCGCTATTCGGTTCTTCTGTTTTATTTTTCACCCTAAACCTGAAAAAGTTGCAATCCTAAAAATATGTGGACTATGAATTTAGGGGATGTAGTATATAAAAAAACACAATAATATTCTGTTACGTTAACACCCTTTTTTATCAAAATTGAGCTGTTTTAACGGATTTTAACTCCAAAATAAAAAACGCATCCCTACCTTTGCGGTGAATTAAAAGAGATCCATATTTCATCGCACCGCATGTGCTTTTTACCACTTGTGTCAGAAATTTTATCGTATAATCGACTGCCCTATTTCTATTAAACGGGATAACCTCTAACGAAGATTCCATTAAATCTCGAGTCAGGTGTAACAAATTCGCTATTAATTCCACCCTGCCGCGACCCACATCGCCTGTTATTCAATATCCGTACGCTCCTGCTAGTTTCTTCCATATAGCATTAAGTCAGTAATGGTTCCATCAATCGAGGGGGCAGGTGTTCTATATGATGACGCGAATTCTGCGAGAATAACCCAATATATATTAGGGTGTATGATGTAGGTTTACTATTCCCGAGCCTGATCTAAATTCATCCCTGGAAATTTATTGAACATTCACTAGGAAGTTATTACTAAACCTACAAGATGAACTACTGTTATTCTCCTTAAATAGGGGTTTATTGTTTTTTTAAATATAGAAATGAACGCCTCGCAAACTTTCCGATGCAGGTGTAATTTCGGTGGTAGTGTGTCATCGAAAAAAAAGTTATGTCCATCTGGCATGCTAATGAGACGAAGGCTTCCCTAACCAAGTAACCAGACGTGAGGTTGTATCCCATCAGGGAATAATCAGATGGGGTTGTTTCTAGTTTGATGGAGTGGTTGGCCTTATCAACTAAATTACTGTACGTAACACAATTAACCCACTGTATCTGCCCTGCGTGTGCCGCAATCGGATTACGTTTTGTCCGGTGGTCTAATAAATTCTTATTCCAAAAAGATTTATTTGCGGGAGTTTTTCATGTTTATTTTGAACGTGGAGTAAATCAGGAATTTCGAGAGAAATTTCGGGGTACTCACAAACAATGTTTAATCGAAAAGAAAAATGAGACGGTGTTAATAAAAATGCTGTGTTTGAATTGATAAATCGTCACGTCGATTTATTTTCCAGTATCCGTAACGACATTCTCACAATGTTGGCGTTTGTAAGCGATTTTGCAATAAATCAGGCTTTACTTGCGCATCGCACGGTATTTACATCAGTCTAAAAAGAAAAAAATTCTCATATTTCATTCCGAACAACTTAAAAGAGCGAAAGGCGAAGACTGCGGCCTTCTCCCGAAACGTACGCTGTACATAAAAGAATTTAATTTTATACTTCAGTTCGAGTTATATGAAACATTGTCTGTTAAAAAGTCAAAGTAATTCAATTGCTTTCATAAGTTTCCACAAAGTGGAAAGCTCTTTTTATTTTTCCTGCTATCAGTCAGGCTTACAATCGGAATCCGGAGTAGACAGCTTCGGAATAAATTCCTTTGCCCGGAACGCTTTGTCTTTGCGAAAAACCTCATTCGACGAGGAAACAAAACTCTTCTATAATTTCCTTTTGTTAAACGAATTCGTTATTGAAAATATTAACAATTCTTTCATTTCTTCTACAAATACACACTTTTAATCAATATTTAATTTAAAACAATCGCGTAGTATTTGAAAATTCAACAGCTTAGGCATTGTTAGATACAAAATAAAATTTGTTTTGCTTATGATGAAATTCATTGTAGATATATTTTCGTTTTACAAACACAAATGTGCGTCCTGACTGAAAAGACAACCCGTGTCATTTGCATAAAGGCCGGTTTCCGAAATTAAAAAATGTCGTAATTAGGTCACAACGTCACAATTGAAATGATAGAACCCTTGGACCGAAACAGATACATTTCCCTTTTTTAAACTCAAAATATACAGACCAGTGGCACACCAGAGTTTGGGAGAGCCCCAACTAAAGCCCCACTAAAAAGGAATGGTGAACTACTTTACTTATAGAGTGTGTCTTTAGAAAGAGAAAATTCCAATGATGAGAAGAAGAAGAGCATTTATTTAAAGGTGTTTAGTCTTGTGCGAGTTTTAATGGAGTTTTCTTGTTTGAAGCGTTAACTAAACATTTCGTAGTCCCATTTGCAACATGATCCAAAGATGCAAAACTTGTGCTCGCGTTCAATCTCATATTAGTTTAATACTTGCCAGCTGTTGTCGGCACTTTGACACGCGTGCCCTCGTATCACAGTTCAGGGAGGGTAACAGCCCTTCGCACATCACGTCAAAAATGTGCAAACGCTTAATTTTAAAGCACGCTACGATTTCGGGAATATATCCGTCCGTGCTGTTCGCATTTCTGTTTATTTAAGGGTAGCTAATCAAACTACCCGAATGTATATCCATATATCATGCGCGTTTTGAGGTTAATTCAAATATTTAATGCAGATAAAATCATTACTGAAATATACTTCCTGAGGCTTATCGTAATATAAATTACAAAACCAATTATAATGCTACCCCAAATTCCGGAAAATAGCCAGAGGCTAGCGTAGATTACCAGTTATGTTCCAGTTTCTCATTTAAATCCGGGAATATTTGTAATTAATCCAATGCAAGCGGCAGTTTATGAGACCCGAGGTACTGTTTTGTTATCTAGAAGGTATCCTAATTTAAATTAATTTTATATATTTTGAAAATTAGTAACCACAGTTTAGATTGCTCTTAATTGAATTTCCCTCAAGCTAAGATTAAGTCTTTTGTGTATTTAATTAATTTAACCCTTGACATACTAAGGCAAACCTAAAATTCTCCAAGTATTTAATAAGTATAAAAAAAATAAGGATCAAATAAGAAAACTTCCCAAGAGTGTGTTAATTGTATTAGAGCCAGGGGCAAGTTAAGTACAAGTTTCAGGGGTAGCTGAACTTTAATCTTATGTTTGGCGTCTTGCAGTTGCCTGCAGACAATAAGATTATGTCAGTCATTACGTGCATTGGCAACGTTTGTGTTTTTTCATTTCTAGCTTCCAGCGGTCGTTCATCTTATTCCTTTTTTCTCGCAATCTTCATACGAAAGCCTAATTTTCTACAAATTACCTATGTAATATGCAAATTGTATAGGTTTTCAAGAAATAAAACTTGAAAATCACACAATAATGTTAAACTTTTATTCTATAAATCAGAGGTTACATTTTAACGCACGCCTGGTTCCCAATTTTCCTGTCCTTGCATCGATGGCCGGCATCCTGCCAGACATCCTGAATTCTGATTGCTTTCGAAGGGGAGGAAAAAGCTTTCGGTATCTTCCGAGGACTCAATAAATCATCACAGTCAAAAATTTGTTTTAATTCTAGAAATCACCTGCCCTTTTGCGTAAAAGAGTCCCATAACATAAAAGAGTAGATTACAGGTTGTTTACAAGGAAGGTCGTGTTCGTCTAAACGCGACGACAAAAACGTACCTCCAGTTCCGTTGTTGACGCCAAAAAGCGTCGTTAAACGTTGGTTCTTGCTTGAAATTACACAATTACACAGTTAATTTCACGACGACGGCGTCCCGTAAAGAACTTATTTACAACGAACTCCAATCGTTTTCATTCAAACTCGGAATGAGTCCGGAGTCCCTTATTATTTTACAACCGAACTTTCACGACTCGATTATCTTCATGCCCCATTGTAATAACGACGGACTAGTCATAAAATGCACGAAATGTCCGCACGAAATTAGAAATTGTGCACTTTGCTAGGACTACGCAAGTTATTAACTTCAAGTTTTGCAGTTGCGCTGCAATTTCCTGAAATTTAAGATAGTCTATAAAAATTTTAGTGGTCTTATAATTTATTAAATGGCCGAAAAGAATAAACTATTGATTATGTAACTTGTAGACTAGGGAGTAAATATTGTGCTAGCTCTGTTTAGGGGTGGTAGCGTGCAAATAATTCTTCATTACGCCCCTTTAATATCAAGACAATAACTATAACCGTAGCTCTTGATGAACCCAGCTCACTAATAACTAAATTTATTGCGAAATTACCAAGCTAATGTAAACTCATTCACACAATTTATTAATTAAGATACTATTTTTAAATGATCTTCACTGAACTTACTATGTATTTAAGTAATAATTGTATAATATGTTTCTCGAAACTCTCAATCTTTCTTCATACTAGGGTATTTAACAGGGGTATGAAATGAGAAGAATGCTAACGTTAATTAAAAGTTAATATTAATTTATCAATTTTAATTTATTCAGCACTTCATTTGTGTTGGTCAAGAAATAAAACAAGAAACGTTGTTGAACAAAGTATAAAAAGTGGTTTTATACTCGGAGAAATGTATTACCAAGGTGGTAGGTTATAATTAATCCAATTTGCTTGTTTGCAGTAGACGGTATCATTCCTTTATGTCCGATCAAAATAATTCTGGTTCTGAAAGCAATGATAAATTACCCGTTAGGATTTTAAATTAATCCCGGGCTTCTGCCAATAAATTAATCCACAACGGCACAATCGAATCTGCAGCCATAAATCTGCTTTTCAATTTTATCGCTCGAACTGTTCGGTAATTCCAATTACTTTTATAATAAACACAACCGTTGTACGAAAATTAATCGAAAATTGCGGAATCGGCCGTCCGAAAGTACTTTAATAATCATCATCGAAAGAAATTTAAATTTTATGAATAACCGAATTGAGTGTGTAGAATAAAAAATTCATTGGATTGAAAAACAAAGCCTCTTTGTTGTTTTTTTTACCTCCTCTAATTCCGAGTATTTTTTATTGACAAAGGATTTACCCATTTACTTGTGTTTGTTGTGTATGTGGCTCCTAAAAAAGCTTTAATGAAACTGAAAGCTGGCTTTATTCTGTCACATTAGGTCTGATTTTAATCCCCAGAAAATACAGGTAAACCCTAAACACTAAATTAGATTTAAATACCACCAAATAAAAATACGCGGAATAAATTTAGATCTTATCAATAATTTATGTACCTACTTAAATTTATTACGAGTATCCATCAACAAGAAACAAATAAATAATTAGGGATCTTCGGTTACTTAACTGTACCAACTCCTGCTTTTAATTCGAATTTAAATTAGTCACGAAATGAGAAGGTAAACGTCTGGAAAAATGAATTTTGTCCAGGTAAGTAAATAATCAATCAATTTTTTATGTTTTTAGTAAAGTAAATGCTCCTATTGTTTTAGGACTTATCTAAACATACAAATGTATTTCAAAATCACGAAATATTAACTATTTTCTTTAGCGAATTCAAAATTGGGGTAGGTTATGAAATATTAAGCTATTTTAAGCTCAATTGTTTTCTTAATATTAAATTTTCGCACACCTGATGTTGATATTTCCAGAACTTTCAATTTCCGTTGCTTCGCTCTACGAATAACAAGGAGAATATTTTTGATGCGCATTGTTCCGGTTTTATTCCTCGTTTTGCTTGCTATCATAGTATTAAAAAGAGTTCATTATTTTTCAGGTTTTTGAATAGCGACGTAATTCCGCTTTTCAAGGAAATTAAAAAAATATTTCTAAGAGAAACTTCTGCTCGTCGTAATAAGGCTTTGAATTTGATTAAATATAACATGAGCATTCGCCTAGCAGCCTTTTAAGGGTTTATCAGGATCTACGACCATTCAGAAATCATCACTTTGATAATTCGAAAACTTTTATAGAAGTTAATCTTCAGGGAAGCATAGAATTGGAATAAATTTATGTTTTTACAACACTGTCGAGATTTGTAACTATTTTGCACTAAAGTGAAATTGCACGGCTGTTATGCGATAAATCAAGAGCTTTGTTTTTCCAGAACTCGACTTGGCAATTTTCTCGCCACTGCATCCGGCTGCGAGTAATCTTTAAGTTGGTAGCATTGATCGTCCTCCAGAGAACCCGACTTGTTTCGGAGTCTTCCTTTCCTGGGACCTTCTTCTTTTACAATCGAATGCGGCTTCCTGAATCTATTTTTAATTATTTTATTTTGAACGAATTTTTTTCGAATTTCTGCTCAAGTCTCAGTTCTTTTCTCTTAAGGGCCAATTACTACATTAAGCTGGGTTTCTCAACCATAAACACCTATTTTCCGCTTCGGATGTTGAAATGTAGCTGACTGCTGATTATGGAACCGGCGTAGCTCAAGGGAATGCGATTTTAATTTCATTCTTCAAGAATTTCTTTAATAAATTATAATTAGTCGAGAGTTGAAGAAGCTTTAGGGCATGACAATGTTTTGATAAGTTCTATGTTAAAACAAATTTATTTATTTTAAGTGATTAAAAGTTATTTCTTTACGACTAAACTATTTACGTGTTTGGTCAAGGATGATATTATTCTCTAGGAGAGTCTATAGGATTATTTATAAAATTTAACACTCGTGAATAATAGCGATCATTACCTTCTCGTTGAATAATATACGAATTTTTAGAACAATATCTTACTCAACTCTCGCGTGGGCTTGCAGACATGTTAAGCTCCCGGCGAATGTGTTACATACGTTTATTATAGCTGTTAGAAGTTTTTTAACAAGGCAGATAATATCTTAATGGTCGGTTGTTTGTCGCTTGTCCAAACATTTTGTCGATAATTATTTCTGATATATTGGTAGATGCTACTTTAATCATAATTATAACTGACCCACTATTTTGATCTTATTTTTATTTCAAAAAATAATTTCTTGCTTTAGGGAGTGAGTAGGCTGTAGGGTGATTATTTATTTGTCTAGTACCTTTCACTTCTAATAACATAATAAGGATTAACAGCGAAATTCCAGTGAAATACCAACATTAATATGAGATAATATTCGAGTTACGTGGAAATCCGAAACAATTTTCCTTTATCTGTGTAGATTTCGTGGTAAAATCTTTGCATATCTCATTCGGTACAGCTTGAATTCCTTAGTCCCCCATGGGCTATTACTTCTATTCCACCCCGATATCAAGAGGGGCTGGTAGTATACAAAATAGTTTATACGTACTGTATTTTACACCCCTGACGGGCCTGTTTGCTATCTTTCGCTAACAGCTCTCGATGGTCTGGATTTTTCCATAAATTCGCATCTTAAGGAATCGGCTCTGTCGGGGATATTTCGAAAATATTGGAGGGCTAATAAAGATCCTAAAAAATGTTTCGATAGCATGAAATTTACAGAGATTTATTTGGCACTTGGAATCTCTGATACCGCAGATTAAATTTACGAAAAAGAAAAAATAAATTTATTTGGGTTTGATCGAAGATTGCTATAATGAAACGATTTATACAACAATATTCCCTTTAACGATGCGAACTTTAATAAATCTAAAGAGCTTTTCTAAGGAATTGTAATTTAAATTCACTTTATAATGTCTGAGTGTTATTAAAATTAGTTTTCAGAGTAATACTTTCCTGCAAAGGCTTGTAAATGGAAATTTCAAATAAGATTATTATTATTTAGAAATGTTAGTTTTCCTATTTTAAATTAAATTTAACAAGCGACTACTAGGTTAACATTTATTTATGTAACCACAGTTTCTTTCAAGATGTACGAATTTATACTTCATATTACAACAATCTGTGCAGGAGCAAGTTTGTAACGAGATTTAGTTGAAATTTATGTTCGCTTCGTGTCTTAGGTGATGTACGGTAGGTCCTTCAACTTGTGCGCAGCTCATGGAATTATGGACATAAAATCCTTCGCTTCTACAAGAGTAATGAAACTATAGTTAGTGTACTTATAGCGAAAATTTAATGAAATTCTAAAATGAAAATGTTTATTTTCAGTGCTCGAACAAAGATTTATCCTTTCAGAATTAATAATGAAAGGACATAAGAAAGTCCTTTTTGAAAATTTAATATTCCGTTCCAGCCTATTCATAATATTTCTCTTGGAGGAAAGTGTTTTGTAGACAGAGGAAAATTACAACTCAATAACTCTTGTGGAATCAAGTAATATATTCAGAAGTACTCGAAATAAATCAAAAGGGTTTGGAAGAAATTGAATATCCATTAATCCGAAGAATGCGCTCGATCAAGTGTGCGAGTAAATGGCAGCCGTAAATCTGATTGCACATTTAAATTCGAGATTGAATTTCTGCAAATATACTGAGAACGGCACCCAAGAAATTGCCTGAGATTAGATATTCAAAAAGCTAATGAAATGTCCTGCGCAGAAATTTGGACAGTGTACTAGAAACGAAAGCCCACACCATTTTACGATGAAAAAATCCCCAATCCCCTTAGAAAGTATCGGGAATATAAAAATTTTAAGGAAGATACCTACTCAAAATTACTAGAAATATTTATGTTTCTCCTCGTTTTGTTTAATTAAAGGAAATTAGTCATACGTAGTCCTGTAGAATGTAATTGGAGTAATTTTTAAATACTTCATTAAAAATTAATTACTGAAAGTGCATAGCAGCGTCATCAAGCTGTAATGGTGCATACTAAGTAAATATTGATTACTTTACACTGCAACACATATCCCAGGTTTAACTCGTTGTGAAAGGTATTACGTGTCAAATTTAAATAGAAAAATTCCTCCTTTTTTTTAAGCAAGAAATTATTCAAGTAAAAATATTTAAAAAACCCATTCGCGACATCGACATTATACGTATCTAAGCAAAATTTTCCTTCAATTATGGAAAATTTAACTAATTAAAAAATATTTACTAATCATCTTCCAAGTTCCTTAAACTTTATTCGATATAAATGATAAGTATTAAAAAATCTGCATTTATTTTTTTAAATAAATATTTATTAAACACCTCCCTTAATTTTTTCAAAATAAACAAACAAATTATTGTTAACTTATTACAAAATCATGAATTTATTATATAACATCCAATAATAATTACGTTTAACAAAAAAACTTTACTACACTTTACTTTTATTGCACTTTGTCGTAGTAATGTTGGTAATTCTTACGATAAATTCCTTGAGGATCATATTTGGCAAGAAGAGCTTCCCATTCTGGTTTGTATTCTTTAATCAAAAAACGAATGACTTTTTCCACAGATTTCTTCTGTACTTCACTACATTTCTTGCAAGCTGTGATTAAAGCATCAGGAATGACTTCCTTCAAAACTTGACCTTCTTCGTTGCATTTTCCAGTCTCCAAAAGACATTTATTAAAATTTTGTAATAAACGCTTGTTTGCCAGGATGGCGTCAATATCGATGCTGTCGTACTTGGTGGTGTAGTGATCGGCAGCCAAAACTGAAGCAAGTCCGACGAAAAATAATAACACAACCTTCATGGTGATGGCGAATATTACGTTGTATTGATCACTTCAAAATTCAACTGCTAACTGTGATACTTGAAGGTTCAAGTCTGGTTTTATATTGTTACATTTTCGATAGAAAATATGTTAATTGCCTTCCACTTAAGTTTAATACCAGGTAAAAGCAAATATTTAATTTCTATGAAAACTAAATTAGGATATCTCATCAAAAGTCGTTTAAAGTGCATTAGGAAAAATTTCTAAACATTGTTATTGCCAAATTGTATAGACATGGTTTATTTACTTACTGGAAATATAAAATTAAAATTATCAAAACGCTCGTTAAAAGTTTCTATATAGTGTCTGGGAATATTTTGTTATTATAATTACGGGATTGGTTCAAAGAAATGTTCGTGATCTTATCTACAGAAGAAAAATTCTTGTTACAATGTCCCTGCATTGCGTTAATCCCTAGACTAAACAGACTTTTATCCCTAAAACAAGGGGTGCGAAATTTAGATAACACAGTCTGGTTTGGGAAATTGCAGGGTGGTAATGATAAGGGTCCTGCTGTAAGCCCTGAAGGGAAAAGAGTAACATTTTGCCAACACTGATTATTGGATTACTGCACCTCCTAATTGATAAAAACTGTCAATATTGTGTCGAATATGAACACGTTCACATAGAGAATTGGTAAAATTAAGTTAACAAAACTAACGCCATTGACACGTTTCGCCGGAATATTCCCTGTTCGATGTTATTATTACATAACATGTTCATGTTGATATCTAACTAGGGGATGACGCGTCGTTGTTGCATATAATGTAATAAAGTAATAGTTGAATGTTTCATATTGTAACAGGAAGCTAATAATTTATTTATACAACTAATTGTTTAAAAGGATTTTAATGTTATTTACTAAATTTATTTATTTGAATATCGCTATTTTTCTAAAATAATTGTGAAAACACAGATATTGTCTTGATAACCATCTCATACCCTGTTTATGCAGCTTTTAGAATATTTTAATTAAAAGTCTCTAAGAACACGACCAGGAGCAATTAATGCAGAAAATTAATTTTAATTGTTTTAAATGCAATTTTCCTTCAGCAATGAATAACTGTTGAAATATCTAATTAAATATAAATTTTTGTTTTGATGGGAAAGTAGAGTTTCAAGATCCTGGAAACACCCTCGTAATTTGCAGAAAGTTTACGTTTCAAAAAACATGTTAATGTTGCACTACTTGCTTTCTAAATACTTAGGGAAATTAGCATTTTGCAATAAGGTATTCCAAAAATGCAGAAGGACATTAAGGTTTCTTGGGTTTTGCTATAACGCGGCCACGGTACTATCGAATCTAATAATACAAATTTGTTAGGGACTCAAATTAATAAAACGATTAAAAATTATAAAAACGAAGAATAAAACTATTAGGTTGGCGCACTTCTGATTAAATTATTTTCATGTAGGCGAAAAATTTCCTGAACCTGAAATTTGGTGGAGGAGCCAACAAAATTATTCTCTCGCCGTCGCTCTGTCAGGAAGAGACTTTAAACATTACATTTGGTGGAGAGCAATATTTAAATTAATACGTTTCTGGAAGAATTTTCCATCCTTTTCATTGATAAAGGCATTAAATTATATTCCCGTGCTCCCTCAGGAAGAATGTTTGCATCAAAGATGCATTTGGTGGAGGAGCCAATAACACGCTGGAGGAAGGATCCTTCAGCCTAGTTATTCAGGAAGGAGTCTAAAATTATTTTTCTGCCTTCATCTTGGCGAAAGAATCTTTGAAATTTGCATTTGGTGGAGGAGCCCAGGAGGAGCCAACATTTAATTTAACGCGTTTGCTGGAAGAATTCTGGTTTTTCTCTTGATGAAGAGGTCAAAATTTATTTATGGAGAAGCCAGCATTGCTTTTAACACACTTGTAGGAAGAACCTTGTCCTCACAAAAGAGCCAGATATTCACTGCATTCGATGGCGGAGTCTATTAATTTAACAAATTCCGTTTGAACCTTACATTTGGTGGAGGAGCCAGCATTTAATTTACGCGGTTAACACCTACTCATATACATTTGATTATGTACCTGCTCTATTATTTAAGTAAATACTCATACTATATAGTGTAGTATACTTCAATTTAGTGGTTCCATTACATTTTAGTTAAACTACATCAACGCTAATTAGTATTAAAATCAGATTATCTCATGTCTTTATATCTCGACCTGATAGAAACATAAAATTTACGTTTTTGTAATTAGCGGTAAAGCTGGAATTTTCCAAATACTGCCATCTACTAAAATTAATAAAACTACGATTGCTGTATCGTTACAGCAAAAAACGACGCGGCGCTCATACTACAGCCTACCGGCCGTGCCGGGTAGCAGCAGGAATGTGGTTTCTACGTCTTTTAACAGATGCCTTCTAGTTTGTTATAAATCAATACTCTGGCCTCTCTGGGATCAGGTTTAGGCCCTTTAAAAATTTACTCTGATTGAAAAAATATGTCTAAACAAAATTACTGCTGAAATTATTATTAAATTTGTTGATAGCAGTAAATTAAAGTGAGTTGAAGTAAAATAACATAGCTCGCTACGTTTTATCAAGTTAGCTTCGACCGAATATAGATGACACTCCACTTGAATCTCCCCCTTTTCCTTTAAAACGTATGCTATAATCTTCCAACAGCGTTCTTTCCTCATTTTTCAGTTTTTAACACCGAGAGGAGCTAGTGGAATGAAATAAGCTTTTTCCCTGTAACTAATTTTCTGTTGCCAACAGACTAAAATTTCTACAAGGAGATCTAATATTAGTATCAAGTAAGGTTAGTCTGGTGTTTGTGTTGACAGTTTGCAGCGAAAAATTTTAGGTTCCTTAATTTCATTTTCAAAATTTCTTTGTTACAGACCTGCCTTTTATAACTACAAGGTAAGAAGAGGTAGTTTTAATTTTATTACATTGTAAGCTGACATTCTTGTGTTTTTGGAAAGCCAGCGTTAAGTTTCTATTAACTGCAGTGAAGTTTTGAAAGAAACACCTGACAGATTTTCGAAAATAATTTGTTTTTATTATCCAAACTGGTCTGGATTTTATTCGCTTTTAATATTTTTAAATTCCATATGAGGACCAAAGATTAATTTCAAATTATTGGGAAATTTGAACTTAATCTTTATTTCACAGAAATTTAAAAAAGAATTTAAACATTTACCTCAAAATTTTGTTATACTATATTATATATTATATTAATATTTATTTTGTTACGTACTGTTAACTCGTAAATTATATACCACAAATTATATTTAAATATTTATTAGTAGCTGCAATGATTGTACCAGAACAAATATAGGTATTCTATTTTATAGTAGAACATTAAATTTTTACTCCCCTTCTTTTTTTATTGAAAAATCTTTGGCTTTTTAAATCAATTGTTATTAATAATTTTAAAAAAATGACCCTTTAATATAAAGACGGAATAATATCAAAAAATTCTAGTGAACCGCTTGTTGGTCTAATGAGATAGGATTAAAAAAAAGTACATACTACTTCATATTATATCCTTTGGTTAATGTCTAACTTAAAAGACTATTTGTTTAACATTTTATTAGGAGGGTACGTCATACGTCAGGCAAACTGAAAGCCTTGTTATGCATTGTTTTGAAATGTAAATGGTGAAAATAGCTCTGAAGTTCTGAAAAGTTTTAACAATAGGGTTCTTCTTTTGATTCTTATCGAAAGGCTTGTAAGTTCATTCGCGATTGGAATCACACACCGCATTAGACATGCAGAGTCATTCCCCATTGAATTGTAAATTATTGTAACAATATGAGTCGCACAAGTTGTATGAATATTGAGGCTTGTTAATAACCCATTCTTATGCACGGTTTTAATATAATCAAGACCGCGGACGTCGGTATATTTAACTTTATATTTTTTACGATAGGTAGGTACCTATTTCACTTTCGAAACTAATCGATTAACTGTGAGAATGTTTTGTTTATTGTATTTTCTAAAAATATCCTGTGTTGGCAGTTGAATTAAGGAAAAATCAACCAAGCACGTAATAGTTTACAGTTAATTGCATACCTTTGCTAAATTACCTTGCATTTTCTAATGTAATCAAGATGCTGCTGCATCAATTAGTGCCTGTTGTAATGAATGTAACTGATATCTTAAGTAAAACCAATAACCTATTGATGTTATGTTGTGGATATTCCTTTTTACGGTGAAACTGTATCCGAATTGTAGATTTATTACGGTCATATTGTATAATATAATTAATTTAACTTTTTAATAAAAGATACAAAGAAAAATGTTTTAATAAAATGTTGCCTATTACATCATTACAGTAAATTACGTGCCATTATTAGAACACTTAACTCGCGACGTACTTGTAATAATTATGTAGGTTCATCTCCGAAAATTAAATGTTAAGAAGTAGAACGAAGAGCAATTACGTTGTGCGAACAGAACCCTTGCATCTCGAGGTAGTAATTTAAAGGAAATTTGTTGCAAGTAGAAATGTTTAGATTTTCTACTTCGTGAATTCTGTTCGATTATCAACTCAATTATGAAGCCTGAAGTGATGTATAATTGAAAGGTTCTTTAAAGTTCAAAATAAGACTGGCAGATGCAATGTGGAGGAATGCTTGTACGAGTAGAATGAAGCTCGTCGACAGCTGATGTGTAGGATGTACTTATTAACTTGCCCTGTGCTTAAATGCACAGATAGACAGGCAGTGCTGTCATATTTGCATTCGTGCAAACATTTTTAAATCCTTTAAGAAACGCTTGATACTCATTGACGTAAGCTTTTACTGTACGTCAAGAAGTTTAATGTGGTACTTTTTCTAATTGAGCTACTGCACCTGCAGGTAATTCCAGGAGTGTTAAAAAGCCAAATTTCTAACTTACAGAGTGTTGGAAATTGCTAACCACACCCAAAAGAATCATTCATTGAAGCTATGATAAAAAAAATAAATCATCTATCGTGAGTAGAGTATTTTATGCACATACCAACTAAAGAGATAAACCAAGCCGAAAGCATTCTCATGCCTATTAAACATCCTCACTATAAACCATAATATAATAACGTCTGGTAGTAAAGTGGCTGGCATGAGTGCGTCTAAAGTGCGGACAAGTGAACTGACGCCCGAGGAAAAGCACCAGCAGAAAGAAAGGTTTAACGAACACACGTCAAAAGTTAACATGCTCAACATGTATGCAGGTGAAGAGCTTCAAATGGAAGACGTTTGTTGGTACTTGAATATGTATTTTTTAAGCTCATTGTAACGAGCTGATATTTAATACTGCCTCGTTTGTGCAGTTACCAAGACTGTCAGACTCTGTACTCGAAATTCAAATGATAATTTATAGCTCAGTTGATTAAAGTTGTTCATTGGTAAGCAATGAATACAGATGAGTGCATTTTTATGGTGCAAGGATTTTATTTTTACTTGTTAGAATTGTTTTACTACCAAGGTATTAATTCTTACACTTTTTCCAAGTTTAAACACGCAAACCTGAGCAGTAACTTTAGATTAATAATTCTCTTTAAAATTATTAACAAAATGGAATGATTACGAGACCCTTACTTTTGATAAGTAAGAACTATTATGACGTTAATGGTTATTTTATTAAAAAAATCCATATAATACGGAATTATCTTTAAATCTATATTTATACCTACCCATATAAATTCGTTTAATCTGCAAAGCTTAGCGTATTGGTAATTCACAGAAAGCAGAGAGTAAAAAGAATCTTTCTATCAATATTTCTAGGGATTTTCTGAATGTTTTACAACCTGCACAGGCAATTATTCAGAAAACGGACTCTAAGTGCGATCATATATTTTACCTAATCTGAGCACATTTGTGTGAGCTTTCGAACATCTCAGGCAGGTGATGCAAACTACTGGAAATTTAATACGTCCATTTCCTGGCCGCAAATCCCGGCCATCCCTCGGGAATTTAGAAACAGATGACCACAGCCCGGCGTTTCCCTGAAATATTATCCCAAGAAGTTTCAATAATAGAGGTACTCCTATTCAAATTCCACCCTTTGTTATAATTATTAACAATAAACTGAACTTTCTTTGCATAGGAAAATTAAAATTGCTTTTAATGCAAATCCTTTATTTTAATCAATTCAAATTTTATTATAGTCACTTTAAAATTAAATTCAGACGAAATTTTGAAATTTACCAAGTTTTAGGATTTTAGCTTTCGTTTTTATAAACAGTAGAACTACCTTTAAAATAAAACCTTCTTGTTCTGAGTTACAAGGTGGTAGTTAGACTAGATATTCGTTAATAAGAACCAACCACTAGAATCAATAAGCAGCTGTAGTAGTTTGTTAGACTTATGGGGTTTCCTTCGTTTCAGGTTTTCTTGTTACCAAGGGTTTATTTTCAAATAGAAGGGGATGTTTAAACATTTGCTTTTGAAATAACTGTCAACATAGGTGCCTATGGAACACTACATATTAATTGCGAAAAGGGTTTGTTTAATTTGCTTTGCTGTTTATGATGTCTAAGAATAACAAATTGCTGGTGAATAGAGAATATTCACTTAAAAAAAATCTTGTGGCAGCTGTTAACGTTATTAACATAAGAATCAATGCTAATAAATATTTCATCAGAGATGGACATTTAGAAGAACATGATGAATTTATAAACCACTTTTTGCGGTCTTGTAATTGGTGAAAGTGGGAGTTAATGCCCTATCAGTTTACATCTAATAACAAGTTCGTGTTCAATAAACTATTGATTCTCTTTTTTAGAAATAGAAAATACCCGAAGAGAAAACTACGTGTATGGTTATTACTTTATTTTTTTATTAGCTTCGCATCTGGTAATATTGTACACAATGCAGTTATGTCGTTACAGGGAATAATGACTTGTTGGCATAATAATATTTTAATGTAAAAGCGTAATAAAATATTCAACGCTCTTATTGGGAAAACTGTATAAAATCATATTAATACACGTATCATAAAATATAATTTTTAAATAAGATAGCATTTCGTAATACCTTCTGTCCCATTCCAGGGGCTCTAATGTCTCTAAAGTCAAGAAAAAAAAATCAAATGGTGAGATAAACATAATCTTTATCGATTCCTAGTCTCGGTACCCCCGGCAAGAGTTAAATCTTATAGCTACAGAAAAAATGATAGAACACGTTTTTCCATCCTTTTCCATTAAACAGGAAGAAAAAGAGCGATTATAGATACGTATTTCTTAAAGGAATTAAAGTTCCTCGTTACTTACTGCTTGTGCAAACGCTCCCATATAAATCTAGCCAGGTATGCCGCAAAAATATGTCACTAATTTATAATCGTAGGTGTGCGAGTCTGTCTTTATTTCAAGATTGATGATAATTGTATTGTCTTTTTACCGCTATGCTATTTATTGTAATTGAAGTTCAAATGTGATTAGAAGTATTACTGCACGACTTAAACTAATATATGAAACAGAGGTTCTCAAACTGTATGGCCGCAGCTTCTAAAAATTTCTATACAATATTTTAGTAAGTAGGTACCTACCTACTATTTTCGAAACTAGACCCTCTTTTGAAAATTTCTATTTGGGCCTCGAATTGAACCTTTTGGACATTTACTTGACTGATAGAAGAAGCAAAGGGCTATAATTTGGTTTAAAATTCAATTCTTATAGTTTAACACCTGTGTGTCGGTAAGGAGGGTTACTCGCCTGTGCGCACGTTGAAATCTCTTGACTTAAAAATCGGTTTTTACATAGATTTTTAATACTCTACCGCTTAAATCAACTGTTTTATTGAAATTTCATTTAGATATCGAACTAATTGCTATGATTATTATTGAATTGATAATTTTATTCACTCGGACAAGTTTGTTCCTTGATAAAGCAAATTGTAAAATGTTTTCCTGTCCGTATGAAACAACGTTTACAAGTCACGTACGGTGGGTTGGGCTGAGATGTTAAGAGTAAAGCAAGGATATTTCTTATAAAAATAATATCTTAAGTTTATGTTCTTTCTATGGACAATAAAGTTAAGTAAAAAAAACATGTAATGGTGCTAGAGCTAGTAATATCTACAGTCTAGAGTTTTTTTTTTGAATACTTGCATGTATGCATAATATATATGTAAATCTATGTAATAACAATTTGTAAGGATAATGTTATTACTAAGATTACTTTCCCATGTATGTAAATCACAACAGAATCATTAATTTAATAATATGTTATATCGGAGCTTAAGAAAAAAAAATGTAAAACGCTTTATTTTGCTTTTCTCTTGAGATGTGTTCTTCCGGAAAATATGCACCCGTATTTATTCTAATGTAAAGTAAAGTTTCTTTTTATTTATAAATTATTTCAGTGATAAAATTGAAAAAAAAGGCTTAACGAGTTTAATTTATCTCGTAACGCAAAGCACGTTTATTGCAGGTTTCAGGATAATCAGGTTTCAAAATCCTAGCATTACGTAATTGCATATTTTATTTGAGTAGAGAACAATGTCAGTACCACACTAATTACGGGAGAACAATCTGACAAGACTCTACAGTTATGGTTCGTGGCGATTTTTCCCCGGTGTTGGAATTTTTTCCTCAACAATCACGCCTTGGCCGATTCGTGACATTTACCGTGCCGCATTGCATCTTAGAAGGAAAACCAAGTGCCCAGATTTGCAAATTATGTGATTGCACTCTGCTGAGAAAACTAACCGAGTGTAATTGCTTTTACCTTTTTTAAAACCGTTATAGAACTCGCGTGGTTTATAATGGTATGAAGTTACAGGGAGGCCCTGGAATTGATGTATAGATATTGGAATTCTAAGCCAAATGGCTTGGAAGCTCACGTTATTAAAATATAATAGTAATTAAGGACACTAATTATTAAGGTATTTCTAAGAGGCGTGGTTCGTGTCTTCATTTTGCATTTATTATAGTCAGATATTGATATATTATGGTTTCCATTAAATTTCTTTTTTAAATTTACGTTATTGAAAGGTGAAAGAGACAAACCGATGCTAATAAAGTTCATAAATTTCTAAATGTTTTCTACTTATTCAAAAATTCAAAAATGTCCCAAGTTTTTTTTATCGAAATGCTACCAGCATTACTTTTGTTTGACTTTTTTCACACTTGAATTGGCAGCAATACCTAATTGTCTTGTTGTAGTTAATTTTTTCTTAGTTAATGCGGGTAGGTTAATAAAATGTGTTAAAACACTTGCATTTTATCTTATTATCATATGAGTCATGAAATTCTGTAGCAGGGCAACGACACAAGGCATTATCAGTACTAGGATCAGCGGATGAG
The DNA here is from genome assembly GCA_963082805.1 of Hemicrepidius hirtus. Lineage (NCBI taxonomy): Eukaryota > Metazoa > Arthropoda > Insecta > Coleoptera > Elateridae > Hemicrepidius > Hemicrepidius hirtus. Next base: position 31,970,650 of record OY720165.1, read on the forward strand.
CAAGGGCAAAACTCTAGTCACGACTAACATACACTGAGTGCATTAATTTCATTGCCATCAGCACAAATGCAGGTATTAGTTGTAATATGAATAAAAGACCCTTTTTAGGTAGATTTATCTTGTATAACATCGCAAAATAGTATAGGTATAAAACAAAATAAAGTTAGATGGCATAGGAAGTGTTCTTATTTGAGGACATAAACGGATAGAGGATAATTATTATTCTTTCTATCCGGGAAACACGATCATAATTACAGGGCCGTGAATGCGTGCACAGGCAAGTGTATCATTTACCAAGAAACTGTTGTAAATACGGTTTATCTGAATTCTGAAATCCGTAAAACACGCCAACGTTATTATGAAGTGGTACAGCGATCTCTTCCTGAAGTGTTGAAGAATGTACCAAAATAAAAAATATTCCTTTGTAGGTATATGAAACAGTGGTGGGTATAAAAAATGTGCCCGTATATAAATATTGTGTAGCAGGATACAGGTGTGACCGTTGCCTACGTAATTAAATTAAAATTTAATGAGCCATAGAATGCCTACATTAGCATTTTTTAAACTGATTGTTCGTAAATTTCTGTATAGCAGTTTTAGTTGAAAGAGACAATATTTTAATATTCATAGGATACAAATCTTTTATTCAGTAACGCTACTGCTTTAATGTGACTACAATAATAAACATTGATATAGAAAGCCGAGAAGAAATTTTCATGTCATTTATTACAAATTTATCCGTATTTGTTACTCTTTCCAAGTAATTTAGAAAAAATAACAACAATGTGAGATATTACACTTGTTATAAACATATGTTTCGATAGGAAATCCAAAAGTTTTCTTTTACTTAAATATTTTAAATTAACAACTGAAATCTGTTTTTAAGGGTGGAAAATCCTTATGTTTTTAGGAGTTTTAATATTTCGAAACTCCATAAACTATTAATTAATAATACATAAACGAATAAACATTTATAGGAAAGGTATTTATCACAAGTTAACCGAATCGAGGAATTTGTACTTTACGGAATTCAAATTCCTTAGATCTCATGCTAATTTTTCATTTAAATTTTAGGTGGCAATTTAAGATTTAACTGTAATATTTTTCATTCATCTGATAAAAGAATCCAATAAATCTAATAAATCTTATTAGTTTTTCAAATAAATTAACAATTATTTATCCTGTTTCAGCGATCCAGTGAATAATATACATTCCATGTGAAATGCTTGCGTGAAGATTTTTTTCCCGAAGAATTAAAGTGAGTTACGTTAAACATTTTTTGAACTGCCGATTGGTCTCACATTAATTACTTATGATTTATGCCTTCCCTTTTTTTCCTAATGTCTAATCAATTTTGATAACATGGGAATGGAGGGCACACAACCCCGTTATGGGTTTGCTGATAACTTGAGGCGTATAGATTACAGGATAGTATCTCCCTCGTCGAAAGACGAGCTTGGTCAAACACAGGAATATATCAGTAACCCATGATTAATACTTCAATCTCCTAGTCGGGATCGTTGAGCGTTACAAATGCTTCACGTACGTCCATCTCACCCTATTCAGATCACCCTCACTATCGAGCTAAATTTCTGAATTTCAAATTCAAAATTCAGAAACCCAGAAATATTTAATTACATCAGCTGAAGTAATTGTTCACAAATAATTACGTCAATATTATGTAAACAGAAACAGATAAAAGTTTTTCAAAACATTTTAATTTGGTTGTGAAGGAAATTTTAATTATTAATATGTTTTTCAAAAATTTACTTGTCAATGGGAATTTTAATGTAGTTTTAGGGGGTAAGATTTTTTAATAATTCAAGAACTTTATTAAGAATTTTTCAATATGATTATGGCATCTGCATCATAGAAATAGTGGGTAGAAGTAGAGGGTGTTATATGAGAGGATATTGGTCCAAAGCGCCATTTGTTTTAAAATGGGATATTTTTTACATCCCCCGAAATCGGTGCTTAGTAACTGTCACATATTTTAAACATATCAATTATGTCCGTGAAAAGAACTTGAGACATTTCTCAACTTGGAGTAATAATCTTGAAATTTTACGAGTTAAATTTCTCAAACCCTTATGCCTTCCTTCTTAACTACCCTAAAAAAATGACATGCTTAAGATTAGATTGAATCCAATAATAAAGATGTTCCACGTTTGAAATTATATTTTATTGCAAGAATTTCTCATTTAAAATTTAAATAAAAATGTAAAAGTCCCTTCATGAACCGTTCGCACACTTGCATATTACACAAAACACCTATCTAAGTTTTTTTAATGAGACAGGATGGCTTGTTGTGCACAAATTTATTGCATGTGAAATCTACTATCACAGCTTTATAGGCGTGTAAATTAATGCAACTTTTATTTATCACTAAATAAATACCATGGCCGTTGTTTAAATGCCTGCCTGCAAATTATCACCTACCTAGTTTAATTACCTTACTAATAATATCGTATATCTTTCATTTTTCTTTCCTTACGTATATGTACAGCAACCGGGTCGCAATAGCAAGAGCAATCATACAATTGCAAAAAAGTCTGCAAAAGAACAATTCCTGTTCGTAAACTTTAGGAGTTTGATACCATTATCATCTACGATATCTAAGGGGTCCAAGGACCAAATTTAAGAAATTAAAAGAAAATATGGGACTATAAATTGGTGTAAGCCTCCAACCCCTAATACAACTGTGACTTCTACAGGTTTTTAAATATTTTTTAAGCTACTCCTTAAATATCAAATAGGTTTCAACAGATTGTATAAAATAGTATCATACACAGTTACTAAAATCAACTACAAGATTTTACAACGATAAATACGAAGGTTTTACGACTTTAATTTGTCTTTGAGATTGATTCGTCTTTATTTCGAGAAGTTTCTATGATTCATTTTTTATCGTTTCTGTTAGTGATTGATTTACGTATCGCACTGCGTGATATAAAAATTCTTGTGCTTATACTTCATTAAAAATGCTTTAAAGCGCTCCTTACGGTACTTTATTGTTACATTAATTAATCATCGTACAAAACAATAACTTTATTATCATTGTAAGTGTATAAAGTGACCTAGAATGTTTGAGTGCAAAATTGATGGCTGTTCCAATGAAATATTACGGAATTAATTAATATTAATAAATATTACTTTTATATAGTCGCTGTAGAGAAGTTGACAAGAAGGAAATGTTGTTTCTTGTGTCGAACCTTTTGTTTTACAAGATTAAGGATAAAGTGGTATGTAATAACGCTCATCATAAGAATTGCCTTGTCACGTTTTATTGTTTTATACGGCGCATCTTCGGTCTATCATAACTATAATTTGCAGACAAAAATTCTATGGCAAACATAAACTAATTGAGTGTTTACTACGAGGACTTGTGATTAAGCTCATATTTTAATGTAATTTACTCCCGCAATCAAATGTGCAAGAGTTGTTTCGATTACTAAACCATAGGGTGTTGGTATCAGTTGTTCAGTTGGATTTTCGAAATGGATGTATACAATTTTCTGCAGGACTCAAGCGGTCGTTCCGGTTCAAATTTTTTTTCTTTACAACGTGCTGGAGTTAGGTGCATTATCCGCATCACAACGCTGATGCAGGTTGTGCATCTAATATGCAGTTATTCCCACACCTTTCTGAATACCGAGTGTGGATACTGATTGACTCGTAAAATGACACGAGTTAATTATATTGAAGTAACATCTTATCTTGTGTTTCAGGAATTTTACAGAAAAAAAACATTTTATAGTTACGGAGATATTTTTCTACCTCCTGGAAATTAAATTCCACATTTTTTAAAGAAACTGTGTACATGCTTTAAAGTAACTTTCAAAATTTCTACGTTCCCACCCTCCCCATTTTCTTCAAGAATCTTGTCTTTCTATCTCTATTATACTTCCTCCCTAGTTAAATCTCCAGCCCTTGCATCCCCTTTTCGTTTGAACATTCCCCATCTGCATTACACAAAGCTTCTTCGACCATACCTTTTCGTGTCTTCCCTCTTCTGGACCCTTATTAGATAATCATCAAATATCAATTTTTCTCCCTTCCTCTACTTTTCCCTTGTACAGCCTACAACCTCTTTATTTCTCAACCATCCCCATTATCCACGCGTTTACTTTCTCAATCCCTACCCCTTTCCGTGCTTTGCATACTTCCTTTTAGATAATTTCTACCCAAAATGTTAGTTTTTATTCAAAAATAACTTCCTTTACGTGTTTATGGTATATCAAAGTGAATGTTTAATACCAAAAAGCAGTAGCGCACAGTTTCGATTGTGTAAACATCGCGATGTATAAATATAAAATAATACCGAGATGAATATCTGCTGAAATACAATAAACACACTACATTCTTTAGGTGCGAGTCGGTTTGGCGTGACTTCTTAAAGCTCTGGCTATGTTCGCGATTTTGCAGATGGTAGCTTGAACAATAACATGTATCAGTCTGGGAATATATTCCAATAAATTCCGTTAACCTCGTGCTTATTGTATTATAGAGATGTGATAGCGGATTCGATCTGTTCTTTTATTTTGTTGACAGAACTTTATGAATTTTTCTGTTATGGAAACAAAGTACAGATAGTTCGTGCTGTTGCATAAGACGTTTGAGAATATTTTATTTTATTGTGAACGTTATTTGTATTTGTATCGCCTATTGTGCATTTTAAGTTACGGTTATCTATACTTTGACAAGCAGACAATTTGTCTTCAATAGAGCTGTATCTGTTTTTAGTTCCGCCTTGAGATTCAATGTTTAGGAAGAACAAGCTCATTATACAGAACTATTTTTCTTTCTAGACACGGGACGTGAGAACGAAGCGTGGAATTTACGATATTGAAGATTTCGATTTTTTAAGTGTGATTTTAGGTTGATATGTGTTGGTGCACCTAATAAGATGTAGGTAAATTAAAATTAGTAACAGGCCATGCTGTGTGAGTCACCTTCGCACAATAAGTGCATTATTTGGATTATGTGGGTTAAATGTGAAATTCCCATTTGTTATCGACGACGACTTCGCATATTGTCCTTCTCCTCGATTTACTTTCAAAAAATCTCACCTACTCGTGTATTTGTAAAAATACGGTGCCATTTTTATGAAAATGACACTGGAATGCTGGGGATTTGCGTGCAAGCAGAATTCTTTAGCTGTATTAAGTTGCGTTTAATGTAGTGACATGAAACTGAGTTTTAATGAAGGTGTAGGTTGTTGGACGTGGAAGATTAAGCTTTTCCTGTTTGTGCATTTAATAAAAAAAACAGTAGCTTTGAGAAGACAAAAAAAATGAATTTCTAATATCCAATAACTGTCTTGAATACTTTTATCAACAAGAAAATAAAGTAAAATATTTCCCAGTCATTTATCTGTGTGACGATATTAATTTTTAAAACAGACAAGGAAATAGAAATCTCCAACATAAATATACTTGTTAATCTTAGACGTGGCGCAATAATCCTTTGTACCGAAACCCCAATAAAAACTACAGCACTAAATTTAACGAATTATGACCGCAGCTATATTTGGGAGTAGCCGGTAGAGTCTGAATTCTTTTACTGTTATTATAATTAACTACTCAAATAAAAAAGATGCGCGAGTTCTTCTCACTAACTGTTAGCTCTGATAACAGATCTAGTCAGCCCTGGATTCCTCCAGCTATATGGTAACGTTCCGGATTGCAGCTACGAAATATTTTAAATAATTATTATTGAGCACATTCTTAAAATAATGTGGTAGACGCTGGTTTTTAGGAATACTAAAACAATAATAATAATAATCGTAAAAATTCTTAGCAAAGTCTAATTAAGTTAGAATTTATGCATGAATTAAAGTAGGCTACGACTGAAAATTAAAAAACCAATTATAAAATTATTATTTTTAATATATTGTGCTTGAAGTAAATTAAAAAAGGTTATCGGTGGATTTATTTTTAAATTTAGTTGCCATCAGTTTACTGACAATTTATTCTAATAGCGTGTTGCAAGACGTTTTGCGTGGTTTGATGTACAATAACTTGTCGTGAAGTGATATCAGCTTGAATTAAAAAATTATACGATACTTGTTTTTACAAATTTGATAAGCACCCTGTTGTGTAAACTTGTGTAAAATAATTTGTACTTATCTAAGGAATCTTTTTCAAAATTACATTTAAAACCAGATTTTAAACACGTGGGTACCTAGTTCGACATTCTTCAATTACAATAAAGTTTTATACGGTCAAAGACAGATAATTAATACACCATGGTCTTCTGAAGAGGAACGAAAAAATTTCGAAAAGAATTATGAATGAGTTTGTAATTTTAACAAAGAGTTGGCGATCTTGAACTAAGGCTAAGGTCAATTGGGCTCAGTTATCGACACTAGAGAGAGATTATAGTAAATAGTAGTATGTCAAAAATGTAACACCAGGGAGGATACACACATCAGCATGTCAATGAAATAACACGTGCCCTTGTCGAGCACGCACTGTTTACTGGGGCCGCGAAGCCAAAGGGCACAGGTCGCACCCGACACGGCGCGTGCCACCAACTGTTGCATCTGCAACTACATTTCCAACGGAAGTTACATTTTTGTTTTAAAAAACAACTAAGACTTCCCCCTGTGTTGAAAATATCTTCCGAAGCTTATCCAAAAAAGAAAAACAACATTTTCCAAAATAATACAACACATAAGAATGTAAATTCAAATGTAGGATGGAGGTTCGATGCTTACTCGAACCGTCTACCAGTATATGGCCAAGTGGGGGTTAGAAACCTTAGCGCAAAAAAAGTTTTTAAGGTTGGGGAAAAATTGAGAGGTTTGCAAAGCTACCGCCCTGCATACGATCGATGGGGTTGGAAACCCTTTGGTAGGCCAAAAAACGAACCGTTTTGTGGATCGGCGTTCTTATGCTATGGAAACGGTAGAAGCATGAGCTTCCGGAATAAAGAAATAAATTCCTGAAAACTGAAATATTTCTTGTGTGTTTAATAAATTCAGAAATGTTAATAAACTCTCGACTAAGCCTACGTACGTGTGTATTGTTTTAATATAGACGCGAGCTTAAAAGTGGTACTTACTTCTTGCAACATATGTTTTTATGAGTACCGTTCACCGACAGTTTTCAGACGTAACGCGTAATTATTTTACGACAGAGCCATTTACTGAATTATTGCCCCATTAATGTAAAATTAATTGCCACTGGTTATTTAAATTTTTTTCAGTACGCCCATATATTCCTGAAGAACAACAACCTGACAACCTCTTTTTTCTCTTGTTAAAAATTTCAAGCATTAAATTATCTCGTCTTGTTTTTCATTTTAAACACCCAAAAATGTACGTAGCTGTCGGTGTTTTAACCAAAAAGAAATCTGGAAATTTATGACACATTTGTAAAAAGTGCCGAGAGTAATATTGTCGCATTAAAGTTCTTTATTGGCTGGGATGAACATGACCGATAAGACATTCTTATTACATATTCATGACCCTCTTTTTACTACAATTTTCTAACATGCACAATAACCGAAATTTATCTCTTCGTATGGGTTTAGCAATGTTTTTATATCGATGTGTTAACGGTTTTCTTTTTGATTAAACTTACAAGCGTATCGTAACAAGGACTTTTGTGTTTTATATCCTCATTCGCATAATCTTATGTTAGTTCCACTAAACAGACATTTTTTAAATTCTTGAAAATGTTTCTTGTTTAAATGAATATAAAACCTCTCGTTTCTTAGAATTTCGTAATAAAGATAAGTTTAATTTTATACTAAAGTTTAAACTAAAGCAGTTGTTTGCTCCTGAAAGTCGAGGATTTTTTTTATCTATCTTTTTTCCCACTTTCAAGACTCTTTGGAAATCTTAATATCCTATTATGTTTAAGGCACAATACTGTAATAATTATCGGTTAGGATATTAATGTGTACCTACCAATTAGGTACATAAAAAAATACAGCAACCTCCTCCGCACAAAGCTAACTGCTCTCTAATGGTGCATTTAGCTGAATCAATTAAAGAACCGATACTGTAGATGCACGAGGTTATAATTCGTTCTTCGAGTCCATAAACCACTGAGTAGCACACCGGTTTCCTGCTTTCTACTCGGCACGACATTTGTTTTCTTCCTTCGAAGGATAACTCGTCGTATTGTTTCATTGCCTGCCCGCTTTTTCTTGGGTGTTGTACGGAAATTTATAAGCTACCTGCATACTATTTCTCTACGAAAAGACGTCTCTTAACGGTGGATTCAACGATCTACTTTCAAGTTCAAGGAGGAACAAGGCAGCACCACATTTTAAACAATTATTTCTACTTTGATCTGACTAAACGGTTGAGATAGGATAAAAAGTGAAAATAAACCTGAAAAATTAAGGGTTGTCTTTTGTAATTTCAATTACCTCTTAACTCAAAAAATAAATATTCAGATAATTTATATCATAACTTTCAGAGAAACAGTTCACATTAATTTTAACTTTGTACAAATTTGCATTGATGAGACACACGTGTGTCTAATCTGTGTTTGCAATTTTTTTCTACCCAATTAACATAATCCCAACATTTCTAATGTAGAACTCTACTTTAAGGAATTTTTTGACATCATTAGGTATTAAGACAGTCTCGATGGTATAAAGAACAGGTTTTTGAATTTTTGGAATACACCTGCAAGTATACAAAAGTTTCTATCTTTAGATTTCAGGCCAAAACTGATCTTTCAGATATGCAATTCTAGAAGATTATTTTTTGGGATTAATTTAATTTAATAGGAGGCATAAAAATGCTTGAAGTTTACAGAAATTTCGTATCAGGTTCAACAATTTGACATATTATCTCCTGATGTCTGACGGAAATTTTCTGGAAAATGGTTTAATTTAGAAAACTGATAAATTACACAGCACTCTTAGTCATTTTATTCCAAGAAGTATTGATCGTCCTGAAAAATGACATTCTAATGTTTACAAAGACAATATTACCGTGTCCTGAAATTTCAACTGAAACCGATTTACTCCCCCACAAAATCTGAACTGAACAAAGCTTTAAACCGTTAGTCCTAAAGCTCGCGGGCACAAATAGCAGTTGCAGAGTCAAAACGATTCAGTACACACTCAACTCGAGTTGGGTTTAGGTTGAATCTGCTGCTCAGAAACCTTGCATGCAAAACGTGATTCTGCTTGATTTCAAAGGGGCGTCATTATTTCTATAAAAGTCCACGATAAGAATTTGTTTTTGATTAAAGATGTTTTCTGTTGTTGCGTCACGAACTGTTTGGACACTTTGATTATTGGTTATCTATAGTCAGTGTGATAGTGGTCGTGGCAAGTGTTCTCCTACTTGCTTGTTTTTTTTGTATTGGGGTGCTAAGAAAGTAACAGACTTTTTCTTCGTTTAATAAAAGCTGCCGATAAATGTGAGTAACTTTATTTTTTTATAAATCACCTACTTTCTTAGCGGTGCCAATCAAATAATTTATATACCAAACGTTTCGGGTAAAATTATTTTTACCTTGGATGCTGTACTATTTCAGATTTGTCTTAAAAATCATAGGGTGCTTTGAAAATTATTGAAGATTTTTATTTCAATGAAGAATTCCAAATTAAATTATTTTTTTAATATTTACTATAATTTTTGGTCCTTTAGACTTCGTAAATATTTAAAAAAATTAGAAAACATGATTGATTTTTTTTATTATTACTAAATCCTAAATGTCAGTCTTTACGAAGCTTGCGGATTGTGGTAGGCAAATAAATTATTTACGAACTTCGTGTTTTAACTTCTCCACGTTTTGTCATAAAATATTAATGGCAACGAACAACATAACAACCTATTTCGTTGTTGCATACGTAAGAATGGCTTTTATGACTGCCTACCTCTCTGTTTATGTAACCCAAGTCATTTTACACAACGACCACATTAATGGAAATGAAAGAAATAAGACTCAATTGTTCTAGTAAAACTTTTAAGCAGGTTCTGCAACACTTCTTTTGAGTATATTATAAAATAACGCAACCGTTTCTTATCGTAAATAAATGTTTATGAAAATAACACAATTGTTTTGAAATATGTAACCACAGTTGACTATATACGCCGACTTTAATAAATATTATTGTGGTCATTAAAATAAAATAAGAACCCAACAGGGCTCTGTATTTATTTACGCAATAATAATTAACTTTCTTAAAAGAGGATAATGTTTTTTAACTGGCTTGCAGAAATAAATTTGGCGGGGCTGTTCAAGCCACTGTATATTTCAGGAGGTAAAAATATTTAAAATTATTTTCAGCAGCCAGTTCCTGCAGGGGAGTGGTGGCATGAATTGGCATTTTCTCGTATTTTTCTCAAAAAATACTAAATGAAGGCGCTTTGCTGTACAAAAACTTTTCCCTGTTCATGTGGTACAAATATTTTCAGTTACAGTCTGAATTACCCTGTACTTTTAAATGGAATCAATGAAAGTCTTTATTTTAAAAGCTCAAAATATAACAAAAGATGTAATTAAGAAAAGGATCCACAAAAGGTTTCTGTCTTAGAAGACTATAGGTACAATCTTTTCTTTGAACTTTTTTGATTAAGTCTGATATTACATCTTTTTATGTGTTTCAGTATTTTCATGTATTAACGGAAATATAACAATATCATCGACTATGTGCTGTTTCTGCAATAATATCGTGTACAGTTTTCCCTGCTGTAGTCGGTCATAATCGTATACAAAACTCGCGTGTGCAGTAATAAAATGAACCCTCGTAAATAATAGCATCATTACATCCCTGTTGAATAATATACTAATTAACGATACTTTAAAAGTACTTGTTGATTATTTCTGAAAATTACTAGAACTAGATAATTGTACGGTTTTCAAAAACATCAACAACAATATTCATTCAGTCAAAGTGATTCAGAAAGTGCGTGCAGTCCGTGAATCGAGACATTTTCCTGCTTAATGTTCTGGAGTAGTTGTAACGATTAAAGCGATTAACTTCAGCAATTTCACACATTTTCAAGCAGCAGTACAAGTGATGACAGCATCGCCAGTGAATTCACTTGATGCAATGTTAAGAACCGCTCCGTGTATTTAATTGACCGTAATATACACATGTTATTTGTCTGTCGCCGAGGGGAGCCGGTGTCCATATTATGTAAGACGTAAAATAATAACCATCAACTATCGTCCTGGTTCTTGGTACGACTTGTTAATTTGTCTTTCTGTTGCCAACGAGGTTGGCGGAAGTCCCAAGTATTATTTTTTTCATGTTTCATTAACTTACTATTAAAGAATCTGTACCACACAAGCATTTAACTGATTATTTTGACATCAACTGCATGAATTATTGTACAATTATCCTATCAAATGGGCGACCTACCTAATCTACATTTGGACATGATGGCAGACAGTCAATTTTATCAGTTATGAACTTCGTGGTTCCCATTTGAATCGATTAATGGGACAACCATTGGTTGACCGGCACTTAACGTGTGTGGTCGACCATTTTACGCTCTACAGGTGCAATCAAATTGATGTTTGGATCAATATCTAGCCAGTTTTACTATCAAAGATACACGCAGAATACGCATTTGATTCGACACTTTACTTGTAATTTATTGATATAGCTTTAAAGAATTGATCACTTGATATTTTCGATAAATATTCATATAACGCCTGTCTTTATGGTGTATTTGAAAAATGTACAACATAATTTATTGATATTCGTACTGCCTGTTCATGTCAAACTAGTTTTAATACGAAATTTGTACGCCTCCATTACCTTGCTGAAATTTCCAGTAATTCAAGTGGGATATTTTTAAACAAAAACCGTCGAATATTTTCCCAAGATTGTCAAGAGTCGTTATTTACGGCACGAAAGTGTCCCTTTAACCCTCCCGTAAACACACTTTCGTGATGTGCTACGTATCTATGCCACTATTTTTTCTGCAAGTAGCTAAAATATTTTTATTTATTATGATTAATTTTTTACCTCTTTTGCATTTCTTTTGTTTTATTCCAAATAAATGTCATGAATCGTTTAAAGTAAAGAACAGAGAACTGATGAAAATTGGACTTATGATGCTTTTATTCTTCCAAAGGCAGCTGTCGACGAAAAGAGATTAATCTTGACATTATATTCATCTTAATGTTTGTATAGAATTTTGTAATATTCCTTCTTTGTACTGTGTTTAAACCAACACTTTGTAATCTGATGTTAATCAAATTTTTTTCGGTGCTAGTATGTAATATATCCTCCAAAACGACATTAATGGCTATTAGAACTAGGTTTTCAGCAAACACCTGACAAATTTAAGAAATTTATTATGTTATGTCTAATTTGTATTATGTAAATTTAATAGCTTTTTATTAATTTTTCACGGATCTAAAATTACCTCCCGTTGCGCCTGGAGACAACTAGGACACCCACTTTATTTATTTACTTTTATAGCAACATCGTTATGAGGTAAAGTATGTTACCGTACATAAATAACAAAGCTTGTAAACTCTGCAATGGAACGAACATTGTCGGAGGGCTTTAGAAATATGGATACTAAAGAAATTTTAGAAATGGTACCATGCCCACGTTGCATACCATCGGATACCCTTTATTTCTACCTCATTTTACACAATCTACCCGATACAGTGCTTTCGCTGAAAGCTCGCGAATGTTTTCTTTTTTAGAAAAATAGGACAATTTTGGACACTTACCTTAATGGTTGATGGCTCTTCTCTTCTCTTCTCCACCTGAAAAAAAATATATAATACGGTTAAGGAATGGTTCCTATTTTTTTTATTAATAATAATTGCTATAATAATAAGACTTAAAAGTTATTTACTACTTCTTAATATTTTAATTATTGATTTCTCTATCAGAATAGCAATCAACGTAGCCACAACAGAGCCACAATAACTATAACCTTAATACAGTAATTGCTTCTGCAAGTGTTACGCAACCAATTGAAAAAAAAGTGCAGAATAACAAAGTGTACTATACACCCATCTTTAATATTTAGCATTGTATTCGTTTTCTTTTGATGCTCATCGAGACTTGATTGAACTATAATTTCACGCTGTTTGCTCCTCGTGCGAACGAACTAATGTTATCTTAAGTTGCAAGACATTCGTGAATGAATCTTACCATTTTATATGTTGTTAAATGCTTGTTACATTGTTTGTTAGACGTATTATTACCTCGGGCTAAGTACATGTAAGTATTATAATATATAAAAGATTTGGTATACTTTGACGAACAAGGTTATCGTATACTCTTATAGAGAGTTCTACGACGTTTTAGTTAGAATCTGCAAAATTTATCTTTTAATACAAATAACACGATATTATTAAAGCTTAATTACACGTCCATAAAATGATTTAATTGATTTGTCCTAGTTCAACATTGTATTCTTGCAGTGTTACACATGCTTAGTCCTTTGAGCCGGGTAAAAGAATTACAGCCCGAGCGAGCGCTTGAAAATAAGTAGAAATTTAATATTATTCTTTAATATAAATAAATTTATGTTTGTGTTACATTGAAAGCCAACATACTGAGATTAAATGTAATAAAATGCATTTGAAATCTTTCATGTAGATAACACAGATCAATGGAGCATTGTATTGCCAACAACTAATTAAGCTTAAGATAATAAATGGGTTTAAAGAACGTTTATTTTTAATTTTTTCTTAAAAGATGTAAAGAAAGCGATTGAATCGACGGACACCAATCTTCCTGTAACATCTCCGGTTCTTTTAGGTTCGTTTTAATTTTGAATTTCTGCCACTTTTAGTTCATAATAAAGAATATTGATTAGGCAGTTAGAAGAAGCCGTTAGCTGCCAAGAAGAGGCAACTTTTTTTCTTAATTTTTGCTTAATTATAATTTGCTGCGAGGAGGCTCGAGTCCTTTTCCGGTTAATTAACATTTTGGCATCTCCTAACATAACTCTTGGGTTAATAGTGGGCGCCTCTTGGTTAATATCGGAGCACATTTAATTAGATTCATTCTTATTTCTAGCTAGGTTAATGATTGACAGCCGCGTCAGACCACAAAGCATTCTTCATGATAGAGTTGTAGAACAATAACGCGTGCTGTGGTATAATGGAGTTGATGGATGAAAAAAATAACCATCATTATTATAGTATCTAAACTAGACTCGTAAATAAAAACATGAACAAAAAAATCTTGTTTCTTTGTAATAACACACCGTACTCGCTGTAATCTACTGTAATTCACAAACCATTACGACGATTTTTATGTTTTAAAAAGAAATAACAATTTTTACAAGAATAGTATTTTATTTTTAATTTCCAACCCCTTCACTTCCAACTCTTTACACACAAGGAGTATTTAATTTCTAAGAAATTTCCAAATACCGTCCTGTGCTTTTGCAGCTGCGTTGTTATTGATATGCAAATAGGAGGCCCCTATATGATTATCTGCTGCAAGAAAGCGTAATCAAGTATAATTTTAATTAAAATGTCAAGAGCAGTAATCTCATTTTCAAATACTATGCAGGAACTTTGCATTTTTTTTGTAAAATAGAATTATAATATAATCTGATTATGCTTGGATAAAAGAAATTTTCTTGTCTTCTGTATAGTAGCACTTGAGTGTATTTCTTTGTTTATACCGAAGAGGCTTTCCCGACAAGTATGTTTCCTTTTACGACGGTTATAAAACCACCAAATAAAGCACTAAACATTAGAGATACGTGAGAGAGACTGTTTTATATACGTGTTGAAGGAAAAGAAAAATGACAAAAGCTCGTGATCATAAGTTATATAAAAATTATAAATACACGTTTGAAAACCACACGCTGACAAATCTTGCAGGTTACTTCTGAGGATGCTAACTGCACCTACACCGCTTTTACAACTAACGGTTGTCTAATATTTATTTCTGAAGATGCTCTACGATAGAACTCTGTTCGAACTGTTCTTGTCGTGTATCGCATATTTATTATTATTATTATTGTTATGCAGCTTGGTGGGAAAATATGCCGTCTTTTCATAAAAGTGTGCCGCGAATTGATTGCGTATATTTTATTGGTTATGGTTATTGGAATGTTTTTAATTAAAAATAAATTAAATTCTTTTTCGGCAAATGTTGCTTTTTGATCCCGATTCTGGAAATGATTACAATGTGTGGAAATCCGGTTTACAATGTTGATTAGTCCTGACATCTAGGTTTACATCTGTAACGACGTGTTGGAATGTACACGCGTATACTAATGGATTTTTATTATAATCAATTAATTTATTTCCTCGTGTCACAGATTAAAGATTATCTCCGGCATTTTTATGTTTGTCTGTCCTACTTCTGTTCCATTGAAGGGGAGATAAATCGATATACTGTACAGCTATTTGGTTACCATGTGAACCTATTAGCATTTGTGTTCATTATTTTTCTTTAATTATCACCATGTAATTATTTACTTTTGTTTAATTATCCAAGAAATCATTTAAGCACAGGGTTTTATACAGTTCGGAAACCGTAAGAGATCAAGAAAGTCTTTTTTTGTATTATACACAGTTTTCAGGATTTTTCCAGTATATTCGACGACTTATCAAATCTTGATGGCGCACAGGACTATGCTGCAAATTAATCGTCCCTTCCTTGCTGACGTTTCAAAAAGTCTTAAAAGTCATTAAAATGCAAAACCATGATTTTGGAAAGTAAATATGGATATTAAAATTTCAGTTTATTGAAGTTTCCTTAAATTAATGTAGGTATAGTATTTTAGAAAATCTTGCAGTGAAAGTAAAATTTATGTAATGGATTCAAAAATTTAGTTTGAAATAGAAATTTCCTACTCTGTTTTTGTAAGTGTGTTCTTTGGGGAAGAAAATAATTATGGCTATTAAAAAGTTTGTGATTAATTGGAAAAGTGCTCAGTTATAAATTTCTACACATAGTAAGTACTGTGGGTATTCAAGGATCAAAGCATAGATTATGTAAATATTTTTAGGTGGGTTTGAAATTTATAGTAATAAACGGCATTTTAATCGTCCAAACCCAAATTTAAATGGGATATTTAAAACGCTTCCTTGTGGTTATCCTGTCAAAACCGGTATTGTAAGTTCACCTGAAAAACATGGCGTCTACATAGTTCGCTGACAGATCGAAATAAAATGTCTTTGCTTTCCTGCAGTGCATAAATTATTGCGTTAGTTGGGAATGGGACCACGTGGAGGATTCGCGAATATGTAAAGGACAAATAGCGTGTCATTCCATGAAACGTGTTTTACTGGGAGGTAAATTACACACAATTAACAGATCGCTTTTATACTGCTATTTTTCAATTTTCAGACGTATTTATAATTACTATATATTTTACAAGTGATATTAATGGAGCTTAATAGACTTTCATATCGTGTTACTCAAGCATTAAAAACGTCCAACAATTACATTACTATTTGAAAATTTATTTAACTTCAAGTTGCATATTCTTGGCCACACTGCTGCACGAAGAAAAACCACTTGTTGCTTCTTATCTCTGTAAACCCGTAAAAAGTGTGAAACAGCGAGTGTCAACTACATGCTAACAGGTGGTTCGCCATCAACGGTTCGCTTGCCATATATCTGTCATACCCAGCAATTTGCCTGTCAACAACATTATCTCCCAGATAAGCATAGTGAATTATATTAGGTTACAAACCGACTTTAACAGTTTCAGCACCGCTTGCTTTTCTTTAATTTCTGGGGAGATCTTCAGATAACAGTCAGGTATTTCTGTAAATCAAAATTTTGCTACTCATCACATGGAATTTAGTGACCAGCTCGGTTCCTGATATTGTTTACACCCGAATACCGAACCTTTTGAAGCGCTAATCTGAGCTTTAACAGTTACAGGATTTTTCAGTTACTGCTAGCTATAACTCGGAACGTATTTGTCTCACATTGAAGAAAACTATTAAAAGTATTTTGAAACCCCGGCACGAATTGAAAGCTGAATAAATGTTGTCAATCTAATTTTTCTCATGGACGAAGCCTGATTCTGCATTAAATCTATCGGTTATTTAGGAAAAGATCAATCAAGCATTGAAAACATCAGACGTGATATGAAAACTTGACATTTTAATCATTTCCACTATTTAGAAGACATTCAAAAACTTTATTTTTACCAGTTAATACCTATTTCAGGTTTGATAATAAAGGTCAGTGAATTTTTCTTTCTATTCTTGTAAACTATTTTAATTACGTGGAACCTTGTGCGTAACATGCTATTAGAATTACGATAGGGTTATTAGAGAAGAATCATTATTCTTTGAATTAAACGCTCACTCACTGCCCACTGCGAAAATATTTACAGGCTGTCACAGTCATATTCAAGCCAATAATAACCTGAAAACAAATCTAAACTAATGTTAAACGACAAAACTTTCTTTAATTGAAGCACTTAACATTCCCACTTGAGTGTAATTTATATTCATTACGTCCTAATTTTATTTTTCAGCAAATTTTAACGACTTGCAGGTACGTTAACACCTAAGAAAGAAGAAATAATTAAACTTGCAACATCTGGCAATGTCTCTTTCCTGATGACACGTTTATAAATTTTGATTGTATTTTATGACCAATTCAATTAATTTTTCTAAAATTCTCTTTTTACGATTGAATAAATTGTTTATTAGGACGTGGAAGAAGACTTGTCACGGAATTTATAATGAACCATAGAAGGTTTAAAAATTCAGATTATAAACTATGCCCCAACATTTTTACAAAAGCATTTTACTTTCAGTTACGATTAAATTACATTTCCTGATAGATTTATTTGAATGTAATCAATACTACATCCGTTAATTTCATTCTTAATGTGTAGGAAAAATAAATCACAGTAGTGAAAGCGTTTGAGGATTTGAACGTGCGTCGGTCGCTTTCATTTTGCCACTTTTCATTGTTGATTTATTTGGTTATTATAACCGTCAATTTTTTATGCAAGGATCAACTAAAATGCAGGATTTAATGGGCATTGTCCTGATTTTGCTAACGCTTGCGTATTCAAATTAATTAATATCCAAACCTGTTTGCATCTTTAAGAAATTAATTTTCTAGGTGTGACTTATCGAAATTTGATATTTGTCAAAAACAAGTTAGAACCAATGTTGCATTTAATTGAGAGTCGTAGTAAAAGCTGCGTGTGTTAGAATTTTAAGAAAATTAGTCTCAAAGTTATTCCAAAATCAGCTATAAAAAATAATCAAAACCTATAAATTTGTTCAGAAAGTGTACGATTGCTGCTTTAATTATTTTTTTATACGTCCCCAAACATAATGCAAGAAAAATGTCGATTTCGCCCACTTGTGGTTTATTTCCAGTTTGTTAAAAATAAGATTTGTTTCCTGAGACCAATTAATACTAATTCGAGAGAAAAATAAGCTTTGGTATGGTACGTCCTACGGTCGTGTTTTTTGAAAGCCGCAGCAAAGCTATTCATTAGAAGTTCACATTATACGGTTATGAGAAACCCACAATTTGTTGCAGTTCTCGATAGTAAATTGGATTCCTTAACCGTATTGAATTTCTCCGTGAACTTTAGAGCGGCACGAATCGAATCAAATTTAGATTTATCGGCCTACTTTATCGCGATTTAGATAGCCACGACTTCTATCTGATAATCGAGATCTATATCGCGCCTCACTTCTATAAAATAGAATTGTATATGTTATGTGTAGGAAGGTATAATAGTTGCCAGGAAAACAACTCCACTTTATAATCGTTTGCTTTTTCTTTACAATAAATAACGGTTCTGAATGCACAAACGTTCAGAATTAGTCGGCAGTAAGGCTTATTATTCTGCAATTTATTTAATTCCCAACTTTAATAGCTAGTAATTGCGATGTTAGTTAAGATTAAGCTTCACGCTCTGTTTTACTAACATTTTGTCCGTTGAGGAATGGATTTGAACTACTTGAAGGGTAATAACTTCCCTTCCCAAAGAGGTTTTTTCTACCTGCAGATCTTTTCGGGTAATTCAAGACATTACAATTTTGTTCAAAATCTTCGCGGTAGATTTAAAGGTCTTGATTTGAGATAAGTGTGACACACTAAACATTTAAGCATGAAATTCTTGATTTTGACTTTAACGTTTCCGGTTGGGTACCTACCGTAAAAGTTGCAGATTGCATCACTGTTCGCAATGGTTGCTACCGTGTCGATTAATTCTTTAGTATTTTTTTGAATTTGGCTTCCGGAGAAACGCTATCGCAGGCTAAAAAGCAAAAAGGCAGGAAAAGTTATAGTACTTTAGAATAATCCGCTTCTAGAAGAAGTAGCTACTGTGACGATTTCAGACTTTTTGACTTTTAGAATGGGCGATAGAAAGAAATACTGTGCTGTTGTGATGACTTCTTCAAACTTATTTGGGGTTTAAATTGTAAGGACTATGAAATCCTTTATTAATGTTGCAAAGTATGGCAAATAATTGTATATCTTGTGTGTATTTCCTTTCTTATCATTTATGTGATGTGCACGGCGTGAGCTTAACGAGCTCACAACAGGAAGATCTGACAGTGACACGCGTGGAATATGCACACAATGGATGAAAGAATTTCTTAACACGTGATTGTCACTCTGCATTATATTTGATTGTGACCGTTATTGTGCGAGAATAGGTTGTTGGCATAAATATTATGACAGCTTGAGTAGGAGGATGTTAGTTAGTACATGATGTGAATGAATCTCCTTTTTACAAATTTTAAAATTGAAAACACTAGGTACTGAAAAATTTAAGAATCTAATTAGTTTTAATTTTCTAGTTGAAACAGAAAAAAATCTTGGATTAGTGTGCTCTAAATTTCTATAAAATAATTATGTCGACGTGTAAAATTATCACAGAAATTGATGGATGGGAACGAATTAACCAAGTAATTTGATTACTAACTTTCTATAAATACACATTTCTCGTAAACATTTTCAGTAGATAAGAACATTTTTAAGTTCCAGTAAGATTCTAGCGAAGTAATAACAATTATAGACCTTCGTTCATTTCTAATGTTCCGAGGGAAAAGTCTACGGGTTTCAGAATTAAGCAAGTTACAAAGAGACCCTGAAACTGGTTTTTTTTTGCAGAACAATGGCAAGCAGAATGAATTATTCCTTGTTTGTTGGAACTAACATTAATATTTAGATCCAATGGGAATTTTTACTATTAGTCGTAAGGCTATATTTCCACCCAATCACCGGTTAACTGATAAGATATGAATTACGACTTCAGATAGAGCGTTAATGAATCGCATCTCCCTTGCAGTAGCAGTTGATCGTTTTCGGTGCGTTAGTATACTGTATATTGTGAATCAAAATTTTTGGATAATTATTCGTCCGTACCAAGATTTTGTGTTAGAAAAGTTCTTGGATAGGTAAGTGAAACTCACACCTAAACGTTTCCAGTGTTTGCGTTAAAAATATTATTGATTTATAGCAAAGTAGATAACATAATTCACTTTGATTAACCCATAACAAATCTGGAACGCAATAAACAGCATTTCTTAATATCAAAGAGCAACAGAAAAGTCGTGAAATGGTTTTTCTTTTGAACCTTTACAGGCACGCCTGTTTTGCAAATAACCTTAATATTTAGCATTTTCATAGCAGAATATTAATGTCTGTTTACTGAAAATTTATGGCCTATATAAACAAGAGTCGATAAATAGATCCATTGAGTTACGCCGTAGTGTACACAGTATTCTCTCCACCTACTTACAATGTAATAGAAACCTTGCATCTTGTACTAACCACAATTACGGGTAGGTATCATAATTTATCTCGACCAGGGTGGCATTACTGGCAACACCCATTTTTAATTATAAACAAGGACATAAATTAAGATCGTATACGCGAAGAGGAGAATTGATTGTTGCCATGAACTTTGACGAAGACGTAATATATTTATTTTTTCTTTATAATAATAATTTCGCCAAATGGTAGGTAGATAATGTTTCTTTTCTAAAACCCAATTAAATAATAAATGGTTTCAATTTTTTTTCTAATTCATCGTCTTAATAGACATGTCAAAATTGTAAAATTAATCGCTGCAATCAAATTAATTTAAAAATGTATGTGTATACGAATATAAATGGATCTGTACCTAAAGTAGATTTACAAAATCTGATCCGATATATCACGTTGATGGTTTCACATCGAGACTATCAAATATCCAGTTGATTATAAATTACTGTTATTTGTTGCAACTGTCAAATTTGTCCAGGATATTGAATATTATAACCTCCACCTCTGTTACAAATCTGTCCAGCCTTGTATAAGTCCTTTTAAAACAAGCTTAAAATGTTTCATTATATTTTCCGTGTCTCGACTCCCAGCTTCTTGACATTTGACTTTCTTATAGGATGTAGGACTATAATTTGGTTTAAAATTTTATCTTTCTACTATCCCTGTCCCTTTTTCAAAACCAGACCCTTATTGTTGAAGAGTTGTAGTAGTAGTACTAATTTACATTTCTTCGAATATTCATAATTGTTTATACTTTATCGGTTCTTATAAGAAATTAAGTAGTTCATCATAAATCTTTTTAGGAGATAAATTGAAAAATATTTTAA
Source organism: Hemicrepidius hirtus (assembly GCA_963082805.1). Classification (NCBI taxonomy): domain Eukaryota; kingdom Metazoa; phylum Arthropoda; class Insecta; order Coleoptera; family Elateridae; genus Hemicrepidius; species Hemicrepidius hirtus. Next base: position 31,992,165 of record OY720165.1, read on the forward strand.
CTACGGACTAAAAATGATAATAACATTTATTATTGTCTAAAGTAATCTTTTGGTCCAAAGTTTACTAATAATATAACGAGGTTCATTATGCGTACCTCATAATAATTATATTATTAACAACAAATTAATAAGTAAACAATTGTTTAATTCCATTATAAGTAACGGTTAAGGTCTTTATTCATTTTCTAATTTATTTGCCTGTTAGGGCTATTCTAAAAAAAATGTTTAATTGAAAAATCATGACCGCGCGTATACAAACATTACAAGTTTAGCTCCAAAAATGTAGACTGCAACAGCATATTATTAAGCTCGTTGCAGCATTACATCCAAGTTAATCAAAAATTAAAAGACTTTAACCTCTTCGTGCTCTATCTCTTATCATTATTTCGCAACAGGAGTTGCATGCATCTTATGTATGGCTAATTATACTCAAGACGTATTGAATTATTGCTTCCGATTTAATATTCCATATGCTTCCAATGCAGCTTTGCGTCTACGCGAGTTTTTTTTATTCGTATTATTTATTATAGCAAACTGGAGAACATGTAATGTAAAGTTATGGAATGTTTTTTTTGTATGAGTTCACCAACAGATACTAATTAGATACGGAAAGCTAATTAATGGCTTCATTAAGAAAACTTGTGGTCGTGTTTATTGCCGTTAGGAAAACCTGCCCCAACCTCGGATTCTGTTTCCTTTTTTTTTAATAATTTATTTATCCTGGAAATTTAATTATTATTAATTTTGTGTAATAACAAGTCCTCTCAGTTTAAAATAAAATAATCTGTTAATAGAAAAGTGTAAGATATAAATTTTCTTCTTTGTTCCCGGGATTGTAAACGTTGTTAGAAAGAGAAATTTTAAATACAGAATACAAGTCGCGTTTCTTCAAGCACAAATAAACTGCAAGCATATCGTGTAATAAATCTTAGCTTATGATTAATTTCTTCACGGTTACACTATTACATATATTGCTTGCATTCTGTTACCGTTCGTTGCATATACGGGTGAAATGCGCCACACTCTCAGTATGTAATTTGTCTTTGAAATTTATGATGCACTACTAGCGATTCTTTAACGTTTCGTTACGCCGAAGACCATAAATCCCTACATCTTCTTGTTTCCTTAAATGATTCCCTGTATAATTAATAGGATAACCGCACATCATACTTCATCATCTAGTCTTAGATTCTACATAATAAAAGCAAACTAACTTTTCAATCCCAAACAAAACAAGAATATTTTCCAAGTCTTTACAAATACCGCTTAACTTTCGACTTACGTAAGCGTTAATGTAAACTTAATTGAATTTTCAATCAATAATATACGCAACGTATGATTGACACGTATATTTGAATGTATGGATTTTTAAATTATTGTTGTAGATATTTTGACGCCACCTCTTTCAAGTTGTAGGCTGTTTTCTTGAAGTATGCTCCTCCTTTGTCAGTAACATTTAAAACCAATTTTATAAGAGTCCTTGTTCTTAAATATTTTTCAATTAATCTTTCAATTCACCTTGGAAAAATATCAATTTGTTAAAAGAAAAGAATCGTAGAGGTTACAGCTTGCACCAAAATATAACCCTTACATTATTTTATTAAAAAAGAAGCAGGTCATGTACTGTTGGTTCTCGGAGTCCTCCCCAGAATTCAGGGGGGTCGCCAGATATCCGTGAAAAAATATTAATACCTTCATCATGATCATGTTGGAGCCCCAAACTACTACATTTTCGACTCGAATTCGACTTTAAAACTTTGCCAATTGCTTTGCATTTAATTATAAAAATAGGAGCTACTCGGTTTGGAATTTTATTTAAAAAAATAGAAGAGAGATTGAATCTAGCCAATCATAAACATTTTTTAAGCCTTCAGCAAATCACTCACGTGCTATAAAATGCGGATATTAGATTTTCCCTTGGCGATCCGTGATAAATCACTTAATGCCGTTTTAATCCCGCTGTTCACTGCAAGACAATGTTAATTTATTCATGCCTGTCAGTAGTGATAAATTGAGTGTCCAGTCTCGCAGTTCGGGGTATTAGAATGTTTTACAAGTGGATTATAATCTGTATTAGTTTAAAACAAGTTGTTTTAGTTCGCTTCTTTCGAGTTCGATTGATTGCTGACCCAAAACTTTCGGGTTCTTAATTAAAACCTTTATTTTTCAGTTGCAGGATGGTCTTGGTTCTGAACGGGGTGCTACAAGAGGATTGTCCTCCGGATACTCGATCCCTCTATCACGCTCATCCTGTTTACAGGGAAACCGCTGCACAACTTTTGGCTATCCCTAATAAAGTTATCGGACCTGTAGGACTACTTTATGTACAACAACGAGAATTTGCAGCCACCGTCCCACATGACAGTAAGTTTTTTCATACCTGCGCTTAGATTGTGCACTATTTGATATGAATATTTTATTACAGAAAATGTCAGTATCTTAGGGTCAGATGATGTTACAACGTGTATCATAGTTGTGGTTAGACATTCCGGTAAGTTTTTAAAAACATTTCGTAATCCCTTAAATATTAAGAATTTTATCTCCTAACTGTGATTTCTATTCAAAATAAAAATCTTATGAAAGATTAATTAATCATGTTTACTATTTAATGATAAAATCATGTAAATACTCCTACTTGTCCTTTTTTTCCTTTTATAAATCACTTAAAACTATCAGAATAGTGGAAACTTCGTCGTAGGAGATTTTTGTAAGAACCTTAATGTATTTCCAACTATGCGGTAAAGAAAATAAACATACAATATGATGACCTCCGTATTAGCATATGTTGAAACACAAATAAGCTATTAATAAATTAATTACAACGATAATATGTTATTTTGCAACCCATAAAGCTCATTGGTTTGCATTTATTTAGTTCTAAAAATCTTTGATGATTTTAAACCGTCGTAAATTGAATCCCAAATTTGTAACAGCGCAAAGTATTCGTTTCCAGCTGTTAACAATTAATTAATGTTTTAAATCTAATTAACTTTTAGTTTCGTTCTATGGTTTCGTGTAGTTCACACATTTATTATCAAGTGCCTCTCCCACGCACGCTTGTTCAAAAATGATTAAATTAATGAAACGTAATTTAAGACGAGGTATTGTGTCTTGTGGAGGAGAAATATTTAAAAAAATCTTTGATGCCATATGATAACAAGGCAAGGTAAGCGGTTAATTCGCGGTTTACGCGTATAATTGTAGAGTACGGCTTTGAAATTAGTACCTACAAGCCTTGTCTGGATGAGTAGTATTGAGAAATTAATAAAAAATATTCTTCGCTTGGACAGTCTGGTTTGCTATTATTATTGGTACTTACTATATACTACGTACAGAGTTGGAATTTAATTGGTAGTTTCTTTGGATTTATTCAAAAAATTCAATAAAGGCTTACAGAATTTATGTTAACAATAAATCTTTTAGTTTCTTGGTGATATTTTTACGCTTTATAAAGGGCAAAAGTAAATTTGGGATTTAACATTAAAAAATAAGCCTATAAATCTGTCATTTTGGAATAAGAATCTTGTAGTTGCACCATACATCAAGTTTACAGCATCCAATAATTTAGATGTACGTTGAAGTGATAAACGATAGTAGTTGGTAAAATAACAATACGCCAAGTGGGTTGTAAATCACAATTATATAAAATTCTGCGGTGCGCGAAGGTGTGGTTGTTGGTAAACCATATCGTGAGGTGTACTGATGTGCAATGATGGTTGGAAAAGGATGGTTTACAGTTCCATTTCCATATCTAAAGATTGTATAAAGGCAAAACGCATTAGTTGTCACCGAAGCAATTAACTGTTCTATTGCTATTATTTATTACCATAAGATTAGAATTGCGTGGGTTTCATTACAGCCAAATAATTGGCTTGCTGTGCGGTGGGTACAGTTATTAATTGTATACGGTTGCATTACACCTTCTACATACTTTAATCTATTTACTTAACTAAATCTTGCGCGCAAGCAATATTCTTACAGAACAGTGTCAATTTCTTTTATGGAAAAAATAAGCTACACCCATTTTCTTTTTAATTAACTTAATTGGATACCTAGGATAGTACTCAAATCTGTTTATCCTTTAAAGATGCCATCAGAGGCTCGTGTCACACCGTCTTCCTTAATTACTATCCATTCTTGTAGATAATTAGGCACCTACAAGATAATTTCTAACAATTAAGGCTCGTATTCACAAGCAGGTTTAGTTAACGCGAGGGTTTCATGTCAAAATGAAATTCTTTGGTAGTTTCTTATCGGTTTTGTATTTATTCTAGGTTCTGGAGCTGTCGCTTTAGCACATTTAGATGGATCTGGTACCGACGAAGCCGTTTGCACAATGATACAAAGGGTGCAAGAATTAGCAATGGGTTATCCTGAAGGGCGCATAGAATTACAACTTGTTGGGGGTTTTAGCGATGCACATCATTATTCTGAAGAATTGTTTTATAATATTATGGGTAAGTAAAAAAATTACGAGTCACATTCCATTGCAGTCATTTGTTTTAAACATTCAAGCAATGATTTATTTGTGAACCTATTTGCATATTGAAATAGGCAACGACTTGTGAAGCTTCCAAATGGAATCTGATTTTTTTCTTGTAAGCTTCACAACTCTATTAGATTTTCAACTGACTTGGAGGATACTCATTGCTACCGGCAAATAGTACGTGGTGGTCAAAGGTTGCATGTGATTGATTAAACGTAACTGTGACGGGTTTTCAGGAGTTTATGCTACTGCAAAAAATAAACTTTGATACGTGTTTATTAAATTTTTTTTCAATACCTTTTTTGTTTATATAAACTTAAACGTGGCGCCTTCTTGTACGTTTTTTTAATAGTTTAAAATATTTTTATCCCAGCATGCTTTCATAAATTACCCATGGAAGTGGATCTTACGCTAGCTTGTGTTGGGGAATTAAACACAACAATTCGAGGTGGAATTCATTGGCCAATGGTTTATGGTGTAGGAGTTAATGTAAAGACTGGAGAAATATTCCCTGCTAATTTTCCGGATAAAGGTCCTGATCAGGCACTTCGTTGTGCTAGACATCTTACAGGGCAGGCTCAGGTAAGAAATTTAAACACAAAATTAAGTAGGGGCTATAAAAAATTGTTTCAGGTCTTGGACATTTACGATAGCAATTTAGGATTATTAAGGATAGGACCATTTAATTACGAACCACTTCGAGGTGTTGATTTATGGCTGGAGCAAAGTGATGAATTTATTTTACAGCACCTTTCAACTTCCCCGGAAGTAGAACCTCCACATTTTGTTATGCAGGTATTGTTTCATGATTTTTGTAATTGAACTGTTTTAAGTTTATATAATTTTCAGATAAGAGCCACTTTAAAGTATATTCAAGACAACCAATTCCCGGCAGTTACAGTTTTTCGGGATAATCGTCCGCATTATTTCAGAAGGGATGAACACACAGGAACATGGCAACCTATTCGATATTAGTAGGGACTTATATTTCAGAAAGGAATTGTATATATTTTTTTACAGATTACTGTTATCAATTAATCAATCATTTAAGGTTGTTAATTTTAAAACATTACTAGTTATAAACGATTTAAATTTACAAATAGTAATGTTTTGAAGTTGTAAATACTTGTATGGTAACGCAGATAGAATGTTTAGAAAATTTGTCCACATTTGTACATTATGCAATGAGTTTAGCTTAATATTTGTGTCTCAGGCATTTTATTTTTTGTGTATGAAATAATAATAAATTTCCATATATTAGATTTAAATTTTTTCCGTCCTTATGTTGGTGTTTTATAACATTTATCATAAGGCAAATTATTAACTGCCAGTAACGCAAAACTTTACACATAATAACAAAAATGTCATAAACTTGTTACAAATGCTATATAATATTAGTTAAGTTTGTTAGTTGGGTTGTTGTTATTTAAAACATTAAATTAATAATATTATGCACAATATTATAATTAATGATAATGATAATGTCAAGGACTTTTTAAGACTTGATTGAGATTTTGTAAGGAAGAATATCATCTCAAAACGTGATAATTTGGGTTGATTCTGCTTGTTAATGCAACTACCCCTATTTTTTTTGTTGTACTCTTTTAAGTAACATTTTGTATCCGTTATTACATGTTAATATTAAACTTTTGAGGCATAATGTCGTTTTTATTCTCTTATATGGGCAATGTTTTTAAAACAGTTGTCTTACTTTTTGAAAAACGATTCTGCGAAAGAAAATTTAAAATCTTATTGCTGCCAAACACATTAATTTATTTAATTTAGTCTGCTGAAATTATTTTTTTCTAAAACTTCATGTTCAATTCTCCGAAGTTCTTGCCGAACAAAAAAAATTCAAACTTACAGAAAACTACTTTCAGCGTGAAATTGCTGTAGCTGAAAACAGATAACTACAATTTGTAGAGGGTCGACTATTGACAATATCAAAAGAGGATGCCTTAATGTAACTAGATCTTTAAATCTTTATTTACTAATTACATAAAAAGAATTACGTGTCAAGAAATTCCATATTTTTATTGTTTTTTACAGAAATAGAATGCATTTCCAGTCAAACCTCAAAAGTTATAAAAAGAATCTTACTAAAAGGACATGTTTCTATCATTTATAATACTCTATTACACTTTAGATATCTAAAAATGAATTCCTTTTATGCTATAAGCTTCTCGTTTCATCAATCATAAGATTTTCTAAAAAAATTCAATAAAGACTGGATGAAAAATGCTACAACGTTATGGAAAACGATGAAATATGAGTTCAAAAGTAAATACATGTTCAATTAAGATCTAGTTTATTAAATAAAATTTCTAGTTGCGTATCTTTGTCAAGTAATATTTCTAGAAAACGTAATAAATGAAAATTAAAAAAAAAAGACGGTTATTAAAAAAATTCGTCAAGCAACTTTGAGTTTCAGAAGAAAATTGAATATTGAAATATTTAGAGTGAACTAGTACCTACACAGATTTAATTTAGTTTTCTTTAGTTTCCAATATTGTCAAGCAAAAGTACGTAAATAAAGGTAATTATTGCTTTGATTTAATTTTTATTGCTTCATTTCCAACGGCTACAAAGTAGTTTCGAGGTTTTGAAGTCCTGAAAACGTAAAAGCTTCATTTACAATCAGAATGCCTTCAAAGCTGTTTTGCTGAAAAATGGCAACTGTGTACCTTTATAGGAAGCCTAATTACCACTCGTGTGTAATTAATACGTCTGTGATAAATTTCGAACACGTCTGGCATTCCGGAAGAGCTGTTTCAAACTATTCTAATTCTCTTGATCATTCGTTTGGATAAAACGCAAAATTTAATACCAGCTCACTGCAAGGTTTTAGTTTTATAGTTTATAAGTATGACGTATCACAAAAATTGGAAGATTAAAGGTCGTTACGTGATCAGAAAAACAAGAATTCAATCGCTACGCTCCTATTTTGTATACTTCCTTGTTTCTTTCATTTACTAATGTACTTGAAACGACACGGGTAGAACATTGAGACAGGAACTTGTAATTAAATCACGCCACAACAATCCCCAGGGTTTCAGAAACTTCCTTCTGCAAGGATTTCAATAATTATTCACTCCTCGCAAAATTAATAACGTCTGTTGAAATTCGATCTAATCGTTCTTTTAATGTCCTGTCATTAAATATCTAATAAAGAAATTGTTTACGGAAAGGAAAAATTTATTATTTTCCTGGAAATTATTTCCCTAAAATTTAAAAATCGTGTGGAAGTTGCACGTCTAGCTTCTATAATAACCCTGCATGATTAATTAACACGTTTTGGTCTGGTAGTGCCCAAAATAATAAATCAAAATAACAGACCCGACATTTATCATCAAATATTATAGTACCGTTTCTACATAACTAAAGACTATAACTCAAAATGAGGAATCCTTATCACAACACAATATGCAATTATTGTTCATTCCCTTCTAGTTACAGAAAAAGAAGTTATACTGAGGTTACAAGTTATTTTAATATAGCAATATATTGTTCAGTAAAGCATGTAGCCAAGAGACTTTACTTGGATGATAATGAAAGCCATTAAAACCAACCAGAAAATTAGCAGAAATAATCAACTTAATCAGAGGATCTGCGTTACCATCTGAAAAGATACATAAGTTAGGAAATACTTTAATTAACATTCATAAAGAAAATGTAATATTTTAAATTACCCCTGAAGTTTGTCAAAGTTTCCATAAGATTAATTTGTTTAATTACAGATTCTTCTTTCTTCAGGGTCAAAAGAAAGTTTCATATAAATGTATCAAATACCAAAAAAATCTCAATGCAAAAGCGGTTGGAGCTATTTGTAACTTCCAGTACATTAAGTTTACAACTTTACACGTCGAGCAAACTCGTATCAAGTCGTAGAGCTAATCCGTGTAAAGCTTTCAGGATATCTGTAGTAACTTCTACGGGGTAAAGTTCTTTTGTGGTTCTAAGACGGCATTGTTAAGATTATGTACGTTTTAATAAAACTCGTTTATTAAATATTTTATTATGTTACCGCGTTTATGTCATATACTAATGTAGGTACCTACAATAAATTCTTGTCACTGACAAGTCAGAACTAAATGGCAAACATCAAACTGCGAACATAAAAACGACACCCGGTAACTTGTTATATTTACTTTCGTCACTAGAGACTAAAGTTAACGTTATGGGGTTATCTATAACTATAAACGGAATTGTTGTTTTCGCTTGAGGTATTTCGACCGATATATTTTCGTATGAAAAGGTTTTTCTAAATATAAATTTAGTGATTCAATCTTTATAAAAGTTTTAATCAAGTGTTCGGACGAAGATGACAAAATCAGAATTGAAAACTTTTTTAATAACTTTCTTCTAGAGTTTGATAATAAATCAATTTATAATTCAAGTCAAGATGGAATTATACAGTTGAAATTGAATTTTTGTCCGTGCACACATTTTACCTGTTCTATTAAATTTAAATAAACTTTGTAAATTAAGTGTTAACCTAGTTTGTGTAATAGAGTTGTTGTGGACTAAACATGCTGTCGGATACAGATCTCAATCGTTGCAAACCATTAAACTTTGGTAAAAGCCCCGCCAGCTAGTACCTACACATACCTTTCCGATATCGTTAGAAAAGTCCCAGAATATAATTTGAAATCTATACACTTGAAAATTTGCGACCCATCCTTCCCGATCTGATTGGAACATTTTCAGAAAATGTTCAGAAATAGTTTAAATTAAACTGTTACTTATAACTTTCTTGTTATTCAATTTTCATGAAAAGTTTACTGCAAAGAAAATCATATTTTGATGCCCTCTAGCTGTCCTTTCAGTTTCCTTCGTACGTTAGAATGCACCCTGTATAAGATGACATTTAAGTGTCAAGTTTTAGCTTACACTAATTCATTTTATGTTAAATTCACGTAAATTGTGCTATTCGTTCTAAACTTTCAGACGTACCAGCATAAATTACGTCTTAAATGACAATAACAAAATAACTCATGTAGATACTGAAGTAATATAGGTATAAAAAGAAATGAATGCAGGATTTTATTGAAAAATCGCTTTCACAGAATTCCGTTCCAAAGCAAAAATAATAAATGCATCAAATATGAGTAGTAGTTATACCAAAAAAATAAATCAAGCATCATAATAATATAATCATAAATCAATTATAACAAGACTAAACCTTAGTTTTAAGTTGCAGACTTACATCTTTTAACCTATCACTATCTGTATTTAAATTGGATTTTCTACTCATTACTGCTATAACACTTTGGTAGTTTTTAGGTTTCATGTGTTTACCAGCTGCATTTTTTACTTCAGCGTACGGGACAATAAAAATCCACCCTCTTGTAGTTTGAATGTCTGTCAAATCTCTTGGTCCATTCTTTATTACATCTTTCGAAGGTGTTGTATTTTTAGCTATTACTGGGTTTGTAGTCAGTGATTGTTTACTGGTAATACTGGAGCTAACAGTCACTTTTTTAAGGGATGTTTTTTGGGAATACGTAGTTGTGGTTCTTGTGGTAAGAGTACTATGGTTGGTGGTAATTGGATTCGTCGTTAGTGCGGTTGTCTGTTGGAAACCAATCGTTGATAGAGTTGCTTTAATAGAAATTCGATTTGTAGTCGCTGGGTTTAGGATTACTGGAGAGAATTTTGGGGTTACTTTCGTGGTAATTCGATTCGTAGTAACTGGTTTTTGACTTGCTGGAGTTGGTTTTGGGGTAGGTAACGTTCTAGGGGTTGCCTTCGTGGTGATTGGATTCGTAGTCACTGGTTTATTAGTTGGATGAGTTGGTTTTGGGGTAGGTAAAGTTTTAGGGGTTGCCTTCGTGGTGATTGGATTCGTAGTCACTGGTTTATTAGTGGGATGAGTTGGTTTTGGGGTAGGTAAAGTTTTAGGGGTTGCCTTCGTGGTGACTGGATTGGTAGTTACTGGTTTATTAGTTGGATGAGTTGGTTTTGGGGTAGGTAAAGTTCTAGGGGTTACTTTCGTGGTGATTCGATTCGCAGTCATTGGTTTATTAGTTGGGCGAGTTGCTTTTGGGGTAGGTAAAGTTTTAGGGGTTACTTTCGTGGTGATTCGATTCGTAGTCACTGGTTTATTAGTTGGATGAGTTGGTTTTGGGGTAGGTAAAGTTTTAGGGGTTGCCTTCGTGGTGATTGGATTGGTAGATACTGGTTTATTAGTAGGATGAGTTGGTTTTGGGGTAGGTAAAGTTCTAAGGGTTACTTTCGTGGTGATTCGATTCGTAGTCACTGGTTTATTAGTTGTATGAGTTGGTTTTGGGGTAGGTAAAGTTCTAGGGGTTGCTTTCGTGGTGATTCGATTCGTAGTCACTGGTTTATTAGTTGGATGAGTTGGTTTTGGGGTAGGTAAAGTTTTAGGGGTTGCCTTCGTGGTGATTGAATTGGTAGTTACTGGTTTATTAGTTGGATGAGTTGGTTTTGGGGTAGGTAAAGTTCTAGGGGTTACTTTCGTGGTGATTCGATTCGTAGTCACTGGTTTATTAGTTGGGTGAGTTGCTTTTGGGGTAGGTAAAGTTTTAGGGGTTACTTTCGTGGTGATTCGATTCGTAGTCACTGGTTTATTAGTTGGATGAGTTGGTTTTGGGGTAGGTAAAGTTCTAGGGGTTACTTTCGTGGTGATTCGATTCGTAGTCACTGGTTTATTAGTTGGATGAGTTGCTTTTGGGGTAGGTAAAGTTTTAGGGGTTACTTTCGTGGTGATTCGATTCGTAGTCACTGGTTTATTAGTTGGATGAGTTGGTTTTGGGGTAGGTAAAGTTCTAGGGGTTGCTTTCGTGGTGATTCGATTCGTAGTCACTGGTTTATTAGTTGGATGAGTTGGTTTTGGGGTAGGTAAAGTTCTAGGGGTTGCTTTCGTGGTGATTCGATTCGTAGTCACTGGTTTATTAGTTGGATGAGTTGGTTTTGGGGTAGGTAAAGTTCTAGGGGTTGCTTTCGTGGTGATTCGATTCGTAGTCACTGGTTTATTAGTTGGATGAGTTGGTTTTGGGGTAGGTAAAGTTCTAGGGGTTACTTTCGTGGTGATTCGATTCGTAGTCACTGGTTTATTAGTTGGATGAGTTGCTTTTGGGGTAGGTAAAGTTTTAGGGGTTACTTTCGTGGTGATTCGATTCGTAGTCACTGGTTTATTAGTTGGATGAGTTGGTTTTGGGGTAGGTAAAGTTCTAGGGGTTACTTTCGTGGTGATTCGATTCGTAGTCACTGGTTTATTATTTGGGTGAGTTGGTTTTGGGGTAGGTAAAGTTTTAGGGGTTACTTTCGTGGTGATTCGATTCGTAGTCACTGGTTTATTAGTTGGATGAGTTGGTTTTGGGGTAGGTAAAGTTTTAGGGGTTGCCTTCGTGGTGATTGGATTCGTAGTCACTGGTTTATTAGTGGGATGAGTTGGTTTTGGGGTAGGTAAAGTTCTAGGGGTTGCCTTCGTGGTGATTGGATTCGTAGTCACTGGTTTATTAGTGGGATGAGTTGGTTTTGGGGTAGGTAAAGTTCTAGGGGTTACTTTCGTGGTGATTCGATTCGTAGTCACTGGTTTATTAGTTGGGTGAGTTGCTTTTGGGGTAGGTAAAGTTCTAGGGGTTACTTTCGTGGTGATTCGATTCGTAGTCACTGGTTTATTAGTTGGGTGAGTTGCTTTTGGGGTAGGTAAAGTTCTAGGGGTTGCCTTCGTGGTGATTGGATTCGTAGTCACTGGTTTATTAGTGGGATGAGTTGGTTTTGGGGTAGGTAAAGTTCTAGGGGTTGCCTTCGTGGTGATTGGATTCGTAGTCACTGGTTTATTAGTGGGATGAGTTGGTTTTGGGGTAGGTAAAGTTCTAGGGGTTACTTTCGTGGTGATTCGATTCGTAGTCACTGGTTTATTAGTTGGGTGAGTTGCTTTTGGGGTAGGTAAAGTTCTAGGGGTTACTTTCGTGGTGATTCGATTCGTAGTCACTGGTTTATTAGTTGGGTGAGTTGCTTTTGGGGTAGGTAAAGTTTTAGGGGTTACTTTCGTGGTGATTCGATTCGTAGTCACTGGTTTATTAGTTGGGTGAGTTGCTTTTGGGGTAGGTAAAGTTTTAGGGGTTGCCTTCGTGGTGATTGAATTGGTAGTTACTGGTTTATTAGTTGGATGAGTTGGTTTTGGGGTAGGTAAAGTTCTAGGGGTTACTTTCGTGGTGATTCGATTCGTAGTCACTGGTTTATTAGTTGGATAAATTGGTTTTGGGGTAGGTAAAGTTTTAGGGGTTGCCTTCGTGGTGATTGAATTGGTAGTTACTGGTTTATTAGTTGGATGAGTTGGTTTTGGGGTAGGTAAAGTTCTAGGGGTTGCCTTCGTGGTGATTGGATTCGTAGTCACTGGTTTATTAGTGGGATGAGTTGGTTTTGGGGTAGGTAAAGTTCTAGGGGTTGCCTTCGTGGTGATTGGATTCGTAGTCACTGGTTTATTAGTGGGATGAGTTGGTTTTGGGGTAGGTAAAGTTCTAGGGGTTACTTTCGTGGTGATTCGATTCGTAGTCACTGGTTTATTAGTTGGGTGAGTTGCTTTTGGGGTAGGTAAAGTTCTAGGGGTTACTTTCGTGGTGATTCGATTCGTAGTCACTGGTTTATTAGTTGGGTGAGTTGCTTTTGGGGTAGGTAAAGTTTTAGGGGTTACTTTCGTGGTGATTCGATTCGTAGTCACTGGTTTATTAGTTGGGTGAGTTGCTTTTGGGGTAGGTAAAGTTTTAGGGGTTGCCTTCGTGGTGATTGAATTGGTAGTTACTGGTTTATTAGTTGGATGAGTTGGTTTTGGGGTAGGTAAAGTTCTAGGGGTTACTTTCGTGGTGATTCGATTCGTAGTCACTGGTTTATTAGTTGGATAAATTGGTTTTGGGGTAGGTAAAGTTTTAGGGGTTGCCTTCGTGGTGATTGAATTGGTAGTTACTGGTTTATTAGTTGGATGAGTTGGTTTTGGGGTAGGTAAAGTTCTAGGGGTTACTTTCGTGGTGATTCGATTCGTAGTCACTGGTTTATTAGTTGGGTGAGTTGCTTTTGGGGTAGGTAAAGTTTTAGGGGTTACTTTCGTGGTGATTCGATTCGTAGTCACTGGTTTATTAGTTGGATGAGTTGGTTTTGGGGTAGGTAAAGTTCTAGGGGTTACTTTCGTGGTGATTCGATTCGTAGTCACTGGTTTATTAGTTGGATGAGTTGGTTTTGGGGTAGGTAAAGTTCTAGGGGTTGCTTTCGTGGTGATTCGATTCGTAGTCACTGGTTTATTAGTTGGATGAGTTGGTTTTGGGGTAGGTAAAGTTCTAGGGGTTACTTTCGTGGTGATTCGATTCGTAGTCACTGGTTTATTAGTTGGATGAGTTGGTTTTGGGGTAGGTAAAGTTCTAGGGGTTACTTTCGTGGTGATTCGATTCGTAGTCACTGGTTTATTAGTTGGGTGAGTTGGTTTTGGGGTAGGTAAAGTTTTAGGGGTTGCCTTCGTGGTGATTGGATTCGTAGTCACTGGTTTATTAGTTGGGTGAGTTGCTTTTGGGGTAGGTAAAGTTCTAGGGGTTGCCTTCGTGGTGATTGGATTCGTAGTCACTGGTTTATTAGTGGGATGAGTTGGTTTTGGGGTAGGTAAAGTTCTAGGGGTTGCCTTCGTGGTGATTGGATTCGTAGTCACTGGTTTATTAGTGGGATGAGTTGGTTTTGGGGTAGGTAAAGTTCTAGGGGTTGCCTTCGTGGTGATTGGATTGGTAGTTACTGGTTTATTAGTTGGATGAGTTGGTTTTGGGGTAGGTAAAGTTCTAGGGGTTACTTTCGTGGTGATTCGATTCGTAGTCACTGGTTTATTAGTTGGGTGAGTTGCTTTTGGGGTAGGTAAAGTTTTAGGGGTTACTTTCGTGGTGATTCGATTCGTAGTCACTGGTTTATTAGTTGGGTGAGTTGCTTTTGGGGTAGGTAAAGTTTTAGGGGTTACTTTCGTGGTAATTCGATTCGTAGTCACTGGTTTATTAGTTGGATGAGTTGGTTTTGGGGTAGGTAAATTTCTAGGGGTTGCTTTCGTGGTGATTCGATTCGTAGTCACTGGTTTATTAGTTGGATGAGTTGCTTTTGGGGTAGGTAAAGTTTTAGGGGTTACTTTCGTGGTGATTCGATTCGTAGTCACTGGTTTATTAGTTGGGTGAGTTGCTTTTGGGGTAGGTAAAGTTCTAGGGGTTGCTTTCGAGGTGATTCGATTCGTAGTTACTGGTTTATTAGTTGGATGAGTTGGTTTTGGGGTAGGTAAAGTTCTAGGGGTTACTTTCGTGGTGATTCGATTCGTAGTCACTGGTTTATTAGTTGGATGAGTTGGTTTTGGGGTAGGTAAAGTTCTAGGGGTTGCTTTCGAGGTGATTCGATTCGTAGTTACTGGTTTATTAGTTGGATGAGTTGCTTTTGGGGTAGGTAAAGTTTTAGGGGTTGCCTTCGTGGTGATTGGATTGGTAGTTACTGGTTTATTAGTTGGATGAGTTGGTTTTGGGGTAGGTAAAGTTCTAGGGGTTGCTTTCGTGGTGATTCGATTCGTAGTCACTGGTTTATTAGTTGGATGAGTTGGTTTTGGGGTAGGTAAAGTTCTAGGGGTTGCTTTCGTGGTGATTCGATTCGTAGTCACTGGTTTATTAGTTGGATGAGTTGGTTTTGGGGTAGGTAAAGTTTTAGGGGTTGCCTTCGTGGTGATTGGATTGGTAGTTACTGGTTTATTAGTTGGATGAGTTGGTTTTGGGGTAGGTAAAGTTCTAGGGGTTGCTTTCGTGGTGATTCGATTCGTAGTCACTGGTTTATTAGTTGGATGAGTTGGTTTTGGGGTAGGTAAAGTTTTAGGGGTTGCCTTCGTGGTGATTGGATTGGTAGTTACTGGTTTATTAGTTGGATGAGTTGGTTTTGGGGTAGGTAAAGTCCTAGGGGTTACTTTCGTGGTGATTCGATTCGTAGTCACTGGTTTATTAGTTGGATGAGTTGGTTTTGGGGTAGGTAAATTTCTAGGGGTTGCTTTCGTGGTGATTCGATTCGTAGTCACTGGTTTATTAGTTGGATGAGTTGCTTTTGGGGTAGGTAAAGTTTTAGGGGTTACTTTCGTGGTGATTCGATTCGTAGTCACTGGTTTATTAGTTGGGTGAGTTGCTTTTGGGGTAGGTAAAGTTCTAGGGGTTGCTTTCGAGGTGATTCGATTCGTAGTTACTGGTTTATTAGTTGGATGAGTTGGTTTTGGGGTAGGTAAAGTTCTAGGGGTTACTTTCGTGGTGATTCGATTCGTAGTCACTGGTTTATTAGTTGGATGAGTTGGTTTTGGGGTAGGTAAAGTTCTAGGGGTTGCTTTCGAGGTGATTCGATTCGTAGTTACTGGTTTATTAGTTGGATGAGTTGGTTTTGGGGTAGGTAAAGTTTTAGGGGTTACTTTCGTGGTGATTCTATTCGTAGTTACTGGTTTATTAGTTGGATGAGTTGGTTTTGGGGTAGGTAAAGTTCTAGGGGTTACTTTCGTGGTGATTCGATTCGTAGTCACTGGTTTATTAGTTGGATGAGTTGCTTTTGGGGTAGGTAAAGTTCTAGGGGTTGCTTTCGAGGTGATTCGATTCGTAGTTACTGGTTTATTAGTTGGATGAGTTGCTTTTGGGGTAGGTAAAGTTTTAGGGGCTGCCTTCGTGGTGATTGGATTGGTAGTTACTGGTTTATTAGTTGGATGAGTTGGTTTTGGGGTAGGTAAAGTTTTAGGGGTTGCCTTCGTGGTGATTGGATTGGTAGTTACTGGTTTATTAGTTGGATGAGTTGGTTTTGGGGTAGGTAAAGTTCTAGGGGTTGCTTTCGTGGTGATTCGATTCGTAGTCACTGGTTTATTAGTTGGATGAGTTGGTTTTGGGGTAGGTAAAGTTCTAGGGGTTGCTTTCGTGGTGATTCGATTCGTAGTCACTGGTTTATTAGTTGGATGAGTTGGTTTTGGGGTAGGTAAAGTTTTAGGGGTTGCCTTCGTGGTGATTGGATTGGTAGTTACTGGTTTATTAGTTGGATGAGTTGGTTTTGGGGTAGGTAAAGTTCTAGGGGTTGCTTTCGTGGTGATTCGATTCGTAGTCACTGGTTTATTAGTTGGATGAGTTGGTTTTGGGGTAGGTAAAGTTTTAGGGGTTGCCTTCGTGGTGATTGGATTGGTAGTTACTGGTTTATTAGTTGGATGAGTTGGTTTTGGGGTAGGTAAAGTCCTAGGGGTTACTTTCGTGGTGATTCGATTCGTAGTCACTGGTTTATTAGTTGGATGAGTTGGTTTTGGGGTAGGTAAAGTTCTAGGGGTTGCCTTCGTGGTGATTCGATTCGTAGTCACTGGTTTATTAGTTGGATGAGTTGGTTTTGGGGTAGGTAAAGTTCTAGGGGTTGCTTTCGAGGTGATTCGATTCGTAGTTACTGGTTTATTAGTTGGATGAGTTGGTTTTGGGGTAGGTAAAGTTTTAGGGGTTACTTTCGTGGTGATTCTATTCGTAGTCACTGGTTTATTAGTTGGATGAGTTGGTTTTGGGGTAGGTAAAGTTCTAGGGGTTGCTTTCGTGGTGATTCGATTCGTAGTCACTGGTTTATTAGTTGGGTGAGTTGCTTTTGGGGTAGGTAAAGTTTTAGGGGTTGCCTTCGTGGTGATTGAATTGGTAGTTACTGGTTTATTAGTTGGATGAGTTGGTTTTGGGGTAGGTAAAGTTCTAGGGGTTACTTTCGTGGTGATTCGATTCGTAGTCACTGGTTTATTAGTTGGGTGAGTTGCTTTTGGGGTAGGTAAAGTTGTAGGGGTTACTTTCGTGGTGATTCGATTCGTAGTCACTGGTTTATTAGTTGGGTGAGTTGCTTTTGGGGTAGGTAAAGTTTTAGGGGTTGCTTTCGTGGTGATTCTATTCGTAGTCACTGGTTTATTAGTTGGATGAGTTGGTTTTGGGGTAGGTAAAGTTCTAGGGGTTGCTTTCGTGGTGATTCGATTCGTAGTCACTGGTTTATTAGTTGGGTGAGTTGCTTTTGGGGTAGGTAAAGTTTTAGGGGTTGCCTTCGTGGTGATTGAATTGGTAGTTACTGGTTTATTAGTTGGATGAGTTGGTTTTGGGGTAGGTAAAGTTCTAGGGGTTACTTTCGTGGTGATTCGATTCGTAGTCACTGGTTTATTAGTTGGGTGAGTTGCTTTTGGGGTAGGTAAAGTTTTAGGGGTTACTTTCGTGGTGATTCGATTCGTAGTCACTGGTTTATTAGTTGGGTGAGTTGCTTTTGGGGTAGGTAAAGTTCTAGGGGTTGCTTTCGTGGTGATTCGATTCGTAGTCACTGGTTTATTAGTTGGGTGAGTTGCTTTTGGGGTAGGTAAAGTTTTAGGGGTTACTTTATTGGTGATTCGATTCGTAGTCACTGGTTTATTAGTTGGATGAGTTGGTTTTGGGGTAGGTAAAGTTCTAGGGGTTGCTTTCGTGGTGATTCGATTCGTAGTCACTGGTTTATTAGTTGGATAAATTGGTTTTGGGGTAGGTAAAGTTTTAGGGGTTGCCTTCGTGGTGATTGAATTGGTAGTTACTGGTTTATTAGTTGGATGAGTTGGTTTTGGGGTAGGTAAAGTTCTAGGGGTTACTTTCGTGGTGATTCGATTCGTAGTCACTGGTTTATTAGTTGGGTGAGTTGCTTTTGGGGTGGGTAAAGTTTTAGGGGTTACTTTCGTGGTGATTCGATTCGTAGTCACTGGTTTATTAGTTGGATGAGTTGGTTTTGGGGTAGGTAAAGTTCTAGGGGTTGCTTTCGTGGTGATTCGATTCGTAGTCACTGGTTTATTAGTTGGATGAGTTGGTTTTGGGGTAGGTAAAGTTCTAGGGGTTGCTTTCGTGGTGATTCGATTCGTAGTCACTGGTTTATTAGTTGGATGAGTTGCTTTTGGGGTAGGTAAAGTTTTAGGGGTTACTTTCGTGGTGATTCGATTCGTAGTCACTGGTTTATTAGTTGGGTGAGTTGCTTTTGGGGTAGGTAAAGTTCTAGGGGTTGCTTTCGAGGTGATTCGATTCGTAGTTACTGGTTTATTAGTTGGATGAGTTGGTTTTGGGGTAGGTAAAGTTCTAGGGGTTACTTTCGTGGTGATTCGATTCGTAGTCACTGGTTTATTAGTTGGATGAGTTGGTTTTGGGGTAGGTAAAGTTCTAGGGGTTGCTTTCGAGGTGATTCGATTCGTAGTTACTGGTTTATTAGTTGGATGAGTTGCTTTTGGGGTAGGTAAAGTCCTAGGGGTTACTTTCGTGGTGATTCGATTCGTAGTCACTGGTTTATTAGTTGGGTGAGTTGCTTTTGGGGTAGGTAAAGTTTTAGGGGCTGCCTTCGTGGTGATTGGATTGGTAGTTACTGGTTTATTAGTTGGATGAGTTGGTTTTGGGGTAGGTAAAGTTCTAGGGGTTGCTTTCGTGGTGATTCGATTCGTAGTCACTGGTTTATTAGTTGGATGAGTTGGTTTTGGGGTAGGTAAAGTTTTAGGGGTTGCCTTCGTGGTGATTGGATTGGTAGTTACTGGTTTATTAGTTGGATGAGTTGGTTTTGGGGTAGGTAAAGTTCTAGGGGTTGCTTTCGTGGTGATTCGATTCGTAGTCACTGGTTTATTAGTTGGATGAGTTGGTTTTGGGGTAGGTAAAGTTTTAGGGGTTGCCTTCGTGGTGATTGGATTGGTAGTTACTGGTTTATTAGTTGTATGAGTTGGTTTTGGGGTAGGTAAAGTTCTAGGGGTTGCTTTCGTGGTGATTCGATTCGTAGTCACTGGTTTATTAGTTGGATGAGTTGGTTTTGGGGTAGGTAAAGTTTTAGGGGTTGCCTTCGTGGTGATTGGATTGGTAGTTACTGGTTTATTAGTTGGATGAGTTGGTTTTGGGGTAGGTAAAGTCCTAGGGGTTACTTTCGTGGTGATTCGATTCGTAGTCACTGGTTTATTAGTTGGATGAGTTGGTTTTGGGGTAGGTAAAGTTCTAGGGGTTGCCTTCGTGGTGATTCGATTCGTAGTCACTGGTTTATTAGTTGGATGAGTTGGTTTTGGGGTAGGTAAAGTTCTAGGGGTTGCTTTCGAGGTGATTCGATTCGTAGTTACTGGTTTATTAGTTGGATGAGTTGGTTTTGGGGTAGGTAAAGTTTTAGGGGTTACTTTCGTGGTGATTCTATTCGTAGTCACTGGTTTATTAGTTGGATGAGTTGGTTTTGGGGTAGGTAAAGTTCTAGGGGTTGCTTTCGAGGTGATTCGATTCGTAGTTACTGGTTTATTAGTTGGATGAGTTGCTTTTGGGGTAGGTAAAGTCCTAGGGGTTACTTTCGTGGTGATTCGATTCGTAGCCACTGGTTTATTAGTTGGGTGAGTTGCTTTTGGGGTAGGTAAAGTTTTAGGGGCTGCCTTCGTGGTGATTGGATTGGTAGTTACTGGTTTATTAGTTGGATGAGTTGGTTTTGGGGTAGGTAAAGTTCTAGGGGTTGCTTTCGAGGTGATTCGATTCGTAGTTACTGGTTTATTAGTTGGATGAGTTGGTTTTGGGGTAGGTAAAGTTTTAGGGGTTACTTTCGTGGTGATTCTATTCGTAGTCACTGGTTTATTAGTTGGATGAGTTGGTTTTGGGGTAGGTAAAGTTCTAGGGGTTGCTTTCGAGGTGATTCGATTCGTAGTTACTGGTTTATTAGTTGGATGAGTTGGTTTTGGGGTAGGTAAAGTTTTAGGGGTTACTTTCGTGGTGATTCTATTCGTAGTCACTGGTTTATTAGTTGGATGAGTTGGTTTTGGGGTAGGTAAAGTTCTAGGGGTTGCTTTCGAGGTGATTCGATTCGTAGTTACTGGTTTATTAGTTGGATGAGTTGCTTTTGGGGTAGGTAAAGTCCTAGGGGTTACTTTCGTGGTGATTCGATTCGTAGCCACTGGTTTATTAGTTGGGTGAGTTGCTTTTGGGGTAGGTAAAGTTTTAGGGGCTGCCTTCGTGGTGATTGGATTGGTAGTTACTGGTTTATTAGTTGGATGAGTTGGTTTTGGGGTAGGTAAAGTTCTAGGGGTTGCTTTCGTGGTGATTCGATTCGTAGTCACTGGTTTATTAGTTGGATGAGTTGGTTTTGGGGTAGGTAAAGTTTTAGGGGTTGCCTTCGTGGTGATTGGATTGGTAGTTACTGGTTTATTAGTTGGATGAGTTGGTTTTGGGGTAGGTAAAGTCCTAGGGGTTACTTTCGTGGTGATTCGATTCGTAGTCACTGGTTTATTAGTTGGATGAGTTGGTTTTGGGGTAGGTAAAGTTCTAGGGGTTGCCTTCGTGGTGATTCGATTCGTAGTCACTGGTTTATTAGTTGGATGAGTTGGTTTTGGGGTAGGTAAAGTTCTAGGGGTTGCTTTCGAGGTGATTCGATTCGTAGTTACTGGTTTATTAGTTGGATGAGTTGGTTTTGGGGTAGGTAAAGTTTTAGGGGTTACTTTCGTGGTGATTCTATTCGTAGTCACTGGTTTATTAGTTGGATGAGTTGGTTTTGGGGTAGGTAAAGTTCTAGGGGTTGCTTTCGTGGTGATTCGATTCGAAGTCACTGGTTTTATAATTGCTGCGGTTGGTATTGTGATAAGACGCGGTGTCGTTCGTGGACTAAATTTAAGAGTTATCACTGGTAGTCTCACTAATTTGTTGGCCACTGGGGTTGTTTTTCGGGAAGCGAATAACGGTGGGCTCCTATTAATAGCAATACGATTGGTTGCCACTGGTGTCATTGTAACTGGGTTCTTTTTTCGAGAAAGTATTGTTGGTGGACTGTATTGTACAGTAATGTGATTAGTTGTTACTGATTTAATGGTTACTGCGAGTGGCTTTGCATTAGAAATTTTTGGAAACGTTAGTCCCTTTTTAGTAATGGGCGGGTTAGCCGCAGTTGAGTCCGTGAACTGTCCTGTTATCCACTTCTCCGTGGTTATTTTTGTCGGCGTAACCCTAAGTGTATCCTCTTTTGAGGTGGATGATGTTGTTGACCGTGTTAAAGTCAAATTACTTATTTCTGTAAAAAATCCGATTATTGAAATTTGATTTTGCTTTCCGATTTTTGTGCATAATATGCTGCTTTCTTAACTGCGTTAGAATATTACGTATTATAGTCACCTTTTTGTGGAAAATACTGCTTTCTCGCTGCGTTACTCCACTGAGACTGTAGAAATAGAAAAATGACAAATATGGAAACCCCACAGCTTTCCAGAAAGAAATGTTTGCAATTGCAGCCACAATTTTTGCTAAGTATTCAAAAGATATTTATGATTTTTCCTAATATAGTTCTGAAGTAACTTACCATTGCCACGACGATTATCCCGCTTATGATAATCAGAACTTTCTTCATTTTTTTGTGCCAATGTTAAGTATTCCCGGCGTGTATACATTTACCAATTAAACCTTATTGCACATGTAATATTATGCATTGGCACGTAGAATAATTTATTAAAAAATTATGTATTTTATAGCTCTATACCAGTTCACAATAATTGATTTATGATGTTTTTATTTTAAAAAATTTACGCGGTATATGGTTGTCGTTATTGTAAAACATGAATTATTAATCATTCCATGGCTTATCACAGTTTTAGTCGTTTATAAAACTTTCAAATATATCGCAGAAAATATATTAATTAATCAACTTGGTAAATAATAACAAGTTAATTAAAATTTAAGGTTGTATAGTACAGGCACTGGGGATTTTCTTATTGGGCGAAGCAACATCCGTTCATTAGCTACCCGTATTAAAAAAAAGAGCGAACGCTAAATTTAATTATTAATATTAATTCATAAAATTATGTTAAAGTGATCTGTTTTGTCTTGGTTGTTTGTTTTGTGTTGATTATGAGGGGAGGCTTTAAAGTGACTTAAGCTTTTCTATTGTTTTTAGATGCGCAGTTAGAATATTTTGAAGCTTTACATCACATTGTTTGAAAATGCAGAAACCCTTTTCGTAGAAAAGACTAGTATTATGCATTCTTGAATATTCAACAGGTATTGTCTTCCCTAAATTAATTTTATTCTAGAAAGGTTGTAAACGAACTCATTTAGGAAACAATAAGGCTGCGGGCTGTACTTTGTGCTTTCCTTTCCATACCTTTTTACCAAGAACAACTCGAGTTCCTGACAATATCTTAAAGTTAACACCATAATATATTAAATTCGGAGATTTAAAAATATATTGTATCATTCATCTTTATAATTTCCACCACATTGACTTCCTTGCTTTTCGCTTTTAGTAATTGTACTTCAATTTGTGGACTCGCTTTCAGATACACTTGAAAATATCGCCGCTACGATAATTTAGAAAAACAGCTCGAGATAATTATAATCATTTCATCTTTTTCTGGCCGAAACATTCTAAAAACCTTTGAGAAGTATTTATCTTAGAAGCTTTAATATTCCAATACCAGATATCAAAGGTAAAAAAATATGTAGCAAGCAGAATTCTTTTGAACATTATCAGGCAATATTTACTTGGATGCAATATTAAAATTAATTTCTTGTACTTGGAAGAAATTATTAATGCATGTTGCTAAACAAAAAATAAAATTTTAAGAACGGAGCTTTAAAATTACACAAAGATAAAATTTTGGAAAATGTGTAAAACTTTTAAGCCTTGTTAACTTTACACTTTTAATTAAAAAACGATTAGGCTTTGAAGTAAGCCTCTTTTGCAGCATAAAAAATGAGGTACCTATAATCTGTTATTTAATGTTGAAAGTTTCTTTAACGGATTTATCCAACTAAAATTTTTCTTTTTATCGAGTTTTCGTTAAGTTATTCATTTAATATGAAACGTCTCGTGTTCGTCGAAGTGAAATTGTCTGGTTTCTTCAAGAGTTGTGAATACACGAGTACTTAATAATTACTGTAATTAGACTTGTGCTGATCACAAAACCAAAGATTAACGTAGTCTGCAGAGCAGTCTAATTTATTTGATTAAATTCCCTTACAGACAGAGGATTAAAGAACAAGATTAAAGCAGTACCATTCATAGGTATTCGTGTTCACATCGATTCTGTAATTTAACCAATCAAGGAAGATAGTTCGTTATGATGCAATGATCACGCACCCTTTCTATCATGTAATGGGATTTATATTATCCCCTACTAATTAAACCTGCATTCAATCCGTGTAATTATATGTTTTTCTTATTGAAACGTGCAGTAAAACGTGATCACATGGATTTAAGGGAAAT
This sequence comes from Hemicrepidius hirtus, assembly GCA_963082805.1. Classification (NCBI taxonomy): domain Eukaryota; kingdom Metazoa; phylum Arthropoda; class Insecta; order Coleoptera; family Elateridae; genus Hemicrepidius; species Hemicrepidius hirtus. The sequence goes on from OY720165.1 coordinate 32,015,842, forward strand.
TTTACTTGGCGCAATGAGGTGATTTCCTCGATTTTCCCAGTAATAATATTATTTAGGTAGAGAATAGCTTACACAGATGGCGAAAACCCGTTTTCTTAAGGTTGTTCTCGATCGACTAAATTGTTTGGGGGATTTTCCAAACCGAATAGAGCTTAAACTAAATCCGTGTCGGAGATAAAAGTTTTTCTTATTAAGTAGTCGGAAACTTAAAACTAAACAAACGTTTTTCCTTATAAGTCTCAGACCGTGAAGCAAAAATTACGCATTTATTTACAATTGCTTTTTATAATAAATAACGAATCAACAGTTTATCTCTAAAAAAAATTGAAACCCTTTACGCTCCGTTAACTACACATGTTTGCTATGTTTGGCTTCCGTTTGTATTGAACCCGACGTCAATCTTGCGGAAAAACGATAAGGATATCTGTATTTACCATGGTTGTGGATTGGTTCAACTGGAAAACCATAATAAATACTACTGTACTAAATCAAATGTCTACAAAGTTATGAAATTCAGATACACAAACTTGAAAACATTTCAAGTTTGTTTGCACAACACAAATTAAAACAGAAACTCTGTAATATTATATAAACAATTCACCTTACATTGCTGCTTCTTCGTAAACAATAATAATAAAGTTTATTTAATAATATTAATACGCAAAAAGAAATATTTATTTAAGTAGAATATGAAATACCCGAACAAAGCTTTGTTATTTTAATCCCGAGATGCTCCAGTTAAAGGAATATTAAAGATTCCTTAAAAAGTTTTGGAATCACTGGAACGGATATAACAAAACCAAAGCACCCCGTAGCGATACGCATTAATATCCATCAAATATTGATATCAATCAGAACGCAATTACATTTTCAGCAAAAAATAAATTTGTGTTATTTCGGTTAGTATCGAAAATGAAACACAAGAACAAACGAAATCGTTTTAAGGCACAGAACGCACTTCTTATCGAATTTTCCTTGTATTTATTAGATTTACGATTTCTAGAAACTTGGTGGATTCAAATAAATAAAATGTTATTTCAACAAGGTTCTGATACTAGTCTCGAATGAAGATGGAGAAAATTCAAACATATTTAACCCACAAAAAAACAAATTTTTATTGGTTGATAAAAATAAAACAATATTTAGCTCGAAAGGAAAGTACTAACATCATTACGTGGGACGTACAAACAGTAAAAGCGAAGACAATAAAAGAACTGAAACATTTTTATGAAACGGAAAACACCTTGAAGGTCGCATTTGAGACTAAATAATACGTTGCTCTTGGTGATATTTATATTAAAGCAAATTTTATTTACACAAACCTGAAAATATTTAAGACTGTATTTCTTTTTCAACTATACAGTTCCTTCGTGTTTAATAACGAAATTTACACATGGACCCCTTAAATTTGCTCATTATGAATGTTTTAGTGTCTAGAATGTAATATGTTAACCCTAAGAGATTTCTTAACGCATGACAAGGGAATAATTTTCTGTATATAAACCTTCCATCGTCTTTGTTCGTACTACGTCAAGTTTAATGAAGACAACAAAACCAGTGAGAATGAAAAGTATCACCATAAAGATCTACTAAACAAAACCTAGTTAATTTAAGCAGCTATAAAATATAACAAGGCCTCTCCAGGGTTCTTTTTATTGTTAATCTACAACCCCACTTGTAGTTTCCCATTTCATGTTACACGCAACTGGTTATACGTTGAATTAGAAGCATATTCTTAAAATTTGATAACTAATTTGTCTTTTTAGACGTAGATCCTTTTTTTTTTCTTTAAGAATTATGTGAATTTGGACTGCTAAGGTCGAATTAAATTTAATACACCGATTAACAATATTTACTAAACTCAATAAAATTAAACCGATCTGATTTTGCGTGGGACATATTTAAGTGCATTTATCCATTTGAGACTCAGTTGGGTATTATTAATGAAACCCTTACTAACTTGTGGCCAGTTGGGACGAATCAACTACTGCAAAGCTTATTATGAACTTTAATTATCAACTCGTGCGGTTCTAATTCCTATTTTGCCTTGGGTTTTAGCGTAGGAATAGCTCTACTGAAACAATTCCCCTTCACTGGGCAGGAAAAACTATTCAAGCCCCTTTTGTTTTTGTGTCATGAAAATTTCAGATTCAACAAGAAATTCAAGGCTGTGCCGTTCACATATACGAGATTTTACCTTTTGGAAATAAAGATTTTCTCCTTGAACGGAGCATTGAGCGCAGGATTATCGAAGAGATTGCACGAGGGGTCCACCCCAAAAAAAGCAATATCTGAATTCAAATTCTGATCAGTTTACGCCCTCCAGGTCCATAGTGTGGTTGCTTGCATATTACTTTAGGTATAAATTGAATCGATTTTACCTCTGCTGCACGAAAAATTCTTTTTCAGAACGGTACCATTTCAAAATAATGGAGTACATAAATCCGCTAATATTTGTGTGTACCTCGTAATAAAAGGAACTGTTGCTTCAGTCGTTATTTTCTCTATCGGGTTTAGTGCTGCCATCAAGCTCAATGGAGCTGCGAATCGACACTCAGTTTATTGAGTTATCGTACTGTAAGTGTTAAGGGCAGTATTTTGGGGTTCTATCCGCACTTTGGTGTTCCAAAAATATCTCTCAACTGAGTCTTTTTACAGGTGATTGACACGTCAAAGATGGGATATAATCCGGAACTATTCAAGTGCGAAGTTGGATCAATAAACTTGTCAAATATTATTCGAATGAATTATCACCAAACGAAATTGATTAAATCTGACGACCACTGAATTGCTTTCTACGTTAATTTGAATTTTAACCAAATAACAAAACGTATAAAAATTATGTAAATATTTTTTCAGTAAACATATTCGCCTGTCTGGTCATTTTGTTACTGTTCTATTTGCATTTTCAGGAATTATTTTCACCAAACACTGTTTTATTTTCAACGAGAAGCTTTGATCTCTCAGAACTTTAGGATTTTTATCATTCCGAAAGCGTTTCAGTTAGACTTTTTGTAAATAATTGCGTAACCAAACTTTAATAAATAATGATTTCGTAAATTAATACAGAGATAAATTGTTTTTGGCGGTATACAAGTTTTGAAAAATTCGAAAAAAACTCAAATCTTAGCTTTGTTAACGGAAAAAGAAATTCAGTGCAATTTCCCTTGATTCGGATCAGTTAATCAGGTTGGCTGATAGCTAACACAAACTAATGTCCTTTGGTTTCGTAGATCATCAGCTTTGGGCGTGAGTTCTTTACTGTTCTTTTTCCTTCACATTTCTCAGATTACAATTTTTCTACAAGAAAACAAATCCAAAGGGTACTAGATTTTAGAACTATTCTAGGTAAGGTTCAATTAAAATAAGAAAATGCTTCTACTACCTAAAGGATAATTTATTAGCATTTCTCGAGAACATTGCAGTATATTTTAATTTTTAACTATAAACGATTATTATTAATTCAGGAAGTTTAAGAAAGTTTGATATCGTGCTGGTACCAAGGTGTGTAATTATCAAAAAGAACACGCTACAATTTGGGGTACCTATTGGCGCTTAACGTGATTTCATTTAAACAAGCATAAAGCTTTATTAAGGAAGCGAAAGTAATGAACAAGATAATCACCTTGACTCGCTTTAATAAGATATAATTTATCTTTCATAAAACAGGGTAATGGTAGGTACGTACGTACCACCCGATAACACAAAATGGAGCTTTGAAAGGACGACTGACTTCAATAGAAAATAAACACCTGGCAGTTCACATGCTTTCATGAAAACCTTTTTTTTGGCGTTTCCTTATTTTAATGTTTCGCAGTTTTTTTTAAAGCATTTTTTTGTACTGATTGTAATGGTATTTTATTTTACGCAACGAAAAATCGAATGGAGTTTTCTTTGGTTTTATTTCTTCCAGTTTCAACTTGCATACAAAGCACTCGTTTAGAATAAATTCAACTCCATGCATAAGTAATACTTTGTAGTTTGATTGTGTGGAGCCCTGCGCTTACATTTGTACAATATGTGTTAAAGTCAACGCTCGGAAACGTCTTTTGAAACTACAAAAACGTATTTTTATTGTCAAACTAGGATTCAAAATTATTCCCTATGTTATTTTAAACGAACAAGATAATGTTTTTAGGGCCTTAACTTAGGTTACTTTAGATAAATTAAATTCGAGTATGTTTTGTAGAATCCTGTACCTTGGAAAATTGTGTGTCGTCACAAAGCTACTGCATTCACTGCTTGAGCTTCTCCACAAAAATATAAAAAACATATAAAAATATAAAGTGAAACACGTGTGTATTTCTAGAACCTACATTTGTAACGAATAATAACAGTCATTGTTTTTTTAGGTTTGTTTCAAAAAGAATGCTGTTGTGCTATTTAAATATCACCCTTAAATTTTGTTTCTCTTGCTTTAATATTTTTGCTTTAAACAATAAAACTTTTTCGCCTTTAAAAAATGTAATGATAACCTGAATTTCTCTGAACTCCCTGGACTTCAGATTCAGTAATTTATACTTATATTCTTAAACGTTCATAGATCAAACCTCGTTAAAGCATTCACAGTTCAAAGAAAGGTATTCTGTTTGTATATTGGAATATTATTAAAAAAGAAATCTATGGAATAGCTAAAGGACTCAATCAATTTTCAGGATCTGTTCCACTATATTTTCAGCAAAATAACCCTAACTGAATCTAGCCCCCTCTTTTTCTTCCAGTTCTTCTAAACAGTAATAGACATTGCTTGAGAATCCAGTTTCCAAAAGACCGGGTGCTTCAATTCATACCCAATAAACATAATTAATTAAATAATTAATTATATTTATTTGCAGGATGTTTTCGTTCTTAAAGCCACTTAGTAATTAGACATCCCAGTTAGCACTACTAAATCTCTGTAAGTTGAATAATTATTAAATAAATTTTGATTGACTCTGCACTACTAGCACAATTAATTATATTGATTTAACCTAACTCAAGAATGTTTTTATAAAAATTTCTTTTAAGGCGTTAATTGAAGAAAATTGACGCAATAACTTTTTGGCTTATCTTTGATGCATTTCTGTAAAAGCACTTAGGGGCTTTAAAATCTCGAACCATTACCAAAATTGCTGTAAGGATATCCGCACCTGCTAGCATATTAAGGAAAATTATGACTTGGGGGTTGTAATTTCAGGGAGTATCGAGTGTGGTTCGGAAAATACGTTTGGGTTAATCTAAATAATAGCGTAAGAGTTCCTTACTGACATAACATCATAGAAGAAGCAGTTTGCGGAAAAGCACGGGATTAGACCAGCAGGACTCCGTACGAAAGTAATTATAACTTTGCAGGATCCAAAACTTCCATCGAAGCACAAGCAACAACTTTGATGGCTAAAATTTCTCTTTCAGAGAGCTTGTTATGGAGTTATCATAGTAGGGAACCTTGTAAGCTACAAATCAGTATTGTTCCTTCCATAACCAGGCGCATTTCGGTTAATGTCCGAATTTGAAAACAATAAGTTTCAGAATTTCTCAACACCCGTATAGGAAACTAATTAATGGTAAAGGTGCGAACTTCTCCAATTAAAACTTATATTGGGATTCCGTTTACGTGCGTGCTTGCAACACGTGCGATATTGTTAAGGATCGAAGAAAAGCTCGGGAAAATTATTATTATTATTAGAGGAAGAAACAAAGGTAAACAAGATTTAATTGCAGACCATTAAGTTTCTCGCGAATATTGCTCGTTATACACGTGAACGTAGATCGTTATTTTTCCGCCTTTTGACTTCTAAAAGCATGGCGGCATTAAATGGCCTCCTTAAATATCACGATTGAGCTTTCTTCAAAACAAGCAATTAAACAGAGACTCATCTTTAGGATACTGTTATAAATATAAAGTTATCAGGACGCAAATTAAGTATTAATTGAGGTCGAAGAGAGTTTATTAGGATTTTGTACGGAAAAAAATTGTAACTACCTCATATTCGTTTTATTTTACTACTAACATCAACAACAACTGTCTAGAGAAAGAACAGATAATACAGCTAAAAGCTTTGTGCTTTATAAAACTTTACTCAAAGCAATATAACAAAGAATACCGTATTTCAAGGGTTTTCCTTTACGTCAAATGAAAAGTTGCTTCTTTTTCGTATTAAGCATTTGATACTTGACGTAATTATACGAAAATATCCATAAACGATGAATCTATAGCCAGTTCAAAAAGGTGGTGTCACGTCAGATGAGACGAAAACCATGGGAACATAAATGAAGCACTCAATTACGATGCCAAGGTAGATGAAAAAGCCAGCATTGACTGAATCCATACGCAATTTATTGTGAAAATCGAAAAAATCAGTAAGTATTGAAAGATTCGAAACAAATTTTGAGTTCTTTAAAAATTCGCTTAGTATCGGATATACTCGCTTCGTTTAGGGTGGTTTTCAGCATTCGTTTCAGGAGTAATCCTCCAGTGGTGTTTTCGCATTCAGCGCGGTTGCAACAGAAATTTCACATTATTCGAGCGAATGTGATATTATTCTCGTTTTATATGATGGTAAGTTATTTCAAAATCGTAGAATCATTAAATAAACCAATAAATTTATCTTGTTTAATGCATTTTCAGAGGAAATCTAATTGACCAGAACAGGGGTTAATATGGGAAAATTAACAAATGAGTTTGTAATTAAATATTCTCGTTCTGTTTCAAACTAAAAGCGACTAAAATTGTTTTTCGGAACAACTTTTGCAATTACAAGTTACAAAAGCTTCGATACGTTTCTAAATTTCTGAAACTGACGTGAACGGAAGTTTTTGGCACGGTTTCTATTAGCTTTATTTCTCAAAAAACCGTTAGACAAAAGAATCCTTTTAAAACAAGACTTTTTTTATTTGGTTTGAATTTAATGAATTAATGAAGACAAAGATCAAGTCCCATCAAGTAAACCAATGGAATTACCTATAGGTACCTATTTCATAAGGATTTATAAGAACATATGTGTTAAAGCCTTGAAATTTTTGTATTAGGTAACATCAAAAGGAAAAATAATAGGTTTTCTTCCCTTCGCAACTCGTATAAAACTCATATAAGGAGAAAACGTGGAGGCAAAAAATATGTTTTTATTTACGACATAGACAGAAAATTGCCATCTGTATTAACCTCCATAATGTTATAAAAGGGTTATCGCCCCTTATCTTTGACATTTCGCGATTTATTGAATTTCCGTATTGCTTTAACCGAGTTGCAGAGTTGGTTACTTTTTCTGGTATAATCTCGATAAATTCCCACTACTGTGACTTAATCTTCTGATTAATTTCGGACTTGGTGAGGTACTAACTGTAGAAATAGCAGAATGAAGTTCTCTAACGCTCACAAATGAATCTTTAACTGGATAAATACGGAGAAACATGTATTTCATAATCCTTTAAGAATTAATTTTTTACAGGATCTTAAATTTCTGTTTGGCGAAGCTATTTTTTAGGAATTCCGTTGATTTCAGGGACAATAGAATCCACATACTTGAGCATATAAATTAATAAAAGAAAGTAAAAACTTTCGTTTTGGTATGGTTTTTTATTAAATTATAAAATTAAGGCATAAATAACAGTTAACTTTTTCAGCTAATTAGTGACAGCTTTGCTTAATATAATTAACTGGCTTTGTGCGTTTAACGTGAGTTTATTTTAGTCAGAGCAAGTTAAATATAAAACCACCATCACCTGAGGACATTTTGACATTAATCGGCAGAGGCACTGACCCTTCCCTTTTGTTTGCGAAATTATACAACCCTTCACAAAGGAAAAAACGATTTTTTTTGTTATCATAAAACTGGACTCGGACCAAATACTTAAAATGTGAAATTCTCCTTGATTACACTTTATTGTCTTTTTCACTACGTTTGGACACATAAACATTTTACTTCAACTGAAAATAATTAGCTTCGTAGCTTGGTAAGGGAAAAATTTATTAACCAAACAAATTCCAATTTCAAAATAAATTTCTTCAATTAAATCTGAAACGTTTACCACAAAACACAATTTACGAAAGGTATAAGGAATGTAGAATAGGTAACAGCTTTTTTCCTATTTCAGGAAAAGGGATTTGGTCGTAAAGGCTTGTCGTGCCCTGGTTATAAACTGTTCAATTTTAAATAACTCCCCCAAAACTCGCCTACGTACTGAAAAATCGATTATTACTGGTAATAAAAATAACTTGCATTTAATAGTAGAAGAGAACGATATTGGTTTGTGCAATGAACTGAAAGCTTCTTTTATAATAAATCCAAAATAATATATCATATTATGGGTACCTAGTTGAATGAGTGCTGTAACAAATTCCGCTGAAATTTCATATTCTCGAGGGACAAAAGAGCTCTAACAGAATTTTTTTCAAACTCAAATTCCGTTGAACATAGACAAATAAATTTGTTTTTCCTTATTCGTATTTAAATATGGAACAGCATTTAGCATGCTCCAGATGGTCTATAAAAAGTTTATTCGAAGAGGAGCAATCGGAAATACGAATTTAAGTTGTAAACTTTCTACAAGCTTTTAAATGTCCAGAGATTGTTGGAGTTTAGAAAATTAAATACTCCAGTCTGGCGTTCTTCCTTGACTCCTTCAAATTACACCCAAGAAACTTTTTCAACTTTGAAAGACGAATTGCCATTGAATTATGAACTACATTTTCCAGAAGCAGCTAGCTACACTCGTAATAAATTTTCATCATTCCTCGTTTTCTTTTGTTGACTTTCCACAAACAATAAAAAACGGGATACATTCTACTTTAAGTTCATTCTTGCCAATAAAATGTCTTTATTGAGCAACTTTGTTGAAATTTTATATTATAACTAAGTATCGAAATTAAAAGAAAAGTCCTGAAACGGGACGAAACAGAATACACCTTGTATTTATACAGAAAATACGCGAAACTTGTTGGTTATGATCTCTGTTGATTCAGTCAACATCGTAAAATTTAATAAGCTGAAATCATGGGGCATATTTGCTCCACATTTATTGCTTTTCAGTTCCAGATTTATTTGCAGGCTTATAAAGGTCTTTATGTCAACAAGGTACACAAAAAATGTAAATTATTTCAAAAGGGGGTTTCTAAACCAATTGATAAGAAAAATGTTTTCCTCTCCTTTCCCTGCATTGAAGTTATCTCAAATACTTTCAAAAATGTTGAAATGGTCTGAAACACGATACATTCTTTTGCCGGAAACATAAATAAGAGTTACCAAATTAAAAGGGGTAGAAAGTAGAAAACGATTGGGGTTTTCTCTGGTACAAAAGCGAGACATAATGGTAGTGGATCGTAAATAAAGATTGCCTTGCAAAGCGCATCCTGAAAAAAGCGTCGGAAATAAGTTGTATCGCGGTATTTGTAAGTTAGCGGTGAAGCGATGCAGAAAGAAGCAGTAAATCATTCTAACCGGGTCGAAAGTGGAAGATGAGGTCGCTGATATCTGAGGGACAATGCACCCTCTAGGATAATCGATATACGCATACCGTCTTGGCGCCGTCCTACTGCTGAGTGTAATTTTACAGCCATTTCGAGGGTTAATGGGATATTGAAGAGTAGATGTTGATATTTTGATAAATTCATCCACTAATCCGGGGGATTATTGGAATTTAAATTCCACGTTCTTTTGAGCTTTCTTAAACCCCCCTTTCTTCTTAAGACAATAATTAGTTTTTTACATAATTAAATGAAAAATAATAATTTATACAGAAAGCTTTATGACTGAAGCAAAAAAATTTTACAGCAAACGGAGCTGAAGAATGAAGGATTATAACAAAATGTTCAACAAGTGGATCAATAAAAAAAAGGGATTCTAATAAAAACGGACCATTTCCGATATCCTGAAATTTAACATAGTTAAGGGATTCCAAGGGCGATCCCTACTATATAACTAGAAGAACTTGTAAAACGGTGTAATTTTTTTACACATTTCTTTTACGTCAATTCGTCAAAAAATTTAAAGGTCTATAATTTCGTCCATTCCCAACTCCCTAGGTTTACTGTAACAGTTGATATGAATTGTCAAAATTCTTTTATAAAATTTCAGCTGTTATTATTTCCTCGTATTGGACTTTTCTCGATTAAACACAGCCGGAGTTAATCGATTATCTTAATTTTTCTTAAAAGGGCATTTCAGTAATCAACAGACAATTGTTTTGCACAGCTTATTGTTTAGGTCTTGTATTTACAGACCAACGAACTCTAAGCTCCCCAAGAAACACAACAGGATCTAATTGAAATATCGCGTCGCTGCGTTGTTGTTTTCTACTTTATTATGAATTTACTAGCAGATCTTTTCGTCTGGGTTGCCAGCCTGATGTTCTTGTGCAGCGTTTCATTCCCTTTGTACACCGTACACGATTTACTGGTCCAAAGCTTTCGCCTTCTAAAGTTAGAACGGATATGTTAAGCGCAACTCAAATCGTGGTTAATGTGAAATTCAGAAAGCTTTACTTTAATTACGATTCCTGCGAGAATTAACTCGAATTACTGTAGCAGATTTGACCGAATTTTGTAGCAGGATTTGTGATTTGGTTACAAATTGAATCCCTTGTTGTTATCTATTTAGGAGTCACACGGCTGAAATTGCAGAATAATTTTGACTGACGCTTAATGTTAACGATAAAGTTTTAAACTTCTAGAAAGTTAATTCCCAATAGATTTGAATTAAATAATAAAGCCCCTAACGTGTTTGAGGATGTAATTTAGGTTTAGCTCAGGGATTTAATTCTCAAACCAGTTAGAAAAAACTTTCCCTGATGGCGCATTCTAGCTGCGAATTTGTAATGGTACGCAAAACTGTTTATTATAAGCCAACCTTCACAAATGCATTGTAACAAGATGGAAAATACTTTTGAAAATAACTTAACAAGCCCGGATTGACAAGATTTACTCTATATTGTTTTAAAGTTTGCCTTTTGGATCTCAAAATTGCTCATGCCTGGTTTACGGCTGCTCAAGGAGAAGATTAGTCGAGTTTAAATAAATGGTGTAAAGCACAAGGTGACAACTGACAATTCTGTTAGGGTACAATTACAAGGATGAAATGAGAAAATTTGTGGTTACAAGGGATGTGTGTGTAGGCGTTAAAGGAGGGTGGTTGCAACGTAGAAAATAAATTTTCGGACTGTTTGTTTTGTACTAGAAATGCTGTGATGCGTGGCACAGCGGCAGTATTAAAGAACTAACCCTTCGTCGCCCTATTTTACCCCCAAAAGGTCTGCAATTTTGTGTTTATTAAGTTTGCTTTTCTAAATTAATTTTTGGTCCCTCAAATACAGGATAAAATTAATAGAGTGTTTGCTTATCACTCTGAATTACACAAATCCCAGGATATTTATGTGAAATGTATTTCCAAAGATTAATGACCCTTATTACAGAAAACATGTAATAAAATATTTGGCATAGAAAATAATACCACCGCTAAAAGGAGACATTAACATCTACGCTGGTAGAAACTCGTATTTCAAATACTTTGACAATGGTTATGACAAAATGAAAAGGGTGTGACAGATAAGTCTTTGGGATTCAATGAATTTTACTACAGCCTAGGGATACTAACATTATAAAACTTGATGATGTGAAAATACACACACACACACAAACGTCTACAGCAGCAACTCTTTAATATACAAATTTTTTATTTTTTATCAAACCAAGACTAAAATTAAAATTAAATTTGATAATAAGATCGTATAACATTAAAATCCTTATTAAACTTAATTAAATCAAGGAAATTCGTTTAATAATACGTTGGAGGGTTTAATAATAAATTTAGACCTTAAAGTTTTATAATATTTCCTTGACGGATGAAAAAATACATATGTAACTATTTCTATTTTTCTTAGTGTTGAAAGGTAAATTACATCATAAAGAAGTCGTGGAAAAACTTCCTTTCGTCCTTTTTTCTTGTCATTGCATGGTAAGAGAAATTGATAACATCCGGAACCAAATAGAATGTCAGGCACATGCAAAGCTATGATAACATTACCACTAACAAATGTGACAACATTTGCTAAGGAAAAACTTTCATCACCTTCTAAACTTTAGAATTAATTTGTCTATTACCAAGAATTATAAACAATTGCGTAATAAACACATTTATAAAAAACCTCTGAAAGAATCAAGATTGTGCTGAGTAAATAATTCCAATCTAAGCAAACCCAAGATTGTCCTCATCGAAGAGTAAAAGCGTTGTCAGATCTTTTATTCATAGCGGAGAAAGTACCCCTATAGGGCTTTATTTTAGATCTGTGTTGTTTTTACTTTAAGTATACCTTACTGAAAAGGTTAGAAATCTGAATGTGTCATCTTAGAAAGTCAAACATGCATATTTACTCGATTTAATTTTCTGAGTAGGTAATAATGTTCATTTATTATAGTCCAAGGACCAATCTAATATAATTTTCGTAAAGAATTTGCTTTTGTGATATTTGTCTGATAATATTACCTACATTAAGGTGATGAAAAGTACATTCCATTTCATTAAAACAGTAGTCCGAGATTCTCCATTTCTAAGAGATTTTGTAAGGCGTATATTCAAAAATAGGGTTTCCTTTTAGAAAATTAATTTCTCTAAAGGAACCTTCACGTCGATTTTTCTTACTAATTTTCTATTGTATAGAGGGTACATATTTATGTTAAATCACAACCAATATATATAACAAGCAAGAACAAAGAAGGTTTTGTGATCTGCATCGTTCATGAAGTAGTAAAGTAATAAATTGTTATTAGGTACATATCATATTATGTGTGTGATGTAAATATTCTACCCATATTCATATAGGAAAACTTTCAAGAAAAGCTGATAAAAGGAATGGAATATAAAATTGTGAATATTTTCTTGTAAGCACTTGAGATCCGCTTTCGCATCTCATATTTTAAAATTCTACAATGCATCAGCTTTATGTTTTACTTGAATAGCTACATTTGAATATTTTACGTCTTCCTTAGAAAATTATGTTACGTAAAAGAATTGCGGAAGAAAGTTTCTTTCCTTAGAACGTATCGACATTTCATTTTCTTTTTAAGCAGGTGGTTCATAAGAAACATAAACATAAAACTTAAGGGATTCTCTCAAGTCTCGGTAGTAATATTTTCAGGAAGAAACCCTCTTTCAGAAAATATATTCAAATTTAATATTTTGAACAGCCGGTGTCAAAAAGGGGTATGGAATTTCTGATGATGATAATTTCGACAACACGTTGATTTACAAATCAATCGTCTCGAGCACGCTCGTGCATGATCGCCAAGCTCAGTTTCAGCGCACTTTCAGCACATCAGTTGTGCTTTGACTTCGTGTAGAGTTGCAGGACAATTCGCCCTTACTCTCTTTGCTTCGAGCTTTCACTTCCGCTTCGTAGAGAGCAGTTTTAAACTTCGCTGTTTTTCAGGTAAGAGAAATAAAACTTTACGACTTTTACATTAATTAACTTTTCAAATGGGAAATACAAAAAGAAACTCAATTAAGGGAAAAAATTGCTTCCTCAAACAAATTTTAACAAACACGGTTTTGTTTGGTAACTGAAAAGAACGTCGAAAAGTACACATAAAAGGATTTGTACGTTGTATAGAAGAAAGCCCACAAAGGATTAACATTTTCTTTTGTCGAGTGGTTACATCCGTTTATCCATCGTGTAATACCCATTAAGCGTTTCTAAAACCCATCTGCGAGCTTTTTATTAATAAATCCACTTGTTCGTAATTTTACCTTAAAGCTCTGTTGTAATGTAAGCTGTTCTGAAAACGAAGACGCGAAGAGCAACTTAGAATCAATTTTCCCATAGACAGGAACCCAAATTAGCGCTAACTAACGTTTTCGTTAAGGCACAGACAATTGAAAATGGAACTATTGCGGAACACGTTAATTTTGTAGCTCGCAATTACGCCTCGAACGTTTATTCTAATTTTGTAATTTTCTTAAGCATAAAGTTTATAGGCAATCTTGTATCCATTTTATGGGGTAAAACGGTTCTCAGTTTCGGGGTGCGTGAAACAATTGTGACAGCTAACGAGACACTTTCAGCAAGTATCGGAACGAATTTCAGATTTATAGGGCAACTAATCCATCTTGGATCCGTCTTCTTCGTGTAGGCAAAAACGAAAAGTGTAATGCTTCAGGAGCTTAATAATGCTCATAATGAAGCATTATCTTGTGTAGCGGTATACGTTTTACCCCCCTTTTTCATAATGTTTTCTATTTATATTTTACGGATTTTAATCAATTTTGTTCGTATTGCATAAAGTTTACCTTGAACTTGTTTAAGTTTAGATATACATTTTAAAAGTTTGTAATAGCGACTACCCTTCTTACATTGAATGCAATTTAATGTTAGTTGGACTTATAAGTTTCCAAGTGCTTGACAAAAAATTTAATTAAACGCCTGTCTAGTGCCTTTCTATTAGATGTTGCTGAACACTTGAAATCGGTATAATAGTTGTATTAATTAAATTTTATGATAGAGCAAGGAAATGTATAGAAAATCGGAAATTAGAAACGTATACACGTTTACTGCCGCGATGATACTTTTGTGTGTTGTAACAAACTTTAATTCAAACTAAAATATTGATTCATTTTGTTTTTTGTTTAACTTTTTCCAGAATTATAATTAACTAGATTGCATAAGTCAAGTTATATTTCAAAAGTTTACTCTCCAAAGATTATTAGTTTTTGAAGGGATTTAAATTGTCTCTTGTTTTAGGGATGGAAAATTTTTCATTACAGTAAATGGTGGCGCAATTTTAACAAGAACCATATTTAATTAAATTTAGTGAAAAAGATTTTGTTTTACAGCACGTATAAACGCGGTGAAATGTTGTCACCTGAATATTTTCCCAGTGTGTGCTTTAGGGCGATATATCTAGGCAGGAGACTCCCTACAAAGACGGGAAAACACTTTTCCACATCTTGTACCAAAAAATTTCCTTAATAGATGCTGCGTTACGTACTACTTACATTAACATTTCAGGAAACTAAAAAACTGCAAAGAGGTAAAATATATAGTACCTACTAATATTTTTAGGGTATGTTCAAGCAAGGACGATTGCTTACTACCCCAGAATAATTTTCCGACATACCATAGCAAATAAAAAAAAAAACACAAATTTTGTCATGAAAAGGCAAACTAGGGTAAAGATAGACGAAATGAATGAGGAAAAAAATAAAGAGAAAACATAATCACAAATTGAGCATAGAACCTATAATTAATAATTTTATGATTTTGTTCCTGTGGCAGAAAGCTAAAAAATAATCCCTTATTAAAAATTTTTCACTAAAAGGATCATGTGGAAAGGCTGTTGACAATTCCTTGTAAACAAATAGGAGCAATCCCTAGACACTATACCGAGCACTGCGAAATAATCTTATCTGAGACCCAAGCTAATTATTTTTCTTGTATTTTTAACAAAAGAGTATTATCGCAACTCTCATGGGGTGCAATTAAAAGAACGAGGTCAACATAATTCGATCTATATTGTCATTATTTAGGAATTTTATTGTTTTTTAATTATCCTTGAATTTTATCCCTTGTTAGTTTCGTGTTTCGTTCCAAAAGATACTTTCTTGGGCCTACCGGAAAATACCTTTTTCTTTTAAAAGTTTGTAATAAATTTAGTGCAGTAAACGTAAAGGTCCTTTATCTCGCTAATCCCGTCATATTTTCCAACCCGCAAGTGGTTAAGCAGGACTTTAAGGTAACAAATTCTTACAACAAAGGTTTTCCAAACACCGGTTGCTATGGAAAACCGGCATAGCGTCCTTCCATACACGGGACAAGGGCAGCCCTTGTGGCTTACCACCTTTCAACCCCCTAGAGAAAGCGACATCTTTGTAACAGCAAAGAAATTTATCTCGAAACGTTGGTTTAATGTTGCACGTGGCTTACGAGAGTAATTAAAATTTATTTTCAAGGCAAAAATAAATGGGCTTATGTTTGTTTGCATTTGGGTTGCGTATGCTAGAGCTTTTTTTTGTTAAGCTTTAATCCAAAACCCAAACGTTTTGGGTACGAGAGGACGTTCCGACAATTTAATTAACTCAAAGGGACATGTATTTATACAGGGGAGAGTTACTGTTAGTAGTCAAGGGCGCATGTTGAATAGGTATACAACTTAAATCTAATTACAGTTAAGACATGAATGTATTATTCCTACTGCAAATTATTATTAAATAATTTTAGGTAATTTTCATTAAGCTAGTGCTTCCAGAAACTAGTTTTAATATAAAGACCAAGTTTTGTCTATATTTCAAACGTTGAGTTTAAAAATTGGTAGAAGATGTCAAAGAAATATCAGTTTTGAAACCAAAAAGTCCAACTTGAAGAGTTAGAAATACAAATTTTAAAACCGAAACTGTTAATGTTTGAAAATGTTAAAAAGCTTTTCCATAAAACTTTAAAAATTCATAGAAAGCGCAACAGTCCGGCTAGAGGTTTTGCGGTTTTATTAAATTATAGTCCCTAATTTGGTCTATCAAACAGACTAACGTGAAAATAATCCGAAGTGAAGGGTGTAAAACACAAATCTTTTGTAAAGTTCACTGAGCAGGTAATAAAAAAAAGCTTTCGATCGTAAAAGCAATGCTGCAACGTGAAGGCAAAAACAAACTTGGAAAAATTTTAATTAACTGCAAACGTTTTCTGTTATACACCGATAACGCCGGTGTTATTAAAATAATGTCGTTCGATGATGGACCTGGAGTTGAAATAACCCTTTTTTCTCGTCTCTGTAAAATCTGAGAGACAAGAAAATATTTTTTTTTAATTTTACGTCCGGTGAAATAAGTTAAGATTTACCCTTGCATATTAAAATTGAATATTAATTTATTGCAACCAGTGTGTAATTAATGAAGCCAAGCTTATGCTGACGACGCTTTGTCGTTACAGTTGAGTGCTTACAAAATGTCTCTGGTCTACACTTGTGTGATTATTCACCTGGAAATTACTAGAAACTTGAGTAATATGGTGATGGTTCTATGTTATATGCCTTTGTCTATACATTTTACATAATTTTCTGATGTTACATGATTTTAAGCGGATTCGCTATAAGGGAAAACAATTACAAAACTCGTAAGGTTTGAAACGAATACGTAATTAGTTTTTGATTAGGAAAAGACAAAGCAAAATAGAAAAAAAACTGTTAAATCAGCAATAAATATCGCATTATGCACTTTTGCTTGTAAATGAAGCAAATAAAATATCGACCAGATACCCTTTTAACTTTAAAATTCAATTCAATAATGTATTTAACGGAAATCCATTAGCGGAGGAAATACCAATATTTAACTAAGACTAAGAGCTTGAACTCTTATAGGTGTTTTAGATTTTGTTTAAAATTTTACCGAAAGGACTAAATGTTTAAAAATTTGCAAAAATTCGTACTTCCTTCAATTAATATTTTAACCCTTTTTTAAGAAAATCGCAAAGGAATATTTACACCCCTTAATAACTCGTCTAATTTTGGCTTTCCTTTAGAAAATATTAGAATATCTTTAAATTTTTCTTTTCTTCCTATAGTTCCCTTTAAGTTAACTGAATGTGTGTTCTGTTGCTTTTTTCATAACCTTTGATAGGATTCCCTCGTGAACCTTGCTCATTATCTGTTTCGTTGTGCAATGATTCGTTAGAAAATCGCCAAACAGCAAAGCCTTTTGTTAGAAATCGTGGATTTTCTATACCTTTCTTAAAGAAAATTAGCTAATGACTCAGCTTTTGTCTCTTTGCGTTCTTACTTGCATTCAAACGCTAATATCTTTTAAGATATTAGATGTTTCTAGACCACAAGTATTTAAAGACCTAAACAACCCTTCGTACCCAGAAAATAGCTAAGTACACGTTTTCTAGCCTTCAAACTGAATTACAAAACAGACGCCTTTTACTAAATACATGTCGGTGTTGATAGCGATGCTTACTATTAACAATGCCGTTTGGGCCTATCACTCGTTGGACAGGCAAAAGCGTATTTTAGTTTAATATTCAAAGCAGAGGGGTTGTATAAAGATGAGAACTAGGAACCACGACAGGTTGTTTATTCAAGCGTAGATAATAGTTTTGGTAGACCTAAGTTTATTTGTGAACTTGTAAAGGTCGTTCAGGAAATGAGATAACTGCGGGGGTTGAAAAAAACTTAAATTAGGATTCACGTTGGGTTAAAGAAAGTTCTTGACCTTTGAACTGGTCTTACTAGTGGTGAGTTAAGGTTTAAACAGCTAAAATAATGAATTTGTGCGAGAAGTAAAAGAAAATGTCAAGGCAGAACAACGCTCCTTATGTATGACTCTCTTGGGAAAGGAACTGAGCAAGCAACCAACCAAAACATAATGTAAAATATGGTTTTAAAATTACCCCCTAAGAGTTTAGTTGGAGGAAAACTTAATTTAAATTTTCTTTTTACACTTTTTACATTTTCATCTGTAATTATTTATATTACGTTAGTCCTCGCTAACTGTTTTGTTTATTTAGTCTAATTCCAGTAAAAACAAACTCTAAGAAGAAGGTACTTAAGCTTACTTGGCGTTTACGTTTTCAGCTAATTTGAGTTTGGTTAGAACTTCCCAATTTCGTCCCAATTGTAATAAGGATATAATTTGTTCCTAAAGTCCTAATAATTATTTACGTTTAGAACCCTCCGAGAGGGCCAGTATAAGGAAAAGCTTATTATAATGGCTTGGCTGTTTACAAAAGATGAAAGTAAAATCCTAAAAGGCTCTCATTTTCTGCTGTATAGCCAAGGCACTATAATCTTAGTTATTTTGTATATTTTATTCAAACGCAAGACTTAAAATGCTTACAATACGCTAATCGAAAATTTAAAAATGCTTTTTCATTTAATGTTGTATTAGGAAATGAGGAAAATAATTAAGAGAAAAATGTTTGTTTAGGATCATGTGATGTTTGCGTTTTGAACCTTAATTATGGAAATTTACATCCCACTTTAGGGTAAATTTTAATTGGTTTTGGTTACTAATACAAATATCTCCTAATTTGATTAACGAAAGTAATAAAAAAATGTTCCTTCCCTGACGTACCTAATATTTCAAATCAATAACGAGCATTATTAACTGCCAAACATGATGAGGTTCTTTTATCGAGCCAACTTTGCCACTTATCTACGATTATCACGTGTATGGACCTCTCAATTTATTTTTGAAATAAGAAATCACGTAGCCAACGCGAGGTTCTTCCAATAACCACAATTTCCTTTTATCTGCACATCAAAAACACAATACACAACACAACAGGGTAGTCACGTATCTATATCAAGTCACCGGAGGAATTTTTAAACTAACCCCATCTTTCTATGGAAATTAATGACTCTAAATTGTGTTTTTATAAATCCAAGCATTTAATAATTACACTTAGTGCAAAAAATAACCAAAGGAAAATTCCAAGAAGGAGAATAAACGTAGTACGCCAAATGTTCCTGCAATGATGTTTACCCCTCTAGCAGTGTGCAATATTAAATTAACTTCCAGTATGGTTTCAAGCTCGATTTAACCTTCACCATAGCACAAATGTTGAATTAACCCAAGATGTTTGTATTGCATGCTAAAGCGAACTCTGGATTCCAAGATGTAATTGTTGGTATGAAATGAGATCATTTAGTATCGAAATTAAGCCTTAGAATTTGACACGCATTATCTTGAGAACGCAATTAATGTTGATCAAATGATTACACAGCAAAGCAAGTAAGGGTAGGAATGTAGTTTTTTACAGGTTTAAAAGAAAATAGAGCTTTTATATTCGTCTAATTTGTGTTAAGTAAAGAAGAAATGTAAATTTCTGATTTTAATAGTCATTTTTTGAAAAAAAAGAAACGTTAACAGAAAAGTTATTTAAATCTTTGTTAATAACTTTTGACTATGCAATAATTTATCATTACATCCAGACAATGCTTAAAGGTTTAACCTTTCAAAATTTGATATCTAAAGAAAATTCTATGAAACTTAATTTAAATAGACCTTGATACCCTTTACAAAGCGTTAAAAGTTTGAATAAAAGCTCCTTTTGTGAAGGAAGAATTAAAAAATAGGATAATACATCGCAGAAGAAATATACCCGCCAATTTGGCTAGTCAGGGACTTCACTCCTGATATCCCACATAAAAATTGTCTTTGTTTTCAATATTTTCAGACTAATAATACAAAATCCAATCAAACTATCCGAGAAAACCACATTTAAATGTAATCAGAATAAAAGTTTCGTTCTGAATTAATTGGACCAGGGAAATCTCTGGAAAATTTCAGATTACAGTGTAGAGATTAGTGGCATTATTTATGAATATTCCGATTGTTTGAATTCCATTCATTCGGGTCCTGAATTTATGTGTACTATTTAAGAGTTATGACGCCCGAGAGATTTGGTTTACGTTGCGCTTGGGGTTGTTCCAAGATTAGCTTCCATAATTATAGGAAAATTAGTTGGATATTTAGCTGCTCGTTAAGTGTTGTAGAGAAAGTGAAAAATGGAGTAGGACTTTTTATGGTCGTCGGCAGTAACTCTTCATTAAATCGGTTTAAAGTATCCTGGTCTGTCCTTTAAACGTAATAAATCGAAAGGGAAACATTAAACGAAGTAAATCGCAATTTTGTTAGTAAAACCTGTATAGATGTCAGCGACGTAACGTCAAATACCAACATCATTAATAAAAGTAAAGCAAACACACTCTGACGTCTATTTTAAAAAATGCTTTTCAAAAAATATGATAATTTTTCAAGTTATTTGCTGAAATCTTTTATTTTCAGAATACGTATTTATTAAACAAAGTAGTTTGCAACCTTTTAAGCTCAAGGGATTTACGCTAATATTTTTTTCCCTTATTCAACCAATAAAAACCTAATCACTTTTTTTACGACTGTATTAAAGGTACAGCGACCCCACAAACCCTTCGTGAAATATTACCTGCTAAAACCAACTGTATTACAGAAATCCTGAAAAGGTGTTAAAATTAATGTCTATAACAGATTGGGAAATTTCAATCAATCTTTTTCAGAGACCAATTTATTAAGGGTTGAAAAATCTTTCCTAAGAGAAATTGTTAATAGTTTCAGTTTATTATTAAAATTAAAAAGATTTTCTTCGGAAACCTGGTCATGAATAAATGTCGGTGTTTGTAATATCCACATCGTGTATCAAGTTCGGGTTGAACAAGTCAGTAAGAAACGAAGCGAAACAAATTGAAATTTCTGTATGCAGAACGTGGATTGGAACAGCAATTGAGGAAACCTTCAATTAGAACAGCTTGTTTGTAATAAAATCGTTAATTTTGCGAACCATAAGACATGTTTCGTTCTTTTTTTGTTAAATTTATGTAATTTTCCTCTTGTTAAATTATAAAAACATTGACAAATAAATTAAATAAGACGCATCGATTTGAAGAAGGTCATAACGATAAATCTCACTTACTAGTATCTCATAAATTCAAATGACATTAAATTTTTAATCACAATTCGGAAATTTAGTGACGTGCCTTGACGAATAGCAAGGCAATAGTTGGAAAAATATCAAAAACCTTCGTATAGTATTCGGTTTGGATGCTTAAAAGGATTTAACGCGGTGTGCTCACGTTTCATCCCTTCTGAATGCGTGATATTGCATAATTAACCCAATAACATTTTGTTAAAGTTTAGTGAAGCCCGATCATTACGTCCTTCTAATATTAATTAAACGCGAATTTGAGACGGCTGACCTCGGTGTCCTCCCAGGATAATACATAACTTTGCAGTTGACAATCCGTTTAAGTGATTATGTTTCTCTTGAGCAAGATATCCTTTGATCTTAACGGCTAGGGCTTATCCTGAGGTCATCCCCATGAAACTAAGTTTCACAGCTTCGGTATTGGTTTAACTATCAGGTAGAAAGAAGACGAATATGCAATCCTTTGGAGGATTCCCATTAATAATACTCAAACATAATCACACCCTTAAATTCGTTACACAGCTGGTTACGGTTTCAAATAAAGCAGTATTAGAAAAAATTTAGAATTTCAAACAGATAAAGTTCATATTGTGTTGCATATTATAGTTTGCTTGTATTTGTAGTGCAAATACGCGCATGTTGTGCTAGCTTTGGTGAATATTTATTATTAATCTCCTATACGTTCAAGTTTGAAGCCTCTTGTTTGCTTTGTGTCGAGTTTAATTATTATAATGACCAGTAACAAAGCAAAACTATTTAGCGTTGTTGTTGTCTGGTGTGGTCCGTTTATTTTGCCAACAGATATTAGATAAGATTATTGGTTTGATTAGTTTTCAGTTTATATAACTGTCGGGGGTTAACCGTTAATGAAAAACTATTTGAGCTAATCGTGATTTAATACAACGCAACGTTTCGGTAAATAATGTAAAAACCCCTAAACCCTTAATTTCTTCAATTTCTGAAAATATACCAAAATCTAGATAACACTTTAAAGGTTCATACAATTCGTTACAGGGGTACGAGATTTTTGGGATTCAATTGCACTTAATTTCTTTTATTAGAACAGTGGTACAAGATCCCTTGAAGTAAGTACGTGGGGTGCGATGGTGAAGCCGAGATGGGACTCTTACGTTACTAAAATTTTCTTTTCGATTTATTTTATATTAAAGTAAAATATGTCATGTTGTGTTAGATGACATGGAATATTATATTGTAGCAGTAGGGATCGAACACTGGGTACAGGAGATAAGAGTTATAACGAGTAGGTGCATTAGCAAAATCATAAAAAATCTGTTCGTGATCTTTTAAAATATTTCTTGATACGAATCCAACTTCCGTTTTCTGCGACCGATTTTCGCACCAACGCATTTCCTCGAGAAAGAAATTAAAAACGAAACTCGGGTTAAAGTTCTCGTTTATTGTGAGAAGCGTAGCGTCGCGTCGCGCGTTGAGTGCCAAGTCAGAAACACAGAAAATGAATTTTTGGTGTATTTAACTTGCTCTCTTCGTTCCGATTTCATACTAAACCGTCTCCCTGGAATATTATCTATAACGGACTACCTATGTGAAATTGCTTTCATATTAATTCAAGATTATTAAGATATAACGAGCAGAAAAAAGTATTTAACCAATAATTGGTTTTGTTTAAAACCGAACTGGAAAAGTTAAATCAGGATATCGGCGTTAAATACTACGTCTGGTTAATTTCCCTAAAAGCCGAAAAAATTAATTAGAATTGCTTACAAGGTTTTGAAATATTGAACGAAAATCTTTCTCTTTTCATCATGCAAGCTGAAAGTTAGGGCGAGAGAAAACTTTTCTTCAAAATGCTTTAATGTAATTCTCAAGCGTAAAGGGGGTTGTTTTCCAAGGAAGCTGCAAATGCATGCCAAAGGAACTACTTAAACTATTGCAATTGGTATGTTTGTAAGGTCGAGTGAGCTTGTCGAAATATTCGTATACAGTGAATGAGAAATGAAGCACTTTAGCATTTAGAGAGCTGAACTTTTGAACGCGTTCAAATTTAATATAAACAACTTAACATCTCCGCTTCGGAGAAATTAATTTTATTAGTCGGATATTTTTCTCCTAATGGTGCGCAAATTATCTCTTGGAACGTTTGACTTAGGGTTGGAGTCCTCCTCTAGGGGGATGTATATTTATGAGTGCACTTGGGGGTCGTTTCAAATTCAAAGCGGTACCACGTTCACTGTTACTCTCTAATGGTGCTGTGGTCAGCTCGATCTAGCTTTCAAAATGTTCCTCTTCAAACAAGTAGGGGGAAGGTAGTAATATCGGAAGCTTTGGACTAAATTTCACACCCCGTTGCTTATACACAAGCGAAAGGATAGGGCAGCGTGGGGTGGTTTTCAGGATAGACTTCGATCTGTACAACCGAATAACTGCCATCGGCTTCGATCAGCTCTTATTATTAAATTCTTGTCCAGGGTGTTTTTTTCACAGACATTTATTAAACGTTAGTCTGACATTTTGAGCCGTTTTTGGCACTTATTATTAAATTTGGTATCAACAATCAATAAAATACCTTAAAAAATAGTTCAGGGGGCTTTAAAAGGTCTAACTAAATGGTGCTTTTTTCCATTATGAGATGGGCTTATAATAATTTGAAATCAGGCTTTAAAACATGTAAAATAGTATTTACGATAATACAATAAGTACAAAAGAATGCATACCTTTTTTTTACAAGAGTGTGTGTCTAGCATCGGAGCAAAACCAGTTGCTGGCACAAAATACTAGTCATTGACACACTTCACATACTTTTTCCACAAACTACACAATTTACGTACTTAAAAAATTGAATTTTGACTAATTTTATAAGCCCCGCAAGATAGTTCAACAAAAATAAGCGAAACTACAGACATCTTGCACGAAAATTCACAGCGAATGCAGTTTAGACGGGGGGGGAACGATAAACATGTACCGACATGTGAGATTGGAATGCAGGTGGCTATATTATTTGCGACATCATAAACTAAAGAAATTAATAACAATACTACTAGAATAAATACCTAAACAACTAAGGTGGTTTATTTAAATTTAAATGATCTGAATTTAAAAGAAGTTCAGCTAAACCTTAAAAAATTAACATTTAAAATATTGATAAATTTTATATTATATTACGGGAAGTCCCAAGTGTGCTGTGAGCATTTCTAATGAAAGGGAGCAAAGGAAACCCCTCCATTATAGAGTTCCGAGGGATAAAAATAATAATTATACCTTCAAATCAGGGTTGTAAAAGTAAAATACTATTTATGATACTATGTAGAAAAAATTCCTACCTTTTTTCTAGGAGAAGAAGCAATTTCGTTCACTATATTCTGTCCACAGTTAACACTTCACATAGTTTTTCCAGAAACAACACACTTAAACGTACAAAAAAAATATTCTGTCTATTAAAGTTTTAATTACAAAATTGAATAACACAATAAAACACAAAATTCGAACTATTTATTCACTACAAACACCAAACGTATGTAATTCGTATCTAGTTACAATGACGAAGCACCTGAGAAAATGAACGAATTCTTGTACACTATCGAAATTGCCACAAACGTTAGAAAATCTAGAGTGGTAAACAATACCGTTTTTGTGGTTTTTATGACACGTACATTATCTGCCCAGAAGGCTAATCTAGGCAACATGTGCACATAAGCAGTAAACAACACCGTTTTCTCCCTATTTATTATTTTTCATTTAAATATAAGGTAATAAATAGGAAAGATACAAAAGCAATCTAATATTTAGATGAGTTAATGGACCTTCACTTCTTATCACCCCCCAAAACAACCGGCATTGTACACCAGATGGTAATAAGTACTTTGTGCGATAAAATAACCTAACAAAAAGAAATTGATAAGTTGTATTCTTTTGTCAAGTAAATATTTAAACAGACCAAGTGGTTTATTTTAAATTATCAGGACTGGATAAAGAAATTTTATTAAAAGACGTACCTAACAAAGAATTAAAAACGAAAGATTAAAAAATTAAATGAAGACATTTTGAACTGGTACACACATAAAATAGTAATATGTTATTCTGCACAAAAATATATTGAAAAAATGGTAAGGATTGGGATTCGAACTGTCTGTCACTATCAGTAAGTTATTCTACGAGGTGTTTTTAAAGAAATATGAGACTAGATACTTATAAAAGCAATTT
Source organism: Hemicrepidius hirtus (assembly GCA_963082805.1). Classification (NCBI taxonomy): domain Eukaryota; kingdom Metazoa; phylum Arthropoda; class Insecta; order Coleoptera; family Elateridae; genus Hemicrepidius; species Hemicrepidius hirtus. Next base: position 32,041,438 of record OY720165.1, read on the forward strand.
GTTAAGATTTGATTAAAATGTAAGAGTGTTTTAGCCCTTAAATGCCTCATGTTTAAATTTAAAATAATTATTATATATTTAGGAAAATTTGGTGATCATGGTACCTTCGGGTAACACCTCCTAAAATTTAATTTTAAAATATTTTTGATCTTTAGCTTATACTACCATTAAAACAATGTCATGAACTATGAGACATTATTGATCGTTTATTTTAGACACCTTCCAATGAAAATTTTACTATTGTTCAGGTCAATTCGTATGAAAATTAATGAGAAACTAGCTTAAACCGAAAACACCGATCGATGACGAAAATATACGCAATTCTAGTTTCACGTCGTCATAAGTTTCCTTTTACATACCCGTGTTAGATGCCGATAGTAATAATTACGTAACTACTAAAATGTTTTTTAAACTAGCATCAAAGTTTGAAACGAGATAATTAACAAAACGTGACGACTTGCTGCATTAATGGAGTGCATTTCCAAGTTTTTTTTCACAAGGATAGTTCGGAGATATATTCCACGTTTCCCAAATTAGTTTGCATGGATTGGCACGTAATTTAATTGTGTATAACTTTGTTCCATTTAATATTAATTAGCTTACTGTAAGTAAACCCTAAACATAGGTTGAGTCTTATAATCAGGGTAGAGCGTTCAAAAAGAATTCTAAATCAAATGGGTACACACAACCGCAGGGTAGGTATTCAGAGTTTGAACAGCGATCAAGTTTTTAAAGAATCAAACTTTTTTCAAAGAAGTTCACTTTTGAAACTTCCTTTTAACAGAACTTTACTCCGCACAAAGTGATTTTGTGAGCGTTTTGTTTTTGCGACGCCCGCCGCCGCCGCCGCGCCGCTCCGTTGTGCTTATTTCGCAGCAAAACTTATAAAGAATTTTAAATTTTCTCCACGAAGACAGAATGTAAAGAGATCTGGTTAAGATCGATTCGGATAAGGGTTGATATGCTAAATAAATTAGTCTATATTAAACAAGACCTGTTTATTGCTCCAAAAGGGTTGTTTAATTTGAATAACAAAACTGGGTTTATTACTAAAGTATTAATGGTAGTAGCAGGTAACCGAATTTGAGGATGACTTAAATGCTTTTGGAATTGGAATTGAGAAATAAATATTAACCAGATTTTAACACTCCTTCTGAAAACATGTTAATCGAATAAAGTCTCTCACAATTACGTCATGTAAACCAAATAGTGGTGTAATATTTATTTTTGAGAATCGATCTAAAAATACAGAACAGTAGCTGCAAAGTTTTATTTCTCCCTATGGGTGATTTTGTGTAGGCGTCTTGGTTTAAATTTCATATAAATTGTATCTAATGTCAAAGTGAAAGCACTTTCCTTTTTGTAGAAACAATGTAGGTTGAAAATAACGAGGTGATACAGCACGTAACAATATGTAAGGACTTGTCTGTCAACAACGAAGAGATTACAGAGAATTTTTGAGGAAACTACAATTTCCTATACGCAGATAGAATCCTTGAATTTTTTACGTATGTGAGTTTTCCATTGGAAAAAATAAAATATGTTACTAATAATTTTCCTCTTGATAATTAATAGGGAAATAGAGCATTAATAGTGCGTTGCATAAAATTTGAGGATGCAATCCTTAAGCACAGCTAGAAAGATATTACGTTTTAGGGGTTCGTCAAATCATACAGGTAACATTTTCTCTCTTGCACTATTGACAGATTCTGATTTAAGGGTATAGAAAAAAATTAATTAATCATCATAAAACCCTATTAGTGACAATATTATAAAATCTTGTATTTGATTTTAAAGATAAACCAACGTATTTTATGGTTGCTTTAAGACAGTTGGAGTACCTAAATAAATATACACCCAGGGAAAATGTAGTTTTTCTTGTTTATTATACGTAGCTTTGTTTTTGTGTTCTAATAAAACAGTAATTTCCCTTGTATAGATACAGAACCGAAATAAATTAAAGAGTTTGTGAAGAGTTTTTTTATTTTAGCACCCTGTGTTGTTCCTGTGACCTTTTGAATATCCAGCTATTCTAACACGACACGCCCTTAATACAACATTACATGAATATTTATATGCCAGTAATCAAACTGTATACAAGTTCAAGCACCACATACATTACGTTATTTGCTGAAATGTCACCATTGAATTAGTAATTGATCGGTAACTACAATTTCCAAACTAAACTGTTAACATACAAAGCCTCTTTGATAGACATACATTTGAATAAACATTAACAATTTAGTTCAAAGCGGTAATGATTTTCCTCTTGAGGAAAATCATTACACCTGCCTGAAAATCAGGCTAAACTCTTGTAAATGTTCATAAACCTGCCATTGGTGCACCGCTTAATATACAAGGAGCCCATGTAATTAACATCGTGTTGAATAATGAAGCAGACAGGTGATACCACATCAAAGTAACGATATAACGTGAAATCACACATGGAATTTGTTTCAAAAGTGCCTTGGGTGAAATAAAAATCAAGTTCAACAGCATAACCCGTTTAGTAACAGAAAAATCGGAAGGGAAATCGACAGATGTGTCAGGAAACGTAAATTCGTTCAAATTTGACGACGGATTTGTAAATGTAACTTCAAGGGGAAAAAAGATAGTTTGTAACCTACCAGTTTTTATTCTGATCCCCAATTTCAAGCTAAATCTCATTAAGATTTCAAGGATAAACATTTCAGTCGCAACGATTGCTTTGTTATTGGTTCAAAATTGTTAACTCGACCGAAAAATAAATGGAAAATATGCTGGCAAACAATTGATTAGGTTTCGTTTCGAAGATTTCGTAAGAAAACAAATTTCCCCCTAAACAAGAACCAAGAAACGAACGTTAAACAATTCCAGTACAAGGAAGAGCTTAAAAAACGAAATATAATTTACTGAAAGAAAGGCTCTGTTCAAATAAAATATTAAAAGCAACAGAAAGCTCGGCTTACTTTCTTTTTGTACCTTTTCCCGATTCGTTAATTATATAATGTCCGCTCGGAAGGTAACATAGGTACAACGTCTTCAGAAAATTCATGTCGACGAAAAGGTTCATAAGATATTTATCCCACTACAGAGGTTGTTTCTATTACGGCCCAAACAGTTTGTGCCACTTTTTAAAAAATATGTAATTAATGTTAACTCCTTTCATTCAGTTTAAGGGTGATATAGAAGACGGAGCTCTAAAAGGTGAGACAGCTTGATAAATGGCGAGTCATTACGAGGGATTAGCCCAAATAGAAAGCTAGCTGCTTTTTAGCAACTAATTTCTAACTCATTTTATAGAGGGTGGGAAAGCCTATGCTTTTGACAACACCATTCAATATTTAATTATTTTTTTAATATCAGTAAAAGAAGAGTGGAAGGAAAGGAGAGATTAGAGGAGTTGGAGAGAAATTATGTTGGGAAGGGTAGGAATACTAATAATTGCCTACAGGTGTGGAGGACGACATACATCAAATTAAGGAGAAGTTCTTTAAAGTAGACAATTTCCATCTTGGTATTCTTTTGGAAAGATCCAAAGAATAATTATTTCATGGAGTAAAATTGAAAATAAAATGTAAAAATCTTTTTAAAATATAATTCTGTTGCACGCTGTACGTAATCAAAAATATTTAAATGTGCTTTAACAAAGTCATTCCTAATATTCATATAACAAGGGTTTAACTAAATTTTCATTCCATCAGATGACAATTATTATAATAAAGGCTCAAAGGCTTCGATTAAAAATTCGAATTGGGTTTCACAAAGCTGGAGTTAAAACTGAGTTGAGGTTTAAAGAGACGGGATTTTAGGTAACAAAAGACAAGGCTTGTAATTCAATACGCCGCTAAAGCAAAGCCAAATTGCTCTCGTTGTTATCCCTTGAATCCTCACAACATACAGTCTGGAAGCAATCTTTCGATTATTATTAACTTCGCGGGTTCACTTGAACTAAAGGCGGCGTCTTTGTTAGGGTTATAAAGACACATGTTGAAATTTTTCAATATTCAAGAAAACAAATTACACTCAACGAATGCGGATATAAATAAAAAAAAAGGTTCATTAACTTAGATTTGTTGTAAGTAGGTCAACAGCACAAGAGTTGAATATCCTAAAAAGAGCGACGAATGGATAACAAATAAAAACTTTCCTGAAAAAATCTTCTCTTTAAGCGGGTCGTTATCCTAACAGCATCGTAAATAGTATTATCTCTAATCAGTAGAGAAAATTAGTGTTATCCTATCGACGCCAACGTTATAGAAGCTATAAAAATAAATTATAGACTGAAATTGAAAATCTGACTTGATTTTCCTTTGAATTTACCCTGTACTGAGTGAAATTGCAGCGAAAACTAGCTATATCAGTAGATTTTATAGACGATACAAGCTCGTTTAGTGCATGTGGTGCAATTGCATTTTATGCTCTTGTTCGGCTTATCATCGGCGGTATCGATTCAAACGTGTTATGGCGTTTTGGAATTTGCATCATCAAACACCATCTGCATTTTGTTAGATTACTCGTTTTAATACCAAACCCAGCTTGAACTAAAACGAATTTCCTTGTTAAATATGCAAAAACGCTATGTTGCATTTAATAACAAACAGGTTGCAACTTTATAGGGCTGAATAAATTTATCCTGAAAGTTTTCCTCTGGAATTTATAATAATGAAGATATTCAACAAATAGAATTAAATTCTGAACCCTATTGAGGTATAATCTCTCTTATTATTTCCACGGAGTTTGCTCATTTTTAGAATCATTCCATTCCTTATAATGTTCAGAATACAAATTTATAGAAGCTGCGGAAATAAACCACTTATCACTAAAAGCCGAACGAAATAGCTTCATCAGCTTTCAAATGCTTAGACATAAAAAATTACTTCACTTGACAAAAATACGTGAAAATAAAAAAATCATTGGGCCAGATTTTCTCATAAGTAGGTTAAAACCACACAAGAGTTGAATAAACGAAATATGAGGAAAACTTGAAGAAAACTTTCGTCTATCAAGAAACAAACAGAAAACAAGCTTTTCAATCAGACGTAAACATTAACAGGTGCTATTGATTTTTATTTTGTATAAATATTTTCCTGAGCACCATCTGAAATTTCTTTCCTGTAATAATAATATTCTTCGATTATCAATACTTTACTAGCCCGTATAAATATTGAATTATAAGGCTTTAGAATAAATAATAAACAGCATGTGTTTATTAAATTGAGTTTCAGTTTTTGTACTAAATTAATATTTAAATTGTTTTAATTAAGTACGAAGTACTTTTAATAGTTGCTAAACGATTTTCCATTAACATTTTCCTGTCCAAGTTAAGATATTCTAAATACAATACCTACTTTGGTAACTTCGTTTTATCATTTCCAGGCAAGGATTACTTTCTGCCCTGCTGGCCTGCAGGGCTGATTATTCACGAATATGAGGATATCTAGCCCAGGCCGTTATATATTCAATTCCCTGTCAAACTGTCAGAAATTTTCAGGATTGCTTCACTGATTTCATGACGATTTTCAACTAAAAATATAATAGACACAAATTTTGCTGCCATCCTATTTCGAAAAAAAAGGGACACGACTTTTGCAGAATCCTTGTTAAAGTTCAAAAATAATATGTTAATAGGACATCTTAGTTACATCACCCAAGCAGTATAAAAAATTCAGGCTAAATAATCAAATTGGAACATCATTAAAAGTTTGTTTTAATTAGTTTTCACGTAACAAGTTTACAAACTACGTGTCAAGCCAACTGCAATAACATGGATTTTCAGGAAACGTGTGTTATATTTGAAAAAGCATTTATACATTACTAGGAGTTTAGTAAAAGTTTTTCCTCATTTTCTAAGTACATCATTAGAAACTGCACACCATAGCTGCAAAAGAAAGAATAAAGCCTCTTCAGTTCATACGCAGATATAGAAAAGACGCAGTTAAATAAAAGTAGATTGAAGTCACAAAGGATTGAGTTAGAGTACGGTGGTATAAAATTTGATTTGGTAAGGGAGGGAGAAAGTGGACTTTGGAGTTGACTTAAAACAGGATTAAAAAGAGGGGAGTAAAGAAGGGTAAACCTTGAGAGTAACAAAGCAAATGTGGAAGGGAAGAAATATTGAAGATCGAGGTGGAGAAGGTAGGAAGACATTAAAGCAGGGCGAAGGAGATTGGTTCAAACACACGCTCCTACGTTCATAAAATTATATGACCTTTCAAAATGTTAAATTACACATCGAAATGTATTAAATTACAGCATTAATTCGTATTAAATCCTGGAATTTGATATTCCGAAAATAAATAGCCATTGGCTGAAGGAAGAAATCCCTTAAATGCTAGAATCAAACATTCCCCTAAAACGATATGTTTTTTATGGAAGTAATGGATTTAATCATCGTGGCCCCCTAGCTACAAATCAAAATTTTCCGCTTCTTTGTTTGTCCTGAAACAAAAATATAAATTAAGCCATCATGTACTGATCCCACACGCATCGTTTTTATTATCAATGCTGTTACAGCTGTAAAATATGGTATTTTAAAACACTTACAGAAATGAATTTTCAGGAAATTTAATCTCTTAGACGTGGTTTTGATTAAACTTTTTTTCATATACTTACAGCTTCGCGACCAAATAAATACGTGAAGTGAAAATACGAAGCGTAGTAATAAAATTGTTTTTCAACGAATATAAAATCATAGCAGGCAGACACAAGGGTTTTATTTAACCTGCAATACCGGAAATTATATTTTACATGCCGTAGGCTTGGGTTAATGATAATTTTCAGGTCAAACTTGAATGGTGTAATATCAAGAATTTCTCTCTATTCATTTGATATTTTCTGCAATTCAAATATTTCCTTTGACGTTTAAACTCTTCAAATATATGCTGGCTAGGTGCGTTCAAAAGGAAAGTTGAAGGTTTTAATAGGGAAAAGATGTTTGTTTAATTACCAGGAAGATTAATTAATCATTCTTTGGTTAAAATTGTTAGGCGAGTTCACTTTTGAAACCCTAAAAATATATAAGACAAAGCGAGGAAAAGAAATTTTCTTGTTTTATTGATAGACCTTTTGTTTTAAACTTGCGAAGATACCAGAGGCAAGTTAATCTATTTTCCAGAAATTTTCATGAGGGAAACAAATTACGCTAAATAAGGTGCAAACATTTATTAAAGTTTCAGGAAAATAAACAGAGTTCATTTAGGAAAACATTATTGCGGTCTTGCCCAACTCGTATTCGGAACAAACTTTTATTATAGTACACTTCCGCTTCCGGTATGTAGAAACCACTGAAAATTTATAAAGCGAAAAGTAACCTCTTTGGACAAAAGGATTAGATCTGTTTAAATGAACTTTAGATAAATTTTGTTTGCTTTTAAAGCTTTGATCACAAAGCTCTTAGAATTAATTTTGTATTACTAAGGCCAGCATTAAATATTAAGGTTTTAATACAGCTCGGGGAGTAAATGCGGTTCAAGTTTAAAAGCTCCTTAAATTTTATCATTTTCCTAAAGGTTTTCTAATTTAATTAAAGTTTCTTAGGAAGTGAGTTAGCAGTTAGAATTCCACTTTTAATATAAGCAAAATAATAAATATTATAATTAGGCTCTATTCAGCACCAAATATTATTTAAAATAAAAATTGTCCTTCGCTCCTAATAACACGATCCTGTACTAACCCTTTCGACGTAATATTTCACAAAGAAAAACGATTACCAATAACTTAAACGCTAATGTTTCCGAGTTTTCCAACGTTCGTAATTGAATGATTCATTATTCATTCAGTTTTAGTGTGTCATCATTTTTAGGAATCGAACCTTTTCGTTTCAGGTTGCGAGAATACGAAAATTAATGATTAAGGAATTTTTAAACTTATTTGATTTGATTGAGTTTAAAAATGTTTAAGGACCCTCCTATACACACAATTTAAAAAAGGTTTTACATCAATAACCCAGGTTGGTGTTGAAAAGGAAATTTCGAGTTGGTTAGAAGTGTAAAATGGTAGCTTTTACTCCTTTGAACTTATTCCACAACGAAATTGAACCCTTATGGTTTTTCTAAAGCCTTTAAACAATAATGTGTGTATTTTAAATGCAATTCCTCTTATAAAATCATAACATCTGAGTGAAAATCCATGCACGAGTCGGTTTGTCAAGTAGTTTCTATATTGAATTTACCATTAACCAAACTGAACAATGCAATTTACCTCAAACTAGGTCGACGTGTTCAATAGAGTACAGTCTTTAGTTTATACTCCCGTATTCAAATTGAAATATGAGTTTATTGGCACTCGTGCGTAATTAATATATTTTTGCTCACAAACTCTCTTTTGTTGAACTAGACTACCGCAGGTTATATTCGTTTGATCATTCACCTAAATTTTCAACAGAAGATATGGTATGTATTACACGTGCTTTGATTCGACAAAATACTATTTGGCCTGAAAGTTCTTTACTCAAAGAATTAAACTCGTAGAAATTTGAGACCATACCTCCTTGATACATACAAAATAGCTAGTGTTGTAATAAGTTTCGTAAAATTTATTAGATTGGAAGTTACAAAACATAATATCTACAGAAATTTTCAGTTGCTGAAAGAGGAGGCGTGCGCAAAATTAATAATTCACTTACCCCTCATGTTTCAGGATTAATTTTTTACCTTTGTTATTATTACATATTTGTGGTTACGTTTAAGGGTGCTTTTAACCCACCTTCGTCCTCATAATAAACGATATTTTACATACCGTATAATAAACATAAACAGAACATGAAAATTTGCAAATGCCGGAGGTTATAAAGAATTCCATGCAAATTTGATACTGTCATTAGCAGGTAATAAACATAGTATTTTGCTATTCATTAAACCGTAAAATTGGAATTCAAGGGTTGAACACTTTTATATTCATACTTATTGTAAAACTGTATCGATTTTAGGAAGCAATATCGTTTCAATAATAAAAACTAATTGTAAAACAAATTATTGCCAATTCACTTCATCCACATTTCAATTTTCGTTTTAAAAACGCTGTCCTGAATTAAATTTGACTACTCTATAAATATTTTTCATAATTTTCCAATTACTATTCCTCGTTGAAAGTCCAAATAGAATACTATCAGTCACACAAAAATGAAATAATAATACTTACGGTGATTGTAAAATTCTTGGATAATGGAGTATTTGAAATAAATTCAAGGCATTAATCGTATGGTTCATAAATAACCTCGTTCAAAGTAGTAAAACGCACTAAAAGCGTTGCAGAATATCTAATAATATCACGCACCTTAGTTCTTTTCTTCATTTGTAATTTGTACCTACGAAATCTGATTTCGATTTCACTAGATTTATAAATAATAAATACCAAAGCGTGTTAATTATTGCGAAACATCTTCAGATTTTATCTGAAGGAAGGTAAAATATAAGGAATTAATGCAAGGGGTTTTCATTTGACAGCTTTTCACCATTAATCTGAAACAGGATGCAAGCTATGATAAATTGTGTTTCGAGTAAACCCGTTATGCTCGTTTAACAAAATTATCCTTCCGTGTATTCAATAAAGCGCTCGTAAGCTCTACCTGAGTACATCCAGCCACTACGGAAAAATTAAATTAATTATTGCTAATATTAAACCAGTGTGGAAATTCGAAAAATCGTAAATATCCAAGTTTTCCAAAATAATTTATATTCCGGGAAGGTTTCAACTGTAATGAATTTGTATTTAGTCATGATTACCATTGAGTTTACACAAAATTTGCTAACCAGCGGAATGTTTTAGGATTACTAACGACCAGAACCCTCAAGGGAGATTTAAGCTTAAATTCTATGGACAGTTTTAGATGAAATTATGTCAAATTTGTACACCCATTCAAATAAAAAGAGATATCCGAAGAAATAATATATTTTATGGTATGGACAGGATAGATAAAAAGTCCTATAACACTTATAAGACTATGTTTTTGACCTTCAACCTACTTGCTCGGCGTTACAAACGCCACCACGTGATGGAAGCATAATTTCTGAAAGCTACCACAGGCAGTGAAGGTTTCAGGTTTTTCAGATTATTCTCCTGGAGACCCACGAGGGCCGTATGACTCTCTTTCTACGTGGAAATGTCCAAACTCACTTCCAAACTCTTTTCTTGTCTCAATTTGGGGATTCTGTTTTACAGTTTTAGACTTTTCGGGAATTAAAGATTCATTTTCCATGTAAAGGCAGTTAAGGAATCTTTGAAGGGCTTGCTTTATCTTTCTTTCTTGTCCCCTGAAGACCCTGTCTATTACAAATCACGCACGGAAGAGAAAACTACTCCTGATTGGTTTATATTACATTATGGTATCAAAGTGCAGGTTTATTTTGCCTGTTTTTTGACTGTGTCTTCATGGCATTGAAAAACATTGCATGTTTCAGCCCTCACCTGGTTATCTAAACTTTCTGTTTAGGGATCTAGAGACATTTTTGCATAATATTTATCAAACTTGACAATTACATGCATGACTACCACACCACGACATTGCGTACATTTTAGGGCTCAAAACACTTGTGAAACAGCAAACTGAAAATAGAAACTATTCGTTTCTTTCACTATCAAAGGACTATCTCAATGAGATATTTTATTGTAAACGGTCCTTTTCCCAGGAGAAGCTCGAATATATTAGAAACTTGCTTGTTTAAGACTTACAGGTGTAGAAATCTTTTGTTATCACTTGCTCTGAACCGTATCTCTCGTGTGTTCCTTTCTAGAAACCGTTCTTGTTCGTTGTTTCAGTTCGGTGTCGATCTTATCTGTAATTACAGAGCGTAACGATAGAAGTTTTAGTACACGCGATACAAAACGTGATTGGGTGTAATAGCTTTCCTTTAATTGCGAAATGTACCTATAAATTATCTCCTCGGGAGCTTGATGAACTAAAGTAAGGTCATGCAGAGGAAAGAAATTAAAGTAAAAAGCTTTAACAATGTTTTTAGTTGAAGGAATGCATTATCTAAAACAGGGGCGAATAATCTATAATAATTATCATATTTTTGTTTCATTTACACACCATTTATTTCTTATTACTTACTGTAGTCGTAATATACTATCATTACACAACGATTTGTTTTTAAGGTTTCCTCGAATCAACTCAATTCAATAAATAATAAATTACTTTAAACCTGACGAGTGATGTATTGCGTTGATAAATACTACATTAAACAAGTCTGTTAACTTTGCTAATAAATCGTATAATTAATAAATCGCTAATTTTGGGGGTCGAACCTAAAGCTTGTACCTAATTAATGTATCAGGGGTTCACAAGACGTCTTCAATTAAACACTGATCTCTTATCAGAGAAGATTTGATAAAGTGGGCACGTAAATAGCAATGTGTATGAATTCAATACTTCTCACACGATTTTATAACAGAAATCTAACAATGTTGACGAACTTTATTTGCTTTCAACGTAAAAGGTAAATATATAAACCAACGGTAAATAAAGTTAAACCACTTGTACATGCATCTAGATCTGGTAGTTAGCAAATAAATAAATACGTATTATTACAGTTTAGGTAAGTGTGCTTTTAATTAAGAAAAAGAAACACGCCATTAAGGCAGCCTGCTTGAACAAAAGAAAAACTGGCTGTGCTATGTATTTAACTTGAGCAGCTTTGTCCAATAATCTGGATTAATTTGGTACACGATTGATTTAATGGAGAGTTAATTCACATTACGATGTGGAAATTGCGTTTGTAGTGCTAGTGGAGATACGTACGAGCTTTGTTCTAGTGTAACCATTGAGAGAGCTTGGTAATAATAGAACTTGACGTAATTTAACACGGATTGTAAAGCTTTCTTGTGTAAATTTTGGTTTTAACGTTTATTTATTTTTAGAGATAATCATTATATTCGATCCCCAAGACCTTGAAATATAGGACCCAATGCAGAACCCTTTGAGAAGGTTTCTAAAGGTAAATCTAAATTTTCGCACCTAACCGAGCAGAGAATATCAGGAAAATTTTTGTGAAAGGTATTTCCTCCAGCAGAGTTTCCACTTCTGAGATACACGCTTGATTTATTCAATGAGTGTAAATGGATGCTGATAAACTGAAATGGCCTGACGATAATAAATATAGGTTCTGTATTTGACGGATCGTCCATAAATTCACTACAACCCTCGCCAATATTTTTCGGTGCATTAACCTGTAATGTGGGGTGATATCTTTGACTGCTTTCACCTAACCCGCATTTGGTTTACTCTTGGACTTCCAAAAACAGCTTTTGTTTTAAAATTGCGTAAATTATAACGGCTGACCGTGCAGCAAGCAACTCGCTTTGAACGGCAGCTTTGAGCGCTTTCTGGCAATTAAAATTAATTACACATTTCGAAAGCAATTGAATTAGCAAACGCTACACCCTCTCGCCCCTTGCGTGAAATGAGGTTTGACTGAACAGATTAAATTGCTAATTAGTATCTATACCCTATTTTATTCGATTTAAATATTTCTACATTGATTTAGTGGTCTAAACTAAATTTCATCCGCCGGCCAAGGGAACTGTAAAAGCCAAAATGTTTTCATAATTAATAGTTCAATACCTTTTCAGGTTTTCCGTGATAGAGGTCTCAATGAACTCAAATTTGTCAAAGCCAGGCAACGCAAAACAAAACCACCTCATTAATATTCCAACAAGGAAGACGTCTTATGAATAGGAACCCTTGCCAATTTTCCAATAACGCAATTGATTAACTTTGGAGAGCAAATGAAGTAGTAGAAAGCGCGAAAGGGAAAAAAAGGAGAAATTCTTGATTGCAAAGATTTCTATTTACAATTGAAAATTTCTGCACGCTATAAAACACCTCTATTTGCAGAGCTTTTCCATGATTGATTAAACCATTTACTTTTTGGATAAAACATAATATCAGCGAGACCAAAAAGTTTTGTATCAAAACTTTTACAATCCAACTGAAACAGGTCAATGTTATGTGGACCTGAAAATAGACTTGTTGTGCAAACAATGAATTAGTATGCGAATTTTATGAAGTGATGCGTCAAAACGATGGGGGTTAATAAACTAAAGGATTGTGAATCGCGTCAGAAGGCAACATTATTATTAGCACCAAAAACTTCTAGAAGATGAATGTTCAGATCTAGGCGTGTTTCCAGTGAAAAATTGTGCCTATGCCACAAGAAGGGAAATGGAACCTCAACACACGCTAGCATAAATCAGAATTTACTATTATTCTACGTAATTCTGTTGTCTCGACGAAACTTGGCTTGTATAAATTTCAATTTAGTCTTGTGACAAAACTTTTTTTTAATCCCAAAATTACATAAAATGATTTCATTCGGAGATAAATTTCGTGGCTTGTCTGGGGCGTGAAAAATCCCAGCGTGCTGGTTAATGGTTATAAAGAAACGGAAATCAGAGCCATCACATGCAGACGTCCGAGTCGTCCAATGACGTTGAATCATGAGGAGTCGGGCAATTTGTTCAGCTTTTCTGCCTCCAGTAGCGGAAAACAGATGGAAATACTTCTTTGCGAGGGATAGCTATCGGTCTGTGACGCAAATTTCATTAACCAACAATAGCCGTCGTCGTGTTGAATCGCACTACTACAGTAGCTTGAAATTTCGTTGGAATCCAGGCGTAAAATGCCTCAATCTAACGTACCCCTAAGCAAAATCTGAATAGTTCCTGTAGAATGAAAGCGTTTTACTAAGAAATCGCACTTGAAAATGTTAGTCACAAACGAAAGATAGTTTAAAAATCTGATCCTTGATTATTCCAAGTCTAGCAGGTGGGGGAGAATATTTTTGCAATAGAGCGAATCGAGTTACCATAAGACACCGCTGTAAAAGACTATACACGGTAGAGCTTTGATTCGTTATGTGATTAATTATGTTTCCTTACTCTAACATCCTGCACACATCCAAAACACCCCCTGTCCATTTAAAAATCACTGCTAGTTTAGATCTTTTACTGAAAGCGTCCTGAAAAATGTCCTCACCCAAGCCGCGTCGTCAATTCAAGATTTAAAACAACTGAATTAACACATTCACCTATTAATTATAAACAGATAATATGTGATCGAATAAAAACCGATTGCAACTGCCATTTACAGCTTTCAGTAGAAGCTGCATGTCGATATAATTATTGGCAGCACATTATTTTCTCGTTGATTTTACTCTTTTCAGCAGTTTTAATTTTAAAAACACTGTTTCAGCAATTTAAATACAAGAGAAAATATTTTCAATTCACCTGTTTTCCACCACAATTCTTAATTACACTAACGTTTTCATTAGTAACTAAACAATAATCTTTTCTTTTTCCTATTTTACAGGAATTTAAAGTAATTTTTCCTAATGTAAATATTTTAACTGAAAACTGTAAGCTTTTGTCTTTCAGGATGTAGTATTTTACTTTTTTGATAATTTTAATTATGTATTTCTTGTTTACTTACAATGCAAATCGGGATCATTTCTATAAAGTAGAACAATATTATTGATTTTTTTTTCATGATTTCAAGAATATTACATCAACTGTCTGACATCTCTTTCTTTCTACATTTCCGTTGTTACATTGAGTGCTCTTCTTTAAAAGTTGGAATTGAATTTCAAGCTTTCAGTGAAATTGGGCTATAGTATTATATAAAGTAATTAATTAATGTAGTCCCTAATTAATTGAAAACGAAGTGAATATTCAGAAAAATATATTTAATACCGTCTAAAAATTATTTTTTTGCAAGAAATGTTTAATTATTCTATTTTTTCAGTTTTCAGCTCCATAATTCGTTTTCCACAAACAGAATTAGTGAAAGAAAACTAATCAGCACAATTCTAATTTCAAACAAGTTCACTTTAGGTAAAACAAGCTTAAACACGCCGTGAGAACGGCACGCGGGTAGTTTTACGATACAAAATAATTTTCCTGAAAGTATAGTCAGACAAATTACAATAAGAAGACTTAAAATTGAAGCCTGCGGGTAATTGGGTCTTCCTTATGTTGTAGTTAATAAAACCTAAGTTGATGTTAAGGTAAAGTGTAGGTGTTTCCACGGCGACAAACACAAGGGCAGGTGAAACACTGCAATAAAAGGGCCTTAGAAGGCGTACAAAGTAAATTTAACACGACTACCAATAGCTTGGGGATCCTAACGAAACTTCATTGCGAGAAAATCTTATTAATGCAGAGTGATACTGTACTGAATAGTGGATAATACTGAACATTTTTTCTGCTCAACATAAAGCGAAATGTTTTCAAATTGGACTATTAAAAGTTACCCTTATTTCAATCTGAATTGTTAACGTAAGCGTAAGAAATTCTAGATTTGAAATTACTTCTCCATCTTTCTTAATGGAATATTTGTGCAAGTTCTCAAATTACGTTAAAATGAAAAGCACACAGCGGAAAACACTAAAGATTGGTCTCTAATTGGTTTTACGTGACGCCTAGAAAATTAAAATACCAAGTTTTGTACATTAAAACTAGAATTTTCCTAATAATCTTAATAATCCTAATAATCAGAAGGATTCTCACCTAAACCTTAGGAGATACGAACAATTACCTCCATCCCTTCGAGCAAACCAATCAACACAAAGCTTATTATTCTACCCAAAGCTTTAATCAAAGCTAAGACCGAAACATGTTAAAGCAATGCTCAATGGGGGGTTTTAAAGAAAGAATCAACAATCGATTTGTTTGGAAAATTATTACTCAAGATTACAACCCTTAATTTGTTATTTTATATCCCACCTGGCACGAAACTCTCCTAAACTATCCAACAGGAAATTCTAGGAACTATGTTGCTTGTACTTGGTCCAAATAATATTGTTAACTATGCACTTCAAGTTTCAAACTATCTGAACTTACTGAACATAAACTCTTAAACTTGTGTCGTACGGGTTCGTACTGTAACCGTAATTTACATTTTTGTATCTAACTAATGCTGGTTTTTTAATTGCAGATTTTTCGACGCAGAAGCGAGTGTGTTTATTAAAAAAATATCTAAACAACTTTCGGTGCAGTAATTATTTATTTTCAAACAGTTTTAAAATACTTGCTTAAAAATCCTTGTAATGATGTTAGAGTTATTAAAAATACAGTGCGCTTGGAAAACCGTTTAGTGTAGTACCTACCTACGAAATTTAAAAGTTAAAACAGGAAAATTGAATACTATAAGGAAACTTAATTGCAAAGTGTACGTCAGAGCTGTTTGACGTTTAAACGAGATTTTAATTTCGTGTCAACTGCAGCGTTAAACCTTTACCTTAAATAATGGAAACGTATAAAAATGCAGAACACCGTTTTGAGACTTTAACTTAATCATCGAACAATTTTAAATTTCCAAGCAATAGTAAATTTAAATATTTTTAATTAAATTTTTTTCTCTCCAAAGTGTTTAATCGAAACGAAATCCCAAATGAATAACAACGGCACGACAATGTCAGATTACGAACGTATTCGTTTGGTAATCCTTGGAGGTGCTGGGGTGGGGAAAAGCTGCATAGTGAAGCGATTTTTAACAAATACCTATTCAGATAAATACAGGAGTACCGTCGAGGACCTTTACAATCGAGAATACGATCTAGGACATACGACGTTGAAGGTAGACATCCTGGATACAGCAGGAGACATGCAATTTCCCGCAATGAGGAGATTGTGCATCGCAACTGCACATGCATTTTTACTCGTCTATGCGGTTACTTCAGCACCTTCCTTTACTTGCATCAAGCAGTGCTTTGAAGAGATTCGAGAACAAAGAGCAGATTTTCAAGAGGTACCCATAGTTGTTGCAGGAAATAAACTCGATCTTACTACAACGCATAGGGAAGTTCGAATTGAAGATGTTTCAGAATGGGTTTATTGTGAACTCCCTAAATTAAGGTTTGTATTCTTTTCATTACTAAAAAGTAAAAGCACGATTAATCGTGTTTTTGTACATGAAACATAGATTACGTGACAACATAAAATCCATATTTTATTTTAAAACCTAGGAAAAACATTTTACATACGAATATTATATATTAAAGCGGACATAATAATACTTATTCAGTTTGCGAAGAAATACTTTAAATGGAAAATATTAACGTATCAAATTTATAAATAACATTTTATGATATCTTGAATGTACTTTTGTCAAGGCGACCACAATATTTTGCTATATAAGCTTACATTTTCAGGCAGGTTTTTTTATTAAGCGTGAGGTTCTCAATATTAAAGTATTTTTCCACTTCATTTTATATTATATGTACAAACAAACGGAAATTGTGGATTGACCTTAAATATATACTCTGAGGATTGGTAAAAAACATATAAGAGAAGTAAGAAAAAGGAAAAAACTGTAACAACAAAATTTCCACAGTTCAAAAAATGAATATCAACTGAAAAATATACCAAATGTGTTACACAAATTATAGTTATCCATGCAAATCAGGTTCACAGTCAATTAAGAACGGTCCCAGACACATGTTTATTAAAATATTCCACAAGCACAACATCAGTTAGAGTCTCACGCAAGCATGACGTCTTATCATTAAATATTAAACCGCTTTTTCAGGGTGAAAGTACTAGAAGTTTCGGCAAAGGACGACATCAATATTAAAGAGATTTTCCGTTCCTTTTTAACACTCTCAAGAATTTTTCCAAAGGATGCCGAGGATTCCACTGGTTTGAAAAGGCGGTCAAGCGCTTATGTTTCCGCCAGTAAGGGTGGCCGAAGGGCTGAAAGTCCTGCACCTGATAAGGACCGCTCCAGTTCTGGAGGTGAAGGAAGTCATTCCTTGGGAGAGACTCGAGCAAAACCACGATCCAGGTCCCTTATACGAAGATCTAGCAGGAAAACTAAGCAACAAATCCGCGATGCACATACCAGCACTGAAGAATGCATCGTATCGTAAGACTGCTTTACATTTACGATTTAGGAACCACGAAGACTCCGTCTGATCCTTTTATTTAGTCTTAAATGTTGTATAGTTTTCTTTGTGATAATTTAGTTTAGAGTTTGCTATGCACGTAAAGATTCCGGTTTAGTTGATAATTAGAAATGCTTTCGGCAAGAGCATAAAATGAATGTATTAGTAAAAGGTATAAGCTTGGGATTCATAAAACGTAAAGATGTCTGTGATCTCGATTTGCATAACGAGCAGAATTCAAAGAATCTTTGCCAGTGAACTGCAGTATCTCAGAATATTAAGGATTTGTTACACCCAAGAGATTTCTAAGAAACGCAGAATTTGTTTAAATCCATAATAACTTTTTTTCCGAAGCAAGTTTAATTTTTTTTTTGTGAACCGAAACAAACATTTTGTTTAAAAATAACTTGTTTTTAGTGTGGTTTACATAAAATTTACAACCTGGGAAATCTAAAACTGTAATAAAACCATTCAATTTGTCTCGAAAATGCCGCAAGGGAAAACTTTATTGTTTTGGAATAGTCAATTGTTTTCGTTGGTAAAGAATTATTTTTGTTCTTGTTTTTTGTCTTTGTTACTTAAAATTCTGTAACAAAAATATCCAGCCGAAAAAATAATTGGTTTAATCTCCTGGAAACATTTTATATTTTAAAGCAAATATAATCCTCTGAAATTCCAATTTGATTCAAAATTTATTTAAAAAGGTTTTAGGTACGACAGTTCAATCACAAACGGAAGGATATTTATTATCAGCCGTTCCTATACATTATCCTTGGCCCTGGTATAGCTTAACTTTCGCAAATCCTGAAAACCTAACATGCATTTCTTTTCTCGAAGAATCTCTTATGCTTTTACCTAAGAAAGCCCTCCGTTATTTTTACTTACATCAAAATCCATAGAAAATAAAGCTTTTATACTCATAACTCTCAAATAAGACAACTTCCGATTGAAGTATTCCATCGGGTTTTTAATAGGACTGTCAATCTTGCCATTATTCAAAATTGAATTCTAGTTCAATGAAGAAGTAGAAGGGATTAATGAATATCAACATCTGGATTTACTGAGAATATAAGCCAAAAAAAATAGGGTGGGTCAGAACAAAGAATTCTCTTGGACGTAAGTAATATCTTCTCTCTGTGACGCCAATTTGAAAGCCAAAGGAAATAAAGCTTGTAAAATGTGTAAATATAAATTTATAAATTTTTGGGAAATTATATTCTCTAATGTTAAATTTAAATATTTTAACTCATTTTAAAGTTTTATTCGTGTGATAATTTTTTTGTACATACAAGTAGTTGTTGTAGAAAAACGTGTTTAGTCTGGAATGTGGATAAAATCTTTTTGTCCAAATCGGTGTATGTTTTGTAGCGTGAATAATGAATAAAAGTAATTTTATGTTTAAGCCTAGGATTTTGCTGTTCGTGAAGATAGTGTAATAATTTAAAAAACTTTTGCTCATACATAAAAAATCTTCTCAAAAATTATTACGTTTTCAGAATCGAAACAGTTAATATTTCTCAAGAAGGATGTATAAAAAATCAAAAGCTTAGGTAAACGTAAATACCGTCCTAATGACGTTGCAAAATTACATAGGCTACGTTTGTATGAAATTTAAAAAAAATTTAATAGTCAACAATTTTGCAACAATAGTTAGAAATATTTTTAAGTTAGTGTTTAATTATTTTTTAAATTTTCTTTTGCAACTTTAAAAATGAGGAACATTTTGCGGGTACAATGTAAATAGGGTATTATCAATGTTATAATGTATGATTGTTTATATTATAATACACGTCAAAGAAGCTGTCAGGAATTGATCTCTACTAGAATGTACCGTAAAATAACCATTTTACGAAGAATTTGTAAGGCTACAGTCGCCGAATGTATTATTGTTACAAAATGTTCAATTATTAATCAAACCTTATTTGTGGATTTTTATTATATCATTCTTAAATCCCAAAGAAATAATAATCTGCAATTGATGTTCAAATTTTTTACAGTTCTTCTAACGTTCTCTTAAAACAACATGTAAAATCCGAATTAAAATAGCTGTTATAGCTATAATAGTCACTGTACCTTGTAACACCCTAAGATTATCTGTGTCCCCTTGAATGTAGAATCTACCACCTACTGTTCGTATCAAATACTCAGATTATACCCTTTCGTATTGTACAGTACAATCACTTTACAACACAGATTCGAAGGGATTAATTTGCATTACAAGTAGAGGATTATAATCGTCAGAAAGTTATGGTTTTAACAAACTTTTTCTATGCACTTTTACATGGAATGCACAAGACCAAAATCAATCTAGTCGATAATAATTAGTAACCGTTTTGAACCCTGTTTTACACCTCTCTTGAATATTCAACCAGAGTAGCTACTTGCTAATCTATGTATACTTAACTGTTAGTCATACACGTACCTATATACAAATTTACACTTTGAAGTAATCAGTTACGAAAGGCAAAGAACAGAATCTTATAGAAATAAAAACGTTTTATAATAAAATTTAATACCTATACTTTTTTTCTAAACTAAAAGTATTGGCGATTTATTTCCACTTTGTATCTATGTCTCCTTTTAACACCTACCTATGTAAACTTATCTTGTAAATCGGTTAATTAAGAATTTTTTAGGGAATACAAGAATGTGCCCAAACATATTATAGTCTTGTAATTTATTACGATATTAACGCTTATAAAATTTTTAGTAGGGTCCAGACAGCTGACTGAAATTATAAGCTTGTTAAGGTGTTGTTAATGAACCCGTTGTTGTGTAGTTTTGTAACGTTTCTTTTACGTTGTTTACAGTGTTTACAAATTATAAGAGAAACGCCAAGTGATAAAATATACCATATTTGATTTACAATTTGTTTCTTGTTCCTGATCCCAAGATTATAGGTAGTACCATAAATTTGAATTCTCTAAAGGGCAGTATTAATTAGAGGGCCCTTTTAATGTTTTCTGTTTGGATTTATGAAGAAAGTCTGAAGTAAAGATTCAGAAATGTATATATTTTCAAAGGCAGGAAAATATTAAAATTTTATTTAAAAATTCGTAAGGTCTCGTCACATTTTGGACATTTGGGGATTATACCAAAGTGTAATTGGATTTTCTTATTATACCAGCGGTGGTCCTTAAACTGCCTGCAACGACGTCCGTAGGTTATCAAACTATTAGCACCGCTGCTCTATAAAAATCGAATGCTAATAACAAAGATTAATTATTATTAAAGCAATCGACACTTGTACAATATAAAATAATTTATTATGTATAAAGCAGTGTTACAATTCGTAAGGGTCTTCATATTAATTAAAGTTGGCAGTATCTACTATACGGCACCCTTGTAGGTAACTTGGGAATCTTCTGCTAAATCCACATTGACCAACTAAAAATTATGATTCCTTTGAGGAACTTGCGTACCAAGAAGGCATCCATTTTTGTTCTTTATATAATTCGCTGTATCCATACATGATTTCTATCACATTGTTTCAAGCTTGCATTACCTTTACTATGGGGATTACTATAATCATCCCTTACGCTACTTAAAACAACAAACGCGTGACTTTCCTTACTGCTTTCTTCGTCTTTCCATCGACATCGAGCGGAAGCTTTAAGAATAGCTTGTACTGGAGACGTGCGAGGGGTGTATGCTAAATTTTCTACCATTAGAGGGCTTCCATAATGTCTTCTAGCCCTTAAGGCGCGAAGTCGATCTACTTCATTTGGTTTCCCTTTTCCTTTTCCCTTTTCAGGGACAGGAGTTACTTTTCTACTCCTACTTCTGCTACTTGGATTAGGCACTTTAGGTCCAAACAAACTATTTTCCATCTTTGCAAGATTTTCTTTAGTTATTTTTTTACCGGCAGTTCTAGGAACAGGAGTTAAAGTATTAGGGGGTGCATTTTCCGGTATTACAGGAAGAGGCAAATTAGTCATGGCTTCAGGAGGTAAAGCAGCGCTATCTTCACCTTCAGATGAAGTTCTGAAATGTTTAAATATTTAATTTAAGTGCGATTTAATTTAAAAATGCTGCATTACGCGTTTCCTTCCTTCGCTTCTAAAATTGGTGGAGGAGTTTCTGGATCATCAAAAACCCTCCTTGAATCAACCCCCAAATTATCTAAAGGTCTTAATCGTTCCACTTTTTCTCGGGTTATGTAATCGATGTATGCGCGTCGATATTCTGGTTGACATTCGAAAGGGCCTTCTAATGTTAGTTCGGTTTGTCGTTTAAGAGGATGAGCTTTGGAACCTTTGGGGTGCTCAACGTATTGTGCACGTTTTTCCGTTACGTGACTCAACTAAAACCACTGATGGTCAGCATGAAAATAACGGAAAAAATTCTAGGATGCGGTTTGCATGCGACACACACATAAGAACTACCTACTCCATAATGTATAGTGACGAAATTATTAGCATGATGGCGTGAAAGTTGTTAATTTATGCCATTTTATATTTGATTCAAGCTATAGTTGTATTAAGTGCAGTTAGAAATTGGTAATTCAAATAAAATGCAAAAAAAAGAGCATTCACATAAATAGCAATTCCCTGTTATTAAATAAAATTTTATAACTTAACAACTCCACTTCTTTTGCTTACCTGTCCTACTTCGCTACGCAGATGTCCTGCTGGTTTTTTAACCGAAGGTCTTTGCCTAGGAAAATCTACAAAAGAACTTTTATATTCAGGATTTGTTTCCATAACCCCTTCGCTTTTTAAATTGGGTATAGGATGAGAAACAGTTCTTCTCCTTCGTTTTCCCGGCTCATTTTCATCTTTAACTCCAAATTTTCCATAAGCGTCCCTATAAAAATTTACATATGCGTTCCTGTATTCAGGATTCATGTCGATATTTCCCTCCAGCAACAAGTTATTGGTTCCTTTCCTCATCTGCGTTTTGGAAACGGATTTTTCAACAAACTGAATCTTACTTTCAGTTTTAGTTTCCATCTCCCCTTCTGGTTTTAGATTCGGTTTCGGCCTGTGCTGTAAAGACCTTTCAGCTTTGGAATGCTCCACGAATTTCTCCCTATATTCTGGTTTTTTAACAGCCGAATCATTTCCTAAGGTTAGCTTCGTATGGGTTTCACCCCCGCGTAAAAAAGGGATTACGGGATGAATTTGATGTTCAACAAATTTTTCCGATTTTTCGGTTTGCGCGTTGATACATCCTTCTGGTTTCAGATTGTTGACTGGAAATTTAGGACGGGGACGTTCAGTTTCTTTATGTTCCACAAAAACATCCCTGTATTCCGGTTGTAGAGTTAAATCACCCTCCAAGTGTAAATTGGTGCTTCGTTTGGTAAGAGGTGGTCTTTGTTGCGCTTCATGGGGTAAAAATTTATCGCGAGTTTCAGTTGTTATATCTAAGATGCCTTCTAAATGGAGGTTGGTACCCTTTTTAAAAAGCGGTGCTCTAGTTTGATAATCAAGTGGCACATACTTATCCCTAGTTTCAGTCTTTGTTTCCATTTCTCCTTCTAATTTTAAAGTAGTGGGGGTTCTTGCCAAATCAGGTCTTCCTGTTAATAAATAATTTATAAACTTTTCAGCATTTTCGGTTTCGGAATAAAAATCTCCTTCAAGTTTTAAATTCGTTGGTCGTTTGAATAAATAGTGTCGGCCGATTGGATGACTTTTAGTTTCTGGCTCTGCCTCGTCCCTGAAGAGGATAATTATTTTACTCTTAAGGAAACTTACCCTACAAGGAAATACAAACAGAATATTTAAACTAGAGCAAGGTTCGTGACTGTCCAGGTGAAAGTTTCAACTACTACTGCGAAATTTGCATTTTCTTTTAGGGTAAAGTTATCTGGGGTGAGTGTAGTATTAAGAAATATGTGAAATCGATAACGCGAAGCAAATAAGATAAATCCAGTTTGTTTACGTGTCTACGAGTCATAAAAAGGACTTTTACCAGGATCCATTTTTATCAAAGACAACGTGTAAAGTTGAAAAGGGTGCAGAAAAACTTACTGTTCTCCATCAGTTTTCTCTTCTTCATCGCCAACTTCCATACCAAGACCGTTTATTAAATTTTTAGGTCGGCGAACTATCGATTTCTGAATAGGATATTCTATAAATGATTCATAGTACTCAGGATTAAATTCAAGTTGTCCTTCTACTTTAAAAGCATCCTCGGGTATGTAAGGTTTTGAGCGAAAAGCATCGAGCTAAAACACGAAAATATCTTACAGGAAAAATTTAATTTCTTACCATTTCTTACATTTTCATGAAATCTTCTTGTGTACTCCGATTTGATCTTCTGAAAAGACCCTTCTTCTACTTTAATATTATCATGAACTTGGAGAAACGCTAAATATGATTTGGAATATTAAATTTTGTTCTTTAATATAATTAACTAAAGGGTTGGTACCTGGAAATTTCTTTTTGCGATATCGAGATAGTTCGTCGACAGTCACCCCCGGCGGAAAGCCGGTGTGGAAAGGGGATTGTTCGCCCGTGGTTAGGTCACGATCTGGTATCGGCGTCCTGGTGGAGCTCTTCTCCCTAAAAAATTTTAATTCTTTGAACACCATTTAAAAAGGAATTAAACCCAAGAAACCTTTTTAAAAATTCACACTTGGCATATTCATCTGACTTTTATCGTTGAAGGTCATATTTTGGTATGCTGAATCTTTAATGTCATTAAAGATCGATCCTTGGATTTGAATAGTCAACGTTTCCTTTGAATATTGGAGCAAGGATAAAAATTACACCTTAGCTTCTAATAATTGAATTAATTCGTCGGAAAAACAAGAACGAATTTTAACGAGAGCGTGTAATGTACACGACAAATATTTAATCAGTTCACATTTTGAATAATACATGAATTTATAGCATAGGGTATTAATTAACCCCTCTTTCTTAAGAAAGTAACACTAAAGTAAATTAATTTATTACGTATATTTTTACGTTGACGGAGCTGGGTGTGGTTCGAACTTGAAGATCCATCACTTTTTGACTGATGTTAATTGTAAATTGCGTATTTATAAAGCATCCATTATGCGGGTCAATCATCAATCACTATTGAGGGGTAATCAAGACTCTTTGGCGTTACACGAAAATGTTAGAAGGCGTCGATAATGTGATAACGTCGTCAAACGCTAATTAATTTATAACCGCAATACACATGCAAATACGAGTTTAACTTTTACAAAACCGTTGTGAAGAAAACTTATCTTAAATAGCGTTTCATTAAATGTGCGATTACTAACCCTGATGTTGTTATATTTTTAATTAAT
Organism: Hemicrepidius hirtus; assembly: GCA_963082805.1. Lineage (NCBI taxonomy): Eukaryota > Metazoa > Arthropoda > Insecta > Coleoptera > Elateridae > Hemicrepidius > Hemicrepidius hirtus. The sequence goes on from OY720165.1 coordinate 32,066,542, forward strand.
AACAATCAAAGTGTGCGGGGTATTAAAAGTTTTGCCTTAATCCAGTGTTTTTGCCGTTTTTGGTTTGTAACAAAAGCTAAAGCATTCGTGTGCTTCATTTCCTAGTTTTTAATCAATGGCGCATTGCATGTTTCTAAACGGCGGCGGATGGTCGTGCTATTGGGTCCATGGGTACTAATGGTTAATGGATTTCTAAATTACAACATTACAAATCACGTCAGAGATACAGTGCGATTCGCCTTGGTATTGCATTCGTGCAGGATTGTTAAAATAAAATTTTGCTTATGAAAGAAGACCTAAAAGCAATTATCCTGATTTCTAACATTGTCCTGAATTTCCCTGATGGTTTTTGCTATTCACTAAAGTGGCTTTGATCAGAGTAACAATCACTTTTGTATTGGATAAAATTTTTGCTAGGGTATATGTAATGTAATTATATTTAGAAGCGCAACAAAACGCTTTGATGTTGGTACGAATTTTTGAAACTAAGTGGGTCAAAGATAAAATAAAATTATAAGAAACAAAGTGATTATTCGCGTGTAAATTCGTTTCTAAACAATTATTTTAGTACCTAGGTTTCATTCACAAGTTTATTTTTAATGAAAATATAAACAGAAAAAGTCAAACTCTTACATTTACTGAAAATAAGACTTTTGGCGATATCTTTCTCCCTATTTAAACTATTTTGTAAGAAAGCCGAGAAATAACTCGAGTATAAGAGAGAAATTGCCATAAATTTTTGCAAACGGTGCTGGTAACGACATTGTTACAAAAACGTTATTTCTTTATCCATCCATTAGCATATCAATACGCCTCTGTAATATTCTTAGCATTATTATTTCCATAAAAACAATCTGTGCCTATACATGTTTTCCGTCACATATTTCTTAGGAATTGTTTAATTAACACAGAAACTTCATTACAAGTTTAAAAATACTGAAACACTACAGTCTGTAATTTTTTTCCGTTAACTCACATTCTACGCATAACTTCGCTTTGCGATGTGTCTAGGAAAGAAATCCAAGTTATATAGTATGGTACGGGGGTTGTACTAGAACGTGAGGTTAAAAACGATCAAAAAATCCTGAAAATGCTACACAAGTTGATGCACAGAATATATTCAAGGGTGTGGTGGCTGAAATATCCCGAAACCCGAAAGCCTAAATAATATTATATTAACTACAGTTTCACACTGAAATAACTTAAAATTAAATTAAAACTTTGTTATAGCCAAAAATAAGCGCTATAAAATCCACGAAAATATTACCAGCTAGATAACCCTTTTATTAACTATAGGCCTATAGGTAACAATTTAAGAATAAACTTGAAAACCCGTAAAGCCAAACCTGTTCATATTTTTTCTCATATTTTTTTTGATGATAATCTTTAGAGTTAACAAAAATTTCGTTTAAAAACTATAAATCTACCCTTAAAAAATTATATGACCTATCCAAGAAATAAAGTTGTATTACCTGCACAAAATAAATTTTCCTTATCTCAACTCTGATTGTAAACTGGTCGGCATTAATAAAGAACACAAACTGAACTAATTTAAGCACCCTGTGTTGAATTCGCTGCACGTCATTTTCATATTCGTACCAGTTCACGATAGGGTGGACGACGCATTCGTACAACACTAGAAGCGTTTGTGCAATAAACTAAAAATTTATAAAAATAAATGCCACCACATGATATCGTTATCCTTGTCACCCTTACATACAATTAGTCGAAGTCCTGGCGTGACCAAAACTTGCATACTGTATAGATCTACCCCCCATCCCCCATCAGATTGCGACGTCTCCGTGACGTCTCAGAGCGCCACTGCGACCTGTTGACCCACATAAGACGTCGCCACGATAGGGAAAAACGTGCTGCCCAAATTTTCACGAGGTTAAGCTTTTTGTTGTAGAACGTTGACCCCATTTTTCAAAGATGAACTTTGTAAACAACTGAAATTTCCCCTTTGCAGGATCAGGAATAGAGGAGAAAAATTTAATTTGGGGGATATTTTCATCTTTACGTTTAAAATTTAAATAGAAACTTCCGTTTCTGAAGAAAAAATAAGTTTCAAAGATTACTGTTGTTTCAGGAACTCTTCCTTTTTGTTAATGAATAATTAACCGTAGGTATATGTGAATCAGAGTTTTTAGAAATCATGTTCCTATTTAGGTAAGACCTTGAAATTCCAGGAACGTGTGTTTTTATCAATTGATAGATATAGTAAAGAAAATCCTAGTGGATACAAGGACTTTTATGTAAATTTCTGATTACTAATGCCCCCCTACTAAACGAAATTCAAGGATAATTAAGGAATATAGCAAATTTCCGTATTCGTACTGAAAAGTTCCTCGACCTTGAAATTCAAAGAAAATTACGTTTCGTCAAGGATAATATAAATATCTTTGACCTTAATCTAAGATTCTAACTTGATGATATAATACCTATATACTTTAGCGTAAAATCTTGATTGCACGCAATATCCTTCTTGGGCAAGGTAAATGGGATTTCAATTTCCTCTTAAACTGCAAGCTTGACGTACAGAACTATTATTAACTAATTTCTCCTGAACACACAAAACTTTCAAGACCCCGATTTGTAATACAACCCACGAAAGCTTAACAATAATAATTATTATAAAGCTATTCTTGAATTTGGGTTAAGGTGGACTAATAATTTCCCCCTTTTTGTAGTTAAGTACTTATGTAAATCACAGATTCCTAGATTATAAAAACTTTTCAACGTGTAGAATTTATATATGGTTTTATTAATTCTTTTATGGACAAATGAAAGACGCTTCCTAATCGGTTATGAATATATTACCCACTCGAGTCACAACAATGAACATTAAAAAAAGGGTAATAACATTTTTATGCGTTAAAGCTCGCGGTTAAGGTTGATTTAGGAGAAAGTCCAAAGGGTTAAAGTTTATCAACCACGATAGTGCCCAGCAGGGGCAGCAGATTGCCACAAAAACACATTAGATCTATTTTCAGTACAATCGTCTTAAGGGTAGGAAAGCAATCGAATCGATCTTAGTTCCTGTTAATGCAAATTAAATTGTTATGGCTAAGGCTTTGGTTTCTTATTGTTATCGTACCGAATATTGCTCACTAGATTAAATTATTTTATAATTCAGGGCCTAAAATTTCAACTTGAATCAACTATTCCAGTAAGCCAGACTTCGGCGTTATTTTTTTTTTAAGTTTCCTTAAAATAGATCACCCACTTTCATAAACTTTAAAAACAACACTTATTTTTGGTAATTAATATGCATGTAGGGGTGTTCTCGAATCCATACCTTCGTTGGAATCTAGCGTGGAATCTAGAAAATAATTGAATATAATTTTGCCCCTTAATATCATACCCCCCTCTATACAGAAACATCTAGCAGAATAAGGAATATCCCAAAATTAGTAAATAGTTGGGGATGTAGCTCAGTGGTAGAGCGTTCGCTTTGCATGTGAAAGGCCCCGGGTTCGATCCCCGGCATCTCCAGTTCTTTTTAACGTTACAAACATTTCATTCAGTTGCAACGAAACATAAAAAAATCACGATCTGCTTACCTCTCCTTTCGCGTGTTTTGCTTTTCTTTTAGACGTCTAGTCATTTTTGCAGTTGTCACAAAAACATTTTGATTACTCAAATTCGGTCCACAAATCGTTAATCGTTTGAAAAGATTATGTAGAAACAGCGTGCCATTGCTGTATACAATCGCGCACGACTGCGGTTCAAAGCGGATACCTAATTTCGACACTGAAACGCTGAAATTTTCATTACGAGTGCGCACACGCGTCGCCTGAAAAGCTAAGAACTTGACCGTGAAAGAATTTTTCTTCTAACGTATATACGTAGCTACTAATAGGATAATAGGTACTTCAAAAAGGAAGCCTATTTTGATTTACCCCTTTGGCTCTAAAAGGTTTTATTTACGAATGATTAATGGTATAATATACATACGATTTTACAATTTTTATATTATTATAGGTACCTACAAGATACAGAATTTTAATTAATGTTTCAGACATTTTAATAATAATTAATGCTATTACTTCGTAAAATAGTTTTCATTCTTAAATCATCCCGAAATCGTGAAATTTGTGTTCCGTAATTGGTAACCAAAACATGAATCAGAAGATCGAAAACATGAGAAGGCAAAGTTCTTCTAAGGGCAACAAGCAAATTACAGGGATCAACACAAATTGCAATTGCATTAGCAAAATGCATTATTGCTTTATCAAAATTTTGTTGCTCCATTAGTTTTTCAGCAAGCTCTATTTCGTGCAAAATAACAAGCTCCCTTTCATCTGCTTTATTCTTAACAGTTTTCAATAAATCAACTTCACGTTCACGTTTCTCTAAAAATTTACTTTTACTCCTTTTCAATAACAACTTTTTCCGGAAATAGGGATCTTTATGGCGTTGACGATCAAAATAAAGACAAATAACAACAAATACCCCGCTAAAAAAAGTTATAGCACACGCGAATTGTGAACCATTCATATTTAAAAATTTCGATTTACTATGACGTGAAAATATTCTTTTAAAATGACGTTTAAGACAACGCGATTAAATAAATTTAATATATTTGAAAATCAACGCGAAATATTTAGTTGTGAGCGTCGCCACGCAGGTGGCAGCACTTGCAAGGTTCCAAATTTACCCAAGTGTTTAACAACAAAAGCAAAACGTCAACATTAGTTAGTCCCTACGCTACCCTCATCGATGGCAGCACGTACAAGGTTCCGCATCAAGTCCAGAGCCTGAAAACTTATCTAAAATGAAATATAACTCCAACTAGTGAAAAGCCAAGCAAGAAATTTTTTTAGGAAATAATTGGAAATCGTTGTGTAAGTTTTTAATTACAAATCCTTAATAAAAGGAAAAAAGAAACCAAAGAGGTAAAATAATCTACAAGAAAATTATAGGTACTTTTGTTTTAAAAGATAAATCCTGAAACATTTTTAATCAGAAAAATTCTTAATTTTAAAAGTTTTCCTGAAAAAAGTTGTGTCTTAATCAGAATTTTTCAGCTAAAGGATTCGATTTGTTGCTTAGATTTTGTGAAAAATTATTATTTAACAAATGTCTGGACTAAAAATATAAGAAATTCGGGTTACTGTCCGATTTATTTACCAACAAGCTGTAGTGCCAGCACAAGGAAATTTATTTAAGAGTCTGTAAGTGATGATAATTGTAATTTTATTTTGTAAACGTAATTTAAAAGAGGCGACATTTGGCTTGTAAGACTTTTACAGTTTCCCAGCTACGAGAAAGTAGTTTTCCCATGAATCCTTTTAATTAAAAATTAAATATAGGAGTTGATTTTTTTATCAAATTACCAAGTAGGTACTTCAACAATCTTTGTTAAATGCTATTCTTTACTTTTAAGATTGTGAATTGTAACAAATCTTTATTCTCACATTCTTATTTTTTTTTAATTAAATGTGTTACGCACGTTTAGGTGGGATTATGCGTAGACATTCTTGTGCTACAACAAGTTTCATATTTATTCTGAAAATGTTATTAAATGTCTTGGTTAAATTAAAACGTCACACCTACTACAGATAGTAAATTTGTTGTCGTTTTGCAGGTCACATGATAAAGTTTTATTTCACTATTTTTGATAAGGTACAGTTATGGTTTGTGGTTTGTTGTTGTTTAAATAATAATTTAATTAAATTTTATTTTTTTATTGGGTTAGACATTTTCTGCAAATAAACTTGTAATTGTTCGTCATTATGTAAACGTTTGCGGTTGGTTTGATGATAAGAATTCCATATAAACAATATTCAGGATGTAATTATAAGCTTCTTGCAATCGAAAACGCTGAAGGGCCTAACAAATTTGAAAATTCTTCGACTCAAAATGATATTTTAATTCCAAAATCCAAAAATAAATTAAAAAGTAACACTCCTGAAGTTGTTACACCAACACTTGTTGCCATCCCTTGTCTAAGAAATTGCCAGAAGGAAACTAAAAAGAAGAATTCCAAAACTGCTCCACTTTCCCTTGTGCCTAAACCAAAATTTTCAGAATCAAAATCCAAACAAACTTACTTTGGACTTCATCAAGGTACTAACAAGAATGAAATTTATTTGGATGAAGACCAAGATGGCATTCCCAGTGTCATAACGAATTTTACAACCAAGAGTAGGTATGTTACATCTACCAAAATAATTTTATTTTTTAAATTTCTTTGAAAATTGTGACAATTTTCTTTTGTAAAAGTTGCTTCTTATGTTACTTTAAATTTAAAGTTAGGTAGGTACATAATAAAGTTCTTCTTCTTGCAGGGATTTGTTTCAAAACCTAAGTACATAGAAGCTAGCCTCTTTTTCGTCCTTTTTCCAGAAACTTTGCGGGTTTTCCACAAAATCTCTTTGTCTTTTCCTCGACTGTTGGGGGTTTGAAATGAAAATTATGTTGTCCTCCTCCGTAATCACGACTTACTAACTCGTAATCACGACTTACTAACTCGTAATCACGACTTACTAACTCGTAATCACGACTTACTAACTCGTAATCACGACTTACTAACTCGTAATCACGACTTACTAACTCGTAATCACGACTTAGTAACTCGTAATCACGACTTAGTAACTCGTAATCACGACTTACTAACTCGTAATCACGACTTACTAACTCGTGATTACGACTTACTAACTCGTCATTTCGAGTTATTAAGTCGACATTTGAGAAAAAAAAATTTTTAGTGTGGCCCTTCCAGGCTTACTAACTCGTAATCACGACTTACTAACTCGTAATCACGACTTACTAACTCGTAATCACGACTTACTAACTCGTAATCACGACTTACTAACTCGTAATCACGACTTACTAACTCGTAATCACGACTTACTAACTCGTAATCACGACTTAGTAACTCGTAATCACGACCTAGTAACTCGTAATCACGACTTACTAACTCGTGATTACGACTTACTAACTCGTCATTTCGAGTTATTAAGTCGACATTTGAGAAAAAAAAATTTTTAGTGTGGCCCTTCCAGGCTTTCGTAGGCAGGCAACCAATCGTACAGCAAATATTAAAATCGTGATTTTAGCACCGTTTTAAGCAATTCTAAAGAAGATTTGAGCAGAAAATTCCATTTCTGATATCAGGAGTATAGGATGTCGCAGGAGGTATTTTTCTGGTGACTCTTTCGCTCTAGGGTATTTGTCTTCCTTATGTTAGCGATTGGCTAACTGTTTTAATTAGGAACTGTCATATCAGCTGGGTAGGACCCTAACCTCACTAATCACTGCCAAAAGTAATAAAAGAAATTTTAAAAGTAATACAATTTAGTTGTTCCAAGTAAATGTCAGCAAAAAGCGGAGGTATAGGTCTGTAACATGAACAAAAACTTACAATCCCCTACAAAATTAACCGAATTTGCCCCTTTACAACCAGAAGAAAAACAACAAAGTGTTGGCCATTTTATATCTAAATTTTTTAAGTTAAACAAGAATTCTCCAAGTGGAGATGCACCCTCCGGTGGTCTTGAAAGGAGTTCTGAACATGTATCACAAGAATCACTTCCAACCTGGGCTATTGACTCTACCACGGAGTCCTCCGAAAACCGAAGTGAATCTTATTATCAGGTAGACGTAACTGAAGGAAGAAGTCTGCCTAATGTTCTTAAACGTATAAGCAACTTATTAGCCCTAAAAAGCACGGTAAGTTTTGTATCATTTTAGAATTGATAACCTACAAAAACAAGTTAATTTTAGTACCTTCAGGCTTATTCAGACACGGATCTTAAACAGTATTGGATGCCAGATTCTGTGAGCAAAGAATGTTATGAGTGTAGCGAGAAATTTACAACATTTAGAAGACGTCATCATTGTCGGGTTTGCGGACAAATATTTTGTTCACAGTGTTGTGGACAACAAATACCAGGGAAAATATTCGGGTGTACAGGTTTGTTTTACACTTTACGATTTCAAGTATGTAACTAATATTCCGTAGGTGATCTGCGTGTATGTACATACTGCTGCAAAGTAGTTCTTTCCTATTTACAATCTCCGGATGTTGGAGCTGATCTAACGACAGATCTTCGAGCTTTACAAGAAAATTTGTTAAATAAATACGGAGCTACATCTCCTTCTGGAAGTAATTTATCATGTAGTACAACAGCACTTAACACAGCTTCTAGCAGTTCTGTAGAAGCAGGTAGTTCTCTTCGACGAAAAATATCGGTTGGTTATCAAGAAGAAAAATTTGCTTTGGGAAGGTAAAATTAAGGAAACTGAAATTATGCAAATAAATAATGATTTTGTAGATCTGCAACTGGAAGTTACCTTTCTCCGGAGGAAAAGTGTAAACTTTTGCAAAATTCTGTTTCGCTTCGTAATTTGTACGAGGAAATGTGCAGACCTACAACTGGTGTGCCGCTCCAAACGCACAGATATCGGTTGAGGACTTATACAGGATGCTTCTTAGGATCTGAATTGGTCGATTGGCTTATTTATCAACAAAAAGCTAGCACAAGGTAACCGATTGTACACTTTTGTTAGAATTGTAATTATTTGTTCGTGATTATTAAAGAGTACAAGCAACGACAATATGTCACGCTCTCTTAGAAGGAAGTTACATTGAATGTCTTTCTGAAACCTGTTCTTTTGTGGATGGATATGCTCTTTACAAGCTAGGATTTATAACAAACGATCCACTGCTTTTAGCCGATCCACTTGACCTTCCAAATCAAGATGAACCAATTTGGATACAACAGATACCTCCTGGAACTGGTACAATTGGTAAATATTCTTTGTTAGAAAAATCCTGGAAATACCTTTTCCAATAAACTAATGTTTCTATTGGGCAAAAATTAAATATTATAATCTTATCAACTTCTTCATTGGCAGCCATAAATATTGATATTATAATTGACCTTTGTTCTTAAGACATGGCTTTGATTCCTTCAATGCTCCTATATTTCTATTTAGCAAAATCGGTACATTTTCTTGTTTTGATGTATTAAACGTGGTAGGTACGATAAAACATTATCAGAGATAGGGTCAACAACTTCTACCCGTTTGCCTCTTGCCTTAGATATCTTTGTGACTATTTGTTTATTTTAAAAAAAATTGACATGTCTAGTTGTTTAAATTTCATGTGGTAATTTAAATTCAGAAACTGAACAATTTTCATCAGCATCCACAAGACTTCAACGTTTTTCAACATCTTCGTCTTTCATGCTTGATTTAAATATAGAAGCTAACACAGTCTACCTCTCGAAGCCTCCACCTTCTATGCAAAATTTGCATTCACCTGACAGCTGCGATAGTATGAATTTAGATAAGAATATAGTGTGCGAAGAAGCTCCTGTTGTAAAAACATCTGAACAAAGAGAATTAGTCCCTGAGGCAGGTAATTTCCTTTCGTTTAATTGGTAATAAAATAATCTACACTTAATGTTATAGGATGGCATAATGCAACCCATTTAAGAGATGAAAATGGAGAGAACACAGTCTACGCCCTGTTAACAAATGCGTTCAATAATCACGAAGAAACTTTACTCAAGCAATTCCTTTTAGTGCAAGGATTGTCCGTTTCATGGAGTGATGTTATTATTCCTCTTGTCCATGAAGTTATTGATGTTATAAGACCAGGTTTGTATTGTTACCATCAAATATGTAGATTTACATGTAGAAATATTACAGATAAAAATCACGATGCCGAAGATATAGATATAAGGCAGTATGTCCAATTTAAAAAAGTTTCTGGTGGAGTACGCAGGGATAGCAAACTTGTTGGAGGTATAGTTTGCAGTAAAAATATAGCACACAAAAGTATGCCTACTAAACTAGAAAATCCAAAGATTTTACTTTTGCAATGTCCACTTGTTTACCAAAGAACCGAAGGGAGGCTAATGTCCTTGGAACCAATTTTAATGCAGGTCAATATTACTTTCACCTCTTCTGTTTAGAACAAGTAACATTTTGTAATTTTAGGAGCACGAATATTTAAGACACGTAGTAGCAAGGATAGTTGCTTTACAACCGGATTTAGTACTTGTTCAGCGTAACGTATCCAGGCTTGCTCAGGATTTATTAAGAGTCCAGGGCATGACTTTGGTACTAAACGTTAAACAGAATGTTTTAGAACGACTAGCAAGATGTACACAAGCAGATCTTGTCACATCTTTAGATGCACATATAGGAAGACCCAGATTAGGAACTTGCAAAAGTTTTTATTTGAAAACGTTGGATACTGAGCGAGGTATATTCTTAAAACGGTCTGCCGTAGCTAAGTTTTCTAGTTTTAAAGTCACAAATTAGGTGAAATGAGGAAAATTGTAGTAGGTATTTTTTCCACCTGATTTGGTGAATCAGTTAGAAATATAAAAAAATCTTGAGTTGCAAAGATACCGCAATAGCGAGTTATACTCATTTAACCAAATTTGTATCTTTAAAAATAGGTAGATTGTGTTTAGAAACAGGCTAACGTCAAAATATTTCCGTTACGTTGTAGGAGGTTCCAAAACATTGATGTATTTTGAAGGTCTACCGTTACCGCATCTAGGTGGAACAGTATTATTAAGAGGTGTCTCTAAAACGGAATTGGTAAAAATAAAACAAATAGCTTCATTTTTCCTCTTTGCCTGTTACAACTGGAGGTTGGAAAAATCATACCTTATGGATGAGTTTGCGCAGCCTCCTCTCCAGACTGACGAGTTTTTCGATGAAAGTAAAGAAAACTCCCCTGATTTATCCACAAGTAAAATGTCCGAAGAAACACTCAAGGTGCCATCAGAAAACAGATCGAAATTAGAATTGTTTTCTGATGGAGAAAACGACACAAAATTTTTCAGTATGGGCACAAAGAGTAACTCGGAATGTTCAAGCGATTACACTAAAACTACCAAGCTGGAAGGTAATGGTCGGACATCCGACGATAGAAAGGTTACACCGGAATCTATAAGTGATTTTAGCGATCCTTTACTTTCGTGCAATATGGAAGATGATGTTTTTAAAATAAACAACTCGGAAAAATTTGTTGTGGCTGAATTACCATTTTCAAATGATTTTCGTAAAGCTTTAGACGACACAATTTTATGTATTTCCCCTTATTTAGTTTTTACTCTTCCTTATTTAGAAACGGAATTAGGCAGGAAATGTAAATTGAGAAGCTTTTTTCCGTCGGAAATTTTCTCCAGTGCTCAAATCGGAAATAAGAAGAAAATTAAAACCAAAGACACAAACGGTGAAGAGGCTTTAAGAATTAAAGCAGGAAAGTTATGTTTAAAACCAGCACATCCTTTCATAACTGCTAGAATTCGTACTAGTGCTGATAGTAACGAGTTTCAAAGTTTATTGGCTAACTTTCGAGCATGTGGGGGTCGCTTAGAACATAAAGCAACGTTTTGCAGTAATCAAGAAGAACCGGTTCAGGATGAAAGTGGAAAATCAACCGATAGGGAACATAATTATTTAGACGCCTTGGATCCGATAAATCATCAACGATTAGCTATCTTGTTTTGTAGTTTTAGTCATATGTCTAATAATGCACCCGCTTTTTGTGTTAAAATGTAAGTAATTAACTATTTTCCGCTCCCTCTCTGTGATAAGTAATTTTTTCTGCAGGGTCGTCTACATGGAATTTTATGGGGTCAATGACATTCCTTTAGGGTGTTTTCTTGAACGTTACTGTTTCCGATCTACATACAGATGTGCTTCAAAGACTTGCGACACTTCAATGCTAAAGCATATTCGGAGATTTGTCCATAACGGCGGTTGTCTTAGTTTATCATTGAACAGCTTCGATAATGAATTCGGGGAAGAGGGAATTGTCATGTGGAGTTGGTGCAGTAAGTGCCAAAAAGTTTCTCCCGTCGTACCAATGTCTAGAGACACGTGGTCCTTTTCTTTTGCAAAGTATCTGGAATTAAGGTTCCATGGTGGTATTTACGGTAGAAGAGGTAGCTGTGGATGCCAGCATAGTTTGCATCACGACCATTATCAGTATTTTGGGTATAAAAATTTAGTTGCTTCGTTCAAGTAAGAAAATCGATATTTTAGTGTATCATGTTTGAATTAATTGAATAATTTTTAAGATACTCGCCCGTCCAGTTATGGGAAATATCGTTGCCACCCTCGTTAATTAAAATATGTTACGATACTGTCGTGCAACAATCCGAATTAATAGACGAAATCAAAACGTTGGCCCTAAAGGGACACGATATTTTTTCAACAATCGGGGAGAAACTTTCCAGTTTACCGTCAGACCTAGAAGGGTTGCAAACACTCAAACAAATCCTCGCAAAGGAACAATCGATGTTTAAACAAAAAATCGAAGAGGTTCAACTAAAATTAACTTCGCCAACTTTAGAGAATAAGGAAGTAGACTTTGGTGATGCCCCTAAAGGTAAATGAAATTTAACCAAAAGTTTTCGTTATAAAAACAATTTCCAGGTATACAGTATGCAATATGGAGGGTAGAAGACGCAATGACTAGGGTTAAACGTTTAATCGCCGAGAGCGTAGAACAGTGGAATTTAAGACTTTCTGAATCGACAAAGAAAAAAGATGTGGACAGAAAAAAAGAGAAAAGCATCACAGTTGATTTGGAAAGCCCTAGTGCTGTGGAGGCTCAACCATTGTTTGAAGCATTAGAATCTATTAAGTCGGACAATCACACCGAAGAAATCCTAGTGGGTGCCGGAATGCTTGCAAAAAAGATTAAAAGTTTAGATCAAGGTAATTTATTTTTAATTTCATTATTTTCACTTTGCAACGAGGAAGCAAATAGTTTTCTCGTGTCCTGCGTCTTGCATGTAGCGGATATGAAAACTTTTGTATAGTCCTCTCTAGTTAGAAATCCTTTTGATCGCTCATTGTTTATAATCATAGACGAAACGGCGCCATCACCAAAAGTTTATCATCACCGATCCCAATCAGATGGAACTGTTATGTCTCAATACGAAGAATCCCATGACAATAAAAAAGAAACGGATAAAAAGACAGTTAAAAATATTTTATCGCAGTTATTACCTTCCTCGGTTAATTTTACCCCAATGCAACATCTCTTTAATCAACAAGAACATTATACGTTACCAACAGGACAAACTGTTCCGATAGTGGTCTACGAAACGGAACCCAGTTCGATCGTAGCGTATGCTTTAAATTCTTATGATTATAAAAAATTACTGGATGAAGGCAAGAAAGTACAAAGCACTGAGCCTAGTCCCAGTCCAATACATAAAAGGAAATCACAGACGGATAAAGACAGAACAGAAAGTGGAGAATTTAGTTCTGCGGAGAAAGCGTCAGGAATATTATCATTTCTACGAAGCAAAGAATCAAAATCGGATTTGTCAAACGTTACACCGAGTGCAGTAACTTCAGATACAAGGTTTGCTATTTTAAAGACGTGTAAGTAATTTATTATAGGTACTGAATATTTCATAAGCAGTCAGGTGGAAGAGTCGAATGCTGCTCATGATAAAGTAGAGGATTCGAAAAAAGGAAAAACAACGCATATCGAAGTACAATTTTTAGACTGTAGCAGTAATTTCTTTTGTCGTGTTTATTATGCGGAAAGATTTGCCTGGTTAAGAAGTCTTGTCTTGCCGGATGGTGAAGAAGCTTATATCCGTTCCTTATCAAGATGTGTGCAATGGAATGCCCAAGGAGGCAAATCGGGCTCTACTTTTTGTAAAACCAAGGGTAAAGTTTAATTTACTTTGCTTTGCTTCTAACGACTTTAAACGTTTCTCTTGTAGACGATAGATTTGTCTTAAAGGAAATGCCTAAATCGGAGATTCAATTATTCCTTGATTCTGCCCAAAATTATTTTCTGTACATGCAACGATGCCTTACTTCTGGCCAACCAACCCTTTTGGGTAAAATAGTAGGAATTTACCAAATTATATTTAGAAACAGCAGCACAAATGCTACCTTACGTACAAATTTGCTTGTAATGGAAAATTTATTTTACAATAGAATTGTTACGCATAAATTTGATTTAAAAGGTTCGATGAGAAACAGATTGGTTAATCCTGACAACCAAGATGGAGAAATTGTTTTGCTCGATGAAAATCTTTTAAAAAGTAAGAAAAAATACAAATGCAAATGAAATTGTAATTGTGTATTTTCAAGTGACTTGCGAGAATCCGTTATACATTTTACCACATTCCAAAGCGGTGTTAACAGCTGCTATTCAAAATGATACGGAATTTTTATCCGAACAAGCAGTTATGGATTATTCTTTACTGGTTGGATGGGATTCCGATAACAAAGAACTCATTTTGGGAATAATAGGTAAGAAATTGTACAAGTTGTAAAGTTTATTGTTGCTTTGATTTTTTCAGATTACATCCGCACGTTTACTTGGGATAAAAAATTGGAAACTATGGTAAAAAAGTCGGGCTTACTAGGAGGTCAGGGTAAATTGCCCACCATTATTTCACCAAAGGAATATAGAAAACGGTTTATTGAAGCTATGCATCGGTATTTCTTGGTAGTTCCTGATCATTGGGCAGGTTTAGGAAAAGGTTTAGAATGTTAACGTAATTATTTTCGTAGGTAGGTCCTAATCTTAATGCATTCCTAGTTAATAAAAATTATTCTATGTATTATTACCTAATAACATTTCTTAAGATAATTAATGATGTACTACTGTTAATTTAAAAAACATCAAGTTATACAATTTGTTAAAGACGTGCAATGAAATTATTTTTATAGCTCCCAGTGGACAAGATATTGGTAACTGCTGTAGGCATTTCTATAGCGGCAATGTTGTGGCGTATTATTACCCCTACGTCACACATTTGAGACTATTCTCTTTAATGAAGTTTTCAGAAAAGGTTTAGAGTTTCTATTCTAAGAGTAATCGCATTGTGAGGTTGCATTATTTAACATTGGACGCTGTTGTCGCTTAAAAATAAAATATTGTTTGGCCTTTTTTAAGACTTCGTTATCAAATTAAGATACAATTAGTTTACATGAATAACCCAGGAATTTTTTATTTTGTGTGTTATCCACGATGTAGTAGGTGTGCTAGAAGAAGATGCTCGGAATCTCGAGCAACATAAGGACAGGAGCCGGTCCTGCCCTTTCTTAGCTTATTGAGAATGCTCTTTACTGGAACTAGCTTGTATCCAAAGAGAATTTGTATGCACGGAGAATTTGCACACAAGCATTCATTAAATTAAACAATTAATTATTTATGGGCCAGTGTTTGTGTGTAGTTTTTATTTATTATTAGGCGATACCTACCATCAATTATTACCATTTACTATAGGTACAATATAATTCATTTGATTCCCTGTTTCTAATAAAAGCAACGGTAGTATAAATAATGAATAGTTCACCCGTTTTTAACACGGAAACAATACAAGGTTACACAGGAAAAGGTATGCAAGATCATTAGGTATTCTTAATTTAAGACCCTTAAAAAATACAATACTTGACCATGGCTAAGGCAAAAATAAGTATAGAATGGAAGAAACGTGTAAAACAAGAATACATCCGGTTGAGACAAGTAAAACGTTACAAACGAGCTGATGAAGTTAAGCTGGCCTGGAATCAAAATCGTAACAAAATGACTCAAGTTTTAATTACGGAACAAAAATTTTGGACCGATAGCAAAGCAGTGTGGGTTCCAACTCCTGATCCCCCCACACACGTGTCTTGCATGAAGAAAGCCGAAATTATCGGTAACGAAGGTATGGGAACCTACTTGTAAATTGCACCGATCCTAATTTATTACAACCTTTACACAAGCATTTATATTGTAGGAGACATTCAAGTAATACCCATAAAAATAATAAACTCTGTGACACCAATTCCAACAATGTATACGTGGGCCCCAATCCAACAAAATTTTATGGTAGAAGACGAAACTGTTTTACATAATATTCCATACATGGGGGACGAGATTTTAGATCAGGATGGTACATTTATTGAAGAGTTAATCAAAAATTACGATGGTAAAGTGCACGGGGATCGAGAAACAGGTTTTATGGACGACCAGTTGTTTGTTGAACTTGTAAATGCATTGATGCAATTTCAAGAAAAAGATAAACCAGAAAAGAAAGAAACGGCAAAAGAAGATGGAAAGAAATCTGATGATGATTTTCCTGTTTTTGTGATTTTTCAAGCCATATCTTCTCAGTTTCCTGACAAGGGCAGAGCCGAACAGCTCAGAGAAAGGCAAGTGTAAAGTGTTTAGTTTTATTTGAAAAAGACTCGATAAGAACGTTTTTGTAGATACATAGAACTGACGGAACGAATGGATCCAAACGCCTTACCGCCTGAATGTACACCCAACATAGACGGACCTATGGCAGAATCTGTACCAAGAGAACAAACTATGCATTCATTTCACACTTTATTTTGTAGGAGATGCTTCAAATATGATTGTTTTTTACATCGTAAGTGTCGGTAGTGCGTAGGGGATTAATATAAGAAATGGTTGTTTTAAAATTTAGAGTTTGCTTTAAACTTGTTAATTGTTTTGAGTACCCTTGATTGATTAATAATAGCGAGTAAAAGAAAAAGATGCTCACCAACAAAGCTGCTAGGTGTTAGATTATAGTTAGCATAGAAAATTTTGTGTAAAGATGGATGGCTTGCATCACAAGCTGTTTTTGTCCCCATGCTGCATTTTAGGACACCAAGGTAAGGTCATTCATGACCTTTTCGATCATCCATAATCATTCCATTCGACATTCACCACTACACATTAAAATAAAAATACAGATAATCGGGTATCGCGTACGTGTAGCAGAAAATAATCATCCATTATAACATTTCAACTTCTTGCCTTGCTTTTAACTGTAATTGCCTTCATGTGCACTGCCTGTTAGGTCTTCAAGCTTGCCATCCAGGTCCAAATTTGCAGAAACGTAGAGGTCCTGACTTGAAACCTTTTACTGAAGCTTGTGGTTCGGATTGTTATATGCTACTGGTGGGTTTTCTTCTATCTGTAATTTAAAGAAATGTGTTGCAAAACTTTGTTTAAATTCTTCAGGACGGTATAAAGGAGAAACTAGCTGCAAAGCGTGAACAAGAGCAAGAAGAAAACGAGAAGAGTAAAGAGAAAGCCGCAAAAGAATCCACTTCATCTGCAGACACGCCTAGAGACGATTTACCACGTAAAATATGCAAACAGCAATCGGTTGACTCGGGAAACGAAGCTAGTTCCGAAGACAGTAATGATAGTAACAATAAAGGTGAGAAGTTAAAGAGAGGAATTTAAAAATTTAAGCGTCGTCACTTAAAAAGATGTTTTTAAAAGAATCAAGCCATCAAACAGAGATCATCATCATCATCATCTCCAGTCTTGTTCCCCTTTTACAATTTTTTTATGAATTTCTTTTGAATCTGGGTTCCAGATTTTAATCGTAAATTTGACAATGAGACTCCTTCGACAGATTCAGCAGATGGAACAGATCCTGTTACCACCACTACCTCCTTCAGTCTTCTGGGACTCATGGGCGAGGATGACCATCGAGAATGGACTGGATCTGACCAAAGCCTCTTTAGAGTTCTTCATAAAGTATTCATTAACAACTATTGCGCTATTGCACAAATTATGCTCACAAAAACTTGTCAGCAGGTAACGTTTTAAAAGATTTTCAACTTTGTAGTATTAAACTCGATTGTAATTTTACTAAAAAATTAAATCGTCAGGTTTATTATTTTGCTCAAAAAGAAGATGCGGACATTCCAACGGAAGAATCCCTTAGAGATTATACTCCACCACGTAAGAAGAAGAAGAAGCACCGGTTATGGTCGATGCATTGTCGTAAAATTCAATTGAAGAAGGATTCTAGTAGCAATCACGTCTATAACTTCACCCCTTGTGATCACCCCGGCCTACCTTGTGATGCATTGTGTCCATGCATTGGTGCACAAAATTTCTGTGAAAAATTTTGCCAATGCAGCTCTGACTGTAAGTAATTGTTTATTGGTTTACTTTTGAACGCAACTAATAGTGTTTGTATCCGTAACTTTGCGACGACACCCCTGTGTTTGTTTCGGAAATGAAAAACGATTTTCTTTCTAATTAAAAGCAATTACAATAAAGGAATATTTCATAGGCCAAAATCGTTTTCCTGGTTGCCGCTGTAAGGCACAGTGCAACACCAAACAATGTCCTTGCTACTTGGCTGTAAGAGAATGTGATCCTGATTTATGCCAAACTTGTGGAGCAGATCAGTTTGACGTTACAAAAATTACTTGCAAAAACGTCAGCGTTCAACGTGGTCTTCGTACGTTATTCCTTTCACTCCTTAAAACGTTGTCTTACATAAACTCTTTCAGATAAGCATCTTTTGATGGCTCCTTCTGATGTTGCCGGCTGGGGAATATTCCTTAAAGATAGTGCTCAGAAAAATGAATTTATTTCCGAATACTGTGGTGAAATTATTTCCCAGGATGAAGCTGATCGACGAGGAAAAGTCTACGATAAATACATGTGCAGTTTCCTGTTTAATCTCAACAACGGTAATTGTAATTTCAGTTAATTTAAAAGATTTTAATTTAAATTAAATTTCAGATTTTGTCGTGGATGCAACACGTAAAGGAAATAAAATCCGTTTTGCTAACCATTCCATTAATCCTAATTGTTATGCAAAAGTCATGATGGTCAATGGTGATCACAGAATTGGAATTTTTGCAAAAAGAGCAATTCAGCCTGGTGAAGAATTATTCTTTGATTATAGGCAAGCAAAAGGAAAATTGCTGTTCTTCAAATTATTGTTTATCTATTTCTTTGTTGCAGATACGGACCAACTGAACAACTGAAATTTGTCGGTATAGAGCGAGAGATGGAGTTTTTATAATGATTATGTATTTTTACACTTGTAAGTGGTAATGTCCTAGTTAGGGATTATTACGTACACTATAGTAGTTTATAAGTATTTTTCCATTTTGCATTTTATAACCGACTGCCGAATTGATAATAAATGTTTATCAAAAGGTGCTTCTTTGTTTTTGAACGTTTGTAAAATAAATCTGAAGAACTGTTAGTAATACCAAGGAGTATTATTATATATTCTTTGGAAATACTAACAGTTGTTCACATTTATTTTAAAAACCTTTAAAGAAAACTTTTTTTTAACTTTAACTTTGCAGCCATAAATTATAAATAATTTTTTATTGTCTATCTCGGAGCCATAGCTCGGAGCTGTAACTACTTTTAGAAGTATTTTAGAACAAAACTTTGTAGAGGTTTTTGCTTTAAAATGACCTAATCAAGGTGCTCTTGTACGAGCTTTTGGTTTTTAAAAGTCTTAAAAGTTTAATTTTATTTTTTTTTGCCTCTGCAGATAGGCAACCAGTCGTACTCAAATATTAAAATCGTGATTTTAGGCACCGTTTTAGGCCATTCTAAAAGGAGATTTGAGCAGAAAATTCCATTTCTGGTATCAGGAGTACAGGATGTCGCAGGAGGTCGTTTTCTGGTGACTTTTCGCCCCAGGGAATTTTGTCTTCTTTATGTTGGCGATTGGCAACATGCTTTTAGTAACTAACTAAACGTCACATTTTTGACGTTTCAACTTTATTTTGCTCTATTTACTGTTTAAAATTGCACAGGGACCCTATTAATATCATGGAAATTTATAATGATGGTTATTTTCACATCCAACCATCGCGGAAAGCATACAAAAGCTTATATTCAAGAAGGAAACACTGTTTCGGTTTAGAACAAGATGGCTTAACCTTGTGTTGACTGTTTAAATGATGGGCCCCCTTAAATGATTTCATGCAAGTTACTTTATTGCCCCTAAAGTGAATTCTTGCTAACTAAGGTTAGCTATGTTTAACCCATCAATGTTTGAGGAGTGTGTTGGTTTCTGTTGATGTTGGCGTTCGTAACCAGGTGCTAGTTGTGTATGCACAGTTAGGGAGTTTCTATGTATCGAGAACATGTAGTTTAAAATTAAACTTCCATAAATGGTTCCCAATATACTTTTCGTCTTCGTTCTTAAACCTTTATAAAACTAAAACAACGGTGAATGTCGTACAACACGGTATTGTTGATTTTAGAGTTTTTATTTTAGAATATTAGGGGTCCCTTTTTGGAATAAGGGTAAATATAAAACATTATAATAATAAATTAACAGTAGTTTGTACAAACATATAGTTTGTGGTACAAACATTTTTGAAACGGCTGAATATCTTGATCTTTACTAAATTTTCAACACTCCGTTTCATTTTGTTAACATCCATAACTGTTACTGGATGTGTTTGGGTGCAACCGTTGCCATTACGATGGGTGTTTGTGAGAACGTGGAAATTTTTAAAGGCTTTATTTCACCACCTCTCGTTTTATATATTTTATTAACCTTCTGTTCTTTTGTAACATTTATAATGTATCATTGTACCCTCTACCTTCATACGACTATTTGTAATTTTATGTACTTGCACCCGTGACCCTTATAATGCATGTTTTTTTGCCTTTCTCAGTATCTGCAATATTGCGACTACTATAGTTCTTCTTTCGTTATGATTGTTGATATTTTATTTTATTGGATTTAAATGTCGATCGTTGCTGTCGCTTTCAAAATGTTAGGAACAGTCTTGAAGTGTTTTAAGGAGCAAGCAATACTACAACTAGATGTTCTGGAAATTGGATGCTTGTGATTACAATGCAGTGTTGTTGGAACGGAAGCACACCCTGAAACAGATGATAGTGTATGGCAAGAAGATTCAGGGAATTCAAGTTTATTTTACGCTGAAGACGGGGAACTTTGTTGGGCAGAATGTGAAGCATCATGGGCTTGGGTGGAAGCCGGTGCGTGTACCGTAGATCCTGCTCAATTAACCAACTGGTTTGTCGAGGCAGGATCTTTACATCAAGCCGAATTAGAACAACCATGGCGTATAAGGATATTAGATGACCTACGGGCACGTTTGCCCACCCAAGCACAGTACTCGGAATATCATTCCGCTGTCGATACTAATTCTTGGGTGCATTCTGGGGAAGGGCGTGTTAGTTTAAACACTCCTGCTTATATAGAATGTATTCTACAATTAGAATGGGTGCATACGAATGGAATTTTAACATTTTTAAATCCTGATGGGGCTAGCACAATGGTAACGATAATTAAAATTGGTTTTCTTGTTTACATTTTCTGATTTTTCTAGCATCAATTTAGTGTGAGTGATATTACTTGCGTTCAATGCTGTAGTGAACCAGGGAGTCCTCGTTTAACTCTTCACACACCTCATTTATCGCCTGCTTTTGTACGGCTACAATTTCCTAGCGATACACAAATGGAGGAGTGGCAAACACATTTAGCTTCTGTTTGCGGCGAAGTACATGGAGTCTCGGGTAAAATTTACATCCGATGCATCCACAGCCACCTCTCTAAGTAACTTTGTTTCGGAGCAATACGAATTGCTTTACGACTTTCTTGCGATATATCCCTCGCCCTCTTACTCTAACCCCTCTGAGGGAGGTCCCGGCCTGCTCGGGGCCCATTTGATTTTAATTTAATACTTTTTATTCTATATAGGTAAACCAAATGAAGCAAGTCTTTGGGGTGTGACGGGTTTAGGAGAAATATTTGTAAGTAACGCAGGAAATTTTGAAGCGTCTCAATTACAAAACGGAATTTATGTGCAAGAAACAGATTTAGCTGGTAAACATGTTCCGATTACTTTACTTCTACATGCTGGATGTATTCCTGGCACAGAATTAAAACTTACAGGATGTGTAGCGGATGATGCCGATAGAATTGCGATTAATTTAGACGCCCATTCAACATACAAGCTTCGCCACAAAGCACATACAGAGTTACAAAATACAAATCTTCATTTTAACCCGAGATTTATCGATGAACTTATAATCCGAAACAGCATGGTTGATGGTAAATGGGGTGACGAAGAAAGACAAGGAGGGATACCTTTAAAAAAAGGTCAAGAATTTACATTCCAATTAATTTGTTTCGCAGAAGATTACACGATTCATATTAACGAACAACTGTATTGCATTTTTAAGCATCGTATGTCTCCGTATGCAGCTTCAATATTATCAATATGGGGAAAAGTACAACCATTTAAATTAATTATTAAGAATCCTTTACCGATGTTAGATCCTAAAGACTTATTTTGGCGACAATTGGGTGGACATTTAAGAAGGGTTGAAAGTTGTCGTACGGGAGTTACATGGGGAATAGGATATGATGCAATTAGGTCCATTACGATGTGTGTGTGTCTGTCCGAATGAACATTACAAAGGCTTTTCCCCAGCTACGATTTAGACATTTACTTAAAAAAGTTCCTATCAAGAACCTCCCTTTTACTTTGTATATTTATAATGTATAACGGTAGCCTCTAGATTGACAGGACAATTACTAACCTCCCCTAGGCTCGCCCCCTTCCCTTATAATGCATGTTTTTTGAAGTTTCTCGGTCTTTGAAATATTTTCACAACTCGTTTCTGTTTTAGTATGACCTACAACTGTTCCTGAATGTGTTTGCGATGCATTTAGGATTCCGTTACGATGAGATGTGTGTCTGTCCGAATAAGAATTACGAAGAAGACTTTTCCCCAGCTACGATTTAGACATTTATTAAAAACAGTTCCTATCAAGAACCCCCCTTTAC
The DNA here is from genome assembly GCA_963082805.1 of Hemicrepidius hirtus. Taxonomy (NCBI): domain Eukaryota; kingdom Metazoa; phylum Arthropoda; class Insecta; order Coleoptera; family Elateridae; genus Hemicrepidius; species Hemicrepidius hirtus. The sequence goes on from OY720165.1 coordinate 32,089,105, forward strand.
TGTAAAGAGCAGTTACGTTGGATTCGTGCGTTAATTGCAGTTGCATTTGTCGTCCTCTGTGTATGGTATCTGGTGTTTTAGTATTTTGATCTATTTAAAATGGAATCTTAAAAACGTATTTCCTAAGGCTCTCTATTCACAAACTACGAATTTCTTTGCCTATTTGTAACCTGCTCCGTAATACTTTTTATTGGCTAGTAATTTAATTGCATTTATTTTTTCAGCATTCCTTCTATACAACCGATCTCTGCAGGAAGTTGGTTGCCAGCGCTAAAAGAAGAACCATTGCTTGTGGAATACCTAGTCGGTAAATTTTAAATATATAATTATATATTGTTTATGTAACAAAGTTTCTGCTCTATGCTGTAATATACTCATTCCACGCGGGGAGTACAGATAAATAGTTAGTTGATCAAATTTAATAAAATTGTAGTATTACGTCAACAAACGGGTTACTGTTCTCTCCTTCGGGGATTGATAATTTCTTTCGGAAACGTTTTAGAGCAAATGTTTATTAGGGTTTTTGTTTTAGATAGCCCTAATTACGCTGTGTTTGTATCTAGTTACTCATTTTTGTGTTTATTTTGAAAATTTATTTATATATATTTACGGCTAATGGATAGGCAACCAATCCTACGCAACGGCGCCTGGATGGATAGGCAACCAATCGAACACTAAAATATTTCTGGTCGATCGGATTTCGCGCTAACAACCCTAACGTTAATAAATTGTTCGACGTTTAGGGCGAATTTCTTTATTTTGGTGTATTTCAGATTGAAAACTTACTACAGGGGCCCTATTAAGATCATAGAAATTTATAAGGATGAGATATTTTCACACCCAACCATTACGGGAAGCTTGCAAAAAAGGTTATACCTATTCCAGAAGGAGCACGCCTGCTAATATGTAGAATCTGGGGCCCACCCGGGCACTGCTGGAACACAAGGAGACGGTTTTAAAGCTTGTATTGACTGTTTACAACGATTTAAGGTAAGTTGGTGGCTTTAGTATCCCTGAAGTGAATTCGTGCAAACTAAGTTTGCCCACGTTTAATCCCCGGCAATGTTTGACGATATTGCTGTTCGTAACCAGGTGCTAGTTGTGTATGCAGAGTTTTAGGAGTTTTTGTAGATATCGAGAGCATGTTGTGATTCGATTGTGAAACGTCCTGGGCTCCACTATTGCGACAAATGAAGAACTATAGAATCCAATGCGGTTGCATAAACGCAACATCCGATGAGTCGGTTAATATTGTTTGGGGCGAAAACGATACTAACTTTAATACAGGGTGAGTTATTTTTTTATCTGTACTTTGTTGGCAGAGTGCTATCATCAATTGATAATCAACCTCTGGGGGGATACCGTCAATTAGGGTACATAACGGAAAGGATTATGTATGCAGTAGTGGAAATCGAATGATTAGGTGGACATAAGTCTTTATTTTGCAAGTGCGTTTACATCTAACCTGTTTTTTTTTTGTTTGCGTAAACTCATTTTGTCGTAGAGTGGGGATGAAAATGCTCGAGGGCAAGACGTAGACTTCTCTAAGTTAGCCGAAAGCATCTCTAAAGCCACTTGTCAAGCTTTAGTGAAATATCTCGATCTTTTATCAAGTAATAACTTTTATAAGCTTGGGATTCGAACTACATTACATGTGGAAAACGTAACGTAATTATTTTTATAATAATTTCAAGTTAACGTTTTGATAGTTTAGGTGTCTTATAGTGCAGGCAGTAACGGAATGAAGTTACCTCCGATTTATATGAAAAGTTTGGATAACGAACTTATCCCGGTACTGCATCGAATCACGTCGAATAATTTAGGGGAACATGCAATAGTATTAGAGCTGGTGTTTCGTATTTTAAATGTTTAAAAGATTGTATATAATTTCAGGACGTATTAATCGTAGTTTCCGTTAAGCTTTAACAGTGGGCGATACCTATGATTTTTTTAAGCTTATGTTATATTGGTCAATTTTATTTTTATTATTATGCTTCAGGAAAAAAATTAGTAACTCTTAAAAATATTGCAATGTTACACCTTTTATTTAACATTTATCTACGTTACATAATAAAAGAAATTATCTGTTGGCTTTCGACATGTCGTATATCCAAACCGTATCCACACCATGTCCGATAACTTCTTGTGGTTGTAAATTAGGTAACGGAAACCGACATGCAATCACATTACATCCGTCATGGCATTCGGATAAAACTTTCTTCTCCAAATCGCACATCTATCAACAAAACAATTATTTTCCTTAATTTCATTTAGTTTTCATTTACCATTTGGTCCACCCCGAAGATCACAACGTTATTATAAGGTTTAAGACTAAACTTCCATAAATCTCCGTGAAAAAACTTGGTCTTTGTTCTTAAACCTTTACGAAACGAATCTAGACGAGAGTATAAGACTAGCCAAGTGTTTAATTCAATTCCGTGTGATTCAAAATTATGTCTAGCTGCCTCTAAAAATATAATTTGTAATAATATTGGGGGAGGGGTGGTTAATAATTTAACTAAAACAATCCGGCCGTCTCCGGAACCAAGATCGATTAAATTTCCTCTTCGATTTTTTAAAGCGCTTAAAACATTCCTTACTTGTACTGTAGTGGCAGGAACGTAAGGTAAGCAATGTTTTCGTAAAGCAGGGCTTATAAATGGGGCACTTATAACGGTGATAGCAACGGCAACAGCCCCTAAAATGTCGAAAGACAAACATTGAAAATTTAGTTTTTTGGGTTTACCTGTGACTCCTATAAGTACTTTTCCTGTTGTACTTAATTTCTGTGTGCTTTTTTCCTCATTACTGTATAAAAATGAGTCTAAATTTGCGTTAGATGATAAAGTCATTTTCCTGTAAAATGAGGTTATGTAATTTTACAAACTTGTGTTATTTCACTGAAAGATCAGGGTAAATAGGTTATTAATGATTTTAGGGCGGTTTTCAGGTGTATAAGGGGGTTATTGTTTACTTTAACACCCTGTATAATTATAAAATTTTGAATTTTTCATGCTTCCCTCTGTTGGGTAAACGCAGAACTTGTACGGAAAGTTTTACTATTTTGTGAAATTCTCTAGTGTACAGTCGATAAGTCAGTCCTCTGTCTAATCGGTAACAGCTGTGGCTATTTTCACGGCACCGTGACTTTAAGAAACAGATTTATGCAAGTATAACTATTTTGTTTTATGGAATGAAAATGAATCTTTGTAACTGTAGTACAGCATAGAAGGTTTCCAATCCGATTTTGGAAAATTATTTTCAAATGATTGGCAAAATTTGGAAATATAGGTTTGTTATTGTCACGATGTTGTATATGGAGCCACAGCAATGTTCCGAACAGGAAACAGATAAAAAAGGCTAGCTACATACGGCGTTGTATGTTTCCTGTTTCCTGTTCCAAGCAGTTTAGAACAGACAAACGAACAAGGCGTATGTGTGCAGTGTTTTATTGTATGTATTTTCCTTTATTACTCTCATGTAAAGTAGTAATTTGTGGTAGTTTATATTTATAGAATTGTTATTGTAAAGACCGTAGGTGAATTAGTAGAACTACAAAATACTTTTTAGCGTTAGAAACTTTTTTGGAGACTTACATTTTGACCTAACCACAAATTAAGAGTCATTTAAGCAACAGGTGTTTTATGTCCTGCGTTTTTTTTCTAATTTAATCTGTTACTTCTAGATGGGTGTTAACGAAGTAGATCCATGTGGGGTCTGGTCTACCGGAACCCAAAATAGGGAGTCTATCCTCTACTGTTGCAGCCGAAATCCAGAATTTGCTGGCTCCGCATTGTTAAAGAACGGATCATGAATAATTGTAAGTAGTTTTGTTCCATTGTAATGTTGTTATTGCCTTTCAAAGTATTGATTGCATTGCATGAAAAGTTTGACTGAAGAAATTTCTTAATATCACATCATACTATGATGTGTGGGCCCGAATGAAAATTAAAAAGGTTTTTCGTCACGTTTACTTTATTTTTATAACTCGTTTACTTTATTTTTATAACTCGTTTGTATTTTATTATTACCTGCAACTCTTCCCGCATGTATTTGGTTGCAATTACGATGTGTGTGTTTGAATGAAATTGTTACATAAGGGTGATGTATCAAGTTTGTAATACGCGTCGTCATTATAAAGGAATTTTTACGTTACATAAAACGAAGAAAATTTGAATCATACACCAGTCCTTTTTCCGAAATACCCATTTCCTGTTGAATCTTGCAAATTAGTGATTAGTTATTTTCCATTTGCATAATGTATGTGTTTATTGTAACACCCTGTATACAATGAAACTGCAAGAACCCCTTACAACAAAAATGTTTAGCCCTCTCCCTTCTTTTAATTTTAATTATTAGCAGGTATTTCAAATTTTTAATGAAAATAATTTTCAAATTGGAAATGTATTGTAAAATATTTATATCAAGATAATTGCGTCAACTCGCTTTCTCTTTTTGGTTACTCATCACATAAATTGGTATGTAATATAAAAACTAGTCCTTTCTTATCACAAGGAAATGACGTAGAAATTCCTCAAGGCAGGTGTTAACAAAGAGCCCATTTTATTATTTCCCATCTCATTCTAAAACGCGTGAGTTTTCCTACTCTTTACCTTTTCTAAAAAGTGGAATGGCCCATTTCATTGTGAAATCACATGCTTGCCTGTCTTTATTATCCAAAGTTTAGTGAAACCATGAATCATCAGGTAGGAAAATTTGTAGAAATAATTCAAAGTCTTTGCTTCTATTTATTTTTTGGACATATTTTAGAAATGTTAATTGGGAGGCTATACCTACACTTGGAAATTATTGGTGATGAATGGATAAATAAAATATTTACTTTCTAGCTAACTTAAACCCTTGACCACCACTACCTAGTAGCAGTTCCATATCGCTTGGAGAAAATGCAAACGAAAACCAAGACCCTACGGAAACGTTAATTGTCACCATCACCAGGCAAGAAGTCGTTTCGAAGGAAGAAACAGTGGAAAATGTACAGGTGCTGCTGCTGCAGCTTAAGAATCATTTGAGAAAACAAAATTCCCGTGTGGGGTTGCTAACCCCCATCGGGCGCCTCCCCGGGTGACGGATAGGGGCATGCTCGTCACTTAATTGTGACGGGGGCGGACCAAACTAGCACAGGATGGAGCCCACTTATTTATAAGGTAAGATGCGACTTTAAACTATCTAACAAGCAATTTATTAAATTCGTTTTGTTTTATATTTTGCAGTTTTCAACCATCAAGGGTCCAGAATCGTCGTCCCCTGTACAACGATTACTTCCCCATCCCCACAATACATGATCGTCCTGCAAAGAAAACTTCTTTAACGGTAAGTTTAATAATTATTCTTTTGAATCTAATCCATCCCTTTAGGACTAAACGATTTTAACTTTCATCCGATTTAATTATTAAACAAGGGTATTACATCCCCTTTGTAATATTATATGACCTCATCATAAAGGAATGTTTGCTTCATTTAAATTTCGTGGCCAACAAAGGAAAATTTGAGTCATACAACCAAAAAGTAGTTGCACAACAGATACGTCATAAAATTTGTTAGAGCATTCAAAAAAAGTGGTCCTATTTATATAATCTTATGTTTGTGCTGTTGTTTGAATTATGAGTTTCTAAGATTATAATTTTATTGCAGAAGTCATCCAGTATTAAGCAAGTGCTGATCATGTTTGGATGTCTACGTGTGCTTCGGAACAGGACAACGCAGTTTTTTAAGGTCCCACATCGGTGGAAGCGGAGTCAAGGATGAAGTCAACAAAACTAAGGTCGTAAAACCATTTTTACACGCAGCAGTACAAGCCAGTAGTTAAAACTCACCAACGACAATTTACAAAATAGAAACTGTTACCAAATTCAAGAGGTATCCCCCTTACCCCCTCAAAATATTTATTAAACGAATTTCAAAAATAAAATATTAAAGTCAAATATAACTTGGTTCAATGAAATATCTTGTCTTTGCACTTTCTTGCGCCCATTCCCACCCTGTTAAGGTTAGGGTACTATCGTAATAATGCGGCTCCTTGAAAAATTTGCTTTTTGATTGAACCCCTCGTTATTTTCCCCTGCGATGGATATCCTCTATTCTACACACATCACCTACACTTCACGTGGTTCTAATAATTTAAAGAAGAACCTTAAAGTTTTGGAAATGCTTGTAAATAATTATTTTCAATCAAAATTACATTACACATCAAAAGGTGGCAGTTTTTATTTTGTAAATTACTAAAATGCTTTCTTCGAATGCTCGTAATTTCATGCCCGTCCGGGAGTGTTTGTGCATCGAATGGTGGCAGCGACATTGCTGAACCATTACCGTACCGAAGATTAGGGTTATAGGATTTTTCAGGAGCGGTATTAGCCTAAATTTAATATTTTCCAGGTACGGACCTGCGTTTCCTTTTTGAATTTTTTTTTAATTTAATGCGGCTTGCCTTTAGACTTTTCGCGATATCCGGTTAACTTTTGTGTGTCGGTATCCCCTACCTATCGTATGAGACGACTATTTGGGCCGACCGCGTTCTTCGTTTGGCCATGTTTAGCCATTTTAACTCATTTTATTTATCCGTCTGGGTTCCGGAGAAAGAATAGGCCCAAGGTATCCCCTGCCTGTCGTATGAGGCGACTATTTGGGCCGACCGCGTTCTTCGTTTGGCGTGTATTACGAGCATAAAAGGGCATAACCCATAAGAGCAGTTTTAACGTTAAACAAATACTTACACATTAAATAAAATGCTTATAAGCATTTGCATTAATTTAGAAATAAATTGATGCTTGCGGCCACACACAACAACACAACATTTTTTTTTTGTAAAATTAACTGCAAGTGAGTTTTAACTAAAGCCCCCAACTACGCACACACACCGTACAAAGCAGGGTGAAAATTCAGAAATACGTTTTCGGAGTTTCTCGTCTTGCTTTGTCTTTTCCCTCCAATTATCGAACTTCAAACTGGCTTTGCTGCTGTGCTTTATTTTTTTTTCTATTATAGAGGACCGTTTTAAGAATTGTTTGGAACTTTTTCTGTGTGTTAGGATCAGATGCGAATGTTTTTTCAGAGTGCTTGAACTCTTCAAGTTTTTACATTTCTCTTTTTCTATTTCATAATGTGGGGGTGGGTTCCTGCTTGAGCTTAACGCGGAAACCAAGCGTTAGAATAGCTCCCTGCAGGAGGGTAAAAAAAAATAGTGTGACGAGTGTTTCCCTAAATCTTCAATTTCCTCCCGGGGCCCCAGGGGGTTGGGTTTCATACTCTGAAATGTGTAAAGTGTAGGATGTACATCGTCCGAGGAGTCGCTACAACCTACCGATACTTGAGAACCTGGGCTAACTTAGTATTCCTGTCTAGAGGAACCATGTGTTGCGTGTTCTGTGATTTCTGTAGAGTGTGTGCTTTCGGGGCGACTTGGCGACCTCATTTGTTTGGCCTTACGAGTGACTAGCTGGGATTCAAACACATAGGACCCAGTGGGGGTGGTCTATGAGGACGGTTTATACCAGGGCTTACTAGTGGACGTTAACCGTAAACGCTCCTCTTCCGTATAGGTGTACTGAATATGCTCTGCATGTTTCAATCCAAATAAATTTAATTAAACGCAAATTAAATATTTTCCTGCCTGAATTTTTGGGCTTTTGACATTACAAGATGTCACAGATTAATTTTCCAAGTCCATTGTGCTCCTTTTACAGGAGTGCCGTCACCGTTATCTCACTCGAATTTTTCTCAACTATTTTACAGAAAAAGTTCTGCTTCTCTTTCAAAAATAAACAAACCGATGGATTGAACTTCATTATTCAATGATAATTTAAAACGGTCCTTCCTTTGTATTATTTTGTGTGCTGAAGTCGATTACCTGCAAAAATGCCTGAAAGGCAATATTTTTGCAGTCGGAATTTGTGCATTTGTTTGGGTTTTCATTTTTTTTTCTTACAGGATATTTATATTTTTTCTCTCCCCTCATCACAGTTAGGATGTTTATGTAACGTGAAAACTCAAAAGAAATGCACATTTCCGATTATCGATTTTTAGCCTGTACAGTATTAAGGGATTAATTATTTGTAAACTTAACGTTACTTTATTTTTTGTTCATGTTAAACAGAATTCAATTTAGAAACTGCAATTTTTTGTATCTTAAATCTTTTTGCAGAAGACTGAAATAAAAGAAGTCGAACTAAAAAATTAAACCAAATTAATCCTTTAATATCGGTGCAATAATTTGTTTGATATATTTTTTGTGTCACCTGTATTTATGTATGTGGGATGCTGTCTCCGCTAGCGAGACGTTATAGCATCTTAAATTGTCACTGTAGAGGAAACGCTTCAACGAAATGACCCATTATTTGGTTAAACAAGAGACGGTATTTTTCCTCGTAGAAGAAAAATGCATTTTCTAGCTTTGGTTTCCTCAACAGTGGCAAGAGGGGATTGTAAATTCTGAAATATTTTCTGTGTACTTTCTTTTAAATCGTAAAGGTATCTCGAGTAGTTACCTCGCGCAATTTCGTGATACGCTTGCTCCTGCTATTTTTCGGTAGTGTTTAAATAATCCAGGATAAAGAAGAAAAAGACAGCCGCCACCCTTCGGTTCCAGGGTGGAAGTAAATAAAAAAAGGGCGGTTCAGAAGGGTCACTTGTTGGGTTAGCCGAAGCCAGGCGCCCACTACACCCTTCCACCAAAGCCACTTCACGGTCTACTTTATGGAACATAATCCAAACGTTGGTCCATCCTATTCTCATTCTCTCTCCCAAGAAAAGAAGTAATCCGGGATGAAGAAGAAAAAGACAGCCGCCACCCGTTGCTTCCAGGGTGGAAGTAAATAAAAAAAGGGCGGTTCAGAAGGGTCACTTGTTGGGTTAGCCGAAGCAAGGCGCCCACTACACCCTTCCACCAAACCCACTTCATGGTCGACGTTTCCCTAAAAAATCAAGGAGTTTGTTGGAGACTCACAGCCAGCCGTTTGGAAAAGATGGGGGGTGCAGCCCTTCCAGGACCCTTCTAGAAATGGAATAAAGAAACATTTTTTATATTTAATGTCTGTTAGTATTTATAATGAATTATTATAAACATTAATCACAAGATACTTTTATTGAAATTTCTTTGTTTTCTTACATTTTGTGTCGCCCACCCCCACCCAATGATTACGGCCATTAACTTAGGATGCGGCTACTGTAAACGGGAAAACAAAAACAAAATTACAACTCTACGTTTTTAGTAATCAGGTCTACTCTGTATCATAATCGTTTATTTTACGACAAAAATTAAGTTCGTGTTAAAACATTAAACCATCGGTCTTATCCTGTATCTTCGGTTACAGTACGTAAGTACCCCAAGACATGCGATACGAACCAGTCTTGCAATGGTTCTTCATATCGGATAGAAAATAAAGACTGTCTTCAAATAAACGATTGTAATACGCAAGCAGTAATTTGTTGCAATAATTTAGGGGAACACTAAAGATGGAATTTTTCAACTTCCTTTCACGTAAAAGTCTCTTAGTGGTAGTTCTCACCACTGGTGGTAGTTATCCACTTTAAATAAAAATAATAATTGAACCAACTTGCAAAGTTTTGCTTCGTGAAGATATTAAAAATGAAATGTTCAACTGTTCTTTATAGTTTTCCCCTAATTAGTGCTCTTATTATTATTCGAGTTGTCTTGGTTGTCACAAAAAAAAAATGATTTGGGTAGCTTACTCCTAACTTAAAGGTCGTCGTCTTAACGCTGCGCTATCCGGTATTCATCGAGACCTCTTCTACCCATCCGCGAGGGTAAGAGGCAAACAGGTGCGATGTTCGATAAATATACAGAGTGTTAATAAAAGACTATCCTAAACTTTAAGGATATACAGTACTCAAAAAAATTAGACAACACGTTCTTATCGAAAAATCTTTTCTATCCCTTGCATAAATATACTTGGGAGGCCGTGGTTAATTGCCTGCTAACATTTTTTATGGTAGATACATTTTTTAAAATTCTGTTTTAAAATTGTCACTTATATCACAGCTTCCTACAGTCCATCAAGTCTGTGAACAGCCGTGGAACGGAACTCTTATTCCACGACTGTTCATAGACTTGACGGGCTGTACTTAAACACGTTACTTTTATTTACATTTTCACCTTTTTTTGGTAATTTTTAATTTTAAATCGGGATTTAAACAACAAGTCTTATACAAAATAATTTTATTCTTAGCCGTTGGGTCCCAAGGGGCCTGTAGCTCCCTTAGGAAGATTTTTTCGATATACGTTTTATTTTTATTAACACTCTGTATACATACGTCTTTTCAACTTCAAATTAAGAACGCAATTTGTTTCAACTGGAGAATTAATAAATACAGAGTGATTCAAAAGTACCTACACCGACAACTCGTAGGAGGTGATTCCTCTCATTAATAAATGGAAAAAATTTTATATGAAGCATTGCTTTCAGAATTTAAAAATTATCTGAGGACTATTTTGAATTTTTAAGTCATTGGTTTGTGGTAAATTCAATGGTGGACATGAGACCTCTACCTAGCATGGGGGTCTCAAATCCACCGTCGATGTTACCACAAAGGAAAAGACAAAAAATTTGTATTTTACAAAAACAAAGACATTTTTAAAATTCTGAATACAAGCTAACAAGTGCCTCCAAACCAGAGGAATAGTTCCCCGATGTACCAATATAATTTTTTTATTTGCTGGACGCCTTACGAATAAAATTAATGCAGAAACATTCCATTTTTGTCGACTGGTATCGGCAGTCAAGTATTTTTGAATCATGGGTCTTATAAATGTTTCTCCTTACATTGATCGGAGGAACTTTCGAATTGCTCTGTACATTTATTGTAACAATCTTGAGGGCTGATTCAAAATAAAGTGCCGTAACTTATACAGTACATATAGTTCGTGCAACTAATAAACTGTATTCCGTGCTCTCGTCGTTTCTGATAAATGGGGTGTACTTTTTAAATATTTCTGAAAACTTGGTTGTTCAAACGTAATTTGATTGACAGCTCAGTAGGTGACCGACAAGTTAACTACGGGACGAGTAGGTCCCTTTTTTAAAATCACGTACGTTACGCCACTGACAAAATTTAATTTGTTGGCAATAGTACTTGAATTTAAAATTCAGTTCAGTAAAATAAAAGTACTCGAGCATTTTTGTCCTTTAATTATCTGTTTTCGAGATAGTGAAGACTTAGTTTGAAATCGTACCTGAGCCAGAAGGCACACATTCACAAAATAATCATTCACACTCGAAACTGGATAATCCAATGAGAAGAATGCTTTTGTAACAACCGCCTATAAAACTGCGAATGACTTTACTTCTGAAATATTTAAATAAAACCAATTTTCAAAACACCCTGTATATTAGAAACGGCTAGAATTATCTATCTGCTTATAAGTTATGGTACTTAAATTTAAAATCACCCTGTATACAGAAATAAATATTTAACTCTACAACAAAGTTTAACAAAACAAAAATTCCTGTCGCTAGTATAAATCGTTGGACGTGGGACTCCGTTCGTGAGATATGTAGCCCATCCTCGGATTTTTTCCAAGCGCTTTAAACTTCTTCGATGACTCTGAAAAAGAATTTGGTTAAATTTTCTTATAGACTTAAATATTTATTTATGCTTAGATCCTTGCAATACTACTCAACTCAAATTGAAGTTGTTTGTTCGTAATTTGAAGTTGACAAGCTTTCGGCAGCATCGAGCACAAATACTTGCCATATATCGGTACCAAGTCTTAATGCGGAACAAAATATTGCATATTCTATTATACCTACCCTTATACTTAGGGGTAAAAGTAGGTTTTGATGATTTGTTTTAGGTTACATCTGTCTACTTCCTGGGTTCCTTCCACGAATTCAGCCTGGAGAAGCCGCCGTACAGCACCTGGGAGCAACATCCATGGAGAAACGGCCCTTTTAGGGTTGCAAAATAAAAAACAGCTCTTTACAGAGCTAACAAAAGGTTCAAAAAAAGAATTTTCCAAAGATAAGCGTTAGCCGTTGTTTGACATTCACGTCAAAATGTAATCCATATATAGTTTGCAGTTGCTTAAAAATTACGGTCCATATGTAGTTTGCAGTCACTTAAAAATGGGGTCCATATGTAGTTTGCAGTCACCCGAAATGTGGTCCATATATAGTTTGCAGTCCAAAAAAACATCCATCCCAAATAATTTTTCGGTCACGTCAGCTCGGAAAATTATTTGAAGTTGACGTGACCGAAAAATTATTGGGATGGATTTTAGTTCACAAAAATTCCGCAAGATGGCAGCACCGTCGATAAAATTTTTGTGCGACCGCAGCGCCATCTTGCGGAATTTCCGTGAACTAAAAAACTTAAGGGTATAGAATTCGCTAAAAAAAGGTTGTAAAATTCGCTAAATTTTTTTTTTAGTTCACAGAAATTCCGCCAGGTGGCGCTGCGATCGCACAAACCTTTTATCGACGGTGCTGCCATCTTACGGGATTTTTGTGAACTAAAAATCCATCCCAATAATTCTTCGGTCACGTCAGCTCGGAAAATTATTTGAAGCTGACGTGACCGAAAAATTATTGGGATGGATTTTAGTTCACAAAAATTCCGCAAGATGGCAGCACCGCCGATAAAATTTTTGTGCGAACGCAGCGCCATCTTGCGGAATTTCCGTGAACTAAAAAACTTAAGGGTATAGAATTCGCTAAAAAAAGGTTGTAAAATTCGCTAAAATTTTTTTTAGTTCGCAGAAATTCCGCCAGGTGGCGCTGCGATCGCACAAACCTTTTATCGACGGTGCTGCCATCTTACGGGATTTTTGTGAACTAAAAATCCATCCCAATAATTCTTCGGTCACGTCAGCTCGGAAAATTATTTGAAGCTGACGTGACCGAAAAATTATTGGGATGGATTTTAGTTCACAAAAATTCCGCAAGATGGCAGCACCGCCGATAAAATTTTTGTGCGAACGCAGCGCCATCTTGCGGAATTTCCGTGAACTAAAAAACTTAAGGGTATAGAATTCGCTAAAAAAAGGTTGTAAAATTCGCTAAAATTTTTTTTAGTTCGCAGAAATTCCGCCAGGTGGCGCTGCGATCGCACAAACCTTTTATCGACGGTGCTGCCATCTTACGGGATTTTTGTGAACTAAAAATCCATCCCAATAATTCTTCGGTCACGTCAGCTCGGAAAAGTATTTGAGGCTGACGTGACCGAAAAATTATTGGGATGGATTTTAGTTCACAAAAATTCCGCAAGATGGCAGCACCGCCGATAAAATTTTTGTGCGAACGCAGCGCCATCTTGCGGAATTTCCGTGAACTAAAAAACTTAAGGGTATAGAATTCGCTAAAAAAAGGTTGTAAAATTCGCTAAAATTTTTTTTAGTTCGCAGAAATTCCGCCAGGTGGCGCTGCGATCGCACAAAACTTTTATCGACGGTGCTGCCATCTTACGGGATTTTTGTGAACTAAAAATCCATCCCAATAATTCTTCAGTCACGTCAGCCTCAAATACTTTTCAGAGTTGACGTGACCCTAAAATCTAAGTGCAACCCCCGGGGGTGGGTTTTCCCCCATCATTTCCAGCGCCTTATGACGCCCTACTTTCTCAAATCAAAAACTCCCAGTATATATCATAACCAAAGGGAGATCTGCACCCAAAAACCTGCAATTTCCACCCTAAAATCTAAGTGCCACCCCCGGGGGTGGGTTTTTCCCTATCATTTCCACCCTAATAGACGACAATAATAATTCGGAGGCTACCGCTATACATTATAAATATACAAAGTAAAAGGGAGGTGCTCCATAGCATTCTTTTAAGTGAATTTGTAAATCGTAGTTGGTGAAAAGCCTTTAAAATTCTTTCGGACACACATCGTAATGAAAGCAATTGCATCCAAACACATGCGGGTACAGCTAGAGGTCCTAATAAAATACAAACGAGTTGTGAAAATATTTCGAGGACCGACAAAGTATAAAAACACATGCATGAAGGGGGGTTAGAGCTGCGGGGTACTAACTAACACTCATGTAAATCTAGGGCCTACCACTATAGGAGCGTTTTCACCGGCTTGTGTAACAGTTCGAAAATTTCAGACAAAGAAAATATGTGCCAAACATCCCTCATTCCCTCCCATCTGTTTAAAAAAAATTCAGAAAGGTTTCATCCATTTCCGAACATTTTCTAACCAGGTGTGAAGCAGTGGGGAAGTTTGCCCCATAATTTCCAAGTGTACAAACCCCAAATAACATTCTGGGAAAATCGGGGCGAGATCTGAAGGGGTGAAATTTTTTTCCAAAAAATGAGCAAAGACTATATAGTCTTTCCTTTTTTTTTTCGAATATTTTTTGACCCTCTCCGATTTCCTTAGGAAAATTTCAGAATGTAATATGAAGGGTAAAGACTTGAAAAATATGTGCCAAACATCCCCCATCCCCTCGCATCTGGTCCAAAAAAATTCAGAAAGGTTTCAGAAAAAATCCAATTCTGAACGTTTCCTAGCCAGGTGTGGAGCAGTGGGAAGGGGTGAGGGAAGTTTGCCCCATAATTTCCAAGTGTACAACCCCCAAATAACATTCTGGGAAAATCGGGGCGAGATCTGAAGGGGTGAAATTTTTTTCCAAAAAATGAGGAAAGACTATAGTCTTTCCTTTTTTTTTGGTCATTTTTCTCACCCCCTCCGATTTCCTTAGGAAAATTTCAGAATGTAATATGAAGGCTAAAGACTTGAAAAATATGTGCCAAACATCCCCCATCCTCTCCCATCTGTTCAAAAAAAATTCAGAAAGGTTTCAAAACGAATTAAGTTCTGAACGTTTTCTAACCAAGCGGGAAGGAATGCGAAGGGGTGAGGGAAGATTGCCCCATAATTTTCAAGTGTACACACCCCAAATAACATTCTGGGAAAATACCGACGAGATCTGAAGGGGTGAAATTTTTTTCCAAAAAATGAGGAAAGACTATAGTCTTTCCTTTTTTTTTCGAATATTTTTTGACCCTCTCCGATTTCCTTAGGAAAATTTCAGAATGTAATATGAAGGGTAAAGACTTGAAAAATATGTGCCAAACATCCCCCATCCCCTCGCATCTGGTCCAAAAAAATTCAGAAAGGTTTCAGAAAAAATCCAATTCTGAACGTTTCCTAGCCAGGTGTGGAGCAGTGGGAAGGGGTGAGGGAAGTTTGCCCCATAATTTCCAAGTGTACAACCCCCAAATAACATTCTGGGAAAATCGGGGCGAGATCTGAAGGGGTGAAATTTTTTTCTAAAAAATGAGGAAAGACTATAGTCTTTCCTTTTTTTTTGGTCATTTTTCTCACCCCCTCCGATTTCCTTAGGAAAATTTCAGAATGTAATATGAAGGCTAAAGACTTGAAAAATATGTGCCAAACATCCCCCATCCCCTCGCATCTGGTCCAAAAAAATTCAGAAAGGTTTCAGAAAAAATCCAATTCTGAACGTTTCCTAGCCAGGTGTGGAGCAGTGGGAAGGGGTGAGGGAAGTTTGCCCCATAATTTCCAAGTGTACAACCCCCAAATAACATTCTGGGAAAATCGGGGCGAGATCTGAAGGGGTGAAATTTTTTTCCAAAAAATGAGCAAAGACTATAGTCTTTCCTTTTTTTTTCGAATATTTTTTGACCCTCTCCGATTTCCTTAGGAAAATTTCAGAATGTAATATGAACCCTAAACACTTGAAAAATATGTGCCAAACATCCCCCATCCCCTCGCATCTGGTCCAAAAAAATTCAGAAACCTTTCAGAAAAAATCCAATTCTGAACGTTTGCTAGCCAGGTGCGGAGCAGTGGGAAGGGGTGAGGGAAGTTTGCCCCATAATTTCCAAGTGTACAACCCCCAAATAACATTCTGGGAAAATCGGGGCGAGATCTGAAGGGGTGAAATTTTTTTCTAAAAAATGAGGAAAGACTATAGTCTTTCCTTTTTTTTTTGTCATTTTTCTCACCCCCTCCGATTTCCTTAGGAAAATTTCAGAATGTAATATGAAGGCTAAAGACTTGAAAAATATGTGCCAAACATCCCCCATCCTCTCCCATCTGTTCAAAAAAAATTCAGAAACCTTTCAGGAACAACCCAATTCTGAACGTTTCCTAGCCAGGTGTGGAGCAGTGGGAAGGGGTGAGGGAAGTTTGCCCCATAATTTCCAAGTGTACAACCCCCAAATAACATTCTGGGAAAATCGGGGCGAGATCTGAAGGGGTGAAATTTTTTTCCAAAAAATGAGCAAAGACTATAGTCTTTCCTTTTTTTTTCGAATATTTTTTGACCCTCTCCGATTTCCTTAGGAAAATTTCAGAATGTAATATGAACCCTAAACACTTGAAAAATATGTGCCAAACATCCCCCAACCCCTCCAGTCTGGTCCAAAAAAATTCAGAAACCTTTCAGGAACAACCCAATTCTGAACGTTTCCTAGCCAGGTGCGGAGCAGTGGGAAGGGGTGAGGGAAGTTTGCCCCATAATTTCCAAGTGTACAACCCCCAAATAACATTCTGGGAAAATCGGGGCGAGATCTGAAGGGGTGAAATTTTTTTCCCAAAAATGAGCAAAGACTATAGTCTTTCCTTTTTTTTTCGAATATTTTTTGACCCTCTCCGATTTCCTTAGGAAAATTTCAGAATGTAATATGAACCCTAAAGACTTGAAAAATATGTGCCAAACATCCCCCAACCCCTCCAGTCTGGTCCAAAAAAATTCAGAAAGGTTTCAGAAAAAATCCAATTCTGAACGTTTCCTAGCCAGGTGTGGAGCAGTGGGAAGGGGTGAGGGAAGTTTGCCCCATAATTTCCAAGTGTACAACCCCCAAATAACATTCTGGGAAAATCGGGGCGAGATCTGAAGGGGTGAAATTTTTTTCCAAAAAATGAGCAAAGACTATAGTCTTTCCTTTTTTTTTCGAATATTTTTTGACCCTCTCCGATTTCCTTAGGAAAATTTCAGAATGTAATATGAACCCTAAACACTTGAAAAATATGTGCCAAACATCCCCCAACCCCTCCAGTCTGGTCCAAAAAAATTCAGAAACCTTTCAGGAACAACCCAATTCTGAACGTTTCCTAGCCAGGTGCGGAGCAGTGGGAAGGGGTGAGGGAAGTTTGCCCCATAATTTCCAAGTGTACAACCCCCAAATAACATTCTGGGAAAATCGGGGCGAGATCTGAAGGGGTGAAATTTTTTTCCCAAAAATGAGGAAAGACTATAGTCTTTCCTTTTTTTTTGGTCATTTTTCTCACCCCCTCCGATTTCCTTAGGAAAATTTCAGAATGTAATATGAAGGCTAAAGACTTGAAAAATATGTGCCAAACATCCCCCATCCTCTCCCATCTGTTCAAAAAAAATTCAGAAAGGTTTCAAAACGAATTAAGTTCTGAACGTTTTCTAACCAAGCGGGAAGGAATGCGAAGGGGTGAGGGAAGATTGCCCCATAATTTTCAAGTGTACACACCCCAAATAACATTCTGGGAAAATACCGACGAGATCTGAAGGGGTGAAATTTTTTTCCAAAAAATGAGGAAAGACTATAGTCTTTCCTTTTTTTTTCGAATATTTTTTGACCCTCTCCGATTTCCTTAGGAAAATTTCAGAATGTAATATGAAGGGTAAAGACTTGAAAAATATGTGCCAAACATCCCCCATCCCCTCGCATCTGGTCCAAAAAAATTCAGAAAGGTTTCAGAAAAAATCCAATTCTGAACGTTTCCTAGCCAGGTGTGGAGCAGTGGGAAGGGGTGAGGGAAGTTTGCCCCATAATTTCCAAGTGTACAACCCCCAAATAACATTCTGGGAAAATCGGGGCGAGATCTGAAGGGGTGAAATTTTTTTCTAAAAAATGAGGAAAGACTATAGTCTTTCCTTTTTTTTTGGTCATTTTTCTCACCCCCTCCGATTTCCTTAGGAAAATTTCAGAATGTAATATGAAGGCTAAAGACTTGAAAAATATGTGCCAAACATCCCCCATCCTCTCCCATCTGTTCAAAAAAAATTCAGGAAGGTTTCAAAACGAATTAAGTTCTGAACGTTTTCTAACCAAGCGGGAAGGAATGCGAAGGGGTGAGGGAAGATTGCCCCATAATTTTCAAGTGTACACACCCCAAATAACATTCTGGGAAAATACCGACGAGATCTGAAGGGGTGAAATTTTTTTCCAAAAAATGAGGAAAGACTATAGTCTTTCCTTTTTTTTTCGAATATTTTTTGACCCTCTCCGATTTCCTTAGGAAAATTTCAGAATGTAATATGAAGGGTAAAGACTTGAAAAATATGTGCCAAACATCCCCCATCCCCTCGCATCTGGTCCAAAAAAATTCAGAAAGGTTTCAGAAAAAATCCAATTCTGAACGTTTCCTAGCCAGGTGTGGAGCAGTGGGAAGGGGTGAGGGAAGTTTGCCCCATAATTTCCAAGTGTACAACCCCCAAATAACATTCTGGGAAAATCGGGGCGAGATCTGAAGGGGTGAAATTTTTTTCCAAAAAATGAGGAAAGACTATAGTCTTTCCTTTTTTTTTGGTCATTTTTCTCACCCCCTCCGATTTCCTTAGGAAAATTTCAGAATGTAATATGAAGGCTAAAGACTTGAAAAATATGTGCCAAACATCCCCCATCCTCTCCCATCTGTTCAAAAAAAATTCAGAAAGGTTTCAAAACGAATTAAGTTCTGAACGTTTTCTAACCAAGCGGGAAGGAATGCGAAGGGGTGAGGGAAGATTGCCCCATAATTTTCAAGTGTACACACCCCAAATAACATTCTGGGAAAATACCGACGAGATCTGAAGGGGTGAAATTTTTTTCCAAAAAATGAGGAAAGACTATAGTCTTTCCTTTTTTTTTCGAATATTTTTTGACCCTCTCCGATTTCCTTAGGAAAATTTCAGAATGTAATATGAAGGGTAAAGACTTGAAAAATATGTGCCAAACATCCCCCATCCCCTCGCATCTGGTCCAAAAAAATTCAGAAAGGTTTCAGAAAAAATCCAATTCTGAACGTTTCCTAGCCAGGTGTGGAGCAGTGGGAAGGGGTGAGGGAAGTTTGCCCCATAATTTCCAAGTGTACAACCCCCAAATAACATTCTGGGAAAATCGGGGCGAGATCTGAAGGGGTGAAATTTTTTTCCAAAAAATGAGCAAAGACTATAGTCTTTCCTTTTTTTTTCGAATATTTTTTGACCCTCTCCGATTTCCTTAGGAAAATTTCAGAATGTAATATGAACCCTAAACACTTGAAAAATATGTGCCAAACATCCCCCAACCCCTCCAGTCTGGTCCAAAAAAATTCAGAAACCTTTCAGGAACAACCCAATTCTGAACGTTTCCTAGCCAGGTGCGGAGCAGTGGGAAGGGGTGAGGGAAGTTTGCCCCATAATTTCCAAGTGTACAACCCCCAAATAACATTCTGGGAAAATCGGGGCGAGATCTGAAGGGGTGAAATTTTTTTCCCAAAAATGAGCAAAGACTATAGTCTTTCCTTTTTTTTTCGAATATTTTTTGACCCTCTCCGATTTCCTTAGGAAAATTTCAGAATGTAATATGAACCCTAAAGACTTGAAAAATATGTGCCAAACATCCCCCAACCCCTCCAGTCTGGTCCAAAAAAATTCAGAAAGGTTTCAGAAAAAATCCAATTCTGAACGTTTCCTAGCCAGGTGTGGAGCAGTGGGAAGGGGTGAGGGAAGTTTGCCCCATAATTTCCAAGTGTACAACCCCCAAATAACATTCTGGGAAAATCGGGGCGAGATCTGAAGGGGTGAAATTTTTTTCCAAAAAATGAGCAAAGACTATAGTCTTTCCTTTTTTTTTCGAATATTTTTTGACCCTCTCCGATTTCCTTAGGAAAATTTCAGAATGTAATATGAACCCTAAACACTTGAAAAATATGTGCCAAACATCCCCCAACCCCTCCAGTCTGGTCCAAAAAAATTCAGAAACCTTTCAGGAACAACCCAATTCTGAACGTTTCCTAGCCAGGTGCGGAGCAGTGGGAAGGGGTGAGGGAAGTTTGCCCCATAATTTCCAAGTGTACAACCCCCAAATAACATTCTGGGAAAATCGGGGCGAGATCTGAAGGGGTGAAATTTTTTTCCCAAAAATGAGGAAAGACTATAGTCTTTCCTTTTTTTTTGGTCATTTTTCTCACCCCCTCCGATTTCCTTAGGAAAATTTCAGAATGTAATATGAAGGCTAAAGACTTGAAAAATATGTGCCAAACATCCCCCATCCTCTCCCATCTGTTCAAAAAAAATTCAGAAAGGTTTCAAAACGAATTAAGTTCTGAACGTTTTCTAACCAAGCGGGAAGGAATGCGAAGGGGTGAGGGAAGATTGCCCCATAATTTTCAAGTGTACACACCCCAAATAACATTCTGGGAAAATACCGACGAGATCTGAAGGGGTGAAATTTTTTTCCAAAAAATGAGGAAAGACTATAGTCTTTCCTTTTTTTTTCGAATATTTTTTGACCCTCTCCGATTTCCTTAGGAAAATTTCAGAATGTAATATGAAGGGTAAAGACTTGAAAAATATGTGCCAAACATCCCCCATCCCCTCGCATCTGGTCCAAAAAAATTCAGAAAGGTTTCAGAAAAAATCCAATTCTGAACGTTTCCTAGCCAGGTGTGGAGCAGTGGGAAGGGGTGAGGGAAGTTTGCCCCATAATTTCCAAGTGTACAACCCCCAAATAACATTCTGGGAAAATCGGGGCGAGATCAAAAACTCCCAGTATATATCATAACCAAAGGGAGATCTGCACCCAAAAACCTGCAATTTCCACCCTAAAATCTAAGTGCCACCCCCGGGGGTGGGTTTTTCCCTATCATTTCCACCCTAATAGACGACAATAATAATTCGGAGGCTACCGCTATACATTATAAATATACAAAGTAAAAGGGAGGTGCTCCATAGCATTCTTTTAAGTGAATTTGTAAATCGTAGTTGGTGAAAAGCCTTTAAAATTCTTTCGGACACACATCGTAATGAAAGCAATTGCATCCAAACACATGCGGGTACAGCTAGAGGTCCTAATAAAATACAAACGAGTTGTGAAAATATTTCGAGGACCGACAAAGTATAAAAACACATGCATGAAGGGGGGTTAGAGCTGCGGGGTACTAACTAACACTCATGTAAATCTAGGGCCTACCACTATAGGAGCGTTTTCACCGGCTTGTGTAACAGTTCGAAAATTTCAGACAAAGAAAATATGTGCCAAACATCCCTCATTCCCTCCCATCTGTTTAAAAAAAATTCAGAAAGGTTTCATCCATTTCCGAACATTTTCTAACCAGGTGTGAAGCAGTGGGGAAGTTTGCCCCATAATTTCCAAGTGTACAAACCCCAAATAACATTCTGGGAAAATCGGGGCGAGATCTGAAGGGGTGAAATTTTTTTCCAAAAAATGAGCAAAGACTATATAGTCTTTCCTTTTTTTTTTCGAATATTTTTTGACCCTCTCCGATTTCCTTAGGAAAATTTCAGAATGTAATATGAAGGGTAAAGACTTGAAAAATATGTGCCAAACATCCCCCATCCCCTCGCATCTGGTCCAAAAAAATTCAGAAAGGTTTCAGAAAAAATCCAATTCTGAACGTTTCCTAGCCAGGTGTGGAGCAGTGGGAAGGGGTGAGGGAAGTTTGCCCCATAATTTCCAAGTGTACAACCCCCAAATAACATTCTGGGAAAATCGGGGCGAGATCTGAAGGGGTGAAATTTTTTTCCAAAAAATGAGGAAAGACTATAGTCTTTCCTTTTTTTTTGGTCATTTTTCTCACCCCCTCCGATTTCCTTAGGAAAATTTCAGAATGTAATATGAAGGCTAAAGACTTGAAAAATATGTGCCAAACATCCCCCATCCTCTCCCATCTGTTCAAAAAAAATTCAGAAAGGTTTCAAAACGAATTAAGTTCTGAACGTTTTCTAACCAAGCGGGAAGGAATGCGAAGGGGTGAGGGAAGATTGCCCCATAATTTTCAAGTGTACACACCCCAAATAACATTCTGGGAAAATACCGACGAGATCTGAAGGGGTGAAATTTTTTTCCAAAAAATGAGGAAAGACTATAGTCTTTCCTTTTTTTTTCGAATATTTTTTGACCCTCTCCGATTTCCTTAGGAAAATTTCAGAATGTAATATGAAGGGTAAAGACTTGAAAAATATGTGCCAAACATCCCCCATCCCCTCGCATCTGGTCCAAAAAAATTCAGAAAGGTTTCAGAAAAAATCCAATTCTGAACGTTTCCTAGCCAGGTGTGGAGCAGTGGGAAGGGGTGAGGGAAGTTTGCCCCATAATTTCCAAGTGTACAACCCCCAAATAACATTCTGGGAAAATCGGGGCGAGATCTGAAGGGGTGAAATTTTTTTCTAAAAAATGAGGAAAGACTATAGTCTTTCCTTTTTTTTTGGTCATTTTTCTCACCCCCTCCGATTTCCTTAGGAAAATTTCAGAATGTAATATGAAGGCTAAAGACTTGAAAAATATGTGCCAAACATCCCCCATCCCCTCGCATCTGGTCCAAAAAAATTCAGAAAGGTTTCAGAAAAAATCCAATTCTGAACGTTTCCTAGCCAGGTGTGGAGCAGTGGGAAGGGGTGAGGGAAGTTTGCCCCATAATTTCCAAGTGTACAACCCCCAAATAACATTCTGGGAAAATCGGGGCGAGATCTGAAGGGGTGAAATTTTTTTCCAAAAAATGAGCAAAGACTATAGTCTTTCCTTTTTTTTTCGAATATTTTTTGACCCTCTCCGATTTCCTTAGGAAAATTTCAGAATGTAATATGAACCCTAAACACTTGAAAAATATGTGCCAAACATCCCCCATCCCCTCGCATCTGGTCCAAAAAAATTCAGAAACCTTTCAGAAAAAATCCAATTCTGAACGTTTGCTAGCCAGGTGCGGAGCAGTGGGAAGGGGTGAGGGAAGTTTGCCCCATAATTTCCAAGTGTACAACCCCCAAATAACATTCTGGGAAAATCGGGGCGAGATCTGAAGGGGTGAAATTTTTTTCTAAAAAATGAGGAAAGACTATAGTCTTTCCTTTTTTTTTTGTCATTTTTCTCACCCCCTCCGATTTCCTTAGGAAAATTTCAGAATGTAATATGAAGGCTAAAGACTTGAAAAATATGTGCCAAACATCCCCCATCCTCTCCCATCTGTTCAAAAAAAATTCAGAAACCTTTCAGGAACAACCCAATTCTGAACGTTTCCTAGCCAGGTGTGGAGCAGTGGGAAGGGGTGAGGGAAGTTTGCCCCATAATTTCCAAGTGTACAACCCCCAAATAACATTCTGGGAAAATCGGGGCGAGATCTGAAGGGGTGAAATTTTTTTCCAAAAAATGAGCAAAGACTATAGTCTTTCCTTTTTTTTTCGAATATTTTTTGACCCTCTCCGATTTCCTTAGGAAAATTTCAGAATGTAATATGAACCCTAAACACTTGAAAAATATGTGCCAAACATCCCCCAACCCCTCCAGTCTGGTCCAAAAAAATTCAGAAACCTTTCAGGAACAACCCAATTCTGAACGTTTCCTAGCCAGGTGCGGAGCAGTGGGAAGGGGTGAGGGAAGTTTGCCCCATAATTTCCAAGTGTACAACCCCCAAATAACATTCTGGGAAAATCGGGGCGAGATCTGAAGGGGTGAAATTTTTTTCCCAAAAATGAGCAAAGACTATAGTCTTTCCTTTTTTTTTCGAATATTTTTTGACCCTCTCCGATTTCCTTAGGAAAATTTCAGAATGTAATATGAACCCTAAAGACTTGAAAAATATGTGCCAAACATCCCCCAACCCCTCCAGTCTGGTCCAAAAAAATTCAGAAAGGTTTCAGAAAAAATCCAATTCTGAACGTTTCCTAGCCAGGTGTGGAGCAGTGGGAAGGGGTGAGGGAAGTTTGCCCCATAATTTCCAAGTGTACAACCCCCAAATAACATTCTGGGAAAATCGGGGCGAGATCTGAAGGGGTGAAATTTTTTTCCAAAAAATGAGCAAAGACTATAGTCTTTCCTTTTTTTTTCGAATATTTTTTGACCCTCTCCGATTTCCTTAGGAAAATTTCAGAATGTAATATGAACCCTAAACACTTGAAAAATATGTGCCAAACATCCCCCAACCCCTCCAGTCTGGTCCAAAAAAATTCAGAAACCTTTCAGGAACAACCCAATTCTGAACGTTTCCTAGCCAGGTGCGGAGCAGTGGGAAGGGGTGAGGGAAGTTTGCCCCATAATTTCCAAGTGTACAACCCCCAAATAACATTCTGGGAAAATCGGGGCGAGATCTGAAGGGGTGAAATTTTTTTCCCAAAAATGAGGAAAGACTATAGTCTTTCCTTTTTTTTTGGTCATTTTTCTCACCCCCTCCGATTTCCTTAGGAAAATTTCAGAATGTAATATGAAGGCTAAAGACTTGAAAAATATGTGCCAAACATCCCCCATCCTCTCCCATCTGTTCAAAAAAAATTCAGAAAGGTTTCAAAACGAATTAAGTTCTGAACGTTTTCTAACCAAGCGGGAAGGAATGCGAAGGGGTGAGGGAAGATTGCCCCATAATTTTCAAGTGTACACACCCCAAATAACATTCTGGGAAAATACCGACGAGATCTGAAGGGGTGAAATTTTTTTCCAAAAAATGAGGAAAGACTATAGTCTTTCCTTTTTTTTTCGAATATTTTTTGACCCTCTCCGATTTCCTTAGGAAAATTTCAGAATGTAATATGAAGGGTAAAGACTTGAAAAATATGTGCCAAACATCCCCCATCCCCTCGCATCTGGTCCAAAAAAATTCAGAAAGGTTTCAGAAAAAATCCAATTCTGAACGTTTCCTAGCCAGGTGTGGAGCAGTGGGAAGGGGTGAGGGAAGTTTGCCCCATAATTTCCAAGTGTACAACCCCCAAATAACATTCTGGGAAAATCGGGGCGAGATCTGAAGGGGTGAAATTTTTTTCTAAAAAATGAGGAAAGACTATAGTCTTTCCTTTTTTTTTGGTCATTTTTCTCACCCCCTCCGATTTCCTTAGGAAAATTTCAGAATGTAATATGAAGGCTAAAGACTTGAAAAATATGTGCCAAACATCCCCCATCCTCTCCCATCTGTTCAAAAAAAATTCAGGAAGGTTTCAAAACGAATTAAGTTCTGAACGTTTTCTAACCAAGCGGGAAGGAATGCGAAGGGGTGAGGGAAGATTGCCCCATAATTTTCAAGTGTACACACCCCAAATAACATTCTGGGAAAATACCGACGAGATCTGAAGGGGTGAAATTTTTTTCCAAAAAATGAGGAAAGACTATAGTCTTTCCTTTTTTTTTCGAATATTTTTTGACCCTCTCCGATTTCCTTAGGAAAATTTCAGAATGTAATATGAAGGGTAAAGACTTGAAAAATATGTGCCAAACATCCCCCATCCCCTCGCATCTGGTCCAAAAAAATTCAGAAAGGTTTCAGAAAAAATCCAATTCTGAACGTTTCCTAGCCAGGTGTGGAGCAGTGGGAAGGGGTGAGGGAAGTTTGCCCCATAATTTCCAAGTGTACAACCCCCAAATAACATTCTGGGAAAATCGGGGCGAGATCTGAAGGGGTGAAATTTTTTTCCAAAAAATGAGGAAAGACTATAGTCTTTCCTTTTTTTTTGGTCATTTTTCTCACCCCCTCCGATTTCCTTAGGAAAATTTCAGAATGTAATATGAAGGCTAAAGACTTGAAAAATATGTGCCAAACATCCCCCATCCTCTCCCATCTGTTCAAAAAAAATTCAGAAAGGTTTCAAAACGAATTAAGTTCTGAACGTTTTCTAACCAAGCGGGAAGGAATGCGAAGGGGTGAGGGAAGATTGCCCCATAATTTTCAAGTGTACACACCCCAAATAACATTCTGGGAAAATACCGACGAGATCTGAAGGGGTGAAATTTTTTTCCAAAAAATGAGGAAAGACTATAGTCTTTCCTTTTTTTTTCGAATATTTTTTGACCCTCTCCGATTTCCTTAGGAAAATTTCAGAATGTAATATGAAGGGTAAAGACTTGAAAAATATGTGCCAAACATCCCCCATCCCCTCGCATCTGGTCCAAAAAAATTCAGAAAGGTTTCAGAAAAAATCCAATTCTGAACGTTTCCTAGCCAGGTGTGGAGCAGTGGGAAGGGGTGAGGGAAGTTTGCCCCATAATTTCCAAGTGTACAACCCCCAAATAACATTCTGGGAAAATCGGGGCGAGATCTGAAGGGGTGAAATTTTTTTCCAAAAAATGAGCAAAGACTATAGTCTTTCCTTTTTTTTTCGAATATTTTTTGACCCTCTCCGATTTCCTTAGGAAAATTTCAGAATGTAATATGAACCCTAAACACTTGAAAAATATGTGCCAAACATCCCCCAACCCCTCCAGTCTGGTCCAAAAAAATTCAGAAACCTTTCAGGAACAACCCAATTCTGAACGTTTCCTAGCCAGGTGCGGAGCAGTGGGAAGGGGTGAGGGAAGTTTGCCCCATAATTTCCAAGTGTACAACCCCCAAATAACATTCTGGGAAAATCGGGGCGAGATCTGAAGGGGTGAAATTTTTTTCCCAAAAATGAGCAAAGACTATAGTCTTTCCTTTTTTTTTCGAATATTTTTTGACCCTCTCCGATTTCCTTAGGAAAATTTCAGAATGTAATATGAACCCTAAAGACTTGAAAAATATGTGCCAAACATCCCCCAACCCCTCCAGTCTGGTCCAAAAAAATTCAGAAAGGTTTCAGAAAAAATCCAATTCTGAACGTTTCCTAGCCAGGTGTGGAGCAGTGGGAAGGGGTGAGGGAAGTTTGCCCCATAATTTCCAAGTGTACAACCCCCAAATAACATTCTGGGAAAATCGGGGCGAGATCTGAAGGGGTGAAATTTTTTTCCAAAAAATGAGCAAAGACTATAGTCTTTCCTTTTTTTTTCGAATATTTTTTGACCCTCTCCGATTTCCTTAGGAAAATTTCAGAATGTAATATGAACCCTAAACACTTGAAAAATATGTGCCAAACATCCCCCAACCCCTCCAGTCTGGTCCAAAAAAATTCAGAAACCTTTCAGGAACAACCCAATTCTGAACGTTTCCTAGCCAGGTGCGGAGCAGTGGGAAGGGGTGAGGGAAGTTTGCCCCATAATTTCCAAGTGTACAACCCCCAAATAACATTCTGGGAAAATCGGGGCGAGATCTGAAGGGGTGAAATTTTTTTCCCAAAAATGAGGAAAGACTATAGTCTTTCCTTTTTTTTTGGTCATTTTTCTCACCCCCTCCGATTTCCTTAGGAAAATTTCAGAATGTAATATGAAGGCTAAAGACTTGAAAAATATGTGCCAAACATCCCCCATCCTCTCCCATCTGTTCAAAAAAAATTCAGAAAGGTTTCAAAACGAATTAAGTTCTGAACGTTTTCTAACCAAGCGGGAAGGAATGCGAAGGGGTGAGGGAAGATTGCCCCATAATTTTCAAGTGTACACACCCCAAATAACATTCTGGGAAAATACCGACGAGATCTGAAGGGGTGAAATTTTTTTCCAAAAAATGAGGAAAGACTATAGTCTTTCCTTTTTTTTTCGAATATTTTTTGACCCTCTCCGATTTCCTTAGGAAAATTTCAGAATGTAATATGAAGGGTAAAGACTTGAAAAATATGTGCCAAACATCCCCCATCCCCTCGCATCTGGTCCAAAAAAATTCAGAAAGGTTTCAGAAAAAATCCAATTCTGAACGTTTCCTAGCCAGGTGTGGAGCAGTGGGAAGGGGTGAGGGAAGTTTGCCCCATAATTTCCAAGTGTACAACCCCCAAATAACATTCTGGGAAAATCGGGGCGAGATCAAAAACTCCCAGTATATATCATAACCAAAGGGAGATCTGCACCCAAAAACCTGCAATTTCCACCCTAAAATCTAAGTGCCACCCCCGGGGGTGGGTTTTTCCCTATCATTTCCACCCTAATAGACGACAATAATAATTCGGAGGCTACCGCTATACATTATAAATATACAAAGTAAAAGGGAGGTGCTCCATAGCATTCTTTTAAGTGAATTTGTAAATCGTAGTTGGTGAAAAGCCTTTAAAATTCTTTCGGACACACATCGTAATGAAAGCAATTGCATCCAAACACATGCGGGTACAGCTAGAGGTCCTAATAAAATACAAACGAGTTGTGAAAATATTTCGAGGACCGACAAAGTATAAAAACACATGCATGAAGGGGGGTTAGAGCTGCGGGGTACTAACTAACACTCATGTAAATCTAGGGCCTACCACTATAGGAGCGTTTTCACCGGCTTGTGTAACAGTTCGAAAATTTCAGACAAAGAAAATATGTGCCAAACATCCCTCATTCCCTCCCATCTGTTTAAAAAAAATTCAGAAAGGTTTCATCCATTTCCGAACATTTTCTAACCAGGTGTGAAGCAGTGGGGAAGTTTGCCCCATAATTTCCAAGTGTACAAACCCCAAATAACATTCTGGGAAAATCGGGGCGAGATCTGAAGGGGTGAAATTTTTTTCCAAAAAATGAGCAAAGACTATATAGTCTTTCCTTTTTTTTTTCGAATATTTTTTGACCCTCTCCGATTTCCTTAGGAAAATTTCAGAATGTAATATGAAGGGTAAAGACTTGAAAAATATGTGCCAAACATCCCCCATCCCCTCGCATCTGGTCCAAAAAAATTCAGAAAGGTTTCAGAAAAAATCCAATTCTGAACGTTTCCTAGCCAGGTGTGGAGCAGTGGGAAGGGGTGAGGGAAGTTTGCCCCATAATTTCCAAGTGTACAACCCCCAAATAACATTCTGGGAAAATCGGGGCGAGATCTGAAGGGGTGAAATTTTTTTCCAAAAAATGAGGAAAGACTATAGTCTTTCCTTTTTTTTTGGTCATTTTTCTCACCCCCTCCGATTTCCTTAGGAAAATTTCAGAATGTAATATGAAGGCTAAAGACTTGAAAAATATGTGCCAAACATCCCCCATCCTCTCCCATCTGTTCAAAAAAAATTCAGAAAGGTTTCAAAACGAATTAAGTTCTGAACGTTTTCTAACCAAGCGGGAAGGAATGCGAAGGGGTGAGGGAAGATTGCCCCATAATTTTCAAGTGTACACACCCCAAATAACATTCTGGGAAAATACCGACGAGATCTGAAGGGGTGAAATTTTTTTCCAAAAAATGAGGAAAGACTATAGTCTTTCCTTTTTTTTTCGAATATTTTTTGACCCTCTCCGATTTCCTTAGGAAAATTTCAGAATGTAATATGAAGGGTAAAGACTTGAAAAATATGTGCCAAACATCCCCCATCCCCTCGCATCTGGTCCAAAAAAATTCAGAAAGGTTTCAGAAAAAATCCAATTCTGAACGTTTCCTAGCCAGGTGTGGAGCAGTGGGAAGGGGTGAGGGAAGTTTGCCCCATAATTTCCAAGTGTACAACCCCCAAATAACATTCTGGGAAAATCGGGGCGAGATCTGAAGGGGTGAAATTTTTTTCTAAAAAATGAGGAAAGACTATAGTCTTTCCTTTTTTTTTGGTCATTTTTCTCACCCCCTCCGATTTCCTTAGGAAAATTTCAGAATGTAATATGAAGGCTAAAGACTTGAAAAATATGTGCCAAACATCCCCCATCCCCTCGCATCTGGTCCAAAAAAATTCAGAAAGGTTTCAGAAAAAATCCAATTCTGAACGTTTCCTAGCCAGGTGTGGAGCAGTGGGAAGGGGTGAGGGAAGTTTGCCCCATAATTTCCAAGTGTACAACCCCCAAATAACATTCTGGGAAAATCGGGGCGAGATCTGAAGGGGTGAAATTTTTTTCCAAAAAATGAGCAAAGACTATAGTCTTTCCTTTTTTTTTCGAATATTTTTTGACCCTCTCCGATTTCCTTAGGAAAATTTCAGAATGTAATATGAACCCTAAACACTTGAAAAATATGTGCCAAACATCCCCCAACCCCTCCAGTCTGGTCCAAAAAAATTCAGAAACCTTTCAGGAACAACCCAATTCTGAACGTTTCCTAGCCAGGTGCGGAGCAGTGGGAAGGGGTGAGGGAAGTTTGCCCCATAATTTCCAAGTGTACAACCCCCAAATAACATTCTGGGAAAATCGGGGCGAGATCTGAAGGGGTGAAATTTTTTTCCCAAAAATGAGGAAAGACTATAGTCTTTCCTTTTTTTTTGGTCATTTTTCTCACCCCCTCCGATTTCCTTAGGAAAATTTCAGAATGTAATATGAAGGCTAAAGACTTGAAAAATATGTGCCAAACATCCCCCATCCTCTCCCATCTGTTCAAAAAAAATTCAGAAAGGTTTCAAAACGAATTAAGTTCTGAACGTTTTCTAACCAAGCGGGAAGGAATGCGAAGGGGTGAGGGAAGATTGCCCCATAATTTTCAAGTGTACACACCCCAAATAACATTCTGGGAAAATACCGACGAGATCTGAAGGGGTGAAATTTTTTTCCAAAAAATGAGGAAAGACTATAGTCTTTCCTTTTTTTTTCGAATATTTTTTGACCCTCTCCGATTTCCTTAGGAAAATTTCAGAATGTAATATGAAGGGTAAAGACTTGAAAAATATGTGCCAAACATCCCCCATCCCCTCGCATCTGGTCCAAAAAAATTCAGAAAGGTTTCAGAAAAAATCCAATTCTGAACGTTTCCTAGCCAGGTGTGGAGCAGTGGGAAGGGGTGAGGGAAGTTTGCCCCATAATTTCCAAGTGTACAACCCCCAAATAACATTCTGGGAAAATCGGGGCGAGATCTGAAGGGGTGAAATTTTTTTCCAAAAAATGAGGAAAGACTATAGTCTTTCCTTTTTTTTTGGTCATTTTTCTCACCCCCTCCGATTTCCTTAGGAAAATTTCAGAATGTAATATGAAGGCTAAAGACTTGAAAAATATGTGCCAAACATCCCCCATCCTCTCCCATCTGTTCAAAAAAAATTCAGAAAGGTTTCAAAACGAATTAAGTTCTGAACGTTTTCTAACCAAGCGGGAAGGAATGCGAAGGGGTGAGGGAAGATTGCCCCATAATTTTCAAGTGTACACACCCCAAATAACATTCTGGGAAAATACCGACGAGATCTGAAGGGGTGAAATTTTTTTCCAAAAAATGAGGAAAGACTATAGTCTTTCCTTTTTTTTTCGAATATTTTTTGACCCTCTCCGATTTCCTTAGGAAAATTTCAGAATGTAATATGAAGGGTAAAGACTTGAAAAATATGTGCCAAACATCCCCCATCCCCTCGCATCTGGTCCAAAAAAATTCAGAAAGGTTTCAGAAAAAATCCAATTCTGAACGTTTCCTAGCCAGGTGTGGAGCAGTGGGAAGGGGTGAGGGAAGTTTGCCCCATAATTTCCAAGTGTACAACCCCCAAATAAAATTCTGGGAAAATCGGGGCGAGATCTGAAGGGGTGAAATTTTTTTCTAAAAAATGAGGAAAGACTATAGTCTTTCCTTTTTTTTTGGTCATTTTTCTCACCCCCTCCGATTTCCTTAGGAAAATTTCAGAATGTAATATGAAGGCTAAAGACTTGAAAAATATGTGCCAAACATCCCCCATCCCCTCGCATCTGGTCCAAAAAAATTCAGAAAGGTTTCAGAAAAAATCCAATTCTGAACGTTTCCTAGCCAGGTGTGGAGCAGTGGGAAGGGGTGAGGGAAGTTTGCCCCATAATTTCCAAGTGTACAACCCCCAAATAACATTCTGGGAAAATCGGGGCGAGATCTGAAGGGGTGAAATTTTTTTCCAAAAAATGAGCAAAGACTATAGTCTTTCCTTTTTTTTTCGAATATTTTTTGACCCTCTCCGATTTCCTTAGGAAAATTTCAGAATGTAATATGAACCCTAAACACTTGAAAAATATGTGCCAAACATCCCCCAACCCCTCCAGTCTGGTCCAAAAAAATTCAGAAACCTTTCAGGAACAACCCAATTCTGAACGTTTCCTAGCCAGGTGCGGAGCAGTGGGAAGGGGTGAGGGAAGTTTGCCCCATAATTTCCAAGTGTACAACCCCCAAATAACATTCTGGGAAAATCGGGGCGAGATCTGAAGGGGTGAAATTTTTTTCCCAAAAATGAGGAAAGACTATAGTCTTTCCTTTTTTTTTGGTCATTTTTCTCACCCCCTCCGATTTCCTTAGGAAAATTTCAGAATGTAATATGAAGGCTAAAGACTTGAAAAATATGTGCCAAACATCCCCCATCCTCTCCCATCTGTTCAAAAAAAATTCAGAAAGGTTTCAAAACGAATTAAGTTCTGAACGTTTTCTAACCAAGCGGGAAGGAATGCGAAGGGGTGAGGGAAGATTGCCCCATAATTTTCAAGTGTACACACCCCAAATAACATTCTGGGAAAATACCGACGAGATCTGAAGGGGTGAAATTTTTTTCCAAAAAATGAGGAAAGACTATAGTCTTTCCTTTTTTTTTCGAATATTTTTTGACCCTCTCCGATTTCCTTAGGAAAATTTCAGAATGTAATATGAAGGGTAAAGACTTGAAAAATATGTGCCAAACATCCCCCATCCCCTCGCATCTGGTCCAAAAAAATTCAGAAAGGTTTCAGAAAAAATCCAATTCTGAACGTTTCCTAGCCAGGTGTGGAGCAGTGGGAAGGGGTGAGGGAAGTTTGCCCCATAATTTCCAAGTGTACAACCCCCAAATAACATTCTGGGAAAATCGGGGCGAGATCTGAAGGGGTGAAATTTTTTTCCAAAAAATGAGCAAAGACTATAGTCTTTCCTTTTTTTTTCGAATATTTTTTGACCCTCTCCGATTTCCTTAGGAAAATTTCAGAATGTAATATGAACCCTAAACACTTGAAAAATATGTGCCAAACATCCCCCAACCCCTCCAGTCTGGTCCAAAAAAATTCAGAAACCTTTCAGGAACAACCCAATTCTGAACGTTTGCTAGCCAGGTGCGGAGCAGTGGGAAGGGGTGAGGGAAGTTTGCCCCATAATTTCCAAGTGTACAACCCCCAAATAACATTCTGGGAAAATCGGGGCGAGATCTGAAGGGGTGAAATTTTTTTCCCAAAAATGAGCAAAGACTATAGTCTTTCCTTTTTTTTTGGTCATTTTTCTCACCCCCTCCGATTTCCTTAGGAAAATTTCAGAATGTAATATGAAGGCTAAAGACTTGAAAAATATGTGCCAAACATCCCCCATCCTCTCCCATCTGTTCAAAAAAAATTCAGGAAGGTTTCAAAACGAATTAAGTTCTGAACGTTTTCTAACCAAGCGGGAAGGAATGCGAAGGGGTGAGGGAAGATTGCCCCATAATTTTCAAGTGTACACACCCCAAATAACATTCTGGGAAAATACCGACGAGATCTGAAGGGGTGAAATTTTTTTCCAAAAAATGAGGAAAGACTATAGTCTTTCCTTTTTTTTTCGAATATTTTTTGACCCTCTCCGATTTCCTTAGGAAAATTTCAGAATGTAATATGAAGGGTAAAGACTTGAAAAATATGTGCCAAACATCCCCCATCCCCTCGCATCTGGTCCAAAAAAATTCAGAAAGGTTTCAGAAAAAATCCAATTCTGAACGTTTCCTAGCCAGGTGTGGAGCAGTGGGAAGGGGTGAGGGAAGTTTGCCCCATAATTTCCAAGTGTACAACCCCCAAATAACATTCTGGGAAAATCGGGGCGAGATCTGAAGGGGTGAAATTTTTTTCCAAAAAATGAGCAAAGACTATAGTCTTTCCTTTTTTTTTCGAATATTTTTTGACCCTCTCCGATTTCCTTAGGAAAATTTCAGAATGCAATATGAACCCTAAACACTTGAAAAATATGTGCCAAACATCCCCCAACCCCTCCAGTCTGGTCCAAAAAAATTCAGAAACCTTTCAGGAACAACCCAATTCTGAACGTTTCCTAGCCAGGTGCGGAGCAGTGGGAAGGGGTGAGGGAAGTTTGCCCCATAATTTCCAAGTGTACAACCCCCAAATAACATTCTGGGAAAATCGGGGCGAGATCTGAAGGGGTGAAATTTTTTTCCCAAAAATGAGCAAAGACTATAAGTCTTTCCTTTTTTTTTCGAATATTTTTTGACCCTCTCCGATTTCCTTAGGAAAATTTCAGAATGTAATATGAACCCTAAAGACTTGAAAAATATGTGCCAAACATCCCCCAACCCCTCCAGTCTGGTCCAAAAAAATTCAGAAAGGTTTCAGAAAAAATCCAATTCTGAACGTTTCCTAGCCAGGTGTGGAGCAGTGGGAAGGGGTGAGGGAAGTTTGCCCCATAATTTCCAAGTGTACAACCCCCAAATAACATTCTGGGAAAATCGGGGCGAGATCTGAAGGGGTGAAATTTTTTTCCAAAAAATGAGCAAAGACTATAGTCTTTCCTTTTTTTTTCGAATATTTTTTGACCCTCTCCGATTTCCTTAGGAAAATTTCAGAATGTAATATGAACCCTAAACACTTGAAAAATATGTGCCAAACATCCCCCAACCCCTCCAGTCTGGTCCAAAAAAATTCAGAAACCTTTCAGGAACAACCCAATTCTGAACGTTTCCTAGCCAGGTGCGGAGCAGTGGGAAGGGGTGAGGGAAGTTTGCCCCATAATTTCCAAGTGTACAACCCCCAAATAACATTCTGGGAAAATCGGGGCGAGATCTGAAGGGGTGAAATTTTTTTCCCAAAAATGAGGAAAGACTATAGTCTTTCCTTTTTTTTTGGTCATTTTTCTCACCCCCTCCGATTTCCTTAGGAAAATTTCAGAATGTAATATGAAGGCTAAAGACTTGAAAAATATGTGCCAAACATCCCCCATCCTCTCCCATCTGTTCAAAAAAAATTCAGGAAGGTTTCAAAACGAATTAAGTTCTGAACGTTTTCTAACCAAGCGGGAAGGAATGCGAAGGGGTGAGGGAAGATTACCCCATAATTTTCAAGTGTACACACCCCAAATAACATTCTGGGAAAATACCGACGAGATCTGAAGGGGTGAAATTTTTTTCCAAAAAATGAGGAAAGACTATAGTCTTTCCTTTTTTTTTCGAATATTTTTTGACCCTCTCCGATTTCCTTAGGAAAATTTCAGAATGTAATATGAAGGGTAAAGACTTGAAAAATATGTGCCAAACATCCCCCATCCCCTCGCATCTGGTCCAAAAAAATTCAGAAAGGTTTCAGAAAAAATCCAATTCTGAACGTTTCCTAGCCAGGTGTGGAGCAGTGGGAAGGGGTGAGGGAAGTTTGCCCCATAATTTCCAAGTGTACAACCCCCAAATAACATTCTGGGAAAATCGGGGCGAGATCTGAAGGGGTGAAATTTTTTTCCAAAAAATGAGCAAAGACTATAGTCTTTCCTTTTTTTTTCGAATATTTTTTGACCCTCTCCGATTTCCTTAGGAAAATTTCAGAATGTAATATGAACCCTAAACACTTGAAAAATATGTGCCAAACATCCCCCAACCCCTCCAGTCTGGTCCAAAAAAATTCAGAAACCTTTCAGGAACAACCCAATTCTGAACGTTTCCTAGCCAGGTGCGGAGCAGTGGGAAGGGGTGAGGGAAGTTTGCCCCATAATTTCCAAGTGTACAACCCCCAAATAACATTCTGGGAAAATCGGGGCGAGATCTGAAGGGGTGAAATTTTTTTCCCAAAAATGAGCAAAGACTATAGTCTTTCCTTTTTTTTTCGAATATTTTTTGACCCTCTCCGATTTCCTTAGGAAAATTTCAGAATGTAATATGAACCCTAAAGACTTGAAAAATATGTGCCAAACATCCCCCAACCCCTCCAGTCTGGTCCAAAAAAATTCAGAAAGGTTTCAGAAAAAATCCAATTCTGAACGTTTCCTAGCCAGGTGTGGAGCAGTGGGAAGGGGTGAGGGAAGTTTGCCCCATAATTTCCAAGTGTACAACCCCCAAATAACATTCTGGGAAAATCGGGGCGAGATCTGAAGGGGTGAAATTTTTTTCCAAAAAATGAGCAAAGACTATAGTCTTTCCTTTTTTTTCGAATATTTTTTGACCCTCTCCGATTTCCTTAGGAAAATTTCAGAATGTAATATGAACCCTAAACACTTGAAAAATATGTGCCAAACATCCCCCAACCCCTCCAGTCTGGTCCAAAAAAATTCAGAAAGGTTTCAGAAAAAATCCAATTCTGAACGTTTCCTAGCCAGGTGTGGAGCAGTGGGAAGGGGTGAGGGAAGTTTGCCCCATAATTTCCAAGTGTACAACCCCCAAATAACATTCTGGGAAAATCGGGGCGAGATCTGAAGGGGTGAAATTTTTTTCCAAAAAATGAGCAAAGACTATAGTCTTTCCTTTTTTTTTTGTCATTTTTCTCACCCCCTCCGATTTCCTTAGGAAAATTTCAGAATGTAATATGAAGGCTAAAGACTTGAAAAATATGTGCCAAACATCCCCCATCCTCTCCCATCTGTTCAAAAAAAATTCAGGAAGGTTTCAAAACGAATTAAGTTCTGAACGTTTTCTAACCAAGCGGGAAGGAATGCGAAGGGGTGAGGGAAGATTGCCCCATAATTTTCAAGTGTACACACCCCAAATAACATTCTGGGAAAATACCGACGAGATCTGAAGGGGTGAAATTTTTTTCCAAAAAATGAGGAAAGACTATAGTCTTTCCTTTTTTTTTCGAATATTTTTTGACCCTCTCCGATTTCCTTAGGAAAATTTCAGAATGTAATATGAAGGGTAAAGACTTGAAAAATATGTGCCAAACATCCCCCATCCCCTCGCATCTGGTCCAAAAAAATTCAGAAAGGTTTCAGAAAAAATCCAATTCTGAACGTTTCCTAGCCAGGTGTGGAGCAGTGGGAAGGGGTGAGGGAAGTTTGCCCCATAATTTCCAAGTGTACAACCCCCAAATAACATTCTGGGAAAATCGGGGCGAGATCTGAAGGGGTGAAATTTTTTTCTAAAAAATGAGGAAAGACTATAGTCTTTCCTTTTTTTTTGGTCATTTTTCTCACCCCCTCCGATTTCCTTAGGAAAATTTCAGAATGTAATATGAAGGCTAAAGACTTGAAAAATATGTGCCAAACATCCCCCATCCTCTCCCATCTGTTCAAAAAAAATTCAGGAAGGTTTCAAAACGAATTAAGTTCTGAACGTTTTCTTACCAAGCGGGAAGGAATGCGAAGGGGTGAGGGAAGATTGCCCCATAATTTTCAAGTGTACACACCCCAAATAACATTCTGGGAAAATACCGACGAGATCTGAAGGGGTGAAATTTTTTTCCAAAAAATGAGGAAAGACTATAGTCTTTCCTTTTTTTTTCGAATATTTTTTGACCCTCTCCGATTTCCTTAGGAAAATTTCAGAATGTAATATGAAGGGTAAAGACTTGAAAAATTTGTGCCAAACTTCCCCCATCCCCTCCAATCTGCTCAAAAAAAATTCAGAAAGGTTTCAGAAGAAATGCGTTTCTGAACATTTTCTAACCAGGTGTGAAGCACCACGGATGATTTTCTCACCCCTTTCGATTTCCAGAACTGAACGTAATATGAAAGTTAAACGCTAGGAAAAAAACCTCTTAAAAATATTCAAAAAATGGGCGCAGGAAAAGTATTTCTGATAACAAACATTTTCAGATGGAATAGCGCATAGGTATCTCTCAAACATAATGGAACCCCCTCTTTGCCATCCTAGAAGAAACACAAATGTTTAAAATTCAAGTAAGAGCAACGAATGAATTTTCCATTAAAGGAAAATATTAGCACACCGAAAGTGTTTCCTCTACGATAACAGAATCAATTCAGAAAGCTTCACTAAAGTCTCCCCAGTGGAAACGTTTAGTAGGTACACAAGAAAATGGTTTTTAGTAAACAAACATTTACAGGATTTTAAGGATTAATAATTATAAATGCTTAAATTTTTTTTCTGTCAAGAATGAAAGTGATTGGGCGAAAAAAGAAACAAAAAAAAAATTAATCCTCGAATCCTGCAGAACTGAACCCGATAAGCGGAAATGTGCATCGTTTTTGGGTTTCCATAAAATTAGTAAACAGGGGCGAGGGGGGTTTCATTTATCTCGCAAGCAAAAAATAATGAAAACCCAAAAACAGGTGAACATTTTTTGGAGCTTATCAAGTTCAGTAAATACACAAAAATACAAGGGAAGGACCATTTTTTAAATCAATTAACTCTACCAACCAGAATAGAAGAAAACATTTTTAATTTCGAAAAACAAAAATACAATATACGTTGGTTTTAACGTACCCCAGGGAAAAATAAATGGTAACGTGTATTATGCAACCTGAATTAATAATATTAACATAAGTACGGAGTAACAGAGTTGAAAATTGGGGGTTCGCGTTACCAGGGCTGTTGGTTTAATTCATGAAAAAATTAATCTAGCCCCTCTGGTATTTTGCGTACGTAGAGCGATAACGAAAGAGAGCATTATATACAGCGAGGGAGAATATTGCAACCACAACAGCTACATTGATTTCGAGGTTGATCAATTAGGATGCGCTAAGACATCCCCCAGCCCCCGACGTGACCAAAGGTGGGCCACCTTCGTAGTATACACCGCCTTTTCGTCTCATCATCGCGACATGTCGATCAAAAACTACAGACGATGTATGGTGCCCTATGCCCCTGGGTGGGCTAGCTACAGAGTGGGATTATCCAACCCACCGGCCAAACGCCAGTCTAGACCGCAGCCTCGCTGACCAAGATCAGCCACCAAAGAGGCGATGTGATTGAAAACCTCCTCACTCATTAAATGCTCTCGAAAGGGGAAGAGATATTGGGCCTCGCAAAAATGTTGTAGAGAATTGTGTGCACACAAAAAATGTGGTGGTGTGTGGTTACACAACAAAATAAAAATAGGGCTTAAGGGAATATTAATGTCAAACAAGTATGGGGTAAACAAAATCATATGGGAATAATAATTTTCTACGTACGCTGTATTTGGAGTAAATTGAAGCAGAACATAAATTTAGACTAGTTCGTACTTGGGATTTGGA
This sequence comes from Hemicrepidius hirtus, assembly GCA_963082805.1. Lineage (NCBI taxonomy): Eukaryota > Metazoa > Arthropoda > Insecta > Coleoptera > Elateridae > Hemicrepidius > Hemicrepidius hirtus. The sequence continues at coordinate 32,128,022 of OY720165.1, forward strand.
ATTTTACAATCCTCGAGTACTGTGAGGTACGTAAAAACCACAACATATTGTATTTAATAAAACGGTCCTTTAAAAAATATATAGCACAACAGTAAAGCCAGTGTTTTATAGTTCAAGGATTGGTACAACGCAAAACAGAACGAGGGAACTCGGAAACGTATTCTGAATTTTCGTCCCGATTTGTATTTTTAAATTTTGAGGATAGCTACAACCAAAAAGTTCCTTGAAAACTATTTAATCAAAACTCGTTTGCAGTTTGTATTTTGATTTTAACATGAAATAAGAAAATAATAAACATTTTAAATTTAAAAAGACAACGATTCTACTAGAATCCTGCAATGTGCTCGTTCAAACTCGTAATCCACACAAAATATTACCGATTATCGCGTGAAGAAAATTGAATGCTATCCATATAACAAAGATAATACCGTGAATAATCATTATTCACTGGTGAATAAAGTAGGCGCATTAAAAGGCTACTTTCATAAAGAGTGAATAAATGGCAACATTACTTGCTTGTTGAATAATGACTGTTCACAATAGAATACTTGTGTTGCAAAATTTATGCCGAAATCGCTCCTGAAAAATCCTACATTTTATAATGTCGAAACGGAATAGTGTGGCTCGGCAATCGGGCCGACACTATTTGATGCACAAACACTCCCGGAAACGAGCATTACTAGAAAACATATCCATTCATAAAGTAAAAAATGTTACCATGTGTAATTTAATTTTGACTGAAAAAAATCATTTTTATAAGAATTTCCAAAAGTTTACGGTTCTGTAACCATGAAGTGTAGGCGATGTGTGTAGAAGCAGCGAGAATATCCAGAAATAAGTGGGGATGCTTAAAGAAAATATTACTAAAATTTTCAAGTACGAGGTAGAGGGGAAGGCGAGGCGCAAGGGCTGTAAAATAATTCACTGGAACTCTTTTAATTTAAATTTAATTCCTCATAGTAATAGAGATATTTCAAGGAGGCCTGGATATCCTCTCGCTTCTGGTAACAGTTCTTATCATGTGAATTGTTGTTGCGAGTTTTAATTGCTGGCTGTACTGTTGCGGAGCAAATACCTTTGTATGATTGATGTCATCGATCCTGGAAACGCCTTCCAACGTAGTGAAAACAAACCTATACATTACTGTAGCTAACCGCAACAAGTATTGATCAAAATATTATGACATGTGTGAAACAATCGCACCCTATTCTTTACACCACGACCTTCTTCAAGAAAGTCGTGCTTTACACAATGCATAGGGATGCAACTTTAACCGCACTAAAACATAAATTTAAAAAAAAACATCTCTCTTCAATCCTTAGTTCTGGTTACAGGTAACGGAACTTCCATTATTTATTCCTTCCAAACAACTTGCTGACCATTAATGTTTCCAGAGCGTCTTGGTTTTCGTTTGCATTTACTCCAATGGATATGCAGGTCATCATAAAACACAACGAGTAGTGAAAATATTACGAGGAGCGACAGGAGTACAAAAAACATGCATAAGGAACCGTTCTTTCAATTTAAAATTTCCTTCCTAGATTACGTAATTCCTTCAGTCGAATTTTTCATGCATTTCAATCAATATTTTTAAAGCCAACATCATTACAGTCTAACAAAACTAGGTACTTACGATTATTGATGTTCCCTTCTTCTTTAACCATTGCGAGCAGGAAAATTCTGGATTTCTGCAACAGTGGAGGCTGGAATCTCAATTTTGGGCTCCAGATGACCAGTTCTACTTTGTTAACGCCCATCTAGAAGTACGAGATTAAATTAGGAACAAAAATGCAGGACATGAATCACCATTTGTGTAACACCTGCAGCTTGCATAACTCATTTGCAGTTGGGACAAAAATATGTCTCCAACCATGTTTTTAAAGCAAGAAAACTATTCTCTAATTCTACTAATACGTCTAAAGGATGCACTCACAATTCTACAAATATTAACTACCACAAATTAGGTACTACTTTAACTGAAAATACAGTAAAATAGTTACAATACAACATACCACAAGCACAGCGGCCATTTTGTTCTGGCTCGGGCGGGTTTACAACGCAACTGTTTTTCAAAGGCGGGTTTACACTGGCAAAAATATTTTTGCTAAAAGCGGGTTTACACTGTCAAATTATTTTCTTAAGATGGGCTTGTTTACTCCAGCGGTGGGTTTTTCCCTAGCACTTCTAATTATCTTGGATCCATGACTATCTGTAAACTTCATCGGGTGTCCTATCCAGTTCCATTTAGTCCACCTACTTCCGTAAGCTAAAGGCGAGTCCTAGAAAACACAGTAAGGTTACGAAACTTTTTCTAGCAGCAGGGTGTTCAAGGTAACGCAAGATGGTTGCTAAAAATATTGAGAAATCAACTTGGTTGCTGTGCTTTTCTCGACTTCATGAAAATATTTCAAAGACCGAGAAAATACAAAAAATATGCATTAAAAGAGAAGGGGGTGAAGCTAGGGGAGGGTAGTAATTGTCCTGTCAATCTAGAGGCTACCAATATACATTATAAATATACAAAGTAAAAGGAAGGTTCTCGATAGGAACTTTGTTTAAGTAAATGTCTAAATCGTAACTGGGGAAAAGCCTTTGTAATGCTCATTCGGACAGACACACACACATCGTAATGGAACTGGTAATGGAAACCTGCAAAGCGGCAACTATTATTATGAAACTGCAATGACAACACTACAGACATCGTGCAGGTACGGTCCGTGTGCCGAGAGAATTCTTTCGAATCATGCAGTCTTTCAATATTTAAACCATTTATGCACGCACACAAATTAAGCATTACTCCTGGTCACTGAATCATCACAGACACACATCGTAATGGAACTAATTGCATCCAAACACATTCAGGAACAGTTGTAGGTCATAATAAAACAGATACGAGTTGTGAAAATATCTCAAAGACCGAGAATGTACAAAATACATGCACTATAAGGGAAGGGGATGAAGCTGGGGGAGGGTAGTAATTGTCCTGTCAATCTAGAGGCTACTATTATATATTATAAATATACAAAGTAAAAGGGAGGTTCTCGATGGGAACTTTGTTTAAGTAAATGTCTAAATCGTAGCTGGGGAAAAGCCTTCGTAATCCTTATTCGGACAGACACATATCTCATCGTAATGGAACTAAATGCATCCAAACACATTCAGGAACAGACAAATAATAAAACAGAAACGAGTTGAGAAAATATTTCAAAGACCGAGAAACTTCAAAAAACATGCATTATAAGGGAAGGGGATGATGCTACGGGAGGGTAGTAATTGTCTTGTCAATCTAGAGGCTACCAATATACAAAGTAAAAGGGAGGTTCTCGATAGGAACTTTTTTTAAGTAAATGTCTAAATCGTAACTGGGGAAAAGCCTTTTTAATTATCATTCGGACAAACATATCGTAATGGCAAAGACATGCAGGTCATGATAAAACGGAAACGGGAAGGTTATTGTAACAGCTCTGTGTATTTCTCAGGTCTCAGCGGCTAACCTGTACCTTACCGTAAGGTAAACGATGTCCATCACTTGGGAGCCGTTGCGTCAATGGGTCAACCTCCACGTTGCAATTCCCTAGCTTCATTGTTCCTGCTGGATGTTGGTGGTAGCTACACGACTCTATCATCACCATCTTGCAGAGTGTATAATGATCACCTACAAATACAATCACATTTAGAAAATATATTTAGATGTTGTAATTAATCTTAGTCAACTTTAGTTACATAACAACCTTCAGAAATCTGTTTACCACCGAGTTTCCACCTATTGTGCACACCTTAATTGTAATTGTTTCTTTGAACATGACTCACCTGTACAATTCTTCATGAATAGTTAGTCCCACAATGTAAGTTTTCATTCTCAATCCTGTAGCTAGCAGCTGTAGTTGAACATCGGACACCAGGTGAAAAGGATTTTAAATCTTCAATCCTAGTTCTGTTACAAACAAAACTCATACTCACTTCCAATTTCTGCAAAGAAATTAAACATCAATCACTATCACTACCCAATGGAAATATAAATTATGAATAATCACCAAAGCAAAGACGTAATTTTTTAAGGTTATGTTTTAGCAAAACCACAGAATAAACATGTTTTTGTAGAATTACAATTATTTAGGATAAATTTATTTGGAGTAAATTCGAAATTATTTTAACGAACCCATTACCAAAAGTACACTTGATACTAAAAAAATTGAAAAAGCAAATAATACTTTGAATTATAGTACTACTGTTTAAATTACACTTTTTGGCGATCTACTTTTTGTAGCTCAATAGATTTGACTTTAAAAATTTCCGCCTAAATTTGTTTCGTATATAAACATCACGCAATACAGTTGTGTCTGTTGGGTTGCCTACATGTTCAGGCGAAATAACATTGAATTTGATGAGGAGCAAGGAAAGTTTGGTGAATAATTTTCAAGTATACACCCTCCAAATAACATTCTGGGAAAATCCGAACCAGATCTGAAGGGGTGAAATTTTTTTCCTAAAAATGAGGAAAGACTATAGTCTTTCCTTTTTTTTTTGAAAATTTTTTGACCCTCTCCGATTTCCTTAGGAAAATTCCAGAATTTAATATGAACCCTAAACACTTGAAAAATATGTGCCAAACATCCCCCATCCCCTCGCATCTGGTCCAAAAAAATTCCGAAAGTTTTCTGGAACAACCCAATTCTGAACGTTTCCTAGCCAGGTGTGGAGCAGTGGGAAGGGGTGAGGGAAGTTTGCCCCATAATTTCCAAGTGTATACCCTCCAAATAACATTCTGGGAAAATCGGGGCGAGATCTGAAGGGGTGAAATTTTTTTCCTAAAAATGAGGAAAGACTATAGTCTTTCCTTTTTTTTTCGAAGATTTTTTGACCCTCTCCGATTTCCTTAGGAAAATTTCAGAATTTAATATGAACCCTAAACACTTGAAAAATATGTGCCAAACATCCCCCATCCCCTCGCATCTGGTCCAAAAAAATTCCGAAAGTTTTCTGGAACAACCCTGTTCTGAACATTTCCTAGCCAGGTGTGGAGCAGTGGGAAGGGGTGAGGGAAGTTTGCCCCATAATTTCCAAGTGTATACCCTCCAAATAACATTCTGGGAAAATCGGGGCGAGATCTGAAGGGGTGAAATTTTTTTCCTAAAAATGAGGAAAGACTATAGTCTTTCCTTTTTTTTTTTGAAAATTTTTTGACCCTCTCCGATTTCCTTAGGAAAATTTTAGAATTTAATATGAACCCTAAACACTTGAAAAATATGTGCCAAACATCCCCCAACCCCTCGCACCTGGTCCAAAAAAATTCCGAAAGTTTTCTGGAACAACCCAATTCTGAACGTTTCCTAGCCAGGTGTGGAGCAGTGGGAAGGAGTGAGGGAAGTTTGCCCCATAATTTCCAAGTGTATACCCTCCAAATAACATTCTGGGAAAATCGGGGCGAGATCTGAAGGGGTGAAATTTTTTTCCTAAAAATGAGGAAAGACTATAGTCTTTCCTTTTTTTTTTGAAAATTTTTTGACCCTCTCCGATTTCCTTAGGAAAATTTCAGAATTTAATATGAACCCTAAACACTTGAAAAATATGTGCCAAACATCCCCCATCCCCTCCGATCTGGTCCAAAAAAATTCCGAAAGTTTTCTGGAACAACCCTGTTCTGAACATTTCCTAGCCAGGTGTGGAGCAGTGGGAAGGGGTGAGGGAAGTTTGCCCCATAATTTCCAAGTGTATACCCTCCAAATAACATTCTGGGAAAATCGGGGCGAGATCTGAAGGGGTGAAATTTTTTTCCTAAAAATGAGGAAAGACTATAGTCTTTCCTTTTTTTTTTTGAAAATTTTTTGACCCTCTCCGATTTCCTTAGGAAAATTTTAGAATTTAATATGAACCCTAAACACTTGAAAAATATGTGCCAAACATCCCCCAACCCCTCGCACCTGGTCCAAAAAAATTCCGAAAGTTTTCTGGAACAACCCAATTCTGAACGTTTCCTAGCCAGGTGTGGAGCAGTGGGAAGGAGTGAGGGAAGTTTGCCCCATAATTTCCAAGTGTATACCCTCCAAATAACATTCTGGGAAAATCGGGGCGAGATCTGAAGGGGTGAAATTTTTTTCCTAAAAATGAGGAAAGACTATAGTCTTTCCTTTTTTTTTTTGAAAATTTTTTGACCCTCTCCGATTTCCTTAGGAAAATTTTAGAATTTAATATGAACCCTAAACACTTGAAAAATATGTGCCAAACATCCCCCAACCCCTCGCACCTGGTCCTAGCCAGGTGTGGAGCAGTGGGAAGGAGTGAGGGAAGTTTGCCCCATAATTTCCAAGTGTATACCCTCCAAATAACATTCTGGGAAAATCGGGGCGAGATCTGAAGGGGTGAAATTTTTTTCCTAAAAATGAGGAAAGACTATAGTCTTTCCTTTTTTTTTTGAAAATTTTTTGACCCTCTCCGATTTCCTTAGGAAAATTTCAGAATTTAATATGAATCCTAAACACTTGAAAAATATGTGCCAAACATCCCCCATCCCCTCCGATCTGGTCCAAAAAAATTCCGAAAGTTTTCTGGAACAACCCAATTCTGAACGTTTCCTAGCCAGGTGTGGAGCAGTGGGAAGGAGTGAGGGAAGTTTGCCCCATAATTTCCAAGTGTATACCCTCCAAATAACATTCTGGGAAAATCGGGGCGAGATCTGAAGGGGTGAAATTTTTTTCCTAAAAATGAGGAAAGACTATAGTCTTTCCTTTTTTTTTTTGAAAATTTTTTGACCCTCTCCGATTTCCTTAGGAAAATTTTAGAATTTAATATGAACCCTAAACACTTGAAAAATATGTGCCAAACATCCCCCAACCCCTCGCACCTGGTCCAAAAAAATTCCGAAAGTTTTCTGGAACAACCCAATTCTGAACGTTTCCTAGCCAGGTGTGGAGCAGTGGGAAGGAGTGAGGGAAGTTTGCCCCATAATTTCCAAGTGTATACCCTCCAAATAACATTCTGGGAAAATCGGGGCGAGATCTGAAGGGGTGAAATTTTTTTCCTAAAAATGAGGAAAGACTATAGTCTTTCCTTTTTTTTTTTGAAAATTTTTTGACCCTCTCCGATTTCCTTAGGAAAATTTTAGAATTTAATATGAACCCTAAACACTTGAAAAATATGTGCCAAACATCCCCCAACCCCTCGCACCTGGTCCATAAAAATTCCGAAAGTTTTCTGGAACAACCCAATTCTGAACGTTTCCTAGCCAGGTGTGGAGCAGTGGGAAGGAGTGAGGGAAGTTTGCCCCATAATTTCCAAGTGTATACCCTCCAAATAACATTCTGGGAAAATCGGGGCGAGATCTGAAGGGGTGAAATTTTTTTCCTAAAAATGAGCAAAGACTATAGTCTTTCCTTTTTTTTTCGAAGATTTTTTGACCCTCTCCGATTTCCTTAGGAAAATTTCAGAATTTAATATGAACCCTAAACACTTGAAAAATATGTGCCAAACATCCCCCATCCCCTCCGATCTGGTCCAAAAAAATTCCGAACTAAATTAATGCAAATGCTTATTAGTATATTTAAGTATTAAGAACGGTAAGGGATGTTTACCGGTTGACGACAATTGTTTGGGGAAGAGCGCAGCGACGACCCCAATTATTGTCGGAGACCGGTAACCCTTAACGTTCGACATGCTTATAACGTTTTTTGCACGATCGCAATAAAAAAATTGATTTAATAGTTATATTTCAAAAAATTATAAAAGTACCTATATAACCTTATTTTTTTATAAATTGACTGACAACCACGGTAACCATAGTTATCATGTCTACAATACAATGAATTATACTACTTACTGTTCTAGAACGGTAAGTAAATTACTTACTGTTTTGTTACACCTAGCAACCAGTAAATGCAGCTTACTGTTCTGGCATCGAATCTAGTAAGTAAACAAAAAAGACCGATCGTGCAAAAAAGCATTTTATTTAATGTGTAAGTATTTGTTTAACGTTAAAACTGCTCTTATGGGTTATGCCCTTTCATGCTCGTAATACACGCCAAACGAAGAACGCGGTCGGCCCAAACAGTCGCCTCATACGTCAGGCAGGGGATACCCTGGGCCTATTCTTTCTCCGGAACCCAGACGGATAAATAAAATGAGTTAAAATGGCTAAACATGGCCAAACGAAGAACGCGGTCGGCCCAAATAGTCGTCTCATACGATAGGTAGGGGATACCGACACACAAAAGTTAACCGGATATCGCGAAAAGTCTAAAGGAAAGCCGCATTAAATTAAAAAAAAATTCAAAAAGGAAACGCAGGTCCGTACCTGGAATAGTATATTACATACCCAGGTGGAAAGAGTTTCATTTCTATCGAGAGCTAAGATAGCTGACCAAGGCACGAAGTGCCGAGGTCAGCTAATGCTCCAGATAGAAATGAAACTTTCCACCGTGGTTTGTATACTATTTTATTTTCAACCATCTAAAACAGACGGGAATAACAATAAAAAATATTAATATTTTGAAAAAAAAAACGACATATTGACAAAAGCATACTCCTGTATAACTGTAACGACCTGCTTGATTATGCTGCACTGACGTTTCTCTCAGTGAAACATAAAATTAAGCATATAAATATTAAATATTTCTATTGCTACTTATAATAACTCCAATGTTACAATTAATTTGAATACTACTAATTAGTTTCATTAGTTTTTCCTATATGTTTCGAATAATAAAATGAAAATACAATTTTGATATTTTTACTTTGCCGCCCGCCAGGTGGAAAGTGATCACTTTCCACCTGGCTGGACGGCGACAGTTAGTAAACGTCAAGTTTCCAACCTACAAAAATGTCAGAAATGCTGTCATTACATATATGGTTGAAAATAAAATATTAAATTTAGGCTAATACCGCTCCTGAAAAATCCTACAACCCTAATCTTCGGTACGGTAATGGTTCAGCAATGTCGCTGCCACCATTCGATGCACAAACACTCCCGGACGGGCATGAAATTACGAGCATTCGAAGAAAGCATTTTAGTAATTTACAAAATAAAAACTGCCACCTTTTGATGTGTAATGTAATTTTGATTGAAAATAATTATTTACAAGCATTTCCAAAACTTTAAGGTTCTTCTTTAAATTATTAGAACCACGTGAAGTGTAGGTGATGTGTGTAGAATAGAGGATATCCATCGCAGGGGAAAATAACGAGGGGTTCAATCAAAAAGCAAATTTTTCAAGGAGCCGCATTATTACGATAGTACCCTAACCTTAACAGGGTGGGAATGGGCGCAAGAAAGTGCAAAGACAAGATATTTCATTGAACCAAGTTATATTTGACTTTAATATTTTATTTTTGAAATTCGTTTAATAAATATTTCGAGGGGGTAAGGGGGATACCTCTTGAATTTGGTAACAGTTTCTATTTTGTAAATTGTCGTTGGTGAGTTTTAACTACTGGCTTGTACTGCTGCGTGTAAAAATGGTTTTACGACCTTAGTTTTGTTGACTTCATCCTTGACTCCGCTTCCACCGACGTGGGACCTTAAAAAACTGCGTTGTCCTGTTCCGAAGCACACGTAGACATCCAAACATGATCAGCACTTGCTTAATACTGGATGACTTCTGCAATAAAATTATAATCTTAGAAACTCATAATTCAAACAATAGCACAAACATAAGATTATATAAATAGGACCACTTTTTTTGAATGCTCTAACAAATTTTATGATGTATCTGTTGTGCAACTACTTTTTGGTTGTATGACTCAAATTTTCCTTTGTTGGCCACGAAATTTAAATGAAGCAAACATTCCTTTATGATGAGGTCATATAATATTACAAAGGGGATGTAATACCCTTTTTTAATAATTAAATCGGATGAAAGTAAAAATTGTTTAGTCCTAAAGGGATGGATTAGATTCAAAAGAATAATTATTAAACTTACCGTTAAAGAAGTTTTCTTTGCAGGACGATCATGTATTGTGGGGATGGGGAAGTAATCGTTGTACAGGGGACGACGATTCTGGACCCTTGATGGTTGAAAACTGCAAAATATAAAACAAAACGAATTTAATAAATTGCTTGTTAGATAGTTTAAAGTCGCATCTTACCTTATAAATAAGTGGGCTCCATCCTGTGCTAGTTTGGTCCGCCCCCGTCACAATTAAGTGACGAGCATGCCCCTATCCGTCACCCGGGGAGGCGCCCGATGGGGGTTAGCAACCCCACACGGGAATTTTGTTTTCTCAAATGATTCTTAAGCTGCAGCAGCAGCACCTGTACATTTTCCACTGTTTCTTCCTTCGAAACGACTTCTTGCCTGGTGATGGTGACAATTAACGTTTCCGTAGGGTCTTGGTTTTCGTTTGCATTTTCTCCAAGCGATATGGAACTGCTACTAGGTAGTGGTGGTCAAGGGTTTAAGTTAGCTAGAAAGTAAATATTTTATTTATCCATTCATCACCAATAATTTCCAAGTGTAGGTATAGCCTCCCAATTAACATTTCTAAAATATGTCCAAAAAATAAATAGAAGCAAAGACTTTGAATTATTTCTACAAATTTTCGTACCTGATGATTCATGGTTTCACTAAACTTTGGATAATAAAGACAGGCAAGCATGTGATTTCACAATGAAATGGGCCATTCCACTTTTTAGAAAAGGTAAAGAGTAGGAAAACTCACGCGTTTTAGAATGAGATGGGAAATAATAAAATGGGCTCTTTGTTAACACCTGCCTTGAGGAATTTCTACGTCATTTCCTTGTGATAAGAAAGGACTAGTTTTTATATTAACATACCAATTTATGTGATGAGTAACCAAAAAGAGAAACCGAGTTGACGCAATTATCTTGATATAAATATTTTACAATACATTTCCAATTTTAAATTATTTTCATTAAAAATTTGAAATACCTGCTAATAATTAAAATTAAAAGAAAGGAGAGGGCTAAACATTTTTGTTGTAAGGGGTTCTTGCAGTTTCATTGTATACAGGGTGTTACAATAAACACATACATTATGCAAATGGAAAATAACTAATCACTAATTTGCAAGATTCAACAGGAAATGGGTATTTCGGAAAAAGGACTGGTGTATGATTCAAATTTTCTTCGTTTTATGTAACGTAAAAATTCCTTTATAATGACGACGCGTATTACAAACTTGATACATCACCCTTATGTAACAATTTCATTCAAACACACACATCGTAATTGCAACCAAATACATGCGGGAAGAGTTGCAGGTAATAATAAAATACAAATGAGTTATAAAAATAAAGTAAACGAGTTATAAAAATAAAGTAAACGTGACGAAAAACCTTTTTAATTTTCATTCGGGCCCACACATCATAGTATGATGTGATATTAAGAAATTTCTTCAGTCAAACTTTTCATGCAATGCAATCAATACTTTGAAAGGCAATAACAACATTACAATGGAACAAAACTACTTACAATTATTCATGATCCGTTCTTTAACAATGCGGAGCCGGCAAATTCTGGATTTCGGCTGCAACAGTAGAGGATAGACTCCCTATTTTGGGTTCCGGTAGACCAGACCCCACATGGATCTACTTCGTTAACACCCATCTAGAAGTAACAGATTAAATTAGAAAAAAAACGCAGGACATAAAACACCTGTTGCTTAAATGACTCTTAATTTGTGGTTAGGTCAAAATGTAAGTCTCCAAAAAAGTTTCTAACGCTAAAAAGTATTTTGTAGTTCTACTAATTCACCTACGGTCTTTACAATAACAATTCTATAAATATAAACTACCACAAATTACTACTTTACATGAGAGTAATAAAGGAAAATACATACAATAAAACACTGCACACATACGCCTTGTTCGTTTGTCTGTTCTAAACTGCTTGGAACAGGAAACAGGAAACATACAACGCCGTATGTAGCCTTTTTTATCTGTTTCCTGTTCGGAACATTGCTGTGGCTCCATATACAACATCGTGACAATAACAAACCTATATTTCCAAATTTTGCCAATCATTTGAAAATAATTTTCCAAAATCGGATTGGAAACCTTCTATGCTGTACTACAGTTACAAAGATTCATTTTCATTCCATAAAACAAAATAGTTATACTCGCATAAATCTGTTTCTTAAAGTCACGGTGCCGTGAAAATAGCCACAGCTGTTACCGATTAGACAGAGGACTGACTTATCGACTGTACACTAGAGAATTTCACAAAATAGTAAAACTTTCCGTACAAGTTCTGCGTTTACCCAACAGAGGGAAGCATGAAAAATTCAAAATTTTATAATTATACAGGGTGTTAAAGTAAACAATAACCCCCTTATACACCTGAAAACCGCCCTAAAATCATTAATAACCTATTTACCCTGATCTTTCAGTGAAATAACACAAGTTTGTAAAATTACATAACCTCATTTTACAGGAAAATGACTTTATCATCTAACGCAAATTTACACTCATTTTTATACAGTAATGAGGAAAAAAGCACACAGAAATTAAGTACAACAGGAAAAGTACTTATAGGAGTCACAGGTAAACCCAAAAAACTAAATTTTCAATGTTTGTCTTTCGACATTTTAGGGGCTGTTGCCGTTGCTATCACCGTTATAAGTGCCCCATTTATAAGCCCTGCTTTACGAAAACATTGCTTACCTTACGTTCCTGCCACTACAGTACAAGTAAGGAATGTTTTAAGCGCTTTAAAAAATCGAAGAGGAAATTTAATCGATCTTGGTTCCGGAGACGGCCGGATTGTTTTAGTTAAATTATTAACCACCCCTCCCCCAATATTATTACAAATTATATTTTTAGAGGCAGCTAGACATAATTTTGAATCACACGGAATTGAATTAAACACTTGGCTAGTCTTATACTCTCGTCTAGATTCGTTTCGTAAAGGTTTAAGAACAAAGACCAAGTTTTTTCACGGAGATTTATGGAAGTTTAGTCTTAAACCTTATAATAACGTTGTGATCTTCGGGGTGGACCAAATGGTAAATGAAAACTAAATGAAATTAAGGAAAATAATTGTTTTGTTGATAGATGTGCGATTTGGAGAAGAAAGTTTTATCCGAATGCCATGACGGATGTAATGTGATTGCATGTCGGTTTCCGTTACCTAATTTACAACCACAAGAAGTTATCGGACATGGTGTGGATACGGTTTGGATATACGACATGTCGAAAGCCAACAGATAATTTCTTTTATTATGTAACGTAGATAAATGTTAAATAAAAGGTGTAACATTGCAATATTTTTAAGAGTTACTAATTTTTTTCCTGAAGCATAATAATAAAAATAAAATTGACCAATATAACATAAGCTTAAAAAAATCATAGGTATCGCCCACTGTTAAAGCTTAACGGAAACTACGATTAATACGTCCTGAAATTATATACAATCTTTTAAACATTTAAAATACGAAACACCAGCTCTAATACTATTGCATGTTCCCCTAAATTATTCGACGTGATTCGATGCAGTACCGGGATAAGTTCGTTATCCAAACTTTTCATATAAATCGGAGGTAACTTCATTCCGTTACTGCCTGCACTATAAGACACCTAAACTATCAAAACGTTAACTTGAAATTATTATAAAAATAATTACGTTACGTTTTCCACATGTAATGTAGTTCGAATCCCAAGCTTATAAAAGTTATTACTTGATAAAAGATCGAGATATTTCACTAAAGCTTGACAAGTGGCTTTAGAGATGCTTTCGGCTAACTTAGAGAAGTCTACGTCTTGCCCTCGAGCATTTTCATCCCCACTCTACGACAAAATGAGTTTACGCAAACAAAAAAAAAACAGGTTAGATGTAAACGCACTTGCAAAATAAAGACTTATGTCCACCTAATCATTCGATTTCCACTACTGCATACATAATCCTTTCCGTTATGTACCCTAATTGACGGTATCCCCCCAGAGGTTGATTATCAATTGATGATAGCACTCTGCCAACAAAGTACAGATAAAAAAATAACTCACCCTGTATTAAAGTTAGTATCGTTTTCGCCCCAAACAATATTAACCGACTCATCGGATGTTGCGTTTATGCAACCGCATTGGATTCTATAGTTCTTCATTTGTCGCAAGGTTTCCCTGATTTGAAGCATGTGCTCGGGACGGATTTGGATCATAAGACCGTCTTCTACGATGCTTGATTTCGCTGTTAAACCACTCGACGACTTGAGTGCCCCATTGAAAACTATGAAACTCGCACTATCACTTGCAAACCAAGACAAAAAAAAAGAACAAATCCGACAATCAGGAACAAACAGCATTAAGAAAGCTGCAAATTTTAGGTTTACGGTAGCTACGAGATTGGTTAATTACTCAGAGAAGGTAGGGTTATGAGTGTAGACTAATTTAAAGTCTAAATTAAATTAAATTTTGGTTATTATTGAATGTTGTTTGTTAGCTTTGGAACTAAATAAGATTTATTTATTTTATTACAAATGTCCAAATAAGTTGATGTCAAATCAATTGTTATTTCTAACATGACGTCAAAGGGGTGTTACTCAAACTTTGCATTCTTGTTTGCTTGAATATTTGGTTGGTCAACTGGATCATTCAACCATCGACTTATAAAAAGTAGAAAAAACCATTGAGTTGTAAAATTTTTGTAGAATATTGAATATTAAAGATTTAACTTTTGATTTTAATAATTTAAGACTTAAAAGCAACTGTAATAATTGTTTTTTACGTAATTACTTATGGACTGTCATTTATTATTAACTAACCTTTTCTAGGTCTGTTGTTAATGTTGATAGCATGCGTCGTATACCTGCGTTAACACTAAAATTTCCCCCGAATGCCAGAATATGGTCACTCGAGTTACTTATGGACTTCATAACCTTAACCCTTTCGCTGCTACGAACGTATATATACGTTTCGGCAAAGTCCCATTCGAAGTGCTACGCACGTAAATTTATGTTTCGATATTTCACAAAATCCTGCTGTAGCCGTAGATATACGTACGATGGTTTTGCCGGCATAGAGGTGTAGTGGGGGGTCTACTTGAACACTTGGTACACATGCACCTGTTGTTTTTCAGATTTTTGTTTTATTTAGAATGTATGTTCTGTTGTAGTTAATGAATGGTTCTTTTGTTGTACTTAATATTTTTTTTTAAATAAAATACGTTTTGATGAACACCTATTATAGTCACAATAAATAGAATTTAAAAAAACGGTCATGAACAGCGAATATAAGTGTTGACCGTATGTACACGCACGATAACCTGTGGAAATAATTGCTGCCAACGTAAATATACGTACGAGAAATGTACGCAGCGCGTTACACGGTTTTATACGTTTTGTCCACATTTTAATTCAGCACTGAGAATACACCGCGGCTCTCCTAATTTAGCAGCGAAAGGGTTAAACAAATTTTTTTAACATCATTAAACGATTTCTATCATAAAACAAGCTTACCTGATCGTAACGATTGGTTGGTATAGTAACCGTTGTGTTTTTCTCTTCCATGTGAATCGTGAGGCTTCTTGCCGCTCATGCACATCTTGAATGAGGCACTTAAAGACGTTGAAGGAACCACTAGGAAGATTCCACTCATGTGGGGAGGGGGCTTTTTCCTATCATCTTATACATAGAAAACCTGTAAAGCAGCAACTATTATTAAACTGAAATTACACCTACAGATACTATATCCATGTGCCGAGAGAATTCTTCGGATTGCGCAGCACGTAACGTGGGAATTCTTTATTTTCTGTTTTTACTAAATCTAAAAGTGTGCATCGGAACCTAAAGAATTCCTTCAGTACACAGACTAGGATCGGTAAATTTGTAGTTTAGTTCACCAAATATATTCTCGTGCGACGATACATATAATAATATAGTCGGGAGTGTTCCTACCGTGCTATAAACCAGAGCTCGTCTCTTCTCTTGCCCGTCGTCCAGCAGGCCTCGATGTTATTATAGTTTATAAAAGAGGCCTTTCACTCGGAAGGGGCCTGCGAATCGGACGATCGCTTCTTTATGTGCAGCAAAAACCTGCAAAGCGGCAACTATTATTATGAAACTGCAATGACAACACTACAGACATCGTGCAGGTACGGTCCGTGTGCCGAGAGAATTCTTTCGAATCATGCAGTCTTTCAATATTTAAACCATTTATGCACGCACGCAAATTAAGCATTACTCCTGGTCACTGAATCATCCACCGTTAACTCTTGCCGTTGTAATTACGTATTTTCCGATTGCACATGGGGCCCCAAAGAATTCTTTCGGCACGCAGAAGGATGCGCAGGATCAAAAACGATATTCTACGGCCGTCTCAGTGGTTAGTAAACGTCTGAAGACGAAGTGTTACTATTATACACAATACACACCGCCAAACACGTTGCTAACACTAACTCGTACCGTACTGATCTGCGACTTCTCTCTTTTGGAAACGATTTCTCTTCTTATTATACACGACACCCTTTTCAAGTATTAACAAAGGTAGTGGAGCCCAGGACGTTTCACAATCGAATCACAACATGCTCTCGATATCTACAAAAACTCCTAAAACTCTGCATACACAACTAGCACCTGGTTACGAACAGCAATATCGTCAAACATTGCCGGGGATTAAACGTGGGCAAACTTAGTTTGCACGAATTCACTTCAGGGATACTAAAGCCACTAACTTACCTTAAATCGTTGTAAACAGTCAATACAAGCTTTAAAACCGTCTCCTTGTGTTCCAGCAGTGCCCGGGTGGGCCCCAGATTCTACATATTAGCAGGCGTGCTCCTTCTGGAATAGGTATAACCTTTTTTGCAAGCTTCCCGTAATGGTTGGGTGTGAAAATATCTCATCCTTATAAATTTCTATGATCTTAATAGGGCCCCTGTAGTAAGTTTTCAATCTGAAATACACCAAAATAAAGAAATTTGCCCTAAACGTCGAACAATTTATTAACGTTAGGGTTGCTAGCGCGAAATCCGATCGACCAGAAATATTTTAGTGTTCGATTGGTTGCCTATCCATCCAGGCGCCGTTGCGTAGGATTGGCTGCCTATCCATTAGCCGTAAATATATATAAATAAATTTTCAAAATAAACACAAAAATGAGTAACTAGATACAAACACAGCGTAATTAGGGCTATCTAAAACAAAAACCCTAATAAACATTTGCTCTAAAACGTTTCCGAAAGAAATTATCAATCCCCGAAGGAGAGAACAGTAACCCGTTTGTTGACGTAATACTACAATTTTATTAAATTTGATCAACTAACTATTTATCTGTACTCCCCGCGTGGAATGAGTATATTACAGCATAGAGCAGAAACTTTGTTACATAAACAATATATAATTATATATTTAAAATTTACCGACTAGGTATTCCACAAGCAATGGTTCTTCTTTTAGCGCTGGCAACCAACTTCCTGCAGAGATCGGTTGTATAGAAGGAATGCTGAAAAAATAAATGCAATTAAATTACTAGCCAATAAAAAGTATTACGGAGCAGGTTACAAATAGGCAAAGAAATTCGTAGTTTGTGAATAGAGAGCCTTAGGAAATACGTTTTTAAGATTCCATTTTAAATAGATCAAAATACTAAAACACCAGATACCATACACAGAGGACGACAAATGCAACTGCAATTAACGCACGAATCCAACGTAACTGCTCTTTACAGTAAAGGGGGGTTCTTGATAGGAACTGTTTTTAATAAATGTCTAAATCGTAGCTGGGGAAAAGTCTTCTTCGTAATTCTTATTCGGACAGACACACATCTCATCGTAACGGAATCCTAAATGCATCGCAAACACATTCAGGAACAGTTGTAGGTCATACTAAAACAGAAACGAGTTGTGAAAATATTTCAAAGACCGAGAAACTTCAAAAAACATGCATTATAAGGGAAGGGGGCGAGCCTAGGGGAGGTTAGTAATTGTCCTGTCAATCTAGAGGCTACCGTTATACATTATAAATATACAAAGTAAAAGGGAGGTTCTTGATAGGAACTTTTTTAAGTAAATGTCTAAATCGTAGCTGGGGAAAAGCCTTTGTAATGTTCATTCGGACAGACACACACACATCGTAATGGAACTGGTAATGGAAACCTGCAAAGCGGCAACTATTATTATGAAACTGCAATGACAACACTACAGACATCGTGCAGGTACGGTCCGTGTGCCGAGAGAATTCTTTCGAATCATGCAGTCTTTCAATATTTAAACCATTTATGCACGCACGCAAATTAAGCATTACTCCTGGTCACTGAATCATCCACCGTTAACTCTTGCCGTTGTAATTACGTATTTTCCGATTGCACATGGGGCCCCAAAGAATTCTTTCGGCACGCAGAAGGATGCGCAGGATCAAAAACGATATTCTACGGCCGTCTCAGTGGTTAGTAAACGTCTGAAGACGAAGTGTTACTATTATACACAATACACACCGCCAAACACGTTGCTAACACTAACTCGTACCGTACTGATCTGCGACTTCTCTCTTTTGGAAACGATTTCTCTTCTTATTATACACGACACCCTTTTCAAGTATTAACAAAGGTAGTGGAGCCCAGGACGTTTCACAATCGAATCACAACATGCTCTCGATATCTACAAAAACTCCTAAAACTCTGCATACACAACTAGCACCTGGTTACGAACAGCAATATCGTCAAACATTGCCGGGGATTAAACGTGGGCAAACTTAGTTTGCACGAATTCACTTCAGGGATACTAAAGCCACTAACTTACCTTAAATCGTTGTAAACAGTCAATACAAGCTTTAAAACCGTCTCCTTGTGTTCCAGCAGTGCCCGGGTGGGCCCCAGATTCTACATATTAGCAGGCGTGCTCCTTCTGGAATAGGTATAACCTTTTTTGCAAGCTTCCCGTAATGGTTGGGTGTGAAAATATCTCATCCTTATAAATTTCTATGATCTTAATAGGGCCCCTGTAGTAAGTTTTCAATCTGAAATACACCAAAATAAAGAAATTTGCCCTAAACGTCGAACAATTTATTAACGTTAGGGTTGCTAGCGCGAAATCCGATCGACCAGAAATATTTTAGTGTTCGATTGGTTGCCTATCCATCCAGGCGCCGTTGCGTAGGATTGGCTGCCTATCCATTAGCCGTAAATATATATAAATAAATTTTCAAAATAAACACAAAAATGAGTAACTAGATACAAACACAGCGTAATTAGGGCTATCTAAAACAAAAACCCTAATAAACATTTGCTCTAAAACGTTTCCGAAAGAAATTATCAATCCCCGAAGGAGAGAACAGTAACCCGTTTGTTGACGTAATACTACAATTTTATTAAATTTGATCAACTAACTATTTATCTGTACTCCCCGCGTGGAATGAGTATATTACAGCATAGAGCAGAAACTTTGTTACATAAACAATATATAATTATATATTTAAAATTTACCGACTAGGTATTCCACAAGCAATGGTTCTTCTTTTAGCGCTGGCAACCAACTTCCTGCAGAGATCGGTTGTATAGAAGGAATGCTGAAAAAATAAATGCAATTAAATTACTAGCCAATAAAAAGTATTACGGAGCAGGTTACAAATAGGCAAAGAAATTCGTAGTTTGTGAATAGAGAGCCTTAGGAAATACGTTTTTAAGATTCCATTTTAAATAGATCAAAATACTAAAACACCAGATACCATACACAGAGGACGACAAATGCAACTGCAATTAACGCACGAATCCAACGTAACTGCTCTTTACAGTAAAGGGGGGTTCTTGATAGGAACTGTTTTTAATAAATGTCTAAATCGTAGCTGGGGAAAAGTCTTCTTCGTAATTCTTATTCGGACAGACACACATCTCATCGTAACGGAATCCTAAATGCATCGCAAACACATTCAGGAACAGTTGTAGGTCATACTAAAACAGAAACGAGTTGTGAAAATATTTCAAAGACCGAGAAACTTCAAAAAACATGCATTATAAGGGAAGGGGGCGAGCCTAGGGGAGGTTAGTAATTGTCCTGTCAATCTAGAGGCTACCGTTATACATTATAAATATACAAAGTAAAAGGGAGGTTCTTGATAGGAACTTTTTTAAGTAAATGTCTAAATCGTAGCTGGGGAAAAGCCTTTGTAATGTTCATTCGGACAGACACACACACATCGTAATGGAACTGGTAATGGAAACCTGCAAAGCGGCAACTATTATTATGAAACTGCAATGACAACACTACAGACATCGTGCAGGTACGGTCCGTGTGCCGAGAGAATTCTTTCGAATCATGCAGTCTTTCAATATTTAAACCATTTATGCACGCACGCAAATTAAGCATTACTCCTGGTCACTGAATCATCCACCGTTAACTCTTGCCGTTGTAATTACGTATTTTCCGATTGCACATGGGGCCCCAAAGAATTCTTTCGGCACGCAGAAGGATGCGCAGGATCAAAAACGATATTCTACGGCCGTCTCAGTGGTTAGTAAACGTCTGAAGACGAAGTGTTACTATTATACACAATACACACCGCCAAACACGTTGCTAACACTAACTCGTACCGTACTGATCTGCGACTTCTCTCTTTTGGAAACGATTTCTCTTCTTATTATACACGACACCCTTTTCAAGTATTAACAAAGGTAGTGGAGCCCAGGACGTTTCACAATCGAATCACAACATGCTCTCGATATCTACAAAAACTCCTAAAACTCTGCATACACAACTAGCACCTGGTTACGAACAGCAATATCGTCAAACATTGCCGGGGATTAAACGTGGGCAAACTTAGTTTGCACGAATTCACTTCAGGGATACTAAAGCCACTAACTTACCTTAAATCGTTGTAAACAGTCAATACAAGCTTTAAAACCGTCTCCTTGTGTTCCAGCAGTGCCCGGGTGGGCCCCAGATTCTACATATTAGCAGGCGTGCTCCTTCTGGAATAGGTATAACCTTTTTTGCAAGCTTCCCGTAATGGTTGGGTGTGAAAATATCTCATCCTTATAAATTTCTATGATCTTAATAGGGCCCCTGTAGTAAGTTTTCAATCTGAAATACACCAAAATAAAGAAATTTGCCCTAAACGTCGAACAATTTATTAACGTTAGGGTTGCTAGCGCGAAATCCGATCGACCAGAAATATTTTAGTGTTCGATTGGTTGCCTATCCATCCAGGCGCCGTTGCGTAGGATTGGCTGCCTATCCATTAGCCGTAAATATATATAAATAAATTTTCAAAATAAACACAAAAATGAGTAACTAGATACAAACACAGCGTAATTAGGGCTATCTAAAACAAAAACCCTAATAAACATTTGCTCTAAAACGTTTCCGAAAGAAATTATCAATCCCCGAAGGAGAGAACAGTAACCCGTTTGTTGACGTAATACTACAATTTTATTAAATTTGATCAACTAACTATTTATCTGTACTCCCCGCGTGGAATGAGTATATTACAGCATAGAGCAGAAACTTTGTTACATAAACAATATATAATTATATATTTAAAATTTACCGACTAGGTATTCCACAAGCAATGGTTCTTCTTTTAGCGCTGGCAACCAACTTCCTGCAGAGATCGGTTGTATAGAAGGAATGCTGAAAAAATAAATGCAATTAAATTACTAGCCAATAAAAAGTATTACGGAGCAGGTTACAAATAGGCAAAGAAATTCGTAGTTTGTGAATAGAGAGCCTTAGGAAATACGTTTTTAAGATTCCATTTTAAATAGATCAAAATACTAAAACACCAGATACCATACACAGAGGACGACAAATGCAACTGCAATTAACGCACGAATCCAACGTAACTGCTCTTTACAGTAAAGGGGGGTTCTTGATAGGAACTGTTTTTAATAAATGTCTAAATCGTAGCTGGGGAAAAGTCTTCTTCGTAATTCTTATTCGGACAGACACACATCTCATCGTAACGGAATCCTAAATGCATCGCAAACACATTCAGGAACAGTTGTAGGTCATACTAAAACAGAAACGAGTTGTGAAAATATTTCAAAGACCGAGAAACTTCAAAAAACATGCATTATAAGGGAAGGGGGCGAGCCTAGGGGAGGTTAGTAATTGTCCTGTCAATCTAGAGGCTACCGTTATACATTATAAATATACAAAGTAAAAGGGAGGTTCTTGATAGGAACTTTTTTAAGTAAATGTCTAAATCGTAGCTGGGGAAAAGCCTTTGTAATGTTCATTCGGACAGACACACACACATCGTAATGGAACTGGTAATGGAAACCTGCAAAGCGGCAACTATTATTATGAAACTGCAATGACAACACTACAGACATCGTGCAGGTACGGTCCGTGTGCCGAGAGAATTCTTTCGAATCATGCAGTCTTTCAATATTTAAACCATTTATGCACGCACGCAAATTAAGCATTACTCCTGGTCACTGAATCATCCACCGTTAACTCTTGCCGTTGTAATTACGTATTTTCCGATTGCACATGGGGCCCCAAAGAATTCTTTCGGCACGCAGAAGGATGCGCAGGATCAAAAACGATATTCTACGGCCGTCTCAGTGGTTAGTAAACGTCTGAAGACGAAGTGTTACTATTATACACAATACACACCGCCAAACACGTTGCTAACACTAACTCGTACCGTACTGATCTGCGACTTCTCTCTTTTGGAAACGATTTCTCTTCTTATTATACACGACACCCTTTTCAAGTATTAACAAAGGTAGTGGAGCCCAGGACGTTTCACAATCGAATCACAACATGCTCTCGATATCTACAAAAACTCCTAAAACTCTGCATACACAACTAGCACCTGGTTACGAACAGCAATATCGTCAAACATTGCCGGGGATTAAACGTGGGCAAACTTAGTTTGCACGAATTCACTTCAGGGATACTAAAGCCACTAACTTACCTTAAATCGTTGTAAACAGTCAATACAAGCTTTAAAACCGTCTCCTTGTGTTCCAGCAGTGCCCGGGTGGGCCCCAGATTCTACATATTAGCAGGCGTGCTCCTTCTGGAATAGGTATAACCTTTTTTGCAAGCTTCCCGTAATGGTTGGGTGTGAAAATATCTCATCCTTATAAATTTCTATGATCTTAATAGGGCCCCTGTAGTAAGTTTTCAATCTGAAATACACCAAAATAAAGAAATTCGACCTAAACGTCGAACAATTTATTAACGTTAGGGTTGCTAGCGCGAAATCCGATCGACCAGAAATATTTTAGTGTTCGATTGGTTGCCTATCCATCCAGGCGCCGTTGCGTAGGATTGGCTGCCTATCCATTAGCCGTAAATATATATAAATAAATTTTCAAAATAAACACAAAAATGAGTAACTAGACACTAAACACAGCGTAATTAGGGCTATCTAAAACAAAAACCCTAATAAACATTTGCTCTAAAACGTTTCCGAAAGAAATTATCAATCCCCGAAGGAGAGAACAGTAACCCGTTTGTTGACGTAATACTACAATTTTATTAAATTTGATCAACTAACTATTTATCTGTACTCCCCGCGTGGAATGAGTATATTACAGCATAGAGCAGAAACTTTGTTACATAAACAATATATAATTATATATTTAAAATTTACCGACTAGGTATTCCACAAGCAATGGTTCTTCTTTTAGCGCTGGCAACCAACTTCCTGCAGAGATCGGTTGTATAGAAGGAATGCTGAAAAAATAAATGCAATTAAATTACTAGCCAATAAAAAGTATTACGGAGCAGGTTACAAATAGGCAAAGAAATTCGTAGTTTGTGAATAGAGAGCCTTAGGAAATACGTTTTTAAGATTCCATTTTAAATAGATCAAAATACTAAAACACCAGATACCATACACAGAGGACGACAAATGCAACTGCAATTAACGCACGAATCCAACGTAACTGCTCTTTACAGTAAAGGGGGGTTCTTGATAGGAACTGTTTTTAATAAATGTCTAAATCGTAGCTGGGGAAAAGTCTTCTTCGTAATTCTTATTCGGACAGACACACATCTCATCGTAACGGAATCCTAAATGCATCGCAAACACATTCAGGAACAGTTGTAGGTCATACTAAAACAGAAACGAGTTGTGAAAATATTTCAAAGACCGAGAAACTTCAAAAAACATGCATTATAAGGGAAGGGGGCGAGCCTAGGGGAGGTTAGTAATTGTCCTGTCAATCTAGAGGCTACCGTTATACATTATAAATATACAAAGTAAAAGGGAGGTTCTTGATAGGAACTTTTTTAAGTAAATGTCTAAATCGTAGCTGGGGAAAAGCCTTTGTAATGTTCATTCGGACAGACACACACACATCGTAATGGAACTGGTAATGGAAACCTGCAAAGCGGCAACTATTATTATGAAACTGCAATGACAACACTACAGACATCGTGCAGGTACGGTCCGTGTGCCGAGAGAATTCTTTCGAATCATGCAGTCTTTCAATATTTAAACCATTTATGCACGCACGCAAATTAAGCATTACTCCTGGTCACTGAATCATCCACCGTTAACTCTTGCCGTTGTAATTACGTATTTTCCGATTGCACATGGGGCCCCAAAGAATTCTTTCGGCACGCAGAAGGATGCGCAGGATCAAAAACGATATTCTACGGCCGTCTCAGTGGTTAGTAAACGTCTGAAGACGAAGTGTTACTATTATACACAATACACACCGCCAAACACGTTGCTAACACTAACTCGTACCGTACTGATCTGCGACTTCTCTCTTTTGGAAACGATTTCTCTTCTTATTATACACGACACCCTTTTCAAGTATTAACAAAGGTAGTGGAGCCCAGGACGTTTCACAATCGAATCACAACATGCTCTCGATATCTACAAAAACTCCTAAAACTCTGCATACACAACTAGCACCTGGTTACGAACAGCAATATCGTCAAACATTGCCGGGGATTAAACGTGGGCAAACTTAGTTTGCACGAATTCACTTCAGGGATACTAAAGCCACTAACTTACCTTAAATCGTTGTAAACAGTCAATACAAGCTTTAAAACCGTCTCCTTGTGTTCCAGCAGTGCCCGGGTGGGCCCCAGATTCTACATATTAGCAGGCGTGCTCCTTCTGGAATAGGTATAACCTTTTTTGCAAGCTTCCCGTAATGGTTGGGTGTGAAAATATCTCATCCTTATAAATTTCTATGATCTTAATAGGGCCCCTGTAGTAAGTTTTCAATCTGAAATACACCAAAATAAAGAAATTTGCCCTAAACGTCGAACAATTTATTAACGTTAGGGTTGCTAGCGCGAAATCCGATCGACCAGAAATATTTTAGTGTTCGATTGGTTGCCTATCCATCCAGGCGCCGTTGCGTAGGATTGGCTGCCTATCCATTAGCCGTAAATATATATAAATAAATTTTCAAAATAAACACAAAAATGAGTAACTAGATACAAACACAGCGTAATTAGGGCTATCTAAAACAAAAACCCTAATAAACATTTGCTCTAAAACGTTTCCGAAAGAAATTATCAATCCCCGAAGGAGAGAACAGTAACCCGTTTGTTGACGTAATACTACAATTTTATTAAATTTGATCAACTAACTATTTATCTGTACTCCCCGCGTGGAATGAGTATATTACAGCATAGAGCAGAAACTTTGTTACATAAACAATATATAATTATATATTTAAAATTTACCGACTAGGTATTCCACAAGCAATGGTTCTTCTTTTAGCGCTGGCAACCAACTTCCTGCAGAGATCGGTTGTATAGAAGGAATGCTGAAAAAATAAATGCAATTAAATTACTAGCCAATAAAAAGTATTACGGAGCAGGTTACAAATAGGCAAAGAAATTCGTAGTTTGTGAATAGAGAGCCTTAGGAAATACGTTTTTAAGATTCCATTTTAAATAGATCAAAATACTAAAACACCAGATACCATACACAGAGGACGACAAATGCAACTGCAATTAACGCACGAATCCAACGTAACTGCTCTTTACAGTAAAGGGGGGTTCTTGATAGGAACTGTTTTTAATAAATGTCTAAATCGTAGCTGGGGAAAAGTCTTCTTCGTAATTCTTATTCGGACAGACACACATCTCATCGTAACGGAATCCTAAATGCATTGCAAACACATTCAGGAACAGTTGTAGGTCATACTAAAACAGAAACGAGTTGTGAAAATATTTCAAAGACCGAGAAACTTCAAAAAACATGCATTATAAGGGAAGGGGGCGAGCCTAGGGGAGGTTAGTAATTGTCCTGTCAATCTAGAGGCTACCGTTATACATTATAAATATACAAAGTAAAAGGGAGGTTCTTGATAGGAACTTTTTTAAGTAAATGTCTAAATCGTAGCTGGGGTAAAGCCTTTGTAATGTTCATTCGGACAGACACACACACATCGTAATGGAACTGGTAATGGAAACCTGCAAAGCGGCAACTATTATTATGAAACTGCAATGACAACACTACAGACATCGTGCAGGTACGGTCCGTGTGCCGAGAGAATTCTTTCGAATCATGCAGTCTTTCAATATTTAAACCATTTATGCACGCACGCAAATTAAGCATTACTCCTGGTCACTGAATCATCCACCGTTAACTCTTGCCGTTGTAATTACGTATTTTCCGATTGCACATGGGGCCCCAAAGAATTCTTTCGGCACGCAGAAGGATGCGCAGGATCAAAAACGATATTCTACGGCCGTCTCAGTGGTTAGTAAACGTCTGAAGACGAAGTGTTACTATTATACACAATACACACCGCCAAACACGTTGCTAACACTAACTCGTACCGTACTGATCTGCGACTTCTCTCTTTTGGAAACGATTTCTCTTCTTATTATACACGACACCCTTTTCAAGTATTAACAAAGGTAGTGGAGCCCAGGACGTTTCACAATCGAATCACAACATGCTCTCGATATCTACAAAAACTCCTAAAACTCTGCATACACAACTAGCACCTGGTTACGAACAGCAATATCGTCAAACATTGCCGGGGATTAAACGTGGGCAAACTTAGTTTGCACGAATTCACTTCAGGGATACTAAAGCCACTAACTTACCTTAAATCGTTGTAAACAGTCAATACAAGCTTTAAAACCGTCTCCTTGTGTTCCAGCAGTGCCCGGGTGGGCCCCAGATTCTACATATTAGCAGGCGTGCTCCTTCTGGAATAGGTATAACCTTTTTTGCAAGCTTCCCGTAATGGTTGGGTGTGAAAATATCTCATCCTTATAAATTTCTATGATCTTAATAGGGCCCCTGTAGTAAGTTTTCAATCTGAAATACACCAAAATAAAGAAATTGGCCCTAAACGTCGAACAATTTATTAACGTTAGGGTTGCTAGCGCGAAATCCGATCGACCAGAAATATTTTAGTGTTCGATTGGTTGCCTATCCATCCAGGCGCCGTTGCGTAGGATTGGCTGCCTATCCATTAGCCGTAAATATATATAAATAAATTTTCAAAATAAACACAAAAATGAGTAACTAGATACAAACACAGCGTAATTAGGGCTATCTAAAACAAAAACCCTAATAAACATTTGCTCTAAAACGTTTCCGAAAGAAATTATCAATCCCCGAAGGAGAGAACAGTAACCCGTTTGTTGACGTAATACTACAATTTTATTAAATTTGATCAACTAACTATTTATCTGTACTCCCCGCGTGGAATGAGTATATTACAGCATAGAGCAGAAACTTTGTTACATAAACAATATATAATTATATATTTAAAATTTACCGACTAGGTATTCCACAAGCAATGGTTCTTCTTTTAGCGCTGGCAACCAACTTCCTGCAGAGATCGGTTGTATAGAAGGAATGCTGAAAAAATAAATGCAATTAAATTACTAGCCAATAAAAAGTATTACGGAGCAGGTTACAAATAGGCAAAGAAATTCGTAGTTTGTGAATAGAGAGCCTTAGGAAATACGTTTTTAAGATTCCATTTTAAATAGATCAAAATACTAAAACACCAGATACCATACACAGAGGACGACAAATGCAACTGCAATTAACGCACGAATCCAACGTAACTGCTCTTTACAGTAAAGGGGGGTTCTTGATAGGAACTGTTTTTAATAAATGTCTAAATCGTAGCTGGGGAAAAGTCTTCTTCGTAATTCTTATTCGGACAGACACACATCTCATCGTAACGGAATCCTAAATGCATCGCAAACACATTCAGGAACAGTTGTAGGTCATACTAAAACAGAAACGAGTTGTGAAAATATTTCAAAGACCGAGAAACTTCAAAAAACATGCATTATAAGGGAAGGGGGCGAGCCTAGGGGAGGTTAGTAATTGTCCTGTCAATCTAGAGGCTACCGTTATACATTATAAATATACAAAGTAAAAGGGAGGTTCTTGATAGGAACTTTTTTAAGTAAATGTCTAAATCGTAGCTGGGGAAAAGCCTTTGTAATGTTCATTCGGACAGACACACACACATCGTAATGGAACTGGTAATGGAAACCTGCAAAGCGGCAACTATTATTATGAAACTGCAATGACAACACTACAGACATCGTGCAGGTACGGTCCGTGTGCCGAGAGAATTCTTTCGAATCATGCAGTCTTTCAATATTTAAACCATTTATGCACGCACGCAAATTAAGCATTACTCCTGGTCACTGAATCATCCACCGTTAACTCTTGCCGTTGTAATTACGTATTTTCCGATTGCACATGGGGCCCCAAAGAATTCTTTCGGCACGCAGAAGGATGCGCAGGATCAAAAACGATATTCTACGGCCGTCTCAGTGGTTAGTAAACGTCTGAAGACGAAGTGTTACTATTATACACAATACACACCGCCAAACACGTTGCTAACACTAACTCGTACCGTACTGATCTGCGACTTCTCTCTTTTGGAAACGATTTCTCTTCTTATTATACACGACACCCTTTTCAAGTATTAACAAAGGTAGTGGAGCCCAGGACGTTTCACAATCGAATCACAACATGCTCTCGATATCTACAAAAACTCCTAAAACTCTGCATACACAACTAGCACCTGGTTACGAACAGCAATATCGTCAAACATTGCCGGGGATTAAACGTGGGCAAACTTAGTTTGCACGAATTCACTTCAGGGATACTAAAGCCACTAACTTACCTTAAATCGTTGTAAACAGTCAATACAAGCTTTAAAACCGTCTCCTTGTGTTCCAGCAGTGCCCGGGTGGGCCCCAGATTCTACATATTAGCAGGCGTGCTCCTTCTGGAATAGGTATAACCTTTTTTGCAAGCTTCCCGTAATGGTTGGGTGTGAAAATATCTCATCCTTATAAATTTCTATGATCTTAATAGGGCCCCTGTAGTAAGTTTTCAATCTGAAATACACCAAAATAAAGAAATTCGACCTAAACGTCGAACAATTTATTAACGTTAGGGTTGCTAGCGCGAAATCCGATCGACCAGAAATATTTTAGTGTTCGATTGGTTGCCTATCCATCCAGGCGCCGTTGCGTAGGATTGGCTGCCTATCCATTAGCCGTAAATATATATAAATAAATTTTCAAAATAAACACAAAAATGAGTAACTAGACACTAAACACAGCGTAATTAGGGCTATCTAAAACAAAAACCCTAATAAACATTTGCTCTAAAACGTTTCCGAAAGAAATTATCAATCCCCGAAGGAGAGAACAGTAACCCGTTTGTTGACGTAATACTACAATTTTATTAAATTTGATCAACTAACTATTTATCTGTAGGTACTCCCCGCGTGGAATGAGTATATTACAGCATAGAGCAGAAACTTTGTTACATAAACAATATATAATTATATATTTAAAATTTACCGACTAGGTATTCCACAAGCAATGGTTCTTCTTTTAGCGCTGGCAACCAACTTCCTGCAGAGATCGGTTGTATAGAAGGAATGCTGAAAAAATAAATGCAATTAAATTACTAGCCAATAAAAAGTATTACGGAGCAGGTTACAAATAGGCAAAGAAATTCGTAGTTTGTGAATAGAGAGCCTTAGGAAATACGTTTTTAAGATTCCATTTTAAATAGATCAAAATACTAAAACACCAGATACCATACACAGAGGACGACAAATGCAACTGCAATTAACGCACGAATCCAACGTAACTGCTCTTTACAGTAAAGGGGGGTTCTTGATAGGAACTGTTTTTAATAAATGTCTAAATCGTAGCTGGGGAAAAGTCTTCTTCGTAATTCTTATTCGGACAGACACACATCTCATCGTAACGGAATCCTAAATGCATCGCAAACACATTCAGGAACAGTTGTAGGTCATACTAAAACAGAAACGAGTTGTGAAAATATTTCAAAGACCGAGAAACTTCAAAAAACATGCATTATAAGGGAAGGGGGCGAGCCTAGGGGAGGTTAGTAATTGTCCTGTCAATCTAGAGGCTACCGTTATACATTATAAATATACAAAGTAAAAGGGAGGTTCTTGATAGGAACTTTTTTAAGTAAATGTCTAAATCGTAGCTGGGGAAAAGCCTTTGTAATGTTCATTCGGACAGACACACACACATCGTAATGGAACTGGTAATGGAAACCTGCAAAGCGGCAACTATTATTATGAAACTGCAATGACAACACTACAGACATCGTGCAGGTACGGTCCGTGTGCCGAGAGAATTCTTTCGAATCATGCAGTCTTTCAATATTTAAACCATTTATGCACGCACGCAAATTAAGCATTACTCCTGGTCACTGAATCATCCACCGTTAACTCTTGCCGTTGTAATTACGTATTTTCCGATTGCACATGGGGCCCCAAAGAATTCTTTCGGCACGCAGAAGGATGCGCAGGATCAAAAACGATATTCTACGGCCGTCTCAGTGGTTAGTAAACGTCTGAAGACGAAGTGTTACTATTATACACAATACACACCGCCAAACACGTTGCTAACACTAACTCGTACCGTACTGATCTGCGACTTCTCTCTTTTGGAAACGATTTCTCTTCTTATTATACACGACACCCTTTTCAAGTATTAACAAAGGTAGTGGAGCCCAGGACGTTTCACAATCGAATCACAACATGCTCTCGATATCTACAAAAACTCCTAAAACTCTGCATACACAACTAGCACCTGGTTACGAACAGCAATATCGTCAAACATTGCCGGGGATTAAACGTGGGCAAACTTAGTTTGCACGAATTCACTTCAGGGATACTAAAGCCACTAACTTACCTTAAATCGTTGTAAACAGTCAATACAAGCTTTAAAACCGTCTCCTTGTGTTCCAGCAGTGCCCGGGTGGGCCCCAGATTCTACATATTAGCAGGCGTGCTCCTTCTGGAATAGGTATAACCTTTTTTGCAAGCTTCCCGTAATGGTTGGGTGTGAAAATATCTCATCCTTATAAATTTCTATGATCTTAATAGGGCCCCTGTAGTAAGTTTTCAATCTGAAATACACCAAAATAAAGAAATTTGCCCTAAACGTCGAACAATTTATTAACGTTAGGGTTGCTAGCGCGAAATCCGATCGACCAGAAATATTTTAGTGTTCGATTGGTTGCCTATCCATCCAGGCGCCGTTGCGTAGGATTGGCTGCCTATCCATTAGCCGTAAATATATATAAATAAATTTTCAAAATAAACACAAAAATGAGTAACTAGATACAAACACAGCGTAATTAGGGCTATCTAAAACAAAAACCCTAATAAACATTTGCTCTAAAACGTTTCCGAAAGAAATTATCAATCCCCGAAGGAGAGAACAGTAACCCGTTTGTTGACGTAATACTACAATTTTATTAAATTTGATCAACTAACTATTTATCTGTACTCCCCGCGTGGAATGAGTATATTACAGCATAGAGCAGAAACTTTGTTACATAAACAATATATAATTATATATTTAAAATTTACCGACTAGGTATTCCACAAGCAATGGTTCTTCTTTTAGCGCTGGCAACCAACTTCCTGCAGAGATCGGTTGTATAGAAGGAATGCTGAAAAAATAAATGCAATTAAATTACTAGCCAATAAAAAGTATTACGGAGCAGGTTACAAATAGGCAAAGAAATTCGTAGTTTGTGAATAGAGAGCCTTAGGAAATACGTTTTTAAGATTCCATTTTAAATAGATCAAAATACTAAAACACCAGATACCATACACAGAGGACGACAAATGCAACTGCAATTAACGCACGAATCCAACGTAACTGCTCTTTACAGTAAAGGGGGGTTCTTGATAGGAACTGTTTTTAATAAATGTCTAAATCGTAGCTGGGGAAAAGTCTTCTTCGTAATTCTTATTCGGACAGACACACATCTCATCGTAACGGAATCCTAAATGCATCGCAAACACATTCAGGAACAGTTGTAGGTCATACTAAAACAGAAACGAGTTGTGAAAATATTTCAAAGACCGAGAAACTTCAAAAAACATGCATTATAAGGGAAGGGGGCGAGCCTAGGGGAGGTTAGTAATTGTCCTGTCAATCTAGAGGCTACCGTTATACATTATAAATATACAAAGTAAAAGGGAGGTTCTTGATAGGAACTTTTTTAAGTAAATGTCTAAATCGTAGCTGGGGAAAAGCCTTTGTAATGTTCATTCGGACAGACACACACACATCGTAATGGAACTGGTAATGGAAACCTGCAAAGCGGCAACTATTATTATGAAACTGCAATGACAACACTACAGACATCGTGCAGGTACGGTCCGTGTGCCGAGAGAATTCTTTCGAATCATGCAGTCTTTCAATATTTAAACCATTTATGCACGCACGCAAATTAAGCATTACTCCTGGTCACTGAATCATCCACCGTTAACTCTTGCCGTTGTAATTACGTATTTTCCGATTGCACATGGGGCCCCAAAGAATTCTTTCGGCACGCAGAAGGATGCGCAGGATCAAAAACGATATTCTACGGCCGTCTCAGTGGTTAGTAAACGTCTGAAGACGAAGTGTTACTATTATACACAATACACACCGCCAAACACGTTGCTAACACTAACTCGTACCGTACTGATCTGCGACTTCTCTCTTTTGGAAACGATTTCTCTTCTTATTATACACGACACCCTTTTCAAGTATTAACAAAGGTAGTGGAGCCCAGGACGTTTCACAATCGAATCACAACATGCTCTCGATATCTACAAAAACTCCTAAAACTCTGCATACACAACTAGCACCTGGTTACGAACAGCAATATCGTCAAACATTGCCGGGGATTAAACGTGGGCAAACTTAGTTTGCACGAATTCACTTCAGGGATACTAAAGCCACTAACTTACCTTAAATCGTTGTAAACAGTCAATACAAGCTTTAAAACCGTCTCCTTGTGTTCCAGCAGTGCCCGGGTGGGCCCCAGATTCTACATATTAGCAGGCGTGCTCCTTCTGGAATAGGTATAACCTTTTTTGCAAGCTTCCCGTAATGGTTGGGTGTGAAAATATCTCATCCTTATAAATTTCTATGATCTTAATAGGGCCCCTGTAGTAAGTTTTCAATCTGAAATACACCAAAATAAAGAAATTTGCCCTAAACGTCGAACAATTTATTAACGTTAGGGTTGCTAGCGCGAAATCCGATCGACCAGAAATATTTTAGTGTTCGATTGGTTGCCTATCCATCCAGGCGCCGTTGCGTAGGATTGGCTGCCTATCCATTAGCCGTAAATATATATAAATAAATTTTCAAAATAAACACAAAAATGAGTAACTAGATACAAACACAGCGTAATTAGGGCTATCTAAAACAAAAACCCTAATAAACATTTGCTCTAAAACGTTTCCGAAAGAAATTATCAATCCCCGAAGGAGAGAACAGTAACCCGTTTGTTGACGTAATACTACAATTTTATTAAATTTGATCAACTAACTATTTATCTGTACTCCCCGCGTGGAATGAGTATATTACAGCATAGAGCAGAAACTTTGTTACATAAACAATATATAATTATATATTTAAAATTTACCGACTAGGTATTCCACAAGCAATGGTTCTTCTTTTAGCGCTGGCAACCAACTTCCTGCAGAGATCGGTTGTATAGAAGGAATGCTGAAAAAATAAATGCAATTAAATTACTAGCCAATAAAAAGTATTACGGAGCAGGTTACAAATAGGCAAAGAAATTCGTAGTTTGTGAATAGAGAGCCTTAGGAAATACGTTTTTAAGATTCCATTTTAAATAGATCAAAATACTAAAACACCAGATACCATACACAGAGGACGACAAATGCAACTGCAATTAACGCACGAATCCAACGTAACTGCTCTTTACAGTAAAGGGGGGTTCTTGATAGGAACTGTTTTTAATAAATGTCTAAATCGTAGCTGGGGAAAAGTCTTCTTCGTAATTCTTATTCGGACAGACACACATCTCATCGTAACGGAATCCTAAATGCATCGCAAACACATTCAGGAACAGTTGTAGGTCATACTAAAACAGAAACGAGTTGTGAAAATATTTCAAAGACCGAGAAACTTCAAAAAACATGCATTATAAGGGAAGGGGGCGAGCCTAGGGGAGGTTAGTAATTGTCCTGTCAATCTAGAGGCTACCGTTATACATTATAAATATACAAAGTAAAAGGGAGGTTCTTGATAGGAACTTTTTTAAGTAAATGTCTAAATCGTAGCTGGGGAAAAGCCTTTGTAATGTTCATTCGGACAGACACACACACATCGTAATGGAACTGGTAATGGAAACCTGCAAAGCGGCAACTATTATTATGAAACTGCAATGACAACACTACAGACATCGTGCAGGTACGGTCCGTGTGCCGAGAGAATTCTTTCGAATCATGCAGTCTTTCAATATTTAAACCATTTATGCACGCACGCAAATTAAGCATTACTCCTGGTCACTGAATCATCCACCGTTAACTCTTGCCGTTGTAATTACGTATTTTCCGATTGCACATGGGGCCCCAAAGAATTCTTTCGGCACGCAGAAGGATGCGCAGGATCAAAAACGATATTCTACGGCCGTCTCAGTGGTTAGTAAACGTCTGAAGACGAAGTGTTACTATTATACACAATACACACCGCCAAACACGTTGCTAACACTAACTCGTACCGTACTGATCTGCGACTTCTCTCTTTTGGAAACGATTTCTCTTCTTATTATACACGACACCCTTTTCAAGTATTAACAAAGGTAGTGGAGCCCAGGACGTTTCACAATCGAATCACAACATGCTCTCGATATCTACAAAAACTCCTAAAACTCTGCATACACAACTAGCACCTGGTTACGAACAGCAATATCGTCAAACATTGCCGGGGATTAAACGTGGGCAAACTTAGTTTGCACGAATTCACTTCAGGGATACTAAAGCCACTAACTTACCTTAAATCGTTGTAAACAGTCAATACAAGCTTTAAAACCGTCTCCTTGTGTTCCAGCAGTGCCCGGGTGGGCCCCAGATTCTACATATTAGCAGGCGTGCTCCTTCTGGAATAGGTATAACCTTTTTTGCAAGCTTCCCGTAATGGTTGGGTGTGAAAATATCTCATCCTTATAAATTTCTATGATCTTAATAGGGCCCCTGTAGTAAGTTTTCAATCTGAAATACACCAAAATAAAGAAATTTGCCCTAAACGTCGAACAATTTATTAACGTTAGGGTTGCTAGCGCGAAATCCGATCGACCAGAAATATTTTAGTGTTCGATTGGTTGCCTATCCATCCAGGCGCCGTTGCGTAGGATTGGCTGCCTATCCATTAGCCGTAAATATATATAAATAAATTTTCAAAATAAACACAAAAATGAGTAACTAGATACAAACACAGCGTAATTAGGGCTATCTAAAACAAAAACCCTAATAAACATTTGCTCTAAAACGTTTCCGAAAGAAATTATCAATCCCCGAAGGAGAGAACAGTAACCCGTTTGTTGACGTAATACTACAATTTTATTAAATTTGATCAACTAACTATTTATCTGTACTCCCCGCGTGGAATGAGTATATTACAGCATAGAGCAGAAACTTTGTTACATAAACAATATATAATTATATATTTAAAATTTACCGACTAGGTATTCCACAAGCAATGGTTCTTCTTTTAGCGCTGGCAACCAACTTCCTGCAGAGATCGGTTGTATAGAAGGAATGCTGAAAAAATAAATGCAATTAAATTACTAGCCAATAAAAAGTATTACGGAGCAGGTTACAAATAGGCAAAGAAATTCGTAGTTTGTGAATAGAGAGCCTTAGGAAATACGTTTTTAAGATTCCATTTTAAATAGATCAAAATACTAAAACACCAGATACCATACACAGAGGACGACAAATGCAACTGCAATTAACGCACGAATCCAACGTAACTGCTCTTTACAGTAAAGGGGGGTTCTTGATAGGAACTGTTTTTAATAAATGTCTAAATCGTAGCTGGGGAAAAGTCTTCTTCGTAATTCTTATTCGGACAGACACACATCTCATCGTAACGGAATCCTAAATGCATCGCAAACACATTCAGGAACAGTTGTAGGTCATACTAAAACAGAAACGAGTTGTGAAAATATTTCAAAGACCGAGAAACTTCAAAAAACATGCATTATAAGGGAAGGGGGCGAGCCTAGGGGAGGTTAGTAATTGTCCTGTCAATCTAGAGGCTACCGTTATACATTATAAATATACAAAGTAAAAGGGAGGTTCTTGATAGGAACTTTTTTAAGTAAATGTCTAAATCGTAGCTGGGGAAAAGCCTTTGTAATGTTCATTCGGACAGACACACACACATCGTAATGGAACTGGTAATGGAAACCTGCAAAGCGGCAACTATTATTATGAAACTGCAATGACAACACTACAGACATCGTGCAGGTACGGTCCGTGTGCCGAGAGAATTCTTTCGAATCATGCAGTCTTTCAATATTTAAACCATTTATGCACGCACGCAAATTAAGCATTACTCCTGGTCACTGAATCATCCACCGTTAACTCTTGCCGTTGTAATTACGTATTTTCCGATTGCACATGGGGCCCCAAAGAATTCTTTCGGCACGCAGAAGGATGCGCAGGATCAAAAACGATATTCTACGGCCGTCTCAGTGGTTAGTAAACGTCTGAAGACGAAGTGTTACTATTATACACAATACACACCGCCAAACACGTTGCTAACACTAACTCGTACCGTACTGATCTGCGACTTCTCTCTTTTGGAAACGATTTCTCTTCTTATTATACACGACACCCTTTTCAAGTATTAACAAAGGTAGTGGAGCCCAGGACGTTTCACAATCGAATCACAACATGCTCTCGATATCTACAAAAACTCCTAAAACTCTGCATACACAACTAGCACCTGGTTACGAACAGCAATATCGTCAAACATTGCCGGGGATTAAACGTGGGCAAACTTAGTTTGCACGAATTCACTTCAGGGATACTAAAGCCACTAACTTACCTTAAATCGTTGTAAACAGTCAATACAAGCTTTAAAACCGTCTCCTTGTGTTCCAGCAGTGCCCGGGTGGGCCCCAGATTCTACATATTAGCAGGCGTGCTCCTTCTGGAATAGGTATAACCTTTTTTGCAAGCTTCCCGTAATGGTTGGGTGTGAAAATATCTCATCCTTATAAATTTCTATGATCTTAATAGGGCCCCTGTAGTAAGTTTTCAATCTGAAATACACCAAAATAAAGAAATTCGACCTAAACGTCGAACAATTTATTAACGTTAGGGTTGCTAGCGCGAAATCCGATCGACCAGAAATATTTTAGTGTTCGATTGGTTGCCTATCCATCCAGGCGCCGTTGCGTAGGATTGGCTGCCTATCCATTAGCCGTAAATATATATAAATAAATTTTCAAAATAAACACAAAAATGAGTAACTAGACACTAAACACAGCGTAATTAGGGCTATCTAAAACAAAAACCCTAATAAACATTTGCTCTAAAACGTTTCCGAAAGAAATTATCAATCCCCGAAGGAGAGAACAGTAACCCGTTTGTTGACGTAATACTACAATTTTATTAAATTTGATCAACTAACTATTTATCTGTACTCCCCGCGTGGAATGAGTATATTACAGCATAGAGCAGAAACTTTGTTACATAAACAATATATAATTATATATTTAAAATTTACCGACTAGGTATTCCACAAGCAATGGTTCTTCTTTTAGCGCTGGCAACCAACTTCCTGCAGAGATCGGTTGTATAGAAGGAATGCTGAAAAAATAAATGCAATTAAATTACTAGCCAATAAAAAGTATTACGGAGCAGGTTACAAATAGGCAAAGAAATTCGTAGTTTGTGAATAGAGAGCCTTAGGAAATACGTTTTTAAGATTCCATTTTAAATAGATCAAAATACTAAAACACCAGATACCATACACAGAGGACGACAAATGCAACTGCAATTAACGCACGAATCCAACGTAACTGCTCTTTACAGTAAAGGGGGGTTCTTGATAGGAACTGTTTTTAATAAATGTCTAAATCGTAGCTGGGGAAAAGTCTTCTTCGTAATTCTTATTCGGACAGACACACATCTCATCGTAACGGAATCCTAAATGCATCGCAAACACATTCAGGAACAGTTGTAGGTCATACTAAAACAGAAACGAGTTGTGAAAATATTTCAAAGACCGAGAAACTTCAAAAAACATGCATTATAAGGGAAGGGGGCGAGCCTAGGGGAGGTTAGTAATTGTCCTGTCAATCTAGAGGCTACCGTTATACATTATAAATATACAAAGTAAAAGGGAGGTTCTTGATAGGAACTTTTTTAAGTAAATGTCTAAATCGTAGCTGGGGAAAAGCCTTTGTAATGTTCATTCGGACAGACACACACACATCGTAATGGAACTGGTAATGGAAACCTGCAAAGCGGCAACTATTATTATGAAACTGCAATGACAACACTACAGACATCGTGCAGGTACGGTCCGTGTGCCGAGAGAATTCTTTCGAATCATGCAGTCTTTCAATATTTAAACCATTTATGCACGCACGCAAATTAAGCATTACTCCTGGTCACTGAATCATCCACCGTTAACTCTTGCCGTTGTAATTACGTATTTTCCGATTGCACATGGGGCCCCAAAGAATTCTTTCGGCACGCAGAAGGATGCGCAGGATCAAAAACGATATTCTACGGCCGTCTCAGTGGTTAGTAAACGTCTGAAGACGAAGTGTTACTATTATACACAATACACACCGCCAAACACGTTGCTAACACTAACTCGTACCGTACTGATCTGCGACTTCTCTCTTTTGGAAACGATTTCTCTTCTTATTATACACGACACCCTTTTCAAGTATTAACAAAGGTAGTGGAGCCCAGGACGTTTCACAATCGAATCACAACATGCTCTCGATATCTACAAAAACTCCTAAAACTCTGCATACACAACTAGCACCTGGTTACGAACAGCAATATCGTCAAACATTGCCGGGGATTAAACGTGGGCAAACTTAGTTTGCACGAATTCACTTCAGGGATACTAAAGCCACTAACTTACCTTAAATCGTTGTAAACAGTCAATACAAGCTTTAAAACCGTCTCCTTGTGTTCCAGCAGTGCCCGGGTGGGCCCCAGATTCTACATATTAGCAGGCGTGCTCCTTCTGGAATAGGTATAACCTTTTTTGCAAGCTTCCCGTAATGGTTGGGTGTGAAAATATCTCATCCTTATAAATTTCTATGATCTTAATAGGGCCCCTGTAGTAAGTTTTCAATCTGAAATACACCAAAATAAAGAAATTTGCCCTAAACGTCGAACAATTTATTAACGTTAGGGTTGCTAGCGCGAAATCCGATCGACCAGAAATATTTGAGTGTTCGATTGGTTGCCTATCCATCCAGGCGCCGTTGCGTAGGATTGGCTGCCTATCCATTAGCCGTAAATATATATAAATAAATTTTCAAAATAAACACAAAAATGAGTAACTAGACACTAAACACAGCGTAATTAGGGCTATCTAAAACAAAAACCCTAATAAACATTTGCTCTAAAACGTTTCCGAAAGAAATTATCAATCCCCGAAGGAGAGAACAGTAACCCGTTTGTTGACGTAATACTACAATTTTATTAAATTTGATCAACTAACTATTTATCTGTACTCCCCGCGTGGAATGAGTATATTACAGCATAGAGCAGAAACTTTGTTACATAAACAATATATAATTATATATTTAAAATTTACCGACTAGGTATTCCACAAGCAATGGTTCTTCTTTTAGCGCTGGCAACCAACTTCCTGCAGAGATCGGTTGTATAGAAGGAATGCTGAAAAAATAAATGCAATTAAATTACTAGCCAATAAAAAGTATTACGGAGCAGGTTACAAATAGGCAAAGAAATTCGTAGTTTGTGAATAGAGAGCCTTAGGAAATACGTTTTTAAGATTCCATTTTAAATAGATCAAAATACTAAAACACCAGATACCATACACAGAGGACGACAAATGCAACTGCAATTAACGCACGAATCCAACGTAACTGCTCTTTACAGTAAAGGGGGGTTCTTGATAGGAACTGTTTTTAATAAATGTCTAAATCGTAGCTGGGGAAAAGTCTTCTTCGTAATTCTTATTCGGACAGACACACATCTCATCGTAACGGAATCCTAAATGCATCGCAAACACATTCAGGAACAGTTGTAGGTCATACTAAAACAGAAACGAGTTGTGAAAATATTTCAAAGACCGAGAAACTTCAAAAAACATGCATTATAAGGGAAGGGGGCGAGCCTAGGGGAGGTTAGTAATTGTCCTGTCAATCTAGAGGCTACCGTTATACATTATAAATATACAAAGTAAAAGGGAGGTTCTTGATAGGAACTTTTTTAAGTAAATGTCTAAATCGTAGCTGGGGAAAAGCCTTTGTAATGTTCATTCGGACAGACACACACACATCGTAATGGAACTGGTAATGGAAACCTGCAAAGCGGCAACTATTATTATGAAACTGCAATGACAACACTACAGACATCGTGCAGGTACGGTCCGTGTGCCGAGAGAATTCTTTCGAATCATGCAGTCTTTCAATATTTAAACCATTTATGCACGCACGCAAATTAAGCATTACTCCTGGTCACTGAATCATCCACCGTTAACTCTTGCCGTTGTAATTACGTATTTTCCGATTGCACATGGGGCCCCAAAGAATTCTTTCGGCACGCAGAAGGATGCGCAGGATCAAAAACGATATTCTACGGCCGTCTCAGTGGTTAGTAAACGTCTGAAGACGAAGTGTTACTATTATACACAATACACACCGCCAAACACGTTGCTAACACTAACTCGTACCGTACTGATCTGCGACTTCTCTCTTTTGGAAACGATTTCTCTTCTTATTATACACGACACCCTTTTCAAGTATTAACAAAGGTAGTGGAGCCCAGGACGTTTCACAATCGAATCACAACATGCTCTCGATATCTACAAAAACTCCTAAAACTCTGCATACACAACTAGCACCTGGTTACGAACAGCAATATCGTCAAACATTGCCGGGGATTAAACGTGGGCAAACTTAGTTTGCACGAATTCACTTCAGGGATACTAAAGCCACTAACTTACCTTAAATCGTTGTAAACAGTCAATACAAGCTTTAAAACCGTCTCCTTGTGTTCCAGCAGTGCCCGGGTGGGCCCCAGATTCTACATATTAGCAGGCGTGCTCCTTCTGGAATAGGTATAACCTTTTTTGCAAGCTTCCCGTAATGGTTGGGTGTGAAAATATCTCATCCTTATAAATTTCTATGATCTTAATAGGGCCCCTGTAGTAAGTTTTCAATCTGAAATACACCAAAATAAAGAAATTTGCCCTAAACGTCGAACAATTTATTAACGTTAGGGTTGCTAGCGCGAAATCCGATCGACCAGAAATATTTTAGTGTTCGATTGGTTGCCTATCCATCCAG
Source organism: Hemicrepidius hirtus (assembly GCA_963082805.1). Classification (NCBI taxonomy): domain Eukaryota; kingdom Metazoa; phylum Arthropoda; class Insecta; order Coleoptera; family Elateridae; genus Hemicrepidius; species Hemicrepidius hirtus. The sequence goes on from OY720165.1 coordinate 32,169,709, forward strand.
GCGCCGTTGCGTAGGATTGGCTGCCTATCCATTAGCCGTAAATATATATAAATAAATTTTCAAAATAAACACAAAAATGAGTAACTAGACACTAAACACAGCGTAATTAGGGCTATCTAAAACAAAAACCCTAATAAACATTTCCTCTAAAACGTTTCCGAAAGAAATTATCAATCCCCGAAGGAGAGAACAGTAACCCGTTTGTTGACGTAATACTACAATTTTATTAAATTTGATCAACTAACTATTTATCTGTACTCCCCGCGTGGAATGAGTATATTACAGCATAGAGCAGAAACTTTGTTACATAAACAATATATAATTATATATTTAAAATTTACCGACTAGGTATTCCACAAGCAATGGTTCTTCTTTTAGCGCTGGCAACCAACTTCCTGCAGAGATCGGTTGTATAGAAGGAATGCTGAAAAAATAAATGCAATTAAATTACTAGCCAATAAAAAGTATTACGGAGCAGGTTACAAATAGGCAAAGAAATTCGTAGTTTGTGAATAGAGAGCCTTAGGAAATACGTTTTTAAGATTCCATTTTAAATAGATCAAAATACTAAAACACCAGATACCATACACAGAGGACGACAAATGCAACTGCAATTAACGCACGAATCCAACGTAACTGCTCTTTACAGTAAAGGGGGGTTCTTGATAGGAACTGTTTTTAATAAATGTCTAAATCGTAGCTGGGGAAAAGTCTTCTTCGTAATTCTTATTCGGACAGACACACATCTCATCGTAACGGAATCCTAAATGCATCGCAAACACATTCAGGAACAGTTGTAGGTCATACTAAAACAGAAACGAGTTGTGAAAATATTTCAAAGACCGAGAAACTTCAAAAAACATGCATTATAAGGGAAGGGGGCGAGCCTAGGGGAGGTTAGTAATTGTCCTGTCAATCTAGAGGCTACCGTTATACATTATAAATATACAAAGTAAAAGGGAGGTTCTTGATAGGAACTTTTTTAAGTAAATGTCTAAATCGTAGCTGGGGAAAAGCCTTTGTAATGTTCATTCGGACAGACACACACACATCGTAATGGAACTGGTAATGGAAACCTGCAAAGCGGCAACTATTATTATGAAACTGCAATGACAACACTACAGACATCGTGCAGGTACGGTCCGTGTGCCGAGAGAATTCTTTCGAATCATGCAGTCTTTCAATATTTAAACCATTTATGCACGCACGCAAATTAAGCATTACTCCTGGTCACTGAATCATCCACCGTTAACTCTTGCCGTTGTAATTACGTATTTTCCGATTGCACATGGGGCCCCAAAGAATTCTTTCGGCACGCAGAAGGATGCGCAGGATCAAAAACGATATTCTACGGCCGTCTCAGTGGTTAGTAAACGTCTGAAGACGAAGTGTTACTATTATACACAATACACACCGCCAAACACGTTGCTAACACTAACTCGTACCGTACTGATCTGCGACTTCTCTCTTTTGGAAACGATTTCTCTTCTTATTATACACGACACCCTTTTCAAGTATTAACAAAGGTAGTGGAGCCCAGGACGTTTCACAATCGAATCACAACATGCTCTCGATATCTACAAAAACTCCTAAAACTCTGCATACACAACTAGCACCTGGTTACGAACAGCAATATCGTCAAACATTGCCGGGGATTAAACGTGGGCAAACTTAGTTTGCACGAATTCACTTCAGGGATACTAAAGCCACTAACTTACCTTAAATCGTTGTAAACAGTCAATACAAGCTTTAAAACCGTCTCCTTGTGTTCCAGCAGTGCCCGGGTGGGCCCCAGATTCTACATATTAGCAGGCGTGCTCCTTCTGGAATAGGTATAACCTTTTTTGCAAGCTTCCCGTAATGGTTGGGTGTGAAAATATCTCATCCTTATAAATTTCTATGATCTTAATAGGGCCCCTGTAGTAAGTTTTCAATCTGAAATACACCAAAATAAAGAAATTCGACCTAAACGTCGAACAATTTATTAACGTTAGGGTTGCTAGCGCGAAATCCGATCGACCAGAAATATTTTAGTGTTCGATTGGTTGCCTATCCATCCAGGCGCCGTTGCGTAGGATTGGCTGCCTATCCATTAGCCGTAAATATATATAAATAAATTTTCAAAATAAACACAAAAATGAGTAACTAGATACAAACACAGCGTAATTAGGGCTATCTAAAACAAAAACCCTAATAAACATTTGCTCTAAAACGTTTCCGAAAGAAATTATCAATCCCCGAAGGAGAGAACAGTAACCCGTTTGTTGACGTAATACTACAATTTTATTAAATTTGATCAACTAACTATTTATCTGTAGGTACTCCCCGCGTGGAATGAGTATATTACAGCATAGAGCAGAAACTTTGTTACATAAACAATATATAATTATATATTTAAAATTTACCGACTAGGTATTCCACAAGCAATGGTTCTTCTTTTAGCGCTGGCAACCAACTTCCTGCAGAGATCGGTTGTATAGAAGGAATGCTGAAAAAATAAATGCAATTAAATTACTAGCCAATAAAAAGTATTACGGAGCAGGTTACAAATAGGCAAAGAAATTCGTAGTTTGTGAATAGAGAGCCTTAGGAAATACGTTTTTAAGATTCCATTTTAAATAGATCAAAATACTAAAACACCAGATACCATACACAGAGGACGACAAATGCAACTGCAATTAACGCACGAATCCAACGTAACTGCTCTTTACAGTAAAGGGGGGTTCTTGATAGGAACTGTTTTTAATAAATGTCTAAATCGTAGCTGGGGAAAAGTCTTCTTCGTAATTCTTATTCGGACAGACACACATCTCATCGTAACGGAATCCTAAATGCATCGCAAACACATTCAGGAACAGTTGTAGGTCATACTAAAACAGAAACGAGTTGTGAAAATATTTCAAAGACCGAGAAACTTCAAAAAACATGCATTATAAGGGAAGGGGGCGAGCCTAGGGGAGGTTAGTAATTGTCCTGTCAATCTAGAGGCTACCGTTATACATTATAAATATACAAAGTAAAAGGGAGGTTCTTGATAGGAACTTTTTTAAGTAAATGTCTAAATCGTAGCTGGGGAAAAGCCTTTGTAATGTTCATTCGGACAGACACACACACATCGTAATGGAACTGGTAATGGAAACCTGCAAAGCGGCAACTATTATTATGAAACTGCAATGACAACACTACAGACATCGTGCAGGTACGGTCCGTGTGCCGAGAGAATTCTTTCGAATCATGCAGTCTTTCAATATTTAAACCATTTATGCACGCACGCAAATTAAGCATTACTCCTGGTCACTGAATCATCCACCGTTAACTCTTGCCGTTGTAATTACGTATTTTCCGATTGCACATGGGGCCCCAAAGAATTCTTTCGGCACGCAGAAGGATGCGCAGGATCAAAAACGATATTCTACGGCCGTCTCAGTGGTTAGTAAACGTCTGAAGACGAAGTGTTACTATTATACACAATACACACCGCCAAACACGTTGCTAACACTAACTCGTACCGTACTGATCTGCGACTTCTCTCTTTTGGAAACGATTTCTCTTCTTATTATACACGACACCCTTTTCAAGTATTAACAAAGGTAGTGGAGCCCAGGACGTTTCACAATCGAATCACAACATGCTCTCGATATCTACAAAAACTCCTAAAACTCTGCATACACAACTAGCACCTGGTTACGAACAGCAATATCGTCAAACATTGCCGGGGATTAAACGTGGGCAAACTTAGTTTGCACGAATTCACTTCAGGGATACTAAAGCCACTAACTTACCTTAAATCGTTGTAAACAGTCAATACAAGCTTTAAAACCGTCTCCTTGTGTTCCAGCAGTGCCCGGGTGGGCCCCAGATTCTACATATTAGCAGGCGTGCTCCTTCTGGAATAGGTATAACCTTTTTTGCAAGCTTCCCGTAATGGTTGGGTGTGAAAATATCTCATCCTTATAAATTTCTATGATCTTAATAGGGCCCCTGTAGTAAGTTTTCAATCTGAAATACACCAAAATAAAGAAATTTGCCCTAAACGTCGAACAATTTATTAACGTTAGGGTTGCTAGCGCGAAATCCGATCGACCAGAAATATTTTAGTGTTCGATTGGTTGCCTATCCATCCAGGCGCCGTTGCGTAGGATTGGCTGCCTATCCATTAGCCGTAAATATATATAAATAAATTTTCAAAATAAACACAAAAATGAGTAACTAGACACTAAACACAGCGTAATTAGGGCTATCTAAAACAAAAACCCTAATAAACATTTCCTCTAAAACGTTTCCGAAAGAAATTATCAATCCCCGAAGGAGAGAACAGTAACCCGTTTGTTGACGTAATACTACAATTTTATTAAATTTGATCAACTAACTATTTATCTGTACTCCCCGCGTGGAATGAGTATATTACAGCATAGAGCAGAAACTTTGTTACATAAACAATATATAATTATATATTTAAAATTTACCGACTAGGTATTCCACAAGCAATGGTTCTTCTTTTAGCGCTGGCAACCAACTTCCTGCAGAGATCGGTTGTATAGAAGGAATGCTGAAAAAATAAATGCAATTAAATTACTAGCCAATAAAAAGTATTACGGAGCAGGTTACAAATAGGCAAAGAAATTCGTAGTTTGTGAATAGAGAGCCTTAGGAAATACGTTTTTAAGATTCCATTTTAAATAGATCAAAATACTAAAACACCAGATACCATACACAGAGGACGACAAATGCAACTGCAATTAACGCACGAATCCAACGTAACTGCTCTTTACAGTAAAGGGGGGTTCTTGATAGGAACTGTTTTTAATAAATGTCTAAATCGTAGCTGGGGAAAAGTCTTCTTCGTAATTCTTATTCGGACAGACACACATCTCATCGTAACGGAATCCTAAATGCATCGCAAACACATTCAGGAACAGTTGTAGGTCATACTAAAACAGAAACGAGTTGTGAAAATATTTCAAAGACCGAGAAACTTCAAAAAACATGCATTATAAGGGAAGGGGGCGAGCCTAGGGGAGGTTAGTAATTGTCCTGTCAATCTAGAGGCTACCGTTATACATTATAAATATACAAAGTAAAAGGGAGGTTCTTGATAGGAACTTTTTTAAGTAAATGTCTAAATCGTAGCTGGGGAAAAGCCTTTGTAATGTTCATTCGGACAGACACACACACATCGTAATGGAACTGGTAATGGAAACCTGCAAAGCGGCAACTATTATTATGAAACTGCAATGACAACACTACAGACATCGTGCAGGTACGGTCCGTGTGCCGAGAGAATTCTTTCGAATCATGCAGTCTTTCAATATTTAAACCATTTATGCACGCACGCAAATTAAGCATTACTCCTGGTCACTGAATCATCCACCGTTAACTCTTGCCGTTGTAATTACGTATTTTCCGATTGCACATGGGGCCCCAAAGAATTCTTTCGGCACGCAGAAGGATGCGCAGGATCAAAAACGATATTCTACGGCCGTCTCAGTGGTTAGTAAACGTCTGAAGACGAAGTGTTACTATTATACACAATACACACCGCCAAACACGTTGCTAACACTAACTCGTACCGTACTGATCTGCGACTTCTCTCTTTTGGAAACGATTTCTCTTCTTATTATACACGACACCCTTTTCAAGTATTAACAAAGGTAGTGGAGCCCAGGACGTTTCACAATCGAATCACAACATGCTCTCGATATCTACAAAAACTCCTAAAACTCTGCATACACAACTAGCACCTGGTTACGAACAGCAATATCGTCAAACATTGCCGGGGATTAAACGTGGGCAAACTTAGTTTGCACGAATTCACTTCAGGGATACTAAAGCCACTAACTTACCTTAAATCGTTGTAAACAGTCAATACAAGCTTTAAAACCGTCTCCTTGTGTTCCAGCAGTGCCCGGGTGGGCCCCAGATTCTACATATTAGCAGGCGTGCTCCTTCTGGAATAGGTATAACCTTTTTTGCAAGCTTCCCGTAATGGTTGGGTGTGAAAATATCTCATCCTTATAAATTTCTATGATCTTAATAGGGCCCCTGTAGTAAGTTTTCAATCTGAAATACACCAAAATAAAGAAATTCGACCTAAACGTCGAACAATTTATTAACGTTAGGGTTGCTAGCGCGAAATCCGATCGACCAGAAATATTTTAGTGTTCGATTGGTTGCCTATCCATCCAGGCGCCGTTGCGTAGGATTGGCTGCCTATCCATTAGCCGTAAATATATATAAATAAATTTTCAAAATAAACACAAAAATGAGTAACTAGATACAAACACAGCGTAATTAGGGCTATCTAAAACAAAAACCCTAATAAACATTTGCTCTAAAACGTTTCCGAAAGAAATTATCAATCCCCGAAGGAGAGAACAGTAACCCGTTTGTTGACGTAATACTACAATTTTATTAAATTTGATCAACTAACTATTTATCTGTAGGTACTCCCCGCGTGGAATGAGTATATTACAGCATAGAGCAGAAACTTTGTTACATAAACAATATATAATTATATATTTAAAATTTACCGACTAGGTATTCCACAAGCAATGGTTCTTCTTTTAGCGCTGGCAACCAACTTCCTGCAGAGATCGGTTGTATAGAAGGAATGCTGAAAAAATAAATGCAATTAAATTACTAGCCAATAAAAAGTATTACGGAGCAGGTTACAAATAGGCAAAGAAATTCGTAGTTTGTGAATAGAGAGCCTTAGGAAATACGTTTTTAAGATTCCATTTTAAATAGATCAAAATACTAAAACACCAGATACCATACACAGAGGACGACAAATGCAACTGCAATTAACGCACGAATCCAACGTAACTGCTCTTTACAGTAAAGGGGGGTTCTTGATAGGAACTGTTTTTAATAAATGTCTAAATCGTAGCTGGGGAAAAGTCTTCTTCGTAATTCTTATTCGGACAGACACACATCTCATCGTAACGGAATCCTAAATGCATCGCAAACACATTCAGGAACAGTTGTAGGTCATACTAAAACAGAAACGAGTTGTGAAAATATTTCAAAGACCGAGAAACTTCAAAAAACATGCATTATAAGGGAAGGGGGCGAGCCTAGGGGAGGTTAGTAATTGTCCTGTCAATCTAGAGGCTACCGTTATACATTATAAATATACAAAGTAAAAGGGAGGTTCTTGATAGGAACTTTTTTAAGTAAATGTCTAAATCGTAGCTGGGGAAAAGCCTTTGTAATGTTCATTCGGACAGACACACACACATCGTAATGGAACTGGTAATGGAAACCTGCAAAGCGGCAACTATTATTATGAAACTGCAATGACAACACTACAGACATCGTGCAGGTACGGTCCGTGTGCCGAGAGAATTCTTTCGAATCATGCAGTCTTTCAATATTTAAACCATTTATGCACGCACGCAAATTAAGCATTACTCCTGGTCACTGAATCATCCACCGTTAACTCTTGCCGTTGTAATTACGTATTTTCCGATTGCACATGGGGCCCCAAAGAATTCTTTCGGCACGCAGAAGGATGCGCAGGATCAAAAACGATATTCTACGGCCGTCTCAGTGGTTAGTAAACGTCTGAAGACGAAGTGTTACTATTATACACAATACACACCGCCAAACACGTTGCTAACACTAACTCGTACCGTACTGATCTGCGACTTCTCTCTTTTGGAAACGATTTCTCTTCTTATTATACACGACACCCTTTTCAAGTATTAACAAAGGTAGTGGAGCCCAGGACGTTTCACAATCGAATCACAACATGCTCTCGATATCTACAAAAACTCCTAAAACTCTGCATACACAACTAGCACCTGGTTACGAACAGCAATATCGTCAAACATTGCCGGGGATTAAACGTGGGCAAACTTAGTTTGCACGAATTCACTTCAGGGATACTAAAGCCACTAACTTACCTTAAATCGTTGTAAACAGTCAATACAAGCTTTAAAACCGTCTCCTTGTGTTCCAGCAGTGCCCGGGTGGGCCCCAGATTCTACATATTAGCAGGCGTGCTCCTTCTGGAATAGGTATAACCTTTTTTGCAAGCTTCCCGTAATGGTTGGGTGTGAAAATATCTCATCCTTATAAATTTCTATGATCTTAATAGGGCCCCTGTAGTAAGTTTTCAATCTGAAATACACCAAAATAAAGAAATTCGCCCTAAACGTCGAACAATTTATTAACGTTAGGGTTGCTAGCGCGAAATCCGATCGACCAGAAATATTTTAGTGTTCGATTGGTTGCCTATCCATCCAGGCGCCGTTGCGTAGGATTGGCTGCCTATCCATTAGCCGTAAATATATATAAATAAATTTTCAAAATAAACACAAAAATGAGTAACTAGATACAAACACAGCGTAATTAGGGCTATCTAAAACAAAAACCCTAATAAACATTTGCTCTAAAACGTTTCCGAAAGAAATTATCAATCCCCGAAGGAGAGAACAGTAACCCGTTTGTTGACGTAATACTACAATTTTATTAAATTTGATCAACTAACTATTTATCTGTAGGTACTCCCCGCGTGGAATGAGTATATTACAGCATAGAGCAGAAACTTTGTTACATAAACAATATATAATTATATATTTAAAATTTACCGACTAGGTATTCCACAAGCAATGGTTCTTCTTTTAGCGCTGGCAACCAACTTCCTGCAGAGATCGGTTGTATAGAAGGAGCGCTGAAAAAATAAATGCAATTAAATTACTAGCCAATAAAAAGTATTACGGAGCAGGTTACAAATAGGCAAAGAAATTCGTAGTTTGTGAATAGAGAGCCTTAGGAAATACGTTTTTAAGATTCCATTTTAAATAGATCAAAATACTAAAACACCAGATACCATACACAGAGGACGACAAATGCAACTGCAATTAACGCACGAATCCAACGTAACTGCTCTTTACAGTAAAGGGGGGTTCTTGATAGGAACTGTTTTTAATAAATGTCTAAATCGTAGCTGGGGAAAAGTCTTCTTCGTAATTCTTATTCGGACAGACACACATCTCATCGTAACGGAATCCTAAATGCATCGCAAACACATTCAGGAACAGTTGTAGGTCATACTAAAACAGAAACGAGTTGTGAAAATATTTCAAAGACCGAGAAACTTCAAAAAACATGCATTATAAGGGAAGGGGGCGAGCCTAGGGGAGGTTAGTAATTGTCCTGTCAATCTAGAGGCTACCGCTATACATTATAAATATACAAAGTAAAAGGGAGGTTCTTGATAGGAACTTTTTTAAGTAAATGTCTAAATCGTAGCTGGGGAAAAGCCTTTGTAATGTTCATTCGGACAGACACACACACATCGTAATGGAACTGGTAATGGAAACCTGCAAAGCGGCAACTATTATTATGAAACTGCAATGACAACACTACAGACATCGTGCAGGTACGGTCCGTGTGCCGAGAGAATTCTTTCGAATCATGCAGTCTTTCAATATTTAAACCATTTATGCACGCACGCAAATTAAGCATTACTCCTGGTCACTGAATCATCCACCGTTAACTCTTGCCGTTGTAATTACGTATTTTCCGATTGCACATGGGGCCCCAAAGAATTCTTTCGGCACGCAGAAGGATGCGCAGGATCAAAAACGATATTCTACGGCCGTCTCAGTGGTTAGTAAACGTCTGAAGACGAAGTGTTACTATTATACACAATACACACCGCCAAACACGTTGCTAACACTAACTCGTACCGTACTGATCTGCGACTTCTCTCTTTTGGAAACGATTTCTCTTCTTATTATACACGACACCCTTTTCAAGTATTAACAAAGGTAGTGGAGCCCAGGACGTTTCACAATCGAATCACAACATGCTCTCGATATCTACAAAAACTCCTAAAACTCTGCATACACAACTAGCACCTGGTTACGAACAGCAATATCGTCAAACATTGCCGGGGATTAAACGTGGGCAAACTTAGTTTGCACGAATTCACTTCAGGGATACTAAAGCCACTAACTTACCTTAAATCGTTGTAAACAGTCAATACAAGCTTTAAAACCGTCTCCTTGTGTTCCAGCAGTGCCCGGGTGGGCCCCAGATTCTACATATTAGCAGGCGTGCTCCTTCTGGAATAGGTATAACCTTTTTTGCAAGCTTCCCGTAATGGTTGGGTGTGAAAATATCTCATCCTTATAAATTTCTATGATCTTAATAGGGCCCCTGTAGTAAGTTTTCAATCTGAAATACACCAAAATAAAGAAATTTGCCCTAAACGTCGAACAATTTATTAACGTTAGGGTTGCTAGCGCGAAATCCGATCGACCAGAAATATTTTAGTGTTCGATTGGTTGCCTATCCATCCAGGCGCCGTTGCGTAGGATTGGCTGCCTATCCATTAGCCGTAAATATATATAAATAAATTTTCAAAATAAACACAAAAATGAGTAACTAGATACAAACACAGCGTAATTAGGGCTATCTAAAACAAAAACCCTAATAAACATTTGCTCTAAAACGTTTCCGAAAGAAATTATCAATCCCCGAAGGAGAGAACAGTAACCCGTTTGTTGACGTAATACTACAATTTTATTAAATTTGATCAACTAACTATTTATCTGTAGGTACTCCCCGCGTGGAATGAGTATATTACAGCATAGAGCAGAAACTTTGTTACATAAACAATATATAATTATATATTTAAAATTTACCGACTAGGTATTCCACAAGCAATGGTTCTTCTTTTAGCGCTGGCAACCAACTTCCTGCAGAGATCGGTTGTATAGAAGGAATGCTGAAAAAATAAATGCAATTAAATTACTAGCCAATAAAAAGTATTACGGAGCAGGTTACAAATAGGCAAAGAAATTCGTAGTTTGTGAATAGAGAGCCTTAGGAAATACGTTTTTAAGATTCCATTTTAAATAGATCAAAATACTAAAACACCAGATACCATACACAGAGGACGACAAATGCAACTGCAATTAACGCACGAATCCAACGTAACTGCTCTTTACAGTAAAGGGGGGTTCTTGATAGGAACTGTTTTTAATAAATGTCTAAATCGTAGCTGGGGAAAAGTCTTCTTCGTAATTCTTATTCGGACAGACACACATCTCATCGTAACGGAATCCTAAATGCATCGCAAACACATTCAGGAACAGTTGTAGGTCATACTAAAACAGAAACGAGTTGAAAAAATATTTCAAAGACCGAGAAACTACAAAAAACATGCATTATAAGGGACGGGGATGAAGCTAGGGGTGGGTAGTAATTGTCTTGTCAATCTAGAGGCTACTATTATACAATATAAATATACAGAGTAAAAGGGATGTTCTCGATAGGAACTTTTTTTAAGTAAATGTCTAAATCGTAGCTGGGGAAAGCCTTCGTAATGTTCATTCGGACAGACACACCACATCGTAATGGAACGCATTGCCTCGAAAGACATTCAGGAACAGTTGTAGGTCATACTAAAACAGAAACGAGTTGAAAAAATATTTCAAAGACCAAGAAACTACAAAAAACATGCATTATAAGGGACAGGGATGAAGCTAGGGGTGGGTAGTAATTGTCTTGTCAATCTAGAGGCTACTATTATATATTATAAATATACAAAGTAAAAGGGAGGTTCTCGATGGGAACTTTGTTTAAGTAAATGTCTAAATCTTAGCTGGGGAAAGCCTTCGTAATGTTCATTCGGACAGACACACACACTTCTTGTTCCAGGAGGCCCCAAATAGTGGAAGGTATTTATTTCTCCTCGAACCATAAGCTTTTGCGGCAGCAAGCTTCCCCTAATGGTTGGATGTGAAAATAATCATCATTATAAATTTCTATGATCTTAATAGGCCACCCCCGATACCTTAATTTTAAATCGTAAATAATACATCCTTCAAGAAAATTCACGAAAAAAGGGGTTAGTTTGTGTAGCGATCGCAGCGCGCAAAAGCCACCGAATGCGAATCGGCTAAACGATGAACTATAGGATTCAGCAATAATCCGTAAGATGGCAGAACTCTATTTAAATTAAATTGCAGTGCACTTGTAAAGGCGTTTCACTCGATTGGTTGACCAATCAGAGAAGTCCCGTAAACAACTCCACTGAAGGAAATTGCAGTGCACTTGTGAAGGCGGTTCACGTGATTGGCTGACCAATCAGAGGAGTCCCGTAAACAACTGCACTGCAATTTAGCAATCGTCGTGAAGTACGTTTGGTTGCCTATCCTATCAGGCGCGATAAAACCCTTATTTTTTTTATTACTTTGCCACCTTAAATTAATTAAAAGGGGTACAGGGCAAAGCACAGGTTGAAGAAAATTAGTTTAACAAGTTGTATTTTATGGTAATTCGGTAACTAAAATAGCAGAGAGTAAAAGGCATGTTCTCGATAGGAACTTTTTTTAAGTAAATGTCTAAATCGTAGCTGGGGAAAGCCTTCGTAATGTTCATTCGGACAGACACACCACATCGTAATGGAACGCATTGCCTCGAAAGACATTCAGGAACAGTTGTAGGTCATACTAAAACAGAAACGAGTTGAAAAAATATTTCAAAGACCGAGAAACTACAAAAAACATGCATTATAAGGGACGGGGATGAAGCTAGGGGTGGGTAGTAATTGTCTTGTCAATCTAGAGGCTACTATTATATATTATAAATATACAAAGTAAAAGGGAGGTTCTCGATGGGAACTTTGTTTAAGTAAATGTCTAAATCGTAGCTGGGGAAAGCCTTCGTAATGTTCATTCGGACAGACACACACACTTCTTGTTCCAGGAGGCCCCAAATAGTGGAAGGTATTTATTTCTCCTCGAACCATAAGCTTTTGCGGCAGCAAGCTTCCCCTAATGGTTGGATGTGAAAATAATCATCATTATAAATTTCTATGATCTTAATAGGCCACCCCCGATACCTTAATTTTAAATCGTAAATAATACATCCTTCAAGAAAATTCACGAAAAAAGGGGTTAGTTTGTGTAGCGATCGCAGCGCGCAAAAGCCACCGAATGCGAATCGGCTAAACGATGAACTATAGGATTCAGCAATAATCCGTAAGATGGCAGAACTCTATTTAAATTAAATTGCAGTGCACTTGTAAAGGCGTTTCACTCGATTGGTTGACCAATCAGAGAAGTCCCGTAAACAACTCCACTGAAGGAAATTGCAGTGCACTTGTGAAGGCGGTTCACGTGATTGGCTGACCAATCAGAGGAGTCCCGTAAACAACTGCACTGCAATTTAGCAATCGTCGTGAAGTACGTTTGGTTGCCTATCCTATCAGGCGCGATAAAACCCTTATTTTTTTTATTACTTTGCCACCTTAAATTAATTAAATGGGGTACAGGGCAAAGCACAGGTTGAAGAAATTTAGTTTAACAAGTTGTATTTTATGGTAATTCGGTAACTAAAATAGCAGAGAGTAAAAGGCATGTTCTCGATAGGAACTTTTTTTAAGTAAATGTCTAAATCGTAGCTGGGGAAAGCCTTCGTAATGTTCATTCGGACAGACACACCACATCGTAATGGAACGCATTGCCTCGAAAGACATTCAGGAACAGTTGTAGGTCATACTAAAACAGAAACGAGTTGAAAAAATATTTCAAAGACCGAGAAACTACAAAAAACATGCATTATAAGGGACGGGGATGAAGCTAGGGGTGGGTAGTAATTGTCTTGTCAATCTAGAGGCTACTATTATATATTATAAATATACAAAGTAAAAGGGAGGTTCTCGATGGGAACTTTGTTTAAGTAAATGTCTAAATCGTAGCTGGGGAAAGCCTTCGTAATGTTCATTCGGACAGACACACACACTTCTTGTTCCAGGAGGCCCCAAATAGTGGAAGGTATTTATTTCTCCTCGAACCATAAGCTTTTGCGGCAGCAAGCTTCCCCTAATGGTTGGATGTGAAAATAATCATCATTATAAATTTCTATGATCTTAATAGGCCACCCCCGATACCTTAATTTTAAATCGTAAATAATACCTCCTTCAAGAAAATTCACGAAAAAAGGGGTTAGTTTGTGTAGCGATCGCAGCGCGCAAAAGTCACCGAATGCGAATCGGCTAAACGATGAACTATAGGATTCAGCAATAATCCGTAAGATGGCAGAACTCTATTTAAATTAAATTGCAGTGCACTTGTAAAGGCGTTTCACTCGATTGGTTGACCAATCAGAGAAGTCCCGTAAACAACTCCACTGTAGGAAATTGCAGTGCACTTGTGAAGGCGGTTCACGTGATTGGCTGACCAATCAGAGGAGTCCCGTAAACAACTGCACTGCAATTTAGCAATCGTCGTGAAGTACGTTTGGTTGCCTATCCTATCAGGCGCGATAAAACCCTTATTTTTTTTATTTCTTTGCACCCTTAAATTAATTAAAAGGGGTACAGGGCAAAGCACAGGTTGAAGAAAATTAGTTTAACAAGATGTATTTTATGGTAATTCGGTAACTAAAATAGCAGAGAGTAAAAGGCATGTTCTCGATAGGAACTTTTTTTAAATAAATGTCTAAATCGTAGCTGGGGAAAGCCTTCGTAATGTTCATTCGGACAGACACACCACATCGTAATGGAACGCATTGCCTCGAAAGACATTCAGGAACAGTTGTAGGTCATACTAAAACAGAAACGAGTTGAAAAAATATTTCAAAGACCGAGAAACTACAAAAAACATACATTATAAGGGACGGGGATGAAGCTAGGGGTGGGTAGTAATTGTCTTGTCAATCTAGAGGCTACTATTATACAATATAAATATACAGAGTAAAAGGGATGTTCTCGATAGGAACTTTTTTTAAGTAAATGTCTAAATCGTAGCTGGGGAAAGCCTTCGTAATGTTCATTCGGACAGACACACACACTTCTTGTTCCAGGAGGCCCCAAATAGTGGAAGGTATTTATTTCTCCTCGAACCATAAGCTTTTGCGGCAGCAAGCTTCCCCTAATGGTTGGATGTGAAAATAATCATCATTATAAATTTCTATGATCTTAATAGGCCACCCCCGATACCTTAATTTTAAATCGTAAATAATACATCCTTCAAGAAAATTCACGAAAAAAGGGGTTAGTTTGTGTAGCGATCGCAGCGCGCAAAAGCCACCGAATGCGAATCGGCTAAACGATGAACTATAGGATTCAGCAATAATCCGTAAGATGGCAGAACTCTATTTAAATTAAATTGCAGTGCACTTGTAAAGGCGTTTCACTCGATTGGTTGACCAATCAGAGAAGTCCCGTAAACAACTCCACTGAAGGAAATTGCAGTGCACTTGTGAAGGCGGTTCACGTGATTGGCTGACCAATCAGAGGAGTCCCGTAAACAACTGCACTGCAATTTAGCAATCGTCGTGAAGTACGTTTGGTTGCCTATCCTATCAGGCGCGATAAAACCCTTATTTTTTTTATTACTTTGCACCCTTAAATTAATTAAAAGGGGTACAGGGCAAAGCACAGGTTGAGGAAAATTAGTTTAACAAGTTGTATTTTATGGTAATTCGGTAACTAAAATAGCAGAGAGTAAAAGGCATGTTCTCGATAGGAACTTTTTTTAAATAAATGTCTAAATCGTAGCTGGGGAAAGCCTTCGTAATGTTCATTCGGACAGACACACCACATCGTAATGGAACGCATTGCCTCGAAAGACATTCAGGAACAGTTTTTTTAAATAAATGTCTAAATCGTAGCTGGGGAAAGCCTTCGTAATGTTCATTCGGACAGACACACCACATCGTAATGGAACGCATTGCCTCGAAAGACATTCAGGAACAGTTGTAGGTCATACTAAAACAGAAACGAGTTGAAAAAATATTTCAAAGACCGAGAAACTACAAAAAACATGCATTATAAGGGACGGGGATGAAGCTAGGGGTGGGTAGTAATTGTCCTGTCAATCTAGAGGCTACTATTATACAATATAAATATACAGAGTAAAAGGGATGTTCTCGATAGGAACTTTTTTTAAGTAAATGTCTAAATCGTAGCTGGGGAAAGCCTTCGTAATGTTCATTCGGACAGACACACACACTTCTTGTTCCAGGAGGCCCCAAATAGTGGAAGGTATTTATTTCTCCTCGAACCATAAGCTTTTGCGGCAGCAAGCTTCCCCTAATGGTTGGATGTGAAAATAATCATCATTATAAATTTCTATGATCTTAATAGGCCACCCCCGATACCTTAATTTTAAATCGTAAATAATACATCCTTCAAGAAAATTCACGAAAAAAGGGGTTAGTTTGTGTAGCGATCGCAGCGCGCAAAAGTCACCGAATGCGAATCGGCTAAACGATGAACTATAGGATTCAGCAATAATCCGTAAGATGGCAGAACTCTATTTAAATTAAATTGCAGTGCACTTGTAAAGGCGTTTCACTCGATTGGTTGACCAATCAGAGAAGTCCCGTAAACAACTCCACTGAAGGAAATTGCAGTGCACTTGTGAAGGCGGTTCACGTGATTGGCTGACCAATCAGAGGAGTCCCGTAAACAACTGCACTGCAATTTAGCAATCGTCGTGAAGTACGTTTGGTTGCCTATCCTATCAGGCGCGATAAAACCCTTATTTTTTTTATTACTTTGCACCCTTAAATTAATTAAAAGGGGTACAGGGCAAAGTAAAGGTTGAAGAAAATTAGTTTAACAAGTTGTATTTTATGGTAATTCGGTAACTAAAATAGCAGAGAGTAAAAGGCATGTTCTCGATAGGAACTTTTTTTAAATAAATGTCTAAATCGTAGCTGGGGAAAGCCTTCGTAATGTTCATTCGGACAGACACACCACATCGTAATGGAACGCATTGCCTCGAAAGACATTCAGGAACAGTTGTAGGTCATACTAAAACAGAAACGAGTTGAAAAAATATTTCAAAGACCGAGAAACTACAAAAAACATGCATTATAAGGGACGGGGATGAAGCTAGGGGTGGGTAGTAATTGTCTTGTCAATCTAGAGGCTACTATTATACAATATAAATATACAGAGTAAAAGGGATGTTCTCGATAGGAACTTTTTTTAAGTAAATGTCTAAATCGTAGCTGGGGAAAGCCTTCGTAATGTTCATTCGGACAGACACACACACTTCTTGTTCCAGGAGGCCCCAAATAGTGGAAGGTATTTATTTCTCCTCGAACCATAAGCTTTTGCGGCAGCAAGCTTCCCCTAATGGTTGGATGTGAAAATAATCATCATTATAAATTTCTATGATCTTAATAGGCCACCCCCGATACCTTAATTTTAAATCGTAAATAATACATCCTTCAAGAAAATTCACGAAAAAAGGGGTTAGTTTGTGTAGCGATCGCAGCGCGCAAAAGCCACCGAATGCGAATCGGCTAAACGATGAACTATAGGATTCAGCAATAATCCGTAAGATGGCAGAACTCTATTTAAATTAAATTGCAGTGCACTTGTGAAGGCGGTTCACGTGATTGGCTGACCAATCAGAGGAGTCCCGTAAACAACTGCACTGCAATTTAGCAATCGTCGTGAAGTACGTTTGGTTGCCTATCCTATCAGGCGCGATAAAACCCTTATTTTTTTTATTACCTTGCACCCTTAAATTAATTAAAAGGGGTACAGGGCAAAGTAAAGGTTGAAGAAAATTAGTTTAACAAGTTGTATTTTATGGTAATTCGGTAACTAAAATAGCAGAGAGTAAAAGGCATGTTCTCGATAGGAACTTTTTTTAAATAAATGTCTAAATCGTAGCTGGGGAAAGCCTTCGTAATGTTCATTCGGACAGACACACCACATCGTAATGGAACGCATTGCCTCGAAAGACATTCAGGAACAGTTGTAGGTCATACTAAAACAGAAACGAGTTGAAAAAATATTTCAAAGACCGAGAAACTACAAAAAACATGCATTATAAGGGACGGGGATGAAGCTAGGGGTGGGTAGTAATTGTCTTGTCAATCTAGAGGCTACTATTATACAATATAAATATACAGAGTAAAAGGGATGTTCTCGATAGGAACTTTTTTTAAGTAAATGTCTAAATCGTAGCTGGGGAAAGCCTTCGTAATGTTCATTCGGACAGACACACCACATCGTAATGGAACGCATTGCCTCGAAAGACATTCAGGAACAGTTGTAGGTCATACTAAAACAGAAACGAGTTGAAAAAATATTTCAAAGACCGAGAAACTACAAAAAACATGCATTATAAGGGACGGGGATGAAGCTAGGGGTGGGTAGTAATTGTCCTGTCAATCTAGAGGCTACTATTATACAATATAAATATACAGAGTAAAAGGGATGTTCTCGATAGGAACTTTTTTTAAGTAAATGTCTAAATCGTAGCTGGGGAAAGCCTTCGTAATGTTCATTCGGACAGACACACACACTTCTTGTTCCAGGAGGCCCCAAATAGTGGAAGGTATTTATTTCTCCTCGAACCATAAGCTTTTGCGGCAGCAAGCTTCCCCTAATGGTTGGATGTGAAAATAATCATCATTATAAATTTCTATGATCTTAATAGGCCACCCCCGATACCTTAATTTTAAATCGTAAATAATACATCCTTCAAGAAAATTCACGAAAAAAGGGGTTAGTTTGTGTAGCGTTCGCAGCGCGCAAAAGTCACCGAATGCGAATCGGCTAAACGATGAACTATAGGATTCAGCAATAATCCGTAAGATGGCAGAACTCTATTTAAATTAAATTGCAGTGCACTTGTAAAGGCGTTTCACTCGATTGGTTGACCAATCAGAGAAGTCCCGTAAACAACTCCACTGTAGGAAATTGCAGTGCACTTGTGAAGGCGGTTCACGTGATTGGCTGACCAATCAGAGGAGTCCCGTAAACAACTGCACTGCAATTTAGCAATCGTCGTGAAGTACGTTTGGTTGCCTATCCTATCAGGCGCGATAAAACCCTTATTTTTTTTATTACTTTGCACCCTTAAATTAATTAAACGGGGTACAGGGCAAAGCACAGGTTGAAGAAAATTAGTTTAGCAAGTTGTATTTTATGGTAATTCGGTAACTAAAATAGCAGAGAGTAAAAGGCATGTTCTCGATAGGAACTTTTTTTAAATAAATGTCTAAATCGTAGCTGGGGAAAGCCTTCGTAATGTTCATTCGGACAGACACACCACATCGTAATGGAACGCATTGCCTCGAAAGACATTCAGGAACAGTTGTAGGTCATACTAAAACAGAAACGAGTTGAAAAAATATTTCAAAGACCGAGAAACTACAAAAAACATGCATTATAAGGGACGGGGATGAAGCTAGGGGTGGGTAGTAATTGTCTTGTCAATCTAGAGGCTACTATTATACAATATAAATATACAGAGTAAAAGGGATGTTCTCGATAGGAACTTTTTTTAAGTAAATGTCTAAATCGTAGCTGGGGAAAGCCTTCGTAATGTTCATTCGGACAGACACACCACATCGTAATGGAACGCATTGCCTCGAAAGACATTCAGGAACAGTTGTAGGTCATACTAAAACAGAAACGAGTTGAAAAAATATTTCAAAGACCGAGAAACTACAAAAAACATGCATTATAAGGGACGGGGATGAAGCTAGGGGTGGGTAGTAATTGTCTTGTCAATCTAGAGGCTACTATTATACAATATAAATATACAGAGTAAAAGGGATGTTCTCGATAGGAACTTTTTTTAAGTAAATGTCTAAATCGTAGCTGGGGAAAGCCTTCGTAATGTTCATTCGGACAGACACACACACTTCTTGTTCCAGGAGGCCCCAAATAGTGGAAGGTATTTATTTCTCCTCGAACCATAAGCTTTTGCGGCAGCAAGCTTCCCCTAATGGTTGGATGTGAAAATAATCATCATTATAAATTTCTATGATCTTAATAGGCCACCCCCGATACCTTAATTTTAAATCGTAAATAATACATCCTTCAAGAAAATTCACGAAAAAAGGGGTTAGTTTGTGTAGCGATCGCAGCGCGCAAAAGTAACCGAATGCGAATCGGCTAAACGATGAACTATAGGATTCAGCAATAATCCGTAAGATGGCAGAACTCTATTTAAATTAAATTGCAGTGCACTTGTAAAGGCGTTTCACTCGATTGGTTGACCAATCAGAGAAGTCCCGTAAACAACTCCACTGTAGGAAATTGCAGTGCACTTGTGAAGGCGGTTCACGTGATTGGCTGACCAATCAGAGGAGTCCCGTAAACAACTGCACTGCAATTTAGCAATCGTCGTGAAGTACGTTTGGTTGCCTATCCTATCAGGCGCGATAAAACCCTTATTTTTTTTATTACTTTGCACCCTTAAATTAATTAAACGGGGTACAGGGCAAAGCACAGGTTGAAGAAAATTAGTTTAGCAAGTTGTATTTTATGGTAATTCGGTAACTAAAATAGCAGAGAGTAAAAGGCATGTTCTCGATAGGAACTTTTTTTAAATAAATGTCTAAATCGTAGCTGGGGAAAGCCTTCGTAATGTTCATTCGGACAGACACACCACATCGTAATGGAACGCATTGCCTCGAAAGACATTCAGGAACAGTTGTAGGTCATACTAAAACAGAAACGAGTTGAAAAAATATTTCAAAGACCGAGAAACTACAAAAAACATGCATTATAAGGGACGGGGATGAAGCTAGGGGTGGGTAGTAATTGTCTTGTCAATCTAGAGGCTACTATTATACAATATAAATATACAGAGTAAAAGGGATGTTCTCGATAGGAACTTTTTTTAAGTAAATGTCTAAATCGTAGCTGGGGAAAGCCTTCGTAATGTTCATTCGGACAGACACACCACATCGTAATGGAACGCATTGCCTCGAAAGACATTCAGGAACAGTTGTAGGTCATACTAAAACAGAAACGAGTTGAAAAAATATTTCAAAGACCGAGAAACTACAAAAAACATGCATTATAAGGGACGGGGATGAAGCTAGGGGTGGGTAGTAATTGTCTTGTCAATCTAGAGGCTACTATTATACAATATAAATATACAGAGTAAAAGGGATGTTCTCGATAGGAACTTTTTTTAAGTAAATGTCTAAATCGTAGCTGGGGAAAGCCTTCGTAATGTTCATTCGGACAGACACACACACTTCTTGTTCCAGGAGGCCCCAAATAGTGGAAGGTATTTATTTCTCCTCGAACCATAAGCTTTTGCGGCAGCAAGCTTCCCCTAATGGTTGGATGTGAAAATAATCATCATTATAAATTTCTATGATCTTAATAGGCCACCCCCGATACCTTAATTTTAAATCGTAAATAATACATCCTTCAAGAAAATTCACGAAAAAAGGGGTTAGTTTGTGTAGCGATCGCAGCGCGCAAAAGTCACCGAATGCGAATCGGCTAAACGATGAACTATAGGATTCAGCAATAATCCGTAAGATGGCAGAACTCTATTTAAATTAAATTGCAGTGCACTTGTAAAGGCGTTTCACTCGATTGGTTGACCAATCAGAGAAGTCCCGTAAACAACTCCACTGTAGGAAATTGCAGTGCACTTGTGAAGGCGGTTCACGTGATTGGCTGACCAATCAGAGGAGTCCCGTAAACAACTGCACTGCAATTTAGCAATCGTCGTGAAGTACGTTTGGTTGCCTATCCTATCAGGCGCGATAAAACCCTTATTTTTTTATTACTTTGCACCCTTAAATTAATTAAAAGGGGTACAGGGCAAAGCACAGGTTGAAGAAAATTAGTTTAACAAGATGTATTTTATGGTAATTCGGTAACTAAAATAGCAGAGAGTAAAAGGCATGTTCTCGATAGGAACTTTTTTTAAATAAATGTCTAAATCGTAGCTGGGGAAAGCCTTCGTAATGTTCATTCGGACAGACACACCACATCGTAATGGAACGCATTGCCTCGAAAGACATTCAGGAACAGTTGTAGGTCATACTAAAACAGAAACGAGTTGAAAAAATATTTCAAAGACCGAGAAACTACAAAAAACATACATTATAAGGGACGGGGATGAAGCTAGGGGTGGGTAGTAATTGTCTTGTCAATCTAGAGGCTACTATTATACAATATAAATATACAGAGTAAAAGGGATGTTCTCGATAGGAACTTTTTTTAAGTAAATGTCTAAATCGTAGCTGGGGAAAGCCTTCGTAATGTTCATTCGGACAGACACACACACTTCTTGTTCCAGGAGGCCCCAAATAGTGGAAGGTATTTATTTCTCCTCGAACCATAAGCTTTTGCGGCAGCAAGCTTCCCCTAATGGTTGGATGTGAAAATAATCATCATTATAAATTTCTATGATCTTAATAGGCCACCCCCGATACCTTAATTTTAAATCGTAAATAATACATCCTTCAAGAAAATTCACGAAAAAAGGGGTTAGTTTGTGTAGCGATCGCAGCGCGCAAAAGTCACCGAATGCGAATCGGCTAAACGATGAACTATAGGATTCAGCAATAATCCGTAAGATGGCAGAACTCTATTTAAATTAAATTGCAGTGCACTTGTAAAGGCGTTTCACTCGATTGGTTGACCAATCAGAGAAGTCCCGTAAACAACTCCACTGAAGGAAATTGCAGTGCACTTGTGAAGGCGGTTCACGTGATTGGCTGACCAATCAGAGGAGTCCCGTAAACAACTGCACTGCAATTTAGCAATCGTCGTGAAGTACGTTTGGTTGCCTATCCTATCAGGCGCGATAAAACCCTTATTTTTTTTATTACCTTGCACCCTTAAATTAATTAAAAGGGGTACAGGGCAAAGTAAAGGTTGAAGAAAATTAGTTTAACAAGTTGTATTTTATGGTAATTCGGTAACTAAAATAGCAGAGAGTAAAAGGCATGTTCTCGATAGGAACTTTTTTTAAATAAATGTCTAAATCGTAGCTGGGGAAAGCCTTCGTAATGTTCATTCGGACAGACACACCACATCGTAATGGAACGCATTGCCTCGAAAGACATTCAGGAACAGTTGTAGGTCATACTAAAACAGAAACGAGTTGAAAAAATATTTCAAAGACCGAGAAACTACAAAAAACATGCATTATAAGGGACGGGGATGAAGCTAGGGGTGGGTAGTAATTGTCTTGTCAATCTAGAGGCTACTATTATACAATATAAATATACAGAGTAAAAGGGATGTTCTCGATAGGAACTTTTTTTAAGTAAATGTCTAAATCGTAGCTGGGGAAAGCCTTCGTAATGTTCATTCGGACAGACACACACACTTCTTGTTCCAGGAGGCCCCAAATAGTGGAAGGTATTTATTTCTCCTCGAACCATAAGCTTTTGCGGCAGCAAGCTTCCCCTAATGGTTGGATGTGAAAATAATCATCATTATAAATTTCTATGATCTTAACCCTTTCACTGCGCAAGACGGAAATACTCGCGAAAAAAAAAAATGGACCAAGCTGCTCCAGACGAATATATTCCAACGCAGTTATTTTAGTAACTGCTCAAGTTGGCTATTCGCGCATGCGGTATTATGGTTTATGAGAGTGTCTAGTCAAGGTTAGTCAACATGCGTTGTCCAAATTTTGACCCCCCTCAACTCGTCTGGAGCACCTAGGGACAGTATGGGGACAGTCTTCCTGCTAACACTTGCCGGCGCGGTTGTTGTCGTCTTGCGCAGTTGGTAACAATAATTATTGCCTGAAGGTCATACAAAACCTTTGAGATGGTGCTCAAGACGGACATCCCCGCAAGCGGCAAATTTATGCGCACTGGGGGAACGAAAACTTCTGGAGCATTGAGCAGTGAAAGGGTTAATAGGCCACCCCCGATACCTTAATTTTAAATCGTAAATAATACATCCTTCAAGAAAATTCACGAAAAAAGGGGTTAGTTTGTGTAGCGATCGCAGCGCGCAAGAGCCACCGAATGCGAATCGGCTAAACGATGAACTATAGGATTCAGCAATAATCCGTAAGATGGCAGAACTCTATTTAAATTAAATTGCAGTGCACTTGTGAAGGCGGTTCACGTGATTGGCTGACCAATCAGAGGAGTCCCGTAAACAACTGCACTGCAATTTAGCAATCGTCGTGAAGTACGTTTGGTTGCCTATCCTATCAGGCGCGATAAAACCCTTATTTTTTTTATTACTTTGCACCCTTAAATTAATTAAAAGGGGTACAGGGCAAAGCACAGGTTGAAGAAAATTAGTTTAACAAGTTGTATTTTATGGTAATTCGGTAACTAAAATAGCAGAGAGTAAAAGGCATGTTCTCGATAGGAACTTTTTTTAAATAAATGTCTAAATCGTAGCTGGGGAAAGCCTTCGTAATGTTCATTCGGACAGACACACCACATCGTAATGGAACGCATTGCCTCGAAAGACATTCAGGAACAGTTGTAGGTCATACTAAAACAGAAACGAGTTGAAAAAATATTTCAAAGACCGAGAAACTACAAAAAACATGCATTATAAGGGACGGGGATGAAGCTAGGGGTGGGTAGTAATTGTCTTGTCAATCTAGAGGCTACTATTATACAATATAAATATACAGAGTAAAAGGGATGTTCTCGATAGGAACTTTTTTTAAGTAAATGTCTAAATCGTAGCTGGGGAAAGCCTTCGTAATGTTCATTCGGACAGACACACCACATCGTAATGGAACGCATTGCCTCGAAAGACATTCAGGAACAGTTGTAGGTCATACTAAAACAGAAACGAGTTGAAAAAATATTTCAAAGACCGAGAAACTACAAAAAACATGCATTATAAGGGACGGGGATGAAGCTAGGGGTGGGTAGTAATTGTCTTGTCAATCTAGAGGCTACTATTATACAATATAAATATACAGAGTAAAAGGGATGTTCTCGATAGGAACTTTTTTTAAGTAAATGTCTAAATCGTAGCTGGGGAAAGCCTTCGTAATGTTCATTCGGACAGACACACCACATCGTAATGGAACGCATTGCCTCGAAAGACATTCAGGAACAGTTGTAGGTCATACTAAAACAGAAACGAGTTGAAAAAATATTTCAAAGACCGAGAAACTACAAAAAACATGCATTATAAGGGACGGGGATGAAGCTAGGGGTGGGTAGTAATTGTCTTGTCAATCTAGAGGCTACTATTATACAATATAAATATACAGAGTAAAAGGGATGTTCTCGATAGGAACTTTTTTTAAGTAAATGTCTAAATCGTAGCTGGGGAAAGCCTTCGTAATGTTCATTCGGACAGACACACACACTTCTTGTTCCAGGAGGCCCCAAATAGTGGAAGGTATTTATTTCTCCTCGAACCATAAGCTTTTGCGGCAGCAAGCTTCCCCTAATGGTTGGATGTGAAAATAATCATCATTATAAATTTCTATGATCTTAATAGGCCACCCCCGATACCTTAATTTTAAATCGTAAATAATACATCCTTCAAGAAAATTCACGAAAAAAGGGGTTAGTTTGTGTAGCGATCGCAGCGCGCAAAAGTCACCGAATGCGAATCGGCTAAACGATGAACTATAGGATTCAGCAATAATCCGTAAGATGGCAGAACTCTATTTAAATTAAATTGCAGTGCACTTGTAAAGGCGTTTCACTCGATTGGTTGACCAATCAGAGAAGTCCCGTAAACAACTCCACTGAAGGAAATTGCAGTGCACTTGTGAAGGCGGTTCACGTGATTGGCTGACCAATCAGAGGAGTCCCGTAAACCACTGCACTGCAATTTAGCAATCGTCGTGAAGTACGTTTGGTTGCCTATCCTATCAGGCGCGATAAAACCCTTATTTTTTTTATTACTTTGCACCCTTAAATTAATTAAAAGGGGTACAGGGCAAAGCACAGGTTGAGGAAAATTAGTTTAACAAGTTGTATTTTATGGTAATTCGGTAACTAAAATAGCAGAGAGTAAAAGGCATGTTCTCGATAGGAACTTTTTTTAAATAAATGTCTAAATCGTAGCTGGGGAAAGCCTTCGTAATGTTCATTCGGACAGACACACCACATCGTAATGGAACGCATTGCCTCGAAAGACATTCAGGAACAGTTGTAGGTCATACTAAAACAGAAACGAGTTGAAAAAATATTTCAAAGACCGAGAAACTACAAAAAACATGCATTATAAGGGACGGGGATGAAGCTAGGGGTGGGTAGTAATTGTCCTGTCAATCTAGAGGCTACTATTATACAATATAAATATACAGAGTAAAAGGGATGTTCTCGATAGGAACTTTTTTTAAGTAAATGTCTAAATCGTAGCTGGGGAAAGCCTTCGTAATGTTCATTCGGACAGACACACACACTTCTTGTTCCAGGAGGCCCCAAATAGTGGAAGGTATTTATTTCTCCTCGAACCATAAGCTTTTGCGGCAGCAAGCTTCCCCTAATGGTTGGATGTGAAAATAATCATCATTATAAATTTCTATGATCTTAATAGGCCACCCCCGATACCTTAATTTTAAATCGTAAATAATACATCCTTCAAGAAAATTCACGAAAAAAGGGGTTAGTTTGTGTAGCGATCGCAGCGCGCAAAAGTCACCGAATGCGAATCGGCTAAACGATGAACTATAGGATTCAGCAATAATCCGTAAGATGGCAGAACTCTATTTAAATTAAATTGCAGTGCACTTGTAAAGGCGTTTCACTCGATTGGTTGACCAATCAGAGAAGTCCCGTAAACAACTCCACTGAAGGAAATTGCAGTGCACTTGTGAAGGCGGTTCACGTGATTGGCTGACCAATCAGAGGAGTCCCGTAAACAACTGCACTGCAATTTAGCAATCGTCGTGAAGTACGTTTGGTTGCCTATCCTATCAGGCGCGATAAAACCCTTATTTTTTTTATTACTTTGCACCCTTAAATTAATTAAAAGGGGTACAGGGCAAAGTAAAGGTTGAAGAAAATTAGTTTAACAAGTTGTATTTTATGGTAATTCGGTAACTAAAATAGCAGAGAGTAAAAGGCATGTTCTCGATAGGAACTTTTTTTAAATAAATGTCTAAATCGTAGCTGGGGAAAGCCTTCGTAATGTTCATTCGGACAGACACACCACATCGTAATGGAACGCATTGCCTCGAAAGACATTCAGGAACAGTTGTAGGTCATACTAAAACAGAAACGAGTTGAAAAAATATTTCAAAGACCGAGAAACTACAAAAAACATGCATTATAAGGGACGGGGATGAAGCTAGGGGTGGGTAGTAATTGTCTTGTCAATCTAGAGGCTACTATTATACAATATAAATATACAGAGTAAAAGGGATGTTCTCGATAGGAACTTTTTTTAAGTAAATGTCTAAATCGTAGCTGGGGAAAGCCTTCGTAATGTTCATTCGGACAGACACACACACTTCTTGTTCCAGGAGGCCCCAAATAGTGGAAGGTATTTATTTCTCCTCGAACCATAAGCTTTTGCGGCAGCAAGCTTCCCCTAATGGTTGGATGTGAAAATAATCATCATTATAAATTTCTATGATCTTAATAGGCCACCCCCGATACCTTAATTTTAAATCGTAAATAATACATCCTTCAAGAAAATTCACGAAAAAAGGGGTTAGTTTGTGTAGCGATCGCAGCGCGCAAAAGCCACCGAATGCGAATCGGCTAAACGATGAACT
Organism: Hemicrepidius hirtus; assembly: GCA_963082805.1. Classification (NCBI taxonomy): domain Eukaryota; kingdom Metazoa; phylum Arthropoda; class Insecta; order Coleoptera; family Elateridae; genus Hemicrepidius; species Hemicrepidius hirtus. The sequence goes on from OY720165.1 coordinate 32,197,137, forward strand.
ATAGGATTCAGCAATAATCCGTAAGATGGCAGAACTCTATTTAAATTAAATTGCAGTGCACTTGTGAAGGCGGTTCACGTGATTGGCTGACCAATCAGAGGAGTCCCGTAAACAACTGCACTGCAATTTAGCAATCGTCGTGAAGTACGTTTGGTTGCCTATCCTATCAGGCGCGATAAAACCCTTATTTTTTTTATTACCTTGCACCCTTAAATTAATTAAAAGGGGTACAGGGCAAAGTAAAGGATGAAGAAAATTAGTTTAACAAGTTGTATTTTATGGTAATTCGGTAACTAAAATAGCAGAGAGTAAAAGGCATGTTCTCGATAGGAACTTTTTTTAAATAAATGTCTAAATCGTAGCTGGGGAAAGCCTTCGTAATGTTCATTCGGACAGACACACCACATCGTAATGGAACGCATTGCCTCGAAAGACATTCAGGAACAGTTGTAGGTCATACTAAAACAGAAACGAGTTGAAAAAATATTTCAAAGACCGAGAAACTACAAAAAACATGCATTATAAGGGACGGGGATGAAGCTAGGGGTGGGTAGTAATTGTCTTGTCAATCTAGAGGCTACTATTATACAATATAAATATACAGAGTAAAAGGGATGGATAGGAACTTTTTTTAAGTAAATGTCTAAATCGTAGCTGGGGAAAGCCTTCGTAATGTTCATTCGGACAGACACACCACATCGTAATGGAACGCATTGCCTCGAAAGACATTCAGGAACAGTTGTAGGTCATACTAAAACAGAAACGAGTTGAAAAAATATTTCAAAGACCGAGAAACTACAAAAAACATGCATTATAAGGGACGGGGATGAAGCTAGGGGTGGGTAGTAATTGTCCTGTCAATCTAGAGGCTACTATTATACAATATAAATATACAGAGTAAAAGGGATGTTCTCGATAGGAACTTTTTTTAAGTAAATGTCTAAATCGTAGCTGGGGAAAGCCTTCGTAATGTTCATTCGGACAGACACACACACTTCTTGTTCCAGGAGGCCCCAAATAGTGGAAGGTATTTATTTCTCCTCGAACCATAAGCTTTTGCGGCAGCAAGCTTCCCCTAATGGTTGGATGTGAAAATAATCATCATTATAAATTTCTATGATCTTAATAGGCCACCCCCGATACCTTAATTTTAAATCGTAAATAATACATCCTTCAAGAAAATTCACGAAAAAAGGGGTTAGTTTGTGTAGCGATCGCAGCGCGCAAAAGTCACCGAATGCGAATCGGCTAAACGATGAACTATAGGATTCAGCAATAATCCGTAAGATGGCAGAACTCTATTTAAATTAAATTGCAGTGCACTTGTAAAGGCGTTTCACTCGATTGGTTGACCAATCAGAGAAGTCCCGTAAACAACTCCACTGAAGGAAATTGCAGTGCACTTGTGAAGGCGGTTCACGTGATTGGCTGACCAATCAGAGGAGTCCCGTAAACAACTGCACTGCAATTTAGCAATCGTCGTGAAGTACGTTTGGTTGCCTATCCTATCGGGCGCGATAAAACCCTTATTTTTTTTATTACTTTGCACCCTTAAATTAATTAAAAGGGGTACAGGGCAAAGTAAAGGTTGAAGAAAATTAGTTTAACAAGTTGTATTTTATGGTAATTCGGTAACTAAAATAGCAGAGAGTAAAAGGCATGTTCTCGATAGGAACTTTTTTTAAATAAATGTCTAAATCGTAGCTGGGGAAAGCCTTCGTAATGTTCATTCGGACAGACACACCACATCGTAATGGAACGCATTGCCTCGAAAGACATTCAGGAACAGTTGTAGGTCATACTAAAACAGAAACGAGTTGAAAAAATATTTCAAAGACCGAGAAACTACAAAAAACATGCATTATAAGGGACGGGGATGAAGCTAGGGGTGGGTAGTAATTGTCTTGTCAATCTAGAGGCTACTATTATACAATATAAATATACAGAGTAAAAGGGATGTTCTCGATAGGAACTTTTTTTAAGTAAATGTCTAAATCGTAGCTGGGGAAAGCCTTCGTAATGTTCATTCGGACAGACACACACACTTCTTGTTCCAGGAGGCCCCAAATAGTGGAAGGTATTTATTTCTCCTCGAACCATAAGCTTTTGCGGCAGCAAGCTTCCCCTAATGGTTGGATGTGAAAATAATCATCATTATAAATTTCTATGATCTTAATAGGCCACCCCCGATACCTTAATTTTAAATCGTAAATAATACATCCTTCAAGAAAATTCACGAAAAAAGGGGTTAGTTTGTGTAGCGATCGCAGCGCGCAAAAGCCACCGAATGCGAATCGGCTAAACGATGAACTATAGGATTCAGCAATAATCCGTAAGATGGCAGAACTCTATTTAAATTAAATTGCAGTGCACTTGTGAAGGCGGTTCACGTGATTGGCTGACCAATCAGAGGAGTCCCGTAAACAACTGCACTGCAATTTAGCAATCGTCGTGAAGTACGTTTGGTTGCCTATCCTATCAGGCGCGATAAAACCCTTATTTTTTTTATTACTTTGCACCCTTAAATTAATTAAAAGGGGTACAGGGCAAAGCACAGGTTGAAGAAAATTAGTTTAACAAGTTGTATTTTATGGTAATTCGGTAACTAAAATAGCAGAGAGTAAAAGGCATGTTCTCGATAGGAACTTTTTTTAAATAAATGTCTAAATCGTAGCTGGGGAAAGCCTTCGTAATGTTCATTCGGACAGACACACCACATCGTAATGGAACGCATTGCCTCGAAAGACATTCAGGAACAGTTGTAGGTCATACTAAAACAGAAACGAGTTGAAAAAATATTTCAAAGACCGAGAAACTACAAAAAACATGCATTATAAGGGACGGGGATGAAGCTAGGGGTGGGTAGTAATTGTCTTGTCAATCTAGAGGCTACTATTATACAATATAAATATACAGAGTAAAAGGGATGTTCTCGATAGGAACTTTTTTTAAGTAAATGTCTAAATCGTAGCTGGGGAAAGCCTTCGTAATGTTCATTCGGACAGACACACCACATCGTAATGGAACGCATTGCCTCGAAAGACATTCAGGAACAGTTGTAGGTCATACTAAAACAGAAACGAGTTGAAAAAATATTTCAAAGACCGAGAAACTACAAAAAACATGCATTATAAGGGACGGGGATGAAGCTAGGGGTGGGTAGTAATTGTCTTGTCAATCTAGAGGCTACTATTATACAATATAAATATACAGAGTAAAAGGGATGTTCTCGATAGGAACTTTTTTTAAGTAAATGTCTAAATCGTAGCTGGGGAAAGCCTTCGTAATGTTCATTCGGACAGACACACCACATCGTAATGGAACGCATTGCCTCGAAAGACATTCAGGAACAGTTGTAGGTCATACTAAAACAGAAACGAGTTGAAAAAATATTTCAAAGACCGAGAAACTACAAAAAACATGCATTATAAGGGACGGGGATGAAGCTAGGGGTGGGTAGTAATTGTCCTGTCAATCTAGAGGCTACTATTATACAATATAAATATACAGAGTAAAAGGGATGTTCTCGATAGGAACTTTTTTTAAGTAAATGTCTAAATCGTAGCTGGGGAAAGCCTTCGTAATGTTCATTCGGACAGACACACACACTTCTTGTTCCAGGAGGCCCCAAATAGTGGAAGGTATTTATTTCTCCTCGAACCATAAGCTTTTGCGGCAGCAAGCTTCCCCTAATGGTTGGATGTGAAAATAATCATCATTATAAATTTCTATGATCTTAATAGGCCACCCCCGATACCTTAATTTTAAATCGTAAATAATACATCCTTCAAGAAAATTCACGAAAAAAGGGGTTAGTTTGTGTAGCGATCGCAGCGCGCAAAAGTCACCGAATGCGAATCGGCTAAACGATGAACTATAGGATTCAGCAATAATCCGTAAGATGGCAGAACTCTATTTAAATTAAATTGCAGTGCACTTGTAAAGGCGTTTCACTCGATTGGTTGACCAATCAGAGAAGTCCCGTAAACAACTCCACTGTAGGAAATTGCAGTGCACTTGTGAAGGCGGTTCACGTGATTGGCTGACCAATCAGAGGAGTCCCGTAAACAACTGCACTGCAATTTAGCAATCGTCGTGAAGTACGTTTGGTTGCCTATCCTATCAGGCGCGATAAAACCCTTATTTTTTTTATTACTTTGCACCCTTAAATTAATTAAAAGGGGTACAGGGCAAAGCACAGGTTGAAGAAAATTAGTTTAACAAGTTGTATTTTATGGTAATTCGGTAACTAAAATAGCAGAGAGTAAAAGGCATGTTCTCGATAGGAACTTTTTTTAAATAAATGTCTAAATCGTAGCTGGGGAAAGCCTTCGTAATGTTCATTCGGACAGACACACCACATCGTAATGGAACGCATTGCCTCGAAAGACATTCAGGAACAGTTGTAGGTCATACTAAAACAGAAACGAGTTGAAAAAATATTTCAAAGACCGAGAAACTACAAAAAACATGCATTATAAGGGACGGGGATGAAGCTAGGGGTGGGTAGTAATTGTCCTGTCAATCTAGAGGCTACTATTATACAATATAAATATACAGAGTAAAAGGGATGTTCTCGATAGGAACTTTTTTTAAGTAAATGTCTAAATCGTAGCTGGGGAAAGCCTTCGTAATGTTCATTCGGACAGACACACACACTTCTTGTTCCAGGAGGCCCCAAATAGTGGAAGGTATTTATTTCTCCTCGAACCATAAGCTTTTGCGGCAGCAAGCTTCCCCTAATGGTTGGATGTGAAAATAATCATCATTATAAATTTCTATGATCTTAATAGGCCACCCCCGATACCTTAATTTTAAATCGTAAATAATACATCCTTCAAGAAAATTCACGAAAAAAGGGGTTAGTTTGTGTAGCGATCGCAGCGCGCAAAAGTCACCGAATGCGAATCGGCTAAACGATGAACTATAGGATTCAGCAATAATCCGTAAGATGGCAGAACTCTATTTAAATTAAATTGCAGTGCACTTGTAAAGGCGTTTCACTCGATTGGTTGACCAATCAGAGAAGTCCCGTAAACAACTCCACTGTAGGAAATTGCAGTGCACTTGTGAAGGCGGTTCACGTGATTGGCTGACCAATCAGAGGAGTCCCGTAAACAACTGCACTGCAATTTAGCAATCGTCGTGAAGTACGTTTGGTTGCCTATCCTATCAGGCGCGATAAAACCCTTATTTTTTTTATTACTTTGCACCCTTAAATTAATTAAAAGGGGTACAGGGCAAAGCACAGGTTGAAGAAAATTAGTTTAACAAGTTGTATTTTATGGTAATTCGGTAACTAAAATAGCAGAGAGTAAAAGGCATGTTCTCGATAGGAACTTTTTTTAAATAAATGTCTAAATCGTAGCTGGGGAAAGCCTTCGTAATGTTCATTCGGACAGACACACCACATCGTAATGGAACGCATTGCCTCGAAAGACATTCAGGAACAGTTGTAGGTCATACTAAAACAGAAACGAGTTGAAAAAATATTTCAAAGACCGAGAAACTACAAAAAACATGCATTATAAGGGACGGGGATGAAGCTAGGGGTGGGTAGTAATTGTCCTGTCAATCTAGAGGCTACTATTATACAATATAAATATACAGAGTAAAAGGGATGTTCTCGATAGGAACTTTTTTTAAGTAAATGTCTAAATCGTAGCTGGGGAAAGCCTTCGTAATGTTCATTCGGACAGACACACCACATCGTAATGGAACGCATTGCCTCGAAAGACATTCAGGAACAGTTGTAGGTCATACTAAAACAGAAACGAGTTGAAAAAATATTTCAAAGACCGAGAAACTACAAAAAACATGCATTATAAGGGACGGGGATGAAGCTAGGGGTGGGTAGTAATTGTCCTGTCAATCTAGAGGCTACTATTATACAATATAAATATACAGAGTAAAAGGGATGTTCTCGATAGGAACTTTTTTTAAGTAAATGTCTAAATCGTAGCTGGGGAAAGCCTTCGTAATGTTCATTCGGACAGACACACCACATCGTAATGGAACGCATTGCCTCGAAAGACATTCAGGAACAGTTGTAGGTCATACTAAAACAGAAACGAGTTGAAAAAATATTTCAAAGACCGAGAAACTACAAAAAACATGCATTATAAGGGACGGGGATGAAGCTAGGGGTGGGTAGTAATTGTCTTGTCAATCTAGAGGCTACTATTATACAATATAAATATACAGAGTAAAAGGGATGTTCTCGATAGGAACTTTTTTTAAGTAAATGTCTAAATCGTAGCTGGGGAAAGCCTTCGTAATGTTCATTCGGACAGACACACCACATCGTAATGGAACGCATTGCCTCGAAAGACATTCAGGAACAGTTGTAGGTCATACTAAAACAGAAACGAGTTGAAAAAATATTTCAAAGACCGAGAAACTACAAAAAACATGCATTATAAGGGACGGGGATGAAGCTAGGGGTGGGTAGTAATTGTCCTGTCAATCTAGAGGCTACTATTATACAATATAAATATACAGAGTAAAAGGGATGTTCTCGATAGGAACTTTTTTTAAGTAAATGTCTAAATCGTAGCTGGGGAAAGCCTTCGTAATGTTCATTCGGACAGACACACCACATCGTAATGGAACGCATTGCCTCGAAAGACATTCAGGAACAGTTGTAGGTCATACTAAAACAGAAACGAGTTGAAAAAATATTTCAAAGACCGAGAAACTACAAAAAACATGCATTATAAGGGACGGGGATGAAGCTAGGGGTGGGTAGTAATTGTCCTGTCAATCTAGAGGCTACTATTATACAATATAAATATACAGAGTAAAAGGGATGTTCTCGATAGGAACTTTTTTTAAGTAAATGTCTAAATCGTAGCTGGGGAAAGCCTTCGTAATGTTCATTCGGACAGACACACACACTTCTTGTTCCAGGAGGCCCCAAATAGTGGAAGGTATTTATTTCTCCTCGAACCATAAGCTTTTGCGGCAGCAAGCTTCCCCTAATGGTTGGATGTGAAAATAATCATCATTATAAATTTCTATGATCTTAATAGGCCACCCCCGATACCTTAATTTTAAATCGTAAATAATACATCCTTCAAGAAAATTCACGAAAAAAGGGGTTAGTTTGTGTAGCGATCGCAGCGCGCAAAAGTCACCGAATGCGAATCGGCTAAACGATGAACTATAGGATTCAGCAATAATCCGTAAGATGGCAGAACTCTATTTAAATTAAATTGCAGTGCACTTGTAAAGGCGTTTCACTCGATTGGTTGACCAATCAGAGAAGTCCCGTAAACAACTCCACTGAAGGAAATTGCAGTGCACTTGTGAAGGCGGTTCACGTGATTGGCTGACCAATCAGAGGAGTCCCGTAAACAACTGCACTGCAATTTAGCAATCGTCGTGAAGTACGTTTGGTTGCCTATCCTATCGGGCGCGATAAAACCCTTATTTTTTTTATTACTTTGCACCCTTAAATTAATTAAAAGGGGTACAGGGCAAAGTAAAGGTTGAAGAAAATTAGTTTAACAAGTTGTATTTTATGGTAATTCGGTAACTAAAATAGCAGAGAGTAAAAGGCATGTTCTCGATAGGAACTTTTTTTAAATAAATGTCTAAATCGTAGCTGGGGAAAGCCTTCGTAATGTTCATTCGGACAGACACACCACATCGTAATGGAACGCATTGCCTCGAAAGACATTCAGGAACAGTTGTAGGTCATACTAAAACAGAAACGAGTTGAAAAAATATTTCAAAGACCGAGAAACTACAAAAAACATGCATTATAAGGGACGGGGATGAAGCTAGGGGTGGGTAGTAATTGTCTTGTCAATCTAGAGGCTACTATTATACAATATAAATATACAGAGTAAAAGGGATGTTCTCGATAGGAACTTTTTTTAAGTAAATGTCTAAATCGTAGCTGGGGAAAGCCTTCGTAATGTTCATTCGGACAGACACACACACTTCTTGTTCCAGGAGGCCCCAAATAGTGGAAGGTATTTATTTCTCCTCGAACCATAAGCTTTTGCGGCAGCAAGCTTCCCCTAATGGTTGGATGTGAAAATAATCATCATTATAAATTTCTATGATCTTAATAGGCCACCCCCGATACCTTAATTTTAAATCGTAAATAATACATCCTTCAAGAAAATTCACGAAAAAAGGGGTTAGTTTGTGTAGCGATCGCAGCGCGCAAAAGCCACCGAATGCGAATCGGCTAAACGATGAACTATAGGATTCAGCAATAATCCGTAAGATGGCAGAACTCTATTTAAATTAAATTGCAGTGCACTTGTGAAGGCGGTTCACGTGATTGGCTGACCAATCAGAGGAGTCCCGTAAACAACTGCACTGCAATTTAGCAATCGTCGTGAAGTACGTTTGGTTGCCTATCCTATCAGGCGCGATAAAACCCTTATTTTTTTTATTACTTTGCACCCTTAAATTAATTAAAAGGGGTACAGGGCAAAGCACAGGTTGAAGAAAATTAGTTTAACAAGTTGTATTTTATGGTAATTCGGTAACTAAAATAGCAGAGAGTAAAAGGCATGTTCTCGATAGGAACTTTTTTTAAATAAATGTCTAAATCGTAGCTGGGGAAAGCCTTCGTAATGTTCATTCGGACAGACACACCACATCGTAATGGAACGCATTGCCTCGAAAGACATTCAGGAACAGTTGTAGGTCATACTAAAACAGAAACGAGTTGAAAAAATATTTCAAAGACCGAGAAACTACAAAAAACATGCATTATAAGGGACGGGGATGAAGCTAGGGGTGGGTAGTAATTGTCTTGTCAATCTAGAGGCTACTATTATACAATATAAATATACAGAGTAAAAGGGATGTTCTCGATAGGAACTTTTTTTAAGTAAATGTCTAAATCGTAGCTGGGGAAAGCCTTCGTAATGTTCATTCGGACAGACACACCACATCGTAATGGAACGCATTGCCTCGAAAGACATTCAGGAACAGTTGTAGGTCATACTAAAACAGAAACGAGTTGAAAAAATATTTCAAAGACCGAGAAACTACAAAAAACATGCATTATAAGGGACGGGGATGAAGCTAGGGGTGGGTAGTAATTGTCTTGTCAATCTAGAGGCTACTATTATACAATATAAATATACAGAGTAAAAGGGATGTTCTCGATAGGAACTTTTTTTAAGTAAATGTCTAAATCGTAGCTGGGGAAAGCCTTCGTAATGTTCATTCGGACAGACACACCACATCGTAATGGAACGCATTGCCTCGAAAGACATTCAGGAACAGTTGTAGGTCATACTAAAACAGAAACGAGTTGAAAAAATATTTCAAAGACCGAGAAACTACAAAAAACATGCATTATAAGGGACGGGGATGAAGCTAGGGGTGGGTAGTAATTGTCCTGTCAATCTAGAGGCTACTATTATACAATATAAATATACAGAGTAAAAGGGATGTTCTCGATAGGAACTTTTTTTAAGTAAATGTCTAAATCGTAGCTGGGGAAAGCCTTCGTAATGTTCATTCGGACAGACACACACACTTCTTGTTCCAGGAGGCCCCAAATAGTGGAAGGTATTTATTTCTCCTCGAACCATAAGCTTTTGCGGCAGCAAGCTTCCCCTAATGGTTGGATGTGAAAATAATCATCATTATAAATTTCTATGATCTTAATAGGCCACCCCCGATACCTTAATTTTAAATCGTAAATAATACATCCTTCAAGAAAATTCACGAAAAAAGGGGTTAGTTTGTGTAGCGATCGCAGCGCGCAAAAGTCACCGAATGCGAATCGGCTAAACGATGAACTATAGGATTCAGCAATAATCCGTAAGATGGCAGAACTCTATTTAAATTAAATTGCAGTGCACTTGTAAAGGCGTTTCACTCGATTGGTTGACCAATCAGAGAAGTCCCGTAAACAACTCCACTGTAGGAAATTGCAGTGCACTTGTGAAGGCGGTTCACGTGATTGGCTGACCAATCAGAGGAGTCCCGTAAACAACTGCACTGCAATTTAGCAATCGTCGTGAAGTACGTTTGGTTGCCTATCCTATCAGGCGCGATAAAACCCTTATTTTTTTTATTACTTTGCACCCTTAAATTAATTAAAAGGGGTACAGGGCAAAGCACAGGTTGAAGAAAATTAGTTTAACAAGTTGTATTTTATGGTAATTCGGTAACTAAAATAGCAGAGAGTAAAAGGCATGTTCTCGATAGGAACTTTTTTTAAATAAATGTCTAAATCGTAGCTGGGGAAAGCCTTCGTAATGTTCATTCGGACAGACACACCACATCGTAATGGAACGCATTGCCTCGAAAGACATTCAGGAACAGTTGTAGGTCATACTAAAACAGAAACGAGTTGAAAAAATATTTCAAAGACCGAGAAACTACAAAAAACATGCATTATAAGGGACGGGGATGAAGCTAGGGGTGGGTAGTAATTGTCCTGTCAATCTAGAGGCTACTATTATACAATATAAATATACAGAGTAAAAGGGATGTTCTCGATAGGAACTTTTTTTAAGTAAATGTCTAAATCGTAGCTGGGGAAAGCCTTCGTAATGTTCATTCGGACAGACACACACACTTCTTGTTCCAGGAGGCCCCAAATAGTGGAAGGTATTTATTTCTCCTCGAACCATAAGCTTTTGCGGCAGCAAGCTTCCCCTAATGGTTGGATGTGAAAATAATCATCATTATAAATTTCTATGATCTTAATAGGCCACCCCCGATACCTTAATTTTAAATCGTAAATAATACATCCTTCAAGAAAATTCACGAAAAAAGGGGTTAGTTTGTGTAGCGATCGCAGCGCGCAAAAGTCACCGAATGCGAATCGGCTAAACGATGAACTATAGGATTCAGCAATAATCCGTAAGATGGCAGAACTCTATTTAAATTAAATTGCAGTGCACTTGTAAAGGCGTTTCACTCGATTGGTTGACCAATCAGAGAAGTCCCGTAAACAACTCCACTGTAGGAAATTGCAGTGCACTTGTGAAGGCGGTTCACGTGATTGGCTGACCAATCAGAGGAGTCCCGTAAACAACTGCACTGCAATTTAGCAATCGTCGTGAAGTACGTTTGGTTGCCTATCCTATCAGGCGCGATAAAACCCTTATTTTTTTTATTACTTTGCACCCTTAAATTAATTAAAAGGGGTACAGGGCAAAGCACAGGTTGAAGAAAATTAGTTTAACAAGTTGTATTTTATGGTAATTCGGTAACTAAAATAGCAGAGAGTAAAAGGCATGTTCTCGATAGGAACTTTTTTTAAATAAATGTCTAAATCGTAGCTGGGGAAAGCCTTCGTAATGTTCATTCGGACAGACACACCACATCGTAATGGAACGCATTGCCTCGAAAGACATTCAGGAACAGTTGTAGGTCATACTAAAACAGAAACGAGTTGAAAAAATATTTCAAAGACCGAGAAACTACAAAAAACATGCATTATAAGGGACGGGGATGAAGCTAGGGGTGGGTAGTAATTGTCCTGTCAATCTAGAGGCTACTATTATACAATATAAATATACAGAGTAAAAGGGATGTTCTCGATAGGAACTTTTTTTAAGTAAATGTCTAAATCGTAGCTGGGGAAAGCCTTCGTAATGTTCATTCGGACAGACACACCACATCGTAATGGAACGCATTGCCTCGAAAGACATTCAGGAACAGTTGTAGGTCATACTAAAACAGAAACGAGTTGAAAAAATATTTCAAAGACCGAGAAACTACAAAAAACATGCATTATAAGGGACGGGGATGAAGCTAGGGGTGGGTAGTAATTGTCCTGTCAATCTAGAGGCTACTATTATACAATATAAATATACAGAGTAAAAGGGATGTTCTCGATAGGAACTTTTTTTAAGTAAATGTCTAAATCGTAGCTGGGGAAAGCCTTCGTAATGTTCATTCGGACAGACACACCACATCGTAATGGAACGCATTGCCTCGAAAGACATTCAGGAACAGTTGTAGGTCATACTAAAACAGAAACGAGTTGAAAAAATATTTCAAAGACCGAGAAACTACAAAAAACATGCATTATAAGGGACGGGGATGAAGCTAGGGGTGGGTAGTAATTGTCTTGTCAATCTAGAGGCTACTATTATACAATATAAATATACAGAGTAAAAGGGATGTTCTCGATAGGAACTTTTTTTAAGTAAATGTCTAAATCGTAGCTGGGGAAAGCCTTCGTAATGTTCATTCGGACAGACACACCACATCGTAATGGAACGCATTGCCTCGAAAGACATTCAGGAACAGTTGTAGGTCATACTAAAACAGAAACGAGTTGAAAAAATATTTCAAAGACCGAGAAACTACAAAAAACATGCATTATAAGGGACGGGGATGAAGCTAGGGGTGGGTAGTAATTGTCCTGTCAATCTAGAGGCTACTATTATACAATATAAATATACAGAGTAAAAGGGATGTTCTCGATAGGAACTTTTTTTAAGTAAATGTCTAAATCGTAGCTGGGGAAAGCCTTCGTAATGTTCATTCGGACAGACACACCACATCGTAATGGAACGCATTGCCTCGAAAGACATTCAGGAACAGTTGTAGGTCATACTAAAACAGAAACGAGTTGAAAAAATATTTCAAAGACCGAGAAACTACAAAAAACATGCATTATAAGGGACGGGGATGAAGCTAGGGGTGGGTAGTAATTGTCCTGTCAATCTAGAGGCTACTATTATACAATATAAATATACAGAGTAAAAGGGATGTTCTCGATAGGAACTTTTTTTAAGTAAATGTCTAAATCGTAGCTGGGGAAAGCCTTCGTAATGTTCATTCGGACAGACACACACACTTCTTGTTCCAGGAGGCCCCAAATAGTGGAAGGTATTTATTTCTCCTCGAACCATAAGCTTTTGCGGCAGCAAGCTTCCCCTAATGGTTGGATGTGAAAATAATCATCATTATAAATTTCTATGATCTTAATAGGCCACCCCCGATACCTTAATTTTAAATCGTAAATAATACATCCTTCAAGAAAATTCACGAAAAAAGGGGTTAGTTTGTGTAGCGATCGCAGCGCGCAAAAGTCACCGAATGCGAATCGGCTAAACGATGAACTATAGGATTCAGCAATAATCCGTAAGATGGCAGAACTCTATTTAAATTAAATTGCAGTGCACTTGTAAAGGCGTTTCACTCGATTGGTTGACCAATCAGAGAAGTCCCGTAAACAACTCCACTGAAGGAAATTGCAGTGCACTTGTGAAGGCGGTTCACGTGATTGGCTGACCAATCAGAGGAGTCCCGTAAACAACTGCACTGCAATTTAGCAATCGTCGTGAAGTACGTTTGGTTGCCTATCCTATCAGGCGCGATAAAACCCTTATTTTTTTTATTACTTTGCACCCTTAAATTAATTAAAAGGGGTACAGGGCAAAGTAAAGGTTGAAGAAAATTAGTTTAACAAGTTGTATTTTATGGTAATTCGGTAACTAAAATAGCAGAGAGTAAAAGGCATGTTCTCGATAGGAACTTTTTTTAAATAAATGTCTAAATCGTAGCTGGGGAAAGCCTTCGTAATGTTCATTCGGACAGACACACCACATCGTAATGGAACGCATTGCCTCGAGACATTCAGGAACAGTTGTAGGTCATACTAAAACAGAAACGAGTTGAAAAAATATTTCAAAGACCGAGAAACTACAAAAAACATGCATTATAAGGGACGGGGATGAAGCTAGGGGTGGGTAGTAATTGTCTTGTCAATCTAGAGGCTACTATTATACAATATAAATATACAGAGTAAAAGGGATGTTCTCGATAGGAACTTTTTTTAAATAAATGTCTAAATCGTAGCTGGGGAAAGCCTTCGTAATGTTCATTCGGACAGACACACACACTTCTTGTTCCAGGAGGCCCCAAATAGTGGAAGGTATTTATTTCTCCTCGAACCATAAGCTTTTGCGGCAGCAAGCTTCCCCTAATGGTTGGATGTGAAAATAATCATCATTATAAATTTCTATGATCTTAATAGGCCACCCCCGATACCTTAATTTTAAATCGTAAATAATACATCCTTCAAGAAAATTCACGAAAAAAGGGGTTAGTTTGTGTAGCGATCGCAGCGCGCAAAAGCCACCGAATGCGAATCGGCTAAACGATGAACTATAGGATTCAGCAATAATCCGTAAGATGGCAGAACTCTATTTAAATTAAATTGCAGTGCACTTGTGAAGGCGGTTCACGTGATTGGCTGACCAATCAGAGGAGTCCCGTAAACAACTGCACTGCAATTTAGCAATCGTCGTGAAGTACGTTTGGTTGCCTATCCTATCAGGCGCGATAAAACCCTTATTTTTTTTATTACTTTGCACCCTTAAATTAATTAAAAGGGGTACAGGGCAAAGCACAGGTTGAAGAAAATTAGTTTAACAAGTTGTATTTTATGGTAATTCGGTAACTAAAATAGCAGAGAGTAAAAGGCATGTTCTCAATAGGAACTTTTTTTAAATAAATGTCTAAATCGTAGCTGGGGAAAGCCTTCGTAATGTTCATTCGGACAGACACACCACATCGTAATGGAACGCATTGCCTCGAAAGACATTCAGGAACAGTTGTAGGTCATACTAAAACAGAAACGAGTTGAAAAAATATTTCAAAGACCGAGAAACTACAAAAAACATGCATTATAAGGGACGGGGATGAAGCTAGGGGTGGGTAGTAATTGTCTTGTCAATCTAGAGGCTACTATTATACAATATAAATATACAGAGTAAAAGGGATGTTCTCGATAGGAACTTTTTTTAAGTAAATGTCTAAATCGTAGCTGGGGAAAGCCTTCGTAATGTTCATTCGGACAGACACACCACATCGTAATGGAACGCATTGCCTCGAAAGACATTCAGGAACAGTTGTAGGTCATACTAAAACAGAAACGAGTTGAAAAAATATTTCAAAGACCGAGAAACTACAAAAAACATGCATTATAAGGGACGGGGATGAAGCTAGGGGTGGGTAGTAATTGTCTTGTCAATCTAGAGGCTACTATTATACAATATAAATATACAGAGTAAAAGGGATGTTCTCGATAGGAACTTTTTTTAAGTAAATGTCTAAATCGTAGCTGGGGAAAGCCTTCGTAATGTTCATTCGGACAGACACACACACTTCTTGTTCCAGGAGGCCCCAAATAGTGGAAGGTATTTATTTCTCCTCGAACCATAAGCTTTTGCGGCAGCAAGCTTCCCCTAATGGTTGGATGTGAAAATAATCATCATTATAAATTTCTATGATCTTAATAGGCCACCCCCGATACCTTAATTTTAAATCGTAAATAATACATCCTTCAAGAAAATTCACGAAAAAAGGGGTTAGTTTGTGTAGCGATCGCAGCGCGCAAAAGTCACCGAATGCGAATCGGCTAAACGATGAACTATAGGATTCAGCAATAATCCGTAAGATGGCAGAACTCTATTTAAATTAAATTGCAGTGCACTTGTAAAGGCGTTTCACTCGATTGGTTGACCAATCAGAGAAGTCCCGTAAACAACTCCACTGTAGGAAATTGCAGTGCACTTGTGAAGGCGGTTCACGTGATTGGCTGACCAATCAGAGGAGTCCCGTAAACAACTGCACTGCAATTTAGCAATCGTCGTGAAGTACGTTTGGTTGCCTATCCTATCAGGCGCGATAAAACCCTTATTTTTTTTATTACTTTGCACCCTTAAATTAATTAAAAGGGGTACAGGGCAAAGCACAGGTTGAAGAAAATTAGTTTAACAAGTTGTATTTTATGGTAATTCGGTAACTAAAATAGCAGAGAGTAAAAGGCATGTTCTCGATAGGAACTTTTTTTAAATAAATGTCTAAATCGTAGCTGGGGAAAGCCTTCGTAATGTTCATTCGGACAGACACACCACATCGTAATGGAACGCATTGCCTCGAAAGACATTCAGGAACAGTTGTAGGTCATACTAAAACAGAAACGAGTTGAAAAAATATTTCAAAGACCGAGAAACTACAAAAAACATGCATTATAAGGGACGGGGATGAAGCTAGGGGTGGGTAGTAATTGTCCTGTCAATCTAGAGGCTACTATTATACAATATAAATATACAGAGTAAAAGGGATGTTCTCGATAGGAACTTTTTTTAAGTAAATGTCTAAATAGTAGCTGGGGAAAGCCTTCGTAATGTTCATTCGGACAGACACACACACTTCTTGTTCCAGGAGGCCCCAAATAGTGGAAGGTATTTATTTCTCCTCGAACCATAAGCTTTTGCGGCAGCAAGCTTCCCCTAATGGTTGGATGTGAAAATAATCATCATTATAAATTTCTATGATCTTAATAGGCCACCCCCGATACCTTAATTTTAAATCGTAAATAATACATCCTTCAAGAAAATTCACGAAAAAAGGGGTTAGTTTGTGTAGCGATCGCAGCGCGCAAAAGCCACCGAATGCGAATCGGCTAAACGATGAACTATAGGATTCAGCAATAATCCGTAAGATGGCAGAACTCTATTTAAATTAAATTGCAGTGCACTTGTAAAGGCGTTTCACTCGATTGGTTGACCAATCAGAGAAGTCCCGTAAACAACTCCACTGTAGGAAATTGCAGTGCACTTGTGAAGGCGGTTCACGTGATTGGCTGACCAATCAGAGGAGTCCCGTAAACAACTGCACTGCAATTTAGCAATCGTCGTGAAGTACGTTTGGTTGCCTATCCTATCAGGCGCGATAAAACCCTTATTTTTTTTATTACTTTGCACCCTTAAATTAATTAAAAGGGGTACAGGGCAAAGCACAGGTTGAAGAAAATTAGTTTAACAAGTTGTATTTTATGGTAATTCGGTAACTAAAATAGCAGAGAGTAAAAGGCATGTTCTCGATAGGAACTTTTTTTAAGTAAATGTCTAAATCGTAGCTGGTGAAAGCCTTCGTAATGTTCATTCGGACAGACACACCACATCGTAATGGAACGCATTGCCTCGAAAGACATTCAGGAACAGTTGTAGGTCATACTAAAACAGAAACGAGTTGAAAAAATATTTCAAAGACCGAGAAACGACAAAAAACATGCATTATAAGGGACGGGGATGAAGCTAGGGGTGAGTAGTAATTGTCTTGTCAATCTAGAGGCTACTATTATACAATATAAATATACAGAGTAAAAGGGATGTTCTCGATAGGAACTTTTTTTAAGTAAATGTCTAAATCGTAGCTGGGGAAAGCCTTCGTAATGTTCATTCGGACAGACACACCACATCGTAATGGAACGCATTGCCTCGAAAGACATTCAGGAACAGTTGTAGGTCATACTAAAACAGAAACGAGTTGAAAAAATATTTCAAAGACCGAGAAACTACAAAAAACATGCATTATAAGGGACGGGGATGAAGCTAGGGGTGGGTAGTATTGTCTTGTCAATCTAGAGGCTACTATTATACAATATAAATATACAGAGTAAAAGGGATGTTCTCGATAGGAACTTTTTTTAAGTAAATGTCTAAATCGTAGCTGGGGAAAGCCTTCGTAATGTTCATTCGGACAGACACACACACTTCTTGTTCCAGGAGGCCCCAAATAGTGGAAGGTATTTATTTCTCCTCGAACCATAAGCTTTTGCGGCAGCAAGCTTCCCCTAATGGTTGGATGTGAAAATAATCATCATTATAAATTTCTATGATCTTAATAGGCCACCCCCGATACCTTAATTTTAAATCGTAAATAATACATCCTTCAAGAAAATTCACGAAAAAAGGGGTTAGTTTGTGTAGCGATCGCAGCGCGCAAAAGTCACCGAATGCGAATCGGCTAAACGATGAACTATAGGATTCAGCAATAATCCGTAAGATGGCAGAACTCTATTTAAATTAAATTGCAGTGCACTTGTAAAGGCGTTTCACTCGATTGGTTGACCAATCAGAGAAGTCCCGTAAACAACTCCACTGAAGGAAATTGCAGTGCACTTGTGAAGGCGGTTCACGTGATTGGCTGACCAATCAGAGGAGTCCCGTAAACAACTGCACTGCAATTTAGCAATCGTCGTGAAGTACGTTTGGTTGCCTATCCTATCAGGCGCGATAAAACCCTTATTTTTTTATTACTTTGCACCCTTAAATTAATTAAAAGGGGTACAGGGCAAAGCACAGGTTGAAGAAAATTAGTTTAACAAGTTGTATTTTATGATAATTCGGTAACTAAAATAGCAGAGAGTAAAAGGCATGTTCTCGATAGGAACTTTTTTTAAATAAATGTCTAAATCGTAGCTGGGGAAAGCCTTCGTAATGTTCATTCGGACAGACACACCACATCGTAATGGAACGCATTGCCTCGAAAGACATTCAGGAACAGTTGTAGGTCATACTAAAACAGAAACGAGTTGAAAAAATATTTCAAAGACCGAGAAACTACAAAAAACATGCATTATAAGGGACGGGGATGAAGCTAGGGGTGGGTAGTAATTGTCTTGTCAATCTAGAGGCTACTATTATACAATATAAATATACAGAGTAAAAGGGATGTTCTCGATAGGAACTTTTTTTAAGTAAATGTCTAAATCGTAGCTGGTGAAAGCCTTCGTAATGTTCATTCGGACAGACACACCACATCGTAATGGAACGCATTGCCTCGAAAGACATTCAGGAACAGTTGTAGGTCATACTAAAACAGAAACGAGTTGAAAAAATATTTCAAAGACCGAGAAACTACAAAAAACATGCATTATAAGGGACGGGGATGAAGCTAGGGGTGGGTAGTAATTGTCTTGTCAATCTAGAGGCTACTATTATACAATATAAATATACAGAGTAAAAGGGATGTTCTCGATAGGAACTTTTTTTAAGTAAATGTCTAAATCGTAGCTGGGGAAAGCCTTCGTAATGTTCATTCGGACAGACACACCACATCGTAATGGAACGCATTGCCTCGAAAGACATTCAGGAACAGTTGTAGGTCATACTAAAACAGAAACGAGTTGAAAAAATATTTCAAAGACCGAGAAACTACAAAAAACATGCATTATAAGGGACGGGGATGAAGCTAGGGGTGGGTAGTAATTGTCTTGTCAATCTAGAGGCTACTATTATACAATATAAATATACAGAGTAAAAGGGATGTTCTCGATAGGAACTTTTTTTAAGTAAATGTCTAAATCGTAGCTGGGGAAAGCCTTCGTAATGTTCATTCGGACAGACACACACACTTCTTGTTCCAGGAGGCCCCAAATAGTGGAAGGTATTTATTTCTCCTCGAACCATAAGCTTTTGCGGCAGCAAGCTTCCCCTAATGGTTGGATGTGAAAATAATCATCATTATAAATTTCTATGATCTTAATAGGCCACCCCCGATACCTTAATTTTAAATCGTAAATAATACATCCTTCAAGAAAATTCACGAAAAAAGGGGTTAGTTTGTGTAGCGATCGCAGCGCGCAAAAGTCACCGAATGCGAATCGGCTAAACGATGAACTATAGGATTCAGCAATAATCCGTAAGATGGCAGAACTCTATTTAAATTAAATTGCAGTGCACTTGTAAAGGCGTTTCACTCGATTGGTTGACCAATCAGAGAAGTCCCGTAAACAACTCCACTGTAGGAAATTGCAGTGCACTTGTGAAGGCGGTTCACGTGATTGGCTGACCAATCAGAGGAGTCCCGTAAACAACTGCACTGCAATTTAGCAATCGTCGTGAAGTACGTTTGGTTGCCTATCCTATCAGGCGCGATAAAACCCTTATTTTTTTTATTACTTTGCACCCTTAAATTAATTAAACGGGGTACAGGGCAAAGCACAGGTTGAAGAAAATTAGTTTAGCAAGTTGTATTTTATGGTAATTCGGTAACTAAAATAGCAGAGAGTAAAAGGCATGTTCTCGATAGGAACTTTTTTTAAATAAATGTCTAAATCGTAGCTGGGGAAAGCCTTCGTAATGTTCATTCGGACAGACACACCACATCGTAATGGAACGCATTGCCTCGAAAGACATTCAGGAACAGTTGTAGGTCATACTAAAACAGAAACGAGTTGAAAAAATATTTCAAAGACCGAGAAACTACAAAAAACATGCATTATAAGGGACGGGGATGAAGCTAGGGGTGGGTAGTAATTGTCTTGTCAATCTAGAGGCTACTATTATACAATATAAATATACAGAGTAAAAGGGATGTTCTCGATAGGAACTTTTTTTAAGTAAATGTCTAAATCGTAGCTGGGGAAAGCCTTCGTAATGTTCATTCGGACAGACACACCACATCGTAATGGAACGCATTGCCTCGAAAGACATTCAGGAACAGTTGTAGGTCATACTAAAACAGAAACGAGTTGAAAAAATATTTCAAAGACCGAGAAACTACAAAAAACATGCATTATAAGGGACGGGGATGAAGCTAGGGGGGGTAGTAATTGTCTTGTCAATCTAGAGGCTACTATTATACAATATAAATATACAGAGTAAAAGGGATGTTCTCGATAGGAACTTTTTTTAAGTAAATGTCTAAATCGTAGCTGGGGAAAGCCTTCGTAATGTTCATTCGGACAGACACACACACTTCTTGTTCCAGGAGGCCCCAAATAGTGGAAGGTATTTATTTCTCCTCGAACCATAAGCTTTTGCGGCAGCAAGCTTCCCCTAATGGTTGGATGTGAAAATAATCATCATTATAAATTTCTATGATCTTAATAGGCCACCCCCGATACCTTAATTTTAAATCGTAAATAATACATCCTTCAAGAAAATTCACGAAAAAAGGGGTTAGTTTGTGTAGCGATCGCAGCGCGCAAAAGTCACCGAATGCGAATCGGCTAAACGATGAACTATAGGATTCAGCAATAATCCGTAAGATGGCAGAACTCTATTTAAATTAAATTGCAGTGCACTTGTAAAGGCGTTTCACTCGATTGGTTGACCAATCAGAGAAGTCCCGTAAACAACTCCACTGAAGGAAATTGCAGTGCACTTGTGAAGGCGGTTCACGTGATTGGCTGACCAATCAGAGGAGTCCCGTAAACAACTGCACTGCAATTTAGCAATCGTCGTGAAGTACGTTTGGTTGCCTATCCTATCAGGCGCGATAAAACCCTTACTTTTTGTATTACTTTGCACCCTTAAATTAATTAAAAGGGGTACAGGGCAAAGTAAAGGTTGAAGAAAATTAGTTTAACAAGTTGTATTTTATGGTAATTCGGTAACTAAAATAGCAGAGAGTAAAAGGCATGTTCTCGATAGGAACTTTTTTTAAATAAATGTCTAAATCGTAGCTGGGGAAAGCCTTCGTAATGTTCATTCGGACAGACACACCACATCGTAATGGAACGCATTGCCTCGAAAGACATTCAGGAACAGTTGTAGGTCATACTAAAACAGAAACGAGTTGAAAAAATATTTCAAAGACCGAGAAACTACAAAAAACATGCATTATAAGGGACGGGGATGAAGCTAGGGGTGGGTAGTAATTGTCCTGTCAATCTAGAGGCTACTATTATACAATATAAATATACAGAGTAAAAGGGATGTTCTCGATAGGAACTTTTTTTAAGTAAATGTCTAAATCGTAGCTGGGGAAAGCCTTCGTAATGTTCATTCGGACAGACACACCACATCGTAATGGAACGCATTGCCTCGAAAGACATTCAGGAACAGTTGTAGGTCATACTAAAACAGAAACGAGTTGAAAAAATATTTCAAAGACCGAGAAACTACAAAAAACATGCATTATAAGGGACGGGGATGAAGCTAGGGGTGGGTAGTAATTGTCCTGTCAATCTAGAGGCTACTATTATACAATATAAATATACAGAGTAAAAGGGATGTTCTCGATAGGAACTTTTTTTAAGTAAATGTCTAAATCGTAGCTGGGGAAAGCCTTCGTAATGTTCATTCGGACAGACACACCACATCGTAATGGAACGCATTGCCTCAAAAGACATTCAGGAACAGTTGTAGGTCATACTAAAACAGAAACGAGTTGAAAAAATATTTCAAAGACCGAGAAACTACAAAAAACATGCATTATAAGGGACGGGGATGAAGCTAGGGGTGGGTAGTAATTGTCCTGTCAATCTAGAGGCTACTATTATACAATATAAATATACAGAGTAAAAGGGATGTTCTCGATAGGAACTTTTTTTAAGTAAATGTCTAAATCGTAGCTGGGGAAAGCCTTCGTAATGTTCATTCGGACAGACACACCACATAGTAATGGAACGCATTGCCTCGAAAGACATTCAGGAACAGTTGTAGGTCATACTAAAACAGAAACGAGTTGAAAAAATATTTCAAAGACCGAGAAACTACAAAAAACATGCATTATAAGGGACGGGGATGAAGCTAGGGGTGGGTAGTAATTGTCCTGTCAATCTAGAGGCTACTATTATACAATATAAATATACAGAGTAAAAGGGATGTTCTCGATAGGAACTTTTTTTAAGTAAATGTCTAAATCGTAGCTGGGGAAAGCCTTCGTAATGTTCATTCGGACAGACACACACACTTCTTGTTCCAGGAGGCCCCAAATAGTGGAAGGTATTTATTTCTCCTCGAACCATAAGCTTTTGCGGCAGCAAGCTTCCCCTAATGGTTGGATGTGAAAATAATCATCATTATAAATTTCTATGATCTTAATAGGCCACCCCCGATACCTTAATTTTAAATCGTAAATAATACATCCTTCAAGAAAATTCACGAAAAAAGGGGTTAGTTTGTGTAGCGATCGCAGCGCGCAAAAGTCACCGAATGCGAATCGGCTAAACGATGAACTATAGGATTCAGCAATAATCCGTAAGATGGCAGAACTCTATTTAAATTAAATTGCAGTGCACTTGTAAAGGCGTTTCACTCGATTGGTTGACCAATCAGAGAAGTCCCGTAAACAACTCCACTGTAGGAAATTGCAGTGCACTTGTGAAGGCGGTTCACGTGATTGGCTGACCAATCAGAGGAGTCCCGTAAACAACTGCACTGCAATTTAGCAATCGTCGTGAAGTACGTTTGGTTGCCTAACCTATCAGGCGCGATAAAACCCTTATTTTTTTTATTACGTTGCACCCTTAAATTAATTAAAAGGGGTACAGGGCAAAGCACAGGTTGAAGAAAATTAGTTTAACAAGTTGTATTTTATGGTAATTCGGTAGCTAAAATAGCAGAGAGTAAAAGGCATGTTCTCGATAGGAACTTTTTTTAAATAAATGTCTAAATCGTAGCTGGGGAAAGCCTTCGTAATGTTCATTCGGACAGACACACCACATCGTAATGGAACGCATTGCCTCGAAAGACATTCAGGAACAGTTGTAGGTCATACTAAAACAGAAACGAGTTGAAAAAATATTTCAAAGACCGAGAAACTACAAAAAACATGCATTATAAGGGACGGGGATGAAGCTAGGGGTGGGTAGTAATTGTCCTGTCAATCTAGAGGCTACTATTATACAATATAAATATACAGAGTAAAAGGGATGTTCTCGATAGGAACTTTTTTTAAGTAAATGTCTAAATCGTAGCTGGGGAAAGCCTTCGTAATGTTCATTCGGACAGACACACACACTTCTTGTTCCAGGAGGCCCCAAATAGTGGAAGGTATTTATTTCTCCTCGAACCATAAGCTTTTGCGGCAGCAAGCTTCCCCTAATGGTTGGATGTGAAAATAATCATCATTATAAATTTCTATGATCTTAATAGGCCACCCCCGATACCTTAATTTTAAATCGTAAATAATACATCCTTCAAGAAAATTCACGAAAAAAGGGGTTAGTTTGTGTAGCGATCGCAGCGCGCAAAAGCCACCGAATGCGAATCGGCTAAACGATGAACTATAGGATTCAGCAATAATCCGTAAGATGGCAGAACTCTATTTAAATTAAATTGCAGTGCACTTGTAAAGGCGTTTCACTCGATTGGTTGACCAATCAGAGAAGTCCCGTAAACAACTCCACTGTAGGAAATTGCAGTGCACTTGTGAAGGCGGTTCACGTGATTGGCTGACCAATCAGAGGAGTCCCGTAAACAACTGCACTGCAATTTAGCAATCGTCGTGAAGTACGTTTGGTTGCCTATCCTATCAGGCGCGATAAAACCCTTATTTTTTTTATTACTTTGCACCCTTAAATTAATTAAACGGGGTACAGGGCAAAGCACAGGTTGAAGAAAATTAGTTTAGCAAGTTGTATTTTATGGTAATTCGGTAACTAAAATAGCAGAGAGTAAAAGGCATGTTCTCGATAGGAACTTTTTTTAAATAAATGTCTAAATCGTAGCTGGGGAAAGCCTTCGTAATGTTCATTCGGACAGACACACCACATCGTAATGGAACGCATTGCCTCGAAAGACATTCAGGAACAGTTGTAGGTCATACTAAAACAGAAACGAGTTGAAAAAATATTTCAAAGACCGAGAAACTACAAAAAACATGCATTATAAGGGACGGGGATGAAGCTAGGGGTGGGTAGTAATTGTCCTGTCAATCTAGAGGCTACTATTATACAATATAAATATACAGAGTAAAAGGGATGTTCTCGATAGGAACTTTTTTTAAGTAAATGTCTAAATCGTAGCTGGGGAAAGCCTTCGTAATGTTCATTCGGACAGACACACCACATCGTAATGGAACGCATTGCCTCGAAAGACATTCAGGAACAGTTGTAGGTCATACTAAAACAGAAACGAGTTGAAAAAATATTTCAAAGACCGAGAAACTACAAAAAACATGCATTATAAGGGACGGGGATGAAGCTAGGGGTGGGTAGTAATTGTCCTGTCAATCTAGAGGCTACTATTATACAATATAAATATACAGAGTAAAAGGGATGTTCTCGATAGGAACTTTTTTTAAGTAAATGTCTAAATCGTAGCTGGGGAAAGCCTTCGTAATGTTCATTCGGACAGACACACACACTTCTTGTTCCAGGAGGCCCCAAATAGTGGAAGGTATTTATTTCTCCTCGAACCATAAGCTTTTGCGGCAGCAAGCTTCCCCTAATGGTTGGATGTGAAAATAATCATCATTATAAATTTCTATGATCTTAATAGGCCACCCCCGATACCTTAATTTTAAATCGTAAATAATACATCCTTCAAGAAAATTCACGAAAAAAGGGGTTAGTTTGTGTAGCGATCGCAGCGCGCAAAAGTCACCGAATGCGAATCGGCTAAACGATGAACTATAGGATTCAGCAATAATCCGTAAGATGGCAGAACTCTATTTAAATTAAATTGCAGTGCACTTGTAAAGGCGTTTCACTCGATTGGTTGACCAATCAGAGAAGTCCCGTAAACAACTCCACTGTAGGAAATTGCAGTGCACTTGTGAAGGCGGTTCACGTGATTGGCTGACCAATCAGAGGAGTCCCGTAAACAACTGCACTGCAATTTAGCAATCGTCGTGAAGTACGTTTGGTTGCCTAACCTATCAGGCGCGATAAAACCCTTATTTTTTTTATTACGTTGCACCCTTAAATTAATTAAAAGGGGTACAGGGCAAAGCACAGGTTGAAGAAAATTAGTTTAACAAGTTGTATTTTATGGTAATTCGGTAACTAAAATAGCAGAGAGTAAAAGGCATGTTCTCGATAGGAACTTTTTTTAAATAAATGTCTAAATCGTAGCTGGGGAAAGCCTTCGTAATGTTCATTCGGACAGACACACCACATCGTAATGGAACGCATTGCCTCGAAAGACATTCAGGAACAGTTGTAGGTCATACTAAAACAGAAACGAGTTGAAAAAATATTTCAAAGACCGAGAAACTACAAAAAACATGCATTATAAGGGACGGGGATGAAGCTAGGGGTGGGTAGTAATTGTCCTGTCAATCTAGAGGCTACTATTATACAATATAAATATACAGAGTAAAAGGGATGTTCTCGATAGGAACTTTTTTTAAGTAAATGTCTAAATCGTAGCTGGGGAAAGCCTTCGTAATGTTCATTCGGACAGACACACACACTTCTTGTTCCAGGAGGCCCCAAATAGTGGAAGGTATTTATTTCTCCTCGAACCATAAGCTTTTGCGGCAGCAAGCTTCCCCTAATGGTTGGATGTGAAAATAATCATCATTATAAATTTCTATGATCTTAATAGGCCACCCCCGATACCTTAATTTTAAATCGTAAATAATACATCCTTCAAGAAAATTCACGAAAAAAGGGGTTAGTTTGTGTAGCGATCGCAGCGCGCAAAAGCCACCGAATGCGAATCGGCTAAACGATGAACTATAGGATTCAGCAATAATCCGTAAGATGGCAGAACTCTATTTAAATTAAATTGCAGTGCACTTGTAAAGGCGTTTCACTCGATTGGTTGACCAATCAGAGAAGTCCCGTAAACAACTCCACTGTAGGAAATTGCAGTGCACTTGTGAAGGCGGTTCACGTGATTGGCTGACCAATCAGAGGAGTCCCGTAAACAACTGCACTGCAATTTAGCAATCGTCGTGAAGTACGTTTGGTTGCCTATCCTATCAGGCGCGATAAAACCCTTATTTTTTTTATTACTTTGCACCCTTAAATTAATTAAACGGGGTACAGGGCAAAGCACAGGTTGAAGAAAATTAGTTTAGCAAGTTGTATTTTATGGTAATTCGGTAACTAAAATAGCAGAGAGTAAAAGGCATGTTCTCGATAGGAACTTTTTTTAAATAAATGTCTAAATCGTAGCTGGGGAAAGCCTTCGTAATGTTCATTCGGACAGACACACCACATCGTAATGGAACGCATTGCCTCGAAAGACATTCAGGAACAGTTGTAGGTCATACTAAAACAGAAACGAGTTGAAAAAATATTTCAAAGACCGAGAAACTACAAAAAACATGCATTATAAGGGACGGGGATGAAGCTAGGGGTGGGTAGTAATTGTCCTGTCAATCTAGAGGCTACTATTATACAATATAAATATACAGAGTAAAAGGGATG
Organism: Hemicrepidius hirtus; assembly: GCA_963082805.1. Lineage (NCBI taxonomy): Eukaryota > Metazoa > Arthropoda > Insecta > Coleoptera > Elateridae > Hemicrepidius > Hemicrepidius hirtus. Next base: position 32,223,988 of record OY720165.1, read on the forward strand.
TTCTCGATAGGAACTTTTTTTAAGTAAATGTCTAAATCGTAGCTGGGGAAAGCCTTCGTAATGTTCATTCGGACAGACACACCACATCGTAATGGAACGCATTGCCTCGAAAGACATTCAGGAACAGTTGTAGGTCATACTAAAACAGAAACGAGTTGAAAAAATATTTCAAAGACCGAGAAACTACAAAAAACATGCATTATAAGGGACGGGGATGAAGCTAGGGGTGGGTAGTAATTGTCTTGTCAATCTAGAGGCTACTATTATACAATATAAATATACAGAGTAAAAGGGATGTTCTCGATAGGAACTTTTTTTAAGTAAATGTCTAAATCGTAGCTGGGGAAAGCCTTCGTAATGTTCATTCGGACAGACACACCACATCGTAATGGAACGCATTGCCTCGAAAGACATTCAGGAACAGTTGTAGGTCATACTAAAACAGAAACGAGTTGAAAAAATATTTCAAAGACCGAGAAACTACAAAAAACATGCATTATAAGGGACGGGGATGAAGCTAGGGGTGGGTAGTAATTGTCCTGTCAATCTAGAGGCTACTATTATACAATATAAATATACAGAGTAAAAGGGATGTTCTCGATAGGAACTTTTTTTAAGTAAATGTCTAAATCGTAGCTGGGGAAAGCCTTCGTAATGTTCATTCGGACAGACACACCACATCGTAATGGAACGCATTGCCTCGAAAGACATTCAGGAACAGTTGTAGGTCATACTAAAACAGAAACGAGTTGAAAAAATATTTCAAAGACCGAGAAACTACAAAAAACATGCATTATAAGGGACGGGGATGAAGCTAGGGGTGGGTAGTAATTGTCCTGTCAATCTAGAGGCTACTATTATACAATATAAATATACAGAGTAAAAGGGATGTTCTCGATAGGAACTTTTTTTAAGTAAATGTCTAAATCGTAGCTGGGGAAAGCCTTCGTAATGTTCATTCGGACAGACACACACACTTCTTGTTCCAGGAGGCCCCAAATAGTGGAAGGTATTTATTTCTCCTCGAACCATAAGCTTTTGCGGCAGCAAGCTTCCCCTAATGGTTGGATGTGAAAATAATCATCATTATAAATTTCTATGATCTTAATAGGCCACCCCCGATACCTTAATTTTAAATCGTAAATAATACATCCTTCAAGAAAATTCACGAAAAAAGGGGTTAGTTTGTGTAGCGATCGCAGCGCGCAAAAGCCACCGAATGCGAATCGGCTAAACGATGAACTATAGGATTCAGCAATAATCCGTAAGATGGCAGAACTCTATTTAAATTAAATTGCAGTGCACTTGTGAAGGCGGTTCACGTGATTGGCTGACCAATCAGAGGAGTCCCGTAAACAACTGCACTGCAATTTAGCAATCGTCGTGAAGTACGTTTGGTTGCCTATCCTATCAGGCGCGATAAAACCCTTATTTTTTTTATTACTTTGCACCCTTAAATTAATTAAAAGGGGTACAGGGCAAAGCACAGGTTGAAGAAAATTAGTTTAACAAGTTGTATTTTATGGTAATTCGGTAACTAAAATAGCAGAGAGTAAAAGGCATGTTCTCAATAGGAACTTTTTTTAAATAAATGTCTAAATCGTAGCTGGGGAAAGCCTTCGTAATGTTCATTCGGACAGACACACCACATCGTAATGGAACGCATTGCCTCGAAAGACATTCAGGAACAGTTGTAGGTCATACTAAAACAGAAACGAGTTGAAAAAATATTTCAAAGACCGAGAAACTACAAAAAACATGCATTATAAGGGACGGGGATGAAGCTAGGGGTGGGTAGTAATTGTCTTGTCAATCTAGAGGCTACTATTATACAATATAAATATACAGAGTAAAAGGGATGTTCTCGATAGGAACTTTTTTTAAGTAAATGTCTAAATCGTAGCTGGGGAAAGCCTTCGTAATGTTCATTCGGACAGACACACCACATCGTAATGGAACGCATTGCCTCGAAAGACATTCAGGAACAGTTGTAGGTCATACTAAAACAGAAACGAGTTGAAAAAATATTTCAAAGACCGAGAAACTACAAAAAACATGCATTATAAGGGACGGGGATGAAGCTAGGGGTGGGTAGTAATTGTCTTGTCAATCTAGAGGCTACTATTATACAATATAAATATACAGAGTAAAAGGGATGTTCTCGATAGGAACTTTTTTTAAGTAAATGTCTAAATCGTAGCTGGGGAAAGCCTTCGTAATGTTCATTCGGACAGACACACACACTTCTTGTTCCAGGAGGCCCCAAATAGTGGAAGGTATTTATTTCTCCTCGAACCATAAGCTTTTGCGGCAGCAAGCTTCCCCTAATGGTTGGATGTGAAAATAATCATCATTATAAATTTCTATGATCTTAATAGGCCACCCCCGATACCTTAATTTTAAATCGTAAATAATACATCCTTCAAGAAAATTCACGAAAAAAGGGGTTAGTTTGTGTAGCGATCGCAGCGCGCAAAAGTCACCGAATGCGAATCGGCTAAACGATGAACTATAGGATTCAGCAATAATCCGTAAGATGGCAGAACTCTATTTAAATTAAATTGCAGTGCACTTGTAAAGGCGTTTCACTCGATTGGTTGACCAATCAGAGAAGTCCCGTAAACAACTCCACTGTAGGAAATTGCAGTGCACTTGTGAAGGCGGTTCACGTGATTGGCTGACCAATCAGAGGAGTCCCGTAAACAACTGCACTGCAATTTAGCAATCGTCGTGAAGTACGTTTGGTTGCCTATCCTATCAGGCGCGATAAAACCCTTATTTTTTTTATTACTTTGCACCCTTAAATTAATTAAAAGGGGTACAGGGCAAAGCACAGGTTGAAGAAAATTAGTTTAACAAGTTGTATTTTATGGTAATTCGGTAACTAAAATAGCAGAGAGTAAAAGGCATGTTCTCGATAGGAACTTTTTTTAAATAAATGTCTAAATCGTAGCTGGGGAAAGCCTTCGTAATGTTCATTCGGACAGACACACCACATCGTAATGGAACGCGTTGCCTCGAAAGACATTCAGGAACAGTTGTAGGTCATACTAAAACAGAAACGAGTTGAAAAAATATTTCAAAGACCGAGAAACTACAAAAAACATGCATTATAAGGGACGGGGATGAAGCTAGGGGTGGGTAGTAATTGTCCTGTCAATCTAGAGGCTACTATTATACAATATAAATATACAGAGTAAAAGGGATGTTCTCGATAGGAACTTTTTTTAAGTAAATGTCTAAATCGTAGCTGGGGAAAGCCTTCGTAATGTTCATTCGGACAGACACACACACTTCTTGTTCCAGGAGGCCCCAAATAGTGGAAGGTATTTATTTCTCCTCGAACCATAAGCTTTTGCGGCAGCAAGCTTCCCCTAATGGTTGGATGTGAATATAATCATCATTATAAATTTCTATGATCTTAATAGGCCACCCCCGATACCTTAATTTTAAATCGTAAATAATACATCCTTCAAGAAAATTCACGAAAAAAGGGGTTAGTTTGTGTAGCGATCGCAGCGCGCAAAAGCCACCGAATGCGAATCGGCTAAACGATGAACTATAGGATTCAGCAATAATCCGTAAGATGGCAGAACTCTATTTAAATTAAATTGCAGTGCACTTGTAAAGGCGTTTCACTCGATTGGTTGACCAATCAGAGAAGTCCCGTAAACAACTCCACTGTAGGAAATTGCAGTGCACTTGTGAAGGCGGTTCACGTGATTGGCTGACCAATCAGAGGAGTCCCGTAAACAACTGCACTGCAATTTAGCAATCGTCGTGAAGTACGTTTGGTTGCCTATCCTATCAGGCGCGATAAAACCCTTATTTTTTTTATTACTTTGCACCCTTAAATTAATTAAAAGGGGTACAGGGCAAAGCACAGGTTGAAGAAAATTAGTTTAACAAGTTGTATTTTATGGTAATTCGGTAACTAAAATAGCAGAGAGTAAAAGGCATGTTCTCGATAGGAACTTTTTTTAAGTAAATGTCTAAATCGTAGCTGGTGAAAGCCTTCGTAATGTTCATTCGGACAGACACACCACATCGTAATGGAACGCATTGCCTCGAAAGACATTCAGGAACAGTTGTAGGTCATACTAAAACAGAAACGAGTTGAAAAAATATTTCAAAGACCGAGAAACGACAAAAAACATGCATTATAAGGGACGGGGATGAAGCTAGGGGTGAGTAGTAATTGTCTTGTCAATCTAGAGGCTACTATTATACAATATAAATATACAGAGTAAAAGGGATGTTCTCGATAGGAACTTTTTTTAAGTAAATGTCTAAATCGTAGCTGGGGAAAGCCTTCGTAATGTTCATTCGGACAGACACACCACATCGTAATGGAACGCATTGCCTCGAAAGACATTCAGGAACAGTTGTAGGTCATACTAAAACAGAAACGAGTTGAAAAAATATTTCAAAGACCGAGAAACTACAAAAAACATGCATTATAAGGGACGGGGATGAAGCTAGGGGTGGGTAGTAATTGTCTTGTCAATCTAGAGGCTACTATTATACAATATAAATATACAGAGTAAAAGGGATGTTCTCGATAGGAACTTTTTTTAAGTAAATGTCTAAATCGTAGCTGGGGAAAGCCTTCGTAATGTTCATTCGGACAGACACACCACATCGTAATGGAACGCATTGCCTCGAAAGACATTCAGGAACAGTTGTAGGTCATACTAAAACAGAAACGAGTTGAAAAAATATTTCAAAGACCGAGAAACTACAAAAAACATGCATTATAAGGGACGGGGATGAAGCTAGGGGTGGGTAGTATTGTCTTGTCAATCTAGAGGCTACTATTATACAATATAAATATACAGAGTAAAAGGGATGTTCTCGATAGGAACTTTTTTTAAGTAAATGTCTAAATCGTAGCTGGGGAAAGCCTTCGTAATGTTCATTCGGACAGACACACACACTTCTTGTTCCAGGAGGCCCCAAATAGTGGAAGGTATTTATTTCTCCTCGAACCATAAGCTTTTGCGGCAGCAAGCTTCCCCTAATGGTTGGATGTGAAAATAATCATCATTATAAATTTCTATGATCTTAATAGGCCACCCCCGATACCTTAATTTTAAATCGTAAATAATACATCCTTCAAGAAAATTCACGAAAAAAGGGGTTAGTTTGTGTAGCGATCGCAGCGCGCAAAAGTCACCGAATGCGAATCGGCTAAACGATGAACTATAGGATTCAGCAATAATCCGTAAGATGGCAGAACTCTATTTAAATTAAATTGCAGTGCACTTGTAAAGGCGTTTCACTCGATTGGTTGACCAATCAGAGAAGTCCCGTAAACAACTCCACTGTAGGAAATTGCAGTGCACTTGTGAAGGCGGTTCACGTGATTGGCTGACCAATCAGAGGAGTCCCGTAAACAACTGCACTGCAATTTAGCAATCGTCGTGAAGTACGTTTGGTTGCCTATCCTATCAGGCGCGATAAAACCCTTATTTTTTTTATTACTTTGCACCCTTAAATTAATTAAAAGGGGTACAGGGCAAAGCACAGGTTGAAGAAAATTAGTTTAACAAGTTGTATTTTATGGTAATTCGGTAACTAAAATAGCAGAGAGTAAAAGGCATGTTCTCGATAGGAACTTTTTTTAAATAAATGTCTAAATCGTAGCTGGGGAAAGCCTTCGTAATGTTCATTCGGACAGACACACCACATCGTAATGGAACGCATTGCCTCGAAAGACATTCAGGAACAGTTGTAGGTCATACTAAAACAGAAACGAGTTGAAAAAATATTTCAAAGACCGAGAAACTACAAAAAACATGCATTATAAGGGACGGGGATGAAGCTAGGGGTGGGTAGTAATTGTCTTGTCAATCTAGAGGCTACTATTATACAATATAAATATACAGAGTAAAAGGGATGTTCTCGATAGGAACTTTTTTTAAGTAAATGTCTAAATCGTAGCTGGGGAAAGCCTTCGTAATGTTCATTCGGACAGACACACCACATCGTAATGGAACGCATTGCCTCGAAAGACATTCAGGAACAGTTGTAGGTCATACTAAAACAGAAACGAGTTGAAAAAATATTTCAAAGACCGAGAAACTACAAAAAACATGCATTATAAGGGACGGGGATGAAGCTAGGGGTGGGTAGTAATTGTCCTGTCAATCTAGAGGCTACTATTATACAATATAAATATACAGAGTAAAAGGGATGTTCTCGATAGGAACTTTTTTTTAAGTAAATGTCTAAATCGTAGCTGGGGAAAGCCTTCGTAATGTTCATTCGGACAGACACACACACTTCTTGTTCCAGGAGGCCCCAAATAGTGGAAGGTATTTATTTCTCCTCGAACCATAAGCTTTTGCGGCAGCAAGCTTCCCCTAATGGTTGGATGTGAAAATAATCATCATTATAAATTTCTATGATCTTAATAGGCCACCCCCGATACCTTAATTTTAAATCGTAAATAATACATCCTTCAAGAAAATTCACGAAAAAAGGGGTTAGTTTGTGTAGCGATCGCAGCGCGCAAAAGTCACCGAATGCGAATCGGCTAAACGATGAACTATAGGATTCAGCAATAATCCGTAAGATGGCAGAACTCTATTTAAATTAAATTGCAGTGCACTTGTAAAGGCGTTTCACTCGATTGGTTGACCAATCAGAGAAGTCCCGTAAACAACTCCACTGTAGGAAATTGCAGTGCACTTGTGAAGGCGGTTCACGTGATTGGCTGACCAATCAGAGGAGTCCCGTAAACAACTGCACTGCAATTTAGCAATCGTCGTGAAGTACGTTTGGTTGCCTATCCTATCAGGCGCGATAAAACCCTTATTTTTTTTATTACTTTGCACCCTTAAATTAATTAAAAGGGGTACAGGGCAAAGCACAGGTTGAAGAAAATTAGTTTAACAAGTTGTATTTTATGGTAATTCGGTAACTAAAATAGCAGAGAGTAAAAGGCATGTTCTCGATAGGAACTTTTTTTAAATAAATGTCTAAATCGTAGCTGGGGAAAGCCTTCGTAATGTTCATTCGGACAGACACACCACATCGTAATGGAACGCATTGCCTCGAAAGACATTCAGGAACAGTTGTAGGTCATACTAAAACAGAAACGAGTTGAAAAAATATTTCAAAGACCGAGAAACTACAAAAAACATGCATTATAAGGGACGGGGATGAAGCTAGGGGTGGGTAGTAATTGTCTTGTCAATCTAGAGGCTACTATTATACAATATAAATATACAGAGTAAAAGGGATGTTCTCGATAGGAACTTTTTTTAAGTAAATGTCTAAATCGTAGCTGGGGAAAGCCTTCGTAATGTTCATTCGGACAGACACACCACATCGTAATGGAACGCATTGCCTCGAAAGACATTCAGGAACAGTTGTAGGTCATACTAAAACAGAAACGAGTTGAAAAAATATTTCAAAGACCGAGAAACTACAAAAAACATGCATTATAAGGGACGGGGATGAAGCTAGGGGTGGGTAGTAATTGTCTTGTCAATCTAGAGGCTACTATTATACAATATAAATATACAGAGTAAAAGGGATGTTCTCGATAGGAACTTTTTTTAAGTAAATGTCTAAATCGTAGCTGGGGAAAGCCTTCGTAATGTTCATTCGGACAGACACACCACATCGTAATGGAACGCATTGCCTCAAAAGACATTCAGGAACAGTTGTAGGTCATACTAAAACAGAAACGAGTTGAAAAAATATTTCAAAGACCGAGAAACTACAAAAAACATGCATTATAAGGGACGGGGATGAAGCTAGGGGTGGGTAGTAATTGTCCTGTCAATCTAGAGGCTACTATTATACAATATAAATATACAGAGTAAAAGGGATGTTCTCGATAGGAACTTTTTTTAAGTAAATGTCTAAATCGTAGCTGGGGAAAGCCTTCGTAATGTTCATTCGGACAGACACACACACTTCTTGTTCCAGGAGGCCCCAAATAGTGGAAGGTATTTATTTCTCCTCGAACCATAAGCTTTTGCGGCAGCAAGCTTCCCCTAATGGTTGGATGTGAAAATAATCATCATTATAAATTTCTATGATCTTAATAGGCCACCCCCGATACCTTAATTTTAAATCGTAAATAATACATCCTTCAAGAAAATTCACGAAAAAAGGGGTTAGTTTGTGTAGCGATCGCAGCGCGCAAAAGTCACCGAATGCGAATCGGCTAAACGATGAACTATAGGATTCAGCAATAATCCGTAAGATGGCAGAACTCTATTTAAATTAAATTGCAGTGCACTTGTAAAGGCGTTTCACTCGATTGGTTGACCAATCAGAGAAGTCCCGTAAACAACTCCACTGTAGGAAATTGCAGTGCACTTGTGAAGGCGGTTCACGTGATTGGCTGACCAATCAGAGGAGTCCCGTAAACAACTGCACTGCAATTTAGCAATCGTCGTGAAGTACGTTTGGTTGCCTATCCTATCAGGCGCGATAAAACCCTTATTTTTTTTATTACTTTGCACCCTTAAATTAATTAAAAGGGGTACAGGGCAAAGCACAGGTTGAAGAAAATTAGTTTAACAAGTTGTATTTTATGGTAATTCGGTAACTAAAATAGCAGAGAGTAAAAGGCATGTTCTCGATAGGAACTTTTTTTAAATAAATGTCTAAATCGTAGCTGGGGAAAGCCTTCGTAATGTTCATTCGGACAGACACACCACATCGTAATGGAACGCATTGCCTCGAAAGACATTCAGGAACAGTTGTAGGTCATACTAAAACAGAAACGAGTTGAAAAAATATTTCAAAGACCGAGAAACTACAAAAAACATGCATTATAAGGGACGGGGATGAAGCTAGGGGTGGGTAGTAATTGTCTTGTCAATCTAGAGGCTACTATTATACAATATAAATATACAGAGTAAAAGGGATGTTCTCGATAGGAACTTTTTTTAAGTAAATGTCTAAATCGTAGCTGGGGAAAGCCTTCGTAATGTTCATTCGGACAGACACACCACATCGTAATGGAACGCATTGCCTCGAAAGACATTCAGGAACAGTTGTAGGTCATACTAAAACAGAAACGAGTTGAAAAAATATTTCAAAGACCGAGAAACTACAAAAAACATGCATTATAAGGGACGGGGATGAAGCTAGGGGTGGGTAGTAATTGTCCTGTCAATCTAGAGGCTACTATTATACAATATAAATATACAGAGTAAAAGGGATGTTCTCGATAGGAACTTTTTTTAAGTAAATGTCTAAATCGTAGCTGGGGAAAGCCTTCGTAATGTTCATTCGGACAGACACACCACATCGTAATGGAACGCATTGCCTCGAAAGACATTCAGGAACAGTTGTAGGTCATACTAAAACAGAAACGAGTTGAAAAAATATTTCAAAGACCGAGAAACTACAAAAAACATGCATTATAAGGGACGGGGATGAAGCTAGGGGTGGGTAGTAATTGTCCTGTCAATCTAGAGGCTACTATTATACAATATAAATATACAGAGTAAAAGGGATGTTCTCGATAGGAACTTTTTTTAAGTAAATGTCTAAATCGTAGCTGGGGAAAGCCTTCGTAATGTTCATTCGGACAGACACACCACATCGTAATGGAACGCATTGCCTCGAAAGACATTCAGGAACAGTTGTAGGTCATACTAAAACAGAAACGAGTTGAAAAAATATTTCAAAGACCGAGAAACTACAAAAAACATGCATTATAAGGGACGGGGATGAAGCTAGGGGTGGGTAGTAATTGTCCTGTCAATCTAGAGGCTACTATTATACAATATAAATATACAGAGTAAAAGGGATGTTCTCGATAGGAACTTTTTTTAAGTAAATGTCTAAATCGTAGCTGGGGAAAGCCTTCGTAATGTTCATTCGGACAGACACACACACTTCTTGTTCCAGGAGGCCCCAAATAGTGGAAGGTATTTATTTCTCCTCGAACCATAAGCTTTTGCGGCAGCAAGCTTCCCCTAATGGTTGGATGTGAAAATAATCATCATTATAAATTTCTATGATCTTAATAGGCCACCCCCGATACCTTAATTTTAAATCGTAAATAATACATCCTTAATCTATGTACATCCTTCAAGAAAATTCACGAAAAAAGGGGTTAGTTTGTGTAGCGATCGCAGCGCGCAAAAGTCACCGAATGCGAATCGGCTAAACGATGAACTATAGGATTCAGCAATAATCCGTAAGATGGCAGAACTCTATTTAAATTAAATTGCAGTGCACTTGTAAAGGCGTTTCACTCGATTGGTTGACCAATCAGAGAAGTCCCGTAAACAACTCCACTGTAGGAAATTGCAGTGCACTTGTGAAGGCGGTTCACGTGATTGGCTGACCAATCAGAGGAGTCCCGTAAACAACTGCACTGCAATTTAGCAAGCGTCGTGAAGTACGTTTGGTTGCCTATCCTATCAGGCGCGATAAAACCCTTATTTTTTTTATTACTTTGCACCCTTAAATTAATTAAAAGGGGTACAGGGCAAAGCACAGGTTGAAGAAAATTAGTTTATCAAGTTGTATTTTATGGTAATTCGGTAACTAAAATAGCAGAGAGTAAAAGGCATGTTCTCGATAGGAACTTTTTTTAAATAAATGTCTAAATCGTAGCTGGGGAAAGCCTTCGTAATGTTCATTCGGACAGACACACCACATCGTAATGGAACGCATTGCCTCGAAAGACATTCAGGAACAGTTGTAGGTCATACTAAAACAGAAACGAGTTGAAAAAATATTTCAAAGACCGAGAAACTACAAAAAACATGCATTATAAGGGACGGGGATGAAGCTAGGGGTGGGTAGTAATTGTCTTGTCAATCTAGAGGCTACTATTATACAATATAAATATACAGAGTAAAAGGGATGTTCTCGATAGGAACTTTTTTTAAGTAAATGTCTAAATCGTAGCTGGGGAAAGCCTTCGTAATGTTCATTCGGACAGACACACCACATCGTAATGGAACGCATTGCCTCAAAAGACATTCAGGAACAGTTGTAGGTCATACTAAAACAGAAACGAGTTGAAAAAATATTTCAAAGACCGAGAAACTACAAAAAACATGCATTATAAGGGACGGGGATGAAGCTAGGGGTGGGTAGTAATTGTCCTGTCAATCTAGAGGCTACTATTATACAATATAAATATACAGAGTAAAAGGGATGTTCTCGATAGGAACTTTTTTTAAGTAAATGTCTAAATCGTAGCTGGGGAAAGCCTTCGTAATGTTCATTCGGACAGACACACCACATCGTAATGGAACGCATTGCCTCGAAAGACATTCAGGAACAGTTGTAGGTCATACTAAAACAGAAACGAGTTGAAAAAATATTTCAAAGACCGAGAAACTACAAAAAACATGCATTATAAGGGACGGGGATGAAGCTAGGGGTGGGTAGTAATTGTCTTGTCAATCTAGAGGCTACTATTATACAATATAAATATACAGAGTAAAAGGGATGTTCTCGATAGGAACTTTTTTTAAGTAAATGTCTAAATCGTAGCTGGGGAAAGCCTTCGTAATGTTCATTCGGACAGACACACCACATCGTAATGGAACGCATTGCCTCAAAAGACATTCAGGAACAGTTGTAGGTCATACTAAAACAGAAACGAGTTGAAAAAATATTTCAAAGACCGAGAAACTACAAAAAACATGCATTATAAGGGACGGGGATGAAGCTAGGGGTGGGTAGTAATTGTCCTGTCAATCTAGAGGCTACTATTATACAATATAAATATACAGAGTAAAAGGGATGTTCTCGATAGGAACTTTTTTTAAGTAAATGTCTAAATCGTAGCTGGGGAAAGCCTTCGTAATGTTCATTCGGACAGACACACACACTTCTTGTTCCAGGAGGCCCCAAATAGTGGAAGGTATTTATTTCTCCTCGAACCATAAGCTTTTGCGGCAGCAAGCTTCCCCTAATGGTTGGATGTGAAAATAATCATCATTATAAATTTCTATGATCTTAATAGGCCACCCCCGATACCTTAATTTTAAATCGTAAATAATACATCCTTCAAGAAAATTCACGAAAAAAGGGGTTAGTTTGTGTAGCGATCGCAGCGCGCAAAAGTCACCGAATGCGAATCGGCTAAACGATGAACTATAGGATTCAGCAATAATCCGTAAGATGGCAGAACTCTATTTAAATTAAATTGCAGTGCACTTGTAAAGGCGTTTCACTCGATTGGTTGACCAATCAGAGAAGTCCCGTAAACAACTCCACTGTAGGAAATTGCAGTGCACTTGTGAAGGCGGTTCACGTGATTGGCTGACCAATCAGAGGAGTCCCGTAAACAACTGCACTGCAATTTAGCAATCGTCGTGAAGTACGTTTGGTTGCCTATCCTATCAGGCGCGATAAAACCCTTATTTTTTTTATTACTTTGCACCCTTAAATTAATTAAAAGGGGTACAGGGCAAAGCACAGGTTGAAGAAAATTAGTTTAACAAGTTGTATTTTATGGTAATTCGGTAACTAAAATAGCAGAGAGTAAAAGGCATGTTCTCGATAGGAACTTTTTTTAAATAAATGTCTAAATCGTAGCTGGGGAAAGCCTTCGTAATGTTCATTCGGACAGACACACCACATCGTAATGGAACGCATTGCCTCGAAAGACATTCAGGAACAGTTGTAGGTCATACTAAAACAGAAACGAGTTGAAAAAATATTTCAAAGACCGAGAAACTACAAAAAACATGCATTATAAGGGACGGGGATGAAGCTAGGGGTGGGTAGTAATTGTCTTGTCAATCTAGAGGCTACTATTATACAATATAAATATACAGAGTAAAAGGGATGTTCTCGATAGGAACTTTTTTTAAGTAAATGTCTAAATCGTAGCTGGGGAAAGCCTTCGTAATGTTCATTCGGACAGACACACCACATCGTAATGGAACGCATTGCCTCGAAAGACATTCAGGAACAGTTGTAGGTCATACTAAAACAGAAACGAGTTGAAAAAATATTTCAAAGACCGAGAAACTACAAAAAACATGCATTATAAGGGACGGGGATGAAGCTAGGGGTGGGTAGTAATTGTCCTGTCAATCTAGAGGCTACTATTATACAATATAAATATACAGAGTAAAAGGGATGTTCTCGATAGGAACTTTTTTTAAGTAAATGTCTAAATCGTAGCTGGGGAAAGCCTTCGTAATGTTCATTCGGACAGACACACCACATCGTAATGGAACGCATTGCCTCGAAAGACATTCAGGAACAGTTGTAGGTCATACTAAAACAGAAACGAGTTGAAAAAATATTTCAAAGACCGAGAAACTACAAAAAACATGCATTATAAGGGACGGGGATGAAGCTAGGGGTGGGTAGTAATTGTCCTGTCAATCTAGAGGCTACTATTATACAATATAAATATACAGAGTAAAAGGGATGTTCTCGATAGGAACTTTTTTTAAGTAAATGTCTAAATCGTAGCTGGGGAAAGCCTTCGTAATGTTCATTCGGACAGACACACACACTTCTTGTTCCAGGAGGCCCCAAATAGTGGAAGGTATTTATTTCTCCTCGAACCATAAGCTTTTGCGGCAGCAAGCTTCCCCTAATGGTTGGATGTGAAAATAATCATCATTATAAATTTCTATGATCTTAATAGGCCACCCCCGATACCTTAATTTTAAATCGTAAATAATACATCCTTCAAGAAAATTCACGAAAAAAGGGGTTAGTTTGTGTAGCGATCGCAGCGCGCAAAAGTCACCGAATGCGAATCGGCTAAACGATGAACTATAGGATTCAGCAATAATCCGTAAGATGGCAGAACTCTATTTAAATTAAATTGCAGTGCACTTGTAAAGGCGTTTCACTCGATTGGTTGACCAATCAGAGAAGTCCCGTAAACAACTCCACTGTAGGAAATTGCAGTGCACTTGTGAAGGCGGTTCACGTGATTGGCTGACCAATCAGAGGAGTCCCGTAAACAACTGCACTGCAATTTAGCAATCGTCGTGAAGTACGTTTGGTTGCCTATCCTATCAGGCGCGATAAAACCCTTATTTTTTTTATTACTTTGCACCCTTAAATTAATTAAAAGGGGTACAGGGCAAAGCACAGGTTGAAGAAAATTAGTTTAACAAGTTGTATTTTATGGTAATTCGGTAACTAAAATAGCAGAGAGTAAAAGGCATGTTCTCGATAGGAACTTTTTTTAAATAAATGTCTAAATCGTAGCTGGGGAAAGCCTTCGTAATGTTCATTCGGACAGACACACCACATCGTAATGGAACGCATTGCCTCGAAAGACATTCAGGAACAGTTGTAGGTCATACTAAAACAGAAACGAGTTGAAAAAATATTTCAAAGACCGAGAAACTACAAAAAACATGCATTATAAGGGACGGGGATGAAGCTAGGGGTGGGTAGTAATTGTCTTGTCAATCTAGAGGCTACTATTATACAATATAAATATACAGAGTAAAAGGGATGTTCTCGATAGGAACTTTTTTTAAGTAAATGTCTAAATCGTAGCTGGGGAAAGCCTTCGTAATGTTCATTCGGACAGACACACCACATCGTAATGGAACGCATTGCCTCGAAAGACATTCAGGAACAGTTGTAGGTCATACTAAAACAGAAACGAGTTGAAAAAATATTTCAAAGACCGAGAAACTACAAAAAACATGCATTATAAGGGACGGGGATGAAGCTAGGGGTGGGTAGTAATTGTCCTGTCAATCTAGAGGCTACTATTATACAATATAAATATACAGAGTAAAAGGGATGTTCTCGATAGGAACTTTTTTTAAGTAAATGTCTAAATCGTAGCTGGGGAAAGCCTTCGTAATGTTCATTCGGACAGACACACACACTTCTTGTTCCAGGAGGCCCCAAATAGTGGAAGGTATTTATTTCTCCTCGAACCATAAGCTTTTGCGGCAGCAAGCTTCCCCTAATGGTTGGATGTGAAAATAATCATCATTATAAATTTCTATGATCTTAATAGGCCACCCCCGATACCTTAATTTTAAATCGTAAATAATACATCCTTAATCTATGTACATCCTTCAAGAAAATTCACGAAAAAAGGGGTTAGTTTGTGTAGCGATCGCAGCGCGCAAAAGTCACCGAATGCGAATCGGCTAAACGATGAACTATAGGATTCAGCAATAATCCGTAAGATGGCAGAACTCTATTTAAATTAAATTGCAGTGCACTTGTAAAGGCGTTTCACTCGATTGGTTGACCAATCAGAGAAGTCCCGTAAACAACTCCACTGTAGGAAATTGCAGTGCACTTGTGAAGGCGGTTCACGTGATTGGCTGACCAATCAGAGGAGTCCCGTAAACAACTGCACTGCAATTTAGCAATCGTCGTGAAGTACGTTTGGTTGCCTATCCTATCAGGCGCGATAAAACCCTTATTTTTTTTATTACTTTGCACCCTTAAATTAATTAAAAGGGGTACAGGGCAAAGCACAGGTTGAAGAAAATTAGTTTATCAAGTTGTATTTTATGGTAATTCGGTAACTAAAATAGCAGAGAGTAAAAGGCATGTTCTCGATAGGAACTTTTTTTAAATAAATGTCTAAATCGTAGCTGGGGAAAGCCTTCGTAATGTTCATTCGGACAGACACACCACATCGTAATGGAACGCATTGCCTCGAAAGACATTCAGGAACAGTTGTAGGTCATACTAAAACAGAAACGAGTTGAAAAAATATTTCAAAGACCGAGAAACTACAAAAAACATGCATTATAAGGGACGGGGATGAAGCTAGGGGTGGGTAGTAATTGTCTTGTCAATCTAGAGGCTACTATTATACAATATAAATATACAGAGTAAAAGGGATGTTCTCGATAGGAACTTTTTTTAAGTAAATGTCTAAATCGTAGCTGGGGAAAGCCTTCGTAATGTTCATTCGGACAGACACACCACATCGTAATGGAACGCATTGCCTCAAAAGACATTCAGGAACAGTTGTAGGTCATACTAAAACAGAAACGAGTTGAAAAAATATTTCAAAGACCGAGAAACTACAAAAAACATGCATTATAAGGGACGGGGATGAAGCTAGGGGTGGGTAGTAATTGTCCTGTCAATCTAGAGGCTACTATTATACAATATAAATATACAGAGTAAAAGGGATGTTCTCGATAGGAACTTTTTTTAAGTAAATGTCTAAATCGTAGCTGGGGAAAGCCTTCGTAATGTTCATTCGGACAGACACACCACATCGTAATGGAACGCATTGCCTCGAAAGACATTCAGGAACAGTTGTAGGTCATACTAAAACAGAAACGAGTTGAAAAAATATTTCAAAGACCGAGAAACTACAAAAAACATGCATTATAAGGGACGGGGATGAAGCTAGGGGTGGGTAGTAATTGTCCTGTCAATCTAGAGGCTACTATTATACAATATAAATATACAGAGTAAAAGGGATGTTCTCGATAGGAACTTTTTTTAAGTAAATGTCTAAATCGTAGCTGGGGAAAGCCTTCGTAATGTTCATTCGGACAGACACACCACATCGTAATGGAACGCATTGCCTCGAAAGACATTCAGGAACAGTTGTAGGTCATACTAAAACAGAAACGAGTTGAAAAAATATTTCAAAGACCGAGAAACTACAAAAAACATGCATTATAAGGGACGGGGATGAAGCTAGGGGTGGGTAGTAATTGTCCTGTCAATCTAGAGGCTACTATTATACAATATAAATATACAGAGTAAAAGGGATGTTCTCGATAGGAACTTTTTTTAAGTAAATGTCTAAATCGTAGCTGGGGAAAGCCTTCGTAATGTTCATTCGGACAGACACACACACTTCTTGTTCCAGGAGGCCCCAAATAGTGGAAGGTATTTATTTCTCCTCGAACCATAAGCTTTTGCGGCAGCAAGCTTCCCCTAATGGTTGGATGTGAAAATAATCATCATTATAAATTTCTATGATCTTAATAGGCCACCCCCGATACCTTAATTTTAAATCGTAAATAATACATCCTTCAAGAAAATTCACGAAAAAAGGGGTTAGTTTGTGTAGCGATCGCAGCGCGCAAAAGTCACCGAATGCGAATCGGCTAAACGATGAACTATAGGATTCAGCAATAATCCGTAAGATGGCAGAACTCTATTTAAATTAAATTGCAGTGCACTTGTAAAGGCGTTTCACTCGATTGGTTGACCAATCAGAGAAGTCCCGTAAACAACTCCACTGTAGGAAATTGCAGTGCACTTGTGAAGGCGGTTCACGTGATTGGCTGACCAATCAGAGGAGTCCCGTAAACAACTGCACTGCAATTTAGCAATCGTCGTGAAGTACGTTTGGTTGCCTATCCTATCAGGCGCGATAAAACCCTTATTTTTTTTATTACTTTGCACCCTTAAATTAATTAAAAGGGGTACAGGGCAAAGCACAGGTTGAAGAAAATTAGTTTAACAAGTTGTATTTTATGGTAATTCGGTAACTAAAATAGCAGAGAGTAAAAGGCATGTTCTCGATAGGAACTTTTTTTAAATAAATGTCTAAATCGTAGCTGGGGAAAGCCTTCGTAATGTTCATTCGGACAGACACACCACATCGTAATGGAACGCATTGCCTCGAAAGACATTCAGGAACAGTTGTAGGTCATACTAAAACAGAAACGAGTTGAAAAAATATTTCAAAGACCGAGAAACTACAAAAAACATGCATTATAAGGGACGGGGATGAAGCTAGGGGTGGGTAGTAATTGTCTTGTCAATCTAGAGGCTACTATTATACAATATAAATATACAGAGTAAAAGGGATGTTCTCGATAGGAACTTTTTTTAAGTAAATGTCTAAATCGTAGCTGGGGAAAGCCTTCGTAATGTTCATTCGGACAGACACACCACATCGTAATGGAACGCATTGCCTCGAAAGACATTCAGGAACAGTTGTAGGTCATACTAAAACAGAAACGAGTTGAAAAAATATTTCAAAGACCGAGAAACTACAAAAAACATGCATTATAAGGGACGGGGATGAAGCTAGGGGTGGGTAGTAATTGTCCTGTCAATCTAGAGGCTACTATTATACAATATAAATATACAGAGTAAAAGGGATGTTCTCGATAGGAACTTTTTTTAAGTAAATGTCTAAATCGTAGCTGGGGAAAGCCTTCGTAATGTTCATTCGGACAGACACACACACTTCTTGTTCCAGGAGGCCCCAAATAGTGGAAGGTATTTATTTCTCCTCGAACCATAAGCTTTTGCGGCAGCAAGCTTCCCCTAATGGTTGGATGTGAAAATAATCATCATTATAAATTTCTATGATCTTAATAGGCCACCCCCGATACCTTAATTTTAAATCGTAAATAATACATCCTTCAAGAAAATTCACGAAAAAAGGGGTTAGTTTGTGTAGCGATCGCAGCGCGCAAAAGTCACCGAATGCGAATCGGCTAAACGATGAACTATAGGATTCAGCAATAATCCGTAAGATGGCAGAACTCTATTTAAATTAAATTGCAGTGCACTTGTAAAGGCGTTTCACTCGATTGGTTGACCAATCAGAGAAGTCCCGTAAACAACTCCACTGTAGGAAATTGCAGTGCACTTGTGAAGGCGGTTCACGTGATTGGCTGACCAATCAGAGGAGTCCCGTAAACAAC
Source organism: Hemicrepidius hirtus (assembly GCA_963082805.1). Taxonomy (NCBI): domain Eukaryota; kingdom Metazoa; phylum Arthropoda; class Insecta; order Coleoptera; family Elateridae; genus Hemicrepidius; species Hemicrepidius hirtus. Next base: position 32,242,575 of record OY720165.1, read on the forward strand.
TGCACTGCAATTTAGCAATCGTCGTGAAGTACGTTTGGTTGCCTATCCTATCAGGCGCGATAAAACCCTTATTTTTTTTATTACTTTGCACCCTTAAATTAATTAAAAGGGGTACAGGGCAAAGCACAGGTTGAAGAAAATTAGTTTAACAAGTTGTATTTTATGGTAATTCGGTAACTAAAATAGCAGAGAGTAAAAGGCATGTTCTCGATAGGAACTTTTTTTAAATAAATGTCTAAATCGTAGCTGGGGAAAGCCTTCGTAATGTTCATTCGGACAGACACACCACATCGTAATGGAACGCATTGCCTCGAAAGACATTCAGGAACAGTTGTAGGTCATACTAAAACAGAAACGAGTTGAAAAAATATTTCAAAGACCGAGAAACTACAAAAAACATGCATTATAAGGGACGGGGATGAAGCTAGGGGTGGGTAGTAATTGTCTTGTCAATCTAGAGGCTACTATTATACAATATAAATATACAGAGTAAAAGGGATGTTCTCGATAGGAACTTTTTTTAAGTAAATGTCTAAATCGTAGCTGGGGAAAGCCTTTGTAATGTTCATTCGGACAGACACACCACATCGTAATGGAACGCATTGCCTCCAAAGACATTCAGGAACAGTTGTAGGTCATACTAAAACAGAAACGAGTTGAAAAAATATTTCAAAGACCGAGAAACTACAAAAAAACATGCATTATAAGGGACGGGGATGAAGCTAGGGGTGGGTAGTAATTGTCCTGTCAATCTAGAGGCTACTATTATACAATATAAATATACAGAGTAAAAGGGATGTTCTCGATAGGAACTTTTTTTAAGTAAATGTCTAAATCGTAGCTGGGGAAAGCCTTCGTAATGTTCATTCGGACAGACACACACACTTCTTGTTCCAGGAGGCCCCAAATAGTGGAAGGTATTTATTTCTCCTCGAACCATAAGCTTTTGCGGCAGCAAGCTTCCCCTAATGGTTGGATGTGAAAATAATCATCATTATAAATTTCTATGATCTTAATAGGCCACCCCCGATACCTTAATTTTAAATCGTAAATAATACATCCTTAATCTATGTACATCCTTCAAGAAAATTCACGAAAAAAGGGGTTAGTTTGTGTAGCGATCGCAGCGGGCAAACGTCACCGAATGCGAATCGGCTAAACGATGAACTATAGGATTCAGCAATAATCCGTAAGATGGCAGAACTCTATTTAAATTAAATTGCAGTGCACTTGTAAAGGCGTTTCACTCGATTGGTTGACCAATCAGAGAAGTCCCGTAAACAACTCCACTGTAGGAAATTGCAGTGCACTTGTGAAGGCGGTTCACGTGATTGGCTGACCAATCAGAGGAGTCCCGTAAACAACTGCACTGCAATTTAGCAATCGTCGTGAAGTACGTTTGGTTGCCTATCCTATCAGGCGCGATAAAACCCTTATTTTTTTTATTACTTTGCACCCTTAAATTAATTAAAAGGGGTACAGGGCAAAGCACAGGTTGAAGAAAATTAGTTTAACAAGTTGTATTTTATGGTAATTCGGTAACTAAAATAGCAGAGAGTAAAAGGCATGTTCTCGATAGGAACTTTTTTTAAATAAATGTCTAAATCGTAGCTGGGGAAAGCCTTCGTAATGTTCATTCGGACAGACACACCACATCGTAATGGAACGCATTGCCTCGAAAGACATTCAGGAACAGTTGTAGGTCATACTAAAACAGAAACGAGTTGAAAAAATATTTCAAAGACCGAGAAACTACAAAAAACATGCATTATAAGGGACGGGGATGAAGCTAGGGGTGGGTAGTAATTGTCCTGTCAATCTAGAGGCTACTATTATACAATATAAATATACAGAGTAAAAGGGATGTTCTCGATAGGAACTTTTTTTAAGTAAATGTCTAAATCGTAGCTGGGGAAAGCCTTCGTAATGTTCATTCGGACAGACACACACACTTCTTGTTCCAGGAGGCCCCAAATAGTGGAAGGTATTTATTTCTCCTCGAACCATAAGCTTTTGCGGCAGCAAGCTTCCCCTAATGGTTGGATGTGAAAATAATCATCATTATAAATTTCTATGATCTTAATAGGCCACCCCCGATACCTTAATTTTAAATCGTAAATAATACATCCTTAATCTATGTACATCCTTCAAGAAAATTCACGAAAAAAGGGGTTAGTTTGTGTAGCGATCGCAGCGCGCAAAAGTCACCGAATGCGAATCGGCTAAACGATGAACTATAGGATTCAGCAATAATCCGTAAGATGGCAGAACTCTATTTAAATTAAATTGCAGTGCACTTGTAAAGGCGTTTCACTCGATTGGTTGACCAATCAGAGAAGTCCCGTAAACAACTCCACTGTAGGAAATTGCAGTGCACTTGTGAAGGCGGTTCACGTGATTGGCTGACCAATCAGAGGAGTCCCGTAAACAACTGCACTGCAATTTAGCAATCGTCGTGAAGTACGTTTGGTTGCCTATCCTATCAGGCGCGATAAAACCCTTATTTTTTTTATTACTTTGCACCCTTAAATTAATTAAAAGGGGTACAGGGCAAAGCACAGGTTGAAGAAAATTAGTTTATCAAGTTGTATTTTATGGTAATTCGGTAACTAAAATAGCAGAGAGTAAAAGGCATGTTCTCGATAGGAACTTTTTTTAAATAAATGTCTAAATCGTAGCTGGGGAAAGCCTTCGTAATGTTCATTCGGACAGACACACCACATCGTAATGGAACGCATTGCCTCGAAAGACATTCAGGAACAGTTGTAGGTCATACTAAAACAGAAACGAGTTGAAAAAATATTTCAAAGACCGAGAAACTACAAAAAACATGCATTATAAGGGACGGGGATGAAGCTAGGGGTGGGTAGTAATTGTCTTGTCAATCTAGAGGCTACTATTATACAATATAAATATACAGAGTAAAAGGGATGTTCTCGATAGGAACTTTTTTTAAGTAAATGTCTAAATCGTAGCTGGGGAAAGCCTTCGTAATGTTCATTCGGACAGACACACCACATCGTAATGGAACGCATTGCCTCAAAAGACATTCAGGAACAGTTGTAGGTCATACTAAAACAGAAACGAGTTGAAAAAATATTTCAAAGACCGAGAAACTACAAAAAACATGCATTATAAGGGACGGGGATGAAGCTAGGGGTGGGTAGTAATTGTCCTGTCAATCTAGAGGCTACTATTATACAATATAAATATACAGAGTAAAAGGGATGTTCTCGATAGGAACTTTTTTTAAGTAAATGTCTAAATCGTAGCTGGGGAAAGCCTTCGTAATGTTCATTCGGACAGACACACCACATCGTAATGGAACGCATTGCCTCGAAAGACATTCAGGAACAGTTGTAGGTCATACTAAAACAGAAACGAGTTGAAAAAATATTTCAAAGACCGAGAAACTACAAAAAACATGCATTATAAGGGACGGGGATGAAGCTAGGGGTGGGTAGTAATTGTCCTGTCAATCTAGAGGCTACTATTATACAATATAAATATACAGAGTAAAAGGGATGTTCTCGATAGGAACTTTTTTTAAGTAAATGTCTAAATCGTAGCTGGGGAAAGCCTTCGTAATGTTCATTCGGACAGACACACCACATCGTAATGGAACGCATTGCCTCGAAAGACATTCAGGAACAGTTGTAGGTCATACTAAAACAGAAACGAGTTGAAAAAATATTTCAAAGACCGAGAAACTACAAAAAACATGCATTATAAGGGACGGGGATGAAGCTAGGGGTGGGTAGTAATTGTCCTGTCAATCTAGAGGCTACTATTATACAATATAAATATACAGAGTAAAAGGGATGTTCTCGATAGGAACTTTTTTTAAGTAAATGTCTAAATCGTAGCTGGGGAAAGCCTTCGTAATGTTCATTCGGACAGACACACACACTTCTTGTTCCAGGAGGCCCCAAATAGTGGAAGGTATTTATTTCTCCTCGAACCATAAGCTTTTGCGGCAGCAAGCTTCCCCTAATGGTTGGATGTGAAAATAATCATCATTATAAATTTCTATGATCTTAATAGGCCACCCCCGATACCTTAATTTTAAATCGTAAATAATACATCCTTCAAGAAAATTCACGAAAAAAGGGGTTAGTTTGTGTAGCGATCGCAGCGCGCAAAAGTCACCGAATGCGAATCGGCTAAACGATGAACTATAGGATTCAGCAATAATCCGTAAGATGGCAGAACTCTATTTAAATTAAATTGCAGTGCACTTGTAAAGGCGTTTCACTCGATTGGTTGACCAATCAGAGAAGTCCCGTAAACAACTCCACTGTAGGAAATTGCAGTGCACTTGTGAAGGCGGTTCACGTGATTGGCTGACCAATCAGAGGAGTCCCGTAAACAACTGCACTGCAATTTAGCAATCGTCGTGAAGTACGTTTGGTTGCCTATCCTATCAGGCGCGATAAAACCCTTATTTTTTTTATTACTTTGCACCCTTAAATTAATTAAAAGGGGTACAGGGCAAAGCACAGGTTGAAGAAAATTAGTTTAACAAGTTGTATTTTATGGTAATTCGGTAACTAAAATAGCAGAGAGTAAAAGGCATGTTCTCGATAGGAACTTTTTTTAAATAAATGTCTAAATCGTAGCTGGGGAAAGCCTTCGTAATGTTCATTCGGACAGACACACCACATCGTAATGGAACGCATTGCCTCGAAAGACATTCAGGAACAGTTGTAGGTCATACTAAAACAGAAACGAGTTGAAAAAATATTTCAAAGACCGAGAAACTACAAAAAACATGCATTATAAGGGACGGGGATGAAGCTAGGGGTGGGTAGTAATTGTCTTGTCAATCTAGAGGCTACTATTATACAATATAAATATACAGAGTAAAAGGGATGTTCTCGATAGGAACTTTTTTTAAGTAAATGTCTAAATCGTAGCTGGGGAAAGCCTTCGTAATGTTCATTCGGACAGACACACCACATCGTAATGGAACGCATTGCCTCCAAAGACATTCAGGAACAGTTGTAGGTCATACTAAAACAGAAACGAGTTGAAAAAATATTTCAAAGACCGAGAAACTACAAAAAACATGCATTATAAGGGACGGGGATGAAGCTAGGGGTGGGTAGTAATTGTCCTGTCAATCTAGAGGCTACTATTATACAATATAAATATACAGAGTAAAAGGGATGTTCTCGATAGGAACTTTTTTTAAGTAAATGTCTAAATCGTAGCTGGGGAAAGCCTTCGTAATGTTCATTCGGACAGACACACACACTTCTTGTTCCAGGAGGCCCCAAATAGTGGAAGGTATTTATTTCTCCTCGAACCATAAGCTTTTGCGGCAGCAAGCTTCCCCTAATGGTTGGATGTGAAAATAATCATCATTATAAATTTCTATGATCTTAATAGGCCACCCCCGATACCTTAATTTTAAATCGTAAATAATACATCCTTAATCTATGTACATCCTTCAAGAAAATTCACGAAAAAAGGGGTTAGTTTGTGTAGCGATCGCAGCGCGCAAAAGTCACCGAATGCGAATCGGCTAAACGATGAACTATAGGATTCAGCAATAATCCGTAAGATGGCAGAACTCTATTTAAATTAAATTGCAGTGCACTTGTAAAGGCGTTTCACTCGATTGGTTGACCAATCAGAGAAGTCCCGTAAACAACTCCACTGTAGGAAATTGCAGTGCACTTGTGAAGGCGGTTCACGTGATTGGCTGACCAATCAGAGGAGTCCCGTAAACAACTGCACTGCAATTTAGCAATCGTCGTGAAGTACGTTTGGTTGCCTATCCTATCAGGCGCGATAAAACCCTTATTTTTTTTATTACTTTGCACCCTTAAATTAATTAAAAGGGGTACAGGGCAAAGCACAGGTTGAAGAAAATTAGTTTAACAAGTTGTATTTTATGGTAATTCGGTAACTAAAATAGCAGAGAGTAAAAGGCATGTTCTCGATAGGAACTTTTTTTAAATAAATGTCTAAATCGTAGCTGGGGAAAGCCTTCGTAATGTTCATTCGGACAGACACACCACATCGTAATGGAACGCATTGCCTCGAAAGACATTCAGGAACAGTTGTAGGTCATACTAAAACAGAAACGAGTTGAAAAAATATTTCAAAGACCGAGAAACTACAAAAAACATGCATTATAAGGGACGGGGATGAAGCTAGGGGTGGGTAGTAATTGTCTTGTCAATCTAGAGGCTACTATTATACAATATAAATATACAGAGTAAAAGGGATGTTCTCGATAGGAACTTTTTTTAAGTAAATGTCTAAATCGTAGCTGGGGAAAGCCTTCGTAATGTTCATTCGGACAGACACACCACATCGTAATGGAACGCATTGCCTCGAAAGACATTCAGGAACAGTTGTAGGTCATACTAAAACAGAAACGAGTTGAAAAAATATTTCAAAGACCGAGAAACTACAAAAAACATGCATTATAAGGGACGGGGATGAAGCTAGGGGTGGGTAGTAATTGTCCTGTCAATCTAGAGGCTACTATTATACAATATAAATATACAGAGTAAAAGGGATGTTCTCGATAGGAACTTTTTTTAAGTAAATGTCTAAATCGTAGCTGGGGAAAGCCTTCGTAATGTTCATTCGGACAGACACACCACATCGTAATGGAACGCATTGCCTCGAAAGACATTCAGGAACAGTTGTAGGTCATACTAAAACAGAAACGAGTTGAAAAAATATTTCAAAGACCGAGAAACTACAAAAAACATGCATTATAAGGGACGGGGATGAAGCTAGGGGTGGGTAGTAATTGTCCTGTCAATCTAGAGGCTACTATTATACAATATAAATATACAGAGTAAAAGGGATGTTCTCGATAGGAACTTTTTTTAAGTAAATGTCTAAATCGTAGCTGGGGAAAGCCTTCGTAATGTTCATTCGGACAGACACACCACATCGTAATGGAACGCATTGCCTCGAAAGACATTCAGGAACAGTTGTAGGTCATACTAAAACAGAAACGAGTTGAAAAAATATTTCAAAGACCGAGAAACTACAAAAAACATGCATTATAAGGGACGGGGATGAAGCTAGGGGTGGGTAGTAATTGTCCTGTCAATCTAGAGGCTACTATTATACAATATAAATATACAGAGTAAAAGGGATGTTCTCGATAGGAACTTTTTTTAAGTAAATGTCTAAATCGTAGCTGGGGAAAGCCTTCGTAATGTTCATTCGGACAGACACACACACTTCTTGTTCCAGGAGGCCCCAAATAGTGGAAGGTATTTATTTCTCCTCGAACCATAAGCTTTTGCGGCAGCAAGCTTCCCCTAATGGTTGGATGTGAAAATAATCATCATTATAAATTTCTATGATCTTAATAGGCCACCCCCGATACCTTAATTTTAAATCGTAAATAATACATCCTTCAAGAAAATTCACGAAAAAAGGGGTTAGTTTGTGTAGCGATCGCAGCGCGCAAAAGTCACCGAATGCGAATCGGCTAAACGATGAACTATAGGATTCAGCAATAATCCGTAAGATGGCAGAACTCTATTTAAATTAAATTGCAGTGCACTTGTAAAGGCGTTTCACTCGATTGGTTGACCAATCAGAGAAGTCCCGTAAACAACTCCACTGTAGGAAATTGCAGTGCACTTGTGAAGGCGGTTCACGTGATTGGCTGACCAATCAGAGGAGTCCCGTAAACAACTGCACTGCAATTTAGCAATCGTCGTGAAGTACGTTTGGTTGCCTATCCTATCAGGCGCGATAAAACCCTTATTTTTTTTATTACTTTGCACCCTTAAATTAATTAAAAGGGGTACAGGGCAAAGCACAGGTTGAAGAAAATTAGTTTATCAAGTTGTATTTTATGGTAATTCGGTAACTAAAATAGCAGAGAGTAAAAGGCATGTTCTCGATAGGAACTTTTTTTAAATAAATGTCTAAATCGTAGCTGGGGAAAGCCTTCGTAATGTTCATTCGGACAGACACACCACATCGTAATGGAACGCATTGCCTCGAAAGACATTCAGGAACAGTTGTAGGTCATACTAAAACAGAAACGAGTTGAAAAAATATTTCAAAGACCGAGAAACTACAAAAAACATGCATTATAAGGGACGGGGATGAAGCTAGGGGTGGGTAGTAATTGTCTTGTCAATCTAGAGGCTACTATTATACAATATAAATATACAGAGTAAAAGGGATGTTCTCGATAGGAACTTTTTTTAAGTAAATGTCTAAATCGTAGCTGGGGAAAGCCTTCGTAATGTTCATTCGGACAGACACACCACATCGTAATGGAACGCATTGCCTCGAAAGACATTCAGGAACAGTTGTAGGTCATACTAAAACAGAAACGAGTTGAAAAAATATTTCAAAGACCGAGAAACTACAAAAAACATGCATTATAAGGGACGGGGATGAAGCTAGGGGTGGGTAGTAATTGTCCTGTCAATCTAGAGGCTACTATTATACAATATAAATATACAGAGTAAAAGGGATGTTCTCGATAGGAACTTTTTTTAAGTAAATGTCTAAATCGTAGCTGGGGAAAGCCTTCGTAATGTTCATTCGGACAGACACACCACATCGTAATGGAACGCATTGCCTCGAAAGACATTCAGGAACAGTTGTAGGTCATACTAAAACAGAAACGAGTTGAAAAAATATTTCAAAGACCGAGAAACTACAAAAAACATGCATTATAAGGGACGGGGATGAAGCTAGGGGTGGGTAGTAATTGTCCTGTCAATCTAGAGGCTACTATTATACAATATAAATATACAGAGTAAAAGGGATGTTCTCGATAGGAACTTTTTTTAAGTAAATGTCTAAATCGTAGCTGGGGAAAGCCTTCGTAATGTTCATTCGGACAGACACACCACATCGTAATGGAACGCATTGCCTCGAAAGACATTCAGGAACAGTTGTAGGTCATACTAAAACAGAAACGAGTTGAAAAAATATTTCAAAGACCGAGAAACTACAAAAAACATGCATTATAAGGGACGGGGATGAAGCTAGGGGTGGGTAGTAATTGTCCTGTCAATCTAGAGGCTACTATTATACAATATAAATATACAGAGTAAAAGGGATGTTCTCGATAGGAACTTTTTTTAAGTAAATGTCTAAATCGTAGCTGGGGAAAGCCTTCGTAATGTTCATTCGGACAGACACACACACTTCTTGTTCCAGGAGGCCCCAAATAGTGGAAGGTATTTATTTCTCCTCGAACCATAAGCTTTTGCGGCAGCAAGCTTCCCCTAATGGTTGGATGTGAAAATAATCATCATTATAAATTTCTATGATCTTAATAGGCCACCCCCGATACCTTAATTTTAAATCGTAAATAATACATCCTTCAAGAAAATTCACGAAAAAAGGGGTTAGTTTGTGTAGCGATCGCAGCGCGCAAAAGTCACCGAATGCGAATCGGCTAAACGATGAACTATAGGATTCAGCAATAATCCGTAAGATGGCAGAACTCTATTTAAATTAAATTGCAGTGCACTTGTAAAGGCGTTTCACTCGATTGGTTGACCAATCAGAGAAGTCCCGTAAACAACTCCACTGTAGGAAATTGCAGTGCACTTGTGAAGGCGGTTCACGTGATTGGCTGACCAATCAGAGGAGTCCCGTAAACAACTGCACTGCAATTTAGCAATCGTCGTGAAGTACGTTTGGTTGCCTATCCTATCAGGCGCGATAAAACCCTTATTTTTTTTATTACTTTGCACCCTTAAATTAATTAAAAGGGGTACAGGGCAAAGCACAGGTTGAAGAAAATTAGTTTAACAAGTTGTATTTTATGGTAATTCGGTAACTAAAATAGCAGAGAGTAAAAGGCATGTTCTCGATAGGAACTTTTTTTAAATAAATGTCTAAATCGTAGCTGGGGAAAGCCTTCGTAATGTTCATTCGGACAGACACACCACATCGTAATGGAACGCATTGCCTCGAAAGACATTCAGGAACAGTTGTAGGTCATACTAAAACAGAAACGAGTTGAAAAAATATTTCAAAGACCGAGAAACTACAAAAAACATGCATTATAAGGGACGGGGATGAAGCTAGGGGTGGGTAGTAATTGTCTTGTCAATCTAGAGGCTACTATTATACAATATAAATATACAGAGTAAAAGGGATGTTCTCGATAGGAACTTTTTTTAAGTAAATGTCTAAATCGTAGCTGGGGAAAGCCTTCGTAATGTTCATTCGGACAGACACACCACATCGTAATGGAACGCATTGCCTCGAAAGACATTCAGGAACAGTTGTAGGTCATACTAAAACAGAAACGAGTTGAAAAAATATTTCAAAGACCGAGAAACTACAAAAAACATGCATTATAAGGGACGGGGATGAAGCTAGGGGTGGGTAGTAATTGTCCTGTCAATCTAGAGGCTACTATTATACAATATAAATATACAGAGTAAAAGGGATGTTCTCGATAGGAACTTTTTTTAAGTAAATGTCTAAATCGTAGCTGGGGAAAGCCTTCGTAATGTTCATTCGGACAGACACACACACTTCTTGTTCCAGGAGGCCCCAAATAGTGGAAGGTATTTATTTCTCCTCGAACCATAAGCTTTTGCGGCAGCAAGCTTCCCCTAATGGTTGGATGTGAAAATAATCATCATTATAAATTTCTATGATCTTAATAGGCCACCCCCGATACCTTAATTTTAAATCGTAAATAATACATCCTTCAAGAAAATTCACGAAAAAAGGGGTTAGTTTGTGTAGCGATCGCAGCGCGCAAAAGTCACCGAATGCGAATCGGCTAAACGATGAACTATAGGATTCAGCAATAATCCGTAAGATGGCAGAACTCTATTTAAATTAAATTGCAGTGCACTTGTAAAGGCGTTTCACTCGATTGGTTGACCAATCAGAGAAGTCCCGTAAACAACTCCACTGTAGGAAATTGCAGTGCACTTGTGAAGGCGGTTCACGTGATTGGCTGACCAATCAGAGGAGTCCCGTAAACAACTGCACTGCAATTTAGCAATCGTCGTGAAGTACGTTTGGTTGCCTATCCTATCAGGCGCGATAAAACCCTTATTTTTTTTATTACTTTGCACCCTTAAATTAATTAAAAGGGGTACAGGGCAAAGCACAGGTTGAAGAAAATTAGTTTAACAAGTTGTATTTTATGGTAATTCGGTAACTAAAATAGCAGAGAGTAAAAGGCATGTTCTCGATAGGAACTTTTTTTAAATAAATGTCTAAATCGTAGCTGGGGAAAGCCTTCGTAATGTTCATTCGGACAGACACACCACATCGTAATGGAACGCATTGCCTCGAAAGACATTCAGGAACAGTTGTAGGTCATACTAAAACAGAAACGAGTTGAAAAAATATTTCAAAGACCGAGAAACTACAAAAAACATGCATTATAAGGGACGGGGATGAAGCTAGGGGTGGGTAGTAATTGTCTTGTCAATCTAGAGGCTACTATTATACAATATAAATATACAGAGTAAAAGGGATGTTCTCGATAGGAACTTTTTTTAAGTAAATGTCTAAATCGTAGCTGGGGAAAGCCTTCGTAATGTTCATTCGGACAGACACACCACATCGTAATGGAACGCATTGCCTCAAAAGACATTCAGGAACAGTTGTAGGTCATACTAAAACAGAAACGAGTTGAAAAAATATTTCAAAGACCGAGAAACTACAAAAAACATGCATTATAAGGGACGGGGATGAAGCTAGGGGTGGGTAGTAATTGTCCTGTCAATCTAGAGGCTACTATTATACAATATAAATATACAGAGTAAAAGGGATGTTCTCGATAGGAACTTTTTTTAAGTAAATGTCTAAATCGTAGCTGGGGAAAGCCTTCGTAATGTTCATTCGGACAGACACACCACATCGTAATGGAACGCATTGCCTCGAAAGACATTCAGGAACAGTTGTAGGTCATACTAAAACAGAAACGAGTTGAAAAAATATTTCAAAGACCGAGAAACTACAAAAAACATGCATTATAAGGGACGGGGATGAAGCTAGGGGTGGGTAGTAATTGTCCTGTCAATCTAGAGGCTACTATTATACAATATAAATATACAGAGTAAAAGGGATGTTCTCGATAGGAACTTTTTTTAAGTAAATGTCTAAATCGTAGCTGGGGAAAGCCTTCGTAATGTTCATTCGGACAGACACACCACATCGTAATGGAACGCATTGCCTCGAAAGACATTCAGGAACAGTTGTAGGTCATACTAAAACATAAACGAGTTGAAAAAATATTTCAAAGACCGAGAAACTACAAAAAACATGCATTATAAGGGACGGGGATGAAGCTAGGGGTGGGTAGTAATTGTCCTGTCAATCTAGAGGCTACTATTATACAATATAAATATACAGAGTAAAAGGGATGTTCTCGATAGGAACTTTTTTTAAGTAAATGTCTAAATCGTAGCTGGGGAAAGCCTTCGTAATGTTCATTCGGACAGACACACCACATCGTAATGGAACGCATTGCCTCGAAAGACATTCAGGAACAGTTGTAGGTCATACTAAAACAGAAACGAGTTGAAAAAATATTTCAAAGACCGAGAAACTACAAAAAACATGCATTATAAGGGACGGGGATGAAGCTAGGGGTGGGTAGTAATTGTCCTGTCAATCTAGAGGCTACTATTATACAATATAAATATACAGAGTAAAAGGGATGTTCTCGATAGGAACTTTTTTTAAGTAAATGTCTAAATCGTAGCTGGGGAAAGCCTTCGTAATGTTCATTCGGACAGACACACACACTTCTTGTTCCAGGAGGCCCCAAATAGTGGAAGGTATTTATTTCTCCTCGAACCATAAGCTTTTGCGGCAGCAAGCTTCCCCTAATGGTTGGATGTGAAAATAATCATCATTATAAATTTCTATGATCTTAATAGGCCACCCCCGATACCTTAATTTTAAATCGTAAATAATACATCCTTCAAGAAAATTCACGAAAAAAGGGGTTAGTTTGTGTAGCGATCGCAGCGCGCAAAAGTCACCGAATGCGAATCGGCTAAACGATGAACTATAGGATTCAGCAATAATCCGTAAGATGGCAGAACTCTATTTAAATTAAATTGCAGTGCACTTGTAAAGGCGTTTCACTCGATTGGTTGACCAATCAGAGAAGTCCCGTAAACAACTCCACTGTAGGAAATTGCAGTGCACTTGTGAAGGCGGTTCACGTGATTGGCTGACCAATCAGAGGAGTCCCGTAAACAACTGCACTGCAATTTAGCAATCGTCGTGAAGTACGTTTGGTTGCCTATCCTATCAGGCGCGATAAAACCCTTATTTTTTTTATTACTTTGCACCCTTAAATTAATTAAAAGGGGTACAGGGCAAAGCACAGGTTGAAGAAAATTAGTTTAACAAGTTGTATTTTATGGTAATTCGGTAACTAAAATAGCAGAGAGTAAAAGGCATGTTCTCGATAGGAACTTTTTTTAAATAAATGTCTAAATCGTAGCTGGGGAAAGCCTTCGTAATGTTCATTCGGACAGACACACCACATCGTAATGGAACGCATTGCCTCGAAAGACATTCAGGAACAGTTGTAGGTCATACTAAAACAGAAACGAGTTGAAAAAATATTTCAAAGACCGAGAAACTACAAAAAACATGCATTATAAGGGACGGGGATGAAGCTAGGGGTGGGTAGTAATTGTCTTGTCAATCTAGAGGCTACTATTATACAATATAAATATACAGAGTAAAAGGGATGTTCTCGATAGGAACTTTTTTTAAGTAAATGTCTAAATCGTAGCTGGGGAAAGCCTTCGTAATGTTCATTCGGACAGACACACCACATCGTAATGGAACGCATTGCCTCAAAAGACATTCAGGAACAGTTGTAGGTCATACTAAAACAGAAACGAGTTGAAAAAATATTTCAAAGACCGAGAAACTACAAAAAACATGCATTATAAGGGACGGGGATGAAGCTAGGGGTGGGTAGTAATTGTCCTGTCAATCTAGAGGCTACTATTATACAATATAAATATACAGAGTAAAAGGGATGTTCTCGATAGGAACTTTTTTTAAGTAAATGTCTAAATCGTAGCTGGGGAAAGCCTTCGTAATGTTCATTCGGACAGACACACCACATCGTAATGGAACGCATTGCCTCGAAAGACATTCAGGAACAGTTGTAGGTCATACTAAAACAGAAACGAGTTGAAAAAATATTTCAAAGACCGAGAAACTACAAAAAACATGCATTATAAGGGACGGGGATGAAGCTAGGGGTGGGTAGTAATTGTCTTGTCAATCTAGAGGCTACTATTATACAATATAAATATACAGAGTAAAAGGGATGTTCTCGATAGGAACTTTTTTTAAGTAAATGTCTAAATCGTAGCTGGGGAAAGCCTTCGTAATGTTCATTCGGACAGACACACCACATCGTAATGGAACGCATTGCCTCAAAAGACATTCAGGAACAGTTGTAGGTCATACTAAAACAGAAACGAGTTGAAAAAATATTTCAAAGACCGAGAAACTACAAAAAACATGCATTATAAGGGACGGGGATGAAGCTAGGGGTGGGTAGTAATTGTCCTGTCAATCTAGAGGCTACTATTATACAATATAAATATACAGAGTAAAAGGGATGTTCTCGATAGGAACTTTTTTTAAGTAAATGTCTAAATCGTAGCTGGGGAAAGCCTTCGTAATGTTCATTCGGACAGACACACACACTTCTTGTTCCAGGAGGCCCCAAATAGTGGAAGGTATTTATTTCTCCTCGAACCATAAGCTTTTGCGGCAGCAAGCTTCCCCTAATGGTTGGATGTGAAAATAATCATCATTATAAATTTCTATGATCTTAATAGGCCACCCCCGATACCTTAATTTTAAATCGTAAATAATACATCCTTCAAGAAAATTCACGAAAAAAGTGGTTAGTTTGTGTAGCGATCGCAGCGCGCAAAAGTCACCGAATGCGAATCGGCTAAACGATGAACTATAGGATTCAGCAATAATCCGTAAGATGGCAGAACTCTATTTAAATTAAATTGCAGTGCACTTGTAAAGGCGTTTCACTCGATTGGTTGACCAATCAGAGAAGTCCCGTAAACAACTCCACTGTAGGAAATTGCAGTGCACTTGTGAAAGCGGTTCACGTGATTGGCTGACCAATCAGAGGAGTCCCGTAAACAACTGCACTGCAATTTAGCAATCGTCGTGAAGTACGTTTGGTTGCCTATCCTATCAGGCGCGATAAAACCCTTATTTTTTTTATTACTTTGCACCCTTAAATTAATTAAAAGGGGTACAGGGCAAAGCACAGGTTGAAGAAAATTAGTTTAACAAGTTGTATTTTATGGTAATTCGGTAACTAAAATAGCAGAGAGTAAAAGGCATGTTCTCGATAGGAACTTTTTTTAAATAAATGTCTAAATCGTAGCTGGGGAAAGCCTTCGTAATGTTCATTCGGACAGACACACCACATCGTAATGGAACGCATTGCCTCGAAAGACATTCAGGAACAGTTGTAGGTCATACTAAAACAGAAACGAGTTGAAAAAATATTTCAAAGACCGAGAAACTACAAAAAACATGCATTATAAGGGACGGGGATGAAGCTAGGGGTGGGTAGTAATTGTCTTGTCAATCTAGAGGCTACTATTATACAATATAAATATACAGAGTAAAAGGGATGTTCTCGATAGGAACTTTTTTTAAGTAAATGTCTAAATCGTAGCTGGGGAAAGCCTTCGTAATGTTCATTCGGACAGACACACCACATCGTAATGGAACGCATTGCCTCGAAAGACATTCAGGAACAGTTGTAGGTCATACTAAAACAGAAACGAGTTGAAAAAATATTTCAAAGACCGAGAAACTACAAAAAACATGCATTATAAGGGACGGGGATGAAGCTAGGGGTGGGTAGTAATTGTCCTGTCAATCTAGAGGCTACTATTATACAATATAAATATACAGAGTAAAAGGGATGTTCTCGATAGGAACTTTTTTTAAGTAAATGTCTAAATCGTAGCTGGGGAAAGCCTTCGTAATGTTCATTCGGACAGACACACCACATCGTAATGGAACGCATTGCCTCGAAAGACATTCAGGAACAGTTGTAGGTCATACTAAAACAGAAACGAGTTGAAAAAATATTTCAAAGACCGAGAAACTACAAAAAACATGCATTATAAGGGACGGGGATGAAGCTAGGGGTGGGTAGTAATTGTCTTGTCAATCTAGAGGCTACTATTATACAATATAAATATACAGAGTAAAAGGGATGTTCTCGATAGGAACTTTTTTTAAGTAAATGTCTAAATCGTAGCTGGGGAAAGCCTTCGTAATGTTCATTCGGACAGACACACCACATCGTAATGGAACGCATTGCCTCCAAAGACATTCAGGAACAGTTGTAGGTCATACTAAAACAGAAACGAGTTGAAAAAATATTTCAAAGACCGAGAAACTACAAAAAACATGCATTATAAGGGACGGGGATGAAGCTAGGGGTGGGTAGTAATTGTCCTGTCAATCTAGAGGCTACTATTATACAATATAAATATACAGAGTAAAAGGGATGTTCTCGATAGGAACTTTTTTTAAGTAAATGTCTAAATCGTAGCTGGGGAAAGCCTTCGTAATGTTCATTCGGACAGACACACACACTTCTTGTTCCAGGAGGCCCCAAATAGTGGAAGGTATTTATTTCTCCTCGAACCATAAGCTTTTGCGGCAGCAAGCTTCCCCTAATGGTTGGATGTGAAAATAATCATCATTATAAATTTCTATGATCTTAATAGGCCACCCCCGATACCTTAATTTTAAATCGTAAATAATACATCCTTAATCTATGTACATCCTTCAAGAAAATTCACGAAAAAAGGGGTTAGTTTGTGTAGCGATCGCAGCGCGCAAAAGTCACCGAATGCGAATCGGCTAAACGATGAACTATAGGATTCAGCAATAATCCGTAAGATGGCAGAACTCTATTTAAATTAAATTGCAGTGCACTTGTAAAGGCGTTTCACTCGATTGGTTGACCAATCAGAGAAGTCCCGTAAACAACTCCACTGTAGGAAATTGCAGTGCACTTGTGAAGGCGGTTCACGTGATTGGCTGACCAATCAGAGGAGTCCCGTAAACAACTGCACTGCAATTTAGCAATCGTCGTGAAGTACGTTTGGTTGCCTATCCTATCAGGCGCGATAAAACCCTTATTTTTTTTATTACTTTGCACCCTTAAATTAATTAAAAGGGGTACAGGGCAAAGCACAGGTTGAAGAAAATTAGTTTAACAAGTTGTATTTTATGGTAATTCGGTAACTAAAATAGCAGAGAGTAAAAGGCATGTTCTCGATAGGAACTTTTTTTAAATAAATGTCTAAATCGTAGCTGGGGAAAGCCTTCGTAATGTTCATTCGGACAGACACACCACATCGTAATGGAACGCATTGCCTCGAAAGACATTCAGGAACAGTTGTAGGTCATACTAAAACAGAAACGAGTTGAAAAAATATTTCAAAGACCGAGAAACTACAAAAAACATGCATTATAAGGGACGGGGATGAAGCTAGGGGTGGGTAGTAATTGTCTTGTCAATCTAGAGGCTACTATTATACAATATAAATATACAGAGTAAAAGGGATGTTCTCGATAGGAACTTTTTTTAAGTAAATGTCTAAATCGTAGCTGGGGAAAGCCTTCGTAATGTTCATTCGGACAGACACACCACATCGTAATGGAACGCATTGCCTCGAAAGACATTCAGGAACAGTTGTAGGTCATACTAAAACAGAAACGAGTTGAAAAAATATTTCAAAGACCGAGAAACTACAAAAAACATGCATTATAAGGGACGGGGATGAAGCTAGGGGTGGGTAGTAATTGTCCTGTCAATCTAGAGGCTACTATTATACAATATAAATATACAGAGTAAAAGGGATGTTCTCGATAGGAACTTTTTTTAAGTAAATGTCTAAATCGTAGCTGGGGAAAGCCTTCGTAATGTTCATTCGGACAGACACACCACATCGTAATGGAACGCATTGCCTCGAAAGACATTCAGGAACAGTTGTAGGTCATACTAAAACAGAAACGAGTTGAAAAAATATTTCAAAGACCGAGAAACTACAAAAAACATGCATTATAAGGGACGGGGATGAAGCTAGGGGTGGGTAGTAATTGTCCTGTCAATCTAGAGGCTACTATTATACAATATAAATATACAGAGTAAAAGGGATGTTCTCGATAGGAACTTTTTTTAAGTAAATGTCTAAATCGTAGCTGGGGAAAGCCTTCGTAATGTTCATTCGGACAGACACACCACATCGTAATGGAACGCATTGCCTCGAAAGACATTCAGGAACAGTTGTAGGTCATACTAAAACAGAAACGAGTTGAAAAAATATTTCAAAGACCGAGAAACTACAAAAAACATGCATTATAAGGGACGGGGATGAAGCTAGGGGTGGGTAGTAATTGTCCTGTCAATCTAGAGGCTACTATTATACAATATAAATATACAGAGTAAAAGGGATGTTCTCGATAGGAACTTTTTTTAAGTAAATGTCTAAATCGTAGCTGGGGAAAGCCTTCGTAATGTTCATTCGGACAGACACACACACTTCTTGTTCCAGGAGGCCCCAAATAGTGGAAGGTATTTATTTCTCCTCGAACCATAAGCTTTTGCGGCAGCAAGCTTCCCCTAATGGTTGGATGTGAAAATAATCATCATTATAAATTTCTATGATCTTAATAGGCCACCCCCGATACCTTAATTTTAAATCGTAAATAATACATCCTTCAAGAAAATTCACGAAAAAAGGGGTTAGTTTGTGTAGCGATCGCAGCGCGCAAAAGTCACCGAATGCGAATCGGCTAAACGATGAACTATAGGATTCAGCAATAATCCGTAAGATGGCAGAACTCTATTTAAATTAAATTGCAGTGCACTTGTAAAGGCGTTTCACTCGATTGGTTGACCAATCAGAGAAGTCCCGTAAACAACTCCACTGTAGGAAATTGCAGTGCACTTGTGAAGGCGGTTCACGTGATTGGCTGACCAATCAGAGGAGTCCCGTAAACAACTGCACTGCAATTTAGCAATCGTCGTGAAGTACGTTTGGTTGCCTATCCTATCAGGCGCGAAAAAACCCTTATTTTTTTTATTACTTTGCACCCTTAAATTAATTAAAAGGGGTACAGGGCAAAGCACAGGTTGAAGAAAATTAGTTTATCAAGTTGTATTTTATGGTAATTCGGTAACTAAAATAGCAGAGAGTAAAAGGCATGTTCTCGATAGGAACTTTTTTTAAATAAATGTCTAAATCGTAGCTGGGGAAAGCCTTCGTAATGTTCATTCGGACAGACACACCACATCGTAATGGAACGCATTGCCTCGAAAGACATTCAGGAACAGTTGTAGGTCATACTAAAACAGAAACGAGTTGAAAAAATATTTCAAAGACCGAGAAACTACAAAAAACATGCATTATAAGGGACGGGGATGAAGCTAGGGGTGGGTAGTAATTGTCTTGTCAATCTAGAGGCTACTATTATACAATATAAATATACAGAGTAAAAGGGATGTTCTCGATAGGAACTTTTTTTAAGTAAATGTCTAAATCGTAGCTGGGGAAAGCCTTCGTAATGTTCATTCGGACAGACACACCACATCGTAATGGAACGCATTGCCTCAAAAGACATTCAGGAACAGTTGTAGGTCATACTAAAACAGAAACGAGTTGAAAAAATATTTCAAAGACCGAGAAACTACAAAAAACATGCATTATAAGGGACGGGGATGAAGCTAGGGGTGGGTAGTAATTGTCCTGTCAATCTAGAGGCTACTATTATACAATATAAATATACAGAGTAAAAGGGATGTTCTCGATAGGAACTTTTTTTAAGTAAATGTCTAAATCGTAGCTGGGGAAAGCCTTCGTAATGTTCATTCGGACAGACACACCACATCGTAATGGAACGCATTGCCTCGAAAGACATTCAGGAACAGTTGTAGGTCATACTAAAACAGAAACGAGTTGAAAAAATATTTCAAAGACCGAGAAACTACAAAAAACATGCATTATAAGGGACGGGGATGAAGCTAGGGGTGGGTAGTAATTGTCTTGTCAATCTAGAGGCTACTATTATACAATATAAATATACAGAGTAAAAGGGATGTTCTCGATAGGAACTTTTTTTAAGTAAATGTCTAAATCGTAGCTGGGGAAAGCCTTCGTAATGTTCATTCGGACAGACACACCACATCGTAATGGAACGCATTGCCTCAAAAGACATTCAGGAACAGTTGTAGGTCATACTAAAACAGAAACGAGTTGAAAAAATATTTCAAAGACCGAGAAACTACAAAAAACATGCATTATAAGGGACGGGGATGAAGCTAGGGGTGGGTAGTAATTGTCCTGTCAATCTAGAGGCTACTATTATACAATATAAATATACAGAGTAAAAGGGATGTTCTCGATAGGAACTTTTTTTAAGTAAATGTCTAAATCGTAGCTGGGGAAAGCCTTCGTAATGTTCATTCGGACAGACACACACACTTCTTGTTCCAGGAGGCCCCAAATAGTGGAAGGTATTTATTTCTCCTCGAACCATAAGCTTTTGCGGCAGCAAGCTTCCCCTAATGGTTGGATGTGAAAATAATCATCATTATAAATTTCTATGATCTTAATAGGCCACCCCCGATACCTTAATTTTAAATCGTAAATAATACATCCTTCAAGAAAATTCACGAAAAAAGGGGTTAGTTTGTGTAGCGATCGCAGCGCGCAAAAGTCACCGAATGCGAATCGGCTAAACGATGAACTATAGGATTCAGCAATAATCCGTAAGATGGCAGAACTCTATTTAAATTAAATTGCAGTGCACTTGTAAAGGCGTTTCACTCGATTGGTTGACCAATCAGAGAAGTCCCGTAAACAACTCCACTGTAGGAAATTGCAGTGCACTTGTGAAGGCGGTTCACGTGATTGGCTGACCAATCAGAGGAGTCCCGTAAACAACTGCACTGCAATTTAGCAATCGTCGTGAAGTACGTTTGGTTGCCTATCCTATCAGGCGCGATAAAACCCTTATTTTTTTTATTACTTTGCACCCTTAAATTAATTAAAAGGGGTACAGGGCAAAGCACAGGTTGAAGAAAATTAGTTTAACAAGTTGTATTTTATGGTAATTCGGTAACTAAAATAGCAGAGAGTAAAAGGCATGTTCTCGATAGGAACTTTTTTTAAATAAATGTCTAAATCGTAGCTGGGGAAAGCCTTCGTAATGTTCATTCGGACAGACACACCACATCGTAATGGAACGCATTGCCTCGAAAGACATTCAGGAACAGTTGTAGGTCATACTAAAACAGAAACGAGTTGAAAAAATATTTCAAAGACCGAGAAACTACAAAAAACATGCATTATAAGGGACGGGGATGAAGCTAGGGGTGGGTAGTAATTGTCTTGTCAATCTAGAGGCTACTATTATACAATATAAATATACAGAGTAAAAGGGATGTTCTCGATAGGAACTTTTTTTAAGTAAATGTCTAAATCGTAGCTGGGGAAAGCCTTCGTAATGTTCATTCGGACAGACACACCACATCGTAATGGAACGCATTGCCTCGAAAGACATTCAGGAACAGTTGTAGGTCATACTAAAACAGAAACGAGTTGAAAAAATATTTCAAAGACCGAGAAACTACAAAAAACATGCATTATAAGGGACGGGGATGAAGCTAGGGGTGGGTAGTAATTGTCCTGTCAATCTAGAGGCTACTATTATACAATATAAATATACAGAGTAAAAGGGATGTTCTCGATAGGAACTTTTTTTAAGTAAATGTCTAAATCGTAGCTGGGGAAAGCCTTCGTAATGTTCATTCGGACAGACACACACACTTCTTGTTCCAGGAGGCCCCAAATAGTGGAAGGTATTTATTTCTCCTCGAACCATAAGCTTTTGCGGCAGCAAGCTTCCCCTAATGGTTGGATGTGAAAATAATCATCATTATAAATTTCTATGATCTTAATAGGCCACCCCCGATACCTTAATTTTAAATCGTAAATAATACATCCTTCAAGAAAATTCACGAAAAAAGGGGTTAGTTTGTGTAGCGATCGCAGCGCGCAAAAGTCACCGAATGCGAATCGGCTAAACGATGAACTATAGGATTCAGCAATAATCCGTAAGATGGCAGAACTCTATTTAAATTAAATTGCAGTGCACTTGTAAAGGCGTTTCACTCGATTGGTTGACCAATCAGAGAAGTCCCGTAAACAACTCCACTGTAGGAAATTGCAGTGCACTTGTGAAGGCGGTTCACGTGATTGGCTGACCAATCAGAGGAGTCCCGTAAACAACTGCACTGCAATTTAGCAATCGTCGTGAAGTACGTTTGGTTGCCTATCCTATCAGGCGCGATAAAACCCTTATTTTTTTTATTACTTTGCACCCTTAAATTAATTAAAAGGGGTACAGGGCAAAGCACAGGTTGAAGAAAATTAGTTTAACAAGTTGTATTTTATGGTAATTCGGTAACTAAAATAGCAGAGAGTAAAAGGCATGTTCTCGATAGGAACTTTTTTTAAATAAATGTCTAAATCGTAGCTGGGGAAAGCCTTCGTAATGTTCATTCGGACAGACACACCACATCGTAATGGAACGCATTGCCTCGAAAGACATTCAGGAACAGTTGTAGGTCATACTAAAACAGAAACGAGTTGAAAAAATATTTCAAAGACCGAGAAACTACAAAAAACATGCATTATAAGGGACGGGGATGAAGCTAGGGGTGGGTAGTAATTGTCTTGTCAATCTAGAGGCTACTATTATACAATATAAATATACAGAGTAAAAGGGATGTTCTCGATAGGAACTTTTTTTAAGTAAATGTCTAAATCGTAGCTGGGGAAAGCCTTCGTAATGTTCATTCGGACAGACACACCACATCGTAATGGAACGCATTGCCTCCAAAGACATTCAGGAACAGTTGTAGGTCATACTAAAACAGAAACGAGTTGAAAAAATATTTCAAAGACCGAGAAACTACAAAAAACATGCATTATAAGGGACGGGGATGAAGCTAGGGGTGGGTAGTAATTGTCCTGTCAATCTAGAGGCTACTATTATACAATATAAATATACAGAGTAAAAGGGATGTTCTCGATAGGAACTTTTTTTAAGTAAATGTCTAAATCGTAGCTGGGGAAAGCCTTCGTAATGTTCATTCGGACAGACACACACACTTCTTGTTCCAGGAGGCCCCAAATAGTGGAAGGTATTTATTTCTCCTCGAACCATAAGCTTTTGCGGCAGCAAGCTTCCCCTAATGGTTGGATGTGAAAATAATCATCATTATAAATTTCTATGATCTTAATAGGCCACCCCCGATACCTTAATTTTAAATCGTAAATAATACATCCTTAATCTATGTACATCCTTCAAGAAAATTCACGAAAAAAGGGGTTAGTTTGTGTAGCGATCGCAGCGCGCAAAAGTCACCGAATGCGAATCGGCTAAACGATGAACTATAGGATTCAGCAATAATCCGTAAGATGGCAGAACTCTATTTAAATTAAATTGCAGTGCACTTGTAAAGGCGTTTCACTCGATTGGTTGACCAATCAGAGAAGTCCCGTAAACAACTCCACTGTAGGAAATTGCAGTGCACTTGTGAAGGCGGTTCACGTGATTGGCTGACCAATCAGAGGAGTCCCGTAAACAACTGCACTGCAATTTAGCAATCGTCGTGAAGTACGTTTGGTTGCCTATCCTATCAGGCGCGATAAAACCCTTATTTTTTTTATTACTTTGCACCCTTAAATTAATTAAAAGGGGTACAGGGCAAAGCACAGGTTGAAGAAAATTAGTTTAACAAGTTGTATTTTATGGTAATTCGGTAACTAAAATAGCAGAGAGTAAAAGGCATGTTCTCGATAGGAACTTTTTTTAAATAAATGTCTAAATCGTAGCTGGGGAAAGCCTTCGTAATGTTCATTCGGACAGACACACCACATCGTAATGGAACGCATTGCCTCGAAAGACATTCAGGAACAGTTGTAGGTCATACTAAAACAGAAACGAGTTGAAAAAATATTTCAAAGACCGAGAAACTACAAAAAACATGCATTATAAGGGACGGGGATGAAGCTAGGGGTGGGTAGTAATTGTCTTGTCAATCTAGAGGCTACTATTATACAATATAAATATACAGAGTAAAAGGGATGTTCTCGATAGGAACTTTTTTTAAGTAAATGTCTAAATCGTAGCTGGGGAAAGCCTTCGTAATGTTCATTCGGACAGACACACCACATCGTAATGGAACGCATTGCCTCAAAAGACATTCAGGAACAGTTGTAGGTCATACTAAAACAGAAACGAGTTGAAAAAATATTTCAAAGACCGAGAAACTACAAAAAACAAGCATTATAAGGGACGGGGATGAAGCTAGGGGTGGGTAGTAATTGTCCTGTCAATCTAGAGGCTACTATTATACAATATAAATATACAGAGTAAAAGGGATGTTCTCGATAGGAACTTTTTTTAAGTAAATGTCTAAATCGTAGCTGGGGAAAGCCTTCGTAATGTTCATTCGGACAGACACACCACATCGTAATGGAACGCATTGCCTCGAAAGACATTCAGGAACAGTTGTAGGTCATACTAAAACAGAAACGAGTTGAAAAAATATTTCAAAGACCGAGAAACTACAAAAAACATGCATTATAAGGGACGGGGATGAAGCTAGGGGTGGGTAGTAATTGTCCTGTCAATCTAGAGGCTACTATTATACAATATAAATATACAGAGTAAAAGGGATGTTCTCGATAGGAACTTTTTTTAAGTAAATGTCTAAATCGTAGCTGGGGAAAGCCTTCGTAATGTTCATTCGGACAGACACACCACATCGTAATGGAACGCATTGCCTCGAAAGACATTCAGGAACAGTTGTAGGTCATACTAAAACATAAACGAGTTGAAAAAATATTTCAAAGACCGAGAAACTACAAAAAACATGCATTATAAGGGACGGGGATGAAGCTAGGGGTGGGTAGTAATTGTCCTGTCAATCTAGAGGCTACTATTATACAATATAAATATACAGAGTAAAAGGGATGTTCTCGATAGGAACTTTTTTTAAGTAAATGTCTAAATCGTAGCTGGGGAAAGCCTTCGTAATGTTCATTCGGACAGACACACCACATCGTAATGGAACGCATTGCCTCGAAAGACATTCAGGAACAGTTGTAGGTCATACTAAAACAGAAACGAGTTGAAAAAATATTTCAAAGACCGAGAAACTACAAAAAACATGCATTATAAGGGACGGGGATGAAGCTAGGGGTGGGTAGTAATTGTCCTGTCAATCTAGAGGCTACTATTATACAATATAAATATACAGAGTAAAAGGGATGTTCTCGATAGGAACTTTTTTTAAGTAAATGTCTAAATCGTAGCTGGGGAAAGCCTTCGTAATGTTCATTCGGACAGACACACACACTTCTTGTTCCAGGAGGCCCCAAATAGTGGAAGGTATTTATTTCTCCTCGAACCATAAGCTTTTGCGGCAGCAAGCTTCCCCTAATGGTTGGATGTGAAAATAATCATCATTATAAATTTCTATGATCTTAATAGGCCACCCCCGATACCTTAATTTTAAATCGTAAATAATACATCCTTCAAGAAAATTCACGAAAAAAGGGGTTAGTTTGTGTAGCGATCGCAGCGCGCAAAAGTCACCGAATGCGAATCGGCTAAACGATGAACTATAGGATTCAGCAATAATCCGTAAGATGGCAGAACTCTATTTAAATTAAATTGCAGTGCACTTGTAAAGGCGTTTCACTCGATTGGTTGACCAATCAGAGAAGTCCCGTAAACAACTCCACTGTAGGAAATTGCAGTGCACTTGTGAAGGCGGTTCACGTGATTGGCTGACCAATCAGAGGAGTCCCGTAAACAACTGCACTGCAATTTAGCAATCGTCGTGAAGTACGTTTGGTTGCCTATCCTATCAGGCGCGATAAAACCCTTATTTTTTTTATTACTTTGCACCCTTAAATTAATTAAAAGGGGTACAGGGCAAAGCACAGGTTGAAGAAAATTAGTTTAACAAGTTGTATTTTATGGTAATTCGGTAACTAAAATAGCAGAGAGTAAAAGGCATGTTCTCGATAGGAACTTTTTTTAAATAAATGTCTAAATCGTAGCTGGGGAAAGCCTTCGTAATGTTCATTCGGACAGACACACCACATCGTAATGGAACGCATTGCCTCGAAAGACATTCAGGAACAGTTGTAGGTCATACTAAAACAGAAACGAGTTGAAAAAATATTTCAAAGACCGAGAAACTACAAAAAACATGCATTATAAGGGACGGGGATGAAGCTAGGGGTGGGTAGTAATTGTCTTGTCAATCTAGAGGCTACTATTATACAATATAAATATACAGAGTAAAAGGGATGTTCTCGATAGGAACTTTTTTTAAGTAAATGTCTAAATCGTAGCTGGGGAAAGCCTTCGTAATGTTCATTCGGACAGACACACCACATCGTAATGGAACGCATTGCCTCAAAAGACATTCAGGAACAGTTGTAGGTCATACTAAAACAGAAACGAGTTGAAAAAATATTTCAAAGACCGAGAAACTACAAAAAACATGCATTATAAGGGACGGGGATGAAGCTAGGGGTGGGTAGTAATTGTCCTGTCAATCTAGAGGCTACTATTATACAATATAAATATACAGAGTAAAAGGGATGTTCTCGATAGGAACTTTTTTTAAGTAAATGTCTAAATCGTAGCTGGGGAAAGCCTTCGTAATGTTCATTCGGACAGACACACCACATCGTAATGGAACGCATTGCCTCGAAAGACATTCAGGAACAGTTGTAGGTCATACTAAAACAGAAACGAGTTGAAAAAATATTTCAAAGACCGAGAAACTACAAAAAACATGCATTATAAGGGACGGGGATGAAGCTAGGGGTGGGTAGTAATTGTCCTGTCAATCTAGAGGCTACTATTATACAATATAAATATACAGAGTAAAAGGGATGTTCTCGATAGGAACTTTTTTTAAGTAAATGTCTAAATCGTAGCTGGGGAAAGCCTTCGTAATGTTCATTCGGACAGACACACACACTTCTTGTTCCAGGAGGCCCCAAATAGTGGAAGGTATTTATTTCTCCTCGAACCATAAGCTTTTGCGGCAGCAAGCTTCCCCTAATGGTTGGATGTGAAAATAATCATCATTATAAATTTCTATGATCTTAATAGGCCACCCCCGATACCTTAATTTTAAATCGTAAATAATACATCCTTCAAGAAAATTCACGAAAAAAGGGGTTAGTTTGTGTAGCGATCGCAGCGCGCAAAAGTCACCGAATGCGAATCGGCTAAACGATGAACTATAGGATTCAGCAATAATCCGTAAGATGGCAGAACTCTATTTAAATTAAATTGCAGTGCACTTGTAAAGGCGTTTCACTCGATTGGTTGACCAATCAGAGAAGTCCCGTAAACAACTCCACTGTAGGAAATTGCAGTGCACTTGTGAAGGCGGTTCACGTGATTGGCTGACCAATCAGAGGAGTCCCGTAAACAACTGCACTGCAATTTAGCAATCGTCGTGAAGTACGTTTGGTTGCCTATCCTATCAGGCGCGATAAAACCCTTATTTTTTTTATTACTTTGCACCCTTAAATTAATTAAAAGGGGTACAGGGCAAAGCACAGGTTGAAGAAAATTAGTTTAACAAGTTGTATTTTATGGTAATTCGGTAACTAAAATAGCAGAGAGTAAAAGGCATGTTCTCGATAGGAACTTTTTTTAAATAAATGTCTAAATCGTAGCTGGGGAAAGCCTTCGTAATGTTCATTCGGACAGACACACCACATCGTAATGGAACGCATTGCCTCGAAAGACATTCAGGAACAGTTGTAGGTCATACTAAAACAGAAACGAGTTGAAAAAATATTTCAAAGACCGAGAAACTACAAAAAACATGCATTATAAGGGACGGGGATGAAGCTAGGGGTGGGTAGTAATTGTCTTGTCAATCTAGAGGCTACTATTATACAATATAAATATACAGAGTAAAAGGGATGTTCTCGATAGGAACTTTTTTTAAGTAAATGTCTAAATCGTAGCTGGGGAAAGCCTTCGTAATGTTCATTCGGACAGACACACCACATCGTAATGGAACGCATTGCCTCGAAAGACATTCAGGAACAGTTGTAGGTCATACTAAAACAGAAACGAGTTGAAAAAATATTTCAAAGACCGAGAAACTACAAAAAACATGCATTATAAGGGACGGGGATGAAGCTAGGGGTGGGTAGTAATTGTCCTGTCAATCTAGAGGCTACTATTATACAATATAAATATACAGAGTAAAAGGGATGTTCTCGATAGGAACTTGTTTTAAGTAAATGTCTAAATCGTAGCTGGGGAAAGCCTTCGTAATGTTCATTCGGACAGACACACCACATCGTAATGGAACGCATTGCCTCGAAAGACATTCAGGAACAGTTGTAGGTCATACTAAAACAGAAACGAGTTGAAAAAATATTTCAAAGACCGAGAAACTACAAAAAACATGCATTATAAGGGACGGGGATGAAGCTAGGGGTGGGTAGTAATTGTCTTGTCAATCTAGAGGCTACTATTATACAATATAAATATACAGAGTAAAAGGGATGTTCTCGATAGGAACTTTTTTTAAGTAAATGTCTAAATCGTAGCTGGGGAAAGCCTTCGTAATGTTCATTCGGACAGACACACCACATCGTAATGGAACGCATTGCCTCGAAAGACATTCAGGAACAGTTGTAGGTCATACTAAAACAGAAACGAGTTGAAAAAATATTTCAAAGACCGAGAAACTACAAAAAACATGCATTATAAGGGACGGGGATGAAGCTAGGGGTGGGTAGTAATTGTCCTGTCAATCTAGAGGCTACTATTATACAATATAAATATACAGAGTAAAAGGGATGTTCTCGATAGGAACTTTTTTTAAGTAAATGTCTAAATCGTAGCTGGGGAAAGCCTTCGTAATGTTCATTCGGACAGACACACACACTTCTTGTTCCAGGAGGCCCCAAATAGTGGAAGGTATTTATTTCTCCTCGAACCATAAGCTTTTGCGGCAGCAAGCTTCCCCTAATGGTTGGATGTGAAAATAATCATCATTATAAATTTCTATGATCTTAATAGGCCACCCCCGATACCTTAATTTTAAATCGTAAATAATACATCCTTCAAGAAAATTCACGAAAAAAGTGGTTAGTTTGTGTAGCGATCGCAGCGCGCAAAAGTCACCGAATGCGAATCGGCTAAACGATGAACTATAGGATTCAGCAATAATCCGTAAGATGGCAGAACTCTATTTAAATTAAATTGCAGTGCACTTGTAAAGGCGTTTCACTCGATTGGTTGACCAATCAGAGAAGTCCCGTAAACAACTCCACTGTAGGAAATTGCAGTGCACTTGTGAAGGCGGTTCACGTGATTGGCTGACCAATCAGAGGAGTCCCGTAAACAACTGCACTGCAATTTAGCAATCGTCGTGAAGTACGTTTGGTTGCCTATCCTATCAGGCGCGATAAAACCCTTATTTTTTTTATTACTTTGCACCCTTAAATTAATTAAAAGGGGTACAGGGCAAAGCACAGGTTGAAGAAAATTAGTTTAACAAGTTGTATTTTATGGTAATTCGGTAACTAAAATAGCAGAGAGTAAAAGGCATGTTCTCGATAGGAACTTTTTTTAAATAAATGTCTAAATCGTAGCTGGGGAAAGCCTTCGTAATGTTCATTCGGACAGACACACCACATCGTAATGGAACGCATTGCCTCGAAAGACATTCAGGAACAGTTGTAGGTCATACTAAAACAGAAACGAGTTGAAAAAATATTTCAAAGACCGAGAAACTACAAAAAACATGCATTATAAGGGACGGGGATGAAGCTAGGGGTGGGTAGTAATTGTCTTGTCAATCTAGAGGCTACTATTATACAATATAAATATACAGAGTAAAAGGGATGTTCTCGATAGGAACTTTTTTTAAGTAAATGTCTAAATCGTAGCTGGGGAAAGCCTTCGTAATGTTCATTCGGACAGACACACCACATCGTAATGGAACGCATTGCCTCGAAAGACATTCAGGAACAGTTGTAGGTCATACTAAAACAGAAACGAGTTGAAAAAATATTTCAAAGACCGAGAAACTACAAAAAACATGCATTATAAGGGACGGGGATGAAGCTAGGGGTGGGTAGTAATTGTCCTGTCAATCTAGAGGCTACTATTATACAATATAAATATACAGAGTAAAAGGGATGTTCTCGATAGGAACTTTTTTTAAGTAAATGTCTAAATCGTAGCTGGGGAAAGCCTTCGTAATGTTCATTCGGACAGACACACACACTTCTTGTTCCAGGAGGCCCCAAATAGTGGAAGGTATTTATTTCTCCTCGAACCATAAGCTTTTGCGGCAGCAAGCTTCCCCTAATGGTTGGATGTGAAAATAATCATCATTATAAATTTCTATGATCTTAATAGGCCACCCCCGATACCTTAATTTTAAATCGTAAATAATACATCCTTCAAGAAAATTCACGAAAAAAGGGGTTAGTTTGTGTAGCGATCGCAGCGCGCAAAAGTCACCGAATGCGAATCGGCTAAACGATGAACTATAGGATTCAGCAATAATCCGTAAGATGGCAGAACTCTATTTAAATTAAATTGCAGTGCACTTGTAAAGGCGTTTCACTCGATTGGTTGACCAATCAGAGAAGTCCCGTAAACAACTCCACTGTAGGAAATTGCAGTGCACTTGTGAAGGCGGTTCACGTGATTGGCTGACCAATCAGAGGAGTCCCGTAAACAACTGCACTGCAATTTAGCAATCGTCGTGAAGTACGTTTGGTTGCCTATCCTATCAGGCGCGATAAAACCCTTATTTTTTTTATTACTTTGCACCCTTAAATTAATTAAAAGGGGTACAGGGCAAAGCACAGGTTGAAGAAAATTAGTTTAACAAGTTGTATTTTATGGTAATTCGGTAACTAAAATAGCAGAGAGTAAAAGGCATGTTCTCGATAGGAACTTTTTTTAAATAAATGTCTAAATCGTAGCTGGGGAAAGCCTTCGTAATGTTCATTCGGACAGACACACCACATCGTAATGGAACGCATTGCCTCGAAAGACATTCAGGAACAGTTGTAGGTCATACTAAAACAGAAACGAGTTGAAAAAATATTTCAAAGACCGAGAAACTACAAAAAACATGCATTATAAGGGACGGGGATGAAGCTAGGGGTGGGTAGTAATTGTCTTGTCAATCTAGAGGCTACTATTATACAATATAAATATACAGAGTAAAAGGGATGTTCTCGATAGGAACTTTTTTTAAGTAAATGTCTAAATCGTAGCTGGGGAAAGCCTTCGTAATGTTCATTCGGACAGACACACCACATCGTAATGGAACGCATTGCCTCGAAAGACATTCAGGAACAGTTGTAGGTCATACTAAAACAGAAACGAGTTGAAAAAATATTTCAAAGACCGAGAAGTTAGGTTAGGTTAGGTTAGGTTAGGTTAGGTTAGGTTAGGTTAGGTTAGGTTAGGTTAGGTTAGGTTAGGTTAGGTTAGGTTAGGTTAGGTTAGGTTAGGTTAGGTTAGGTTAGGTTAGGTTAGGTTAGGTTAGGTTAGGTTAGGTTAGGTTAGGTTAGGATATAGGGACTGTATAACGCCTTTTGGCACCGGACCAGGGGGGATGGATACCCTACCCATTTATCTACCTTTTGCCAAAAATTGGCGTCCGCAGCCCAACAGGGGGGGTCACAATTCGAGATAGGTCAAGTTGGGTTAGGTTAGGTTAGGACTTTGAAAATGAAAAGTTGAGTTGGGTTAGGTTAAGACTTTGACAATTGGATGAACTTGTGTTAGGTTAATACTTGGAAAATTATAGGAAGTCGGGTTAGGTTAAGACTTTGACAATTAGATGAACTTGTGTTAGGTTAATACTTGGAAAATTATAGGAAGTCGGGTTAGGTTAAGACTTTGACAATTGGATGAACTTGTGTTAGGTTAATACTTGGAAAATTATAGGAAGTCGGGTTAGGTTAAGACTTTGACAATTAGATGAACTTGTGTTGGGTTAGGTTAATACTTGGAAAATCGAAGAAGTTGGGTTGGGTTACGACTTGGAAAATTCTATGCTCCACACAGAATTTTCAAAGTTCTAACCTAGCTTAGGTTAGGACTTGGAAAATTCTGTGCTCCACGCACTTGGAAAAATTTTCGTAACAGATAGGAGGGGAGGAGGGAGGGATGTTTGGCACATTTGTGACGCCCCCTGTGGACGCCAATTTTTCACAAAAGGTAGATAAATGTGTAGGGTATCCATCCCCCCTGGTCCGGTGCCAAAAGGCGTTATACAGTCCCTTTATCCAGTTTCAGCATCGTAGCTCAAAGGATAAGCGAGGTTTGAGCTAAACCCGAAGTTAGCCGATCTTACCCGAACGTGAACGGGACGTCGCAGGTCAAATTGCTTGGTGGCGTTGGACAGGGCGTGACTTGCCGAGTCAGAAAAACCTTGTTTCCGGCACCTACGTCAAAGGATAAGCTAGTTAGCGAACGGAACGTCGTAGCTTAAATTGCTCGACGGTGTTGGAATGAGAGAGGCGTCAATAGTCTACCTACCAAGTTTCAGCGTCGTAGCTCAAAGGATAAGCTAAACCCGATGTTAGCCGATCTTATCCGAACGTGAACGGGACGTCGCAGGTCAAATTGCTTGGTGGCGTTGGACAGGGCGTGACTTGTCGAGTCAGAAAAACCTTGTTTCCGGCACCTACGTCAAAGGATAAGCTAGTTAGCGAACGGAACGTCGTAGCTTAAATTGCCCGACGGTGTTGGAATGAGAGAGGCGTCAATAGTCTACCTACCAAGTTTCAGCGTCGTAGCTCAAAGGATAAGCTAAACCCGATGTTAGCCGATCTTATCCGAACGTGAACGGGACGTCGCAGGTCAAATTGCTTGGTGGCGTTGGACAGGGCGTGACTTGCCGAGTCAGAAAAACCTTGTTTCCGGCACCTACGTCAAAGGATAAGCTAGTTAGCGAACGGAACGTCGTAGCTTAAATTGCCCGACGGTGTTGGAATGAGAGAGGCGTCAATAGTCTACCTACCAAGTTTCAGCGTCGTAGCTCAAAAGATAAGCGAGGTTAGAGCTAAACCCGATGTTAGCCGATCTTATCCGAACGTGAACGGGACGTCGCAGGTCAAATTGCTTGGTGGCGTTGGACAGGGCGTGACTTGGCGAGTCAGAAAAACCTTGTTTCCGGCACCTACGTCAAAGGATAAGCTAGTTAGCGAACGGAACGTCGTAGCTTAAATTGCTCGACGGTGTTGGAATGAGAGAGGCGTCAATAGTCTACCTACCAAGTTTCAGCTTCGTAGCTCAAAGGATAAGCGAGGTTTGAGCTAAACCCGATGTTAGCCGATCTTATCCGAACGTGAACGGGACGTCGCAGGTCAAATTGCTTGGTGGCGTTGGACAGGGCGTGACTTGCCGAGTCAGAAAAACCTTGTTTCCGGCACCTACGTCAAAGGATAAGCTAGTTAGCGAACGGAACGTCGTAGCTTAAATTGCCCGACGGTGTTGGAATGAGAGAGGCGTCAATAGTCGACCTACCAAGTTTCAGCGTCGTAGCTCAAAAGATAAGCGAGGTTAGAGCTAAACCCGATGTTAGCCGATCTTATCCGAACGTGAACGGGACGTCGCAGGTCAAATTGCTTGGTGGCGTTGGACAGGGCGTGACTTGCCGAGTCAGAAAAACCTTGTTTCCGGCACCTACGTCAAAGGATAAGCTAGTTAGCGAACGGAACGTCGTAGCTTAAATTGCCCGACGGTGTTGGAATGAGAGAGGCGTCAATAGTCTACCTACCAAGTTTCAGCGTCGTAGCTCAAAGGATAAGCGAGCTTTGAGCTAAACCCGATGTTAGCCGATCTTATCCGAACGTGAACGGGACGTCGCAGGTCAAATTGCTTGGTGGCGTTGGACAGGGCGTGACTTGCCGAGTCAGAAAAACCTTGTTTCCGGCACCTACGTCAAAGGATAAGCTAGTTAGCGAACGGAACGTCGTAGCTTAAATTGCTCGACGGTGTTGGAATGAGAGAGGCGTCAATAGTCTACCTACCAAGTTTCAGCGTCGTAGCTCAAAGGATAAGCGAGCTTTGAGCTAAACCCGATGTTAGCCGATCTTATCCGAACGTGAACGGGACGTCGCAGGTCAAATTGCTTGGTGGCGTTGGACAGGGCGTGACTTGCCGAGTCAGAAAAACCTTGTTTCCGGCACCTACGTCAAAGGATAAGCTCGTTAGCGAACGGAACGTCGTAGCTTAAATTGCTCGACGGTGTTGGAATGAGAGAGGCGTCAATAGTCTACCTACCAAGTTTCAGCGTCGTAGCTCAAAGGATAAGCGAGGTTTGAGCAAAATATACAAGGCGTTTCCTAAAAGGTTGGCATAATAAAAATTATTTTTTAAATGCAGCACCCTGTATGTTTTTACATTTTTGAAATCTGCGTTTAATTCTACATCCAATAATATACTTGCGTTTAATTTTTGACCTACTCGGAACAAAAAAATGTACAGGGTGGACGACGCAACAAAGTAGTTAATATCTCGTTTCCTATTGGAAATACGTTAATGTCTCGTTTCCTATTGAAAATACACAAAAATGATTCAATTAAAAGTTGCAAGGGACCACCACCATTTTAAAATATACAAGGGGTTTCCTAAAAGGTTGGCATTATAAAAATTATTTTTTTTAAATGCAACACCCTGTATATTTTTACATTTTTGAAGTCAGCGTTTAATTCTACATCCAATAATATACTTGCATTTAATTTTTGAACTACTAGAAATAAAAAAAAGTGTGCCAAGATATAATAATACAGGGTGATTCAACAAAGTAGTTAATATCTCGTTTCCTATAGAAAATACACAAAAATGTTTTAAATAAAAGTTGTAAGGGACCACGAATAGGACATTTTAAAACCATTTTAAAATATACAAGGCGTTTCCTAAAAGGTTGGCATAATAAAAATTATTTTTTAAATGCAGCACCCTGTATGTTTTTACATTTTTGAAATCTGCGTTTAATTCTACATCCAATAATATACTTGCGTTTAATTTTTGACCTACTCGGAACAAAAAAATGTACAGGGTGGACGACGCAACAAAGTAGTTAATATCTCGTTTCCTATTGGAAATACGTTAATGTCTCGTTTCCTATTGAAAATACACAAAAATGATTCAATTAAAAGTTGCAAGGGACCACCACCATTTTAAAATATACAAGGGGTTTCCTAAAAGGTTGGCATAATAAAAATTATTTTTTAAATGCAGCACCCTGTATGTTTTTACATTTTTGAAATCTGCGTTTAATTCTACATCCAACAATATACTTGCGTTTCATTGTTGACCTACTCGGAACAAAAAAATGTACAGGGTGGACGACGCAACAAAGTAGTTAATATCTCGTTTCCTATTGGAAATACGTTAATGTCTCGTTTCCTATTGAAAATACACAAAAATGATTCAATTAAAAGTTGCAAGGGACCACCACCATTTTAAAATATACAAGGGGTTTCCTAAAAGGTTGGCATTATAAAAATTTTTTTTTTTAAATGCAACACCCTGTATATTTTTACATTTTTGAAGTCAGCGTTTAATTCTACATCCAATAATATACTTGCATTTAATTTTTGAACTACTAGAAATAAAAAAAAGTGTGCCTTGATATACAGGGTGATTCAACAAAGTAGTTAATATCTCGTTTCCTATAGAAAATACACAAAAATGTTTTAAATAAAAGTTGTAAGGGACCACGAATAGGACATTTTAAAACCATTTTAAAATATACAAGGCGTTTCCTAAAAGGTGGGCATTATAAAAATTAATTTTTTTAAATGCAACACCCTGTATATTTTTACATTTTTGAAGTCAGCGTTTAATTCTACATCCAATAATATACTTGCATTTAATTTTTGAACTACTAGAAATAAAAAAAAGTGTGCCAAGATATAATAATACAGGGTGATTCAACAAAGTAGTTAATATCTCGTTTCCTATAGAAAATACACAAAAATGTTTTAAATAAAAGTTGTAAGGGACCACGAATAGGACATTTTAAAACCATTTTAAAATATACAAGGCGTTTCCTAAAAGGTGGGCATTATAAAAATTAATTTTTTTAAATGCAACACCCTGTATATTTTTACATTTTTGAAGTCAGCGTTTAATTCTACATCCAATAATATACTTGCATTTAATTTTTGAACTACTAGAAATAAAAAAAAGTGTGCCAAGATATTATAATACAGGGTGATTCAACAAAGTAGTTAATATCTCGTTTCCTATAGAAAATACACAAAAATGTTTTAAATAAAAGTTGTAAGGGACCACGAATAGGACATTTTAAAACCATTTTAAAATATACAAGGCGTTTCCTAAAAGGTTGGCATAATAAAAATTATTTTTTAAATGCAGTACCCTGTATGTTTTTACATTTTTGAAATCTGCGTTTAATTCTACATCCAATAATATACTTGCGTTTAATTTTTGACCTACTCGGAACAAAAAAATGTACAGGGTGGACGACGCAACAAAGTAGTTAATATCTCGTTTCCTATTGGAAATACGTTAATGTCTCGTTTCCTATTGAAAATACACAAAAATGATTCAATTAAAAGTTGCAAGGGACCGCCACCATTTTAAAATATACAAGGGGTTTCCTAAAAGGTTGGCATAATAAAAATTATTTTTTAAATGCAGCACCCTGTATGTTTTTACATTTTTGAAATCTGCGTTTAATTCTACATCCAATAATATACTTGCGTTTAATTTTTGACCTACTCGGAACAAAAAAATGTACAGGGTGGACGACGCAACAAAGTAGTTAATATCTCGTTTCCTATTGGAAATACGTTAATGTCTCGTTTCCTATTGAAAATACACAAAAATGATTCAATTAAAAGTTGCAAGGGACCACCACCATTTTAAAATATACAAGGGGTTTCCTAAAAGGTTGGCATAATAAAAATTATTTTTTAAATGCAGCACCCTGTATGTTTTTACATTTTTGAAATCTGCGTTTAATTCTACATCCAACAATATACTTGCGTTTAATTTTTGACCTACTCGGAACAAAAAAATGTACAGGGTGCGACGCAACAAAGTAGTTAATATCTCGTTTCCTATTGGAAATACGTTAATGTCTCGTTTCCTATTGAAAATACACAAAAATGATTCAATTAAAAGTTGCAAGGGACCACCACCATTTTAAAATATACAAGGGGTTTCCTAAAAGGTTGGCATAATAAAAATTATTTTTTAAATGCAGCACCCTGTATGTTTTTACATTTTTGAAATCTGCGTTTAATTCTACATCCAATAATATACTTGCGTTTAATTTTTGACCTACTCGGAACAAAAAAATGTACAGGGTGGACGACGCAACAAAGTAGTTAATATCTCGTTTCCTATTGGAAATACGTTAATGTCTCGTTTCCTATTGAAAATACACAAAAATGATTCAATTAAAAGTTGCAAGGGACCACCACCATTTTAAAATATACAAGGGGTTTCCTAAAAGGTTGGCATAATAAAAATTATTTTTTAAATGCAGCACCCTGTATGTTTTTACATTTTTGAAATCTGCGTTTAATTCTACATCCAACAATATACTTGCGTTTAATTTTTGACCTACTCGGAACAAAAAAATGTACAGGGTGCGACGCAACAAAGTAGTTAATATCTCGTTTCCTATTGGAAATACGTTAATGTCTCGTTTCCTATTGAAAATACACAAAAATGATTCAATTAAAAGTTGCAAGGGACCACCACCATTTTAAAATATACAAGGGGTTTCCTAAAAGGTTGGCATAATAAAAATTATTTTTTAAATGCAGCACCCTGTATGTTTTTACATTTTTGAAATCTGCGTTTAATTCTACATCCAATAATATACTTGCGTTTAATTTTTGACCTACTCGGAACAAAAAAATGTACAGGGTGGACGACGCAACAAAGTAGTTAATATCTCGTTTCCTATTGGAAATACGTTAATGTCTCGTTTCCTATTGAAAATACACAAAAATGATTCAATTAAAAGTTGCAAGGGACCACCACCATTTTAAAATATACAAGGGGTTTCCTAAAAGGTTGGCATAATAAAAATTATTTTTTAAATGCAGCACCCTGTATGTTTTTACATTTTTGAAATCTGCGTTTAATTCTACATCCAACAATATACTTGCGTTTAATTTTTGACCTACTCGGAACAAAAAAATGTACAGGGTGCGACGCAACAAAGTAGTTAATATCTCGTTTCCTATTGGAAATACGTTAATGTCTCGTTTCCTATTGAAAATACACAAAAATGATTCAATTAAAAGTTGCAAGGGACCACCACCATTTTAAAATATACAAGGGGTTTCCTAAAAGGTTGGCATAATAAAAATTATTTTTTAAATGCAGCACCCTGTATGTTTTTACATTTTTGAAATCTGCGTTTAATTCTACATCCAACAATATACTTGCGTTTAATTTTTGACCTACTCGGAACAAAAAAATGTACAGGGTGCGACGCAACAAAGTAGTTAATATCTCGTTTCCTATTGGAAATACGTTAATGTCTCGTTTCCTATTGAAAATACACAAAAATGATTCAATTAAAAGTTGCAAGGGACCACCACCATTTTAAAATATACAAGGGGTTTCCTAAAAGGTTGGCATAATAAAAATTATTTTTTAAATGCAGCACCCTGTATGTTTTTACATTTTTGAAATCTGCGTTTAATTCTACATCCAACAATATACTTGCGTTTAATTTTTGACCTACTCGGAACAAAAAAATGTACAGGGTGCGACGCAACAAAGTAGTTAATATCTCGTTTCCTATTGGAAATACGTTAATGTCTCGTTTCCTATTGAAAATACACAAAAATGATTCAATTAAAAGTTGCAAGGGACCACCACCATTTTAAAATATACAAGGGGTTTCCTAAAAGGTTGGCATAATAAAAATTATTTTTTAAATGCAGCACCCTGTATGTTTTTACATTTTTGAAATCTGCGTTTAATTCTACATCCAATAATATACTTGCGTTTAATTTTTGACCTACTCGGAACAAAAAAATTTTAAATATACAAGGCGTTTCCTAAAAGGTTGGCATTATAAAAATTATGTTTTAAATGCAACATCCTGTATATTTTTACATTTTTGAAATCTGCGTTTAATTCTACACCCAATAATATACCACCCAATAATATACTTGCGTTTAATTTTTGAAGTACTAGAAACAAAAAAAAGGTAATACCTGGCAATATCTACGAAAATTACAACTTTTTTTTACCAAATTTATACAGATTTAGTTAGCTTCTTCTAAGTACTAAAAACTTTATTTAAACAATTTTGCGGTATCTATAATAACTTCCGAGAAAAAAGGTGTTTCCAATTTCGCATTCCATCCTGTATAATTTTAGTAACAGCTCCTACCAAGGTTGGGTATTTTATGTCCACTCCAATTAGTATTTAATTTAAAATTTAACATTTAATTTATAATCAATCGAAAAGATAAAGTTAACCAACACCTTATAGTAGACTATTATATTTAAGACAATAATAATTTTTTCTGATTTTTATATTGCTTTTTACGCAAAATGTGGCTAATTAAACACGAAGTGGACAATTTGTACCCACCCTTGGGAGTCGAAGGGTTAATTGAAATCGCTATACATGCACGCGCGCGCCCTATCTTTTTTGCGTCGATACAAAAAAATGTTTTAGACAAAAATTAATGTTGTAGTAGATAGTTTGAGGATTTAAAAAAAAATTAATTGTTTAAAAATCTATGGGGTGGTTATCAAAACAATATGATTTGAAGTTTTTGATCGGTCGCCATTTCGTTATTTAAGAAAATATAAAATAAGTGTAAATACAAAATATGTTGTAAAGAGAACAAACAACCGTAAGCTCATTTTGAAAACCTTTCGTTTTTTGAAATATTCCCTAAAATGAGGGAGTTATTACGATTGTAAAAAAAGCAAAAGAAATCGAAAAATCCTACCAGTTTGAGAACCTTCTGATGGAGCCCCATACTTGAAATAAGTCCAGCACACCAATTTTCATCGAAGACTATTTCAAAAGGATGTTTGTTGACGATAAATAAATCACAATAGGGGAAAACAGTGTGATTGTGGAACACATTGTTGTCATCTTGAATAATCTTCCGAAAATGCTCCTTCACACTCTGCCAAGTGCGGTTTTCACGTTTCATTCATCCAACATTTGTTGCCGCGCGTAACGAGGAATATAATTTCTGTAAAAGAGACATTATTTAAAATGTGTTTGAAAAACTTGTAACCTTGGGTTAATTTTCTTG
Organism: Hemicrepidius hirtus; assembly: GCA_963082805.1. NCBI lineage: Eukaryota > Metazoa > Arthropoda > Insecta > Coleoptera > Elateridae > Hemicrepidius > Hemicrepidius hirtus. The sequence goes on from OY720165.1 coordinate 32,283,005, forward strand.
GTCAGTTTGACTCGCCTAAATTTATTGTTATAGCAATTTTGAAATAAATACAGACAGTTTGGATGTGTAATTAGCATAGAATAACTTCAGTTCTTAGCACTAATTATAGTATTGATAATGGAAATATGCAAACAAAGAACAAGCTTGGCTTGGGTATTACTGTCCTACCTTCAAATTGCGATTTAACGATCACATAGCTGACAGAGCACATCACAGACATAACTACACAATATTATAACACCTACACATATATAGGTTGCCGTTTTCAGTACGCCATTAAACTCACAAAGCATATAATTATTAATTAAATTCGGCTGTCATTTACAGTAACACCGAAGACGCTAACAAAATGGCTTTTCAGCTGCTCGATGCGACGATGCATCCGTAGATTCCCACTGACGCAGTATGTACACGCAGATAGAAACTGCGATCGGTGGGAACTCCGGGAAGCATCCAGCAGCAAGTCGTTCACGTGACAACTTTCAGCGCCAGGGAATTTTGTCTTCTTTATGTTGGCGATTGGCTATTTAGTAACTAACAAATGTCACACTTTTGACGTTCAAGCCTTATTTACTGTTTAAAATTAATAAAATTGCACAGGGGCTCTATTAAGATCATAACCAACCATTGCAGAAAGCATACAAAAGCTTATATTCAAGAAGGAAACACTGTTTCGTCGGTTTAGAACAAGATGGTTTAACCTCGTGTTGGCTGTTTAAATGATGGGGCCCCCTTAAATGATTACATGCAAGTTACTTTATTGCCCCTAAAGGGAATTCTTGCAAACTAAGGTTAGCTATGTTTAACCCATCAATGTTTGAGGAGTGTGTTGGTTTCCGTTGATGTTGGCGTTCGTAACCAGGTTCTAGTACCCCACATTTGTAGAACCTGGGTGTGCTCGCCAGCTCTCGATTTAAGAAGTGGATTTCCGGAAGCTCTGTATATGCACTTAATTCTGCGGGTACAAAATTCCATCTGACTTCCTTTCCTAGGCAACCAATGTGAATTTCATAAACGTCTGGGTTTTGCATCTAAGCTCTAAGCTATGAAGCTAGAAGGAGGCAGTGTAATTAAAAGCACACGCAGTGGTTCGGATGAGTCGCAAAATTACACTGCACGTGAGTTTAAACTCCTTATTTCTTTGCATATTTATAACTATCATAGATAATAAGTATCCTTGTTCTCTTACAGGTACTTTATATCGCGCACGTACCATTACCATTATTATAATACATTCAGAAAACTCCCGTGACATTTAACGTGTCGAATGGAAAATTCAGTTGTTTAATATAAACTTCCCTATTAGCTATTGGGTAATCAAGGCCGCATTTTAAAAATTAGTAATTTGTATATTGGCCAACTAAATTTTCCATTTGAAACATCACTGGAGTTTTCTGAATTACCTATTATGTGTATTATTAATTTCTTATTGAACGTTATTGAATGTATTTGGTTCATTCTTTCTATTTTGAGGCAGTCTTCCAAGTAACGATTTGCTTGTAAAGTAAATGTGTGTAACTGTATAGATTAAAACTCCGTAAAAACTCGTGATGTTAGTAGGGCTCTAAAAATAAAATAAACCGTTCACAAAATAAAGGGTCAAAAATGTATGTCGTGAGTTTAGAATATCTCGAAATCCGATTGAGGGATTCCCTCAAGTTTTTCAGGAGGAATGTAGCACCCTCCACCCTATCAGAGAGCGTTAACACAGACCGAAGGGTAAATGATATCTCGTGATGTTAGTAGGGCTCTAAAAATAATAAACCGTTCACAAAATAAAGGGTCAAATGTCTTTGAGTTGGTTTAAATATTTAATAGAAATATTGTTTGTTGTAGATTTTGTTGTGAAGCAGAGAGAAGATTAGGTTCTCAAAAAGGTATGGATGAATTAAAGTTGGTACCTACCGTTCTTTCGTGGTGTTGACTGGGAGCATATCCGAGAAAGACCAGCTGCTATCTATATCAGTGGAAGTTAAATCGATTGATGATTTTCCGGATGTTAAATTGGAAATTCGTAAGCAGTTCTTAATTGTTATTTTTGGCCAAGAATGTTTTTTATTCGACATTTTCTTTGTAATAATATTATACCCCCCCCCCGTTTTACAAATTTTATTAACAAACAATTCTGATTGAGAACCTTCTGTCTGTATCGTTGTACCCTCTCTGCTATTTTAGTTACCGAATTACCATAAAATAATACAACTTGTTAAACTAATTTTCTTCAACCTGCACACAACATTGTGCTTTGCCCTGTACGTGTTTTAATTAGTTTAAGGGATGAAGGTAATAAAACAAATAAGGGTTTTACCGCGCCTGATAGGATAGATAGATGATAGAAATTGCAGTGGAGTTGTTTAGGGGACTTCTCTGATTGGTTGGGTTGGTTAGCCAATCGCGTAAACCACCTTCACAAGTGCACTGCAATTTTCTTCAGTGGAGTTGTTTACGGGACTTCTCTGATTGGTTGGGTTGGTTAGCCAATCGCGTAAACCACCTTAACAAGTGCACTGCAATTTAATTTAAATAGAGTGCTGCCATCTTTACGGATTATTGCCGAGTCCTATAGTTCAACGTTTAGCCGATTCGCATTCGGTACCTTTTGCGCGCTGCGATCGCTACACAAACTAACCCCTTTTTTCGGTGAATTTTCTTGGAAGGATGTATTTACCATTTAAAATTACGGCACCGGGGGGGCCTATTAAGATCATAGAAATTTATAATGATGATTATTTTCACATCCAAGCATTAGGGGAAGAAGCTCTAGCAAAAGCTTATTTTTTTATTCGACATTTTCTTTGTAATAATATTATAATATTTGTAAATAATCTTAGAAATTTAAATGGTTTTTCACCACCCCCCGCCCCCCCCCGTTTTACAAATTTTATTAAAAAACAATTCTGATTGAGAACCTTCTGTCTGTATCGTTGTACCCTCTCTGCTATTTTAGTTACCGAATTACCATAAAATAATACAACTTGTTAAACTAATTTTCTTCAACCTGCACACAACATTGTGCTTTGCCCTGTACGTGTTTTAATTAGTTTAAGGGATGAAGGTAATAAAACAAATAAGGGTTTTACCGCGCCTGATAGGATAGATAGATGATAGAAATTGCAGTGGAGTTGTTTAGGGGACTTCTCTGATTGGTTGGGTTGGTTAGCCAATCGCGTAAACCACCTTCACAAGTGCACTGCAATTTAATTTAAATAGAGTGCTGCCATCTTTACGGATTATTGCCGAGTCCTATAGTTCAACGTTTAGCCGATTCGCATTCGGTACCTTTTGCGCGCTGCGATCGCTACACAATCTAACCCCTTTTTTCGGTGAATTTTCTTGGAAGGATGTATTTACCATTTAAAATTACGGCACCGGGGGGGCCTATTAAGATCATAGAAATTTATAATGATGATTATTTTCACATCCAAGCATTAGGGGAAGAAGCTCTAGCAAAAGCTTATTTTTTTATTCGACATTTTCTTTGTAATAATATTATAATATTTGTAAATAATCTTAGAAATTTAAATGGTTTTTCACCACCCCCCGCCCCCCCCCCCGTTTTACAAATTTTATTAAAAAACAATTCTGATTGAGAACCTTCTGTCTGTATCGTTGTACCCTCTCTGCTATTTTAGTTACCGAATTACCATAAAATAATACAACTTGTTAAACTAATTTTCTTCAACCTGCACACAACATTGTGCTTTGCCCTGTACGTGTTTTAATTAGTTTAAGGGATGAAGGTAATAAAACAAATAAGGGTTTTACCGCGCCTGATAGGATAGATAGATGATAGAAATTGCAGTGGAGTTGTTTAGGGGACTTCTCTGATTGGTTGGGTTGGTTAGCCAATCGCGTAAACCACCTTCACAAGTGCACTGCAATTTAATTTAAATAGAGTGCTGCCATCTTTACGGATTATTGCCGAGTCCTATAGTTCAACGTTTAGCCGATTCGCATTCGGTACCTTTTGCGCGCTGCGATCGCTACACAATCTAACCCCTTTTTTCGGTGAATTTTCTTGGAAGGATGTATTTACCATTTAAAATTACGGCACCGGGGGGGCCTATTAAGATCATAGAAATTTATAATGATGATTATTTTCACATCCAAGCATTAGGGGAAGAAGCTCTAGCAAAAGCTTATTTTTTTATTCGACATTTTCTTTGTAATAATATTATAATATTTGTAAATAATCTTAGAAATTTAAATGGTTTTTCACCACCCCCCGCCCCCCCCCCGTTTTACAAATTTTATTAAAAAACAATTCTGATTGAGAACCTTCTGTCTGTATCGTTGTACCCTCTCTGCTATTTTAGTTACCGAATTACCATAAAATAATACAACTTGTTAAACTAATTTTCTTCAACCTGCACACAACATTGTGCTTTGCCCTGTACGTGTTTTAATTAGTTTAAGGGATGAAGGTAATAAAACAAATAAGGGTTTTACCGCGCCTGATAGGATAGATAGATGATAGAAATTGCAGTGGAGTTGTTTAGGGGACTTCTCTGATTGGTTGGGTTGGTTAGCCAATCGCGTAAACCACCTTCACAAGTGCACTGCAATTTAATTTAAATAGAGTGCTGCCATCTTTACGGATTATTGCCGAGTCCTATAGTTCAACGTTTAGCCGATTCGCATTCGGTACCTTTTGCGCGCTGCGATCGCTACACAATCTAACCCCTTTTTTCGGTGAATTTTCTTGGAAGGATGTATTTACCATTTAAAATTACGGCACCGGGGGGGCCTATTAAGATCATAGAAATTTATAATGATGATTATTTTCACATCCAAGCATTAGGGGAAGAAGCTCTAGCAAAAGCTTATATTCGAGGAGAAATAAATAAATACCTTCCACTATTTGGGCCTTCCTGGAACAAGAAGACGGTTTTTAAACCTTGCACCAACTGACTGTTTACAACGATTTAAGGTAAGTGACTTTAGTATCCCTGAAGTGAATTCGTGCAAACTAAGTTTCAGTTGATGTTGCTGTTCGTAACCAGGCGCTAGTTTTAGGGAGTTTTTGTAGATATATATCGAAGAGCATGTTGTGATCGTGGGCATGAAACGTCCTGCCTTTGTTAATACTTGAAAAGGGTGTCCTGTATAATAAGAAGAGAAATCGTTTCCAAAAGAGAGAAGTCGCAGATCAGTACGGACTGCTGGACGACGGCAAGAGAAGAGACGAGCTCTGGTTTATAGCACGGTAGGAACACTCCTGACTATAATATGTATCGCACGAGAAGTGTTGTGCTTGCTTGCTTGCTTGCTTGATTGTTGGTTGTGTGACTGGGGTAATCGTGTACGAGCTGTTTTGTTATTAAAATCGGGTTTAAAGAGTAGCTAACAAGTTTATTAATATAAAGAAATACAACTTTGGTACATTGATAAAAAAAAGTTAACAAGATAAAAAGCAGAGAGCTCTGTGGAAGATTAGGTTCTCAAAAAGGTATGGATGAATTAAAGTTGGTACCTACCGTTCTTTCGTGGTGTTGACTGGGAGCATATCCGAGAAAGACCAGCCGCTATCTATATCAGTGGAAGTTAAATCGATTGATGATTTTCCGGATGTTAAATTGGAAATTCGTAAGCAGTTCTTAATTGTTATTTTTGGCCAAGAATGTTTTTTATTCGACATTTTCTTTGTAATAATATTATAACCCCCCCCCCCCCCGTTTTACAAATTTTATTAACAAACAATTCTGATTGAGAACCTTCTGTCTGTATCGTTGTACCCTCTCTGCTATTTTAGTTACCGAATTACCATAAAATAATACAACTTGTTAAACTAATTTTCTTCAACCTGCACACAACATTGTGCTTTGCCCTGTACGTGTTTTAATTAGTTTAAGGGATGAAGGTAATAAAACAAATAAGGGTTTTACCGCGCCTGATAGGATAGATAGATGATAGAAATTGCAGTGGAGTTGTTTAGGGGACTTCTCTGATTGGTTGGGTTGGTTAGCCAATCGCGTAAACCACCTTCACAAGTGCACTGCAATTTAATTTAAATAGAGTGCTGCCATCTTTACGGATTATTGCCGAGTCCTATAGTTCAACGTTTAGCCGATTCGCATTCGGTACCTTTTGCGCGCTGCGATCGCTACACAATCTAACCCCTTTTTTCGGTGAATTTTCTTGGAAGGATGTATTTACCATTTAAAATTACGGCACCGGGGGGGCCTATTAAGATCATAGAAATTTATAATGATGATTATTTTCACATCCAAGCATTAGGGGAAGAAGCTCTAGCAAAAGCTTATTTTTTTATTCGACATTTTCTTTGTAATAATATTATAATATTTGTTAATAATCTTAGAAATTTAAATGGTTTTTCACCACCCCCCGCCCCCCCCCCGTTTTACAAATTTTATTAAAAAACAATTCTGATTGAGAACCTTCTGTCTGTATCGTTGTACCCTCTCTGCTATTTTAGTTACCGAATTACCATAAAATAATACAACTTGTTAAACTAATTTTCTTCAACCTGCACACAACATTGTGCTTTGCCCTGTACGTGTTTTAATTAGTTTAAGGGATGAAGGTAATAAAACAAATAAGGGTTTTACCGCGCCTGATAGGATAGATAGATGATAGAAATTGCAGTGGAGTTGTTTAGGGGACTTCTCTGATTGGTTGGGTTGGTTAGCCAATCGCGTAAACCACCTTCACAAGTGCACTGCAATTTAATTTAAATAGAGTGCTGCCATCTTTACGGATTATTGCCGAGTCCTATAGTTCAACGTTTAGCCGATTCGCATTCGGTACCTTTTGCGCGCTGCGATCGCTACACAATCTAACCCCTTTTTTCCGTGAATTTTCTTGGAAGGATGTATTTACCATTTAAAATTACGGCACCGGGGGGGCCTATTAAGATCATAGAAATTTATAATGATGATTATTTTCACATCCAAGCATTAGGGGAAGAAGCTCTAGCAAAAGCTTATTTTTTTATTCGACATTTTCTTTGTAATAATATTATAATATTTGTAAATAATCTTAGAAATTTAAATGGTTTTTCACCCCCCCCCCGCCCCCCCCCGTTTTACAAATTTTATTAAAAAACAATTCTGATTGAGAACCTTCTGTCTGTATCGTTGTACCCTCTCTGCTATTTTAGTTACCGAATTACCATAAAATAATACAACTTGTTAAACTAATTTTCTTCAACCTGCACACAACATTGTGCTTTGCCCTGTACGTGTTTTAATTAGTTTAAGGGATGAAGGTAATAAAACAAATAAGGGTTTTACCGCGCCTGATAGGATAGATAGATGATAGAAATTGCAGTGGAGTTGTTTAGGGGACTTCTCTGATTGGTTGGGTTGGTTAGCCAATCGCGTAAACCACCTTCACAAGTGCACTGCAATTTTCTTCAGTGGAGTTGTTTACGGGACTTCTCTGATTGGTTGGGTTGGTTAGCCAATCGCGTAAACCACCTTAACAAGTGCACTGCAATTTAATTTAAATAGAGTGCTGCCATCTTTACGGATTATTGCCGAGTCCTATAGTTCAACGTTTAGCCGATTCGCATTCGGTACCTTTTGCGCGCTGCGATCGCTACACAAACTAACCCCTTTTTTCGGTGAATTTTCTTGGAAGGATGTATTTACCATTTAAAATTACGGCACCGGGGGGGCCTATTAAGATCATAGAAATTTATAATGATGATTATTTTCACATCCAAGCATTAGGGGAAGAAGCTCTAGCAAAAGCTTATTTTTTTATTCGACATTTTCTTTGTAATAATATTATAATATTTGTAAATAATCTTAGAAATTTAAATGGTTTTTCACCACCCCCCGCCCCCCCCCCGTTTTACAAATTTTATTAAAAAACAATTCTGATTGAGAACCTTCTGTCTGTATCGTTGTACCCTCTCTGCTATTTTAGTTACCGAATTACCATAAAATAATACAACTTGTTAAACTAATTTTCTTCAACCTGCACACAACATTGTGCTTTGCCCTGTACGTGTTTTAATTAGTTTAAGGGATGAAGGTAATAAAACAAATAAGGGTTTTACCGCGCCTGATAGGATAGATAGATGATAGAAATTGCAGTGGAGTTGTTTAGGGGACTTCTCTGATTGGTTGGGTTGGTTAGCCAATCGCGTAAACCACCTTCACAAGTGCACTGCAATTTTCTTCAGTGGAGTTGTTTACGGGACTTCTCTGATTGGTTGGGTTGGTTAGCCAATCGCGTAAACCACCTTAACAAGTGCACTGCAATTTAATTTAAATAGAGTGCTGCCATCTTTACGGATTATTGCCGAGTCCTATAGTTCAACGTTTAGCCGATTCGCATTCGGTACCTTTTGCGCGCTGCGATCGCTACACAAACTAACCCCTTTTTTCGGTGAATTTTCTTGGAAGGATGTATTTACCATTTAAAATTACGGCACCGGGGGGGCCTATTAAGATCATAGAAATTTATAATGATGATTATTTTCACATCCAAGCATTAGGGGAAGAAGCTCTAGCAAAAGCTTATTTTTTTATTCGACATTTTCTTTGTAATAATATTATAATATTTGTAAATAATCTTAGAAATTTAAATGGTTTTTCACCACCCCCCGCCCCCCCCCCCGTTTTACAAATTTTATTAAAAAACAATTCTGATTGAGAACCTTCTGTCTGTATCGTTGTACCCTCTCTGCTATTTTAGTTACCGAATTACCATAAAATAATACAACTTGTTAAACTAATTTTCTTCAACCTGCACACAACATTGTGCTTTGCCCTGTACGTGTTTTAATTAGTTTAAGGGATGAAGGTAATAAAACAAATAAGGGTTTTACCGCGCCTGATAGGATAGATAGATGATAGAAATTGCAGTGGAGTTGTTTAGGGGACTTCTCTGATTGGTTGGGTTGGTTAGCCAATCGCGTAAACCACCTTCACAAGTGCACTGCAATTTAATTTAAATAGAGTGCTGCCATCTTTACGGATTATTGCCGAGTCCTATAGTTCAACGTTTAGCCGATTCGCATTCGGTACCTTTTGCGCGCTGCGATCGCTACACAATCTAACCCCTTTTTTCGGTGAATTTTCTTGGAAGGATGTATTTACCATTTAAAATTACGGCACCGGGGGGGCCTATTAAGATCATAGAAATTTATAATGATGATTATTTTCACATCCAAGCATTAGGGGAAGAAGCTCTAGCAAAAGCTTATATTCGAGGAGAAATAAATAAATACCTTCCACTATTTGGGCCTTCCTGGAACAAGAAGATGGGGCTTTTTTAAACCTTGTACCTACCGACTGTTTACAACGATTTAAGGTAAGTGACTTTAGTATCCCTGAAGTGAATTCGTGCAAACTAAGTTTCAGTTGATGTTGTGCTGTTCGTAACCAGCCGCTAGTTGTGTATGCAGAGTTTTAGGAGTTTTTGTAGATATATCGAAGAGCATGTTGTGATCGTGGGCATGAAACGTCCTGCCTTTGTTAATACTTGATAAGGGTGTCGTGTATAATAAGAAGAGAAATCGTTTCCAAAAGAGAGCTTTTAAGCTTGAAGTAACCGAAGGTGCTAAAAGGAAATATGTTTGTAATTTAATTTTTTTGTAAAAAGGAGACCATAATAATAAAACGTGTTTCCTTTAGGTTAGCAATACAACTACGTATTCTGGAAATTCTATCCATAGCAGTACGACGACTGTCGCTATTCTTTACAGTGAGTAATTAACTTTGCTTCACTTGTTCTAGAGAATTAGATAAAACAATCTCTTCCTCCTTGGATTTAGTCCTAATATAAAATGAGATTATGATAAGATTAAGATAAGTACTGGATCCTTCGAAAATAAAACAAAGGAAGGGGTGGAAGTGCATGCATCGCAAGAATGGAAGATGTTACATATAGGTAAAAATAATTGTGTAGTTGTTCAGAATTTTGATGGTTTACTTTTATTAAGTATTAGTAATTTTCTCCACCTGTGTGCTTGTTTTGTTTGATTTTGTGTTTATGTAGGTTTAATCTTTCATCTACAAATTGAATAATGTAACAGTTACATTCTGGGAACTTCCTGGGGAAATCCGAGGGGGTGAGAAAATCATCAAAAAAAAAAAGGCAAGGCTATAGTCTTTCCTCATTTTGTGGACATTTTTTTCACCTCTTTAAATCTTGTTGGCAGGAGATGAGGGATGTTTGGCACATATTTCCCATGTCTTTAGCTTTCATGTTACATTCTGGGAATTTTCCAATAAAGAAAATTTTGGCGCGCCTGATGGGTATGCTACCAATCGAACAACCACCAGTTTAATTAATGAAAATTGTTTTTAATTAATCTAATGGGACTCACTAATTAGAATTTTTTATAAGTTGGGAATGACGTTTGTGGACATTTATACATTGCACCACCCCACGGTTTGAATTTAATTTCCAATTTATCACTTTCTCTGCCTTTTAACCGAAGTTGCGGCTTGTATTGGTTTAACATAGATAAGAATAAGAAGGTATATATCTATACATAAATTAGGTGTTTCATACATAGGTTTATTAAACCGGATAACCTTTTTATTACAGCAGCAGATCCTCCTGTATTATTTTAAGTAAGTTGTATATTTTTTTTTATATAAAAAATAATTTGATTTCTTAAGGCTCTGCGCGCCAAGCACAACCGGGTTTAAACAAGTGAGTGTAGGTCGCGAACCCAAGTATGGGCTGTTACGGATGGAGGGGTTGCATTAAAACGTCGTGGAATATGCCCGGAAAATCCTGCAGGAACAGGAGGATGGAATATAGGAATACCTGCAGTAGGTTATAATAAAACTTTTATTATAAAAAAATAATTTAATTTGTTTACACAGGGTAGGTAGCAGGGTGTCTACCAACCTGGAATTCCTTGAACTCCTGGAAATACCCCATAAATTTTTTTTTAACCTTGAAATCCTTGAATTACCCTTGGAACTTTATGTTTTCCTTGAAATTTTCAGATTTTAAATTTTTGGTTGGATGTTGAGACTATTTTCACTATCAAATATCACATTTAAAACAAACAGAGAAATTCCGCTGTAACAGCAACCCATGTGACAACTTTCAGCTGCTCGATGCATCCGTAGATTCCCACCGATCGCAGTATGTACACGCAGATAGAAACTGCGATCGGTGGGAACTCCGGGAAGCATCCAGCAGCAAGTCGTTCACGTGACAACTTTCAGCGCCAGGGAATTTTGTCTTCTTTATGTTGGCGATTGGTTAACCTGTTTTTAGTAACTAACAAAACGTCACATTTTTGACGTCTCAAATTTTTTGACGTTTCAGCTTTATTTTGCTCTATTTACTGTTTAAAATTGCACAGGGGCCCTATTGAGATCATGGAAATTTATAATGATGGTTATTTTCACATCTAACCATCGCGGAAAGCTTACAAAAGCTTATATTCAAGAAGGAAACACTGTTTCCTCGGTTTAGAACAAGATGGTTTAACCTCCTGTTGGCTGTTTAAATGATGGGGCCCCCTTAAATGATTACATGCAAGTTACTTTATTGCCCCTAAAGGGAATTCTTGCAAACTAAGGTTAGCTATGTTTAACCCATCAATGTTTGAGGAGTGTGTTGGTTTCCGTTGATGTTGGCGTTCGTAACCATTGTGTATGCATTTGGATTATTTTACAGAGTTTAAAATACCTTTGGACACCTTTGCATAAACCAAAAGGGCTTATGACCACCAAACAACAATACAAAAGAGGATTCTGAAGACTTCAATCTTTAAAATTGATTAAATAACAAATTGAACTTAAAAGTACAAAAAGGTTAGTACATTCTTATAAACTACCCCCAACATCCATTCAAAAACACACTTAATTCTAATTACTAACATTATGTACACCACAAAAATACTATTTACATCATCACACATATTTTTACTAAACTTACCCACAGTTATAAATAAACATTACAAATTCGAGTTCAATCTCCTTCGTAAAAACTATTACTTGCAATAAAATGATTTAATTTCAGGTCCAGAACAACCTAAAAAGAAGATCCATCCTTTAAATGGATATTTTGGAATCAAAATGCTAGGTCAAAGGAACCAAACTAAGAACCCATCAACAAAAAGAGTTCTCCGATAATGACCGAACCAAATTAACGTTAAACAAAACTTCAGTCACCTAACCCGAGGCAATGCAAATCTGGTTTATGTCTTGCTGTATAATACTAACATTTACTAACCTAATGTTACTGTGTATTATTAAGAATAAAACTAATCCTACTAATAATTATTTTACTTTGATTCCATAAGCCCCAATTTATATCACAACAATATATATATATATATATTAATATTTATAGTAATTAATAACATTATTAATAATAAACTTTATTTAAATAGCAGATTGTTCATCCGACGAATCTTGTAATAATATGTTAGTTATATCCATCATTTCCTCGGTAGTATTATCGTTGGAAGATCGAGGTGTCGACTGTTTCGTGCTATTGTACCCACTGGTGATAAAATTGATTTCTTTTGCCGTTAAACCTAATTTAGGATTGTTCAAGGTATAAAAAATTCGTTTCCTAAATTAGTGCTCCTTTACACTCTGCTCCTGCGTCCTATCGACGACTTCGTCTTCGATCATTTTCTTCCAACATCTATTACCGCGCGCAATTGAAAATATATTTTTTTATCTACAATGTACTGCACGATTTTTTTTTGTTCTTGAACCGAATATGGACGACGATATCCTGACATTCTGTAAAGAAACATATTATATAAAATTTGTTTGAAAAAATTTAGGTAACCTTAATATTTGGTTGATTTGTTTATTCAGTAGTATAATACCAACTTATATATTATAGCCAAATTTATTGTTACTATATAAATTTAAAAATTAATACAAACATTATCCTAACATGCATATAATATATTTAGTTAGCTATGATTATTTTATATGTATCCAATGTTTTGTTTTATGTAAACAAGCTGTGATAAATTGTTGGATAAGTTCTTTTAAAATAAATGTTTTACCTGTTGCAAATAATATAATACTTTGATACTTTTTAATTTATTACAAGCAAATTTTATACTACCATTCCTTGCCTCATAATCATCTTCTTGAAATTCTCGTAGTCCCTGATCCTCGTTACCCTGACGTGTTGTGTGGGAAGAAGATTCCCATGGAAAAATGAATGTTCCATACTTGAGCCATAATCACGGCCTCGATTTCCTTCTAAAATTCCCAGAATGTATCGTACGTGGTAGAAACAGCAAATCCTGTAAACTCAAATAATGTCAATAACTTAGACAATGAAATAAACACCCTAGTAAGAGTACTACATAAAGATGATGGAACACAGTGTTGGTGGTGCAATATCTGCGGTAGACAGAAAATGTGGAAACATTTTTGGTTGCCTTAATGTGTGATTACAGATACTAGTCTACAAAGGATAATAAAGATTCCTCAAGTTGTTCGTTTTTTTTAATTCTTTAGACCCGATTTAAGAATAAGATGACCAGTTCCTGTACGAGATCTAAATAATTACGATGTAGTTGTGAGGAGCCCTAGCTATTTGTTTGGGTAAAGGGTTCAATATTATATCCCAATTCTAAAACAATACTAGGTTACTACATAAAAAGGATAGGTATTCCAAATTTGTTTGAACTCCTTGTTCTATTTAAACCAACCAAACTCTGTATAATTCCGCAGCAAAAAGGATAAGAGACTTCTTATAGTATTACCTACTTTATGTATGTAATAAGGTGTTCTACATTTTCTAAGAATCTGAAATGGTAGGGCCACCAAAAAGTTTTAACAGATACGCACACGAGTTTAAGAACTTACCTTACCAGAAAACAATGCATGCACACACCCTATACGATGTGTTTTTGATCTATTAACGTCTTGCTTGCTTTATAAATCACGAAATTGATAGAAAATTATAGACGAACGGTCTGAAATAAAATTTGTAATGTTGACAGACGACACAAACGTCAAAGTTGGCTGTGGCTTAGTGTGCACACCGCCGTGAATATAACAAAACAGACGTTCCAAAATCAAGACTTTCATCTTTCCAAATCGGATTTTGGAATTTTTCTTAAGTATTTCTCAGTTATAAATCTTTACTTTTACTCGACAAAAAAAAAAAAAAAACAGTAAAAACAAACACTTATTTTGACTTTCTTATTTTACCGAAGGCACGAATTTAGAAGACAGAGCTGTAGTCGATAAGGAAGAGACTCTCTTTACCTACTGTGCATAAAGAATTTCACGAAAAAACACAATTGGAACATTCAATTTGCGATAATTCCAACAGATGGCGAAAGCAAACATTCAAAAAATTTTCTTTTACTGTTGAATTTATTTATAAAAAGACTGTAACCAAATCTGGAAAGACCTGAGGCACTTAAATATGACCAAAAAATCGTCCAGAGCGGATCTACCTACCCATCTATCTGACCCTAACAAAATTAATGAATTTTTTATCAATAACATACCTACCTAATAATTTAAACAATAATAACCGTGATTTAATTACATATTACTCGAGTAATATAAAACAGTCTGTGCAGAGCATTTTTAGTTTTCACCCTGTCGGGGAGCAAGAAATTCTGAAAACTCTTAAATCTATCAAGAGCAATGCGACAGGCATTGATGGTCTCAGTGTATCTCTTATCAACCTTTGTATCCCTTTTTTACTTTCTATAATAACCCACCTAATAAACTACTGCTTGACTAAATCCGTATTTCCTAATGGTTGGAAGCAAGCACTTGTAGTCCCAATTGCTAAAATAACTGCACCCACTGAGTTCAAAGATTTAAGACCTATAAGCATACTCCCAACGTTATCCAAAGTACTAGAAAAAGTAATCGAGCGGCAACTGCGTGAACATTTTGACAAATATCAAATAATACCTGACGTACAGTCTGGGTTTAGGAAAGGATATAGCTGTAATACCGCACTACTAAATATAACGGATGATATGATACTAGCCACTGATCAAGGCAAATTGACAGTGCTTGTCTTACTTGATTACTCGAAAGCATTTGACACAATTAACCACTCAGTCCTGTTATCCTTACTCCATTTTGTTGGCTTAGATCAAAATGCAATCACTCTCGCCTCTCGAACTATCTTAGAACGTTCTCAAGCGGTAAATGTTAACGGCCTAAGGTCAAGATTCCTAAGACTTGCATGTGGAGTTCCGCAAGGTTCCATCTTGGGACCCCTACTTTTTACTGTATACACATCTACATTTCCTACTGTCCTGAAAGCATGTACCTCTCATTTCTATGCAGATGATTCTCAAATTTACAAATCTTTTGAACCTCCCCAAATAGCGGAATCCTGTCAATTAATCAATCGTGATTTAAATGAACTAGCAAAAATATCGCAACAACATGCGATCTGAAGCTCAATCCAATTAAATCACTAGTTTTAGTTTTTGGAAAGAAAAAAGACAGGTTACAAGCTATGAGAAATATAACCATAAAAATCAACAATCAAATTCTACCTATAGTAGAATCTGCCAAAAACCTGGGGTTAACGCTCGATCACACCATGAGATTTAAAATTCATGTATCAAAGTGTTTAATTAGTGCTTACTGCAACCTAAGAATAATTTTCCAAAACCGCCATATACTTAATCCCAAAATCAAATCAACTCTATGTAACAGTCTCGTCTTATCTAAATTTGATTACTACTGTGACAGTGTTTATGCTTCTTGCTTGGACGCGCAGGATATTGCACGAATTCAAAAAATGCAAAACTCTTGTCTACGCTTAATATTTGGTATAAAAAAATTTGAAAGGATTTCTCATAAGTTGAAAGAAATATCGTGGCTCAATATGAAAGATAGACGTCAGTTTCACGCTGCCTGCCTATACTATAAAATAATTAACAAAGCTACTCCGCCATATCTCTATAATAAAATAAGTTATCGCACTGATATACATAACTTAAACCTGAGGTTTAGGGGATTGATGAATATCCCTTCACTAAAAACGGAATTTGGCAAACGTTCATTTTCTTATTGTATAGCTAACTATTATAACGCCTTATCTCTAGACACAAAACTGCTGCCTTATGGCGAGTTTCGACGCAGGATCAAATCAGTGTATCTAAGTCAGTAAAATGTGGTAACTGCAGAGAATTCATCTCACCTTCTTCATTTAAATCAATGAGACCCGAGAATTGCAGGAAATGAGAACAATTAAGCAATATGCCATCACCTTGAATAACATATTTTTTTTCTTTATTAGCATTACAAATATCAAAGGGTTAAGTGGTAGAGCAGTGGAGCAACATTGTTGCTCAACTGAACTTCGCCCTTCATACTTAATTTTGTTTTATGATTTGTGAATCAAGATTTATATTTAAATGAATAAAGGCATTTATTATTATTATTATTATTATTATTCTAACATGCATATAATATATTGTTTAGTTAGCTATGATTATTTTATATGTATTGAATGTTGTTCACAATGTAAAATCATCCCCCCATGCAAAATTTCAGAAAGTATATTTGTAATTTTTGTAAAACAAGGAGGCCTTGGTGGTCAGTCGGATACAAGAATATTTTTTATTCAGGTAAAGTGCATTTCCTGTACTAAGTACAGCCAAACTTCATTAAGAAAAGTTGTTCACAATGTAAAATCATCCCCCCATGTAAAATTTCAGAAAGTATATTTGTAATTTTTTTAAAGCAAGTAAAATATCATGGTTATGAGTAACTGTAACTGTACATAATTATGTGCTATACTCTTTGTAAAGCCAAAATTATTTCCAATCGAAAAATTTAAAAAAATACAGGGTGTTCCATTTAAAAATAAAAATTTGGCACCATTTCTCGCTAAACCAGAAGTGCCATAAAAAATAAAATTTCACATTCTAAATGAGCATAAAAAATACTGAATCTTTCCTTATTTAACCAACTTTCCATCTCCAAATGTAAGAAACTTACCAATGGTGGACAACTTAAAATTGGCACCCTGTATACATACTACTTATGCATCGAAAACGTTTTCAAAGTAATTTAGTAAAAAGTAATCTTTGACATAAGTTTCAACATGAACCTTGAAACCGCTGCAATATGGCATAACATGGGGGGTGGGGGGCGAACGAAAATCTACAAAAAATATTCCTGAAAATCATATTTGACAAACCGTTCGCTTGATGTATCCAACAAATCAATATTGTACCTTGATACAAAAGTCCTAGATATAAGATCGATATATTTTAAAAGCACTGTAATATATCAATGCAAAAACAAACATAAATTAGAAAGCATCGACCATCAGAGCATAGTAATAACAGAAGCAAAAGCAAGAATCTCAATAAACTATAATCCAGAACTGGGAAAAAAGTCGGCCAGAAATCCGTTAACTTTATTGGACCAAGGTTATACTCAACCTTGTTCTCAAAGAAATTAGATGTGCAAAATCAACTGCACGTCATCAGTTCAAAAACCAATTCTTAAACTGGATGAAAACCCAAGATCCACACAAAATGGTAGTAGCCTATGTAGAAAAATACTTGTAATCTGATATCTAAGACTGATAGGATAAAAATAAAATCATTACTTAAGTGCAATTTGTAGATAATAAAATTTTGGTTATATAATAAGAATCTAAAGTAAATTTGTAGTTAATAAAATGTTAGTTATGTAATAAGAATCTAAAGTAGGTACTAGTACCTATATAATGTTCACGCACAAGCTATGCTTCAGTGAATACCTACTAGGTAGGTACTACCATTACAGTTTAATTAAAACACCAAGATTAATGAATAAAAATATTGTATACAACACGTGTAGTAATACCTACTAATTACTAATAGAATATGTCATATAATATGTATTATTATTAATGTATAACGTGGTTTAAATAAACATATTATTATTATTATACCGTGCCTTCATTAATGATTGATACCCACGTGACCTTTGATTGGTGGTGTCCTTGGGAGTTTCAGATTTAAATGTTGAAGTCAGGTAGGATTGGTACTCGTTGTAACTAAACTAAGTAACTAAAGTCACTAAAGTTACTAAAGTTACTGTCAATTTACCTACAAACAATCAGTTAGGGAATTATTGGATAAAGGTTTACCAATTGTGTAAGTTGGGTTGCCTATATTTTGTGGTCACGTGGGTATCAATCATTAATGAAGGCACTGTAGATAAAAAGGGGAATGGTCCTGTGTTAGTTGTGTTGCCTACATGTATTGTAATTTTTAAAATTTTATTTTCATTATTTCAGAATTAATTTGCATTTTAGAAAAAAAATTCTTGTGGCATTTGAAAGAGCGCGTGGTTATATTATTATCTTCTACCTAGTAGTACCTATCATCATCTATTTATAGAGAGAATTTTTCGATATCCATATTTTTGTAAATAGTACTACTACTTGAAAATGTTGTTAAAGTAAAATAGAGTTGTAAGTACATTTTTTAATGCTGAAAAGTTATTTTTTAGAAATTAAACAAAAACGTTATAATATGTGTAGTACTAGACAGATAAAACAACTAGTGATGTAACGGGTACACTTTTTTGTAAAAGCCGGGTACCGGGTACCCGGTCTTTAAAATCGCCAGGTATCCGGGTACCCGGCCGTAGGGTACTGTAATTTTGTCAGATTTAAATGGGATTCCCCGGAAAGTATTTGGTAGTGCTAGAGAATACTCCCTTGAAATATCAGGGGTATCCCCTGGATTATTTTAAGTATTGACCTACTTTATTTTCTTATTTTCATTTTTTTTCATCGATAACTTTTACCGACACGTAATATGTAATATTTCTAGAACAATATATAATTGAAAAAATCATTTTCATATTAGGTATATGTTTTATAATTTATATTTTATAGCAGATAAATTAAATTGTATGGCCGGGTAATAAGCATTACCCGGCTATACCGGGTATGAGGCAAAATCGGCCGGGTAAGCAGGGTACCGGGTACTGGCCGGGTACCCGTTACATCACTAAAAACAACACCAATAATAAGAAAAAAATTTCGCCCGCCCTTCATACTACCAACTTGAAAATTGGCTCTGAAAAATTGGAACAAAATGTGTGGTGCATAAAATGGGGTATAAATTAATTCAAGGTGTAAACTCCAGCCTTAAGCGATACGAGATTTTTGCAGCAACGACAGGGGTTATAAATGAAAATTATGTAATTATTTTTTCTGCATTACACACACACACACACACACACACACACACAGATCTCAGTATTATGCACAAATGGGAAGCCTATTCATCATTATTAACAAAACAAATCTGTATTACTAGTTAACTTTATTAAAAAAGAAAAAAAAAGGTACATACAATATACAATAAATTATTATTTACAAAGCGTTTTCGCACCTTTGCTTAAGGCGGCTTGGAAGAGGGGTTAGGCAACACGCCACGCTAGCTAAAAATTGGCAAAAACCTAAAAACTTTTGTCCAAGATTACGCTTACAACGTTTTTTTTAAAAAGCTGATCGATAGTTTATTTTAATGTTTGACAGTATAGAATGGTTTGTTCGGATTTCGTTTTTTTAAAAAAAAATCCAAATTGCTTATAGAGGCCAATTTGTAAATTTTTTATTATTGAAATATAAGGTTAAACTAACAAATTTCGGCAAAACCGGATCCGAACGTTCACTTATGTAGTTGATTAGAATTGAATAAAACGTAGAAAACGATTTCAACCGTACACATATTTTAGTTATCTTTGTCAAAGCATATAATATTTGAATAGGGTTTTTGATCAATCGTAACAACTTTGGAAATAATGGTTAGGCAACACACCACGCTTTTAGTTTATACGTTATGCGTAGTGGGCTTTTGGCATTTGACTGTTTTTAGGTTTTGAAAATTGACTCCGCGCTCCAGCTAGCACTAACTTCCATATCCGCTTCTACCCATATCCCTACTCTCACTTCCACCCTAACCGCGCGCCAAATTCAAAAATAAAGTTTCTAACAGACCCTATAATAATTATTATGTTGTATCAATGTATGTATGTAAGTATGTAAATGTATGTATGTAAGTATGTAAATGTATGTATGTATATATTTTTCCTTAAAATAAATAAATTATCCTAATATTATATTAGTTTTAAAAAAAATGTTAATAAATTAATTACACAAAATATGTTCTGACTGTAAACACGTAAATTCAAAAAATTCATTTAAATTGTAGAATGCATAATCCAATGTTTTAACTTTTGTCTGAAAAGATGCAAAGATACATTTTCTTTTAACTTTAACGGCAGATTCCTTTCTTGTTTCTTAAATATATTGTGTTATGTTATAAATAAAAAATGCGTCGTCGCGTCGTTTGGTTTAGTTTATACGAGCCCAGTCGCACATGTATATTGAATATTGGACCAAAATGTTTTTCAAACTTATAATTTAATCTATAGTATGTCCAAAAGTTGAGCGATACGATAAACCGCGTAAACATTCTGACAAACCATGTACTTACCTAATATTTCTTAAACTTTACATATAATAATATTATGAATATTAAGAACAAATTGATGCGCATTAGAATATTAAAGTAAGTAAGTAGAATTTTAAAGTAAAAATATATATACCTACGAGCTAGTTTTATAACTTAAAAGCATCAATTTGTTCTTTCATGCCCAAAAAGGGGATAAGGGGATGTTTTCAAAACCACCAATTTATTTATGATTGTAGTTTTTCAATGAATCTAGTACTATAATATGTAAAGTTTAAGAAATATTAGGTAAGTATACATGGTTTGTCAGAATGTTTTCGCGGTTTATCGTATCGCTCAACTTTTGGACATAGTATAGATTAAATTTAAATCATAAGTTTGAAAAACATTTTGGTCCAATATATGTGCGACTGGGCTCGTAATAGCTATTCCAGTGGCGCGATTCCGTAAAATTTCGCCGCGCGAGTAATCACACACCTCGCTCCTTCCAGTGAAAGTAAAAATTCTGCAGTTTTCGTAGCATACAAGTCAGGGTCCGTATCTGGAACATTACCACCTTCCACGCCATAATGCTCATCAGTTGTCGTAAATCTGTAATTTGCGGTGGGGCCGCTTCTTGTATCCCAAACTAACGAAAAAGTTGAACTTATGGAAATAGAATTGAATACATTAAGTAGCTACAAAGTTCAATAAAATTAAATAGAAAATTGTGCTGTTAGATACACCGCCGATTATGTGATTAAAAAAACACTTGATAAGTTTAAATGCGAAGCTTGTCGCATGCACTTCGTAAAATCCAGTAAATTTAAACATACAGATGAACTATTAATAAAAAAAAACAAGGCGTTTAGGTTTAAATGTCGAAACGGTGCTGATTTGGGAAACTTGTGCCCCCCTTTTCAACTAGCAACAAACATCGTAGAAATTTGCCTAACGGTATTTGCAAACAATTATCCCAGAATTAAAAGTGTAGTCGGCATAAGGGAAACAATAACTACATGGGTCTTCTAAGCCGGAAAAAAGCCAGATTGATTGTTAATATGTTCTCTACAGTCTACACAGAAAATTTATTGTTGAATTTACTATATTGTTAAGACTTCGCAAACAAACCCAAAACCAAAAAATATGAAATTTACAACACGAATAGGATACAATACCGCCTATCCGGTAGTACCTACATGTTTCCACATTCACAGATGTAATTGGAGTATTTTGTAAACTGGAAATTATGGCAGGAATTAACTTAACTGCTAGATTCATTAGTTGGTGATATCACGCATTGGAAATAGCACGATAAACATTAAATTTTCACTGAATAAATAATTTTTGTATTGAATAAAATTCTTGAGTGGTGAATAATAATATAAATATAATATTTATTTTAATTATTATATTTATCTAAATATTTGTTCGGTGTTTAAATTAAAATTATAAATGAATCACAAATAATAATATAAAATAGCTAAAATTAAAAAAAAAAGTTAGTAGCCGTGGGGGTTTGACCCCACTGACCCACCGCGTCTCTAGCTATGGGCTTCAATAATTTGCTATAATTATTAAATTATTTAAAATATTGAATTTTTATCTTAGATTTTTATATTATTTTCTTTCATTGTTACTTATTTAAAACAACGTAATGTTTAAGTCTCGTGTCCATGGTAGCACCTAAACAAGCCGCACGGCCGAAATTTGATTTAACTGCCGCCCTGGTGAGTGAATCCATCCCTATCAAGTCGGGAGTTTTGGGTAGTCTACATTTTAGGGGCATCACAAAAATTCTCCAGCTGTTCCAAGCCGCCTTAAGATGTTTCAAAATTAAAAAAAATTAAAATAAGAAATATTATATAAATAATAAATATTAAATAAAACAAAGTGACGCTTGAGAATGTCAATAAAGAAATATTAATTAAAAAATATCAAAAAATAGCATTTAATTTATATTTTTAGGTGGGATGGGAGAGGCGTATGAATTAATATAGTTACCATTAATAATAGAACATAGTAAGTAGTTAATCAATGTAAACGCTCTCATACCAGCAATTTGTAGCTGTCTGAGCATACTTTGATACTTTTAAATTTTATACAAGCAAATTTTATACCATTCCTCCATGCCTCATAATCTTCTTGAAATTCTCGTAGTCCCTGATCCTCGTTACCCCGACGTGTTGTGTGAGCCGGAAGAAGATACTTGAGCCATAATCACGGCCTCGATTTCCTTCTAAAATTCCCAGAATGTATCGTACGTGGTAGAAACAGCAAATCCTGTAAACTCAAATAATGTCAATAACTTAGACAATGAAATAAACACCCTAGTAAGAGTACTACATAAAGATGATGGAACACAGTGTTGGTGGTGCAATATCTGCGGTAGACAGAAAATGTGGAAACATTTTTGGTTGCCTTAATGTGTGATTACAGATACTAGTCTACAAAGGATAATAAAGATTCCTCAAGTTGTTCGTTTTTTTTAATTCTTTAGACCCGATTTAAGAATAAGATGACCAGTTCCTGTACGAGATCTAAATAATTACGATGTAGTTGTGAGAGCCCTAGCTATTTGTTTGGGTAAAATGTTCAATATTATATCCCAATTCTAAAACAATACTAGGTTACATAAAAAGGATGGCTATTCCAAATTTGTTTGAACTCCTTGTTCTATTTAAACCAACCAAACTCTGTATAATTCCGCAGCAAAAAGGATAAGAGACTTCTTATAGTATTACCTACTTTATGTACATGTAATCTATTAACGTCTTGCTTGCTTTATGAATCACGAAATTAATAGAAAATATTATAAACGAATCCTCTGAAATAAAATTTGTAATTTTGACAGACGACACAAACGTCAAAGTTGGCTGTGGCTTAGTGCACACCGCCGTGAATATAACAAAACAAAGTTCCAAAATCCAAACTTTCACCTTTCCCAAATCGGATTTTGGAAAGTTTTCTGAAGTATTTCAGTTATAAATCTTTACTTTTACTCGAAAAAAACAGTAAAAACAAACACTTATTTTGACTTTCTTATTTTACCGAAGGCACGAATTTAGAAGACAGAGCTGTAGTCGATAAGGAAGAGACTTTCTTTACCTACCGTGCATAAAGAATTTCACGAAAAAACACAATTGGAACATTCAATTTGCGATAATTCCAACAGATGGCGAAAGCAAACATTCAAAACATTTATCATACACAGGTTGATTGTAACTTTAGGGCGAGTGGATTTGCTCGTTTATTATTGATAATAGAAAAAAATGTTTCATATAAGAGTTATTCAAGTTTATGTGGCGAGTATTTTGGACGCACACACAAAAATGGTCGACTTCCGGTTTTAACGGAAGGGACGTGATTTTACTTTTTTTAAATACAACACCCTGTATATTTTATGCTAGTTCGATTACATACATGATAAGCCCATCTCTTTAATAAAACATAACACAACCATATACCTAGCGTTAATAATTACTGACATAATTAAAATTATATCAAGGTATCTGTTACCAGTACTATCAACTATTCAAAAACACTCGCGATTGATCTTAGCAGGCCGCGTTGTTAAAGTTATTGTAGTGAAGAAAGTCACACAAACACGCAATACACAAACATTTAATATAATGTCATTTTAAATTTGCAGGAATTAGAAGATCGGCATTGTAAATGCTGTAAATACTATCACACCTGAAATGCTTCAAGATGTACAAAGAAGTTTAATTTATTCGAAGATGCCGTTTTTGTATACGAGAAAATGGTGGTCACTTTGAACACCTTTTAAATTAAATTCTGTTATTACAGCCATAGTCAGTTAAGATATAGTTAAGGTGTAGGTAGTTACAAATCTAGAAGTTACATGTTGATAGAAAAATATTATTAATTACAAAGTCGTGCGTCGTATTATGTTATTTATTCATTTGAAATAGAAAAGTTTAAAATGACATTATATTAAATGTTTGTGTATTGCGTGTTTGTGATTTTCTTCACTACAATAACTTTAACAACGGCCTGCTAAGATCAATCGCGATTGTTTTTGAATACCTAGTTGATACTGCAGGTAACAGATACCTTGATATAATTTAAATTATGTCAGTAATTATTATTAACGCTAGGTATATGGTTGTGTTATGTTTTATTAAAGAGATGTTATCATGTAATCGAGAACTAGCATAAAATATACAGGGTGTTGTATTTAAAAAAAGTAAAATCACGTCCGTTCCGTTAAAACCGGAAGTCGGCCATTTTTATGAGTGCATCCAAAATACTCGCCTCATAAACTTGAATAACTCTTATATGAAACATTTTTTTCTATTATCAATCATAAACGAGCAAATCCACTCGCCGTAAAGTTACAATCAACCTGTACTATAATATAGGGTGCGGCATATTTTATATTAACAAACAACCCTACGCCAGACTATTTTGTCCGTACGGTGTAAAATAATCAAGAAACGAACAACAATTTGGTCTTTAACGATACATAGGTAATTAAATGATAACGTTGCCCAATTTAAGCAAAAGCGGACACATGCAATAATGCATTTAGTTACCCTTGATACGGCTATACTTTTTTTAATCCACCCTGTAGATCATATGCTTTAGCATAAAGCAAGGTGCTTTTGTCTTTGCTAGGGCTATAGCTGTCACATAAAATTAGTTCCTTCCTGTAGTCGGTCATTTTCTTTGTACCTAACTACATTGATACAAAGTGGAAAGAAACCCCTGACCTGGGGTAGTTGTAAATTTCAAAGTTGCAACATGTCATGAACGACTCAATCGCGAATTCTAGCCGGTCCGTTTGGAAGTAGTTGTAAAATTTATAATAAGGCCCATTTTTATTTGTTTTAAAAGAGACTTTATATTTATTTGTTTTATTTATAATTTTAACAATCTTTTCTGAAATATTACCAAAATAGGGAATGGAAACGTGTGTATTGAATAGCTAATTTATAATTTTTCTTTTTAATTAACGTGTCAATAAGTGCAGTATTATAATGGGTAGTTCCATTTCACTACTATTACTATACTATTCAGTAGTATTAGTAATATATTATTTATGGAACATTTAGAAGATCAAATATTTGAATCAAATCTATCGAATAAAATTGTAGGTATTTTGGTTTCGTTATGTTGACGATATTTTGGCATGGTTCGATAGATCTTTCGAATACATTAACGACGTTTTAATTTTTATTAATACTCAATACATACATCAAGAAATTAAATTTACACTAGAAATTGAACAAAACAGATCTAGGTATTAACTTTTTAGAGTTAAACATAAAAATCAATTCCGAAAACATACTCGAATACTCCATTTATAGGAAACCTACACAAACTGATATTACCATGCCACATAACTCTTGTCATCATAATACACATAAATTAGCAGCATACCTATCAATATTATTTAGTACACAGAGCTGTAACAATATTATTCATTTAGATAAAAAGAGTTTTAACAGAGAAATTTCAATTATTAAACAGATTGCATATAGCAATGGTTACAACACTTATTGACACGTTAATTAATAGGAACTTTTCTTCTTACTTTCATGAAAGGAACATGCCCTTAACTGGATGCCGTTTCTTTCTGAGACACCCTGTATACTTTTAATGGTTTCTCAATTTGGTGGCCTACTTTCCAGGAAACAAGCTGTAAACAGTTTATTTTTGTCTAACACAACCAACAAAAATGCGGTTCAATGTCTTGTTTTTACAAGAAAAGTATCCACTGTAGGAAAGTGCCAAATTTGCATGCATCTACTTAAAAAGACACAAATATCGTCTTCATTTGCTGAAATTATAAATAATAGAAATAAATATCCATTCTAGTAAATTTATATTGTCAGGAGTGAGGAAATAAATATGATAAAACGTTAATGATTACACATTAAAATAATAAGTATTACAAATATTTTACAAATATTTAAACGTATGTGCGTCAGCATCTCCTGTGTTGAAACCACGGTGGTTGAAACCGATCGATCGTGTCCCTTGCCCGACTACCTGATCCGCTTGACCTTCTGCGTTGTACCAACCCTTAAGGCATAACGGTACCTCACCCATCTCACTATAAAGTAGTCATTTCTAAAACAAATAAAAATATTCACTTACAATGTCGATTATTTTTGAGATGGTATCACTCATGCCCTTTGCTCCTGCAAACGCAAAGGACATTCGTGATAGCACCTCAAAAATAATCGACATAACTTTGACTAAGCTCCAATATTGCGCCGGTTACACTTAAATAATAAGAGTCGCTTAAAGTTTAATTGTCATGGTTACAATTCTTGTAACGATATGTATCCATGGGAATTAATTTTTTAAGCGACGCTTATTATTTAAGTGTGACCGCACCCAATGGTCAATTTTTGACAGATGGCATACCTATCAAATGAAAACTAATGACAAAACAGGTATTTATAAATTAAATTGTTCACATTGTAATTCACTCTACACAGGGTGTTAATATCTCTCGTTTCCTATTGAAAATACAGAAAAATGTTTTAAATAAAAGTTGCAAGGGACCACACGAATAGGACATTTTAAAACCATTTTAAAACATACAAGGCGTTTCCTAAAAGGTTGGCATTAAAAAAATATTTTTTTTGTAATGTAGCACCCTGTATATTTTTAAATTTTTTAAATCAGCGTTTAATTCTACATACAATAATATACTTGCGTTTAAATTTTGAAATACTAGAAACAAAAAAAAATGTGCCATGTAATACAGGGTGATTATTCAACAAAGTAGTTAATATCTCGTTTCCTATTGAAAATATAGAAAAATGTTTCAAATGAATGTTGTAAGGGACAACGAATAGGACATTTTAAAACCATTTTAAAACATACAAGGCGTTTCCTAAAAGGTTGGCATTAAAAAAATATT
This sequence comes from Hemicrepidius hirtus, assembly GCA_963082805.1. NCBI lineage: Eukaryota > Metazoa > Arthropoda > Insecta > Coleoptera > Elateridae > Hemicrepidius > Hemicrepidius hirtus. The sequence goes on from OY720165.1 coordinate 32,310,280, forward strand.
TTTTTTGTAATGTAGCACCCTGTATATTTTTAAATTTTTTAAATCAGCGTTTAATTCTACATACAATAATATACTTGCGTTTAAATTTTGAAATACTAGAAACAAAAAAAAATGTGCCATGTAATACAGGGTGATTATTCAACAAAGTAGTTAATATCTCGTTTCCTATTGAAAATATAGAAAAATGTTTCAAATGAATGTTGTAAGGGACAACGAATAGGACATTTTAAAACCATTTTAAAACATACAAGGCGTTTCCTAAACGGTTGGCATTAAAAAAATATTTTTTTTGTAATGTAGCACCCTGTATATTTTTAAATTTTTTAAATCAGCGTTTAATTCTACATACAATAATATACTTGCGTTTAAATTTTGAAATACTAGAAACAAAAAAAAATGTGCCATGTAATACAGGGTGATTATTCAACAAAGTAGTTAATATCTCGTTTCCTATTGAAAATATAGAAAAATGTTTCAAATGAATGTTGTAAGGGACAACGAATAGGACATTTTAAAACCATTTTAAAACATACAAGGCGTTTCCTAAAAGGTTGGCATTAAAAAAATATTTTTTTTGTAATGTAGCACCCTGTATATTTTTAAATTTTTTAAATCAGCGTTTAATTCTACATACAATAATATACTTGCGTTTAAATTTTGAAATACTAGAAACAAAAAAAAATGTGCCATGTAATACAGGGTGATTATTCAACAAAGTAGTTAATATCTCGTTTCCTATTGAAAATATAGAAAAATGTTTCAAATGAATGTTGTAAGGGACAACGAATAGGACATTTTAAAACCATTTTAAAACATACAAGGCGTTTCCTAAAAGGTTGGCATTAAAAAAATATTTTTTTTGTAATGTAGCACCCTGTATATTTTTAAATTTTTTAAATCAGCGTTTAATTCTACATACAATAATATACTTGCGTTTAAATTTTGAAATACTAGAAACAAAAAAAAATGTGCCATGTAATACAGGGTGATTATTCAACAAAGTAGTTAATATCTCGTTTCCTATTGAAAATATAGAAAAATGTTTCAAATGAATGTTGTAAGGGACAACGAATAGGACATTTTAAAACCATTTTAAAACATACAAGGCGTTTCCTAAAAGGTTGGCATTAAAAAAATATTTTTTTTGTAATGTAGCACCCTGTATATTTTTAAATTTTTTAAATCAGCGTTTAATTCTACATACAATAATATACTTGCGTTTAAATTTTGAAATACTAGAAACAAAAAAAAATGTGCCATGTAATACAGGGTGATTATTCAACAAAGTAGTTAATATCTCGTTTCCTATTGAAAATATAGAAAAATGTTTCAAATGAATGTTGTAAGGGACAACGAATAGGACATTTTAAAACCATTTTAAAACATACAAGGCGTTTCCTAAAAGGTTGGCATTAAAAAAATATTTTTTTTGTAATGTAGCACCCTGTATATTTTTAAATTTTTTAAATCAGCGTTTAATTCTACATACAATAATATACTTGCGTTTAAATTTTGAAATACTAGAAACAAAAAAAAATGTGCCATGTAATACAGGGTGATTATTCAACAAAGTAGTTAATATCTCGTTTCCTATTGAAAATATAGAAAAATGTTTCAAATGAATGTTGTAAGGGACAACGAATAGGACATTTTAAAACCATTTTAAAACATACAAGGCGTTTCCTAAAAGGTTGGCATTAAAAAAATATTTTTTTTGTAATGTAGCACCCTGTATATTTTTAAATTTTTTAAATCAGCGTTTAATTCTACATACAATAATATACTTGCGTTTAAATTTTGAAATACTAGAAACAAAAAAAAATGTGCCATGTAATACAGGGTGATTATTCAACAAAGTAGTTAATATCTCGTTTCCTATTGAAAATATAGAAAAATGTTTCAAATGAATGTTGTAAGGGACAACGAATAGGACATTTTAAAACCATTTTAAAACATACAAGGCGTTTCCTAAAAGGTTGGCATTAAAAAAATATTTTTTTTGTAATGTAGCACCCTGTATATTTTTAAATTTTTTAAATCAGCGTTTAATTCTACATACAATAATATACTTGCGTTTAAATTTTGAAATACTAGAAACAAAAAAAAATGTGCCATGTAATACAGGGTGATTATTCAACAAAGTAGTTAATATCTCGTTTCCTATTGAAAATATAGAAAAATGTTTCAAATGAATGTTGTAAGGGACAACGAATAGGACATTTTAAAACCATTTTAAAACATACAAGGCGTTTCCTAAAAGGTTGGCATTAAAAAAATATTTTTTTTGTAATGTAGCACCCTGTATATTTTTAAATTTTTTAAATCAGCGTTTAATTCTACATACAATAATATACTTGCGTTTAAATTTTGAAATACTAGAAACAAAAAAAAATGTGCCATGTAATACAGGGTGATTATTCAACAAAGTAGTTAATATCTCGTTTCCTATTGAAAATATAGAAAAATGTTTCAAATGAATGTTGTAAGGGACAACGAATAGGACATTTTAAAACCATTTTAAAACATACAAGGCGTTTCCTAAACGGTTGGCATTAAAAAAATATTTTTTTTGTAATGTAGCACCCTGTATATTTTTAAATTTTTTAAATCAGCGTTTAATTCTACATACAATAATATACTTGCGTTTAAATTTTGAAATACTAGAAACAAAAAAAAATGTGCCATGTAATACAGGGTGATTATTCAACAAAGTAGTTAATATCTCGTTTCCTATTGAAAATATAGAAAAATGTTTCAAATGAATGTTGTAGGGGACAACGAATAGGACATTTTAAAACCATTTTAAAACATACAAGGCGTTTCCTAAAAGGTTGGCATTATAAAAATTATGTTTTTTAATGCAACACACTGTATATGACTATTTCAAACTCAGAGTTTGTTAACACTATCATAATCAGCCTCGGAAAACTAAACGGTTGACACCGATGTCGACATGGCAGGCTATAGTCACAGGGCGCACAACTTTTTAGGGCGACAAATCAAAACTAGACGCTTTCTAAATATGAAACTATTCCGATTTTGTTAAAAGAATCGTAATCAGGCTTGAAAAACAAAAGGTTTGATACCCATCTCGCCATGGTAGGCGATAGCACAGGGGCGCAACTTTTTTTTAGGGCGCCAAATATAAAATTAAAGACGCTTGAAATTCATGATTTTTTGTTCATAATCTTAATGAGCTTACAAAAACTAAACGTTTGACACCCATGTCGATATGGTAGGCGATAGCACAGGGGGCGCAAATTTCTTTGGGGCGCCAAAACAAAATTCGACTATTCAAACTCAGATTTTGTTAACACTATCGTAATCAGGCTAGGAAAACTAAACGTTTGACACCCATGTCGACATAGCAGGCGATAGCCATGGGGGGCGAAACGTTTAGAGGCGCCCAAACAAAATTAAAACGCTTTCAAAATATGAAATAATTCAGATTTAGGTAACACTATCGTAATCAGCCTTGGAAATCTAAAAGTTTGACACCGTTGTCGACGACATGGTAGGCGATAGCCACAGGGCGCACAACTTTTTACGGCGACAAATCAAAACTAGACGCTTTCTAAACATGAAACTATTCCGATTTTGTTAAAAGAATCGTAATCAGGCTTGAAAAACAAAAGGTTTGATACCCATCTCGCCATGGGAGGCGATAGCACAGCGGCGCAACTTTTTTTAGGGCGCCAAATATAAAACTAAAGACGCTTGAAATTCATGATTTTTTGCGCATAATCTTAAGGAGCTTACAAAAACTAAACGTTTGACACCCATGTCGATATGGTAGGCGATA